>CM060604.1:35871140-38522390 GCA_030578255.1 Tiaroga cobitis
CACAGTAGAGGTAGAGTACAGTGGAGTACAGCGGTGCACAGTAGAGGTGGAGTACAGTAGAGTACAGTAGAGATAGAGTACAGTGGAGGACAGTAGAGGTAGAGTAGAGTGGAGTACAGTAGAGGTAGAGTACAGTGGAGCACAGTAGAGGTAGCATACAGTGGAGTACAGTGGAGCAGAGTAGAGGTAGAGTACAGTGGAGTACAGCAGAGGTAGATTACAGTGGAGTACAGCAGAGGTAGAGTACAGTGGAGTACAGTGGAGCACATTAGAGGTGGAGTACAGTAGAGTACAGTAGAGGTAGAGAACAGTAGAGTACAGTAGAGGTAGAGTACAGTGGAGTACAGTAGAGACAGAGTACAGTGGAGCACAGTAGAGGTAGAGTAGAGTGGAGTACAGTAGAGGTAGAGTACAGTGGAGCACAGTAGAGGTAGCGTACAGTGGAGTACAGTAGAGGTAGAGTACAGTGGAGCAGGGTAGAGGTAGCGTACCGTGGAGTACAGTAGAGGTAGAGTACAGTGGAGTACAGAAGAGGTAGAGTACAGTGGAGCACAGTAGAGGTAGCGTACAGTGGAGCACAGTAGAGTTAGAGTAGAGTGGAGTACAGTAGAGGTAGAGTACAGTGGAGCACAGTAGAGGTAGAGTACAGTGGAGTACATTAGAGGTAGAGTACAGTGGAGCACAGTAGAGGTAGAGTATAGTGGAGTACAGTGAAGCACAGTAGAGGTGGAGTACAGTAGAGTACAGTAGAGGTAGAGAACAGTAGAGTAGAGGTAGAGTACATTGGAGTAAAGTAGAGATAGAGTACAATGGAGCACAGTAGAGATAGACTAGAGTGGAGTACAGTAGAGGTAGAGTACAGTGGAGCACAGTAGAGGTAGAGTACAGTGGAGTACAGTGGAGCACAGTAGAGGTGGAGTACAGTAGAGTACAGTAGAGGTAGAGAACAGTGGAGCACAGAAGAGGTAGAGTACAGTGGAGCAAAGTAGAGGTAGAGTACAGTGGAGCACAGAAGAGGTAGAGTACAGTGGAGTACAGTAGAGACAGAGTACAGTGGAGCACAGTAGAGGTAGAGTACAGTGGAGCACAGTAGAGGTAGAGAACAGTGGAGCACAGTAGAGGTAGAGTACAGTGGAGCAGGGTAGAGTTAGCGTACCGTGGAGTACAGTAGAGGTAGAGTACAGTGGAGTACAGAAGAGGTAGAGTACAGTGGAGTACAGTGGAGCACAGTAGAGGTGGAGTACAGTAGAGTACAGTAGAGGTAGAGTACAGTGGAGCACAGTAGAGGTAGAGTACAGTGGAGCACAGTAGAGGTAGAGTACAGTGGAGCACAGTAGAGGTAGAGTACAGTGGAGCACAGTAGAGGTAGAGTACAGTGGAGTACAGCGGTGCACAGTAGAGGTGGAGTACAGTAGAGTACAGTAGAGATAGAGACAGTGGAGGACAGTAGAGGTAGAGTAGAGTGGAGTACAGTAGAGGTAGAGTACAGTGGAGCACAGTTGAGGTAGAGTACAGTGGAGTACAGTGGAGCACAGTAGAGGTGGAGTACAGTAGAGTACAGTAGAGCTAGAGAACAGTGGAGCACAGTAGTGGTAGAGTACAGTGGAGCACAGTAGAGGTAGAGTACAGTGGAGCACAGTAGAGGTAGAGTACAGTGGAGCACAGTAGAGGTAGAGTACAGTGGAGTACAGCGGTGCACAGTAGAGGTGGAGTACAGTAGAGTACAGTAGAGATAGAGACAGTGGAGGACAGTAGAGGTAGAGTAGAGTGGAGTACAGTAGAGGTAGAGTACAGTGGAGCACAGTAGAGGTAGCGTACAGTGGAGTACAGTGGAGCAGAGTAGAGGTAGAGTACAATGGAGCACAGTAGAGATAGACTAGAGTGGAGTACAGTAGAGGTAGAGTACAGTGGAGCACAGTAGAGGTAGAGTACAGTGGAGCACAGTAGAGGTAGAGTACAGTGGAGCACAGTAGAGGTAGAGAACAGTGGAGCACAGTAGAGGTAGAGTACAGTGGAGTACAGTAGAGGTAGAGTACAGTGGAGCAGGGTAGAGGTAGCGTACCGTGGAGTACAGTAGAGGTAGAGTACAGTGGAGTACAGAAGAGGTAGAGTACAGTGGAGCACAGTAGAGGTAGCGTACAGTGGAGCACAGTAGAGTTAGAGTAGAGTGGAGTACAGTAGAGGTAGAGTACAGTGGAGCACAGTAGAGGTAGAGTACAGTGGAGTACAGTAGAGGTAGAGTACAGTGGAGCACAGTAGAGGTAGAGTACAGTAGAGCACAGAAGAGGTAGAGTACAGTGGAGTACAGTAGAGACAGAGTACAGTGGAGCACAGTAGAGGTAGAGTACAGTGGAGCACAGTAGAGGTAGAGAACAGTGGAGCACAGTAGAGGTAGAGTACAGTGGAGTACAGTAGAGGTAGAGTACAGTGGAGCAGGGTAGAGGTAGCGTACCGTGGAGTACAGTAGAGGTAGAGTACAGTGGAGTACAGAAGAGGTAGAGTACAGTGGAGCACAGTAGAGGTAGCGTACAGTGGAGCACAGTAGAGTTAGAGTAGAGTGGAGTAAAGTAGAGGTAGAGTACAGTGGAGCACAGTAGAGGTAGTGTACAGTGGAGTACAGTAGAGGTAGAGTACAGTGGAGCACAGTAGAGGTAGAGTATAGTGGAGTACAGTGAAGCACAGTAGAGGTGGAGTACAGTAGAGTACAGTAGAGGTAGAGAACAGTAGAGTAGAGGTAGAGTACATTGGAGTAAAGTAGAGATAGAGTACAATGGAGCACAGTAGAGATAGACTAGAGTGGAGTACAGTAGAGGTAGAGTACAGTGGAGCACAGTAGAGGTAGAGTACAGTGGAGTACAGTGGAGCACAGTAGAGGTGGAGTACAGTAGAGTACAGTAGAGGTAGAGAACAGTGGAGCACAGTAGAGGTAGAGTACAGTGGAGCACAGTAGAGGTAGAGTACCGTGGAGCACAGAAGAGGTAGAGTACAGTGGAGTACAGTAGAGACAGAGTACAGTGGAGCACAGTAGAGGTAGAGTAGAGTGCAGCACAGTAGAGGTAGAGAACAGTGGAGCACAGTAGAGGTAGAGTACAGTGGAGTACAGTAGAGGTAGAGTACAGTGGAGCAGGGTAGAGGTAGCGTACCATGGAGTACAGTAGAGGTAGAGTACAGTGGAGTACAGAAGAGGTAGAGTACAGTGGAGCACAGTAGAGGTAGCGTACAGTGGAGCACAGTAGAGTTAGAGTAGAGTGAAGTACAGTAGAGGTAGAGTACAGTGGAGCACAGTAGAGGTAGAGTACAGTGGAGTACAGTAGAGGTAGAGTACAGTGGAGCACAGTAGAGGTAGAGTACAGTGGAGCACAGAAGAGGTAGAGTACAGTGGAGCACAACAGAGGTAGAGTACAGTGGATCACAGTAGAGATAGAGTACAGTGGAGTACAGCGGAGCACAGTAGAGGTGGAGTACAGTAGAGTACTGTAGAGATAGAGTACAGTGGAGCACAGTAGAGGTAGAGTAGAGTGGAGTACAGAAGAGGTAGAGTACAGTGGAGTACAGTGGAGCACAGTAGAGGTGGAGTACAGTAGAGTACAGTAGAGCTAGAGAACAGTGGAGCACAGTAGAGGTAGAGTACAGTGGAGCACAGTAGAGGTAGAGTACAGTGGAGCACAGTAGAGGTAGAGTACAGTGGAGCACAGTAGAGGTAGAGTACAGTGGAGTACAGCGGTGCACAGTAGAGGTGGAGTACAGTAGAGTACAGTAGAGATAGAGACAGTGGAGGACAGTAGAGGTAGAGTAGAGTGGAGTACAGTAGAGGTAGAGTACAGTGGAGCACAGTTGAGGTAGAGTACAGTGGAGTAAAGTGGACCACAGTAGAGGTGGAGTACAGTAGAGTACAGTAGAGCTAGAGAACAGTGGAGCACAGTAGAGGTAGAGTACAGTGGAGCACAGTAGAGGTAGAGTACAGTGGAGCACAGTAGAGGTAGAGTACAGTGGAATACAGCGGTGCACAGTAGAGGTGGAGTACAGTAGAGTACAGTAGAGATAGAGACAGTGGAGGACAGTAGAGGTAGAGTAGAGTGGAGTACAGTAGAGGTAGAGTACAGTGGAGCACAGTAGAGGTAGCGTACAGTGGAGTACAGTGGAGCAGAGTAGAGGTAGAGTACAATGGAGCACAGTAGAGATAGACAAGAGTGGAGTACAGTAGAGGTAGAGTACAGTGGAGCACAGTAGAGGTAGAGTACAGTGGAGCACAGTAGAGGTGGAGTACAGTAGAGTACAGTAGAGGTAGAGAACAGTGGAGCACAGTAGAGGTAGAGTACAGTGGAGCACAGTAGA
Source organism: Tiaroga cobitis (assembly GCA_030578255.1). Taxonomy (NCBI): domain Eukaryota; kingdom Metazoa; phylum Chordata; class Actinopteri; order Cypriniformes; family Leuciscidae; genus Tiaroga; species Tiaroga cobitis. The sequence goes on from CM060604.1 coordinate 35,875,476, forward strand.
GGTAGAGTACAGTGGAGCACAGAAGAGGTAGAGTACAGTGGAGTACAGTAGAGACAGAGTACAGTGGAGCACAGTAGAGGTAGAGTACAGTGGAGCACAGTAGAGGTAGAGAACAGTGGAGCACAGTAGAGGTAGAGTACAGTGGAGCACAGTAGAGGTAGAGTACAGTAGAGCACAGAAGAGGTAGAGTACAGTGGAGTACAGTAGAGACAGAGTACAGTGGAGCACAGTAGAGGTAGAGTACAGTGGAGCACAGTAGAGGTAGAGAACAGTGGAGCACAGTAGAGGTAGAGTACAGTGGAGTACAGTAGAGGTAGAGTACAGTGGAGCAGGGTAGAGGTAGCGTACCGTGGAGTACAGTAGAGGTAGAGTACAGTGGAGTACAGAAGAGGTAGAGTACAGTGGAGCACAGTAGAGGTAGCGTACAGTGGAGCACAGTAGAGTTAGAGTAGAGTGGAGTAAAGTAGAGGTAGAGTACAGTGGAGCACAGTAGAGGTAGTGTACAGTGGAGTACAGTAGAGGTAGAGTACAGTGGAGCACAGTAGAGGTAGAGTATAGTGGAGTACAGTGAAGCACAGTAGAGGTGGAGTACAGTAGAGTACAGTAGAGGTAGAGAACAGTAGAGTAGAGGTAGAGTACATTGGAGTAAAGTAGAGATAGAGTACAATGGAGCACAGTAGAGATAGACTAGAGTGGAGTACATTAGAGGTAGAGTACAGTGGAGCACAGTAGAGGTAGAGTACAGTGGAGTACAGTGGAGCACAGTAGAGGTGGAGTACAGTAGAGTACAGTAGAGGTAGAGAACAGTGGAGCACAGTAGAGGTAGAGTACAGTGGAACACAGTAGAGGTAGAGTACCGTGGAGCACAGAAGAGGTAGAGTACAGTGGAGTACAGTAGAGACAGAGTACAGTGGAGCACAGTAGAGGTAGAGTAGAGTGCAGCACAGTAGAGGTAGAGAACAGTGGAGCACAGTAGAGGTAGAGTACAGTGGAGTACAGTAGAGGTAGAGTACAGTGGAGCAGGGTAGAGGTAGCGTACCATGGAGTACAGTAGAGGTAGAGTACAGTGGAGTACAGAAGAGGTAGAGTACAGTGGAGCACAGTAGAGGTAGCGTACAGTGGAGCACAGTAGAGTTAGAGTAGAGTGGAGTACAGTAGAGGTAGAGTACAGTGGAGCACAGTAGAGGTAGTGTACAGTGGAGTACAGTAGAGGTAGAGAACAGTAGAGTAGAGGTAGAGTACATTGGAGTAAAGTAGAGATAGAGTACAATGGAGCACAGTAGAGATAGACTAGAGTGGAGTACAGTAGAGGTAGAGTACAGTGGAGCACAGTAGAGGTAGAGTACAGTGGAGTACAGTGGAGCACAGTAGAGGTGGAGTACAGTAGAGTACAGTAGAGGTAGAGAACAGTGGAGCACAGAAGAGGTAGAGTACAGTGGAGCAAAGTAGAGGTAGAGTACAGTGGAGCACAGAAGAGGTAGAGTACAGTGGAGTACAGTAGAGACAGAGTACAGTGGAGCACAGTAGAGGTAGAGTACAGTGGAGCACAGTAGAGGTAGAGAACAGTGGAGCACAGTAGAGGTAGAGTACAGTGGAGCAGGGTAGAGTTAGCGTACCGTGGAGTACAGTAGAGGTAGAGTACAGTGGAGTACAGAAGAGGTAGAGTACAGTGGAGTACAGTGGAGCACAGTAGAGGTGGAGTACAGTAGAGTACAGTAGAGGTAGAGTACAGTGGAGCACAGTAGAGGTAGAGTACAGTGGAGCACAGTAGAGGTAGAGTACAGTGGAGCACAGTAGAGGTAGAGTACAGTGGAGTACAGCGGTGCACAGTAGAGGTGGAGTACAGTAGAGTACAGTAGAGATAGAGACAGTGGAGGACAGTAGAGGTAGAGTAGAGTGGAGTACAGTAGAGGTAGAGTACAGTGGAGCACAGTTGAGGTAGAGTACAGTGGAGTACAGTGGAGCACAGTAGAGGTGGAGTACAGTAGAGTACAGTAGAGCTAGAGAACAGTGGAGCACAGTAGTGGTAGAGTACAGTGGAGCACAGTAGAGGTAGAGTACAGTGGAGCACAGTAGAGGTAGAGTACAGTGGAGCACAGTAGAGGTAGAGTACAGTGGAGTACAGCGGTGCACAGTAGAGGTGGAGTACAGTAGAGTACAGTAGAGATAGAGACAGTGGAGGACAGTAGAGGTAGAGTAGAGTGGAGTACAGTAGAGGTAGAGTACAGTGGAGCACAGTAGAGTTAGCGTACAGTGGAGTACAGTGGAGCAGAGTAGAGGTAGAGTACAATGGAGCACAGTAGAGATAGACTAGAGTGGAGTACAGTAGAGGTAGAGTACAGTGGAGCACAGTAGAGGTAGAGTACAGTGGAGCACAGTAGAGGTAGAGTACAGTGGAGCACAGTAGAGGTAGAGAACAGTGGAGCACAGTAGAGGTAGAGTACAGTGGAGTACAGTAGAGGTAGAGTACAGTGGAGCAGGGTAGAGGTAGCGTACCGTGGAGTACAGTAGAGGTAGAGTACAGTGGAGTACAGAAGAGGTAGAGTACAGTGGAGCACAGTAGAGGTAGCGTACAGTGGAGCACAGTAGAGTTAGAGTAGAGTGGAGTACAGTAGAGGTAGAGTACAGTGGAGCACAGTAGAGGTAGAGTACAGTGGAGCACAGTAGAGGTAGAGTACAGTAGAGCACAGAAGAGGTAGAGTACAGTGGAGTACAGTAGAGACAGAGTACAGTGGAGCACAGTAGAGGTAGAGTACAGTGGAGCACAGTAGAGGTAGAGAACAGTGGAGCACAGTAGAGGTAGAGTACAGTGGAGTACAGTAGAGGTAGAGTACAGTGGAGCAGGGTAGAGGTAGCGTACCGTGGAGTACAGTAGAGGTAGAGTACAGTGGAGTACAGAAGAGGTAGAGTACAGTGGAGCACAGTAGAGGTAGCGTACAGTGGAGCACAGTAGAGTTAGAGTAGAGTGGAGTAAAGTAGAGGTAGAGTACAGTGGAGCACAGTAGAGGTAGTGTACAGTGGAGTACAGTAGAGGTAGAGTACAGTGGAGCACAGTAGAGGTAGAGTATAGTGGAGTACAGTGAAGCACAGTAGAGGTGGAGTACAGTAGAGTACAGTAGAGGTAGAGAACAGTAGAGTAGAGGTAGAGTACATTGGAGTAAAGTAGAGATAGAGTACAATGGAGCACAGTAGAGATAGACTAGAGTGGAGTACATTAGAGGTAGAGTACAGTGGAGCACAGTAGAGGTAGAGTACAGTGGAGTACAGTGGAGCACAGTAGAGGTGGAGTACAGTAGAGTACAGTAGAGGTAGAGAACAGTGGAGCACAGTAGAGGTAGAGTACAGTGGAGCACAGTAGAGGTAGAGTACCGTGGAGCACAGAAGAGGTAGAGTACAGTGGAGTACAGTAGAGACAGAGTACAGTGGAGCACAGTAGAGGTAGAGTAGAGTGCAGCACAGTAGAGGTAGAGAACAGTGGAGCACAGTAGAGGTAGAGTACAGTGGAGTACAGTAGAGGTAGAGTACAGTGGAGCAGGGTAGAGGTAGCGTACCATGGAGTACAGTAGAGGTAGAGTACAGTGGAGTACAGAAGAGGTAGAGTACAGTGGAGCACAGTAGAGGTAGCGTACAGTGGAGCACAGTAGAGTTAGAGTAGAGTGGAGTACAGTAGAGGTAGAGTACAGTGGAGCACAGTAGAGGTAGTGTACAGTGGAGTACAGTAGAGGTAGAGAACAGTAGAGTAGAGGTAGAGTACATTGGAGTAAAGTAGAGATAGAGTACAATGGAGCACAGTAGAGATAGACTAGAGTGGAGTACAGTAGAGGTAGAGTACAGTGGAGCACAGTAGAGGTAGAGTACAGTGGAGTACAGTGGAGCACAGTAGAGGTGGAGTACAGTAGAGTACAGTAGAGGTAGAGAACAGTGGAGCACAGAAGAGGTAGAGTACAGTGGAGCAAAGTAGAGGTAGAGTACAGTGGAGCACAGAAGAGGTAGAGTACAGTGGAGTACAGTAGAGACAGAGTACAGTGGAGCACAGTAGAGGTAGAGTACAGTGGAGCACAGTAGAGGTAGAGAACAGTGGAGCACAGTAGAGGTAGAGTACAGTGGAGCAGGGTAGAGTTAGCGTACCGTGGAGTACAGTAGAGGTAGAGTACAGTGGAGTACAGAAGAGGTAGAGTACAGTGGAGTACAGTGGAGCACAGTAGAGGTGGAGTACAGTAGAGTACAGTAGAGGTAGAGTACAGTGGAGCACAGTAGAGGTAGAGTACAGTGGAGCACAGTAGAGGTAGAGTACAGTGGAGCACAGTAGAGGTAGAGTACAGTGGAGTACAGCGGTGCACAGTAGAGGTGGAGTACAGTAGAGTACAGTAGAGATAGAGACAGTGGAGGACAGTAGAGGTAGAGTAGAGTGGAGTACAGTAGAGGTAGAGTACAGTGGAGCACAGTTGAGGTAGAGTACAGTGGAGTACAGTGGAGCACAGTAGAGGTGGAGTACAGTAGAGTACAGTAGAGCTAGAGAACAGTGGAGCACAGTAGTGGTAGAGTACAGTGGAGCACAGTAGAGGTAGAGTACAGTGGAGCACAGTAGAGGTAGAGTACAGTGGAGCACAGTAGAGGTAGAGTACAGTGGAGTACAGCGGTGCACAGTAGAGGTGGAGTACAGTAGAGTACAGTAGAGATAGAGACAGTGGAGGACAGTAGAGGTAGAGTAGAGTGGAGTACAGTAGAGGTAGAGTACAGTGGAGCACAGTAGAGGTAGCGTACAGTGGAGTACAGTGGAGCAGAGTAGAGGTAGAGTACAATGGAGCACAGTAGAGATAGACTAGAGTGGAGTACAGTAGAGGTAGAGTACAGTGGAGCACAGTAGAGGTAGAGTACAGTGGAGCACAGTAGAGGTAGAGTACAGTGGAGCACAGTAGAGGTAGAGAACAGTGGAGCACAGTAGAGGTAGAGTACAGTGGAGTACAGTAGAGGTAGAGTACAGTGGAGCAGGGTAGAGGTAGCGTACCGTGGAGTACAGTAGAGGTAGAGTACAGTGGAGTACAGAAGAGGTAGAGTACAGTGGAGCACAGTAGAGGTAGCGTACAGTGGAGCACAGTAGAGTTAGAGTAGAGTGGAGTACAGTAGAGGTAGAGTACAGTGGAGCACAGTAGAGGTAGAGTACAGTGGAGTACAGTAGAGGTAGAGTACAGTGGAGCACAGTAGAGGTAGAGTACAGTAGAGCACAGAAGAGGTAGAGTACAGTGGAGTACAGTAGAGACAGAGTACAGTGGAGCACAGTAGAGGTAGAGTACAGTGGAGCACAGTAGAGGTAGAGAACAGTGGAGCACAGTAGAGGTAGAGTACAGTGGAGTACAGTAGAGGTAGAGTACAGTGGAGCAGGGTAGAGGTAGCGTACCGTGGAGTACAGTAGAGGTAGAGTACAGTGGAGTACAGAAGAGGTAGAGTACAGTGGAGCACAGTAGAGGTAGCGTACAGTGGAGCACAGTAGAGTTAGAGTAGAGTGGAGTAAAGTAGAGGTAGAGTACAGTGGAGCACAGTAGAGGTAGTGTACAGTGGAGTACAGTAGAGGTAGAGTACAGTGGAGCACAGTAGAGGTAGAGTATAGTGGAGTACAGTGAAGCACAGTAGAGGTGGAGTACAGTAGAGTACAGTAGAGGTAGAGAACAGTAGAGTAGAGGTAGAGTACATTGGAGTAAAGTAGAGATAGAGTACAATGGAGCACAGTAGAGATAGACTAGAGTGGAGTACAGTAGAGGTAGAGTACAGTGGAGCACAGTAGAGGTAGAGTACAGTGGAGTACAGTGGAGCACAGTAGAGGTGGAGTACAGTAGAGTACAGTAGAGGTAGAGAACAGTGGAGCACAGTAGAGGTAGAGTACAGTGGAGCACAGTAGAGGTAGAGTACCGTGGAGCACAGAAGAGGTAGAGTACAGTGGAGTACAGTAGAGACAGAGTACAGTGGAGCACAGTAGAGGTAGAGTAGAGTGCAGCACAGTAGAGGTAGAGAACAGTGGAGCACAGTAGAGGTAGAGTACAGTGGAGTACAGTAGAGGTAGAGTACAGTGGAGCAGGGTAGAGGTAGCGTACCATGGAGTACAGTAGAGGTAGAGTACAGTGGAGTACAGAAGAGGTAGAGTAAAGTGGAGCACAGTAGAGGTAGCGTACAGTGGAGCACAGTAGAGTTAGAGTAGAGTGGAGTACAGTAGAGGTAGAGTACAGTGGAGCACAGTAGAGGTAGAGTACTGTGGAGTACAGTAGAGGTAGAGTACAGTGGAGCACAGTAGAGGTAGAGTACAGTGGAGCACAGAAGAGGTAGAGTACAGTGGAGCACAACAGAGGTAGAGTACAGTGGATCACAGTAGAGATAGAGTACAGTGGAGTACAGCGGAGCACAGTAGAGGTGGAGTACAGTAGAGTACTGTAGAGATAGAGTACAGTGGAGCACAGTAGAGGTAGAGTAGAGTGGAGTACAGAAGAGGTAGAGTACAGTGGAGTACAGTGGAGCACAGTAGAGGTGGAGTACAGTAGAGTACAGTAGAGCTAGAGAACAGTGGAGCACAGTAGAGGTAGAGTACAGTGGAGCACAGTAGAGGTAGAGTACAGTGGAGCACAGTAGAGGTAGAGTACAGTGGAGCACAGTAGAGGTAGAGTACAGTGGAGTACAGCGGTGCACAGTAGAGGTGGAGTACAGTAGAGTACAGTAGAGATAGAGACAGTGGAGGACAGTAGAGGTAGAGTAGAGTGGAGTACAGTAGAGGTAGAGTACAGTGGAGCACAGTTGAGGTAGAGTACAGTGGAGTAAAGTGGACCACAGTAGAGGTGGAGTACAGTAGAGTACAGTAGAGCTAGAGAACAGTGGAGCACAGTAGAGGTAGAGTACAGTGGAGCACAGTAGAGGTAGAGTACAGTGGAGCACAGTAGAGGTAGAGTACAGTGGAGTACAGCGGTGCACAGTAGAGGTGGAGTACAGTAGAGTACAGTAGAGATAGAGACAGTGGAGGACAGTAGAGGTAGAGTAGAGTGGAGTACAGTAGAGGTAGAGTACAGTGGAGCACAGTAGAGGTAGCGTACAGTGGAGTACAGTGGAGCAGAGTAGAGGTAGAGTACAATGGAGCACAGTAGAGATAGACAAGAGTGGAGTACAGTAGAGGTAGAGTACAGTGGAGCACAGTAGAGGTAGAGTACAGTGGAGCACAGTAGAGGTGGAGTACAGTAGAGTACAGTAGAGGTAGAGAACAGTGGAGCACAGTAGAGGTAGAGTACAGTGGAGCACAGTAGAGGTAGAGTACAGTGGAGCACAGAAGAGGTAGAGTACAGTGGAGTACAGTAGAGACAGAGTACAGTGGAGCACAGTAGAGGTAGAGTACAGTGGAGCACAGTAGAGGTAGAGAACAGTGTAGCACAGTAGAGGTAGAGTACAGTGGAGTACAGTAGAGGTAGAGTACAGTGGAGCAGGGTAGAGGTAGCGTACCGTGGAGTACAGTAGAGGTAGAGTACAGTGGAGTACAGAAGAGGTAGAGTACAGTGGAGCACAGTAGAGGTAGCGTAAAGTGGAGCACAGTAGAGTTAGAGTAGAGTGGAGTACAGTAGAGGTAGAGTACAGTGTAGCACAGTAGAGGTAGAGTACAGTGGAGTACAGTAGAGGTAGAGTACAGTGGAGCACAGTAGAGGTAGAGTACAGTGGAGCACAGAAGAGGTAGAGTACAGTGGAGTACAGTAGAGACAGAGTACAGTGGAGCACAGTAGAGGTAGAGTACAGTGGAGCACAGTAGAGGTAGAGAACAGTGGAGCACAGTAGAGGTAGAGTACAGTGGAGTATAGTAGAGGTAGAGTACAGTGGAGCAGGGTAGAGGTAGCGTACCGTGGAGTACAGTAGAGGTAGAGTACAGTGGAGTACAGAAGAGGTAGAGTACAGTGGAGCACAGTAGAGGTAGCGTACAGTGGAGCACAGTAGAGTTAGAGTAGAGTGGAGTACAGTAGAGGTAGAGTACAGTGGAGCACAGTAGAGGTAGTGTACAGTGGAGTACAGTAGAGGTAGAGTACAGTGGAGCACAGTAGAGGTAGAGTATAGTGGAGTACAGTGAAGCACAGTAGAGGTGGAGTACAGTAGAGTACAGTAGAGGTAGAGAACAGTAGAGTAGAGGTAGAGTACATTGGAGTAAAGTAGAGATAGAGTACAATGGAGCACAGTAGAGATAGACTAGAGTGGAGTACAGTAGAGGTAGAGTACAGTGGAGCACAGTAGAGGTAGAGTACAGTGGAGTACAGTGGAGCACAGTAGAGGTGGAGTACAGTAGAGTACAGTAGAGGTAGAGAACAGTGGAGCACAGTAGAGGTAGAGTACAGTGGAGCACAGTAGAGGTAGAGTACCGTGGAGCACAGAAGAGGTAGAGTACAGTGGAGTACAGTAGAGACAGAGTACAGTGGAGCACAGTAGAGGTAGAGTACAGTGCAGCACAGTAGAGGTAGAGAACAGTGGAGCACAGTAGAGCTAGAGAACAGTGGAGCACAATAGAGGTAGAGTACAGTGGAGCACAGTAGAGGTAGAGTACAGTGGAGCACAGTAGAGGTAGAGTACAGTGGAGCACAGTAGAGGTAGAGTACAGTGGAGTACAGCGGTGCACAGTAGAGGTGGAGTACAGTAGAGTAGAGTAGAGATAGAGTACAGTGGAGGACAGTAGAGGTAGAGTAGAGTGGAGTACAGTAGAGGTAGAGTACAGTGGAGCACAGTAGAGGTAGCATACAGTGGAGTACAGTGGAGCAGAGTAGAGGTAGAGTACAGTGGAGTACAGCAGAGGTAGATTACAGTGGAGTACAGCAGAGGTAGAGTACAGTGGAGTACAGTGGAGCACAATAGAGGTGGAGTACAGTAGAGTACAGTAGAGGTAGAGAACAGTAGAGTACAGTAGAGGTAGAGTACAGTGGAGTACAGTAGAGACAGAGTACAGTGGAGCACAGTAGAGGTAGAGTAGAGTGGAGTACAGTAGAGGTAGAGTACAGTGGAGCACAGTAGAGGTAGCGTACAGTGGAGTACAGTAGAGGTAGAGTACAGTGGAGCAGGGTAGAGGTAGCGTACCGTGGAGTACAGTAGAGGTAGAGTACAGTGGAGTACAGAAGAGGTAGAGTACAGTGGAGCACAGTAGAGGTAGCGTACAGTGGAGCACAGTAGAGTTAGAGTAGAGTGGAGTACAGTAGAGGTAGAGTACAGTGGAGCACAGTAGAGGTAGAGTACAGTGGAGTACATTAGAGGTAGAGTACAGTGGAGCACAGTAGAGGTAGAGTATAGTGGAGTACAGTGGAGCACAGTAGAGGTAGAGTACAGTGGAGTACAGCGGTGCACAGTAGAGGTGGAGTACAGTAGAGTACAGTAGAGATAGAGACAGTGGAGGACAGTAGAGGTAGAGTAGAGTGGAGTACAGTAGAGGTAGAGTACAGTGGAGGACAGTTGAGGTAGAGTACAGTGGAGTAAAGTGGACCACAGTAGAGGCGGAGTGCAGTAGAGTACAGTAGAGCTAGAGAACAGTGGAGCACAGTAGAGGTAGAGTACAGTGGAGCACAGTAGAGGTAGAGTACAGTGGAGCACAGTAGAGGTAGAGTACAGTGGAGTACAGCGGTGCACAGTAGAGGTGGAGTACAGTAGAGTACAGTAGAGATAGAGACAGTGGAGGACAGTAGAGGTAGAGTAGAGTGGAGTACAGTAGAGGTAGAGTACAGTGGAGCACAGTAGAGGTAGCGTACAGTGGAGTACAGTGGAGCAGAGTAGAGGTAGAGTACAATGGAGCACAGTAGAGATAGACAAGAGTGGAGTACAGTAGAGGTAGAGTACAGTGGAGCACAGTAGAGGTAGAGTACAGTGGAGCACAGTAGAGGTGGAGTACAGTAGAGTACAGTAGAGGTAGAGAACAGTGGAGCACAGTAGAGGTAGAGTACAGTGGAGCACAGTAGAGGTAGAGTACAGTGGAGCACAGAAGAGGTAGAGTACAGTGGAGTACAGTAGAGACAGAGTACAGTGGAGCACAGTAGAGGTAGAGTACAGTGGAGCACAGTAGAGGTAGAGAACAGTGGAGCACAGTAGAGGTAGAGTACAGTGGAGTACAGTAGAGGTAGAGTACAGTGGAGCAGGGTAGAGGTAGCGTACCGTGGAGTACAGTAGAGGTAGAGTACAGTGGAGTACAGAAGAGGTAGAGTACAGTGGAGCACAGTAGAGGTAGCGTAAAGTGGAGCACAGTAGAGTTAGAGTAGAGTGGAGTACAGTAGAGGTAGAGTACAGTGGAGCACAGTAGAGGTAGAGTACAGTGGAGTACAGTAGAGGTAGAGTACAGTGGAGCACAGTAGAGGTAGAGTACAGTGGAGCACAGAAGAGGTAGAGTACAGTGGAGTACAGTAGAGACAGAGTACAGTGGAGCACAGTAGAGGTAGAGTACAGTGGAGCACAGTAGAGGTAGAGTACAGTGGAGTACAGTAGAGGTAGAGTACAGTGGAGCACAGTAGAGGTAGAGTACAGTGGAGTACAGTAGAGGTAGAGTACAGTGGAGCAGGGTAGAGGTAGCGTACCGTGGAGTACAGTAGAGGTAGAGTACAGTGGAGTACAGAAGAGGTAGAGTACAGTGGAGCACAGTAGAGGTAGCGTACAGTGGAGCACAGTAGAGTTAGAGTAGAGTGGAGTACAGTAGAGGTAGAGTACAGTGGAGCACAGTAGAGGTAGTGTACAGTGGAGTACAGTAGAGGTAGAGTACAGTGGAGCACAGTAGAGGTAGAGTATAGTGGAGTACAGTGAAGCACAGTAGAGGTGGAGTACAGTAGAGTACAGTAGAGGTAGAGAACAGTAGAGTAGAGGTAGAGTACATTGGAGTAAAGTAGAGATAGAGTACAATGGAGCACAGTAGAGATAGACTAGAGTGGAGTACAGTAGAGGTAGAGTACAGTGGAGCACAGTAGAGGTAGAGTACAGTGGAGTACAGTGGAGCACAGTAGAGGTGGAGTACAGTAGAGTACAGTAGAGGTAGATAACAGTGGAGCACAGTAGAGGTAGAGTACAGTGGATCACAGTAGAGGTAGAGTACCGTGGAGCACAGAAGAGGTAGAGTACAGTGGAGTACAGTAGAGACAGAGTACAGTGGAGCACAGTAGAGGTAGAGTACAGTGCAGCACAGTAGAGGTAGAGAACAGTGGAGCACAGTAGAGCTAGAGAACAGTGGAGCACAATAGAGGTAGAGTACAGTGGAGCACAGTAGAGGTAGAGTACAGTGGAGCACAGTAGAGGTAGAGTACAGTGGAGCACAGTAGAGGTAGAGTACAGTGGAGTACAGCGGTGCACAGTAGAGGTGGAGTACAGTAGAGTACAGTAGAGATAGAGTACAGTGGAGGACAGTAGAGGTAGAGTAGAGTGGAGTACAGTAGAGGTAGAGTACAGTGGAGCACAGTAGAGGTAGCATACAGTGGAGTACAGTGGAGCAGAGTAGAGGTAGAGTACAGTGGAGTACAGCAGAGGTAGATTACAGTGGAGTACAGCAGAGGTAGAGTACAGTGGAGTACAGTGGAGCACATTAGAGGTGGAGTACAGTAGAGTACAGTAGAGGTAGAGAACAGTAGAGTACAGTAGAGGTAGAGTACAGTGGAGTACAGTAGAGACAGAGTACAGTGGAGCACAGTAGAGGTAGAGTAGAGTGGAGTACAGTAGAGGTAGAGTACAGTGGAGCACAGTAGAGGTAGCGTACAGTGGAGTACAGTAGAGGTAGAGTACAGTGGAGCAGGGTAGAGGTAGCGTACCGTGGAGTACAGTAGAGGTAGAGTACAGTGGAGTACAGAAGAGGTAGAGTACAGTGGAGCACAGTAGAGGTAGCGTACAGTGGAGCACAGTAGAGTTAGAGTAGAGTGGAGTACAGTAGAGGTAGAGTACAGTGGAGCACAGTAGAGGTAGAGTACAGTGGAGTACATTAGAGGTAGAGTACAGTGGAGCACAGTAGAGGTAGAGTATAGTGGAGTACAGTGAAGCACAGTAGAGGTGGAGTACAGTAGAGTACAGTAGAGGTAGAGAACAGTAGAGTAGAGGTAGAGTACATTGGAGTAAAGTAGAGATAGAGTACAATGGAGCACAGTAGAGATAGACTAGAGTGGAGTACAGTAGAGGTAGAGTACAGTGGAGCACAGTAGAGGTAGAGTACAGTGGAGTACAGTGGAGCACAGTAGAGGTGGAGTACAGTAGAGTACAGTAGAGGTAGAGAACAGTGGAGCACAGAAGAGGTAGAGTACAGTGGAGCAAAGTAGAGGTAGAGTACAGTGGAGCACAGAAGAGGTAGAGTACAGTGGAGTACAGTAGAGACAGAGTACAGTGGAGCACAGTAGAGGTAGAGTACAGTGGAGCACAGTAGAGGTAGAGAACAGTGGAGCACAGTAGAGGTAGAGTACAGTGGAGCAGGGTAGAGTTAGCGTACCGTGGAGTACAGTAGAGGTAGAGTACAGTGGAGTACAGAAGAGGTAGAGTACAGTGGAGTACAGTGGAGCACAGTAGAGGTGGAGTACAGTAGAGTACAGTAGAGGTAGAGTACAGTGGAGCACAGTAGAGGTAGAGTACAGTGGAGCACAGTAGAGGTAGAGTACAGTGGAGCACAGTAGAGGTAGAGTACAGTGGAGCACAGTAGAGGTAGAGTACAGTGGAGTACAGCGGTGCACAGTAGAGGTGGAGTACAGTAGAGTACAGTAGAGATAGAGACAGTGGAGGACAGTAGAGGTAGAGTAGAGTGGAGTACAGTAGAGGTAGAGTACAGTGGAGCACAGTTGAGGTAGAGTACAGTGGAGTACAGTGGAGCACAGTAGAGGTGGAGTACAGTAGAGTACAGTAGAGCTAGAGAACAGTGGAGCACAGTAGTGGTAGAGTACAGTGGAGCACAGTAGAGGTAGAGTACAGTGGAGCACAGTAGAGGTAGAGTACAGTGGAGCACAGTAGAGGTAGAGTACAGTGGAGTACAGCGGTGCACAGTAGAGGTGGAGTACAGTAGAGTACAGTAGAGATAGAGACAGTGGAGGACAGTAGAGGTAGAGTAGAGTGGAGTACAGTAGAGGTAGAGTACAGTGGAGCACAGTAGAGGTAGCGTACAGTGGAGTACAGTGGAGCAGAGTAGAGGTAGAGTACAATGGAGCACAGTAGAGATAGACTAGAGTGGAGTACAGTAGAGGTAGAGTACAGTGGAGCACAGTAGAGGTAGAGTACAGTGGAGCACAGTAGAGGTAGAGTACAGTGGAGCACAGTAGAGGTAGAGAACAGTGGAGCACAGTAGAGGTAGAGTACAGTGGAGTACAGTAGAGGTAGAGTACAGTGGAGCAGGGTAGAGGTAGCGTACCGTGGAGTACAGTAGAGGTAGAGTACAGTGGAGTACAGAAGAGGTAGAGTACAGTGGAGCACAGTAGAGGTAGCGTACAGTGGAGCACAGTAGAGTTAGAGTAGAGTGGAGTACAGTAGAGGTAGAGTACAGTGGAGCACAGTAGAGGTAGAGTACAGTGGAGTACAGTAGAGGTAGAGTACAGTGGAGCACAGTAGAGGTAGAGTACAGTAGAGCACAGAAGAGGTAGAGTACAGTGGAGTACAGTAGAGACAGAGTACAGTGGAGCACAGTAGAGGTAGAGTACAGTGGAGCACAGTAGAGGTAGAGAACAGTGGAGCACAGTAGAGGTAGAGTACAGTGGAGTACAGTAGAGGTAGAGTACAGTGGAGCAGGGTAGAGGTAGCGTACCGTGGAGTACAGTAGAGGTAGAGTACAGTGGAGTACAGAAGAGGTAGAGTACAGTGGAGCACAGTAGAGGTAGCGTACAGTGGAGCACAGTAGAGTTAGAGTAGAGTGGAGTAAAGTAGAGGTAGAGTACAGTGGAGCACAGTAGAGGTAGTGTACAGTGGAGTACAGTAGAGGTAGAGTACAGTGGAGCACAGTAGAGGTAGAGTATAGTGGAGTACAGTGAAGCACAGTAGAGGTGGAGTACAGTAGAGTACAGTAGAGGTAGAGAACAGTAGAGTAGAGGTAGAGTACATTGGAGTAAAGTAGAGATAGAGTACAATGGAGCACAGTAGAGATAGACTAGAGTGGAGTACAGTAGAGGTAGAGTACAGTGGAGCACAGTAGAGGTAGAGTACAGTGGAGTACAGTGGAGCACAGTAGAGGTGGAGTACAGTAGAGTACAGTAGAGGTAGAGAACAGTGGAGCACAGTAGAGGTAGAGTACAGTGGAGCACAGTAGAGGTAGAGTACCGTGGAGCACAGAAGAGGTAGAGTACAGTGGAGTACAGTAGAGACAGAGTACAGTGGAGCACAGTAGAGGTAGAGTAGAGTGCAGCACAGTAGAGGTAGAGAACAGTGGAGCACAGTAGAGGTAGAGTACAGTGGAGTACAGTAGAGGTAGAGTACAGTGGAGCAGGGTAGAGGTAGCGTACCATGGAGTACAGTAGAGGTAGAGTACAGTGGAGTACAGAAGAGGTAGAGTACAGTGGAGCACAGTAGAGGTAGCGTACAGTGGAGCACAGTAGAGTTAGAGTAGAGTGAAGTACAGTAGAGGTAGAGTACAGTGGAGCACAGTAGAGGTAGAGTACAGTGGAGTACAGTAGAGGTAGAGTACAGTGGAGCACAGTAGAGGTAGAGTACAGTGGAGCACAGAAGAGGTAGAGTACAGTGGAGCACAACAGAGGTAGAGTACAGTGGATCACAGTAGAGATAGAGTACAGTGGAGTACAGCGGAGCACAGTAGAGGTGGAGTACAGTAGAGTACTGTAGAGATAGAGTACAGTGGAGCACAGTAGAGGTAGAGTAGAGTGGAGTACAGAAGAGGTAGAGTACAGTGGAGTACAGTGGAGCACAGTAGAGGTGGAGTACAGTAGAGTACAGTAGAGCTAGAGAACAGTGGAGCACAGTAGAGGTAGAGTACAGTGGAGCACAGTAGAGGTAGAGTACAGTGGAGCACAGTAGAGGTAGAGTACAGTGGAGCACAGTAGAGGTAGAGTACAGTGGAGTACAGCGGTGCACAGTAGAGGTGGAGTACAGTAGAGTACAGTAGAGATAGAGACAGTGGAGGACAGTAGAGGTAGAGTAGAGTGGAGTACAGTAGAGGTAGAGTACAGTGGAGCACAGTTGAGGTAGAGTACAGTGGAGTAAAGTGGACCACAGTAGAGGTGGAGTACAGTAGAGTACAGTAGAGCTAGAGAACAGTGGAGCACAGTAGAGGTAGAGTACAGTGGAGCACAGTAGAGGTAGAGTACAGTGGAGCACAGTAGAGGTAGAGTACAGTGGAATACAGCGGTGCACAGTAGAGGTGGAGTACAGTAGAGTACAGTAGAGATAGAGACAGTGGAGGACAGTAGAGGTAGAGTAGAGTGGAGTACAGTAGAGGTAGAGTACAGTGGAGCACAGTAGAGGTAGCGTACAGTGGAGTACAGTGGAGCAGAGTAGAGGTAGAGTACAATGGAGCACAGTAGAGATAGACAAGAGTGGAGTACAGTAGAGGTAGAGTACAGTGGAGCACAGTAGAGGTAGAGTACAGTGGAGCACAGTAGAGGTGGAGTACAGTAGAGTACAGTAGAGGTAGAGAACAGTGGAGCACAGTAGAGGTAGAGTACAGTGGAGCACAGTAGAGGTAGAGTACAGTGGAGCACAGAAGAGGTAGAGTACAGTGGAGTACAGTAGAGACAGAGTACAGTGGAGCACAGTAGAGGTAGAGTACAGTGGAGCACAGTAGAGGTAGAGAACAGTGGAGCACAGTAGAGGTAGAGTACAGTGGAGCACAGTAGAGGTAGAGTACAGTAGAGCAGGGTAGAGGTAGCGTACCGTGGAGTACAGTAGAGGTAGAGTACAGTGGAGTACAGAAGAGGTAGAGTACAGTGGAGCACAGTAGAGGTAGCGTACAGTGGAGCACAGTAGAGTTAGAGTAGAGTGGAGTAAAGTAGAGGTAGAGTACAGTGGAGCACAGTAGAGGTAGTGTACAGTGGAGTACAGTAGAGGTAGAGTACAGTGGAGCACAGTAGAGGTAGAGTATAGTGGAGTACAGTGAAGCACAGTAGAGGTGGAGTACAGTAGAGTACAGTAGAGGTAGAGAACAGTAGAGTAGAGGTAGAGTACATTGGAGTAAAGTAGAGATAGAGTACAATGGAGCACAGTAGAGATAGACTAGAGTGGAGTACATTAGAGGTAGAGTACAGTGGAGCACAGTAGAGGTAGAGTACAGTGGAGTACAGTGGAGCACAGTAGAGGTGGAGTACAGTAGAGTACAGTAGAGGTAGAGAACAGTGGAGCACAGTAGAGGTAGAGTACAGTGGAGCACAGTAGAGGTAGAGTACCGTGGAGCACAGAAGAGGTAGAGTACAGTGGAGTACAGTAGAGACAGAGTACAGTGGAGCACAGTAGAGGTAGAGTAGAGTGCAGCACAGTAGAGGTAGAGAACAGTGGAGCACAGTAGAGGTAGAGTACAGTGGAGTACAGTAGAGGTAGAGTACAGTGGAGCAGGGTAGAGGTAGCGTACCATGGAGTACAGTAGAGGTAGAGTACAGTGGAGTACAGAAGAGGTAGAGTACAGTGGAGCACAGTAGAGGTAGCGTACAGTGGAGCACAGTAGAGTTAGAGTAGAGTGGAGTACAGTAGAGGTAGAGTACAGTGGAGCACAGTAGAGGTAGTGTACAGTGGAGTACAGTAGAGGTAGAGAACAGTAGAGTAGAGGTAGAGTACATTGGAGTAAAGTAGAGATAGAGTACAATGGAGCACAGTAGAGATAGACTAGAGTGGAGTACAGTAGAGGTAGAGTACAGTGGAGCACAGTAGAGGTAGAGTACAGTGGAGTACAGTGGAGCACAGTAGAGGTGGAGTACAGTAGAGTACAGTAGAGGTAGAGAACAGTGGAGCACAGAAGAGGTAGAGTACAGTGGAGCAAAGTAGAGGTAGAGTACAGTGGAGCACAGAAGAGGTAGAGTACAGTGGAGTACAGTAGAGACAGAGTACAGTGGAGCACAGTAGAGGTAGAGTACAGTGGAGCACAGTAGAGGTAGAGAACAGTGGAGCACAGTAGAGGTAGAGTACAGTGGAGCAGGGTAGAGTTAGCGTACCGTGGAGTACAGTAGAGGTAGAGTACAGTGGAGTACAGAAGAGGTAGAGTACAGTGGAGTACAGTGGAGCACAGTAGAGGTGGAGTACAGTAGAGTACAGTAGAGGTAGAGTACAGTGGAGCACAGTAGAGGTAGAGTACAGTGGAGCACAGTAGAGGTAGAGTACAGTGGAGCACAGTAGAGGTAGAGTACAGTGGAGTACAGCGGTGCACAGTAGAGGTGGAGTACAGTAGAGTACAGTAGAGATAGAGACAGTGGAGGACAGTAGAGGTAGAGTAGAGTGGAGTACAGTAGAGGTAGAGTACAGTGGAGCACAGTTGAGGTAGAGTACAGTGGAGTACAGTGGAGCACAGTAGAGGTGGAGTACAGTAGAGTACAGTAGAGCTAGAGAACAGTGGAGCACAGTAGTGGTAGAGTACAGTGGAGCACAGTAGAGGTAGAGTACAGTGGAGCACAGTAGAGGTAGAGTACAGTGGAGCACAGTAGAGGTAGAGTACAGTGGAGTACAGCGGTGCACAGTAGAGGTGGAGTACAGTAGAGTACAGTAGAGATAGAGACAGTGGAGGACAGTAGAGGTAGAGTAGAGTGGAGTACAGTAGAGGTAGAGTACAGTGGAGCACAGTAGAGTTAGCGTACAGTGGAGTACAGTGGAGCAGAGTAGAGGTAGAGTACAATGGAGCACAGTAGAGATAGACTAGAGTGGAGTACAGTAGAGGTAGAATACAGTGGAGCACAGTAGAGGTAGAGTACAGTGGAGCACAGTAGAGGTAGAGTACAGTGGAGCACAGTAGAGGTAGAGAACAGTGGAGCACAGTAGAGGTAGAGTACAGTGGAGTACAGTAGAGGTAGAGTACAGTGGAGCAGGGTAGAGGTAGCGTACCGTGGAGTACAGTAGAGGTAGAGTACAGTGGAGTACAGAAGAGGTAGAGTACAGTGGAGCACAGTAGAGGTAGCGTACAGTGGAGCACAGTAGAGTTAGAGTAGAGTGGAGTACAGTAGAGGTAGAGTACAGTGGAGCACAGTAGAGGTAGAGTACAGTGGAGCACAGTAGAGGTAGAGTACAGTAGAGCACAGAAGAGGTAGAGTACAGTGGAGTACAGTAGAGACAGAGTACAGTGGAGCACAGTAGAGGTAGAGTACAGTGGAGCACAGTAGAGGTAGAGAACAGTGGAGCACAGTAGAGGTAGAGTACAGTGGAGTACAGTAGAGGTAGAGTACAGTGGAGCAGGGTAGAGGTAGCGTACCGTGGAGTACAGTAGAGGTAGAGTACAGTGGAGTACAGAAGAGGTAGAGTACAGTGGAGCACAGTAGAGGTAGCGTACAGTGGAGCACAGTAGAGTTAGAGTAGAGTGGAGTAAAGTAGAGGTAGAGTACAGTGGAGCACAGTAGAGGTAGTGTACAGTGGAGTACAGTAGAGGTAGAGTACAGTGGAGCACAGTAGAGGTAGAGTATAGTGGAGTACAGTGAAGCACAGTAGAGGTGGAGTACAGTAGAGTACAGTAGAGGTAGAGAACAGTAGAGTAGAGGTAGAGTACATTGGAGTAAAGTAGAGATAGAGTACAATGGAGCACAGTAGAGATAGACTAGAGTGGAGTACATTAGAGGTAGAGTACAGTGGAGCACAGTAGAGGTAGAGTACAGTGGAGTACAGTGGAGCACAGTAGAGGTGGAGTACAGTAGAGTACAGTAGAGGTAGAGAACAGTGGAGCACAGTAGAGGTAGAGTACAGTGGAGCACAGTAGAGGTAGAGTACCGTGGAGCACAGAAGAGGTAGAGTACAGTGGAGTACAGTAGAGACAGAGTACAGTGGAGCACAGTAGAGGTAGAGTAGAGTGCAGCACAGTAGAGGTAGAGAACAGTGGAGCACAGTAGAGGTAGAGTACAGTGGAGTACAGTAGAGGTAGAGTACAGTGGAGCAGGGTAGAGGTAGCGTACCATGGAGTACAGTAGAGGTAGAGTACAGTGGAGTACAGAAGAGGTAGAGTACAGTGGAGCACAGTAGAGGTAGCGTACAGTGGAGCACAGTAGAGTTAGAGTAGAGTGGAGTACAGTAGAGGTAGAGTACAGTGGAGCACAGTAGAGGTAGTGTACAGTGGAGTACAGTAGAGGTAGAGAACAGTAGAGTAGAGGTAGAGTACATTGGAGTAAAGTAGAGATAGAGTACAATGGAGCACAGTAGAGATAGACTAGAGTGGAGTACAGTAGAGGTAGAGTACAGTGGAGCACAGTAGAGGTAGAGTACAGTGGAGTACAGTGGAGCACAGTAGAGGTGGAGTACAGTAGAGTACAGTAGAGGTAGAGAACAGTGGAGCACAGAAGAGGTAGAGTACAGTGGAGCAAAGTAGAGGTAGAGTACAGTGGAGCACAGAAGAGGTAGAGTACAGTGGAGTACAGTAGAGACAGAGTACAGTGGAGCACAGTAGAGGTAGAGTACAGTGGAGCACAGTAGAGGTAGAGAACAGTGGAGCACAGTAGAGGTAGAGTACAGTGGAGCAGGGTAGAGTTAGCGTACCGTGGAGTACAGTAGAGGTAGAGTACAGTGGAGTACAGAAGAGGTAGAGTACAGTGGAGTACAGTGGAGCACAGTAGAGGTGGAGTACAGTAGAGTACAGTAGAGGTAGAGTACAGTGGAGCACAGTAGAGGTAGAGTACAGTGGAGCACAGTAGAGGTAGAGTACAGTGGAGCACAGTAGAGGTAGAGTACAGTGGAGTACAGCGGTGCACAGTAGAGGTGGAGTACAGTAGAGTACAGTAGAGATAGAGACAGTGGAGGACAGTAGAGGTAGAGTAGAGTGGAGTACAGTAGAGGTAGAGTACAGTGGAGCACAGTTGAGGTAGAGTACAGTGGAGTACAGTGGAGCACAGTAGAGGTGGAGTACAGTAGAGTACAGTAGAGCTAGAGAACAGTGGAGCACAGTAGTGGTAGAGTACAGTGGAGCACAGTAGAGGTAGAGTACAGTGGAGCACAGTAGAGGTAGAGTACAGTGGAGCACAGTAGAGGTAGAGTACAGTGGAGTACAGCGGTGCACAGTAGAGGTGGAGTACAGTAGAGTACAGTAGAGATAGAGACAGTGGAGGACAGTAGAGGTAGAGTAGAGTGGAGTACAGTAGAGGTAGAGTACAGTGGAGCACAGTAGAGGTAGCGTACAGTGGAGTACAGTGGAGCAGAGTAGAGGTAGAGTACAATGGAGCACAGTAGAGATAGACTAGAGTGGAGTACAGTAGAGGTAGAGTACAGTGGAGCACAGTAGAGGTAGAGTACAGTGGAGCACAGTAGAGGTAGAGTACAGTGGAGCACAGTAGAGGTAGAGAACAGTGGAGCACAGTAGAGGTAGAGTACAGTGGAGTACAGTAGAGGTAGAGTACAGTGGAGCAGGGTAGAGGTAGCGTACCGTGGAGTACAGTAGAGGTAGAGTACAGTGGAGTACAGAAGAGGTAGAGTACAGTGGAGCACAGTAGAGGTAGCGTACAGTGGAGCACAGTAGAGTTAGAGTAGAGTGGAGTACAGTAGAGGTAGAGTACAGTGGAGCACAGTAGAGGTAGAGTACAGTGGAGTACAGTAGAGGTAGAGTACAGTGGAGCACAGTAGAGGTAGAGTACAGTAGAGCACAGAAGAGGTAGAGTACAGTGGAGTACAGTAGAGACAGAGTACAGTGGAGCACAGTAGAGGTAGAGTACAGTGGAGCACAGTAGAGGTAGAGAACAGTGGAGCACAGTAGAGGTAGAGTACAGTGGAGTACAGTAGAGGTAGAGTACAGTGGAGCAGGGTAGAGGTAGCGTACCGTGGAGTACAGTAGAGGTAGAGTACAGTGGAGTACAGAAGAGGTAGAGTACAGTGGAGCACAGTAGAGGTAGCGTACAGTGGAGCACAGTAGAGTTAGAGTAGAGTGGAGTAAAGTAGAGGTAGAGTACAGTGGAGCACAGTAGAGGTAGTGTACAGTGGAGTACAGTAGAGGTAGAGTACAGTGGAGCACAGTAGAGGTAGAGTATAGTGGAGTACAGTGAAGCACAGTAGAGGTGGAGTACAGTAGAGTACAGTAGAGGTAGAGAACAGTAGAGTAGAGGTAGAGTACATTGGAGTAAAGTAGAGATAGAGTACAATGGAGCACAGTAGAGATAGACTAGAGTGGAGTACAGTAGAGGTAGAGTACAGTGGAGCACAGTAGAGGTAGAGTACAGTGGAGTACAGTGGAGCACAGTAGAGGTGGAGTACAGTAGAGTACAGTAGAGGTAGAGAACAGTGGAGCACAGTAGAGGTAGAGTACAGTGGAGCACAGTAGAGGTAGAGTACCGTGGAGCACAGAAGAGGTAGAGTACAGTGGAGTACAGTAGAGACAGAGTACAGTGGAGCACAGTAGAGGTAGAGTAGAGTGCAGCACAGTAGAGGTAGAGAACAGTGGAGCACAGTAGAGGTAGAGTACAGTGGAGTACAGTAGAGGTAGAGTACAGTGGAGCAGGGTAGAGGTAGCGTACCATGGAGTACAGTAGAGGTAGAGTACAGTGGAGTACAGAAGAGGTAGAGTAAAGTGGAGCACAGTAGAGGTAGCGTACAGTGGAGCACAGTAGAGTTAGAGTAGAGTGGAGTACAGTAGAGGTAGAGTACAGTGGAGCACAGTAGAGGTAGAGTACTGTGGAGTACAGTAGAGGTAGAGTACAGTGGAGCACAGTAGAGGTAGAGTACAGTGGAGCACAGAAGAGGTAGAGTACAGTGGAGCACAACAGAGGTAGAGTACAGTGGATCACAGTAGAGATAGAGTACAGTGGAGTACAGCGGAGCACAGTAGAGGTGGAGTACAGTAGAGTACTGTAGAGATAGAGTACAGTGGAGCACAGTAGAGGTAGAGTAGAGTGGAGTACAGAAGAGGTAGAGTACAGTGGAGTACAGTGGAGCACAGTAGAGGTGGAGTACAGTAGAGTACAGTAGAGCTAGAGAACAGTGGAGCACAGTAGAGGTAGAGTACAGTGGAGCACAGTAGAGGTAGAGTACAGTGGAGCACAGTAGAGGTAGAGTACAGTGGAGCACAGTAGAGGTAGAGTACAGTGGAGTACAGCGGTGCACAGTAGAGGTGGAGTACAGTAGAGTACAGTAGAGATAGAGACAGTGGAGGACAGTAGAGGTAGAGTAGAGTGGAGTACAGTAGAGGTAGAGTACAGTGGAGCACAGTTGAGGTAGAGTACAGTGGAGTAAAGTGGACCACAGTAGAGGTGGAGTACAGTAGAGTACAGTAGAGCTAGAGAACAGTGGAGCACAGTAGAGGTAGAGTACAGTGGAGCACAGTAGAGGTAGAGTACAGTGGAGCACAGTAGAGGTAGAGTACAGTGGAGTACAGCGGTGCACAGTAGAGGTGGAGTACAGTAGAGTACAGTAGAGATAGAGACAGTGGAGGACAGTAGAGGTAGAGTAGAGTGGAGTACAGTAGAGGTAGAGTACAGTGGAGCACAGTAGAGGTAGCGTACAGTGGAGTACAGTGGAGCAGAGTAGAGGTAGAGTACAATGGAGCACAGTAGAGATAGACAAGAGTGGAGTACAGTAGAGGTAGAGTACAGTGGAGCACAGTAGAGGTAGAGTACAGTGGAGCACAGTAGAGGTGGAGTACAGTAGAGTACAGTAGAGGTAGAGAACAGTGGAGCACAGTAGAGGTAGAGTACAGTGGAGCACAGTAGAGGTAGAGTACAGTGGAGCACAGAAGAGGTAGAGTACAGTGGAGTACAGTAGAGACAGAGTACAGTGGAGCACAGTAGAGGTAGAGTACAGTGGAGCACAGTAGAGGTAGAGAACAGTGTAGCACAGTAGAGGTAGAGTACAGTGGAGTACAGTAGAGGTAGAGTACAGTGGAGCAGGGTAGAGGTAGCGTACCGTGGAGTACAGTAGAGGTAGAGTACAGTGGAGTACAGAAGAGGTAGAGTACAGTGGAGCACAGTAGAGGTAGCGTAAAGTGGAGCACAGTAGAGTTAGAGTAGAGTGGAGTACAGTAGAGGTAGAGTACAGTGTAGCACAGTAGAGGTAGAGTACAGTGGAGTACAGTAGAGGTAGAGTACAGTGGAGCACAGTAGAGGTAGAGTACAGTGGAGCACAGAAGAGGTAGAGTACAGTGGAGTACAGTAGAGACAGAGTACAGTGGAGCACAGTAGAGGTAGAGTACAGTGGAGCACAGTAGAGGTAGAGAACAGTGGAGCACAGTAGAGGTAGAGTACAGTGGAGTATAGTAGAGGTAGAGTACAGTGGAGCAGGGTAGAGGTAGCGTACCGTGGAGTACAGTAGAGGTAGAGTACAGTGGAGTACAGAAGAGGTAGAGTACAGTGGAGCACAGTAGAGGTAGCGTACAGTGGAGCACAGTAGAGTTAGAGTAGAGTGGAGTACAGTAGAGGTAGAGTACAGTGGAGCACAGTAGAGGTAGTGTACAGTGGAGTACAGTAGAGGTAGAGTACAGTGGAGCACAGTAGAGGTAGAGTATAGTGGAGTACAGTGAAGCACAGTAGAGGTGGAGTACAGTAGAGTACAGTAGAGGTAGAGAACAGTAGAGTAGAGGTAGAGTACATTGGAGTAAAGTAGAGATAGAGTACAATGGAGCACAGTAGAGATAGACTAGAGTGGAGTACAGTAGAGGTAGAGTACAGTGGAGCACAGTAGAGGTAGAGTACAGTGGAGTACAGTGGAGCACAGTAGAGGTGGAGTACAGTAGAGTACAGTAGAGGTAGAGAACAGTGGAGCACAGTAGAGGTAGAGTACAGTGGAGCACAGTAGAGGTAGAGTACCGTGGAGCACAGAAGAGGTAGAGTACAGTGGAGTACAGTAGAGACAGAGTACAGTGGAGCACAGTAGAGGTAGAGTACAGTGCAGCACAGTAGAGGTAGAGAACAGTGGAGCACAGTAGAGCTAGAGAACAGTGGAGCACAATAGAGGTAGAGTACAGTGGAGCACAGTAGAGGTAGAGTACAGTGGAGCACAGTAGAGGTAGAGTACAGTGGAGCACAGTAGAGGTAGAGTACAGTGGAGTACAGCGGTGCACAGTAGAGGTGGAGTACAGTAGAGTAGAGTAGAGATAGAGTACAGTGGAGGACAGTAGAGGTAGAGTAGAGTGGAGTACAGTAGAGGTAGAGTACAGTGGAGCACAGTAGAGGTAGCATACAGTGGAGTACAGTGGAGCAGAGTAGAGGTAGAGTACAGTGGAGTACAGCAGAGGTAGATTACAGTGGAGTACAGCAGAGGTAGAGTACAGTGGAGTACAGTGGAGCACAATAGAGGTGGAGTACAGTAGAGTACAGTAGAGGTAGAGAACAGTAGAGTACAGTA
This sequence comes from Tiaroga cobitis, assembly GCA_030578255.1. Lineage (NCBI taxonomy): Eukaryota > Metazoa > Chordata > Actinopteri > Cypriniformes > Leuciscidae > Tiaroga > Tiaroga cobitis. Next base: position 35,899,845 of record CM060604.1, read on the forward strand.
GAGGTAGAGTACAGTGGAGTACAGTAGAGACAGAGTACAGTGGAGCACAGTAGAGGTAGAGTAGAGTGGAGTACAGTAGAGGTAGAGTACAGTGGAGCACAGTAGAGGTAGCGTACAGTGGAGTACAGTAGAGGTAGAGTACAGTGGAGCAGGGTAGAGGTAGCGTACCGTGGAGTACAGTAGAGGTAGAGTACAGTGGAGTACAGAAGAGGTAGAGTACAGTGGAGCACAGTAGAGGTAGCGTACAGTGGAGCACAGTAGAGTTAGAGTAGAGTGGAGTACAGTAGAGGTAGAGTACAGTGGAGCACAGTAGAGGTAGAGTACAGTGGAGTACATTAGAGGTAGAGTACAGTGGAGCACAGTAGAGGTAGAGTATAGTGGAGTACAGTGAAGCACAGTAGAGGTGGAGTACAGTAGAGTACAGTAGAGGTAGAGAACAGTAGAGTAGAGGTAGAGTACATTGGAGTAAAGTAGAGATAGAGTACAATGGAGCACAGTAGAGATAGACTAGAGTGGAGTAAAGTAGAGGTAGAGTACAGTGGAGCACAGTAGAGGTAGAGTACAGTGGAGTACAGAAGAGGTAGAGTACAGTGGAGCAAAGTAGAGGTAGAGTACAGTGGAGCACAGAAGAGGTAGAGTACAGTGGAGTACAGTAGAGACAGAGTACAGTGGAGCACAGTAGAGGTAGAGTACAGTGGAGCACAGTAGAGGTAGAGAACAGTGGAGCACAGTAGAGGTAGAGTACAGTGGAGCAGGGTAGAGTTAGCGTACCGTGGAGTACAGTAGAGGTAGAGTACAGTGGAGTACAGAAGAGGTAGAGTACAGTGGAGTACAGTGGAGCACAGTAGAGGTGGAGTACAGTAGAGTACAGTAGAGGTAGAGTACAGTGGAGCACAGTAGAGGTAGAGTACAGTGGAGCACAGTAGAGGTAGAGTACAGTGGAGCACAGTAGAGGTAGAGTACAGTGGAGCACAGTAGAGGTAGAGTACAGTGGAGTACAGCGGTGCACAGTAGAGGTGGAGTACAGTAGAGTACAGTAGAGATAGAGACAGTGGAGGACAGTAGAGGTAGAGTAGAGTGGAGTACAGTAGAGGTAGAGTACAGTGGAGCACAGTTGAGGTAGAGTACAGTGGAGTACAGTGGAGCACAGTAGAGGTGGAGTACAGTAGAGTACAGTAGAGCTAGAGAACAGTGGAGCACAGTAGTGGTAGAGTACAGTGGAGCACAGTAGAGGTAGAGTACAGTGGAGCACAGTAGAGGTAGAGTACAGTGGAGCACAGTAGAGGTAGAGTACAGTGGAGTACAGCGGTGCACAGTAGAGGTGGAGTACAGTAGAGTACAGTAGAGATAGAGACAGTGGAGGACAGTAGAGGTAGAGTAGAGTGGAGTACAGTAGAGGTAGAGTACAGTGGAGCACAGTAGAGGTAGCGTACAGTGGAGTACAGTGGAGCAGAGTAGAGGTAGAGTACAATGGAGCACAGTAGAGATAGACTAGAGTGGAGTACAGTAGAGGTAGAGTACAGTGGAGCACAGTAGAGGTAGAGTACAGTGGAGCACAGTAGAGGTAGAGTACAGTGGAGCACAGTAGAGGTAGAGAACAGTGGAGCACAGTAGAGGTAGAGTACAGTGGAGTACAGTAGAGGTAGAGTACAGTGGAGCAGGGTAGAGGTAGCGTACCGTGGAGTACAGTAGAGGTAGAGTACAGTGGAGTACAGAAGAGGTAGAGTACAGTGGAGCACAGTAGAGGTAGCGTACAGTGGAGCACAGTAGAGTTAGAGTAGAGTGGAGTACAGTAGATGTAGAGTACAGTGGAGCACAGTAGAGGTAGAGTACAGTGGAGTACAGTAGAGGTAGAGTACAGTGGAGCACAGTAGAGGTAGAGTACAGTAGAGCACAGAAGAGGTAGAGTACAGTGGAGTACAGTAGAGACAGAGTACAGTGGAGCACAGTAGAGGTAGAGTACAGTGGAGCACAGTAGAGGTAGAGAACAGTGGAGCACAGTAGAGGTAGAGTACAGTGGAGTACAGTAGAGGTAGAGTACAGTGGAGCAGGGTAGAGGTAGCGTACCGTGGAGTACAGTAGAGGTAGAGTACAGTGGAGTACAGAAGAGGTAGAGTACAGTGGAGCACAGTAGAGGTAGCGTACAGTGGAGCACAGTAGAGTTAGAGTAGAGTGGAGTAAAGTAGAGGTAGAGTACAGTGGAGCACAGTAGAGGTAGTGTACAGTGGAGTACAGTAGAGGTAGAGTACAGTGGAGCACACTAGAGGTAGAGTATAGTGGAGTACAGTGAAGCACAGTAGAGGTGGAGTACAGTAGAGTACAGTAGAGGTAGAGAACAGTAGAGTAGAGGTAGAGTACATTGGAGTAAAGTAGAGATAGAGTACAATGGAGCACAGTAGAGATAGACTAGAGTGGAGTACATTAGAGGTAGAGTACAGTGGAGCACAGTAGAGGTAGAGTACAGTGGAGTACAGTGGAGCACAGTAGAGATAGAGACAGTGGAGGACAGTAGAGGTAGAGTAGAGTGGAGTACAGTAGAGGTAGAGTACAGTGGAGCACAGTTGAGGTAGAGTACAGTGGAGTACAGTGGAGCACAGTAGAGGTGGAGTACAGTAGAGTACAGTAGAGCTAGAGAACAGTGGAGCACAGTAGTGGTAGAGTACAGTGGAGCACAGTAGAGGTAGAGTACAGTGGAGCACAGTAGAGGTAGAGTACAGTGGAGCACAGTAGAGGTAGAGTACAGTGGAGTACAGCGGTGCACAGTAGAGGTGGAGTACAGTAGAGTACAGTAGAGATAGAGACAGTGGAGGACAGTAGAGGTAGAGTAGAGTGGAGTACAGTAGAGGTAGAGTACAGTGGAGCACAGTAGAGGTAGCGTACAGTGGAGTACAGTGGAGCAGAGTAGAGGTAGAGTACAATGGAGCACAGTAGAGATAGACTAGAGTGGAGTACAGTAGAGGTAGAGTACAGTGGAGCACAGTAGAGGTAGAGTACAGTGGAGCACAGTAGAGGTAGAGTACAGTGGAGCACAGTAGAGGTAGAGAACAGTGGAGCACAGTAGAGGTAGAGTACAGTGGAGTACAGTAGAGGTAGAGTACAGTGGAGCAGGGTAGAGGTAGCGTACCGTGGAGTACAGTAGAGGTAGAGTACAGTGGAGTACAGAAGAGGTAGAGTACAGTGGAGCACAGTAGAGGTAGCGTACAGTGGAGCACAGTAGAGTTAGAGTAGAGTGGAGTACAGTAGATGTAGAGTACAGTGGAGCACAGTAGAGGTAGAGTACAGTGGAGTACAGTAGAGGTAGAGTACAGTGGAGCACAGTAGAGGTAGAGTACAGTAGAGCACAGAAGAGGTAGAGTACAGTGGAGTACAGTAGAGACAGAGTACAGTGGAGCACAGTAGAGGTAGAGTACAGTGGAGCACAGTAGAGGTAGAGAACAGTGGAGCACAGTAGAGGTAGAGTACAGTGGAGTACAGTAGAGGTAGAGTACAGTGGAGCAGGGTAGAGGTAGCGTACCGTGGAGTACAGTAGAGGTAGAGTACAGTGGAGTACAGAAGAGGTAGAGTACAGTGGAGCACAGTAGAGGTAGCGTACAGTGGAGCACAGTAGAGTTAGAGTAGAGTGGAGTAAAGTAGAGGTAGAGTACAGTGGAGCACAGTAGAGGTAGTGTACAGTGGAGTACAGTAGAGGTAGAGTACAGTGGAGCACACTAGAGGTAGAGTATAGTGGAGTACAGTGAAGCACAGTAGAGGTGGAGTACAGTAGAGTACAGTAGAGGTAGAGAACAGTAGAGTAGAGGTAGAGTACATTGGAGTAAAGTAGAGATAGAGTACAATGGAGCACAGTAGAGATAGACTAGAGTGGAGTACATTAGAGGTAGAGTACAGTGGAGCACAGTAGAGGTAGAGTACAGTGGAGTACAGTGGAGCACAGTAGAGGTGGAGTACAGTAGAGTACAGTAGAGGTAGAGAACAGTGGAGCACAGTAGAGGTAGAGTACAGTGGAGCACAGTAGAGGTAGAGTACCGTGGAGCACAGAAGAGGTAGAGTACAGTGGAGTACAGTAGAGACAGAGTACAGTGGAGCACAGTAGAGGTAGAGTAGAGTGCAGCACAGTAGAGGTAGAGAACAGTGGAGCACAGTAGAGGTAGAGTACAGTGGAGTACAGTAGAGGTAGAGTACAGTGGAGCAGGGTAGAGGTAGCGTACCATGGAGTACAGTAGAGGTAGAGTACAGTGGAGTACAGAAGAGGTAGAGTACAGTGGAGCACAGTAGAGGTAGCGTACAGTGGAGCACAGTAGAGTTAGAGTAGAGTGGAGTACAGTAGAGGTAGAGTACAGTGGAGCACAGTAGAGGTAGTGTACAGTGGAGTACAGTAGAGGTAGAGTATAGTGGAGTACAGTGAAGCACAGTAGAGGTGGAGTACAGGAGAGTACAGTAGAGGTAGAGAACAGTAGAGTAGAGGTAGAGTACATTGGAGTAAAGTAGAGATAGAGTACAATGGAGCACAGTAGAGATAGACTAGAGTGGAGTACAGTAGAGGTAGAGTACAGTGGAGCACAGTAGAGGTAGAGTACAGTGGAGTACAGTGGAGCACAGTAGAGGTGGAGTACAGTAGAGTACAGTAGAGGTAGAAAACAGTGGAGCACAGTAGAGGTAGAGTACAGTGGAGCACAGTAGAGGTAGAGTACCGTGGAGCACAGAAGAGGTAGAGTACAGTGGAGTACAGTAGAGACAGAGTACAGTGGAGCACAGTAGAGGTAGAGTACAGTGCAGCACAGTAGAGGTAGAGAACAGTGGAGCACAGTAGAGCTAGAGAACAGTGGAGCACAATAGAGGTAGAGTACAGTGGAGCACAGTAGAGGTAGAGTACAGTGGAGCACAGTAGAGGTAGAGTACAGTGGAGCACAGTAGAGGTAGAGTACAGTGGAGTACAGCGGTGCACAGTAGAGGTGGAGTACAGTAGAGTACAGTAGAGATAGAGTACAGTGGAGGACAGTAGAGGTAGAGTAGAGTGGAGTACAGTAGAGGTAGAGTACAGTGGAGCACAGTAGAGGTAGCATACAGTGGAGTACAGTGGAGCAGAGTAGAGGTAGAGTACAGTGGAGTACAGCAGAGGTAGATTACAGTGGAGTACAGCAGAGGTAGAGTACAGTGGAGTACAGTGGAGCACATTAGAGGTGGAGTACAGTAGAGTACAGTAGAGGTAGAGAACAGTAGAGTACAGTAGAGGTAGAGTACAATGGAGTACAGTAGAGACAGAGTACAGTGGAGCACAGTAGAGGTAGAGTAGAGTGGAGTACAGTAGAGGTAGAGTACAGTGGAGCACAGTAGAGGTAGCGTACAGTGGAGTACAGTAGAGGTTAGAGTACAGTGGAGCAGGGTAGAGGTAGCGTACCGCGGAGTACAGTAGAGGTAGAGTACAGTGGAGTACAGAAGAGGTAGAGTACAGTGGAGCACAGTAGAGGTAGCGTACAGTGGAGCACAGTAGAGTTATAGTAGAGTGGAGTACAGTAGAGGTAGAGTACAGTGGAGCACAGTAGAGGTAGAGTACAGTGGAGTACATTAGAGGTAGAGTACAGTGGAGCACAGTAGAGGTAGAGTATAGTGGAGTACAGTGAAGCACAGTAGAGGTGGAGTACAGTAGAGTACAGTAGAGGTAGAGAACATTAGAGTAGAGGTAGAGTACATTGGAGTAAAGTAGAGATAGAGTACAATGGAGCACAGTAGAGATAGACTAGAGTGCAGTACAGTAGAGGTAGAGTACAGTGGAGCACAGTAGAGGTAGAGTACAGTGGAGTACAGTGGAGCACAGTAGAGGTGGAGTACAGTAGAGTACAGTAGAGGTAGAGAACAGTGGAGCACAGTAGAGGTAGAGTACAGTGGAGCACAGTAGAGGTAGAGTACAGTGGAGCACAGAAGAGGTAGAGTACAGTGGAGTACAGTAGAGACAGAGTACAGTGGAGCACAGTAGAGGTAGAGTACAGTGGAGCACAGTAGAGGTAGAGAACAGTGGAGCACAGTAGAGGTAGAGTACAGTGGAGTACAGTAGAGGTAGAGTACAGTGGAGCAGGGTAGAGGTAGCGTACCGTGGAGTACAGTAGAGGTAGAGTACAGTGGAGTACAGAAGAGGTAGAGTACAGTGGAGTACAGTGGAGCACAGTAGAGGTGGAGTACAGTAGAGTACAGTAGAGCTAGAGAACAGTGGAGCACAGTAGAGGTAGAGTACAGTGGAGCACAGTAGAGGTAGAGTACAGTGGAGCACAGTAGAGGTAGAGTACAGTGGAGCACAGTAGAGGTAGAGTACAGTGGAGTACAGCGGTGCACAGTAGAGGTGGAGTACAGTAGAGTACAGTAGAGATAGAGACAGTGGAGGACAGTAGAGGTAGAGTAGAGTGGAGTACAGTAGAGGTAGAGTACAGTGGAGCACAGTTGAGGTAGAGTACAGTGGAGTAAAGTGGACCACAGTAGAGGTGGAGTACAGTAGAGTACAGTAGAGCTAGAGAACAGTGGAGCACAGTAGAGTTAGAGTACAGTGGAGCACAGTAGAGGTAGAGTACAGTGGAGCACAGTAGAGGTAGAGTACAGTGGAGTACAGCGGTGCACAGTAGAGGTGGAGTACAGTAGAGTACAGTAGAGATAGAGACAGTGGAGGACAGTAGAGGTAGAGTAGAGTGGAGTACAGTAGAGGTAGAGTACAGTGGAGCACAGTAGAGGTAGCGTACAGTGGAGTACAGTGGAGCAGAGTAGAGGTAGAGTACAATGGAGCACAGTAGAGATAGACAAGAGTGGAGTACAGTAGAGGTAGAGTACAGTGGAGCACAGTAGAGGTAGAGTACAGTGGAGCACAGTAGAGGTGGAGTATAGTAGAGTACAGTAGAGGTAGAGAACAGTGGAGCACAGTAGAGGTAGAGTACAGTGGAGCACAGTAGAGGTAGAGTACAGTGGAGCACAGAAGAGGTAGAGTACAGTGGAGTACAGTAGAGACAGAGTACAGTGGAGCACAGTAGAGGTAGAGTACAGTGGAGCACAGTAGAGGTAGAGAACAGTGGAGCACAGTAGAGGTAGAGTACAGTGGAGTACAGTAGAGGTAGAGTACAGTGGAGCAGGGTAGAGGTAGCGTACCGTGGAGTACAGTAGAGGTAGAGTACAGTGGAGTACAGAAGAGGTAGAGTACAGTGGAGCACAGTAGAGGTAGCGTACCGTGGAGTACAGTAGAGGTAGAGTACAGTGGAGTACAGAAGAGGTAGAGTACAGTGGAGTACAGTGGAGCACAGTAGAGGTGGAGTACAGTAGAGTACAGTAGAGCTAGAGAACAGTGGAGCACAGTAGAGGTAGAGTACAGTGGAGCACAGTAGAGGTAGAGTACAGTGGAGCACAGTAGAGGTAGAGTACAGTGGAGCACAGTAGAGGTAGAGTACAGTGGAGTACAGCGGTGCACAGTAGAGGTGGAGTACAGTAGAGTACAGTAGAGATAGAGACAGTGGAGGACAGTAGAGGTAGAGTAGAGTGGAGTACAGTAGAGGTAGAGTACAGTGGAGCACAGTTGAGGTAGAGTACAGTGGAGTAAAGTGGACCACAGTAGAGGTGGAGTACAGTAGAGTACAGTAGAGCTAGAGAACAGTGGAGCACAGTAGAGGTAGAGTACAGTGGAGCACAGTAGAGGTAGAGTACAGTGGAGCACAGTAGAGGTAGAGTACAGTGGAGTACAGCGGTGCACAGTAGAGGTGGAGTACAGTAGAGTACAGTAGAGATAGAGACAGTGGAGGACAGTAGAGGTAGAGTAGAGTGGAGTACAGTAGAGGTAGAGTACAGTGGAGCACAGTAGAGGTAGCGTACAGTGGAGTACAGTGGAGCAGAGTAGAGGTAGAGTACAATGGAGCACAGTAGAGATAGACAAGAGTGGAGTACAGTAGAGGTAGAGTACAGTGGAGCACAGTAGAGGTAGAGTACAGTGGAGCACAGTAGAGGTGGAGTATAGTAGAGTACAGTAGAGGTAGAGAACAGTGGAGCACAGTAGAGGTAGAGTACAGTGGAGCACAGTAGAGGTAGAGTACAGTGGAGCACAGAAGAGGTAGAGTACAGTGGAGTACAGTAGAGACAGAGTACAGTGGAGCACAGTAGAGGTAGAGTACAGTGGAGCACAGTAGAGGTAGAGAACAGTGGAGCACAGTAGAGGTAGAGTACAGTGGAGTACAGTAGAGGTAGAGTACAGTGGAGCAGGGTAGAGGTAGCGTACCGTGGAGTACAGTAGAGGTAGAGTACAGTGGAGTACAGAAGAGGTAGAGTACAGTGGAGCACAGTAGAGGTAGCGTAAAGTGGAGCACAGTAGAGTTAGAGTAGAGTGGAGTACAGTAGAGGTAGAGTACAGTGGAGCACAGTAGAGGTAGAGTACAGTGGAGTACAGTAGAGGTAGAGTACAGTGGAGCACAGAAGAGGTAGAGTACAGCGGAGTACAGTAGAGACAGAGTACAGTGGAGCACAGTAGAGGTAGAGTACAGTGGAGCACAGTAGAGGTAGAGAACAGTGGAGCACAGTAGAGGTAGAGTACAGTGGAGTACAGTAGAGGTAGAGTACAGTGGAGCAGGGTAGAGGTAGCGTACCGTGGAGTACAGTAGAGGTAGAGTACAGTGGAGTACAGAAGAGGTAGAGTACAGTGGAGCACAGTAGAGGTAGCGTACAGTGGAGCACAGTAGAGTTAGAGTAGAGTGGAGTACAGTAGAGGTAGAGTACAGTGGAGCACAGTAGAGGTAGTGTACAGTGGAGTACAGTAGAGGTAGAGTACAGTGGAGCACAGTAGAGGTAGAGTATAGTGGAGTACAGTGAAGCACAGTAGAGGTGGAGTACAGTAGAGTACAGTAGAGGTAGAGAACAGTAGAGTAGAGGTAGAGTACATTGGAGTAAAGTAGAGATAGAGTACAATGGAGCACAGTAGAGATAGACTAGAGTGGAGTACAGTAGAGGTAGAGTACAGTGGAGCACAGTAGAGGTAGAGTACAGTGGAGTACAGTGGAGCACAGTAGAGGTGGAGTACAGTAGAGTACAGTAGAGGTAGAGAACAGTGGAGCACAGTAGAGGTAGAGTACAGTGGAGCACAGTAGAGGTAGAGTACCGTGGAGCACAGAAGAGGTAGAGTACAGTGGAGTACAGTAGAGACAGAGTACAGTGGAGCACAGTAGAGGTAGAGTACAGTGCAGCACAGTAGAGGTAGAGAACAGTGGAGCACAGTAGAGCTAGAGAACAGTGGAGCACAATAGAGGTAGAGTACAGTGGAGCACAGTAGAGGTAGAGTACAGTGGAGCACAGTAGAGGTAGAGTACAGTGGAGTACAGTAGAGATAGAGTACAGTGGAGGACAGTAGAGGTAGAGTAGAGTGGAGTACAGTAGAGGTAGAGTACAGTGGAGCACAGTAGAGGTAGCATACAGTGGAGTACAGTGGAGCAGAGTAGAGGTAGAGTACAGTGGAGTACAGCAGAGGTAGATTACAGTGGAGTACAGCAGAGGTAGAGTACAGTGGAGTACAGTGGAGCACATTAGAGGTGGAGTACAGTAGAGTACAGTAGAGGTAGAGAACAGTAGAGTACAGTAGAGGTAGAGTACAGTGGAGTACAGTAGAGACAGAGTACAGTGGAGCACAGTAGAGGTAGAGTAGAGTGGAGTACAGTAGAGGTAGAGTACAGTGGAGCACAGTAGAGGTAGCGTACAGTGGAGTACAGTAGAGGTAGAGTACAGTGGAGCAGGGTAGAGGTAGCGTACCGTGGAGTACAGTAGAGGTAGAGTACAGTGGAGTACAGAAGAGGTAGAGTACAGTGGAGCACAGTAGAGGTAGCGTACAGTGGAGCACAGTAGAGTTAGAGTAGAGTGGAGTACAGTAGAGGTAGAGTACAGTGGAGCACAGTAGAGGTAGAGTACAGTGGAGTACATTAGAGGTAGAGTACAGTGGAGCACAGTAGAGGTAGAGTATAGTGGAGTACAGTGAAGCACAGTAGAGGTGGAGTACAGTAGAGTACAGTAGAGGTAGAGAACAGTAGAGTAGAGGTAGAGTACATTGGAGTAAAGTAGAGATAGAGTACAATGGAGCACAGTAGAGATAGACTAGAGTGGAGTACAGTAGAGGTAGAGTACAGTGGAGCACAGTAGAGGTAGAGTACAGTGGAGTACAGTGGAGCACAGTAGAGGTGGAGTACAGTAGAGTACAGTAGAGGTAGAGAACAGTGGAGCACAGAAGAGGTAGAGTACAGTGGAGCAAAGTAGAGGTAGACTACAGTGGAGCACAGAAGAGGTAGAGTACAGTGGAGTACAGTAGAGACAGAGTACAGTGGAGCACAGTAGAGGTAGAGTACAGTGGAGCACAGTAGAGGTAGAGAACAGTGGAGCACAGTAGAGGTAGAGTACAGTGGAGCAGGGTAGAGTTAGCGTACCGTGGAGTACAGTAGAGGTAGAGTACAGTGGAGTACAGAAGAGGTAGAGTACAGTGGAGTACAGTGGAGCACAGTAGAGGTGGAGTACAGTAGAGTACAGTAGAGGTAGAGTACAGTGGAGCACAGTAGAGGTAGAGTACAGTGGAGCACAGTAGAGGTAGAGTACAGTGGAGCACAGTAGAGGTAGAGTACAGTGGAGCACAGTAGAGGTAGAGTACAGTGGAGTACAGCGGTGCACAGTAGAGGTGGAGTACAGTAGAGTACAGTAGAGATAGAGACAGTGGAGGACAGTAGAGGTAGAGTAGAGTGGAGTACAGTAGAGGTAGAGTACAGTGGAGCACAGTTGAGGTAGAGTACAGTGGAGTACAGTGGAGCACAGTAGAGGTGGAGTACAGTAGAGTACAGTAGAGCTAGAGAACAGTGGAGCACAGTAGTGGTAGAGTACAGTGGAGCACAGTAGAGGTAGAGTACAGTGGAGCACAGTAGAGGTAGAGTACAGTGGAGCACAGTAGAGGTAGAGTACAGTGGAGTACAGCGGTGCACAGTAGAGGTGGAGTACAGTAGAGTACAGTAGAGATAGAGACAGTGGAGGACAGTAGAGGTAGAGTAGAGTGGAGTACAGTAGAGGTAGAGTACAGTGGAGCACAGTAGAGGTAGCGTACAGTGGAGTACAGTGGAGCAGAGTAGAGGTAGAGTACAATGGAGCACAGTAGAGATAGACTAGAGTGGAGTACAGTAGAGGTAGAGTACAGTGGAGCACAGTAGAGGTAGAGTACAGTGGAGCACAGTAGAGGTAGAGTACAGTGGAGCACAGTAGAGGTAGAGAACAGTGGAGCACAGTAGAGGTAGAGTACAGTGGAGTACAGTAGAGGTAGAGTACAGTGGAGCAGGGTAGAGGTAGCGTACCGTGGAGTACAGTAGAGGTAGAGTACAGTGGAGTACAGAAGAGGTAGAGTACAGTGGAGCACAGTAGAGGTAGCGTACAGTGGAGCACAGTAGAGTTAGAGTAGAGTGGAGTACAGTAGAGGTAGAGTACAGTGGAGCACAGTAGAGGTAGAGTACAGTGGAGTACAGTAGAGGTAGAGTACAGTGGAGCACAGTAGAGGTAGAGTACAGTAGAGCACAGAAGAGGTAGAGTACAGTGGAGTACAGTAGAGACAGAGTACAGTGGAGCACAGTAGAGGTAGAGTACAGTGGAGCACAGTAGAGGTAGAGAACAGTGGAGCACAGTAGAGGTAGAGTACAGTGGAGTACAGTAGAGGTAGAGTACAGTGGAGCAGGGTAGAGGTAGCGTACCGTGGAGTACAGTAGAGGTAGAGTACAGTGGAGTACAGAAGAGGTAGAGTACAGTGGAGCACAGTAGAGGTAGCGTACAGTGGAGCACAGTAGAGTTAGAGTAGAGTGGAGTAAAGTAGAGGTAGAGTACAGTGGAGCACAGTAGAGGTAGTGTACAGTGGAGTACAGTAGAGGTAGAGTACAGTGGAGCACAGTAGAGGTAGAGTATAGTGGAGTACAGTGAAGCACAGTAGAGGTGGAGTACAGTAGAGTACAGTAGAGGTAGAGAACAGTAGAGTAGAGGTAGAGTACATTGGAGTAAAGTAGAGATAGAGTACAATGGAGCACAGTAGAGATAGACTAGAGTGGAGTACAGTAGAGGTAGAGTACAGTGGAGCACAGTAGAGGTAGAGTACAGTGGAGTACAGTGGAGCACAGTAGAGGTGGAGTACAGTAGAATACAGTAGAGGTAGAGAACAGTGGAGCACAGTAGAGGTAGAGTACAGTGGAGCACAGTAGAGGTAGAGTACCGTGGAGCACAGAAGAGGTAGAGTACAGTGGAGTACAGTAGAGACAGAGTACAGTGGAGCACAGTAGAGGTAGAGTAGAGTGCAGCACAGTAGAGGTAGAGAACAGTGGAGCACAGTAGAGGTAGAGTACAGTGGAGTACAGTAGAGGTAGAGTACAGTGGAGCAGGGTAGAGGTAGCGTACCATGGAGTACAGTAGAGGTAGAGTACAGTGGAGTACAGAAGAGGTAGAGTAAAGTGGAGCACAGTAGAGGTAGCGTACAGTGGAGCACAGTAGAGTTAGAGTAGAGTGGAGTACAGTAGAGGTAGAGTACAGTGGAGCACAGTAGAGGTAGAGTACAGTGGAGTACAGTAGAGGTAGAGTACAGTGGAGCACAGTAGAGGTAGAGTACAGTGGAGCACAGAAGAGGTAGAGTACAGTGGAGCACAACAGAGGTAGAGTACAGTGGATCACAGTAGAGATAGAGTACAGTGGAGTACAGCGGAGCACAGTAGAGGTGGAGTACAGTAGAGTACTGTAGAGATAGAGTACAGTGGAGCACAGTAGAGGTAGAGTAGAGTGGAGTACAGAAGAGGTAGAGTACAGTGGAGTACAGTGGAGCACAGTAGAGGTGGAGTACAGTAGAGTACAGTAGAGCTAGAGAACAGTGGAGCACAGTAGAGGTAGAGTACAGTGGAGCACAGTAGAGGTAGAGTACAGTGGAGCACATTAGAGGTAGAGTACAGTGGAGCACAGTAGAGGTAGAGTACAGTGGAGTACAGCGGTGCACAGTAGAGGTGGAGTACAGTAGAGTACAGTAGAGATAGAGACAGTGGAGGACAGTAGAGGTAGAGTAGAGTGGAGTACAGTAGAGGTAGAGTACAGTGGAGCACAGTTGAGGTAGAGTACAGTGGAGTAAAGTGGACCACAGTAGAGGTGGAGTACAGTAGAGTACAGTAGAGCTAGAGAACAGTGGAGCACAGTAGAGGTAGAGTACAGTGGAGCACAGTAGAGGTAGAGTACAGTGGAGTACAGCGGTGCACAGTAGAGGTGGAGTACAGTAGAGTACAGTAGAGATAGAGACAGTGGAGGACAGTAGAGGTAGAGTAGAGTGGAGTACAGTAGAGGTAGAGTACAGTGGAGCTGAGTAGAGGTAGCGTACAGTGGAGTACAGTGGAGCAGAGTAGAGGTAGAGTACAATGGAGCACAGTAGAGATAGACAAGAGTGGAGTACAGTAGAGGTAGAGTACAGTGGAGCACAGTAGAGGTAGAGTACAGTGGAGCACAGTAGAGGTGGAGTACAGTAGAGTACAGTAGAGGTAGAGAACAGTGGAGCACAGTAGAGGTAGAGTACAGTGGAGCACAGTAGAGGTAGAGTACAGTGGAGCACAGAAGAGGTAGAGTACAGTGGAGTACAGTAGAGACAGAGTACAGTGGAGCACAGTAGAGGTAGAGTACAGTGGAGCACAGTAGAGGTAGAGAACAGTGTAGCACAGTAGAGGTAGAGTACAGTGGAGTACAGTAGAGGTAGAGTACAGTGGAGCAGGGTAGAGGTAGCGTACCGTGGAGTACAGTAGAGGTAGAGTACAGTGGAGTACAGAAGAGGTAGAGTACAGTGGAGCACAGTAGAGGTAGCGTAAAGTGGAGCACAGTAGAGTTAGAGTAGAGTGGAGTACAGTAGAGGTAGAGTACAGTGTAGCACAGTAGAGGTAGAGTACAGTGGAGTACAGTAGAGGTAGAGTACAGTGGAGCACAGTAGAGGTAGAGTACAGTGGAGCACAGAAGAGGTAGAGTACAGTGGAGTACAGTAGAGACAGAGTACAGTGGAGCACAGTAGAGGTAGAGTACAGTGGAGCACAGTAGAGGTAGAGAACAGTGGAGCACAGTAGAGGTAGAGTACAGTGGAGTACAGTAGAGGTAGAGTACAGTGGAGCAGGGTAGAGGTAGCGTACCGTGGAGTACAGTAGAGGTAGAGTACAGTGGAGTACAGAAGAGGTAGAGTACAGTGGAGCACAGTAGAGGTAGCGTACAGTGGAGCACAGTAGAGTTAGAGTAGAGTGGAGTACAGTAGAGGTAGAGTACAGTGGAGCACAGTAGAGGTAGTGTACAGTGGAGTACAGTAGAGGTAGAGTACAGTGGAGCACAGTAGAGGTAGAGTATAGTGGAGTACAGTGAAGCACAGTAGAGGTGGAGTACAGTAGAGTACAGTAGAGGTAGAGAACAGTAGAGTAGAGGTAGAGTACATTGGAGTAAAGTAGAGATAGAGTACAATGGAGCACAGTAGAGATAGACTAGAGTGGAGTACAGTAGAGGTAGAGTACAGTGGAGCACAGTAGAGGTAGAGTACAGTGGAGTACAGTGGAGCACAGTAGAGGTGGAGTACAGTAGAGTACAGTAGAGGTAGAGAACAGTGGAGCACAGTAGAGGTAGAGTACAGTGGAGCACAGTAGAGGTAGAGTACCGTGGAGCACAGAAGAGGTAGAGTACAGTGGAGTACAGTAGAGACAGAGTACAGTGGAGCACAGTAGAGGTAGAGTACAGTGCAGCACAGTAGAGGTAGAGAACAGTGGAGCACAGTAGAGCTAGAGAACAGTGGAGCACAATAGAGGTAGAGTACAGTGGAGCACAGTAGAGGTAGAGTACAGTGGAGCACAGTAGAGGTAGAGTACAGTGGAGCACAGTAGAGGTAGAGTACAGTGGAGTACAGCGGTGCACAGTAGAGGTGGAGTACAGTAGAGTACAGTAGAGATAGAGTACAGTGGAGGACAGTAGAGGTAGAGTAGAGTGGAGTACAGTAGAGGTAGAGTACAGTGGAGCACAGTAGAGGTAGCATACAGTGGAGTACAGTGGAGCAGAGTAGAGGTAGAGTACAGTGGAGTACAGCAGAGGTAGATTACAGTGGAGTACAGCAGAGGTAGAGTACAGTGGAGTACAGTGGAGCACAATAGAGGTGGAGTACAGTAGAGTACAGTAGAGGTAGAGAACAGTAGAGTACAGTAGAGGTAGAGTACAGTGGAGTACAGTAGAGACAGAGTACAGTGGAGCACAGTAGAGGTAGAGTAGAGTGGAGTACAGTAGAGGTAGAGTACAGTGGAGCACAGTAGAGGTAGCGTACAGTGGAGTACAGTAGAGGTAGAGTACAGTGGAGCAGGGTAGAGGTAGCGTACCGTGGAGTACAGTAGAGGTAGAGTACAGTGGAGTACAGAAGAGGTAGAGTACAGTGGAGCACAGTAGAGGTAGCGTACAGTGGAGCACAGTAGAGTTAGAGTAGAGTGGAGTACAGTAGAGGTAGAGTACAGTGGAGCACAGTAGAGGTAGAGTACAGTGGAGTACATTAGAGGTAGAGTACAGTGGAGCACAGTAGAGGTAGAGTATAGTGGAGTACAGTGAAGCACAGTAGAGGTGGAGTACAGTAGAGTACAGTAGAGGTAGAGAACAGTAGAGTAGAGGTAGAGTACATTGGAGTAAAGTAGAGATAGAGTACAATGGAGCACAGTAGAGATAGACTAGAGTGGAGTACAGTAGAGGTAGAGTACAGTGGAGCACAGTAGAGGTAGAGTACAGTGGAGTACAGAAGAGGTAGAGTACAGTGGAGCAAAGTAGAGGTAGAGTACAGTGGAGCACAGAAGAGGTAGAGTACAGTGGAGTACAGTAGAGACAGAGTACAGTGGAGCACAGTAGAGGTAGAGTACAGTGGAGCACAGTAGAGGTAGAGAACAGTGGAGCACAGTAGAGGTAGAGTACAGTGGAGCAGGGTAGAGTTAGCGTACCGTGGAGTACAGTAGAGGTAGAGTACAGTGGAGTACAGAAGAGGTAGAGTACAGTGGAGTACAGTGGAGCACAGTAGAGGTGGAGTACAGTAGAGTACAGTAGAGGTAGAGTACAGTGGAGCACAGTAGAGGTAGAGTACAGTGGAGCACAGTAGAGGTAGAGTACAGTGGAGCACAGTAGAGGTAGAGTACAGTGGAGCACAGTAGAGGTAGAGTACAGTGGAGTACAGCGGTGCACAGTAGAGGTGGAGTACAGTAGAGTACAGTAGAGATAGAGACAGTGGAGGACAGTAGAGGTAGAGTAGAGTGGAGTACAGTAGAGGTAGAGTACAGTGGAGCACAGTTGAGGTAGAGTACAGTGGAGTACAGTGGAGCACAGTAGAGGTGGAGTACAGTAGAGTACAGTAGAGCTAGAGAACAGTGGAGCACAGTAGTGGTAGAGTACAGTGGAGCACAGTAGAGGTAGAGTACAGTGGAGCACAGTAGAGGTAGAGTACAGTGGAGCACAGTAGAGGTAGAGTACAGTGGAGTACAGCGGTGCACAGTAGAGGTGGAGTACAGTAGAGTACAGTAGAGATAGAGACAGTGGAGGACAGTAGAGGTAGAGTAGAGTGGAGTACAGTAGAGGTAGAGTACAGTGGAGCACAGTAGAGGTAGCGTACAGTGGAGTACAGTGGAGCAGAGTAGAGGTAGAGTACAATGGAGCACAGTAGAGATAGACTAGAGTGGAGTACAGTAGAGGTAGAGTACAGTGGAGCACAGTAGAGGTAGAGTACAGTGGAGCACAGTAGAGGTAGAGTACAGTGGAGCACAGTAGAGGTAGAGAACAGTGGAGCACAGTAGAGGTAGAGTACAGTGGAGTACAGTAGAGGTAGAGTACAGTGGAGCAGGGTAGAGGTAGCGTACCGTGGAGTACAGTAGAGGTAGAGTACAGTGGAGTACAGAAGAGGTAGAGTACAGTGGAGCACAGTAGAGGTAGCGTACAGTGGAGCACAGTAGAGTTAGAGTAGAGTGGAGTACAGTAGAGGTAGAGTACAGTGGAGCACAGTAGAGGTAGAGTACAGTGGAGTACAGTAGAGGTAGAGTACAGTGGAGCACAGTAGAGGTAGAGTACAGTAGAGCACAGAAGAGGTAGAGTACAGTGGAGTACAGTAGAGACAGAGTACAGTGGAGCACAGTAGAGGTAGAGTACAGTGGAGCACAGTAGAGGTAGAGAACAGTGGAGCACAGTAGAGGTAGAGTACAGTGGAGTACAGTAGAGGTAGAGTACAGTGGAGCAGGGTAGAGGTAGCGTACCGTGGAGTACAGTAGAGGTAGAGTACAGTGGAGTACAGAAGAGGTAGAGTACAGTGGAGCACAGTAGAGGTAGCGTACAGTGGAGCACAGTAGAGTTAGAGTAGAGTGGAGTAAAGTAGAGGTAGAGTACAGTGGAGCACAGTAGAGGTAGTGTACAGTGGAGTACAGTAGAGGTAGAGTACAGTGGAGCACAGTAGAGGTAGAGTATAGTGGAGTACAGTGAAGCACAGTAGAGGTGGAGTACAGTAGAGTACAGTAGAGGTAGAGAACAGTAGAGTAGAGGTAGAGTACATTGGAGTAAAGTAGAGATAGAGTACAATGGAGCACAGTAGAGATAGACTAGAGTGGAGTACATTAGAGGTAGAGTACAGTGGAGCACAGTAGAGGTAGAGTACAGTGGAGTACAGTGGAGCACAGTAGAGGTGGAGTACAGTAGAGTACAGTAGAGGTAGAGAACAGTGGAGCACAGTAGAGGTAGAGTACAGTGGAGCACAGTAGAGGTAGAGTACCGTGGAGCACAGAAGAGGTAGAGTACAGTGGAGTACAGTAGAGACAGAGTACAGTGGAGCACAGTAGAGGTAGAGTAGAGTGCAGCACAGTAGAGGTAGAGAACAGTGGAGCACAGTAGAGGTAGAGTACAGTGGAGTACAGTAGAGGTAGAGTACAGTGGAGCAGGGTAGAGGTAGCGTACCATGGAGTACAGTAGAGGTAGAGTACAGTGGAGTACAGAAGAGGTAGAGTACAGTGGAGCACAGTAGAGGTAGCGTACAGTGGAGCACAGTAGAGTTAGAGTAGAGTGGAGTACAGTAGAGGTAGAGTACAGTGGAGCACAGTAGAGGTAGTGTACAGTGGAGTACAGTAGAGGTAGAGAACAGTAGAGTAGAGGTAGAGTACATTGGAGTAAAGTAGAGATAGAGTACAATGGAGCACAGTAGAGATAGACTAGAGTGGAGTACAGTAGAGGTAGAGTACAGTGGAGCACAGTAGAGGTAGAGTACAGTGGAGTACAGTGGAGCACAGTAGAGGTGGAGTACAGTAGAGTACAGTAGAGGTAGAGAACAGTGGAGCACAGAAGAGGTAGAGTACAGTGGAGCAAAGTAGAGGTAGAGTACAGTGGAGCACAGAAGAGGTAGAGTACAGTGGAGTACAGTAGAGACAGAGTACAGTGGAGCACAGTAGAGGTAGAGTACAGTGGAGCACAGTAGAGGTAGAGAACAGTGGAGCACAGTAGAGGTAGAGTACAGTGGAGCAGGGTAGAGTTAGCGTACCGTGGAGTACAGTAGAGGTAGAGTACAGTGGAGTACAGAAGAGGTAGAGTACAGTGGAGTACAGTGGAGCACAGTAGAGGTGGAGTACAGTAGAGTACAGTAGAGGTAGAGTACAGTGGAGCACAGTAGAGGTAGAGTACAGTGGAGCACAGTAGAGGTAGAGTACAGTGGAGCACATTAGAGGTAGAGTACAGTGGAGTACAGCGGTGCACAGTAGAGGTGGAGTACAGTAGAGTACAGTAGAGATAGAGACAGTGGAGGACAGTAGAGGTAGAGTAGAGTGGAGTACAGTAGAGGTAGAGTACAGTGGAGCACAGTTGAGGTAGAGTACAGTGGAGTACAGTGGAGCACAGTAGAGGTGGAGTACAGTAGAGTACAGTAGAGCTAGAGAACAGTGGAGCACAGTAGTGGTAGAGTACAGTGGAGCACAGTAGAGGTAGAGTACAGTGGAGCACAGTAGAGGTAGAGTACAGTGGAGCACAGTAGAGGTAGAGTACAGTGGAGTACAGCGGTGCACAGTAGAGGTGGAGTACAGTAGAGTACAGTAGAGATAGAGACAGTGGAGGACAGTAGAGGTAGAGTAGAGTGGAGTACAGTAGAGGTAGAGTACAGTGGAGCACAGTAGAGGTAGCGTACAGTGGAGTACAGTGGAGCAGAGTAGAGGTAGAGTACAATGGAGCACAGTAGAGATAGACTAGAGTGGAGTACAGTAGAGGTAGAGTACAGTGGAGCACAGTAGAGGTAGAGTACAGTGGAGCACAGTAGAGGTAGAGTACAGTGGAGCACAGTAGAGGTAGAGAACAGTGGAGCACAGTAGAGGTAGAGTACAGTGGAGTACAGTAGAGGTAGAGTACAGTGGAGCAGGGTAGAGGTAGCGTACCGTGGAGTACAGTAGAGGTAGAGTACAGTGGAGTACAGAAGAGGTAGAGTACAGTGGAGCACAGTAGAGGTAGCGTACAGTGGAGCACAGTAGAGTTAGAGTAGAGTGGAGTACAGTAGAGGTAGAGTACAGTGGAGCACAGTAGAGGTAGAGTACAGTGGAGTACAGTAGAGGTAGAGTACAGTGGAGCACAGTAGAGGTAGAGTACAGTAGAGCACAGAAGAGGTAGAGTACAGTGGAGTACAGTAGAGACAGAGTACAGTGGAGCACAGTAGAGGTAGAGTACAGTGGAGCACAGTAGAGGTAGAGAACAGTGGAGCACAGTAGAGGTAGAGTACAGTGGAGTACAGTAGAGGTAGAGTACAGTGGAGCAGGGTAGAGGTAGCGTACCGTGGAGTACAGTAGAGGTAGAGTACAGTGGAGTACAGAAGAGGTAGAGTACAGTGGAGCACAGTAGAGGTAGCGTACAGTGGAGCACAGTAGAGTTAGAGTAGAGTGGAGTAAAGTAGAGGTAGAGTACAGTGGAGCACAGTAGAGGTAGTGTACAGTGGAGTACAGTAGAGGTAGAGTACAGTGGAGCACAGTAGAGGTAGAGTATAGTGGAGTACAGTGAAGCACAGTAGAGGTGGAGTACAGTAGAGTACAGTAGAGGTAGAGAACAGTAGAGTAGAGGTAGAGTACATTGGAGTAAAGTAGAGATAGAGTACAATGGAGCACAGTAGAGATAGACTAGAGTGGAGTACAGTAGAGGTAGAGTACAGTGGAGCACAGTAGAGGTAGAGTACAGTGGAGTACAGTGGAGCACAGTAGAGGTGGAGTACAGTAGAGTACAGTAGAGGTAGAGAACAGTGGAGCACAGTAGAGGTAGAGTACAGTGGAGCACAGTAGAGGTAGAGTACCGTGGAGCACAGAAGAGGTAGAGTACAGTGGAGTACAGTAGAGACAGAGTACAGTGGAGCACAGTAGAGGTAGAGTAGAGTGCAGCACAGTAGAGGTAGAGAACAGTGGAGCACAGTAGAGGTAGAGTACAGTGGAGTACAGTAGAGGTAGAGTACAGTGGAGCAGGGTAGAGGTAGCGTACCATGGAGTACAGTAGAGGTAGAGTACAGTGGAGTACAGAAGAGGTAGAGTACAGTGGAGCACAGTAGAGGTAGCGTACAGTGGAGCACAGTAGAGTTAGAGTAGAGTGGAGTACAGTAGAGGTAGAGTACAGTGGAGCACAGTAGAGGTAGAGTACAGTGGAGTACAGTAGAGGTAGAGTACAGTGGAGCACAGTAGAGGTAGAGTACAGTGGAGCACAGAAGAGGTAGAGTACAGTGGAGCACAACAGAGGTAGAGTACAGTGGATCACAGTAGAGATAGAGTACAGTGGAGTACAGCGGAGCACAGTAGAGGTGGAGTACAGTAGAGTACTGTAGAGATAGAGTACAGTGGAGCACAGTAGAGGTAGAGTAGAGTGGAGTACAGAAGAGGTAGAGTACAGTGGAGTACAGTGGAGCACAGTAGAGGTGGAGTACAGTAGAGTACAGTAGAGCTAGAGAACAGTGGAGCACAGTAGAGGTAGAGTACAGTGGAGCACAGTAGAGGTAGAGTACAGTGGAGCACAGTAGAGGTAGAGTACAGTGGAGCACAGTAGAGGTAGAGTACAGTGGAGTACAGCGGTGCACAGTAGAGGTGGAGTACAGTAGAGTACAGTAGAGATAGAGACAGTGGAGGACAGTAGAGGTAGAGTAGAGTGGAGTACAGTAGAGGTAGAGTACAGTGGAGCACAGTTGAGGTAGAGTACAGTGGAGTAAAGTGGACCACAGTAGAGGTGGAGTACAGTAGAGTACAGTAGAGCTAGAGAACAGTGGAGCACAGTAGAGGTAGAGTACAGTGGAGCACAGTAGAGGTAGAGTACAGTGGAGCACAGTAGAGGTAGAGTACAGTGGAGTACAGCGGTGCACAGTAGAGGTGGAGTACAGTAGAGTACAGTAGAGATAGAGACAGTGGAGGACAGTAGAGGTAGAGTAGAGTGGAGTACAGTAGAGGTAGAGTACAGTGGAGCACAGTAGAGGTAGCGTACAGTGGAGTACAGTGGAGCAGAGTAGAGGTAGAGTACAATGGAGCACAGTAGAGATAGACAAGAGTGGAGTACAGTAGAGGTAGAGTACAGTGGAGCACAGTAGAGGTAGAGTACAGTGGAGCACAGTAGAGGTGGAGTACAGTAGAGTACAGTAGAGGTAGAGAACAGTGGAGCACAGTAGAGGTAGAGTACAGTGGAGCACAGTAGAGGTAGAGTACAGTGGAGCACAGAAGAGGTAGAGTACAGTGGAGTACAGTAGAGACAGAGTACAGTGGAGCACAGTAGAGGTAGAGTACAGTGGAGCACAGTAGAGGTAGAGAACAGTGGAGCACAGTAGAGGTAGAGTACAGTGGAGTACAGTAGAGGTAGAGTACAGTGGAGCAGGGTAGAGGTAGCGTACCGTGGAGTACAGTAGAGGTAGAGTACAGTGGAGTACAGAAGAGGTAGAGTACAGTGGAGCACAGTAGAGGTAGCGTAAAGTGGAGCACAGTAGAGTTAGAGTAGAGTGGAGTACAGTAGAGGTAGAGTACAGTGGAGCACAGTAGAGGTAGAGTACAGTGGAGTACAGTAGAGGTAGAGTACAGTGGAGCACAGTAGAGGTAGAGTACAGTGGAGCACAGAAGAGGTAGAGTACAGTGGAGTACAGTAGAGACAGAGTACAGTGGAGCACAGTAGAGGTAGAGTACAGTGGAGCACAGTAGAGGTAGAGAACAGTGGAGCACAGTAGAGGTAGAGTACAGTGGAGTACAGTAGAGGTAGAGTACAGTGGAGTACAGAAGAGGTAGAGTACAGTGGAGCACAGTAGAGGTAGCGTACAGTGGAGCACAGTAGAGTTAGAGTAGAGTGGAGTACAGTAGAGGTAGAGTACAGTGGAGCACAGTAGAGGTAGTGTACAGTGGAGCACAGTAGAGGTAGAGTATAGTGGAGTACAGTGAAGCACAGTAGAGGTGGAGTACAGGAGAGTACAGTAGAGGTAGAGTACATTGGAGTAAAGTAGAGATAGAGTACAATGGAGCACAGTAGAGATAGACTAGAGTGGAGTACAGTAGAGGTAGAGTACAGTGGAGCACAGTAGAGGTAGAGTACAGTGGAGTACAGTGGAGCACAGTAGAGGTGGAGTACAGTAGAGTACAGTAGAGGTAGAGAACAGTGGAGCACAGTAGAGGTAGAGTACAGTGGAGCACAGTAGAGGTAGAGTACCGTGGAGCACAGAAGAGGTAGAGTACAGTGGAGTACAGTAGAGACAGAGTACAGTGGAGCACAGTAGAGGTAGAGTACAGTGCAGCACAGTAGAGGTAGAGAACAGTGGAGCACAGTAGAGCTAGAGAACAGTGGAGCACAATAGAGGTAGAGTACAGTGGAGCACAGTAGAGGTAGAGTACAGTGGAGCACAGTAGAGGTAGAGTACAGTGGAGCACAGTAGAGGTAGAGTACAGTGGAGTACAGCGGTGCACAGTAGAGGTGGAGTACAGTAGAGTACAGTAGAGATAGAGTACAGTGGAGGACAGTAGAGGTAGAGTAGAGTGGAGTACAGTAGAGGTAGAGTACAGTGGAGCACAGTAGAGGTAGCATACAGTGGAGTACAGTGGAGCAGAGTAGAGGTAGAGTACAGTGGAGTACAGCAGAGGTAGATTACAGTGGAGTACAGCAGAGGTAGAGTACAGTGGAGTACAGTGGAGCACATTAGAGGTGGAGTACAGTAGAGTACAGTAGAGGTAGAGAACAGTAGAGTACAGTAGAGGTAGAGTACAATGGAGTACAGTAGAGACAGAGTACAGTGGAGCACAGTAGAGGTAGAGTAGAGTGGAGTACAGTAGAGGTAGAGTACAGTGGAGCACAGTAGAGGTAGCGTACAGTGGAGTACAGTAGAGGTTAGAGTACAGTGGAGCAGGGTAGAGGTAGCATACCGCGGAGTACAGTAGAGGTAGAGTACAGTGGAGTACAGAAGAGGTAGAGTACAGTGGAGCACAGTAGAGGTAGCGTACAGTGGAGCAAAGTAGAGTTAGAGTAGAGTGGAGTACAGTAGAGGTAGAGTACAGTGGAGCACAGTAGAGGTAGAGTACAGTGGAGTACATTAGAGGTAGAGTACAGTGGAGCACAGTAGAGGTAGAGTATAGTGGAGTACAGTGAAGCACAGTAGAGGTGGAGTACAGTAGAGTACAGTAGAGGTAGAGAACATTAGAGTAGAGGTAGAGTACATTGGAGTAAAGTAGAGATAGAGTACAATGGAGCACAGTAGAGATAGACTAGAGTGGAGTACAGTAGAGGTAGAGTACAGTGGAGCACAGTAGAGGTAGAGTACAGTGGAGTACAGTGGAGCACAGTAGAGGTGGAGTACAGTAGAGTACAGTAGAGGTAGAGAACAGTGGAGCACAGTAGAGGTAGAGTACAGTGGAGCACAGTAGAGGTAGAGTACAGTGGAGCACAGAAGAGGTAGAGTACAGTGGAGTACAGTAGAGACAGAGTACAGTGGAGCACAGTAGAGGTAGAGTACAGTGGAGCACAGTAGAGGTAGAGAACAGTGGAGCACAGTAGAGGTAGAGTACAGTGGAGTACAGTAGAGGTAGAGTACAGTGGAGCAGGGTAGAGGTAGCGTACCGTGGAGTACAGTAGAGGTAGAGTACAGTGGAGTACAGAAGAGGTAGAGTACAGTGGAGTACAGTGGAGCAGAGTAGAGGTGGAGTACAGTAGAGTACAGTAGAGCTAGAGAACAGTGGAGCACAGTAGAGGTAGAGTACAGTGGAGCACAGTAGAGGTAGAGTACAGTGGAGCACAGTAGAGGTAGAGTACAGTGGAGCACAGTAGAGGTAGAGTACAGTGGAGTACAGCGGTGCACAGTAGAGGTGGAGTACAGTAGAGTACAGTAGAGATAGAGACAGTGGAGGACAGTAGAGGTAGAGTAGAGTGGAGTACAGTAGAGGTAGAGTACAGTGGAGCACAGTTGAGGTAGAGTACAGTGGAGTAAAGTGGACCACAGTAGAGGTGGAGTACAGTAGAGTACAGTAGAGCTAGAGAACAGTGGAGCACAGTAGAGGTAGAGTACAGTGGAGCACAGTAGAGGTAGAGTACAGTGGAGCACAGTAGAGGTAGAGTACAGTGGAGTACAGCGGTGCACAGTAGAGGTGGAGTACAGTAGAGTACAGTAGAGATAGAGACAGTGGAGGACAGTAGAGGTAGAGTAGAGTGGAGTACAGTAGAGGTAGAGTACAGTGGAGCACAGTAGAGGTAGCGTACAGTGGAGTACAGTGGAGCAGAGTAGAGGTAGAGTACAATGGAGCACAGTAGAGATAGACAAGAGTGGAGTACAGTAGAGGTAGAGTACAGTGGAGCACAGTAGAGGTAGAGTACAGTGGAGCACAGTAGAGGTGGAGTATAGTAGAGTACAGTAGAGGTAGAGAACAGTGGAGCACAGTAGAGGTAGAGTACAGTGGAGCACAGTAGAGGTAGAGTACAGTGGAGCACAGAAGAGGTAGAGTACAGTGGAGTACAGTAGAGACAGAGTACAGTGGAGCACAGTAGAGGTAGAGTACAGTGGAGCACAGTAGAGGTAGAGAACAGTGGAGCACAGTAGAGGTAGAGTACAGTGGAGTACAGTAGAGGTAGAGTACAGTGGAGCAGGGTAGAGGTAGCGTACCGTGGAGTACAGTAGAGGTAGAGTACAGTGGAGTACAGAAGAGGTAGAGTACAGTGGAGCACAGTAGAGGTAGCGTAAAGTGGAGCACAGTAGAGTTAGAGTAGAGTGGAGTACAGTAGAGGTAGAGTACAGTGGAGCACAGTAGAGGTAGAGTACAGTGGAGTACAGTAGAGGTAGAGTACAGTGGAGCACAGTAGAGGTAGAGTACAGTGGAGCACAGAAGAGGTAGAGTACAGCGGAGTACAGTAGAGACAGAGTACAGTGGAGCACAGTAGAGGTAGAGTACAGTGGAGCACAGTAGAGGTAGAGAACAGTGGAGCACAGTAGAGGTAGAGTACAGTGGAGTACAGTAGAGGTAGAGTACAGTGGAGCAGGGTAGAGGTAGCGTACCGTGGAGTACAGTAGAGGTAGAGTACAGTGGAGTACAGAAGAGGTAGAGTACAGTGGAGCACAGTAGAGGTAGCGTACAGTGGAGCACAGTAGAGTTAGAGTAGAGTGGAGTACAGTAGAGGTAGAGTACAGTGGAGCACAGTAGAGGTAGTGTACAGTGGAGTACAGTAGAGGTAGAGTACAGTGGAGCACAGTAGAGGTAGAGTATAGTGGAGTACAGTGAAGCACAGTAGAGGTGGAGTACAGTAGAGTACAGTAGAGGTAGAGAACAGTAGAGTAGAGGTAGAGTACATTGGAGTAAAGTAGAGATAGAGTACAATGGAGCACAGTAGAGATAGACTAGAGTGGAGTACAGTAGAGGTAGAGTACAGTGGAGCACAGTAGAGGTAGAGTACAGTGGAGTACAGTGGAGCACAGTAGAGGTGGAGTACAGTAGAGTACAGTAGAGGTAGAGAACAGTGGAGCACAGTAGAGGTAGAGTACAGTGGAGCACAGTAGAGGTAGAGTACCGTGGAGCACAGAAGAGGTAGAGTACAGTGGAGTACAGTAGAGACAGAGTACAGTGGAGCACAGTAGAGGTAGAGTACAGTGCAGCACAGTAGAGGTAGAGAACAGTGGAGCACAGTAGAGCTAGAGAACAGTGGAGCACAATAGAGGTAGAGTACAGTGGAGCACAGTAGAGGTAGAGTACAGTGGAGCACAGTAGAGGTAGAGTACAGTGGAGTACAGTAGAGATAGAGTACAGTGGAGGACAGTAGAGGTAGAGTAGAGTGGAGTACAGTAGAGGTAGAGTACAGTGGAGCACAGTAGAGGTAGCATACAGTGGAGTACAGTGGAGCAGAGTAGAGGTAGAGTACAGTGGAGTACAGCAGAGGTAGATTACAGTGGAGTACAGCAGAGGTAGAGTACAGTGGAGTACAGTGGAGCACATTAGAGGTGGAGTACAGTAGAGTACAGTAGAGGTAGAGAACAGTAGAGTACAGTAGAGGTAGAGTACAGTGGAGTACAGTAGAGACAGAGTACAGTGGAGCACAGTAGAGGTAGAGTAGAGTGGAGTACAGTAGAGGTAGAGTACAGTGGAGCACAGTAGAGGTAGCGTACAGTGGAGTACAGTAGAGGTAGAGTACAGTGGAGCAGGGTAGAGGTAGCGTACCATGGAGTACAGTAGAGGTAGAGTACAGTGGAGTACAGAAGAGGTAGAGTACAGTGGAGCACAGTAGAGGTAGCGTACAGTGGAGCACAGTAGAGTTAGAGTAGAGTGGAGTACAGTAGAGGTAGAGTACAGTGGAGCACAGTAGAGGTAGAGTACAGTGGAGTACATTAGAGGTAGAGTACAGTGGAGCACAGTAGAGGTAGAGTATAGTGGAGTACAGTGAAGCACAGTAGAGGTGGAGTACAGTAGAGTACAGTAGAGGTAGAGAACAGTAGAGTAGAGGTAGAGTACATTGGAGTAAAGTAGAGATAGAGTACAATGGAGCACAGTAGAGATAGACTAGAGTGGAGTACAGTAGAGGTAGAGTACAGTGGAGCACAGTAGAGGTAGAGTACAGTGGAGTACAGTGGAGCACAGTAGAGTACAGTAGAGTACAGTAGAGGTAGAGAACAGTGGAGCACAGAAGAGGTAGAGTACAGTGGAGCAAAGTAGAGGTAGAGTACAGTGGAGCACAGAAGAGGTAGAGTACAGTGGAGTACAGTAGAGACAGAGTACAGTGGAGCACAGTAGAGGTAGAGTACAGTGGAGCACAGTAGAGGTAGAGAACAGTGGAGCACAGTAGAGGTAGAGTACAGTGGAGCAGGGTAGAGTTAGCGTACCGTGGAGTACAGTAGAGGTAGAGTACAGTGGAGTACAGAAGAGGTAGAGTACAGTGGAGTACAGTGGAGCACAGTAGAGGTGGAGTACAGTAGAGTACAGTAGAGGTAGAGTACAGTGGAGCACAGTAGAGGTAGAGTACAGTGGAGCACAGTAGAGGTAGAGTACAGTGGAGCACAGTAGAGGTAGAGTACAGTGGAGCACAGTAGAGGTAGAGTACAGTGGAGTACAGCGGTGCACAGTAGAGGTGGAGTACAGTAGAGTACAGTAGAGATAGAGACAGTGGAGGACAGTAGAGGTAGAGTAGAGTGGAGTACAGTAGAGGTAGAGTACAGTGGAGCACAGTTGAGGTAGAGTACAGTGGAGTACAGTGGAGCACAGTAGAGGTGGAGTACAGTAGAGTACAGTAGAGCTAGAGAACAGTGGAGCACAGTAGTGGTAGAGTACAGTGGAGCACAGTAGAGGTAGAGTACAGTGGAGCACAGTAGAGGTAGAGTACAGTGGAGCACAGTAGAGGTAGAGTACAGTGGAGTACAGCGGTGCACAGTAGAGGTGGAGTACAGTAGAGTACAGTAGAGATAGAGACAGTGGAGGACAGTAGAGGTAGAGTAGAGTGGAGTACAGTAGAGGTAGAGTACAGTGGAGCACAGTAGAGGTAGCGTACAGTGGAGTACAGTGGAGCAGAGTAGAGGTAGAGTACAATGGAGCACAGTAGAGATAGACTAGAGTGGAGTACAGTAGAGGTAGAGTACAGTGGAGCACAGTAGAGGTAGAGTACAGTGGAGCACAGTAGAGGTAGAGTACAGTGGAGCACAGTAGAGGTAGAGTACAGTGGAGCACAGTAGAGGTAGAGTACAGTGGAGCACAGTAGAGGTAGAGAACAGTGGAGCACAGTAGAGGTAGAGTACAGTGGAGTACAGTAGAGGTAGAGTACAGTGGAGCAGGGTAGAGGTAGCGTACCGTGGAGTACAGTAGAGGTAGAGTACAGTGGAGTACAGAAGAGGTAGAGTACAGTGGAGCACAGTAGAGGTAGCGTACAGTGGAGCACAGTAGAGTTAGAGTAGAGTGGAGTACAGTAGAGGTAGAGTACAGTGGAGCACAGTAGAGGTAGAGTACAGTGGAGTACAGTAGAGGTAGAGTACAGTGGAGCACAGTAGAGGTAGAGTACAGTAGAGCACAGAAGAGGTAGAGTACAGTGGAGTACAGTAGAGACAGAGTACAGTGGAGCACAGTAGAGGTAGAGTACAGTGGAGCACAGTAGAGGTAGAGAACAGTGGAGCACAGTAGAGGTAGAGTACAGTGGAGTACAGTAGAGGTAGAGTACAGTGGAGCAGGGTAGAGGTAGCGTACCGTGGAGTACAGTAGAGGTAGAGTACAGTGGAGTACAGAAGAGGTAGAGTACAGTGGAGCACAGTAGAGGTAGCGTACAGTGGAGCACAGTAGAGTTAGAGTAGAGTGGAGTAAAGTAGAGGTAGAGTACAGTGGAGCACAGTAGAGGTAGTGTACAGTGGAGTACAGTAGAGGTAGAGTACAGTGGAGCACAGTAGAGGTAGAGTATAGTGGAGTACAGTGAAGCACAGTAGAGGTGGAGTACAGTAGAGTACAGTAGAGGTAGAGAACAGTAGAGTAGAGGTAGAGTACATTGGAGTAAAGTAGAGATAGAGTACAATGGAGCACAGTAGAGATAGACTAGAGTGGAGTACAGTAGAGGTAGAGTACAGTGGAGCACAGTAGAGGTAGAGTACAGTGGAGTACAGTGGAGCACAGTAGAGGTGGAGTACAGTAGAGTACAGTAGAGGTAGAGAACAGTGGAGCACAGTAGAGGTAGAGTACAGTGGAGCACAGTAGAGGTAGAGTACCGTGGAGCACAGAAGAGGTAGAGTACAGTGGAGTACAGTAGAGACAGAGTACAGTGGAGCACAGTAGAGGTAGAGTAGAGTGCAGCACAGTAGAGGTAGAGAACAGTGGAGCACAGTAGAGGTAGAGTACAGTGGAGTACAGTAGAGGTAGAGTACAGTGGAGCAGGGTAGAGGTAGCGTACCATGGAGTACAGTAGAGGTAGAGTACAGTGGAGTACAGAAGAGGTAGAGTAAAGTGGAGCACAGTAGAGGTAGCGTACAGTGGAGCACAGTAGAGTTAGAGTAGAGTGGAGTACAGTAGAGGTAGAGTACAGTGGAGCACAGTAGAGGTAGAGTACAGTGGAGTACAGTAGAGGTAGAGTACAGTGGAGCACAGTAGAGGTAGAGTACAGTGGAGCACAGAAGAGGTAGAGTACAGTGGAGCACAACAGAGGTAGAGTACAGTGGATCACAGTAGAGATAGAGTACAGTGGAGTACAGCGGAGCACAGTAGAGGTGGAGTACAGTAGAGTACTGTAGAGATAGAGTACAGTGGAGCACAGTAGAGGTAGAGTACAGTGGAGCACAGTAGAGGTAGAGTACAGTGGAGCACAGTAGAGGTAGAGTACAGTGGAGCACAGTAGAGGTAGAGTACAGTGGAGTACAGCGGTGCACAGTAGAGGTGGAGTACAGTAGAGTACAGTAGAGATAGAGTACAGTGGAGGACAGTAGAGGTAGAGTAGAGTGGAGTACAGTAGAGGTAGAGTACAGTGGAGCACAGTAGAGGTAGCATACAGTGGAGTACAGTGGAGCAGAGTAGAGGTAGAGTACAGTGGAGTACAGCAGAGGTAGATTACAGTGGAGTACAGCAGAGGTAGAGTACAGTGGAGTACAGTGGAGCACAATAGAGGTGGAGTACAGTAGAGTACAGTAGAGGTAGAGAACAGTAGAGTACAGTAGAGGTAGAGTACAGTGGAGTACAGTAGAGACAGAGTACAGTGGAGCACAGTAGAGGTAGAGTAGAGTGGAGTACAGTAGAGGTAGAGTACAGTGGAGCACAGTAGAGGTAGCGTACAGTGGAGTACAGTAGAGGTAGAGTACAGTGGAGCAGGGTAGAGGTAGCGTACCGTGGAGTACAGTAGAGGTAGAGTACAGTGGAGTACAGAAGAGGTAGAGTACAGTGGAGCACAGTAGAGGTAGCGTACAGTGGAGCACAGTAGAGTTAGAGTAGAGTGGAGTACAGTAGAGGTAGAGTACAGTGGAGCACAGTAGAGGTAGAGTACAGTGGAGTACATTAGAGGTAGAGTACAGTGGAGCACAGTAGAGGTAGAGTATAGTGGAGTACAGTGAAGCACAGTAGAGGTGGAGTACAGTAGAGTACAGTAGAGGTAGAGAACAGTAGAGTAGAGGTAGAGTACATTGGAGTAAAGTAGAGATAGAGTACAATGGAGCACAGTAGAGATAGACTAGAGTGGAGTACAGTAGAGGTAGAGTACAGTGGAGCACAGTAGAGGTAGAGTACAGTGGAGTACAGAAGAGGTAGAGTACAGTGGAGCAAAGTAGAGGTAGAGTACAGTGGAGCACAGAAGAGGTAGAGTACAGTGGAGTACAGTAGAGACAGAGTACAGTGGAGCACAGTAGAGGTAGAGTACAGTGGAGCACAGTAGAGGTAGAGAACAGTGGAGCACAGTAGAGGTAGAGTACAGTGGAGCAGGGTAGAGTTAGCGTACCGTGGAGTACAGTAGAGGTAGAGTACAGTGGAGTACAGAAGAGGTAGAGTACAGTGGAGTACAGTGGAGCACAGTAGAGGTGGAGTACAGTAGAGTACAGTAGAGGTAGAGTACAGTGGAGCACAGTAGAGGTAGAGTACAGTGGAGCACAGTAGAGGTAGAGTACAGTGGAGCACAGTAGAGGTAGAGTACAGTGGAGCACAGTAGAGGTAGAGTACAGTGGAGTACAGCGGTGCACAGTAGAGGTGGAGTACAGTAGAGTACAGTAGAGATAGAGACAGTGGAGGACAGTAGAGGTAGAGTAGAGTGGAGTACAGTAGAGGTAGAGTACAGTGGAGCACAGTTGAGGTAGAGTACAGTGGAGTACAGTGGAGCACAGTAGAGGTGGAGTACAGTAGAGTACAGTAGAGCTAGAGAACAATGGAGCACAGTAGTGGTAGAGTACAGTGGAGCACAGTAGAGGTAGAGTACAGTGGAGCACAGTAGAGGTAGAGTACAGTGGAGCACAGTAGAGGTAGAGTACAGTGGAGTACAGCGGTGCACAGTAGAGGTGGAGTACAGTAGAGTACAGTAGAGATAGAGACAGTGGAGGACAGTAGAGGTAGAGTAGAGTGGAGTACAGTAGAGGTAGAGTACAGTGGAGCACAGTAGAGGTAGCGTACAGTGGAGTACAGTGGAGCAGAGTAGAGGTAGAGTACAATGGAGCACAGTAGAGATAGACTAGAGTGGAGTACAGTAGAGGTAGAGTACAGTGGAGCACAGTAGAGGTAGAGTACAGTGGAGCACAGTAGAGGTAGAGTACAGTGGAGCACAGTAGAGGTAGAGAACAGTGGAGCACAGTATAGGTAGAGTACAGTGGAGTACAGTAGAGGTAGAGTACAGTGGAGCACAGTAGAGGTAGAGTACAGTGGAGCACAGTAGAGGTAGAGAACAGTGGAGTACAGTAGAGGTAGAGTACAGTGGAGTACAGAAGAGGTAGAGTACAGTGGAGCACAGTAGAGGTAGCGTACAGTGGAGCACAGTAGAGTTAGAGTAGAGTGGAGTACAGTAGAGGTAGAGTACAGTGGAGCACAGTAGAGGTAGAGTACAGTGGAGTACAGTAGAGGTAGAGTACAGTGGAGCACAGTAGAGGTAGAGTACAGTAGAGCACAGAAGAGGTAGAGTACAGTGGAGTACAGTAGAGACAGAGTACAGTGGAGCACAGTAGAGGTAGAGTACAGTGGAGCACAGTAGAGGTAGAGAACAGTGGAGCACAGTAGAGGTAGAGTACAGTGGAGTACAGTAGAGGTAGAGTACAGTGGAGCAGGGTAGAGGTAGCGTACCGTGGAGTACAGTAGAGGTAGAGTACAGTGGAGTACAGAAGAGGTAGAGTACAGTGGAGCACAGTAGAGGTAGCGTACAGTGGAGCACAGTAGAGTTAGAGTAGAGTGGAGTAAAGTAGAGGTAGAGTACAGTGGAGCACAGTAGAGGTAGTGTACAGTGGAGTACAGTAGAGGTAGAGTACAGTGGAGCACAGTAGAGGTAGAGTATAGTGGAGTACAGTGAAGCACAGTAGAGGTGGAGTACAGTAGAGTACAGTAGAGGTAGAGAACAGTAGAGTAGAGGTAGAGTACATTGGAGTAAAGTAGAGATAGAGTACAATGGAGCACAGTAGAGATAGACTAGAGTGGAGTACAGTAGAGGTAGAGTACAGTGGAGCACAGTAGAGGTAGAGTACAGTGGAGTACAGTGGAGCACAGTAGAGGTGGAGTACAGTAGAGTACAGTAGAGGTAGAGAACAGTGGAGCACAGTAGAGGTAGAGTACAGTGGAGCACAGTAGAGGTAGAGTACCGTGGAGCACAGAAGAGGTAGAGTACAGTGGAGTACAGTAGAGACAGAGTACAGTGGAGCACAGTAGAGGTAGAGTAGAGTGCAGCACAGTAGAGGTAGAGAACAGTGGAGCACAGTAGAGGTAGAGTACAGTGGAGTACAGTAGAGGTAGAGTACAGTGGAGCAGGGTAGAGGTAGCGTACCATGGAGTACAGTAGAGGTAGAGTACAGTGGAGTACAGAAGAGGTAGAGTACAGTGGAGCACAGTAGAGGTAGCGTACAGTGGAGCACAGTAGAGTTAGAGTAGAGTGGAGTACAGTAGAGGTAGAGTACAGTGGAGCACAGTAGAGGTAGAGTACAGTGGAGTACAGTAGAGGTAGAGTACAGTGGAGCACAGTAGAGGTAGAGTACAGTGGAGCACAGAAGAGGTAGAGTACAGTGGAGCACAACAGAGGTAGAGTACAGTGGATCACAGTAGAGATAGAGTACAGTGGAGTACAGCGGAGCACAGTAGAGGTGGAGTACAGTAGAGTACAG
This sequence comes from Tiaroga cobitis, assembly GCA_030578255.1. NCBI lineage: Eukaryota > Metazoa > Chordata > Actinopteri > Cypriniformes > Leuciscidae > Tiaroga > Tiaroga cobitis. The sequence continues at coordinate 35,933,074 of CM060604.1, forward strand.
TAGAGATAGAGTACAGTGGAGCACAGTAGAGGTAGAGTAGAGTGGAGTACAGTAGAGGTAGAGTACAGTGGAGCACATTAGAGGTAGAGTACAGTGGAGTACAGTGGAGCACAGTAGAGGTGGAGTACAGTAGAGTACAGTAGAGGTAGAGAACAGTAGAGTACAGTAGAGGTAGAGTACAGTGGAGTAGAGTAGAGGTAGAGTACAGTAGAGGTAGAGAACAGTGGAGCACAGTAGAGGTAGAGTACAGTGGAGCACAGTAGAGGTAGAGTACCGTGGAGCACAGAAGAGGTAGAGTACAGTGGAGTACAGTAGAGACAGAGTACAGTGGAGCACAGTAGAGGTAGAGTACAGTGGAGCAAAGTAGAGGTAGAGAACAGTGGAGCACAGTAGAGGTAGAGTACAGTGGAGTACAGTAGAGGTAGAGTACAGTGGAGCAGGGTAGAAGTAGCGTACCGTGGAGTACAGTAGAGGTAGAGTACAGTGGAGTACAGAAGAGGTAGAGTACAGTGGAGCACAGTAGAGGTAGCGTACAGTGGAGCACAGTAGAGTTAGAGTAGAGTGGAGTACAGTAGAGGTAGAGTACAGTGGAGCACAGTAGAGGTAGAGTACAGTGGAGTACAGTAGAGGTAGAGTACAGTGGAACACAGTAGAGGTAGAGTACAGTGGAGCACAGAAGAGGTAGAGTACAGTGGAGCACAGTAGATGTAGCGTACAGTGGAGCAAATTAGAGGTGGAGCACAGTAGAGTACAGTAGAGGTAGAGTACAGTGGAGTACAGTAGAGGTAGAGTACAGTGGAGTACAGTAGAGGTAGAGTACAGTTGAGCACAGTAGAGGTAGAGTACAGTGGAGTACAGTAGAGGCAGAGTACAGTGGAGCACAGTAGAGGTAGAGTAGAGTGGAGTACAGTGGAGCACAGTAGAGGTGGAGTACAGTAGAGTACAGTAGAGGTAGAGAACAGTAGAGTACAGTAGAGGTAGAGTACAGTGGAGCACAGTAGAGATAGAGTACAGTGGAGTAGAGCAGAGGTAGAGTACAGTGGAGCACAGTAGAGGTAGAGTACAGTGGAGCACAACAGAGGTAGAGTACAGTGGATCACAGTAGAGATAGAGTACAGTGGAGTACAGCGGAGCACAGTAGAGGTGGAGTACAGTAGAGTACAGTAGAGATAGAGTACAGTGGAGCACAGTAGAGGTAGAGTAGAGTGGAGTACAGTAGAGGTAGAGTACAGTGGAGCACATTAGAGGTAGAGTACAGTGGAGTACAGTGGAGCACAGTAGAGGTGGAGTACAGTAGAGTACAGTAGAGGTAGAGAACAGTAGAGTACAGTAGAGGTAGAGTACAGTGGAGTAGAGTAGAGGTAGAGTACAGTAGAGGTAGAGTACAGTGGAGTAGAGTAGAGGTAGAGTACAGTGGAGCACAGTAGAGGTAGAGTACAGTGGAGCACAGCAGAGGTAGAGTACAGTGGATCACAGTAGAGATAGAGTACAGTGGAGTACAGTGGAGCACAGTAGAGGTGGAGTACAGTAGAGTACAGTAGAGATAGAGTACAGTGGAGCACAGTAGAGGTAGAGTAGAGTGGAGTACAGTAGAGGTAGAGTACAGTGGAGCACATTAGAGGTAGAGTACAGTGGAGTACAGTAGAGGTAGAGTACAGTGGAGCAGAGTAGAGATAGAGTACAGTGGAGTACAGTAGAGGTAGAGTAGAGTGGAGTACAGTGAAGCACAGTAGAGGTAGAGTTCGTTGGAGTACAGTAGAGGTAGAGTACAGTAGAGTACAGTAGAGGTAGAGTACAGTAGAGCACAGTAGAGGTAGAGTAGAGTGGAGTACAGTGGAGTACATTGGAGCACAGTAGAGGTGGAGTACAGTAGAGTACAGTAGAGGTAGAGAACAGTAGAGTACAGTAGAGGTAGAGTACAGTGGAGTAGATTAGAGGTAGAGTACAGTGGAGCACAGTAGAGGTAGAGTACAGTGGAGCACAGCAGAGGTAGAGTACAGTGGATCACAGTAGAGATAGAGTACAGTGGAGTACAGCGGAGCACAGTAGAGGTGGAGTACAGTAGAGTACAGTAGAGATAGAGTACAGTGGAGCACAGTAGAGGTAGAGTAGAGTGGAGTACAGTAGAGGTAGAGTACAGTGGAGCACATTAGAGGTAGAGTACAGTGGAGTACAGTAGAGGTAGAGTACAGTGGAGCACAGTAGAGGTAGAGTACAGTGGAGTACAGTGGAGCACAGTAGAGGTGGAGTACAGTAGAGTACAGTAGAGGTAGAGTACAGTAGAGTACAGTAGAGGTAGAGTACAGTGGAGCACAGTAGAGGTAGAGTACAATGGAGTACAGTAGAGGTAGAGTACAGTGGAGCACAGTAGAGGTAGAGTAGAGTGGAGTACAGTAGAGGTAGAGTACAGTGGAGCACATTAGAGGTAGCGTACAGTGGAGTACAGTAGAGGTAGAGTAGAGTGGAGTACAGTAGAGGTAGAGTACAGTGGAGCACAGTAGAGGTAGCGTACAGTGGAGTACAGTAGAGGTAGAGTAGAGTGGAGCACAGTAGAGGTAGCGTACCGTTGATTACAGTAGAGGTAGAGTACAGTGGAGTACAGAAGAGGTAGAGTACAGTGGAGCACAGTAGAGGTAGAGTGGAGTGGAGTACAGTAGAGGTAGAGTACAGTGGAGCACAGTAGAGTTAGAGTAGAGTGGAGTACAGTAGAGGTAGAGTACAGTGGAGCACAGTAGAGGTAGAGTACAGTGGAGTACAGTAGAGGTAGAGTACAGTGGAGCACAGTAGAGATAGAGTACAGTGGAGTACAGTGAAGCACAGTAGAGGTGGATTACAATAGAGTACAGTAGAGGTAGAGAACAGTAGAGTAGAGGTAGAGTACATTGGAGTACAGTAGAGATAGAGTACAATGGAGCACAGTAGAGATAGACTAGAGTGGAGTACAGTAGAGGTAGAGTACAGTGGAGCACAGTTGAGGTAGAGTACAGTGGAGTACAGTGGAGCACAGTAGAGGTGGAGTACAGTAGAGTACAGTAGAGCTAGAGAACAGTGGAGCACAGTAGAGGTAGAGTACAGTGGAGCACAGTAGAGGTAGAGTACAGTGGAGCACAGTAGAGGTAGAGTACAGTGGAGCACAGTAGAGGTAGAGTACAGTGGAGTACAGCGGTGCACAGTAGAGGTGGAGTACAGTAGAGTACAGTAAAGATAGAGTACAGTGGAGGACAGTAGAGGTAGAGTAGAGTGGAGTACAGTAGAGGTAGAGTACAGTGGAGCACAGTAGAGGTAGCGTACAGTGGAGTACAGTGGAGCAGAGTAGAGGTAGAGTACAGTGGAGTACAGCAGAGGTAGAGTACAGTGGAGTACAGCAGAGGTAGAGTACAGTGGAGTACAGTGGAGCACATTTGAGGTGGAGTACAGTAGAGTACAGTAGAGGTAGAGAACAGTAGAGTACAGTAGAGGTAGAGTACAGTGGAGTACAGTAGAGACAGAGTACAGTGGAGCACAGTAGAGGTAGAGTAGAGTGGAGTACAGTAGATGTAGAGTACAGTGGAGCACAGTAGAGGTAGCGTACAGTGGAGTACAGTAGAGGTAGAGTACAGTGGAGCAGGGTAGAGGTAGCGTACCGTGGAGTACAGTAGAGGTAGAGTACAGTGGAGTACAGAAGAGGTAGAGTACAGTGGAGCACAGTAGAGTTAGAGTAGAGTGGAGTACAGTAGAGGTAGAGTACAGTGGAGCACAGTAGAGGTAGAGTACAGTGGAGTACATTAGAGGCAGAGTACAGTGGAGCACAGTAGAGGTAGAGTATAGTGGAGTACAGTGAAGCACAGTAGAGGTGGAGTACAGTAGAGTACAGTAGAGGTAGAGAACAGTAGAGTAGAGGTAGAGTACATTGGAGTAAAGTAGAGATAGAGTACAATGGAGCACAGTAGAGATAGACTAGAGTGGAGTACAGTAGAGGTAGAGTACAGTGGAGCACAGTAGAGGTAGAGTACAGTGGAGTACAGTGGAGCACAGTAGAGGTGGAGTACAGTAGAGTACAGTAGAGGTAGAGAACAGTGGAACACAGTAGAGGTAGAGTACAGTGGAGCACAGTAGAGGTAGAGTACAGTGGAGCACAGAAGAGGTAGAGTACAGTGGAGTACAGTAGAGACAGAGTACAGTGGAGCACAGTAGAGGTAGAGTACAGTGGAGCACAGTAGAGGTAGAGAACAGTGGAGCACAGTAGAGGTAGAGTACAGTGGAGTACAGTAGAGGTAGAGTACAGTGGAGCAGGGTAGAGGTAGCGTACCGCGGAGTACAGTAGAGGTAGAGTACAGTGGAGTACAGAAGAGGTAGAGTACAGTGGAGTACAGTGGAGCACAGTAGAGGTGGAGTACAGTAGAGTACAGTAGAGCTAGAGAACAGTGGAGCACAGTAGAGGTAGAGTACAGTGGAGCACAGTAGAGGTAGAGTACAGTGGAGCACAGTAGAGGTAGAGTACAGTGGAGCACAGTAGAGGTAGAGTACAGTGGAGTACAGCGGTGCACAGTAGAGGTGGAGTACAGTAGAGTACAGTAGAGATAGAGACAGTGGAGGACAGTAGAGGTAGAGTAGAGTGGAGTACAGTAGAGGTAGAGTACAGTGGAGCACAGTTGAGGTAGAGTACAGTGGAGTACAGTGGAGCACAGTAGAGGTGGAGTACAGTAGAGTACAGTAGAGCTAGAGAACAGTGGAGCACAGTAGAGGTAGAGTACAGTGGAGCACAGTAGAGGTAGAGTACAGTGGAGCACAGTAGAGGTAGAGTACAGTGGAGCACAGTAGAGGTAGAGTAGAGTGGAGTACAGCGGTGCACAGTAGAGGTGGAGTACAGTAGAGTACAGTAGAGATAGAGACAGTGGAGGACAGTAGAGGTAGAGTAGAGTGGAGTACAGTAGAGGTAGAGTACAGTGGAGCACAGTAGAGGTAGAGTACAATGGAGCACAGTAGAGATACACTAGAGTGGAGTACAGTAGAGGTAGAGTACAGTGGAGCACAGTAGAGGTAGAGTACAGTGGAGCACAGTAGAGGTGGAGTACAGTAGAGTACAGTAGAGGTAGAGAACAGTGGAGCACAGTAGAGGTAGAGTACAGTGGAGCACATTAGAGGTAGAGTACAGTGGAGCACAGTAGAGGTAGAGAACAGTGGAGCACAGTAGAGGTAGAGTACAGTGGAGTACAGTAGAGGTAGAGTACAGTGGAGCACAGTAGAGACAGAGTACAGTGGAGCACAGTAGAGGTAGAGTACAGTGGAGCACAGTAGAGGTAGAGAACAGTGGAGCACAGTAGAGGTAGAGTACAGTGGAGTACAGTAGAGGTAGAGTACAGTGGAGCACAGTAGAGGTAGAGTGGAGTGGAGTACAGTAGAGGTAGAGTACAGTGGAGCACAGTAGAGTTAGAGTAGAGTGGAGTACAGTAGAGGTAGAGTACAGTGGAGTACAGTAGAGGTAGAGTACAGTGGAGCACAGTAGAGGTAGAGTGGAGTGGAGTACAGTAGAGGTAGAGTACAGTGGAGCACAGTAGAGTTAGAGTAGAGTGGAGTACAGTAGAGGTAGAGTACAGTGGAGCACAGTAGAGGTAGAGTAGAGTGGAGTACAGTAGAGGTAGAGTACAGTGGAGCACAGTAGAGGTAGAGTACAGTGGAGTACAGTAGAGGTAGAGTACAGTGGAGCACAGTAGAGATAGAGTACAGTGGAGTACAGTGAAGCACAGTAGAGGTGGATTACAATAGAGTACAGTAGAGGTAGAGAACAGTAGAGTAGAGGTAGAGTACATTGGAGTACAGTAGAGATAGAGTACAATGGAGCACAGTAGAGATAGACTAGAGTGGAGTACAGTAGAGGTAGAGTACAGTGGAGCACAGTTGAGGTAGAGTACAGTGGAGTACAGTGGAGCACAGTAGAGGTGGAGTACAGTAGAGTACAGTAGAGCTAGAGAACAGTGGAGCACAGTAGAGGTAGAGTACAGTGGAGCACAGTAGAGGTAGAGTACAGTGGAGCACAGTAGAGGTAGAGTACAGTGGAGTACAGTAGAGACAGAGTACAGTGGAGCACAGTAGAGGTAGAGTACAGTGGAGCACAGTAGAGGTAGAGAACAGTGGAGCACAGTAGAGGTAGAGTACAGTGGAGTACAGTAGAGGTAGAGTACAGTGGAGCAGGGTAGAGGTAGCGTACCGCGGAGTACAGTAGAGGTAGAGTACAGTGGAGTACAGAAGAGGTAGAGTACAGTGGAGTACAGTGGAGCACAGTAGAGGTGGAGTACAGTAGAGTACAGTAGAGCTAGAGAACAGTGGAGCACAGTAGAGGTAGAGTACAGTGGAGCACAGTAGAGGTAGAGTACAGTGGAGCACAGTAGAGGTAGAGTACAGTGGAGCACAGTAGAGGTAGAGTACAGTGGAGTACAGCGGTGCACAGTAGAGGTGGAGTACAGTAGAGTACAGTAGAGATAGAGACAGTGGAGGACAGTAGAGGTAGAGTAGAGTGGAGTACAGTAGAGGTAGAGTACAGTGGAGCACAGTTGAGGTAGAGTACAGTGGAGTACAGTGGAGCACAGTAGAGGTGGAGTACAGTAGAGTACAGTAGAGCTAGAGAACAGTGGAGCACAGTAGAGGTAGAGTACAGTGGAGCACAGTAGAGGTAGAGTACAGTGGAGCACAGTAGAGGTAGAGTACAGTGGAGCACAGTAGAGGTAGAGTAGAGTGGAGTACAGCGGTGCACAGTAGAGGTGGAGTACAGTAGAGTACAGTAGAGATAGAGACAGTGGAGGACAGTAGAGGTAGAGTAGAGTGGAGTACAGTAGAGGTAGAGTACAGTGGAGCACAGTAGAGGTAGAGTACAATGGAGCACAGTAGAGATACACTAGAGTGGAGTACAGTAGAGGTAGAGTACAGTGGAGCACAGTAGAGGTAGAGTACAGTGGAGCACAGTAGAGGTGGAGTACAGTAGAGTACAGTAGAGGTAGAGAACAGTGGAGCACAGTAGAGGTAGAGTACAGTGGAGCACATTAGAGGTAGAGTACAGTGGAGCACAGAAGAGGTAGAGTACAGTGGAGTACAGTAGAGACAGAGTACAGTGGAGCACAGTAGAGGTAGAGTACAGTGGAGCACAGTAGAGGTAGAGAACAGTGGAGCACAGTAGAGGTAGAGTACAGTGGAGTACAGTAGAGGTAGAGTACAGTGGAGCAGGGTAGAGGTAGCGTACCGTGGAGTACAGTCGAGGTAGAGTACAATGGAGTACAGAAGAGGTAGAGTACAGTGGAGCACAGTAGATGTAGCGTACAGTGGAGCACAGTAGAGTTAGAGTAGAGTGGAGTAAAGTAGAGGTAGAGTACAGTGGAGCACAGTAGAGGTAGAGTACAGTGGAGTACAGTAGAGGTAGAGTACAGTGGAGCACAGTAGAGGTAGAGTACAGTGGAGCACAGAAGAGGTAGAGTACAGTGGAGTACAGTAGAGACAGAGTACAGTGGAGCACAGTAGAGGTAGAGTACAGTGGAGCACAGTAGAGGTAGAGAACAGTGGAGCACAGTAGAGGTAGAGTACAGTGGAGTACAGTAGAGGTAGAGTACAGTGGAGCAGGGTAGAGGTAGCGTACATTGGAGTACAGTAGAGGTAGAGTACAGTGGAGTACAGAAGAGGTAGAGTACAGTGGAACACAGTAGAGGTAGCGTGCAGTGGAGCACAGTAGAGTTAGAGTAGAGTGGAGTACAGTAGAGGTAGAGTACAGCGGAGCACAGTAGAGGTAGTGTACAGTGGAGTACAGTAGAGGTAGAGTACAGTGGAGCACAGTAGAGGTAGAGTATAGTGGAGTACAGTGAAGCACAGTAGAGGTGGAGTACAGTAGAGTACAGTAGAGGTAGAGAACAGTAGAGTAGAGGTAGAGTACATTGGAGTAAAGTAGAGATAGAGTACAGTGGAGCACAGTAGAGGTAGAGTACAGTGGAGCACAGTAGAGGTAGAGTACAGTGGAGTACAGCGGTGCACAGTAGAGGTGGAGTACAGTAGAGTACAGTAGAGATAGAGTACAGTGGAGGACAGTAGAGGTAGAGTAGAGTGGAGTACAGTAGAGGTAGAGTACAGTGGAGCACAGTAGAGGTAGCATACAGTGGAGTACAGTGGAGCAGAGTAGAGGTAGAGTACAGTGGAGTACAGCAGAGGTAGATTACAGTGGAGTACAGCAGAGGTAGAGTACAGTGGAGTACAGTGGAGCACATTAGAGGTGGAGTACAGTAGAGTACAGTAGAGGTAGAGAACAGTAGAGTACAGTAGAGGTAGAGTACAGTGGAGTACAGTAGAGACAGAGTACAGTGGAGCACAGTAGAGGTAGAGTAGAGTGGAGTACAGTAGAGGTAGAGTACAGTGGAGCACAGTAGAGGTAGCGTACAGTGGAGTACAGTAGAGGTAGAGTACAGTGGAGTACAGAAGAGGTAGAGTACAGTGGAGCACAGTAGAGGTAGCGTACAGTGGAGCACAGTAGAGTTAGAGTAGAGTGGAGTACAGTAGAGGTAGAGTACAGTGGAGCACAGTAGAGGTAGTGTACAGTGGAGTACAGTAGAGGTAAAGTACAGTGGAGCACAGTAGAGGTAGAGTATAGTGGAGTACAGTGAAGCAGAGTAGAGGTGGAGTACAGTAGAGTACAGTAGAGGTAGAGAACAGTAGAGTAGAGGTAGAGTACATTGGAGTAAAGTAGAGATAGAGTACAATGGAGCACAGTAGAGATAGACTAGAGTGGAGTACAGTAGAGGTAGAGTACAGTGGAGCACAGTAGAGGTAGAGTACAGTGGAGTACAGTGGAGCACAGTAGAGGTGGAGTACAGTAGAGTACAGTAGAGGTAGAGAACAGTGGAGCACAGTAGAGGTAGAGTACAGTGGAGCACAGTAGAGGTAGAGTACAGTGGAGCACAGAAGAGGTAGGGTACAGTGGAGTACAGTAGAGACAGAGTACAGTGGAGCACAGTAGAGGTAGAGTACAGTGGAGCACAGTAGAGGTAGAGAACAGTGGAGCACAGTAGAGGTAGAGTACAGTGGAGTACAGTAGAGGTAGAGTACAGTGGAGCAGGGTAGAGGTAGCGTACCGTGGAGTACAGTAGAGGTAGAGTACAGTGGAGTAGAGAAGAGGTGGAGTACAGTGGAGCACAGTAGAGGTAGCGTACAGTGGAGCCCAGTAGAGTTAGAGTAGAGTGGAGTACAGTAGAGGTAGAGTACAGTGGAGCACAGTAGAGGTAGAGTACAGTGGAGTACAGTAGAGGTAGAGTACAGTGGAGCACAGTAGAGGTAGAGTACAGTGGAGTACAGTGGAGCACAGTAGAGGTGGAGTACAGTAGAGTACAGTAGAGGTAGAGAACAGTGGAGCACAGTAGAGGTAGAGTACAGTGGAGTACAGTAGAGACAGAGTACAGTGGAGCACAGTAGAGGTAGAGTACAGTGGAGCACAGTAGAGGTAGAGAACAGTGGAGCACAGTAGAGGTAGAGTACAGTGGAGCACAGTAGAGGTAGAGTATAGTGGAGTACAGTGAAGCACAGTAGAGGTGGAGTACAGTAGAGTACAGTAGAGGTAGAGAACAGTAGAGTAGAGGTAGAGTACATTGGAGTAAAGTAGAGATAGAGTACAATGGAGCACAGTAGAGATAGACTAGAGTGGAGTACAGTAGAGGTAGAGTACAGTGGAGCACAGTAGAGGTAGAGTACAGTGGAGTACAGTGGAGCACAGTAGAGGTGGAGTACAGTAGAGTACAGTAGAGGTAGAGAACAGTGGAGCACAGTAGAGGTAGAGTACAGTGGAGCACAGTAGAGGTAGAGTACAGTGGATCACAGTAGAGATAGAGTACAGTGGAGTACAGTGGAGCACAGTAGAGGTGGAGTACAGTAGAGTACAGTAGAGATAGAGCACAGTGGAGCACAGTAGAGGTAGAGTAGAGTGGAGTACAGTAGAGGTAGAGTACATTGGAGTAAAGTAGAGATAGAGTACAATGGAGCACAGTAGAGATAGACTAGAGTGGAGTACAGTAGAGGTAGAGTACAGTGGAGCACAGTAGAGGTAGAGTACAGTGGAGTACAGTGGAGCACAGTAGAGGTAGTGTAGAGTGGAGTACAGTAGAGGCAGAGAACAGTAGAGTAGAGGTAGAGTACATTGGAGTAAAGTAGAGATAGAGTACAATGGAGCACAGTAGAGATAGACTAGAGTGGAGTACAGTAGAGTTAGAGTAGAGTGGAGTACAGTAGAGGTAGAGTACAGTGGAGCACAGTAGAGGTAGAGTACAGTGGAGTACATTAGAGGTAGAGTACAGTGGAGTACAGCGGAGCACAGTAGAGGTAGTGTAGAGTGGAGTACAGTAGAGGCAGAGAACAGTAGAGTAGAGGTAGAGTACATTGGAGTAAAGTAGAGATAGAGTACAATGGAGCACAGTAGAGATAGACTAGAGTGGAGTACAGTAGAGTTAGAGTAGAGTGGAGTACAGTAGAGGTAGAGTACAGTGGAGCACAGTAGAGGTAGAGTACAGTGGAGTACATTAGAGGTAGAGTACAGTGGAGCACAGTAGAGGTAGAGTATAGTGGAGTACAGTGAAGCACAGTAGAGGTGGAGTACAGTAGAGTACAGTAGAGGTAGAGAACAGTAGAGTAGAGGTAGAGTACATTGGAGTAAAGTAGAGATAGAGTACAATGGAGCACAGTAGAGATAGACTAGAGTGGAGTACAGTAGAGGTAGAGTACAGTGGAGCACAGTAGAGGTAGAGTACAGTGGAGTACAGTGGAGCACAGTAGAGGTGGAGTACAGTAGAGTACAGTAGAGGTAGAGAACAGTGGAGCACAGTAGAGGTAGAGTACAGTGGAGCACAGTAGAGGTAGAGTACAGTGGAGCACAGAAGAGGTAGAGTACAGTGGAGTACAGTAGAGACAGAGTACAGTGGAGCACAGTAGAGGTAGAGTACAGTGGAGCACAGTAGAGGTAGAGAACAGTGGAGCACAGTAGAGGTAGAGTACAGTGGAGTACAGTAGAGGTAGAGTACAGTGGATTACAGTAGAGGTAGAGTACAGTGCAGTACAGTAGAGGTAGAGTACAGTGGAGTAAAGAAAAGGTAGAGTACAGTGGAGCACAGTAGAGGTAGCGTACAGTGGAGCACAGTAGAGTTAGAGTAGAGTGGAGTACAGTAGAGGTAGAGTACAGTGGAGCACAGTAGAGGTAGAGTACAGTGGAGTACAGTAGAGGTAGAGTACAGTGGAGCACAGTAGAGGTAGAGTACAGTGGAGCACAGAAGAGGTAGAGTACAGTGGAGTACAGTAGAGACAGAGTACAGTGGAGCACAGTAGAGGTAGAGTACAGTGGAGCACAGTAGAGGTAGAGAACAGTGGAGCACAGTAGAGGTAGAGTACAGTGGAGTACAGTAGAGGTAGAGTACAGTGGAGCAGGGTAGAGGTAGCGTACCGTGGAGTACAGTAGAGGTAGAGTACAGTGGAGTACAGAAGAGGTAGAGTACATGGGAGCACAGTAGAGGTAGCGTACAGTAGTGCACAGTAGAGTTAGAGTAGAGTGGAGTACAGTAGAGGTAGAGTACAGTGGAGCACAGTAGAGGTAGTGTACAGTGGAGTACAGTAGAGGTAAAGTACAGTGGAGCACAGTAGAGGTAGAGTATAGTGGAGTACAGTGAAGCAGAGTAGAGGTGGAGTACAGTAGAGTACAGTAGAGGTAGAGAACAGTAGAGTAGAGGTAGAGTACATTGGAGTAAAGTAGAGATAGAGTACAATGGAGCACAGTAGAGATAGACTAGAGTGGAGTACAGTAGAGGTAGAGTACAGTGGAGCACAGTAGAGGTAGAGTACAGTGGAGTACAGTGGAGCACAGTAGAGGTGGAGTACAGTAGAGTACAGTAGAGGTAGAGAACAGTGGAGCACAGTAGAGGTAGAGTACAGTGGAGCACAGTAGAGGTAGAGTACAGTGGAGCACAGAAGAGGTAGGGTACAGTGGAGTACAGTAGAGACAGAGTACAGTGGAGCACAGTAGAGGTAGAGTACAGTGGAGCACAGTAGAGGTAGAGAACAGTGGAGCACAGTAGAGGTAGAGTACAGTGGAGTACAGTAGATGTAGAGTACAGTGGAGCAGGGTAGAGGTAGCGTACCGTGGAGTACAGTAGAGGTAGAGTACAGTGGAGTACAGAAGAGGTAGAGTACAGTGGAGCACAGTAGAGGTAGCGTACAGTGGAGCCCAGTAGAGTTAGAGTAGAGTGGAGTACAGTAGAGGTAGAGTACAGTGGAGCACAGTAGAGGTAGAGTACAGTGGAGTACAGTAGAGGTAGAGTACAGTGGAGCACAGTAGAGGTAGAGTACAGTGGAGCACAGAAGAGGTAGAGTACAGTGGAGTACAGTAGAGACAGAGTACAGTGGAGCACAGTAGAGGTAGAGTACAGTGGAGCACAGTAGAGGTAGAGAACAGTGGAGCACAGTAGAGGTAGAGTACAGTGGAGCACAGTAGAGGTAGAGTATAGTGGAGTACAGTGAAGCAGAGTAGAGGTGGAGTACAGTAGAGTGCAGTAGAGGTAGAGAACAGTAGAGTAGAGGTAGAGTACATTGGAGTAAAGTAGAGATAGAGTACAATGGAGCACAGTAGAGATAGACTAGAGTGGAGTACAGTAGAGGTAGAGTACAGTGGAGCACAGTAGAGGTAGAGTACAGTGGAGTACAGTGGAGCACAGTAGAGGTGGAGTACAGTAGAGTACAGTAGAGGTAGAGAACAGTGGAGCACAGTAGAGGTAGAGTACAGTGGACCACAGTAGAGGTAGAGTACAGTGGATCACAGTAGAGATAGAGTACAGTGGAGTACAGTGGAGCACAGTAGAGGTGGAGTACAGTAGAGTACAGTAGAGATAGAGCACAGTGGAGCACAGTAGAGGTAGAGTAGAGTGGAGTACAGTAGAGGTAGAGTACATTGGAGTAAAGTAGAGATAGAGTACAATGGAGCACAGTAGAGATAGACTAGAGTGGAGTACAGTAGAGGTAGAGTACAGTGGAGCACAGTAGAGGTAGAGTACAGTGGAGTACAGTGGAGCACAGTAGAGGTGGAGTACAGTAGAGTACAGTAGAGGTAGAGAACAGTGGAGCACAGTAGAGGTAGAGTACAGTGGAGCACAGTAGAGGTGGAGTACAGTGGAGCACAGTAGAGGTCGAGTACAGTGGAGTACAGCGGAGCACAGTAGAGGTAGTGTAGAGTGGAGTACAGTAGAGGTAGAGAACAGTAGAGTAGAGGTAGAGTACATTGGAGTAAAGTAGAGATAGAGTACAATGGAGCACAGTAGAGATAGACTAGAGTGGAGTACAGTAGAGGTAGAGTACAGTGGAACACAGTAGAGGTAGCGTACAGTGGAGTACAGTAGAGGTAGAGTACAGTGGAGCAGGGTAGAGGTAGCGTACCGTGGAGTACAGTAGAGGTAGAGTACAGTGGAGTACAGAAGAGGTAGAGTACAGTGGAGCACAGTAGAGTTAGAGTAGAGTGGAGTACAGTAGAGGTAGAGTACAGTGGATTACAGTAGAGGTAGAGTACAGTGCAGTACAGTGGAGGTAGAGTACAGTGGAGCATAGTAGATGTAGAGTACAGTGGAGTACAGCGGAGCACAGTAGAGGTAGAATAGAGTGGAGTACAGTAGAGGTGGAGTAGTGTGGAGCACAGTATAGGTAGCGCACAGTGGAGTACAGTGGAGCACAGTAGAGGTAGAGTACAGTGGAGTACAGTAGAGGTAGAGTACAGTGGAGTACAGTAGAGGTAGAGTACAGTGGAATACAGTGGAGCAAATTAGAGGTGGAGCACAGTAGAGTACAGTAGAGGTAGAGTACAGTGGAGTACAGTAGAGGTAGAGTACAGTGGAGTACAGTAGAGGTAGAGTACAGTTGAGCACAGTAGAGGTAGAGTACAGTGGAGTACAGTAGAGGCAGAGTACAGTGGAGCACAGTAGAGGTAGAGTAGAGTGGAGTACAGTGGAGCACAGTAGAGGTGGAGTACAGTAGAGTACAGTAGAGGTAGAGAACAGTAGAGTACAGTAGAGGTAGAGTACAGTGGAGTACAGTAGAGATAGAGTACAGTGGAGCACAGTAGAGATAGAGTACAGTGGAGTAGATTAGAGGTAGAGTACAGTGGAGCACAGTAGAGGTAGAGTAGAGTGGAGTACAGTAGAGGTAGAGTACAGTGGAAGACAGTAGAGGTAGAGTACAGTGGAGTACAGTAGAGGTAGAGTACAGTGGAGCACAGTAGAGTTAGAGTACAGTGGAGTACAGTGAAGCACAGAAGAGGTGGAGTACAGTAGAGTACAGTAGAGATAGAGTACAGTGGAGCAGAGTAGAGGTAGAGTACAGTGGAGCACAGCAGATGTAGAGTACAGTGGATCACAGTAGAGATAGAGTACAGTGGAGTACAGCGGAGCACAGTAGAGGTGGAGTACAGTAGAGTACAGTAGAGATAGAGTACAGTGGAGCACAGTAGAGGTAGAGTAGAGTGGAGTACAGTAGAGGTAGAGTACAGTGGAGCACATTAGAGGTAGAGTACAGTGGAGTACATTAGAGGTAGAGTACAGTGGAGCACAGTAGAGGTAGAGTACAGTGGAGTACAGTGGAGCACAGTAGAGGTGGAGTACACTAGAGTACAGTAGAGGTAGAGTACAGTAGAGTACAGTAGAGGTAGAGTACAGTGGATTACAGTAGAGGTAGAGTACAGTGCAGTACAGTAGAGGTAGAGTACAGTGGAGCATAGTAGATGTAGAGTACAGTGGAGTACAGCGGAGCACAGTAGAGGTAGAATAGAGTGGAGTGCAGTAGAGGTAGAGTAGTGTGGAGCACAGTATAGGTAGCGCACAGTGGAGTACATTGGAGCACAGTAGAGGTAGAGTACAGTGGAGTACAGTAGAGGTAGAGTACAGTCGAGTACAGTAGAGGTAGAGTACAGTGGAATACAGTGGAGCAAATTAGAGGTGGAGCACAGTAGAGTACAGTAGAGGTAGAGTACAGTGGAGTACAGTAGAGGTAGAGTACAGTGGAGTACAGTAGAGGTAGAGTACAGTTGAGCACAGTAGAGGTAGAGTACAGTGGAGTACAGTAGAGGCAGAGTACAGTGGAGCAGAGTAGAGGTAGAGTAGAGTGGAGTACAGTGGAGCACAGTAGAGGTGGAGTACAGTAGAGTACAGTAGAGGTAGAGAACAGTAGAGTACAGTAGAGGTAGAGTACAGTGGAGCACAGTAGAGATAGAGTACAGTGGAGTAGAGTAGAGGTAGAGTACAGTGGAGCACAGTAGAGGTAGAGTACAGTGGAGCACAGCAGAGGTAGAGTACAGTGGATCACAGTAGAGATAGAGTACAGTGGAGTACAGCGGAGCACAGTAGAGGTGGAGTACAGTAGAGTACAGTAGAGATAGAGTACAGTGGAGCACAGTAGAGGTAGAGTAGAGTGGAGTACAGTAGAGGTAGAGTACAGTGGAGCACATTAGAGGTAGAGTACAGTGGAGTACTGTGGAGCACAGTAGAGGTGGAGTACAGTAGAGTATAGTAGAGGTAGACAACAGTAGAGTACAGTAGAGGTAGAGTACAGTGGAGTAGAGTAGAGGTAGAGTACAGTAGAGGTAGAGTACAGTGGAGTAGAGTAGAGGTAGAGTACAGTGGAGCACAGTAGAGGTAGAGTACAGTGGAGCACAGCAGAGGTAGAGTACAGTGGATCACAGTAGAGATAGAGTACAGTGGAGTACAGTGGAGCACAGTAGAGGTGGAGTACAGTAGAGTACAGTAGAGATAGAGTACAGTGGAGCACAGTAGAGGTAGAGTAGAGTGGAGTACAGTAGAGGTAGAGTACAGTGGAGTAAAGTAGAGATAGAGTACAATGGAGCACAGTAGAGATAGACTAGAGTGGAGTACAGTAGAGGTAGAGTACAGTGGATCAAAGTAGAGGTAGAGTAGAGTGGATCACAGTAGAGATAGAGTACAGTGGAGTACAGTGGAGCACAGTAGAGGTGGATTACAGTAGAGTAGAGTAGAGATAGAGTACAGTGGAGCACAGCAGAGGTAGAGTAGAGTGGAGTACAGTAGAGGTAGAGTACATTGGAGTAAAGTAGAGATAGAGTACAATGGAGCACAGTAGAGATAGACTAGAGTGGAGTACAGTAGAGGTAGAGTACAGTGGAGCACAGTAGAGGTAGAGTACAGTGGAGTACAGTGGAGCACAGTAGAGGTGGAGTACAGTAGAGTACAGCAGAGGTAGAGAACAGTGGAGCACAGTAGAGGTAGAGTACAGTGGAGCACAGTAGAGGTAGAGTACAGTGGAGCACAGTAGAGGTAGAGTACAGTGGAGTACAGCGGAGCACAGTAGAGGTAGTGTAGAGTGGAGTACAGTAGAGGTAGAGAACAGTAGAGTAGAGGTAGAGTACATTGGAGTAAAGTAGAGATAGAGTACAATGGAGCACAGTAGAGATAGACTAGAGTGGAGTACAGTAGAGGTAGAGTACAGTGGAGCACAGTAGAGGTAGCGCACAGTGGAGTACAGTAGAGGTAGAGTACAGTGGATTACAGTAGAGGTAGAGTACAGTGCAGTACAGTAGAGGTAGAGTACAGTGGAGCATAGTAGATGTAGAGTACAGTGGAGTACAGCGGAGCACAGTAGAGGTAGAATAGAGTGGAGTGCAGTAGAGGTAGAGTAGTGTGGAGCACAGTATAGGTAGCGCACAGTGGAGTACAGTGGAGCACAGTAGAGGTAGAGTGCAGTGGAGTACAGTAGAGGTAGAGTACAGTCGAGTACAGTAGAGGTAGAGTACAGTGGAATACAGTGGAGCAAATTAGAGGTGGAGCACAGTAGAGTACAGTAGAGGTAGAGTACAGTGGAGTACACTAGAGGTAGAGTACAGTGGAGTACAGTAGAGGTAGAGTACAGTTGAGCATAGTAGAGGTAGAGTACAGTGGAGTACAGTAGAGGCAGAGTACAGTGGAGCACAGTAGAGGTAGAGTAGAATGGAGTACAGTGGAGCACAGTAGAGGTGGAGTACAGTAGAGTACAGTATAGGTAGAGAACAGTAGAGTACAGTAGAGGTAGAGTACAGTGGAGCACAGTAGAGATAGAGTACAGTGGAGTAGAGTAGAGGTAGAGTACAGTGGAGCACAGTAGAGGTAGAGTACAGTGGAGCACAGCAGAGGTAGAGTACAGTGGATCACAGTAGAGATAGAGTACAGTGGAGTACAGCGGAGCACAGTAGAGGTGGAGTACAGTAGAGTACAGTAGAGATAGAGTACAGTGGAGCACAGTAGAGGTAGAGTAGAGTGGAGTACAGTAGAGGTAGAGTACAGTGGAGCACATTAGAGGTAGAGTACAGTGGAGTACAGTGGAGCACAGTAGAGGTGGAGTACAGTAGAGTACAGTAGAGGTAGAGAACAGTAGAGTACAGTAGAGGTAGAGTACAGTGGAGTAGAGTAGAGGTAGAGTACAGTAGAGGTAGAGTACAGTGGAGTAGAGTAGAGGTAGAGTACAGTGGAGCACAGTAGAGGTAGAGTACAGTGGAGCACAGCAGAGGTAGAGTACAGTGGATCACAGTAGAGATAGAGTACAGTGGAGTACAGTGGAGCACAGTAGAGGTGGAGTACAGTAGAGTACAGTAGAGATAGAGTACAGTGGAGCACAGTAGAGGTAGAGTAGAGTGGAGTACAGTAGAGGTAGAGTACAGTGGAGCACATTAGAGGTAGAGTACAGTGGAGTACAGTAGAGGTAGAGTACAGTGGAGCAGAGTAGAGGTAGAGTACAGTGGAGTACAGTAGAGGTAGAGTACAGTGGAGTACAGTGAAGCACAGTAGAGGTAGAGTTCTTTGGAGTACAGTAGAGGTAGAGTACAGTAGAGTACAGTAGAGGTAGAGTACAGTGGAGCAGAGTAGAGGTAGAGTAGAGTGGAGTACAGTGGAGCACAGTAGAGGTGGAGTACAGTGGAGTACAGTAGAGGTAGAGTACAGTGGAGCACAGTAGAGGTAGAGTACAGTGGAGCACAGTATAGGTAGAGTAGAGTGGAGTACAGCGGAGCACAGTAGAGGTAGAGTACAGTGGAGTACAGTAGAGGTAGAGTACAGTGGAGCATAGTAGAGGTAGAGTACAGTGGAGCACAGTAGAGGTAGAGTACAGTGGAGTACAGTAGAGGTAGAATACAGTGGAGCACAGTAGAGGTAGAGTACAGTGGAGTACAGTGGAGCACAGTAGAGGTGGAGTACAATAGAGTACAGTTGAGGTAGAGAACAGTAGAGTACAGTAGAGGTAGAGTAAAGTGGAGTAGAGTAGAGGTTGAGTACAGTGGAGCACAGTAGAGGTAGAGTACAGTGGAGCACAGCAGAGGTAGAGTACAGTGGATCAAAGTAGAGATAGAGTACAGTGGAGTACAGTGGAGCACAGTAGAGGTAGAGTACAGTAGAGTACAGTGAAGGACAGTAGAGGTAGAGTTCGGTGGAGTACAGTAGAGGTAGAGTACAGTGGAGTACAGTAGCGGTAGAGTACAGTGGAGTACAGTGGAGCGCATTAGAGGTGGAGTACAGTAGAGTACAGTAGAGGTAGAGTACAGTGGAGTACAGTAGAGGTAGAGTACAGTGGAGTACAGTAGAGGTTGAGTACAGTGGAGCACAGTAGAGGTAGAGTACAGTGGAGTACAGCGAAGCACAGTAGAGTTAGAATAGAGTGGAGTACAGTAGAGGTAGAGTAGTGTGGAGCACAGTAGAGGTAGAGTACAGTGGAGCACAGTAGAGGTAGAGTACAGTGGAGAACAGTAGAGGTAGAGTACAGTGAAGTACAGTAGAGGTAGAGTACAGTGGTGCACAGTAGAAGTAGAGTACAGTGGAGTACATTGGAGCACAGTAGAGGTGGAGTACAGTAGAGTACAGTAGAGGTAGAGAACAGTAGAGTACAGTAGAGGTAGAGTACAGTGGAGTAGATTAGAGGTAGAGTACAGTGGAGCACAGTAGAGGTAGAGTACAGTGGAGCACAGCAGAGGTAGAGTACAGTGGATCACAGTAGAGATAGAGTACAGTGGAGTACAGCGGAGCACAGTAGAGGTGGAGTACAGTAGAGTACAGTAGAGATAGAGTACAGTGGAGCACAGTAGAGGTAGAGTAGAGTGGAGTACAGTAGAGGTAGAGTACAGTGGAGCACATTAGAGGTAGAGTACAGTGGAGTACAGTAGAGGTAGAGTACAGTAGAGCACAGTAGAGGTAGAGTACAGTGGAGTACAGTGGAGCACAGTAGAGGTGGAGTACAGTAGAGTACAGTAGAGGTAGAGTACAGTAGAGTACAGTAGAGGTAGAGTACAGTGGAGCACAGTAGAGGTAGAGTACAGTGGAGTACAGTAGAGGTAGAGTACAGTGGAGCACAGTAGAGGTAGAGTAGAGTGGAGTACAGTAGAGGTAGAGTACAGTGGAGCACAGTAGAGGTAGCGTACAGTGGAGTACAGTAGAGGTAGAGTAGAGTGGAGTACAGTAGAGGTAGAGTACAGTGGAGCACAGTAGAGGTAGCGTACAGTGGAGTACAGTAGAGGTAGAGTAGAGTGGAGCACAGTAGAGGTAGCGTACCGTTGATTACAGTAGAGGTAGAGTACAGTGGAGCACAGTAGAGTTAGAGTAGAGTGGAGTACAGTAGAGGTAGAGTACAGTGGAGCACAGTAGAGGTAGAGTACAGTGGAGTACAGTAGAGGTAGAGTACAGTGGAGCACAGTAGAGGTAGAGTACAGTGGAGTACAGTGAAGCACAGTAGAGGTGGATTACAATAGAGTACAGTAGAGGTAGAGAACAGTAGAGTAGAGGTAGAGTACATTGGAGTACAGTAGAGATAGAGTACAATGGAGCACAGTAGAGATAGACTAGAGTGGAGTACAGTAGAGGTAGAGTACAGTGGAGCACATTAGAGGTAGAGTACAGTGGAGTACAGTGGAGCACAGTAGAGGTGGAGTACAGTAGAGTACAGTAGAGCTAGAGAACAGTGGAGCACACTAGAGGTAGAGTACAGTGGAGTACAGCGGAGCACAGTAGAGGTGGAGTACAGTAGAGTACAGTAGAGATAGAGTACAGTGGAGGACAGTAGAGGTAGTGTAGAGTGGAGTACAGTAGAGGTAGAGTACAGTGGAGCACAGTAGAGGTAGCGTACAGTGGAGTACAGTGGAGCAGAGTAGAGGTAGAGTACAGTGGAGTACAGCAGAGGTAGAGTACAGTGGAGTACAGCAGAGGTAGAGTACAGTGGAGTACAGTGGAGCACAGTAGAGGTAGAGTAGAGTGGAGTACAGTAGAGGTAGAGTACAGTGGAGCACAGTAGAGGTAGCGTACAGTGGAGTACAGTAGAGGTAGAGTACAGTTGAGCAGGGTAGAGGTAGCGTACCGTGGAGTACAGTAGAGGTAGAGTACAGTGGACTACAGAAGAGGTAGAGTACAGTGGAGCACAGTAGAGGTAGCGTACAGTGGAGCACAGTAGAGTTAGAGTAGAGTGGAGTACAGTAGAGGTAGAGTACAGTGGAGCACAGTAGAGGTAGAGTACAGTGGAGTACAGTAGAGGTAGAGTACAGTGGAGCACAGTAGAGGTAGAGTATAGTGGAGTACAGTGAAGCACAGTAGAGGTGGAGTACAGTAGAGTACAGTAGAGGTAGAGAACAGTAGTGTAGAGGTAGAGTACATTGGAGTAAAGTTGAGATAGAGTACAATGGAGCACAGTAGAGATAGACTAGAGTGGAGTACAGTAGAGGTAGAGTACAGTGGAGCACAGTAGAGGTAGAGTACAGTGGAGTACAGTGGAGCACAGTAGAGGTGGAGTACAGTAGAGTACAGTAGAGGTAGAGAACAGTGGAGCACAGTAGAGGTAGAGTACAGTGGAGCACAGTAGAGGTAGAGTACAGTGGAGCACAGAAGAGGTAGAGTACAGTGGAGTACAGTAGAGACAGAGTACAGTGGAGCACAGTAGAGGTAGAGTACAGTGGAGCACAGTAGAGGTAGAGAACAGTGGAGCACAGTAGAGGTAGAGTACAGTGGAGTACAGTAGAGGTAGAGTACAGTGGAGCAGGGTAGAGGTAGCGTACCGTGGAGTACAGTAGAGGTAGAGTACAGTGGAGTACAGAAGAGGTAGAGTACAGTGGAGCACAGTAGAGGTAGCGTACAGTGGAGCACAGTAGAGTTAGAGTAGAGTGGAGTACAGTAGAGGTAGAGTACAGTGGAGCACAATAGAGGTAGAGTACAGTGGATCAAAGTAGAGATAGAGTACAGTGGAGTACAGTGGAGCACAGTAGAGGTAGAGTACAGTAGAGTACAGTGAAGGACAGTAGAGGTAGAGTTCGGTGGAGTACAGTAGAGGTAGAGTACAGTGAAGGACAGTAGAGGTAGAGTTCGGTGGAGTACAGTAGAGGTAGAGTACAGTGGAGTACAGTAGCGGTAGAGTACAGTAGAGTACAGTGGAGCGCATTAGAGGTGGAGTACAGTAGAGTACAGTAGAGGTAGAGTACAGTGGAGTACAGTAGAGGTAGAGTACAGTGGAGTACAGTAGAGGTTGAGTACAGTGGAGCACAGTAGAGGTAGAGTACAGTGGAGTACAGCGGAGCACAGTAGAGGTGGAGTACAGTAGAGTACAGTAGAGATAGAGTACAGTGGAGCACAGTAGAGGTAGAGTAGAGTGGAGTACAGTAGAGGTAGAGTACAGTGGAGCACATTAGAGGTAGAGTACAGTGGAGTACAGTAGAGGTAGAGTACAGTGGAGTACAGTAGAGATAGAGTACAGTGGAGCACAGTAGAGATAGAGTACAGTGGAGTAGATTAGAGGTAGAGTATAGTGGAGCACAATAGAGGTAGAGTAGAGTGGAGTACAGTAGAGGTAGAGTACAGTGGAAGACAGTAGAGGTAGAGTACAGTGGAGTACAGTAGAGGTAGAGTACAGTGGAGCACAGTAGAGTTAGAGTACAGTGGAGTACAGTGAAGCACAGAAGAGGTGGAGTACAGTAGAGTACAGTAGAGATAGAGTACAGTGGAGCACAGTAGAGGTAGAGTACAGTGGAGCACAGCAGAGGTAGAGTACAGTGGATCACAGTAGAGATAGAGTACAGTGGAGTACAGCGGAGCACAGTAGAGGTGGAGTACAGTAGAGTACAGTAGAGATAGAGTACAGTGGAGCACAGTAGAGGTAGAGTAGAGTGGAGTACAGTAGAGGTAGAGTACAGTGAAGCACATTAGAGGTAGAGTACAGTGGAGTACAGTAGAGGTAGAGTACAGTGGAGCACAGTAGAGGTAGAGTACAGTGGAGTACAGTGGAGCACAGTAGAGGTGGAGTAAAGTAGAGTACAGTAGAGGTAGAGTACAGTAGAGTACAGTAGAGGTAGAGTACAGTGGATTACAGTAGAGGTAGAGTACAGTGCAGTACAGTAGAGGTAGAGTACAGTGGAGCATAGTAGATGTAGAGTACAGTGGAGTACAGCGGAGCCCAGTAGAGGTAGAATAGAGTGGAGTGCAGTAGAGGTAGAGTAGTGTGGAGCACAGTATAGGTAGCGCACAGTGGAGTACATTGGAGCACAGTAGAGGTAGAGTACAGTGGAGTACAGTAGAGGTAGAGTACAGTGGAATACAGTGGAGCAAATTAGAGGTGGAGCACAGTAGAGTACAGTAGAGGTAGAGTACAGTGGAGTACAGTAGAGGTAGAGTACAGTGGAGTACAGTAGAGGTAGAGTACAGTTGAGCACAGTAGAGGTAGAGTACAGTGGAGTACAGTAGAGGCAGAGTACAGTGGAGCACAGTAGAGGTAGAGTAGAGTGGAGTACAGTGGAGCACAGTAGAGGTGGAGTACAGTAGAGTACAGTAGAGGTAGAGAACAGTAGAGTACAGTAGAGGTAGAGTACAGTGGAGCACAGTAGAGATAGAGTACAATGGAGTAGAGTAGAGGTAGAGTACAGTGGAGCACAGTAGAGGTAGAGTACAGTGGAGCACAGCAGAGGTAGAATACAGTGGATCACAGTAGAGATAGAGTACAGTGGAGTACAGCGGAGCACAGTAGAGGTGGAGTACAGTAGAGTACAGTAGAGATAGAGTACAGTGGAGCACAGTAGAGGTAGAGTAGAGTGGAGTACAGTAGAGGTAGAGTACAGTGGAGCACATTAGAGGTAGAGTACAGTGGAGTACTGTGGAGCACAGTAGAGGTGGAGTACAGTAGAGTATAGTAGAGGTAGACAACAGTAGAGTACAGTAGAGGTAGAGTACAGTGGAGTAGAGTAGAGGTAGAGTACAGTAGAGGTAGAGTACAGTGGAGTAGAGTAGAGGTAGAGTACAGTGGAGCACAGTAGAGGTAGAGTACAGTGGAGCACAGCAGAGGTAGAGTACAGTGGATCACAGTAGAGATAGAGTACAGTGGAGCACAGTAGAGGTGGAGTACAGTAGAGTACAGTAGAGATAGAGTACAGTGGAGCACAGTAGAGGTAGAGTAGAGTGGAGTACAGTAGAGGTAGAGTACAGTGGAGTAAAGTAGAGATAGAGTACAATGGAGCACAGTAGAGATAGACTAGAGTGGAGTACAGTAGAGGTAGATTACAGTGGAGCACAGTAGAGGTAGAGTAGAGTGGATCACAGTAGAGATAGAGTACAGTGGAGTACAGTGGAGCACAGTAGAGGTGGATTACAGTAGAGTACAGTAGAGATAGAGTACAGTGGAGCACAGCAGAGGTAGAGTAGAGTGGAGTACAGTAGAGGTAGAGTACATTGGAGTAAAGTAGAGATAGAGTACAATGGAGCACAGTAGAGATAGACAAGAGTGGAGTACAGTAGAGGTAGAGTACAGTGGAGCACAGTAGAGGTAGAGTACAGTGGAGTAGAGTGGAGCACAGTAGAGGTGGAGTACAGTAGAGTACAGCAGAGGTAGAGAACAGTGGAGCACAGTAGAGGTAGAGTACAGTGGAGCACAGTAGAGGTAGAGTACAGTGGAGCACAGTAGAGGTAGAGTACAGTGGAGTACAGCGGAGCACAGTAGAGGTAGTGTAGAGTGGAGTACAGTAGAGGTAGAGAACAGTAGAGTAGAGGTAGAGTACATTGGAGTAAAGTAGAGATAGAGTACAATGGAGCACAGTAGAGATAGACTAGAGTGGAGTACAGTAGAGGTAGAGTACAGTGGAGCACAGTAGAGGTAGCGCACAGTGGAGTACAGTAGAGGTAGAGTACAGTGGATTACAGTAGAGGTAGAGTACAGTGCAGTACAGTAGAGGTAGAGTACAGTGGAGCATAGTAGATGTAGAGTACAGTGGAGTACAGCGGAGCACAGTAGAGGTAGAATAGAGTGGAGTGCAGTAGAGGTAGAGTAGTGTGGAGCACAGTATAGGTAGCGCACAGTGGAGTACAGTGGAGCACAGTAGAGGTAGAGTACAGTGGAGTACAGTAGAGGTAGAGTACAGTCGAGTACAGTAGAGGTAGAGTACAGTGGAATACAGTGGAGCAAATTAGAGGTGGAGCACAGTAGAGTACAGTAGAGGTAGAGTACAGTGGAGTACAGTAGAGGTAGAGTACAGTGGAGTACAGTAGAGGTAGAGTACAGTTGAGCACAGTAGAGGTAGAGTACAGTGGAGTACAGTAGAGGCAGAGTACAGTGGAGCACAGTAGAGGTAGAGTAGAGTGGAGTACAGTGGAGCACAGTAGAGGTGGAGTACAGTAGAGTACAGTAGAGGTAGAGAACAGTAGAGTACAGTAGAGGTAGAGTACAGTGGAGCACAGTAGAGATAGAGTACAGTGGAGTAGAGTAGAGGTAGAGTACAGTGGAGCACAGTAGAGGTAGAGTACAGTGGAGCACAGCAGAGGTAGAGTACAGTGGATCACAGTAGAGATAGAGTACAGTGGAGTACAGCGGAGCACAGTAGAGGTGGAGTACAGTAGAGTACAGTAGAGGTAGAGTACAGTGGAGCACATTAGAGGTAGAGTAGAGTGGAGTACAGTGGAGCACAGTAGAGGTGGAGTACAGTAGAGTACAGTAGAGGTAGAGAACAGTAGAGTACAGTAGAGGTAGAGTACAGTGGAGTACAGTAGAGATAGAGTACAGTGGAGCACAGTAGAGATAGAGTACAGTGGAGTAGATTAGAGGTAGAGTACAGTGGAGCACAATAGAGGTAGAGTAGAGTGGAGTACAGTAGAGGTAGAGTACAGTGGAAGACAGTAGAGGTAGAGTACAGTGGAGTACAGTAGAGGTAGAGTACAGTGGAGCACAGTAGAGTTAGAGTACAGTGGAGTACAGTGAAGCACAGAAGAGGTGGAGTACAGTAGAGTACAGTAGAGATATAGTACAGTGGAGCACAGTAGAGGTAGAGTACAGTGGAGCACAGCAGAGGTAGAGTACAGTGGATCACAGTAGAGATAGAGTACAGTGGAGTACAGCGGAGCACAGTAGAGGTGGAGTACAGTAGAGTACAGTAGAGATAGAGTACAGTGGAGCACAGTAGAGGTAGAGTAGAGTGGAGTACAGTAGAGGTAGAGTACAGTGAAGCACATTAGAGGTAGAGTACAGTGGAGTACAGTAGAGGTAGAGTACAGTGGAGCACAGTAGAGGTAGAGTACAGTGGAGTACAGTGGAGCACAGTAGAGGTGGAGTACAGTAGAGTACAGTAGAGGTAGAGTACAGTAGAGTACAGTAGAGGTAGAGTACAGTGGATTACAGTAGAGGTAGAGTACAGTGCAGTACAGTAGAGGTAGAGTACAGTGGAGCATAGTAGATATAGAGTACAGTGGAGTACAGCGGAGCACAGTAGAGGTAGAATAGAGTGGAGTGCAGTAGAGGTAGAGTAGTGTGGAGCACAGTATAGGTAGCGCACAGTGGAGTACATTGGAGCACAGTAGAGGTAGAGTACAGTGGAGTACAGTAGAGGTAGAGTACAGTGGAATACAGTGGAGCAAATTAGAGGTGGAGCACAGTAGAGTACAGTAGAGGTAGAGTACAGTGGAGTACAGTAGAGGTAGAGTACAGTGGAGTACAGTAGAGGTAGAGTACAGTTGAGCACAGTAGAGGTAGAGTACAGTGGAGTACAGTAGAGGCAGAGTACAGTGGAGCACAGTAGAGGTAGAGTAGAGTGGAGTACAGTGGAGCACAGTAGAGGTGGAGTACAGTAGAGTACAGTAGAGGTAGAGTACAGTAGAGTACAGTAGAGGTAGAGTACAGTGGAGCACAGTAGAGATAGAGTACAGTGGAGTAGAGTAGAGGTAGAGTACAGTGGAGCACAGTAGAGGTAGAGTACAGTGGAGCACAGCAGAGGTAGAGTACAGTGGATCACAGTAGAGATAGAGTACAGTGGAGTACAGCAGAGCACAGTAGAGGTGGAGTACAGTAGAGTACAGTAGAGATAGAGTACAGTGGAGCACAGTAGATGTAGAGTAGAGTGGAGTACAGTAGAGGTAGAGTACAGTGGAGCACATTAGAGGTAGAGTACAGTGGAGTACTGTGGAGCACAGTAGAGGTGGAGTACAGTAGAGTATAGTAGAGGTAGACAACAGTAGAGTACAGTAGAGGTAGAGTACAGTGGAGTAGAGTAGAGGTAGAGTACAGTAGAGGTAGAGTACAGTGGAGTAGAGTAGAGGTAGAGTACAGTGGAGCACAGTAGAGGTAGAGTACAGTGGAGCACAACAGAGGTAGAGTACAGTGGATCACAGTAGAGATAGAGTACAGTGGAGTACAGTGGAGCACAGTAGAGGTGGAGTACAGTAGAGTACAGTAGAGATAGAGTACAGTGGAGCACAGTAGAGGTAGAGTAGAGTGGAGTACAGTAGAGGTAGAGTACAGTGGAGTAAAGTAGAGATAGAGTACAATGGAGCACAGTAGAGATAGACTAGAGTGGAGTACAGTAGAGGTAGAGTACAGTGGAGCAAAGTAGAGGTAGAGTAGAGTGGATCACAGTAGAGATAGAGTACAGTGGAGTACAGTGGAGCACAGTAGAGGTGGATTACAGTAGAGTACAGTAGAGATAGAGTACAGTGGAGCACAGCAGAGGTAGAGTAGAGTGGAGTACAGTAGAGGTAGAGTACATTGGAGTAAAGTAGAGATAGAGTACAATGGAGCACAGTAGAGATAGACTAGAGTGGAGTACAGTAGAGGTAGAGTACAGTGGAGCACAGTAGAGGTAGAGTACAGTGGAGTACAGTGGAGCACAGTAGAGGTGGAGTACAGTAGAGTACAGCAGAGGTAGAGAACAGTGGAGCACAGTAGAGGTAGAGTACAGTGGAGCACAGTAGAGGTAGAGTACAGTGGAGCACAGTAGAGGTAGAGTACAGTGGAGTACAGCGGAGCACAGTAGAGGTAGTGTAGAGTGGAGTACAGTAGAGGTAGAGAACAGTAGAGTAGAGGTAGAGTACATTGGAGTAAAGTAGAGATAGAGTACAATGGAGCACAGTAGAGATAGACTAGAGTGGAGTACAGTAGAGGTAGAGTACAGTGGAGCACAGTAGAGGTAGCGCACAGTGGAGTACAGTAGAGGTAGAGTACAGTGGATTACAGTAGAGGTAGAGTACAGTGCAGTACAGTAGAGGTAGAGTACAGTGGATCATAGTAGATGTAGAGTACAGTGGAGTACAGCGGAGCACAGTAGAGGTAGAATAGAGTGGAGTGCAGTAGAGGTAGAGTAGTGTGGAGCACAGTATAGGTAGCGCACAGTGGAGTACAGTGGAGCACAGTAGAGGTAGAGTACAGTGGAGTACAGTAGAGGTAGAGTACAGTCGAGTACAGTAGAGGTAGAGTACAGTGGAATACAGTGGAGCAAATTAGAGGTGGAGCACAGTAGAGTACAGTAGAGGTAGAGTACAGTGGAGTACAGTAGAGGTAGAGTACAGTGGAGTACAGTAGAGGTAGAGTACAGTTGAGCACAGTAGAGGTAGAGTACAGTGGAGTACAGTAGAGGCAGAGTACAGTGGAGCACAGTAGAGGTAGAGTAGAGTGGAGTACAGTGGAGCACAGTAGAGATAGAGTACAGTGGAGTAGAGTAGAGGTAGAGTACAGTGGAGCATAGTAGAGGTAGAGTACAGTGGAGCACAGCAGAGGTAGAGTACAGTGGATCACAGTAGAGATAGAGTACAGTGGAGTACAGCGGAGCACAGTAGAGGTGGAGTACAGTAGAGTACAGTAGAGATAGAGTACAGTGGAGCACAGTAGAGGTAGAGTAGAGTGGAGTACAGTAGAGGTAGAGTACAGTGGAGCACATTAGAGGTAGAGTACAGTGGAGTACTGTGGAGCACAGTAGAGGTGGAGTACAGTAGAGTATAGTAGAGGTAGACAACAGTAGAGTACAGTAGAGGTAGAGTACAGTGGAGTAAAGTAGAGGTAGAGTACAGTAGAGGTAGAGTACAGTGGAGTAGAGTAGAGGTAGAGTACAGTGGAGCACAGTAGAGGTAGAGTACAGTGGAGCACAGCAGAGGTAGAGTACAGTGGATCACAGTAGAGATAGAGTACAGTGGAGTACAGTGGAGCACAGTAGAGGTGGAGTACAGTAGAGTACAGTAGAGATAGAGTACAGTGGAGCACAGTAGAGGTAGAGTAGAGTGGAGTACAGTAGAGGTAGAGTACAGTGGAGTAAAGTAGAGATAGAGTACAATGGAGCACAGTAGAGATAGACTAGAGTGGAGTACAGTAGAGGTAGAGTACAGTGGAGCACAGTAGAGGTAGAGTAGAGTGGATCACAGTAGAGATAGAGTACAGTGGAGTACAGTGGAGCACAGTAGAGGTGGATTACAGTAGAGTACAGTAGAGATAGAGTACAGTGGAGCACAGCAGAGGTAGAGTAGAGTTTAGTACAGTAGAGGTAGAGTACATTGGAGTAAAGTAGAGATAGAGTACAATGGAGCACAGTAGAGATAGACTAGAGTGGAGTACAGTAGAGGTAGAGTACAGTGGAGCACAGTAGAGGTAGAGTACAGTGGAGTACAGTGGAGCACAGTAGAGGTGGAGTACAGTAGAGTACAGCAGAGGTAGAGAACAGTGGAGCACAGTAGAGGTAGAGTACAGTGGAGCACAGTAGAGGTAGAGTACAGTGGAGCACAGTAGAGGTAGAGTACAGTGGAGTACAGCGGAGCACAGTAGAGGTAGTGTAGAGTGGAGTACAGTAGAGGTAGAGAACAGTAGAGTAGAGGTAGAGTACATTGGAGTAAAGTAGAGATAGAGTACAATGGAGCACAGTAGAGATAGACTAGAGTGGAGTACAGTAGAGGTAGAGTACAGTGGAGCACAGTAGAGGTAGCGCACAGTGGAGTACAGTAGAGGTAGAGTACAGTGCAGTACAGTAGAGGTAGAGTACAGTGGAGCATAGTAGATGTAGAGTACAGTGGAGTACAGCGGAGCACAGTAGAGGTAGAATAGAGTGGAGTGCAGTAGAGGTAGAGTAGTGTGGAGCACAGTATAGGTAGCGCACAGTGGAGTACAGTGGAGCACAGTAGAGGTAGAGTACAGTGGAGTACAGTAGAGGTAGAGTACAGTCGAGTACAGTAGAGGTAGAGTACAGTCGAGTACAGTAGAGGTAGAGTACAGTGGAATACAGTGGATCAAATTAGAGGTGGAGCACAGTAGAGTACAGTAGAGGTAGAGTACAGTGGAGTACAGTAGAGGTAGAGTACAGTGGATTACAGTAGAGGTAGAGTACAGTGCAGTACAGTAGAGGTAGAGTACAGTGGAGCATAGTAGATGTAGAGTACAGTGGAGTACAGCGGAGCACAGTAGAGGTAGAATAGAGTGGAGTGCAGTAGAGGTAGAGTAGTGTGGAGCACAGTATAGGTAGCGCACAGTGGAGTACAGTGGAGCACAGTAGAGGTAGAGTACAGTGGAGTACAGTAGAGGTAGAGTACAGTCGAGTACAGTAGAGGTAGAGTACAGTGGAATACAGTGGAGCAAATTAGAGGTGGAGCACAGTAGAGTACAGTAGAGGTAGAGTACAGTGGAGTACAGTAGAGGTAGAGTACAGTTGAGCACAGTAGAGGTAGAGTACAGTGGAGTACAGTAGAGGCAGAGTAGAGTGGAGCACAGTAGAGTTAGAGTAGAGTGGAGTACAGTGGAGCACAGTAGAGGTGGAGTACAGTAGAGTACAGTAGAGGTAGAGAACAGTAGAGTACAGTAGAGGTAGAGTACAGTGGAGCACAGTAGAGATAGAGTACAGTGGAGTAGAGTAGAGGTAGAGTACAGTGGAGCACAGTAGAGGTAGAGTACAGTGGAGCACAGCAGAGGTAGAGTACAGTGGATCACAGTAGAGATAGAGTACAGTGGAGTACAGCGGAGCACAGTAGAGGTGGAGTACAGTAGAGTACAGTAGAGATAGAGTACAGTGGAGCACAGTAGAGGTAGAGTAGAGTGGAGTACAGTAGAGGTAGAGTACAGTGGAGCACATTAGAGGTAGAGTACAGTGGAGTACTGTGGAGCACAGTAGAGGTGGAGTACAGTAGAGTATAGTAGAGGTAGACAACAGTAGAGTACAGTAGAGGTAGAGTACAGTGGAGTAGAGTAGAGGTAGAGTACAGTAGAGGTAGAGTACAGTGGAGTAGAGTAGAGGTAGAGTACAGTGGAGCACAGTAGAGGTAGAGTACAGTGGAGCACAGCAGAGGTAGAGTACAGTGGATCACAGTAGAGATAGAGTACAGTGGAGTACAGTGGAGCACAGTAGAGGTGGAGTACAGTAGAGTACAGTAGAGATAGAGTACAGTGGAGCAGAGTAGAGGTAGAGTAGAGTGGAGTACAGTAGAGGTAGAGTACAGTGGAGTAAAGTAGAGATAGAGTACAATGGAGCACAGTAGAGATAGACTAGAGTGGAGTACAGTAGAGGTAGAGTACAGTGGAGCACAGTAGAGGTAGAGTAGAGTGGATCACAGTAGAGATAGAGTACAGTGGAGTACAGTGGAGCACAGTAGAGGTGGAGTACAGTAGAGTACAGTAGAGATAGAGTACAGTGGAGCACAGCAGAGGTAGAGTAGAGTGGAGTACAGTAGAGGTAGAGTACATTGGAGTAAAGTAGAGATAGAGTACAATGGAGCACAGTAGAGATAGACTAGAGTGGAGTACAGTAGAGGTAGAGTACAGTGGAGCACAGTAGAGGTAGAGTACAGTGGAGTACAGTGGAGCACAGTAGAGGTGGAGTACAGTAGAGTACAGCAGAGGTAGAGAACAGTGGAGCACAGTAGAGGTAGAGTACAGTGGAGCACAGTAGAGGTAGAGTACAGTGGAGCACAGTAGAGGTAGAGTACAGTGGAGTACAGCGGAGCACAGTAGAGGTAGTGTAGAGTGGAGTACAGTAGAGGTAGAGAACAGTAGAGTAGAGGTAGAGTACATTGGAGTAAAGTAGAGATAGAGTACAATGGAGCACAGTAGAGATAGGCTAGAGTGGAGTACAGTAGAGGTAGAGTACAGTGGAGCACAGTAGAGGTAGCGCACAGTGGAGTACAGTAGAGGTAGAGTACAGTGGATTACAGTAGAGGTAGAGTACAGTGCAGTACAGTAGAGGTAGAGTACAGTGGAGCATAGTAGATGTAGAGTACAGTGGAGTACAGCGGAGCACAGTAGAGGTAGAATAGAGTGGAGTGCAGTAGAGGTAGAGTAGTGTGGAGCACAGTATAGGTAGCGCACAGTGGAGTACAGTGGAGCACAGTAGAGGTAGAGTACAGTGGAGTACAGTAGAGGTAGAGTACAGTCGAGTACAGTAGAGGTAGAGTACAGTGGAATACAGTGGAGCAAATTAGAGGTGGAGCACAGTAGAGTACAGTAGAGGTAGAGTACAGTGGAGTACAGTAGAGGTAGAGTACAGTGGAGTACAGTAGAGGTAGAGTACAGTTGAGCACAGTAGAGGTAGAGTAGAGTGGAGTACAGTGGAGCACAGTAGAGGTGGAGTACA
The DNA here is from genome assembly GCA_030578255.1 of Tiaroga cobitis. Classification (NCBI taxonomy): domain Eukaryota; kingdom Metazoa; phylum Chordata; class Actinopteri; order Cypriniformes; family Leuciscidae; genus Tiaroga; species Tiaroga cobitis. The sequence continues at coordinate 35,964,902 of CM060604.1, forward strand.
GTAGAGTACAGTAGAGGTAGAGAACAGTAGAGTACAGTAGAGGTAGAGTACAGTGGAGCACAGTAGAGATAGAGTACAGTGGAGTAGAGTAGAGGTAGAGTACAGTGGAGCACAGTAGAGGTAGAGTACAGTGGAGCACAGCAGAGGTAGAGTACAGTGGATCACAGTAGAGATAGAGTACAGTGGAGTACAGCGGAGCACAGTAGAGGTGGAGTACAGTAGAGTACAGTAGAGATAGAGTACAGTGGAGCACAGTAGAGGTAGAGTAGAGTGGAGTAGAGTAGAGGTAGAATACAGTGGAGCACATTAGAGGTAGAGTACAGTGGAGTACAGTGGAGCACAGTAGAGGTGGAGTACAGTAGAGTACAGTAGAGGTAGAGAACAGTGGAGTACAGTAGAGGTAGAGTAGAGTGGAGTAGAGTAGAGGGAGAGTACAGTAGAGGTAGAGTACAGTGGAGTAGAGTAGAGGTAGAGTACAGTGGAGCACAGTAGAGGTAGAGTACAGTGGAGCACAGCAGAGGTAGAGTACAGTGGATCACAGTAGAGATAGAGTTCAGTGGAGTACAGTGGAGCACAGTAGAGGTGGAGTACAGTAGAGTACAGTAGAGATAGAGTACAGTGGAGCACAGTAGAGGTAGAGTAGAGTGGAGTACAGTAGAGGTAGAGTACAGTGGAGCAGAGTAGAGGTAGAGTACAGTGGAGTACAGTAGAGGTAGAGTACAGTGGAGTACAGTGAAGCACAGTAGAGGTAGAGTTCTTTGGAGTACAGTAGAGGTAGAGTACAGTAGAGTACAGTAGAGGTAGAGTACAGTGGAGCACAGTAGAGGTAGAGTAGAGTGGAGTACAGTGGAGCACAGTAGAGGTGGAGTACAGTGGAGTACAGTAGAGGTAGAGTACAGTGGAGCACAGTAGAGGTAGAGTACAGTGGAGCACAGTAGAGGTAGAGTACAGTGGAGCACAGTAGAGGTAGAGTACAGTGGAGTACAGTAGAGGTAGAATACTGTTGAGCACAGTAGAGGTAGAGTACAGTGGAGTACAGTGGAGCACAGTAGAGGTGGAGTACAATAGAGTACAGTTGAGGTAGAGAACAGTAGAGTACAGTAGAGGTAGAGTACAGTGGAGTAGAGTAGAGGTAGAGTACAGTGGAGCACAGTAGAGGTAGAGTACAGTGGAGCACAGCAGAGGTAGAGTACAGTGGATCAAAGTAGAGATAGAGTACAGTGGAGTACAGTGGAGCACAGTAGAGGTAGAGTACAGTAGAGTACAGTGAAGGACAGTAGAGGTAGAGTTCGGTGGAGTACAGTAGAGGTAGATTACAGTGGAGTACAGTAGCGGTAGAGTACAGTGGAGTACAGTGGAGCGCATTAGAGGTGGAGTACAGTAGAGTACAGTAGAGGTAGAGTTCAGTGGAGTACAGTAGAGGTAGAGTACAGTGGAGTACAGTAGAGGTTGAGTACAGTGGAGCACAGTAGAGGTAGAGTACAGTGGAGTACAGTGAAGCACAGTAGAGGTAGAATAGAGTGGAGTACAGTAGAGGTAGAGTAGTGTGGAGCACAGTAGAGGTAGAGTACAGTGGAGCACAGTAGAGGTAGAGTACAGTGGAGAACAGTAGAGGTAGAGTACAGTGGAGTACAGTAGAGGTAGAGTACAGTGGTGCACAGTAGAAGTAGAGTACAGTGGAGTACATTGGAGCACAGTAGAGGTGGAGTACAGTAGAGTACAGTAGAGGTAGAGAACAGTAGAGTACAGTAGAGGTAGAGTACAGTGGAGTAGATTAGAGGTAGAGTACAGTGGAGCACAGTAGAGGTAGAGTACAGTGGAGCACAGCAGAGGTAGAGTACAGTGGATCACAGTGGAGCACAGTAGAGGTGGAGTACTGTAGAGTACAGCAGAGGTAGAGAACAGTGGAGCACAGTAGAGGTAGAGTACAGTGGAGCACAGTAGAGGTAGAGTACAGTGGAGCACAGTAGAGGTAGAGTACAGTGGAGTACAGCGGAGCACAGTAGAGGTAGTGTAGAGTGGAGTACAGTAGAGGTAGAGAACAGTAGAGTAGAGGTAGAGTACATTGGAGTAAAGTAGAGATAGAGTACAATGGAGCAAAGTAGAGATAGACTAGATTGGAGTACAGTAGAGGTAGAGTACAGTGGATTACAGTAGAGGTAGAGTACAGTGCAGTACAGTAGAGGTAGAGTACAGTGGAGCATAGTAGATGTAGAGTACAGTGGAGTACAGCGGAGCACAGTAGAGGTAGAATAGGGTGGAGTGCAGTAGAGGTAGAGTAGGGTGGAGTGCAGTAGAGGTAGAGTAGTGTGGAGCACAGTATAGGTAGCGCACAGTGGAGTACAGTGGAGCACAGTAGAGGTAGAGTACAGTGGAGTACAGTAGAGGTAGAGTACAGTCGAGTACAGTAGAGGTAGAGTACAGTGGAATACAGTGGAGCAAATTAGAGGTGGAGCACAGTAGAGTACAGTAGAGGTAGAGTACAGTGGAGTACAGTAGAGGTAGAGTACAGTGGAGTACAGTAGAGGTAGAGTACAGTTGAGCACAGTAGAGGTAGAGTACAGTGGAGTACAGTAGAGGTAGAGTACAGTAGAGTACAGTAGAGGTAGAGTACAGTGGAGCACAGTAGAGGTAGAGTAGAGTGGAGTACAGTGGAGCACAGTAGAGGTGGAGTACAGTGGAGTACAGTAGAGGTAGAGTACAGTGGAGCACAGTAGAGGTAGAGTACAGTGGAGCACAGTATAGGTAGAGTAGAGTGGAGTACAGCGGAGCACAGTAGAGGTAGAGTACAGTGGAGTACAGTAGAGGTAGAGTACAATAGAGTACAGTTGAGGTAGAGAACAGTAGAGTACAGTAGAGGTAGAGTACAGTGGAGTAGAGTAGAGGTAGAGTACAGTGGAGCACAGTAGAGGTAGAGTACAGTGGAGCACAGCAGAGGTAGAGTACAGTGGATCAAAGTAGAGATAGAGTACAGTGGAGTACAGTGGAGCACAGTAGAGGTAGAGTACAGTAGAGTACAGTGAAGGACAGTAGAGGTAGAGTTCGGTGGAGTACAGTAGAGGTAGATTACAGTGGAGTACAGTAGCGGTAGAGTACAGTGGAGTACAGTGGAGCGCATTAGAGGTGGAGTACAGTAGAGTACAGTAGAGGTAGAGTTCAGTGGAGTACAGTAGAGGTAGAGTACAGTGGAGTACAGTAGAGGTTGAGTACAGTGGAGCACAGTAGAGGTAGAGTACAGTGGAGTACAGTGAAGCACAGTAGAGGTAGAATAGAGTGGAGTACAGTAGAGGTAGAGTAGTGTGGAGCACAGTAGAGGTAGAGTACAGTGGAGCACAGTAGAGGTAGAGTACAGTGGAGAACAGTAGAGGTAGAGTACAGTGGAGTACAGTAGAGGTAGAGTACAGTGGTGCAGAGTAGAAGTAGAGTACAGTGGAGTACATTGGAGCACAGTAGAGGTGGAGTACAGTAGAGTACAGTAGAGGTAGAGAACAGTAGAGTACAGTAGAGGTAGAGTACAGTGGAGTAGATTAGAGGTAGAGTACAGTGGAGCACAGTAGAGGTAGAGTACAGTGGAGCACAGCAGAGGTAGAGTACAGTGGATCACAGTGGAGCACAGTAGAGGTGGAGTACTGTAGAGTACAGCAGAGGTACAGAACAGTGGAGCACAGTAGAGGTAGAGTACAGTGGAGCACAGTAGAGGTAGAGTACAGTGGAGCACAGTAGAGGTAGAGTACAGTGGAGTACAGCGGAGCACAGTAGAGGTAGTGTAGAGTGGAGTACAGTAGAGGTAGAGAACAGTAGAGTAGAGGTAGAGTACATTGGAGTAAAGTAGAGATAGAGTACAATGGAGCACAGTAGAGATAGACTAGAGTGGAGTACAGTAGAGGTAGAGTACAGTGGAGCACAGTAGAGGTAGAGTACAGTGGAGTACAGTGGAGCACAGTAGAGGTGGAGTACAGTAGAGTACAGCAGAGGTAGAGAACAGTGGAGCACAGTAGAGGTAGAGTACAGTGGAGCAGAGTAGAGGTAGAGTACAGTGGAGCACAGTAGAGGTAGAGTACAGTGGAGTACAGCGGAGCACAGTAGAGGTAGTGTAGAGTGGAGTACAGTAGAGGTAGAGAACAGTAGAGTAGAGGTAGAGTACATTGGAGTAAAGTAGAGATAGAGTACAATGGAGCACAGTAGAGATAGACTAGAGTGGAGTACAGTAGAGGTAGAGTACAGTGGAGCACAGTAGAGGTAGCGCACAGTGGAGTACAGTAGAGGTAGAGTACAGTGCAGTACAGTAGAGGTAGAGTACAGTGGAGCATAGTAGATGTAGAGTACAGTGGAGTACAGCGGAGCACAGTAGAGGTAGAATAGAGTGGAGTGCAGTAGAGGTAGAGTAGTGTGGAGCACAGTATAGGTAGCGCACAGTGGAGTACAGTGGAGCACAGTAGAGGTAGAGTACAGTGGAGTACAGTAGAGGTAGAGTACAGTCGAGTACAGTAGAGGTAGAGTACAGTCGAGTACAGTAGAGGTAGAGTACAGTGGAATACAGTGGATCAAATTAGAGGTGGAGCACAGTAGAGTACAGTAGAGGTAGAGTACAGTGGAGTACAGTAGAGGTAGAGTACAGTGGATTACAGTAGAGGTAGAGTACAGTGCAGTACAGTAGAGGTAGAGTACAGTGGAGCATAGTAGATGTAGAGTACAGTGGAGTACAGCGGAGCACAGTAGAGGTAGAATAGAGTGGAGTGCAGTAGAGGTAGAGTAGTGTGGAGCACAGTATAGGTAGCGCACAGTGGAGTACAGTGGAGCACAGTAGAGGTAGAGTACAGTGGAGTACAGTAGAGGTAGAGTACAGTCGAGTACAGTAGAGGTAGAGTACAGTGGAATACAGTGGAGCAAATTAGAGGTGGAGCACAGTAGAGTACAGTAGAGGTAGAGTACAGTGGAGTACAGTAGAGGTAGAGTACAGTTGAGCACAGTAGAGGTAGAGTACAGTGGAGTACAGTAGAGGCAGAGTAGAGTGGAGCACAGTAGAGTTAGAGTAGAGTGGAGTACAGTGGAGCACAGTAGAGGTGGAGTACAGTAGAGTACAGTAGAGGTAGAGAACAGTAGAGTACAGTAGAGGTAGAGTACAGTGGAGCACAGTAGAGATAGAGTACAGTGGAGTAGAGTAGAGGTAGAGTACAGTGGAGCACAGTAGAGGTAGAGTACAGTGGAGCACAGCAGAGGTAGAGTACAGTGGATCACAGTAGAGATAGAGTACAGTGGAGTACAGCGGAGCACAGTAGAGGTGGAGTACAGTAGAGTACAGTAGAGATAGAGTACAGTGGAGCACAGTAGAGGTAGAGTAGAGTGGAGTACAGTAGAGGTAGAGTACAGTGGAGCACATTAGAGGTAGAGTACAGTGGAGTACTGTGGAGCACAGTAGAGGTGGAGTACAGTAGAGTATAGTAGAGGTAGACAACAGTAGAGTACAGTAGAGGTAGAGTACAGTGGAGTAGAGTAGAGGTAGAGTACAGTAGAGGTAGAGTACAGTGGAGTAGAGTAGAGGTAGAGTACAGTGGAGCACAGTAGAGGTAGAGTACAGTGGAGCACAGCAGAGGTAGAGTACAGTGGATCACAGTAGAGATAGAGTACAGTGGAGTACAGTGGAGCACAGTAGAGGTGGAGTACAGTAGAGTACAGTAGAGATAGAGTACAGTGGAGCAGAGTAGAGGTAGAGTAGAGTGGAGTACAGTAGAGGTAGAGTACAGTGGAGTAAAGTAGAGATAGAGTACAATGGAGCACAGTAGAGATAGACTAGAGTGGAGTACAGTAGAGGTAGAGTACAGTGGAGCACAGTAGAGGTAGAGTAGAGTGGATCACAGTAGAGATAGAGTACAGTGGAGTACAGTGGAGCACAGTAGAGGTGGAGTACAGTAGAGTACAGTAGAGATAGAGTACAGTGGAGCACAGCAGAGGTAGAGTAGAGTGGAGTACAGTAGAGGTAGAGTACATTGGAGTAAAGTAGAGATAGAGTACAATGGAGCACAGTAGAGATAGACTAGAGTGGAGTACAGTAGAGGTAGAGTACAGTGGAGCACAGTAGAGGTAGAGTACAGTGGAGTACAGTGGAGCACAGTAGAGGTGGAGTACAGTAGAGTACAGCAGAGGTAGAGAACAGTGGAGCACAGTAGAGGTAGAGTACAGTGGAGCACAGTAGAGGTAGAGTACAGTGGAGCACAGTAGAGGTAGAGTACAGTGGAGTACAGCGGAGCACAGTAGAGGTAGTGTAGAGTGGAGTACAGTAGAGGTAGAGAACAGTAGAGTAGAGGTAGAGTACATTGGAGTAAAGTAGAGATAGAGTACAATGGAGCACAGTAGAGATAGACTAGAGTGGAGTACAGTAGAGGTAGAGTACAGTGGAGCACAGTAGAGGTAGCGCACAGTGGAGTACAGTAGAGGTAGAGTACAGTGGATTACAGTAGAGGTAGAGTACAGTGCAGTACAGTAGAGGTAGAGTACAGTGGAGCATAGTAGATGTAGAGTACAGTGGAGTACAGCGGAGCACAGTAGAGGTAGAATAGAGTGGAGTGCAGTAGAGGTAGAGTAGTGTGGAGCACAGTATAGGTAGCGCACAGTGGAGTACAGTGGAGCACAGTAGAGGTAGAGTACAGTGGAGTACAGTAGAGGTAGAGTACAGTCGAGTACAGTAGAGGTAGAGTACAGTGGAATACAGTGGAGCAAATTAGAGGTGGAGCACAGTAGAGTACAGTAGAGGTAGAGTACAGTGGAGTACAGTAGAGGTAGAGTACAGTGGAGTACAGTAGAGGTAGAGTACAGTTGAGCACAGTAGAGGTAGAGTAGAGTGGAGTACAGTGGAGCACAGTAGAGGTGGAGTACAGTAGAGTACAGTAGAGGTAGAGAACAGTAGAGTACAGTAGAGGTAGAGTACAGTGGAGCACAGTAGAGATAGAGTACAGTGGAGTAGAGTAGAGGTAGAGTACAGTGGAGCACAGTAGAGGTAGAGTACAGTGGAGCACAGCAGAGGTAGAGTACAGTGGATCACAGTAGAGATAGAGTACAGTGGAGTACAGCGGAGCACAGTAGAGGTGGAGTACAGTAGAGTACAGTAGAGATAGAGTACAGTGGAGCACAGTAGAGGTAGAGTAGAGTGGAGTAGAGTAGAGGTAGAATACAGTGGAGCACATTAGAGGTAGAGTACAGTGGAGTACAGTGGAGCACAGTAGAGGTGGAGTACAGTAGAGTACAGTAGAGGTAGAGAACAGTGGAGTACAGTAGAGGTAGAGTAGAGTGGAGTAGAGTAGAGGTAGAGTACAGTAGAGGTAGAGTACAGTGGAGTAGAGTAGAGGTAGAGTACAGTGGAGCACAGTAGAGGTAGAGTACAGTGGAGCACAGCAGAGGTAGAGTACAGTGGATCACAGTAGAGATAGAGTTCAGTGGAGTACAGTGGAGCACAGTAGAGGTGGAGTACAGTAGAGTACAGTAGAGATAGAGTACAGTGGAGCACAGTAGAGGTAGAGTAGAGTGGAGTACAGTAGAGGTAGAGTACAGTGGAGCAGAGTAGAGGTAGAGTACAGTGGAGTACAGTAGAGGTAGAGTACAGTGGAGTACAGTGAAGCACAGTAGAGGTAGAGTTCTTTGGAGTACAGTAGAGGTAGAGTACAGTAGAGTACAGTAGAGGTAGAGTACAGTGGAGCACAGTAGAGGTAGAGTAGAGTGGAGTACAGTGGAGCACAGTAGAGGTGGAGTACAGTGGAGTACAGTAGAGGTAGAGTACAGTGGAGCACAGTAGAGGTAGAGTACAGTGGAGCACAGTATAGGTAGAGTAGAGTGGAGTACAGCGGAGCACAGTAGAGGTAGAGTACAGTGGAGTACAGTAGAGGTAGAGTACAGTGGAGCACAGTAGAGGTAGAGTACAGTGGAGCACAGTAGAGGTAGAGTACAGTGGAGTACAGTAGAGGTAGAATACTGTTGAGCACAGTAGAGGTAGAGTACAGTGGAGTACAGTGGAGCACAGTAGAGGTGGAGTACAATAGAGTACAGTTGAGGTAGAGAACAGTAGAGTACAGTAGAGGTAGAGTACAGTGGAGTAGAGTAGAGGTAGAGTACAGTGGAGCACAGTAGAGGTAGAGTACAGTGGAGCACAGCAGAGGTAGAGTACAGTGGATCAAAGTAGAGATAGAGTACAGTGGAGTACAGTGGAGCACAGTAGAGGTAGAGTACAGTAGAGTACAGTGAAGGACAGTAGAGGTAGAGTTCGGTGGAGTACAGTAGAGGTAGATTACAGTGGAGTACAGTAGCGTTAGAGTACAGTGGAGTACAGTGGAGCGCATTAGAGGTGGAGTACAGTAGAGTACAGTAGAGGTAGAGTTCAGTGGAGTACAGTAGAGGTAGAGTACAGTGGAGTACAGTAGAGGTTGAGTACAGTGGAGCACAGTAGAGGTAGAGTACAGTGGAGTACAGTGAAGCACAGTAGAGGTAGAATAGAGTGGAGTACAGTAGAGGTAGAGTAGTGTGGAGCACAGTAGAGGTAGAGTACAGTGGAGCACAGTAGAGGTAGAGTACAGTGGAGAACAGTAGAGGTAGAGTACAGTGGAGTACAGTAGAGGTAGAGTACAGTGGTGCACAGTAGAAGTAGAGTACAGTGGAGTACATTGGAGCACAGTAGAGGTGGAGTACAGTAGAGTACAGTAGAGGTAGAGAACAGTAGAGTACAGTAGAGGTAGAGTACAGTGGAGTAGATTAGAGGTAGAGTACAGTGGAGCACAGTAGAGGTAGAGTACAGTGGAGCACAGCAGAGGTAGAGTACAGTGGATCACAGTGGAGCACAGTAGAGGTGGAGTACTGTAGAGTACAGCAGAGGTAGAGAACAGTGGAGCACAGTAGAGGTAGAGTACAGTGGAGCACAGTAGAGGTAGAGTACAGTGGAGCACAGTAGAGGTAGAGTACAGTGGAGTAAAGCGGAGCACAGTAGAGGTAGTGTAGAGTGGAGTACAGTAGAGGTAGAGAACAGTAGAGTAGAGGTAGAGTACATTGGAGTAAAGTAGAGATAGAGTACAATGGAGCAAAGTAGAGATAGACTAGATTGGAGTACAGTAGAGGTAGAGTACAGTGGATTACAGTAGAGGTAGAGTACAGTGCAGTACAGTAGAGGTAGAGTACAGTGGAGCATAGTAGATGTAGAATACAGTGGAGTACAGCGGAGCACAGTAGAGGTAGAATAGGGTGGAGTGCAGTAGAGGTAGAGTAGGGTGGAGTGCAGTAGAGGTAGAGTAGTGTGGAGCACAGTATAGGTAGCGCACAGTGGAGTACAGTGGAGCACAGTAGAGGTAGAGTACAGTGGAGTACAGTAGAGGTAGAGTACAGTCGAGTACAGTAGAGGTAGAGTACAGTGGAATACAGTGGAGCAAATTAGAGGTGGAGCACAGTAGAGTACAGTAGAGGTAGAGTACAGTGGAGTACAGTAGAGGTAGAGTACAGTGGAGTACAGTAGAGGTAGAGTACAGTTGAGCACAGTAGAGGTAGAGTACAGTGGAGTACAGTAGAGGTAGAGTACAGTAGAGTACAGTAGAGGTAGAGTACAGTGGAGCACAGTAGAGGTAGAGTAGAGTGGAGTACAGTGGAGCACAGTAGAGGTGGAGTACAGTGGAGTACAGTAGAGGTAGAGTACAGTGGAGCACAGTAGAGGTAGAGTACAGTGGAGCACAGTATAGGTAGAGTAGAGTGGAGTACAGCGGAGCACAGTAGAGGTAGAGTACAGTGGAGTACAGTAGAGGTAGAGTACAGTGGAGCACAGTAGAGGTAGAGTACAGTGGAGCACAGTAGAGGTAGAGTACAGTGGAGTACAGTAGAGGTAGAATACTGTTGAGCACAGTAGAGGTAGAGTACAGTGGAGTACAGTGGAGCACAGTAGAGGTGGAGTACAATAGAGTACAGTTGAGGTAGAGAACAGTAGAGTACAGTAGAGGTAGAGTACAGTGGAGTAGAGTAGAGGTAGAGTACAGTGGAGCACAGTAGAGGTAGAGTACAGTGGAGCACAGCAGAGGTAGAGTACAGTGGATCAAAGTAGAGATAGAGTACAGTGGAGTACAGTGGAGCACAGTAGAGGTAGAGTACAGTAGAGTACAGTGAAGGACAGTAGAGGTAGAGTTCGGTGGAGTACAGTAGAGGTAGATTACAGTGGAGTACAGTAGCGGTAGAGTACAGTGGAGTACAGTGGAGCGCATTAGAGGTGGAGTACAGTAGAGTACAGTAGAGGTAGAGTTCAGTGGAGTACAGTAGAGGTAGAGTACAGTGGAGTACAGTAGAGGTTGAGTACAGTGGAGCACAGTAGAGGTAGAGTACAGTGGAGTACAGTGAAGCACAGTAGAGGTAGAATAGAGTGGAGTACAGTAGAGGTAGAGTAGTGTGGAGCACAGTAGAGGTAGAGTACAGTGGAGCACAGTAGAGGTAGAGTACAGTGGAGAACAGTAGAGGTAGAGTACAGTGGAGTACAGTAGAGGTAGAGTACAGTGGTGCACAGTAGAAGTAGAGTACAGTGGAGTACATTGGAGCACAGTAGAGGTGGAGTACAGTAGAGTACAGTAGAGGTAGAGAACAGTAGAGTACAGTAGAGGTAGAGTACAGTGGAGTAGATTAGAGGTAGAGTACAGTGGAGCACAGTAGAGGTAGAGTACAGTGGAGCACAGCAGAGGTAGAGTACAGTGGATCACAGTGGAGCACAGTAGAGGTGGAGTACTGTAGAGTACAGCAGAGGTAGAGAACAGTGGAGCACAGTAGAGGTAGAGTACAGTGGAGCACAGTAGAGGTAGAGTAGAGTGGAGCACAGTAGAGGTAGAGTACAGTGGAGTACAGCGGAGCACAGTAGAGGTAGTGTAGAGTGGAGTACAGTAGAGGTAGAGAACAGTAGAGTAGAGGTAGAGTACATTGGAGTAAAGTAGAGATAGAGTACAATGGAGCAAAGTAGAGATAGACTAGAGTGGAGTACAGTAGAGGTAGAGTACAGTGGATTACAGTAGAGGTAGAGTACAGTGCAGTACAGTAGAGGTAGAGTACAGTGGAGCATAGTAGATGTAGAGTACAGTGGAGTACAGCGGAGCACAGTAGAGGTAGAATAGGGTGGAGTGCAGTAGAGGTAGAGTAGGGTGGAGTGCAGTAGAGGTAGAGTAGTGTGGAGCACAGTATAGGTAGCGCACAGTGGAGTACAGTGGAGCACAGTAGAGGTAGAGTACAGTGGAGTACAGTAGAGGTAGAGTACAGTCGAGTACAGTAGAGGTAGAGTACAGTGGAATACAGTGGAGCAAATTAGAGGTGGAGCACAGTAGAGTACAGTAGAGGTAGAGTACAGTGGAGTACAGTAGAGGTAGAGTACAGTGGAGTACAGTAGAGGTAGAGTACAGTTGAGCACAGTAGAGGTAGAGTACAGTGGAGTACAGTAGAGGCAGAGTACAGTGGAGCACAGTAGAGGTAGAGTACAGTGGAGTACAGTGGAGCACAGTAGAGGTGGAGTACAGTAGAGTACAGTAGAGGTAGAGAACAGTAGAGTACAGTAGAGGTAGAGTACAGTGGAGCACAGTAGAGATAGAGTACAGTGGAGTAGAGTAGAGGTAGAGTACAGTGGAGCACAGTAGAGGTAGAGTACAGTGGAGCACAGCAGAGGTAGAGTACAGTGGATCACAGTAGAGATAGAGTACAGTGGAGTACAGCGGAGCACAGTAGAGGTGGAGTACAGTAGAGTACAGTAGAGATAGAGTACAGTGGAGCACAGTAGAGGTAGAGTAGAGTGGAGTACAGTAGAGGTAGATTACAGTGGAGCACATTAGAGGTAGAGTACAGTGGAGTACAGTGGAGCACAGTAGAGGTGGAGTACAGTAGAGTACAGTAGAGGTAGAGAGCAGTAGAGTACAGTAGAGGTAGAGTACAGTGGAGTAGAGTAGAGGTAGAGTACAGTAGAGGTAGAGTACAGTGGAGTAGAGTAGAGGTAGAGTACAGTGGAGCACAGTAGAGGTAGAGTACAGTGGGGCACAGCAGAGGTAGAGTACAGTGGATCACAGTAGAGATAGAGTACAGTGGAGTACAGTGGAGCACAGTAGAGGTGGAGTACAGTAGAGTACAGTAGAGATAGAGTACAGTGGAGCACAGTAGAGGTAGAGTAGAGTGGAGTACAGTAGAGGTAGAGTACAGTGGAGCACATTAGAGGTAGAGTACAGTGGAGTACAGTAGAGGTAGAGTACAGTGGAGCAGAGTAGAGGTAGAGTACAGTGGAGTACAGTAGAGGTAGAGTACAGTGGAGTACAGTGAAGCACAGTAGAGGTAGAGTTCTTTGGAGTACAGTAGAGGTAGAGTACAGTAGAGTACAGTAGAGGTAGAGTACAGTGGAGCACAGTAGAGGTAGAGTAGAGTGGAGTACAGTGGAGCACAGTAGAGGTGGAGTACAGTGGAGTACAGTAGAGGTAGAGTACAGTGGAGCACAGTAGAGGTAGAGTACAGTGGAGCACAGTATAGGTAGAGTAGAGTGGAGTACAGCGGAGCACAGTAGAGGTAGAGTACAGTGGAGTACAGTAGAGGTAGAGTACAGTGGAGCACAGTAGAGGTAGAGTACAGTGGAGCACAGTAGAGGTAGAGTACAGTGGAGTACAGTAGAGGTAGAATACAGTGGAGCACAGTAGAGGTAGAGTACAGTGGAGTACAGTGGAGCACAGTAGAGGTGGAGTACAATAGAGTACAGTTGAGGTAGAGAACAGTAGAGTACAGTAGAGGTAGAGTAAAGTGGAGTAGAGTAGAGGTTGAGTACAGTGGAGCACAGTAGAGGTAGAGTACAGTGGAGCACAGCAGAGGTAGAGTACAGTGGATCAAAGTAGAGATAGAGTACAGTGGAGTACAGTGGAGCACAGTAGAGGTAGAGTACAGTAGAGTACAGTGAAGGACAGTAGAGGTAGAGTTCGGTGGAGTACAGTAGAGGTAGAGTACAGTGGAGTACAGTAGCGGTAGAGTACAGTGGAGTACAGTGGAGCGCATTAGAGGTGGAGTACAGTAGAGTACAGTAGAGGTAGAGTACAGTGGAGTACAGTAGAGGTAGAGTACAGTGGAGTACAGTAGAGGTTGAGTACAGTGGAGCACAGTAGAGGTAGAGTACAGTGGAGTACAGCGAAGCACAGTAGATGTAGAATAGAGTGGAGTACAGTAGAGGTAGAGTAGTGTGGAGCACAGTAGAGGTAGAGTACAGTGGAGCACAGTAGAGGTAGAGTACAGTGGAGAACAGTAGAGGTAGAGTACAGTGGAGTACAGTAGAGGTAGAGTACAGTGGTGCACAGTAGAAGTAGAGTACAGTGGAGTACATTGGAGCACAGTAGAGGTGGAGTACAGTAGAGTACAGTAGAGGTAGAGAACAGTCGAGTACAGTAGAGGTAGAGTACAGTGGAGTAGATTAGAGGTAGAGTACAGTGGAGCACAGTAGAGGTAGAGTACAGTGGAGCACAGCAGAGGTAGAGTACAGTGGATCACAGTAGAGATAGAGTACAGTGGAGCACAGTAGAGGTGGAGTACAGTAGAGTACAGTAGAGGTAGAGTACAGTAGAGTACAGTAGAGGTAGAGTACAGTGGAGCACAGTAGAGGTAGAGTACAGTGGAGTACAGTAGAGGTAGAGTACAGTGGAGCACAGTAGAGGTAGAGTAGAGTGGAGTACAGTAGAGGTAGAGTACAGTGGAGCACAGTAGAGGTAGCGTACAGTGGAGTACAGTAGAGGTAGAGTAGAGTGGAGTACAGTAGAGGTAGAGTACAGTGGAGCACAGTAGAGGTAGCGTACAGTGGAGTACAGTAGAGGTAGAGTAGAGTGGAGCACAGTAGAGGTAGCGTACCGTTGATTACAGTAGAGGTAGAGTACAGTGGAGTACAGAAGAGGTAGAGTACAGTGTAGCACAGTAGAGGTAGAGTGAAGTGGAGTACAGTAGAGGTAGAGTACAGTGGAGCACAGTAGAGTTAGAGTAGAGTGGAGTACAATAGAGATAGAGTACAGTGGAGCACAGTAGAGGTAGAGTACAGTGGAGTACAGTAGAGGTAGAGTACAGTGGAGCACAGTAGAGGTAGAGTACAGTGGAGTACAGTGAAGCACAGTAGAGGTGGATTACAATAGAGTACAGTAGAGGTAGAGAACAGTAGAGTAGAGGTAGAGTACATTGGAGTACAGTAGAGATAGAGTACAATGGAGCACAGTAGAGATAGACTAGAGTGGAGTACAGTAGAGGTAGAGTACAGTGGAGCACAGTAGAGGTAGAGTACAGTGGAGTACAGTGGAGCACAGTAGAGGTGGAGTACAGTAGAGTACAGTAGAGCTAGAGAACAGTGGAGCACACTAGAGGTAGAGTAGAGTGGAGTACAGTAGAGGTAGAGTACAGTGGAGCACATTAGAGGTAGAGTACAGTGGAGTACAGTAGAGGTAGAGTACAGTGGAGCAGAGTAGAGGTAAAGTACAGTGGAGTAGAGTAGAGGTAGAGTACAGTGGAGTACAGTGAAGCACAGTAGAGGTAGAGTTCTTTGGAGTACAGTAGAGGTAGAGTACAGTAGAGTACAGTAGAGGTAGAGTACAGTGGAGCACAGTAGAGGTAGAGTAGAGTGGAGTACAGTGGAGCACAGTAGAGGTGGAGTACAGTGGAGTACAGTAGAGGTAGAGTACAGTGGAGCACAGTAGAGGTAGAGTACAGTGGAGCACAGTATAGGTAGAGTAGAGTGGAGTACAGCGGAGCACAGTAGAGGTAGAGTACAGTGGAGTACAGTAGAGGTAGAGTACAGTGGAGCACAGTAGAGGTAGAGTACAGTGGAGCACAGTAGAGGTAGAGTACAGTGGAGTACAGTAGAGGTAGAATACAGTGGAGCACAGTAGAGGTAGAGTACAGTGGAGTACAGTGGAGCACAGTAGAGGTGGAGTACAATAGAGTACAGTTGAGGTAGAGAACAGTAGAGTACAGTAGAGGTAGAGTAAAGTGGAGTAGAGTAGAGGTTGAGTACAGTGGAGCACAGTAGAGGTAGAGTACAGTGGAGCACAGCAGAGGTAGAGTACAGTGGATCAAAGTAGAGATAGAGTACAGTGGAGTACAGTGGAGCACAGTAGAGGTAGAGTACAGTAGAGTACAGTGAAGGACAGTAGAGGTAGAGTTCGGTGGAGTACAGTAGAGGTAGAGTACAGTGGAGTACAGTAGCGGTAGAGTACAGTGGAGTACAGTGGAGCGCATTAGAGGTGGAGTACAGTAGAGTACAGTAGAGGTAGAGTACAGTGGAGTACAGTAGAGGTAGAGTACAGTGGAGTACAGTAGAGGTTGAGTACAGTGGAGCACAGTAGAGGTAGAGTACAGTGGAGCACAGCAGAGGTAGAGTACAGTGGATCACAGTAGAGATAGAGTTCAGTGGAGTACAGTGGAGCACAGTAGAGGTGGAGTACAGTAGAGTACAGTAGAGATAGAGTACAGTGGAGCACAGTAGAGGTAGAGTAGAGTGGAGTACAGTAGAGGTAGAGTACAGTGGAGCAGAGTAGAGGTAGAGTACAGTGGAGTACAGTAGAGGTAGAGTACAGTGGAGTACAGTGAAGCACAGTAGAGGTAGAGTTCTTTGGAGTACAGTAGAGGTAGAGTACAGTAGAGTACAGTAGAGGTAGAGTACAGTGGAGCACAGTAGAGGTAGAGTAGAGTGGAGTACAGTGGAGCACAGTAGAGGTGGAGTACAGTGGAGTACAGTAGAGGTAGAGTACAGTGGAGCACAGTAGAGGTAGAGTACAGTGGAGCACAGTATAGGTAGAGTAGAGTGGAGTACAGCGGAGCACAGTAGAGGTAGAGTACAGTGGAGTACAGTAGAGGTAGAGTACAGTGGAGCACAGTAGAGGTAGAGTACAGTGGAGCACAGTAGAGGTAGAGTACAGTGGAGTACAGTAGAGGTAGAATACTGTTGAGCACAGTAGAGGTAGAGTACAGTGGAGTACAGTGGAGCACAGTAGAGGTGGAGTACAATAGAGTACAGTTGAGGTAGAGAACAGTAGAGTACAGTAGAGGTAGAGTACAGTGGAGTAGAGTAGAGGTAGAGTACAGTGGAGCACAGTAGAGGTAGAGTACAGTGGAGCACAGCAGAGGTAGAGTACAGTGGATCAAAGTAGAGATAGAGTACAGTGGAGTACAGTGGAGCACAGTAGAGGTAGAGTACAGTAGAGTACAGTGAAGGACAGTAGAGGTAGAGTTCGGTGGAGTACAGTAGAGGTAGATTACAGTGGAGTACAGTAGCGTTAGAGTACAGTGGAGTACAGTGGAGCGCATTAGAGGTGGAGTACAGTAGAGTACAGTAGAGGTAGAGTTCAGTGGAGTACAGTAGAGGTAGAGTACAGTGGAGTACAGTAGAGGTTGAGTACAGTGGAGCACAGTAGAGGTAGAGTACAGTGGAGTACAGTGAAGCACAGTAGAGGTAGAATAGAGTGGAGTACAGTAGAGGTAGAGTAGTGTGGAGCACAGTAGAGGTAGAGTACAGTGGAGCACAGTAGAGGTAGAGTACAGTGGAGAACAGTAGAGGTAGAGTACAGTGGAGTACAGTAGAGGTAGAGTACAGTGGTGCACAGTAGAAGTAGAGTACAGTGGAGTACATTGGAGCACAGTAGAGGTGGAGTACAGTAGAGTACAGTAGAGGTAGAGAACAGTAGAGTACAGTAGAGGTAGAGTACAGTGGAGTAGATTAGAGGTAGAGTACAGTGGAGCACAGTAGAGGTAGAGTACAGTGGAGCACAGCAGAGGTAGAGTACAGTGGATCACAGTGGAGCACAGTAGAGGTGGAGTACTGTAGAGTACAGCAGAGGTAGAGAACAGTGGAGCACAGTAGAGGTAGAGTACAGTGGAGCACAGTAGAGGTAGAGTACAGTGGAGCACAGTAGAGGTAGAGTACAGTGGAGTAAAGCGGAGCACAGTAGAGGTAGTGTAGAGTGGAGTACAGTAGAGGTAGAGAACAGTAGAGTAGAGGTAGAGTACATTGGAGTAAAGTAGAGATAGAGTACAATGGAGCAAAGTAGAGATAGACTAGATTGGAGTACAGTAGAGGTAGAGTACAGTGGATTACAGTAGAGGTAGAGTACAGTGCAGTACAGTAGAGGTAGAGTACAGTGGAGCATAGTAGATGTAGAATACAGTGGAGTACAGCGGAGCACAGTAGAGGTAGAATAGGGTGGAGTGCAGTAGAGGTAGAGTAGGGTGGAGTGCAGTAGAGGTAGAGTAGTGTGGAGCACAGTATAGGTAGCGCACAGTGGAGTACAGTGGAGCACAGTAGAGGTAGAGTACAGTGGAGTACAGTAGAGGTAGAGTACAGTCGAGTACAGTAGAGGTAGAGTACAGTGGAATACAGTGGAGCAAATTAGAGGTGGAGCACAGTAGAGTACAGTAGAGGTAGAGTACAGTGGAGTACAGTAGAGGTAGAGTACAGTGGAGTACAGTAGAGGTAGAGTACAGTTGAGCACAGTAGAGGTAGAGTACAGTGGAGTACAGTAGAGGTAGAGTACAGTAGAGTACAGTAGAGGTAGAGTACAGTGGAGCACAGTAGAGGTAGAGTAGAGTGGAGTACAGTGGAGCACAGTAGAGGTGGAGTACAGTGGAGTACAGTAGAGGTAGAGTACAGTGGAGCACAGTAGAGGTAGAGTACAGTGGAGCACAGTATAGGTAGAGTAGAGTGGAGTACAGCGGAGCACAGTAGAGGTAGAGTACAGTGGAGTACAGTAGAGGTAGAGTACAGTGGAGCACAGTAGAGGTAGAGTACAGTGGAGCACAGTAGAGGTAGAGTACAGTGGAGTACAGTAGAGGTAGAATACTGTTGAGCACAGTAGAGGTAGAGTACAGTGGAGTACAGTGGAGCACAGTAGAGGTGGAGTACAATAGAGTACAGTTGAGGTAGAGAACAGTAGAGTACAGTAGAGGTAGAGTACAGTGGAGTAGAGTAGAGGTAGAGTACAGTGGAGCACAGTAGAGGTAGAGTACAGTGGAGCACAGCAGAGGTAGAGTACAGTGGATCAAAGTAGAGATAGAGTACAGTGGAGTACAGTGGAGCACAGTAGAGGTAGAGTACAGTAGAGTACAGTGAAGGACAGTAGAGGTAGAGTTCGGTGGAGTACAGTAGAGGTAGATTACAGTGGAGTACAGTAGCGGTAGAGTACAGTGGAGTACAGTGGAGCGCATTAGAGGTGGAGTACAGTAGAGTACAGTAGAGGTAGAGTTCAGTGGAGTACAGTAGAGGTAGAGTACAGTGGAGTACAGTAGAGGTTGAGTACAGTGGAGCACAGTAGAGGTAGAGTACAGTGGAGTACAGTGAAGCACAGTAGAGGTAGAATAGAGTGGAGTACAGTAGAGGTAGAGTAGTGTGGAGCACAGTAGAGGTAGAGTACAGTGGAGCACAGTAGAGGTAGAGTACAGTGGAGAACAGTAGAGGTAGAGTACAGTGGAGTACAGTAGAGGTAGAGTACAGTGGTGCACAGTAGAAGTAGAGTACAGTGGAGTACATTGGAGCACAGTAGAGGTGGAGTACAGTAGAGTACAGTAGAGGTAGAGAACAGTAGAGTACAGTAGAGGTAGAGTACAGTGGAGTAGATTAGAGGTAGAGTACAGTGGAGCACAGTAGAGGTAGAGTACAGTGGAGCACAGCAGAGGTAGAGTACAGTGGATCACAGTGGAGCACAGTAGAGGTGGAGTACTGTAGAGTACAGCAGAGGTAGAGAACAGTGGAGCACAGTAGAGGTAGAGTACAGTGGAGCACAGTAGAGGTAGAGTAGAGTGGAGCACAGTAGAGGTAGAGTACAGTGGAGTACAGCGGAGCACAGTAGAGGTAGTGTAGAGTGGAGTACAGTAGAGGTAGAGAACAGTAGAGTAGAGGTAGAGTACATTGGAGTAAAGTAGAGATAGAGTACAATGGAGCAAAGTAGAGATAGACTAGAGTGGAGTACAGTAGAGGTAGAGTACAGTGGATTACAGTAGAGGTAGAGTACAGTGCAGTACAGTAGAGGTAGAGTACAGTGGAGCATAGTAGATGTAGAGTACAGTGGAGTACAGCGGAGCACAGTAGAGGTAGAATAGGGTGGAGTGCAGTAGAGGTAGAGTAGGGTGGAGTGCAGTAGAGGTAGAGTAGTGTGGAGCACAGTATAGGTAGCGCACAGTGGAGTACAGTGGAGCACAGTAGAGGTAGAGTACAGTGGAGTACAGTAGAGGTAGAGTACAGTCGAGTACAGTAGAGGTAGAGTACAGTGGAATACAGTGGAGCAAATTAGAGGTGGAGCACAGTAGAGTACAGTAGAGGTAGAGTACAGTGGAGTACAGTAGAGGTAGAGTACAGTGGAGTACAGTAGAGGTAGAGTACAGTTGAGCACAGTAGAGGTAGAGTACAGTGGAGTACAGTAGAGGCAGAGTACAGTGGAGCACAGTAGAGGTAGAGTACAGTGGAGTACAGTGGAGCACAGTAGAGGTGGAGTACAGTAGAGTACAGTAGAGGTAGAGAACAGTAGAGTACAGTAGAGGTAGAGTACAGTGGAGCACAGTAGAGATAGAGTACAGTGGAGTAGAGTAGAGGTAGAGTACAGTGGAGCACAGTAGAGGTAGAGTACAGTGGAGCACAGCAGAGGTAGAGTACAGTGGATCACAGTAGAGATAGAGTACAGTGGAGTACAGCGGAGCACAGTAGAGGTGGAGTACAGTAGAGTACAGTAGAGATAGAGTACAGTGGAGCACAGTAGAGGTAGAGTAGAGTGGAGTACAGTAGAGGTAGAGTACAGTGGAGCACATTAGAGGTAGAGTACAGTGGAGTACAGTGGAGCACAGTAGAGGTGGAGTACAGTAGAGTACAGTAGAGGTAGAGAGCAGTAGAGTACAGTAGAGGTAGAGTACAGTGGAGTAGAGTAGAGGTAGAGTACAGTAGAGGTAGAGTACAGTGGAGTAGAGTAGAGGTAGAGTACAGTGGAGCACAGTAGAGGTAGAGTACAGTGGGGCACAGCAGAGGTAGAGTACAGTGGATCACAGTAGAGATAGAGTACAGTGGAGTACAGTGGAGCACAGTAGAGGTGGAGTACAGTAGAGTACAGTAGAGATAGAGTACAGTGGAGCACAGTAGAGGTAGAGTAGAGTGGAGTACAGTAGAGGTAGAGTACAGTGGAGCACATTAGAGGTAGAGTACAGTGGAGTACAGTAGAGGTAGAGTACAGTGGAGCAGAGTAGAGGTAGAGTACAGTGGAGTACAGTAGAGGTAGAGTACAGTGGAGTACAGTGAAGCACAGTAGAGGTAGAGTTCTTTGGAGTACAGTAGAGGTAGAGTACAGTAGAGTACAGTAGAGGTAGAGTACAGTGGAGCACAGTAGAGGTAGAGTAGAGTGGAGTACAGTGGAGCACAGTAGAGGTGGAGTACAGTGGAGTACAGTAGAGGTAGAGTACAGTGGAGCACAGTAGAGGTAGAGTACAGTGGAGCACAGTATAGGTAGAGTAGAGTGGAGTACAGCGGAGCACAGTAGAGGTAGAGTACAGTGGAGTACAGTAGAGGTAGAGTACAGTGGAGCACAGTAGAGGTAGAGTACAGTGGAGCACAGTAGAGGTAGAGTACAGTGGAGTACAGTAGAGGTAGAATACAGTGGAGCACAGTAGAGGTAGAGTACAGTGGAGTACAGTGGAGCACAGTAGAGGTGGAGTACAATAGAGTACAGTTGAGGTAGAGAACAGTAGAGTACAGTAGAGGTAGAGTAAAGTGGAGTAGAGTAGAGGTTGAGTACAGTGGAGCACAGTAGAGGTAGAGTACAGTGGAGCACAGCAGAGGTAGAGTACAGTGGATCAAAGTAGAGATAGAGTACAGTGGAGTACAGTGGAGCACAGTAGAGGTAGAGTACAGTAGAGTACAGTGAAGGACAGTAGAGGTAGAGTTCGGTGGAGTACAGTAGAGGTAGAGTACAGTGGAGTACAGTAGCGGTAGAGTACAGTGGAGTACAGTGGAGCGCATTAGAGGTGGAGTACAGTAGAGTACAGTAGAGGTAGAGTACAGTGGAGTACAGTAGAGGTAGAGTACAGTGGAGTACAGTAGAGGTTGAGTACA
Organism: Tiaroga cobitis; assembly: GCA_030578255.1. Lineage (NCBI taxonomy): Eukaryota > Metazoa > Chordata > Actinopteri > Cypriniformes > Leuciscidae > Tiaroga > Tiaroga cobitis. The sequence goes on from CM060604.1 coordinate 35,985,969, forward strand.
GTGGAGCACAGTAGAGGTAGAGTACAGTGGAGTACAGCGAAGCACAGTAGATGTAGAATAGAGTGGAGTACAGTAGAGGTAGAGTAGTGTGGAGCACAGTAGAGGTAGAGTACAGTGGAGCACAGTAGAGGTAGAGTACAGTGGAGAACAGTAGAGGTAGAGTACAGTGGAGTACAGTAGAGGTAGAGTACAGTGGTGCACAGTAGAAGTAGAGTACAGTGGAGTACATTGGAGCACAGTAGAGGTGGAGTACAGTAGAGTACAGTAGAGGTAGAGAACAGTCGAGTACAGTAGAGGTAGAGTACAGTGGAGTAGATTAGAGGTAGAGTACAGTGGAGCACAGTAGAGGTAGAGTACAGTGGAGCACAGCAGAGGTAGAGTACAGTGGATCACAGTAGAGATAGAGTACAGTGGAGCACAGTAGAGGTGGAGTACAGTAGAGTACAGTAGAGGTAGAGTACAGTAGAGTACAGTAGAGGTAGAGTACAGTGGAGCACAGTAGAGGTAGAGTACAGTGGAGTACAGTAGAGGTAGAGTACAGTGGAGCACAGTAGAGGTAGAGTAGAGTGGAGTACAGTAGAGGTAGAGTACAGTGGAGCACAGTAGAGGTAGCGTACAGTGGAGTACAGTAGAGGTAGAGTAGAGTGGAGTACAGTAGAGGTAGAGTACAGTGGAGCACAGTAGAGGTAGCGTACAGTGGAGTACAGTAGAGGTAGAGTAGAGTGGAGCACAGTAGAGGTAGCGTACCGTTGATTACAGTAGAGGTAGAGTACAGTGGAGTACAGAAGAGGTAGAGTACAGTGTAGCACAGTAGAGGTAGAGTGAAGTGGAGTACAGTAGAGGTAGAGTACAGTGGAGCACAGTAGAGTTAGAGTAGAGTGGAGTACAATAGAGATAGAGTACAGTGGAGCACAGTAGAGGTAGAGTACAGTGGAGTACAGTAGAGGTAGAGTACAGTGGAGCACAGTAGAGGTAGAGTACAGTGGAGTACAGTGAAGCACAGTAGAGGTGGATTACAATAGAGTACAGTAGAGGTAGAGAACAGTAGAGTAGAGGTAGAGTACATTGGAGTACAGTAGAGATAGAGTACAATGGAGCACAGTAGAGATAGACTAGAGTGGAGTACAGTAGAGGTAGAGTACAGTGGAGCACAGTAGAGGTAGAGTACAGTGGAGTACAGTGGAGCACAGTAGAGGTGGAGTACAGTAGAGTACAGTAGAGCTAGAGAACAGTGGAGCACACTAGAGGTAGAGTAGAGTGGAGTACAGTAGAGGTAGAGTACAGTGGAGCACATTAGAGGTAGAGTACAGTGGAGTACAGTAGAGGTAGAGTACAGTGGAGCAGAGTAGAGGTAAAGTACAGTGGAGTAGAGTAGAGGTAGAGTACAGTGGAGTACAGTGAAGCACAGTAGAGGTAGAGTTCTTTGGAGTACAGTAGAGGTAGAGTACAGTAGAGTACAGTAGAGGTAGAGTACAGTGGAGCACAGTAGAGGTAGAGTAGAGTGGAGTACAGTGGAGCACAGTAGAGGTGGAGTACAGTGGAGTACAGTAGAGGTAGAGTACAGTGGAGCACAGTAGAGGTAGAGTACAGTGGAGCACAGTATAGGTAGAGTAGAGTGGAGTACAGCGGAGCACAGTAGAGGTAGAGTACAGTGGAGTACAGTAGAGGTAGAGTACAGTGGAGCACAGTAGAGGTAGAGTACAGTGGAGCACAGTAGAGGTAGAGTACAGTGGAGTACAGTAGAGGTAGAATACAGTGGAGCACAGTAGAGGTAGAGTACAGTGGAGTACAGTGGAGCACAGTAGAGGTGGAGTACAATAGAGTACAGTTGAGGTAGAGAACAGTAGAGTACAGTAGAGGTAGAGTAAAGTGGAGTAGAGTAGAGGTTGAGTACAGTGGAGCACAGTAGAGGTAGAGTACAGTGGAGCACAGCAGAGGTAGAGTACAGTGGATCAAAGTAGAGATAGAGTACAGTGGAGTACAGTGGAGCACAGTAGAGGTAGAGTACAGTAGAGTACAGTGAAGGACAGTAGAGGTAGAGTTCGGTGGAGTACAGTAGAGGTAGAGTACAGTGGAGTACAGTAGCGGTAGAGTACAGTGGAGTACAGTGGAGCGCATTAGAGGTGGAGTACAGTAGAGTACAGTAGAGGTAGAGTACAGTGGAGTACAGTAGAGGTAGAGTACAGTGGAGTACAGTAGAGGTTGAGTACAGTGGAGCACAGTAGAGGTAGAGTACAGTGGAGTACAGCGAAGCACAGTAGAGGTAGAATAGAGTGGAGTACAGTAGAGGTAGAGTAGTGTGGAGCACAGTAGAAGTAGAGTACAGTGGAGCACAGTAGAGGTAGAGTACAGTGGAGAACAGTAGAGGTAGAGTACAGTGGAGTACAGTAGAGGTAGAGTACAGTGGTGCACAGTAGAAGTAGAGTACAGTGGAGTACATTGGAGCACAGTAGAGGTGGAGTACAGTAGAGTACAGTAGAGGTAGAGAACAGTCGAGTACAGTAGAGGTAGAGTACAGTGGAGTAGATTAGAGGTAGAGTACAGTGGAGCAGAGTAGAGGTAGAGTACAGTGGAGCACAGCAGAGGTAGAGTACAGTGGATCACAGTAGAGATAGAGTACAGTGGAGTACAGCGGAGCACAGTAGAGGTGGAGTACAGTAGAGTACAGTAGAGATAGAGTACAGTGGAGCACAGTAGAGGTAGAGTAGAGTGGAGTACAGTAGAGGTAGAGTACAGTGGAGCACATTAGAGGTAGAGTACAGTGGAGTACAGTAGAGGTAGAGTACAGTGGAGCACAGTAGAGGTAGAGTACAGTGGAGTACAGTGGAGCACAGTAGAGGTGGAGTACAGTAGAGTACAGTAGAGGTAGAGTACAGTAGAGTACAGTAGAGGTAGAGTACAGTGGAGCACAGTAGAGGTAGAGTACAGTGGAGTACAGTAGAGGTAGAGTACAGTGGAGCACAGTAGAGGTAGAGTAGAGTGGAGTACAGTAGAGGTAGAGTACAGTGGAGCACAGTAGAGGTAGCGTACAGTGGAGTACAGTAGAGGTAGAGTAGAGTGCAGTACAGTAGAGGTAGAGTACATTGGAGCACATTAGAGGTAGAGTACAGTGGAGTACAGTAGAGGTAGAGTACAGTGGAGCACAGTAGAGGTAGAGTACAGTGGAGTACAGTGGAGCACAGTAGAGGTGGAGTAGAGTAGAGTACAGTAGAGGTAGAGTACAGTAGAGTACAGTAGAGGTATAGTACAGTGGAGCACTGTAGAGGTAGAGTACAGTGGAGTACAGTAGAGGTAGAGTACAGTGGAGCACAGTAGAGGTAGAGTAGAGTGGAGTACAGTAGAGGTAGAGTACAGTGGAGCACAGTAGAGGTAGTGTACAGTGGAGTACAGTAGATGTAGAGTAGAGTGGAGTACAGTAGAGGTAGAGTACAGTGGAGCACAGTAGAGGTAGCGTACAGTGGAGTACAGTAGAGGTAGAGTAGAGTGGAGCACAGTAGAAGTAGCGTACCGTTGATTACAGTAGAGGTAGAGTACAGTGGAGTACAGAAGAGGTAGAGTACAGTGTAGCACAGTAGAGGTAGAGTGAAGTGGAGTACAGTAGAGGTAGAGTACAGTGGAGCACAGTAGAGTTAGAGTAGAGTGGAGTACAGTAGAGTACAGTGGAGCACAGTAGAGGTAGAGTACAGTGGAGTACAGTAGAGGTAGAGTACAGTGGAGTACAGTGGAGCACAGTAGAGGTGGAGTACAATAGAGTACAGTTGAGGTAGAGAACAGTAGAGTACAGTAGAGGTAGAGTACAGTGGAGTACAGTGAAGCACAGTAGAGGTGGATTACAATAGAGTACAGTAGAGGTAGAGAACAGTAGAGTAGAGGTAGAGTACATTGGAGTACAGTAGAGATAGAGTACAATGGAGCACAGTAGAGATAGACTAGAGTGGAGTACAGTAGAGGTAGAGTACAGTGGAGCACAGTAGAGGTAGAGTACAGTGGAGTACAGTGGAGCACAGTAGAGGTGGAGTACAGTAGAGTACAGTAGAGCTAGAGAACAGTGGAGCACACTAGAGGTAGAGTACAGTGGAGCACTGTAGAGGTAGAGTACAGTGGAGCACAGTAGAGGTAGAGTACAGTGGAGCACAGTAGAGGTAGAGTACAGTGGAGTACAGCGGAGCACAGTAGAGGTGGAGTACAGTAGAGTACAGTAGAGATAGAGTACAGTGGAGGACAGTAGAGGTAGAGTAGAGTGGAGTAGAGTAGAGGTAGAGTACAGTGGAGCATAGTAGATGTAGAGTACAGTGGAGTACAGCGGAGCACAGTAGAGGTAGAATAGAGTGGAGTGCAGTAGAGGTAGAGTAGTGTGGAGCACAGTGTAGGTAGCGCACAGTGGAGTACAGTGGAGCACAGTAGAGGTAGAGTACAGTGGAGTACAGTAGAGGTAGAGTACAGTCGAGTACAGTAGAGGTAGAGTACAGTGGAATACAGTGGAGCAAATTAGAGGTGGAGCACAGTAGAGTACAGTAGAGGTAGAGTACAGTGGAGTACAGTAGAGGTAGAGTACAGTGGAGTACAGAAGAGGTAGAGTACAGTGTAGCACAGTAGAGGTAGAGTGAAGTGGAGTACAGTAGAGGTAGAGTACAGTGGAGCACAGTAGAGTTAGAGTAGAGTGGAGTACAGTAGAGTACAGTGGAGCACAGTAGAGGTAGAGTACAGTGGAGTACAGTAGAGGTAGAGTACAGTGGAGTACAGTGGAGCACAGTAGAGGTGGAGTACAATAGAGTACAGTTGAGGTAGAGAACAGTAGAGTACAGTAGAGGTAGAGTACAGTGGAGTACAGTGAAGCACAGTAGAGGTGGATTACAATAGAGTACAGTAGAGGTAGAGAACAGTAGAGTAGAGGTAGAGTACATTGGAGTACAGTAGAGATAGAGTACAATGGAGCACAGTAGAGATAGACTAGAGTGGAGTACAGTAGAGGTAGAGTACAGTGGAGCACAGTAGAGGTAGAGTACAGTGGAGTACAGTGGAGCACAGTAGAGGTGGAGTACAGTAGAGTACAGTAGAGCTAGAGAACAGTGGAGCACACTAGAGGTAGAGTACAGTGGAGCACTGTAGAGGTAGAGTACAGTGGAGCACAGTAGAGGTAGAGTACAGTGGAGCACAGTAGAGGTAGAGTACAGTGGAGTACAGCGGAGCACAGTAGAGGTGGAGTACAGTAGAGTACAGTAGAGATAGAGTACAGTGGAGGACAGTAGAGGTAGAGTAGAGTGGAGTAGAGTAGAGGTAGAGTACAGTGGAGCATAGTAGATGTAGAGTACAGTGGAGTACAGCGGAGCACAGTAGAGGTAGAATAGAGTGGAGTGCAGTAGAGGTAGAGTAGTGTGGAGCACAGTGTAGGTAGCGCACAGTGGAGTACAGTGGAGCACAGTAGAGGTAGAGTACAGTGGAGTACAGTAGAGGTAGAGTACAGTCGAGTACAGTAGAGGTAGAGTACAGTGGAATACAGTGGAGCAAATTAGAGGTGGAGCACAGTAGAGTACAGTAGAGGTAGAGTACAGTGGAGTACAGTAGAGGTAGAGTACAGTGGAGTACAGTAGAGGTAGAGTACAGTTGAGCACAGTAGAGGTAGAGTACAGTGGAGTACAGTAGAGGCAGAGTACAGTGGAGCACAGTAGAGGTAGAGTAGAGTGGAGTACAGTGGAGCACAGTAGAGGTGGAGTACAGTAGAGTACAGTAGAGGTAGAGAACAGTAGAGTACAGTAGAGGTAGAGTACAGTGGATCACAGTAGAGATAGAGTACAGTGGAGTAGAGTAGAGGTAGAGTACAGTGGAGCACAGTAGAGGTAGAGTACAGTGGAGCACAGCAGAGGTAGAGTACAGTGGATCACAGTAGAGATAGAGTACAGTGGAGTACAGCGGAGCACAGTAGAGGTGGAGTACAGTAGAGTACAGTAGAGATAGAGTACAGTGGAGCACAGTAGAGGTAGAGTAGAGTGGAGTACAGTAGAGGTAGAGTACAGTGGAGCACATTAGAGGTAGAGTACAGTGGAGTACAGTGGAGCACAGTAGAGGTGGAGTACAGTAGAGTACAGTAGAGGTAGAGAACAGTAGAGTACAGTAGAGGTAGAGTACAGTGGAGTAGAGTAGAGGTAGAGTACAGTAGAGGTAGAGTACAGTGGAGTAGAGTAGAGGTAGAGTACAGTGGAGCACAGTAGAGGTAGAGTACAGTGGAGCACAGCAGAGGTAGAGTACAGTGGATCACAGTAGAGATAGAGTTCAGTGGAGTACAGTGGAGCACAGTAGAGGTGGAGTACAGTAGAGTACAGTAGAGATAGAGTACAGTGGAGCACAGTAGAGGTAGAGTAGAGTGGAGTACAGTAGAGGTAGAGTACAGTGGAGCAGAGTAGAGGTAGAGTACAGTGGAGTACAGTAGAGGTAGAGTACAGTGGAGTACAGTGAAGCACAGTAGAGGTAGAGTTCTTTGGAGTACAGTAGAGGTAGAGTACAGTAGAGTACAGTAGAGGTAGAGTACAGTGGAGCACAGTAGAGGTAGAGTAGAGTGGAGTACAGTGGAGCACAGTAGAGGTGGAGTACAGTGGAGTACAGTAGAGGTAGAGTACAGTGGAGCACAGTAGAGGTAGAGTACAGTGGAGCACAGTATAGGTAGAGTAGAGTGGAGTACAGCGGAGCACAGTAGAGGTAGAGTACAGTGGAGTACAGTAGAGGTAGAGTACAGTGGAGCACAGTAGAGGTAGAGTACAGTGGAGCACAGTAGAGGTAGAGTACAGTGGAGTACAGTAGAGGTAGAATACTGTTGAGCACAGTAGAGGTAGAGTACAGTGGAGTACAGTGGAGCACAGTAGAGGTGGAGTACAATAGAGTACAGTTGAGGTAGAGAACAGTAGAGTACAGTAGAGGTAGAGTACAGTGGAGTAGAGTAGAGGTAGAGTACAGTGGAGCACAGTAGAGGTAGAGTACAGTGGAGCACAGCAGAGGTAGAGTACAGTGGATCAAAGTAGAGATAGAGTACAGTGGAGTACAGTGGAGCACAGTAGAGGTAGAGTACAGTAGAGTACAGTGAAGGACAGTAGAGGTAGAGTTCGGTGGAGTACAGTAGAGGTAGATTACAGTGGAGTACAGTAGCGGTAGAGTACAGTGGAGTACAGTGGAGCGCATTAGAGGTGGAGTACAGTAGAGTACAGTAGAGGTAGAGTTCAGTGGAGTACAGTAGAGGTAGAGTACAGTGGAGTACAGTAGAGGTTGAGTACAGTGGAGCACAGTAGAGGTAGAGTACAGTGGAGTACAGTGAAGCACAGTAGAGGTAGAATAGAGTGGAGTACAGTAGAGGTAGAGTAGTGTGGAGCACAGTAGAGGTAGAGTACAGTGGAGCACAGTAGAGGTAGAGTACAGTGGAGAACAGTAGAGGTAGAGTACAGTGGAGTACAGTAGAGGTAGAGTACAGTGGTGCACAGTAGAAGTAGAGTACAGTGGAGTACATTGGAGCACAGTAGAGGTGGAGTACAGTAGAGTACAGTAGAGGTAGAGAACAGTAGAGTACAGTAGAGGTAGAGTACAGTGGAGTAGATTAGAGGTAGAGTACAGTGGAGCACAGTAGAGGTAGAGTACAGTGGAGCACAGCAGAGGTAGAGTACAGTGGATCACAGTGGAGCACAGTAGAGGTGGAGTACTGTAGAGTACAGCAGAGGTAGAGAACAGTGGAGCACAGTAGAGGTAGAGTACAGTGGAGCACAGTAGAGGTAGAGTACAGTGGAGTACAGCGGAGCACAGTAGAGGTAGTGTAGAGTGGAGTACAGTAGAGGTAGAGAACAGTAGAGTAGAGGTAGAGTACATTGGAGTAAAGTAGAGATAGAGTACAATGGAGCACAGTAGATATAGACTAGAGTGGAGTACAGTAGAGGTAGAGTACAGTGGATTACAGTAGAGGTAGAGTACAGTGCAGTACAGTAGAGGTAGAGTACAGTGGAGCATAGTAGATGTAGAGTACAGTGGAGTACAGCGGAGCACAGTAGAGGTAGAATAGGGTGGAGTGCAGTAGAGGTAGAGTAGTGTGGAGCACAGTATAGGTAGCGCACAGTGGAGCACAGCAGAGGTAGAGTACAGTGGATCACAGTAGAGATAGAGTACAGTGGAGCACAGTAGAGGTGGAGTACAGTAGAGTACAGTAGAGGTAGAGTACAGTAGAGTACAGTAGAGGTAGAGTACAGTGGAGCACAGTAGAGGTAGAGTACAGTGGAGTACAGTAGAGGTAGAGTACAGTGGAGCACAGTAGAGGTAGAGTAGAGTGGAGTACAGTAGAGGTAGAGTACAGTGGAGCACAGTAGAGGTAGCGTACAGTGGAGTACAGTAGAGGTAGAGTAGAGTGGAGTACAGTAGAGGTAGAGTACAGTGGAGCACAGTAGAGGTAGCGTACAGTGGAGTACAGTAGAGGTAGAGTAGAGTGGAGCACAGTAGAGGTAGCGTACCGTTGATTACAGTAGAGGTAGAGTACAGTGGAGTACAGAAGAGGTAGAGTACAGTGTAGCACAGTAGAGGTAGAGTGAAGTGGAGTACAGTAGAGGTAGAGTACAGTGGAGCACAGTAGAGTTAGAGTAGAGTGGAGTACAATAGAGATAGAGTACAGTGGAGCACAGTAGAGGTAGAGTACAGTGGAGTACAGTAGAGGTAGAGTACAGTGGAGCACAGTAGAGGTAGAGTACAGTGGAGTACAGTGAAGCACAGTAGAGGTGGATTACAATAGAGTACAGTAGAGGTAGAGAACAGTAGAGTAGAGGTAGAGTACATTGGAGTACAGTAGAGATAGAGTACAATGGAGCACAGTAGAGATAGACTAGAGTGGAGTACAGTAGAGGTAGAGTACAGTGGAGCACAGTAGAGGTAGAGTACAGTGGAGTACAGTGGAGCACAGTAGAGGTGGAGTACAGTAGAGTACAGTAGAGCTAGAGAACAGTGGAGCACACTAGAGGTAGAGTAGAGTGGAGTACAGTAGAGGTAGAGTACAGTGGAGCACATTAGAGGTAGAGTACAGTGGAGTACAGTAGAGGTAGAGTACAGTGGAGCAGAGTAGAGGTAAAGTACAGTGGAGTAGAGTAGAGGTAGAGTACAGTGGAGTACAGTGAAGCACAGTAGAGGTAGAGTTCTTTGGAGTACAGTAGAGGTAGAGTACAGTAGAGTACAGTAGAGGTAGAGTACAGTGGAGCACAGTAGAGGTAGAGTAGAGTGGAGTACAGTGGAGCACAGTAGAGGTGGAGTACAGTGGAGTACAGTAGAGGTAGAGTACAGTGGAGCACAGTAGAGGTAGAGTACAGTGGAGCACAGTATAGGTAGAGTAGAGTGGAGTACAGCGGAGCACAGTAGAGGTAGAGTACAGTGGAGTACAGTAGAGGTAGAGTACAGTGGAGCACAGTAGAGGTAGAGTACAGTGGAGCACAGTAGAGGTAGAGTACAGTGGAGTACAGTAGAGGTAGAATACAGTGGAGCACAGTAGAGGTAGAGTACAGTGGAGTACAGTGGAGCACAGTAGAGGTGGAGTACAATAGAGTACAGTTGAGGTAGAGAACAGTAGAGTACAGTAGAGGTAGAGTAAAGTGGAGTAGAGTAGAGGTTGAGTACAGTGGAGCACAGTAGAGGTAGAGTACAGTGGAGCACAGCAGAGGTAGAGTACAGTGGATCAAAGTAGAGATAGAGTACAGTGGAGTACAGTGGAGCACAGTAGAGGTAGAGTACAGTAGAGTACAGTGAAGGACAGTAGAGGTAGAGTTCGGTGGAGTACAGTAGAGGTAGAGTACAGTGGAGTACAGTAGCGGTAGAGTACAGTGGAGTACAGTGGAGCGCATTAGAGGTGGAGTACAGTAGAGTACAGTAGAGGTAGAGTACAGTGGAGTACAGTAGAGGTAGAGTACAGTGGAGTACAGTAGAGGTTGAGTACAGTGGAGCACAGTAGAGGTAGAGTACAGTGGAGTACAGCGAAGCACAGTAGAGGTAGAATAGAGTGGAGTACAGTAGAGGTAGAGTAGTGTGGAGCACAGTAGAAGTAGAGTACAGTGGAGCACAGTAGAGGTAGAGTACAGTGGAGAACAGTAGAGGTAGAGTACAGTGGAGTACAGTAGAGGTAGAGTACAGTGGTGCACAGTAGAAGTAGAGTACAGTGGAGTACATTGGAGCACAGTAGAGGTGGAGTACAGTAGAGTACAGTAGAGGTAGAGAACAGTCGAGTACAGTAGAGGTAGAGTACAGTGGAGTAGATTAGAGGTAGAGTACAGTGGAGCAGAGTAGAGGTAGAGTACAGTGGAGCACAGCAGAGGTAGAGTACAGTGGATCACAGTAGAGATAGAGTACAGTGGAGTACAGCGGAGCACAGTAGAGGTGGAGTACAGTAGAGTACAGTAGAGATAGAGTACAGTGGAGCACAGTAGAGGTAGAGTAGAGTGGAGTACAGTAGAGGTAGAGTACAGTGGAGCACATTAGAGGTAGAGTACAGTGGAGTACAGTAGAGGTAGAGTACAGTGGAGCACAGTAGAGGTAGAGTACAGTGGAGTACAGTGGAGCACAGTAGAGGTGGAGTACAGTAGAGTACAGTAGAGGTAGAGTACAGTAGAGTACAGTAGAGGTAGAGTACAGTGGAGCACAGTAGAGGTAGAGTACAGTGGAGTACAGTAGAGGTAGAGTACAGTGGAGCACAGTAGAGGTAGAGTAGAGTGGAGTACAGTAGAGGTAGAGTACAGTGGAGCACAGTAGAGGTAGCGTACAGTGGAGTACAGTAGAGGTAGAGTAGAGTGCAGTACAGTAGAGGTAGAGTACATTGGAGCACATTAGAGGTAGAGTACAGTGGAGTACAGTAGAGGTAGAGTACAGTGGAGCACAGTAGAGGTAGAGTACAGTGGAGTACAGTGGAGCACAGTAGAGGTGGAGTAGAGTAGAGTACAGTAGAGGTAGAGTACAGTAGAGTACAGTAGAGGTATAGTACAGTGGAGCACTGTAGAGGTAGAGTACAGTGGAGTACAGTAGAGGTAGAGTACAGTGGAGCACAGTAGAGGTAGAGTAGAGTGGAGTACAGTAGAGGTAGAGTACAGTGGAGCACAGTAGAGGTAGTGTACAGTGGAGTACAGTAGATGTAGAGTAGAGTGGAGTACAGTAGAGGTAGAGTACAGTGGAGCACAGTAGAGGTAGCGTACAGTGGAGTACAGTAGAGGTAGAGTAGAGTGGAGCACAGTAGAAGTAGCGTACCGTTGATTACAGTAGAGGTAGAGTACAGTGGAGTACAGAAGAGGTAGAGTACAGTGTAGCACAGTAGAGGTAGAGTGAAGTGGAGTACAGTAGAGGTAGAGTACAGTGGAGCACAGTAGAGTTAGAGTAGAGTGGAGTACAGTAGAGTACAGTGGAGCACAGTAGAGGTAGAGTACAGTGGAGTACAGTAGAGGTAGAGTACAGTGGAGTACAGTGGAGCACAGTAGAGGTGGAGTACAATAGAGTACAGTTGAGGTAGAGAACAGTAGAGTACAGTAGAGGTAGAGTACAGTGGAGTACAGTGAAGCACAGTAGAGGTGGATTACAATAGAGTACAGTAGAGGTAGAGAACAGTAGAGTAGAGGTAGAGTACATTGGAGTACAGTAGAGATAGAGTACAATGGAGCACAGTAGAGATAGACTAGAGTGGAGTACAGTAGAGGTAGAGTACAGTGGAGCACAGTAGAGGTAGAGTACAGTGGAGTACAGTGGAGCACAGTAGAGGTGGAGTACAGTAGAGTACAGTAGAGCTAGAGAACAGTGGAGCACACTAGAGGTAGAGTACAGTGGAGCACTGTAGAGGTAGAGTACAGTGGAGCACAGTAGAGGTAGAGTACAGTGGAGCACAGTAGAGGTAGAGTACAGTGGAGTACAGCGGAGCACAGTAGAGGTGGAGTACAGTAGAGTACAGTAGAGATAGAGTACAGTGGAGGACAGTAGAGGTAGAGTAGAGTGGAGTAGAGTAGAGGTAGAGTACAGTGGAGCATAGTAGATGTAGAGTACAGTGGAGTACAGCGGAGCACAGTAGAGGTAGAATAGAGTGGAGTGCAGTAGAGGTAGAGTAGTGTGGAGCACAGTGTAGGTAGCGCACAGTGGAGTACAGTGGAGCACAGTAGAGGTAGAGTACAGTGGAGTACAGTAGAGGTAGAGTACAGTCGAGTACAGTAGAGGTAGAGTACAGTGGAATACAGTGGAGCAAATTAGAGGTGGAGCACAGTAGAGTACAGTAGAGGTAGAGTACAGTGGAGTACAGTAGAGGTAGAGTACAGTGGAGTACAGTAGAGGTAGAGTACAGTTGAGCACAGTAGAGGTAGAGTACAGTGGAGTACAGTAGAGGCAGAGTACAGTGGAGCACAGTAGAGGTAGAGTAGAGTGGAGTACAGTGGAGCACAGTAGAGGTGGAGTACAGTAGAGTACAGTAGAGGTAGAGAACAGTAGAGTACAGTAGAGGTAGAGTACAGTGGATCACAGTAGAGATAGAGTACAGTGGAGTAGAGTAGAGGTAGAGTACAGTGGAGCACAGTAGAGGTAGAGTACAGTGGAGCACAGCAGAGGTAGAGTACAGTGGATCACAGTAGAGATAGAGTACAGTGGAGTACAGCGGAGCACAGTAGAGGTGGAGTACAGTAGAGTACAGTAGAGATAGAGTACAGTGGAGCACAGTAGAGGTAGAGTAGAGTGGAGTACAGTAGAGGTAGAGTACAGTGGAGCACATTAGAGGTAGAGTACAGTGGAGTACAGTGGAGCACAGTAGAGGTGGAGTACAGTAGAGTACAGTAGAGGTAGAGAACAGTAGAGTACAGTAGAGGTAGAGTACAGTGGAGTAGAGTAGAGGTAGAGTACAGTAGAGGTAGAGTACAGTGGAGTAGAGTAGAGGTAGAGTACAGTGGAGCACAGTAGAGGTAGAGTACAGTGGAGCACAGCAGAGGTAGAGTACAGTGGATCACAGTAGAGATAGAGTTCAGTGGAGTACAGTGGAGCACAGTAGAGGTGGAGTACAGTAGAGTACAGTAGAGATAGAGTACAGTGGAGCACAGTAGAGGTAGAGTAGAGTGGAGTACAGTAGAGGTAGAGTACAGTGGAGCAGAGTAGAGGTAGAGTACAGTGGAGTACAGTAGAGGTAGAGTACAGTGGAGTACAGTGAAGCACAGTAGAGGTAGAGTTCTTTGGAGTACAGTAGAGGTAGAGTACAGTAGAGTACAGTAGAGGTAGAGTACAGTGGAGCACAGTAGAGGTAGAGTAGAGTGGAGTACAGTGGAGCACAGTAGAGGTGGAGTACAGTGGAGTACAGTAGAGGTAGAGTACAGTGGAGCACAGTAGAGGTAGAGTACAGTGGAGCACAGTATAGGTAGAGTAGAGTGGAGTACAGCGGAGCACAGTAGAGGTAGAGTACAGTGGAGTACAGTAGAGGTAGAGTACAGTGGAGCACAGTAGAGGTAGAGTACAGTGGAGCACAGTAGAGGTAGAGTACAGTGGAGTACAGTAGAGGTAGAATACTGTTGAGCACAGTAGAGGTAGAGTACAGTGGAGTACAGTGGAGCACAGTAGAGGTGGAGTACAATAGAGTACAGTTGAGGTAGAGAACAGTAGAGTACAGTAGAGGTAGAGTACAGTGGAGTAGAGTAGAGGTAGAGTACAGTGGAGCACAGTAGAGGTAGAGTACAGTGGAGCACAGCAGAGGTAGAGTACAGTGGATCAAAGTAGAGATAGAGTACAGTGGAGTACAGTGGAGCACAGTAGAGGTAGAGTACAGTAGAGTACAGTGAAGGACAGTAGAGGTAGAGTTCGGTGGAGTACAGTAGAGGTAGATTACAGTGGAGTACAGTAGCGGTAGAGTACAGTGGAGTACAGTGGAGCGCATTAGAGGTGGAGTACAGTAGAGTACAGTAGAGGTAGAGTTCAGTGGAGTACAGTAGAGGTAGAGTACAGTGGAGTACAGTAGAGGTTGAGTACAGTGGAGCACAGTAGAGGTAGAGTACAGTGGAGTACAGTGAAGCACAGTAGAGGTAGAATAGAGTGGAGTACAGTAGAGGTAGAGTAGTGTGGAGCACAGTAGAGGTAGAGTACAGTGGAGCACAGTAGAGGTAGAGTACAGTGGAGAACAGTAGAGGTAGAGTACAGTGGAGTACAGTAGAGGTAGAGTACAGTGGTGCACAGTAGAAGTAGAGTACAGTGGAGTACATTGGAGCACAGTAGAGGTGGAGTACAGTAGAGTACAGTAGAGGTAGAGAACAGTAGAGTACAGTAGAGGTAGAGTACAGTGGAGTAGATTAGAGGTAGAGTACAGTGGAGCACAGTAGAGGCAGAGTACAGTGGAGCACAGCAGAGGTAGAGTACAGTGGATCACAGTGGAGCACAGTAGAGGTGGAGTACTGTAGAGTACAGCAGAGGTAGAGAACAGTGGAGCACAGTAGAGGTAGAGTACAGTGGAGCACAGTAGAGGTAGAGTACAGTGGAGTACAGCGGAGCACAGTAGAGGTAGTGTAGAGTGGAGTACAGTAGAGGTAGAGAACAGTAGAGTAGAGGTAGAGTACATTGGAGTAAAGTAGAGATAGAGTACAATGGAGCACAGTAGATATAGACTAGAGTGGAGTACAGTAGAGGTAGAGTACAGTGGATTACAGTAGAGGTAGAGTACAGTGCAGTACAGTAGAGGTAGAGTACAGTGGAGCATAGTAGATGTAGAGTACAGTGGAGTACAGCGGAGCACAGTAGAGGTAGAATAGGGTGGAGTGCAGTAGAGGTAGAGTAGTGTGGAGCACAGTATAGGTAGCGCACAGTGGAGTACAGTGGAGCACAGTAGAGGTAGAGTACAGTGGAGTACAGTAGAGGTAGAGTACAGTCGAGTACAGTAGAGGTAGAGTACAGTGGAATACAGTGGAGCAAATTAGAGGTGGAGCACAGTAGAGTACAGTAGAGGTAGAGTACAGTGGAGTACAGTAGAGGTAGAGTACAGTGGAGTACAGTAGAGGTAGAGTACAGTTGAGCACAGTAGAGGTAGAGTACAGTGGAGTACAGTAGAGGCAGAGTACAGTGGAGCACAGTAGAGGTAGAGTACAGTGGAGTACAGTGGAGCACAGTAGAGGTGGAGTACAGTAGAGTACAGTAGAGGTAGAGAACAGTAGAGTACAGTAGAGGTAGAGTACAGTGGAGCACAGTAGAGATAGAGTACAGTGGAGTAGAGTAGAGGTAGAGTACAGTGGAGCACAGTAGAGGTAGAGTACAGTGGAGCACAGCAGAGGTAGAGTACAGTGGATCACAGTAGAGATAGAGTACAGTGGAGTACAGCGGAGCACAGTAGAGGTGGAGTACAGTAGAGTACAGTAGAGATAGAGTACAGTGGAGCACAGTAGAGGTAGAGTAGAGTGGAGTACAGTAGAGGTAGAGTACAGTGGAGCACATTAGAGGTAGAGTACAGTGGAGTACAGTGGAGCACAGTAGAGGTGGAGTACAGTAGAGTACAGTAGAGGTAGAGAACAGTAGAGTACAGTAGAGGTAGAGTACAGTGGAGTAGAGTAGAGGTAGAGTACAGTAGAGGTAGAGTACAGTGGAGTAGAGTAGAGGTAGAGTACAGTGGAGCACAGTAGAGGTAGAGTACAGTGGAGCACAGCAGAGGTAGAGTACAGTGGATCACAGTAGAGATAGAGTACAGTGGAGTACAGTGGAGCACAGTAGAGGTGGAGTACAGTAGAGTACAGTAGAGATAGAGTACAGTGGAGCACAGTAGAGGTAGAGTAGAGTGGAGTACAGTAGAGGCAGAGTACAGTGGAGCACATTAGAGGTAGAGTACAGTGGAGTACAGTAGAGGTAGAGTACAGTGGAGCAGAGTAGAGGTAGAGTACAGTGGAGTACAGTAGAGGTAGAGTACAGTGGAGTACAGTGAAGCACAGTAGAGGTAGAGTTCTTTGGAGTACAGTAGAGGTAGAGTACAGTAGAGTACAGTAGAGGTAGAGTACAGTGGAGCACAGTAGAGGTAGAGTAGAGTGGAGTACAGTGGAGCACAGTAGAGGTGGAGTACAGTGGAGTACAGTAGAGGTAGAGTACAGTGGAGCACAGTAGAGGTAGAGTACAGTGGAGCACAGTATAGGTAGAGTAGAGTGGAGTACAGCGGAGCACAGTAGAGGTAGAGTACAGTGGAGTACAGTAGAGGTAGAGTACAGTGGAGCACAGTAGAGGTAGAGTACAGTGGAGCACAGTAGAGGTAGAGTACAGTGGAGTACAGTAGAGGTAGAATACAGTGGAGCACAGTAGAGGTAGAGTACAGTGGAGTACAGTGGAGCACAGTAGAGGTGGAGTACAATAGAGTACAGTTGAGGTAGAGAACAGTAGAGTACAGTAGAGGTAGAGTAAAGTGGAGTAGAGTAGAGGTTGAGTACAGTGGAGCACAGTAGAGGTAGAGTACAGTGGAGCACAGCAGAGGTAGAGTACAGTGGATCAAAGTAGAGATAGAGTACAGTGGAGTACAGTGGAGCACAGTAGAGGTAGAGTACAGTAGAGTACAGTGAAGGACAGTAGAGGTAGAGTTCGGTGGAGTACAGTAGAGGTAGAGTACAGTGGAGTACAGTAGCGGTAGAGTACAGTGGAGTACAGTGGAGCGCATTAGAGGTGGAGTACAGTAGAGTACAGTAGAGGTAGAGTACAGTGGAGTACAGTAGAGGTAGAGTACAGTGGAGTACAGTAGAGGTTGAGTACAGTGGAGCACAGTAGAGGTAGAGTACAGTGGAGTACAGCGAAGCACAGTAGAGGTAGAATAGAGTGGAGTACAGTAGAGGTAGAGTAGTGTGGAGCACAGTAGAGGTAGAGTACAGTGGAGCACAGTAGAGGTAGAGTACAGTGGAGAACAGTAGAGGTAGAGTACAGTGGAGTACAGTAGAGGTAGAGTACAGTGGTGCACAGTAGAAGTAGAGTACAGTGGAGTACATTGGAGCACAGTAGAGGTGGAGTACAGTAGAGTACAGTAGAGGTAGAGAACAGTCGAGTACAGTAGAGATAGAGTACAGTGGAGTAGATTAGAGGTAGAGTACAGTGGAGCACAGTAGAGGTAGAGTACAGTGGAGCACAGCAGAGGTAGAGTACAGTGGATCACAGTAGAGATAGAGTACAGTGGAGTACAGCGGAGCACAGTAGAGGTGGAGTACAGTAGAGTACAGTAGAGATAGAGTACAGTGGAGCACAGTAGAGGTAGAGTAGAGTGGAGTACAGTAGAGGTAGAGTACAGTGGAGCACATTAGAGGTAGAGTACAGTGGAGTACAGTAGAGGTAGAGTACAGTGGAGCACAGTAGAGGTAGAGTACAGTGGAGTACAGTGGAGCACAGTAGAGGTGGAGTACAGTAGAGTACAGTAGAGGTAGAGTACAGTAGAGTACAGTAGAGGTAGAGTACAGTGGAGCACAGTAGAGGTAGAGTACAGTGGAGTACAGTAGAGGTAGAGTACAGTGGAGCACAGTAGAGGTAGAGTAGAGTGGAGTACAGTAGAGGTAGAGTACAGTGGAGCACAGTAGAGGTAGCGTACAGTGGAGTACAGTAGAGGTAGAGTAGAGTGCAGTACAGTAGAGGTAGAGTACATTGGAGCACATTAGAGGTAGAGTACAGTGGAGTACAGTAGAGGTAGAGTACAGTGGAGCACAGTAGAGGTAGAGTACAGTGGAGTACAGTGGAGCACAGTAGAGGTGGAGTACAGTAGAGTACAGTAGAGGTAGAGTACAGTAGAGTACAGTAGAGGTATAGTACAGTGGAGCACTGTAGAGGTAGAGTACAGTGGAGTACAGTAGAGGTAGAGTACAGTGGAGCACAGTAGAGGTAGAGTAGAGTGGAGTACAGTAGAGGTAGAGTACAGTGGAGCACAGTAGAGGTAGCGTACAGTGGAGTACAGTAGATGTAGAGTAGAGTGGAGTACAGTAGAGGTAGAGTACAGTGGAGCACATTAGAGGTAGCGTACAGTGGAGTACAGTAGAGGTAGAGTAGAGTGGAGCACAGTAGAGGTAGCGTACCGTTGATTACAGTAGAGGTAGAGTACAGTGGAGTACAGAAGAGGTAGAGTACAGTGTAGCACAGTAGAGGTAGAGTGAAGTGGAGTACAGTAGAGGTAGAGTACAGTGGAGCACAGTAGAGTTAGAGTAGAGTGGAGTACAGTAGAGGTAGAGTACAGTGGAGCACAGTAGAGGTAGAGTACAGTGGAGTACAGTAGAGGTAGAGTACAGTGGAGTACAGTGGAGCACAGTAGAGGTGGAGTACAATAGAGTACAGTTGAGGTAGAGAACAGTAGAGTACAGTAGAGGTAGAGTACAGTGGAGTACAGTGAAGCACAGTAGAGGTGGATTACAATAGAGTACAGTAGAGGTAGAGAACAGTAGAGTAGAGGTAGAGTACATTGGAGTACAGTAGAGATAGAGTACAATGGAGCACAGTAGAGATAGACTAGAGTGGAGTACAGTAGAGGTAGAGTACAGTGGAGCACAGTAGAGGTAGAGTACAGTGGAGTACAGCGGAGCACAGTAGAGGTGGAGTACAGTAGAGTACAGTAGAGATAGAGTACAGTGGAGGACAGTAGAGGTAGAGTAGAGTGGAGTACAGTAGAGGTAGAGTACAGTGGAGCATAGTAGATGTAGAGTACAGTGGAGTACAGCGGAGCACAGTAGAGGTAGAATAGAGTGGAGTGCAGTAGAGGTAGAGTAGTGTGGAGCACAGTGTAGGTAGCGCACAGTGGAGTACAGTGGAGCACAGTAGAGGTAGAGTACAGTGGAGTACAGTAGAGGTAGAGTACAGTCGAGTACAGTAGAGGTAGAGTACAGTGGAATACAGTGGAGCAAATTAGAGGTGGAGCACAGTAGAGTACAGTAGAGGTAGAGTACAGTGGAGTACAGTAGAGGTAGAGTACAGTGGAGTACAGTAGAGGTAGAGTACAGTTGAGCACAGTAGAGGTAGAGTACAGTGGAGTACAGTAGAGGCAGAGTACAGTGGAGCACAGTAGAGGTAGAGTAGAGTGGAGTACAGTGGAGCACAGTAGAGGTGGAGTACAGTAGAGTACAGTAGAGGTAGAGAACAGTAGAGTACAGTAGAGGTAGAGTACAGTGGAGCACAGTAGAGATAGAGTACAGTGGAGTAGAGTAGAGGTAGAGTACAGTGGAGCACAGTAGAGGTAGAGTACAGTGGAGCACAGCAGAGGTAGAGTACAGTGGATCACAGTAGAGATAGAGTACAGTGGAGTACAGCGGAGCACAGTAGAGGTGTAGTACAGTAGAGTACAGTAGAGATAGAGTACAGTGGAGCACAGTAGAGGTAGAGTAGAGTGGAGTACAGTAGAGGTAGAGTACAGTGGAGCACATTAGAGGTAGAGTACAGTGGAGTACAGTGGAGCACAGTAGAGGTGGAGTACAGTAGAGTACAGTAGAGGTAGAGAACAGTAGAGTACAGTAGAGGTAGAGTACAGTGGAGAAGAGTAGAGGTAGAGTACAGTAGAGGTAGAGTACAGTGGAGTAGAGTAGAGGTAGAGTACAGTGGAGCACAGTAGAGGTAGAGTACAGTGGAGCACAGCAGAGGTAGAGTACAGTGGATCACAGTAGAGATAGAGTACAGTGGAGTACAGTGGAGCACAGTAGAGGTGGAGTACAGTAGAGTACAGTAGAGATAGAGTACAGTGGAGCACAGTAGAGGTAGAGTAGAGTGGAGTACAGTAGAGGTAGAGTACAGTGGAGCACATTAGAGGTAGAGTACAGTGGAGTACAGTAGAGGTAGAGTACAGTGGAGCAGAGTAGAGGTAGAGTACAGTGGAGTACAGTAGAGGTAGAGTACAGTGGAGTACAGTGAAGCACAGTAGAGGTAGAGTTCTTTGGAGTACAGTAGAGGTAGAGTACAGTAGAGTACAGTAGAGGTAGAGTACAGTGGAGTACAGTAGAGGTAGAGTAGAGTGGAGTACAGTGGAGCACAGTAGAGGTGGAGTACAGTGGAGTACAGTAGAGGTAGAGTACAGTGGAGCACAGTAGAGGTAGAGTACAGTGGAGCACAGTATAGGTAGAGTAGAGTGGAGTACAGCGGAGCACAGTAGAGGTAGAGTACAGTGGAGTACAGTAGAGGTAGAGTACAGTGGAGCACAGTAGAGGTAGAGTACAGTGGAGCACAGTAGAGGTAGAGTACAGTGGAGTACAGTAGAGGTAGAATACAGTGGAGCACAGTAGAGGTAGAGTACAGTGGAGTACAGTGGAGCACAGTAGAGGTGGAGTACAATAGAGTACAGTTGAGGTAGAGAACAGTAGAGTACAGTAGAGGTAGAGTAAAGTGGAGTAGAGTAGAGGTTGAGTACAGTGGAGCACAGTAGAGGTAGAGTACAGTGGAGCACAGCAGAGGTAGAGTACAGTGGATCAAAGTAGAGATAGAGTACAGTGGAGTACAGTGGAGCACAGTAGAGGTAGAGTACAGTAGAGTACAGTGAAGGACAGTAGAGGTAGAGTTCGGTGGAGTACAGTAGAGGTAGAGTACAGTGGAGTACAGTAGCGGTAGAGTACAGTGGAGTACAGTGGAGCGCATTAGAGGTGGAGTACAGTAGAGTACAGTAGAGGTAGAGTACAGTGGAGTACAGTAGAGGTAGAGTACAGTGGAGTACAGTAGAGGTTGAGTACAGTGGAGCACAGTAGAGGTAGAGTACAGTGGAGTACAGCGAAGCACAGTAGAGGTAGAATAGAGTGGAGTACAGTAGAGGTAGAGTAGTGTGGAGCACAGTAGAGGTAGAGTACAGTGGAGCACAGTAGAGGTAGAGTACAGTGGAGAACAGTAGAGGTAGAGTACAGTGGAGTACAGTAGAGGTAGAGTACAGTGGTGCACAGTAGAAGTAGAGTACAGTGGAGTACATTGGAGCACAGTAGAGGTGGAGTACAGTAGAGTACAGTAGAGGTAGAGAACAGTCGAGTACAGTAGAGGTAGAGTACAGTGGAGTAGATTAGAGGTAGAGTACAGTGGAGCACAGTAGAGGTAGAGTACAGTGGAGCACAGCAGAGGTAGAGTACAGTGGATCACAGTAGAGATAGAGTACAGTGGAGCACAGTAGAGGTGGAGTACAGTAGAGTACAGTAGAGGTAGAGTACAGTAGAGTACAGTAGAGGTAGAGTACAGTGGAGCACAGTAGAGGTAGAGTACAGTGGAGTACAGTAGAGGTAGAGTACAGTGGAGCACAGTAGAGGTAGAGTAGAGTGGAGTACAGTAGAGGTAGAGTACAGTGGAGCACAGTAGAGGTAGCGTACAGTGGAGTACAGTAGAGGTAGAGTAGAGTGGAGTACAGTAGAGGTAGAGTACAGTGGAGCACAGTAGAGGTAGCGTACAGTGGAGTACAGTAGAGGTAGAGTAGAGTGGAGCACAGTAGAGGTAGCGTACCGTTGATTACAGTAGAGGTAGAGTACAGTGGAGTACAGAAGAGGTAGAGTGGAGTGTAGCACAGTAGAGGTAGAGTGAAGTGGAGTACAGTAGAGGTAGAGTACAGTGGAGCACAGTAGAGTTAGAGTAGAGTGGAGTACAGTAGAGGTAGAGTACAGTGGAGCACAGTAGAGGTAGAGTACAGTGGAGTACAGTAGAGGTAGAGTACAGTGGAGCACAGTAGAGGTAGAGTACAGTGGAGTACAGTGAAGCACAGTAGAGGTGGATTACAATAGAGTACAGTAGAGGTAGAGAACAGTAGAGTAGAGGTAGAGTACATTGGAGTACAGTAGAGATAGAGTACAATGGAGCACAGTAGAGATAGACTAGAGTGGAGTACAGTAGAGGTAGAGTACAGTGGAGCACAGTAGAGGTAGAGTACAGTGGAGTACAGTGGAGCACAGTAGAGGTGGAGTACAGTAGAGTACAGTAGAGCTAGAGAACAGTGGAGCACACTAGAGGTAGAGTAGAGTGGAGTACAGTAGAGGTAGAGTACAGTGGAGCACATTAGAGGTAGAGTACAGTGGAGTACAGTAGAGGTAGAGTACAGTGGAGCAGAGTAGAGGTAGAGTACAGTGGAGTACAGTAGAGGTAGAGTACAGTGGAGTACAGTGAAGCACAGTAGAGGTAGAGTTCTTTGGAGTACAGTAGAGGTAGAGTACAGTAGAGTACAGTAGAGGTAGAGTACAGTGGAGCACAGTAGAGGTAGAGTAGAGTGGAGTACAGTGGAGCACAGTAGAGGTGGAGTACAGTGGAGTACAGTAGAGGTAGAGTACAGTGGAGCACAGTAGAGGTAGAGTACAGTGGAGCACAGTATAGGTAGAGTAGAGTGGAGTACAGCGGAGCACAGTAGAGGTAGAGTACAGTGGAGTACAGTAGAGGTAGAGTACAGTGGAGCACAGTAGAGGTAGAGTACAGTGGAGCACAGTAGAGGTAGAGTACAGTGGAGTACAGTAGAGGTAGAATACAGTGGAGCACAGTAGAGGTAGAGTACAGTGGAGTACAGTGGAGCACAGTAGAGGTGGAGTACAATAGAGTACAGTTGAGGTAGAGAACAGTAGAGTACAGTAGAGGTAGAGTAAAGTGGAGTAGAGTAGAGGTTGAGTACAGTGGAGCACAGTAGAGGTAGAGTACAGTGGAGCACAGCAGAGGTAGAGTACAGTGGATCAAAGTAGAGATAGAGTACAGTGGAGTACAGTGGAGCACAGTAGAGGTAGAGTACAGTAGAGTACAGTGAAGGACAGTAGAGGTAGAGTTCGGTGGAGTACAGTAGAGGTAGAGTACAGTGGAGTACAGTAGCGGTAGAGTACAGTGGAGTACAGTGGAGCGCATTAGAGGTGGAGTACAGTAGAGTACAGTAGAGGTAGAGTACAGTGGAGTACAGTAGAGGTAGAGTACAGTGGAGTACAGTAGAGGTTGAGTACAGTGGAGCACAGTAGAGGTAGAGTACAGTGGAGTACAGCGAAGCACAGTAGAGGTAGAATAGAGTGGAGTACAGTAGAGGTAGAGTAGTGTGGAGCACAGTAGAGGTAGAGTACAGTGGAGCACAGTAGAGGTAGAGTACAGTGGAGAACAGTAGAGGTAGAGTACAGTGGAGTACAGTAGAGGTAGAGTACAGTGGTGCACAGTAGAAGTAGAGTACAGTGGAGTACATTGGAGCACAGTAGAGGTGGAGTACAGTAGAGTACAGTAGAGGTAGAGAACAGTCGAGTACAGTAGAGGTAGAGTACAGTGGAGTAGATTAGAGGTAGAGTACAGTGGAGCAGAGTAGAGGTAGAGTACAGTGGAGCACAGCAGAGGTAGAGTACAGTGGATCACAGTAGAGATAGAGTACAGTGGAGTACAGCGGAGCACAGTAGAGGTGGAGTACAGTAGAGTACAGTAGAGATAGAGTACAGTGGAGCACAGTAGAGGTAGAGTAGAGTGGAGTACAGTAGAGGTAGAGTACAGTGGAGCACATTAGATGTAGAGTACAGTGGAGTACAGTAGAGGTAGAGTACAGTGGAGCACAGTAGAGGTAGAGTACAGTGGAGTACAGTGGAGCACAGTAGAGGTGGAGTACAGTAGAGTACAGTAGAGGTAGAGTACAGTAGAGTACAGTAGAGGTAGAGTACAGTGGAGCACAGTAGAGGTAGAGTACAGTGGAGTACAGTAGAGGTAGAGTACAGTGGAGCACAGTAGAGGTAGAGTAGAGTGGAGTACAGTAGAGGTAGAGTACAGTGGAGCACAGTAGAGGTAGCGTACAGTGGAGTACAGTAGAGGTAGAGTAGAGTGCAGTACAGTAGAGGTAGAGTACATTGGAGCACATTAGAGGTAGAGTACAGTGGAGTACAGTAGAGGTAGAGTACAGTGGAGCACAGTAGAGGTAGAGTACAGTGGAGTACAGTGGAGCACAGTAGAGGTGGAGTACAGTAGAGTACAGTAGAGGTAGAGTACAGTAGAGTACAGTAGAGGTATAGTACAGTGGAGCACTGTAGAGGTAGAGTACAGTGGAGTACAGTAGAGGTAGAGTACAGTGGAGCACAGTAGAGGTAGAGTAGAGTGGAGTACAGTAGAGGTAGAGTACAGTGGAGCACAGTAGAGGTAGCGTACAGTGGAGTACAGTAGATGTAGAGTAGAGTGGAGTACAGTAGAGGTAGAGTACAGTGGAGCACAGTAGAGGTAGCGTACAGTGGAGTACAGTAGAGGTAGAGTAGAGTGGAGCACAGTAGAGGTAGCGTACCGTTGATTACAGTAGAGGTAGAGTACAGTGGAGTACAGAAGAGGTAGAGTACAGTGTAGCACAGTAGAGGTAGAGTGAAGTGGAGTACAGTAGAGGTAGAGTACAGTGGAGCACAGTAGAGTTAGAGTAGAGTGGAGTACAGTAGAGGTAGAGTACAGTGGAGCACAGTAGAGGTAGAGTACAGTGGAGTACAGTAGAGGTAGAGTACAGTGGAGTACAGTGGAGCACAGTAGAGGTGGAGTACAATAGAGTACAGTTGAGGTAGAGAACAGTAGAGTACAGTAGAGGTAGAGTACAGTGGAGTACAGTGAAGCACAGTAGAGGTGGATTACAATAGAGTACAGTAGAGGTAGAGAACAGTAGAGTAGAGGAGGAGTACATTGGAGTACAGTAGAGGTGGAGTACAGTAGAGTACAGTAGAGCTAGAGAACAGTGGAGCACACTAGAGGTAGAGTACAGTGGAGCACAGTAGAGGTAGAGTACAGTGGAGCACAGTAGAGGTAGAGTACAGTGGAGCACAGTAGAGGTAGAGTACAGTGGAGTACAGCGGAGCACAGTAGAGGTGGAGTACAGTAGAGTACAGTAGAGATAGAGTACAGTGGAGGACAGTAGAGGTAGAGTAGAGTGGAGTACAGTAGAGGTAGAGTACAGTGGAGCATAGTAGATGTAGAGTACAGTGGAGTACAGCGGAGCACAGTAGAGGTAGAATAGAGTGGAGTGCAGTAGAGGTAGAGTAGTGTGGAGCACAGTGTAGGTAGCGCACAGTGGAGTACAGTGGAGCACAGTAGAGGTAGAGTACAGTGGAGTACAGTAGAGGTAGAGTACAGTCGAGTACAGTAGAGGTAGAGTACAGTGGAATACAGTGGAGCAAATTAGAGGTGGAGCACAGTAGAGTACAGTAGAGGTAGAGTACAGTGGAGTACAGTAGAGGTAGAGTACAGTGGAGTACAGTAGAGGTAGAGTACAGTTGAGCACAGTAGAGGTAGAGTACAGTGGAGTACAGTAGAGGCAGAGTACAGTGGAGCACAGTAGAGGTAGAGTAGAGTGGAGTACAGTGGAGCACAGTAGAGGTGGAGTACAGTAGAGTACAGTAGAGGTAGAGAACAGTAGAGTACAGTAGAGGTAGAGTACAGTGGAGCACAGTAGAGATAGAGTACAGTGGAGTAGAGTAGAGGTAGAGTACAGTGGAGCACAGTAGAGGTAGAGTACAGTGGAGCACAGCAGAGGTAGAGTACAATGGATCACAGTAGAGATAGAGTACAGTGGAGTACAGCGGAGCACAGTAGAGGTGGAGTACAGTAGAGTACAGTAGAGATAGAGTACAGTGGAGCACAGTAGAGGTAGAGTAGAGTGGAGTACAGTAGAGGTAGAGTACAGTGGAGCACATTAGAGGTAGAGTACAGTGGAGTACAGTGGAGCACAGTAGAGGTGGAGTACAGTAGAGTACAGTAGAGGTAGAGAACAGTAGAGTACAGTAGAGGTAGAGTACAGTGGAGTAGAGTAGAGGTAGAGTACAGTAGAGGTAGAGTACAGTGGAGTAGAGTAGAGGTAGAGTACAGTGGAGCACAGTAGAGGTAGAGTACAGTGGAGCACAGCAGTGGTAGAGTACAGTGGATCACAGTAGAGATAGAGTACAGTGGAGTACAGTGGAGCACAGTAGAGGTGGAGTACAGTAGAGTACAGTAGAGATAGAGTACAGTGGAGCACAGTAGAGGTAGAGTAGAGTGGAGTACAGTAGAGGTAGAGTACAGTGGAGCACATTAGAGGTAGAGTACAGTGGAGTACAGTAGAGGTAGAGTACAGTGGAGCAGAGTAGAGGTAGAGTACAGTGGAGTACAGTAGAGGTAGAGTACAGTGGAGTACAGTGAAGCACAGTAGAGGTAGAGTTCTTTGGAGTACAGTAGAGGTAGAGTACAGTAGAGTACAGTAGAGGTAGAGTACAGTGGAGCACAGTAGAGGTAGAGTAGAGTGGAGTACAGTGGAGCACAGTAGAGGTGGAGTACAGTGGAGTACAGTAGAGGTAGAGTACAGTGGAGCACAGTAGAGGTAGAGTACAGTGGAGCACAGTATAGGTAGAGTAGAGTGGAGTACAGCGGAGCACAGTAGAGGTAGAGTACAGTGGAGTACAGTAGAGGTAGAGTACAGTGGAGCACAGTAGAGGTAGAGTACAGTGGAGCACAGTAGAGGTAGAGTACAGTGGAGTACAGTAGAGGTAGAATACAGTGGAGCACAGTAGAGGTAGAGTACAGTGGAGTACAGTGGAGCACAGTAGAGGTGGAGTACAATAGAGTACAGTTGAGGTAGAGAACAGTAGAGTACAGTAGAGGTAGAGTAAAGTGGAGTAGAGTAGAGGTTGAGTACAGTGGAGCACAGTAGAGGTAGAGTACAGTGGAGCACAGCAGAGGTAGAGTACAGTGGATCAAAGTAGAGATAGAGTACAGTGGAGTACAGTGGAGCACAGTAGAGGTAGAGTACAGTAGAGTACAGTGAAGGACAGTAGAGGTAGAGTTCGGTGGAGTACAGTAGAGGTAGAGTACAGTGGAGTACAGTAGCGGTAGAGTACAGTGGAGTACAGTGGAGCGCATTAGAGGTGGAGTACAGTAGAGTACAGTAGAGGTAGAGTACAGTGGAGTACAGTAGAGGTAGAGTACAGTGGAGTACAGTAGAGGTTGAGTACAGTGGAGCACAGTAGAGGTAGAGTACAGTGGAGTACAGCGAAGCACAGTAGAGGTAGAATAGAGTGGAGTACAGTAGAGGTAGAGTAGTGTGGAGCACAGTAGAGGTAGAGTACAGTGGAGCACAGTAGAGGTAGAGTACAGTGGAGAACAGTAGAGGTAGAGTACAGTGGAGTACAGTAGAGGTAGAGTACAGTGGTGCACAGTAGAAGTAGAGTACAGTGGAGTACATTGGAGCACAGTAGAGGTGGAGTACAGTAGAGTACAGTAGAGGTAGAGAACAGTCGAGTACAGTAGAGGTAGAGTACAGTGGAGTAGATTAGAGGTAGAGTACAGTGGAGCACAGTAGAGGTAGAGTACAGTGGAGCACAGCAGAGGTAGAGTACAGTGGATCACAGTAGAGATAGAGTACAGTGGAGCACAGTAGAGGTGGAGTACAGTAGAGTACAGTAGAGGTAGAGTACAGTAGAGTACAGTAGAGGTAGAGTACAGTGGAGCACAGTAGAGGTAGAGTACAGTGGAGTACAGTAGAGGTAGAGTACAGTGGAGCACAGTAGAGGTAGAGTAGAGTGGAGTACAGTAGAGGTAGAGTACAGTGGGGCACAGTAGAGGTAGCGTACAGTGGAGTACAGTAGAGGTAGAGTAGAGTGGAGTACAGTAGAGGTAGAGTACAGTGGAGCACAGTAGAGGTAGCGTGCAGTGGAGTACAGTAGAGGTAGAGTAGAGTGGAGCACAGTAGAGGTAGCGTACCGTTGATTACAGTAGAGGTAGAGTACAGTGGAGTACAGAAGAGGTAGAGTACAGTGTAGCACAGTAGAGGTAGAGTGAAGTGGAGTACAGTAGAGGTAGAGTACAGTGGAGCACAGTAGAGTTAGAGTAGAGTGGAGTACAGTAGAGGTAGAGTACAGTGGAGCACAGTAGAGGTAGAGTACAGTGGAGTACAGTAGAGGTAGAGTACAGTGGAGCACAGTAGAGGTAGAGTACAGTGGAGTACAGTGAAGCACAGTAGAGGTGGATTACAATAGAGTAAAGTAGAGGTAGAGAACAGTAGAGTAGAGGTAGAGTACATTGGAGTACAGTAGAGATAGAGTACAATGGAGCACAGTAGAGATAGACTAGAGTGGAGTACAGTAGAGGTAGAGTACAGTGGAGCACAGTAGAGGTAGAGTACAGTGGAGTACAGTGGAGCACAGTAGAGGTGGAGTACAGTAGAGTACAGTAGAGCTAGAGAACAGTGGAGCACACTAGAGGTAGAGTAGAGTGGAGTACAGTAGAGGTAGAGTACAGTGGAGCACATTAGAGGTAGAGTACAGTGGAGTACAGTAGAGGTAGAGTACAGTGGAGCAGAGTAGAGGTAGAGTACAGTGGAGTACAGTAGAGGTAGAGTACAGTGGAGTACAGTGAAGCACAGTAGAGGTAGAGTTCTTTGGAGTACAGTAGAGGTAGAGTACAGTAGAGTACAGTAGAGGTAGAGTACAGTGGAGCACAGTAGAGGTAGAGTAGAGTGGAGTACAGTGGAGCACAGTAGAGGTGGAGTACAGTGGAGTACAGTAGAGGTAGAGTACAGTGGAGCACAGTAGAGGTAGAGTACAGTGGAGCACAGTATAGGTAGAGTAGAGTGGAGTACAGCGGAGCACAGTAGAAGTAGAGTACAGTGGAGTACAGTAGAGGTAGAGTACAGTGGAGCACAGTAGAGGTAGAGTACAGTGGAGCACAGTAGAGGTAGAGTACAGTGGAGTACAGTAGAGGTAGAATACAGTGGAGCACAGTAGAGGTAGAGTACAGTGGAGTACAGTGGAGCACAGTAGAGGTGGAGTACAATAGAGTACAGTTGAGGTAGAGAACAGTAGAGTACAGTAGAGGTAGAGTAAAGTGGAGTAGAGTAGAGGTTGAGTACAGTGGAGCACAGTAGAGGTAGAGTACAGTGGAGCACAGCAGAGGTAGAGTACAGTGGATCAAAGTAGAGATAGAGTACAGTGGAGTACAGTGGAGCACAGTAGAGGTAGAGTACAGTAGAGTACAGTGAAGGACAGTAGAGGTAGAGTTCGGCGGAGTACAGTAGAGGTAGAGTACAGTGGAGTACAGTAGCGGTAGAGTACAGTGGAGTACAGTGGAGCGCATTAGAGGTGGAGTACAGTAGAGTACAGTAGAGGTAGAGTACAGTGGAGTACAGTAGAGGTAGAGTACAGTGGAGTACAGTAGAGGTTGAGTACAGTGGAGCACAGTAGAGGTAGAGTACAGTGGAGTACAGCGAAGCACAGTAGAGGTAGAATAGAGTGGAGTACAGTAGAGGTAGAGTAGTGTGGAGCACAGTAGAGGTAGAATACAGTGGAGCACAGTAGAGGTAGAGTACAGTGGAGAACAGTAGAGGTAGAGTACAGTGGAGTACAGTAGAGGTAGAGTACAGTGGTGCACA
This sequence comes from Tiaroga cobitis, assembly GCA_030578255.1. Classification (NCBI taxonomy): domain Eukaryota; kingdom Metazoa; phylum Chordata; class Actinopteri; order Cypriniformes; family Leuciscidae; genus Tiaroga; species Tiaroga cobitis. The sequence goes on from CM060604.1 coordinate 36,015,202, forward strand.
GTAGAAGTAGAGTACAGTGGAGTACATTGGAGCACAGTAGAGGTGGAGTACAGTAGAGTACAGTAGAGATAGAGTACAGTGGAGCACAGTAGAGGTAGAGTAGAGTGGAGTACAGTAGAGGTAGAGTACAGTGGAGCACATTAGAGGTAGAGTACAGTGGAGTACAGTAGAGGTAGAGTACAGTGGAGCACAGTAGAGGTAGAGTACAGTGGAGTACAGTGGAGCACAGTAGAGGTGGAGTACAGTAGAGTACAGTAGAGGTAGAGTACAGTAGAGTACAGTAGAGGTAGAGTACAGTGGAGCACAGTAGAGGTAGAGTACAGTGGAGTACAGTAGAGGTAGAGTAAAGTGGAGCACAGTAGAGGTAGAGTAGAGTGGAGTACAGTAGAGGTAGAGTACAAAGGAGCACAGTAGAGGTAGAGTACAGTGAAGTGCAGTAGAGGTAGAGTAGAGTGGAGTACATTAGAGGTAGAGTACATTGGAGCACATTAGAGGTAGAGTACAGTGGAGTACAGTAGAGGTAGAGTACAGTGGAGCACAGTAGAGGTAGAGTACAGTGGAGTACAGTGGAGCACAGTAGAGGTGGAGTACAGTAGAGTACAGTAGAGGTAGAGTACAGTGGAGCACAGTAGAGGTAGAGTACAGTGGAGTACAGTAGAGGTAGAGTACAGTGGAGCACAGTAGAGGTAGAGTAGAGTGGAGTACAGTAGAGGTAGAGTACAGTGGAGCACAGTAGAGGTAGCGTACAGTGGAGTACAGTAGAGGTAGAGTAGAGTGGAGTACAGTAGAGGTAGAGTACAGTGGAGCACAGTAGAGGTAGCGTACAGTGGAGTACAGTAGAGGTAGAGTAGAGTGGAGCACAGTAGAGGTAGCGTACCGTTGATTACAGTAGAGGTAGAGTACAGTGGAGTACAGAAGAGGTAGAGTACAGTGTAGCACAGTAGAGGTAGAGTGAAGTGGAGTACAGTAGAGGTAGAGTACAGTGGAGCACAGTAGAGTTAGAGTAGAGTGGAGTACAGTAGAGGTAGAGTACAGTGGAGCACAGTAGAGGTAGAGTACAGTGGAGTACAGTAGAGGTAGAGTACAGTGGAGTACAGTGGAGCACAGTAGAGGTGGAGTACAATAGAGTACAGTTGAGGTAGAGAACAGTAGAGTACAGTAGAGGTAGAGTACAGTGGAGTACAGTGAAGCACAGTAGAGGTGGATTACAATAGAGTACAGTAGAGGTAGAGAACAGTAGAGTAGAGGTAGAGTACATTGGAGTACAGTAGAGATAGAGTACAATGGAGCACAGTAGAGATAGACTAGAGTGGAGTACAGTAGAGGTAGAGTACAGTGGAGCACAGTAGAGGTAGAGTACAGTGGAGTACAGTGGAGCACAGTAGAGGTGGAGTACAGTAGAGTACAGTAGAGCTAGAGAACAGTGGAGCACACTAGAGGTAGAGTACAGTGGAGCACAGTAGAGGTAGAGTACAGTGGAGCACAGTAGAGGTAGAGTACAGTGGAGCACAGTAGAGGTAGAGTACAGTGGAGCACAGTAGAGGTAGAGTACAGTGGAGTACAGCGGAGCACAGTAGAGGTGGAGTACAGTAGAGTACAGTAGAGATAGAGTACAGTGGAGGACAGTAGAGGTAGAGTAGAGTGGAGTACAGTAGAGGTAGAGTACAGTGGAGCATAGTAGATATAGAGTACAGTGGAGTACAGCGGAGCACAGTAGAGGTAGAATAGAGTGGAGTGCAGTAGAGGTAGAGTAGTGTGGAGCACAGTGTAGGTAGCGCACAGTGGAGTACAGTGGAGCACAGTAGAGGTAGAGTACAGTGGAGTACAGTAGAGGTAGAGTACAGTCGAGTACAGTAGAGGTAGAGTACAGTGGAATACAGTGGAGCAAATTAGAGGTGGAGCACAGTAGAGTACAGTAGAGGTAGAGTACAGTGGAGTACAGTAGAGGTAGAGTACAGTGGAGTACAGTAGAGGTAGAGTACAGTTGAGCACAGTAGAGGTAGAGGACAGTGGAGTACAGTAGAGGCAGAGTACAGTGGAGCACAGTAGAGGTAGAGTAGAGTGGAGTACAGTGGAGCACAGTAGAGGTGGAGTACAGTAGAGTACAGTAGAGGTAGAGAACAGTAGAGTACAGTAGAGGTAGAGTAGAGTGGAGCACAGTAGAGGTAGAGAACAGTAGAGTACAGTAGAGGTAGAGTACAGTGGAGTACAGTAGAGGTAGAGTACAGTGGAGTAGAGTAGAGGTAGAGTACAGTGGAGCACAGTAGAGGTAGAGTACAGTGGAGCACAGCAGAGGTAGAGTACAGTGGATCACAGTAGAGATAGAGTACAGTGGAGTACAGCGGAGCACAGTAGAGGTGGAGTACAGTAGAGTACAGTAGAGATAGAGTACAGTGGAGCACAGTAGAGGTAGAGTAGAGTGGACTACAGTAGAGTTAGAGTACAGTGGAGCACATTAGAGGTAGAGTACAGTGGAGTAGAGTGGAGCACAGTAGAGGTGGAGTACAGTAGAGTACAGTAGAGGTAGAGAACAGTAGAGTACAGTAGAGGTAGAGTACAGTGGAGTAGAGTAGAGGTAGAGTACAGTAGAGGTAGAGTACAGTGGAGCACAGTAGAGGTAGAGTAAAGTGGAGCACAGCAGAGGTAGAGTACAGTGGATCACAGTAGAGATAGAGTACAGTGGAGTACAGTGGAGCACAGTAGAGGTGGAGTACAGTAGAGTACAGTAGAGATAGAGTACAGTGGAGCACAGTAGAGGTAGAGTAGAGTGGAGTACAGTAGAGGTAGAGTACAGTGGAGCACATTAGAGGTAGATTACAGTGGAGTACAGTAGAGGTAGAGTACAGTGGAGCAGAGTAGAGGTAGAGTACAGTGGAGTACAGTAGAGGTAGAGTACAGTGGAGTACAGTGAAGCACAGTAGAGGTAGAGTTCTTTGGAGTACAGTAGAGGTAGAGTACAGTAGAGTACAGTAGAGGTAGAGTACAGTGGAGCACAGTAGAGGTAGAGTAGAGTGGAGTACAGTGGAGCACAGTAGAGGTGGAGTACAGTGGAGTACAGTAGAGGTAGAGTACAGTGGAGCACAGTAGAGGTAGAGTACAGTGGAGCACAGTATAGGTAGAGTAGAGTGGAGTACAGCGGAGCACAGTAGAGGTAGAGTACAGTGGAGTACAGTAGAGGTAGAGTACAGTGGAGCACAGTAGAGGTAGAGTACAGTGGAGCACAGTAGAGGTAGAGTACAGTGGAGTACAGTAGAGGTAGAATACAGTGGAGCACAGTAGAGATAGAGTACAGTGGAGTACAGTGGAGCAGAGTAGAGGTGGAGTACAATAGAGTACAGTTGAGGTAGAGAACAGTAGAGTACAGTAGAGGTAGAGTAAAGTGGAGTAGAGTAGAGGTTGAGTACAGTGGAGCACAGTAGAGGTAGAGTACAGTGGAGCACAGCAGAGGTAGAGTACAGTGGATCAAAGTAGAGATAGAGTACAGTGGAGTACAGTGGAGCACAGTAGAGGTAGAGTACAGTAGAGTACAGTGAAGGACAGTAGAGGTAGAGTTCGGTGGAGTACAGTAGAGGTAGAGTACAGTGGAGTACAGTAGCGGTAGAGTACAGTGGAGTACAGTGGAGCGCATTAGAGGTGGAGTACAGTAGAGTACAGTAGAGGTAGAGTACAGTGGAGTACAGTAGAGGTAGAGTACAGTGGAGCACAGTAGAGGTAGAGTACAGTGGAGTACAGCGAAGCACAGTAGAGGTAGAATAGAGTGGAGTACAGTAGAGGTAGAGTAGTGTGGAGCACAGTAGAGGTAGAGTACAGTGGAGCACAGTAGAGGTAGAGTACAGTGGAGAACAGTAGAGGTAGAGTACAGTGGAGTACAGTAGAGGTAGAGTACAGTGGTGCACAGTAGAAGTAGAGTACAGTGGAGTACATTGGAGCACAGTAGAGGTGGAGTACAGTAGAGTACAGTAGAGGTAGAGAACAGTCGAGTACAGTAGAGGTAGAGTACAGTGGAGTAGATTAGAGGTAGAGTACAGTGGAGCACAGTAGAGGTAGAGTACAGTGGAGCACAGCAGAGGTAGAGTACAGTGGATCACAGTAGAGATAGAGTACAGTGGAGTACAGCGGAGCACAGTAGAGGTGGAGTACAGTAGAGTACAGTAGAGATAGAGTACAGTGGAGCACAGTAGAGGTAGAGTAGAGTGGAGTACAGTAGAGGTAGAGTACAGTGGAGCACATTAGAGGTAGAGTACAGTGGAGTACAGTAGAGGTAGAGTACAGTGGAGCACAGTAGAGGTAGAGTACAGTAGAGTACAGTGGAGCACAGTAGAGGTGGAGTACAGTAGAGTACAGTAGAGGTAGAGTACAGTAGAGTACAGTAGAGGTAGAGTACAGTGGAGCACAGTAGAGGTAGAGTACAGTGGAGTACAGTAGAGGTAGAGTACAGTGGAGCACAGTAGAGGTAGAGTAGAGTGGAGTACAGTAGAGGTAGAGTACAGTGGAGCACAGTAGAGGTAGCGTACAGTGGAGTACAGTAGAGGTAGAGTAGAGTGGAGTACAGTAGAGGTAGAGTACAATGGAGCACATTAGAGGTAGAGTACAGTGGAGTACAGTAGAGGTAGAGTACAGTGGAGCACAGTAGAGGTAGAGTACAGTGGAGTACAGTGGAGCACAGTAGAGGTGGAGTACAGTAGAGTACAGTAGAGGTAGAGTACAGTAGAGTACAGTAGAGGTAGAGTACAGTGGAGCACAGTAGAGGTAGAGTACAGTGGAGTACAGTAGAGGTAGAGTACAGTGGAGCACAGTAGAGGTAGAGTAGAGTGGAGTACAGTAGAGGTAGAGTACAGTGGAGCACAGTAGAGGTAGCGTACAGTGGAGTACAGTAGAGGTAGAGTAGAGTGGAGTACAGTAGAGGTAGAGTACAGTGGAGCACAGTAGAGGTAGCGTACAGTGGAGTACAGAAGAGGTAGAGTACAGTGTAGCACAGTAGAGGTAGAGTGAAGTGGAGTACAGTAGAGGTAGAGTACAGTGGAGCACAGTAGAGTTAGAGTAGAGTGGAGTACAGTAGAGGTAGAGTACAGTGGAGCACAGTAGAGGTAGAGTACAGTAGAGTACAGTAGAGGTAGAGTACAGTAGAGTACAGTAGAGGTAGAGTACAGTGGAGCACAGTAGAGGTAGAGTACAGTGGAGTACAGTAGAGGTAGAGTACAGTGGAGCACAGTAGAGGTAGAGTAGAGTGGAGTACAGTAGAGGTAGAGTACAGTGGAGCACAGTAGAGGTAGCGTACAGTGGAGTACAGTAGAGGTAGAGTAGAGTGGAGTACAGTAGAGGTAGAGTACAATGGAGCACATTAGAGGTAGAGTACAGTGGAGTACAGTAGAGGTAGAGTACAGTGGAGCACAGTAGAGGTAGAGTACAGTGGAGTACAGTGGAGCACAGTAGAGGTGGAGTACAGTAGAGTACAGTAGAGGTAGAGTACAGTAGAGTACAGTAGAGGTAGAGTACAGTGGAGCACAGTAGAGGTAGAGTACAGTGGAGTACAGTAGAGGTAGAGTACAGTGGAGCACAGTAGAGGTAGAGTAGAGTGGAGTACAGTAGAGGTAGAGTACAGTGGAGCACAGTAGAGGTAGCGTACAGTGGAGTACAGTAGAGGTAGAGTAGAGTGGAGTACAGTAGAGGTAGAGTACAGTGGAGCACAGTAGAGGTAGCGTACAGTGGAGTACAGAAGAGGTAGAGTACAGTGTAGCACAGTAGAGGTAGAGTGAAGTGGAGTACAGTAGAGGTAGAGTACAGTGGAGCACAGTAGAGTTAGAGTAGAGTGGAGTACAGTAGAGGTAGAGTACAGTGGAGCACAGTAGAGGTAGAGTACAGTGGAGTACAGTAGAGGTAGAGTACAGTGGAGCACAGTAGAGGTAGAGTACAGTGGAGTACAGTGAAGCAGAGTAGAGGTGGATTACAATAGAGTACAGTAGAGGTAGAGAACAGTAGAGTAGAGGTAGAGTACATTGGAGTACAGTAGAGATAGAGTACAATGGAGCACAGTAGAGATAGACTAGAGTGGAGTACAGTAGAGGTAGAGTACAGTGGAGCACAGTAGAGGTAGAGTACAGTGGAGTACAGTGGAGCACAATAGAGGTGGAGTACAGTAGAGTACAGTAGAGCTAGAGAACAGTGGAGCACACTAGAGGTAGAGTACAGTGGAGCACAGTAGAGGTAGAGTACAGTGGAGCACAGTAGAGGTAGAGTACAGTGGAGTACAGCGGAGCACAGTAGAGGTGGAGTACAGTAGAGTACAGTAGAGATAGAGTACAGTGGAGGACAGTGGAGCAGAGTAGAGGTAGAGTACAGTGGAGTACAGCAGAGGTAGAGTACAGTGGAGTGAAGCAGAGGTAGAGTACAGTGGAGCACAGTAGAGGTGGAGTACAGTGGAGCACAGTAGAGGTGGAGTACAGTAGAAGACAGTAGAGGTAGAGAACAGTAGAGTACAGTAGAGGTAGAGTACAGTGGAGTACAGTAGAGACAGAGTACAGTGGAGCACAGTAGAGGTAGAGTAGAGTGGAGTACAGTAGAGGTAGAGTACAGTGGAGCACAGTAGAGGTAGCGTACAGTGGAGTACAGTAGAGGTAGAGTACAGTTGAGCAGGGTAGAGGTAGCGTACCGTGGAGTACAGTAGAGGTAGAGTACAGTGGAGTACAGAAGAGGTAGAGTACAGTGGAGCACAGTAGAGGTAGCGTACAGTGGAGCACAGTAGAGTTAGAGTAGAGTGGAGTACAGTAGAGGTAGAGTACAGTGGAGCACAGTAGAGGTAGAGTACAGTGGAGTACAGTAGAGGTAGAGTACAGTGGAGCACAGTAGAGGTAGAGTATAGTGGAGTACAGTGAAGCACAGTAGAGGTGGAGTACAGTAGAGTACAGTAGAGGTAGAGAACAGTAGTGTAGATGTAGAGTACATTGGAGTAAAGTAGAGATAGAGTACAATGGAGCACAGTAGAGATAGACTAGAGTGGAGTACAGTAGAGGTAGAGTACAGTGGAGCACAGTAGAGGTAGAGTACAGTGGAGTACAGTGGAGCACAGTAGAGGTGGAGTACAGTAGAGTACAGTAGAGGTAGAGAACAGTGGAGCACAGTAGAGGTAGAGTACAGTGGAGCACAGTAGAGGTAGAGTACAGTGGAGCACAGAAGAGGTAGAGTACAGTGGAGTACAGTAGAGAAAGAGTACAGTGGAGCACAGTAGAGGTAGAGTACAGTGGAGCACAGTAGAGGTAGAGAACAGTGGAGTACAGAAGAGGTAGAGTACAGTGGAGCACAGTAGAGGTAGCGTACAGTGGAGCACAGTAGAGTTAGAGTAGAGTGGAGTACAGTAGAGGTAGAGTACAGTGGAGCACAATAGAGGTAGAGTACAGTGGAGTACAGTAGAGGTAGAGTACAGTGGAGCACAGTAGAGGTAGAGTATAGTGGAGTACAGTGAAGCAAAGTAGAGGTGGAGTACAGTAGAGTACAGTAGAGGTAGAGAACAGTAGAGTAGAGGTAGAGTACATTGGAGTAAAGTAGAGATAGAGTACAATGGAGCACAGTAGAGATAGACTAGAGTGGAGTACAGTAGAGGTAGAGTACAGTGGAGCACAGTAGAGGTAGAGTACAGTGGAGTACAGTGGAGCACAGTAGAGGTGGAGTACAGTAGAGTACAGTAGAGGTAGAGAACAGTGGAGCACAGTAGAGGTAGAGTACAGTGGAGCACAGTAGAGGTAGAGTACAGTGGAGCACAGTAGAGGTAGAGTACAGTGGAGTACAGCGGAGCACAGTAGAGGTAGTGTAGAGTGGAGTACAGTAGAGGTAGAGTAAAGTGGAGCACAGTAGAGGTAGCGCACAGTGGAGTACAGTAGAGGTAGAGTACAGTGGATTACAGTGGAGGTAGAGTACAGTGCAGTACAGTAGAGGTAGAGTACAGAGGAGCACAGTAGAGGTAGAGTACAGTGGAGTACAGTAGAGGTAGAATACAGTGGAGCACAGTAGAGATAGAGTACAGTGGAGTACAGTGGAGCACAGTAGAGGTGGAGTACAATAGAGTACAGTTGAGGTAGAGAACAGTAGAGTACAGTAGAGGTAGAGTAAAGTGGAGTAGAGTAGAGGTTGAGTACAGTGGAGCACAGTAGAGGTAGAGTACAGTGGAGCACAGCAGAGGTAGAGTACAGTGGATCAAAGTAGAGATAGAGTACAGTGGAGTACAGTGGAGCACAGTAGAGGTAGAGTACAGTAGAGTACAGTGAAGGACAGTAGAGGTAGAGTTCGGTGGAGTACAGTAGAGGTAGAGTACAGTGGAGTACAGTAGCGGTAGAGTACAGTGGAGTACAGTGTAGCGCATTAGAGGTGGAGTACAGTAGAGTACAGTAGAGGTAGAGTACAGTGGAGTACAGTAGAGGTAGAGTACACTGGAGCACAGTAGAGGTAGAGTACAGTGGAGTACAGCGAAGCACAGTAGAGGTAGAATAGAGTGGAGTACAGTAGAGGTAGAGTACAGTGGAGCACAGTAGAGGTAGAGTACAGTGGAGAACAGTAGAGGTAGAGTACAGTGGAGTACAGTAGAGGTAGAGTACAGTGGTGCACAGTAGAAGTAGAGTACAGTGGAGTACATTGGAGCACAGTAGAGGTGGAGTACAGTAGAGTACAGTAGAGGTAGAGAACAGTCGAGTACAGTAGAGGTAGAGTACAGTGGAGTAGATTAGAGGTAGAGTACAGTGGAGCACAGTAGAGGTAGAGTACAGTGGAGCACAGCAGAGGTAGAGTACAGTGGATCACAGTAGAGATAGAGTACAGTGGAGTACAGCGGAGCACAGTAGAGGTGGAGTACAGTAGAGTACAGTAGAGATAGAGTACAGTGGAGCACAGTAGAGGTAGAGTAGAGTGGAGTACAGTAGAGGTAGAGTACAGTGGAGCACATTAGAGGTAGAGTACAGTGGAGTACAGTAGAGGTAGAGTACAGTGGAGCACAGTAGAGGTAGAGTACAGTAGAGTACAGTGGAGCACAGTAGAGGTGGAGTACAGTAGAGTACAGTAGAGGTAGAGTACAGTAGAGTACAGTAGAGGTAGAGTACAGTGGAGCACAGTAGAGGTAGAGTACAGTGGAGTACAGTAGAGGTAGAGTACAGTGGAGCACAGTAGAGGTAGAGTAGAGTGGAGTACAGTAGAGGTAGAGTACAGTGGAGCACAGTAGAGGTAGCGTACAGTGGAGTACAGTAGAGGTAGAGTAGAGTGGAGTACAGTAGAGGTAGAGTACAATGGAGCACATTAGAGGTAGAGTACAGTGGAGTACAGTAGAGGTAGAGTACAGTGGAGCACAGTAGAGGTAGAGTACAGTGGAGTACAGTGGAGCACAGTAGAGGTGGAGTACAGTAGAGTACAGTAGAGGTAGAGTACAGTAGAGTACAGTAGAGGTAGAGTACAGTGGAGCACAGTAGAGGTAGAGTACAGTGGAGTACAGTAGAGGTAGAGTACAGTGGAGCACAGTAGAGGTAGAGTAGAGTGGAGTACAGTAGAGGTAGAGTACAGTGGAGCACAGTAGAGGTAGCGTACAGTGGAGTACAGTAGAGGTAGAGTAGAGTGGAGTACAGTAGAGGTAGAGTACAGTGGAGCACAGTAGAGGTAGCGTACAGTGGAGTACAGAAGAGGTAGAGTACAGTGTAGCACAGTAGAGGTAGAGTGAAGTGGAGTACAGTAGAGGTAGAGTACAGTGGAGCACAGTAGAGTTAGAGTAGAGTGGAGTACAGTAGAGGTAGAGTACAGTGGAGCACAGTAGAGGTAGAGTACAGTGGAGTACAGTAGAGGTAGAGTACAGTGGAGCACAGTAGAGGTAGAGTACAGTGGAGTACAGTGAAGCAGAGTAGAGGTGGATTACAATAGAGTACAGTAGAGGTAGAGAACAGTAGAGTAGAGGTAGAGTACATTGGAGTACAGTAGAGATAGAGTACAATGGAGCACAGTAGAGATAGACTAGAGTGGAGTACAGTAGAGGTAGAGTACAGTGGAGCACAGTAGAGGTAGAGTACAGTGGAGTACAGTGGAGCACAATAGAGGTGGAGTACAGTAGAGTACAGTAGAGCTAGAGAACAGTGGAGCACACTAGAGGTAGAGTACAGTGGAGCACAGTAGAGGTAGAGTACAGTGGAGCACAGTAGAGGTAGAGTACAGTGGAGTACAGCGGAGCACAGTAGAGGTGGAGTACAGTAGAGTACAGTAGAGATAGAGTACAGTGGAGGACAGTGGAGCAGAGTAGAGGTAGAGTACAGTGGAGTACAGCAGAGGTAGAGTACAGTGGAGTGAAGCAGAGGTAGAGTACAGTGGAGCACAGTAGAGGTGGAGTACAGTGGAGCACAGTAGAGGTGGAGTACAGTAGAGTACAGTAGAGGTAGAGAACAGTAGAGTACAGTAGAGGTAGAGTACAGTGGAGTACAGTAGAGACAGAGTACAGTGGAGCACAGTAGAGGTAGAGTAGAGTGGAGTACAGTAGAGGTAGAGTACAGTGGAGCACAGTAGAGGTAGCATACATTGGAGTACAGTAGAGGTAGAGTACAGTTGAGCAGGGTAGAGGTAGCGTACCGTGGAGTACAGTAGAGGTAGAGTACAGTGGAGTACAGAAGAGGTAGAGTACAGTGGAGCACAGTAGAGGTAGCGTACAGTGGAGCACAGTAGAGTTAGAGTAGAGTGGAGTACAGTAGAGGTAGAGTACAGTGGAGCACAGTAGAGGTAGAGTACAGTGGAGTACAGTAGAGGTAGAGTACAGTGGAGCACAGTAGAGGTAGAGTATAGTGGAGTACAGTGAAGCACAGTAGAGGTGGAGTACAGTAGAGTACAGTAGAGGTAGAGAACAGTAGTGTAGATGTAGAGTACATTGGAGTAAAGTAGAGATAGAGTACAATGGAGCACAGTAGAGATAGACTAGAGTGGAGTACAGTAGAGGTAGAGTACAGTGGAGCACAGTAGAGGTAGAGTACAGTGGAGTACAGTGGAGCACAGTAGAGGTGGAGTACAGTAGAGTACAGTAGAGGTAGAGAACAGTGGAGCACAGTAGAGGTAGAGTACAGTGGAGCACAGTAGAGGTAGAGTACAGTGGAGCACAGAAGAGGTAGAGTACAGTGGAGTACAGTAGAGACAGAGTACAGTGGAGCACAGTAGAGGTAGAGTACAGTGGAGCACAGTAGAGGTAGAGAACAGTGGAGTACAGAAGAGGTAGAGTACAGTGGAGCACAGTAGAGGTAGCGTACAGTGGAGCACAGTAGAGTTAGAGTAGAGTGGAGTACAGTAGAGGTAGAGTACAGTGGAGCACAATAGAGGTAGAGTACAGTGGAGTACAGTAGAGGTAGAGTACAGTGGAGCACAGTAGAGGTAGAGTATAGTGGAGTACAGTGAAGCAAAGTAGAGGTGGAGTACAGTAGAGTACAGTAGAGGTAGAGAACAGTAGAGTAGAGGTAGAGTACATTGGAGTAAAGTAGAGATAGAGTACAATGGAGCACAGTAGAGATAGACTAGAGTGGAGTACAGTAGAGGTAGAGTACAGTGGAGCACAGTAGAGGTAGAGTACAGTGGAGTACAGTGGAGCACAGTAGAGGTGGAGTACAGTAGAGTACAGTAGAGGTAGAGAACAGTGGAGCACAGTAGAGGTAGAGTACAGTGGAGCACAGTAGAGGTAGAGTACAGTGGAGCACAGTAGAGGTAGAGTACAGTGGAGTATAGCGGAGCACAGTAGAGGTAGTGTAGAGTGGAGTACAGTAGAGGTAGAGTAAAGTGGAGCACAGTAGAGGTAACGCACAGTGGAGTACAGTAGAGGTAGAGTACAGTGGATTACAGTAGAGGTAGAGTACAGTGCAGTACAGTAGAGGTAGAGTACAGAGGAGCACAGTAGATGTAGAGTACAGTGGAGTACAGCGGAGCACAGTAGATGTAGAATAGAGTGGAGTACAGTAGAGGTAGAGTAGTGTGGAGCACAGTAAAGGTAGCGCACAGTGGAGTACAGTGGAGCAAATTAGAGGTGGAGCACAGTAGAGTACAGTAGAGGTAGAGTACAGTGGAGTACAGTAGAGGTAGAGTACAGTTGAGCACAGTAGAGGTAGAGTACAGTGGAGTACAGTAGAGGCAGAGTACAGTGGAGCACAGTAGAGGTAGAGTAGAGTGGAGTACAGTGGAGCACAGTAGAGGTGGAGTACAGTAGAGTACAGTAGAGGTAGAGAACAGTAGAGTACAGTAGAGGTAGAGTACAGTGGATTACAGTAGAGGTAGAGTACAGTGCAGTACAGTAGAGGTAGAGTACAGAGGAGCACAGTAGATGTAGAGTACAGTGGAGTACAGCGGAGCACAGTAGATGTAGAATAGAGTGGAGTACAGTAGAGGTAGAGTAGTGTGGAGCACAGTATAGGTAGCGTACAGTGGACTACAGTGGAGCACAGTAGAGGTAGAGTACAGTGGAGTACAGTAGAGGTAGAGTACAGTGGAGTAAAGTAGAGGTAGAGTACAGTGGAATACAGTGGAGCAAATTAGAGGTGGAGCACAGTAGAGTACAGTAGAGGTCGAGTACAGTGGAGTACAGTAGAGGTAGAGTACAGTGGAGTACAGTAGAGGTAGAGTACAGTTGAGCACAGTAGAGGTAGAGTACAGTGGAGTACAGTAGAGGCAGAGTACAGTGGAGTACAGTAGAGATAGAGTACAGTGGAGCACAGTAGAGATAGAGTACAGTGGAGTAGAGTAGAGGTAGAGTACAGTGGAGCACAGTAGAGGTAGAGTACAGTGGAGCACAGCAGAGGTAGAGTACAGTGGATCACAGTAGAGATAGAGTACAGTGGAGTACAGCGGAGCACAATAGAGGTGGAGTACAGTAGAGTACAGTAGAGATAGAGTACAGTGGAGCACAGTAGAGGTAGAATAGAGTGGAGTACATTAGAGGTAGAGTACAGTGGAGCATATTAGAGGTAGAGTACAGTGGAGTACAGTGGAGTACAGTAGAGGTAGAGTACAGTGGAGCACAGTAGAGGTAGAGTACAGTGGAGCACAGTAGAGGTAGAGTACAGTGGAGTACAGCGGAGCACAGTAGAGGTAGTGTAGAGTGGAGTACAGTAGAGGTAGAGTACAGTGGAGCACAGTAGAGGTAGCGCACAGTGGAGTACAGTAGAGGTAGAGTACAGTGGATTACAGTAGAGGTAGAGTACAGTGCAGTACAGTAGAGGTAGAGTACAGTGGAGCATAGTAGATGTAGAGTACAGTGGAGTACAGCGGAGCACAGTAGAGGTAGCGCACAGTGGAGTACAGTAGAGGTAGAGTACAGTGGAGTACAGTAGAGGTAGAGTACAGTGGAGCACAGTAGAGTTAGAGTAGAGTGGAGTACAGTAGAGGTAGAGTACAGTGGAGCACAGTAGAGGTAGAGTACAGTGGAGTACAGTAGAGGTAGAGTACAGTGGATTACAGTAGAGGTAGAGTACAGTGCAGTACAGTAGAGGTAGAGTACAGTGGAGCATAGTAGATGTAGAGTACAGTGGAGTACAGCGGAGCACAGTAGAGGTAGCGCACAGTGGAGTACAGTAGAGGTAGAGTACAGTGAAGTACAGTAGAGGTAGAGTACAGTGGAGCACAGTAGAGTTAGAGTAGAGTGGAGTACAGTAGAGGTAGAGTACAGTGGAGCACAGTAGAGGTAGAGTACAGTGGAGTACAGTAGAGGTAGAGTACAGTGGAGCACAGTAGAGGTAGAGTACAGTGGAGTACAGTGGAGCACAGTAGAGGTGGAGTACAGTAGAGTACAGTAGAGGTAGAGTACAGTAGAGTACAGTAGAGGTAGAGTACAGTGGAGCACAGTAGAGGTAGAGTACAGTGGAGTACAGTAGAGGTAGAGTACAGTGGAGCACAGTAGAGGTAGAGTAGAGTGGAGTACAGTAGAGGTAGAGTACAGTGGAGCACAGTAGAGGTAGCGTACAGTGGAGTACAGTAGAGGTAGAGTAGAGTGGAGTACAGTAGAGGTAGAGTACAGTGGAGCACAGTAGAGGTAGCGTACAGTGGAGTACAGTAGAGGTAGAGTAGAGTGCGGCACAGTAGAGGTAGCGTACCGTTGAGTACAGTAGAGGTAGAGTACAGTGGAGTACAGAAGAGGTAGAGTACAGTGGAGCACAGTAGAGGTAGAGTGGAGTGGAGTACAGTAGAGGTAGAGTACAGTGGAGCACAGTAGAGTTAGAGTAGAGTGGAGTACAGTAGAGGTAGAGTACAGTGGAGCACAGTAGAGGTAGAGTACAGTGGAGTACAGTAGAGGTAGAGTACAGTGGAGCACAGTAGAGGTAGAGTACAGTGGAGTACAGTGAAGCACAGTAGAGGTGGATTACAATAGAGTACAGTAGAGGTAGAGAACAGTAGAGTAGAGGTAGAGTACATTGGAGTACAGTAGAGATAGAGTACAATGGAGCACAGTAGAGATAGACTAGAGTGGAGTACAGTAGAGGTAGAGTACAGTGGAGCACAGTAGAGGTAGAGTACAGTGGAGTACAGTGGAGCACAGTAGAGGTGGAGTACAGTAGAGTACAGTAGAGCTAGAGAACAGTGGAGCACAGTAGAGGTAGAGTACAGTGGAGTACAGTGGAGCACAGTAGAGGTGGAGTACAGTAGAGTACAGTAGAGCTAGAGAACAGTGGAGCAGAGTAGAGGTAGAGTACAGTGGAGCACAGTAGAGGTAGAGTACAGTGGAGTACAGCGGAGCACAGTAGAGGTGGAGTACAGTAGAGTACGGTAGAGATAGAGTACAGTGGAGGACAGTAGAGGTAGAGTAGAGTGGAGTACAGTAGAGGTAGAGTACAGTGGAGCACAGTAGAGGTAGCGTACAGTGGAGTACAGTGGAGCAGAGTAGAGGTAGAGTACAGTGGATTACAGCAGAGGTAGAGTACAGTGGAGTACAGCAGAGGTAGAGTACAGTGGAGTACAGTGGAGCACATTAGAGGTGGAGTACAGTAGAGTACAGTAGAGGTAGAGAACAGTAGAGTACAGTAGAGGTAGAGTACAGTGGAGTACAGTAGAGACAGAGTACAGTGGAGCACAGTAGAGGTAGAGTAGAGTGGAGTACAGTAGAGGTAGAGTACAGTGGAGCACAGTAGAGGTAGCGTACAGTGGAGTACAGTAGAGGTAGAGTACAGTGGAGCAGGGTAGAGGTAGCGTACCGTGGAGTACAGTAGAGGTAGAGTACAGTGGAGTACAGAAGAGGTAGAGTACAGTGGAGCACAGTAGAGGTAGCGTACAGTGGAGCACAGTAGAGTTAGAGTAGAGTGGAGTACAGTAGAGGTAGAGTACAGTGGAGCACAGTAGAGGTAGAGTACAGTGGAGTACAGTAGAGGTAGAGTACAGTGGAGCAAAGTAGAGGTAGAGTATAGTCGAGTACAGTGAAGCACAGTAGAGGTGGAGTACAGTAGAGTACAGTAGAGGTAGAGAACAGTAGAGTAGAGGTAGAGTACATTGGAGTAAAGTAGAGATAGAGTACAATGGAGCACAGTAGAGATAGACTAGAGTGGAGTACAGTAGAGGTAGAGTACAGTGGAGCACAGTAGAGGTAGAGTACAGTGGAGCACAGTAGAGGTGGAGTACAGTAGAGTACAGTAGAGGTAGAGAACAGTGGAGCAGGGTAGAGGTAGAGTACAGTGGAGCACAGTAGAGGTAGAGTACAGTGGAGCACAGAAGAGGTAGAGTACAGTGGAGTACAGTAGAGACAGAGTACAGTGGAGAACAGTAGAGGTAGAGTACAGTGGAGCACAGTAGAGGTAGAGAACAGTGGAGCACAGTAGAGGTAGAGTACAGTGGAGCAGGGTAGAGGTAGCGTACCGTGGAGTACAGTAGAGGTAGAGTACAGTGGAGTACAGAAGAGGTAGAGTACAGTGGAGCACAGTAGAGGTAGCGTACAGTGGAGCACAGTAGAGTTAGAGTAGAGTGGAGTACAGTAGAGGTAGAGTACAGTGGAGCACAGTAGAGGTAGAGTACAGTGGAGCACAGTAGAGGTAGAGTACAGTGGAGCACAGTAGAGGTAGAGTATAGTGGAGTACAGTGAAGCACAGTAGAGGTGGAGTACAGTAGAGTACAGTAGAGGTAGAGAACAGTGGAGCACAGTAGAGGTAGAGTACAGTGGAGCACAGTAGAGGTAGAGTACAGTGGAGTACAGTAGAGGTAGAGTACAGTGGAGTACAGTAGAGGTAGAGTACAGTGGATTACAGTAGAGGTAGAGTACAGTGCAGTACAGTAGAGGTAGAGTACAGCGGAGCACAGTAGATGTAGAGTACAGTGGAGTACAGCGGAGCACAGTAGAGGTAGAATAGAGTGGAGTACAGTAGAGGTAGAGTAGTGTGGAGCACAGTATAGGTAGCGCACAGTGGAGTACAGTGGAGCACAGTAGAGGTAGAGTACAGTGGAGTACAGTAGAGGTAGAGTACAGTGGAGTAAAGTAGAGGTAGAGTACAGTGGAATACAGTGGAGCAAATTAGAGGTGGAGCACAGTAGAGTACAGTAGAGGTCGAGTACAGTGGAGTACAGTAGAGGTAGAGTACAGTGGAGTACAGTAGAGGTAGAGTACAGTTGAGCACAGTAGAGGTAGAGTACAGTGGAGTACAGTAGAGGCAGAGTACAGTGGAGTACAGTAGAGATAGAGTACAGTGGAGCACAGTAGAGATAGAGTACAGTGGAGTAGAGTAGAGGTAGAGTACAGTGGAGCACAGTAGAGGTAGAGTACAGTGGAGCACAGCAGAGGTAGAGTACAGTGGATCACAGTAGAGATAGAGTACAGTGGAGTACAGCGGAGCACAGTAGAGGTGGAGTACAGTAGAGTACAGTAGAGATAGAGTACAGTGGAGCACAGTAGAGGTAGAATAGAGTGGAGTACATTAGAGGTAGAGTACAGTGGAGCATATTAGAGGTAGAGTACAGTGGAGTACAGTGGAGTACAGTAGAGGTAGAGTACAGTGAAGTACAGAAGAGGTAGAGTACAGTGGAGCACAGTAGAGGTAGAGTAGATTGGAGTACAGTAGAGGTAGAGTACAGTGGAGCACAGTAGAGTTAGAGTAGAGTGGAGTACAGTAGAGGTAGAGTACAGTGGAGCACAGTAGAGGTAGAGTACAGTGGAGTACAGTAGAGGTAGAGTACAGTGGAGCACAGTAGAGGTAGAGTACAGTGGAGTACAGTGAAGCACAGTAGAGGTGGAGTACAGTAGAGTACAGTAGAGGTAGAGAACAGTGGAGCACAGTAGAGGTAGAGTACAGTGGAGCACAGTAGAGGTAGAGTACAGTGGAGCACAGTAGAGGTAGAGTACAGTGGAGTACAGCGGAGCACAGTAGAGGTAGTGTAGAGTGGAGTAGAGTAGAGGTAGAGTACAGTGGAGCAGAGTAGAGGTAGCGCACAGTGGAGTACAGTAGAGGTAGAGTACACTGGATTACAGTAGAGGTAGAGTACAGTGCAGTACAGTAGAGGTAGAGTACAGTGGAGCATAGTAGATGTAGAGTACAGTGGAGCACAGTAGAGGTAGAGTACAGTGGAGTACAGTGGAGGTAGAGTACAGTGGAGTACAGTAGAGGTAGAGTACAGTGGAGTACAGTAGAGGTAGAGTACAGTGGAGCACAGTAGAGGTAGAGTACAGTGGAGTACAGTGGAGCGCAGTAGAGGTGGAGTACAGTAGAGTACAGTAGAGGTAGAGTACAGTGGAGTAAAGTAGAGGTAGAGTACAGTGGAGCACAGTAGAGGTAGAGTACAGTGGAGTACAGTAGAGGTAGAGTACAGTGGAGCACAGTAGAGGTAGAGTACAGTGGAGTACAGTGGAGCGCAGTAGAGTTGGAGTACAGTAGAGTACAGTAGAGGTAGAGTACAGTAGAGTACAGTAGAGGTAGAGTACAGTGGAGCACAGTAGAGGTAGAGTACAGTGGAGTACAGTAGAGGAAGAGTACAGTGGAGCACAGTAGAGGTAGAGTAGAGTGGAGTACAGTAGAGGTAGAGTACAGTGGAGCACAGTAGAGGTAGCGTACAGTGGAGTACAGTAGAGGTAGAGTAGAGTGGAGCACAGTAGAGGTAGCGTACCGTTGAATACAGTAGAGGTAGAGTACAGTGGAGTACAGAAGAGGTAGAGTACAGTGGAGCACAGTAGAGGTAGAGTGGAGTGGAGTACAGTAGAGGTAGAGTACAGTGGAGCACAGTAGAGTTAGAGTAGAGTGGAGTACAGTAGAGGTAGAGTACAGTGGAGCACAGTAGAGGTAGAGTACAGTGGAGTACAGTAGAGGTAGAGTACAGTGGAGCACAGTAGAGGTAGAGTACAGTGGAGTACAGTGAAGCACAGTAGAGGTGGATTACAATAGAGTACAGTAGAGGTAGAGAACAGTAGAGTAGAGGTAGAGTACATTGGAGTACAGTAGAGATAGAGTACAATGGAGCACAGTAGAGATAGACTAGAGTGGAGTACAGTAGAGGTAGAGTACAGTGGAGCACAGTAGAGGTAGAGTACAGTGGAGTACAGTGGAGCACAGTAGAGGTGGAGTACAGTAGAGTACAGTAGAGCTAGAGAACAGTGGAGCACAGTAGAGGTAGAGTACAGTGGAGCATAGTAGAGGTAGAGTACAGTGGAGCACAGTAGAGGTAGAGTACAGTGGAGTACAGAGGAGCACAGTAGAGGTGGAGTACAGTAGAGTACAGTAGAGATAGAATACAGTGGAGGACAGTAGAGGTAGAGTAGAGTGGAGTACAGTAGAGGTAGAGTACAGTGGAGCACAGTAGAGGTAGCGTACAGTGGAGTACAGTGGAGCAGAGTAGAGGTAGAGTACAGTGGAGTACAGCAGAGGTAGAGTACAGTGGAGTACAGCAGAGGTAGAGTACAGTGGAGTACAGTGGAGCACATTAGAGGTGGAGTACAGTAGAGTACAGTAGAGGTAGAGAACAGTAGAGTACAGTAGAGGTAGAGTACAGTGGAGTACAGTAGAGACACAGTACAGTGGAGCACAGTAGAGGTAGAGTAGAGTGGAGTACAGTAGAGGTAGAGTACAGTGGAGCACAGTAGAGGTAGCGTACAGTGGAGTACAGTAGAGGTAGAGTACAGTGGAGCAGGGTAGAGGTAGCGTACCGTGGAGTACAGTAGAGGTAGAGTACAGTGGAGTACAGAAGAGGTAGAGTACAGTGGAGCACAGTAGAGGTAGAGTAGAGTGGAGTACAGTAGAGGTAGAGTACATTGGAGCACAGTAGAGTTAGAGTAGAGTGGAGTACAGTAGAGGTAGAGTACAGTGGAGCACAGTAGAGGTAGAGTACAGTGGAGTACAGTAGAGGTAGAGTACAGTGGAGCACAGTAGAGGTAGAGTATAGTGGAGTACAGTGAAGCACAGTAGAGGTGGAGTACAGTAGAGTACAGTAGAGGTAGAGAACAGTAGAGTAGAGGTAGAGTACATTGGAGTAAAGTAGAGATAGAGTATAATGGAGCACAGTAGAGATAGACTAGAGTGGAGTACAGTAGAGGTAGAGTACAGTGGAGCACAGTAGAGGTGGAGTACAGTAGAGTACAGTAGAGGTAGAGAACAGTGGAGCACAGTAGAGGTAGAGTACAGAGGAGCACAGTAGAGGTAGAGTACAGTGGAGCACAGTAGAGGTAGAGTACAGTGGAGTACAGCGGAGCACACTAGAGGTAGTGTAGAGTGGAGTACAGTAGAGGTAGAGTACAGTGGAGCACAGTAGAGGTAGCGCACAGTGGAGTACAGTAGAGGTAGAGTACAGTGGATTACAGTAGAGGTAGAGTACAGTGCAGTACAGTAGAGGTAGAGTACAGTGGAGCATAGTAGATGTAGAGTACAGAGGAGTACAGCGGAGCACAGTAGAGGTAGAATAGAGTGGAGTACAGTAGAGGTGGAGTAGTGTGGAGCACAGTATAGGTAGCGCACAGTGGAGTACAGTGGAGCACAGTAGAGGTAGAGTACAGTGGAGTACAGTAGAGGTAGAGTACAGTGGAGTACAGTAGAGGTAGAGTACAGTGGAATACAGTGGAGCAAATTAGAGGTGGAGCACAGTAGAGTACAGTAGAGGTAGAGTACAGTGGAGTACAGTAGAGGTAGAGTACAGTGGAGTACAGTAGAGGTAGAGTACAGTTGAGCACAGTAGAGGTAGAGTACAGTGGAGTAAAGTAGAGGCAGAGTACAGTGGAGCACAGTAGAGGTAGAGTAGAGTGGAGTACAGTGGAGCACAGTAGAGGTGGAGTACAGTAGAGTACAGTAGAGGTAGAGTACAGTGGAGTACAGTAGAGATAGAGTACAGTGGAGCACAGTAGAGATAGAGTACAGTGGAGTAGATTAGAGGTAGAGTACAGTGGAGCACAGTAGAGGTAGAGTAGAGTGGAGTACAGTAGAGGTAGAGTACAGTGGAAGATAGTAGAGGTAGAGTACAGTGGAGTACAGTAGAGGTAGAGTACAGTGGAGCACAGTAGAGTTAGAGTACAGTGGAGTACAGTGAAGCACAGAAGAGGTGGATTACAATAGAGTACAGTAGAGGTAGAGAACAGTAGAGTAGAGGTAGAGTACATTGGAGTACAGTAGAGATAGAGTACAATGGAGCACAGTAGAGATAGACTAGAGTGGAGTACAGTAGAGGTAGAGTACAGTGGAGCACAGTAGAGGTAGAGTACAATGGAGTACAGTGGAGCACAGTAGAAGTGGAGTACAGTAGAGTACAGTAGAGCTAGAGAACAGTGGAGCACAGTAGAGGTAGATTACAGTGGAGCACAGTAGAGGTAGAGTACAGTGGAGCACAGTAGAGGTAGAGTACAGTGGAGTACAGAGGAGCACAGTAGAGGTGGAGTACAGTAGAGTACAGTAGAGATAGAGTACAGTGGAGAACAGTAGAGGTAGAGTAGAGTGGAGTACAGTAGAGGTAGAGTACAGTGGAGCACAGTAGAGGTAGCGTACAGTGGAGTACAGTGGAGCAGAGTAGAGGTAGAGTACAGTGGAGTACAGCAGAGGTAGAGTACAGTGGAGTACAGCAGAGGTAGAGTACAGTGGAGTACAGTGGAGCACATTAGAGGTGGAGTACAGTAGAGTACAGTAGAGGTAGAGAACAGTAGAGTACAGTAGAGGTAGAGTACAGTGGAGTACAGTAGAGACAGAGTACAGTGGAGCACAGTAGAGGTAGAGTAGAGTGGAGTACAGTAGAGGTAGAGTACAGTGGAGCACAGTAGAGGTAGCGTAGAGTGGAGTACAGTAGAGGTAGAGTACAGTGGAGCAGGGTAGAGGTAGCGTACCGTGGAGTACAGTAGAGGTAGAGTACAGTGGAGTACAGAAGAGGTAGAGTACAGTGGAGCACAGTAGAGGTAGAGTAGAGTGGAGTACAGTAGAGGTAGAGTACAGTGGAGCACAGTAGAGTTAGAGTAGAGTGGAGTACAGTAGAGGTAGAGTACAGTGGAGCACAGTAGAGGTAGACTATAGTGGAGTACAGTGAAGCACAGTAGAGGTGGAGTACAGTAGAGTACAGTAGAGGTAGAGAACAGTAGAGTAGAGGTAGAGTACATTGGAGTAAAATAGAGATAGAGTACAATGGAGCACAGTAGAGATAGACTAGAGTGGAGTACAGTAGAGGTAGAGTACAGTGGAGCACAGTAGAGGTAGAGTACAGTGGAGTACAGTGGAGCACAGTAGAGGTGGAGTACAGTAGAGTACAGTAGAGGTAGAGAACAGTGGAGCACAGTAGAGGTAGAGTACAGTGGAGCATAGTAGAGGTAGAGTACAGTGGAGCACAGTAGAGGTAGAGTACAGTGGAGCACAGTAGAGGTAGAGTACAGTGGAGGTAGTGTAGAGTGGAGTACAGTAGAGGTAGAGTACAGTGGAGCACAGTAGAGGTAGCGCACAGTGGAGTGCAGTAGAGGTAGAGTACAGTGGATTACAGTAGAGGTAGAGTACAGTGCAGTACAGTAGAGGTAGAGTACAGTGGAGCATAGTAGATGTAGAGTACAGTGGAGTACAGCGGAGCACAGTAGAGGTAGAATAGAGTGGAGTACAGTAGAGGTGGAGTAGTGTGGAGCACAGTATAGGTAGCGCACAGTGGAGTACAGTGGAGCACAGTAGAGGTAGAGTACAGTGGAGTACAGTAGAGGTAGAGTACAGTGGAGTACAGTAGAGGTAGAGTACAGTGGAATACAGTGGAGCAAATTAGAGGTGGAGCACAGTAGAGTACAGTAGAGGTAGAGTACAGTGGAGTACAGTAGAGGTAGAGTACAGTGGAGTACAGTAGAGGTAGAGTACAGCTGAGCACAGTAGAGGTAGAGTACAGTGGAGTACAGTAGAGGCAGAGTACAGTGGAGCACAGTAGAGGTAGAGTAGAGTGGAGTACAGTGGAGCACAGTAGAGGTGGAGTACAGTAGAGTACAGTAGAGGTAGAGAACAGTAGAGTACAGTAGAGGTAGAGTACAGTGGAGTACAGTAGAGATAGAGTACAGTGGAGCACAGTAGAGATAGAGTACAGTGGAGTAGATTAGAGGTAGAGTACAGTGGAGCACAGTAGAGGTAGAGTACAGTGGAGCACAGCAGAGGTAGAGTACAGTGGATCACAGTAGAGATAGAGTACAGTGGAGTACAGCGGAGCACAGTAGAGGTGGAGTACAGTAGAGTACAGTAGAGAGAGAGTACAGTGGAGCACAGTAGAGGTAGAGTAGAGTGGAGTACAGTAGAGGTAGAGTACAGTGGAGCATATTAGAGGTAGAGTACAGTGGAGTACAGTGGAGTGCAGTAGAGGTAGAGTACAGTAGAGTACAGAAGAGGTAGAGTACAGTGGAGCACAGTAGAGGTAGAGTAGAGGGGAGTACAGTAGAGGTAGAGTACAGTGGAGCACAGTAGAGTTAGAGTAGAGTGGAGTACAGTAGAGGTAGAGTACAGTGGAGCACAGTAGAGGTAGAGTACAGTGGAGTACAGTAGAGGTAGAGTACAGTGGAGCACAGTAGAAGTAGAGTACAGTGGAGTACAGTGAAGCACAGTAGAGGTGGAGTACAGTAGAGTACAGTAGAGGTAGAGAACAGTAGAGTAGAGGTAAAGTTCATTGGAGTAAAGTAGAGATAGAGTACAATGGAGCACAGTAGAGATAGACTAGAGTGGAGTACAGTAGAGGTAGAGTACAGTGGAGCACAGTAGAGGTAGAGTACAGTGGAGTACAGTGGAGCACAGTAGAGGTGGAGTACAGTAGAGTACAGTAGAGGTAGAGAACAGTGGAGCACACTAAAGGTAGAGTACAGTGGAGCACAGTAGAGGTAGAGTACAGTGGAGCACAGTAGAGGTAGAGTACAGTGGAGTACAGCGGAGCACAGTAGAGGTAGTGTAGAGTGGAGTACAGTAGAGGTAGAGTACAGTAGAGCACAGTAGAGGTAGCGCACAGTGGAGTACAGTAGAGGTAGAGTACAGTGGATTACAGTAGAGGTAGAGTACAGTGCAGTACAGTAGAGGTAGAGTACAGTGGAGCATAGTAGATGCAGAGTACAGTGGAGTACAGCGGAGCACAGTAGAGGTAGAGTAGAGTGGAGTACAGTAGAGGTAGAGTAGTGTGGAGCACAGTATAGGTAGCGCACAGTGGAGTACAGTGGAGCACAGTAGAGGTAGAGTACAGTGGAGTACAGTAGAGGTAGAGTACAGTGGAGTACAGTAGAGGTAGAGTACAGTGGAATACAGTGGAGCAAATTAGAGGTGGAGCACAGTAGAGTACAGTAGAGGTAGAGAACAGTAGAGTACAGTAGAGGTAGAGTACAGTGGAGTACAGTAGAGGTAGAGTACAGTTGAGCACAGTAGAGGTAGAGTACAGTGGAGTACAGTAGAGGCAGAGTACAGTGGAGCACAGTAGAGGTAGAGTAGAGTGGAGTACAGTGGAGCACAGTAGAGGTGGAGTACAGTAGAGGTAGAGAACAGTAGAGTACAGTAGAGGTAGAGTACAGTGGAGTACAGTAGAGATAGAGTACAGTGGAGCACAGTAGAGATAGAGTAGAGTGGAGTAGAGTAGAGGTAGAGTAAAGTGGAGCACAGTAGAGGTAGAGTACAGTGGAGCACAGCAGAGGTAGAGTACAGTGGATCACAGTAGAGATAGAGTACAGTGGAGTACAGTGGAGCACATTAGAGGTGGAGTACAGTAGAGTACAGTAGAGGTAGAGAACAGTAGAGTACAGTAGAGGTAGAGTACAGTGGAGTACAATAGAGACAGAGTACAGTGGAGCACAGTAGAGGTAGAGTAGAGTGGAGTACAGTAGAGGTAGAGTACAGTGGAGCACAGTAGAGGTAGCGTACAGTGGAGTACAGTAGAGGTAGAGTACAGTGGAGCAGGGTAGAGGTAGCGTACCGTGGAGTACAGTAGAGGTAGAGTACAGTGGAGTACAGAAGAGGTAGAGTACAGTGGAGCACAGTAGAGGTAGAGTAGAGTGGAGTACAGTAGAGGTAGAGTACAGTGGAGCACAGTAGAGTTAGAGTATAGTGGAGTACAGTAGAGGTAGAGTACAGTGGAGCACAGTAGAGGTAGAGTATAGTGGAGTACAGTGAAGCACAGTAGAGGTGGAGTACAGTAGAGTACAGTAGAGGTAGAGAACAGTAGAGTAGAGGTAGAGTACATTGGAGTAAAATAGAGATAGAGTACAATGGAGCACAGTAGAGATAGACTAGAGTGGAGTACAGTAGAGGTAGAGTACAGTGGAGCACAGTAGAGGTAGAGTACAGTGGAGTACAGTGGAGCACAGTAGAGGTGGAGTACAGTAGAGTACAGTAGAGGTAGAGAACAGTGGAGCACAGTAGAGGTAGAGTACAGTGGAGCATAGTAGAGGTAGAGTACAGTGGAGCACAGTAGAGGTAGAGTACAGTGGAGCACAGTAGAGGTAGAGTACAGTGGAGGTAGTGTAGAGTGGAGTACAGTAGAGGTAGAGTACAGTGGAGCACAGTAGAGGTAGTGCACAGTGGAGTGCAGTAGAGGTAGAGTACAGTGGATTACAGTAGAGGTAGAGTACAGTGCAGTACAGTAGAGGTAGAGTACAGTGGAGCATAGTAGATGTAGAGTACAGTGGAGTACAGCGGAGCACAGTAGAGGTAGAATAGAGTGGAGTACAGTAGAGGTGGAGTAGTGTGGAGCACAGTATAGGTAGCGCACAGTGGATTACAGTGGAGCACAGTAGAGGTAGAGTACAGTGGAGTACAGTAGAGGTAGAGTACAGTGGAGTACAGTAGAGGTAGAGTACAGTGGAATACAGTGGAGCAAATTAGAGGTGGAGCACAGTAGAGTACAGTAGAGGTAGAGTACAGTGGAGTACAGTAGAGGTAGAGTACAGTGGAGTACAGTAGAGGTAGAGTACAGTTGAGCACAGTAGAGGTAGAGTACAGTGGAGTACAGTAGAGGCAGAGTACAGTGGAGCACAGTAGAGGTAGAGTAGAGTGGAGTACAGTGGAGCACAGTAGAGGTGGAGTACAGTAGAGTACAGTAGAGGTAGAGAACAGTAGAGTACAGTAGAGGTAGAGTACAGTGGAGTACAGTAGAGATAGAGTACAGTGGAGCACAGTAGAGATAGAGTACAGTGGAGTAGATTAGAGGTAGAGTACAGTGGAGCACAGTAGAGGTAGAGTACAGTGGAGCACAGCAGAGGTAGAGTACAGTGGATCACAGTAGAGATAGAGTACAGTGGAGTACAGCGGAGCACAGTAGAGGTGGAGTACAGTAGAGTACAGTAGAGAGAGAGTACAGTGGAGCACAGTAGAGGTAGAGTAGAGTGGAGTACAGTAGAGGTAGAGTACAGTGGAGCATATTAGAGGTAGAGTACAGTGGAGTACAGTGGAGTACAGTAGAGGTAGAGTACAGTAGAGTACAGAAGAGGTAGAGTACAGTGGAGCACAGTAGAGGTAGAGTAGAGGGGAGTACAGTAGAGGTAGAGTACAGTGGAGCACAGTAGAGTTAGAGTAGAGTGGAGTACAGTAGAGGTAGAGTACAGTGGAGCACAGTAGAGGTAGAGTACAGTGGAGTACAGTAGAGGTAGAGTACAGTGGAGCACAGTAGAGGTAGAGTACAGTGGAGTACAGTGAAGCACAGTAGAGGTGGAGTACAGTAGAGTACAGTAGAGGTAGAGAACAGTAGAGTAGAGGTAGAGTTCATTGGAGTAAAGTAGAGATAGAGTACAGTGGAGCACAGTAGAGGTAGAGTACAGTGGAGTACAGTGAAGCACAGTAGAGGTGGAGTACAGTAGAGTACAGTAGAGGTAGAGAACAGTAGAGTAGAGGTAGAGTTCATTGGAGTAAAGTAGAGATAGAGTACAATGGAGCACAGTAGAGATAGACTAGAGTGGAGTACAGCAGAGGTAGAGTACAATGGAGCACAGTAGAGGTAGAGTACAGTGGAGTACAGTTGAGCACAGTAGAGGTGGAGTACAGTAGAGTACAGTAGAGGTAGAGTACAGTGCAGTACAGTAGAGGTAGAGTACAGTGGAGCATAGTAGATGCAGAGTACAGTGGAGTACAGCGGAGCACAGTAGAGGTAGAATAGAGTGGAGTAAGGTAGAGGTAGAGTAGTGTGGAGCACAGTATAGGTAGCGCACAGTGGAGTACAGTGGAGCACAGTAGAGGTAGAGTACAGTGGAGTACAGTAGAGGTAGAGTACAGTGGAGTACAGTAGAGGTAGAGTACAGTGGAATACAGTGGAGCAAATTAGAGGTGGAGCACAGTAGAGTACAGTAGAGGTAGAGAACAGTAGAGTACAGTAGAGGTAGAGTACAGTGGAGTACAGTAGAGGTAGAGTACAGTTGAGCACAGTAGAGGTAGAGTACAGTGGAGTACAGTAGAGGCAGAGTAAAGTGGAGCACAGTAGAGGTAGAGTAGAGTGGAGTACAGTGGAGCACAGTAGAGGTGGAGTACAGTAGAGGTAGAGAACAGTAGAGTACAGTAGAGGTAGAGTACAGTGGAGTACAGTAGAGATAGAGTACAGTGGAGCACAGTAGAGATAGAGTAGAGTGGAGTAGAGTAGAGGTAGAGTACAGTGGAGCACAGTAGAGGTAGAGTACAGTGGAGCACAGCAGAGGTAGAGTACAGTGGATCACAGTAGAGATAGAGTACAGTGGAGTACAGCGGAGCACAGTAGAGGTGGAGTACAGTAGAGTACAGTAGAGATAGAGTACAGTGGAGCACAGTAGAGGTAGAGTAGAGTGGAGTACAGTAGAGGTAGAGTACAGTGGAGTACATTAGAGGTAGAGTACAGTGGAGTACAGTGGAGCACAGTAGAGGTGGAGTACAGTAGAGTACAGTAGAGGTAGAGAACAGTAGAGTACAGTAGAGGTAGAGTACAGTTGAGTAGAGTAGAGGTAGAGTACAGTGGAGCACAGTAGAGGTAGAGTACAGTGGAGCACAGCAGAGGTAGAGTACAGTGGATCACAGTAGAGATAGAGTACAGTGGAGTACAGTGGAGCACAGTAGAGGTGGAGTACAGTAGAGTACAGTAGAGATAGAGTACAGTGGAGCACAGTAGAGGTAGAGTAGAGTGGAGTACAGTAGAGGTAGAGTACAGTGGAGCACATTAGAGGTAGAGTACAGTGGAGTACAGTAGAGGTAGAGTACAGTGGAGCAGAGTAGAGGTAGAGTACAGTGGAGTACAGTGGAGCACAGTAGAGGTGGAGTACAGTAGAGTACAGTAGAGGTAGAGTACAGTAGAGTACAGTAGAGGTAGAGTACAGTGGAGCACAGTAGAGGTAGAGTACAGTGGAGTACAAGATGTAGAGTACAGTGGTGCACAGTAGAGGTAGAGTACAGTGGAGTACAGTGGAGCAAAGTAGAGGTGGAGTACAGTAGAGTACAGTAGAGGTAGAGAACAGTAGAGTACAGTAGAGGTAGAGTACAGTGGAGTAGAGTAGAGGTAGAGTACAATGGAGCACAGTAGAGGTAGAGTACAGTGGAGCACAGCAGAGGTAGAGTACAGTGGATCACAGTAGAGATAGAGTACAGTGGAGTACAGCGGAGCACAGTAGAGGTGGAGTACAGTAGAGTACAGTAGAGATAGAGTACAGTGGAGCACAGTAGAGGTAGAGTAGAGTGGAGTACAGTAGAGGTAGAGTACAGTGGAGCACAGTAGAGGTAGAGTACAGTGGAGTACAGTAGAGGTAGAGTATAGTGGAGCACAGTAGAGGTAGAGTACAGTGGAGTAGAGTAGAGGTAGAGTACAGTGGAGCACAGTAGAGGTAGAGCACAGTGGAGTACAGTAGAGGTAGAGTACAGTGGAGCACAGTAGAGGTAGCGTACTTTGTAGTACAGTAGAGGTAGAGTACAGTGGAGCACAGTAGAGGTAGAGTACAGTGGAGTACAGCAGAGGTAGAGTACAGTGGAGCACAGTAGAGGTAGAGTACAGTGGAGTACAGCGGAGCACAGTAGAGGTAGAGTAGAGTGGAGTACAGTAGAGGTAGAGTACAGTGGAGCACAGTAGAGGTGGAGTACAGTAGAGTACAGTAGAGATAGAGTACAGTGGAGCACAGTAGAGGTAGAGTAGAGTGGAGTACAGTAGAGGTAGAGTTCAGTGGAGCACAGTAGAGGTAGAGTACAGTGGAGTACAGTAGAGGTAGAGTACAGTGGAGCACAGTAGAGGTAGAGTACAGTGGAGTACAGTGGAGCACAGTAGAGGTGGAGTACAGTAGAGTACAGTAGTGGTAGAGAACAGTAGAGTACAGAAGAGGTAGAGTACAGTGGAGCACAGTAGAGGTAGAGTACAGTGGAGCACAGTAGAGGTAGAGTACAGTGGAGTACAGTGGAGCACAGTAGAGGTGGAGTACAGTAGAGTACAGTAGTGGTAGAGAACAGTAGAGTACAGAAGAGGTAGAGTACAGTGGAGCACACTAGAGGTAGAGTACAGTGGAGCACAGTAGAGGTGGAATACGGTATAGCACAGTAGAGGTAGAGTACAGTGGAGTACAGTAGAGGTAGAGTACAGTGGAGTACAGCAGAGCACAGTAGAGGTGGAGTACAGTATAGTACAGTAGAGATAGAGTACAGTGGAGCACAGTAGAGGTAGAGTAAAGTGGAGTACAGTAGAGGTAGAGTAGAGTGGAGCACAGTAGAGGGTAGAGTACAGTGGAGTACAGCGGAGCACAGTAGAGGTAGAGTAGAGTGGAGTACAGTAGAGGTAGAGTATAGTGGAGCACAGTAGAGGTAGCGTACAGTGGAGCACAGTAGAGGTAGAGTACAGTGGAGTACAGCGGAGCACAGTAGAGGTAGAGTAGAGTGGAGTACAGTAGAGGCAGAGTACAGTGGAGCACAGTAGAGGTAGCGTACAGTGGAGTACAGTGGAGCACAGTAGAGGTGGAGTACAGTAGAGTACAGTAGAGATAGAGTACAGTGGATCACAGTAGAGGAAGAGTAGAGTGGAGTAGAGTAGAGGTAGAGTACAGTGGAGCACAGTAGAGGTAGAGTACAGTGGAGTACAGTAGAGGTAGAGTACAGTGGAGCACTAGAGGTAGAGCACAGTAGAGGTGGAGTACAGTATAGTACAGTAGAGATAGAGTACAGTGGAGCACAGTAGAGGTAGAGTAAAGTGGAGTACAGTAGAGGTAGAGTACAGTGGAGCACAGTAGAGGGTAGAGTACAGTGGAGTACAGCGGAGCACAGTAGAGGTAGAGTAGAGTGGAGTACAGTAGAGGTAGAGTACAGTGGAGCACAGTAGAGGTAGAGTATAGTGGAGTACAGTGGAGCAGAGTAGAGGTAGAGTACAATGGAGTACAGTAGTGGTAGAGTACAGTGGAGTACAGCAGTGGTAGAAAACAGTGGAGTACAGTGGAGCACATTAGAGGTAGAGTATAGTAGAGTACAGTAGAGGTAGAGTACAGTGGAGCACAGTAGAGGTAGAGTACAGTGGAGTACAGTAGAGGTAGAGTACAGTGGAGCACAGTAGAGTTAGAGTAGAGTGGAGTACAGTAGAGGTAGAGTACAGTGGAGCACAGTAGAGGTAGCGTACAGTGGAGTACAGTAGAGGTAGAGTACAGTGGAGCACAGTAGAGGTAGCGTACCGTGGAGTACAGTAGAGGTAGAGTACAGTGGAGTACAGTAGAGGTAGAGTACAGTGGAGTACAGTGGATCACAGTAGAGGTGGAGTACAGTAGAGTACAGTAGAGGTAGAGAACAGTAGAGTACAGAAGAGGTAGAGTACAGTGGAGCACAGTAGAGGTAGAGTAGAGTGGAGCACAGTAGAGGTGGAGTACGGTATAGCACAGTAGAGGTAGAGTACAGTGGAGTACAGTAGAGGTAGAGTACAGTGGAGTACAACGGAGCACAGTAGAGGTGGAGTACAGTATAGTACAGTAGAGATAGAGTACAGTGGAGCACAGTAGAGGTAGAGTAAAGTGGAGTACAGTAGAGGTAGAGTACAGTGGAGCACAGTAGAGGGTAGAGTACAGTGGAGTACAGCGGAGCACAGTAGAGGTAGAGTAGAGTGGCGTACAGTAGAGGTAGAGTACAATGGAGCACAGTAGAGGTAGCGTACAGTGGAGTACAGTGGAGCAGAGTAGAGGTAGAGTACAGTGGAGTACAGCAGAGGTAGAGTACAGTGGAGTACAGTGGAGCACATTAGAGGTGGAGTACAGTAGAGTACAGTAGAGGTAGAGAACAGTAGAGTACAGTAGAGGTAGAGTACAGTAGAGTACAGTAGAGACAGAGTACAGTGGAGCACAGTAGAGGTAGAGTACAGTGGAGTACAGTAGAGGTAGAGTACAGTGGAGCACAGTAGAGGTAGCGTACAGTGGAGTACAGTAGAGGTAGAGTACAGTGGAGCACAGTAGAAGTAGAGTAGAGTGGAGAACAGTAGAGGTAGAGTACAGTGGAGCACAGTAGAGTTAGAGTAGAGTGGAGTACAGTAGAGGTAGAGTACAGTGGAGCACAGTAGAGGTAGAGTACAGTGGAGTACAGTAGAGGTAGAGTACAGTTGAGCACAGTAGAGGTAGAGTACAGTGGAGTACAGTAGAGGCAGAGTACAGTGGAGCACAGTAGAGGTAGAGTAGAGTGGAGTACAGTGGAGCACAGTAGATGTGGAGTACAGTAGAGTACAGTAGAGGTAGAGAACAGTAGAGTACAGTAGAGGTAGAGTACAGTGGAGTACAGTAGAGATAGAGTACAGTGGAGCACAGTAGAGATAGAGTAGAGTGGAGTAGAGTAGAGGTAGAGTACAGTGGAGCACAGTAGAGGTAGAGTACAGTGGAGCACATTAGAGATAGAGTACAGTGGAGTACAGCGGAGCACAGTAGAGGTGGAGTACAGTAGAGTACAGTAGAGATAGAATACAGTGGAGCACAGTAGAGGTAGAGTAGAGTGGAGTACAGTAGAGGTAGAGTACAGTGGAGCACATTAGAGGTAGAGTACAGTGGAGTACAGTGGAGCACAGTAGAGGTGGAGTACAGTAGAGTACAGTAAAGGTAGAGAACAGTAGAGTACAGTAGAGGTAGAGTACAGTGGAGTAGAGTAGAGGTAGAGTACAGTGGAGCACAGTAGAGGTAGAGTACAGTGGAGTACAGCAGAGGTAGAGTACAGTGGATCACAGTAGAGATAGAGTACAGTGGAGTACAGTAGAGGTAGAGTAGAGTGGAGTACAGTAGAGGTAGAGTACAGTGGAGTACAGTAGAGGTAGAGTACAGTTGAGCACAGTAGAGGTAGAGTACAGTGGAGTACAGTAGAGGCAGAGTACAGTGGAGCACAGTAGAGGTAGAGTAGAGTGGAGTACAGTGGAGCACAGTAGAGGTGGAGTACAGTAGAGTACAGTAGAGGTAGAGAACAGTAGAGTACAGTAGAGGTAGAGTACAGTGGAGCACAGTAGAGATAGAGTACAGTGGAGTAGAGTAGAGGTAGACTACAGTGGAGCACAGTAGAGGTAGAGTACAGTGGAGCACAGCAGAGGTAGAGTACAGTGGATCACAGTAGAGATAGAGTACAGTGGAGTACAGCGGAGCACAGTAGAGGTGGAGTACAGTAGAGTACAGTAGAGATAGAGTACAGTGGAGCACAGTAGAGGTAGAGTTGAGTGGAGTACAGTAGAGGTAGAGTACAGTGGAGCACATTAGAGGTAGAGTACAGTGGAGTACTGTGGAGCACAGTAGAGGTGGAGTACAGTAGAGTATAGTAGAGGTAGACAACAGTAGAGTACAGTAGAGGTAGAGTACAGTGGAGTAGAGTAGAGGTAGAGTACAGTAGAGGTAGAGTACAGTGGAGTAGAGTAGAGGTAGAGTACAGTGGAGCACAGTAGAGGTAGAGTACAGTGGAGCACAGCAGAGGTAGAGTACAGTGGATCACAGTAGAGATAGAGTACAGTGGAGTACAGTGGAGCACAGTAGAGGTGGAGTACAGTAGAGTACAGTAGAGATAGAGTACAGTGGAGCACAGTAGAGGTAGAGTACAGTGGAGTACAGTAGAGGTAGAGTACAGTGGAGTACAGTAGAGGTAGAGTACAGTGGAGCACAGTAGAGGTAGCGTACAGTGGTGTACAGTAGAGGTAGAGTAGAGTGGAGCACAGTAGAGGTAGCGTACCGTTGATTACAGTAGAGGTAGAGTACAGTGGAGTACAGAAGAGGTAGAGTACAGTGTAGCACAGTAGAGGTAGAGTGGAGTGGAGTACAGTAGAGGTAGAGTACAGTGGAGCACAGTAGAGTTAGAGTAGAGTGGAGTACAGTAGAGGTAGAGTACAGTGGAGCACAGTAGAGGTAGAGTACAGTGGAGTACAGTAGAGGTAGAGTACAGTGGAGCACAGTAGAGGTAGAGTACAGTGGAGTACAGTGAAGCACAGTAGAGGTGGATTACAATAGAGTACAGTAGAGGTAGAGAACAGTAGAGTAGAGGTAGAGTACATTGGAGTACAGTAGAGATAGAGTACAATGGAGCACAGTAGAGATAGACTAGAGTGGAGTACAGTAGAGGTAGAGTACAGTGGAGCACATTAGAGGTAGAGTACAGTGGAGTACAGTGGAGCACAGTAGAGTTGGAGTACAGTAGAGTACAGTAGAGCTAGAGAACAGTGGAGCACACTAGAGGTAGAGTACAGTGGAGCACAGTAGAGGTAGAGACAGTGGAGCACAGTAGAGGTAGAGTACAGTGGAGCACAGTAGAGGTAGAGTACAGTGGAGTACAGCGGAGCACAGTAGAGGTGGAGTACAGTAGAGTACAGTAGAGATAGAGTACAGTGGAGGACAGTAGAGGTAGTGTAGAGTGGAGTACAGTAGAGGTAGAGTACAGTGGAGCACAGTAGAGGTAGCGTACAGTGGAGTACAGTGGAGCAGAGTAGAGGTAGAGTACAGTGGAGTACAGCAGAGGTAGAGTACAGTGGAGTACAGCAGAGGTAGAGTACAGTGGAGTACAGTGGAGCACAGTAGAGGTGGAGTACAGTAGAGTACAGTAGAGGTAGAGAACAGTAGAGTACAGTAGAGGTAGAGTACAGTGGAGTACAGTAGAGACAGAGTACAGTGGAGCACAGTAGAGGTAGAGTAGAGTGGAGTACAGTAGAGGTAGAGTACAGTGGAGCACAGTAGAGGTAGCGTACAGTGGAGTACAGTAGAGGTAGAGTACAGTTGAGCAGGGTAGAGGTAGCGTACCGTGGAGTACAGTAGAGGTAGAGTACAGTGGACTACAGAAGAGGTAGAGTACAGTGGAGCACAGTAGAGGTAGCGTACAGTGGAGCACAGTAGAGTTAGAGTAGAGTGGAGTACAGTAGAGGTAGAGTACAGTGGAGCACAGTAGAGGTAGAGTACAGTGGAGTACAGTAGAGGTAGAGTACAGTGGAGCACAGTAGAGGTAGAGTATAGTGGAGTACAGTGAAGCACAGTAGAGGTGGAGTACAGTAGAGTACAGTAGAGGTAGAGAACAGTAGTGTAGAGGTAGAGTACATTGGAGTAAAGTAGAGATAGAGTACAATGGAGCACAGTAGAGATAGACTAGAGTGGAGTACAGTAGAGGTAGAGTACAGTGGAGCACAGTAGAGGTAGAGTACAGTGGAGTACAGTGGAGCACAGTAGAGGTGGAGTACAGTAGAGTACAGTAGAGGTAGAGAACAGTGGAGCACAGTAGAGGTAGAGTACAGTGGAGCACAGTAGAGGTAGAGTACAGTGGAGCACAGAAGAGGTAGAGTACAGTGGAGTACAGTAGAGACAGAGTACAGTGGAGCACAGTAGAGGTAGAGTACAGTGGAGCACAGTAGAGGTAGAGAACAGTGGAGCACAGTAGAGGTAGAGTACAGTGGAGTACAGTAGAGGTAGAGTACAGTGGAGCAGGGTAGAGGTAGCGTACCGTGGAGTAAAGTAGAGGTAGAGTACAGTGGATTACAGAAGAGGTAGAGTACAGTGGAGCACAGTAGAGGTAGCGTACAGTGGAGCACAGTAGAGTTAGAGTAGAGTGGAGTACAGTAGAGGTAGAGTACAGTGGAGCACAATAGAGGTAGAGTACAGTGGATCAAAGTAGAGATAGAGTACAGTGGAGTACAGTGGAGCACAGTAGAGGTAGAGTACAGTAGAGTACAGTGAAGGACAGTAGAGGTAGAGTTCGGTGGAGTACAGTAGAGGTAGAGTACAGTGGAGTACAGTAGCGGTAGAGTACAGTGGAGTACAGTGGAGCGCATTAGAGGTGGAGTACAGTAGAGTACAGTAGAGGTAGAGTACAGTGGAGTACAGTAGAGGTAGAGTACAGTGGAGTACAGTAGAGGTTGAGTACAGTGGAGCACAGTAGAGGTAGAGTACAGTGGAGTACAGCGGAGCACAGTAGAGGTGGAGTACAGTAGAGTACAGTAGAGATAGAGTACAGTGGAGCACAGTAGAGGTAGAGTAGAGTGGAGTACAGTAGAGGTAGAGTACAGTGGAGCACATTAGAGGTAGAGTACAGTGGAGTACAGTAGAGGTAGAGTACAGTGGAGTACAGTAGAGATAGAGTACAGTGGAGCACAGTAGAGATAGAGTACAGTGGAGTAGATTAGAGGTAGAGTACAGTGGAGCACAATAGAGGTAGAGTAGAGTGGAGTACAGTAGAGGTAGAGTACAGTGGAAGACAGTAGAGGTAGAGTACAGTGGAGTACAGTAGAGGTAGAGTACAGTGGAGCACAGCAGAGTTAGAGTACAGTGGAGTACAGTGAAGCACAGAAGAGGTTGAGTACAGTAGAGTACAGTAGAGATAGAGTACAGTGGAGCACAGTAGAGGTAGAGTACAGTGGAGCACAGCAGAGGTAGAGTACAGTGGATCACAGTAGAGATAGAGTACAGTGGAGTACAGCGGAGCACAGTAGAGGTGGAGTACAGTAGAGTACAGTAGAGATAGAGTACAGTGGAGCACAGTAGAGGTAGAGTAGAGTGGAGTACAGTAGAGGTAGAGTACAGTGAAGCACATTAGAGGTAGAGTACAGTGGAGTACAGTAGAGGTAGAGTACAGTGGAGCACAGTAGAGGTAGAGTACAGTGGAGTACAGTGGAGCACAGTAGAGGTGGAGTTCAGTAGAGTACAGTAGAGGTAGAGTACAGTAGAGTACAGTAGAGGTAGAGTACAGTTGATTACAGTAGAGGTAGAGTACAGTGCAGTACAGTAGAGGTAGAGTACAGTGGAGCATAGTAGATGTAGAGTACAGTGGAGTACAGCGGAGCACAGTAGAGGTAGAATAGAGTGGAGTGCAGTAGAGGTAGAGTAGTGTGGAGCACAGTATAGGTAGCGCACAGTGGAGTACATTGGAGCACAGTAGAGGTAGAGTACAGTGGAGTACAGTAGAGGTAGAGTACAGTGGAATACAGTGGAGCAAATTAGAGGTGGAGCACAGTAGAGTACAGTAGAGGTAGAGTACAGTGGAGTACAGTAGAGGTAGAGTACAGTGGAGTACAGTAGAGGTAGAGTACAGTTGAGCACAGTAGAGGTAGAGTACAGTGGAGTACAGTAGAGGCAGAGTACAGTGGAGCACAGTAGAGGTAGAGTAGAGTGGAGTACAGTGGAGCACAGTAGAGGTGGAGTACAGTAGAGTACAGTAGAGGTAGAGAACAGTGGAGTAGAGTAGAGGTAGAGTACAGTGGAGCACAGTAGAGGTAGAGTACAGTGGAGCACAGCAGAGGTAGAGTACAGTGGATCACAGTAGAGAGAGTACAGTGGAGTACAGCGGAGCACAGTAGAGGTGGAGTACAGTAGAGTACAGTAGAGATAGAGTACAGTGGAGCACAGTAGAGGTAGAGTAGAGTGGAGTACAGTAGAGGTAGAGTACAGTGGAGCACATTAGAGGTAGAGTACAGTGGAGTACTGTGGAGCACAGTAGAGGTGGAGTACAGTAGAGTATAGTAGAGGTAGACAACAGTAGAGTACAGTAGAGGTAGAGTACAGTGGAGTAGAGTAGAGGTAGAGTACAGTAGAGGTAGAGTACAGTGGAGTAGAGTAGAGGTAGAGTACAGTGGAGCACAGTAGAGGTAGAGTACAGTGGAGCACAGCAGAGGTAGAGTACAGTGGATCACAGTAGAGATAGAGTACAGTGGAGCACAGTAGAGGTGGAGTACAGTAGAGTACAGTAGAGATAGAGTACAGTGGAGCACAGTAGAGGTAGAGTAGAGTGGAGTACAGTAGAGGTAGAGTACAGTGGAGTAAAGTAGAGATAGAGTACAATGGAGCACAGTAGAGATAGACTAGAGTGGAGTACAGTAGAGGTAGAGTACAGTGGAGCACAGTAGAGGTAGAGTAGAGTGGATCACAGTAGAGATAGAGTACAGTGGAGTACAGTGGAGCACAGTAGAGGTGGATTACAGTAGAGTACAGTAGAGATAGAGTACAGTGGAGCACAGCAGAGGTAGAGTAGAGTGGAGTACAGTAGAGGTAGAGTACATTGGAGTAAAGTAGAGATAGAGTACAATGGAGCACAGTAGAGATAGACAAGAGTGGAGTACAGTAGAGGTAGAGTACAGTGGAGCACAGTAGAGGTAGAGTACAGTGGAGTAGAGTGGAGCACAGTAGAGGTGGAGTACAGTAGAGTACAGCAGAGGTAGAGAACAGTGGAGCACAGTAGAGGTAGAGTACAGTGGAGCACAGTAGAGGTAGAGTACAGTGGAGCACAGTAGAGGTAGAGTACAGTGGAGTACAGCGGAGCACAGTAGAGGTAGTGTAGAGTGGAGTACAGTAGAGGTAGAGAACAGTAGAGTAGAGGTAGAGTACATTGGAGTAAAGTAGAGATAGAGTACAATGGAGCACAGTAGAGATAGACTAGAGTGGAGTACAGTAGAGGTAGAGTACAGTGGAGCACAGTAGAGGTAGCGCACAGTGGAGTACAGTAGAGGTAGAGTACAGTGGATTACAGTAGAGGTAGAGTACAGTGGAGCAGAGTAGAGGTAGAGTACAGTGGAGTACAGTAGAGGTAGAGTACAGTGGAGCACAGTAGAGGTAGCGCACAGTGGAGTACAGTAGAGGTAGAGTACAGTGGATTACAGTAGAGGTAGAGTACAGTGGAGCAGAGTAGATGTAGAGTACAGTGGAGTACAGCGGAGCACAGTAGAGGTAGAATAGAGTGGAGTGCAGTAGAGGTAGAGTAGTGTGGAGCACAGTATAGGTAGCGCACAGTGGAGTACAGTGGAGCACAGTAGAGGTAGAGTACAGTGGAGTACAGTAGAGGTAGAGTACAGTCGAGTACAGTAGAGGTAGAGTACAGTGGAATACAGTGGAGCAAATTAGAGGTGGAGCACAGTAGAGTACAGTAGAGGTAGAGTACAGTGGAGTACAGTAGAGGTAGAGTACAGTGGAGTACAGTAGAGGTAGAGTACAGTTGAGCACAGTAGAGGTAGAGTACAGTGGAGTACAGTAGAGGCAGAGTACAGTGGAGCACAGTAGAGGTAGAGTAGAGTGGAGTACAGTGGAGCACAGTAGAGGTGGAGTACAGTAGAGTACAGTAGAGGTAGAGAACAGTAGAGTACAGTAGAGGTAGAGTACAGTGGAGCACAGTAGAGATAGAGTACAGTGGAGTAGAGTAGAGGTAGAGTACAGTGGAGCACAGTAGAGGTAGAGTACAGTGGAGCACAGCAGAGGTAGAGTACAGTGGATCACAGTAGAGATAGAGTACAGTGGAGTACAGCGGAGCACAGTAGAGGTGGAGTACAGTAGAGTACAGTAGAGATAGAGTACAGTGGAGCACAGTAGAGGTAGAGTAGAGTGGAGTACAGTAGAGGTAGAGTACAGTGGAGCACATTAGAGGTAGAGTAGAGTGGAGTACAGTGGAGCACAGTAGAGGTGGAGTACAGTAGAGTACAGTAGAGGTAGAGAACAGTAGAGTACAGTAGAGGTAGAGTACAGTGGAGTACAGTAGAGATAGAGTACAGTGGAGCACAGTAGAGATAGAGTACAGTGGAGTAGATTAGAGGTAGAGTACAGTGGAGCACAATAGAGGTAGAGTAGAGTGGAGTACAGTAGAGGTAGAGTACAGTGGAAGACAGTAGAGGTAGAGTACAGTGGAGTACAGTAGAGGTAGAGTACAGTGGAGCACAGTAGAGTTAGAGTACAGTGGAGTACAGTGAAGCACAGAAGAGGTGGAGTACAGTAGAGTACAGTAGAGATAGAGTACAGTGGAGCACAGTAGAGGTAGAGTACAGTGGAGCACAGCAGAGGTAGAGTACAGTGGATCACAGTAGAGATAGAGTACAGTGGAGTACAGCGGAGCACAGTAGAGGTGGAGTACAGTAGAGTACAGTAGAGATAGAGTACAGTGGAGCACAGTAGAGGTAGAGTAGAGTGGAGTACAGTAGAGGTAGAGTACAGTGAAGCACATTAGAGGTAGAGTACAGTGGAGTACAGTAGAGGTAGAGTACAGTGGAGCACAGTAGAGGTAGAGTACAGTGGAGTACAGTGGAACACAGTAGAGGTGGAGTACAGTAGAGTACAGTAGAGGTAGAGTACAGTAGAGTACAGTAGAGGTAGAGTACAGTGGATTACAGTAGAGGTAGAGTACAGTGCAGTACAGTAGAGGTAGAGTACAGTGGAGCATAGTAGATGTAGAGTACAGTGGAGTACAGCGGAGCACAGTAGAGGTAGAATAGAGTGGAGTGCAATAGAGGTAGAGTAGTGTGGAGCACAGTATAGGTAGCGCACAGTGGAGTACATTGGAGCACAGTAGAGGTAGAGTACAGTGGAGTACAGTAGAGGTAGAGTACAGTGGAATACAGTGGAGCAAATTAGAGGTGGAGCACAGTAGAGTACAGTAGAGGTAGAGTACAGTGGAGTACAGTAGAGGTAGAGTACAGTGGAGTACAGTAGAGGTAGAGTACAGTTGAGCACAGTAGAGGTAGAGTACAGTGGAGTACAGTAGAGGCAGAGTACAGTGGAGCACAGTAGAGGTAGAGTAGAGTGGAGTACAGTGGAGCACAGTAGAGGTGGAGTACAGTAGAGTACAGTAGAGGTAGAGAACAGTAGAGTACAGTAGAGGTAGAGTACAGTGGAGCACAGTAGAGATAGAGTACAGTGGAGTAGAGTAGAGGTAGAGTACAGTGGAGCACAGTAGAGGTAGAGTACAGTGGAGCACAGCAGAGGTAGAGTACAGTGGATCACAGTAGAGATAGAGTACAGTGGAGTACAGCAGAGCACAGTAGAGGTGGAGTACAGTAGAGTACAGTAGAGATAGAGTACAGTGGAGCACAGTAGAGGTAGAGTAGAGTGGAGTACAGTAGAGGTAGAGTACAGTGGAGCACATTAGAGGTAGAGTACAGTGGAGTACTGTGGAGCAAAGTAGAGGTGGAGTACAGTAGAGTATAGTAGAGGTAGACAACAGTAGAGTACAGTAGAGGTAGAGTACAGTGGAGTAGAGTAGAGGTAGAGTACAGTAGAGGTAGAGTACAGTGGAGTAGAGTAGAGGTAGAGTACAGTGGAGCACAGTAGAGGTAGAGTACAGTGGAGCACAGCAGAGGTAGAATACAGTGGATCACAGTAGAGATAGAGTACAGTGGAGTACAGTGGAGCACAGTAGAGGTGGAGTACAGTAGAGTACAGTAGAGATAGAGTACAGTGGAGCACAGTAGAGGTAGAGTAGAGTGGAGTACAGTAGAGGTAGAGTACAGTGGAGTAAAGTAGAGATAGAGTACAATGGAGCACAGTAGAGATAGACTAGAGTGGAGTACAGTAGAGGTAGAGTACAGTGGAGCACAGTAGAGGTAGAGTAGAGTGGATCACAGTAGAGATAGAGTACAGTGGAGTACAGTGGAGCACAGTAGAGGTGGATTACAGTAGAGTACAGTAGAGATAGAGTACAGTGGAGCACAGCAGAGGTAGAGTAGAGTGGAGTACAGTAGAGGTAGAGTACATTGGAGTAAAGTAGAGATAGAGTACAATGGAGCACAGTAGAGATAGACTAGAGTGGAGTACAGTAGAGGTAGAGTACAGTGGAGCACAGTAGAGGTAGAGTACAGTGGAGTAAAGTGGAGCACAGTAGAGGTGGAGTACAGTAGAGTACAGCAGAGGTAGAGAACAGTGGAGCACAGTAGAGGTAGAGTACAGTGGAGCACAGTAGAGGTAGAGTACAGTGGAGCACAGTAGAGGTAGAGTACAGTGGAGTACAGCGGAGCACAGTAGAGGTAGTGTAGAGTGGAGTACAGTAGAGGTAGAGAACAGTAGAGTAGAGGTAGAGTACATTGGAGTAAAGTAGAGATAGAGTACAATGGAGCACAGTAGAGATAGACTAGAGTGGAGTACAGTAGAGGTAGAGTACAGTGGAGCACAGTAGAGGTAGCACACAGTGGAGTACAGTAGAGGTAGAGTACAGTGGATTACAGTAGAGGTAGAGTACAGTGCAGTACAGTAGAGGTAGAGTACAGTGGAGCATAGTAGATGTAGAGTACAGTGGAGTACAGCGGAGCACAGTAGAGGTAGAATAGAGTGGAGTGCAGTAGAGGTAGAGTAGTGTGGAGCACAGTATAGGTAGCGCACAGTGGAGTACAGTGGAGCACAGTAGAGGTAGAGTACAGTGGAGTACAGTAGAAGT
Organism: Tiaroga cobitis; assembly: GCA_030578255.1. Classification (NCBI taxonomy): domain Eukaryota; kingdom Metazoa; phylum Chordata; class Actinopteri; order Cypriniformes; family Leuciscidae; genus Tiaroga; species Tiaroga cobitis. The sequence continues at coordinate 36,056,109 of CM060604.1, forward strand.
AGAGTACAGTCGAGTACAGTAGAGGTAGAGTACAGTGGAATACAGTGGAGCAAATTAGAGGTGGAGCACAGTAGAGTACAGTAGAGGTAGAGTACAGTGGAGTACAGTAGAGGTAGAGTACAGTGGAGTACAGTAGAGGTAGAGTACAGTTGAGCACAGTAGAGGTAGAGTACAGTGGAGTACAGTAGAGGCAGAGTACAGTGGAGCACAGTAGAGGTAGAGTAGAGTGGAGTACAGTGGAGCACAGTAGAGATAGAGTACAGTGGAGTAGAGTAGAGGTAGAGTACAGTGGAGCATAGTAGAGGTAGAGTACAGTGGAGCACAGCAGAGGTAGAGTACAGTGGATCACAGTAGAGATAGAGTACAGTGGAGTACAGCGGAGCACAGTAGAGGTGGAGTACAGTAGAGTACAGTAGAGATAGAGTACAGTGGAGCACAGTAGAGGTAGAGTAGAGTGGAGTACAGTAGAGGTAGAGTACAGTGGAGCACATTAGAGGTAGAGTACAGTGGAGTACTGTGGAGCACAGTAGAGGTGGAGTACAGTAGAGTATAGTAGAGGTAGACAACAGTAGAGTACAGTAGAGGTAGAGTACAGTGGAGTAAAGTAGAGGTAGAGTACAGTAGAGGTAGAGTACAGTGGAGTAGAGTAGAGGTAGAGTACAGTGGAGCACAGTAGAGGTAGAGTACAGTGGAGCACAGCAGAGGTAGAGTACAGTGGATCACAGTAGAGATAGAGTACAGTGGAGTACAGTGGAGCACAGTAGAGGTGGAGTACAGTAGAGTACAGTAGAGATAGAGTACAGTGGAGCACAGTAGAGGTAGAGTAGAGTGGAGTACAGTAGAGGTAGAGTACAGTGGAGTAAAGTAGAGACAGAGTACAATGGAGCACAGTAGAGATAGACTAGAGTGGAGTACAGTAGAGGTAGAGTACAGTGGAGCACAGTAGAGGTAGAGTAGAGTGGATCACAGTAGAGATAGAGTACAGTGGAGTACAGTGGAGCACAGTAGAGGTGGATTACAGTAGAGTACAGTAGAGATAGAGTACAGTGGAGCACAGCAGAGGTAGAGTAGAGTTTAGTACAGTAGAGGTAGAGTACATTGGAGTAAAGTAGAGATAGAGTACAATGGAGCACAGTAGAGAATGACTAGAGTGGAGTACAGTAGAGGTAGAGTACAGTGGAGCACAGTAGAGGTAGAGTACAGTGGAGTACAGTGGAGCACAGTAGAGGTGGAGTACAGTAAAGTACAGCAGAGGTAGAGAACAGTGGAGCACAGTAGAGGTAGAGTACAGTGGAGCACAGTAGAGGTAGAGTACAGTGGAGCACAGTAGAGGTAGAGTACAGTGGAGTACAGCGGAGCACAGTAGAGGTAGTGTAGAGTGGAGTACAGTAGAGGTAGAGAACAGTAGAGTAGAGGTAGAGTACATTGGAGTAAAGTAGAGATAGAGTACAATGGAGCACAGTAGAGATAGACTAGAGTGGAGTACAGTAGAGGTAGAGTACAGTGGAGCACAGTAGAGGTAGCGCACAGTGGAGTACAGTAGAGGTAGAGTACAGTGCAGTACAGTAGAGGTAGAGTACAGTGGAGCATAGTAGATGTAGAGTACAGTGGAGTACAGCGGAGCACAGTAGAGGTAGAATAGAGTGGAGTGCAGTAGAGGTAGAGTAGTGTGGAGCACAGTAGAGGTAGAGAACAGTGGAGCACAGTAGAGGTAGAGTACAGTGGAGTACAGTAGAGGTAGAGTACAGTGGAGCAGGGTAGAGGTAGCGTACCGTGGAGTACAGTAGAGGTAGAGTACAGTGGAGTACAGAAGAGGTAGAGTACAGTGGAGCACAGTAGAGGTAGCGTACAGTGGAGCACAGTAGAGTTAGAGTAGAGTGGAGTACAGTAGAGGTAGAGTACAGTGGAGCACAATAGAGGTAGAGTACAGTGGATCAAAGTAGAGATAGAGTACAGTGGAGTACAGTGGAGCAGAGTAGAGGTAGAGTACAGTAGAGTACAGTGAAGGACAGTAGAGGTAGAGTTCGGTGGAGTACAGTAGAGGTAGAGTACAGTGGAGTACAGTAGCGGTAGAGTACAGTGGAGTACAGTGGAGCGCATTAGAGGTGGAGTACAGTAGAGTACAGTAGAGGTAGAGTACAGTGGAGTACAGTAGAGGTAGAGTACAGTGGAGTACAGTAGAGGTTGAGTACAGTGGAGCACAGTAGAGGTAGAGTACAGTGGAGTACAGCGGAGCACAGTAGAGGTGGAGTACAGTAGAGTACAGTAGAGATAGAGTACAGTGGAGCACAGTAGAGGTAGAGTAGAGTGGAGTACAGTAGAGGTAGAGTACAGTGGAGCACATTAGAGGTAGAGTACAGTGGAGTACAGTAGAGGTAGAGTACAGTGGAGTACAGTAGAGAAAGAGTACAGTGGAGCACAGTAGAGATAGAGTACAGTGGAGTAGATTAGAGGTAGAGTACAGTGGAGCACAATAGAGGTAGAGTAGAGTGGAGTACAGTAGAGGTAGAGTACAGTGGAAGACAGTAGAGGTAGAGTACAGTGGAGTACAGTAGAGGTAGAGTACAGTGGAGCACAGTAGAGTTAGAGTACAGTGGAGTACAGTGAAGCACAGAAGAGGTGGAGTACAGTAGAGTACAGTAGAGATAGAGTACAGTGGAGCACAGTAGAGGTAGAGTACAGTGGAGCACAGCAGAGGTAGAGTACAGTGGATCACAGTAGAGATAGAGTACAGTGGAGTACAGCGGAGCACAGTAGAGGTGGAGTACAGTAGAGTACAGTAGAGATAGAGTACAGTGGAGCACAGTAGAGGTAGAGTAGAGTGGAGTACAGTAGAGGTAGAGTACAGTGAAGCACATTAGAGGTAGAGTACAGTGGAGTACATTAGAGGTAGAGTACAGTGGAGCACAGTAGAGGTAGAGTACAGTAGAGTACAGTAGAGGTAGAGTACAGTGGATTACAGTAGAGGTAGAGTACAGTGCAGTACAGTAGAGGTAGAGTACAGTGGAGCATAGTAGATGTAGAGTACAGTGGAGTACAGCGGAGCACAGTAGAGGTAGAATAGAGTGGAGTGCAGTAGAGGTAGAGTAGTGTGGAGCACAGTATAGGTAGCGCACAGTGGAGTACAGTAGAGGTAGAGTACAGTGGAATACAGTGGAGCAAATTAGAGGTGGAGCACAGTAGAGTACAGTAGAGGTAGAGTACAGTGGAGTACAGTAGAGGTAGAGTACAGTGGAGTACAGTAGAGGTAGAGTACAGTTGAGCACAGTAGAGGTAGAGTACAGTGGAGTACAGTAGAGGCAGAGTACAGTGGAGCACAGTAGAGGTAGAGTAGAGTGGAGTACAGTGGAGCACAGTAGAGGTGGAGTACAGTAGAGTACAGTAGAGGTAGAGAACAGTAGAGTACAGTAGAGGTAGAGTACAGTGGAGCACAGTAGAGATAGAGTACAGTGGAGTAGAGTAGAGGTAGAGTACAGTGTAGCACAATAGAGGTAGAGTAGAGTGGAGTACAGTGGAGCACAGTAGAGGTGGAGTACAGTAGAGTACAGTAGAGGTAGAGAACAGTAGAGTACAGTAGAGGTAGAGTACAGTGGAGTACAGTAGAGATAGAGTACAGTGGAGCACAGTAGAGATAGAGTACAGTGGAGTAGATTAGAGGTAGAGTACAGTGGAGCACAATAGAGGTAGAGTAGAGTGGAGTACAGTAGAGGTAGAGTACAGTGGAAGACAGTAGAGGTAGAGTACAGTGGAGTACAGTAGAGGTAGAGTACAGTGGAGCACAGTAGAGTTAGAGTACAGTGGAGTACAGTGAAGCACAGAAGAGGTGGAGTACAGTAGAGTACAGTAGAGATAGAGTACAGTGGAGCACAGTAGAGGTAGAGTACAGTGGAGCACAGCAGAGGTAGAGTACAGTGGATCACAGTAGAGATAGAGTACAGTGGAGTACAGCGGAGCACAGTAGAGGTGGAGTACAGTAGAGTACAGTAGAGATAGAGTACAGTGGAGCACAGTAGAGGTAGAGTAGAGTGGAGTACAGTAGAGGTAGAGTACAGTGAAGCACATTAGAGGTAGAGTACAGTGGAGTACATTAGAGGTAGAGTACAGTGGAGCACAGTAGAGGTAGAGTACAGTGGAGTACAGTGGAGCACAGTAGAGGTGGAGTACAGTAGAGTACAGTAGAGGTAGAGTACAGTAGAGTACAGTAGAGGTAGAGTACAGTGGATTACAGTAGAGGTAGAGTACAGTGCAGTACAGTAGAGGTAGAGTACAGTGGAGCATAGTAGATGTAGAGTACAGTGGAGTACAGCGGAGCACAGTAGAGGTAGAATAGAGTGGAGTGCAGTAGAGGTAGAGTAGTGTGGAGCACAGTATAGGTAGCGCACAGTGGAGTACAGTAGAGGTAGAGTACAGTGGAATACAGTGGAGCAAATTAGAGGTGGAGCACAGTAGAGTACAGTAGAGGTAGAGTACAGTGGAGTACAGTAGAGGTAGAGTACAGTGGAGTACAGTAGAGGTAGAGTACAGTTGAGCACAGTAGAGGTAGAGTACAGTGGAGTACAGTAGAGGCAGAGTACAGTGGAGCACAGTAGAGGTAGAGTAGAGTGGAGTACAGTGGAGCACAGTAGAGGTGGAGTACAGTAGAGTACAGTAGAGGTAGAGAACAGTAGAGTACAGTAGAGGTAGAGTACAGTGGAGCACAGTAGAGATAGAGTACAGTGGAGTAGAGTAGAGGTAGAGTACAGTGTAGCACAATAGAGGTAGAGTAGAGTGGAGTACAGTGGAGCACAGTAGAGGTGGAGTACAGTAGAGTACAGTAGAGGTAGAGAACAGTAGAGTACAGTAGAGGTAGAGTACAGTGGAGTACAGTAGAGATAGAGTACAGTGGAGCACAGTAGAGATAGAGTACAGTGGAGTAGATTAGAGGTAGAGTACAGTGGAGCACAATAGAGGTAGAGTAGAGTGGAGTACAGTAGAGGTAGAGTACAGTGGAAGACAGTAGAGGTAGAGTACAGTGGAGTACAGTAGAGGTAGAGTACAGTGGAGCACAGTAGAGTTAGAGTACAGTGGAGTACAGTGAAGAACAGAAGAGGTGGAGTACAGTAGAGTACAGTAGAGATAGAGTACAGTGGAGCACAGTAGAGGTAGAGTACAGTGGAGCACAGCAGAGGTAGAGTACAGTGGATCACAGTAGAGATAGAGTACAGTGGAGTACAGCGGAGCACAGTAGAGGTGGAGTACAGTAGAGTACAGTAGAGATAGAGTACAGTGGAGCACAGTAGAGGTAGAGTAGAGTGGAGTACAGTAGAGGTAGAGTACAGTGAAGCACATTAGAGGTAGAGTACAGTGGAGTACAGTAGAGGTAGAGTACAGTGGAGCACAGTAGAGGTAGAGTACAGTGGAGTACAGTGGAACACAGTAGAGGTGGAGTACAGTAGAGTACAGTAGAGGTAGAGTACAGTAGAGTACAGTAGAGGTAGAGTACAGTGGATTACAGTAGAGGTAGAGTACAGTGCAGTACAGTAGAGGTAGAGTACAGTGGAGCATAGTAGATGTAGAGTACAGTGGAGTACAGCGGAGCACAGTAGAGGTAGAATAGAGTGGAGTGCAATAGAGGTAGAGTAGTGTGGAGCACAGTATAGGTAGCGCACAGTGGAGTACATTGGAGCACAGTAGAGGTAGAGTACAGTGGAGTACAGTAGAGGTAGAGTACAGTGGAATACAGTGGAGCAAATTAGAGGTGGAGCACAGTAGAGTACAGTAGAGGTAGAGTACAGTGGAGTACAGTAGAGGTAGAGTACAGTGGAGTACAGTAGAGGTAGAGTACAGTTGAGCACAGTAGAGGTAGAGTACAGTGGAGTACAGTAGAGGCAGAGTACAGTGGAGCACAGTAGAGGTAGAGTAGAGTGGAGTACAGTGGAGCACAGTAGAGGTGGAGTACAGTAGAGTACAGTAGAGGTAGAGAACAGTAGAGTACAGTAGAGGTAGAGTACAGTGGAGCACAGTAGAGATAGAGTACAGTGGAGTAGAGTAGAGGTAGAGTACAGTGGAGCACAGTAGAGGTAGAGTACAGTGGAGCACAGCAGAGGTAGAGTACAGTGGATCACAGTAGAGATAGAGTACAGTGGAGTACAGCAGAGCACAGTAGAGGTGGAGTACAGTAGAGTACAGTAGAGATAGAGTACAGTGGAGCACAGTAGAGGTAGAGTACAGTGGAGCACAGCAGAGGTAGAGTACAGTGGATCACAGTAGAGATAGAGTACAGTGGAGTACAGCGGAGCACAGTAGAGGTGGAGTACAGTAGAGTACAGTAGAGATAGAGTACAGTGGAGCACAGTAGAGGTAGAGTACAGTGAAGCACATTAGAGGTAGAGTACAGTGGAGTACATTAGAGGTAGAGTACAGTGGAGCACAGTAGAGGTAGAGTACAGTGGAGTACAGTGGAGCACAGTAGAGGTGGAGTACAGTAGAGTACAGTAGAGGTAGAGTACAGTAGAGTACAGTAGAGGTAGAGTACAGTGGATTACAGTAGAGGTAGAGTACAGTGCAGTACAGTAGAGGTAGAGTACAGTGGAGCATAGTAGATGTAGAGTACAGTGGAGTACAGCGGAGCACAGTAGAGGTAGAATAGAGTGGAGTGCAGTAGAGGTAGAGTAGTGTGGAGCACAGTATAGGTAGCGCACAGTGGAGTACAGTAGAGGTAGAGTACAGTGGAATACAGTGGAGCAAATTAGAGGTGGAGCACAGTAGAGTACAGTAGAGGTAGAGTACAGTGGAGTACAGTAGAGGTAGAGTACAGTGGAGTACAGTAGAGGTAGAGTACAGTTGAGCACAGTAGAGGTAGAGTACAGTGGAGTACAGTAGAGGCAGAGTACAGTGGAGCACAGTAGAGGTAGAGTAGAGTGGAGTACAGTGGAGCACAGTAGAGGTGGAGTACAGTAGAGTACAGTAGAGGTAGAGAACAGTAGAGTACAGTAGAGGTAGAGTACAGTGGAGCACAGTAGAGATAGAGTACAGTGGAGTAGAGTAGAGGTAGAGTACAGTGTAGCACAATAGAGGTAGAGTAGAGTGGAGTACAGTGGAGCACAGTAGAGGTGGAGTACAGTAGAGTACAGTAGAGGTAGAGAACAGTAGAGTACAGTAGAGGTAGAGTACAGTGGAGTACAGTAGAGATAGAGTACAGTGGAGCACAGTAGAGATAGAGTACAGTGGAGTAGATTAGAGGTAGAGTACAGTGAAGCACATTAGAGGTAGAGTACAGTGGAGTACATTAGAGGTAGAGTACAGTGGAGCACAGTAGAGGTAGAGTACAGTGGAGTACAGTGGAGCAGAGTAGAGGTGGAGTACAGTAGAGTACAGTAGAGGTAGAGTACAGTAGAGTACAGTAGAGGTAGAGTACAGTGGATTACAGTAGAGGTAGAGTACAGTGCAGTACAGTAGAGGTAGAGTACAGTGGAGCATAGTAGATGTAGAGTACAGTGGAGTACAGCGGAGCACAGTAGAGGTAGAATAGAGTGGAGTGCAGTAGAGGTAGAGTAGTGTGGAGCACAGTATAGGTAGCGCACAGTGGAGTACAGTAGAGGTAGAGTACAGTGGAATACAGTGGAGCAAATTAGAGGTGGAGCACAGTAGAGTACAGTAGAGGTAGAGTACAGTGGAGTACAGTAGAGGTAGAGTACAGTGGAGTACAGTAGAGGTAGAGTACAGTTGAGCACAGTAGAGGTAGAGTACAGTGGAGTACAGTAGAGGCAGAGTACAGTGGAGCACAGTAGAGGTAGAGTAGAGTGGAGTACAGTGGAGCACAGTAGAGGTGGAGTACAGTAGAGTACAGTAGAGGTAGAGAACAGTAGAGTACAGTAGAGGTAGAGTACAGTGGAGCACAGTAGAGATAGAGTACAGTGGAGTAGAGTAGAGGTAGAGTACAGTGTAGCACAATAGAGGTAGAGTAGAGTGGAGTACAGTGGAGCACAGTAGAGGTGGAGTACAGTAGAGTACAGTAGAGGTAGAGAACAGTAGAGTACAGTAGAGGTAGAGTACAGTGGAGTACAGTAGAGATAGAGTACAGTGGAGCACAGTAGAGATAGAGTACAGTGGAGTAGATTAGAGGTAGAGTACAGTGGAGCACAATAGAGGTAGAGTAGAGTGGAGTACAGTAGAGGTAGAGTACAGTGGAAGACAGTAGAGGTAGAGTACAGTGGAGTACAGTAGAGGTAGAGTACAGTGGAGCACAGTAGAGTTAGAGTACAGTGGAGTACAGTGAAGCACAGAAGAGGTGGAGTACAGTAGAGTACAGTAGAGATAGAGTACAGTGGAGCACAGTAGAGGTAGAGTACAGTGGAGCACAGCAGAGGTAGAGTACAGTGGATCACAGTAGAGATAGAGTACAGTGGAGTACAGCGGAGCACAGTAGAGGTGGAGTACAGTAGAGTACAGTAGAGATAGAGTACAGTGGAGCACAGTAGAGGTAGAGTAGAGTGGAGTACAGTAGAGGTAGAGTACAGTGAAGCACATTAGAGGTAGAGTACAGTGGAGTACAGTAGAGGTAGAGTACAGTGGAGCACAGTAGAGGTAGAGTACAGTGGAGTACAGTGGAACACAGTAGAGGTGGAGTACAGTAGAGTACAGTAGAGGTAGAGTACAGTAGAGTACAGTAGAGGTAGAGTACAGTGGATTACAGTAGAGGTAGAGTACAGTGCAGTACAGTAGAGGTAGAGTACAGTGGAGCATAGTAGATGTAGAGTACAGTGGAGTACAGCGGAGCACAGTAGAGGTAGAATAGAGTGGAGTGCAATAGAGGTAGAGTAGTGTGGAGCACAGTATAGGTAGCGCACAGTGGAGTACATTGGAGCACAGTAGAGGTAGAGTACAGTGGAGTACAGTAGAGGTAGAGTACAGTGGAATACAGTGGAGCAAATTAGAGGTGGAGCACAGTAGAGTACAGTAGAGGTAGAGTACAGTGGAGTACAGTAGAGGTAGAGTACAGTGGAGTACAGTAGAGGTAGAGTACAGTTGAGCACAGTAGAGGTAGAGTACAGTGGAGTACAGTAGAGGCAGAGTACAGTGGAGCACAGTAGAGGTAGAGTAGAGTGGAGTACAGTGGAGCACAGTAGAGGTGGAGTACAGTAGAGTACAGTAGAGGTAGAGAACAGTAGAGTACAGTAGAGGTAGAGTACAGTGGAGCACAGTAGAGATAGAGTACAGTGGAGTAGAGTAGAGGTAGAGTACAGTGGAGCACAGTAGAGGTAGAGTACAGTGGAGCACAGCAGAGGTAGAGTACAGTGGATCACAGTAGAGATAGAGTACAGTGGAGTACAGCAGAGCACAGTAGAGGTGGAGTACAGTAGAGTACAGTAGAGATAGAGTACAGTGGAGCACAGTAGAGGTAGAGTAGAGTGGAGTACAGTAGAGGTAGAGTACAGTGGAGCACATTAGAGGTAGAGTACAGTGGAGTACTGTGGAGCAAAGTAGAGGTGGAGTACAGTAGAGTATAGTAGAGGTAGACAACAGTAGAGTACAGTAGAGGTAGAGTACAGTGGAGTAGAGTAGAGGTAGAGTACAGTAGAGGTAGAGTACAGTGGAGTAGAGTAGAGGTAGAGTACAGTGGAGCACAGTAGAGGTAGAGTACAGTGGAGCACAGCAGAGGTAGAATACAGTGGATCACAGTAGAGATAGAGTACAGTGGAGTACAGTGGAGCACAGTAGAGGTGGAGTACAGTAGAGTACAGTAGAGATAGAGTACAGTGGAGCACAGTAGAGGTAGAGTAGAGTGGAGTACAGTAGAGGTAGAGTACAGTGGAGTAAAGTAGAGATAGAGTACAATGGAGCACAGTAGAGATAGACTAGAGTGGAGTACAGTAGAGGTAGAGTACAGTGGAGCACAGTAGAGGTAGAGTAGAGTGGATCACAGTAGAGATAGAGTACAGTGGAGTACAGTGGAGCACAGTAGAGGTGGATTACAGTAGAGTACAGTAGAGATAGAGTACAGTGGAGCACAGCAGAGGTAGAGTAGAGTGGAGTACAGTAGAGGTAGAGTACATTGGAGTAAAGTAGAGATAGAGTACAATGGAGCACAGTAGAGATAGACTAGAGTGGAGTACAGTAGAGGTAGAGTACAGTGGAGCACAGTAGAGGTAGAGTACAGTGGAGTAAAGTGGAGCACAGTAGAGGTGGAGTACAGTAGAGTACAGCAGAGGTAGAGAACAGTGGAGCACAGTAGAGGTAGAGTACAGTGGAGCACAGTAGAGGTAGAGTACAGTGGAGCACAGTAGAGGTAGAGTACAGTGGAGTACAGCGGAGCACAGTAGAGGTAGTGTAGAGTGGAGTACAGTAGAGGTAGAGAACAGTAGAGTAGAGGTAGAGTACATTGGAGTAAAGTAGAGATAGAGTACAATGGAGCACAGTAGAGATAGACTAGAGTGGAGTACAGTAGAGGTAGAGTACAGTGGAGCACAGTAGAGGTAGCACACAGTGGAGTACAGTAGAGGTAGAGTACAGTGGATTACAGTAGAGGTAGAGTACAGTGCAGTACAGTAGAGGTAGAGTACAGTGGAGCATAGTAGATGTAGAGTACAGTGGAGTACAGCGGAGCACAGTAGAGGTAGAATAGAGTGGAGTGCAGTAGAGGTAGAGTAGTGTGGAGCACAGTATAGGTAGCGCACAGTGGAGTACAGTGGAGCACAGTAGAGGTAGAGTACAGTGGAGTACAGTAGAAGTAGAGTACAGTCGAGTACAGTAGAGGTAGAGTACAGTGGAATACAGTGGAGCAAATTAGAGGTGGAGCACAGTAGAGTACAGTAGAGGTAGAGTACAGTGGAGTACAGTAGAGGTAGAGTACAGTGGAGTACAGTAGAGGTAGAGTACAGTTGAGCACAGTAGAGGTAGAGTACAGTGGAGTACAGTAGAGGCAGAGTACAGTGGAGCACAGTAGAGGTAGAGTAGAGTGGAGTACAGTGGAGCACAGTAGAGATAGAGTACAGTGGAGTAGAGTAGAGGTAGAGTACAGTGGAGCATAGTAGAGGTAGAGTACAGTGGAGCACAGCAGAGGTAGAGTACAGTGGATCACAGTAGAGATAGAGTACAGTGGAGTACAGCGGAGCACAGTAGAGGTGGAGTACAGTAGAGTACAGTAGAGATAGAGTACAGTGGAGCACAGTAGAGGTAGAGTAGAGTGGAGTACAGTAGAGGTAGAGTACAGTGGAGCACATTAGAGGTAGAGTACAGTGGAGTACTGTGGAGCACAGTAGAGGTGGAGTACAGTAGAGTATAGTAGAGGTAGACAACAGTAGAGTACAGTAGAGGTAGAGTACAGTGGAGTAAAGTAGAGGTAGAGTACAGTAGAGGTAGAGTACAGTGGAGTAGAGTAGAGGTAGAGTACAGTGGAGCACAGTAGAGGTAGAGTACAGTGGAGCACAGCAGAGGTAGAGTACAGTGGATCACAGTAGAGATAGAGTACAGTGGAGTACAGTGGAGCACAGTAGAGGTGGAGTACAGTAGAGTACAGTAGAGATAGAGTACAGTGGAGCACAGTAGAGGTAGAGTAGAGTGGAGTACAGTAGAGGTAGAGTACAGTGGAGTAAAGTAGAGACAGAGTACAATGGAGCACAGTAGAGATAGACTAGAGTGGAGTACAGTAGAGGTAGAGTACAGTGGAGCACAGTAGAGGTAGAGTAGAGTGGATCACAGTAGAGATAGAGTACAGTGGAGTACAGTGGAGCACAGTAGAGGTGGATTACAGTAGAGTACAGTAGAGATAGAGTACAGTGGAGCACAGCAGAGGTAGAGTAGAGTTTAGTACAGTAGAGGTAGAGTACATTGGAGTAAAGTAGAGATAGAGTACAATGGAGCACAGTAGAGAATGACTAGAGTGGAGTACAGTAGAGGTAGAGTACAGTGGAGCACAGTAGAGGTAGAGTACAGTGGAGTACAGTGGAGCACAGTAGAGGTGGAGTACAGTAAAGTACAGCAGAGGTAGAGAACAGTGGAGCACAGTAGAGGTAGAGTACAGTGGAGCACAGTAGAGGTAGAGTACAGTGGAGCACAGTAGAGGTAGAGTACAGTGGAGTACAGCGGAGCACAGTAGAGGTAGTGTAGAGTGGAGTACAGTAGAGGTAGAGAACAGTAGAGTAGAGGTAGAGTACATTGGAGTAAAGTAGAGATAGAGTACAATGGAGCACAGTAGAGATAGACTAGAGTGGAGTACAGTAGAGGTAGAGTACAGTGGAGCACAGTAGAGGTAGCGCACAGTGGAGTACAGTAGAGGTAGAGTACAGTGCAGTACAGTAGAGGTAGAGTACAGTGGAGCATAGTAGATGTAGAGTACAGTGGAGTACAGCGGAGCACAGTAGAGGTAGAATAGAGTGGAGTGCAGTAGAGGTAGAGTAGTGTGGAGCACAGTAGAGGTAGAGAACAGTGGAGCACAGTAGAGGTAGAGTACAGTGGAGTACAGTAGAGGTAGAGTACAGTGGAGCAGGGTAGAGGTAGCGTACCGTGGAGTACAGTAGAGGTAGAGTACAGTGGAGTACAGAAGAGGTAGAGTACAGTGGAGCACAGTAGAGGTAGCGTACAGTGGAGCACAGTAGAGTTAGAGTAGAGTGGAGTACAGTAGAGGTAGAGTACAGTGGAGCACAATAGAGGTAGAGTACAGTGGATCAAAGTAGAGATAGAGTACAGTGGAGTACAGTGGAGCAGAGTAGAGGTAGAGTACAGTAGAGTACAGTGAAGGACAGTAGAGGTAGAGTTCGGTGGAGTACAGTAGAGGTAGAGTACAGTGGAGTACAGTAGCGGTAGAGTACAGTGGAGTACAGTGGAGCGCATTAGAGGTGGAGTACAGTAGAGTACAGTAGAGGTAGAGTACAGTGGAGTACAGTAGAGGTAGAGTACAGTGGAGTACAGTAGAGGTTGAGTACAGTGGAGCACAGTAGAGGTAGAGTACAGTGGAGTACAGCGGAGCACAGTAGAGGTGGAGTACAGTAGAGTACAGTAGAGATAGAGTACAATGGAGCACAGTAGAGGTAGAGTAGAGTGGAGTACAGTAGAGGTAGAGTACAGTGGAGCACATTAGAGGTAGAGTACAGTGGAGTACAGTAGAGGTAGAGTACAGTGGAGTACAGTAGAGATAGAGTACAGTGGAGCACAGTAGAGATAGAGTACAGTGGAGTAGATTAGAGGTAGAGTACAGTGGAGCACAATAGAGGTAGAGTAGAGTGGAGTACAGTAGAGGTAGAGTACAGTGGAAGACAGTAGAGGTAGAGTACAGTGGAGTACAGTAGAGGTAGAGTACAGTGGAGCACAGTAGAGTTAGAGTACAGTGGAGTACAGTGAAGCACAGAAGAGGTGGAGTACAGTAGAGTACAGTAGAGATAGAGTACAGTGGAGCACAGTAGAGGTAGAGTACAGTGGAGCACAGCAGAGGTAGAGTACAGTGGATCACAGTAGAGATAGAGTACAGTGGAGTACAGCGGAGCACAGTAGAGGTGGAGTACAGTAGAGTACAGTAGAGATAGAGTACAGTGGAGCACAGTAGAGGTAGAGTAGAGTGGAGTACAGTAGAGGTAGAGTACAGTGAAGCACATTAGAGGTAGAGTACAGTGGAGTACATTAGAGGTAGAGTACAGTGGAGCACAGTAGAGGTAGAGTACAGTGGAGTACAGTGGAGCACAGTAGAGGTGGAGTACAGTAGAGTACAGTAGAGGTAGAGTACAGTAGAGTACAGTAGAGGTAGAGTACAGTGGATTACAGTAGAGGTAGAGTACAGTGCAGTACAGTAGAGGTAGAGTACAGTGGAGCATAGTAGATGTAGAGTACAGTGGAGTACAGCGGAGCACAGTAGAGGTAGAATAGAGTGGAGTGCAGTAGAGGTAGAGTAGTGTGGAGCACAGTATAGGTAGCGCACAGTGGAGTACAGTAGAGGTAGAGTACAGTGGAATACAGTGGAGCAAATTAGAGGTGGAGCACAGTAGAGTACAGTAGAGGTAGAGTACAGTGGAGTACAGTAGAGGTAGAGTACAGTGGAGTACAGTAGAGGTAGAGTACAGTTGAGCACAGTAGAGGTAGAGTACAGTGGAGTACAGTAGAGGCAGAGTACAGTGGAGCACAGTAGAGGTAGAGTAGAGTGGAGTACAGTGGAGCACAGTAGAGGTGGAGTACAGTAGAGTACAGTAGAGGTAGAGAACAGTAGAGTACAGTAGAGGTAGAGTACAGTGGAGCACAGTAGAGATAGAGTACAGTGGAGTAGAGTAGAGGTAGAGTACAGTGTAGCACAGTAGAGGTAGAGTACAGTGGAGCACAGCAGAGGTAGAGTACAGTGGATCACAGTAGAGATAGAGTACAGTGGAGTACAGCGGAGCACAGTAGAGGTGGAGTACAGTAGAGTACAGTAGAGATAGAGTACAGTGGAGCACAGTAGAGGTAGAGTAGAGTGGAGTACAGTAGAGGTAGAGTACAGTGGAGCACATTAGAGGTAGAGTACAGTGGAGTACTGTGGAGCACAGTAGAGGTGGAGTACAGTAGAGTATAGTAGAGGTAGACAACAGTAGAGTACAGTAGAGGTAGAGTACAGTGGAGTAGAGTAGAGGTAGAGTACAGTGGAGTAGAGTAGAGGTAGAGTACAGTGGAGCACAGTAGAGGTAGAGTACAGTGGAGCACAGCAGAGGTAGAGTACAGTGGATCACAGTAGAGATAGAGTACAGTGGAGCACAGTAGAGGTGGAGTACAGTAGAGTACAGTAGAGATAGAGTACAGTGGAGCACAGTAGAGGTAGAGTAGAGTGGAGTACAGTAGAGGTAGAGTACAGTGGAGTAAAGTAGAGATAGAGTACAATGGAGCACAGTAGAGATAGACTAGAGTGGAGTACAGTAGAGGTAGAGTACAGTGGAGCATAGTAGAGGTAGAGTAGAGTGGATCACAGTAGAGATAGAGTACAGTGGAGTACAGTGGAGCACAGTAGAGGTGGATTACAGTAGAGTACAGTAGAGATAGAGTACAGTGGAGCACAGCAGAGGTAGAGTAGAGTGGAGTACAGTAGAGGTAGAGTACATTGGAGTAAAGTAGAGATAGAGTACAATGGAGCACAGTAGAGATAGACT
Organism: Tiaroga cobitis; assembly: GCA_030578255.1. Taxonomy (NCBI): domain Eukaryota; kingdom Metazoa; phylum Chordata; class Actinopteri; order Cypriniformes; family Leuciscidae; genus Tiaroga; species Tiaroga cobitis. The sequence goes on from CM060604.1 coordinate 36,071,189, forward strand.
AGAGTGGAGTACAGTAGAGGTAGAGTACAGTGGAGCACAGTAGAGGTAGAGTACAGTGGAGTAGAGTGGAGCACAGTAGAGGTGGAGTACAGTAGAGTACAGCAGAGGTAGAGAACAGTGGAGCACAGTAGAGGTAGAGTACAGTGGAGCACAGTAGAGGTAGAGTACAGTGGAGCACAGTAGAGGTAGAGTACAGTGGAGTACAGCGGAGCACAGTAGAGGTAGTGTAGAGTGGAGTACAGTAGAGGTAGAGAACAGTAGAGTAGAGGTAGAGTACATTGGAGTAAAGTAGAGATAGAGTACAATGGAGCACAGTAGAGATAGACTAGAGTGGAGTACAGTAGAGGTAGAGTACAGTGGAGCACAGTAGAGGTAGCGCACAGTGGAGTACAGTAGAGGTAGAGTACAGTGGATTACAGTAGAGGTAGAGTACAGTGCAGTACAGTAGAGGTAGAGTACAGTGGAGCATAGTAGATGTAGAGTACAGTGGAGTACAGCGGAGCACAGTAGAGGTAGAATAGAGTGGAGTGCAGTAGAGGTAGAGTAGTGTGGAGCACAGTATAGGTAGCGCACAGTGGAGTACAGTGGAGCACAGTAGAGGTAGAGTACAGTGGAGTACAGTAGAGGTAGAGTACAGTCGAGTACAGTAGAGGTAGAGTACAGTGGAATACAGTGGAGCAAATTAGAGGTGGAGCACAGTAGAGTACAGTAGAGGTAGAGTACAGTGGAGTACAGTAGAGGTAGAGTACAGTGGAGCACAGTAGAGGTAGCGCACAGTGGAGTACAGTAGAGGTAGAGTACAGTGGATTACAGTAGAGGTAGAGTACAGTGCAGTACAGTAGAGGTAGAGTACAGTGGAGCATAGTAGATGTAGAGTACAGTGGAGTACAGCGGAGCACAGTAGAGGTAGAATAGAGTGGAGTGCAGTAGAGGTAGAGTAGTGTGGAGCACAGTATAGGTAGCGCACAGTGGAGTACAGTGGAGCACAGTAGAGGTAGAGTACAGTGGAGTACAGTAGAGGTAGAGTACAGTCGAGTACAGTAGAGGTAGAGTACAGTGGAATACAGTGGAGCAAATTAGAGGTGGAGCACAGTAGAGTACAGTAGAGGTAGAGTACAGTGGAGTACAGTAGAGGTAGAGTACAATGGAGTAAAGTAGAGGTAGAGTACAGTTGAGCACAGTAGAGGTAGAGTACAGTGGAGTACAGTAGAGGCAGAGTACAGTGGAGCACAGTAGAGGTAGAGTAGAGTGGAGTACAGTGGAGCACAGTAGAGGTGGAGTACAGTAGAGTACAGTAGAGGTAGAGAACAGTAGAGTACAGTAGAGGTAGAGTACAGTGGAGCACAGTAGAGATAGAGTACAGTGGAGTAGAGTAGAGGTAGAGTACAGTGGAGCACAGTAGAGGTAGAGTACAGTGGAGCACAGCAGAGGTAGAGTACAGTGGATCACAGTAGAGATAGAGTACAGTGGAGTACAGCGGAGCACAGTAGAGGTGGAGTACAGTAGAGTACAGTAGAGATAGAGTACAGTGGAGCACAGTAGAGGTAGAGTAGAGTGGAGTACAGTAGAGGTAGAGTACAGTGGAGCACATTAGAGGTAGAGTAGAGTGGAGTACAGTGGAGCACAGTAGAGGTGGAGTACAGTAGAGTACAGTAGAGGTAGAGAACAGTAGAGTACAGTAGAGGTAGAGTACAGTGGAGTACAGTAGAGATAGAGTACAGTGGAGCACAGTAGAGATAGAGTACAGTGGAGTAGATTAGAGGTAGAGTACAGTGGAGCACAATAGAGGTAGAGTAGAGTGGAGTACAGTAGAGGTAGAGTACAGTGGAAGACAGTAGAGGTAGAGTACAGTGGAGTACAGTAGAGGTAGAGTACAGTGGAGCACAGTAGAGTTAGAGTACAGTGGAGTACAGTGAAGCACAGAAGAGGTGGAGTACAGTAGAGTACAGTAGAGATAGAGTACAGTGGAGCACAGTAGAGGTAGAGTACAGTGGAGCACAGCAGAGGTAGAGTACAGTGGATCACAGTAGAGATAGAGTACAGTGGAGTACAGCGGAGCACAGTAGAGGTGGAGTACAGTAGAGTACAGTAGAGATAGAGTACAGTGGAGCACAGTAGAGGTAGAGTAGAGTGGAGTACAGTAGAGGTAGAGTACAGTGAAGCACATTAGAGGTAGAGTACAGTGGAGTACAGTAGAGGTAGAGTACAGTGGAGCACAGTAGAGGTAGAGTACAGTGGAGTACAGTGGAACACAGTAGAGGTGGAGTACAGTAGAGTACAGTAGAGGTAGAGTACAGTAGAGTACAGTAGAGGTAGAGTACAGTGGATTACAGTAGAGGTAGAGTACAGTGCAGTACAGTAGAGGTAGAGTACAGTGGAGCATAGTAGATGTAGAGTACAGTGGAGTACAGCGGAGCACAGTAGAGGTAGAATAGAGTGGAGTGCAATAGAGGTAGAGTAGTGTGGAGCACAGTATAGGTAGCGCACAGTGGAGTACATTGGAGCACAGTAGAGGTAGAGTACAGTGGAGTACAGTAGAGGTAGAGTACAGTGGAATACAGTGGAGCAAATTAGAGGTGGAGCACAGTAGAGTACAGTAGAGGTAGAGTACAGTGGAGTACAGTAGAGGTAGAGTACAGTGGAGTACAGTAGAGGTAGAGTACAGTTGAGCACAGTAGAGGTAGAGTACAGTGGAGTACAGTAGAGGCAGAGTACAGTGGAGCACAGTAGAGGTAGAGTAGAGGTGGAGTACAGTAGAGTACAGTAGAGGTAGAGAACAGTAGAGTACAGTAGAGGTAGAGTACAGTGGAGCACAGTAGAGATAGAGTACAGTGGAGTAGAGTAGAGGTAGAGTACAGTGGAGCACAGTAGAGGTAGAGTACAGTGGAGCACAGCAGAGGTAGAGTACAGTGGATCACAGTAGAGATAGAGTACAGTGGAGTACAGCAGAGCACAGTAGAGGTGGAGTACAGTAGAGTACAGTAGAGATAGAGTACAGTGGAGCACAGTAGAGGTAGAGTAGAGTGGAGTACAGTAGAGGTAGAGTACAGTGGAGCACATTAGAGGTAGAGTACAGTGGAGTACTGTGGAGCAAAGTAGAGGTGGAGTACAGTAGAGTATAGTAGAGGTAGACAACAGTAGAGTACAGTAGAGGTAGAGTACAGTGGAGTAGAGTAGAGGTAGAGTACAGTAGAGGTAGAGTACAGTGGAGTAGAGTAGAGGTAGAGTACAGTGGAGCACAGTAGAGGTAGAGTACAGTGGAGCACAGCAGAGGTAGAGTACAGTGGATCACAGTAGAGATAGAGTACAGTGGAGTACAGTGGAGCACAGTAGAGGTGGAGTACAGTAGAGTACAGTAGAGATAGAGTACAGTGGAGCACAGTAGAGGTAGAGTAGAGTGGAGTACAGTAGAGGTAGAGTACAGTGGAGTAAAGTAGAGATAGAGTACAATGGAGCACAGTAGAGATAGACTAGAGTGGAGTACAGTAGAGGTAGAGTACAGTGGAGCACAGTAGAGGTAGAGTAGAGTGGATCACAGTAGAGATAGAGTACAGTGGAGTACAGTGGAGCACAGTAGAGGTGGATTACAGTAGAGTACAGTAGAGATAGAGTACAGTGGAGCACAGCAGAGGTAGAGTAGAGTGGAGTACAGTAGAGGTAGAGTACATTGGAGTAAAGTAGAGATAGAGTACAATGGAGCACAGTAGAGATAGACTAGAGTGGAGTACAGTAGAGGTAGAGTACAGTGGAGCACAGTAGAGGTAGAGTACAGTGGAGTAAAGTGGAGCACAGTAGAGGTGGAGTACAGTAGAGTACAGCAGAGGTAGAGAACAGTGGAGCACAGTAGAGGTAGAGTACAGTGGAGCACAGTAGAGGTAGAGTACAGTGGAGCACAGTAGAGGTAGAGTACAGTGGAGTACAGCGGAGCACAGTAGAGGTAGTGTAGAGTGGAGTACAGTAGAGGTAGAGAACAGTAGAGTAGAGGTAGAGTACATTGGAGTAAAGTAGAGATAGAGTACAATGGAGCACAGTAGAGATAGACTAGAGTGGAGTACAGTAGAGGTAGAGTACAGTGGAGCACAGTAGAGGTAGCACACAGTGGAGTACAGTAGAGGTAGAGTACAGTGGATTACAGTAGAGGTAGAGTACAGTGCAGTACAGTAGAGGTAGAGTACAGTGGAGCATAGTAGATGTAGAGTACAGTGGAGTACAGCGGAGCACAGTAGAGGTAGAATAGAGTGGAGTGCAGTAGAGGTAGAGTAGTGTGGAGCACAGTATAGGTAGCGCACAGTGGAGTACAGTGGAGCACAGTAGAGGTAGAGTACAGTGGAGTACAGTAGAAGTAGAGTACAGTCGAGTACAGTAGAGGTAGAGTACAGTGGAATACAGTGGAGCAAATTAGAGGTGGAGCACAGTAGAGTACAGTAGAGGTAGAGTACAGTGGAGTACAGTAGAGGTAGAGTACAGTGGAGTACAGTAGAGGTAGAGTACAGTTGAGCACAGTAGAGGTAGAGTACAGTGGAGTACAGTAGAGGCAGAGTACAGTGGAGCACAGTAGAGGTAGAGTAGAGTGGAGTACAGTGGAGCACAGTAGAGATAGAGTACAGTGGAGTAGAGTAGAGGTAGAGTACAGTGGAGCATAGTAGAGGTAGAGTACAGTGGAGCACAGCAGAGGTAGAGTACAGTGGATCACAGTAGAGGTGGAGTACAGTAGAGTACAGTAGAGATAGAGTACAGTGGAGCACAGTAGAGGTAGAGTAGAGTGGAGTACAGTAGAGGTAGAGTACAGTGGAGCACATTAGAGGTAGAGTACAGTGGAGTACTGTGGAGCACAGTAGAGGTGGAGTACAGTAGAGTATAGTAGAGGTAGACAACAGTAGAGTACAGTAGAGGTAGAGTACAGTGGAGTAAAGTAGAGGTAGAGTACAGTAGAGGTAGAGTACAGTGGAGTAGAGTAGAGGTAGAGTACAGTGGAGCACAGTAGAGGTAGAGTACAGTGGAGCACAGCAGAGGTAGAGTACAGTGGATCACAGTAGAGATAGAGTACAGTGGAGTACAGTGGAGCACAGTAGAGGTGGAGTACAGTAGAGTACAGTAGAGATAGAGTACAGTGGAGCACAGTAGAGGTAGAGTAGAGTGGAGTACAGTAGAGGTAGAGTACAGTGGAGTAAAGTAGAGACAGAGTACAATGGAGCACAGTAGAGATAGACTAGAGTGGAGTACAGTAGAGGTAGAGTACAGTGGAGCACAGTAGAGGTAGAGTAGAGTGGATCACAGTAGAGATAGAGTACAGTGGAGTACAGTGGAGCACAGTAGAGGTGGATTACAGTAGAGTACAGTAGAGATAGAGTACAGTGGAGCACAGCAGAGGTAGAGTAGAGTTTAGTACAGTAGAGGTAGAGTACATTGGAGTAAAGTAGAGATAGAGTACAATGGAGCACAGTAGAGAATGACTAGAGTGGAGTACAGTAGAGGTAGAGTACAGTGGAGCACAGTAGAGGTAGAGTACAGTGGAGTACAGTGGAGCACAGTAGAGGTGGAGTACAGTAAAGTACAGCAGAGGTAGAGAACAGTGGAGCACAGTAGAGGTAGAGTACAGTGGAGCACAGTAGAGGTAGAGTACAGTGGAGCAGAGTAGAGGTAGAGTACAGTGGAGTACAGCGGAGCACAGTAGAGGTAGTGTAGAGTGGAGTACAGTAGAGGTAGAGAACAGTAGAGTAGAGGTAGAGTACATTGGAGTAAAGTAGAGATAGAGTACAATGGAGCACAGTAGAGATAGACTAGAGTGGAGTACAGTAGAGGTAGAGTACAGTGGAGCACAGTAGAGGTAGCGCACAGTGGAGTACAGTAGAGGTAGAGTACAGTGGAGTACAGTAGAGGTAGAGTACAGTGGAGCACAGTAGAGGTAGAGTACAGTGGAGTACAGTGGAACACAGTAGAGGTGGAGTACAGTAGAGTACAGTAGAGGTAGAGTACAGTAGAGTACAGTAGAGGTAGAGTACAGTGGATTACAGTAGAGGTAGAGTACAGTGCAGTACAGTAGAGGTAGAGTACAGTGGAGCATAGTAGATGTAGAGTACAGTGGAGTACAGCGGAGCACAGTAGAGGTAGAATAGAGTGGAGTGCAGTAGAGGTAGAGTAGTGTGGAGCACAGTAGAGGTAGAGAACAGTGGAGCACAGTAGAGGTAGAGTACAGTGGAGTACAGTAGAGGTAGAGTACAGTGGAGCAGGGTAGAGGTAGCGTACCGTGGAGTACAGTAGAGGTAGAGTACAGTGGAGTACAGAAGAGGTAGAGTACAGTGGAGCACAGTAGAGGTAGCGTACAGTGGAGCACAGTAGAGTTAGAGTAGAGTGGAGTACAGTAGAGGTAGAGTACAGTGGAGCACAATAGAGGTAGAGTACAGTGGATCAAAGTAGAGATAGAGTACAGTGGAGTACAGTGGAGCAGAGTAGAGGTAGAGTACAGTAGAGTACAGTGAAGGACAGTAGAGGTAGAGTTCGGTGGAGTACAGTAGAGGTAGAGTACAGTGGAGTACAGTAGCGGTAGAGTACAGTGGAGTACAGTGGAGCGCATTAGAGGTGGAGTACAGTAGAGTACAGTAGAGGTAGAGTACAGTGGAGTACAGTAGAGGTAGAGTACAGTGGAGTACAGTAGAGGTTGAGTACAGTGGAGCACAGTAGAGGTAGAGTACAGTGGAGTACAGCGGAGCACAGTAGAGGTGGAGTACAGTAGAGTACAGTAGAGATAGAGTACAGTGGAGCACAGTAGAGGTAGAGTAGAGTGGAGTACAGTAGAGGTAGAGTACAGTGGAGCACATTAGAGGTAGAGTACAGTGGAGTACAGTAGAGGTAGAGTACAGTGGAGTACAGTAGAGATAGAGTACAGTGGAGCACAGTAGAGATAGAGTACAGTGGAGTAGATTAGAGGTAGAGTACAGTGGAGCACAATAGAGGTAGAGTAGAGTGGAGTACAGTAGAGGTAGAGTACAGTGGAAGACAGTAGAGGTAGAGTACAGTGGAGTACAGTAGAGGTAGAGTACAGTGGAGCACAGTAGAGTTAGAGTACAGTGGAGTACAGTGAAGCACAGAAGAGGTGGAGTACAGTAGAGTACAGTAGAGATAGAGTACAGTGGAGCACAGTAGAGGTAGAGTACAGTGGAGCACAGCAGAGGTAGAGTACAGTGGATCACAGTAGAGATAGAGTACAGTGGAGTACAGCGGAGCACAGTAGAGGTGGAGTACAGTAGAGTACAGTAGAGATAGAGTACAGTGGAGCACAGTAGAGGTAGAGTAGAGTGGAGTACAGTAGAGGTAGAGTACAGTGAAGCACATTAGAGGTAGAGTACAGTGGAGTACATTAGAGGTAGAGTACAGTGGAGCACAGTAGAGGTAGAGTACAGTGGAGTACAGTGGAGCACAGTAGAGGTGGAGTACAGTAGAGTACAGTAGAGGTAGAGTACAGTAGAGTACAGTAGAGGTAGAGTACAGTGGAGCACAGTAGAGGTAGAGTACAGTGGAGCACAGTAGAGGTAGAGTACAGTGGAGCACAGTAGAGGTAGAGTACAGTGGAGTACAGTAGAGGTAGAGTACAGTGGAGCACAGTAGAGGTAGAGTAGAGTGGAGTACAGTAGAGGTAGAGTACAGTGGAGCACAGTAGAGGTAGCGTACAGTGGAGTACAGTAGAGGTAGAGTAGAGTGGAGTACAGTAGAGGTAGAGTACAGTGGAGCACAGTAGAGGTAGCGTACAGTGGAGTACAGAAGAGGTAGAGTACAGTGTAGCACAGTAGAGGTAGAGTGAAGTGGAGTACAGTAGAGGTAGAGTACAGTGGAGCACAGTAGAGTTAGAGTAGAGTGGAGTACAGTAGAGGTAGAGTACAGTGGAGCACAGTAGAGGTAGAGTACAGTGGAGTACAGTAGAGGTAGAGTACAGTGGAGCACAGTAGAGGTAGAGTACAGTGGAGTACAGTGAAGCAGAGTAGAGGTGGATTACAATAGAGTACAGTAGAGGTAGAGAACAGTAGAGTAGAGGTAGAGTACATTGGAGTACAGTAGAGATAGAGTACAATGGAGCACAGTAGAGATAGACTAGAGTGGAGTACAGTAGAGGTAGAGTACAGTGGAGCACAGTAGAGGTAGAGTACAGTGGAGTACAGTGGAGCACAATAGAGGTGGAGTACAGTAGAGTACAGTAGAGCTAGAGAACAGTGGAGCACACTAGAGGTAGAGTACAGTGGAGCACAGTAGAGGTAGAGTACAGTGGAGCACAGTAGAGGTAGAGTACAGTGGAGTACAGCGGAGCACAGTAGAGGTGGAGTACAGTAGAGTACAGTAGAGATAGAGTACAGTGGAGGACAGTGGAGCAGAGTAGAGGTAGAGTACAGTGGAGTACAGCAGAGGTAGAGTACAGTGGAGTGAAGCAGAGGTAGAGTACAGTGGAGCACAGTAGAGGTGGAGTACAGTGGAGCACAGTAGAGGTGGAGTACAGTAGAGTACAGTAGAGGTAGAGAACAGTAGAGTACAGTAGAGGTAGAGTACAGTGGAGTACAGTAGAGACAGAGTACAGTGGAGCACAGTAGAGGTAGAGTAGAGTGGAGTACAGTAGAGGTAGAGTACAGTGGAGCACAGTAGAGGTAGCGTACAGTGGAGTACAGTAGAGGTAGAGTACAGTTGAGCAGGGTAGAGGTAGCGTACCGTGGAGTACAGTAGAGGTAGAGTACAGTGGAGTACAGAAGAGGTAGAGTACAGTGGAGCACAGTAGAGGTAGCGTACAGTGGAGCACAGTAGAGTTAGAGTAGAGTGGAGTACAGTAGAGGTAGAGTACAGTGGAGCACAGTAGAGGTAGAGTACAGTGGAGTACAGTAGAGGTAGAGTACAGTGGAGCACAGTAGAGGTAGAGTATAGTGGAGTACAGTGAAGCACAGTAGAGGTGGAGTACAGTAGAGTACAGTAGAGGTAGAGAACAGTAGTGTAGATGTAGAGTACATTGGAGTAAAGTAGAGATAGAGTACAATGGAGCACAGTAGAGATAGACTAGAGTGGAGTACAGTAGAGGTAGAGTACAGTGGAGCACAGTAGAGGTAGAGTACAGTGGAGTACAGTGGAGCACAGTAGAGGTGGAGTACAGTAGAGTACAGTAGAGGTAGAGAACAGTGGAGCACAGTAGAGGTAGAGTACAGTGGAGCACAGTAGAGGTAGAGTACAGTGGAGCACAGAAGAGGTAGAGTACAGTGGAGTACAGTAGAGACAGAGTACAGTGGAGCACAGTAGAGGTAGAGTACAGTGGAGCACAGTAGAGGTAGAGAACAGTGGAGTACAGAAGAGGTAGAGTACAGTGGAGCACAGTAGAGGTAGCGTACAGTGGAGCACAGTAGAGTTAGAGTAGAGTGGAGTACAGTAGAGGTAGAGTACAGTGGAGCACAATAGAGGTAGAGTACAGTGGAGTACAGTAGAGGTAGAGTACAGTGGAGCACAGTAGAGGTAGAGTATAGTGGAGTACAGTGAAGCAAAGTAGAGGTGGAGTACAGTAGAGTACAGTAGAGGTAGAGAACAGTAGAGTAGAGGTAGAGTACATTGGAGTAAAGTAGAGATAGAGTACAATGGAGCACAGTAGAGATAGACTAGAGTGGAGTACAGTAGAGGTAGAGTACAGTGGAGCACAGTAGAGGTAGAGTACAGTGGAGTACAGTGGAGCACAGTAGAGGTGGAGTACAGTAGAGTACAGTAGAGGTAGAGAACAGTGGAGCACAGTAGAGGTAGAGTACAGTGGAGCACAGTAGAGGTAGAGTACAGTGGAGCACAGTAGAGGTAGAGTACAGTGGAGTATAGCGGAGCACAGTAGAGGTAGTGTAGAGTGGAGTACAGTAGAGGTAGAGTAAAGTGGAGCACAGTAGAGGTAACGCACAGTGGAGTACAGTAGAGGTAGAGTACAGTGGATTACAGTAGAGGTAGAGTACAGTGCAGTACAGTAGAGGTAGAGTACAGAGGAGCACAGTAGATGTAGAGTACAGTGGAGTACAGCGGAGCACAGTAGATGTAGAATAGAGTGGAGTACAGTAGAGGTAGAGTAGTGTGGAGCACAGTAAAGGTAGCGCACAGTGGAGTACAGTGGAGCAAATTAGAGGTGGAGCACAGTAGAGTACAGTAGAGGTAGAGTACAGTGGAGTACAGTAGAGGTAGAGTACAGTTGAGCACAGTAGAGGTAGAGTACAGTGGAGTACAGTAGAGGCAGAGTACAGTGGAGCACAGTAGAGGTAGAGTAGAGTGGAGTACAGTGGAGCACAGTAGAGGTGGAGTACAGTAGAGTACAGTAGAGGTAGAGAACAGTAGAGTACAGTAGAGGTAGAGTACAGTGGATTACAGTAGAGGTAGAGTACAGTGCAGTACAGTAGAGGTAGAGTACAGAGGAGCACAGTAGATGTAGAGTACAGTGGAGTACAGCGGAGCACAGTAGATGTAGAATAGAGTGGAGTACAGTAGAGGTAGAGTAGTGTGGAGCACAGTATAGGTAGCGTACAGTGGACTACAGTGGAGCACAGTAGAGGTAGAGTACAGTGGAGTACAGTAGAGGTAGAGTACAGTGGAGTAAAGTAGAGGTAGAGTACAGTGGAATACAGTGGAGCAAATTAGAGGTGGAGCACAGTAGAGTACAGTAGAGGTCGAGTACAGTGGAGTACAGTAGAGGTAGAGTACAGTGGAGTACAGTAGAGGTAGAGTACAGTTGAGCACAGTAGAGGTAGAGTACAGTGGAGTACAGTAGAGGCAGAGTACAGTGGAGTACAGTAGAGATAGAGTACAGTGGAGCACAGTAGAGATAGAGTACAGTGGAGTAGAGTAGAGGTAGAGTACAGTGGAGCACAGTAGAGGTAGAGTACAGTGGAGCACAGCAGAGGTAGAGTACAGTGGATCACAGTAGAGATAGAGTACAGTGGAGTACAGCGGAGCACAATAGAGGTGGAGTACAGTAGAGTACAGTAGAGATAGAGTACAGTGGAGCACAGTAGAGGTAGAATAGAGTGGAGTACATTAGAGGTAGAGTACAGTGGAGCATATTAGAGGTAGAGTACAGTGGAGTACAGTGGAGTACAGTAGAGGTAGAGTACAGTGGAGCACAGTAGAGGTAGAGTACAGTGGAGCACAGTAGAGGTAGAGTACAGTGGAGTACAGCGGAGCACAGTAGAGGTAGTGTAGAGTGGAGTACAGTAGAGGTAGAGTACAGTGGAGCACAGTAGAGGTAGCGCACAGTGGAGTACAGTAGAGGTAGAGTACAGTGGATTACAGTAGAGGTAGAGTACAGTGCAGTACAGTAGAGGTAGAGTACAGTGGAGCATAGTAGATGTAGAGTACAGTGGAGTACAGCGGAGCACAGTAGAGGTAGCGCACAGTGGAGTACAGTAGAGGTAGAGTACAGTGGAGTACAGTAGAGGTAGAGTACAGTGGAGCACAGTAGAGGTAGAGTACAGTGGAGTACAGTAGAGGTAGAGTACAGTGGATTACAGTAGAGGTAGAGTACAGTGCAGTACAGTAGAGGTAGAGTACAGTGGAGCATAGTAGATGTAGAGTACAGTGGAGTACAGCGGAGCACAGTAGAGGTAGCGCACAGTGGAGTACAGTAGAGGTAGAGTACAGTGAAGTACAGTAGAGGTAGAGTACAGTGGAGCACAGTAGAGTTAGAGTAGAGTGGAGTACAGTAGAGGTAGAGTACAGTGGAGCACAGTAGAGGTAGAGTACAGTGGAGTACAGTAGAGGTAGAGTACAGTGGAGCACAGTAGAGGTAGAGTACAGTGGAGTACAGTGGAGCACAGTAGAGGTGGAGTACAGTAGAGTACAGTAGAGGTAGAGTACAGTAGAGTACAGTAGAGGTAGAGTACAGTGGAGCACAGTAGAGGTAGAGTACAGTGGAGTACAGTAGAGGTAGAGTACAGTGGAGCACAGTAGAGGTAGAGTAGAGTGGAGTACAGTAGAGGTAGAGTACAGTGGAGCACAGTAGAGGTAGCGTACAGTGGAGTACAGTAGAGGTAGAGTAGAGTGGAGTACAGTAGAGGTAGAGTACAGTGGAGCACAGTAGAGGTAGCGTACAGTGGAGTACAGTAGAGGTAGAGTAGAGTGCGGCACAGTAGAGGTAGCGTACCGTTGAGTACAGTAGAGGTAGAGTACAGTGGAGTACAGAAGAGGTAGAGTACAGTGGAGCACAGTAGAGGTAGAGTGGAGTGGAGTACAGTAGAGGTAGAGTACAGTGGAGCACAGTAGAGTTAGAGTAGAGTGGAGTACAGTAGAGGTAGAGTACAGTGGAGCACAGTAGAGGTAGAGTACAGTGGAGTACAGTAGAGGTAGAGTACAGTGGAGCACAGTAGAGGTAGAGTACAGTGGAGTACAGTGAAGCACAGTAGAGGTGGATTACAATAGAGTACAGTAGAGGTAGAGAACAGTAGAGTAGAGGTAGAGTACATTGGAGTACAGTAGAGATAGAGTACAATGGAGCACAGTAGAGATAGACTAGAGTGGAGTACAGTAGAGGTAGAGTACAGTGGAGCACAGTAGAGGTAGAGTACAGTGGAGTACAGTGGAGCACAGTAGAGGTGGAGTACAGTAGAGTACAGTAGAGCTAGAGAACAGTGGAGCAGAGTAGAGGTAGAGTACAGTGGAGCACAGTAGAGGTAGAGTACAGTGGAGTACAGCGGAGCACAGTAGAGGTGGAGTACAGTAGAGTACAGTAGAGATAGAGTACAGTGGAGGACAGTAGAGGTAGAGTAGAGTGGAGTACAGTAGAGGTAGAGTACAGTGGAGCACAGTAGAGGTAGCGTACAGTGGAGTACAGTGGAGCAGAGTAGAGGTAGAGTACAGTGGATTACAGCAGAGGTAGAGTACAGTGGAGTACAGCAGAGGTAGAGTACAGTGGAGTACAGTGGAGCACATTAGAGGTGGAGTACAGTAGAGTACAGTAGAGGTAGAGAACAGTAGAGTACAGTAGAGGTAGAGTACAGTGGAGTACAGTAGAGACAGAGTACAGTGGAGCACAGTAGAGGTAGAGTAGAGTGGAGTACAGTAGAGGTAGAGTACAGTGGAGCACAGTAGAGGTAGCGTACAGTGGAGTACAGTAGAGGTAGAGTACAGTGGAGCAGGGTAGAGGTAGCGTACCGTGGAGTACAGTAGAGGTAGAGTACAGTGGAGTACAGAAGAGGTAGAGTACAGTGGAGCACAGTAGAGGTAGCGTACAGTGGAGCACAGTAGAGTTAGAGTAGAGTGGAGTACAGTAGAGGTAGAGTACAGTGGAGCACAGTAGAGGTAGAGTACAGTGGAGTACAGTAGAGGTAGAGTACAGTGGAGCAAAGTAGAGGTAGAGTATAGTCGAGTACAGTGAAGCACAGTAGAGGTGGAGTACAGTAGAGTACAGTAGAGGTAGAGAACAGTAGAGTAGAGGTAGAGTACATTGGAGTAAAGTAGAGATAGAGTACAATGGAGCACAGTAGAGATAGACTAGAGTGGAGTACAGTAGAGGTAGAGTACAGTGGAGCACAGTAGAGGTAGAGTACAGTGGAGCACAGTAGAGGTGGAGTACAGTAGAGTACAGTAGAGGTAGAGAACAGTGGAGCAGGGTAGAGGTAGAGTACAGTGGAGCACAGTAGAGGTAGAGTACAGTGGAGCACAGAAGAGGTAGAGTACAGTGGAGTACAGTAGAGACAGAGTACAGTGGAGAACAGTAGAGGTAGAGTACAGTGGAGCACAGTAGAGGTAGAGAACAGTGGAGCACAGTAGAGGTAGAGTACAGTGGAGCAGGGTAGAGGTAGCGTACCGTGGAGTACAGTAGAGGTAGAGTACAGTGGAGTACAGAAGAGGTAGAGTACAGTGGAGCACAGTAGAGGTAGCGTACAGTGGAGCACAGTAGAGTTAGAGTAGAGTGGAGTACAGTAGAGGTAGAGTACAGTGGAGCACAGTAGAGGTAGAGTACAGTGGAGCACAGTAGAGGTAGAGTACAGTGGAGCACAGTAGAGGTAGAGTATAGTGGAGTACAGTGAAGCACAGTAGAGGTGGAGTACAGTAGAGTACAGTAGAGGTAGAGAACAGTGGAGCACAGTAGAGGTAGAGTACAGTGGAGCACAGTAGAGGTAGAGTACAGTGGAGTACAGTAGAGGTAGAGTACAGTGGAGTACAGTAGAGGTAGAGTACAGTGGATTACAGTAGAGGTAGAGTACAGTGCAGTACAGTAGAGGTAGAGTACAGCGGAGCACAGTAGATGTAGAGTACAGTGGAGTACAGCGGAGCACAGTAGAGGTAGAATAGAGTGGAGTACAGTAGAGGTAGAGTAGTGTGGAGCACAGTATAGGTAGCGCACAGTGGAGTACAGTGGAGCACAGTAGAGGTAGAGTACAGTGGAGTACAGTAGAGGTAGAGTACAGTGGAGTAAAGTAGAGGTAGAGTACAGTGGAATACAGTGGAGCAAATTAGAGGTGGAGCACAGTAGAGTACAGTAGAGGTCGAGTACAGTGGAGTACAGTAGAGGTAGAGTACAGTGGAGTACAGTAGAGGTAGAGTACAGTTGAGCACAGTAGAGGTAGAGTACAGTGGAGTACAGTAGAGGCAGAGTACAGTGGAGTACAGTAGAGATAGAGTACAGTGGAGCACAGTAGAGATAGAGTACAGTGGAGTAGAGTAGAGGTAGAGTACAGTGGAGCACAGTAGAGGTAGAGTACAGTGGAGCACAGCAGAGGTAGAGTACAGTGGATCACAGTAGAGATAGAGTACAGTGGAGTACAGCGGAGCACAGTAGAGGTGGAGTACAGTAGAGTACAGTAGAGATAGAGTACAGTGGAGCACAGTAGAGGTAGAATAGAGTGGAGTACATTAGAGGTAGAGTACAGTGGAGCATATTAGAGGTAGAGTACAGTGGAGTACAGTGGAGTACAGTAGAGGTAGAGTACAGTGAAGTACAGAAGAGGTAGAGTACAGTGGAGCACAGTAGAGGTAGAGTAGATTGGAGTACAGTAGAGGTAGAGTACAGTGGAGCACAGTAGAGTTAGAGTAGAGTGGAGTACAGTAGAGGTAGAGTACAGTGGAGCACAGTAGAGGTAGAGTACAGTGGAGTACAGTAGAGGTAGAGTACAGTGGAGCACAGTAGAGGTAGAGTACAGTGGAGTACAGTGAAGCACAGTAGAGGTGGAGTACAGTAGAGTACAGTAGAGGTAGAGAACAGTGGAGCACAGTAGAGGTAGAGTACAGTGGAGCACAGTAGAGGTAGAGTACAGTGGAGCACAGTAGAGGTAGAGTACAGTGGAGTACAGCGGAGCACAGTAGAGGTAGTGTAGAGTGGAGTAGAGTAGAGGTAGAGTACAGTGGAGCAGAGTAGAGGTAGCGCACAGTGGAGTACAGTAGAGGTAGAGTACACTGGATTACAGTAGAGGTAGAGTACAGTGCAGTACAGTAGAGGTAGAGTACAGTGGAGCATAGTAGATGTAGAGTACAGTGGAGCACAGTAGAGGTAGAGTACAGTGGAGTACAGTGGAGGTAGAGTACAGTGGAGTACAGTAGAGGTAGAGTACAGTGGAGTACAGTAGAGGTAGAGTACAGTGGAGCACAGTAGAGGTAGAGTACAGTGGAGTACAGTGGAGCGCAGTAGAGGTGGAGTACAGTAGAGTACAGTAGAGGTAGAGTACAGTGGAGTAAAGTAGAGGTAGAGTACAGTGGAGCACAGTAGAGGTAGAGTACAGTGGAGTACAGTAGAGGTAGAGTACAGTGGAGCACAGTAGAGGTAGAGTACAGTGGAGTACAGTGGAGCGCAGTAGAGTTGGAGTACAGTAGAGTACAGTAGAGGTAGAGTACAGTAGAGTACAGTAGAGGTAGAGTACAGTGGAGCACAGTAGAGGTAGAGTACAGTGGAGTACAGTAGAGGAAGAGTACAGTGGAGCACAGTAGAGGTAGAGTAGAGTGGAGTACAGTAGAGGTAGAGTACAGTGGAGCACAGTAGAGGTAGCGTACAGTGGAGTACAGTAGAGGTAGAGTAGAGTGGAGCACAGTAGAGGTAGCGTACCGTTGAATACAGTAGAGGTAGAGTACAGTGGAGTACAGAAGAGGTAGAGTACAGTGGAGCACAGTAGAGGTAGAGTGGAGTGGAGTACAGTAGAGGTAGAGTACAGTGGAGCACAGTAGAGTTAGAGTAGAGTGGAGTACAGTAGAGGTAGAGTACAGTGGAGCACAGTAGAGGTAGAGTACAGTGGAGTACAGTAGAGGTAGAGTACAGTGGAGCACAGTAGAGGTAGAGTACAGTGGAGTACAGTGAAGCACAGTAGAGGTGGATTACAATAGAGTACAGTAGAGGTAGAGAACAGTAGAGTAGAGGTAGAGTACATTGGAGTACAGTAGAGATAGAGTACAATGGAGCACAGTAGAGATAGACTAGAGTGGAGTACAGTAGAGGTAGAGTACAGTGGAGCACAGTAGAGGTAGAGTACAGTGGAGTACAGTGGAGCACAGTAGAGGTGGAGTACAGTAGAGTACAGTAGAGCTAGAGAACAGTGGAGCACAGTAGAGGTAGAGTACAGTGGAGCATAGTAGAGGTAGAGTACAGTGGAGCACAGTAGAGGTAGAGTACAGTGGAGTACAGAGGAGCACAGTAGAGGTGGAGTACAGTAGAGTACAGTAGAGATAGAATACAGTGGAGGACAGTAGAGGTAGAGTAGAGTGGAGTACAGTAGAGGTAGAGTACAGTGGAGCACAGTAGAGGTAGCGTACAGTGGAGTACAGTGGAGCAGAGTAGAGGTAGAGTACAGTGGAGTACAGCAGAGGTAGAGTACAGTGGAGTACAGCAGAGGTAGAGTACAGTGGAGTACAGTGGAGCACATTAGAGGTGGAGTACAGTAGAGTACAGTAGAGGTAGAGAACAGTAGAGTACAGTAGAGGTAGAGTACAGTGGAGTACAGTAGAGACACAGTACAGTGGAGCACAGTAGAGGTAGAGTAGAGTGGAGTACAGTAGAGGTAGAGTACAGTGGAGCACAGTAGAGGTAGCGTACAGTGGAGTACAGTAGAGGTAGAGTACAGTGGAGCAGGGTAGAGGTAGCGTACCGTGGAGTACAGTAGAGGTAGAGTACAGTGGAGTACAGAAGAGGTAGAGTACAGTGGAGCACAGTAGAGGTAGAGTAGAGTGGAGTACAGTAGAGGTAGAGTACATTGGAGCACAGTAGAGTTAGAGTAGAGTGGAGTACAGTAGAGGTAGAGTACAGTGGAGCACAGTAGAGGTAGAGTACAGTGGAGTACAGTAGAGGTAGAGTACAGTGGAGCACAGTAGAGGTAGAGTATAGTGGAGTACAGTGAAGCACAGTAGAGGTGGAGTACAGTAGAGTACAGTAGAGGTAGAGAACAGTAGAGTAGAGGTAGAGTACATTGGAGTAAAGTAGAGATAGAGTATAATGGAGCACAGTAGAGATAGACTAGAGTGGAGTACAGTAGAGGTAGAGTACAGTGGAGCACAGTAGAGGTGGAGTACAGTAGAGTACAGTAGAGGTAGAGAACAGTGGAGCACAGTAGAGGTAGAGTACAGAGGAGCACAGTAGAGGTAGAGTACAGTGGAGCACAGTAGAGGTAGAGTACAGTGGAGTACAGCGGAGCACACTAGAGGTAGTGTAGAGTGGAGTACAGTAGAGGTAGAGTACAGTGGAGCACAGTAGAGGTAGCGCACAGTGGAGTACAGTAGAGGTAGAGTACAGTGGATTACAGTAGAGGTAGAGTACAGTGCAGTACAGTAGAGGTAGAGTACAGTGGAGCATAGTAGATGTAGAGTACAGAGGAGTACAGCGGAGCACAGTAGAGGTAGAATAGAGTGGAGTACAGTAGAGGTGGAGTAGTGTGGAGCACAGTATAGGTAGCGCACAGTGGAGTACAGTGGAGCACAGTAGAGGTAGAGTACAGTGGAGTACAGTAGAGGTAGAGTACAGTGGAGTACAGTAGAGGTAGAGTACAGTGGAATACAGTGGAGCAAATTAGAGGTGGAGCACAGTAGAGTACAGTAGAGGTAGAGTACAGTGGAGTACAGTAGAGGTAGAGTACAGTGGAGTACAGTAGAGGTAGAGTACAGTTGAGCACAGTAGAGGTAGAGTACAGTGGAGTAAAGTAGAGGCAGAGTACAGTGGAGCACAGTAGAGGTAGAGTAGAGTGGAGTACAGTGGAGCACAGTAGAGGTGGAGTACAGTAGAGTACAGTAGAGGTAGAGTACAGTGGAGTACAGTAGAGATAGAGTACAGTGGAGCACAGTAGAGATAGAGTACAGTGGAGTAGATTAGAGGTAGAGTACAGTGGAGCACAGTAGAGGTAGAGTAGAGTGGAGTACAGTAGAGGTAGAGTACAGTGGAAGATAGTAGAGGTAGAGTACAGTGGAGTACAGTAGAGGTAGAGTACAGTGGAGCACAGTAGAGTTAGAGTACAGTGGAGTACAGTGAAGCACAGAAGAGGTGGATTACAATAGAGTACAGTAGAGGTAGAGAACAGTAGAGTAGAGGTAGAGTACATTGGAGTACAGTAGAGATAGAGTACAATGGAGCACAGTAGAGATAGACTAGAGTGGAGTACAGTAGAGGTAGAGTACAGTGGAGCACAGTAGAGGTAGAGTACAATGGAGTACAGTGGAGCACAGTAGAAGTGGAGTACAGTAGAGTACAGTAGAGCTAGAGAACAGTGGAGCACAGTAGAGGTAGATTACAGTGGAGCACAGTAGAGGTAGAGTACAGTGGAGCACAGTAGAGGTAGAGTACAGTGGAGTACAGAGGAGCACAGTAGAGGTGGAGTACAGTAGAGTACAGTAGAGATAGAGTACAGTGGAGAACAGTAGAGGTAGAGTAGAGTGGAGTACAGTAGAGGTAGAGTACAGTGGAGCACAGTAGAGGTAGCGTACAGTGGAGTACAGTGGAGCAGAGTAGAGGTAGAGTACAGTGGAGTACAGCAGAGGTAGAGTACAGTGGAGTACAGCAGAGGTAGAGTACAGTGGAGTACAGTGGAGCACATTAGAGGTGGAGTACAGTAGAGTACAGTAGAGGTAGAGAACAGTAGAGTACAGTAGAGGTAGAGTACAGTGGAGTACAGTAGAGACAGAGTACAGTGGATCACAGTAGAGGTAGAGTAGAGTGGAGTACAGTAGAGGTAGAGTACAGTGGAGCACAGTAGAGGTAGCGTAGAGTGGAGTACAGTAGAGGTAGAGTACAGTGGAGCAGGGTAGAGGTAGCGTACCGTGGAGTACAGTAGAGGTAGAGTACAGTGGAGTACAGAAGAGGTAGAGTACAGTGGAGCACAGTAGAGGTAGAGTAGAGTGGAGTACAGTAGAGGTAGAGTACAGTGGAGCACAGTAGAGTTAGAGTAGAGTGGAGTACAGTAGAGGTAGAGTACAGTGGAGCACAGTAGAGGTAGACTATAGTGGAGTACAGTGAAGCACAGTAGAGGTGGAGTACAGTAGAGTACAGTAGAGGTAGAGAACAGTAGAGTAGAGGTAGAGTACATTGGAGTAAAATAGAGATAGAGTACAATGGAGCACAGTAGAGATAGACTAGAGTGGAGTACAGTAGAGGTAGAGTACAGTGGAGCACAGTAGAGGTAGAGTACAGTGGAGTACAGTGGAGCACAGTAGAGGTGGAGTACAGTAGAGTACAGTAGAGGTAGAGAACAGTGGAGCACAGTAGAGGTAGAGTACAGTGGAGCATAGTAGAGGTAGAGTACAGTGGAGCACAGTAGAGGTAGAGTACAGTGGAGCACAGTAGAGGTAGAGTACAGTGGAGGTAGTGTAGAGTGGAGTACAGTAGAGGTAGAGTACAGTGGAGCACAGTAGAGGTAGCGCACAGTGGAGTGCAGTAGAGGTAGAGTACAGTGGATTACAGTAGAGGTAGAGTACAGTGCAGTACAGTAGAGGTAGAGTACAGTGGAGCATAGTAGATGTAGAGTACAGTGGAGTACAGCGGAGCACAGTAGAGGTAGAATAGAGTGGAGTACAGTAGAGGTGGAGTAGTGTGGAGCACAGTATAGGTAGCGCACAGTGGAGTACAGTGGAGCACAGTAGAGGTAGAGTACAGTGGAGTACAGTAGAGGTAGAGTACAGTGGAGTACAGTAGAGGTAGAGTACAGTGGAATACAGTGGAGCAAATTAGAGGTGGAGCACAGTAGAGTACAGTAGAGGTAGAGTACAGTGGAGTACAGTAGAGGTAGAGTACAGTGGAGTACAGTAGAGGTAGAGTACAGCTTAGC
This sequence comes from Tiaroga cobitis, assembly GCA_030578255.1. Classification (NCBI taxonomy): domain Eukaryota; kingdom Metazoa; phylum Chordata; class Actinopteri; order Cypriniformes; family Leuciscidae; genus Tiaroga; species Tiaroga cobitis. Next base: position 36,091,402 of record CM060604.1, read on the forward strand.
ACAGTAGAGGTAGAGTACAGTGGAGTACAGTAGAGGCAGAGTACAGTGGAGCACAGTAGAGGTAGAGTAGAGTGGAGTACAGTGGAGCACAGTAGAGGTGGAGTACAGTAGAGTACAGTAGAGGTAGAGAACAGTAGAGTACAGTAGAGGTAGAGTACAGTGGAGTACAGTAGAGATAGAGTACAGTGGAGCACAGTAGAGATAGAGTACAGTGGAGTAGATTAGAGGTAGAGTACAGTGGAGCACAGTAGAGGTAGAGTACAGTGGAGCACAGCAGAGGTAGAGTACAGTGGATCACAGTAGAGATAGAGTACAGTGGAGTACAGCGGAGCACAGTAGAGGTGGAGTACAGTAGAGTACAGTAGAGAGAGAGTACAGTGGAGCACAGTAGAGGTAGAGTAGAGTGGAGTACAGTAGAGGTAGAGTACAGTGGAGCATATTAGAGGTAGAGTACAGTGGAGTACAGTGGAGTGCAGTAGAGGTAGAGTACAGTAGAGTACAGAAGAGGTAGAGTACAGTGGAGCACAGTAGAGGTAGAGTAGAGGGGAGTACAGTAGAGGTAGAGTACAGTGGAGCACAGTAGAGTTAGAGTAGAGTGGAGTACAGTAGAGGTAGAGTACAGTGGAGCACAGTAGAGGTAGAGTACAGTGGAGTACAGTAGAGGTAGAGTACAGTGGAGCACAGTAGAAGTAGAGTACAGTGGAGTACAGTGAAGCACAGTAGAGGTGGAGTACAGTAGAGTACAGTAGAGGTAGAGAACAGTAGAGTAGAGGTAGAGTTCATTGGAGTAAAGTAGAGATAGAGTACAATGGAGCACAGTAGAGATAGACTAGAGTGGAGTACAGTAGAGGTAGAGTACAGTGGAGCACAGTAGAGGTAGAGTACAGTGGAGTACAGTGGAGCACAGTAGAGGTGGAGTACAGTAGAGTACAGTAGAGGTAGAGAACAGTGGAGCACACTAAAGGTAGAGTACAGTGGAGCACAGTAGAGGTAGAGTACAGTGGAGCACAGTAGAGGTAGAGTACAGTGGAGTACAGCGGAGCACAGTAGAGGTAGTGTAGAGTGGAGTACAGTAGAGGTAGAGTACAGTAGAGCACAGTAGAGGTAGCGCACAGTGGAGTACAGTAGAGGTAGAGTACAGTGGATTACAGTAGAGGTAGAGTACAGTGCAGTACAGTAGAGGTAGAGTACAGTGGAGCATAGTAGATGCAGAGTACAGTGGAGTACAGCGGAGCACAGTAGAGGTAGAGTAGAGTGGAGTACAGTAGAGGTAGAGTAGTGTGGAGCACAGTATAGGTAGCGCACAGTGGAGTACAGTGGAGCACAGTAGAGGTAGAGTACAGTGGAGTACAGTAGAGGTAGAGTACAGTGGAGTACAGTAGAGGTAGAGTACAGTGGAATACAGTGGAGCAAATTAGAGGTGGAGCACAGTAGAGTACAGTAGAGGTAGAGAACAGTAGAGTACAATAGAGGTAGAGTACAGTGGAGTACAGTAGAGGTAGAGTACAGTTGAGCACAGTAGAGGTAGAGTACAGTGGAGTACAGTAGAGGCAGAGTACAGTGGAGCACAGTAGAGGTAGAGTAGAGTGGAGTACAGTGGAGCACAGTAGAGGTGGAGTACAGTAGAGGTAGAGAACAGTAGAGTACAGTAGAGGTAGAGTACAGTGGAGTACAGTAGAGATAGAGTACAGTGGAGCACAGTAGAGATAGAGTAGAGTGGAGTAGAGTAGAGGTAGAGTAAAGTGGAGCACAGTAGAGGTAGAGTACAGTGGAGCACAGCAGAGGTAGAGTACAGTGGATCACAGTAGAGATAGAGTACAGTGGAGTACAGTGGAGCACATTAGAGGTGGAGTACAGTAGAGTACAGTAGAGGTAGAGAACAGTAGAGTACAGTAGAGGTAGAGTACAGTGGAGTACAATAGAGACAGAGTACAGTGGAGCACAGTAGAGGTAGAGTAGAGTGGAGTACAGTAGAGGTAGAGTACAGTGGAGCACAGTAGAGGTAGCGTACAGTGGAGTACAGTAGAGGTAGAGTACAGTGGAGCAGGGTAGAGGTAGCGTACCGTGGAGTACAGTAGAGGTAGAGTACAGTGGAGTACAGAAGAGGTAGAGTACAGTGGAGCACAGTAGAGGTAGAGTAGAGTGGAGTACAGTAGAGGTAGAGTACAGTGGAGCACAGTAGAGTTAGAGTATAGTGGAGTACAGTAGAGGTAGAGTACAGTGGAGCACAGTAGAGGTAGAGTATAGTGGAGTACAGTGAAGCACAGTAGAGGTGGAGTACAGTAGAGTACAGTAGAGGTAGAGAACAGTAGAGTAGAGGTAGAGTACATTGGAGTAAAATAGAGATAGAGTACAATGGAGCACAGTAGAGATAGACTAGAGTGGAGTACAGTAGAGGTAGAGTACAGTGGAGCACAGTAGAGGTAGAGTACAGTGGAGTACAGTGGAGCACAGTAGAGGTGGAGTACAGTAGAGTACAGTAGAGGTAGAGAACAGTGGAGCACAGTAGAGGTAGAGTACAGTGGAGCATAGTAGAGGTAGAGTACAGTGGAGCACAGTAGAGGTAGAGTACAGTGGAGCACAGTAGAGGTAGAGTACAGTGGAGGTAGTGTAGAGTGGAGTACAGTAGAGGTAGAGTACAGTGGAGCACAGTAGAGGTAGTGCACAGTGGAGTGCAGTAGAGGTAGAGTACAGTGGATTACAGTAGAGGTAGAGTACAGTGCAGTACAGTAGAGGTAGAGTACAGTGGAGCATAGTAGATGTAGAGTACAGTGGAGTACAGCGGAGCACAGTAGAGGTAGAATAGAGTGGAGTACAGTAGAGGTGGAGTAGTGTGGAGCACAGTATAGGTAGCGCACAGTGGAGTACAGTGGAGCACAGTAGAGGTAGAGTACAGTGGAGTACAGTAGAGGTAGAGTACAGTGGAGTACAGTAGAGGTAGAGTACAGTGGAATACAGTGGAGCAAATTAGAGGTGGAGCACAGTAGAGTACAGTAGAGGTAGAGTACAGTGGAGTACAGTAGAGGTAGAGTACAGTGGAGTACAGTAGAGGTAGAGTACAGTTGAGCACAGTAGAGGTAGAGTACAGTGGAGTACAGTAGAGGCAGAGTACAGTGGAGCACAGTAGAGGTAGAGTAGAGTGGAGTACAGTGGAGCACAGTAGAGGTGGAGTACAGTAGAGTACAGTAGAGGTAGAGAACAGTAGAGTACAGTAGAGGTAGAGTACAGTGGAGTACAGTAGAGATAGAGTACAGTGGAGCACAGTAGAGATAGAGTACAGTGGAGTAGATTAGAGGTAGAGTACAGTGGAGCACAGTAGAGGTAGAGTACAGTGGAGCACAGCAGAGGTAGAGTACAGTGGATCACAGTAGAGATAGAGTACAGTGGAGTACAGCGGAGCACAGTAGAGGTGGAGTACAGTAGAGTACAGTAGAGAGAGAGTACAGTGGAGCACAGTAGAGGTAGAGTAGAGTGGAGTACAGTAGAGGTAGAGTACAGTGGAGCATATTAGAGGTAGAGTACAGTGGAGTACAGTGGAGTACAGTAGAGGTAGAGTACAGTAGAGTACAGAAGAGGTAGAGTACAGTGGAGCACAGTAGAGGTAGAGTAGAGGGGAGTACAGTAGAGGTAGAGTACAGTGGAGCACAGTAGAGTTAGAGTAGAGTGGAGTACAGTAGAGGTAGAGTACAGTGGAGCACAGTAGAGGTAGAGTACAGTGGAGTACAGTAGAGGTAGAGTACAGTGGAGCACAGTAGAGGTAGAGTACAGTGGAGTACAGTGAAGCACAGTAGAGGTGGAGTACAGTAGAGTACAGTAGAGGTAGAGAACAGTAGAGTAGAGGTAGAGTTCATTGGAGTAAAGTAGAGATAGAGTACAATGGAGCACAGTAGAGATAGACTAGAGTGGAGTACAGCAGAGGTAGAGTACAATGGAGCACAGTAGAGGTAGAGTACAGTGGAGTACAGTTGAGCACAGTAGAGGTGGAGTACAGTAGAGTACAGTAGAGGTAGAGTACAGTGCAGTACAGTAGAGGTAGAGTACAGTGGAGCATAGTAGATGCAGAGTACAGTGGAGTACAGCGGAGCACAGTAGAGGTAGAATAGAGTGGAGTAAGGTAGAGGTAGAGTAGTGTGGAGCACAGTATAGGTAGCGCACAGTGGAGTACAGTGGAGCACAGTAGAGGTAGAGTACAGTGGAGTACAGTAGAGGTAGAGTACAGTGGAGTACAGTAGAGGTAGAGTACAGTGGAATACAGTGGAGCAAATTAGAGGTGGAGCACAGTAGAGTACAGTAGAGGTAGAGAACAGTAGAGTACAGTAGAGGTAGAGTACAGTGGAGTACAGTAGAGGTAGAGTACAGTTGAGCACAGTAGAGGTAGAGTACAGTGGAGTACAGTAGAGGCAGAGTAAAGTGGAGCACAGTAGAGGTAGAGTAGAGTGGAGTACAGTGGAGCACAGTAGAGGTGGAGTACAGTAGAGGTAGAGAACAGTAGAGTACAGTAGAGGTAGAGTACAGTGGAGTACAGTAGAGATAGAGTACAGTGGAGCACAGTAGAGATAGAGTAGAGTGGAGTAGAGTAGAGGTAGAGTACAGTGGAGCACAGTAGAGGTAGAGTACAGTGGAGCACAGCAGAGGTAGAGTACAGTGGATCACAGTAGAGATAGAGTACAGTGGAGTACAGCGGAGCACAGTAGAGGTGGAGTACAGTAGAGTACAGTAGAGATAGAGTACAGTGGAGCACAGTAGAGGTAGAGTAGAGTGGAGTACAGTAGAGGTAGAGTACAGTGGAGTACATTAGAGGTAGAGTACAGTGGAGTACAGTGGAGCACAGTAGAGGTGGAGTACAGTAGAGTACAGTAGAGGTAGAGAACAGTAGAGTACAGTAGAGGTAGAGTACAGTTGAGTAGAGTAGAGGTAGAGTACAGTGGAGCACAGTAGAGGTAGAGTACAGTGGAGCACAGCAGAGGTAGAGTACAGTGGATCACAGTAGAGATAGAGTACAGTGGAGTACAGTGGAGCACAGTAGAGGTGGAGTACAGTAGAGTACAGTAGAGATAGAGTACAGTGGAGCACAGTAGAGGTAGAGTAGAGTGGAGTACAGTAGAGGTAGAGTACAGTGGAGCACATTAGAGGTAGAGTACAGTGGAGTACAGTAGAGGTAGAGTACAGTGGAGCAGAGTAGAGGTAGAGTACAGTGGAGTACAGTGGAGCACAGTAGAGGTGGAGTACAGTAGAGTACAGTAGAGGTAGAGTACAGTAGAGTACAGTAGAGGTAGAGTACAGTGGAGCACAGTAGAGGTAGAGTACAGTGGAGTACAAGATGTAGAGTACAGTGGTGCACAGTAGAGGTAGAGTACAGTGGAGTACAGTGGAGCAAAGTAGAGGTGGAGTACAGTAGAGTACAGTAGAGGTAGAGAACAGTAGAGTACAGTAGAGGTAGAGTACAGTGGAGTAGAGTAGAGGTAGAGTACAATGGAGCACAGTAGAGGTAGAGTACAGTGGAGCACAGCAGAGGTAGAGTACAGTGGATCACAGTAGAGATAGAGTACAGTGGAGTACAGCGGAGCACAGTAGAGGTGGAGTACAGTAGAGTACAGTAGAGATAGAGTACAGTGGAGCACAGTAGAGGTAGAGTAGAGTGGAGTACAGTAGAGGTAGAGTACAGTGGAGCACAGTAGAGGTAGAGTACAGTGGAGTACAGTAGAGGTAGAGTATAGTGGAGCACAGTAGAGGTAGAGTACAGTGGAGTAGAGTAGAGGTAGAGTACAGTGGAGCACAGTAGAGGTAGAGCACAGTGGAGTACAGTAGAGGTAGAGTACAGTGGAGCACAGTAGAGGTAGCGTACTTTGTAGTACAGTAGAGGTAGAGTACAGTGGAGCACAGTAGAGGTAGAGTACAGTGGAGTACAGCAGAGGTAGAGTACAGTGGAGCACAGTAGAGGTAGAGTACAGTGGAGTACAGCGGAGCACAGTAGAGGTAGAGTAGAGTGGAGTACAGTAGAGGTAGAGTACAGTGGAGCACAGTAGAGGTGGAGTACAGTAGAGTACAGTAGAGATAGAGTACAGTGGAGCACAGTAGAGGTAGAGTAGAGTGGAGTACAGTAGAGGTAGAGTTCAGTGGAGCACAGTAGAGGTAGAGTACAGTGGAGTACAGTAGAGGTAGAGTACAGTGGAGCACAGTAGAGGTAGAGTACTGTGGAGTACAGTGGAGCACAGTAGAGGTGGAGTACAGTAGAGTACAGTAGTGGTAGAGAACAGTAGAGTACAGAAGAGGTAGAGTACAGTGGAGCACAGTAGAGGTAGAGTACAGTGGAGCACAGTAGAGGTAGAGTACAGTGGAGTACAGTGGAGCACAGTAGAGGTGGAGTACAGTAGAGTACAGTAGTGGTAGAGAACAGTAGAGTACAGAAGAGGTAGAGTACAGTGGAGCACACTAGAGGTAGAGTACAGTGGAGCACAGTAGAGGTGGAATACGGTATAGCACAGTAGAGGTAGAGTACAGTGGAGTACAGTAGAGGTAGAGTACAGTGGAGTACAGCAGAGCACAGTAGAGGTGGAGTACAGTATAGTACAGTAGAGATAGAGTACAGTGGAGCACAGTAGAGGTAGAGTAAAGTGGAGTACAGTAGAGGTAGAGTAGAGTGGAGCACAGTAGAGGGTAGAGTACAGTGGAGTACAGCGGAGCACAGTAGAGGTAGAGTAGAGTGGAGTACAGTAGAGGTAGAGTATAGTGGAGCACAGTAGAGGTAGCGTACAGTGGAGCACAGTAGAGGTAGAGTACAGTGGAGTACAGCGGAGCACAGTAGAGGTAGAGTAGAGTGGAGTACAGTAGAGGCAGAGTACAGTGGAGCACAGTAGAGGTAGCGTACAGTGGAGTACAGTGGAGCACAGTAGAGGTGGAGTACAGTAGAGTACAGTAGAGATAGAGTACAGTGGATCACAGTAGAGGAAGAGTAGAGTGGAGTAGAGTAGAGGTAGAGTACAGTGGAGCACAGTAGAGGTAGAGTGCAGTGGAGTACAGTAGAGGTAGAGTACAGTGGAGCACTAGAGGTAGAGCACAGTAGAGGTGGAGTACAGTATAGTACAGTAGAGATAGAGTACAGTGGAGCACAGTAGAGGTAGAGTAAAGTGGAGTACAGTAGAGGTAGAGTACAGTGGAGCACAGTAGAGGGTAGAGTACAGTGGAGTACAGCGGAGCACAGTAGAGGTAGAGTAGAGTGGAGTACAGTAGAGGTAGAGTACAGTGGAGCACAGTAGAGGTAGAGTATAGTGGAGTACAGTGGAGCAGAGTAGAGGTAGAGTACAATGGAGTACAGTAGTGGTAGAGTACAGTGGAGTACAGCAGTGGTAGAAAACAGTGGAGTACAGTGGAGCACATTAGAGGTAGAGTATAGTAGAGTACAGTAGAGGTAGAGTACAGTGGAGCACAGTAGAGGTAGAGTACAGTGGAGTACAGTAGAGGTAGAGTACAGTGGAGCACAGTAGAGTTAGAGTAGAGTGGAGTACAGTAGAGGTAGAGTACAGTGGAGCACAGTAGAGGTAGCGTACAGTGGAGTACAGTAGAGGTAGAGTACAGTGGAGCACAGTAGAGGTAGCGTACCGTGGAGTACAGTAGAGGTAGAGTACAGTGGAGTACAGTAGAGGTAGAGTACAGTGGAGTACAGTGGATCACAGTAGAGGTGGAGTACAGTAGAGTACAGTAGAGGTAGAGAACAGTAGAGTACAGAAGAGGTAGAGTACAGTGGAGCACAGTAGAGGTAGAGTAGAGTGGAGCACAGTAGAGGTGGAGTACGGTATAGCACAGTAGAGGTAGAGTACAGTGGAGTACAGTAGAGGTAGAGTACAGTGGAGTACAACGGAGCACAGTAGAGGTGGAGTACAGTATAGTACAGTAGAGATAGAGTACAGTGGAGCACAGTAGAGGTAGAGTAAAGTGGAGTACAGTAGAGGTAGAGTACAGTGGAGCACAGTAGAGGGTAGAGTACAGTGGAGTACAGCGGAGCACAGTAGAGGTAGAGTAGAGTGGCGTACAGTAGAGGTAGAGTACAATGGAGCACAGTAGAGGTAGCGTACAGTGGAGTACAGTGGAGCAGAGTAGAGGTAGAGTACAGTGGAGTACAGCAGAGGTAGAGTACAGTGGAGTACAGTGGAGCACATTAGAGGTGGAGTACAGTAGAGTACAGTAGAGGTAGAGAACAGTAGAGTACAGTAGAGGTAGAGTACAGTAGAGTACAGTAGAGACAGAGTACAGTGGAGCACAGTAGAGGTAGAGTACAGTGGAGTACAGTAGAGGTAGAGTACAGTGGAGCACAGTAGAGGTAGCGTACAGTGGAGTACAGTAGAGGTAGAGTACAGTGGAGCACAGTAGAAGTAGAGTAGAGTGGAGAACAGTAGAGGTAGAGTACAGTGGAGCACAGTAGAGTTAGAGTAGAGTGGAGTACAGTAGAGGTAGAGTACAGTGGAGCACAGTAGAGGTAGAGTACAGTGGAGTACAGTAGAGGTAGAGTACAGTTGAGCACAGTAGAGGTAGAGTACAGTGGAGTACAGTAGAGGCAGAGTACAGTGGAGCACAGTAGAGGTAGAGTAGAGTGGAGTACAGTGGAGCACAGTAGATGTGGAGTACAGTAGAGTACAGTAGAGGTAGAGAACAGTAGAGTACAGTAGAGGTAGAGTACAGTGGAGTACAGTAGAGATAGAGTACAGTGGAGCACAGTAGAGATAGAGTAGAGTGGAGTAGAGTAGAGGTAGAGTACAGTGGAGCACAGTAGAGGTAGAGTACAGTGGAGCACATTAGAGATAGAGTACAGTGGAGTACAGCGGAGCACAGTAGAGGTGGAGTACAGTAGAGTACAGTAGAGATAGAATACAGTGGAGCACAGTAGAGGTAGAGTAGAGTGGAGTACAGTAGAGGTAGAGTACAGTGGAGCACATTAGAGGTAGAGTACAGTGGAGTACAGTGGAGCACAGTAGAGGTGGAGTACAGTAGAGTACAGTAAAGGTAGAGAACAGTAGAGTACAGTAGAGGTAGAGTACAGTGGAGTAGAGTAGAGGTAGAGTACAGTGGAGCACAGTAGAGGTAGAGTACAGTGGAGTACAGCAGAGGTAGAGTACAGTGGATCACAGTAGAGATAGAGTACAGTGGAGTACAGTAGAGGTAGAGTAGAGTGGAGTACAGTAGAGGTAGAGTACAGTGGAGTACAGTAGAGGTAGAGTACAGTTGAGCACAGTAGAGGTAGAGTACAGTGGAGTACAGTAGAGGCAGAGTACAGTGGAGCACAGTAGAGGTAGAGTAGAGTGGAGTACAGTGGAGCACAGTAGAGGTGGAGTACAGTAGAGTACAGTAGAGGTAGAGAACAGTAGAGTACAGTAGAGGTAGAGTACAGTGGAGCACAGTAGAGATAGAGTACAGTGGAGTAGAGTAGAGGTAGACTACAGTGGAGCACAGTAGAGGTAGAGTACAGTGGAGCACAGCAGAGGTAGAGTACAGTGGATCACAGTAGAGATAGAGTACAGTGGAGTACAGCGGAGCACAGTAGAGGTGGAGTACAGTAGAGTACAGTAGAGATAGAGTACAGTGGAGCACAGTAGAGGTAGAGTTGAGTGGAGTACAGTAGAGGTAGAGTACAGTGGAGCACATTAGAGGTAGAGTACAGTGGAGTACTGTGGAGCACAGTAGAGGTGGAGTACAGTAGAGTATAGTAGAGGTAGACAACAGTAGAGTACAGTAGAGGTAGAGTACAGTGGAGTAGAGTAGAGGTAGAGTACAGTAGAGGTAGAGTACAGTGGAGTAGAGTAGAGGTAGAGTACAGTGGAGCACAGTAGAGGTAGAGTACAGTGGAGCACAGCAGAGGTAGAGTACAGTGGATCACAGTAGAGATAGAGTACAGTGGAGTACAGTGGAGCACAGTAGAGGTGGAGTACAGTAGAGTACAGTAGAGATAGAGTACAGTGGAGCACAGTAGAGGTAGAGTACAGTGGAGTACAGTAGAGGTAGAGTACAGTGGAGTACAGTAGAGGTAGAGTACAGTGGAGCACAGTAGAGGTAGCGTACAGTGGTGTACAGTAGAGGTAGAGTAGAGTGGAGCACAGTAGAGGTAGCGTACCGTTGATTACAGTAGAGGTAGAGTACAGTGGAGTACAGAAGAGGTAGAGTACAGTGTAGCACAGTAGAGGTAGAGTGGAGTGGAGTACAGTAGAGGTAGAGTACAGTGGAGCACAGTAGAGTTAGAGTAGAGTGGAGTACAGTAGAGGTAGAGTACAGTGGAGCACAGTAGAGGTAGAGTACAGTGGAGTACAGTAGAGGTAGAGTACAGTGGAGCACAGTAGAGGTAGAGTACAGTGGAGTACAGTGAAGCACAGTAGAGGTGGATTACAATAGAGTACAGTAGAGGTAGAGAACAGTAGAGTAGAGGTAGAGTACATTGGAGTACAGTAGAGATAGAGTACAATGGAGCACAGTAGAGATAGACTAGAGTGGAGTACAGTAGAGGTAGAGTACAGTGGAGCACATTAGAGGTAGAGTACAGTGGAGTACAGTGGAGCACAGTAGAGTTGGAGTACAGTAGAGTACAGTAGAGCTAGAGAACAGTGGAGCACACTAGAGGTAGAGTACAGTGGAGCACAGTAGAGGTAGAGACAGTGGAGCACAGTAGAGGTAGAGTACAGTGGAGCACAGTAGAGGTAGAGTACAGTGGAGTACAGCGGAGCACAGTAGAGGTGGAGTACAGTAGAGTACAGTAGAGATAGAGTACAGTGGAGGACAGTAGAGGTAGTGTAGAGTGGAGTACAGTAGAGGTAGAGTACAGTGGAGCACAGTAGAGGTAGCGTACAGTGGAGTACAGTGGAGCAGAGTAGAGGTAGAGTACAGTGGAGTACAGCAGAGGTAGAGTACAGTGGAGTACAGCAGAGGTAGAGTACAGTGGAGTACAGTGGAGCACAGTAGAGGTGGAGTACAGTAGAGTACAGTAGAGGTAGAGAACAGTAGAGTACAGTAGAGGTAGAGTACAGTGGAGTACAGTAGAGACAGAGTACAGTGGAGCACAGTAGAGGTAGAGTAGAGTGGAGTACAGTAGAGGTAGAGTACAGTGGAGCACAGTAGAGGTAGCGTACAGTGGAGTACAGTAGAGGTAGAGTACAGTTGAGCAGGGTAGAGGTAGCGTACCGTGGAGTACAGTAGAGGTAGAGTACAGTGGACTACAGAAGAGGTAGAGTACAGTGGAGCACAGTAGAGGTAGCGTACAGTGGAGCACAGTAGAGTTAGAGTAGAGTGGAGTACAGTAGAGGTAGAGTACAGTGGAGCACAGTAGAGGTAGAGTACAGTGGAGTACAGTAGAGGTAGAGTACAGTGGAGCACAGTAGAGGTAGAGTATAGTGGAGTACAGTGAAGCACAGTAGAGGTGGAGTACAGTAGAGTACAGTAGAGGTAGAGAACAGTAGTGTAGAGGTAGAGTACATTGGAGTAAAGTAGAGATAGAGTACAATGGAGCACAGTAGAGATAGACTAGAGTGGAGTACAGTAGAGGTAGAGTACAGTGGAGCACAGTAGAGGTAGAGTACAGTGGAGTACAGTGGAGCACAGTAGAGGTGGAGTACAGTAGAGTACAGTAGAGGTAGAGAACAGTGGAGCACAGTAGAGGTAGAGTACAGTGGAGCACAGTAGAGGTAGAGTACAGTGGAGCACAGAAGAGGTAGAGTACAGTGGAGTACAGTAGAGACAGAGTACAGTGGAGCACAGTAGAGGTAGAGTACAGTGGAGCACAGTAGAGGTAGAGAACAGTGGAGCACAGTAGAGGTAGAGTACAGTGGAGTACAGTAGAGGTAGAGTACAGTGGAGCAGGGTAGAGGTAGCGTACCGTGGAGTAAAGTAGAGGTAGAGTACAGTGGATTACAGAAGAGGTAGAGTACAGTGGAGCACAGTAGAGGTAGCGTACAGTGGAGCACAGTAGAGTTAGAGTAGAGTGGAGTACAGTAGAGGTAGAGTACAGTGGAGCACAATAGAGGTAGAGTACAGTGGATCAAAGTAGAGATAGAGTACAGTGGAGTACAGTGGAGCACAGTAGAGGTAGAGTACAGTAGAGTACAGTGAAGGACAGTAGAGGTAGAGTTCGGTGGAGTACAGTAGAGGTAGAGTACAGTGGAGTACAGTAGCGGTAGAGTACAGTGGAGTACAGTGGAGCGCATTAGAGGTGGAGTACAGTAGAGTACAGTAGAGGTAGAGTACAGTGGAGTACAGTAGAGGTAGAGTACAGTGGAGTACAGTAGAGGTTGAGTACAGTGGAGCACAGTAGAGGTAGAGTACAGTGGAGTACAGCGGAGCACAGTAGAGGTGGAGTACAGTAGAGTACAGTAGAGATAGAGTACAGTGGAGCACAGTAGAGGTAGAGTAGAGTGGAGTACAGTAGAGGTAGAGTACAGTGGAGCACATTAGAGGTAGAGTACAGTGGAGTACAGTAGAGGTAGAGTACAGTGGAGTACAGTAGAGATAGAGTACAGTGGAGCACAGTAGAGATAGAGTACAGTGGAGTAGATTAGAGGTAGAGTACAGTGGAGCACAATAGAGGTAGAGTAGAGTGGAGTACAGTAGAGGTAGAGTACAGTGGAAGACAGTAGAGGTAGAGTACAGTGGAGTACAGTAGAGGTAGAGTACAGTGGAGCACAGTAGAGTTAGAGTACAGTGGAGTACAGTGAAGCACAGAAGAGGTTGAGTACAGTAGAGTACAGTAGAGATAGAGTACAGTGGAGCACAGTAGAGGTAGAGTACAGTGGAGCACAGCAGAGGTAGAGTACAGTGGATCACAGTAGAGATAGAGTACAGTGGAGTACAGCGGAGCACAGTAGAGGTGGAGTACAGTAGAGTACAGTAGAGATAGAGTACAGTGGAGCACAGTAGAGGTAGAGTAGAGTGGAGTACAGTAGAGGTAGAGTACAGTGAAGCACATTAGAGGTAGAGTACAGTGGAGTACAGTAGAGGTAGAGTACAGTGGAGCACAGTAGAGGTAGAGTACAGTGGAGTACAGTGGAGCACAGTAGAGGTGGAGTTCAGTAGAGTACAGTAGAGGTAGAGTACAGTAGAGTACAGTAGAGGTAGAGTACAGTTGATTACAGTAGAGGTAGAGTACAGTGCAGTACAGTAGAGGTAGAGTACAGTGGAGCATAGTAGATGTAGAGTACAGTGGAGTACAGCGGAGCACAGTAGAGGTAGAATAGAGTGGAGTGCAGTAGAGGTAGAGTAGTGTGGAGCACAGTATAGGTAGCGCACAGTGGAGTACATTGGAGCACAGTAGAGGTAGAGTACAGTGGAGTACAGTAGAGGTAGAGTACAGTGGAATACAGTGGAGCAAATTAGAGGTGGAGCACAGTAGAGTACAGTAGAGGTAGAGTACAGTGGAGTACAGTAGAGGTAGAGTACAGTGGAGTACAGTAGAGGTAGAGTACAGTTGAGCACAGTAGAGGTAGAGTACAGTGGAGTACAGTAGAGGCAGAGTACAGTGGAGCACAGTAGAGGTAGAGTAGAGTGGAGTACAGTGGAGCACAGTAGAGGTGGAGTACAGTAGAGTACAGTAGAGGTAGAGAACAGTGGAGTAGAGTAGAGGTAGAGTACAGTGGAGCACAGTAGAGGTAGAGTACAGTGGAGCACAGCAGAGGTAGAGTACAGTGGATCACAGTAGAGAGAGTACAGTGGAGTACAGCGGAGCACAGTAGAGGTGGAGTACAGTAGAGTACAGTAGAGATAGAGTACAGTGGAGCACAGTAGAGGTAGAGTAGAGTGGAGTACAGTAGAGGTAGAGTACAGTGGAGCACATTAGAGGTAGAGTACAGTGGAGTACTGTGGAGCACAGTAGAGGTGGAGTACAGTAGAGTATAGTAGAGGTAGACAACAGTAGAGTACAGTAGAGGTAGAGTACAGTGGAGTAGAGTAGAGGTAGAGTACAGTAGAGGTAGAGTACAGTGGAGTAGAGTAGAGGTAGAGTACAGTGGAGCACAGTAGAGGTAGAGTACAGTGGAGCACAGCAGAGGTAGAGTACAGTGGATCACAGTAGAGATAGAGTACAGTGGAGCACAGTAGAGGTGGAGTATAGTAGAGTACAGTAGAGATAGAGTACAGTGGAGCACAGTAGAGGTAGAGTAGAGTGGAGTACAGTAGAGGTAGAGTACAGTGGAGTAAAGTAGAGATAGAGTACAATGGAGCACAGTAGAGATAGACTAGAGTGGAGTACAGTAGAGGTAGAGTACAGTGGAGCACAGTAGAGGTAGAGTAGAGTGGATCACAGTAGAGATAGAGTACAGTGGAGTACAGTGGAGCACAGTAGAGGTGGATTACAGTAGAGTACAGTAGAGATAGAGTACAGTGGAGCACAGCAGAGGTAGAGTAGAGTGGAGTACAGTAGAGGTAGAGTACATTGGAGTAAAGTAGAGATAGAGTACAATGGAGCACAGTAGAGATAGACAAGAGTGGAGTACAGTAGAGGTAGAGTACAGTGGAGCACAGTAGAGGTAGAGTACAGTGGAGTAGAGTGGAGCACAGTAGAGGTGGAGTACAGTAGAGTACAGCAGAGGTAGAGAACAGTGGAGCACATTAGAGGTAGAGTACAGTGGAGTACAGTGGAGCACAGTAGAGTTGGAGTACAGTAGAGTACAGTAGAGCTAGAGAACAGTGGAGCACACTAGAGGTAGAGTACAGTGGAGCACAGTAGAGGTAGAGACAGTGGAGCACAGTAGAGGTAGAGTACAGTGGAGCACAGTAGAGGTAGAGTACAGTGGAGTACAGCGGAGCACAGTAGAGGTGGAGTACAGTAGAGTACAGTAGAGATAGAGTACAGTGGAGGACAGTAGAGGTAGTGTAGAGTGGAGTACAGTAGAGGTAGAGTACAGTGGAGCACAGTAGAGGTAGCGTACAGTGGAGTACAGTGGAGCAGAGTAGAGGTAGAGTACAGTGGAGTACAGCAGAGGTAGAGTACAGTGGAGTACAGCAGAGGTAGAGTACAGTGGAGTACAGTGGAGCACAGTAGAGGTGGAGTACAGTAGAGTACAGTAGAGGTAGAGAACAGTAGAGTACAGTAGAGGTAGAGTACAGTGGAGTACAGTAGAGACAGAGTACAGTGGAGCACAGTAGAGGTAGAGTAGAGTGGAGTACAGTAGAGGTAGAGTACAGTGGAGCACAGTAGAGGTAGCGTACAGTGGAGTACAGTAGAGGTAGAGTACAGTTGAGCAGGGTAGAGGTAGCGTACCGTGGAGTACAGTAGAGGTAGAGTACAGTGGACTACAGAAGAGGTAGAGTACAGTGGAGCACAGTAGAGGTAGCGTACAGTGGAGCACAGTAGAGTTAGAGTAGAGTGGAGTACAGTAGAGGTAGAGTACAGTGGAGCACAGTAGAGGTAGAGTACAGTGGAGTACAGTAGAGGTAGAGTACAGTGGAGCACAGTAGAGGTAGAGTATAGTGGAGTACAGTGAAGCACAGTAGAGGTGGAGTACAGTAGAGTACAGTAGAGGTAGAGAACAGTAGTGTAGAGGTAGAGTACATTGGAGTAAAGTAGAGATAGAGTACAATGGAGCACAGTAGAGATAGACTAGAGTGGAGTACAGTAGAGGTAGAGTACAGTGGAGCACAGTAGAGGTAGAGTACAGTGGAGTACAGTGGAGCACAGTAGAGGTGGAGTACAGTAGAGTACAGTAGAGGTAGAGAACAGTGGAGCACAGTAGAGGTAGAGTACAGTGGAGCACAGTAGAGGTAGAGTACAGTGGAGCACAGAAGAGGTAGAGTACAGTGGAGTACAGTAGAGACAGAGTACAGTGGAGCACAGTAGAGGTAGAGTACAGTGGAGCACAGTAGAGGTAGAGAACAGTGGAGCACAGTAGAGGTAGAGTACAGTGGAGTACAGTAGAGGTAGAGTACAGTGGAGCAGGGTAGAGGTAGCGTACCGTGGAGTAAAGTAGAGGTAGAGTACAGTGGATTACAGAAGAGGTAGAGTACAGTGGAGCACAGTAGAGGTAGCGTACAGTGGAGCACAGTAGAGTTAGAGTAGAGTGGAGTACAGTAGAGGTAGAGTACAGTGGAGCACAATAGAGGTAGAGTACAGTGGATCAAAGTAGAGATAGAGTACAGTGGAGTACAGTGGAGCACAGTAGAGGTAGAGTACAGTAGAGTACAGTGAAGGACAGTAGAGGTAGAGTTCGGTGGAGTACAGTAGAGGTAGAGTACAGTGGAGTACAGTAGCGGTAGAGTACAGTGGAGTACAGTGGAGCGCATTAGAGGTGGAGTACAGTAGAGTACAGTAGAGGTAGAGTACAGTGGAGTACAGTAGAGGTAGAGTACAGTGGAGTACAGTAGAGGTTGAGTACAGTGGAGCACAGTAGAGGTAGAGTACAGTGGAGTACAGCGGAGCACAGTAGAGGTGGAGTACAGTAGAGTACAGTAGAGATAGAGTACAGTGGAGCACAGTAGAGGTAGAGTAGAGTGGAGTACAGTAGAGGTAGAGTACAGTGGAGCACATTAGAGGTAGAGTACAGTGGAGTACAGTAGAGGTAGAGTACAGTGGAGTACAGTAGAGATAGAGTACAGTGGAGCACAGTAGAGATAGAGTACAGTGGAGTAGATTAGAGGTAGAGTACAGTGGAGCACAATAGAGGTAGAGTAGAGTGGAGTACAGTAGAGGTAGAGTACAGTGGAAGACAGTAGAGGTAGAGTACAGTGGAGTACAGTAGAGGTAGAGTACAGTGGAGCACAGTAGAGTTAGAGTACAGTGGAGTACAGTGAAGCACAGAAGAGGTTGAGTACAGTAGAGTACAGTAGAGATAGAGTACAGTGGAGCACAGTAGAGGTAGAGTACAGTGGAGCACAGCAGAGGTAGAGTACAGTGGATCACAGTAGAGATAGAGTACAGTGGAGTACAGCGGAGCACAGTAGAGGTGGAGTACAGTAGAGTACAGTAGAGATAGAGTACAGTGGAGCACAGTAGAGGTAGAGTAGAGTGGAGTACAGTAGAGGTAGAGTACAGTGAAGCACATTAGAGGTAGAGTACAGTGGAGTACAGTAGAGGTAGAGTACAGTGGAGCACAGTAGAGGTAGAGTACAGTGGAGTACAGTGGAGCACAGTAGAGGTGGAGTTCAGTAGAGTACAGTAGAGGTAGAGTACAGTAGAGTACAGTAGAGGTAGAGTACAGTTGATTACAGTAGAGGTAGAGTACAGTGCAGTACAGTAGAGGTAGAGTACAGTGGAGCATAGTAGATGTAGAGTACAGTGGAGTACAGCGGAGCACAGTAGAGGTAGAATAGAGTGGAGTGCAGTAGAGGTAGAGTAGTGTGGAGCACAGTATAGGTAGCGCACAGTGGAGTACATTGGAGCACAGTAGAGGTAGAGTACAGTGGAGTACAGTAGAGGTAGAGTACAGTGGAATACAGTGGAGCAAATTAGAGGTGGAGCACAGTAGAGTACAGTAGAGGTAGAGTACAGTGGAGTACAGTAGAGGTAGAGTACAGTGGAGTACAGTAGAGGTAGAGTACAGTTGAGCACAGTAGAGGTAGAGTACAGTGGAGTACAGTAGAGGCAGAGTACAGTGGAGCACAGTAGAGGTAGAGTAGAGTGGAGTACAGTGGAGCACAGTAGAGGTGGAGTACAGTAGAGTACAGTAGAGGTAGAGAACAGTGGAGTAGAGTAGAGGTAGAGTACAGTGGAGCACAGTAGAGGTAGAGTACAGTGGAGCACAGCAGAGGTAGAGTACAGTGGATCACAGTAGAGAGAGTACAGTGGAGTACAGCGGAGCACAGTAGAGGTGGAGTACAGTAGAGTACAGTAGAGATAGAGTACAGTGGAGCACAGTAGAGGTAGAGTAGAGTGGAGTACAGTAGAGGTAGAGTACAGTGGAGCACATTAGAGGTAGAGTACAGTGGAGTACTGTGGAGCACAGTAGAGGTGGAGTACAGTAGAGTATAGTAGAGGTAGACAACAGTAGAGTACAGTAGAGGTAGAGTACAGTGGAGTAGAGTAGAGGTAGAGTACAGTAGAGGTAGAGTACAGTGGAGTAGAGTAGAGGTAGAGTACAGTGGAGCACAGTAGAGGTAGAGTACAGTGGAGCACAGCAGAGGTAGAGTACAGTGGATCACAGTAGAGATAGAGTACAGTGGAGCACAGTAGAGGTGGAGTACAGTAGAGTACAGTAGAGATAGAGTACAGTGGAGCACAGTAGAGGTAGAGTAGAGTGGAGTACAGTAGAGGTAGAGTACAGTGGAGTAAAGTAGAGATAGAGTACAATGGAGCACAGTAGAGATAGACTAGAGTGGAGTACAGTAGAGGTAGAGTACAGTGGAGCACAGTAGAGGTAGAGTAGAGTGGATCACAGTAGAGATAGAGTACAGTGGAGTACAGTGGAGCACAGTAGAGGTGGATTACAGTAGAGTACAGTAGAGATAGAGTACAGTGGAGCACAGCAGAGGTAGAGTAGAGTGGAGTACAGTAGAGGTAGAGTACATTGGAGTAAAGTAGAGATAGAGTACAATGGAGCACAGTAGAGATAGACAAGAGTGGAGTACAGTAGAGGTAGAGTACAGTGGAGCACAGTAGAGGTAGAGTACAGTGGAGTAGAGTGGAGCACAGTAGAGGTGGAGTACAGTAGAGTACAGCAGAGGTAGAGAACAGTGGAGCACAGTAGAGGTAGAGTACAGTGGAGCACAGTAGAGGTAGAGTACAGTGGAGCACAGTAGAGGTAGAGTACAGTGGAGTACAGCGGAGCACAGTAGAGGTAGTGTAGAGTGGAGTACAGTAGAGGTAGAGAACAGTAGAGTAGAGGTAGAGTACATTGGAGTAAAGTAGAGATAGAGTACAATGGAGCACAGTAGAGATAGACTAGAGTGGAGTACAGTAGAGGTAGAGTACAGTGGAGCACAGTAGAGGTAGCGCACAGTGGAGTACAGTAGAGGTAGAGTACAGTGGATTACAGTAGAGGTAGAGTACAGTGGAGCAGAGTAGAGGTAGAGTACAGTGGAGTACAGTAGAGGTAGAGTACAGTGGAGCACAGTAGAGGTAGCGCACAGTGGAGTACAGTAGAGGTAGAGTACAGTGGATTACAGTAGAGGTAGAGTACAGTGGAGCAGAGTAGATGTAGAGTACAGTGGAGTACAGCGGAGCACAGTAGAGGTAGAATAGAGTGGAGTGCAGTAGAGGTAGAGTAGTGTGGAGCACAGTATAGGTAGCGCACAGTGGAGTACAGTGGAGCACAGTAGAGGTAGAGTACAGTGGAGTACAGTAGAGGTAGAGTACAGTCGAGTACAGTAGAGGTAGAGTACAGTGGAATACAGTGGAGCAAATTAGAGGTGGAGCACAGTAGAGTACAGTAGAGGTAGAGTACAGTGGAGTACAGTAGAGGTAGAGTACAGTGGAGTACAGTAGAGGTAGAGTACAGTTGAGCACAGTAGAGGTAGAGTACAGTGGAGTACAGTAGAGGCAGAGTACAGTGGAGCACAGTAGAGGTAGAGTAGAGTGGAGTACAGTGGAGCACAGTAGAGGTGGAGTACAGTAGAGTACAGTAGAGGTAGAGAACAGTAGAGTACAGTAGAGGTAGAGTACAGTGGAGCACAGTAGAGATAGAGTACAGTGGAGTAGAGTAGAGGTAGAGTACAGTGGAGCACAGTAGAGGTAGAGTACAGTGGAGCACAGCAGAGGTAGAGTACAGTGGATCACAGTAGAGATAGAGTACAGTGGAGTACAGCGGAGCACAGTAGAGGTGGAGTACAGTAGAGTACAGTAGAGATAGAGTACAGTGGAGCACAGTAGAGGTAGAGTAGAGTGGAGTACAGTAGAGGTAGAGTACAGTGGAGCACATTAGAGGTAGAGTAGAGTGGATTACAGTGGAGCACAGTAGAGGTGGAGTACAGTAGAGTACAGTAGAGGTAGAGAACAGTAGAGTACAGTAGAGGTAGAGTACAGTGGAGTACAGTAGAGATAGAGTACAGTGGAGCACAGTAGAGATAGAGTACAGTGGAGTAGATTAGAGGTAGAGTACAGTGGAGCACAATAGAGGTAGAGTAGAGTGGAGTACAGTAGAGGTAGAGTACAGTGGAAGACAGTAGAGGTAGAGTACAGTGGAGTACAGTAGAGGTAGAGTACAGTGGAGCACAGTAGAGTTAGAGTACAGTGGAGTACAGTGAAGCACAGAAGAGGTGGAGTACAGTAGAGTACAGTAGAGATAGAGTACAGTGGAGCACAGTAGAGGTAGAGTACAGTGGAGCACAGCAGAGGTAGAGTACAGTGGATCACAGTAGAGATAGAGTACAGTGGAGTACAGCGGAGCACAGTAGAGGTGGAGTACAGTAGAGTACAGTAGAGATAGAGTACAGTGGAGCACAGTAGAGGTAGAGTAGAGTGGAGTACAGTAGAGGTAGAGTACAGTGAAGCACATTAGAGGTAGAGTACAGTGGAGTACAGTAGAGGTAGAGTACAGTGGAGCACAGTAGAGGTAGAGTACAGTGGAGTACAGTGGAACACAGTAGAGGTGGAGTACAGTAGAGTACAGTAGAGGTAGAGTACAGTAGAGTACAGTAGAGGTAGAGTACAGTGGATTACAGTAGAGGTAGAGTACAGTGCAGTACAGTAGAGGTAGAGTACAGTGGAGCATAGTAGATGTAGAGTACAGTGGAGTACAGCGGAGCACAGTAGAGGTAGAATAGAGTGGAGTGCAATAGAGGTAGAGTAGTGTGGAGCACAGTATAGGTAGCGCACAGTGGAGTACATTGGAGCACAGTAGAGGTAGAGTACAGTGGAGTACAGTAGAGGTAGAGTACAGTGGAATACAGTGGAGCAAATTAGAGGTGGAGCACAGTAGAGTACAGTAGAGGTAGAGTACAGTGGAGTACAGTAGAGGTAGAGTACAGTGGAGTACAGTAGAGGTAGAGTACAGTTGAGCACAGTAGAGGTAGAGTACAGTGGAGTACAGTAGAGGCAGAGTACAGTGGAGCACAGTAGAGGTAGAGTAGAGTGGAGTACAGTGGAGCACAGTAGAGGTGGAGTACAGTAGAGTACAGTAGAGGTAGAGAACAGTAGAGTACAGTAGAGGTAGAGTACAGTGGAGCACAGTAGAGATAGAGTACAGTGGAGTAGAGTAGAGGTAGAGTACAGTGGAGCACAGTAGAGGTAGAGTACAGTGGAGCACAGCAGAGGTAGAGTACAGTGGATCACAGTAGAGATAGAGTACAGTGGAGTACAGCAGAGCACAGTAGAGGTGGAGCACAGTAGAGTACAGTAGAGATAGAGTACAGTGGAGCACAGTAGAGGTAGAGTAGAGTGGAGTACAGTAGAGGTAGAGTACAGTGGAGCACATTAGAGGTAGAGTACAGTGGAGTACTGTGGAGCAAAGTAGAGGTGGAGTACAGTAGAGTATAGTAGAGGTAGACAACAGTAGAGTACAGTAGAGGTAGAGTACAGTGGAGTAGAGTAGAGGTAGAGTACAGTAGAGGTAGAGTACAGTGGAGTAGAGTAGAGGTAGAGTACAGTGGAGCACAGTAGAGGTAGAGTACAGTGGAGCACAGCAGAGGTAGAATACAGTGGATCACAGTAGAGATAGAGTACAGTGGAGTACAGTGGAGCACAGTAGAGGTGGAGTACAGTAGAGTACAGTAGAGATAGAGTACAGTGGAGCACAGTAGAGGTAGAGTAGAGTGGAGTACAGTAGAGGTAGAGTACAGTGGAGTAAAGTAGAGATAGAGTACAATGGAGCACAGTAGAGATAGACTAGAGTGGAGTACAGTAGAGGTAGAGTACAGTGGAGCACAGTAGAGGTAGAGTAGAGTGGATCACAGTAGAGATAGAGTACAGTGGAGTACAGTGGAGCACAGTAGAGGTGGATTACAGTAGAGTACAGTAGAGATAGAGTACAGTGGAGCACAGCAGAGGTAGAGTAGAGTGGAGTACAGTAGAGGTAGAGTACATTGGAGTAAAGTAGAGATAGAGTACAATGGAGCACAGTAGAGATAGACTAGAGTGGAGTACAGTAGAGGTAGAGTACAGTGGAGCACAGTAGAGGTAGAGTACAGTGGAGTAAAGTGGAGCACAGTAGAGGTGGAGTACAGTAGAGTACAGCAGAGGTAGAGAACAGTGGAGCACAGTAGAGGTAGAGTACAGTGGAGCACAGTAGAGGTAGAGTACAGTGGAGCACAGTAGAGGTAGAGTACAGTGGAGTACAGCGGAGCACAGTAGAGGTAGTGTAGAGTGGAGTACAGTAGAGGTAGAGAACAGTAGAGTAGAGGTAGAGTACATTGGAGTAAAGTAGAGATAGAGTACAATGGAGCACAGTAGAGATAGACTAGAGTGGAGTACAGTAGAGGTAGAGTACAGTGGAGCACAGTAGAGGTAGCACACAGTGGAGTACAGTAGAGGTAGAGTACAGTGGATTACAGTAGAGGTAGAGTACAGTGCAGTACAGTAGAGGTAGAGTACAGTGGAGCATAGTAGATGTAGAGTACAGTGGAGTACAGCGGAGCACAGTAGAGGTAGAATAGAGTGGAGTGCAGTAGAGGTAGAGTAGTGTGGAGCACAGTATAGGTAGCGCACAGTGGAGTACAGTGGAGCACAGTAGAGGTAGAGTACAGTGGAGTACAGTAGAAGTAGAGTACAGTCGAGTACAGTAGAGGTAGAGTACAGTGGAATACAGTGGAGCAAATTAGAGGTGGAGCACAGTAGAGTACAGTAGAGGTAGAGTACAGTGGAGTACAGTAGAGGTAGAGTACAGTGGAGTACAGTAGAGGTAGAGTACAGTTGAGCACAGTAGAGGTAGAGTACAGTGGAGTACAGTAGAGGCAGAGTACAGTGGAGCACAGTAGAGGTAGAGTAGAGTGGAGTACAGTGGAGCACAGTAGAGATAGAGTACAGTGGAGTAGAGTAGAGGTAGAGTACAGTGGAGCATAGTAGAGGTAGAGTACAGTGGAGCACAGCAGAGGTAGAGTACAGTGGATCACAGTAGAGATAGAGTACAGTGGAGTACAGCGGAGCACAGTAGAGGTGGAGTACAGTAGAGTACAGTAGAGATAGAGTACAGTGGAGCACAGTAGAGGTAGAGTAGAGTGGAGTACAGTAGAGGTAGAGTACAGTGGAGCACATTAGAGGTAGAGTACAGTGGAGTACTGTGGAGCACAGTAGAGGTGGAGTACAGTAGAGTATAGTAGAGGTAGACAACAGTAGAGTACAGTAGAGGTAGAGTACAGTGGAGTAAAGTAGAGGTAGAGTACAGTAGAGGTAGAGTACAGTGGAGTAGAGTAGAGGTAGAGTACAGTGGAGCACAGTAGAGGTAGAGTACAGTGGAGCACAGCAGAGGTAGAGTACAGTGGATCACAGTAGAGATAGAGTACAGTGGAGTACAGTGGAGCACAGTAGAGGTGGAGTACAGTAGAGTACAGTAGAGATAGAGTACAGTGGAGCACAGTAGAGGTAGAGTAGAGTGGAGTACAGTAGAGGTAGAGTACAGTGGAGTAAAGTAGAGACAGAGTACAATGGAGCACAGTAGAGATAGACTAGAGTGGAGTACAGTAGAGGTAGAGTACAGTGGAGCACAGTAGAGGTAGAGTAGAGTGGATCACAGTAGAGATAGAGTACAGTGGAGTACAGTGGAGCACAGTAGAGGTGGATTACAGTAGAGTACAGTAGAGATAGAGTACAGTGGAGCACAGCAGAGGTAGAGTAGAGTTTAGTACAGTAGAGGTAGAGTACATTGGAGTAAAGTAGAGATAGAGTACAATGGAGCACAGTAGAGAATGACTAGAGTGGAGTACAGTAGAGGTAGAGTACAGTGGAGCACAGTAGAGGTAGAGTACAGTGGAGTACAGTGGAGCACAGTAGAGGTGGAGTACAGTAAAGTACAGCAGAGGTAGAGAACAGTGGAGCACAGTAGAGGTAGAGTACAGTGGAGCACAGTAGAGGTAGAGTACAGTGGAGCACAGTAGAGGTAGAGTACAGTGGAGTACAGCGGAGCACAGTAGAGGTAGTGTAGAGTGGAGTACAGTAGAGGTAGAGAACAGTAGAGTAGAGGTAGAGTACATTGGAGTAAAGTAGAGATAGAGTACAATGGAGCACAGTAGAGATAGACTAGAGTGGAGTACAGTAGAGGTAGAGTACAGTGGAGCACAGTAGAGGTAGCGCACAGTGGAGTACAGTAGAGGTAGAGTACAGTGCAGTACAGTAGAGGTAGAGTACAGTGGAGCATAGTAGATGTAGAGTACAGTGGAGTACAGCGGAGCACAGTAGAGGTAGAATAGAGTGGAGTGCAGTAGAGGTAGAGTAGTGTGGAGCACAGTAGAGGTAGAGAACAGTGGAGCACAGTAGAGGTAGAGTACAGTGGAGTACAGTAGAGGTAGAGTACAGTGGAGCAGGGTAGAGGTAGCGTACCGTGGAGTACAGTAGAGGTAGAGTACAGTGGAGTACAGAAGAGGTAGAGTACAGTGGAGCACAGTAGAGGTAGCGTACAGTGGAGCACAGTAGAGTTAGAGTAGAGTGGAGTACAGTAGAGGTAGAGTACAGTGGAGCACAATAGAGGTAGAGTACAGTGGATCAAAGTAGAGATAGAGTACAGTGGAGTACAGTGGAGCAGAGTAGAGGTAGAGTACAGTAGAGTACAGTGAAGGACAGTAGAGGTAGAGTTCGGTGGAGTACAGTAGAGGTAGAGTACAGTGGAGTACAGTAGCGGTAGAGTACAGTGGAGTACAGTGGAGCGCATTAGAGGTGGAGTACAGTAGAGTACAGTAGAGGTAGAGTACAGTGGAGTACAGTAGAGGTAGAGTACAGTGGAGTACAGTAGAGGTTGAGTACAGTGGAGCACAGTAGAGGTAGAGTACAGTGGAGTACAGCGGAGCACAGTAGAGGTGGAGTACAGTAGAGTACAGTAGAGATAGAGTACAGTGGAGCACAGTAGAGGTAGAGTAGAGTGGAGTACAGTAGAGGTAGAGTACAGTGGAGCACATTAGAGGTAGAGTACAGTGGAGTACAGTAGAGGTAGAGTACAGTGGAGTACAGTAGAGATAGAGTACAGTGGAGCACAGTAGAGATAGAGTACAGTGGAGTAGATTAGAGGTAGAGTACAGTGGAGCACAATAGAGGTAGAGTAGAGTGGAGTACAGTAGAGGTAGAGTACAGTGGAAGACAGTAGAGGTAGAGTACAGTGGAGTACAGTAGAGGTAGAGTACAGTGGAGCACAGTAGAGTTAGAGTACAGTGGAGTACAGTGAAGCACAGAAGAGGTGGAGTACAGTAGAGTACAGTAGAGATAGAGTACAGTGGAGCACAGTAGAGGTAGAGTACAGTGGAGCACAGCAGAGGTAGAGTACAGTGGATCACAGTAGAGATAGAGTACAGTGGAGTACAGCGGAGCACAGTAGAGGTGGAGTACAGTAGAGTACAGTAGAGATAGAGTACAGTGGAG
The DNA here is from genome assembly GCA_030578255.1 of Tiaroga cobitis. Lineage (NCBI taxonomy): Eukaryota > Metazoa > Chordata > Actinopteri > Cypriniformes > Leuciscidae > Tiaroga > Tiaroga cobitis. The sequence goes on from CM060604.1 coordinate 36,116,795, forward strand.
CACAGTAGAGGTAGAGTAGAGTGGAGTACAGTAGAGGTAGAGTACAGTGAAGCACATTAGAGGTAGAGTACAGTGGAGTACATTAGAGGTAGAGTACAGTGGAGCACAGTAGAGGTAGAGTACAGTGGAGTACAGTGGAGCACAGTAGAGGTGGAGTACAGTAGAGTACAGTAGAGGTAGAGTACAGTAGAGTACAGTAGAGGTAGAGTACAGTGGATTACAGTAGAGGTAGAGTACAGTGCAGTACAGTAGAGGTAGAGTACAGTGGAGCATAGTAGATGTAGAGTACAGTGGAGTACAGCGGAGCACAGTAGAGGTAGAATAGAGTGGAGTGCAGTAGAGGTAGAGTAGTGTGGAGCACAGTATAGGTAGCGCACAGTGGAGTACAGTAGAGGTAGAGTACAGTGGAATACAGTGGAGCAAATTAGAGGTGGAGCACAGTAGAGTACAGTAGAGGTAGAGTACAGTGGAGTACAGTAGAGGTAGAGTACAGTGGAGTACAGTAGAGGTAGAGTACAGTTGAGCACAGTAGAGGTAGAGTACAGTGGAGTACAGTAGAGGCAGAGTACAGTGGAGCACAGTAGAGGTAGAGTAGAGTGGAGTACAGTGGAGCACAGTAGAGGTGGAGTACAGTAGAGTACAGTAGAGGTAGAGAACAGTAGAGTACAGTAGAGGTAGAGTACAGTGGAGCACAGTAGAGATAGAGTACAGTGGAGTAGAGTAGAGGTAGAGTACAGTGTAGCACAGTAGAGGTAGAGTACAGTGGAGCACAGCAGAGGTAGAGTACAGTGGATCACAGTAGAGATAGAGTACAGTGGAGTACAGCGGAGCACAGTAGAGGTGGAGTACAGTAGAGTACAGTAGAGATAGAGTACAGTGGAGCACAGTAGAGGTAGAGTAGAGTGGAGTACAGTAGAGGTAGAGTACAGTGGAGCACATTAGAGGTAGAGTACAGTGGAGTACTGTGGAGCACAGTAGAGGTGGAGTACAGTAGAGTATAGTAGAGGTAGACAACAGTAGAGTACAGTAGAGGTAGAGTACAGTGGAGTAGAGTAGAGGTAGAGTACAGTGGAGTAGAGTAGAGGTAGAGTACAGTGGAGCACAGTAGAGGTAGAGTACAGTGGAGCACAGCAGAGGTAGAGTACAGTGGATCACAGTAGAGATAGAGTACAGTGGAGCACAGTAGAGGTGGAGTACAGTAGAGTACAGTAGAGATAGAGTACAGTGGAGCACAGTAGAGGTAGAGTAGAGTGGAGTACAGTAGAGGTAGAGTACAGTGGAGTAAAGTAGAGATAGAGTACAATGGAGCACAGTAGAGATAGACTAGAGTGGAGTACAGTAGAGGTAGAGTACAGTGGAGCATAGTAGAGGTAGAGTAGAGTGGATCACAGTAGAGATAGAGTACAGTGGAGTACAGTGGAGCACAGTAGAGGTGGATTACAGTAGAGTACAGTAGAGATAGAGTACAGTGGAGCACAGCAGAGGTAGAGTAGAGTGGAGTACAGTAGAGGTAGAGTACATTGGAGTAAAGTAGAGATAGAGTACAATGGAGCACAGTAGAGATAGACTAGAGTGGAGTACAGTAGAGGTAGAGTACAGTGGAGCACAGTAGAGGTAGAGTACAGTGGAGTAGAGTGGAGCACAGTAGAGGTGGAGTACAGTAGAGTACAGCAGAGGTAGAGAACAGTGGAGCACAGTAGAGGTAGAGTACAGTGGAGCACAGTAGAGGTAGAGTACAGTGGAGCACAGTAGAGGTAGAGTACAGTGGAGTACAGCGGAGCACAGTAGAGGTAGTGTAGAGTGGAGTACAGTAGAGGTAGAGAACAGTAGAGTAGAGGTAGAGTACATTGGAGTAAAGTAGAGATAGAGTACAATGGAGCACAGTAGAGATAGACTAGAGTGGAGTACAGTAGAGGTAGAGTACAGTGGAGCACAGTAGAGGTAGCGCACAGTGGAGTACAGTAGAGGTAGAGTACAGTGGATTACAGTAGAGGTAGAGTACAGTGCAGTACAGTAGAGGTAGAGTACAGTGGAGCATAGTAGATGTAGAGTACAGTGGAGTACAGCGGAGCACAGTAGAGGTAGAATAGAGTGGAGTGCAGTAGAGGTAGAGTAGTGTGGAGCACAGTATAGGTAGCGCACAGTGGAGTACAGTGGAGCACAGTAGAGGTAGAGTACAGTGGAGTACAGTAGAGGTAGAGTACAGTCGAGTACAGTAGAGGTAGAGTACAGTGGAATACAGTGGAGCAAATTAGAGGTGGAGCACAGTAGAGTACAGTAGAGGTAGAGTACAGTGGAGTACAGTAGAGGTAGAGTACAGTGGAGCACAGTAGAGGTAGCGCACAGTGGAGTACAGTAGAGGTAGAGTACAGTGGATTACAGTAGAGGTAGAGTACAGTGCAGTACAGTAGAGGTAGAGTACAGTGGAGCATAGTAGATGTAGAGTACAGTGGAGTACAGCGGAGCACAGTAGAGGTAGAATAGAGTGGAGTGCAGTAGAGGTAGAGTAGTGTGGAGCACAGTATAGGTAGCGCACAGTGGAGTACAGTGGAGCACAGTAGAGGTAGAGTACAGTGGAGTACAGTAGAGGTAGAGTACAGTCGAGTACAGTAGAGGTAGAGTACAGTGGAATACAGTGGAGCAAATTAGAGGTGGAGCACAGTAGAGTACAGTAGAGGTAGAGTACAGTGGAGTACAGTAGAGGTAGAGTACAGTGGAGTACAGTAGAGGTAGAGTACAGTTGAGCACAGTAGAGGTAGAGTACAGTGGAGTACAGTAGAGGCAGAGTACAGTGGAGCACAGTAGAGGTAGAGTAGAGTGGAGTACAGTGGAGCACAGTAGAGGTGGAGTACAGTAGAGTACAGTAGAGGTAGAGAACAGTAGAGTACAGTAGAGGTAGAGTACAGTGGAGCACAGTAGAGATAGAGTACAGTGGAGTAGAGTAGAGGTAGAGTACAGTGGAGCACAGTAGAGGTAGAGTACAGTGGAGCACAGCAGAGGTAGAGTACAGTGGATCACAGTAGAGATAGAGTACAGTGGAGTACAGCGGAGCACAGTAGAGGTGGAGTACAGTAGAGTACAGTAGAGATAGAGTACAGTGGAGCACAGTAGAGGTAGAGTAGAGTGGAGTACAGTAGAGGTAGAGTACAGTGGAGCACATTAGAGGTAGAGTAGAGTGGAGTACAGTGGAGCACAGTAGAGGTGGAGTACAGTAGAGTACAGTAGAGGTAGAGAACAGTAGAGTACAGTAGAGGTAGAGTACAGTGGAGTACAGTAGAGATAGAGTACAGTGGAGCACAGTAGAGATAGAGTACAGTGGAGTAGATTAGAGGTAGAGTACAGTGGAGCACAATAGAGGTAGAGTAGAGTGGAGTACAGTAGAGGTAGAGTACAGTGGAAGACAGTAGAGGTAGAGTACAGTGGAGTACAGTAGAGGTAGAGTACAGTGGAGCACAGTAGAGTTAGAGTACAGTGGAGTACAGTGAAGCACAGAAGAGGTGGAGTACAGTAGAGTACAGTAGAGATAGAGTACAGTGGAGCACAGTAGAGGTAGAGTACAGTGGAGCACAGCAGAGGTAGAGTACAGTGGATCACAGTAGAGATAGAGTACAGTGGAGTACAGCGGAGCACAGTAGAGGTGGAGTACAGTAGAGTACAGTAGAGATAGAGTACAGTGGAGCACAGTAGAGGTAGAGTAGAGTGGAGTACAGTAGAGGTAGAGTACAGTGAAGCACATTAGAGGTAGAGTACAGTGGAGTACAGTAGAGGTAGAGTACAGTGGAGCACAGTAGAGGTAGAGTACAGTGGAGTACAGTGGAACACAGTAGAGGTGGAGTACAGTAGAGTACAGTAGAGGTAGAGTACAGTAGAGTACAGTAGAGGTAGAGTACAGTGGATTACAGTAGAGGTAGAGTACAGTGCAGTACAGTAGAGGTAGAGTACAGTGGAGCATAGTAGATGTAGAGTACAGTGGAGTACAGCGGAGCACAGTAGAGGTAGAATAGAGTGGAGTGCAATAGAGGTAGAGTAGTGTGGAGCACAGTATAGGTAGCGCACAGTGGAGTACATTGGAGCACAGTAGAGGTAGAGTACAGTGGAGTACAGTAGAGGTAGAGTACAGTGGAATACAGTGGAGCAAATTAGAGGTGGAGCACAGTAGAGTACAGTAGAGGTAGAGTACAGTGGAGTACAGTAGAGGTAGAGTACAGTGGAGTACAGTAGAGGTAGAGTACAGTTGAGCACAGTAGAGGTAGAGTACAGTGGAGTACAGTAGAGGCAGAGTACAGTGGAGCACAGTAGAGGTAGAGTAGAGTGGAGTACAGTGGAGCACAGTAGAGGTGGAGTACAGTAGAGTACAGTAGAGGTAGAGAACAGTAGAGTACAGTAGAGGTAGAGTACAGTGGAGCACAGTAGAGATAGAGTACAGTGGAGTAGAGTAGAGGTAGAGTACAGTGGAGCACAGTAGAGGTAGAGTACAGTGGAGCACAGCAGAGGTAGAGTACAGTGGATCACAGTAGAGATAGAGTACAGTGGAGTACAGCAGAGCACAGTAGAGGTGGAGTACAGTAGAGTACAGTAGAGATAGAGTACAGTGGAGCACAGTAGAGGTAGAGTAGAGTGGAGTACAGTAGAGGTAGAGTACAGTGGAGCACATTAGAGGTAGAGTACAGTGGAGTACTGTGGAGCAAAGTAGAGGTGGAGTACAGTAGAGTATAGTAGAGGTAGACAACAGTAGAGTACAGTAGAGGTAGAGTACAGTGGAGTAGAGTAGAGGTAGAGTACAGTAGAGGTAGAGTACAGTGGAGTAGAGTAGAGGTAGAGTACAGTGGAGCACAGTAGAGGTAGAGTACAGTGGAGCACAGCAGAGGTAGAGTACAGTGGATCACAGTAGAGATAGAGTACAGTGGAGTACAGTGGAGCACAGTAGAGGTGGAGTACAGTAGAGTACAGTAGAGATAGAGTACAGTGGAGCACAGTAGAGGTAGAGTAGAGTGGAGTACAGTAGAGGTAGAGTACAGTGGAGTAAAGTAGAGATAGAGTACAATGGAGCACAGTAGAGATAGACTAGAGTGGAGTACAGTAGAGGTAGAGTACAGTGGAGCACAGTAGAGGTAGAGTAGAGTGGATCACAGTAGAGATAGAGTACAGTGGAGTACAGTGGAGCACAGTAGAGGTGGATTACAGTAGAGTACAGTAGAGATAGAGTACAGTGGAGCACAGCAGAGGTAGAGTAGAGTGGAGTACAGTAGAGGTAGAGTACATTGGAGTAAAGTAGAGATAGAGTACAATGGAGCACAGTAGAGATAGACTAGAGTGGAGTACAGTAGAGGTAGAGTACAGTGGAGCACAGTAGAGGTAGAGTACAGTGGAGTAAAGTGGAGCACAGTAGAGGTGGAGTACAGTAGAGTACAGCAGAGGTAGAGAACAGTGGAGCACAGTAGAGGTAGAGTACAGTGGAGCACAGTAGAGGTAGAGTACAGTGGAGCACAGTAGAGGTAGAGTACAGTGGAGTACAGCGGAGCACAGTAGAGGTAGTGTAGAGTGGAGTACAGTAGAGGTAGAGAACAGTAGAGTAGAGGTAGAGTACATTGGAGTAAAGTAGAGATAGAGTACAATGGAGCACAGTAGAGATAGACTAGAGTGGAGTACAGTAGAGGTAGAGTACAGTGGAGCACAGTAGAGGTAGCACACAGTGGAGTACAGTAGAGGTAGAGTACAGTGGATTACAGTAGAGGTAGAGTACAGTGCAGTACAGTAGAGGTAGAGTACAGTGGAGCATAGTAGATGTAGAGTACAGTGGAGTACAGCGGAGCACAGTAGAGGTAGAATAGAGTGGAGTGCAGTAGAGGTAGAGTAGTGTGGAGCACAGTATAGGTAGCGCACAGTGGAGTACAGTGGAGCACAGTAGAGGTAGAGTACAGTGGAGTACAGTAGAAGTAGAGTACAGTCGAGTACAGTAGAGGTAGAGTACAGTGGAATACAGTGGAGCAAATTAGAGGTGGAGCACAGTAGAGTACAGTAGAGGTAGAGTACAGTGGAGTACAGTAGAGGTAGAGTACAGTGGAGTACAGTAGAGGTAGAGTACAGTTGAGCACAGTAGAGGTAGAGTACAGTGGAGTACAGTAGAGGCAGAGTACAGTGGAGCACAGTAGAGGTAGAGTAGAGTGGAGTACAGTGGAGCACAGTAGAGATAGAGTACAGTGGAGTAGAGTAGAGGTAGAGTACAGTGGAGCATAGTAGAGGTAGAGTACAGTGGAGCACAGCAGAGGTAGAGTACAGTGGATCACAGTAGAGGTGGAGTACAGTAGAGTACAGTAGAGATAGAGTACAGTGGAGCACAGTAGAGGTAGAGTAGAGTGGAGTACAGTAGAGGTAGAGTACAGTGGAGCACATTAGAGGTAGAGTACAGTGGAGTACTGTGGAGCACAGTAGAGGTGGAGTACAGTAGAGTATAGTAGAGGTAGACAACAGTAGAGTACAGTAGAGGTAGAGTACAGTGGAGTAAAGTAGAGGTAGAGTACAGTAGAGGTAGAGTACAGTGGAGTAGAGTAGAGGTAGAGTACAGTGGAGCACAGTAGAGGTAGAGTACAGTGGAGCACAGCAGAGGTAGAGTACAGTGGATCACAGTAGAGATAGAGTACAGTGGAGTACAGTGGAGCACAGTAGAGGTGGAGTACAGTAGAGTACAGTAGAGATAGAGTACAGTGGAGCACAGTAGAGGTAGAGTAGAGTGGAGTACAGTAGAGGTAGAGTACAGTGGAGTAAAGTAGAGACAGAGTACAATGGAGCACAGTAGAGATAGACTAGAGTGGAGTACAGTAGAGGTAGAGTACAGTGGAGCACAGTAGAGGTAGAGTAGAGTGGATCACAGTAGAGATAGAGTACAGTGGAGTACAGTGGAGCACAGTAGAGGTGGATTACAGTAGAGTACAGTAGAGATAGAGTACAGTGGAGCACAGCAGAGGTAGAGTAGAGTTTAGTACAGTAGAGGTAGAGTACATTGGAGTAAAGTAGAGATAGAGTACAATGGAGCACAGTAGAGAATGACTAGAGTGGAGTACAGTAGAGGTAGAGTACAGTGGAGCACAGTAGAGGTAGAGTACAGTGGAGTACAGTGGAGCACAGTAGAGGTGGAGTACAGTAAAGTACAGCAGAGGTAGAGAACAGTGGAGCACAGTAGAGGTAGAGTACAGTGGAGCACAGTAGAGGTAGAGTACAGTGGAGCAGAGTAGAGGTAGAGTACAGTGGAGTACAGCGGAGCACAGTAGAGGTAGTGTAGAGTGGAGTACAGTAGAGGTAGAGAACAGTAGAGTAGAGGTAGAGTACATTGGAGTAAAGTAGAGATAGAGTACAATGGAGCACAGTAGAGATAGACTAGAGTGGAGTACAGTAGAGGTAGAGTACAGTGGAGCACAGTAGAGGTAGCGCACAGTGGAGTACAGTAGAGGTAGAGTACAGTGCAGTACAGTAGAGGTAGAGTACAGTGGAGCATAGTAGATGTAGAGTACAGTGGAGTACAGCGGAGCACAGTAGAGGTAGAATAGAGTGGAGTGCAGTAGAGGTAGAGTAGTGTGGAGCACAGTAGAGGTAGAGAACAGTGGAGCACAGTAGAGGTAGAGTACAGTGGAGTACAGTAGAGGTAGAGTACAGTGGAGCAGGGTAGAGGTAGCGTACCGTGGAGTACAGTAGAGGTAGAGTACAGTGGAGTACAGAAGAGGTAGAGTACAGTGGAGCACAGTAGAGGTAGCGTACAGTGGAGCACAGTAGAGTTAGAGTAGAGTGGAGTACAGTAGAGGTAGAGTACAGTGGAGCACAATAGAGGTAGAGTACAGTGGATCAAAGTAGAGATAGAGTACAGTGGAGTACAGTGGAGCAGAGTAGAGGTAGAGTACAGTAGAGTACAGTGAAGGACAGTAGAGGTAGAGTTCGGTGGAGTACAGTAGAGGTAGAGTACAGTGGAGTACAGTAGCGGTAGAGTACAGTGGAGTACAGTGGAGCGCATTAGAGGTGGAGTACAGTAGAGTACAGTAGAGGTAGAGTACAGTGGAGTACAGTAGAGGTAGAGTACAGTGGAGTACAGTAGAGGTTGAGTACAGTGGAGCACAGTAGAGGTAGAGTACAGTGGAGTACAGCGGAGCACAGTAGAGGTGGAGTACAGTAGAGTACAGTAGAGATAGAGTACAGTGGAGCACAGTAGAGGTAGAGTAGAGTGGAGTACAGTAGAGGTAGAGTACAGTGGAGCACATTAGAGGTAGAGTACAGTGGAGTACAGTAGAGGTAGAGTACAGTGGAGTACAGTAGAGATAGAGTACAGTGGAGCACAGTAGAGATAGAGTACAGTGGAGTAGATTAGAGGTAGAGTACAGTGGAGCACAATAGAGGTAGAGTAGAGTGGAGTACAGTAGAGGTAGAGTACAGTGGAAGACAGTAGAGGTAGAGTACAGTGGAGTACAGTAGAGGTAGAGTACAGTGGAGCACAGTAGAGTTAGAGTACAGTGGAGTACAGTGAAGCACAGAAGAGGTGGAGTACAGTAGAGTACAGTAGAGATAGAGTACAGTGGAGCACAGTAGAGGTAGAGTACAGTGGAGCACAGCAGAGGTAGAGTACAGTGGATCACAGTAGAGATAGAGTACAGTGGAGTACAGCGGAGCACAGTAGAGGTGGAGTACAGTAGAGTACAGTAGAGATAGAGTACAGTGGAGCACAGTAGAGGTAGAGTAGAGTGGAGTACAGTAGAGGTAGAGTACAGTGAAGCACATTAGAGGTAGAGTACAGTGGAGTACATTAGAGGTAGAGTACAGTGGAGCACAGTAGAGGTAGAGTACAGTGGAGTACAGTGGAGCACAGTAGAGGTGGAGTACAGTAGAGTACAGTAGAGGTAGAGTACAGTAGAGTACAGTAGAGGTAGAGTACAGTGGATTACAGTAGAGGTAGAGTACAGTGCAGTACAGTAGAGGTAGAGTACAGTGGAGCATAGTAGATGTAGAGTACAGTGGAGTACAGCGGAGCACAGTAGAGGTAGAATAGAGTGGAGTGCAGTAGAGGTAGAGTAGTGTGGAGCACAGTATAGGTAGCGCACAGTGGAGTACAGTAGAGGTAGAGTACAGTGGAATACAGTGGAGCAAATTAGAGGTGGAGCACAGTAGAGTACAGTAGAGGTAGAGTACAGTGGAGTACAGTAGAGGTAGAGTACAGTGGAGTACAGTAGAGGTAGAGTACAGTTGAGCACAGTAGAGGTAGAGTACAGTGGAGTACAGTAGAGGCAGAGTACAGTGGAGCACAGTAGAGGTAGAGTAGAGTGGAGTACAGTGGAGCACAGTAGAGGTGGAGTACAGTAGAGTACAGTAGAGGTAGAGAACAGTAGAGTACAGTAGAGGTAGAGTACAGTGGAGCACAGTAGAGATAGAGTACAGTGGAGTAGAGTAGAGGTAGAGTACAGTGTAGCACAATAGAGGTAGAGTAGAGTGGAGTACAGTGGAGCACAGTAGAGGTGGAGTACAGTAGAGTACAGTAGAGGTAGAGAACAGTAGAGTACAGTAGAGGTAGAGTACAGTGGAGTACAGTAGAGATAGAGTACAGTGGAGCACAGTAGAGATAGAGTACAGTGGAGTAGATTAGAGGTAGAGTACAGTGGAGCACAATAGAGGTAGAGTAGAGTGGAGTACAGTAGAGGTAGAGTACAGTGGAAGACAGTAGAGGTAGAGTACAGTGGAGTACAGTAGAGGTAGAGTACAGTGGAGCACAGTAGAGTTAGAGTACAGTGGAGTACAGTGAAGCACAGAAGAGGTGGAGTACAGTAGAGTACAGTAGAGATAGAGTACAGTGGAGCACAGTAGAGGTAGAGTACAGTGGAGCACAGCAGAGGTAGAGTACAGTGGATCACAGTAGAGATAGAGTACAGTGGAGTACAGCGGAGCACAGTAGAGGTGGAGTACAGTAGAGTACAGTAGAGGTAGAGTACAGTGGATTACAGTAGAGGTAGAGTACAGTGCAGTACAGTAGAGGTAGAGTACAGTGGAGCATAGTAGATGTAGAGTACAGTGGAGTACAGCGGAGCACAGTAGAGGTAGAATAGAGTGGAGTGCAGTAGAGGTAGAGTAGTGTGGAGCACAGTATAGGTAGCGCACAGTGGAGTACAGTAGAGGTAGAGTACAGTGGAATACAGTGGAGCAAATTAGAGGTGGAGCACAGTAGAGTACAGTAGAGGTAGAGTACAGTGGAGTACAGTAGAGGTAGAGTACAGTGGAGTACAGTAGAGGTAGAGTACAGTTGAGCACAGTAGAGGTAGAGTACAGTGGAGTACAGTAGAGGCAGAGTACAGTGGAGCACAGTAGAGGTAGAGTAGAGTGGAGTACAGTGGAGCACAGTAGAGGTGGAGTACAGTAGAGTACAGTAGAGGTAGAGAACAGTAGAGTACAGTAGAGGTAGAGTACAGTGGAGCACAGTAGAGATAGAGTACAGTGGAGTAGAGTAGAGGTAGAGTACAGTGTAGCACAATAGAGGTAGAGTAGAGTGGAGTACAGTGGAGCACAGTAGAGGTGGAGTACAGTAGAGTACAGTAGAGGTAGAGAACAGTAGAGTACAGTAGAGGTAGAGTACAGTGGAGTACAGTAGAGATAGAGTACAGTGGAGCACAGTAGAGATAGAGTACAGTGGAGTAGATTAGAGGTAGAGTACAGTGGAGCACAATAGAGGTAGAGTAGAGTGGAGTACAGTAGAGGTAGAGTACAGTGGAAGACAGTAGAGGTAGAGTACAGTGGAGTACAGTAGAGGTAGAGTACAGTGGAGCACAGTAGAGTTAGAGTACAGTGGAGTACAGTGAAGAACAGAAGAGGTGGAGTACAGTAGAGTACAGTAGAGATAGAGTACAGTGGAGCACAGTAGAGGTAGAGTACAGTGGAGCACAGCAGAGGTAGAGTACAGTGGATCACAGTAGAGATAGAGTACAGTGGAGTACAGCGGAGCACAGTAGAGGTGGAGTACAGTAGAGTACAGTAGAGATAGAGTACAGTGGAGCACAGTAGAGGTAGAGTAGAGTGGAGTACAGTAGAGGTAGAGTACAGTGAAGCACATTAGAGGTAGAGTACAGTGGAGTACAGTAGAGGTAGAGTACAGTGGAGCACAGTAGAGGTAGAGTACAGTGGAGTACAGTGGAACACAGTAGAGGTGGAGTACAGTAGAGTACAGTAGAGGTAGAGTACAGTAGAGTACAGTAGAGGTAGAGTACAGTGGATTACAGTAGAGGTAGAGTACAGTGCAGTACAGTAGAGGTAGAGTACAGTGGAGCATAGTAGATGTAGAGTACAGTGGAGTACAGCGGAGCACAGTAGAGGTAGAATAGAGTGGAGTGCAATAGAGGTAGAGTAGTGTGGAGCACAGTATAGGTAGCGCACAGTGGAGTACATTGGAGCACAGTAGAGGTAGAGTACAGTGGAGTACAGTAGAGGTAGAGTACAGTGGAATACAGTGGAGCAAATTAGAGGTGGAGCACAGTAGAGTACAGTAGAGGTAGAGTACAGTGGAGTACAGTAGAGGTAGAGTACAGTGGAGTACAGTAGAGGTAGAGTACAGTTGAGCACAGTAGAGGTAGAGTACAGTGGAGTACAGTAGAGGCAGAGTACAGTGGAGCACAGTAGAGGTAGAGTAGAGTGGAGTACAGTGGAGCACAGTAGAGGTGGAGTACAGTAGAGTACAGTAGAGGTAGAGAACAGTAGAGTACAGTAGAGGTAGAGTACAGTGGAGCACAGTAGAGATAGAGTACAGTGGAGTAGAGTAGAGGTAGAGTACAGTGGAGCACAGTAGAGGTAGAGTACAGTGGAGCACAGCAGAGGTAGAGTACAGTGGATCACAGTAGAGATAGAGTACAGTGGAGTACAGCAGAGCACAGTAGAGGTGGAGTACAGTAGAGTACAGTAGAGATAGAGTACAGTGGAGCACAGTAGAGGTAGAGTACAGTGGAGCACAGCAGAGGTAGAGTACAGTGGATCACAGTAGAGATAGAGTACAGTGGAGTACAGCGGAGCACAGTAGAGGTGGAGTACAGTAGAGTACAGTAGAGATAGAGTACAGTGGAGCACAGTAGAGGTAGAGTAGAGTGGAGTACAGTAGAGGTAGAGTACAGTGAAGCACATTAGAGGTAGAGTACAGTGGAGTACATTAGAGGTAGAGTACAGTGGAGCACAGTAGAGGTAGAGTACAGTGGAGTACAGTGGAGCACAGTAGAGGTGGAGTACAGTAGAGTACAGTAGAGGTAGAGTACAGTAGAGTACAGTAGAGGTAGAGTACAGTGGATTACAGTAGAGGTAGAGTACAGTGCAGTACAGTAGAGGTAGAGTACAGTGGAGCATAGTAGATGTAGAGTACAGTGGAGTACAGCGGAGCACAGTAGAGGTAGAATAGAGTGGAGTGCAGTAGAGGTAGAGTAGTGTGGAGCACAGTATAGGTAGCGCACAGTGGAGTACAGTAGAGGTAGAGTACAGTGGAATACAGTGGAGCAAATTAGAGGTGGAGCACAGTAGAGTACAGTAGAGGTAGAGTACAGTGGAGTACAGTAGAGGTAGAGTACAGTGGAGTACAGTAGAGGTAGAGTACAGTTGAGCACAGTAGAGGTAGAGTACAGTGGAGTACAGTAGAGGCAGAGTACAGTGGAGCACAGTAGAGGTAGAGTAGAGTGGAGTACAGTGGAGCACAGTAGAGGTGGAGTACAGTAGAGTACAGTAGAGGTAGAGAACAGTAGAGTACAGTAGAGGTAGAGTACAGTGGAGCACAGTAGAGATAGAGTACAGTGGAGTAGAGTAGAGGTAGAGTACAGTGGATTACAGTAGAGGTAGAGTACAGTGCAGTACAGTAGAGGTAGAGTACAGTGGAGCATAGTAGATGTAGAGTACAGTGGAGTACAGCGGAGCACAGTAGAGGTAGAATAGAGTGGAGTGCAATAGAGGTAGAGTAGTGTGGAGCACAGTATAGGAAGCGCACAGTGGAGTACATTGGAGCACAGTAGAGGTAGAGTACAGTGGAGTACAGTAGAGGTAGAGTACAGTGGAATACAGTGGAGCAAATTAGAGGTGGAGCACAGTAGAGTACAGTAGAGGTAGAGTACAGTGGAGTACAGTAGAGGTAGAGTACAGTGGAGTACAGTAGAGGTAGAGTACAGTTGAGCACAGTAGAGGTAGAGTACAGTGGAGTACAGTAGAGGCAGAGTACAGTGGAGCACAGTAGAGGTAGAGTAGAGTGGAGTACAGTGGAGCACAGTAGAGGTGGAGTACAGTAGAGTACAGTAGAGGTAGAGAACAGTAGAGTACAGTAGAGGTAGAGTACAGTGGAGCACAGTAGAGATAGAGTACAGTGGAGTAGAGTAGAGGTAGAGTACAGTGGAGCACAGTAGAGGTAGAGTACAGTGGAGCACAGCAGAGGTAGAGTACAGTGGATCACAGTAGAGATAGAGTACAGTGGAGTACAGCAGAGCACAGTAGAGGTGGAGTACAGTAGAGTACAGTAGAGATAGAGTACAGTGGAGCACAGTAGAGGTAGAGTAGAGTGGAGTACAGTAGAGGTAGAGTACAGTGGAGCACATTAGAGGTAGAGTACAGTGGAGTACTGTGGAGCAAAGTAGAGGTGGAGTACAGTAGAGTATAGTAGAGGTAGACAACAGTAGAGTACAGTAGAGGTAGAGTACAGTGGAGTAGAGTAGAGGTAGAGTAGAGTAGAGGTAGAGTACAGTGGAGTAGAGTAGAGGTAGAGTACAGTGGAGCACAGTAGAGGTAGAGTACAGTGGAGCACAGCAGAGGTAGAATACAGTGGATCACAGTAGAGATAGAGTACAGTGGAGTACAGTGGAGCACAGTAGAGGTGGAGTACAGTAGAGTACAGTAGAGATAGAGTACAGTGGAGCACAGTAGAGGTAGAGTAGAGTGGAGTACAGTAGAGGTAGAGTACAGTGGAGTAAAGTAGAGATAGAGTACAATGGAGCACAGTAGAGATAGACTAGAGTGGAGTACAGTAGAGGTAGAGTACAGTGGAGCACAGTAGAGGTAGAGTAGAGTGGATCACAGTAGAGATAGAGTACAGTGGAGTACAGTGGAGCACAGTAGAGGTGGATTACAGTAGAGTACAGTAGAGATAGAGTACAGTGGAGCACAGCAGAGGTAGAGTAGAGTGGAGTACAGTAGAGGTAGAGTACATTGGAGTAAAGTAGAGATAGAGTACAATGGAGCACAGTAGAGATAGACTAGAGTGGAGTACAGTAGAGGTAGAGTACAGTGGAGCACAGTAGAGGTAGAGTACAGTGGAGTAAAGTGGAGCACAGTAGAGGTGGAGTACAGTAGAGTACAGCAGAGGTAGAGAACAGTGGAGCACAGTAGAGGTAGAGTACAGTGGAGCACAGTAGAGGTAGAGTACAGTGGAGCACAGTAGAGGTAGAGTACAGTGGAGTACAGCGGAGCACAGTAGAGGTAGTGTAGAGTGGAGTACAGTAGAGGTAGAGAACAGTAGAGTAGAGGTAGAGTACATTGGAGTAAAGTAGAGATAGAGTACAATGGAGCACAGTAGAGATAGACTAGAGTGGAGTACAGTAGAGGTAGAGTACAGTGGAGCACAGTAGAGGTAGCACACAGTGGAGTACAGTAGAGGTAGAGTACAGTGGATTACAGTAGAGGTAGAGTACAGTGCAGTACAGTAGAGGTAGAGTACAGTGGAGCATAGTAGATGTAGAGTACAGTGGAGTACAGCGGAGCACAGTAGAGGTAGAATAGAGTGGAGTGCAGTAGAGGTAGAGTAGTGTGGAGCACAGTATAGGTAGCGCACAGTGGAGTACAGTGGAGCACAGTAGAGGTAGAGTACAGTGGAGTACAGTAGAAGTAGAGTACAGTCGAGTACAGTAGAGGTAGAGTACAGTGGAATACAGTGGAGCAAATTAGAGGTGGAGCACAGTAGAGTACAGTAGAGGTAGAGTACAGTGGAGTACAGTAGAGGTAGAGTACAGTGGAGTACAGTAGAGGTAGAGTACAGTTGAGCACAGTAGAGGTAGAGTACAGTGGAGTACAGTAGAGGCAGAGTACAGTGGAGCACAGTAGAGGTAGAGTAGAGTGGAGTACAGTGGAGCACAGTAGAGATAGAGTACAGTGGAGTAGAGTAGAGGTAGAGTACAGTGGAGCATAGTAGAGGTAGAGTACAGTGGAGCACAGCAGAGGTAGAGTACAGTGGATCACAGTAGAGATAGAGTACAGTGGAGTACAGCGGAGCACAGTAGAGGTGGAGTACAGTAGAGTACAGTAGAGATAGAGTACAGTGGAGCACAGTAGAGGTAGAGTAGAGTGGAGTACAGTAGAGGTAGAGTACAGTGGAGCACATTAGAGGTAGAGTACAGTGGAGTACTGTGGAGCACAGTAGAGGTGGAGTACAGTAGAGTATAGTAGAGGTAGACAACAGTAGAGTACAGTAGAGGTAGAGTACAGTGGAGTAAAGTAGAGGTAGAGTACAGTAGAGGTAGAGTACAGTGGAGTAGAGTAGAGGTAGAGTACAGTGGAGCACAGTAGAGGTAGAGTACAGTGGAGCACAGCAGAGGTAGAGTACAGTGGATCACAGTAGAGATAGAGTACAGTGGAGTACAGTGGAGCACAGTAGAGGTGGAGTACAGTAGAGTACAGTAGAGATAGAGTACAGTGGAGCACAGTAGAGGTAGAGTAGAGTGGAGTACAGTAGAGGTAGAGTACAGTGGAGTAAAGTAGAGACAGAGTACAATGGAGCACAGTAGAGATAGACTAGAGTGGAGTACAGTAGAGGTAGAGTACAGTGGAGCACAGTAGAGGTAGAGTAGAGTGGATCACAGTAGAGATAGAGTACAGTGGAGTACAGTGGAGCACAGTAGAGGTGGATTACAGTAGAGTACAGTAGAGATAGAGTACAGTGGAGCACAGCAGAGGTAGAGTAGAGTTTAGTACAGTAGAGGTAGAGTACATTGGAGTAAAGTAGAGATAGAGTACAATGGAGCACAGTAGAGAATGACTAGAGTGGAGTACAGTAGAGGTAGAGTACAGTGGAGCACAGTAGAGGTAGAGTACAGTGGAGTACAGTGGAGCACAGTAGAGGTGGAGTACAGTAAAGTACAGCAGAGGTAGAGAACAGTGGAGCACAGTAGAGGTAGAGTACAGTGGAGCACAGTAGAGGTAGAGTACAGTGGAGCACAGTAGAGGTAGAGTACAGTGGAGTACAGCGGAGCACAGTAGAGGTAGTGTAGAGTGGAGTACAGTAGAGGTAGAGAACAGTAGAGTAGAGGTAGAGTACATTGGAGTAAAGTAGAGATAGAGTACAATGGAGCACAGTAGAGATAGACTAGAGTGGAGTACAGTAGAGGTAGAGTACAGTGGAGCACAGTAGAGGTAGCGCACAGTGGAGTACAGTAGAGGTAGAGTACAGTGCAGTACAGTAGAGGTAGAGTACAGTGGAGCATAGTAGATGTAGAGTACAGTGGAGTACAGCGGAGCACAGTAGAGGTAGAATAGAGTGGAGTGCAGTAGAGGTAGAGTAGTGTGGAGCACAGTAGAGGTAGAGAACAGTGGAGCACAGTAGAGGTAGAGTACAGTGGAGTACAGTAGAGGTAGAGTACAGTGGAGCAGGGTAGAGGTAGCGTACCGTGGAGTACAGTAGAGGTAGAGTACAGTGGAGTACAGAAGAGGTAGAGTACAGTGGAGCACAGTAGAGGTAGCGTACAGTGGAGCACAGTAGAGTTAGAGTAGAGTGGAGTACAGTAGAGGTAGAGTACAGTGGAGCACAATAGAGGTAGAGTACAGTGGATCAAAGTAGAGATAGAGTACAGTGGAGTACAGTGGAGCAGAGTAGAGGTAGAGTACAGTAGAGTACAGTGAAGGACAGTAGAGGTAGAGTTCGGTGGAGTACAGTAGAGGTAGAGTACAGTGGAGTACAGTAGCGGTAGAGTACAGTGGAGTACAGTGGAGCGCATTAGAGGTGGAGTACAGTAGAGTACAGTAGAGGTAGAGTACAGTGGAGTACAGTAGAGGTAGAGTACAGTGGAGTACAGTAGAGGTTGAGTACAGTGGAGCACAGTAGAGGTAGAGTACAGTGGAGTACAGCGGAGCACAGTAGAGGTGGAGTACAGTAGAGTACAGTAGAGATAGAGTACAGTGGAGCACAGTAGAGGTAGAGTAGAGTGGAGTACAGTAGAGGTAGAGTACAGTGGAGCACATTAGAGGTAGAGTACAGTGGAGTACAGTAGAGGTAGAGTACAGTGGAGTACAGTAGAGATAGAGTACAGTGGAGCACAGTAGAGATAGAGTACAGTGGAGTAGATTAGAGGTAGAGTACAGTGGAGCACAATAGAGGTAGAGTAGAGTGGAGTACAGTAGAGGTAGAGTACAGTGGAAGACAGTAGAGGTAGAGTACAGTGGAGTACAGTAGAGGTAGAGTACAGTGGAGCACAGTAGAGTTAGAGTACAGTGGAGTACAGTGAAGCACAGAAGAGGTGGAGTACAGTAGAGTACAGTAGAGATAGAGTACAGTGGAGCACAGTAGAGGTAGAGTACAGTGGAGCACAGCAGAGGTAGAGTACAGTGGATCACAGTAGAGATAGAGTACAGTGGAGTACAGCGGAGCACAGTAGAGGTGGAGTACAGTAGAGTACAGTAGAGATAGAGTACAGTGGAGCACAGTAGAGGTAGAGTAGAGTGGAGTACAGTAGAGGTAGAGTACAGTGAAGCACATTAGAGGTAGAGTACAGTGGAGTACATTAGAGGTAGAGTACAGTGGAGCACAGTAGAGGTAGAGTACAGTGGAGTACAGTGGAGCACAGTAGAGGTGGAGTACAGTAGAGTACAGTAGAGGTAGAGTACAGTAGAGTACAGTAGAGGTAGAGTACAGTGGATTACAGTAGAGGTAGAGTACAGTGCAGTACAGTAGAGGTAGAGTACAGTGGAGCATAGTAGATGTAGAGTACAGTGGAGTACAGCGGAGCACAGTAGAGGTAGAATAGAGTGGAGTGCAGTAGAGGTAGAGTAGTGTGGAGCACAGTATAGGTAGCGCACAGTGGAGTACAGTAGAGGTAGAGTACAGTGGAATACAGTGGAGCAAATTAGAGGTCGAGCACAGTAGAGTACAGTAGAGGTAGAGTACAGTGGAGTACAGTAGAGGTAGAGTACAGTGGAGTACAGTAGAGGTAGAGTACAGTTGAGCACAGTAGAGGTAGAGTACAGTGGAGTACAGTAGAGGCAGAGTACAGTGGAGCACAGTAGAGGTAGAGTAGAGTGGAGTACAGTGGAGCACAGTAGAGGTGGAGTACAGTAGAGTACAGTAGAGGTAGAGAACAGTAGAGTACAGTAGAGGTAGAGTACAGTGGAGCACAGTAGAGATAGAGTACAGTGGAGTAGAGTAGAGGTAGAGTACAGTGTAGCACAGTAGAGGTAGAGTACAGTGGAGCACAGCAGAGGTAGAGTACAGTGGATCACAGTAGAGATAGAGTACAGTGGAGTACAGCGGAGCACAGTAGAGGTGGAGTACAGTAGAGTACAGTAGAGATAGAGTACAGTGGAGCACAGTAGAGGTAGAGTAGAGTGGAGTACAGTAGAGGTAGAGTACAGTGGAGCACATTAGAGGTAGAGTACAGTGGAGTACTGTGGAGCACAGTAGAGGTGGAGTACAGTAGAGTATAGTAGAGGTAGACAACAGTAGAGTACAGTAGAGGTAGAGTACAGTGGAGTAGAGTAGAGGTAGAGTACAGTGGAGTAGAGTAGAGGTAGAGTACAGTGGAGCACAGTAGAGGTAGAGTACAGTGGAGCACAGCAGAGGTAGAGTACAGTGGATCACAGTAGAGATAGAGTACAGTGGAGCACAGTAGAGGTGGAGTACAGTAGAGTACAGTAGAGATAGAGTACAGTGGAGCACAGTAGAGGTAGAGTAGAGTGGAGTACAGTAGAGGTAGAGTACAGTGGAGTAAAGTAGAGATAGAGTACAATGGAGCACAGTAGAGATAGACTAGAGTGGAGTACAGTAGAGGTAGAGTACAGTGGAGCATAGTAGAGGTAGAGTAGAGTGGATCACAGTAGAGATAGAGTACAGTGGAGTACAGTGGAGCACAGTAGAGGTGGATTACAGTAGAGTACAGTAGAGATAGAGTACAGTGGAGCACAGCAGAGGTAGAGTAGAGTGGAGTACAGTAGAGGTAGAGTACATTGGAGTAAAGTAGAGATAGAGTACAATGGAGCACAGTAGAGATAGACTAGAGTGGAGTACAGTAGAGGTAGAGTACAGTGGAGCACAGTAGAGGTAGAGTACAGTGGAGTAGAGTGGAGCACAGTAGAGGTGGAGTACAGTAGAGTACAGCAGAGGTAGAGAACAGTGGAGCACAGTAGAGGTAGAGTACAGTGGAGCACAGTAGAGGTAGAGTACAGTGGAGCACAGTAGAGGTAGAGTACAGTGGAGTACAGCGGAGCACAGTAGAGGTAGTGTAGAGTGGAGTACAGTAGAGGTAGAGAACAGTAGAGTAGAGGTAGAGTACATTGGAGTAAAGTAGAGATAGAGTACAATGGAGCACAGTAGAGATAGACTAGAGTGGAGTACAGTAGAGGTAGAGTACAGTGGAGCACAGTAGAGGTAGCGCACAGTGGAGTACAGTAGAGGTAGAGTACAGTGGATTACAGTAGAGGTAGAGTACAGTGCAGTACAGTAGAGGTAGAGTACAGTGGAGCATAGTAGATGTAGAGTACAGTGGAGTACAGCGGAGCACAGTAGAGGTAGAATAGAGTGGAGTGCAGTAGAGGTAGAGTAGTGTGGAGCACAGTATAGGTAGCGCACAGTGGAGTACAGTGGAGCACAGTAGAGGTAGAGTACAGTGGAGTACAGTAGAGGTAGAGTACAGTCGAGTACAGTAGAGGTAGAGTACAGTGGAATACAGTGGAGCAAATTAGAGGTGGAGCACAGTAGAGTACAGTAGAGGTAGAGTACAGTGGAGTACAGTAGAGGTAGAGTACAGTGGAGCACAGTAGAGGTAGCGCACAGTGGAGTACAGTAGAGGTAGAGTACAGTGGATTACAGTAGAGGTAGAGTACAGTGCAGTACAGTAGAGGTAGAGTACAGTGGAGCATAGTAGATGTAGAGTACAGTGGAGTACAGCGGAGCACAGTAGAGGTAGAATAGAGTGGAGTGCAGTAGAGGTAGAGTAGTGTGGAGCACAGTATAGGTAGCGCACAGTGGAGTACAGTGGAGCACAGTAGAGGTAGAGTACAGTGGAGTACAGTAGAGGTAGAATACAGTCGAGTACAGTAGAGGTAGAGTACAGTGGAATACAGTGGAGCAAATTAGAGGTGGAGCACAGTAGAGTACAGTAGAGGTAGAGTACAGTGGAGTACAGTAGAGGTAGAGTACAGTGGAGTACAGTAGAGGTAGAGTACAGTTGAGCACAGTAGAGGTAGAGTACAGTGGAGTACAGTAGAGGCAGAGTACAGTGGAGCACAGTAGAGGTAGAGTAGAGTGGAGTACAGTGGAGCACAGTAGAGGTGGAGTACAGTAGAGTACAGTAGAGGTAGAGAACAGTAGAGTACAGTAGAGGTAGAGTACAGTGGAGCACAGTAGAGATAGAGTACAGTGGAGTAGAGTAGAGGTAGAGTACAGTGGAGCACAGTAGAGGTAGAGTACAGTGGAGCACAGCAGAGGTAGAGTACAGTGGATCACAGTAGAGATAGAGTACAGTGGAGTACAGCGGAGCACAGTAGAGGTGGAGTACAGTAGAGTACAGTAGAGATAGAGTACAGTGGAGCACAGTAGAGGTAGAGTAGAGTGGAGTACAGTAGAGGTAGAGTACAGTGGAGCACATTAGAGGTAGAGTAGAGTGGAGTAGAGTGGAGCACAGTAGAGGTGGAGTACAGTAGAGTACAGTAGAGGTAGAGAACAGTAGAGTACAGTAGAGGTAGAGTACAGTGGAGTACAGTAGAGATAGAGTACAGTGGAGCACAGTAGAGATAGAGTACAGTGGAGTAGATTAGAGGTAGAGTACAGTGGAGCACAATAGAGGTAGAGTAGAGTGGAGTACAGTAGAGGTAGAGTACAGTGGAAGACAGTAGAGGTAGAGTACAGTGGAGTACAGTAGAGGTAGAGTACAGTGGAGCACAGTAGAGTTAGAGTACAGTGGAGTACAGTGAAGCACAGAAGAGGTGGAGTACAGTAGAGTACAGTAGAGATAGAGTACAGTGGAGCACAGTAGAGGTAGAGTACAGTGGAGCACAGCAGAGGTAGAGTACAGTGGATCACAGTAGAGATAGAGTACAGTGGAGTACAGCGGAGCACAGTAGAGGTGGAGTACAGTAGAGTACAGTAGAGATAGAGTACAGTGGAGCACAGTAGAGGTAGAGTAGAGTGGAGTACAGTAGAGGTAGAGTACAGTGAAGCACATTAGAGGTAGAGTACAGTGGAGTACAGTAGAGGTAGAGTACAGTGGAGCACAGTAGAGGTAGAGTACAGTGGAGTACAGTGGAACACAGTAGAGGTGGAGTACAGTAGAGTACAGTAGAGGTAGAGTACAGTAGAGTACAGTAGAGGTAGAGTACAGTGGATTACAGTAGAGGTAGAGTACAGTGCAGTACAGTAGAGGTAGAGTACAGTGGAGCATAGTAGATGTAGAGTACAGTGGAGTACAGCGGAGCACAGTAGAGGTAGAATAGAGTGGAGTGCAATAGAGGTAGAGTAGTGTGGAGCACAGTATAGGTAGCGCACAGTGGAGTACATTGGAGCACAGTAGAGGTAGAGTACAGTGGAGTACAGTAGAGGTAGAGTACAGTGGAATACAGTGGAGCAAATTAGAGGTGGAGCACAGTAGAGTACAGTAGAGGTAGAGTACAGTGGAGTACAGTAGAGGTAGAGTACAGTGGAGTACAGTAGAGGTAGAGTACAGTTGAGCACAGTAGAGGTAGAGTACAGTGGAGTACAGTAGAGGCAGAGTACAGTGGAGCACAGTAGAGGTAGAGTAGAGTGGAGTACAGTGGAGCACAGTAGAGGTGGAGTACAGTAGAGTACAGTAGAGGTAGAGAACAGTAGAGTACAGTAGAGGTAGAGTACAGTGGAGCACAGTAGAGATAGAGTACAGTGGAGTAGAGTAGAGGTAGAGTACAGTGGAGCACAGTAGAGGTAGAGTACAGTGGAGCACAGCAGAGGTAGAGTACAGTGGATCACAGTAGAGATAGAGTACAGTGGAGTACAGCAGAGCACAGTAGAGGTGGAGTACAGTAGAGTACAGTAGAGATAGAGTACAGTGGAGCACAGTAGAGGTAGAGTAGAGTGGAGTACAGTAGAGGTAGAGTACAGTGGAGCACATTAGAGGTAGAGTACAGTGGAGTACTGTGGAGCAAAGTAGAGGTGGAGTACAGTAGAGTATAGTAGAGGTAGACAACAGTAGAGTACAGTAGAGGTAGAGTACAGTGGAGTAGAGTAGAGGTAGAGTACAGTAGAGGTAGAGTACAGTGGAGTAGAGTAGAGGTAGAGTACAGTGGAGCACAGTAGAGGTAGAGTACAGTGGAGCACAGCAGAGGTAGAGTACAGTGGATCACAGTAGAGATAGAGTACAGTGGAGTACAGTGGAGCACAGTAGAGGTGGAGTACAGTAGAGTACAGTAGAGATAGAGTACAGTGGAGCACAGTAGAGGTAGAGTAGAGTGGAGTACAGTAGAGGTAGAGTACAGTGGAGTAAAGTAGAGATAGAGTACAATGGAGCACAGTAGAGATAGACTAGAGTGGAGTACAGTAGAGGTAGAGTACAGTGGAGCACAGTAGAGGTAGAGTAGAGTGGATCACAGTAGAGATAGAGTACAGTGGAGTACAGTGGAGCACAGTAGAGGTGGATTACAGTAGAGTACAGTAGAGATAGAGTACAGTGGAGCACAGCAGAGGTAGAGTAGAGTGGAGTACAGTAGAGGTAGAGTACATTGGAGTAAAGTAGAGATAGAGTACAATGGAGCACAGTAGAGATAGACTAGAGTGGAGTACAGTAGAGGTAGAGTACAGTGGAGCACAGTAGAGGTAGAGTACAGTGGAGTAAAGTGGAGCACAGTAGAGGTGGAGTACAGTAGAGTACAGCAGAGGTAGAGAACAGTGGAGCACAGTAGAGGTAGAGTACAGTGGAGCACAGTAGAGGTAGAGTACAGTGGAGCACAGTAGAGGTAGAGTACAGTGGAGTACAGCGGAGCACAGTAGAGGTAGTGTAGAGTGGAGTACAGTAGAGGTAGAGAACAGTAGAGTAGAGGTAGAGTACATTGGAGTAAAGTAGAGATAGAGTACAATGGAGCACAGTAGAGATAGACTAGAGTGGAGTACAGTAGAGGTAGAGTACAGTGGAGCACAGTAGAGGTAGCACACAGTGGAGTACAGTAGAGGTAGAGTACAGTGGATTACAGTAGAGGTAGAGTACAGTGCAGTACAGTAGAGGTAGAGTACAGTGGAGCATAGTAGATGTAGAGTACAGTGGAGTACAGCGGAGCACAGTAGAGGTAGAATAGAGTGGAGTGCAGTAGAGGTAGAGTAGTGTGGAGCACAGTATAGGTAGCGCACAGTGGAGTACAGTGGAGCACAGTAGAGGTAGAGTACAGTGGAGTACAGTAGAAGTAGAGTACAGTCGAGTACAGTAGAGGTAGAGTACAGTGGAATACAGTGGAGCAAATTAGAGGTGGAGCACAGTAGAGTACAGTAGAGGTAGAGTACAGTGGAGTACAGTAGAGGTAGAGTACAGTGGAGTACAGTAGAGGTAGAGTACAGTTGAGCACAGTAGAGGTAGAGTACAGTGGAGTACAGTAGAGGCAGAGTACAGTGGAGCACAGTAGAGGTAGAGTAGAGTGGAGTACAGTGGAGCACAGTAGAGATAGAGTACAGTGGAGTAGAGTAGAGGTAGAGTACAGTGGAGCATAGTAGAGGTAGAGTACAGTGGAGCACAGCAGAGGTAGAGTACAGTGGATCACAGTAGAGGTGGAGTACAGTAGAGTACAGTAGAGATAGAGTACAGTGGAGCACAGTAGAGGTAGAGTAGAGTGGAGTACAGTAGAGGTAGAGTACAGTGGAGCACATTAGAGGTAGAGTACAGTGGAGTACTGTGGAGCACAGTAGAGGTGGAGTACAGTAGAGTATAGTAGAGGTAGACAACAGTAGAGTACAGTAGAGGTAGAGTACAGTGGAGTAAAGTAGAGGTAGAGTACAGTAGAGGTAGAGTACAGTGGAGTAGAGTAGAGGTAGAGTACAGTGGAGCACAGTAGAGGTAGAGTACAGTGGAGCACAGCAGAGGTAGAGTACAGTGGATCACAGTAGAGATAGAGTACAGTGGAGTACAGTGGAGCACAGTAGAGGTGGAGTACAGTAGAGTACAGTAGAGATAGAGTACAGTGGAGCACAGTAGAGGTAGAGTAGAGTGGAGTACAGTAGAGGTAGAGTACAGTGGAGTAAAGTAGAGACAGAGTACAATGGAGCACAGTAGAGATAGACTAGAGTGGAGTACAGTAGAGGTAGAGTACAGTGGAGCACAGTAGAGGTAGAGTAGAGTGGATCACAGTAGAGATAGAGTACAGTGGAGTACAGTGGAGCACAGTAGAGGTGGATTACAGTAGAGTACAGTAGAGATAGAGTACAGTGGAGCACAGCAGAGGTAGAGTAGAGTTTAGTACAGTAGAGGTAGAGTACATTGGAGTAAAGTAGAGATAGAGTACAATGGAGCACAGTAGAGAATGACTAGAGTGGAGTACAGTAGAGGTAGAGTACAGTGGAGCACAGTAGAGGTAGAGTACAGTGGAGTACAGTGGAGCACAGTAGAGGTGGAGTACAGTAAAGTACAGCAGAGGTAGAGAACAGTGGAGCACAGTAGAGGTAGAGTACAGTGGAGCACAGTAGAGGTAGAGTACAGTGGAGCAGAGTAGAGGTAGAGTACAGTGGAGTACAGCGGAGCACAGTAGAGGTAGTGTAGAGTGGAGTACAGTAGAGGTAGAGAACAGTAGAGTAGAGGTAGAGTACATTGGAGTAAAGTAGAGATAGAGTACAATGGAGCACAGTAGAGATAGACTAGAGTGGAGTACAGTAGAGGTAGAGTACAGTGGAGCACAGTAGAGGTAGCGCACAGTGGAGTACAGTAGAGGTAGAGTACAGTGCAGTACAGTAGAGGTAGAGTACAGTGGAGCATAGTAGATGTAGAGTACAGTGGAGTACAGCGGAGCACAGTAGAGGTAGAATAGAGTGGAGTGCAGTAGAGGTAGAGTAGTGTGGAGCACAGTAGAGGTAGAGAACAGTGGAGCACAGTAGAGGTAGAGTACAGTGGAGTACAGTAGAGGTAGAGTACAGTGGAGCAGGGTAGAGGTAGCGTACCGTGGAGTACAGTAGAGGTAGAGTACAGTGGAGTACAGAAGAGGTAGAGTACAGTGGAGCACAGTAGAGGTAGCGTACAGTGGAGCACAGTAGAGTTAGAGTAGAGTGGAGTACAGTAGAGGTAGAGTACAGTGGAGCACAATAGAGGTAGAGTACAGTGGATCAAAGTAGAGATAGAGTACAGTGGAGTACAGTGGAGCAGAGTAGAGGTAGAGTACAGTAGAGTACAGTGAAGGACAGTAGAGGTAGAGTTCGGTGGAGTACAGTAGAGGTAGAGTACAGTGGAGTACAGTAGCGGTAGAGTACAGTGGAGTACAGTGGAGCGCATTAGAGGTGGAGTACAGTAGAGTACAGTAGAGGTAGAGTACAGTGGAGTACAGTAGAGGTAGAGTACAGTGGAGTACAGTAGAGGTTGAGTACAGTGGAGCACAGTAGAGGTAGAGTACAGTGGAGTACAGCGGAGCACAGTAGAGGTGGAGTACAGTAGAGTACAGTAGAGATAGAGTACAGTGGAGCACAGTAGAGGTAGAGTAGAGTGGAGTACAGTAGAGGTAGAGTACAGTGGAGCACATTAGAGGTAGAGTACAGTGGAGTACAGTAGAGGTAGAGTACAGTGGAGTACAGTAGAGATAGAGTACAGTGGAGCACAGTAGAGATAGAGTACAGTGGAGTAGATTAGAGGTAGAGTACAGTGGAGCACAATAGAGGTAGAGTAGAGTGGAGTACAGTAGAGGTAGAGTACAGTGGAAGACAGTAGAGGTAGAGTACAGTGGAGTACAGTAGAGGTAGAGTACAGTGGAGCACAGTAGAGTTAGAGTACAGTGGAGTACAGTGAAGCACAGAAGAGGTGGAGTACAGTAGAGTACAGTAGAGATAGAGTACAGTGGAGCACAGTAGAGGTAGAGTACAGTGGAGCACAGCAGAGGTAGAGTACAGTGGATCACAGTAGAGATAGAGTACAGTGGAGTACAGCGGAGCACAGTAGAGGTGGAGTACAGTAGAGTACAGTAGAGATAGAGTACAGTGGAGCACAGTAGAGGTAGAGTAGAGTGGAGTACAGTAGAGGTAGAGTACAGTGAAGCACATTAGAGGTAGAGTACAGTGGAGTACATTAGAGGTAGAGTACAGTGGAGCACAGTAGAGGTAGAGTACAGTGGAGTACAGTGGAGCACAGTAGAGGTGGAGTACAGTAGAGTACAGTAGAGGTAGAGTACAGTAGAGTACAGTAGAGGTAGAGTACAGTGGATTACAGTAGAGGTAGAGTACAGTGCAGTACAGTAGAGGTAGAGTACAGTGGAGCATAGTAGATGTAGAGTACAGTGGAGTACAGCGGAGCACAGTAGAGGTAGAATAGAGTGGAGTGCAGTAGAGGTAGAGTAGTGTGGAGCACAGTATAGGTAGCGCACAGTGGAGTACAGTAGAGGTAGAGTACAGTGGAATACAGTGGAGCAAATTAGAGGTGGAGCACAGTAGAGTACAGTAGAGGTAGAGTACAGTGGAGTACAGTAGAGGTAGAGTACAGTGGAGTACAGTAGAGGTAGAGTACAGTTGAGCACAGTAGAGGTAGAGTACAGTGGAGTACAGTAGAGGCAGAGTACAGTGGAGCACAGTAGAGGTAGAGTAGAGTGGAGTACAGTGGAGCACAGTAGAGGTGGAGTACAGTAGAGTACAGTAGAGGTAGAGAACAGTAGAGTACAGTAGAGGTAGAGTACAGTGGAGCACAGTAGAGATAGAGTACAGTGG
Organism: Tiaroga cobitis; assembly: GCA_030578255.1. Classification (NCBI taxonomy): domain Eukaryota; kingdom Metazoa; phylum Chordata; class Actinopteri; order Cypriniformes; family Leuciscidae; genus Tiaroga; species Tiaroga cobitis. The sequence continues at coordinate 36,143,871 of CM060604.1, forward strand.
AGTAGAGTAGAGGTAGAGTACAGTGTAGCACAGTAGAGGTAGAGTACAGTGGAGCACAGCAGAGGTAGAGTACAGTGGATCACAGTAGAGATAGAGTACAGTGGAGTACAGCGGAGCACAGTAGAGGTGGAGTACAGTAGAGTACAGTAGAGATAGAGTACAGTGGAGCACAGTAGAGGTAGAGTAGAGTGGAGTACAGTAGAGGTAGAGTACAGTGGAGCACATTAGAGGTAGAGTACAGTGGAGTACTGTGGAGCACAGTAGAGGTGGAGTACAGTAGAGTATAGTAGAGGTAGACAACAGTAGAGTACAGTAGAGGTAGAGTACAGTGGAGTAGAGTAGAGGTAGAGTACAGTGGAGTAGAGTAGAGGTAGAGTACAGTGGAGCACAGTAGAGGTAGAGTACAGTGGAGCACAGCAGAGGTAGAGTACAGTGGATCACAGTAGAGATAGAGTACAGTGGAGCACAGTAGAGGTGGAGTACAGTAGAGTACAGTAGAGATAGAGTACAGTGGAGCACAGTAGAGGTAGAGTAGAGTGGAGTACAGTAAAGGTAGAGTACAGTGGAGTAAAGTAGAGATAGAGTACAATGGAGCACAGTAGAGATAGACTAGAGTGGAGTACAGTAGAGGTAGAGTACAGTGGAGCATAGTAGAGGTAGAGTAGAGTGGATCACAGTAGAGATAGAGTACAGTGGAGTACAGTGGAGCACAGTAGAGGTGGATTACAGTAGAGTACAGTAGAGATAGAGTACAGTGGAGCACAGCAGAGGTAGAGTAGAGTGGAGTACAGTAGAGGTAGAGTACATTGGAGTAAAGTAGAGATAGAGTACAATGGAGCACAGTAGAGATAGACTAGAGTGGAGTACAGTAGAGGTAGAGTACAGTGGAGCACAGTAGAGGTAGAGTACAGTGGAGTAGAGTGGAGCACAGTAGAGGTGGAGTACAGTAGAGTACAGCAGAGGTAGAGAACAGTGGAGCACAGTAGAGGTAGAGTACAGTGGAGCACAGTAGAGGTAGAGTACAGTGGAGCACAGTAGAGGTAGAGTACAGTGGAGTACAGCGGAGCACAGTAGAGGTAGTGTAGAGTGGAGTACAGTAGAGGTAGAGAACAGTAGAGTAGAGGTAGAGTACATTGGAGTAAAGTAGAGATAGAGTACAATGGAGCACAGTAGAGATAGACTAGAGTGGAGTACAGTAGAGGTAGAGTACAGTGGAGCACAGTAGAGGTAGCGCACAGTGGAGTACAGTAGAGGTAGAGTACAGTGGATTACAGTAGAGGTAGAGTACAGTGCAGTACAGTAGAGGTAGAGTACAGTGGAGCATAGTAGATGTAGAGTAGAGTGGAGTACAGCGGAGCACAGTAGAGGTAGAATAGAGTGGAGTGCAGTAGAGGTAGAGTAGTGTGGAGCACAGTATAGGTAGCGCACAGTGGAGTACAGTGGAGCACAGTAGAGGTAGAGTACAGTGGAGTACAGTAGAGGTAGAGTACAGTCGAGTACAGTAGAGGTAGAGTACAGTGGAATACAGTGGAGCAAATTAGAGGTGGAGCACAGTAGAGTACAGTAGAGGTAGAGTACAGTGGAGTACAGTAGAGGTAGAGTACAGTGGAGTACAGTAGAGGTAGAGTACAGTTGAGCACAGTAGAGGTAGAGTACAGTGGAGTACAGTAGAGGCAGAGTACAGTGGAGCACAGTAGAGGTAGAGTAGAGTGGAGTACAGTGGAGCACAGTAGAGGTGGAGTACAGTAGAGTACAGTAGAGGTAGAGAACAGTAGAGTACAGTAGAGGTAGAGTACAGTGGAGCACAGTAGAGATAGAGTACAGTGGAGTAGAGTAGAGGTAGAGTACAGTGGAGCACAGTAGAGGTAGAGTACAGTGGAGCACAGCAGAGGTAGAGTACAGTGGATCACAGTAGAGATAGAGTACAGTGGAGTACAGCGGAGCACAGTAGAGGTGGAGTACAGTAGAGTACAGTAGAGATAGAGTACAGTGGAGCACAGTAGAGGTAGAGTAGAGTGGAGTACAGTAGAGGTAGAGTACAGTGGAGCACATTAGAGGTAGAGTAGAGTGGAGTACATTGGAGCACAGTAGAGGTGGAGTACAGTAGAGTACAGTAGAGGTAGAGAACAGTAGAGTACAGTAGAGGTAGAGTACAGTGGAGTACAGTAGAGATAGAGTACAGTGGAGCACAGTAGAGATAGAGTACAGTGGAGTAGATTAGAGGTAGAGTACAGTGGAGCACAATAGAGGTAGAGTAGAGTGGAGTACAGTAGAGGTAGAGTACAGTGGAAGACAGTAGAGGTAGAGTACAGTGGAGTACAGTAGAGGTAGAGTACAGTGGAGCACAGTAGAGTTAGAGTACAGTGGAGTACAGTGAAGCACAGAAGAGGTGGAGTACAGTAGAGTACAGTAGAGATAGAGTACAGTGGAGCACAGTAGAGGTAGAGTACAGTGGAGCACAGCAGAGGTAGAGTACAGTGGATCACAGTAGAGATAGAGTACAGTGGAGTACAGCGGAGCACAGTAGAGGTGGAGTACAGTAGAGTACAGTAGAGATAGAGTACAGTGGAGCACAGTAGAGGTAGAGTAGAGTGGAGTACAGTAGAGGTAGAGTACAGTGAAGCACATTAGAGGTAGAGTACAGTGGAGTACAGTAGAGGTAGAGTACAGTGGAGCACAGTAGAGGTAGAGTACAGTGGAGTACAGTGGAGCACAGTAGAGGTGGAGTACAGTAGAGTACAGTAGAGGTAGAGTACAGTAGAGTACAGTAGAGGTAGAGTACAGTGGATTACAGTAGAGGTAGAGTACAGTGCAGTACAGTAGAGGTAGAGTACAGTGGAGCATAGTAGATGTAGAGTACAGTGGAGTACAGCGGAGCACAGTAGAGGTAGAATAGAGTGGAGTGCAGTAGAGGTAGAGTAGTGTGGAGCACAGTATAGGTAGCGCACAGTGGAGTACATTGGAGCACAGTAGAGGTAGAGTACAGTGGAGTACAGTAGAGGTAGAGTACAGTGGAATACAGTGGAGCAAATTAGAGGTGGAGCACAGTAGAGTACAGTAGAGGTAGAGTACAGTGGAGTACAGTAGAGGTAGAGTACAGTGGAGTACAGTAGAGGTAGAGTACAGTTGAGCACAGTAGAGGTAGAGTACAGTGGAGTACAGTAGAGGCAGAGTACAGTGGAGCACAGTAGAGATAGAGTACAGTGGAGCACAGTAGAGATAGAGTACAGTGGAGTAGATTAGAGGTAGAGTACAGTGGAGCACAATAGAGGTAGAGTAGAGTGGAGTACAGTAGAGGTAGAGTACAGTGGAAGACAGTAGAGGTAGAGTACAGTGGAGTACAGTAGAGGTAGAGTACAGTGGAGCACAGTAGAGTTAGAGTACAGTGGAGTACAGTGAAGCACAGAAGAGGTGGAGTACAGTAGAGTACAGTAGAGATAGAGTACAGTGGAGCACAGTAGAGGTAGAGTACAGTGGAGCACAGCAGAGGTAGAGTACAGTGGATCACAGTAGAGATAGAGTACAGTGGAGTACAGCGGAGCACAGTAGAGGTGGAGTACAGTAGAGTACAGTAGAGATAGAGTACAGTGGAGCACAGTAGAGGTAGAGTAGAGTGGAGTACAGTAGAGGTAGAGTACAGTGAAGCACATTAGAGGTAGAGTACAGTGGAGTACATTAGAGGTAGAGTACAGTGGAGCACAGTAGAGGTAGAGTACAGTGGAGTACAGTGGAGCACAGTAGAGGTGGAGTACAGTAGAGTACAGTAGAGGTAGAGTACAGTAGAGTACAGTAGAGGTAGAGTACAGTGGATTACAGTAGAGGTAGAGTACAGTGCAGTACAGTAGAGGTAGAGTACAGTGGAGCATAGTAGATGTAGAGTACAGTGGAGTACAGCGGAGCACAGTAGAGGTAGAATAGAGTGGAGTGCAGTAGAGGTAGAGTAGTGTGGAGCACAGTATAGGTAGCGCACAGTGGAGTACAGTAGAGGTAGAGTACAGTGGAATACAGTGGAGCAAATTAGAGGTGGAGCACAGTAGAGTACAGTAGAGGTAGAGTACAGTGGAGTACAGTAGAGGTAGAGTACAGTGGAGTACAGTAGAGGTAGAGTACAGTTGAGCACAGTAGAGGTAGAGTACAGTGGAGTACAGTAGAGGCAGAGTACAGTGGAGCACAGTAGAGGTAGAGTAGAGTGGAGTACAGTGGAGCACAGTAGAGGTGGAGTACAGTAGAGTACAGTAGAGGTAGAGAACAGTAGAGTACAGTAGAGGTAGAGTACAGTGGAGCACAGTAGAGATAGAGTACAGTGGAGTAGAGTAGAGGTAGAGTACAGTGTAGCACAATAGAGGTAGAGTAGAGTGGAGTACAGTGGAGCACAGTAGAGGTGGAGTACAGTAGAGTACAGTAGAGGTAGAGAACAGTAGAGTACAGTAGAGGTAGAGTACAGTGGAGTACAGTAGAGATAGAGTACAGTGGAGCACAGTAGAGATAGAGTACAGTGGAGTAGATTAGAGGTAGAGTACAGTGGAGCACAATAGAGGTAGAGTAGAGTGGAGTACAGTAGAGGTAGAGTACAGTGGAAGACAGTAGAGGTAGAGTACAGTGGAGTACAGTAGAGGTAGAGTACAGTGGAGCACAGTAGAGTTAGAGTACAGTGGAGTACAGTGAAGCACAGAAGAGGTGGAGTACAGTAGAGTACAGTAGAGATAGAGTACAGTGGAGCACAGTAGAGGTAGAGTACAGTGGAGCACAGCAGAGGTAGAGTACAGTGGATCACAGTAGAGATAGAGTACAGTGGAGTACAGCGGAGCACAGTAGAGGTGGAGTACAGTAGAGTACAGTAGAGGTAGAGTACAGTGGATTACAGTAGAGGTAGAGTACAGTGCAGTACAGTAGAGGTAGAGTACAGTGGAGCATAGTAGATGTAGAGTACAGTGGAGTACAGCGGAGCACAGTAGAGGTAGAATAGAGTGGAGTGCAGTAGAGGTAGAGTAGTGTGGAGCACAGTATAGGTAGCGCACAGTGGAGTACAGTAGAGGTAGAGTACAGTGGAATACAGTGGAGCAAATTAGAGGTGGAGCACAGTAGAGTACAGTAGAGGTAGAGTACAGTGGAGTACAGTAGAGGTAGAGTACAGTGGAGTACAGTAGAGGTAGAGTACAGTTGAGCACAGTAGAGGTAGAGTACAGTGGAGTACAGTAGAGGCAGAGTACAGTGGAGCACAGTAGAGGTAGAGTAGAGTGGAGTACAGTGGAGCACAGTAGAGGTGGAGTACAGTAGAGTACAGTAGAGGTAGAGAACAGTAGAGTACAGTAGAGGTAGAGTACAGTGGAGCACAGTAGAGATAGAGTACAGTGGAGTAGAGTAGAGGTAGAGTACAGTGTAGCACAATAGAGGTAGAGTAGAGTGGAGTACAGTGGAGCACAGTAGAGGTGGAGTACAGTAGAGTACAGTAGAGGTAGAGAACAGTAGAGTACAGTAGAGGTAGAGTACAGTGGAGTACAGTAGAGATAGAGTACAGTGGAGCACAGTAGAGATAGAGTACAGTGGAGTAGATTAGAGGTAGAGTACAGTGGAGCACAATAGAGGTAGAGTAGAGTGGAGTACAGTAGAGGTAGAGTACAGTGGAAGACAGTAGAGGTAGAGTACAGTGGAGTACAGTAGAGGTAGAGTACAGTGGAGCACAGTAGAGTTAGAGTACAGTGGAGTACAGTGAAGAACAGAAGAGGTGGAGTACAGTAGAGTACAGTAGAGATAGAGTACAGTGGAGCACAGTAGAGGTAGAGTACAGTGGAGCACAGCAGAGGTAGAGTACAGTGGATCACAGTAGAGATAGAGTACAGTGGAGTACAGCGGAGCACAGTAGAGGTGGAGTACAGTAGAGTACAGTAGAGATAGAGTACAGTGGAGCACAGTAGAGGTAGAGTAGAGTGGAGTACAGTAGAGGTAGAGTACAGTGAAGCACATTAGAGGTAGAGTACAGTGGAGTACAGTAGAGGTAGAGTACAGTGGAGCACAGTAGAGGTAGAGTACAGTGGAGTACAGTGGAACACAGTAGAGGTGGAGTACAGTAGAGTACAGTAGAGGTAGAGTACAGTAGAGTACAGTAGAGGTAGAGTACAGTGGATTACAGTAGAGGTAGAGTACAGTGCAGTACAGTAGAGGTAGAGTACAGTGGAGCATAGTAGATGTAGAGTACAGTGGAGTACAGCGGAGCACAGTAGAGGTAGAATAGAGTGGAGTGCAATAGAGGTAGAGTAGTGTGGAGCACAGTATAGGTAGCGCACAGTGGAGTACATTGGAGCACAGTAGAGGTAGAGTACAGTGGAGTACAGTAGAGGTAGAGTACAGTGGAATACAGTGGAGCAAATTAGAGGTGGAGCACAGTAGAGTACAGTAGAGGTAGAGTACAGTGGAGTACAGTAGAGGTAGAGTACAGTGGAGTACAGTAGAGGTAGAGTACAGTTGAGCACAGTAGAGGTAGAGTACAGTGGAGTACAGTAGAGGCAGAGTACAGTGGAGCACAGTAGAGGTAGAGTAGAGTGGAGTACAGTGGAGCACAGTAGAGGTGGAGTACAGTAGAGTACAGTAGAGGTAGAGAACAGTAGAGTACAGTAGAGGTAGAGTACAGTGGAGCACAGTAGAGATAGAGTACAGTGGAGTAGAGTAGAGGTAGAGTACAGTGGAGCACAGTAGAGGTAGAGTACAGTGGAGCACAGCAGAGGTAGAGTACAGTGGATCACAGTAGAGATAGAGTACAGTGGAGTACAGCAGAGCACAGTAGAGGTGGAGTACAGTAGAGTACAGTAGAGATAGAGTACAGTGGAGCACAGTAGAGGTAGAGTACAGTGGAGCACAGCAGAGGTAGAGTACAGTGGATCACAGTAGAGATAGAGTACAGTGGAGTACAGCGGAGCACAGTAGAGGTGGAGTACAGTAGAGTACAGTAGAGATAGAGTACAGTGGAGCACAGTAGAGGTAGAGTAGAGTGGAGTACAGTAGAGGTAGAGTACAGTGAAGCACATTAGAGGTAGAGTACAGTGGAGTACATTAGAGGTAGAGTACAGTGGAGCACAGTAGAGGTAGAGTACAGTGGAGTACAGTGGAGCACAGTAGAGGTGGAGTACAGTAGAGTACAGTAGAGGTAGAGTACAGTAGAGTACAGTAGAGGTAGAGTACAGTGGATTACAGTAGAGGTAGAGTACAGTGCAGTACAGTAGAGGTAGAGTACAGTGGAGCATAGTAGATGTAGAGTACAGTGGAGTACAGCGGAGCACAGTAGAGGTAGAATAGAGTGGAGTGCAGTAGAGGTAGAGTAGTGTGGAGCACAGTATAGGTAGCGCACAGTGGAGTACAGTAGAGGTAGAGTACAGTGGAATACAGTGGAGCAAATTAGAGGTGGAGCACAGTAGAGTACAGTAGAGGTAGAGTACAGTGGAGTACAGTAGAGGTAGAGTACAGTGGAGTACAGTAGAGGTAGAGTACAGTTGAGCACAGTAGAGGTAGAGTACAGTGGAGTACAGTAGAGGCAGAGTACAGTGGAGCACAGTAGAGGTAGAGTAGAGTGGAGTACAGTGGAGCACAGTAGAGGTGGAGTACAGTAGAGTACAGTAGAGGTAGAGAACAGTAGAGTACAGTAGAGGTAGAGTACAGTGGAGCACAGTAGAGATAGAGTACAGTGGAGTAGAGTAGAGGTAGAGTACAGTGGATTACAGTAGAGGTAGAGTACAGTGCAGTACAGTAGAGGTAGAGTACAGTGGAGCATAGTAGATGTAGAGTACAGTGGAGTACAGCGGAGCACAGTAGAGGTAGAATAGAGTGGAGTGCAATAGAGGTAGAGTAGTGTGGAGCACAGTATAGGAAGCGCACAGTGGAGTACATTGGAGCACAGTAGAGGTAGAGTACAGTGGAGTACAGTAGAGGTAGAGTACAGTGGAATACAGTGGAGCAAATTAGAGGTGGAGCACAGTAGAGTACAGTAGAGGTAGAGTACAGTGGAGTACAGTAGAGGTAGAGTACAGTGGAGTACAGTAGAGGTAGAGTACAGTTGAGCACAGTAGAGGTAGAGTACAGTGGAGTACAGTAGAGGCAGAGTACAGTGGAGCACAGTAGAGGTAGAGTAGAGTGGAGTACAGTGGAGCACAGTAGAGGTGGAGTACAGTAGAGTACAGTAGAGGTAGAGAACAGTAGAGTACAGTAGAGGTAGAGTACAGTGGAGCACAGTAGAGATAGAGTACAGTGGAGTAGAGTAGAGGTAGAGTACAGTGGAGCACAGTAGAGGTAGAGTACAGTGGAGCACAGCAGAGGTAGAGTACAGTGGATCACAGTAGAGATAGAGTACAGTGGAGTACAGCAGAGCACAGTAGAGGTGGAGTACAGTAGAGTACAGTAGAGATAGAGTACAGTGGAGCACAGTAGAGGTAGAGTAGAGTGGAGTACAGTAGAGGTAGAGTACAGTGGAGCACATTAGAGGTAGAGTACAGTGGAGTACTGTGGAGCAAAGTAGAGGTGGAGTACAGTAGAGTATAGTAGAGGTAGACAACAGTAGAGTACAGTAGAGGTAGAGTACAGTGGAGTAGAGTAGAGGTAGAGTAGAGTAGAGGTAGAGTACAGTGGAGTAGAGTAGAGGTAGAGTACAGTGGAGCACAGTAGAGGTAGAGTACAGTGGAGCACAGCAGAGGTAGAATACAGTGGATCACAGTAGAGATAGAGTACAGTGGAGTACAGTGGAGCACAGTAGAGGTGGAGTACAGTAGAGTACAGTAGAGATAGAGTACAGTGGAGCACAGTAGAGGTAGAGTAGAGTGGAGTACAGTAGAGGTAGAGTACAGTGGAGTAAAGTAGAGATAGAGTACAATGGAGCACAGTAGAGATAGACTAGAGTGGAGTACAGTAGAGGTAGAGTACAGTGGAGCACAGTAGAGGTAGAGTAGAGTGGATCACAGTAGAGATAGAGTACAGTGGAGTACAGTGGAGCACAGTAGAGGTGGATTACAGTAGAGTACAGTAGAGATAGAGTACAGTGGAGCACAGCAGAGGTAGAGTAGAGTGGAGTACAGTAGAGGTAGAGTACATTGGAGTAAAGTAGAGATAGAGTACAATGGAGCACAGTAGAGATAGACTAGAGTGGAGTACAGTAGAGGTAGAGTACAGTGGAGCACAGTAGAGGTAGAGTACAGTGGAGTAAAGTGGAGCACAGTAGAGGTGGAGTACAGTAGAGTACAGCAGAGGTAGAGAACAGTGGAGCACAGTAGAGGTAGAGTACAGTGGAGCACAGTAGAGGTAGAGTACAGTGGAGCACAGTAGAGGTAGAGTACAGTGGAGTACAGCGGAGCACAGTAGAGGTAGTGTAGAGTGGAGTACAGTAGAGGTAGAGAACAGTAGAGTAGAGGTAGAGTACATTGGAGTAAAGTAGAGATAGAGTACAATGGAGCACAGTAGAGATAGACTAGAGTGGAGTACAGTAGAGGTAGAGTACAGTGGAGCACAGTAGAGGTAGCACACAGTGGAGTACAGTAGAGGTAGAGTACAGTGGATTACAGTAGAGGTAGAGTACAGTGCAGTACAGTAGAGGTAGAGTACAGTGGAGCATAGTAGATGTAGAGTACAGTGGAGTACAGCGGAGCACAGTAGAGGTAGAATAGAGTGGAGTGCAGTAGAGGTAGAGTAGTGTGGAGCACAGTATAGGTAGCGCACAGTGGAGTACAGTGGAGCACAGTAGAGGTAGAGTACAGTGGAGTACAGTAGAAGTAGAGTACAGTCGAGTACAGTAGAGGTAGAGTACAGTGGAATACAGTGGAGCAAATTAGAGGTGGAGCACAGTAGAGTACAGTAGAGGTAGAGTACAGTGGAGTACAGTAGAGGTAGAGTACAGTGGAGTACAGTAGAGGTAGAGTACAGTTGAGCACAGTAGAGGTAGAGTACAGTGGAGTACAGTAGAGGCAGAGTACAGTGGAGCACAGTAGAGGTAGAGTAGAGTGGAGTACAGTGGAGCACAGTAGAGATAGAGTACAGTGGAGTAGAGTAGAGGTAGAGTACAGTGGAGCATAGTAGAGGTAGAGTACAGTGGAGCACAGCAGAGGTAGAGTACAGTGGATCACAGTAGAGATAGAGTACAGTGGAGTACAGCGGAGCACAGTAGAGGTGGAGTACAGTAGAGTACAGTAGAGATAGAGTACAGTGGAGCACAGTAGAGGTAGAGTAGAGTGGAGTACAGTAGAGGTAGAGTACAGTGGAGCACATTAGAGGTAGAGTACAGTGGAGTACTGTGGAGCACAGTAGAGGTGGAGTACAGTAGAGTATAGTAGAGGTAGACAACAGTAGAGTACAGTAGAGGTAGAGTACAGTGGAGTAAAGTAGAGGTAGAGTACAGTAGAGGTAGAGTACAGTGGAGTAGAGTAGAGGTAGAGTACAGTGGAGCACAGTAGAGGTAGAGTACAGTGGAGCACAGCAGAGGTAGAGTACAGTGGATCACAGTAGAGATAGAGTACAGTGGAGTACAGTGGAGCACAGTAGAGGTGGAGTACAGTAGAGTACAGTAGAGATAGAGTACAGTGGAGCACAGTAGAGGTAGAGTAGAGTGGAGTACAGTAGAGGTAGAGTACAGTGGAGTAAAGTAGAGACAGAGTACAATGGAGCACAGTAGAGATAGACTAGAGTGGAGTACAGTAGAGGTAGAGTACAGTGGAGCACAGTAGAGGTAGAGTAGAGTGGATCACAGTAGAGATAGAGTACAGTGGAGTACAGTGGAGCACAGTAGAGGTGGATTACAGTAGAGTACAGTAGAGATAGAGTACAGTGGAGCACAGCAGAGGTAGAGTAGAGTTTAGTACAGTAGAGGTAGAGTACATTGGAGTAAAGTAGAGATAGAGTACAATGGAGCACAGTAGAGAATGACTAGAGTGGAGTACAGTAGAGGTAGAGTACAGTGGAGCACAGTAGAGGTAGAGTACAGTGGAGTACAGTGGAGCACAGTAGAGGTGGAGTACAGTAAAGTACAGCAGAGGTAGAGAACAGTGGAGCACAGTAGAGGTAGAGTACAGTGGAGCACAGTAGAGGTAGAGTACAGTGGAGCACAGTAGAGGTAGAGTACAGTGGAGTACAGCGGAGCACAGTAGAGGTAGTGTAGAGTGGAGTACAGTAGAGGTAGAGAACAGTAGAGTAGAGGTAGAGTACATTGGAGTAAAGTAGAGATAGAGTACAATGGAGCACAGTAGAGATAGACTAGAGTGGAGTACAGTAGAGGTAGAGTACAGTGGAGCACAGTAGAGGTAGCGCACAGTGGAGTACAGTAGAGGTAGAGTACAGTGCAGTACAGTAGAGGTAGAGTACAGTGGAGCATAGTAGATGTAGAGTACAGTGGAGTACAGCGGAGCACAGTAGAGGTAGAATAGAGTGGAGTGCAGTAGAGGTAGAGTAGTGTGGAGCACAGTAGAGGTAGAGAACAGTGGAGCACAGTAGAGGTAGAGTACAGTGGAGTACAGTAGAGGTAGAGTACAGTGGAGCAGGGTAGAGGTAGCGTACCGTGGAGTACAGTAGAGGTAGAGTACAGTGGAGTACAGAAGAGGTAGAGTACAGTGGAGCACAGTAGAGGTAGCGTACAGTGGAGCACAGTAGAGTTAGAGTAGAGTGGAGTACAGTAGAGGTAGAGTACAGTGGAGCACAATAGAGGTAGAGTACAGTGGATCAAAGTAGAGATAGAGTACAGTGGAGTACAGTGGAGCAGAGTAGAGGTAGAGTACAGTAGAGTACAGTGAAGGACAGTAGAGGTAGAGTTCGGTGGAGTACAGTAGAGGTAGAGTACAGTGGAGTACAGTAGCGGTAGAGTACAGTGGAGTACAGTGGAGCGCATTAGAGGTGGAGTACAGTAGAGTACAGTAGAGGTAGAGTACAGTGGAGTACAGTAGAGGTAGAGTACAGTGGAGTACAGTAGAGGTTGAGTACAGTGGAGCACAGTAGAGGTAGAGTACAGTGGAGTACAGCGGAGCACAGTAGAGGTGGAGTACAGTAGAGTACAGTAGAGATAGAGTACAGTGGAGCACAGTAGAGGTAGAGTAGAGTGGAGTACAGTAGAGGTAGAGTACAGTGGAGCACATTAGAGGTAGAGTACAGTGGAGTACAGTAGAGGTAGAGTACAGTGGAGTACAGTAGAGATAGAGTACAGTGGAGCACAGTAGAGATAGAGTACAGTGGAGTAGATTAGAGGTAGAGTACAGTGGAGCACAATAGAGGTAGAGTAGAGTGGAGTACAGTAGAGGTAGAGTACAGTGGAAGACAGTAGAGGTAGAGTACAGTGGAGTACAGTAGAGGTAGAGTACAGTGGAGCACAGTAGAGTTAGAGTACAGTGGAGTACAGTGAAGCACAGAAGAGGTGGAGTACAGTAGAGTACAGTAGAGATAGAGTACAGTGGAGCACAGTAGAGGTAGAGTACAGTGGAGCACAGCAGAGGTAGAGTACAGTGGATCACAGTAGAGATAGAGTACAGTGGAGTACAGCGGAGCACAGTAGAGGTGGAGTACAGTAGAGTACAGTAGAGATAGAGTACAGTGGAGCACAGTAGAGGTAGAGTAGAGTGGAGTACAGTAGAGGTAGAGTACAGTGAAGCACATTAGAGGTAGAGTACAGTGGAGTACATTAGAGGTAGAGTACAGTGGAGCACAGTAGAGGTAGAGTACAGTGGAGTACAGTGGAGCACAGTAGAGGTGGAGTACAGTAGAGTACAGTAGAGGTAGAGTACAGTAGAGTACAGTAGAGGTAGAGTACAGTGGATTACAGTAGAGGTAGAGTACAGTGCAGTACAGTAGAGGTAGAGTACAGTGGAGCATAGTAGATGTAGAGTACAGTGGAGTACAGCGGAGCACAGTAGAGGTAGAATAGAGTGGAGTGCAGTAGAGGTAGAGTAGTGTGGAGCACAGTATAGGTAGCGCACAGTGGAGTACAGTAGAGGTAGAGTACAGTGGAATACAGTGGAGCAAATTAGAGGTCGAGCACAGTAGAGTACAGTAGAGGTAGAGTACAGTGGAGTACAGTAGAGGTAGAGTACAGTGGAGTACAGTAGAGGTAGAGTACAGTTGAGCACAGTAGAGGTAGAGTACAGTGGAGTACAGTAGAGGCAGAGTACAGTGGAGCACAGTAGAGGTAGAGTAGAGTGGAGTACAGTGGAGCACAGTAGAGGTGGAGTACAGTAGAGTACAGTAGAGGTAGAGAACAGTAGAGTACAGTAGAGGTAGAGTACAGTGGAGCACAGTAGAGATAGAGTACAGTGGAGTAGAGTAGAGGTAGAGTACAGTGTAGCACAGTAGAGGTAGAGTACAGTGGAGCACAGCAGAGGTAGAGTACAGTGGATCACAGTAGAGATAGAGTACAGTGGAGTACAGCGGAGCACAGTAGAGGTGGAGTACAGTAGAGTACAGTAGAGATAGAGTACAGTGGAGCACAGTAGAGGTAGAGTAGAGTGGAGTACAGTAGAGGTAGAGTACAGTGGAGCACATTAGAGGTAGAGTACAGTGGAGTACTGTGGAGCACAGTAGAGGTGGAGTACAGTAGAGTATAGTAGAGGTAGACAACAGTAGAGTACAGTAGAGGTAGAGTACAGTGGAGTAGAGTAGAGGTAGAGTACAGTGGAGTAGAGTAGAGGTAGAGTACAGTGGAGCACAGTAGAGGTAGAGTACAGTGGAGCACAGCAGAGGTAGAGTACAGTGGATCACAGTAGAGATAGAGTACAGTGGAGCACAGTAGAGGTGGAGTACAGTAGAGTACAGTAGAGATAGAGTACAGTGGAGCACAGTAGAGGTAGAGTAGAGTGGAGTACAGTAGAGGTAGAGTACAGTGGAGTAAAGTAGAGATAGAGTACAATGGAGCACAGTAGAGATAGACTAGAGTGGAGTACAGTAGAGGTAGAGTACAGTGGAGCATAGTAGAGGTAGAGTAGAGTGGATCACAGTAGAGATAGAGTACAGTGGAGTACAGTGGAGCACAGTAGAGGTGGATTACAGTAGAGTACAGTAGAGATAGAGTACAGTGGAGCACAGCAGAGGTAGAGTAGAGTGGAGTACAGTAGAGGTAGAGTACATTGGAGTAAAGTAGAGATAGAGTACAATGGAGCACAGTAGAGATAGACTAGAGTGGAGTACAGTAGAGGTAGAGTACAGTGGAGCACAGTAGAGGTAGAGTACAGTGGAGTAGAGTGGAGCACAGTAGAGGTGGAGTACAGTAGAGTACAGCAGAGGTAGAGAACAGTGGAGCACAGTAGAGGTAGAGTACAGTGGAGCACAGTAGAGGTAGAGTACAGTGGAGCACAGTAGAGGTAGAGTACAGTGGAGTACAGCGGAGCACAGTAGAGGTAGTGTAGAGTGGAGTACAGTAGAGGTAGAGAACAGTAGAGTAGAGGTAGAGTACATTGGAGTAAAGTAGAGATAGAGTACAATGGAGCACAGTAGAGATAGACTAGAGTGGAGTACAGTAGAGGTAGAGTACAGTGGAGCACAGTAGAGGTAGCGCACAGTGGAGTACAGTAGAGGTAGAGTACAGTGGATTACAGTAGAGGTAGAGTACAGTGCAGTACAGTAGAGGTAGAGTACAGTGGAGCATAGTAGATGTAGAGTACAGTGGAGTACAGCGGAGCACAGTAGAGGTAGAATAGAGTGGAGTGCAGTAGAGGTAGAGTAGTGTGGAGCACAGTATAGGTAGCGCACAGTGGAGTACAGTGGAGCACAGTAGAGGTAGAGTACAGTGGAGTACAGTAGAGGTAGAGTACAGTCGAGTACAGTAGAGGTAGAGTACAGTGGAATACAGTGGAGCAAATTAGAGGTGGAGCACAGTAGAGTACAGTAGAGGTAGAGTACAGTGGAGTACAGTAGAGGTAGAGTACAGTGGAGCACAGTAGAGGTAGCGCACAGTGGAGTACAGTAGAGGTAGAGTACAGTGGATTACAGTAGAGGTAGAGTACAGTGCAGTACAGTAGAGGTAGAGTACAGTGGAGCATAGTAGATGTAGAGTACAGTGGAGTACAGCGGAGCACAGTAGAGGTAGAATAGAGTGGAGTGCAGTAGAGGTAGAGTAGTGTGGAGCACAGTATAGGTAGCGCACAGTGGAGTACAGTGGAGCACAGTAGAGGTAGAGTACAGTGGAGTACAGTAGAGGTAGAATACAGTCGAGTACAGTAGAGGTAGAGTACAGTGGAATACAGTGGAGCAAATTAGAGGTGGAGCACAGTAGAGTACAGTAGAGGTAGAGTACAGTGGAGTACAGTAGAGGTAGAGTACAGTGGAGTACAGTAGAGGTAGAGTACAGTTGAGCACAGTAGAGGTAGAGTACAGTGGAGTACAGTAGAGGCAGAGTACAGTGGAGCACAGTAGAGGTAGAGTAGAGTGGAGTACAGTGGAGCACAGTAGAGGTGGAGTACAGTAGAGTACAGTAGAGGTAGAGAACAGTAGAGTACAGTAGAGGTAGAGTACAGTGGAGCACAGTAGAGATAGAGTACAGTGGAGTAGAGTAGAGGTAGAGTACAGTGGAGCACAGTAGAGGTAGAGTACAGTGGAGCACAGCAGAGGTAGAGTACAGTGGATCACAGTAGAGATAGAGTACAGTGGAGTACAGCGGAGCACAGTAGAGGTGGAGTACAGTAGAGTACAGTAGAGATAGAGTACAGTGGAGCACAGTAGAGGTAGAGTAGAGTGGAGTACAGTAGAGGTAGAGTACAGTGGAGCACATTAGAGGTAGAGTAGAGTGGAGTAGAGTGGAGCACAGTAGAGGTGGAGTACAGTAGAGTACAGTAGAGGTAGAGAACAGTAGAGTACAGTAGAGGTAGAGTACAGTGGAGTACAGTAGAGATAGAGTACAGTGGAGCACAGTAGAGATAGAGTACAGTGGAGTAGATTAGAGGTAGAGTACAGTGGAGCACAATAGAGGTAGAGTAGAGTGGAGTACAGTAGAGGTAGAGTACAGTGGAAGACAGTAGAGGTAGAGTACAGTGGAGTACAGTAGAGGTAGAGTACAGTGGAGCACAGTAGAGTTAGAGTACAGTGGAGTACAGTGAAGCACAGAAGAGGTGGAGTACAGTAGAGTACAGTAGAGATAGAGTACAGTGGAGCACAGTAGAGGTAGAGTACAGTGGAGCACAGCAGAGGTAGAGTACAGTGGATCACAGTAGAGATAGAGTACAGTGGAGTACAGCGGAGCACAGTAGAGGTGGAGTACAGTAGAGTACAGTAGAGATAGAGTACAGTGGAGCACAGTAGAGGTAGAGTAGAGTGGAGTACAGTAGAGGTAGAGTACAGTGAAGCACATTAGAGGTAGAGTACAGTGGAGTACAGTAGAGGTAGAGTACAGTGGAGCACAGTAGAGGTAGAGTACAGTGGAGTACAGTGGAACACAGTAGAGGTGGAGTACAGTAGAGTACAGTAGAGGTAGAGTACAGTAGAGTACAGTAGAGGTAGAGTACAGTGGATTACAGTAGAGGTAGAGTACAGTGCAGTACAGTAGAGGTAGAGTACAGTGGAGCATAGTAGATGTAGAGTACAGTGGAGTACAGCGGAGCACAGTAGAGGTAGAATAGAGTGGAGTGCAATAGAGGTAGAGTAGTGTGGAGCACAGTATAGGTAGCGCACAGTGGAGTACATTGGAGCACAGTAGAGGTAGAGTACAGTGGAGTACAGTAGAGGTAGAGTACAGTGGAATACAGTGGAGCAAATTAGAGGTGGAGCACAGTAGAGTACAGTAGAGGTAGAGTACAGTGGAGTACAGTAGAGGTAGAGTACAGTGGAGTACAGTAGAGGTAGAGTACAGTTGAGCACAGTAGAGGTAGAGTACAGTGGAGTACAGTAGAGGCAGAGTACAGTGGAGCACAGTAGAGGTAGAGTAGAGTGGAGTACAGTGGAGCACAGTAGAGGTGGAGTACAGTAGAGTACAGTAGAGGTAGAGAACAGTAGAGTACAGTAGAGGTAGAGTACAGTGGAGCACAGTAGAGATAGAGTACAGTGGAGTAGAGTAGAGGTAGAGTACAGTGGAGCACAGTAGAGGTAGAGTACAGTGGAGCACAGCAGAGGTAGAGTACAGTGGATCACAGTAGAGATAGAGTACAGTGGAGTACAGCAGAGCACAGTAGAGGTGGAGTACAGTAGAGTACAGTAGAGATAGAGTACAGTGGAGCACAGTAGAGGTAGAGTAGAGTGGAGTACAGTAGAGGTAGAGTACAGTGGAGCACATTAGAGGTAGAGTACAGTGGAGTACTGTGGAGCAAAGTAGAGGTGGAGTACAGTAGAGTATAGTAGAGGTAGACAACAGTAGAGTACAGTAGAGGTAGAGTACAGTGGAGTAGAGTAGAGGTAGAGTACAGTAGAGGTAGAGTACAGTGGAGTAGAGTAGAGGTAGAGTACAGTGGAGCACAGTAGAGGTAGAGTACAGTGGAGCACAGCAGAGGTAGAGTACAGTGGATCACAGTAGAGATAGAGTACAGTGGAGTACAGTGGAGCACAGTAGAGGTGGAGTACAGTAGAGTACAGTAGAGATAGAGTACAGTGGAGCACAGTAGAGGTAGAGTAGAGTGGAGTACAGTAGAGGTAGAGTACAGTGGAGTAAAGTAGAGATAGAGTACAATGGAGCACAGTAGAGATAGACTAGAGTGGAGTACAGTAGAGGTAGAGTACAGTGGAGCACAGTAGAGGTAGAGTAGAGTGGATCACAGTAGAGATAGAGTACAGTGGAGTACAGTGGAGCACAGTAGAGGTGGATTACAGTAGAGTACAGTAGAGATAGAGTACAGTGGAGCACAGCAGAGGTAGAGTAGAGTGGAGTACAGTAGAGGTAGAGTACATTGGAGTAAAGTAGAGATAGAGTACAATGGAGCACAGTAGAGATAGACTAGAGTGGAGTACAGTAGAGGTAGAGTACAGTGGAGCACAGTAGAGGTAGAGTACAGTGGAGTAAAGTGGAGCACAGTAGAGGTGGAGTACAGTAGAGTACAGCAGAGGTAGAGAACAGTGGAGCACAGTAGAGGTAGAGTACAGTGGAGCACAGTAGAGGTAGAGTACAGTGGAGCACAGTAGAGGTAGAGTACAGTGGAGTACAGCGGAGCACAGTAGAGGTAGTGTAGAGTGGAGTACAGTAGAGGTAGAGAACAGTAGAGTAGAGGTAGAGTACATTGGAGTAAAGTAGAGATAGAGTACAATGGAGCACAGTAGAGATAGACTAGAGTGGAGTACAGTAGAGGTAGAGTACAGTGGAGCACAGTAGAGGTAGCACACAGTGGAGTACAGTAGAGGTAGAGTACAGTGGATTACAGTAGAGGTAGAGTACAGTGCAGTACAGTAGAGGTAGAGTACAGTGGAGCATAGTAGATGTAGAGTACAGTGGAGTACAGCGGAGCACAGTAGAGGTAGAATAGAGTGGAGTGCAGTAGAGGTAGAGTAGTGTGGAGCACAGTATAGGTAGCGCACAGTGGAGTACAGTGGAGCACAGTAGAGGTAGAGTACAGTGGAGTACAGTAGAAGTAGAGTACAGTCGAGTACAGTAGAGGTAGAGTACAGTGGAATACAGTGGAGCAAATTAGAGGTGGAGCACAGTAGAGTACAGTAGAGGTAGAGTACAGTGGAGTACAGTAGAGGTAGAGTACAGTGGAGTACAGTAGAGGTAGAGTACAGTTGAGCACAGTAGAGGTAGAGTACAGTGGAGTACAGTAGAGGCAGAGTACAGTGGAGCACAGTAGAGGTAGAGTAGAGTGGAGTACAGTGGAGCACAGTAGAGATAGAGTACAGTGGAGTAGAGTAGAGGTAGAGTACAGTGGAGCATAGTAGAGGTAGAGTACAGTGGAGCACAGCAGAGGTAGAGTACAGTGGATCACAGTAGAGGTGGAGTACAGTAGAGTACAGTAGAGATAGAGTACAGTGGAGCACAGTAGAGGTAGAGTAGAGTGGAGTACAGTAGAGGTAGAGTACAGTGGAGCACATTAGAGGTAGAGTACAGTGGAGTACTGTGGAGCACAGTAGAGGTGGAGTACAGTAGAGTATAGTAGAGGTAGACAACAGTAGAGTACAGTAGAGGTAGAGTACAGTGGAGTAAAGTAGAGGTAGAGTACAGTAGAGGTAGAGTACAGTGGAGTAGAGTAGAGGTAGAGTACAGTGGAGCACAGTAGAGGTAGAGTACAGTGGAGCACAGCAGAGGTAGAGTACAGTGGATCACAGTAGAGATAGAGTACAGTGGAGTACAGTGGAGCACAGTAGAGGTGGAGTACAGTAGAGTACAGTAGAGATAGAGTACAGTGGAGCACAGTAGAGGTAGAGTAGAGTGGAGTACAGTAGAGGTAGAGTACAGTGGAGTAAAGTAGAGACAGAGTACAATGGAGCACAGTAGAGATAGACTAGAGTGGAGTACAGTAGAGGTAGAGTACAGTGGAGCACAGTAGAGGTAGAGTAGAGTGGATCACAGTAGAGATAGAGTACAGTGGAGTACAGTGGAGCACAGTAGAGGTGGATTACAGTAGAGTACAGTAGAGATAGAGTACAGTGGAGCACAGCAGAGGTAGAGTAGAGTTTAGTACAGTAGAGGTAGAGTACATTGGAGTAAAGTAGAGATAGAGTACAATGGAGCACAGTAGAGAATGACTAGAGTGGAGTACAGTAGAGGTAGAGTACAGTGGAGCACAGTAGAGGTAGAGTACAGTGGAGTACAGTGGAGCACAGTAGAGGTGGAGTACAGTAAAGTACAGCAGAGGTAGAGAACAGTGGAGCACAGTAGAGGTAGAGTACAGTGGAGCACAGTAGAGGTAGAGTACAGTGGAGCAGAGTAGAGGTAGAGTACAGTGGAGTACAGCGGAGCACAGTAGAGGTAGTGTAGAGTGGAGTACAGTAGAGGTAGAGAACAGTAGAGTAGAGGTAGAGTACATTGGAGTAAAGTAGAGATAGAGTACAATGGAGCACAGTAGAGATAGACTAGAGTGGAGTACAGTAGAGGTAGAGTACAGTGGAGCACAGTAGAGGTAGCGCACAGTTGAGTACAGTAGAGGTAGAGTACAGTGCAGTACAGTAGAGGTAGAGTACAGTGGAGCATAGTAGATGTAGAGTACAGTGGAGTACAGCGGAGCACAGTAGAGGTAGAATAGAGTGGAGTGCAGTAGAGGTAGAGTAGTGTGGAGCACAGTAGAGGTAGAGAACAGTGGAGCACAGTAGAGGTAGAG
Organism: Tiaroga cobitis; assembly: GCA_030578255.1. NCBI lineage: Eukaryota > Metazoa > Chordata > Actinopteri > Cypriniformes > Leuciscidae > Tiaroga > Tiaroga cobitis. The sequence goes on from CM060604.1 coordinate 36,164,039, forward strand.
TACAGTGGAGTACAGTAGAGGTAGAGTACAGTGGAGCAGGGTAGAGGTAGCGTACCGTGGAGTACAGTAGAGGTAGAGTACAGTGGAGTACAGAAGAGGTAGAGTACAGTGGAGCACAGTAGAGGTAGCGTACAGTGGAGCACAGTAGAGTTAGAGTAGAGTGGAGTACAGTAGAGGTAGAGTACAGTGGAGCACAATAGAGGTAGAGTACAGTGGATCAAAGTAGAGATAGAGTACAGTGGAGTACAGTGGAGCAGAGTAGAGGTAGAGTACAGTAGAGTACAGTGAAGGACAGTAGAGGTAGAGTTCGGTGGAGTACAGTAGAGGTAGAGTACAGTGGAGTACAGTAGCGGTAGAGTACAGTGGAGTACAGTGGAGCGCATTAGAGGTGGAGTACAGTAGAGTACAGTAGAGGTAGAGTACAGTGGAGTACAGTAGAGGTAGAGTACAGTGGAGTACAGTAGAGGTTGAGTACAGTGGAGCACAGTAGAGGTAGAGTACAGTGGAGTACAGCGGAGCACAGTAGAGGTGGAGTACAGTAGAGTACAGTAGAGATAGAGTACAGTGGAGCACAGTAGAGGTAGAGTAGAGTGGAGTACAGTAGAGGTAGAGTACAGTGGAGCACATTAGAGGTAGAGTACAGTGGAGTACAGTAGAGGTAGAGTACAGTGGAGTACAGTAGAGATAGAGTACAGTGGAGCACAGTAGAGATAGAGTACAGTGGAGTAGATTAGAGGTAGAGTACAGTGGAGCACAATAGAGGTAGAGTAGAGTGGAGTACAGTAGAGGTAGAGTACAGTGGAAGACAGTAGAGGTAGAGTACAGTGGAGTACAGTAGAGGTAGAGTACAGTGGAGCACAGTAGAGTTAGAGTACAGTGGAGTACAGTGAAGCACAGAAGAGGTGGAGTACAGTAGAGTACAGTAGAGATAGAGTACAGTGGAGCACAGTAGAGGTAGAGTACAGTGGAGCACAGCAGAGGTAGAGTACAGTGGATCACAGTAGAGATAGAGTACAGTGGAGTACAGCGGAGCACAGTAGAGGTGGAGTACAGTAGAGTACAGTAGAGATAGAGTACAGTGGAGCACAGTAGAGGTAGAGTAGAGTGGAGTACAGTAGAGGTAGAGTACAGTGAAGCACATTAGAGGTAGAGTACAGTGGAGTACATTAGAGGTAGAGTACAGTGGAGCACAGTAGAGGTAGAGTACAGTGGAGTACAGTGGAGCACAGTAGAGGTGGAGTACAGTAGAGTACAGTAGAGGTAGAGTACAGTAGAGTACAGTAGAGGTAGAGTACAGTGGATTACAGTAGAGGTAGAGTACAGTGCAGTACAGTAGAGGTAGAGTACAGTGGAGCATAGTAGATGTAGAGTACAGTGGAGTACAGCGGAGCACAGTAGAGGTAGAATAGAGTGGAGTGCAGTAGAGGTAGAGTAGTGTGGAGCACAGTATAGGTAGCGCACAGTGGAGTACAGTAGAGGTAGAGTACAGTGGAATACAGTGGAGCAAATTAGAGGTGGAGCACAGTAGAGTACAGTAGAGGTAGAGTACAGTGGAGTACAGTAGAGGTAGAGTACAGTGGAGTACAGTAGAGGTAGAGTACAGTTGAGCACAGTAGAGGTAGAGTACAGTGGAGTACAGTAGAGGCAGAGTACAGTGGAGCACAGTAGAGGTAGAGTAGAGTGGAGTACAGTGGAGCACAGTAGAGGTGGAGTACAGTAGAGTACAGTAGAGGTAGAGAACAGTAGAGTACAGTAGAGGTAGAGTACAGTGGAGCACAGTAGAGATAGAGTACAGTGGAGTAGAGTAGAGGTAGAGTACAGTGTAGCACAGTAGAGGTAGAGTACAGTGGAGCACAGCAGAGGTAGAGTACAGTGGATCACAGTAGAGATAGAGTACAGTGGAGTACAGCGGAGCACAGTAGAGGTGGAGTACAGTAGAGTACAGTAGAGATAGAGTACAGTGGAGCACAGTAGAGGTAGAGTAGAGTGGAGTACAGTAGAGGTAGAGTACAGTGGAGCACATTAGAGGTAGAGTACAGTGGAGTACTGTGGAGCACAGTAGAGGTGGAGTACAGTAGAGTATAGTAGAGGTAGACAACAGTAGAGTACAGTAGAGGTAGAGTACAGTGGAGTAGAGTAGAGGTAGAGTACAGTGGAGTAGAGTAGAGGTAGAGTACAGTGGAGCACAGTAGAGGTAGAGTACAGTGGAGCACAGCAGAGGTAGAGTACAGTGGATCACAGTAGAGATAGAGTACAGTGGAGCACAGTAGAGGTGGAGTACAGTAGAGTACAGTAGAGATAGAGTACAGTGGAGCACAGTAGAGGTAGAGTAGAGTGGAGTACAGTAGAGGTAGAGTACAGTGGAGTAAAGTAGAGATAGAGTACAATGGAGCACAGTAGAGATAGACTAGAGTGGAGTACAGTAGAGGTAGAGTACAGTGGAGCATAGTAGAGGTAGAGTAGAGTGGATCACAGTAGAGATAGAGTACAGTGGAGTACAGTGGAGCACAGTAGAGGTGGATTACAGTAGAGTACAGTAGAGATAGAGTACAGTGGAGCACAGCAGAGGTAGAGTAGAGTGGAGTACAGTAGAGGTAGAGTACATTGGAGTAAAGTAGAGATAGAGTACAATGGAGCACAGTAGAGATAGACTAGAGTGGAGTACAGTAGAGGTAGAGTACAGTGGAGCACAGTAGAGGTAGAGTACAGTGGAGTAGAGTGGAGCACAGTAGAGGTGGAGTACAGTAGAGTACAGCAGAGGTAGAGAACAGTGGAGCACAGTAGAGGTAGAGTACAGTGGAGCACAGTAGAGGTAGAGTACAGTGGAGCACAGTAGAGGTAGAGTACAGTGGAGTACAGCGGAGCACAGTAGAGGTAGTGTAGAGTGGAGTACAGTAGAGGTAGAGAACAGTAGAGTAGAGGTAGAGTACATTGGAGTAAAGTAGAGATAGAGTACAATGGAGCACAGTAGAGATAGACTAGAGTGGAGTACAGTAGAGGTAGAGTACAGTGGAGCACAGTAGAGGTAGCGCACAGTGGAGTACAGTAGAGGTAGAGTACAGTGGATTACAGTAGAGGTAGAGTACAGTGCAGTACAGTAGAGGTAGAGTACAGTGGAGCATAGTAGATGTAGAGTAGAGTGGAGTACAGCGGAGCACAGTAGAGGTAGAATAGAGTGGAGTGCAGTAGAGGTAGAGTAGTGTGGAGCACAGTATAGGTAGCGCACAGTGGAGTACAGTGGAGCACAGTAGAGGTAGAGTACAGTGGAGTACAGTAGAGGTAGAGTACAGTCGAGTACAGTAGAGGTAGAGTACAGTGGAATACAGTGGAGCAAATTAGAGGTGGAGCACAGTAGAGTACAGTAGAGGTAGAGTACAGTGGAGTACAGTAGAGGTAGAGTACAGTGGAGTACAGTAGAGGTAGAGTACAGTTGAGCACAGTAGAGGTAGAGTACAGTGGAGTACAGTAGAGGCAGAGTACAGTGGAGCACAGTAGAGGTAGAGTAGAGTGGAGTACAGTGGAGCACAGTAGAGGTGGAGTACAGTAGAGTACAGTAGAGGTAGAGAACAGTAGAGTACAGTAGAGGTAGAGTACAGTGGAGCACAGTAGAGATAGAGTACAGTGGAGTAGAGTAGAGGTAGAGTACAGTGGAGCACAGTAGAGGTAGAGTACAGTGGAGCACAGCAGAGGTAGAGTACAGTGGATCACAGTAGAGATAGAGTACAGTGGAGTACAGCGGAGCACAGTAGAGGTGGAGTACAGTAGAGTACAGTAGAGATAGAGTACAGTGGAGCACAGTAGAGGTAGAGTAGAGTGGAGTACAGTAGAGGTAGAGTACAGTGGAGCACATTAGAGGTAGAGTAGAGTGGAGTACATTGGAGCACAGTAGAGGTGGAGTACAGTAGAGTACAGTAGAGGTAGAGAACAGTAGAGTACAGTAGAGGTAGAGTACAGTGGAGTACAGTAGAGATAGAGTACAGTGGAGCACAGTAGAGATAGAGTACAGTGGAGTAGATTAGAGGTAGAGTACAGTGGAGCACAATAGAGGTAGAGTAGAGTGGAGTACAGTAGAGGTAGAGTACAGTGGAAGACAGTAGAGGTAGAGTACAGTGGAGTACAGTAGAGGTAGAGTACAGTGGAGCACAGTAGAGTTAGAGTACAGTGGAGTACAGTGAAGCACAGAAGAGGTGGAGTACAGTAGAGTACAGTAGAGATAGAGTACAGTGGAGCACAGTAGAGGTAGAGTACAGTGGAGCACAGCAGAGGTAGAGTACAGTGGATCACAGTAGAGATAGAGTACAGTGGAGTACAGCGGAGCACAGTAGAGGTGGAGTACAGTAGAGTACAGTAGAGATAGAGTACAGTGGAGCACAGTAGAGGTAGAGTAGAGTGGAGTACAGTAGAGGTAGAGTACAGTGAAGCACATTAGAGGTAGAGTACAGTGGAGTACAGTAGAGGTAGAGTACAGTGGAGCACAGTAGAGGTAGAGTACAGTGGAGTACAGTGGAGCACAGTAGAGGTGGAGTACAGTAGAGTACAGTAGAGGTAGAGTACAGTAGAGTACAGTAGAGGTAGAGTACAGTGGATTACAGTAGAGGTAGAGTACAGTGCAGTACAGTAGAGGTAGAGTACAGTGGAGCATAGTAGATGTAGAGTACAGTGGAGTACAGCGGAGCACAGTAGAGGTAGAATAGAGTGGAGTGCAGTAGAGGTAGAGTAGTGTGGAGCACAGTATAGGTAGCGCACAGTGGAGTACATTGGAGCACAGTAGAGGTAGAGTACAGTGGAGTACAGTAGAGGTAGAGTACAGTGGAATACAGTGGAGCAAATTAGAGGTGGAGCACAGTAGAGTACAGTAGAGGTAGAGTACAGTGGAGTACAGTAGAGGTAGAGTACAGTGGAGTACAGTAGAGGTAGAGTACAGTTGAGCACAGTAGAGGTAGAGTACAGTGGAGTACAGTAGAGGCAGAGTACAGTGGAGCACAGTAGAGGTAGAGTAGAGTGGAGTACAGTGGAGCACAGTAGAGGTGGAGTACAGTAGAGTACAGTAGAGGTAGAGAACAGTAGAGTACAGTAGAGGTAGAGTACAGTGGAGCACAGTAGAGATAGAGTACAGTGGAGTAGAGTAGAGGTAGAGTACAGTGGAGCACAGTAGAGGTAGAGTACAGTGGAGCACAGCAGAGGTAGAGTACAGTGGATCACAGTAGAGATAGAGTACAGTGGAGTACAGCAGAGCACAGTAGAGGTGGAGTACAGTAGAGTACAGTAGAGATAGAGTACAGTGGAGCACAGTAGAGGTAGAGTAGAGTGGAGTACAGTAGAGGTAGAGTACAGTGGAGCACATTAGAGGTAGAGTACAGTGGAGTACTGTGGAGCACAGTAGAGGTGGAGTACAGTAGAGTATAGTAGAGGTAGACAACAGTAGAGTACAGTAGAGGTAGAGTACAGTGGAGTACAGTAGAGGTAGAGTACAGTTGAGCACAGTAGAGGTAGAGTACAGTGGAGTACAGTAGAGGCAGAGTACAGTGGAGCACAGTAGAGGTAGAGTAGAGTGGAGTACAGTGGAGCACAGTAGAGGTGGAGTACAGTAGAGTACAGTAGAGGTAGAGAACAGTAGAGTACAGTAGAGGTAGAGTACAGTGGAGTACAGTAGAGATAGAGTACAGTGGAGCACAGTAGAGATAGAGTACAGTGGAGTAGATTAGAGGTAGAATACAGTGGAGCACAGTAGAGGTAGAGTACAGTGGAGCACAGCAGAGGTAGAGTACAGTGGATCACAGTAGAGATAGAGTACAGTGGAGTACAGCGGAGCACAGTAGAGGTGGAGTACAGTAGAGTACAGTAGAGAGAGAGTACAGTGGAGCACAGTAGAGGTAGAGTAGAGTGGAGTACAGTAGAGGTAGAGTACAGTGGAGCATATTAGAGGTAGAGTACAGTGGAGTACAGTGGAGTACAGTAGAGGTAGAGTACAGTGGAGTACAGTGAAGCACAGTAGAGGTGGAGTACAGTAGAGTACAGTAGAGGTAGAGAACAGTAGAGTAGAGGTAGAGTTCATTGGAGTAAAGTAGAGATAGAGTACAATGGAGCACAGTAGAGATAGACTAGAGTGGAGTACAGTAGAGGTAGAGTACAATGGAGCACAGTAGAGGTAGAGTACAGTGGAGTACAGTGGAGCACAGTAGAGGTGGAGTACAGTAGAGTACAGTAGAGGTAGAGTACAGTGCAGTACAGTAGAGGTAGAGTACAGTGGAGCATAGTAGATGCAGAGTACAGTGGAGTACAGCGGAGCACAGTAGAGGTAGAATAGAGTGGAGTAAGGTAGAGGTAGAGTAGTGTGGAGCACAGTATAGGTAGCGCACAGTGGAGTACAGTGGAGCACAGTAGAGGTAGAGTACAGTGGAGTACAGTAGAGGTAGAGTACAGTGGAGTACAGTAGAGGTAGAGTACAGTGGAATACAGTGGAGCAAATTAGAGGTGGAGCACAGTAGAGTACAGTAGAGGTAGAGAACAGTAGAGTACAGTAGAGGTAGAGTACAGTGGAGTACAGTAGAGGTAGAGTACAGTTGAGCACAGTAGAGGTAGAGTACAGTGGAGTACAGTAGAGGCAGAGTAAAGTGGAGCACAGTAGAGGTAGAGTAGAGTGGAGTACAGTGGAGCACAGTAGAGGTGGAGTACAGTAGAGGTAGAGAACAGTAGAGTACAGTAGAGGTAGAGTACAGTGGAGTACAGTAGAGATAGAGTACAGTGGAGCACAGTAGAGATAGAGTAGAGTGGAGTAGAGTAGAGGTAGAGTACAGTGGAGCACATTAGAGGTAGAGTACAGTGGAGCACAGCAGAGGTAGAGTACAGTGGATCACAGTAGAGATAGAGTACAGTGGAGTACAGCGGAGCACAGTAGAGGTGGAGTACAGTAGAGTACAGTAGAGATAGAGTACAGTGGAGCACAGTAGAGGTAGAGTAGAGTGGAGTACAGTAGAGGTAGAGTACAGTGGAGTACATTAGAGGTAGAGTACAGTGGAGTACAGTGGAGCACAGTAGAGGTGGAGTACAGTAGAGTACAGTAGAGGTAGAGAACAGTAGAGTACAGTAGAGGTAGAGTACAGTTGAGTAGAGTAGAGGTAGAGTTCAGTGGAGCACAGTAGAGGTAGAGTACAGTGGAGCACAGCAGAGGTAGAGTACAGTGGATCACAGTAGAGATAGAGTACAGTGGAGTACAGTGGAGCACAGTAGAGGTGGAGTACAGTAGAGTACAGTAGAGATAGAGTACAGTGGAGCACAGTAGAGGTAGAGTAGAGTGGAGTACAGTAGAGGTAGAGTACAGTGGAGCACATTAGAGGTAGAGTACAGTGGAGTACAGTAGAGGTAGAGTACAGTGGAGCAGAGTAGAGGTAGAGTACAGTGGAGTACAGTGGAGCACAGTAGAGGTGGAGTACAGTAGAGTACAGTAGAGGTAGAGTACAGTAGAGTACAGTAGAGGTAGAGTACAGTGGAGCACAGTAGAGGTAGAGTACAGTGGAGTACAAGATGTAGAGTACAGTGGTGCACAGTAGAGGTAGAGTACAGTGGAGTACAGTGGAGCAAAGTAGAGGTGGAGTACAGTAGAGTACAGTAGAGGTAGAGAACAGTAGAGTACAGTAGAGGTAGAGTACAGTGGAGTAGAGTAGAGGTAGAGTACAATGGAGCACAGTAGAGGTAGAGTACAGTGGAGCACAGCAGAGGTAGAGTACAGTGGATCACAGTAGAGATAGAGTACAGTGGAGTACAGCGGAGCACAGTAGAGGTGGAGTACAGTAGAGTACAGTAGAGATAGAGTACAGTGGAGCACAGTAGAGGTAGAGTAGAGTGGAGTACAGTAGAGGTAGAGTACAGTGGAGCACAGTAGAGGTAGAGTACAGTGGAGTACAGTAGAGGTAGAGTATAGTGGAGCACAGTAGAGGTAGAGTACAGTGGAGTAGAGTAGAGGTAGAGTACAGTGGAGCACAGTAGAGGTAGAGCACAGTGGAGTACAGTAGAGGTAGAGTACAGTGGAGCACAGTAGAGGTAGCGTACTTTGTAGTACAGTAGAGGTAGAGTACAGTGGAGCACAGTAGAGGTAGAGTACAGTGGAGTACAGCAGAGGTAGAGTACAGTGGAGCACAGTAGAGGTAGAGTACAGTGGAGTACAGCGGAGCACAGTAGAGGTAGAGTAGAGTGGAGTACAGTAGAGGTAGAGTACAGTGGAGCACAGTAGAGGTGGAGTACAGTAGAGTACAGTAGAGATAGAGTACAGTGGAGCACAGTAGAGGTAGAGTAGAGTGGAGTACAGTAGAGGTAGAGTTCAGTGGAGCACAGTAGAGGTAGAGTACAGTGGAGTACAGTAGAGGTAGAGTACAGTGGAGCACAGTAGAGGTAGAGTACAGTGGAGTACAGTGGAGCACAGTAGAGGTGGAGTACAGTAGAGTACAGTAGTGGTAGAGAACAGTAGAGTACAGAAGAGGTAGAGTACAGTGGAGCACAGTAGAGGTAGAGTACAGTGGAGCACAGTAGAGGTAGAGTACAGTGGAGTACAGTGGAGCACAGTAGAGGTGGAGTACAGTAGAGTACAGTAGTGGTAGAGAACAGTAGAGTACAGAAGAGGTAGAGTACAGTGGAGCACACTAGAGGTAGAGTACAGTGGAGCACAGTAGAGGTGGAATACGGTATAGCACAGTAGAGGTAGAGTACAGTGGAGTACAGTAGAGGTAGAGTACAGTGGAGTACAGCAGAGCACAGTAGAGGTGGAGTACAGTATAGTACAGTAGAGATAGAGTACAGTGGAGCACAGTAGAGGTAGAGTAAAGTGGAGTACAGTAGAGGTAGAGTAAAGTGGAGCACAGTAGAGGGTAGAGTACAGTGGAGTACAGAGGAGCACAGTAGAGGTAGAGTAGAGTGGAGTACAGTAGAGGTAGAGTATAGTGGAGCACAGTAGAGGTAGCGTACAGTGGAGCACAGTAGAGGTAGAGTACAGTGGAGTACAGCGGAGCACAGTAGAGGTAGAGTAGAGTGGAGTACAGTAGAGGCAGAGTACAGTGGAGCACAGTAGAGGTAGCGTACAGTGGAGTACAGTGGAGCACAGTAGAGGTGGAGTACAGTAGAGTACAGTAGAGATAGAGTACAGTGGATCACAGTAGAGGAAGAGTAGAGTGGAGTAGAGTAGAGGTAGAGTACAGTGGAGCACAGTAGAGGTAGAGTACAGTGGAGTACAGTAGAGGTAGAGTACAGTGGAGCACTAGAGGTAGAGCACAGTAGAGGTGGAGTACAGTATAGTACAGTAGAGATAGAGTACAGTGGAGCACAGTAGAGGTAGAGTAAAGTGGAGTACAGTAGAGGTAGAGTACAGTGGAGCACAGTAGAGGGTAGAGTACAGTGGAGTACAGCGGAGCACAGTAGAGGTAGAGTAGAGTGGAGTACAGTAGAGGTAGAGTACAGTGGAGCACAGTAGAGGTAGAGTATAGTGGAGTACAGTGGAGCAGAGTAGAGGTAGAGTACAATGGAGTACAGTAGTGGTAGAGTACAGTGGAGTACAGCAGTGGTAGAAAACAGTGGAGTACAGTGGAGCACATTAGAGGTAGAGTATAGTAGAGTACAGTAGAGGTAGAGTACAGTGGAGCACAGTAGAGGTAGAGTACAGTGGAGTACAGTAGAGGTAGAGTACAGTGGAGCACAGTAGAGTTAGAGTAGAGTGGAGTACAGTAGAGGTAGAGTACAGTGGAGCACAGTAGAGGTAGCGTACAGTGGAGTACAGTAGAGGTAGAGTACAGTGGAGCACAGTAGAGGTAGCGTACCGTGGAGTACAGTAGAGGTAGAGTACAGTGGAGTACAGTAGAGGTAGAGTACAGTGGAGTACAGTGGATCACAGTAGAGGTGGAGTACAGTAGAGTACAGTAGAGGTAGAGAACAGTAGAGTACAGAAGAGGTAGAGTACAGTGGAGCACAGTAGAGGTAGAGTAGAGTGGAGCACAGTAGAGGTGGAGTACGGTATAGCACAGTAGAGGTAGAGTACAGTGGAGTACAGTAGAGGTAGAGTACAGTGGAGTACAACGGAGCACAGTAGAGGTGGAGTACAGTATAGTACAGTAGAGATAGAGTACAGTGGAGCACAGTAGAGGTAGAGTAAAGTGGAGTACAGTAGAGGTAGAGTACAGTGGAGCACAGTAGAGGGTAGAGTACAGTGGAGTACAGCGGAGCACAGTAGAGGTAGAGTAGAGTGGCGTACAGTAGAGGTAGAGTACAATGGAGCACAGTAGAGGTAGCGTACAGTGGAGTACAGTGGAGCAGAGTAGAGGTAGAGTACAGTGGAGTACAGCAGAGGTAGAGTACAGTGGAGTACAGCAGAGGTAGAGTACAGTGGAGTACAGTGGAGCACATTAGAGGTGGAGTACAGTAGAGTACAGTAGAGGTAGAGAACAGTAGAGTACAGTAGAGGTAGAGTACAGTAGAGTACAGTAGAGACAGAGTACAGTGGAGCACAGTAGAGGTAGAGTACAGTGGAGTACAGTAGAGGTAGAGTACAGTGGAGCACAGTAGAGGTAGCGTACAGTGGAGTACAGTAGAGGTAGAGTACAGTGGAGCACAGTAGAAGTAGAGTAGAGTGGAGAACAGTAGAGGTAGAGTACAGTGGAGCACAGTAGAGTTAGAGTAGAGTGGAGTACAGTAGAGGTAGAGTACAGTGGAGCACAGTAGAGGTAGAGTACAGTGGAGTACAGTAGAGGTAGAGTACAGTTGAGCACAGTAGAGGTAGAGTACAGTGGAGTACAGTAGAGGCAGAGTACAGTGGAGCACAGTAGAGGTAGAGTAGAGTGGAGTACAGTGGAGCACAGTAGATGTGGAGTACAGTAGAGTACAGTAGAGGTAGAGAACAGTAGAGTACAGTAGAGGTAGAGTACAGTGGAGTACAGTAGAGATAGAGTACAGTGGAGCACAGTAGAGATAGAGTAGAGTGGAGTAGAGTAGAGGTAGAGTACAGTGGAGCACAGTAGAGGTAGAGTACAGTGGAGCACATTAGAGATAGAGTACAGTGGAGTACAGCGGAGCACAGTAGAGGTGGAGTACAGTAGAGTACAGTAGAGATAGAATACAGTGGAGCACAGTAGAGGTAGAGTAGAGTGGAGTACAGTAGAGGTAGAGTACAGTGGAGCACATTAGAGGTAGAGTACAGTGGAGTACAGTGGAGCACAGTAGAGGTGGAGTACAGTAGAGTACAGTAAAGGTAGAGAACAGTAGAGTACAGTAGAGGTAGAGTACAGTGGAGTAGAGTAGAGGTAGAGTACAGTGGAGCACAGTAGAGGTAGAGTACAGTGGAGCACAGCAGAGGTAGAGTACAGTGGATCACAGTAGAGATAGAGTACAGTGGAGTACAGTAGAGGTAGAGTAGAGTGGAGTACAGTAGAGGTAGAGTACAGTGGAGTACAGTAGAGGTAGAGTACAGTTGAGCACAGTAGAGGTAGAGTACAGTGGAGTACAGTAGAGGCAGAGTACAGTGGAGCACAGTAGAGGTAGAGTAGAGTGGAGTACAGTGGAGCACAGTAGAGGTGGAGTACAGTAGAGTACAGTAGAGGTAGAGAACAGTAGAGTACAGTAGAGGTAGAGTACAGTGGAGCACAGTAGAGATAGAGTACAGTGGAGTAGAGTAGAGGTAGAGTACAGTGGAGCACAGTAGAGGTAGAGTACAGTGGAGCACAGCAGAGGTAGAGTACAGTGGATCACAGTAGAGATAGAGTACAGTGGAGTACAGCGGAGCACAGTAGAGGTGGAGTACAGTAGAGTACAGTAGAGATAGAGTACAGTGGAGCACAGTAGAGGTAGAGTTGAGTGGAGTACAGTAGAGGTAGAGTACAGTGGAGCACATTAGAGGTAGAGTACAGTGGAGTACTGTGGAGCACAGTAGAGGTGGAGTACAGTAGAGTATAGTAGAGGTAGACAACAGTAGAGTACAGTAGAGGTAGAGTACAGTGGAGTAGAGTAGAGGTAGAGTACAGTAGAGGTAGAGTACAGTGGAGTAGAGTAGAGGTAGAGTACAGTGGAGCACAGTAGAGGTAGAGTACAGTGGAGCACAGCAGAGGTAGAGTACAGTGGATCACAGTAGAGATAGAGTACAGTGGAGTACAGTGGAGCACAGTAGAGGTGGAGTACAGTAGAGTACAGTAGAGATAGAGTACAGTGGAGCACAGTAGAGGTAGAGTACAGTGGAGTACAGTAGAGGTAGAGTACAGTGGAGTACAGTAGAGGTAGAGTACAGTGGAGCACAGTAGAGGTAGCGTACAGTGGAGTACAGTAGAGGTAGAGTAGAGTGGAGCACAGTAGAGGTAGCGTACCGTTGATTACAGTAGAGGTAGAGTACAGTGGAGTACAGAAGAGGTAGAGTACAGTGTAGCACAGTAGAGGTAGAGTGGAGTGGAGTACAGTAGAGGTAGAGTACAGTGGAGCACAGTAGAGTTAGAGTAGAGTGGAGTACAGTAGAGGTAGAGTACAGTGGAGCACAGTAGAGGTAGAGTACAGTGGAGTACAGTAGAGGTAGAGTACAGTGGAGCACAGTAGAGGTAGAGTACAGTGGAGTACAGTGAAGCACAGTAGAGGTGGATTACAATAGAGTACAGTAGAGGTAGAGAACAGTAGAGTAGAGGTAGAGTACATTGGAGTACAGTAGAGATAGAGTACAATGGAGCACAGTAGAGATAGACTAGAGTGGAGTACAGTAGAGGTAGAGTACAGTGGAGCACATTAGAGGTAGAGTACAGTGGAGTACAGTGGAGCACAGTAGAGTTGGAGTACAGTAGAGTACAGTAGAGCTAGAGAACAGTGGAGCACACTAGAGGTAGAGTACAGTGGAGCACAGTAGAGGTAGAGACAGTGGAGCACAGTAGAGGTAGAGTACAGTGGATTACAGTAGAGGTAGAGTACAGTGCAGTACAGTAGAGGTAGAGTACAGTGGAGCATAGTAGATGTAGAGTACAGTGGAGTAGAGCGGAGCACAGTAGAGGTAGAATAGAGTGGAGTGCAGTAGAGGTAGAGTAGTGTGGAGCACAGTATAGGTAGCGCACAGTGGAGTACAGTGGAGCACAGTAGAGGTAGAGTACAGTGGAGTACAGTAGAGGTAGAGTACAGTCGAGTACAGTAGAGGTAGAGTACAGTGGAATACAGTGGAGCAAATTAGAGGTGGAGCACAGTAGAGTACAGTAGAGGTAGAGTACAGTGGAGTACAGTAGAGGTAGAGTACAGTGGAGCACAGTAGAGGTAGCGCACAGTGGAGTACAGTAGAGGTAGAGTACAGTGGATTACAGTAGAGGTAGAGTACAGTGCAGTACAGTAGAGGTAGAGTACAGTGGAGCATAGTAGATGTAGAGTACAGTGGAGTACAGCGGAGCACAGTAGAGGTAGAATAGAGTGGAGTGCAGTAGAGGTAGAGTAGTGTGGAGCACAGTATAGGTAGCGCACAGTGGAGTACAGTGGAGCACAGTAGAGGTAGAGTACAGTGGAGTACAGTAGAGGTAGAGTACAGTCGAGTACAGTAGAGGTAGAGTACAGTGGAATACAGTGGAGCAAATTAGAGGTGGAGCACAGTAGAGTACAGTAGAGGTAGAGTACAGTGGAGTACAGTAGAGGTAGAGTACAGTGGAGTACAGTAGAGGTAGAGTACAGTTGAGCACAGTAGAGGTAGAGTACAGTGGAGTACAGTAGAGGCAGAGTACAGTGGAGCACAGTAGAGGTAGAGTAGAGTGGAGTACAGTGGAGCACAGTAGAGGTGGAGTACAGTAGAGTACAGTAGAGGTAGAGAACAGTAGAGTACAGTAGAGGTAGAGTACAGTGGAGCACAGTAGAGATAGAGTACAGTGGAGTAGAGTAGAGGTAGAGTACAGTGGAGCACAGTAGAGGTAGAGTACAGTGGAGCACAGCAGAGGTAGAGTACAGTGGATCACAGTAGAGATAGAGTACAGTGGAGTACAGCGGAGCACAGTAGAGGTGGAGTACAGTAGAGTACAGTAGAGATAGAGTACAGTGGAGCACAGTAGAGGTAGAGTAGAGTGGAGTACAGTAGAGGTAGAGTACAGTGGAGCACATTAGAGGTAGAGTAGAGTGGAGTACAGTGGAGCACAGTAGAGGTGGAGTACAGTAGAGTACAGTAGAGGTAGAGAACAGTAGAGTACAGTAGAGGTAGAGTACAGTGGAGTACAGTAGAGATAGAGTACAGTGGAGCACAGTAGAGATAGAGTACAGTGGAGTAGATTAGAGGTAGAGTACAGTGGAGCACAATAGAGGTAGAGTAGAGTGGAGTACAGTAGAGGTAGAGTACAGTGGAAGACAGTAGAGGTAGAGTACAGTGGAGTACAGTAGAGGTAGAGTACAGTGGAGCACAGTAGAGTTAGAGTACAGTGGAGTACAGTGAAGCACAGAAGAGGTGGAGTACAGTAGAGTACAGTAGAGATAGAGTACAGTGGAGCACAGTAGAGGTAGAGTACAGTGGAGCACAGCAGAGGTAGAGTACAGTGGATCACAGTAGAGATAGAGTACAGTGGAGTACAGCGGAGCACAGTAGAGGTGGAGTACAGTAGAGTACAGTAGAGATAGAGTACAGTGGAGCACAGTAGAGGTAGAGTAGAGTGGAGTACAGTAGAGGTAGAGTACAGTGAAGCACATTAGAGGTAGAGTACAGTGGAGTACAGTAGAGGTAGAGTACAGTGGAGCACAGTAGAGGTAGAGTACAGTGGAGTACAGTGGAACACAGTAGAGGTGGAGTACAGTAGAGTACAGTAGAGGTAGAGTACAGTAGAGTACAGTAGAGGTAGAGTACAGTGGATTACAGTAGAGGTAGAGTACAGTGCAGTACAGTAGAGGTAGAGTACAGTGGAGCATAGTAGATGTAGAGTACAGTGGAGTACAGCGGAGCACAGTAGAGGTAGAATAGAGTGGAGTGCAATAGAGGTAGAGTAGTGTGGAGCACAGTATAGGTAGCGCACAGTGGAGTACATTGGAGCACAGTAGAGGTAGAGTACAGTGGAGTACAGTAGAGGTAGAGTACAGTGGAATACAGTGGAGCAAATTAGAGGTGGAGCACAGTAGAGTACAGTAGAGGTAGAGTACAGTGGAGTACAGTAGAGGTAGAGTACAGTGGAGTACAGTAGAGGTAGAGTACAGTTGAGCACAGTAGAGGTAGAGTACAGTGGAGTACAGTAGAGGCAGAGTACAGTGGAGCACAGTAGAGGTAGAGTAGAGTGGAGTACAGTGGAGCACAGTAGAGGTGGAGTACAGTAGAGTACAGTAGAGGTAGAGAACAGTAGAGTACAGTAGAGGTAGAGTACAGTGGAGCACAGTAGAGATAGAGTACAGTGGAGTAGAGTAGAGGTAGAGTACAGTGGAGCACAGTAGAGGTAGAGTACAGTGGAGCACAGCAGAGGTAGAGTACAGTGGATCACAGTAGAGATAGAGTACAGTGGAGTACAGCAGAGCACAGTAGAGGTGGAGTACAGTAGAGTACAGTAGAGATAGAGTACAGTGGAGCACAGTAGAGGTAGAGTAGAGTGGAGTACAGTAGAGGTAGAGTACAGTGGAGCACATTAGAGGTAGAGTACAGTGGAGTACTGTGGAGCAAAGTAGAGGTGGAGTACAGTAGAGTATAGTAGAGGTAGACAACAGTAGAGTACAGTAGAGGTAGAGTACAGTGGAGTAGAGTAGAGGTAGAGTACAGTAGAGGTAGAGTACAGTGGAGTAGAGTAGAGGTAGAGTACAGTGGAGCACAGTAGAGGTAGAGTACAGTGGAGCACAGCAGAGGTAGAGTACAGTGGATCACAGTAGAGATAGAGTACAGTGGAGTACAGTGGAGCACAGTAGAGGTGGAGTACAGTAGAGTACAGTAGAGATAGAGTACAGTGGAGCACAGTAGAGGTAGAGTAGAGTGGAGTACAGTAGAGGTAGAGTACAGTGGAGTAAAGTAGAGATAGAGTACAATGGAGCACAGTAGAGATAGACTAGAGTGGAGTACAGTAGAGGTAGAGTACAGTGGAGCACAGTAGAGGTAGAGTAGAGTGGATCACAGTAGAGATAGAGTACAGTGGAGTACAGTGGAGCACAGTAGAGGTGGATTACAGTAGAGTACAGTAGAGATAGATCACAGTGGAGCACAGCAGAGGTAGAGTAGAGTGGAGTACAGTAGAGGTAGAGTACATTGGAGTAAAGTAGAGATAGAGTACAATGGAGCACAGTAGAGATAGACTAGAGTGGAGTACAGTAGAGGTAGAGTACAGTGGAGCACAGTAGAGGTAGAGTACAGTGGAGTAAAGTGGAGCACAGTAGAGGTGGAGTACAGTAGAGTACAGCAGAGGTAGAGAACAGTGGAGCACAGTAGAGGTAGAGTACAGTGGAGCACAGTAGAGGTAGAGTACAGTGGAGCACAGTAGAGGTAGAGTACAGTGGAGTACAGCGGAGCACAGTAGAGGTAGTGTAGAGTGGAGTACAGTAGAGGTAGAGAACAGTAGAGTAGAGGTAGAGTACATTGGAGTAAAGTAGAGATAGAGTACAATGGAGCACAGTAGAGATAGACTAGAGTGGAGTACAGTAGAGGTAGAGTACAGTGGAGCACAGTAGAGGTAGCACACAGTGGAGTACAGTAGAGGTAGAGTACAGTGGATTACAGTAGAGGTAGAGTACAGTGCAGTACAGTAGAGGTAGAGTACAGTGGAGCATAGTAGATGTAGAGTACAGTGGAGTACAGCGGAGCACAGTAGAGGTAGAATAGAGTGGAGTGCAGTAGAGGTAGAGTAGTGTGGAGCACAGTATAGGTAGCGCACAGTGGAGTACAGTGGAGCACAGTAGAGGTAGAGTACAGTGGAGTACAGTAGAAGTAGAGTACAGTCGAGTACAGTAGAGGTAGAGTACAGTGGAATACAGTGGAGCAAATTAGAGGTGGAGCACAGTAGAGTACAGTAGAGGTAGAGTACAGTGGAGTACAGTAGAGGTAGAGTACAGTGGAGTACAGTAGAGGTAGAGTACAGTTGAGCACAGTAGAGGTAGAGTACAGTGGAGTACAGTAGAGGCAGAGTACAGTGGAGCACAGTAGAGGTAGAGTAGAGTGGAGTACAGTGGAGCACAGTAGAGATAGAGTACAGTGGAGTAGAGTAGAGGTAGAGTACAGTGGAGCATAGTAGAGGTAGAGTACAGTGGAGCACAGCAGAGGTAGAGTACAGTGGATCACAGTAGAGATAGAGTACAGTGGAGTACAGCGGAGCACAGTAGAGGTGGAGTACAGTAGAGTACAGTAGAGATAGAGTACAGTGGAGCACAGTAGAGGTAGAGTAGAGTGGAGTACAGTAGAGGTAGAGTACAGTGGAGCACATTAGAGGTAGAGTACAGTGGAGTACTGTGGAGCACAGTAGAGGTGGAGTACAGTAGAGTATAGTAGAGGTAGACAACAGTAGAGTACAGTAGAGGTAGAGTACAGTGGAGTAAAGTAGAGGTAGAGTACAGTAGAGGTAGAGTACAGTGGAGTAGAGTAGAGGTAGAGTACAGTGGAGCACAGTAGAGGTAGAGTACAGTGGAGCACAGCAGAGGTAGAGTACAGTGGATCACAGTAGAGATAGAGTACAGTGGAGTACAGTGGAGCACAGTAGAGGTGGAGTACAGTAGAGTACAGTAGAGATAGAGTACAGTGGAGCACAGTAGAGGTAGAGTAGAGTGGAGTACAGTAGAGGTAGAGTACAGTGGAGTAAAGTAGAGACAGAGTACAATGGAGCACAGTAGAGATAGACTAGAGTGGAGTACAGTAGAGGTAGAGTACAGTGGAGCACAGTAGAGGTAGAGTAGAGTGGATCACAGTAGAGATAGAGTACAGTGGAGTACAGTGGAGCACAGTAGAGGTGGATTACAGTAGAGTACAGTAGAGATAGAGTACAGTGGAGCACAGCAGAGGTAGAGTAGAGTTTAGTACAGTAGAGGTAGAGTACATTGGAGTAAAGTAGAGATAGAGTACAATGGAGCACAGTAGAGAATGACTAGAGTGGAGTACAGTAGAGGTAGAGTACAGTGGAGCACAGTAGAGGTAGAGTACAGTGGAGTACAGTGGAGCACAGTAGAGGTGGAGTACAGTAAAGTACAGCAGAGGTAGAGAACAGTGGAGCACAGTAGAGGTAGAGTACAGTGGAGCACAGTAGAGGTAGAGTACAGTGGAGCAGAGTAGAGGTAGAGTACAGTGGAGTACAGCGGAGCACAGTAGAGGTAGTGTAGAGTGGAGTACAGTAGAGGTAGAGAACAGTAGAGTAGAGGTAGAGTACATTGGAGTAAAGTAGAGATAGAGTACAATGGAGCACAGTAGAGATAGACTAGAGTGGAGTACAGTAGAGGTAGAGTACAGTGGAGCACAGTAGAGGTAGCGCACAGTGGAGTACAGTAGAGGTAGAGTACAGTGCAGTACAGTAGAGGTAGAGTACAGTGGAGCATAGTAGATGTAGAGTACAGTGGAGTACAGCGGAGCACAGTAGAGGTAGAATAGAGTGGAGTGCAGTAGAGGTAGAGTAGTGTGGAGCACAGTAGAGGTAGAGAACAGTGGAGCACAGTAGAGGTAGAGTACAGTGGAGTACAGTAGAGGTAGAGTACAGTGGAGCAGGGTAGAGGTAGCGTACCGTGGAGTACAGTAGAGGTAGAGTACAGTGGAGTACAGAAGAGGTAGAGTACAGTGGAGCACAGTAGAGGTAGCGTACAGTGGAGCACAGTAGAGTTAGAGTAGAGTGGAGTACAGTAGAGGTAGAGTACAGTGGAGCACAATAGAGGTAGAGTACAGTGGATCAAAGTAGAGATAGAGTACAGTGGAGTACAGTGGAGCAGAGTAGAGGTAGAGTACAGTAGAGTACAGTGAAGGACAGTAGAGGTAGAGTTCGGTGGAGTACAGTAGAGGTAGAGTACAGTGGAGTACAGTAGCGGTAGAGTACAGTGGAGTACAGTGGAGCGCATTAGAGGTGGAGTACAGTAGAGTACAGTAGAGGTAGAGTACAGTGGAGTACAGTAGAGGTAGAGTACAGTGGAGTACAGTAGAGGTTGAGTACAGTG
This sequence comes from Tiaroga cobitis, assembly GCA_030578255.1. Taxonomy (NCBI): domain Eukaryota; kingdom Metazoa; phylum Chordata; class Actinopteri; order Cypriniformes; family Leuciscidae; genus Tiaroga; species Tiaroga cobitis. The sequence goes on from CM060604.1 coordinate 36,183,089, forward strand.
GAGCACAGTAGAGGTAGAGTACAGTGGAGTACAGCGGAGCACAGTAGAGGTGGAGTACAGTAGAGTACAGTAGAGATAGAGTACAGTGGAGCACAGTAGAGGTAGAGTAGAGTGGAGTACAGTAGAGGTAGAGTACAGTGGAGCACATTAGAGGTAGAGTACAGTGGAGTACAGTAGAGGTAGAGTACAGTGGAGTACAGTAGAGATAGAGTACAGTGGAGCACAGTAGAGATAGAGTACAGTGGAGTAGATTAGAGGTAGAGTACAGTGGAGCACAATAGAGGTAGAGTAGAGTGGAGTACAGTAGAGGTAGAGTACAGTGGAAGACAGTAGAGGTAGAGTACAGTGGAGTACAGTAGAGGTAGAGTACAGTGGAGCACAGTAGAGTTAGAGTACAGTGGAGTACAGTGAAGCACAGAAGAGGTGGAGTACAGTAGAGTACAGTAGAGATAGAGTACAGTGGAGCACAGTAGAGGTAGAGTACAGTGGAGCACAGCAGAGGTAGAGTACAGTGGATCACAGTAGAGATAGAGTACAGTGGAGTACAGCGGAGCACAGTAGAGGTGGAGTACAGTAGAGTACAGTAGAGATAGAGTACAGTGGAGCACAGTAGAGGTAGAGTAGAGTGGAGTACAGTAGAGGTAGAGTACAGTGAAGCACATTAGAGGTAGAGTACAGTGGAGTACATTAGAGGTAGAGTACAGTGGAGCACAGTAGAGGTAGAGTACAGTGGAGTACAGTGGAGCACAGTAGAGGTGGAGTACAGTAGAGTACAGTAGAGGTAGAGTACAGTAGAGTACAGTAGAGGTAGAGTACAGTGGATTACAGTAGAGGTAGAGTACAGTGCAGTACAGTAGAGGTAGAGTACAGTGGAGCATAGTAGATGTAGAGTACAGTGGAGTACAGCGGAGCACAGTAGAGGTAGAATAGAGTGGAGTGCAGTAGAGGTAGAGTAGTGTGGAGCACAGTATAGGTAGCGCACAGTGGAGTACAGTAGAGGTAGAGTACAGTGGAATACAGTGGAGCAAATTAGAGGTGGAGCACAGTAGAGTACAGTAGAGGTAGAGTACAGTGGAGTACAGTAGAGGTAGAGTACAGTGGAGTACAGTAGAGGTAGAGTACAGTTGAGCACAGTAGAGGTAGAGTACAGTGGAGTACAGTAGAGGCAGAGTACAGTGGAGCACAGTAGAGGTAGAGTAGAGTGGAGTACAGTGGAGCACAGTAGAGGTGGAGTACAGTAGAGTACAGTAGAGGTAGAGAACAGTAGAGTACAGTAGAGGTAGAGTACAGTGGAGCACAGTAGAGATAGAGTACAGTGGAGTAGAGTAGAGGTAGAGTACAGTGTAGCACAGTAGAGGTAGAGTACAGTGGAGCACAGCAGAGGTAGAGTACAGTGGATCACAGTAGAGATAGAGTACAGTGGAGTACAGCGGAGCACAGTAGAGGTGGAGTACAGTAGAGTACAGTAGAGATAGAGTACAGTGGAGCACAGTAGAGGTAGAGTAGAGTGGAGTACAGTAGAGGTAGAGTACAGTGGAGCACATTAGAGGTAGAGTACAGTGGAGTACTGTGGAGCACAGTAGAGGTGGAGTACAGTAGAGTATAGTAGAGGTAGACAACAGTAGAGTACAGTAGAGGTAGAGTACAGTGGAGTAGAGTAGAGGTAGAGTACAGTGGAGTAGAGTAGAGGTAGAGTACAGTGGAGCACAGTAGAGGTAGAGTACAGTGGATCACAGTAGAGATAGAGTACAGTGGAGCACAGTAGAGGTGGAGTACAGTAGAGTACAGTAGAGATAGAGTACAGTGGAGCACAGTAGAGGTAGAGTAGAGTGGAGTACAGTAGAGGTAGAGTACAGTGGAGTAAAGTAGAGATAGAGTACAATGGAGCACAGTAGAGATAGACTAGAGTGGAGTACAGTAGAGGTAGAGTACAGTGGAGCATAGTAGAGGTAGAGTAGAGTGGATCACAGTAGAGATAGAGTACAGTGGAGTACAGTGGAGCACAGTAGAGGTGGATTACAGTAGAGTACAGTAGAGATAGAGTACAGTGGAGCACAGCAGAGGTAGAGTAGAGTGGAGTACAGTAGAGGTAGAGTACATTGGAGTAAAGTAGAGATAGAGTACAATGGAGCACAGTAGAGATAGACTAGAGTGGAGTACAGTAGAGGTAGAGTACAGTGGAGCACAGTAGAGGTAGAGTACAGTGGAGTAGAGTGGAGCACAGTAGAGGTGGAGTACAGTAGAGTACAGCAGAGGTAGAGAACAGTGGAGCACAGTAGAGGTAGAGTACAGTGGAGCACAGTAGAGGTAGAGTACAGTGGAGCACAGTAGAGGTAGAGTACAGTGGAGTACAGCGGAGCACAGTAGAGGTAGTGTAGAGTGGAGTACAGTAGAGGTAGAGAACAGTAGAGTAGAGGTAGAGTACATTGGAGTAAAGTAGAGATAGAGTACAATGGAGCACAGTAGAGATAGACTAGAGTGGAGTACAGTAGAGGTAGAGTACAGTGGAGCACAGTAGAGGTAGCGCAGAGTGGAGTACAGTAGAGGTAGAGTACAGTGGATTACAGTAGAGGTAGAGTAGAGTGCAGTACAGTAGAGGTAGAGTACAGTGGAGCATAGTAGATGTAGAGTAGAGTGGAGTACAGCGGAGCACAGTAGAGGTAGAATAGAGTGGAGTGCAGTAGAGGTAGAGTAGTGTGGAGCACAGTATAGGTAGCGCACAGTGGAGTACAGTGGAGCACAGTAGAGGTAGAGTACAGTGGAGTACAGTAGAGGTAGAGTACAGTCGAGTACAGTAGAGGTAGAGTACAGTGGAATACAGTGGAGCAAATTAGAGGTGGAGCACAGTAGAGTACAGTAGAGGTAGAGTACAGTGGAGTACAGTAGAGGTAGAGTACAGTGGAGTACAGTAGAGGTAGAGTACAGTTGAGCACAGTAGAGGTAGAGTACAGTGGAGTACAGTAGAGGCAGAGTACAGTGGAGCACAGTAGAGGTAGAGTAGAGTGGAGTACAGTGGAGCACAGTAGAGGTGGAGTACAGTAGAGTACAGTAGAGGTAGAGAACAGTAGAGTACAGTAGAGGTAGAGTACAGTGGAGCACAGTAGAGATAGAGTACAGTGGAGTAGAGTAGAGGTAGAGTACAGTGGAGCACAGTAGAGGTAGAGTACAGTGGAGCACAGCAGAGGTAGAGTACAGTGGATCACAGTAGAGATAGAGTACAGTGGAGTACAGCGGAGCACAGTAGAGGTGGAGTACAGTAGAGTACAGTAGAGATAGAGTACAGTGGAGCACAGTAGAGGTAGAGTAGAGTGGAGTACAGTAGAGGTAGAGTACAGTGGAGCACATTAGAGGTAGAGTAGAGTGGAGTACATTGGAGCACAGTAGAGGTGGAGTACAGTAGAGTACAGTAGAGGTAGAGAACAGTAGAGTACAGTAGAGGTAGAGTACAGTGGAGTACAGTAGAGATAGAGTACAGTGGAGCACAGTAGAGATAGAGTACAGTGGAGTAGATTAGAGGTAGAGTACAGTGGAGCACAATAGAGGTAGAGTAGAGTGGAGTACAGTAGAGGTAGAGTACAGTGGAAGACAGTAGAGGTAGAGTACAGTGGAGTACAGTAGAGGTAGAGTACAGTGGAGCACAGTAGAGTTAGAGTACAGTGGAGTACAGTGAAGCACAGAAGAGGTGGAGTACAGTAGAGTACAGTAGAGATAGAGTACAGTGGAGCACAGTAGAGGTAGAGTACAGTGGAGCACAGCAGAGGTAGAGTACAGTGGATCACAGTAGAGATAGAGTACAGTGGAGTACAGCGGAGCACAGTAGAGGTGGAGTACAGTAGAGTACAGTAGAGATAGAGTACAGTGGAGCACAGTAGAGGTAGAGTAGAGTGGAGTACAGTAGAGGTAGAGTACAGTGAAGCACATTAGAGGTAGAGTACAGTGGAGTACAGTAGAGGTAGAGTACAGTGGAGCACAGTAGAGGTAGAGTACAGTGGAGTACAGTGGAGCACAGTAGAGGTGGAGTACAGTAGAGTACAGTAGAGGTAGAGTACAGTAGAGTACAGTAGAGGTAGAGTACAGTGGATTACAGTAGAGGTAGAGTACAGTGCAGTACAGTAGAGGTAGAGTACAGTGGAGCATAGTAGATGTAGAGTACAGTGGAGTACAGCGGAGCACAGTAGAGGTAGAATAGAGTGGAGTGCAGTAGAGGTAGAGTAGTGTGGAGCACAGTATAGGTAGCGCACAGTGGAGTACATTGGAGCACAGTAGAGGTAGAGTACAGTGGAGTACAGTAGAGGTAGAGTACAGTGGAATACAGTGGAGCAAATTAGAGGTGGAGCACAGTAGAGTACAGTAGAGGTAGAGTACAGTGGAGTACAGTAGAGGTAGAGTACAGTGGAGTACAGTAGAGGTAGAGTACAGTTGAGCACAGTAGAGGTAGAGTACAGTGGAGTACAGTAGAGGCAGAGTACAGTGGAGCACAGTAGAGGTAGAGTAGAGTGGAGTACAGTGGAGCACAGTAGAGGTGGAGTACAGTAGAGTACAGTAGAGGTAGAGAACAGTAGAGTACAGTAGAGGTAGAGTACAGTGGAGCACAGTAGAGATAGAGTACAGTGGAGTAGAGTAGAGGTAGAGTACAGTGGAGCACAGTAGAGGTAGAGTACAGTGGAGCACAGCAGAGGTAGAGTACAGTGGATCACAGTAGAGATAGAGTACAGTGGAGTACAGCAGAGCACAGTAGAGGTGGAGTACAGTAGAGTACAGTAGAGATAGAGTACAGTGGAGCACAGTAGAGGTAGAGTAGAGTGGAGTACAGTAGAGGTAGAGTACAGTGGAGCACATTAGAGGTAGAGTACAGTGGAGTACTGTGGAGCACAGTAGAGGTGGAGTACAGTAGAGTATAGTAGAGGTAGACAACAGTAGAGTACAGTAGAGGTAGAGTACAGTGGAGTACAGTAGAGGTAGAGTACAGTTGAGCACAGTAGAGGTAGAGTACAGTGGAGTACAGTAGAGGCAGAGTACAGTGGAGCACAGTAGAGGTAGAGTAGAGTGGAGTACAGTGGAGCACAGTAGAGGTGGAGTACAGTAGAGTACAGTAGAGGTAGAGAACAGTAGAGTACAGTAGAGGTAGAGTACAGTGGAGTACAGTAGAGATAGAGTACAGTGGAGCACAGTAGAGATAGAGTACAGTGGAGTAGATTAGAGGTAGAATACAGTGGAGCACAGTAGAGGTAGAGTACAGTGGAGCACAGCAGAGGTAGAGTACAGTGGATCACAGTAGAGATAGAGTACAGTGGAGTACAGCGGAGCACACTAGAGGTGGAGTACAGTAGAGTACAGTAGAGAGAGAGTACAGTGGAGCACAGTAGAGGTAGAGTAGAGTGGAGTACAGTAGAGGTAGAGTACAGTGGAGCATATTAGAGGTAGAGTACAGTGGAGTACAGTGGAGTACAGTAGAGGTAGAGTACAGTAGAGTACAGAAGAGGTAGAGTACAGTGGAGCACAGTAGAGGTAGAGTAGAGGGGAGTACAGTAGAGGTAGAGTACAGTGGAGCACAGTAGAGTTAGAGTAGAGTGGAGTACAGTAGAGGTAGAGTACAGTGGAGCACAGTAGAGGTAGAGTACAGTGGAGTACAGTAGAGGTAGAGTACAGTGGAGCACAGTAGAGGTAGAGTACAGTGGAGTACAGTGAAGCACAGTAGAGGTGGAGTACAGTAGAGTACAGTAGAGGTAGAGAACAGTAGAGTAGAGGTAGAGTTCATTGGAGTAAAGTAGAGATAGAGTACAATGGAGCACAGTAGAGATAGACTAGAGTGGAGTACAGTAGAGGTAGAGTACAATGGAGCACAGTAGAGGTAGAGTACAGTGGAGTACAGTGGAGCACAGTAGAGGTGGAGTACAGTAGAGTACAGTAGAGGTAGAGTACAGTGCAGTACAGTAGAGGTAGAGTACAGTGGAGCATAGTAGATGCAGAGTACAGTGGAGTACAGCGGAGCACAGTAGAGGTAGAATAGAGTGGAGTAAGGTAGAGGTAGAGTAGTGTGGAGCACAGTATAGGTAGCGCACAGTGGAGTACAGTGGAGCACAGTAGAGGTAGAGTACAGTGGAGTACAGTAGAGGTAGAGTACAGTGGAGTACAGTAGAGGTAGAGTACAGTGGAATACAGTGGAGCAAATTAGAGGTGGAGCACAGTAGAGTACAGTAGAGGTAGAGAACAGTAGAGTACAGTAGAGGTAGAGTACAGTGGAGTACAGTAGAGGTAGAGTACAGTTGAGCACAGTAGAGGTAGAGTACAGTGAAATACAGTAGAGGCAGAGTAAAGTGGAGCACAGTAGAGGTAGAGTAGAGTGGAGTACAGTGGAGCACAGTAGAGGTGGAGTACAGTAGAGGTAGAGAACAGTAGAGTACAGTAGAGGTAGAGTACAGTGGAGTACAGTAGAGATAGAGTACAGTGGAGCACAGTAGAGATAGAGTAGAGTGGAGTAGAGTAGAGGTAGAGTACAGTGGAGCACAGTAGAGGTAGAGTACAGTGGAGCACAGCAGAGGTAGAGTACAGTGGATCACAGTAGAGATAGAGTACAGTGGAGTACAGCGGAGCACAGTAGAGGTGGAGTACAGTAGAGTACAGTAGAGATAGAGTACAGTGGAGCACAGTAGAGGTAGAGTAGAGTGGAGTACAGTAGAGGTAGAGTACAGTGGAGTACATTAGAGGTAGAGTACAGTGGAGTACAGTGGAGCACAGTAGAGGTGGAGTACAGTAGAGTACAGTAGAGGTAGAGAACAGTAGAGTACAGTAGAGGTAGAGTACAGTTGAGTAGAGTAGAGGTAGAGTTCAGTGGAGCACAGTAGAGGTAGAGTACAGTGGAGCACAGCAGAGGTAGAGTACAGTGGATCACAGTAGAGATAGAGTACAGTGGAGTACAGTGGAGCACAGTAGAGGTGGAGTACAGTAGAGTACAGTAGAGATAGAGTACAGTGGAGCACAGTAGAGGTAGAGTAGAGTGGAGTACAGTAGAGGTAGAGTACAGTGGAGCACATTAGAGGTAGAGTACAGTGGAGTACAGTAGAGGTAGAGTACAGTGGAGCAGAGTAGAGGTAGAGTACAGTGGAGTACAGTGGAGCACAGTAGAGGTGGAGTACAGTAGAGTACAGTAGAGGTAGAGTACAGTAGAGTACAGTAGAGGTAGAGTACAGTGGAGCACAGTAGAGGTAGAGTACAGTGGAGTACAAGATGTAGAGTACAGTGGTGCACAGTAGAGGTAGAGTACAGTGGAGTACAGTGGAGCAAAGTAGAGGTGGAGTACAGTAGAGTACAGTAGAGGTAGAGAACAGTAGAGTACAGTAGAGGTAGAGTACAGTGGAGTAGAGTAGAGGTAGAGTACAATGGAGCACAGTAGAGGTAGAGTACAGTGGAGCACAGCAGAGGTAGAGTACAGTGGATCACAGTAGAGATAGAGTACAGTGGAGTACAGCGGAGCACAGTAGAGGTGGAGTACAGTAGAGTACAGTAGAGATAGAGTACAGTGGAGCACAGTAGAGGTAGAGTAGAGTGGAGTACAGTAGAGGTAGAGTACAGTGGAGCACAGTAGAGGTAGAGTACAGTGGAGTACAGTAGAGGTAGAGTATAGTGGAGCACAGTAGAGGTAGAGTACAGTGGAGTAGAGTAGAGGTAGAGTACAGTGGAGCACAGTAGAGGTAGAGCACAGTGGAGTACAGTAGAGGTAGAGTACAGTGGAGCACAGTAGAGGTAGCGTACTTTGTAGTACAGTAGAGGTAGAGTACAGTGGAGCACAGTAGAGGTAGAGTACAGTGGAGTACAGCAGAGGTAGAGTACAGTGGAGCACAGTAGAGGTAGAGTACAGTGGAGTACAGCGGAGCACAGTAGAGGTAGAGTAGAGTGGAGTACAGTAGAGGTAGAGTACAGTGGAGCACAGTAGAGGTGGAGTACAGTAGAGTACAGTAGAGATAGAGTACAGTGGAGCACAGTAGAGGTAGAGTAGAGTGGAGTACAGTAGAGGTAGAGTTCAGTGGAGCACAGTAGAGGTAGAGTACAGTGGAGTACAGTAGAGGTAGAGTACAGTGGAGCACAGTAGAGGTAGAGTACAGTGGAGTACAGTGGAGCACAGTAGAGGTGGAGTACAGTAGAGTACAGTAGTGGTAGAGAACAGTAGAGTACAGAAGAGGTAGAGTACAGTGGAGCACAGTAGAGGTAGAGTACAGTGGAGCACAGTAGAGGTAGAGTACAGTGGAGTACAGTGGAGCACAGTAGAGGTGGAGTACAGTAGAGTACAGTAGTGGTAGAGAACAGTAGAGTACAGAAGAGGTAGAGTACAGTGGAGCACACTAGAGGTAGAGTACAGTGGAGCACAGTAGAGGTGGAATACGGTATAGCACAGTAGAGGTAGAGTACAGTGGAGTACAGTAGAGGTAGAGTACAGTGGAGTACAGCAGAGCACAGTAGAGGTGGAGTACAGTATAGTACAGTAGAGATAGAGTACAGTGGAGCACAGTAGAGGTAGAGTAAAGTGGAGTACAGTAGAGGTAGAGTAAAGTGGAGCAAAGTAGAGGGTAGAGTACAGTGGAGTACAGAGGAGCACAGTAGAGGTAGAGTAGAGTGGAGTACAGTAGAGGTAGAGTATAGTGGAGCACAGTAGAGGTAGCGTACAGTGGAGCACAGTAGAGGTAGAGTACAGTGGAGTACAGCGGAGCACAGTAGAGGTAGAGTAGAGTGGAGTACAGTAGAGGCAGAGTACAGTGGAGCACAGTAGAGGTAGCGTACAGTGGAGTACAGTGGAGCACAGTAGAGGTGGAGTACAGTAGAGTACAGTAGAGATAGAGTACAGTGGATCACAGTAGAGGAAGAGTAGAGTGGAGTAGAGTAGAGGTAGAGTACAGTGGAGCACAGTAGAGGTAGAGTACAGTGGAGTACAGTAGAGGTAGAGTACAGTGGAGCACTAGAGGTAGAGCACAGTAGAGGTGGAGTACAGTATAGTACAGTAGAGATAGAGTACAGTGGAGCACAGTAGAGGTAGAGTAAAGTGGAGTACAGTAGAGGTAGAGTACAGTGGAGCACAGTAGAGGGTAGAGTACAGTGGAGTACAGCGGAGCACAGTAGAGGTAGAGTAGAGTGGAGTACAGTAGAGGTAGAGTACAGTGGAGCACAGTAGAGGTAGAGTATAGTGGAGTACAGTGGAGCAGAGTAGAGGTAGAGTACAATGGAGTACAGTAGTGGTAGAGTACAGTGGAGTACAGCAGTGGTAGAAAACAGTGGAGTACAGTGGAGCACATTAGAGGTAGAGTATAGTAGAGTACAGTAGAGGTAGAGTACAGTGGAGCACAGTAGAGGTAGAGTACAGTGGAGTACAGTAGAGGTAGAGTACAGTGGAGCACAGTAGAGTTAGAGTAGAGTGGAGTACAGTAGAGGTAGAGTACAGTGGAGCACAGTAGAGGTAGCGTACAGTGGAGTACAGTAGAGGTAGAGTACAGTGGAGCACAGTAGAGGTAGCGTACCGTGGAGTACAGTAGAGGTAGAGTACAGTGGAGTACAGTAGAGGTAGAGTACAGTGGAGTACAGTGGATCACAGTAGAGGTGGAGTACAGTAGAGTACAGTAGAGGTAGAGAACAGTAGAGTACAGAAGAGGTAGAGTACAGTGGAGCACAGTAGAGGTAGAGTAGAGTGGAGCACAGTAGAGGTGGAGTACGGTATAGCACAGTAGAGGTAGAGTACAGTGGAGTACAGTAGAGGTAGAGTACAGTGGAGTACAACGGAGCACAGTAGAGGTGGAGTACAGTATAGTACAGTAGAGATAGAGTACAGTGGAGCACAGTAGAGGTAGAGTAAAGTGGAGTACAGTAGAGGTAGAGTACAGTGGAGCACAGTAGAGGGTAGAGTACAGTGGAGTACAGCGGAGCACAGTAGAGGTAGAGTAGAGTGGCGTACAGTAGAGGTAGAGTACAATGGAGCACAGTAGAGGTAGCGTACAGTGGAGTACAGTGGAGCAGAGTAGAGGTAGAGTACAGTGGAGTACAGCAGAGGTAGAGTACAGTGGAGTACAGCAGAGGTAGAGTACAGTGGAGTACAGTGGAGCACATTAGAGGTGGAGTACAGTAGAGTACAGTAGAGGTAGAGAACAGTAGAGTACAGTAGAGGTAGAGTACAGTAGAGTACAGTAGAGACAGAGTACAGTGGAGCACAGTAGAGGTAGAGTACAGTGGAGTACAGTAGAGGTAGAGTACAGTGGAGCACAGTAGAGGTAGCGTACAGTGGAGTACAGTAGAGGTAGAGTACAGTGGAGCACAGTAGAAGTAGAGTAGAGTGGAGAACAGTAGAGGTAGAGTACAGTGGAGCACAGTAGAGTTAGAGTAGAGTGGAGTACAGTAGAGGTAGAGTACAGTGGAGCACAGTAGAGGTAGAGTACAGTGGAGTACAGTAGAGGTAGAGTACAGTTGAGCACAGTAGAGGTAGAGTACAGTGGAGTACAGTAGAGGCAGAGTACAGTGGAGCACAGTAGAGGTAGAGTAGAGTGGAGTACAGTGGAGCACAGTAGATGTGGAGTACAGTAGAGTACAGTAGAGGTAGAGAACAGTAGAGTACAGTAGAGGTAGAGTACAGTGGAGTACAGTAGAGATAGAGTACAGTGGAGCACAGTAGAGATAGAGTAGAGTGGAGTAGAGTAGAGGTAGAGTACAGTGGAGCACAGTAGAGGTAGAGTACAGTGGAGCACATTAGAGATAGAGTACAGTGGAGTACAGCGGAGCACAGTAGAGGTGGAGTACAGTAGAGTACAGTAGAGATAGAATACAGTGGAGCACAGTAGAGGTAGAGTAGAGTGGAGTACAGTAGAGGTAGAGTACAGTGGAGCACATTAGAGGTAGAGTACAGTGGAGTACAGTGGAGCACAGTAGAGGTGGAGTACAGTAGAGTACAGTAAAGGTAGAGAACAGTAGAGTACAGTAGAGGTAGAGTACAGTGGAGTAGAGTAGAGGTAGAGTACAGTGGAGCACAGTAGAGGTAGAGTACAGTGGAGCACAGCAGAGGTAGAGTACAGTGGATCACAGTAGAGATAGAGTACAGTGGAGTACAGTAGAGGTAGAGTAGAGTGGAGTACAGTAGAGGTAGAGTACAGTGGAGTACAGTAGAGGTAGAGTACAGTTGAGCACAGTAGAGGTAGAGTACAGTGGAGTACAGTAGAGGCAGAGTACAGTGGAGCACAGTAGAGGTAGAGTAGAGTGGAGTACAGTGGAGCACAGTAGAGGTGGAGTACAGTAGAGTACAGTAGAGGTAGAGAACAGTAGAGTACAGTAGAGGTAGAGTACAGTGGAGCACAGTAGAGATAGAGTACAGTGGAGTAGAGTAGAGGTAGAGTACAGTGGAGCACAGTAGAGGTAGAGTACAGTGGAGCACAGCAGAGGTAGAGTACAGTGGATCAGAGTAGAGATAGAGTACAGTGGAGTACAGCGGAGCACAGTAGAGGTGGAGTACAGTAGAGTACAGTAGAGATAGAGTACAGTGGAGCACAGTAGAGGTAGAGTTGAGTGGAGTACAGTAGAGGTAGAGTACAGTGGAGCACATTAGAGGTAGAGTACAGTGGAGTACTGTGGAGCACAGTAGAGGTGGAGTACAGTAGAGTATAGTAGAGGTAGACAACAGTAGAGTACAGTAGAGGTAGAGTACAGTGGAGTAGAGTAGAGGTAGAGTACAGTAGAGGTAGAGTACAGTGGAGTAGAGTAGAGGTAGAGTACAGTGGAGCACAGTAGAGGTAGAGTACAGTGGAGCACAGCAGAGGTAGAGTACAGTGGATCACAGTAGAGATAGAGTACAGTGGAGTACAGTGGAGCACAGTAGAGGTGGAGTACAGTAGAGTACAGTAGAGATAGAGTACAGTGGAGCACAGTAGAGGTAGAGTACAGTGGAGTACAGTAGAGGTAGAGTACAGTGGAGTACAGTAGAGGTAGAGTACAGTGGAGCACAGTAGAGGTAGCGTACAGTGGAGTACAGTAGAGGTAGAGTAGAGTGGAGCACAGTAGAGGTAGCGTACCGTTGATTACAGTAGAGGTAGAGTACAGTGGAGTACAGAAGAGGTAGAGTACAGTGTAGCACAGTAGAGGTAGAGTGGAGTGGAGTACAGTAGAGGTAGAGTACAGTGGAGCACAGTAGAGTTAGAGTAGAGTGGAGTACAGTAGAGGTAGAGTACAGTGGAGCACAGTAGAGGTAGAGTACAGTGGAGTACAGTAGAGGTAGAGTACAGTGGAGCACAGTAGAGGTAGAGTACAGTGGAGTACAGTGAAGCACAGTAGAGGTGGATTACAATAGAGTACAGTAGAGGTAGAGAACAGTAGAGTAGAGGTAGAGTACATTGGAGTACAGTAGAGATAGAGTACAATGGAGCACAGTAGAGATAGACTAGAGTGGAGTACAGTAGAGGTAGAGTACAGTGGAGCACATTAGAGGTAGAGTACAGTGGAGTACAGTGGAGCACAGTAGAGTTGGAGTACAGTAGAGTACAGTAGAGCTAGAGAACAGTGGAGCACACTAGAGGTAGAGTACAGTGGAGCACAGTAGAGGTAGAGACAGTGGAGCACAGTAGAGGTAGAGTACAGTGGAGCACAGTAGAGGTAGAGTACAGTGGAGTACAGCGGAGCACAGTAGAGGTGGAGTACAGTAGAGTACAGTAGAGATAGAGTACAGTGGAGGACAGTAGAGGTAGTGTAGAGTGGAGTACAGTAGAGGTAGAGTACAGTGGAGCACAGTAGAGGTAGCGTACAGTGGAGTACAGTGGAGCAGAGTAGAGGTAGAGTACAGTGGAGTACAGCAGAGGTAGAGTACAGTGGAGTACAGCAGAGGTAGAGTACAGTGGAGTACAGTGGAGCACAGTAGAGGTGGAGTACAGTAGAGTACAGTAGAGGTAGAGAACAGTAGAGTACAGTAGAGGTAGAGTACAGTGGAGTACAGTAGAGACAGAGTACAGTGGAGCACAGTAGAGGTAGAGTAGAGTGGAGTACAGTAGAGGTAGAGTACAGTGGAGCACAGTAGAGGTAGCGTACAGTGGAGTACAGTAGAGGTAGAGTACAGTTGAGCAGGGTAGAGGTAGCGTACCGTGGAGTACAGTAGAGGTAGAGTACAGTGGACTACAGAAGAGGTAGAGTACAGTGGAGCACAGTAGAGGTAGCGTACAGTGGAGCACAGTAGAGTTAGAGTAGAGTGGAGTACAGTAGAGGTAGAGTACAGTGGAGCACAGTAGAGGTAGAGTACAGTGGAGTACAGTAGAGGTAGAGTACAGTGGAGCACAGTAGAGGTAGAGTATAGTGGAGTACAGTGAAGCAGAGTAGAGGTGGAGTACAGTAGAGTACAGTAGAGGTAGAGAACAGTAGTGTAGAGGTAGAGTACATTGGAGTAAAATAGAGATAGAGTACAATGGAGCACAGTAGAGATAGACTAGAGTGGAGTACAGTAGAGGTAGAGTACAGTGGAGCACAGTAGAGGTAGAGTACAGTGGAGTACAGTGGAGCACAGTAGAGGTGGAGTACAGTAGAGTACAGTAGAGGTAGAGAACAGTGGAGCACAGTAGAGGTAGAGTACAGTGGAGCACAGTAGAGGTAGAGTACAGTGGAGCACAGAAGAGGTAGAGTACAGTGGAGTACAGTAGAGACAGAGTACAGTGGAGCACAGTAGAGGTAGAGTACAGTGGAGCACAGTAGAGGTAGAGAACAGTGGAGCACAGTAGAGGTAGAGTACAGTGGAGTACAGTAGAGGTAGAGTACAGTGGAGCAGGGTAGAGGTAGCGTACCGTGGAGTAAAGTAGAGGTAGAGTACAGTGGAGTACAGAAGAGGTAGAGTACAGTGGAGCACAGTAGAGGTAGCGTACAGTGGAGCACAGTAGAGTTAGAGTAGAGTGGAGTACAGTAGAGGTAGAGTACAGTGGAGCACAATAGAGGTAGAGTACAGTGGATCAAAGTAGAGATAGAGTACAGTGGAGTACAGTGGAGCACAGTAGAGGTAGAGTACAGTAGAGTACAGTGAAGGACAGTAGAGGTAGAGTTCGGTGGAGTACAGTAGAGGTAGAGTACAGTGGAGTACAGTAGCGGTAGAGTACAGTGGAGTACAGTGGAGCGCATTAGAGGTGGAGTACAGTAGAGTACAGTAGAGGTAGAGTACAGTGGAGTACAGTAGAGGTAGAGTACAGTGGAGTACAGTAGAGGTTGAGTACAGTGGAGCACAGTAGAGGTAGAGTACAGTGGAGTACAGCGGAGCACAGTAGAGGTGGAGTACAGTAGAGTACAGTAGAGATAGAGTACAGTGGAGCACAGTAGAGGTAGAGTAGAGTGGAGTACAGTAGAGGTAGAGTACAGTGGAGCACATTAGAGGTAGAGTACAGTGGAGTACAGTAGAGGTAGAGTACAGTGGAGTACAGTAGAGATAGAGTACAGTGGAGCACAGTAGAGATAGAGTACAGTGGAGTAGATTAGAGGTAGAGTACAGTGGAGCACAATAGAGGTAGAGTAGAGTGGAGTACAGTAGAGGTAGAGTACAGTGGAAGACAGTAGAGGTAGAGTACAGTGGAGTACAGTAGAGGTAGAGTACAGTGGAGCACAGTAGAGTTAGAGTACAGTGGAGTACAGTGAAGCACAGAAGAGGTGGAGTACAGTAGAGTACAGTAGAGATAGAGTACAGTGGAGCACAGTAGAGGTAGAGTACAGTGGAGCACAGCAGAGGTAGAGTACAGTGGATCACAGTAGAGATAGAGTACAGTGGAGTACAGCGGAGCACAGTAGAGGTGGAGTACAGTAGAGTACAGTAGAGATAGAGTACAGTGGAGCACAGTAGAGGTAGAGTAGAGTGGAGTACAGTAGAGGTAGAGTACAGTGAAGCACATTAGAGGTAGAGTACAGTGGAGTACAGTAGAGGTAGAGTACAGTGGAGCACAGTAGAGGTAGAGTACAGTGGAGTACAGTGGAGCACAGTAGAGGTGGAGTTCAGTAGAGTACAGTAGAGGTAGAGTACAGTAGAGTACAGTAGAGGTAGAGTACAGTTGATTACAGTAGAGGTAGAGTACAGTGCAGTACAGTAGAGGTAGAGTACAGTGGAGCATAGTAGATGTAGAGTACAGTGGAGTACAGCGGAGCACAGTAGAGGTAGAATAGAGTGGAGTGCAGTAGAGGTAGAGTAGTGTGGAGCACAGTATATGTAGCGCACAGTGGAGTACATTGGAGCACAGTAGAGGTAGAGTACAGTGGAGTACAGTAGAGGTAGAGTACAGTGGAATACAGTGGAGCAAATTAGAGGTGGAGCACAGTAGAGTACAGTAGAGGTAGAGTACAGTGGAGTACAGTAGAGGTAGAGTACAGTGGAGTACAGTAGAGGTAGAGTACAGTTGAGCACAGTAGAGGTAGAGTACAGTGGAGTACAGTAGAGGCAGAGTACAGTGGAGCACAGTAGAGGTAGAGTAGAGTGGAGTACAGTGGAGCACAGTAGAGGTGGAGTACAGTAGAGTACAGTAGAGGTAGAGAACAGTGGAGTAGAGTAGAGGTAGAGTACAGTGGAGCACAGTAGAGGTAGAGTACAGTGGAGCACAGCAGAGGTAGAGTACAGTGGATCACAGTAGAGAGAGTACAGTGGAGTACAGCGGAGCACAGTAGAGGTGGAGTACAGTAGAGTACAGTAGAGATAGAGTACAGTGGAGCACAGTAGAGGTAGAGTAGAGTGGAGTACAGTAGAGGTAGAGTACAGTGGAGCACATTAGAGGTAGAGTACAGTGGAGTACTGTGGAGCACAGTAGAGGTGGAGTACAGTAGAGTATAGTAGAGGTAGACAACAGTAGAGTACAGTAGAGGTAGAGTACAGTGGAGTAGAGTAGAGGTAGAGTACAGTAGAGGTAGAGTACAGTGGAGTAGAGTAGAGGTAGAGTACAGTGGAGCACAGTAGAGGTAGAGTACAGTGGAGCACAGCAGAGGTAGAGTACAGTGGATCACAGTAGAGATAGAGTACAGTGGAGCACAGTAGAGGTGGAGTACAGTAGAGTACAGTAGAGATAGAGTACAGTGGAGCACAGTAGAGGTAGAGTAGAGTGGAGTACAGTAGAGGTAGAGTACAGTGGAGTAAAGTAGAGATAGAGTACAATGGAGCACAGTAGAGATAGACTAGAGTGGAGTACAGTAGAGGTAGAGTACAGTGGAGCACAGTAGAGGTAGAGTAGAGTGGATCACAGTAGAGATAGAGTACAGTGGAGTACAGTGGAGCACAGTAGAGGTGGATTACAGTAGAGTACAGTAGAGATAGAGTACAGTGGAGCACAGCAGAGGTAGAGTAGAGTGGAGTACAGTAGAGGTAGAGTACATTGGAGTAAAGTAGAGATAGAGTACAATGGAGCACAGTAGAGATAGACAAGAGTGGAGTACAGTAGAGGTAGAGTACAGTGGAGCACAGTAGAGGTAGAGTACAGTGGAGTAGAGTGGAGCACAGTAGAGGTGGAGTACAGTAGAGTACAGCAGAGGTAGAGAACAGTGGAGCACAGTAGAGGTAGAGTACAGTGGAGCACAGTAGAGGTAGAGTACAGTGGAGCACAGTAGAGGTAGAGTACAGTGGAGTACAGCGGAGCACAGTAGAGGTAGTGTAGAGTGGAGTACAGTAGAGGTAGAGAACAGTAGAGTAGAGGTAGAGTACATTGGAGTAAAGTAGAGATAGAGTACAATGGAGCACAGTAGAGATAGACTAGAGTGGAGTACAGTAGAGGTAGAGTACAGTGGAGCACAGTAGAGGTAGCGCACAGTGGAGTACAGTAGAGGTAGAGTACAGTGGATTACAGTAGAGGTAGAGTACAGTGCAGTACAGTAGAGATAGAGTACAGTGGAGCATAGTAGATGTAGAGTACAGTGGAGTACAGCGGAGCACAGTAGAGGTAGAATAGAGTGGAGTGCAGTAGAGGTAGAGTAGTGTGGAGCACAGTATAGGTAGCGCACAGTGGAGTACAGTGGAGCACAGTAGAGGTAGAGTACAGTGGAGTACAGTAGAGGTAGAGTACAGTCGAGTACAGTAGAGGTAGAGTACAGTGGAATACAGTGGAGCAAATTAGAGGTGGAGCACAGTAGAGTACAGTAGAGGTAGAGTACAGTGGAGTACAGTAGAGGTAGAGTACAGTGGAGTACAGTAGAGGTAGAGTACAGTTGAGCACAGTAGAGGTAGAGTACAGTGGAGTACAGTAGAGGCAGAGTACAGTGGAGCACAGTAGAGGTAGAGTAGAGTGGAGTACAGTGGAGCACAGTAGAGGTGGAGTACAGTAGAGTACAGTAGAGGTAGAGAACAGTAGAGTACAGTAGAGGTAGAGTACAGTGGAGCACAGTAGAGATAGAGTACAGTGGAGTAGAGTAGAGGTAGAATACAGTGGAGCACAGTAGAGGTAGAGTACAGTGGAGCACAGCAGAGGTAGAGTACAGTGGATCACAGTAGAGATAGAGTACAGTGGAGTACAGCGGAGCACAGTAGAGGTGGAGTACAGTAGAGTACAGTAGAGATAGAGTACAGTGGAGCACAGTAGAGGTAGAGTAGAGTGGAGTACAGTAGAGGTAGAGTACAGTGGAGCACATTAGAGGTAGAGTAGAATGGAGTACAGTGGAGCACAGTAGAGGTGGAGTACAGTAGAGTACAGTAGAGGTAGAGAACAGTAGAGTACAGTAGAGGTAGAGTACAGTGGAGTACAGTAGAGATAGAGTACAGTGGAGCACAGTAGAGATAGAGTACAGTGGAGTAGATTAGAGGTAGAGTACAGTGGAGCACAATAGAGGTAGAGTAGAGTGGAGTACAGTAGAGGTAGAGTACAGTGGAAGACAGTAGAGGTAGAGTACAGTGGAGTACAGTAGAGGTAGAGTACAGTGGAGCACAGTAGAGTTAGAGTACAGTGGAGTACAGTGAAGCACAGAAGAGGTGGAGTACAGTAGAGTACAGTAGAGATAGAGTACAGTGGAGCACAGTAGAGGTAGAGTACAGTGGAGCACAGCAGAGGTAGAGTACAGTGGATCACAGTAGAGATAGAGTACAGTGGAGTACAGCGGAGCACAGTAGAGGTGGAGTACAGTAGAGTACAGTAGAGATAGAGTACAGTGGAGCACAGTAGAGGTAGAGTAGAGTGGAGTACAGTAGAGGTAGAGTACAGTGAAGCACATTAGAGGTAGAGTACAGTGGAGTACAGTAGAGGTAGAGTACAGTGGAGCACAGTAGAGGTAGAGTACAGTGGAGTACAGTGGAACACAGTAGAGGTGGAGTACAGTAGAGTACAGTAGAGGTAGAGTACAGTAGAGTACAGTAGAGGTAGAGTACAGTGGATTACAGTAGAGGTAGAGTACAGTGCAGTACAGTAGAGGTAGAGTACAGTGGAGCATAGTAGATGTAGAGTACAGTGGAGTACAGCGGAGCACAGTAGAGGTAGAATAGAGTGGAGTGCAATAGAGGTAGAGTAGTGTGGAGCACAGTATAGGTAGCGCACAGTGGAGTACATTGGAGCACAGTAGAGGTAGAGTACAGTGGAGTACAGTAGAGGTAGAGTACAGTGGAATACAGTGGAGCAAATTAGAGGTGGAGCACAGTAGAGTACAGTAGAGGTAGAGTACAGTGGAGTACAGTAGAGGTAGAGTACAGTGGAGTACAGTAGAGGTAGAGTACAGTTGAGCACAGTAGAGGTAGAGTACAGTGGAGTACAGTAGAGGCAGAGTACAGTGGAGCACAGTAGAGGTAGAGTAGAGTGGAGTACAGTGGAGCACAGTAGAGGTGGAGTACAGTAGAGTACAGTAGAGGTAGAGAACAGTAGAGTACAGTAGAGGTAGAGTACAGTGGAGCACAGTAGAGATAGAGTACAGTGGAGTAGAGTAGAGGTAGAGTACAGTGGAGCACAGTAGAGGTAGAGTACAGTGGAGCACAGCAGAGGTAGAGTACAGTGGATCACAGTAGAGATAGAGTACAGTGGAGTACAGCAGAGCACAGTAGAGGTGGAGTACAGTAGAGTACAGTAGAGATAGAGTACAGTGGAGCACAGTAGAGGTAGAGTAGAGTGGAGTACAGTAGAGGTAGAGTACAGTGGAGCACATTAGAGGTAGAGTACAGTGGAGTACTGTGGAGCAAAGTAGAGGTGGAGTACAGTAGAGTATAGTAGAGGTAGACAACAGTAGAGTACAGTAGAGGTAGAGTACAGTGGAGTAGAGTAGAGGTAGAGTACAGTAGAGGTAGAGTACAGTGGAGTAGAGTAGAGGTAGAGTACAGTGGAGCACAGTAGAGGTAGAGTACAGTGGAGCACAGCAGAGGTAGAGTACAGTGGATCACAGTAGAGATAGAGTACAGTGGAGTACAGTGGAGCACAGTAGAGGTGGAGTACAGTAGAGTACAGTAGAGATAGAGTACAGTGGAGCACAGTAGAGGTAGAGTAGAGTGGAGTACAGTAGAGGTAGAGTACAGTGGAGTAAAGTAGAGATAGAGTACAATGGAGCACAGTAGAGATAGACTAGAGTGGAGTACAGTAGAGGTAGAGTACAGTGGAGCACAGTAGAGGTAGAGTAGAGTGGATCACAGTAGAGATAGAGTACAGTGGAGTACAGTGGAGCACAGTAGAGGTGGATTACAGTAGAGTACAGTAGAGATAGAGTACAGTGGAGCACAGCAGAGGTAGAGTAGAGTGGAGTACAGTAGAGGTAGAGTACATTGGAGTAAAGTAGAGATAGAGTACAATGGAGCACAGTAGAGATAGACTAGAGTGGAGTACAGTAGAGGTAGAGTACAGTGGAGCACAGTAGAGGTAGAGTACAGTGGAGTAAAGTGGAGCACAGTAGAGGTGGAGTACAGTAGAGTACAGCAGAGGTAGAGAACAGTGGAGCACAGTAAAGGTAGAGTACAGTGGAGCACAGTAGAGGTAGAGTACAGTGGAGCACAGTAGAGGTAGAGTACAGTGGAGTACAGCGGAGCACAGTAGAGGTAGTGTAGAGTGGAGTACAGTAGAGGTAGAGAACAGTAGAGTAGAGGTAGAGTACATTGGAGTAAAGTAGAGATAGAGTACAATGGAGCACAGTAGAGATAGACTAGAGTGGAGTACAGTAGAGGTAGAGTACAGTGGAGCACAGTAGAGGTAGCACACAGTGGAGTACAGTAGAGGTAGAGTACAGTGGATTACAGTAGAGGTAGAGTACAGTGCAGTACAGTAGAGGTAGAGTACAGTGGAGCATAGTAGATGTAGAGTACAGTGGAGTACAGCGGAGCACAGTAGAGGTAGAATAGAGTGGAGTGCAGTAGAGGTAGAGTAGTGTGGAGCACAGTATAGGTAGCGCACAGTGGAGTACAGTGGAGCACAGTAGAGGTAGAGTACAGTGGAGTACAGTAGAAGTAGAGTACAGTCGAGTACAGTAGAGGTAGAGTACAGTGGAATACAGTGGAGCAAATTAGAGGTGGAGCACAGTAGAGTACAGTAGAGGTAGAGTACAGTGGAGTACAGTAGAGGTAGAGTACAGTGGAGTACAGTAGAGGTAGAGTACAGTGGAGCACAGTAGAGGTAGAGTAGAGTGGAGTAGAGTGGAGCACAGTAGAGATAGAGTACAGTGGAGTAGAGTAGAGGTAGAGTACAGTGGAGCATAGTAGAGGTAGAGTACAGTGGAGCACAGCAGAGGTAGAGTACAGTGGATCACAGTAGAGATAGAGTACAGTGGAGTACAGCGGAGCACAGTAGAGGTGGAGTACAGTAGAGTACAGTAGAGATAGAGTACAGTGGAGCACAGTAGAGGTAGAGTAGAGTGGAGTACAGTAGAGGTAGAGTACAGTGGAGCACATTAGAGGTAGAGTACAGTGGAGTACTGTGGAGCACAGTAGAGGTGGAGTACAGTAGAGTATAGTAGAGGTAGACAACAGTAGAGTACAGTAGAGGTAGAGTACAGTGGAGTAAAGTAGAGGTAGAGTACAGTAGAGGTAGAGTACAGTGGAGTAGAGTAGAGGTAGAGTACAGTGGAGCACAGTAGAGGTAGAGTACAGTGGAGCACAGCAGAGGTAGAGTACAGTGGATCACAGTAGAGATAGAGTACAGTGGAGTACAGTGGAGCACAGTAGAGGTGGAGTACAGTAGAGTACAGTAGAGATAGAGTACAGTGGAGCACAGTAGAGGTAGAGTAGAGTGGAGTACAGTAGAGGTAGAGTACAGTGGAGTAAAGTAGAGACAGAGTACAATGGAGCACAGTAGAGATAGACTAGAGTGGAGTACAGTAGAGGTAGAGTACAGTGGAGCACAGTAGAGGTAGAGTAGAGTGGATCACAGTAGAGATAGAGTACAGTGGAGTACAGTGGAGCACAGTAGAGGTGGATTACAGTAGAGTACAGTAGAGATAGAGTACAGTGGAGCACAGCAGAGGTAGAGTAGAGTTTAGTACAGTAGAGGTAGAGTACATTGGAGTAAAGTAGAGATAGAGTACAATGGAGCACAGTAGAGAATGACTAGAGTGGAGTACAGTAGAGGTAGAGTACAGTGGAGCACAGTAGAGGTAGAGTACAGTGGAGTACAGTGGAGCACAGTAGAGGTGGAGTACAGTAAAGTACAGCAGAGGTAGAGAACAGTGGAGCACAGTAGAGGTAGAGTACAGTGGAGCACAGTAGAGGTAGAGTACAGTGGAGCACAGTAGAGGTAGAGTACAGTGGAGTACAGCGGAGCACAGTAGAGGTAGTGTAGAGTGGAGTACAGTAGAGGTAGAGAACAGTAGAGTAGAGGTAGAGTACATTGGAGTAAAGTAGAGATAGAGTACAATGGAGCACAGTAGAGATAGACTAGAGTGGAGTACAGTAGAGGTAGAGTACAGTGGAGCACAGTAGAGGTAGCGCACAGTGGAGTACAGTAGAGGTAGAGTACAGTGCAGTACAGTAGAGGTAGAGTACAGTGGAGCATAGTAGATGTAGAGTACAGTGGAGTACAGCGGAGCACAGTAGAGGTAGAATAGAGTGGAGTGCAGTAGAGGTAGAGTAGTGTGGAGCACAGTAGAGGTAGAGAACAGTGGAGCACAGTAGAGGTAGAGTACAGTGGAGTACAGTAGAGGTAGAGTACAGTGGAGCAGGGTAGAGGTAGCGTACCGTGGAGTACAGTAGAGGTAGAGTACAGTGGAGTACAGAAGAGGTAGAGTACAGTGGAGCACAGTAGAGGTAGCGTACAGTGGAGCACAGTAGAGTTAGAGTAGAGTGGAGTACAGTAGAGGTAGAGTACAGTGGAGCACAATAGAGGTAGAGTACAGTGGATCAAAGTAGAGATAGAGTACAGTGGAGTACAGTGGAGCACAGTAGAGGTAGAGTACAGTAGAGTACAGTGAAGGACAGTAGAGGTAGAGTTCGGTGGAGTACAGTAGAGGTAGAGTACAGTGGAGTACAGTAGCGGTAGAGTACAGTGGAGTACAGTGGAGCGCATTAGAGGTGGAGTACAGTAGAGTACAGTAGAGGTAGAGTACAGTGGAGTACAGTAGAGGTAGAGTACAGTGGAGTACAGTAGAGGTTGAGTACAGTGGAGCACAGTAGAGGTAGAGTACAGTGGAGTACAGCGGAGCACAGTAGAGGTGGAGTACAGTAGAGTACAGTAGAGATAGAGTACAGTGGAGCACAGTAGAGGTAGAGTAGAGTGGAGTACAGTAGAGGTAGAGTACAGTGGAGCACATTAGAGGTAGAGTACAGTGGAGTACAGTAGAGGTAGAGTACAGTGGAGTACAGTAGAGATAGAGTACAGTGGAGCACAGTAGAGATAGAGTACAGTGGAGTAGATTAGAGGTAGAGTACAGTGGAGCACAATAGAGGTAGAGTAGAGTGGAGTACAGTAGAGGTAGAGTACAGTGGAAGACAGTAGAGGTAGAGTACAGTGGAGTACAGTAGAGGTAGAGTACAGTGGAGCACAGTAGAGTTAGAGTACAGTGGAGTACAGTGAAGCACAGAAGAGGTGGAGTACAGTAGAGTACAGTAGAGATAGAGTACAGTGGAGCACAGTAGAGGTAGAGTACAGTGGAGCACAGCAGAGGTAGAGTACAGTGGATCACAGTAGAGATAGAGTACAGTGGAGTACAGCGGAGCACAGTAGAGGTGGAGTACAGTAGAGTACAGTAGAGATAGAGTACAGTGGAGCACAGTAGAGGTAGAGTAGAGTGGAGTACAGTAGAGGTAGAGTACAGTGAAGCACATTAGAGGTAGAGTACAGTGGAGTACATTAGAGGTAGAGTACAGTGGAGCACAGTAGAGGTAGAGTACAGTGGAGTACAGTGGAGCACAGTAGAGGTGGAGTACAGTAGAGTACAGTAGAGGTAGAGTACAGTAGAGTACAGTAGAGGTAGAGTACAGTGGATTACAGTAGAGGTAGAGTACAGTGCAGTACAGTAGAGGTAGAGTACAGTGGAGCATAGTAGATGTAGAGTACAGTGGAGTACAGCGGAGCACAGTAGAGGTAGAATAGAGTGGAGTGCAGTAGAGGTAGAGTAGTGTGGAGCACAGTATAGGTAGCGCACAGTGGAGTACAGTAGAGGTAGAGTACAGTGGAATACAGTGGAGCAAATTAGAGGTGGAGCACAGTAGAGTACAGTAGAGGTAGAGTACAGTGGAGTACAGTAGAGGTAGAGTACAGTGGAGTACAGTAGAGGTAGAGTACAGTTGAGCACAGTAGAGGTAGAGTACAGTGGAGTACAGTAGAGGCAGAGTACAGTGGAGCACAGTAGAGGTAGAGTAGAGTGGAGTACAGTGGAGCACAGTAGAGATAGAGTACAGTGGAGTAGAGTAGAGGTAGAGTACAGTGGAGCATAGTAGAGGTAGAGTACAGTGGAGCACAGCAGAGGTAGAGTACAGTGGATCACAGTAGAGATAGAGTACAGTGGAGTACAGCGGAGCACAGTAGAGGTGGAGTACAGTAGAGTACAGTAGAGATAGAGTACAGTGGAGCACAGTAGAGGTAGAGTAGAGTGGAGTACAGTAGAGGTAGAGTACAGTGGAGCACATTAGAGGTAGAGTACAGTGGAGTACTGTGGAGCACAGTAGAGGTGGAGTACAGTAGAGTATAGTAGAGGTAGACAACAGTAGAGTACAGTAGAGGTAGAGTACAGTGGAGTAAAGTAGAGGTAGAGTACAGTAGAGGTAGAGTACAGTGGAGTAGAGTAGAGGTAGAGTACAGTGGAGCACAGTAGAGGTAGAGTACAGTGGAGCACAGCAGAGGTAGAGTACAGTGGATCACAGTAGAGATAGAGTACAGTGGAGTACAGTGGAGCACAGTAGAGGTGGAGTACAGTAGAGTACAGTAGAGATAGAGTACAGTGGAGCACAGTAGAGGTAGAGTAGAGTGGAGTACAGTAGAGGTAGAGTACAGTGGAGTAAAGTAGAGACAGAGTACAATGGAGCACAGTAGAGATAGACTAGAGTGGAGTACAGTAGAGGTAGAGTACAGTGGAGCACAGTAGAGGTAGAGTAGAGTGGATCACAGTAGAGATAGAGTACAGTGGAGTACAGTGGAGCACAGTAGAGGTGGATTACAGTAGAGTACAGTAGAGATAGAGTACAGTGGAGCACAGCAGAGGTAGAGTAGAGTTTAGTACAGTAGAGGTAGAGTACATTGGAGTAAAGTAGAGATAGAGTACAATGGAGCACAGTAGAGAATGACTAGAGTGGAGTACAGTAGAGGTAGAGTACAGTGGAGCACAGTAGAGGTAGAGTACAGTGGAGTACAGTGGAGCACAGTAGAGGTGGAGTACAGTAAAGTACAGCAGAGGTAGAGAACAGTGGAGCACAGTAGAGGTAGAGTACAGTGGAGCACAGTAGAGGTAGAGTACAGTGGAGCAGAGTAGAGGTAGAGTACAGTGGAGTACAGCGGAGCACAGTAGAGGTAGTGTAGAGTGGAGTACAGTAGAGGTAGAGAACAGTAGAGTAGAGGTAGAGTACATTGGAGTAAAGTAGAGATAGAGTACAATGGAGCACAGTAGAGATAGACTAGAGTGGAGTACAGTAGAGGTAGAGTACAGTGGAGCACAGTAGAGGTAGCGCACAGTGGAGTACAGTAGAGGTAGAGTACAGTGCAGTACAGTAGAGGTAGAGTACAGTGGAGCATAGTAGATGTAGAGTACAGTGGAGTACAGCGGAGCACAGTAGAGGTAGAATAGAGTGGAGTGCAGTAGAGGTAGAGTAGTGTGGAGCACAGTAGAGGTAGAGAACAGTGGAGCACAGTAGAGGTAGAGTACAGTGGAGTACAGTAGAGGTAGAGTACAGTGGAGCAGGGTAGAGGTAGCGTACCGTGGAGTACAGTAGAGGTAGAGTACAGTGGAGTACAGAAGAGGTAGAGTACAGTGGAGCACAGTAGAGGTAGCGTACAGTGGAGCACAGTAGAGTTAGAGTAGAGTGGAGTACAGTAGAGGTAGAGTACAGTGGAGCACAATAGAGGTAGAGTACAGTGGATCAAAGTAGAGATAGAGTACAGTGGAGTACAGTGGAGCAGAGTAGAGGTAGAGTACAGTAGAGTACAGTGAAGGACAGTAGAGGTAGAGTTCGGTGGAGTACAGTAGAGGTAGAGTACAGTGGAGTACAGTAGCGGTAGAGTACAGTGGAGTACAGTGGAGCGCATTAGAGGTGGAGTACAGTAGAGTACAGTAGAGGTAGAGTACAGTGGAGTACAGTAGAGGTAGAGTACAGTGGAGTACAGTAGAGGTTGAGTACAGTGGAGCACAGTAGAGGTAGAGTACAGTGGAGTACAGCGGAGCACAGTAGAGGTGGAGTACAGTAGAGTACAGTAGAGATAGAGTACAGTGGAGCACAGTAGAGGTAGAGTAGAGTGGAGTACAGTAGAGGTAGAGTACAGTGGAGCACATTAGAGGTAGAGTACAGTGGAGTACAGTAGAGGTAGAGTACAGTGGAGTACAGTAGAGATAGAGTACAGTGGAGCACAGTAGAGATAGAGTACAGTGGAGTAGATTAGAGGTAGAGTACAGTGGAGCACAATAGAGGTAGAGTAGAGTGGAGTACAGTAGAGGTAGAGTACAGTGGAAGACAGTAGAGGTAGAGTACAGTGGAGTACAGTAGAGGTAGAGTACAGTGGAGCACAGTAGAGTTAGAGTACAGTGGAGTACAGTGAAGCACAGAAGAGGTGGAGTACAGTAGAGTACAGTAGAGATAGAGTACAGTGGAGCACAGTAGAGGTAGAGTACAGTGGAGCACAGCAGAGGTAGAGTACAGTGGATCACAGTAGAGATAGAGTACAGTGGAGTACAGCGGAGCACAGTAGAGGTGGAGTACAGTAGAGTACAGTAGAGATAGAGTACAGTGGAGCACAGTAGAGGTAGAGTAGAGTGGAGTACAGTAGAGGTAGAGTACAGTGAAGCACATTAGAGGTAGAGTACAGTGGAGTACATTAGAGGTAGAGTACAGTGGAGCACAGTAGAGGTAGAGTACAGTGGAGTACAGTGGAGCACAGTAGAGGTGGAGTACAGTAGAGTACAGTAGAGGTAGAGTACAGTAGAGTACAGTAGAGGTAGAGTACAGTGGATTACAGTAGAGGTAGAGTACAGTGCAGTACAGTAGAGGTAGAGTACAGTGGAGCATAGTAGATGTAGAGTACAGTGGAGTACAGCGGAGCACAGTAGAGGTAGAATAGAGTGGAGTGCAGTAGAGGTAGAGTAGTGTGGAGCACAGTATAGGTAGCGCACAGTGGAGTACAGTAGAGGTAGAGTACAGTGGAATACAGTGGAGCAAATTAGAGGTGGAGCACAGTAGAGTACAGTAGAGGTAGAGTACAGTGGAGTACAGTAGAGGTAGAGTACAGTGGAGTACAGTAGAGGTAGAGTACAGTTGAGCACAGTAGAGGTAGAGTACAGTGGAGTACAGTAGAGGCAGAGTACAGTGGAGCACAGTAGAGGTAGAGTAGAGTGGAGTACAGTGGAGATAGAGTACAGTGGAGTAGAGTAGAGGTAGAGTACAGTGTAGCACAGTAGAGGTAGAGTACAGTGGAGCACAGCAGAGGTAGAGTACAGTGGATCACAGTAGAGATAGAGTACAGTGGAGTACAGCGGAGCACAGTAGAGGTGGAGTACAGTAGAGTACAGTAGAGATAGAGTACAGTGGAGCACAGTAGAGGTAGAGTAGAGTGGAGTACAGTAGAGGTAGAGTACAGTGGAGCACATTAGAGGTAGAGTACAGTGGAGTACTGTGGAGCACAGTAGAGGTGGAGTACAGTAGAGTATAGTAGAGGTAGACAACAGTAGAGTACAGTAGAGGTAGAGTACAGTGGAGTAGAGTAGAGGTAGAGTACAGTGGAGTAGAGTAGAGGTAGAGTACAGTGGAGCACAGTAGAGGTAGAGTACAGTGGAGCACAGCAGAGGTAGAGTACAGTGGATCACAGTAGAGATAGAGTACAGTGGAGCACAGTAGAGGTGGAGTACAGTAGAGTACAGTAGAGATAGAGTACAGTGGAGCACAGTAGAGGTAGAGTAGAGTGGAGTACAGTAGAGGTAGAGTACAGTGGAGTAAAGTAGAGATAGAGTACAATGGAGCACAGTAGAGATAGACTAGAGTGGAGTACAGTAGAGGTAGAGTACAGTGGAGCATAGTAGAGGTAGAGTAGAGTGGATCACAGTAGAGATAGAGTACAGTGGAGTACAGTGGAGCACAGTAGAGGTGGATTACAGTAGAGTACAGTAGAGATAGAGTACAGTGGAGCACAGCAGAGGTAGAGTAGAGTGGAGTACAGTAGAGGTAGAGTACATTGGAGTAAAGTAGAGATAGAGTACAATGGAGCACAGTAGAGATAGACTAGAGTGGAGTACAGTAGAGGTAGAGTACAGTGGAGCACAGTAGAGGTAGAGTACAGTGGAGTAGAGTGGAGCACAGTAGAGGTGGAGTACAGTAGAGTACAGCAGAGGTAGAGAACAGTGGAGCACAGTAGAGGTAGAGTACAGTGGAGCACAGTAGAGGTAGAGTACAGTGGAGCACAGTAGAGGTAGAGTACAGTGGAGTACAGCGGAGCACAGTAGAGGTAGTGTAGAGTGGAGTACAGTAGAGGTAGAGAACAGTAGAGTAGAGGTAGAGTACATTGGAGTAAAGTAGAGATAGAGTACAATGGAGCACAGTAGAGATAGACTAGAGTGGAGTACAGTAGAGGTAGAGTACAGTGGAGCACAGTAGAGGTAGCGCAGAGTGGAGTACAGTAGAGGTAGAGTACAGTGGATTACAGTAGAGGTAGAGTACAGTGCAGTACAGTAGAGGTAGAGTACAGTGGAGCATAGTAGATGTAGAGTAGAGTGGAGTACAGCGGAGCACAGTAGAGGTAGAATAGAGTGGAGTGCAGTAGAGGTAGAGTAGTGTGGAGCACAGTATAGGTAGCGCACAGTGGAGTACAGTGGAGCACAGTAGAGGTAGAGTACAGTGGAGTACAGTAGAGGTAGAGTACAGTCGAGTACAGTAGAGGTAGAGTACAGTGGAATACAGTGGAGCAAATTAGAGGTGGAGCACAGTAGAGTACAGTAGAGGTAGAGTACAGTGGAGTACAGTAGAGGTAGAGTACAGTGGAGTACAGTAGAGGTAGAGTACAGTTGAGCACAGTAGAGGTAGAGTACAGTGGAGTACAGTAGAGGCAGAGTACAGTGGAGCACAGTAGAGGTAGAGTAGAGTGGAGTACAGTGGAGCACAGTAGAGGTGGAGTACAGTAGAGTACAGTAGAGGTAGAGAACAGTAGAGTACAGTAGAGGTAGAGTACAGTGGAGCACAGTAGAGATAGAGTACAGTGGAGTAGAGTAGAGGTAGAGTACAGTGGAGCACAGTAGAGGTAGAGTACAGTGGAGCACAGCAGAGGTAGAGTACAGTGGATCACAGTAGAGATAGAGTACAGTGGAGTACAGCGGAGCACAGTAGAGGTGGAGTACAGTAGAGTACAGTAGAGATAGAGTACAGTGGAGCACAGTAGAGGTAGAGTAGAGTGGAGTACAGTAGAGGTAGAGTACAGTGGAGCACATTAGAGGTAGAGTAGAGTGGAGTACATTGGAGCACAGTAGAGGTGGAGTACAGTAGAGTACAGTAGAGGTAGAGAACAGTAGAGTACAGTAGAGGTAGAGTACAGTGGAGTACAGTAGAGATAGAGTACAGTGGAGCACAGTAGAGATAGAGTACAGTGGAGTAGATTAGAGGTAGAGTACAGTGGAGCACAATAGAGGTAGAGTAGAGTGGAGTACAGTAGAGGTAGAGTACAGTGGAAGACAGTAGAGGTAGAGTACAGTGGAGTACAGTAGAGGTAGAGTACAGTGGAGCACAGTAGAGTTAGAGTACAGTGGAGTACAGTGAAGCACAGAAGAGGTGGAGTACAGTAGAGTACAGTAGAGATAGAGTACAGTGGAGCACAGTAGAGGTAGAGTACAGTGGAGCACAGCAGAGGTAGAGTACAGTGGATCACAGTAGAGATAGAGTACAGTGGAGTACAGCGGAGCACAGTAGAGGTGGAGTACAGTAGAGTACAGTAGAGATAGAGTACAGTGGAGCACAGTAGAGGTAGAGTAGAGTGGAGTACAGTAGAGGTAGAGTACAGTGAAGCACATTAGAGGTAGAGTACAGTGGAGTACAGTAGAGGTAGAGTACAGTGGAGCACAGTAGAGGTAGAGTACAGTGGAGTACAGTGGAGCACAGTAGAGGTGGAGTACAGTAGAGTACAGTAGAGGTAGAGTACAGTAGAGTACAGTAGAGGTAGAGTACAGTGGATTACAGTAGAGGTAGAGTACAGTGCAGTACAGTAGAGGTAGAGTACAGTGGAGCATAGTAGATGTAGAGTACAGTGGAGTACAGCGGAGCACAGTAGAGGTAGAATAGAGTGGAGTGCAGTAGAGGTAGAGTAGTGTGGAGCACAGTATAGGTAGCGCACAGTGGAGTACATTGGAGCACAGTAGAGGTAGAGTACAGTGGAGTACAGTAGAGGTAGAGTACAGTGGAATACAGTGGAGCAAATTAGAGGTGGAGCACAGTAGAGTACAGTAGAGGTAGAGTACAGTGGAGTACAGTAGAGGTAGAGTACAGTGGAGTACAGTAGAGGTAGAGTACAGTTGAGCACAGTAGAGGTAGAGTACAGTGGAGTACAGTAGAGGCAGAGTACAGTGGAGCACAGTAGAGGTAGAGTAGAGTGGAGTACAGTGGAGCACAGTAGAGGTGGAGTACAGTAGAGTACAGTAGAGGTAGAGAACAGTAGAGTACAGTAGAGGTAGAGTACAGTGGAGCACAGTAGAGATAGAGTACAGTGGAGTAGAGTAGAGGTAGAGTACAGTGGAGCACAGTAGAGGTAGAGTACAGTGGAGCACAGCAGAGGTAGAGTACAGTGGATCACAGTAGAGATAGAGTACAGTGGAGTACAGCAGAGCACAGTAGAGGTGGAGTACAGTAGAGTACAGTAGAGATAGAGTACAGTGGAGCACAGTAGAGGTAGAGTAGAGTGGAGTACAGTAGAGGTAGAGTACAGTGGAGCACATTAGAGGTAGAGTACAGTGGAGTACTGTGGAGCACAGTAGAGGTGGAGTACAGTAGAGTATAGTAGAGGTAGACAACAGTAGAGTACAGTAGAGGTAGAGTACAGTGGAGTACAGTAGAGGTAGAGTACAGTTGAGCACAGTAGAGGTAGAGTACAGTGGAGTACAGTAGAGGCAGAGTACAGTGGAGCACAGTAGAGGTAGAGTAGAGTGGAGTACAGTGGAGCACAGTAGAGGTGGAGTACAGTAGAGTACAGTAGAGGTAGAGAACAGTAGAGTACAGTAGAGGTAGAGTACAGTGGAGTACAGTAGAGATAGAGTACAGTGGAGCACAGTAGAGATAGAGTACAGTGGAGTAGATTAGAGGTAGAATACAGTGGAGCACAGTAGAGGTAGAGTACAGTGGAGCACAGCAGAGGTAGAGTACAGTGGATCACAGTAGAGATAGAGTACAGTGGAGTACAGCGGAGCACAGTAGAGGTGGAGTACAGTAGAGTACAGTAGAGAGAGAGTACAGTGGAGCACAGTAGAGGTAGAGTAGAGTGGAGTACAGTAGAGGTAGAGTACAGTGGAGCATATTAGAGGTAGAGTACAGTGGAGTACAGTGGAGTACAGTAGAGGTAGAGTACAGTAGAGTACAGAAGAGGTAGAGTACAGTGGAGCACAGTAGAGGTAGAGTAGAGGGGAGTACAGTAGAGGTAGAGTACAGTGGAGCACAGTAGAGTTAGAGTAGAGTGGAGTACAGTAGAGGTAGAGTACAGTGGAGCACAGTAGAGGTAGAGTACAGTGGAGTACAGTAGAGGTAGAGTACAGTGGAGCACAGTAGAGGTAGAGTACAGTGGAGTACAGTGAAGCACAGTAGAGGTGGAGTACAGTAGAGTACAGTAGAGGTAGAGAACAGTAGAGTAGAGGTAGAGTTCATTGGAGTAAAGTAGAGATAGAGTACAATGGAGCACAGTAGAGATAGACTAGAGTGGAGTACAGTAGAGGTAGAGTACAATGGAGCACAGTAGAGGTAGAGTACAGTGGAGTACAGTGGAGCACAGTAGAGGTGGAGTACAGTAGAGTACAGTAGAGGTAGAGTACAGTGCAGTACAGTAGAGGTAGAGTACAGTGGAGCATAGTAGATGCAGAGTACAGTGGAGTACAGCGGAGCACAGTAGAGGTAGAATAGAGTGGAGTAAGGTAGAGGTAGAGTAGTGTGGAGCACAGTATAGGTAGCGCACAGTGGAGTACAGTGGAGCACAGTAGAGGTAGAGTACAGTGGAGTACAGTAGAGGTAGAGTACAGTGGAGTACAGTAGAGGTAGAGTACAGTGGAATACAGTGGAGCAAATTAGAGGTGGAGCACAGTAGAGTACAGTAGAGGTAGAGAACAGTAGAGTACAGTAGAGGTAGAGTACAGTGGAGTACAGTAGAGGTAGAGTACAGTTGAGCACAGTAGAGGTAGAGTACAGTGAAATACAGTAGAGGCAGAGTAAAGTGGAGCACAGTAGAGGTAGAGTAGAGTGGAGTACAGTGGAGCACAGTAGAGGTGGAGTACAGTAGAGGTAGAGAACAGTAGAGTACAGTAGAGGTAGAGTACAGTGGAGTACAGTAGAGATAGAGTACAGTGGAGCACAGTAGAGATAGAGTAGAGTGGAGTAGAGTAGAGGTAGAGTACAGTGGAGCACAGTAGAGGTAGAGTACAGTGGAGCACAGCAGAGGTAGAGTACAGTGGATCACAGTAGAGATAGAGTACAGTGGAGTACAGCGGAGCACAGTAGAGGTGGAGTACAGTAGAGTACAGTAGAGATAGAGTACAGTGGAGCACAGTAGAGGTAGAGTAGAGTGGAGTACAGTAGAGGTAGAGTACAGTGGAGTACATTAGAGGTAGAGTACAGTGGAGTACAGTGGAGCACAGTAGAGGTGGAGTACAGTAGAGTACAGTAGAGGTAGAGAACAGTAGAGTACAGTAGAGGTAGAGTACAGTTGAGTAGAGTAGAGGTAGAGTTCAGTGGAGCACAGTAGAGGTAGAGTACAGTGGAGCACAGCAGAGGTAGAGTACAGTGGATCACAGTAGAGATAGAGTACAGTGGAGTACAGTGGAGCACAGTAGAGGTGGAGTACAGTAGAGTACAGTAGAGATAGAGTACAGTGGAGCACAGTAGAGGTAGAGTAGAGTGGAGTACAGTAGAGGTAGAGTACAGTGGAGCACATTAGAGGTAGAGTACAGTGGAGTACAGTAGAGGTAGAGTACAGTGGAGCAGAGTAGAGGTAGAGTACAGTGGAGTACAGTGGAGCACAGTAGAGGTGGAGTACAGTAGAGTACAGTAGAGGTAGAGTACAGTAGAGTACAGTAGAGGTAGAGTACAGTGGAGCACAGTAGAGGTAGAGTACAGTGGAGTACAAGATGTAGAGTACAGTGGTGCACCGTAGAGGTAGAGTACAGTGGAGTACAGTGGAGCAAAGTAGAGGTGGAGTACAGTAGAGTACAGTAGAGGTAGAGAACAGTAGAGTACAGTAGAGGTAGAGTACAGTGGAGTAGAGTAGAGGTAGAGTACAATGGAGCACAGTAGAGGTAGAGTACAGTGGAGCACAGCAGAGGTAGAGTACAGTGGATCACAGTAGAGATAGAGTACAGTGGAGTACAGCGGAGCACAGTAGAGGTGGAGTACAGTAGAGTACAGTAGAGATAGAGTACAGTGGAGCACAGTAGAGGTAGAGTAGAGTGGAGTACAGTAGAGGTAGAGTACAGTGGAGCACAGTAGAGGTAGAGTACAGTGGAGTACAGTAGAGGTAGAGTATAGTGGAGCACAGTAGAGGTAGAGTACAGTGGAGTAGAGTAGAGGTAGAGTACAGTGGAGCACAGTAGAGGTAGAGCACAGTGGAGTACAGTAGAGGTAGAGTACAGTGGAGCACAGTAGAGGTAGCGTACTTTGTAGTACAGTAGAGGTAGAGTACAGTGGAGCACAGTAGAGGTAGAGTACAGTGGAGTACAGCAGAGGTAGAGTACAGTGGAGCACAGTAGAGGTAGAGTACAGTGGAGTACAGCGGAGCACAGTAGAGGTAGAGTAGAGTGGAGTACAGTAGAGGTAGAGTACAGTGGAGCACAGTAGAGGTGGAGTACAGTAGAGTACAGTAGAGATAGAGTACAGTGGAGCACAGTAGAGGTAGAGTAGAGTGGAGTACAGTAGAGGTAGAGTTCAGTGGAGCACAGTAGAGGTAGAGTACAGTGGAGTACAGTAGAGGTAGAGTACAGTGGAGCACAGTAGAGGTAGAGTACAGTGGAGTACAGTGGAGCACAGTAGAGGTGGAGTACAGTAGAGTACAGTAGTGGTAGAGAACAGTAGAGTACAGAAGAGGTAGAGTACAGTGGAGCACAGTAGAGGTAGAGTACAGTGGAGCACAGTAGAGGTAGAGTACAGTGGAGTACAGTGGAGCACAGTAGAGGTGGAGTACAGTAGAGTACAGTAGTGGTAGAGAACAGTAGAGTACAGAAGAGGTAGAGTACAGTGGAGCACACTAGAGGTAGAGTACAGTGGAGCACAGTAGAGGTGGAATACGGTATAGCACAGTAGAGGTAGAGTACAGTGGAGTACAGTAGAGGTAGAGTACAGTGGAGTACAGCAGAGCACAGTAGAGGTGGAGTACAGTATAGTACAGTAGAGATAGAGTACAGTGGAGCACAGTAGAGGTAGAGTAAAGTGGAGTACAGTAGAGGTAGAGTAAAGTGGAGCACAGTAGAGGGTAGAGTACAGTGGAGTACAGAGGAGCACAGTAGAGGTAGAGTAGAGTGGAGTACAGTAGAGGTAGAGTATAGTGGAGCACAGTAGAGGTAGCGTACAGTGGAGCACAGTAGAGGTAGAGTACAGTGGAGTACAGCGGAGCACAGTAGAGGTAGAGTAGAGTGGAGTACAGTAGAGGCAGAGTACAGTGGAGCACAGTAGAGGTAGCGTACAGTGGAGTACAGTGGAGCACAGTAGAGGTGGAGTACAGTAGAGTACAGTAGAGATAGAGTACAGTGGATCACAGTAGAGGAAGAGTAGAGTGGAGTAGAGTAGAGGTAGAGTACAGTGGAGCACAGTAGAGGTAGAGTACAGTGGAGTACAGTAGAGGTAGAGTACAGTGGAGCACTAGAGGTAGAGCACAGTAGAGGTGGAGTACAGTATAGTACAGTAGAGATAGAGTACAGTGGAGCACAGTAGAGGTAGAGTAAAGTGGAGTACAGTAGAGGTAGAGTACAGTGGAGCACAGTAGAGGGTAGAGTACAGTGGAGTACAGCGGAGCACAGTAGAGGTAGAGTAGAGTGGAGTACAGTAGAGGTAGAGTACAGTGGAGCACAGTAGAGGTAGAGTATAGTGGAGTACAGTGGAGCAGAGTAGAGGTAGAGTACAATGGAGTACAGTAGTGGTAGAGTACAGTGGAGTACAGCAGTGGTAGAAAACAGTGGAGTACAGTGGAGCACATTAGAGGTAGAGTATAGTAGAGTACAGTAGAGGTAGAGTACAGTGGAGCACAGTAGAGGTAGAGTACAGTGGAGTACAGTAGAGGTAGAGTACAGTGGAGCACAGTAGAGTTAGAGTAGAGTGGAGTACAGTAGAGGTAGAGTACAGTGGAGCACAGTAGAGGTAGCGTACAGTGGAGTACAGTAGAGGTAGAGTACAGTGGAGCACAGTAGAGGTAGCGTACCGTGGAGTACAGTAGAGGTAGAGTACAGTGGAGTACAGTAGAGGTAGAGTACAGTGGAGTACAGTGGATCACAGTAGAGGTGGAGTACAGTAGAGTACAGTAGAGGTAGAGAACAGTAGAGTACAGAAGAGGTAGAGTACAGTGGAGCACAGTAGAGGTAGAGTAGAGTGGAGCACAGTAGAGGTGGAGTACGGTATAGCACAGTAGAGGTAGAGTACAGTGGAGTACAGTAGAGGTAGAGTACAGTGGAGTACAACGGAGCACAGTAGAGGTGGAGTACAGTATAGTACAGTAGAGATAGAGTACAGTGGAGCACAGTAGAGGTAGAGTAAAGTGGAGTACAGTAGAGGTAGAGTACAGTGGAGCACAGTAGAGGGTAGAGTACAGTGGAGTACAGCGGAGCACAGTAGAGGTAGAGTAGAGTGGCGTACAGTAGAGGTAGAGTACAATGGAGCACAGTAGAGGTAGCGTACAGTGGAGTACAGTGGAGCAGAGTAGAGGTAGAGTACAGTGGAGTACAGCAGAGGTAGAGTACAGTGGAGTACAGCAGAGGTAGAGTACAGTGGAGTACAGTGGAGCACATTAGAGGTGGAGTACAGTAGAGTACAGTAGAGGTAGAGAACAGTAGAGTACAGTAGAGGTAGAGTACAGTAGAGTACAGTAGAGACAGAGTACAGTGGAGCACAGTAGAGGTAGAGTACAGTGGAGTACAGTAGAGGTAGAGTACAGTGGAGCACAGTAGAGGTAGCGTACAGTGGAGTACAGTAGAGGTAGAGTACAGTGGAGCACAGTAGAAGTAGAGTAGAGTGGAGAACAGTAGAGGTAGAGTACAGTGGAGCACAGTAGAGTTAGAGTAGAGTGGAGTACAGTAGAGGTAGAGTACAGTGGAGCACAGTAGAGGTAGAGTACAGTGGAGTACAGTAGAGGTAGAGTACAGTTGAGCACAGTAGAGGTAGAGTACAGTGGAGTACAGTAGAGGCAGAGTACAGTGGAGCACAGTAGAGGTAGAGTAGAGTGGAGTACAGTGGAGCACAGTAGATGTGGAGTACAGTAGAGTACAGTAGAGGTAGAGAACAGTAGAGTACAGTAGAGGTAGAGTACAGTGGAGTACAGTAGAGATAGAGTACAGTGGAGCACAGTAGAGATAGAGTAGAGTGGAGTAGAGTAGAGGTAGAGTACAGTGGAGCACAGTAGAGGTAGAGTACAGTGGAGCACATTAGAGATAGAGTACAGTGGAGTACAGCGGAGCACAGTAGAGGTGGAGTACAGTAGAGTACAGTAGAGATAGAATACAGTGGAGCACAGTAGAGGTAGAGTAGAGTGGAGTACAGTAGAGGTAGAGTACAGTGGAGCACATTAGAGGTAGAGTACAGTGGAGTACAGTGGAGCACAGTAGAGGTGGAGTACAGTAGAGTACAGTAAAGGTAGAGAACAGTAGAGTACAGTAGAGGTAGAGTACAGTGGAGTAGAGTAGAGGTAGAGTACAGTGGAGCACAGTAGAGGTAGAGTACAGTGGAGCACAGCAGAGGTAGAGTACAGTGGATCACAGTAGAGATAGAGTACAGTGGAGTACAGTAGAGGTAGAGTAGAGTGGAGTACAGTAGAGGTAGAGTACAGTGGAGTACAGTAGAGGTAGAGTACAGTTGAGCACAGTAGAGGTAGAGTACAGTGGAGTACAGTAGAGGCAGAGTACAGTGGAGCACAGTAGAGGTAGAGTAGAGTGGAGTACAGTGGAGCACAGTAGAGGTGGAGTACAGTAGAGTACAGTAGAGGTAGAGAACAGTAGAGTACAGTAGAGGTAGAGTACAGTGGAGCACAGTAGAGATAGAGTACAGTGGAGTAGAGTAGAGGTAGAGTACAGTGGAGCACAGTAGAGGTAGAGTACAGTGGAGCACAGCAGAGGTAGAGTACAGTGGATCACAGTAGAGATAGAGTACAGTGGAGTACAGCGGAGCACAGTAGAGGTGGAGTACAGTAGAGTACAGTAGAGATAGAGTACAGTGGAGCACAGTAGAGGTAGAGTTGAGTGGAGTACAGTAGAGGTAGAGTACAGTGGAGCACATTAGAGGTAGAGTACAGTGGAGTACTGTGGAGCACAGTAGAGGTGGAGTACAGTAGAGTATAGTAGAGGTAGACAACAGTAGAGTACAGTAGAGGTAGAGTACAGTGGAGTAGAGTAGAGGTAGAGTACAGTAGAGGTAGAGTACAGTGGAGTAGAGTAGAGGTAGAGTACAGTGGAGCACAGTAGAGGTAGAGTACAGTGGAGCACAGCAGAGGTAGAGTACAGTGGATCACAGTAGAGATAGAGTACAGTGGAGTACAGTGGAGCACAGTAGAGGTGGAGTACAGTAGAGTACAGTAGAGATAGAGTACAGTGGAGCACAGTAGAGGTAGAGTACAGTGGAGTACAGTAGAGGTAGAGTACAGTGGAGTACAGTAGAGGTAGAGTACAGTGGAGCACAGTAGAGGTAGCGTACAGTGGAGTACAGTAGAGGTAGAGTAGAGTGGAGCACAGTAGAGGTAGCGTACCGTTGATTACAGTAGAGGTAGAGTACAGTGGAGTACAGAAGAGGTAGAGTACAGTGTAGCACAGTAGAGGTAGAGTGGAGTGGAGTACAGTAGAGGTAGAGTACAGTGGAGCACAGTAGAGTTAGAGTAGAGTGGAGTACAGTAGAGGTAGAGTACAGTGGAGCACAGTAGAGGTAGAGTACAGTGGAGTACAGTAGAGGTAGAGTACAGTGGAGCACAGTAGAGGTAGAGTACAGTGGAGTACAGTGAAGCACAGTAGAGGTGGATTACAATAGAGTACAGTAGAAGTAGAGAACAGTAGAGTAGAGGTAGAGTACATTGGAGTACAGTAGAGATAGAGTACAATGGAGCACAGTAGAGATAGACTAGAGTGGAGTACAGTAGAGGTAGAGTACAGTGGAGCACATTAGAGGTAGAGTACAGTGGAGTACAGTGGAGCACAGTAGAGTTGGAGTACAGTAGAGTACAGTAGAGCTAGAGAACAGTGGAGCACACTAGAGGTAGAGTACAGTGGAGCACAGTAGAGGTAGAGACAGTGGAGCACAGTAGAGGTAGAGTACAGTGGAGCACAGTAGAGGTAGAGTACAGTGGAGTACAGCGGAGCACAGTAGAGGTGGAGTACAGTAGAGTACAGTAGAGATAGAGTACAGTGGAGGACAGTAGAGGTAGTGTAGAGTGGAGTACAGTAGAGGTAGAGTACAGTGGAGCACAGTAGAGGTAGCGTACAGTGGAGTACAGTGGAGCAGAGTAGAGGTAGAGTACAGTGGAGTACAGCAGAGGTAGAGTACAGTGGAGTACAGCAGAGGTAGAGTACAGTGGAGTACAGTGGAGCACAGTAGAGGTGGAGTACAGTAGAGTACAGTAGAGGTAGAGAACAGTAGAGTACAGTAGAGGTAGAGTACAGTGGAGTACAGTAGAGACAGAGTACAGTGGAGCACAGTAGAGGTAGAGTAGAGTGGAGTACAGTAGAGGTAGAGTACAGTGGAGCACAGTAGAGGTAGCGTACAGTGGAGTACAGTAGAGGTAGAGTACAGTTGAGCAGGGTAGAGGTAGCGTACCGTGGAGTACAGTAGAGGTAGAGTACAGTGGACTACAGAAGAGGTAGAGTACAGTGGAGCACAGTAGAGGTAGCGTACAGTGGAGCACAGTAGAGTTAGAGTAGAGTGGAGTACAGTAGAGGTAGAGTACAGTGGAGCACAGTAGAGGTAGAGTACAGTGGAGTACAGTAGAGGTAGAGTACAGTGGAGCACAGTAGAGGTAGAGTATAGTGGAGTACAGTGAAGCAGAGTAGAGGTGGAGTACAGTAGAGTACAGTAGAGGTAGAGAACAGTAGTGTAGAGGTAGAGTACATTGGAGTAAAGTAGAGATAGAGTACAATGGAGCACAGTAGAGATAGACTAGAGTGGAGTACAGTAGAGGTAGAGTACAGTGGAGCACAGTAGAGGTAGAGTACAGTGGAGTACAGTGGAGCACAGTAGAGGTGGAGTACAGTAGAGTACAGTAGAGGTAGAGAACAGTGGAGCACAGTAGAGGTAGAGTACAGTGGAGCACAGTAGAGGTAGAGTACAGTGGAGCACAGAAGAGGTAGAGTACAGTGGAGTACAGTAGAGACAGAGTACAGTGGAGCACAGTAGAGGTAGAGTACAGTGGAGCACAGTAGAGGTAGAGAACAGTGGAGCACAGTAGAGGTAGAGTACAGTGGAGTACAGTAGAGGTAGAGTACAGTGGAGCAGGGTAGAGGTAGCGTACCGTGGAGTAAAGTAGAGGTAGAGTACAGTGGAGTACAGAAGAGGTAGAGTACAGTGGAGCACAGTAGAGGTAGCGTACAGTGGAGCACAGTAGAGTTAGAGTAGAGTGGAGTACAGTAGAGGTAGAGTACAGTGGAGCACAATAGAGGTAGAGTACAGTGGATCAAAGTAGAGATAGAGTACAGTGGAGTACAGTGGAGCACAGTAGAGGTAGAGTACAGTAGAGTACAGTGAAGGACAGTAGAGGTAGAGTTCGGTGGAGTACAGTAGAGGTAGAGTACAGTGGAGTACAGTAGCGGTAGAGTACAGTGGAGTACAGTGGAGCGCATTAGAGGTGGAGTACAGTAGAGTACAGTAGAGGTAGAGTACAGTGGAGTACAGTAGAGGTAGAGTACAGTGGAGTACAGTAGAGGTTGAGTACAGTGGAGCACAGTAGAGGTAGAGTACAGTGGAGTACAGCGGAGCACAGTAGAGGTGGAGTACAGTAGAGTACAGTAGAGATAGAGTACAGTGGAGCACAGTAGAGGTAGAGTAGAGTGGAGTACAGTAGAGGTAGAGTACAGTGGAGCACATTAGAGGTAGAGTACAGTGGAGTACAGTAGAGGTAGAGTACAGTGGAGTACAGTAGAGATAGAGTACAGTGGAGCACAGTAGAGATAGAGTACAGTGGAGTAGATTAGAGGTAGAGTACAGTGGAGCACAATAGAGGTAGAGTAGAGTGGAGTACAGTAGAGGTAGAGTACAGTGGAAGACAGTAGAGGTAGAGTACAGTGGAGTACAGTAGAGGTAGAGTACAGTGGAGCACAGTAGAGTTAGAGTACAGTGGAGTACAGTGAAGCACAGAAGAGGTGGAGTACAGTAGAGTACAGTAGAGATAGAGTACAGTGGAGCACAGTAGAGGTAGAGTACAGTGGAGCACAGCAGAGGTAGAGTACAGTGGATCACAGTAGAGATAGAGTACAGTGGAGTACAGCGGAGCACAGTAGAGGTGGAGTACAGTAGAGTACAGTAGAGATAGAGTACAGTGGAGCACAGTAGAGGTAGAGTAGAGTGGAGTACAGTAGAGGTAGAGTACAGTGAAGCACATTAGAGGTAGAGTACAGTGGAGTACAGTAGAGGTAGAGTACAGTGGAGCACAGTAGAGGTAGAGTACAGTGGAGTACAGTGGAGCACAGTAGAGGTGGAGTTCAGTAGAGTACAGTAGAGGTAGAGTACAGTAGAGTACAGTAGAGGTAGAGTACAGTTGATTACAGTAGAGGTAGAGTACAGTGCAGTACAGTAGAGGTAGAGTACAGTGGAGCATAGTAGATGTAGAGTACAGTGGAGTACAGCGGAGCACAGTAGAGGTAGAATAGAGTGGAGTGCAGTAGAGGTAGAGTAGTGTGGAGCACAGTATAGGTAGCGCACAGTGGAGTACATTGGAGCACAGTAGAGGTAGAGTACAGTGGAGTACAGTAGAGGTAGAGTACAGTGGAATACAGTGGAGCAAATTAGAGGTGGAGCAAAGTAGAGTACAGTAGAGGTAGAGTACAGTGGAGTACAGTAGAGGTAGAGTACAGTGGAGTACAGTAGAGGTAGAGTACAGTTGAGCACAGTAGAGGTAGAGTACAGTGGAGTACAGTAGAGGCAGAGTACAGTGGAGCACAGTAGAGGTAGAGTAGAGTGGAGTACAGTGGAGCACAGTAGAGGTGGAGTACAGTAGAGTACAGTAGAGGTAGAGAACAGTGGAGTAGAGTAGAGGTAGAGTACAGTGGAGCACAGTAGAGGTAGAGTACAGTGGAGCACAGCAGAGGTAGAGTACAGTGGATCACAGTAGAGAGAGTACAGTGGAGTACAGCGGAGCACAGTAGAGGTGGAGTACAGTAGAGTACAGTAGAGATAGAGTACAGTGGAGCACAGTAGAGGTAGAGTAGAGTGGAGTACAGTAGAGGTAGAGTACAGTGGAGCACATTAGAGGTAGAGTACAGTGGAGTACTGTGGAGCACAGTAGAGGTGGAGTACAGTAGAGTATAGTAGAGGTAGACAACAGTAGAGTACAGTAGAGGTAGAGTACAGTGGAGTAGAGTAGAGGTAGAGTACAGTAGAGGTAGAGTACAGTGGAGTAGAGTAGAGGTAGAGTACAGTGGAGCACAGTAGAGGTAGAGTACAGTGGAGCACAGCAGAGGTAGAGTACAGTGGATCACAGTAGAGATAGAGTACAGTGGAGCACAGTAGAGGTGGAGTACAGTAGAGTACAGTAGAGATAGAGTACAGTGGAGCACAGTAGAGGTAGAGTAGAGTGGAGTACAGTAGAGGTAGAGTACAGTGGAGTAAAGTAGAGATAGAGTACAATGGAGCACAGTAGAGATAGACTAGAGTGGAGTACAGTAGAGGTAGAGTACAGTGGAGCACAGTAGAGGTAGAGTAG
Organism: Tiaroga cobitis; assembly: GCA_030578255.1. Classification (NCBI taxonomy): domain Eukaryota; kingdom Metazoa; phylum Chordata; class Actinopteri; order Cypriniformes; family Leuciscidae; genus Tiaroga; species Tiaroga cobitis. Next base: position 36,224,887 of record CM060604.1, read on the forward strand.
AGTGGATCACAGTAGAGATAGAGTACAGTGGAGTACAGTGGAGCACAGTAGAGGTGGATTACAGTAGAGTACAGTAGAGATAGAGTACAGTGGAGCACAGCAGAGGTAGAGTAGAGTGGAGTACAGTAGAGGTAGAGTACATTGGAGTAAAGTAGAGATAGAGTACAATGGAGCACAGTAGAGATAGACAAGAGTGGAGTACAGTAGAGGTAGAGTACAGTGGAGCACAGTAGAGGTAGAGTACAGTGGAGTAGAGTGGAGCACAGTAGAGGTGGAGTACAGTAGAGTACAGCAGAGGTAGAGAACAGTGGAGCACAGTAGAGGTAGAGTACAGTGGAGCACAGTAGAGGTAGAGTACAGTGGAGCACAGTAGAGGTAGAGTACAGTGGAGTACAGCGGAGCACAGTAGAGGTAGTGTAGAGTGGAGTACAGTAGAGGTAGAGAACAGTAGAGTAGAGGTAGAGTACATTGGAGTAAAGTAGAGATAGAGTACAATGGAGCACAGTAGAGATAGACTAGAGTGGAGTACAGTAGAGGTAGAGTACAGTGGAGCACAGTAGAGGTAGCGCACAGTGGAGTACAGTAGAGGTAGAGTACAGTGGATTACAGTAGAGGTAGAGTACAGTGCAGTACAGTAGAGATAGAGTACAGTGGAGCATAGTAGATGTAGAGTACAGTGGAGTACAGCGGAGCACAGTAGAGGTAGAATAGAGTGGAGTGCAGTAGAGGTAGAGTAGTGTGGAGCACAGTATAGGTAGCGCACAGTGGAGTACAGTGGAGCACAGTAGAGGTAGAGTACAGTGGAGTACAGTAGAGGTAGAGTACAGTCGAGTACAGTAGAGGTAGAGTACAGTGGAATACAGTGGAGCAAATTAGAGGTGGAGCACAGTAGAGTACAGTAGAGGTAGAGTACAGTGGAGTACAGTAGAGGTAGAGTACAGTGGAGTACAGTAGAGGTAGAGTACAGTTGAGCACAGTAGAGGTAGAGTACAGTGGAGTACAGTAGAGGCAGAGTACAGTGGAGCACAGTAGAGGTAGAGTAGAGTGGAGTACAGTGGAGCACAGTAGAGGTGGAGTACAGTAGAGTACAGTAGAGGTAGAGAACAGTAGAGTACAGTAGAGGTAGAGTACAGTGGAGCACAGTAGAGATAGAGTACAGTGGAGTAGAGTAGAGGTAGAATACAGTGGAGCACAGTAGAGGTAGAGTACAGTGGAGCACAGCAGAGGTAGAGTACAGTGGATCACAGTAGAGATAGAGTACAGTGGAGTACAGCGGAGCACAGTAGAGGTGGAGTACAGTAGAGTACAGTAGAGATAGAGTACAGTGGAGCACAGTAGAGGTAGAGTAGAGTGGAGTACAGTAGAGGTAGAGTACAGTGGAGCACATTAGAGGTAGAGTAGAATGGAGTACAGTGGAGCACAGTAGAGGTGGAGTACAGTAGAGTACAGTAGAGGTAGAGAACAGTAGAGTACAGTAGAGGTAGAGTACAGTGGAGTACAGTAGAGATAGAGTACAGTGGAGCACAGTAGAGATAGAGTACAGTGGAGTAGATTAGAGGTAGAGTACAGTGGAGCACAATAGAGGTAGAGTAGAGTGGAGTACAGTAGAGGTAGAGTACAGTGGAAGACAGTAGAGGTAGAGTACAGTGGAGTACAGTAGAGGTAGAGTACAGTGGAGCACAGTAGAGTTAGAGTACAGTGGAGTACAGTGAAGCACAGAAGAGGTGGAGTACAGTAGAGTACAGTAGAGATAGAGTACAGTGGAGCACAGTAGAGGTAGAGTACAGTGGAGCACAGCAGAGGTAGAGTACAGTGGATCACAGTAGAGATAGAGTACAGTGGAGTACAGCGGAGCACAGTAGAGGTGGAGTACAGTAGAGTACAGTAGAGATAGAGTACAGTGGAGCACAGTAGAGGTAGAGTAGAGTGGAGTACAGTAGAGGTAGAGTACAGTGAAGCACATTAGAGGTAGAGTACAGTGGAGTACAGTAGAGGTAGAGTACAGTGGAGCACAGTAGAGGTAGAGTACAGTGGAGTACAGTGGAACACAGTAGAGGTGGAGTACAGTAGAGTACAGTAGAGGTAGAGTACAGTAGAGTACAGTAGAGGTAGAGTACAGTGGATTACAGTAGAGGTAGAGTACAGTGCAGTACAGTAGAGGTAGAGTACAGTGGAGCATAGTAGATGTAGAGTACAGTGGAGTACAGCGGAGCACAGTAGAGGTAGAATAGAGTGGAGTGCAATAGAGGTAGAGTAGTGTGGAGCACAGTATAGGTAGCGCACAGTGGAGTACATTGGAGCACAGTAGAGGTAGAGTACAGTGGAGTACAGTAGAGGTAGAGTACAGTGGAATACAGTGGAGCAAATTAGAGGTGGAGCACAGTAGAGTACAGTAGAGGTAGAGTACAGTGGAGTACAGTAGAGGTAGAGTACAGTGGAGTACAGTAGAGGTAGAGTACAGTTGAGCACAGTAGAGGTAGAGTACAGTGGAGTACAGTAGAGGCAGAGTACAGTTGAGCACAGTAGAGGTAGAGTAGAGTGGAGTACAGTGGAGCACAGTAGAGGTGGAGTACAGTAGAGTACAGTAGAGGTAGAGAACAGTAGAGTACAGTAGAGGTAGAGTACAGTGGAGCACAGTAGAGATAGAGTACAGTGGAGTAGAGTAGAGGTAGAGTACAGTGGAGCACAGTAGAGGTAGAGTACAGTGGAGCACAGCAGAGGTAGAGTACAGTGGATCACAGTAGAGATAGAGTACAGTGGAGTACAGCAGAGCACAGTAGAGGTGGAGTACAGTAGAGTACAGTAGAGATAGAGTACAGTGGAGCACAGTAGAGGTAGAGTAGAGTGGAGTACAGTAGAGGTAGAGTACAGTGGAGCACATTAGAGGTAGAGTACAGTGGAGTACTGTGGAGCAAAGTAGAGGTGGAGTACAGTAGAGTATAGTAGAGGTAGACAACAGTAGAGTACAGTAGAGGTAGAGTACAGTGGAGTAGAGTAGAGGTAGAGTACAGTAGAGGTAGAGTACAGTGGAGTAGAGTAGAGGTAGAGTACAGTGGAGCACAGTAGAGGTAGAGTACAGTGGAGCACAGCAGAGGTAGAGTACAGTGGATCACAGTAGAGATAGAGTACAGTGGAGTACAGTGGAGCACAGTAGAGGTGGAGTACAGTAGAGTACAGTAGAGATAGAGTACAGTGGAGCACAGTAGAGGTAGAGTAGAGTGGAGTACAGTAGAGGTAGAGTACAGTGGAGTAAAGTAGAGATAGAGTACAATGGAGCACAGTAGAGATAGACTAGAGTGGAGTACAGTAGAGGTAGAGTACAGTGGAGCACAGTAGAGGTAGAGTAGAGTGGATCACAGTAGAGATAGAGTACAGTGGAGTACAGTGGAGCACAGTAGAGGTGGATTACAGTAGAGTACAGTAGAGATAGAGTACAGTGGAGCACAGCAGAGGTAGAGTAGAGTGGAGTACAGTAGAGGTAGAGTACATTGGAGTAAAGTAGAGATAGAGTACAATGGAGCACAGTAGAGATAGACTAGAGTGGAGTACAGTAGAGGTAGAGTACAGTGGAGCACAGTAGAGGTAGAGTACAGTGGAGTAAAGTGGAGCACAGTAGAGGTGGAGTACAGTAGAGTACAGCAGAGGTAGAGAACAGTGGAGCACAGTAGAGGTAGAGTACAGTGGAGCACAGTAGAGGTAGAGTACAGTGGAGCACAGTAGAGGTAGAGTACAGTGGAGTACAGCGGAGCACAGTAGAGGTAGTGTAGAGTGGAGTACAGTAGAGGTAGAGAACAGTAGAGTAGAGGTAGAGTACATTGGAGTAAAGTAGAGATAGAGTACAATGGAGCACAGTAGAGATAGACTAGAGTGGAGTACAGTAGAGGTAGAGTACAGTGGAGCACAGTAGAGGTAGCACACAGTGGAGTACAGTAGAGGTAGAGTACAGTGGATTACAGTAGAGGTAGAGTACAGTGCAGTACAGTAGAGGTAGAGTACAGTGGAGCATAGTAGATGTAGAGTACAGTGGAGTACAGCGGAGCACAGTAGAGGTAGAATAGAGTGGAGTGCAGTAGAGGTAGAGTAGTGTGGAGCACAGTATAGGTAGCGCACAGTGGAGTACAGTGGAGCACAGTAGAGGTAGAGTACAGTGGAGTACAGTAGAAGTAGAGTACAGTCGAGTACAGTAGAGGTAGAGTACAGTGGAATACAGTGGAGCAAATTAGAGGTGGAGCACAGTAGAGTACAGTAGAGGTAGAGTACAGTGGAGTACAGTAGAGGTAGAGTACAGTGGAGTACAGTAGAGGTAGAGTACAGTTGAGCACAGTAGAGGTAGAGTACAGTGGAGTACAGTAGAGGCAGAGTACAGTGGAGCACAGTAGAGGTAGAGTAGAGTGGAGTAGAGTGGAGCACAGTAGAGATAGAGTACAGTGGAGTAGAGTAGAGGTAGAGTACAGTGGAGCATAGTAGAGGTAGAGTACAGTGGAGCACAGCAGAGGTAGAGTACAGTGGATCACAGTAGAGATAGAGTACAGTGGAGTACAGCGGAGCACAGTAGAGGTGGAGTACAGTAGAGTACAGTAGAGATAGAGTACAGTGGAGCACAGTAGAGGTAGAGTAGAGTGGAGTACAGTAGAGGTAGAGTACAGTGGAGCACATTAGAGGTAGAGTACAGTGGAGTACTGTGGAGCACAGTAGAGGTGGAGTACAGTAGAGTATAGTAGAGGTAGACAACAGTAGAGTACAGTAGAGGTAGAGTACAGTGGAGTAAAGTAGAGGTAGAGTACAGTAGAGGTAGAGTACAGTGGAGTAGAGTAGAGGTAGAGTACAGTGGAGCACAGTAGAGGTAGAGTACAGTGGAGCACAGCAGAGGTAGAGTACAGTGGATCACAGTAGAGATAGAGTACAGTGGAGTACAGTGGAGCACAGTAGAGGTGGAGTACAGTAGAGTACAGTAGAGATAGAGTACAGTGGAGCACAGTAGAGGTAGAGTAGAGTGGAGTACAGTAGAGGTAGAGTACAGTGGAGTAAAGTAGAGACAGAGTACAATGGAGCACAGTAGAGATAGACTAGAGTGGAGTACAGTAGAGGTAGAGTACAGTGGAGCACAGTAGAGGTAGAGTAGAGTGGATCACAGTAGAGATAGAGTACAGTGGAGTACAGTGGAGCACAGTAGAGGTGGATTACAGTAGAGTACAGTAGAGATAGAGTACAGTGGAGCACAGCAGAGGTAGAGTAGAGTTTAGTACAGTAGAGGTAGAGTACATTGGAGTAAAGTAGAGATAGAGTACAATGGAGCACAGTAGAGAATGACTAGAGTGGAGTACAGTAGAGGTAGAGTACAGTGGAGCACAGTAGAGGTAGAGTACAGTGGAGTACAGTGGAGCACAGTAGAGGTGGAGTACAGTAAAGTACAGCAGAGGTAGAGAACAGTGGAGCACAGTAGAGGTAGAGTACAGTGGAGCACAGTAGAGGTAGAGTACAGTGGAGCACAGTAGAGGTAGAGTACAGTGGAGTACAGCGGAGCACAGTAGAGGTAGTGTAGAGTGGAGTACAGTAGAGGTAGAGAACAGTAGAGTAGAGGTAGAGTACATTGGAGTAAAGTAGAGATAGAGTACAATGGAGCACAGTAGAGATAGACTAGAGTGGAGTACAGTAGAGGTAGAGTACAGTGGAGCACAGTAGAGGTAGCGCACAGTGGAGTACAGTAGAGGTAGAGTACAGTGCAGTACAGTAGAGGTAGAGTACAGTGGAGCATAGTAGATGTAGAGTACAGTGGAGTACAGCGGAGCACAGTAGAGGTAGAATAGAGTGGAGTGCAGTAGAGGTAGAGTAGTGTGGAGCACAGTAGAGGTAGAGAACAGTGGAGCACAGTAGAGGTAGAGTACAGTGGAGTACAGTAGAGGTAGAGTACAGTGGAGCAGGGTAGAGGTAGCGTACCGTGGAGTACAGTAGAGGTAGAGTACAGTGGAGTACAGAAGAGGTAGAGTACAGTGGAGCACAGTAGAGGTAGCGTACAGTGGAGCACAGTAGAGTTAGAGTAGAGTGGAGTACAGTAGAGGTAGAGTACAGTGGAGCACAATAGAGGTAGAGTACAGTGGATCAAAGTAGAGATAGAGTACAGTGGAGTACAGTGGAGCACAGTAGAGGTAGAGTACAGTAGAGTACAGTGAAGGACAGTAGAGGTAGAGTTCGGTGGAGTACAGTAGAGGTAGAGTACAGTGGAGTACAGTAGCGGTAGAGTACAGTGGAGTACAGTGGAGCGCATTAGAGGTGGAGTACAGTAGAGTACAGTAGAGGTAGAGTACAGTGGAGTACAGTAGAGGTAGAGTACAGTGGAGTACAGTAGAGGTTGAGTACAGTGGAGCACAGTAGAGGTAGAGTACAGTGGAGTACAGCGGAGCACAGTAGAGGTGGAGTACAGTAGAGTACAGTAGAGATAGAGTACAGTGGAGCACAGTAGAGGTAGAGTAGAGTGGAGTACAGTAGAGGTAGAGTACAGTGGAGCACATTAGAGGTAGAGTACAGTGGAGTACAGTAGAGGTAGAGTACAGTGGAGTACAGTAGAGATAGAGTACAGTGGAGCACAGTAGAGATAGAGTACAGTGGAGTAGATTAGAGGTAGAGTACAGTGGAGCACAATAGAGGTAGAGTAGAGTGGAGTACAGTAGAGGTAGAGTACAGTGGAAGACAGTAGAGGTAGAGTACAGTGGAGTACAGTAGAGGTAGAGTACAGTGGAGCACAGTAGAGTTAGAGTACAGTGGAGTACAGTGAAGCACAGAAGAGGTGGAGTACAGTAGAGTACAGTAGAGATAGAGTACAGTGGAGCACAGTAGAGGTAGAGTACAGTGGAGCACAGCAGAGGTAGAGTACAGTGGATCACAGTAGAGATAGAGTACAGTGGAGTACAGCGGAGCACAGTAGAGGTGGAGTACAGTAGAGTACAGTAGAGATAGAGTACAGTGGAGCACAGTAGAGGTAGAGTAGAGTGGAGTACAGTAGAGGTAGAGTACAGTGAAGCACATTAGAGGTAGAGTACAGTGGAGTACATTAGAGGTAGAGTACAGTGGAGCACAGTAGAGGTAGAGTACAGTGGAGTACAGTGGAGCACAGTAGAGGTGGAGTACAGTAGAGTACAGTAGAGGTAGAGTACAGTAGAGTACAGTAGAGGTAGAGTACAGTGGATTACAGTAGAGGTAGAGTACAGTGCAGTACAGTAGAGGTAGAGTACAGTGGAGCATAGTAGATGTAGAGTACAGTGGAGTACAGCGGAGCACAGTAGAGGTAGAATAGAGTGGAGTGCAGTAGAGGTAGAGTAGTGTGGAGCACAGTATAGGTAGCGCACAGTGGAGTACAGTAGAGGTAGAGTACAGTGGAATACAGTGGAGCAAATTAGAGGTGGAGCACAGTAGAGTACAGTAGAGGTAGAGTACAGTGGAGTACAGTAGAGGTAGAGTACAGTGGAGTACAGTAGAGGTAGAGTACAGTTGAGCACAGTAGAGGTAGAGTACAGTGGAGTACAGTAGAGGCAGAGTACAGTGGAGCACAGTAGAGGTAGAGTAGAGTGGAGTACAGTGGAGCACAGTAGAGGTGGAGTACAGTAGAGTACAGTAGAGGTAGAGAACAGTAGAGTACAGTAGAGGTAGAGTACAGTGGAGCACAGTAGAGATAGAGTACAGTGGAGTAGAGTAGAGGTAGAGTACAGTGGAGCACAGTAGAGGTAGAGTACAGTGGAGCACAGCAGAGGTAGAGTACAGTGGATCACAGTAGAGATAGAGTACAGTGGAGTACAGCGGAGCACAGTAGAGGTGGAGTACAGTAGAGTACAGTAGAGATAGAGTACAGTGGAGCACAGTAGAGGTAGAGTAGAGTGGAGTACAGTAGAGGTAGAGTACAGTGGAGCACATTAGAGGTAGAGTACAGTGGAGTACTGTGGAGCACAGTAGAGGTGGAGTACAGTAGAGTATAGTAGAGGTAGACAACAGTAGAGTACAGTAGAGGTAGAGTACAGTGGAGTAGAGTAGAGGTAGAGTACAGTGGAGTAGAGTAGAGGTAGAGTACAGTGGAGCACAGTAGAGGTAGAGTACAGTGGAGCACAGCAGAGGTAGAGTACAGTGGATCACAGTAGAGATAGAGTACAGTGGAGCACAGTAGAGGTGGAGTACAGTAGAGTACAGTAGAGATAGAGTACAGTGGAGCACAGTAGAGGTAGAGTAGAGTGGAGTACAGTAGAGGTAGAGTACAGTGGAGTAAAGTAGAGATAGAGTACAATGGAGCACAGTAGAGATAGACTAGAGTGGAGTACAGTAGAGGTAGAGTACAGTGGAGCATAGTAGAGGTAGAGTAGAGTGGATCACAGTAGAGATAGAGTACAGTGGAGTACAGTGGAGCACAGTAGAGGTGGATTACAGTAGAGTACAATAGAGATAGAGTACAGTGGAGCACAGCAGAGGTAGAGTAGAGTGGAGTACAGTAGAGGTAGAGTACATTGGAGTAAAGTAGAGATAGAGTACAATGGAGCACAGTAGAGATAGACTAGAGTGGAGTACAGTAGAGGTAGAGTACAGTGGAGCACAGTAGAGGTAGAGTACAGTGGAGTAGAGTGGAGCACAGTAGAGGTGGAGTACAGTAGAGTACAGCAGAGGTAGAGAACAGTGGAGCACAGTAGAGGTAGAGTACAGTGGAGCACAGTAGAGGTAGAGTACAGTGGAGCACAGTAGAGGTAGAGTACAGTGGAGTACAGCGGAGCACAGTAGAGGTAGTGTAGAGTGGAGTACAGTAGAGGTAGAGAACAGTAGAGTAGAGGTAGAGTACATTGGAGTAAAGTAGAGATAGAGTACAATGGAGCACAGTAGAGATAGACTAGAGTGGAGTACAGTAGAGGTAGAGTACAGTGGAGCACAGTAGAGGTAGCGCACAGTGGAGTACAGTAGAGGTAGAGTACAGTGGATTACAGTAGAGGTAGAGTACAGTGCAGTACAGTAGAGGTAGAGTACAGTGGAGCATAGTAGATGTAGAGTACAGTGGAGTACAGCGGAGCACAGTAGAGGTAGAATAGAGTGGAGTGCAGTAGAGGTAGAGTAGTGTGGAGCACAGTATAGGTAGCGCACAGTGGAGTACAGTGGAGCACAGTAGAGGTAGAGTACAGTGGAGTACAGTAGAGGTAGAGTACAGTCGAGTACAGTAGAGGTAGAGTACAGTGGAATACAGTGGAGCAAATTAGAGGTGGAGCACAGTAGAGTACAGTAGAGGTAGAGTACAGTGGAGTACAGTAGAGGTAGAGTACAGTGGAGTACAGTAGAGGTAGAGTACAGTTGAGCACAGTAGAGGTAGAGTACAGTGGAGTACAGTAGAGGCAGAGTACAGTGGAGCACAGTAGAGGTAGAGTAGAGTGGAGTACAGTGGAGCACAGTAGAGGTGGAGTACAGTAGAGTACAGTAGAGGTAGAGAACAGTAGAGTACAGTAGAGGTAGAGTACAGTGGAGCACAGTAGAGATAGAGTACAGTGGAGTAGAGTAGAGGTAGAGTACAGTGGAGCACAGTAGAGGTAGAGTACAGTGGAGCACAGCAGAGGTAGAGTACAGTGGATCACAGTAGAGATAGAGTACAGTGGAGTACAGCGGAGCACAGTAGAGGTGGAGTACAGTAGAGTACAGTAGAGATAGAGTACAGTGGAGCACAGTAGAGGTAGAGTAGAGTGGAGTACAGTAGAGGTAGAGTACAGTGGAGCACATTAGAGGTAGAGTAGAGTGGAGTACAGTGGAGCACAGTAGAGGTGGAGTACAGTAGAGTACAGTAGAGGTAGAGAACAGTAGAGTACAGTAGAGGTAGAGTACAGTGGAGTACAGTAGAGATAGAGTACAGTGGAGCACAGTAGAGATAGAGTACAGTGGAGTAGATTAGAGGTAGAGTACAGTGGAGCACAATAGAGGTAGAGTAGAGTGGAGTACAGTAGAGGTAGAGTACAGTGGAAGACAGTAGAGGTAGAGTACAGTGGAGTACAGTAGAGGTAGAGTACAGTGGAGCACAGTAGAGTTAGAGTACAGTGGAGTACAGTGAAGCACAGAAGAGGTGGAGTACAGTAGAGTACAGTAGAGATAGAGTACAGTGGAGCACAGTAGAGGTAGAGTACAGTGGAGCACAGCAGAGGTAGAGTACAGTGGATCACAGTAGAGATAGAGTACAGTGGAGTACAGCGGAGCACAGTAGAGGTGGAGTACAGTAGAGTACAGTAGAGATAGAGTACAGTGGAGCACAGTAGAGGTAGAGTAGAGTGGAGTACAGTAGAGGTAGAGTACAGTGAAGCACATTAGAGGTAGAGTACAGTGGAGTACAGTAGAGGTAGAGTACAGTGGAGCACAGTAGAGGTAGAGTACAGTGGAGTACAGTGGAGCACAGTAGAGGTGGAGTACAGTAGAGTACAGTAGAGGTAGAGTACAGTAGAGTACAGTAGAGGTAGAGTACAGTGGATTACAGTAGAGGTAGAGTACAGTGCAGTACAGTAGAGGTAGAGTACAGTGGAGCATAGTATATGTAGAGTACAGTGGAGTACAGCGGAGCACAGTAGAGGTAGAATAGAGTGGAGTGCAGTAGAGGTAGAGTAGTGTGGAGCACAGTATAGGTAGCGCACAGTGGAGTACATTGGAGCACAGTAGAGGTAGAGTACAGTGGAGTACAGTAGAGGTAGAGTACAGTGGAATACAGTGGAGCAAATTAGAGGTGGAGCACAGTAGAGTACAGTAGAGGTAGAGTACAGTGGAGTACAGTAGAGGTAGAGTACAGTGGAGTACAGTAGAGGTAGAGTACAGTTGAGCACAGTAGAGGTAGAGTACAGTGGAGTACAGTAGAGGCAGAGTACAGTGGAGCACAGTAGAGGTAGAGTAGAGTGGAGTACAGTGGAGCACAGTAGAGGTGGAGTACAGTAGAGTACAGTAGAGGTAGAGAACAGTAGAGTACAGTAGAGGTAGAGTACAGTGGAGCACAGTAGAGATAGAGTACAGTGGAGTAGAGTAGAGGTAGAGTACAGTGGAGCACAGTAGAGGTAGAGTACAGTGGAGCACAGCAGAGGTAGAGTACAGTGGATCACAGTAGAGATAGAGTACAGTGGAGTACAGCAGAGCACAGTAGAGGTGGAGTACAGTAGAGTACAGTAGAGATAGAGTACAGTGGAGCACAGTAGAGGTAGAGTAGAGTGGAGTACAGTAGAGGTAGAGTACAGTGGAGCACATTAGAGGTAGAGTACAGTGGAGTACTGTGGAGCACAGTAGAGGTGGAGTACAGTAGAGTATAGTAGAGGTAGACAACAGTAGAGTACAGTAGAGGTAGAGTACAGTGGAGTAGAGTAGAGGTAGAGTACAGTAGAGGTAGAGTACAGTGGAGTAGAGTAGAGGTAGAGTACAGTGGAGCACAGTAGAGGTAGAGTACAGTGGAGCACAGCAGAGGTAGAGTACAGTGGATCACAGTAGAGATAGAGTACAGTGGAGTACAGTGGAGCACAGTAGAGGTGGAGTACAGTAGAGTACAGTAGAGATAGAGTACAGTGGAGCACAGTAGAGGTAGAGTAGAGTGGAGTACAGTAGAGGTAGAGTACAGTGGAGTAAAGTAGAGATAGAGTACAATGGAGCACAGTAGAGATAGACTAGAGTGGAGTACAGTAGAGGTAGAGTACAGTGGAGCACAGTAGAGGTAGAGTAGAGTGGATCACAGTAGAGATAGAGTACAGTGGAGTACAGTGGAGCACAGTAGAGGTGGATTACAGTAGAGTACAGTAGAGATAGAGTACAGTGGAGCACAGCAGAGGTAGAGTAGAGTGGAGTACAGTAGAGGTAGAGTACATTGGAGTAAAGTAGAGATAGAGTACAATGGAGCACAGTAGAGATAGACTAGAGTGGAGTACAGTAGAGGTAGAGTACAGTGGAGCACACTAGAGGTAGAGTACAGTGGAGTACAGTGGAGCACAGTAGAGGTGGAGTACAGTAGAGTACAGCAGAGGTAGAGAACAGTGGAGCACAGTAGAGGTAGAGTACAGTGGAGCACAGTAGAGGTAGAGTACAGTGGAGCACAGTAGAGGTAGAGTACAGTGGAGTACAGCGGAGCACAGTAGAGATAGTGTAGAGTGGAGTACAGTAGAGGTAGAGAACAGTAGAGTAGAGGTAGAGTACATTGGAGTAAAGTAGAGATAGAGTACAATGGAGCACAGTAGAGATAGACTAGAGTGGAGTACAGTAGAGGTAGAGTACAGTGGATCACAGTAGAGATAGAGTACAGTGGAGTACAGTGGAGCACAGTAGAGGTGGAGTACAGTAGAGTACAGTAGAGATAGAGTACAGTGGAGCACAGTAGAGGTAGAGTAGAGTGGAGTACAGTAGAGGTAGAGTACAGTGGAGTAAAGTAGAGACAGAGTACAATGGAGCACAGTAGAGATAGACTAGAGTGGAGTACAGTAGAGGTAGAGTACAGTGGAGCACAGTAGAGGTAGAGTAGAGTGGATCACAGTAGAGATAGAGTACAGTGGAGTACAGTGGAGCACAGTAGAGGTGGATTACAGTAGAGTACAGTAGAGATAGAGTACAGTGGAGCACAGCAGAGGTAGAGTAGAGTTTAGTACAGTAGAGGTAGAGTACATTGGAGTAAAGTAGAGATAGAGTACAATGGAGCACAGTAGAGAATGACTAGAGTGGAGTACAGTAGAGGTAGAGTACAGTGGGGCACAGTAGAGGTAGAGTACAGTGGAGTACAGTGGAGCACAGTAGAGGTGGAGTACAGTAAAGTACAGCAGAGGTAGAGAACAGTGGAGCACAGTAGAGGTAGAGTACAGTGGAGCACAGTAGAGGTAGAGTACAGTGGAGCACAGTAGAGGTAGAGTACAGTGGAGTACAGCGGAGCACAGTAGAGGTAGTGTAGAGTGGAGTACAGTAGAGGTAGAGAACAGTAGAGTAGAGGTAGAGTACATTGGAGTAAAGTAGAGATAGAGTACAATGGAGCACAGTAGAGATAGACTAGAGTGGAGTACAGTAGAGGTAGAGTACAGTGGAGCACAGTAGAGGTAGCGCACAGTGGAGTACAGTAGAGGTAGAGTACAGTGCAGTACAGTAGAGGTAGAGTACAGTGGAGCATAGTAGATGTAGAGTACAGTGGAGTACAGCGGAGCACAGTAGAGGTAGAATAGAGTGGAGTGCAGTAGAGGTAGAGTAGTGTGGAGCACAGTAGAGGTAGAGAACAGTGGAGCACAGTAGAGGTAGAGTACAGTGGAGTACAGTAGAGGTAGAGTACAGTGGAGCAGGGTAGAGGTAGCGTACCGTGGAGTACAGTAGAGGTAGAGTACAGTGGAGTACAGAAGAGGTAGAGTACAGTGGAGCACAGTAGAGGTAGCGTACAGTGGAGCACAGTAGAGTTAGAGTAGAGTGGAGTACAGTAGAGGTAGAGTACAGTGGAGCACAATAGAGGTAGAGTACAGTGGATCAAAGTAGAGATAGAGTACAGTGGAGTACAGTGGAGCAGAGTAGAGGTAGAGTACAGTAGAGTACAGTGAAGGACAGTAGAGGTAGAGTTCGGTGGAGTACAGTAGAGGTAGAGTACAGTGGAGTACAGTAGCGGTAGAGTACAGTGGAGTACAGTGGAGCGCATTAGAGGTGGAGTACAGTAGAGTACAGTAGAGGTAGAGTACAGTGGAGTACAGTAGAGGTAGAGTACAGTGGAGTACAGTAGAGGTTGAGTACAGTGGAGCACAGTAGAGGTAGAGTACAGTGGAGTACAGCGGAGCACAGTAGAGGTGGAGTACAGTAGAGTACAGTAGAGATAGAGTACAGTGGAGCACAGTAGAGGTAGAGTAGAGTGGAGTACAGTAGAGGTAGAGTACAGTGGAGCACATTAGAGGTAGAGTACAGTGGAGTACAGTAGAGGTAGAGTACAGTGGAGTACAGTAGAGATAGAGTACAGTGGAGCACAGTAGAGATAGAGTACAGTGGAGTAGATTAGAGGTAGAGTACAGTGGAGCACAATAGAGGTAGAGTAGAGTGGAGTACAGTAGAGGTAGAGTACAGTGGAAGACAGTAGAGGTAGAGTACAGTGGAGTACAGTAGAGGTAGAGTACAGTGGAGCACAGTAGAGTTAGAGTACAGTGGAGTACAGTGAAGCACAGAAGAGGTGGAGTACAGTAGAGTACAGTAGAGATAGAGTACAGTGGAGCACAGTAGAGGTAGAGTACAGTGGAGCACAGCAGAGGTAGAGTACAGTGGATCACAGTAGAGATAGAGTACAGTGGAGTACAGCGGAGCACAGTAGAGGTGGAGTACAGTAGAGTACAGTAGAGATAGAGTACAGTGGAGCACAGTAGAGGTAGAGTAGAGTGGAGTACAGTAGAGGTAGAGTACAGTGAAGCACATTAGAGGTAGAGTACAGTGGAGTACATTAGAGGTAGAGTACAGTGGAGCACAGTAGAGGTAGAGTACAGTGGAGTACAGTGGAGCACAGTAGAGGTGGAGTACAGTAGAGTACAGTAGAGGTAGAGTACAGTAGAGTACAGTAGAGGTAGAGTACAGTGGATTACAGTAGAGGTAGAGTACAGTGCAGTACAGTAGAGGTAGAGTACAGTGGAGCATAGTAGATGTAGAGTACAGTGGAGTACAGCGGAGCACAGTAGAGGTAGAATAGAGTGGAGTGCAGTAGAGGTAGAGTAGTGTGGAGCACAGTATAGGTAGCGCACAGTGGAGTACAGTAGAGGTAGAGTACAGTGGAATACAGTGGAGCAAATTAGAGGTGGAGCACAGTAGAGTACAGTAGAGGTAGAGTACAGTGGAGTACAGTAGAGGTAGAGTACAGTGGAGTACAGTAGAGGTAGAGTACAGTTGAGCACAGTAGAGGTAGAGTACAGTGGAGTACAGTAGAGGCAGAGTACAGTGGAGCACAGTAGAGGTAGAGTAGAGTGGAGTACAGTGGAGCACAGTAGAGGTGGAGTACAGTAGAGTACAGTAGAGGTAGAGAACAGTAGAGTACAGTAGAGGTAGAGTACAGTGGAGCACAGTAGAGATAGAGTACAGTGGAGTAGAGTAGAGGTAGAGTACAGTGTAGCACAATAGAGGTAGAGTAGAGTGGAGTACAGTGGAGCACAGTAGAGGTGGAGTACAGTGGAGCACAGTAGAGGTAGAGTAGAGTGGAGTACAGTAGAGGTAGAGTACAGTGGAGCACATTAGAGGTAGAGTACAGTGGAGTACTGTGGAGCACAGTAGAGGTGGAGTACAGTAGAGTATAGTAGAGGTAGACAACAGTAGAGTACAGTAGAGGTAGAGTACAGTGGAGTAAAGTAGAGGTAGAGTACAGTAGAGGTAGAGTACAGTGGAGTAGAGTAGAGGTAGAGTACAGTGGAGCACAGTAGAGGTAGAGTACAGTGGAGCACAGCAGAGGTAGAGTACAGTGGATCACAGTAGAGATAGAGTACAGTGGAGTACAGTGGAGCACAGTAGAGGTGGAGTACAGTAGAGTACAGTAGAGATAGAGTACAGTGGAGCACAGTAGAGGTAGAGTAGAGTGGAGTACAGTAGAGGTAGAGTACAGTGGAGTAAAGTAGAGACAGAGTACAATGGAGCACAGTAGAGATAGACTAGAGTGGAGTACAGTAGAGGTAGAGTACAGTGGAGCACAGTAGAGGTAGAGTAGAGTGGATCACAGTAGAGATAGAGTACAGTGGAGTACAGTGGAGCACAGTAGAGGTGGATTACAGTAGAGTACAGTAGAGATAGAGTACAGTGGAGCACAGCAGAGGTAGAGTAGAGTTTAGTACAGTAGAGGTAGAGTACATTGGAGTAAAGTAGAGATAGAGTACAATGGAGCACAGTAGAGAATGACTAGAGTGGAGTACAGTAGAGGTAGAGTACAGTGGAGCACAGTAGAGGTAGAGTACAGTGGAGTACAGTGGAGCACAGTAGAGGTGGAGTACAGTAAAGTACAGCAGAGGTAGAGAACAGTGGAGCACAGTAGAGGTAGAGTACAGTGGAGCACAGTAGAGGTAGAGTACAGTGGAGCACAGTAGAGGTAGAGTACAGTGGAGTACAGCGGAGCACAGTAGAGGTAGTGTAGAGTGGAGTACAGTAGAGGTAGAGAACAGTAGAGTAGAGGTAGAGTACATTGGAGTAAAGTAGAGATAGAGTACAATGGAGCACAGTAGAGATAGACTAGAGTGGAGTACAGTAGAGGTAGAGTACAGTGGAGCACAGTAGAGGTAGCGCACAGTGGAGTACAGTAGAGGTAGAGTACAGTGCAGTACAGTAGAGGTAGAGTACAGTGGAGCATAGTAGATGTAGAGTACAGTGGAGTACAGCGGAGCACAGTAGAGGTAGAATAGAGTGGAGTGCAGTAGAGGTAGAGTAGTGTGGAGCACAGTAGAGGTAGAGAACAGTGGAGCACAGTAGAGGTAGAGTACAGTGGAGTACAGTAGAGGTAGAGTACAGTGGAGCAGGGTAGAGGTAGCGTACCGTGGAGTACAGTAGAGGTAGAGTACAGTGGAGTACAGAAGAGGTAGAGTACAGTGGAGCACAGTAGAGGTAGCGTACAGTGGAGCACAGTAGAGTTAGAGTAGAGTGGAGTACAGTAGAGGTAGAGTACAGTGGAGCACAATAGAGGTAGAGTACAGTGGATCAAAGTAGAGATAGAGTACAGTGGAGTACAGTGGAGCAGAGTAGAGGTAGAGTACAGTAGAGTACAGTGAAGGACAGTAGAGGTAGAGTTCGGTGGAGTACAGTAGAGGTAGAGTACAGTGGAGTACAGTAGCGGTAGAGTACAGTGGAGTACAGTGGAGCGCATTAGAGGTGGAGTACAGTAGAGGTAGAGTACAGTGGAGTACAGTAGAGGTAGAGTACAGTCGAGTACAGTAGAGGTAGAGTACAGTGGAATACAGTGGAGCAAATTAGAGGTGGAGCACAGTAGAGTACAGTAGAGGTAGAGTACAGTGGAGTACAGTAGAGGTAGAGTACAGTGGAGTACAGTAGAGGTAGAGTACAGTTGAGCACAGTAGAGGTAGAGTACAGTGGAGTACAGTAGAGGCAGAGTACAGTGGAGCACAGTAGAGGTAGAGTAGAGTGGAGTACAGTGGAGCACAGTAGAGGTGGAGTACAGTAGAGTACAGTAGAGGTAGAGAACAGTAGAGTACAGTAGAGGTAGAGTACAGTGGAGCACAGTAGAGATAGAGTACAGTGGAGTAGAGTAGAGGTAGAATACAGTGGAGCACAGTAGAGGTAGAGTACAGTGGAGCACAGCAGAGGTAGAGTACAGTGGATCACAGTAGAGATAGAGTACAGTGGAGTACAGCGGAGCACAGTAGAGGTGGAGTACAGTAGAGTACAGTAGAGATAGAGTACAGTGGAGCACAGTAGAGGTAGAGTAGAGTGGAGTACAGTAGAGGTAGAGTACAGTGGAGCACATTAGAGGTAGAGTAGAATGGAGTACAGTGGAGCACAGTAGAGGTGGAGTACAGTAGAGTACAGTAGAGGTAGAGAACAGTAGAGTACAGTAGAGGTAGAGTACAGTGGAGTACAGTAGAGATAGAGTACAGTGGAGCACAGTAGAGATAGAGTACAGTGGAGTAGATTAGAGGTAGAGTACAGTGGAGCACAATAGAGGTAGAGTAGAGTGGAGTACAGTAGAGGTAGAGTACAGTGGAAGACAGTAGAGGTAGAGTACAGTGGAGTACAGTAGAGGTAGAGTACAGTGGAGCACAGTAGAGTTAGAGTACAGTGGAGTACAGTGAAGCACAGAAGAGGTGGAGTACAGTAGAGTACAGTAGAGATAGAGTACAGTGGAGCACAGTAGAGGTAGAGTACAGTGGAGCACAGCAGAGGTAGAGTACAGTGGATCACAGTAGAGATAGAGTACAGTGGAGTACAGCGGAGCACAGTAGAGGTGGAGTACAGTAGAGTACAGTAGAGATAGAGTACAGTGGAGCACAGTAGAGGTAGAGTAGAGTGGAGTACAGTAGAGGTAGAGTACAGTGAAGCACATTAGAGGTAGAGTACAGTGGAGTACAGTAGAGGTAGAGTACAGTGGAGCACAGTAGAGGTAGAGTACAGTGGAGTACAGTGGAACACAGTAGAGGTGGAGTACAGTAGAGTACAGTAGAGGTAGAGTACAGTAGAGTACAGTAGAGGTAGAGTACAGTGGATTACAGTAGAGGTAGAGTACAGTGCAGTACAGTAGAGGTAGAGTACAGTGGAGCATAGTAGATGTAGAGTACAGTGGAGTACAGCGGAGCACAGTAGAGGTAGAATAGAGTGGAGTGCAATAGAGGTAGAGTAGTGTGGAGCACAGTATAGGTAGCGCACAGTGGAGTACATTGGAGCACAGTAGAGGTAGAGTACAGTGGAGTACAGTAGAGGTAGAGTACAGTGGAATACAGTGGAGCAAATTAGAGGTGGAGCACAGTAGAGTACAGTAGAGGTAGAGTACAGTGGAGTACAGTAGAGGTAGAGTACAGTGGAGTACAGTAGAGGTAGAGTACAGTTGAGCACAGTAGAGGTAGAGTACAGTGGAGTACAGTAGAGGCAGAGTACAGTTGAGCACAGTAGAGGTAGAGTAGAGTGGAGTACAGTGGAGCACAGTAGAGGTGGAGTACAGTAGAGTACAGTAGAGGTAGAGAACAGTAGAGTACAGTAGAGGTAGAGTACAGTGGAGCACAGTAGAGATAGAGTACAGTGGAGTAGAGTAGAGGTAGAGTACAGTGGAGCACAGTAGAGGTAGAGTACAGTGGAGCACAGCAGAGGTAGAGTACAGTGGATCACAGTAGAGATAGAGTACAGTGGAGTACAGCAGAGCACAGTAGAGGTGGAGTACAGTAGAGTACAGTAGAGATAGAGTACAGTGGAGCACAGTAGAGGTAGAGTAGAGTGGAGTACAGTAGAGGTAGAGTACAGTGGAGCACATTAGAGGTAGAGTACAGTGGAGTACTGTGGAGCAAAGTAGAGGTGGAGTACAGTAGAGTATAGTAGAGGTAGACAACAGTAGAGTACAGTAGAGGTAGAGTACAGTGGAGTAGAGTAGAGGTAGAGTACAGTAGAGGTAGAGTACAGTGGAGTAGAGTAGAGGTAGAGTACAGTGGAGCACAGTAGAGGTAGAGTACAGTGGAGCACAGCAGAGGTAGAGTACAGTGGATCACAGTAGAGATAGAGTACAGTGGAGTACAGTGGAGCACAGTAGAGGTGGAGTACAGTAGAGTACAGTAGAGATAGAGTACAGTGGAGCACAGTAGAGGTAGAGTAGAGTGGAGTACAGTAGAGGTAGAGTACAGTGGAGTAAAGTAGAGATAGAGTACAATGGAGCACAGTAGAGATAGACTAGAGTGGAGTACAGTAGAGGTAGAGTACAGTGGAGCACAGTAGAGGTAGAGTAGAGTGGATCACAGTAGAGATAGAGTACAGTGGAGTACAGTGGAGCACAGTAGAGGTGGATTACAGTAGAGTACAGTAGAGATAGAGTACAGTGGAGCACAGCAGAGGTAGAGTAGAGTGGAGTACAGTAGAGGTAGAGTACATTGGAGTAAAGTAGAGATAGAGTACAATGGAGCACAGTAGAGATAGACTAGAGTGGAGTACAGTAGAGGTAGAGTACAGTGGAGCACAGTAGAGGTAGAGTACAGTGGAGTAAAGTGGAGCACAGTAGAGGTGGAGTACAGTAGAGTACAGCAGAGGTAGAGAACAGTGGAGCACAGTAGAGGTAGAGTACAGTGGAGCACAGTAGAGGTAGAGTACAGTGGAGCACAGTAGAGGTAGAGTACAGTGGAGTACAGCGGAGCACAGTAGAGGTAGTGTAGAGTGGAGTACAGTAGAGGTAGAGAACAGTAGAGTAGAGGTAGAGTACATTGGAGTAAAGTAGAGATAGAGTACAATGGAGCACAGTAGAGATAGACTAGAGTGGAGTACAGTAGAGGTAGAGTACAGTGGAGCACAGTAGAGGTAGCACACAGTGGAGTACAGTAGAGGTAGAGTACAGTGGATTACAGTAGAGGTAGAGTACAGTGCAGTACAGTAGAGGTAGAGTACAGTGGAGCATAGTAGATGTAGAGTACAGTGGAGTACAGCGGAGCACAGTAGAGGTAGAATAGAGTGGAGTGCAGTAGAGGTAGAGTAGTGTGGAGCACAGTATAGGTAGCGCACAGTGGAGTACAGTGGAGCACAGTAGAGGTAGAGTACAGTGGAGTACAGTAGAAGTAGAGTACAGTCGAGTACAGTAGAGGTAGAGTACAGTGGAATACAGTGGAGCAAATTAGAGGTGGAGCACAGTAGAGTACAGTAGAGGTAGAGTACAGTGGAGTACAGTAGAGGTAGAGTACAGTGGAGTACAGTAGAGGTAGAGTACAGTTGAGCACAGTAGAGGTAGAGTACAGTGGAGTACAGTAGAGGCAGAGTACAGTGGAGCACAGTAGAGGTAGAGTAGAGTGGAGTAGAGTGGAGCACAGTAGAGATAGAGTACAGTGGAGTAGAGTAGAGGTAGAGTACAGTGGAGCATAGTAGAGGTAGAGTACAGTGGAGCACAGCAGAGGTAGAGTACAGTGGATCACAGTAGAGATAGAGTACAGTGGAGTACAGCGGAGCACAGTAGAGGTGGAGTACAGTAGAGTACAGTAGAGATAGAGTACAGTGGAGCACAGTAGAGGTAGAGTAGAGTGGAGTACAGTAGAGGTAGAGTACAGTGGAGCACATTAGAGGTAGAGTACAGTGGAGTACTGTGGAGCACAGTAGAGGTGGAGTACAGTAGAGTATAGTAGAGGTAGACAACAGTAGAGTACAGTAGAGGTAGAGTACAGTGGAGTAAAGTAGAGGTAGAGTACAGTAGAGGTAGAGTACAGTGGAGTAGAGTAGAGGTAGAGTACAGTGGAGCACAGTAGAGGTAGAGTACAGTGGAGCACAGCAGAGGTAGAGTACAGTGGATCACAGTAGAGATAGAGTACAGTGGAGTACAGTGGAGCACAGTAGAGGTGGAGTACAGTAGAGTACAGTAGAGATAGAGTACAGTGGAGCACAGTAGAGGTAGAGTAGAGTGGAGTACAGTAGAGGTAGAGTACAGTGGAGTAAAGTAGAGACAGAGTACAATGGAGCACAGTAGAGATAGACTAGAGTGGAGTACAGTAGAGGTAGAGTACAGTGGAGCACAGTAGAGGTAGAGTAGAGTGGATCACAGTAGAGATAGAGTACAGTGGAGTACAGTGGAGCACAGTAGAGGTGGATTACAGTAGAGTACAGTAGAGATAGAGTACAGTGGAGCACAGCAGAGGTAGAGTAGAGTTTAGTACAGTAGAGGTAGAGTACATTGGAGTAAAGTAGAGATAGAGTACAATGGAGCACAGTAGAGAATGACTAGAGTGGAGTACAGTAGAGGTAGAGTACAGTGGAGCACAGTAGAGGTAGAGTACAGTGGAGTACAGTGGAGCACAGTAGAGGTGGAGTACAGTAAAGTACAGCAGAGGTAGAGAACAGTGGAGCACAGTAGAGGTAGAGTACAGTGGAGCACAGTAGAGGTAGAGTACAGTGGAGCACAGTAGAGGTAGAGTACAGTGGAGTACAGCGGAGCACAGTAGAGGTAGTGTAGAGTGGAGTACAGTAGAGGTAGAGAACAGTAGAGTAGAGGTAGAGTACATTGGAGTAAAGTAGAGATAGAGTACAATGGAGCACAGTAGAGATAGACTAGAGTGGAGTACAGTAGAGGTAGAGTACAGTGGAGCACAGTAGAGGTAGCGCACAGTGGAGTACAGTAGAGGTAGAGTACAGTGCAGTACAGTAGAGGTAGAGTACAGTGGAGCATAGTAGATGTAGAGTACAGTGGAGTACAGCGGAGCACAGTAGAGGTAGAATAGAGTGGAGTGCAGTAGAGGTAGAGTAGTGTGGAGCACAGTAGAGGTAGAGAACAGTGGAGCACAGTAGAGGTAGAGTACAGTGGAGTACAGTAGAGGTAGAGTACAGTGGAGCAGGGTAGAGGTAGCGTACCGTGGAGTACAGTAGAGGTAGAGTACAGTGGAGTACAGAAGAGGTAGAGTACAGTGGAGCACAGTAGAGGTAGCGTACAGTGGAGCACAGTAGAGTTAGAGTAGAGTGGAGTACAGTAGAGGTAGAGTACAGTGGAGCACAATAGAGGTAGAGTACAGTGGATCAAAGTAGAGATAGAGTACAGTGGAGTACAGTGGAGCACAGTAGAGGTAGAGTACAGTAGAGTACAGTGAAGGACAGTAGAGGTAGAGTTCGGTGGAGTACAGTAGAGGTAGAGTACAGTGGAGTACAGTAGCGGTAGAGTACAGTGGAGTACAGTGGAGCGCATTAGAGGTGGAGTACAGTAGAGTACAGTAGAGGTAGAGTACAGTGGAGTACAGTAGAGGTAGAGTACAGTGGAGTACAGTAGAGGTTGAGTACAGTGGAGCACAGTAGAGGTAGAGTACAGTGGAGTACAGCGGAGCACAGTAGAGGTGGAGTACAGTAGAGTACAGTAGAGATAGAGTACAGTGGAGCACAGTAGAGGTAGAGTAGAGTGGAGTACAGTAGAGGTAGAGTACAGTGGAGCACATTAGAGGTAGAGTACAGTGGAGTACAGTAGAGGTAGAGTACAGTGGAGTACAGTAGAGATAGAGTACAGTGGAGCACAGTAGAGATAGAGTACAGTGGAGTAGATTAGAGGTAGAGTACAGTGGAGCACAATAGAGGTAGAGTAGAGTGGAGTACAGTAGAGGTAGAGTACAGTGGAAGACAGTAGAGGTAGAGTACAGTGGAGTACAGTAGAGGTAGAGTACAGTGGAGCACAGTAGAGTTAGAGTACAGTGGAGTACAGTGAAGCACAGAAGAGGTGGAGTACAGTAGAGTACAGTAGAGATAGAGTACAGTGGAGCACAGTAGAGGTAGAGTACAGTGGAGCACAGCAGAGGTAGAGTACAGTGGATCACAGTAGAGATAGAGTACAGTGGAGTACAGCGGAGCACAGTAGAGGTGGAGTACAGTAGAGTACAGTAGAGATAGAGTACAGTGGAGCACAGTAGAGGTAGAGTAGAGTGGAGTACAGTAGAGGTAGAGTACAGTGAAGCACATTAGAGGTAGAGTACAGTGGAGTACATTAGAGGTAGAGTACAGTGGAGCACAGTAGAGGTAGAGTACAGTGGAGTACAGTGGAGCACAGTAGAGGTGGAGTACAGTAGAGTACAGTAGAGGTAGAGTACAGTAGAGTACAGTAGAGGTAGAGTACAGTGGATTACAGTAGAGGTAGAGTACAGTGCAGTACAGTAGAGGTAGAGTACAGTGGAGCATAGTAGATGTAGAGTACAGTGGAGTACAGCGGAGCACAGTAGAGGTAGAATAGAGTGGAGTGCAGTAGAGGTAGAGTAGTGTGGAGCACAGTATAGGTAGCGCACAGTGGAGTACAGTAGAGGTAGAGTACAGTGGAATACAGTGGAGCAAATTAGAGGTGGAGCACAGTAGAGTACAGTAGAGGTAGAGTACAGTGGAGTACAGTAGAGGTAGAGTACAGTGGAGTACAGTAGAGGTAGAGTACAGTTGAGCACAGTAGAGGTAGAGTACAGTGGAGTACAGTAGAGGCAGAGTACAGTGGAGCACAGTAGAGGTAGAGTAGAGTGGAGTACAGTGGAGCACAGTAGAGGTGGAGTACAGTAGAGTACAGTAGAGGTAGAGAACAGTAGAGTACAGTAGAGGTAGAGTACAGTGGAGCACAGTAGAGATAGAGTACAGTGGAGTAGAGTAGAGGTAGAGTACAGTGGAGCACAGTAGAGGTAGAGTACAGTGGAGCACAGCAGAGGTAGAGTACAGTGGATCACAGTAGAGATAGAGTACAGTGGAGTACAGCGGAGCACAGTAGAGGTGGAGTACAGTAGAGTACAGTAGAGATAGAGTACAGTGGAGCACAGTAGAGGTAGAGTAGAGTGGAGTACAGTAGAGGTAGAGTACAGTGGAGCACATTAGAGGTAGAGTACAGTGGAGTACTGTGGAGCACAGTAGAGGTGGAGTACAGTAGAGTATAGTAGAGGTAGACAACAGTAGAGTACAGTAGAGGTAGAGTACAGTGGAGTAGAGTAGAGGTAGAGTACAGTGGAGTAGAGTAGAGGTAGAGTACAGTGGAGCACAGTAGAGGTAGAGTACAGTGGAGCACAGCAGAGGTAGAGTACAGTGGATCACAGTAGAGATAGAGTACAGTGGAGCACAGTAGAGGTGGAGTACAGTAGAGTACAGTAGAGATAGAGTACAGTGGAGCACAGTAGAGGTAGAGTAGAGTGGAGTACAGTAGAGGTAGAGTACAGTGGAGTAAAGTAGAGATAGAGTACAATGGAGCACAGTAGAGATAGACTAGAGTGGAGTACAGTAGAGGTAGAGTACAGTGGAGCATAGTAGAGGTAGAGTAGAGTGGATCACAGTAGAGATAGAGTACAGTGGAGTACAGTGGAGCACAGTAGAGGTGGATTACAGTAGAGTACAATAGAGATAGAGTACAGTGGAGCACAGCAGAGGTAGAGTAGAGTGGAGTACAGTAGAGGTAGAGTACATTGGAGTAAAGTAGAGATAGAGTACAATGGAGCACAGTAGAGATAGACTAGAGTGGAGTACAGTAGAGGTAGAGTACAGTGGAGCACAGTAGAGGTAGAGTACAGTGGAGTAGAGTGGAGCACAGTAGAGGTGGAGTACAGTAGAGTACAGCAGAGGTAGAGAACAGTGGAGCACAGTAGAGGTAGAGTACAGTGGAGCACAGTAGAGGTAGAGTACAGTGGAGCACAGTAGAGGTAGAGTACAGTGGAGTACAGCGGAGCACAGTAGAGGTAGTGTAGAGTGGAGTACAGTAGAGGTAGAGAACAGTAGAGTAGAGGTAGAGTACATTGGAGTAAAGTAGAGATAGAGTACAATGGAGCACAGTAGAGATAGACTAGAGTGGAGTACAGTAGAGGTAGAGTACAGTGGAGCACAGTAGAGGTAGCGCACAGTGGAGTACAGTAGAGGTAGAGTACAGTGGATTACAGTAGAGGTAGAGTACAGTGCAGTACAGTAGAGGTAGAGTACAGTGGAGCATAGTAGATGTAGAGTACAGTGGAGTACAGCGGAGCACAGTAGAGGTAGAATAGAGTGGAGTGCAGTAGAGGTAGAGTAGTGTGGAGCACAGTATAGGTAGCGCACAGTGGAGTACAGTGGAGCACAGTAGAGGTAGAGTACAGTGGAGTACAGTAGAGGTAGAGTACAGTCGAGTACAGTAGAGGTAGAGTACAGTGGAATACAGTGGAGCAAATTAGAGGTGGAGCACAGTAGAGTACAGTAGAGGTAGAGTACAGTGGAGTACAGTAGAGGTAGAGTACAGTGGAGTACAGTAGAGGTAGAGTACAGTTGAGCACAGTAGAGGTAGAGTACAGTGGAGTACAGTAGAGGCAGAGTACAGTGGAGCACAGTAGAGGTAGAGTAGAGTGGAGTACAGTGGAGCACAGTAGAGGTGGAGTACAGTAGAGTACAGTAGAGGTAGAGAACAGTAGAGTACAGTAGAGGTAGAGTACAGTGGAGCACAGTAGAGATAGAGTACAGTGGAGTAGAGTAGAGGTAGAGTACAGTGGAGCACAGTAGAGGTAGAGTACAGTGGAGCACAGCAGAGGTAGAGTACAGTGGATCACAGTAGAGATAGAGTACAGTGGAGTACAGCGGAGCACAGTAGAGGTGGAGTACAGTAGAGTACAGTAGAGATAGAGTACAGTGGAGCACAGTAGAGGTAGAGTAGAGTGGAGTACAGTAGAGGTAGAGTACAGTGGAGCACATTAGAGGTAGAGTAGAGTGGAGTACAGTGGAGCACAGTAGAGGTGGAGTACAGTAGAGTACAGTAGAGGTAGAGAACAGTAGAGTACAGTAGAGGTAGAGTACAGTGGAGTACAGTAGAGATAGAGTACAGTGGAGCACAGTAGAGATAGAGTACAGTGGAGTAGATTAGAGGTAGAGTACAGTGGAGCACAATAGAGGTAGAGTAGAGTGGAGTACAGTAGAGGTAGAGTACAGTGGAAGACAGTAGAGGTAGAGTACAGTGGAGTACAGTAGAGGTAGAGTACAGTGGAGCACAGTAGAGTTAGAGTACAGTGGAGTACAGTGAAGCACAGAAGAGGTGGAGTACAGTAGAGTACAGTAGAGATAGAGTACAGTGGAGCACAGTAGAGGTAGAGTACAGTGGAGCACAGCAGAGGTAGAGTACAGTGGATCACAGTAGAGATAGAGTACAGTGGAGTACAGCGGAGCACAGTAGAGGTGGAGTACAGTAGAGTACAGTAGAGATAGAGTACAGTGGAGCACAGTAGAGGTAGAGTAGAGTGGAGTACAGTAGAGGTAGAGTACAGTGAAGCACATTAGAGGTAGAGTACAGTGGAGTACAGTAGAGGTAGAGTACAGTGGAGCACAGTAGAGGTAGAGTACAGTGGAGTACAGTGGAGCACAGTAGAGGTGGAGTACAGTAGAGTACAGTAGAGGTAGAGTACAGTAGAGTACAGTAGAGGTAGAGTACAGTGGATTACAGTAGAGGTAGAGTACAGTGCAGTACAGTAGAGGTAGAGTACAGTGGAGCATAGTATATGTAGAGTACAGTGGAGTACAGCGGAGCACAGTAGAGGTAGAATAGAGTGGAGTGCAGTAGAGGTAGAGTAGTGTGGAGCACAGTATAGGTAGCGCACAGTGGAGTACATTGGAGCACAGTAGAGGTAGAGTACAGTGGAGTACAGTAGAGGTAGAGTACAGTGGAATACAGTGGAGCAAATTAGAGGTGGAGCACAGTAGAGTACAGTAGAGGTAGAGTACAGTGGAGTAGAGTAGAGGTAGAGTACAGTAGAGGTAGAGTACAGTGGAGTAGAGTAGAGGTAGAGTACAGTGGAGCACAGTAGAGGTAGAGTACAGTGGAGCACAGCAGAGGTAGAGTACAGTGGATCACAGTAGAGATAGAGTACAGTGGAGTACAGTGGAGCACAGTAGAGGTGGAGTACAGTAGAGTACAGTAGAGATAGAGTACAGTGGAGCACAGTAGAGGTAGAGTAGAGTGGAGTACAGTAGAGGTAGAGTACAGTGGAGTAAAGTAGAGATAGAGTACAATGGAGCACAGTAGAGATAGACTAGAGTGGAGTACAGTAGAGGTAGAGTACAGTGGAGCACAGTAGAGGTAGAGTAGAGTGGATCACAGTAGAGATAGAGTACAGTGGAGTACAGTGGAGCACAGTAGAGGTGGATTACAGTAGAGTACAGTAGAGATAGAGTACAGTGGAGCACAGCAGAGGTAGAGTAGAGTGGAGTACAGTAGAGGTAGAGTACATTGGAGTAAAGTAGAGATAGAGTACAATGGAGCACAGTAGAGATAGACTAGAGTGGAGTACAGTAGAGGTAGAGTACAGTGGAGCACACTAGAGGTAGAGTACAGTGGAGTACAGTGGAGCACAGTAGAGGTGGAGTACAGTAGAGTACAGCAGAGGTAGAGAACAGTGGAGCACAGTAGAGGTAGAGTACAGTGGAGCACAGTAGAGGTAGAGTACAGTGGAGCACAGTAGAGGTAGAGTACAGTGGAGTACAGCGGAGCACAGTAGAGATAGTGTAGAGTGGAGTACAGTAGAGGTAGAGAACAGTAGAGTAGAGGTAGAGTACATTGGAGTAAAGTAGAGATAGAGTACAATGGAGCACAGTAGAGATAGACTAGAGTGGAGTACAGTAGAGGTAGAGTACAGTGGATCACAGTAGAGATAGAGTACAGTGGAGTACAGTGGAGCACAGTAGAGGTGGAGTACAGTAGAGTACAGTAGAGATAGAGTACAGTGGAGCACAGTAGAGGTAGAGTAGAGTGGAGTACAGTAGAGGTAGAGTACAGTGGAGTAAAGTAGAGACAGAGTACAATGGAGCACAGTAGAGATAGACTAGAGTGGAGTACAGTAGAGGTAGAGTACAGTGGAGCACAGTAGAGGTAGAGTAGAGTGGATCACAGTAGAGATAGAGTACAGTGGAGTACAGTGGAGCACAGTAGAGGTGGATTACAGTAGAGTACAGTAGAGATAGAGTACAGTGGAGCACAGCAGAGGTAGAGTAGAGTTTAGTACAGTAGAGGTAGAGTACATTGGAGTAAAGTAGAGATAGAGTACAATGGAGCACAGTAGAGAATGACTAGAGTGGAGTACAGTAGAGGTAGAGTACAGTGGGGCACAGTAGAGTTAGAGTACAGTGGAGTACAGTGGAGCACAGTAGAGGTGGAGTACAGTAAAGTACAGCAGAGGTAGAGAACAGTGGAGCACAGTAGAGGTAGAGTACAGTGGAGCACAGTAGAGGTAGAGTACAGTGGAGCACAGTAGAGGTAGAGTACAGTGGAGTACAGCGGAGCACAGTAGAGGTAGTGTAGAGTGGAGTACAGTAGAGGTAGAGAACAGTAGAGTAGAGGTAGAGTACATTGGAGTAAAGTAGAGATAGAGTACAATGGAGCACAGTAGAGATAGACTAGAGTGGAGTACAGTAGAGGTAGAGTACAGTGGAGCACAGTAGAGGTAGCGCACAGTGGAGTACAGTAGAGGTAGAGTACAGTGCAGTACAGTAGAGGTAGAGTACAGTGGAGCATAGTAGATGTAGAGTACAGTGGAGTACAGCGGAGCACAGTAGAGGTAGAATAGAGTGGAGTGCAGTAGAGGTAGAGTAGTGTGGAGCACAGTAGAGGTAGAGAACAGTGGAGCACAGTAGAGGTAGAGTACAGTGGAGTACAGTAGAGGTAGAGTACAGTGGAGCAGGGTAGAGGTAGCGTACCGTGGAGTACAGTAGAGGTAGAGTACAGTGGAGTACAGAAGAGGTAGAGTACAGTGGAGCACAGTAGAGGTAGCGTACAGTGGAGCACAGTAGAGTTAGAGTAGAGTGGAGTACAGTAGAGGTAGAGTACAGTGGAGCACAATAGAGGTAGAGTACAGTGGATCAAAGTAGAGATAGAGTACAGTGGAGTACAGTGGAGCAGAGTAGAGGTAGAGTACAGTAGAGTACAGTGAAGGACAGTAGAGGTAGAGTTCGGTGGAGTACAGTAGAGGTAGAGTACAGTGGAGTACAGTAGCGGTAGAGTACAGTGGAGTACAGTGGAGCGCATTAGAGGTGGAGTACAGTAGAGTACAGTAGAGGTAGAGTACAGTGGAGTACAGTAGAGGTAGAGTACAGTGGAGTACAGTAGAGGTTGAGTACAGTGGAGCACAGTAGAGGTAGAGTACAGTGGAGTACAGCGGAGCACAGTAGAGGTGGAGTACAGTAGAGTACAGTAGAGATAGAGTACAGTGGAGCACAGTAGAGGTAGAGTAGAGTGGAGTACAGTAGAGGTAGAGTACAGTGGAGCACATTAGAGGTAGAGTACAGTGGAGTACAGTAGAGGTAGAGTACAGTGGAGTACAGTAGAGATAGAGTACAGTGGAGCACAGTAGAGATAGAGTACAGTGGAGTAGATTAGAGGTAGAGTACAGTGGAGCACAATAGAGGTAGAGTAGAGTGGAGTACAGTAGAGGTAGAGTACAGTGGAAGACAGTAGAGGTAGAGTACAGTGGAGTACAGTAGAGGTAGAGTACAGTGGAGCACAGTAGAGTTAGAGTACAGTGGAGTACAGTGAAGCACAGAAGAGGTGGAGTACAGTAGAGTACAGTAGAGATAGAGTACAGTGGAGCACAGTAGAGGTAGAGTACAGTGGAGCACAGCAGAGGTAGAGTACAGTGGATCACAGTAGAGATAGAGTACAGTGGAGTACAGCGGAGCACAGTAGAGGTGGAGTACAGTAGAGTACAGTAGAGATAGAGTACAGTGGAGCACAGTAGAGGTAGAGTAGAGTGGAGTACAGTAGAGGTAGAGTACAGTGAAGCACATTAGAGGTAGAGTACAGTGGAGTACATTAGAGGTAGAGTACAGTGGAGCACAGTAGAGGTAGAGTACAGTGGAGTACAGTGGAGCACAGTAGAGGTGGAGTACAGTAGAGTACAGTAGAGGTAGAGTACAGTAGAGTACAGTAGAGGTAGAGTACAGTGGATTACAGTAGAGGTAGAGTACAGTGCAGTACAGTAGAGGTAGAGTACAGTGGAGCATAGTAGATGTAGAGTACAGTGGAGTACAGCGGAGCACAGTAGAGGTAGAATAGAGTGGAGTGCAGTAGAGGTAGAGTAGTGTGGAGCACAGTATAGGTAGCGCACAGTGGAGTACAGTAGAGGTAGAGTACAGTGGAATACAGTGGAGCAAATTAGAGGTGGAGCACAGTAGAGTACAGTAGAGGTAGAGTACAGTGGAGTACAGTAGAGGTAGAGTACAGTGGAGTACAGTAGAGGTAGAGTACAGTTGAGCACAGTAGAGGTAGAGTACAGTGGAGTACAGTAGAGGCAGAGTACAGTGGAGCACAGTAGAGGTAGAGTAGAGTGGAGTACAGTGGAGCACAGTAGAGGTGGAGTACAGTAGAGTACAGTAGAGGTAGAGAACAGTAGAGTACAGTAGAGGTAGAGTACAGTGGAGCACAGTAGAGATAGAGTACAGTGGAGTAGAGTAGAGGTAGAGTACAGTGTAGCACAATAGAGGTAGAGTAGAGTGGAGTACAGTGGAGCACAGTAGAGGTGGAGTACAGTAGAGTACAGTAGAGGTAGAGAACAGTAGAGTACAGTAGAGGTAGAGTACAGTGGAGTACAGTAGAGATAGAGTACAGTGGAGCACAGTAGAGATAGAGTACAGTGGAGTAGATTAGAGGTAGAGTACAGTGGAGCACAATAGAGGTAGAGTAGAGTGGAGTACAGTAGAGGTAGAGTACAGTGGAAGACAGTAGAGGTAGAGTACAGTGGAGTACAGTAGAGGTAGAGTACAGTGGAGCACAGTAGAGTTAGAGTACAGTGGAGTACAGTGAAGCACAGAAGAGGTGGAGTACAGTAGAGTACAGTAGAGATAGAGTACAGTGGAGCACAGTAGAGGTAGAGTACAGTGGAGCACAGCAGAGGTAGAGTACAGTGGATCACAGTAGAGATAGAGTACAGTGGAGTACAGCGGAGCACAGTAGAGGTGGAGTACAGTAGAGTACAGTAGAGATAGAGTACAGTGGAGCACAGTAGAGGTAGAGTAGAGTGGAGTACAGTAGAGGTAGAGTACAGTGAAGCACATTAGAGGTAGAGTACAGTGGAGTACAGTAGAGGTAGAGTACAGTGGAGCACAGTAGAGGTAGAGTACAGTGGAGTACAGTGGAACACAGTAGAGGTGGAGTACAGTAGAGTACAGTAGAGGTAGAGTACAGTAGAGTACAGTAGAGGTAGAGTACAGTGGATTACAGTAGAGGTAGAGTACAGTGCAGTACAGTAGAGGTAGAGTACAGTGGAGCATAGTAGATGTAGAGTACAGTGGAGTACAGCGGAGCACAGTAGAGGTAGAATAGAGTGGAGTGCAATAGAGGTAGAGTAGTGTGGAGCACAGTATAGGTAGCGCACAGTGGAGTACAGTAGAGGTAGAGTACAGTGGAATACAGTGGAGCAAATTAGAGGTGGAGCACAGTAGAGTACAGTAGAGGTAGAGTACAGTGGAGTACAGTAGAGGTAGAGTACAGTGGAGTACAGTAGAGGTAGAGTACAGTTGAGCACAGTAGAGGTAGAGTACAGTGGAGTACAGTAGAGGCAGAGTACAGTGGAGCACAGTAGAGGTAGAGTAGAGTGGAGTACAGTGGAGCACAGTAGAGGTGGAGTACAGTAGAGTACAGTAGAGGTAGAGAACAGTAGAGTACAGTAGAGGTAGAGTACAGTGGAGCACAGTAGAGATAGAGTACAGTGGAGTAGAGTAGAGGTAGAGTACAGTGTAGCACAATAGAGGTAGAGTAGAGTGGAGTACAGTGGAGCACAGTAGAGGTGGAGTACAGTAGAGTACAGTAGAGGTAGAGAACAGTAGAGTACAGTAGAGGTAGAGTACAGTGGAGTACAGTAGAGATAGAGTACAGTGGAGCACAGTAGAGATAGAGTACAGTGGAGTAGATTAGAGGTAGAGTACAGTGGAGCACAATAGAGGTAGAGTAGAGTGGAGTACAGTAGAGGTAGAGTACAGTGGAAGACAGTAGAGGTAGAGTACAGTGGAGTACAGTAGAGGTAGAGTACAGTGGAGCACAGTAGAGGTAGCGCACAGTGGAGTACAGTAGAGGTAGAGTACAGTGCAGTACAGTAGAGGTAGAGTACAGTGGAGCATAGTAGATGTAGAGTACAGTGGAGTACAGCGGAGCACAGTAGAGGTAGAATAGAGTGGAGTGCAGTAGAGGTAGAGTAGTGTGGAGCACAGTAGAGGTAGAGAACAGTGGAGCACAGTAGAGGTAGAGTACAGTGGAGTACAGTAGAGGTAGAGTACAGTGGAGCAGGGTAGAGGTAGCGTACCGTGGAGTACAGTAGAGGTAGAGTACAGTGGAGTACAGAAGAGGTAGAGTACAGTGGAGCACAGTAGAGGTAGCGTACAGTGGAGCACAGTAGAGTTAGAGTAGAGTGGAGTACAGTAGAGGTAGAGTACAGTGGAGCACAATAGAGGTAGAGTACAGTGGATCAAAGTAGAGATAGAGTACAGTGGAGTACAGTGGAGCAGAGTAGAGGTAGAGTACAGTAGAGTACAGTGAAGGACAGTAGAGGTAGAGTTCGGTGGAGTACAGTAGAGGTAGAGTACAGTGGAGTACAGTAGCGGTAGAGTACAGTGGAGTACAGTGGAGCGCATTAGAGGTGGAGTACAGTAGAGGTAGAGTACAGTGGAGTACAGTAGAGGTAGAGTACAGTCGAGTACAGTAGAGGTAGAGTACAGTGGAATACAGTGGAGCAAATTAGAGGTGGAGCACAGTAGAGTACAGTAGAGGTAGAGTACAGTGGAGTACAGTAGAGGTAGAGTACAGTTGAGCACAGTAGAGGTAGAGTACAGTGGAGTACAGTAGAGGCAGAGTACAGTGGAGCACAGTAGAGGTAGAGTACAGTGGAGTACAGCAGAGCACAGTAGAGGTGGAGTACAGTAGAGTACAGTAGAGATAGAGTACAGTGGAGCACAGTAGAGGTAGAGTACAGTGGAGCACAGCAGAGGTAGAGTACAGTGGATCACAGTAGAGATAGAGTACAGTGGAGTACAGCGGAGCACAGTAGAGGTGGAGTACAGTAGAGTACAGTAGAGATAGAGTACAGTGGAGCACAGTAGAGGTAGAGTAGAGTGGAGTACAGTAGAGGTAGAGTACAGTGAAGCACATTAGAGGTAGAGTACAGTGGAGTACATTAGAGGTAGAGTACAGTGGAGCACAGTAGAGGTAGAGTACAGTGGAGTACAGTGGAGCACAGTAGAGGTGGAGTACAGTAGAGTACAGTAGAGGTAGAGTACAGTAGAGTACAGTAGAGGTAGAGTACAGTGGATTACAGTAGAGGTAGAGTACAGTGCAGTACAGTAGAGGTAGAGTACAGTGGAGCATAGTAGATGTAGAGTACAGTGGAGTACAGCGGAGCACAGTAGAGGTAGAATAGAGTGGAGTGCAGTAGAGGTAGAGTAGTGTGGAGCACAGTATAGGTAGCGCACAGTGGAGTACAGTAGAGGTAGAGTACAGTGGAATACAGTGGAGCAAATTAGAGGTGGAGCACAGTAGAGTACAGTAGAGGTAGAGTACAGTGGAGTACAGTAGAGGTAGAGTACAGTGGAGTACAGTAGAGGTAGAGTACAGTTGAGCACAGTAGAGGTAGAGTACAGTGGAGTACAGTAGAGGCAGAGTACAGTGGAGCACAGTAGAGGTAGAGTAGAGTGGAGTACAGTGGAGCACAGTAGAGGTGGAGTACAGTAGAGTACAGTAGAGGTAGAGAACAGTAGAGTACAGTAGAGGTAGAGTACAGTGGAGCACAGTAGAGATAGAGTACAGTGGAGTAGAGTAGAGGTAGAGTACAGTGTAGCACAATAGAGGTAGAGTAGAGTGGAGTACAGTGGAGCACAGTAGAGGTGGAGTACAGTAGAGTACAGTAGAGGTAGAGAACAGTAGAGTACAGTAGAGGTAGAGTACAGTGGAGTACAGTAGAGATAGAGTACAGTGGAGCACAGTAGAGATAGAGTACAGTGGAGTAGATTAGAGGTAGAGTACAGTGGAGCACAATAGAGGTAGAGTAGAGTGGAGTACAGTAGAGGTAGAGTACAGTGGAAGACAGTAGAGGTAGAGTACAGTGGAGTACAGTAGAGGTAGAGTACAGTGGAGCACAGTAGAGTTAGAGTACAGTGGAGTACAGTGAAGCACAGAAGAGGTGGAGTACAGTAGAGTACAGTAGAGATAGAGTACAGTGGAGCACAGTAGAGGTAGAGTACAGTGGAGCACAGCAGAGGTAGAGTACAGTGGATCACAGTAGAGATAGAGTACAGTGGAGTACAGCGGAGCACAGTAGAGGTGGAGTACAGTAGAGTACAGTAGAGATAGAGTACAGTGGAGCACAGTAGAGGTAGAGTAGAGTGGAGTACAGTAGAGGTAGAGTACAGTGAAGCACATTACAGGTAGAGTACAGTGGAGTACAGTAGAGGTAGAGTACAGTGGAGCACAGTAGAGGTAGAGTACAGTGGAGTACAGTGGAACACAGTAGAGGTGGAGTACAGTAGAGTACAGTAGAGGTAGAGTACAGTAGAGTACAGTAGAGGTAGAGTACAGTGGATTACAGTAGAGGTAGAGTACAGTGCAGTACAGTAGAGGTAGAGTACAGTGGAGCATAGTAGATGTAGAGTACAGTGGAGTACAGCGGAGCACAGTAGAGGTAGAATAGAGTGG
Source organism: Tiaroga cobitis (assembly GCA_030578255.1). Lineage (NCBI taxonomy): Eukaryota > Metazoa > Chordata > Actinopteri > Cypriniformes > Leuciscidae > Tiaroga > Tiaroga cobitis. The sequence continues at coordinate 36,259,610 of CM060604.1, forward strand.
AGTGCAATAGAGGTAGAGTAGTGTGGAGCACAGTATAGGTAGCGCACAGTGGAGTACATTGGAGCACAGTAGAGGTAGAGTACAGTGGAGTACAGTAGAGGTAGAGTACAGTGGAATACAGTGGAGCAAATTAGAGGTGGAGCACAGTAGAGTACAGTAGAGGTAGAGTACAGTGGAGTACAGTAGAGGTAGAGTACAGTGGAGTACAGTAGAGGTAGAGTACAGTTGAGCACAGTAGAGGTAGAGTACAGTGGAGTACAGTAGAGGCAGAGTACAGTGGAGCACAGTAGAGGTAGAGTAGAGTGGAGTACAGTGGAGCACAGTAGAGGTGGAGTACAGTAGAGTACAGTAGAGGTAGAGAACAGTAGAGTACAGTAGAGGTAGAGTACAGTGGAGCACAGTAGAGATAGAGTACAGTGGAGTAGAGTAGAGGTAGAGTACAGTGGAGCACAGTAGAGGTAGAGTACAGTGGAGCACAGCAGAGGTAGAGTACAGTGGATCACAGTAGAGATAGAGTACAGTGGAGTACAGCAGAGCACAGTAGAGGTGGAGTACAGTAGAGTACAGTAGAGATAGAGTACAGTGGAGCACAGTAGAGGTAGAGTAGAGTGGAGTACAGTAGAGGTAGAGTACAGTGGAGCACATTAGAGGTAGAGTACAGTGGAGTACTGTGGAGCAAAGTAGAGGTGGAGTACAGTAGAGTATAGTAGAGGTAGACAACAGTAGAGTACAGTAGAGGTAGAGTACAGTGGAGTAGAGTAGAGGTAGAGTACAGTAGAGGTAGAGTACAGTGGAGTAGAGTAGAGGTAGAGTACAGTGGAGCACAGTAGAGGTAGAGTACAGTGGAGCACAGCAGAGGTAGAATACAGTGGATCACAGTAGAGATAGAGTACAGTGGAGTACAGTGGAGCACAGTAGAGGTGGAGTACAGTAGAGTACAGTAGAGATAGAGTACAGTGGAGCACAGTAGAGGTAGAGTAGAGTGGAGTACAGTAGAGGTAGAGTACAGTGGAGTAAAGTAGAGATAGAGTACAATGGAGCACAGTAGAGATAGACTAGAGTGGAGTACAGTAGAGGTAGAGTACAGTGGAGCACAGTAGAGGTAGAGTAGAGTGGATCACAGTAGAGATAGAGTACAGTGGAGTACAGTGGAGCACAGTAGAGGTGGATTACAGTAGAGTACAGTAGAGATAGAGTACAGTGGAGCACAGCAGAGGTAGAGTAGAGTGGAGTACAGTAGAGGTAGAGTACATTGGAGTAAAGTAGAGATAGAGTACAATGGAGCACAGTAGAGATAGACTAGAGTGGAGTACAGTAGAGGTAGAGTACAGTGGAGCACAGTAGAGGTAGAGTACAGTGGAGTAAAGTGGAGCACAGTAGAGGTGGAGTACAGTAGAGTACAGCAGAGGTAGAGAACAGTGGAGCACAGTAGAGGTAGAGTACAGTGGAGCACAGTAGAGGTAGAGTACAGTGGAGCACAGTAGAGGTAGAGTACAGTGGAGTACAGCGGAGCACAGTAGAGGTAGTGTAGAGTGGAGTACAGTAGAGGTAGAGAACAGTAGAGTAGAGGTAGAGTACATTGGAGTAAAGTAGAGATAGAGTACAATGGAGCACAGTAGAGATAGACTAGAGTGGAGTACAGTAGAGGTAGAGTACAGTGGAGCAAAGTAGAGGTAGCACACAGTGGAGTACAGTAGAGGTAGAGTACAGTGGATTACAGTAGAGGTAGAGTACAGTGCAGTACAGTAGAGGTAGAGTACAGTGGAGCATAGTAGATGTAGAGTACAGTGGAGTACAGCGGAGCACAGTAGAGGTAGAATAGAGTGGAGTGCAGTAGAGGTAGAGTAGTGTGGAGCACAGTATAGGTAGCGCACAGTGGAGTACAGTGGAGCACAGTAGAGGTAGAGTACAGTGGAGTACAGTAGAAGTAGAGTACAGTCGAGTACAGTAGAGGTAGAGTACAGTGGAATACAGTGGAGCAAATTAGAGGTGGAGCACAGTAGAGTACAGTAGAGGTAGAGTACAGTGGAGTACAGTAGAGGTAGAGTACAGTGGAGTACAGTAGAGGTAGAGTACAGTTGAGCACAGTAGAGGTAGAGTACAGTGGAGTACAGTAGAGGCAGAGTACAGTGGAGCACAGTAGAGGTAGAGTAGAGTGGAGTACAGTGGAGCACAGTAGAGATAGAGTACAGTGGAGTAGAGTAGAGGTAGAGTACAGTGGAGCATAGTAGAGGTAGAGTACAGTGGAGCACAGCAGAGGTAGAGTACAGTGGATCACAGTAGAGATAGAGTACAGTGGAGTACAGCGGAGCACAGTAGAGGTGGAGTACAGTAGAGTACAGTAGAGATAGAGTACAGTGGAGCACAGTAGAGGTAGAGTAGAGTGGAGTACAGTAGAGGTAGAGTACAGTGGAGCACATTAGAGGTAGAGTACAGTGGAGTACTGTGGAGCACAGTAGAGGTGGAGTACAGTAGAGTATAGTAGAGGTAGACAACAGTAGAGTACAGTAGAGGTAGAGTACAGTGGAGTAAAGTAGAGGTAGAGTACAGTAGAGGTAGAGTACAGTGGAGTAGAGTAGAGGTAGAGTACAGTGGAGCACAGTAGAGGTAGAGTACAGTGGAGCACAGCAGAGGTAGAGTACAGTGGATCACAGTAGAGATAGAGTACAGTGGAGTACAGTGGAGCACAGTAGAGGTGGAGTACAGTAGAGTACAGTAGAGATAGAGTACAGTGGAGCACAGTAGAGGTAGAGTAGAGTGGAGTACAGTAGAGGTAGAGTACAGTGGAGTAAAGTAGAGACAGAGTACAATGGAGCACAGTAGAGATAGACTAGAGTGGAGTACAGTAGAGGTAGAGTACAGTGGAGCACAGTAGAGGTAGAGTAGAGTGGATCACAGTAGAGATAGAGTACAGTGGAGTACAGTGGAGCACAGTAGAGGTGGATTACAGTAGAGTACAGTAGAGATAGAGTACAGTGGAGCACAGCAGAGGTAGAGTAGAGTTTAGTACAGTAGAGGTAGAGTACATTGGAGTAAAGTAGAGATAGAGTACAATGGAGCACAGTAGAGAATGACTAGAGTGGAGTACAGTAGAGGTAGAGTACAGTGGAGCACAGTAGAGGTAGAGTACAGTGGAGTACAGTGGAGCACAGTAGAGGTGGAGTACAGTAAAGTACAGCAGAGGTAGAGAACAGTGGAGCACAGTAGAGGTAGAGTACAGTGGAGCACAGTAGAGGTAGAGTACAGTGGAGCACAGTAGAGGTAGAGTACAGTGGAGTACAGCGGAGCACAGTAGAGGTAGTGTAGAGTGGAGTACAGTAGAGGTAGAGAACAGTAGAGTAGAGGTAGAGTACATTGGAGTAAAGTAGAGATAGAGTACAATGGAGCACAGTAGAGATAGACTAGAGTGGAGTACAGTAGAGGTAGAGTACAGTGGAGCACAGTAGAGGTAGCGCACAGTGGAGTACAGTAGAGGTAGAGTACAGTGCAGTACAGTAGAGGTAGAGTACAGTGGAGCATAGTAGATGTAGAGTACAGTGGAGTACAGCGGAGCACAGTAGAGGTAGAATAGAGTGGAGTGCAGTAGAGGTAGAGTAGTGTGGAGCACAGTAGAGGTAGAGAACAGTGGAGCACAGTAGAGGTAGAGTACAGTGGAGTACAGTAGAGGTAGAGTACAGTGGAGCAGGGTAGAGGTAGCGTACCGTGGAGTACAGTAGAGGTAGAGTACAGTGGAGTACAGAAGAGGTAGAGTACAGTGGAGCACAGTAGAGGTAGCGTACAGTGGAGCACAGTAGAGTTAGAGTAGAGTGGAGTACAGTAGAGGTAGAGTACAGTGGAGCACAATAGAGGTAGAGTACAGTGGATCAAAGTAGAGATAGAGTACAGTGGAGTACAGTGGAGCAGAGTAGAGGTAGAGTACAGTAGAGTACAGTGAAGGACAGTAGAGGTAGAGTTCGGTGGAGTACAGTAGAGGTAGAGTACAGTGGAGTACAGTAGCGGTAGAGTACAGTGGAGTACAGTGGAGCGCATTAGAGGTGGAGTACAGTAGAGGTAGAGTACAGTGGAGTACAGTAGAGGTAGAGTACAGTCGAGTACAGTAGAGGTAGAGTACAGTGGAATACAGTGGAGCAAATTAGAGGTGGAGCACAGTAGAGTACAGTAGAGGTAGAGTACAGTGGAGTACAGTAGAGGTAGAGTACAGTGGAGTACAGTAGAGGTAGAGTACAGTTGAGCACAGTAGAGGTAGAGTACAGTGGAGTACAGTAGAGGCAGAGTACAGTGGAGCACAGTAGAGGTAGAGTAGAGTGGAGTACAGTGGAGCACAGTAGAGGTGGAGTACAGTAGAGTACAGTAGAGGTAGAGAACAGTAGAGTACAGTAGAGGTAGAGTACAGTGGAGCACAGTAGAGATAGAGTACAGTGGAGTAGAGTAGAGGTAGAATACAGTGGAGCACAGTAGAGGTAGAGTACAGTGGAGCACAGCAGAGGTAGAGTACAGTGGATCACAGTAGAGATAGAGTACAGTGGAGTACAGCGGAGCACAGTAGAGGTGGAGTACAGTAGAGTACAGTAGAGATAGAGTACAGTGGAGCACAGTAGAGGTAGAGTAGAGTGGAGTACAGTAGAGGTAGAGTACAGTGGAGCACATTAGAGGTAGAGTAGAATGGAGTACAGTGGAGCACAGTAGAGGTGGAGTACAGTAGAGTACAGTAGAGGTAGAGAACAGTAGAGTACAGTAGAGGTAGAGTACAGTGGAGTACAGTAGAGATAGAGTACAGTGGAGCACAGTAGAGATAGAGTACAGTGGAGTAGATTAGAGGTAGAGTACAGTGGAGCACAATAGAGGTAGAGTAGAGTGGAGTACAGTAGAGGTAGAGTACAGTGGAAGACAGTAGAGGTAGAGTACAGTGGAGTACAGTAGAGGTAGAGTACAGTGGAGCACAGTAGAGTTAGAGTACAGTGGAGTACAGTGAAGCACAGAAGAGGTGGAGTACAGTAGAGTACAGTAGAGATAGAGTACAGTGGAGCACAGTAGAGGTAGAGTACAGTGGAGCACAGCAGAGGTAGAGTACAGTGGATCACAGTAGAGATAGAGTACAGTGGAGTACAGCGGAGCACAGTAGAGGTGGAGTACAGTAGAGTACAGTAGAGATAGAGTACAGTGGAGCACAGTAGAGGTAGAGTAGAGTGGAGTACAGTAGAGGTAGAGTACAGTGAAGCACATTAGAGGTAGAGTACAGTGGAGTACAGTAGAGGTAGAGTACAGTGGAGCACAGTAGAGGTAGAGTACAGTGGAGTACAGTGGAACACAGTAGAGGTGGAGTACAGTAGAGTACAGTAGAGGTAGAGTACAGTAGAGTACAGTAGAGGTAGAGTACAGTGGATTACAGTAGAGGTAGAGTACAGTGCAGTACAGTAGAGGTAGAGTACAGTGGAGCATAGTAGATGTAGAGTACAGTGGAGTACAGCGGAGCACAGTAGAGGTAGAATAGAGTGGAGTGCAATAGAGGTAGAGTAGTGTGGAGCACAGTATAGGTAGCGCACAGTGGAGTACATTGGAGCACAGTAGAGGTAGAGTACAGTGGAGTACAGTAGAGGTAGAGTACAGTGGAATACAGTGGAGCAAATTAGAGGTGGAGCACAGTAGAGTACAGTAGAGGTAGAGTACAGTGGAGTACAGTAGAGGTAGAGTACAGTGGAGTACAGTAGAGGTAGAGTACAGTTGAGCACAGTAGAGGTAGAGTACAGTGGAGTACAGTAGAGGCAGAGTACAGTTGAGCACAGTAGAGGTAGAGTAGAGTGGAGTACAGTGGAGCACAGTAGAGGTGGAGTACAGTAGAGTACAGTAGAGGTAGAGAACAGTAGAGTACAGTAGAGGTAGAGTACAGTGGAGCACAGTAGAGATAGAGTACAGTGGAGTAGAGTAGAGGTAGAGTACAGTGGAGCACAGTAGAGGTAGAGTACAGTGGAGCACAGCAGAGGTAGAGTACAGTGGATCACAGTAGAGATAGAGTACAGTGGAGTACAGCAGAGCACAGTAGAGGTGGAGTACAGTAGAGTACAGTAGAGATAGAGTACAGTGGAGCACAGTAGAGGTAGAGTAGAGTGGAGTACAGTAGAGGTAGAGTACAGTGGAGCACATTAGAGGTAGAGTACAGTGGAGTACTGTGGAGCAAAGTAGAGGTGGAGTACAGTAGAGTATAGTAGAGGTAGACAACAGTAGAGTACAGTAGAGGTAGAGTACAGTGGAGTAGAGTAGAGGTAGAGTACAGTAGAGGTAGAGTACAGTGGAGTAGAGTAGAGGTAGAGTACAGTGGAGCACAGTAGAGGTAGAGTACAGTGGAGCACAGCAGAGGTAGAGTACAGTGGATCACAGTAGAGATAGAGTACAGTGGAGTACAGTGGAGCACAGTAGAGGTGGAGTACAGTAGAGTACAGTAGAGATAGAGTACAGTGGAGCACAGTAGAGGTAGAGTAGAGTGGAGTACAGTAGAGGTAGAGTACAGTGGAGTAAAGTAGAGATAGAGTACAATGGAGCACAGTAGAGATAGACTAGAGTGGAGTACAGTAGAGGTAGAGTACAGTGGAGCACAGTAGAGGTAGAGTAGAGTGGATCACAGTAGAGATAGAGTACAGTGGAGTACAGTGGAGCACAGTAGAGGTGGATTACAGTAGAGTACAGTAGAGATAGAGTACAGTGGAGCACAGCAGAGGTAGAGTAGAGTGGAGTACAGTAGAGGTAGAGTACATTGGAGTAAAGTAGAGATAGAGTACAATGGAGCACAGTAGAGATAGACTAGAGTGGAGTACAGTAGAGGTAGAGTACAGTGGAGCACAGTAGAGGTAGAGTACAGTGGAGTAAAGTGGAGCACAGTAGAGGTGGAGTACAGTAGAGTACAGCAGAGGTAGAGAACAGTGGAGCACAGTAGAGGTAGAGTACAGTGGAGCACAGTAGAGGTAGAGTACAGTGGAGCACAGTAGAGGTAGAGTACAGTGGAGTACAGCGGAGCACAGTAGAGGTAGTGTAGAGTGGAGTACAGTAGAGGTAGAGAACAGTAGAGTAGAGGTAGAGTACATTGGAGTAAAGTAGAGATAGAGTACAATGGAGCACAGTAGAGATAGACTAGAGTGGAGTACAGTAGAGGTAGAGTACAGTGGAGCACAGTAGAGGTAGCACACAGTGGAGTACAGTAGAGGTAGAGTACAGTGGATTACAGTAGAGGTAGAGTACAGTGCAGTACAGTAGAGGTAGAGTACAGTGGAGCATAGTAGATGTAGAGTACAGTGGAGTACAGCGGAGCACAGTAGAGGTAGAATAGAGTGGAGTGCAGTAGAGGTAGAGTAGTGTGGAGCACAGTATAGGTAGCGCACAGTGGAGTACAGTGGAGCACAGTAGAGGTAGAGTACAGTGGAGTACAGTAGAAGTAGAGTACAGTCGAGTACAGTAGAGGTAGAGTACAGTGGAATACAGTGGAGCAAATTAGAGGTGGAGCACAGTAGAGTACAGTAGAGGTAGAGTACAGTGGAGTACAGTAGAGGTAGAGTACAGTGGAGTACAGTAGAGGTAGAGTACAGTTGAGCACAGTAGAGGTAGAGTACAGTGGAGTACAGTAGAGGCAGAGTACAGTGGAGCACAGTAGAGGTAGAGTAGAGTGGAGTAGAGTGGAGCACAGTAGAGATAGAGTACAGTGGAGTAGAGTAGAGGTAGAGTACAGTGGAGCATAGTAGAGGTAGAGTACAGTGGAGCACAGCAGAGGTAGAGTACAGTGGATCACAGTAGAGATAGAGTACAGTGGAGTACAGCGGAGCACAGTAGAGGTGGAGTACAGTAGAGTACAGTAGAGATAGAGTACAGTGGAGCACAGTAGAGGTAGAGTAGAGTGGAGTACAGTAGAGGTAGAGTACAGTGGAGCACATTAGAGGTAGAGTACAGTGGAGTACTGTGGAGCACAGTAGAGGTGGAGTACAGTAGAGTATAGTAGAGGTAGACAACAGTAGAGTACAGTAGAGGTAGAGTACAGTGGAGTAAAGTAGAGGTAGAGTACAGTAGAGGTAGAGTACAGTGGAGTAGAGTAGAGGTAGAGTACAGTGGAGCACAGTAGAGGTAGAGTACAGTGGAGCACAGCAGAGGTAGAGTACAGTGGATCACAGTAGAGATAGAGTACAGTGGAGTACAGTGGAGCACAGTAGAGGTGGAGTACAGTAGAGTACAGTAGAGATAGAGTACAGTGGAGCACAGTAGAGGTAGAGTAGAGTGGAGTACAGTAGAGGTAGAGTACAGTGGAGTAAAGTAGAGACAGAGTACAATGGAGCACAGTAGAGATAGACTAGAGTGGAGTACAGTAGAGGTAGAGTACAGTGGAGCACAGTAGAGGTAGAGTAGAGTGGATCACAGTAGAGATAGAGTACAGTGGAGTACAGTGGAGCACAGTAGAGGTGGATTACAGTAGAGTACAGTAGAGATAGAGTACAGTGGAGCACAGCAGAGGTAGAGTAGAGTTTAGTACAGTAGAGGTAGAGTACATTGGAGTAAAGTAGAGATAGAGTACAATGGAGCACAGTAGAGAATGACTAGAGTGGAGTACAGTAGAGGTAGAGTACAGTGGAGCACAGTAGAGGTAGAGTACAGTGGAGTACAGTGGAGCACAGTAGAGGTGGAGTACAGTAAAGTACAGCAGAGGTAGAGAACAGTGGAGCACAGTAGAGGTAGAGTACAGTGGAGCACAGTAGAGGTAGAGTACAGTGGAGCACAGTAGAGGTAGAGTACAGTGGAGTACAGCGGAGCACAGTAGAGGTAGTGTAGAGTGGAGTACAGTAGAGGTAGAGAACAGTAGAGTAGAGGTAGAGTACATTGGAGTAAAGTAGAGATAGAGTACAATGGAGCACAGTAGAGATAGACTAGAGTGGAGTACAGTAGAGGTAGAGTACAGTGGAGCACAGTAGAGGTAGCGCACAGTGGAGTACAGTAGAGGTAGAGTACAGTGCAGTACAGTAGAGGTAGAGTACAGTGGAGCATAGTAGATGTAGAGTACAGTGGAGTACAGCGGAGCACAGTAGAGGTAGAATAGAGTGGAGTGCAGTAGAGGTAGAGTAGTGTGGAGCACAGTAGAGGTAGAGAACAGTGGAGCACAGTAGAGGTAGAGTACAGTGGAGTACAGTAGAGGTAGAGTACAGTGGAGCAGGGTAGAGGTAGCGTACCGTGGAGTACAGTAGAGGTAGAGTACAGTGGAGTACAGAAGAGGTAGAGTACAGTGGAGCACAGTAGAGGTAGCGTACAGTGGAGCACAGTAGAGTTAGAGTAGAGTGGAGTACAGTAGAGGTAGAGTACAGTGGAGCACAATAGAGGTAGAGTACAGTGGATCAAAGTAGAGATAGAGTACAGTGGAGTACAGTGGAGCACAGTAGAGGTAGAGTACAGTAGAGTACAGTGAAGGACAGTAGAGGTAGAGTTCGGTGGAGTACAGTAGAGGTAGAGTACAGTGGAGTACAGTAGCGGTAGAGTACAGTGGAGTACAGTGGAGCGCATTAGAGGTGGAGTACAGTAGAGTACAGTAGAGGTAGAGTACAGTGGAGTACAGTAGAGGTAGAGTACAGTGGAGTACAGTAGAGGTTGAGTACAGTGGAGCACAGTAGAGGTAGAGTACAGTGGAGTACAGCGGAGCACAGTAGAGGTGGAGTACAGTAGAGTACAGTAGAGATAGAGTACAGTGGAGCACAGTAGAGGTAGAGTAGAGTGGAGTACAGTAGAGGTAGAGTACAGTGGAGCACATTAGAGGTAGAGTACAGTGGAGTACAGTAGAGGTAGAGTACAGTGGAGTACAGTAGAGATAGAGTACAGTGGAGCACAGTAGAGATAGAGTACAGTGGAGTAGATTAGAGGTAGAGTACAGTGGAGCACAATAGAGGTAGAGTAGAGTGGAGTACAGTAGAGGTAGAGTACAGTGGAAGACAGTAGAGGTAGAGTACAGTGGAGTACAGTAGAGGTAGAGTACAGTGGAGCACAGTAGAGTTAGAGTACAGTGGAGTACAGTGAAGCACAGAAGAGGTGGAGTACAGTAGAGTACAGTAGAGATAGAGTACAGTGGAGCACAGTAGAGGTAGAGTACAGTGGAGCACAGCAGAGGTAGAGTACAGTGGATCACAGTAGAGATAGAGTACAGTGGAGTACAGCGGAGCACAGTAGAGGTGGAGTACAGTAGAGTACAGTAGAGATAGAGTACAGTGGAGCACAGTAGAGGTAGAGTAGAGTGGAGTACAGTAGAGGTAGAGTACAGTGAAGCACATTAGAGGTAGAGTACAGTGGAGTACATTAGAGGTAGAGTACAGTGGAGCACAGTAGAGGTAGAGTACAGTGGAGTACAGTGGAGCACAGTAGAGGTGGAGTACAGTAGAGTACAGTAGAGGTAGAGTACAGTAGAGTACAGTAGAGGTAGAGTACAGTGGATTACAGTAGAGGTAGAGTACAGTGCAGTACAGTAGAGGTAGAGTACAGTGGAGCATAGTAGATGTAGAGTACAGTGGAGTACAGCGGAGCACAGTAGAGGTAGAATAGAGTGGAGTGCAGTAGAGGTAGAGTAGTGTGGAGCACAGTATAGGTAGCGCACAGTGGAGTACAGTAGAGGTAGAGTACAGTGGAATACAGTGGAGCAAATTAGAGGTGGAGCACAGTAGAGTACAGTAGAGGTAGAGTACAGTGGAGTACAGTAGAGGTAGAGTACAGTGGAGTACAGTAGAGGTAGAGTACAGTTGAGCACAGTAGAGGTAGAGTACAGTGGAGTACAGTAGAGGCAGAGTACAGTGGAGCACAGTAGAGGTAGAGTAGAGTGGAGTACAGTGGAGCACAGTAGAGGTGGAGTACAGTAGAGTACAGTAGAGGTAGAGAACAGTAGAGTACAGTAGAGGTAGAGTACAGTGGAGCACAGTAGAGATAGAGTACAGTGGAGTAGAGTAGAGGTAGAGTACAGTGGAGCACAGTAGAGGTAGAGTACAGTGGAGCACAGCAGAGGTAGAGTACAGTGGATCACAGTAGAGATAGAGTACAGTGGAGTACAGCGGAGCACAGTAGAGGTGGAGTACAGTAGAGTACAGTAGAGATAGAGTACAGTGGAGCACAGTAGAGGTAGAGTAGAGTGGAGTACAGTAGAGGTAGAGTACAGTGGAGCACATTAGAGGTAGAGTACAGTGGAGTACTGTGGAGCACAGTAGAGGTGGAGTACAGTAGAGTATAGTAGAGGTAGACAACAGTAGAGTACAGTAGAGGTAGAGTACAGTGGAGTAGAGTAGAGGTAGAGTACAGTGGAGTAGAGTAGAGGTAGAGTACAGTGGAGCACAGTAGAGGTAGAGTACAGTGGAGCACAGCAGAGGTAGAGTACAGTGGATCACAGTAGAGATAGAGTACAGTGGAGCACAGTAGAGGTGGAGTACAGTAGAGTACAGTAGAGATAGAGTACAGTGGAGCACAGTAGAGGTAGAGTAGAGTGGAGTACAGTAGAGGTAGAGTACAGTGGAGTAAAGTAGAGATAGAGTACAATGGAGCACAGTAGAGATAGACTAGAGTGGAGTACAGTAGAGGTAGAGTACAGTGGAGCATAGTAGAGGTAGAGTAGAGTGGATCACAGTAGAGATAGAGTACAGTGGAGTACAGTGGAGCACAGTAGAGGTGGATTACAGTAGAGTACAATAGAGATAGAGTACAGTGGAGCACAGCAGAGGTAGAGTAGAGTGGAGTACAGTAGAGGTAGAGTACATTGGAGTAAAGTAGAGATAGAGTACAATGGAGCACAGTAGAGATAGACTAGAGTGGAGTACAGTAGAGGTAGAGTACAGTGGAGCACAGTAGAGGTAGAGTACAGTGGAGTAGAGTGGAGCACAGTAGAGGTGGAGTACAGTAGAGTACAGCAGAGGTAGAGAACAGTGGAGCACAGTAGAGGTAGAGTACAGTGGAGCACAGTAGAGGTAGAGTACAGTGGAGCACAGTAGAGGTAGAGTACAGTGGAGTACAGCGGAGCACAGTAGAGGTAGTGTAGAGTGGAGTACAGTAGAGGTAGAGAACAGTAGAGTAGAGGTAGAGTACATTGGAGTAAAGTAGAGATAGAGTACAATGGAGCACAGTAGAGATAGACTAGAGTGGAGTACAGTAGAGGTAGAGTACAGTGGAGCACAGTAGAGGTAGCGCACAGTGGAGTACAGTAGAGGTAGAGTACAGTGGATTACAGTAGAGGTAGAGTACAGTGCAGTACAGTAGAGGTAGAGTACAGTGGAGCATAGTAGATGTAGAGTACAGTGGAGTACAGCGGAGCACAGTAGAGGTAGAATAGAGTGGAGTGCAGTAGAGGTAGAGTAGTGTGGAGCACAGTATAGGTAGCGCACAGTGGAGTACAGTGGAGCACAGTAGAGGTAGAGTACAGTGGAGTACAGTAGAGGTAGAGTACAGTCGAGTACAGTAGAGGTAGAGTACAGTGGAATACAGTGGAGCAAATTAGAGGTGGAGCACAGTAGAGTACAGTAGAGGTAGAGTACAGTGGAGTACAGTAGAGGTAGAGTACAGTGGAGTACAGTAGAGGTAGAGTACAGTTGAGCACAGTAGAGGTAGAGTACAGTGGAGTACAGTAGAGGCAGAGTACAGTGGAGCACAGTAGAGGTAGAGTAGAGTGGAGTACAGTGGAGCACAGTAGAGGTGGAGTACAGTAGAGTACAGTAGAGGTAGAGAACAGTAGAGTACAGTAGAGGTAGAGTACAGTGGAGCACAGTAGAGATAGAGTACAGTGGAGTAGAGTAGAGGTAGAGTACAGTGGAGCACAGTAGAGGTAGAGTACAGTGGAGCACAGCAGAGGTAGAGTACAGTGGATCACAGTAGAGATAGAGTACAGTGGAGTACAGCGGAGCACAGTAGAGGTGGAGTACAGTAGAGTACAGTAGAGATAGAGTACAGTGGAGCACAGTAGAGGTAGAGTAGAGTGGAGTACAGTAGAGGTAGAGTACAGTGGAGCACATTAGAGGTAGAGTAGAGTGGAGTACAGTGGAGCACAGTAGAGGTGGAGTACAGTAGAGTACAGTAGAGGTAGAGAACAGTAGAGTACAGTAGAGGTAGAGTACAGTGGAGTACAGTAGAGATAGAGTACAGTGGAGCACAGTAGAGATAGAGTACAGTGGAGTAGATTAGAGGTAGAGTACAGTGGAGCACAATAGAGGTAGAGTAGAGTGGAGTACAGTAGAGGTAGAGTACAGTGGAAGACAGTAGAGGTAGAGTACAGTGGAGTACAGTAGAGGTAGAGTACAGTGGAGCACAGTAGAGTTAGAGTACAGTGGAGTACAGTGAAGCACAGAAGAGGTGGAGTACAGTAGAGTACAGTAGAGATAGAGTACAGTGGAGCACAGTAGAGGTAGAGTACAGTGGAGCACAGCAGAGGTAGAGTACAGTGGATCACAGTAGAGATAGAGTACAGTGGAGTACAGCGGAGCACAGTAGAGGTGGAGTACAGTAGAGTACAGTAGAGATAGAGTACAGTGGAGCACAGTAGAGGTAGAGTAGAGTGGAGTACAGTAGAGGTAGAGTACAGTGAAGCACATTAGAGGTAGAGTACAGTGGAGTACAGTAGAGGTAGAGTACAGTGGAGCACAGTAGAGGTAGAGTACAGTGGAGTACAGTGGAGCACAGTAGAGGTGGAGTACAGTAGAGTACAGTAGAGGTAGAGTACAGTAGAGTACAGTAGAGGTAGAGTACAGTGGATTACAGTAGAGGTAGAGTACAGTGCAGTACAGTAGAGGTAGAGTACAGTGGAGCATAGTATATGTAGAGTACAGTGGAGTACAGCGGAGCACAGTAGAGGTAGAATAGAGTGGAGTGCAGTAGAGGTAGAGTAGTGTGGAGCACAGTATAGGTAGCGCACAGTGGAGTACATTGGAGCACAGTAGAGGTAGAGTACAGTGGAGTACAGTAGAGGTAGAGTACAGTGGAATACAGTGGAGCAAATTAGAGGTGGAGCACAGTAGAGTACAGTAGAGGTAGAGTACAGTGGAGTACAGTAGAGGTAGAGTACAGTGGAGTACAGTAGAGGTAGAGTACAGTTGAGCACAGTAGAGGTAGAGTACAGTGGAGTACAGTAGAGGCAGAGTACAGTGGAGCACAGTAGAGGTAGAGTAGAGTGGAGTACAGTGGAGCACAGTAGAGGTGGAGTACAGTAGAGTACAGTAGAGGTAGAGAACAGTAGAGTACAGTAGAGGTAGAGTACAGTGGAGCACAGTAGAGATAGAGTACAGTGGAGTAGAGTAGAGGTAGAGTACAGTGGAGCACAGTAGAGGTAGAGTACAGTGGAGCACAGCAGAGGTAGAGTACAGTGGATCACAGTAGAGATAGAGTACAGTGGAGTACAGCAGAGCACAGTAGAGGTGGAGTACAGTAGAGTACAGTAGAGATAGAGTACAGTGGAGCACAGTAGAGGTAGAGTAGAGTGGAGTACAGTAGAGGTAGAGTACAGTGGAGCACATTAGAGGTAGAGTACAGTGGAGTACTGTGGAGCACAGTAGAGGTGGAGTACAGTAGAGTATAGTAGAGGTAGACAACAGTAGAGTACAGTAGAGGTAGAGTACAGTGGAGTAGAGTAGAGGTAGAGTACAGTAGAGGTAGAGTACAGTGGAGTAGAGTAGAGGTAGAGTACAGTGGAGCACAGTAGAGGTAGAGTACAGTGGAGCACAGCAGAGGTAGAGTACAGTGGATCACAGTAGAGATAGAGTACAGTGGAGTACAGTGGAGCACAGTAGAGGTGGAGTACAGTAGAGTACAGTAGAGATAGAGTACAGTGGAGCACAGTAGAGGTAGAGTAGAGTGGAGTACAGTAGAGGTAGAGTACAGTGGAGTAAAGTAGAGATAGAGTACAATGGAGCACAGTAGAGATAGACTAGAGTGGAGTACAGTAGAGGTAGAGTACAGTGGAGCACAGTAGAGGTAGAGTAGAGTGGATCACAGTAGAGATAGAGTACAGTGGAGTACAGTGGAGCACAGTAGAGGTGGATTACAGTAGAGTACAGTAGAGATAGAGTACAGTGGAGCACAGCAGAGGTAGAGTAGAGTGGAGTACAGTAGAGGTAGAGTACATTGGAGTAAAGTAGAGATAGAGTACAATGGAGCACAGTAGAGATAGACTAGAGTGGAGTACAGTAGAGGTAGAGTACAGTGGAGCACACTAGAGGTAGAGTACAGTGGAGTACAGTGGAGCACAGTAGAGGTGGAGTACAGTAGAGTACAGCAGAGGTAGAGAACAGTGGAGCACAGTAGAGGTAGAGTACAGTGGAGCACAGTAGAGGTAGAGTACAGTGGAGCACAGTAGAGGTAGAGTACAGTGGAGTACAGCGGAGCACAGTAGAGATAGTGTAGAGTGGAGTACAGTAGAGGTAGAGAACAGTAGAGTAGAGGTAGAGTACATTGGAGTAAAGTAGAGATAGAGTACAATGGAGCACAGTAGAGATAGACTAGAGTGGAGTACAGTAGAGGTAGAGTACAGTGGATCACAGTAGAGATAGAGTACAGTGGAGTACAGTGGAGCACAGTAGAGGTGGAGTACAGTAGAGTACAGTAGAGATAGAGTACAGTGGAGCACAGTAGAGGTAGAGTAGAGTGGAGTACAGTAGAGGTAGAGTACAGTGGAGTAAAGTAGAGACAGAGTACAATGGAGCACAGTAGAGATAGACTAGAGTGGAGTACAGTAGAGGTAGAGTACAGTGGAGCACAGTAGAGGTAGAGTAGAGTGGATCACAGTAGAGATAGAGTACAGTGGAGTACAGTGGAGCACAGTAGAGGTGGATTACAGTAGAGTACAGTAGAGATAGAGTACAGTGGAGCACAGCAGAGGTAGAGTAGAGTTTAGTACAGTAGAGGTAGAGTACATTGGAGTAAAGTAGAGATAGAGTACAATGGAGCACAGTAGAGAATGACTAGAGTGGAGTACAGTAGAGGTAGAGTACAGTGGGGCACAGTAGAGGTAGAGTACAGTGGAGTACAGTGGAGCACAGTAGAGGTGGAGTACAGTAAAGTACAGCAGAGGTAGAGAACAGTGGAGCACAGTAGAGGTAGAGTACAGTGGAGCACAGTAGAGGTAGAGTACAGTGGAGCACAGTAGAGGTAGAGTACAGTGGAGTACAGCGGAGCACAGTAGAGGTAGTGTAGAGTGGAGTACAGTAGAGGTAGAGAACAGTAGAGTAGAGGTAGAGTACATTGGAGTAAAGTAGAGATAGAGTACAATGGAGCACAGTAGAGATAGACTAGAGTGGAGTACAGTAGAGGTAGAGTACAGTGGAGCACAGTAGAGGTAGCGCACAGTGGAGTACAGTAGAGGTAGAGTACAGTGCAGTACAGTAGAGGTAGAGTACAGTGGAGCATAGTAGATGTAGAGTACAGTGGAGTACAGCGGAGCACAGTAGAGGTAGAATAGAGTGGAGTGCAGTAGAGGTAGAGTAGTGTGGAGCACAGTAGAGGTAGAGAACAGTGGAGCACAGTAGAGGTAGAGTACAGTGGAGTACAGTAGAGGTAGAGTACAGTGGAGCAGGGTAGAGGTAGCGTACCGTGGAGTACAGTAGAGGTAGAGTACAGTGGAGTACAGAAGAGGTAGAGTACAGTGGAGCACAGTAGAGGTAGCGTACAGTGGAGCACAGTAGAGTTAGAGTAGAGTGGAGTACAGTAGAGGTAGAGTACAGTGGAGCACAATAGAGGTAGAGTACAGTGGATCAAAGTAGAGATAGAGTACAGTGGAGTACAGTGGAGCAGAGTAGAGGTAGAGTACAGTAGAGTACAGTGAAGGACAGTAGAGGTAGAGTTCGGTGGAGTACAGTAGAGGTAGAGTACAGTGGAGTACAGTAGCGGTAGAGTACAGTGGAGTACAGTGGAGCGCATTAGAGGTGGAGTACAGTAGAGTACAGTAGAGGTAGAGTACAGTGGAGTACAGTAGAGGTAGAGTACAGTGGAGTACAGTAGAGGTTGAGTACAGTGGAGCACAGTAGAGGTAGAGTACAGTGGAGTACAGCGGAGCACAGTAGAGGTGGAGTACAGTAGAGTACAGTAGAGATAGAGTACAGTGGAGCACAGTAGAGGTAGAGTAGAGTGGAGTACAGTAGAGGTAGAGTACAGTGGAGCACATTAGAGGTAGAGTACAGTGGAGTACAGTAGAGGTAGAGTACAGTGGAGTACAGTAGAGATAGAGTACAGTGGAGCACAGTAGAGATAGAGTACAGTGGAGTAGATTAGAGGTAGAGTACAGTGGAGCACAATAGAGGTAGAGTAGAGTGGAGTACAGTAGAGGTAGAGTACAGTGGAAGACAGTAGAGGTAGAGTACAGTGGAGTACAGTAGAGGTAGAGTACAGTGGAGCACAGTAGAGTTAGAGTACAGTGGAGTACAGTGAAGCACAGAAGAGGTGGAGTACAGTAGAGTACAGTAGAGATAGAGTACAGTGGAGCACAGTAGAGGTAGAGTACAGTGGAGCACAGCAGAGGTAGAGTACAGTGGATCACAGTAGAGATAGAGTACAGTGGAGTACAGCGGAGCACAGTAGAGGTGGAGTACAGTAGAGTACAGTAGAGATAGAGTACAGTGGAGCACAGTAGAGGTAGAGTAGAGTGGAGTACAGTAGAGGTAGAGTACAGTGAAGCACATTAGAGGTAGAGTACAGTGGAGTACATTAGAGGTAGAGTACAGTGGAGCACAGTAGAGGTAGAGTACAGTGGAGTACAGTGGAGCACAGTAGAGGTGGAGTACAGTAGAGTACAGTAGAGGTAGAGTACAGTAGAGTACAGTAGAGGTAGAGTACAGTGGATTACAGTAGAGGTAGAGTACAGTGCAGTACAGTAGAGGTAGAGTACAGTGGAGCATAGTAGATGTAGAGTACAGTGGAGTACAGCGGAGCACAGTAGAGGTAGAATAGAGTGGAGTGCAGTAGAGGTAGAGTAGTGTGGAGCACAGTATAGGTAGCGCACAGTGGAGTACAGTAGAGGTAGAGTACAGTGGAATACAGTGGAGCAAATTAGAGGTGGAGCACAGTAGAGTACAGTAGAGGTAGAGTACAGTGGAGTACAGTAGAGGTAGAGTACAGTGGAGTACAGTAGAGGTAGAGTACAGTTGAGCACAGTAGAGGTAGAGTACAGTGGAGTACAGTAGAGGCAGAGTACAGTGGAGCACAGTAGAGGTAGAGTAGAGTGGAGTACAGTGGAGCACAGTAGAGGTGGAGTACAGTAGAGTACAGTAGAGGTAGAGAACAGTAGAGTACAGTAGAGGTAGAGTACAGTGGAGCACAGTAGAGATAGAGTACAGTGGAGTAGAGTAGAGGTAGAGTACAGTGTAGCACAATAGAGGTAGAGTAGAGTGGAGTACAGTGGAGCACAGTAGAGGTGGAGTACAGTAGAGTACAGTAGAGGTAGAGAACAGTAGAGTACAGTAGAGGTAGAGTACAGTGGAGTACAGTAGAGATAGAGTACAGTGGAGCACAGTAGAGATAGAGTACAGTGGAGTAGATTAGAGGTAGAGTACAGTGGAGCACAATAGAGGTAGAGTAGAGTGGAGTACAGTAGAGGTAGAGTACAGTGGAAGACAGTAGAGGTAGAGTACAGTGGAGTACAGTAGAGGTAGAGTACAGTGGAGCACAGTAGAGTTAGAGTACAGTGGAGTACAGTGAAGCACAGAAGAGGTGGAGTACAGTAGAGTACAGTAGAGATAGAGTACAGTGGAGCACAGTAGAGGTAGAGTACAGTGGAGCACAGCAGAGGTAGAGTACAGTGGATCACAGTAGAGATAGAGTACAGTGGAGTACAGCGGAGCACAGTAGAGGTGGAGTACAGTAGAGTACAGTAGAGATAGAGTACAGTGGAGCACAGTAGAGGTAGAGTAGAGTGGAGTACAGTAGAGGTAGAGTACAGTGAAGCACATTAGAGGTAGAGTACAGTGGAGTACATTAGAGGTAGAGTACAGTGGAGCACAGTAGAGGTAGAGTACAGTGGAGTACAGTGGAGCACAGTAGAGGTGGAGTACAGTAGAGTACAGTAGAGGTAGAGTACAGTAGAGTACAGTAGAGGTAGAGTACAGTGGATTACAGTAGAGGTAGAGTACAGTGCAGTACAGTAGAGGTAGAGTACAGTGGAGCATAGTAGATGTAGAGTACAGTGGAGTACAGCGGAGCACAGTAGAGGTAGAATAGAGTGGAGTGCAGTAGAGGTAGAGTAGTGTGGAGCACAGTATAGGTAGCGCACAGTGGAGTACAGTAGAGGTAGAGTACAGTGGAATACAGTGGAGCAAATTAGAGGTGGAGCACAGTAGAGTACAGTAGAGGTAGAGTACAGTGGAGTACAGTAGAGGTAGAGTACAGTGGAGTACAGTAGAGGTAGAGTACAGTTGAGCACAGTAGAGGTAGAGTACAGTGGAGTACAGTAGAGGCAGAGTACAGTGGAGCACAGTAGAGGTAGAGTAGAGTGGAGTACAGTGGAGCACAGTAGAGGTGGAGTACAGTAGAGTACAGTAGAGGTAGAGAACAGTAGAGTACAGTAGAGGTAGAGTACAGTGGAGCACAGTAGAGATAGAGTACAGTGGAGTAGAGTAGAGGTAGAGTACAGTGTAGCACAATAGAGGTAGAGTAGAGTGGAGTACAGTGGAGCACAGTAGAGGTGGAGTACAGTAGAGTACAGTAGAGGTAGAGAACAGTAGAGTACAGTAGAGGTAGAGTACAGTGGAGTACAGTAGAGATAGAGTACAGTGGAGCACAGTAGAGATAGAGTACAGTGGAGTAGATTAGAGGTAGAGTACAGTGGAGCACAATAGAGGTAGAGTAGAGTGGAGTACAGTAGAGGTAGAGTACAGTGGAAGACAGTAGAGGTAGAGTACAGTGGAGTACAGTAGAGGTAGAGTACAGTGGAGCACAGTAGAGTTAGAGTACAGTGGAGTACAGTGAAGCACAGAAGAGGTGGAGTACAGTAGAGTACAGTAGAGATAGAGTACAGTGGAGCACAGTAGAGGTAGAGTACAGTGGAGCACAGCAGAGGTAGAGTACAGTGGATCACAGTAGAGATAGAGTACAGTGGAGTACAGCGGAGCACAGTAGAGGTGGAGTACAGTAGAGTACAGTAGAGATAGAGTACAGTGGAGCACAGTAGAGGTAGAGTAGAGTGGAGTACAGTAGAGGTAGAGTACAGTGAAGCACATTAGAGGTAGAGTACAGTGGAGTACAGTAGAGGTAGAGTACAGTGGAGCACAGTAGAGGTAGAGTACAGTGGAGTACAGTGGAACACAGTAGAGGTGGAGTACAGTAGAGTACAGTAGAGGTAGAGTACAGTAGAGTACAGTAGAGGTAGAGTACAGTGGATTACAGTAGAGGTAGAGTACAGTGCAGTACAGTAGAGGTAGAGTACAGTGGAGCATAGTAGATGTAGAGTACAGTGGAGTACAGCGGAGCACAGTAGAGGTAGAATAGAGTGGAGTGCAATAGAGGTAGAGTAGTGTGGAGCACAGTATAGGTAGCGCACAGTGGAGTACATTGGAGCACAGTAGAGGTAGAGTACAGTGGAGTACAGTAGAGGTAGAGTACAGTGGAATACAGTGGAGCAAATTAGAGGTGGAGCACAGTAGAGTACAGTAGAGGTAGAGTACAGTGGAGTACAGTAGAGGTAGAGTACAGTGGAGTACAGTAGAGGTAGAGTACAGTTGAGCACAGTAGAGGTAGAGTACAGTGGAGTACAGTAGAGGCAGAGTACAGTGGAGCACAGTAGAGGTAGAGTAGAGTGGAGTACAGTGGAGCACAGTAGAGGTGGAGTACAGTAGAGTACAGTAGAGGTAGAGAACAGTAGAGTACAGTAGAGGTAGAGTACAGTGGAGCACAGTAGAGATAGAGTACAGTGGAGTAGAGTAGAGGTAGAGTACAGTGGAGCACAGTAGAGGTAGAGTACAGTGGAGCACAGCAGAGGTAGAGTACAGTGGATCACAGTAGAGATAGAGTACAGTGGAGTACAGCAGAGCACAGTAGAGGTGGAGTACAGTAGAGTACAGTAGAGATAGAGTACAGTGGAGCACAGTAGAGGTAGAGTACAGTGGAGCACAGCAGAGGTAGAGTACAGTGGATCACAGTAGAGATAGAGTACAGTGGAGTACAGCGGAGCACAGTAGAGGTGGAGTACAGTAGAGTACAGTAGAGATAGAGTACAGTGGAGCACAGTAGAGGTAGAGTAGAGTGGAGTACAGTAGAGGTAGAGTACAGTGAAGCACATTAGAGGTAGAGTACAGTGGAGTACATTAGAGGTAGAGTACAGTGGAGCACAGTAGAGGTAGAGTACAGTGGAGTACAGTGGAGCACAGTAGAGGTGGAGTACAGTAGAGTACAGTAGAGGTAGAGTACAGTAGAGTACAGTAGAGGTAGAGTACAGTGGATTACAGTAGAGGTAGAGTACAGTGCAGTACAGTAGAGGTAGAGTACAGTGGAGCATAGTAGATGTAGAGTACAGTGGAGTACAGCGGAGCACAGTAGAGGTAGAATAGAGTGGAGTGCAGTAGAGGTAGAGTAGTGTGGAGCACAGTATAGGTAGCGCACAGTGGAGTACAGTAGAGGTAGAGTACAGTGGAATACAGTGGAGCAAATTAGAGGTGGAGCACAGTAGAGTACAGTAGAGGTAGAGTACAGTGGAGTACAGTAGAGGTAGAGTACAGTGGAGTACAGTAGAGGTAGAGTACAGTTGAGCACAGTAGAGGTAGAGTACAGTGGAGTACAGTAGAGGCAGAGTACAGTGGAGCACAGTAGAGGTAGAGTAGAGTGGAGTACAGTGGAGCACAGTAGAGGTGGAGTACAGTAGAGTACAGTAGAGGTAGAGAACAGTAGAGTACAGTAGAGGTAGAGTACAGTGGAGCACAGTAGAGATAGAGTACAGTGGAGTAGAGTAGAGGTAGAGTACAGTGTAGCACAATAGAGGTAGAGTAGAGTGGAGTACAGTGGAGCACAGTAGAGGTGGAGTACAGTAGAGTACAGTAGAGGTAGAGAACAGTAGAGTACAGTAGAGGTAGAGTACAGTGGAGTACAGTAGAGATAGAGTACAGTGGAGCACAGTAGAGATAGAGTACAGTGGAGTAGATTAGAGGTAGAGTACAGTGGAGCACAATAGAGGTAGAGTAGAGTGGAGTACAGTAGAGGTAGAGTACAGTGGAAGACAGTAGAGGTAGAGTACAGTGGAGTACAGTAGAGGTAGAGTACAGTGGAGCACAGTAGAGTTAGAGTACAGTGGAGTACAGTGAAGCACAGAAGAGGTGGAGTACAGTAGAGTACAGTAGAGATAGAGTACAGTGGAGCACAGTAGAGGTAGAGTACAGTGGAGCACAGCAGAGGTAGAGTACAGTGGATCACAGTAGAGATAGAGTACAGTGGAGTACAGCGGAGCACAGTAGAGGTGGAGTACAGTAGAGTACAGTAGAGATAGAGTACAGTGGAGCACAGTAGAGGTAGAGTAGAGTGGAGTACAGTAGAGGTAGAGTACAGTGAAGCACATTACAGGTAGAGTACAGTGGAGTACAGTAGAGGTAGAGTACAGTGGAGCACAGTAGAGGTAGAGTACAGTGGAGTACAGTGGAACACAGTAGAGGTGGAGTACAGTAGAGTACAGTAGAGGTAGAGTACAGTAGAGTACAGTAGAGGTAGAGTACAGTGGATTACAGTAGAGGTAGAGTACAGTGCAGTACAGTAGAGGTAGAGTACAGTGGAGCATAGTAGATGTAGAGTACAGTGGAGTACAGCGGAGCACAGTAGAGGTAGAATAGAGTGGAGTGCAATAGAGGTAGAGTAGTGTGGAGCACAGTATAGGTAGCGCACAGTGGAGTACATTGGAGCACAGTAGAGGTAGAGTACAGTGGAGTACAGTAGAGGTAGAGTACAGTGGAATACAGTGGAGCAAATTAGAGGTGGAGCACAGTAGAGTACAGTAGAGGTAGAGTACAGTGGAGTACAGTAGAGGTAGAGTACAGTGGAGTACAGTAGAGGTAGAGTACAGTTGAGCACAGTAGAGGTAGAGTACAGTGGAGTACAGTAGAGGCAGAGTACAGTGGAGCACAGTAGAGGTAGAGTAGAGTGGAGTACAGTGGAGCACAGTAGAGGTGGAGTACAGTAGAGTACAGTAGAGGTAGAGAACAGTAGAGTACAGTAGAGGTAGAGTACAGTGGAGCACAGTAGAGATAGAGTACAGTGGAGTAGAGTAGAGGTAGAGTACAGTGGAGCACAGTAGAGGTAGAGTACAGTGGAGCACAGCAGAGGTAGAGTACAGTGGATCACAGTAGAGATAGAGTACAGTGGAGTACAGCAGAGCACAGTAGAGGTGGAGTACAGTAGAGTACAGTAGAGATAGAGTACAGTGGAGCACAGTAGAGGTAGAGTAGAGTGGAGTACAGTAGAGGTAGAGTACAGTGGAGCACATTAGAGGTAGAGTACAGTGGAGTACTGTGGAGCAAAGTAGAGGTGGAGTACAGTAGAGTATAGTAGAGGTAGACAACAGTAGAGTACAGTAGAGGTAGAGTACAGTGGAGTAGAGTAGAGGTAGAGTACAGTAGAGGTAGAGTACAGTGGAGTAGAGTAGAGGTAGAGTACAGTGGAGCACAGTAGAGGTAGAGTACAGTGGAGCACAGCAGAGGTAGAATACAGTGGATCACAGTAGAGATAGAGTACAGTGGAGTACAGTGGAGCACAGTAGAGGTGGAGTACAGTAGAGTACAGTAGAGATAGAGTACAGTGGAGCACAGTAGAGGTAGAGTAGAGTGGAGTACAGTAGAGGTAGAGTACAGTGGAGTAAAGTAGAGATAGAGTACAATGGAGCACAGTAGAGATAGACTAGAGTGGAGTACAGTAGAGGTAGAGTACAGTGGAGCACAGTAGAGGTAGAGTAGAGTGGATCACAGTAGAGATAGAGTACAGTGGAGTACAGTGGAGCACAGTAGAGGTGGATTACAGTAGAGTACAGTAGAGATAGAGTACAGTGGAGCACAGCAGAGGTAGAGTAGAGTGGAGTACAGTAGAGGTAGAGTACATTGGAGTAAAGTAGAGATAGAGTACAATGGAGCACAGTAGAGATAGACTAGAGTGGAGTACAGTAGAGGTAGAGTACAGTGGAGCACAGTAGAGGTAGAGTACAGTGGAGTAAAGTGGAGCACAGTAGAGGTGGAGTACAGTAGAGTACAGCAGAGGTAGAGAACAGTGGAGCACAGTAGAGGTAGAGTACAGTGGAGCACAGTAGAGGTAGAGTACAGTGGAGCACAGTAGAGGTAGAGT
The DNA here is from genome assembly GCA_030578255.1 of Tiaroga cobitis. Taxonomy (NCBI): domain Eukaryota; kingdom Metazoa; phylum Chordata; class Actinopteri; order Cypriniformes; family Leuciscidae; genus Tiaroga; species Tiaroga cobitis. Next base: position 36,283,874 of record CM060604.1, read on the forward strand.
ACAGTGGAGTACAGCGGAGCACAGTAGAGGTAGTGTAGAGTGGAGTACAGTAGAGGTAGAGAACAGTAGAGTAGAGGTAGAGTACATTGGAGTAAAGTAGAGATAGAGTACAATGGAGCACAGTAGAGATAGACTAGAGTGGAGTACAGTAGAGGTAGAGTACAGTGGAGCACAGTAGAGGTAGCACACAGTGGAGTACAGTAGAGGTAGAGTACAGTGGATTACAGTAGAGGTAGAGTACAGTGCAGTACAGTAGAGGTAGAGTACAGTGGAGCATAGTAGATGTAGAGTACAGTGGAGTACAGCGGAGCACAGTAGAGGTAGAATAGAGTGGAGTGCAGTAGAGGTAGAGTAGTGTGGAGCACAGTATAGGTAGCGCACAGTGGAGTACAGTGGAGCACAGTAGAGGTAGAGTACAGTGGAGTACAGTAGAAGTAGAGTACAGTCGAGTACAGTAGAGGTAGAGTACAGTGGAATACAGTGGAGCAAATTAGAGGTGGAGCACAGTAGAGTACAGTAGAGGTAGAGTACAGTGGAGTACAGTAGAGGTAGAGTACAGTGGAGTACAGTAGAGGTAGAGTACAGTTGAGCACAGTAGAGGTAGAGTACAGTGGAGTACAGTAGAGGCAGAGTACAGTGGAGCACAGTAGAGGTAGAGTAGAGTGGAGTACAGTGGAGCACAGTAGAGATAGAGTACAGTGGAGTAGAGTAGAGGTAGAGTACAGTGGAGCATAGTAGAGGTAGAGTACAGTGGAGCACAGCAGAGGTAGAGTACAGTGGATCACAGTAGAGATAGAGTACAGTGGAGTACAGCGGAGCACAGTAGAGGTGGAGTACAGTAGAGTACAGTAGAGATAGAGTACAGTGGAGCACAGTAGAGGTAGAGTAGAGTGGAGTACAGTAGAGGTAGAGTACAGTGGAGCACATTAGAGGTAGAGTACAGTGGAGTACTGTGGAGCACAGTAGAGGTGGAGTACAGTAGAGTATAGTAGAGGTAGACAACAGTAGAGTACAGTAGAGGTAGAGTACAGTGGAGTAAAGTAGAGGTAGAGTACAGTAGAGGTAGAGTACAGTGGAGTAGAGTAGAGGTAGAGTACAGTGGAGCACAGTAGAGGTAGAGTACAGTGGAGCACAGCAGAGGTAGAGTACAGTGGATCACAGTAGAGATAGAGTACAGTGGAGTACAGTGGAGCACAGTAGAGGTGGAGTACAGTAGAGTACAGTAGAGATAGAGTACAGTGGAGCACAGTAGAGGTAGAGTAGAGTGGAGTACAGTAGAGGTAGAGTACAGTGGAGTAAAGTAGAGACAGAGTACAATGGAGCACAGTAGAGATAGACTAGAGTGGAGTACAGTAGAGGTAGAGTACAGTGGAGCACAGTAGAGGTAGAGTAGAGTGGATCACAGTAGAGATAGAGTACAGTGGAGTACAGTGGAGCACAGTAGAGGTGGATTACAGTAGAGTACAGTAGAGATAGAGTACAGTGGAGCACAGCAGAGGTAGAGTAGAGTTTAGTACAGTAGAGGTAGAGTACATTGGAGTAAAGTAGAGATAGAGTACAATGGAGCACAGTAGAGAATGACTAGAGTGGAGTACAGTAGAGGTAGAGTACAGTGGAGCACAGTAGAGGTAGAGTACAGTGGAGTACAGTGGAGCACAGTAGAGGTGGAGTACAGTAAAGTACAGCAGAGGTAGAGAACAGTGGAGCACAGTAGAGGTAGAGTACAGTGGAGCACAGTAGAGGTAGAGTACAGTGGAGCACAGTAGAGGTAGAGTACAGTGGAGTACAGCGGAGCACAGTAGAGGTAGTGTAGAGTGGAGTACAGTAGAGGTAGAGAACAGTAGAGTAGAGGTAGAGTACATTGGAGTAAAGTAGAGATAGAGTACAATGGAGCACAGTAGAGATAGACTAGAGTGGAGTACAGTAGAGGTAGAGTACAGTGGAGCACAGTAGAGGTAGCGCACAGTGGAGTACAGTAGAGGTAGAGTACAGTGCAGTACAGTAGAGGTAGAGTACAGTGGAGCATAGTAGATGTAGAGTACAGTGGAGTACAGCGGAGCACAGTAGAGGTAGAATAGAGTGGAGTGCAGTAGAGGTAGAGTAGTGTGGAGCACAGTAGAGGTAGAGAACAGTGGAGCACAGTAGAGGTAGAGTACAGTGGAGTACAGTAGAGGTAGAGTACAGTGGAGCAGGGTAGAGGTAGCGTACCGTGGAGTACAGTAGAGGTAGAGTACAGTGGAGTACAGAAGAGGTAGAGTACAGTGGAGCACAGTAGAGGTAGCGTACAGTGGAGCACAGTAGAGTTAGAGTAGAGTGGAGTACAGTAGAGGTAGAGTACAGTGGAGCACAATAGAGGTAGAGTACAGTGGATCAAAGTAGAGATAGAGTACAGTGGAGTACAGTGGAGCAGAGTAGAGGTAGAGTACAGTAGAGTACAGTGAAGGACAGTAGAGGTAGAGTTCGGTGGAGTACAGTAGAGGTAGAGTACAGTGGAGTACAGTAGCGGTAGAGTACAGTGGAGTACAGTGGAGCGCATTAGAGGTGGAGTACAGTAGAGTACAGTAGAGGTAGAGTACAGTGGAGTACAGTAGAGGTAGAGTACAGTGGAGTACAGTAGAGGTTGAGTACAGTGGAGCACAGTAGAGGTAGAGTACAGTGGAGTACAGCGGAGCACAGTAGAGGTGGAGTACAGTAGAGTACAGTAGAGATAGAGTACAGTGGAGCACAGTAGAGGTAGAGTAGAGTGGAGTACAGTAGAGGTAGAGTACAGTGGAGCACATTAGAGGTAGAGTACAGTGGAGTACAGTAGAGGTAGAGTACAGTGGAGTACAGTAGAGATAGAGTACAGTGGAGCACAGTAGAGATAGAGTACAGTGGAGTAGATTAGAGGTAGAGTACAGTGGAGCACAATAGAGGTAGAGTAGAGTGGAGTACAGTAGAGGTAGAGTACAGTGGAAGACAGTAGAGGTAGAGTACAGTGGAGTACAGTAGAGGTAGAGTACAGTGGAGCACAGTAGAGTTAGAGTACAGTGGAGTACAGTGAAGCACAGAAGAGGTGGAGTACAGTAGAGTACAGTAGAGATAGAGTACAGTGGAGCACAGTAGAGGTAGAGTACAGTGGAGCACAGCAGAGGTAGAGTACAGTGGATCACAGTAGAGATAGAGTACAGTGGAGTACAGCGGAGCACAGTAGAGGTGGAGTACAGTAGAGTACAGTAGAGATAGAGTACAGTGGAGCACAGTAGAGGTAGAGTAGAGTGGAGTACAGTAGAGGTAGAGTACAGTGAAGCACATTAGAGGTAGAGTACAGTGGAGTACATTAGAGGTAGAGTACAGTGGAGCACAGTAGAGGTAGAGTACAGTGGAGTACAGTGGAACACAGTAGAGGTGAAGTACAGTAGAGTACAGTAGAGGTAGAGTACAGTAGAGTACAGTAGAGGCAGAGTACAGTGGATTACAGTAGAGGTAGAGTACAGTGCAGTACAGTAGAGGTAGAGTACAGTGGAGCATAGTAGATGTAGAGTACAGTGGAGTACAGCGGAGCACAGTAGAGGTAGAATAGAGTGGAGTGCAGTAGAGGTAGAGTAGTGTGGAGCACAGTATAGGTAGCGCACAGTGGAGTACAGTAGAGGTAGAGTACAGTGGAATACAGTGGAGCAAATTAGAGGTGGAGCACAGTAGAGTACAGTAGAGGTAGAGTACAGTGGAGTACAGTAGAGGTAGAGTACAGTGGAGTACAGTAGAGGTAGAGTACAGTTGAGCACAGTAGAGGTAGAGTACAGTGGAGTACAGTAGAGGCAGAGTACAGTGGAGCACAGTAGAGGTAGAGTAGAGTGGAGTACAGTGGAGCACAGTAGAGGTGGAGTACAGTAGAGTACAGTAGAGGTAGAGAACAGTAGAGTACAGTAGAGGTAGAGTACAGTGGAGCACAGTAGAGATAGAGTACAGTGGAGTAGAGTAGAGGTAGAGTACAGTGTAGCACAGTAGAGGTAGAGTACAGTGGAGCACAGCAGAGGTAGAGTACAGTGGATCACAGTAGAGATAGAGTACAGTGGAGTACAGCGGAGCACAGTAGAGGTGGAGTACAGTAGAGTACAGTAGAGATAGAGTACAGTGGAGCACAGTAGAGGTAGAGTAGAGTGGAGTACAGTAGAGGTAGAGTACAGTGGAGCACATTAGAGGTAGAGTACAGTGGAGTACTGTGGAGCACAGTAGAGGTGGAGTACAGTAGAGTATAGTAGAGGTAGACAACAGTAGAGTACAGTAGAGGTAGAGTACAGTGGAGTAGAGTAGAGGTAGAGTACAGTGGAGTAGAGTAGAGGTAGAGTACAGTGGAGCACAGTAGAGGTAGAGTACAGTGGAGCACAGCAGAGGTAGAGTACAGTGGATCACAGTAGAGATAGAGTACAGTGGAGCACAGTAGAGGTGGAGTACAGTAGAGTACAGTAGAGATAGAGTACAGTGGAGCACAGTAGAGGTAGAGTAGAGTGGAGTACAGTAGAGGTAGAGTACAGTGGAGTAAAGTAGAGATAGAGTACAATGGAGCACAGTAGAGATAGACTAGAGTGGAGTACAGTAGAGGTAGAGTACAGTGGAGCATAGTAGAGGTAGAGTAGAGTGGATCACAGTAGAGATAGAGTACAGTGGAGTACAGTGGAGCACAGTAGAGGTGGATTACAGTAGAGTACAGTAGAGATAGAGTACAGTGGAGCACAGCAGAGGTAGAGTAGAGTGGAGTACAGTAGAGGTAGAGTACATTGGAGTAAAGTAGAGATAGAGTACAATGGAGCACAGTAGAGATAGACTAGAGTGGAGTACAGTAGAGGTAGAGTACAGTGGAGCACAGTAGAGGTAGAGTACAGTGGAGTAGAGTGGAGCACAGTAGAGGTGGAGTACAGTAGAGTACAGCAGAGGTAGAGAACAGTGGAGCACAGTAGAGGTAGAGTACAGTGGAGCACAGTAGAGGTAGAGTACAGTGGAGCACAGTAGAGGTAGAGTACAGTGGAGTACAGCGGAGCACAGTAGAGGTAGTGTAGAGTGGAGTACAGTAGAGGTAGAGAACAGTAGAGTAGAGGTAGAGTACATTGGAGTAAAGTAGAGATAGAGTACAATGGAGCACAGTAGAGATAGACTAGAGTGGAGTACAGTAGAGGTAGAGTACAGTGGAGCACAGTAGAGGTAGCGCACAGTGGAGTACAGTAGAGGTAGACTACAGTGGATTACAGTAGAGGTAGAGTACAGTGCAGTACAGTAGAGGTAGAGTACAGTGGAGCATAGTAGATGTAGAGTACAGTGGAGTACAGCGGAGCACAGTAGAGGTAGAATAGAGTGGAGTGCAGTAGAGGTAGAGTAGTGTGGAGCACAGTATAGGTAGCGCACAGTGGAGTACAGTGGAGCACAGTAGAGGTAGAGTACAGTGGAGTACAGTAGAGGTAGAGTACAGTCGAGTACAGTAGAGGTAGAGTACAGTGGAATACAGTGGAGCAAATTAGAGGTGGAGCACAGTAGAGTACAGTAGAGGTAGAGTACAGTGGAGTACAGTAGAGGTAGAGTACAGTGGAGCACAGTAGAGGTAGCGCACAGTGGAGTACAGTAGAGGTAGAGTACAGTGGATTACAGTAGAGGTAGAGTACAGTGCAGTACAGTAGAGGTAGAGTACAGTGGAGCATAGTAGATGTAGAGTACAGTGGAGTACAGCGGAGCACAGTAGAGGTAGAATAGAGTGGAGTGCAGTAGAGGTAGAGTAGTGTGGAGCACAGTATAGGTAGCGCACAGTGGAGTACAGTGGAGCACAGTAGAGGTAGAGTACAGTGGAGTACAGTAGAGGTAGAGTACAGTCGAGTACAGTAGAGGTAGAGTACAGTGGAATACAGTGGAGCAAATTAGAGGTGGAGCACAGTAGAGTACAGTAGAGGTAGAGTACAGTGGAGTACAGTAGAGGTAGAGTACAGTGGAGTACAGTAGAGGTAGAGTACAGTTGAGCACAGTAGAGGTAGAGTACAGTGGAGTACAGTAGAGGCAGAGTACAGTGGAGCACAGTAGAGGTAGAGTAGAGTGGAGTACAGTGGAGCACAGTAGAGGTGGAGTACAGTAGAGTACAGTAGAGGTAGAGAACAGTAGAGTACAGTAGAGGTAGAGTACAGTGGAGCACAGTAGAGATAGAGTACAGTGGAGTAGAGTAGAGGTAGAGTACAGTGGAGCACAGTAGAGGTAGAGTACAGTGGAGCACAGCAGAGGTAGAGTACAGTGGATCACAGTAGAGATAGAGTACAGTGGAGTACAGCGGAGCACAGTAGAGGTGGAGTACAGTAGAGTACAGTAGAGATAGAGTACAGTGGAGCACAGTAGAGGTAGAGTAGAGTGGAGTACAGTAGAGGTAGAGTACAGTGGAGCACATTAGAGGTAGAGTAGAGTGGAGTACAGTGGAGCACAGTAGAGGTGGAGTACAGTAGAGTACAGTAGAGGTAGAGAACAGTAGAGTACAGTAGAGGTAGAGTACAGTGGAGTACAGTAGATATAGAGTACAGTGGAGCACAGTAGAGATAGAGTACAGTGGAGTAGATTAGAGGTAGAGTACAGTGGAGCACAATAGAGGTAGAGTAGAGTGGAGTACAGTAGAGGTAGAGTACAGTGGAAGACAGTAGAGGTAGAGTACAGTGGAGTACAGTAGAGGTAGAGTACAGTGGAGCACAGTAGAGTTAGAGTACAGTGGAGTACAGTGAAGCACAGAAGAGGTGGAGTACAGTAGAGTACAGTAGAGATAGAGTACAGTGGAGCACAGTAGAGGTAGAGTACAGTGGAGCACAGCAGAGGTAGAGTACAGTGGATCACAGTAGAGATAGAGTACAGTGGAGTACAGCGGAGCACAGTAGAGGTGGAGTACAGTAGAGTACAGTAGAGATAGAGTACAGTGGAGCACAGTAGAGGTAGAGTAGAGTGGAGTACAGTAGAGGTAGAGTACAGTGAAGCATATTAGAGGTAGAGTACAGTGGAGTACAGTAGAGGTAGAGTACAGTGGAGCACAGTAGAGGTAGAGTACAGTGGAGTACAGTGGAACACAGTAGAGGTGGAGTACAGTAGAGTACAGTAGAGGTAGAGTACAGTAGAGTACAGTAGAGGTAGAGTACAGTGGATTACAGTAGAGGTAGAGTACAGTGCAGTACAGTAGAGGTAGAGTACAGTGGAGCATAGTAGATGTAGAGTACAGTGGAGTACAGCGGAGCACAGTAGAGGTAGAATAGAGTGGACTGCAATAGAGGTAGAGTAGTGTGGAGCACAGTATAGGTAGCGCACAGTGGAGTACATTGGAGCACAGTAGAGGTAGAGTACAGTGGAGTACAGTAGAGGTAGAGTACAGTGGAATACAGTGGAGCAAATTAGAGGTGGAGCACAGTAGAGTACAGTAGAGGTAGAGTACAGTGGAGTACAGTAGAGGTAGAGTACAGTGGAGTACAGTAGAGGTAGAGTACAGTTGAGCACAGTAGAGGTAGAGTACAGTGGAGTACAGTAGAGGCAGAGTACAGTGGAGCACAGTAGAGGTAGAGTAGAGTGGAGTACAGTGGAGCACAGTAGAGGTGGAGTACAGTAGAGTACAGTAGAGGTAGAGAACAGTAGAGTACAGTAGAGGTAGAGTACAGTGGAGCACAGTAGAGATAGAGTACAGTGGAGTAGAGTAGAGGTAGAGTACAGTGGAGCACAGTAGAGGTAGAGTACAGTGGAGCACAGCAGAGGTAGAGTACAGTGGATCACAGTAGAGATAGAGTACAGTGGAGTACAGCAGAGCACAGTAGAGGTGGAGTACAGTAGAGTACAGTAGAGATAGAGTACAGTGGAGCACAGTAGAGGTAGAGTAGAGTGGAGTACAGTAGAGGTAGAGTACAGTGGAGCACATTAGAGGTAGAGTACAGTGGAGTACTGTGGAGCAAAGTAGAGGTGGAGTACAGTAGAGTATAGTAGAGGTAGACAACAGTAGAGTACAGTAGAGGTAGAGTACAGTGGAGTAGAGTAGAGGTAGAGTACAGTAGAGGTAGAGTACAGTGGAGTAGAGTAGAGGTAGAGTACAGTGGAGCACAGTAGAGGTAGAGTACAGTGGAGCACAGCAGAGGTAGAGTACAGTGGATCACAGTAGAGATAGAGTACAGTGGAGTACAGTGGAGCACAGTAGAGGTGGAGTACAGTAGAGTACAGTAGAGATAGAGTACAGTGGAGCACAGTAGAGGTAGAGTAGAGTGGAGTACAGTAGAGGTAGAGTACAGTGGAGTAAAGTAGAGATAGAGTACAATGGAGCACAGTAGAGATAGACTAGAGTGGAGTACAGTAGAGGTAGAGTACAGTGGAGCACAGTAGAGGTAGAGTAGAGTGGATCACAGTAGAGATAGAGTACAGTGGAGTACAGTGGAGCACAGTAGAGGTGGATTACAGTAGAGTACAGTAGAGATAGAGTACAGTGGAGCACAGCAGAGGTAGAGTAGAGTGGAGTACAGTAGAGGTAGAGTACATTGGAGTAAAGTAGAGATAGAGTACAATGGAGCACAGTAGAGATAGACTAGAGTGGAGTACAGTAGAGGTAGAGTACAGTGGAGCACAGTAGAGGTAGAGTACAGTGGAGTAAAGTGGAGCACAGTAGAGGTGGAGTACAGTAGAGTACAGCAGAGGTAGAGAACAGTGGAGCACAGTAGAGGTAGAGTACAGTGGAGCACAGTAGAGGTAGAGTACAGTGGAGCACAGTAGAGGTAGAGTACAGTGGAGTACAGCGGAGCACAGTAGAGGTAGTGTAGAGTGGAGTACAGTAGAGGTAGAGAACAGTAGAGTAGAGGTAGAGTACATTGGAGTAAAGTAGAGATAGAGTACAATGGAGCACAGTAGAGATAGACTAGAGTGGAGTACAGTAGAGGTAGAGTACAGTGGAGCACAGTAGAGGTAGCACACAGTGGAGTACAGTAGAGGTAGAGTACAGTGGATTACAGTAGAGGTAGAGTACAGTGCAGTACAGTAGAGGTAGAGTACAGTGGAGCATAGTAGATGTAGAGTACAGTGGAGTACAGCGGAGCACAGTAGAGGTAGAATAGAGTGGAGTGCAGTAGAGGTAGAGTAGTGTGGAGCACAGTATAGGTAGCGCACAGTGGAGTACAGTGGAGCACAGTAGAGGTAGAGTACAGTGGAGTACAGTAGAAGTAGAGTACAGTCGAGTACAGTAGAGGTAGAGTACAGTGGAATACAGTGGAGCAAATTAGAGGTGGAGCACAGTAGAGTACAGTAGAGGTAGAGTACAGTGGAGTACAGTAGAGGTAGAGTACAGTGGAGTACAGTAGAGGTAGAGTACAGTTGAGCACAGTAGAGGTAGAGTACAGTGGAGTACAGTAGAGGCAGAGTACAGTGGAGCACAGTAGAGGTAGAGTAGAGTGGAGTACAGTGGAGCACAGTAGAGATAGAGTACAGTGGAGTAGAGTAGAGGTAGAGTACAGTGGAGCATAGTAGAGGTAGAGTACAGTGGAGCACAGCAGAGGTAGAGTACAGTGGATCACAGTAGAGATAGAGTACAGTGGAGTACAGCGGAGCACAGTAGAGGTGGAGTACAGTAGAGTACAGTAGAGATAGAGTACAGTGGAGCACAGTAGAGGTAGAGTAGAGTGGAGTACAGTAGAGGTAGAGTACAGTGGAGCACATTAGAGGTAGAGTACAGTGGAGTACTGTGGAGCACAGTAGAGGTGGAGTACAGTAGAGTATAGTAGAGGTAGACAACAGTAGAGTACAGTAGAGGTAGAGTACAGTGGAGTAAAGTAGAGGTAGAGTACAGTAGAGGTAGAGTACAGTGGAGTAGAGTAGAGGTAGAGTACAGTGGAGCACAGTAGAGGTAGAGTACAGTGGAGCACAGCAGAGGTAGAGTACAGTGGATCACAGTAGAGATAGAGTACAGTGGAGTACAGTGGAGCACAGTAGAGGTGGAGTACAGTAGAGTACAGTAGAGATAGAGTACAGTGGAGCACAGTAGAGGTAGAGTAGAGTGGAGTACAGTAGAGGTAGAGTACAGTGGAGTAAAGTAGAGACAGAGTACAATGGAGCACAGTAGAGATAGACTAGAGTGGAGTACAGTAGAGGTAGAGTACAGTGGAGCACAGTAGAGGTAGAGTAGAGTGGATCACAGTAGAGATAGAGTACAGTGGAGTACAGTGGAGCACAGTAGAGGTGGATTACAGTAGAGTACAGTAGAGATAGAGTACAGTGGAGCACAGCAGAGGTAGAGTAGAGTTTAGTACAGTAGAGGTAGAGTACATTGGAGTAAAGTAGAGATAGAGTACAATGGAGCACAGTAGAGAATGACTAGAGTGGAGTACAGTAGAGGTAGAGTACAGTGGAGCACAGTAGAGGTAGAGTACAGTGGAGTACAGTGGAGCACAGTAGAGGTGGAGTACAGTAAAGTACAGCAGAGGTAGAGAACAGTGGAGCACAGTAGAGGTAGAGTACAGTGGAGCACAGTAGAGGTAGAGTACAGTGGAGCAGAGTAGAGGTAGAGTACAGTGGAGTACAGCGGAGCACAGTAGAGGTAGTGTAGAGTGGAGTACAGTAGAGGTAGAGAACAGTAGAGTAGAGGTAGAGTACATTGGAGTAAAGTAGAGATAGAGTACAATGGAGCACAGTAGAGATAGACTAGAGTGGAGTACAGTAGAGGTAGAGTACAGTGGAGCACAGTAGAGGTAGCGCACAGTGGAGTACAGTAGAGGTAGAGTACAGTGCAGTACAGTAGAGGTAGAGTACAGTGGAGCATAGTAGATGTAGAGTACAGTGGAGTACAGCGGAGCACAGTAGAGGTAGAATAGAGTGGAGTGCAGTAGAGGTAGAGTAGTGTGGAGCACAGTAGAGGTAGAGAACAGTGGAGCACAGTAGAGGTAGAGTACAGTGGAGTACAGTAGAGGTAGAGTACAGTGGAGCAGGGTAGAGGTAGCGTACCGTGGAGTACAGTAGAGGTAGAGTACAGTGGAGTACAGAAGAGGTAGAGTACAGTGGAGCACAGTAGAGGTAGCGTACAGTGGAGCACAGTAGAGTTAGAGTAGAGTGGAGTACAGTAGAGGTAGAGTACAGTGGAGCACAATAGAGGTAGAGTACAGTGGATCAAAGTAGAGATAGAGTACAGTGGAGTACAGTGGAGCAGAGTAGAGGTAGAGTACAGTAGAGTACAGTGAAGGACAGTAGAGGTAGAGTTCGGTGGAGTACAGTAGAGGTAGAGTACAGTGGAGTACAGTAGCGGTAGAGTACAGTGGAGTACAGTGGAGCGCATTAGAGGTGGAGTACAGTAGAGTACAGTAGAGGTAGAGTACAGTGGAGTACAGTAGAGGTAGAGTACAGTGGAGTACAGTAGAGGTTGAGTACAGTGGAGCACAGTAGAGGTAGAGTACAGTGGAGTACAGCGGAGCACAGTAGAGGTGGAGTACAGTAGAGTACAGTAGAGATAGAGTACAGTGGAGCACAGTAGAGGTAGAGTAGAGTGGAGTACAGTAGAGGTAGAGTACAGTGGAGCACATTAGAGGTAGAGTACAGTGGAGTACAGTAGAGGTAGAGTACAGTGGAGTACAGTAGAGATAGAGTACAGTGGAGCACAGTAGAGATAGAGTACAGTGGAGTAGATTAGAGGTAGAGTACAGTGGAGCACAATAGAGGTAGAGTAGAGTGGAGTACAGTAGAGGTAGAGTACAGTGGAAGACAGTAGAGGTAGAGTACAGTGGAGTACAGTAGAGGTAGAGTACAGTGGAGCACAGTAGAGTTAGAGTACAGTGGAGTACAGTGAAGCACAGAAGAGGTGGAGTACAGTAGAGTACAGTAGAGATAGAGTACAGTGGAGCACAGTAGAGGTAGAGTACAGTGGAGCACAGCAGAGGTAGAGTACAGTGGATCACAGTAGAGATAGAGTACAGTGGAGTACAGCGGAGCACAGTAGAGGTGGAGTACAGTAGAGTACAGTAGAGATAGAGTACAGTGGAGCACAGTAGAGGTAGAGTAGAGTGGAGTACAGTAGAGGTAGAGTACAGTGAAGCACATTAGAGGTAGAGTACAGTGGAGTACATTAGAGGTAGAGTACAGTGGAGCACAGTAGAGGTAGAGTACAGTGGAGTACAGTGGAGCACAGTAGAGGTGGAGTACAGTAGAGTACAGTAGAGGTAGAGTACAGTAGAGTACAGTAGAGGTAGAGTACAGTGGATTACAGTAGAGGTAGAGTACAGTGCAGTACAGTAGAGGTAGAGTACAGTGGAGCATAGTAGATGTAGAGTACAGTGGAGTACAGCGGAGCACAGTAGAGGTAGAATAGAGTGGAGTGCAGTAGAGGTAGAGTAGTGTGGAGCACAGTATAGGTAGCGCACAGTGGAGTACAGTAGAGGTAGAGTACAGTGGAATACAGTGGAGCAAATTAGAGGTGGAGCACAGTAGAGTACAGTAGAGGTAGAGTACAGTGGAGTACAGTAGAGGTAGAGTACAGTGGAGTACAGTAGAGGTAGAGTACAGTTGAGCACAGTAGAGGTAGAGTACAGTGGAGTACAGTAGAGGCAGAGTACAGTGGAGCACAGTAGAGGTAGAGTAGAGTGGAGTACAGTGGAGCACAGTAGAGGTGGAGTACAGTAGAGTACAGTAGAGGTAGAGAACAGTAGAGTACAGTAGAGGTAGAGTACAGTGGAGCACAGTAGAGATAGAGTACAGTGGAGTAGAGTAGAGGTAGAGTACAGTGTAGCACAGTAGAGGTAGAGTACAGTGGAGCACAGCAGAGGTAGAGTACAGTGGATCACAGTAGAGATAGAGTACAGTGGAGTACAGCGGAGCACAGTAGAGGTGGAGTACAGTAGAGTACAGTAGAGATAGAGTACAGTGGAGCACAGTAGAGGTAGAGTAGAGTGGAGTACAGTAGAGGTAGAGTACAGTGGAGCACATTAGAGGTAGAGTACAGTGGAGTACTGTGGAGCACAGTAGAGGTGGAGTACAGTAGAGTATAGTAGAGGTAGACAACAGTAGAGTACAGTAGAGGTAGAGTACAGTGGAGTAGAGTAGAGGTAGAGTACAGTGGAGTAGAGTAGAGGTAGAGTACAGTGGAGCACAGTAGAGGTAGAGTACAGTGGAGCACAGCAGAGGTAGAGTACAGTGGATCACAGTAGAGATAGAGTACAGTGGAGCACAGTAGAGGTGGAGTACAGTAGAGTACAGTAGAGATAGAGTACAGTGGAGCACAGTAGAGGTAGAGTAGAGTGGAGTACAGTAGAGGTAGAGTACAGTGGAGTAAAGTAGAGATAGAGTACAATGGAGCACAGTAGAGATAGACTAGAGTGGAGTACAGTAGAGGTAGAGTACAGTGGAGCATAGTAGAGGTAGAGTAGAGTGGATCACAGTAGAGATAGAGTACAGTGGAGTACAGTGGAGCACAGTAGAGGTGGATTACAGTAGAGTACAGTAGAGATAGAGTACAGTGGAGCACAGCAGAGGTAGAGTAGAGTGGAGTACAGTAGAGGTAGAGTACATTGGAGTAAAGTAGAGATAGAGTACAATGGAGCACAGTAGAGATAGACTAGAGTGGAGTACAGTAGAGGTAGAGTACAGTGGAGCACAGTAGAGGTAGAGTACAGTGGAGTAGAGTGGAGCACAGTAGAGGTGGAGTACAGTAGAGTACAGCAGAGGTAGAGAACAGTGGAGCACAGTAGAGGTAGAGTACAGTGGAGCACAGTAGAGGTAGAGTACAGTGGAGCACAGTAGAGGTAGAGTACAGTGGAGTACAGCGGAGCACAGTAGAGGTAGTGTAGAGTGGAGTACAGTAGAGGTAGAGAACAGTAGAGTAGAGGTAGAGTACATTGGAGTAAAGTAGAGATAGAGTACAATGGAGCACAGTAGAGATAGACTAGAGTGGAGTACAGTAGAGGTAGAGTACAGTGGAGCACAGTAGAGGTAGCGCACAGTGGAGTACAGTAGAGGTAGAGTACAGTGGATTACAGTAGAGGTAGAGTACAGTGCAGTACAGTAGAGGTAGAGTACAGTGGAGCATAGTAGATGTAGAGTAGAGTGGAGTACAGCGGAGCACAGTAGAGGTAGAATAGAGTGGAGTGCAGTAGAGGTAGAGTAGTGTGGAGCACAGTATAGGTAGCGCACAGTGGAGTACAGTGGAGCACAGTAGAGGTAGAGTACAGTGGAGTACAGTAGAGGTAGAGTACAGTCGAGTACAGTAGAGGTAGAGTACAGTGGAATACAGTGGAGCAAATTAGAGGTGGAGCACAGTAGAGTACAGTAGAGGTAGAGTACAGTGGAGTACAGTAGAGGTAGAGTACAGTGGAGTACAGTAGAGGTAGAGTACAGTTGAGCACAGTAGAGGTAGAGTACAGTGGAGTACAGTAGAGGCAGAGTACAGTGGAGCACAGTAGAGGTAGAGTAGAGTGGAGTACAGTGGAGCACAGTAGAGGTGGAGTACAGTAGAGTACAGTAGAGGTAGAGAACAGTAGAGTACAGTAGAGGTAGAGTACAGTGGAGCACAGTAGAGATAGAGTACAGTGGAGTAGAGTAGAGGTAGAGTACAGTGGAGCACAGTAGAGGTAGAGTACAGTGGAGCACAGCAGAGGTAGAGTACAGTGGATCACAGTAGAGATAGAGTACAGTGGAGTACAGCGGAGCACAGTAGAGGTGGAGTACAGTAGAGTACAGTAGAGATAGAGTACAGTGGAGCACAGTAGAGGTAGAGTAGAGTGGAGTACAGTAGAGGTAGAGTACAGTGGAGCACATTAGAGGTAGAGTAGAGTGGAGTACATTGGAGCACAGTAGAGGTGGAGTACAGTAGAGTACAGTAGAGGTAGAGAACAGTAGAGTACAGTAGAGGTAGAGTACAGTGGAGTACAGTAGAGATAGAGTACAGTGGAGCACAGTAGAGATAGAGTACAGTGGAGTAGATTAGAGGTAGAGTACAGTGGAGCACAATAGAGGTAGAGTAGAGTGGAGTACAGTAGAGGTAGAGTACAGTGGAAGACAGTAGAGGTAGAGTACAGTGGAGTACAGTAGAGGTAGAGTACAGTGGAGCACAGTAGAGTTAGAGTACAGTGGAGTACAGTGAAGCACAGAAGAGGTGGAGTACAGTAGAGTACAGTAGAGATAGAGTACAGTGGAGCACAGTAGAGGTAGAGTACAGTGGAGCACAGCAGAGGTAGAGTACAGTGGATCACAGTAGAGATAGAGTACAGTGGAGTACAGCGGAGCACAGTAGAGGTGGAGTACAGTAGAGTACAGTAGAGATAGAGTACAGTGGAGCACAGTAGAGGTAGAGTAGAGTGGAGTACAGTAGAGGTAGAGTACAGTGAAGCACATTAGAGGTAGAGTACAGTGGAGTACAGTAGAGGTAGAGTACAGTGGAGCACAGTAGAGGTAGAGTACAGTGGAGTACAGTGGAGCACAGTAGAGGTGGAGTACAGTAGAGTACAGTAGAGGTAGAGTACAGTAGAGTACAGTAGAGGTAGAGTACAGTGGATTACAGTAGAGGTAGAGTACAGTGCAGTACAGTAGAGGTAGAGTACAGTGGAGCATAGTAGATGTAGAGTACAGTGGAGTACAGCGGAGCACAGTAGAGGTAGAATAGAGTGGAGTGCAGTAGAGGTAGAGTAGTGTGGAGCACAGTATAGGTAGCGCACAGTGGAGTACAGTGGAGCACAGTAGAGGTAGAGTACAGTGGAGTACAGTAGAAGTAGAGTACAGTCGAGTACAGTAGAGGTAGAGTACAGTGGAATACAGTGGAGCAAATTAGAGGTGGAGCACAGTAGAGTACAGTAGAGGTAGAGTACAGTGGAGTACAGTAGAGGTAGAGTACAGAGGAGTACAGTAGAGGTAGAGTACAGTTGAGCACAGTAGAGGTAGAGTACCGTGGAGTACAGTAGAGGCAGAGTACAGTGGAGCACAGTAGAGGTAGAGTAGAGTGGAGTACAGTGGAGCACAGTAGAGATAGAGTACAGTGGAGTAGAGTAGAGGTAGAGTACAGTGGAGCATAGTAGAGGTAGAGTACAGTGGAGCACAGCAGAGGTAGAGTACAGTGGATCACAGTAGAGATAGAGTACAGTGGAGTACAGCGGAGCACAGTAGAGGTGGAGTACAGTAGAGTACAGTAGAGATAGAGTACAGTGGAGCACAGTAGAGGTAGAGTAGAGTGGAGTACAGTAGAGGTAGAGTACAGTGGAGCACATTAGAGGTAGAGTACAGTGGAGTACTGTGGAGCACAGTAGAGGTGGAGTACAGTAGAGTATAGTAGAGGTAGACAACAGTAGAGTACAGTAGAGGTAGAGTACAGTGGAGTAAAGTAGAGGTAGAGTACAGTAGAGGTAGAGTACAGTGGAGTAGAGTAGAGGTAGAGTACAGTGGAGCACAGTAGAGGTAGAGTACAGTGGAGCACAGCAGAGGTAGAGTACAGTGGATCACAGTAGAGATAGAGTACAGTGGAGTACAGTGGAGCACAGTAGAGGTGGAGTACAGTAGAGTACAGTAGAGATAGAGTACAGTGGAGCACAGTAGAGGTAGAGTAGAGTGGAGTACAGTAGAGGTAGAGTACAGTGGAGTAAAGTAGAGACAGAGTACAATGGAGCACAGTAGAGATAGACTAGAGTGGAGTACAGTAGAGGTAGAGTACAGTGGAGCACAGTAGAGGTAGAGTAGAGTGGATCACAGTAGAGATAGAGTACAGTGGAGTACAGTGGAGCACAGTAGAGGTGGATTACAGTAGAGTACAGTAGAGATAGAGTACAGTGGAGCACAGCAGAGGTAGAGTAGAGTTTAGTACAGTAGAGGTAGAGTACATTGGAGTAAAGTAGAGATAGAGTACAATGGAGCACAGTAGAGAATGACTAGAGTGGAGTACAGTAGAGGTAGAGTACAGTGGAGCACAGTAGAGGTAGAGTACAGTGGAGTACAGTGGAGCACAGTAGAGGTGGAGTACAGTAAAGTACAGCAGAGGTAGAGAACAGTGGAGCACAGTAGAGGTAGAGTACAGTGGAGCACAGTAGAGGTAGAGTACAGTGGAGCAGAGTAGAGGTAGAGTACAGTGGAGTACAGCGGAGCACAGTAGAGGTAGTGTAGAGTGGAGTACAGTAGAGGTAGAGAACAGTAGAGTAGAGGTAGAGTACATTGGAGTAAAGTAGAGATAGAGTACAATGGAGCACAGTAGAGATAGACTAGAGTGGAGTACAGTAGAGGTAGAGTACAGTGGAGCACAGTAGAGGTAGCGCACAGTGGAGTACAGTAGAGGTAGAGTACAGTGCAGTACAGTAGAGGTAGAGTACAGTGGAGCATAGTAGATGTAGAGTACAGTGGAGTACAGCGGAGCACAGTAGAGGTAGAATAGAGTGGAGTGCAGTAGAGGTAGAGTAGTGTGGAGCACAGTAGAGGTAGAGAACAGTGGAGCACAGTAGAGGTAGAGTACAGTGGAGTACAGTAGAGGTAGAGTACAGTGGAGCAGGGTAGAGGTAGCGTACCGTGGAGTACAGTAGAGGTAGAGTACAGTGGAGTACAGAAGAGGTAGAGTACAGTGGAGCACAGTAGAGGTAGCGTACAGTGGAGCACAGTAGAGTTAGAGTAGAGTGGAGTACAGTAGAGGTAGAGTACAGTGGAGCACAATAGAGGTAGAGTACAGTGGATCAAAGTAGAGATAGAGTACAGTGGAGTACAGTGGAGCAGAGTAGAGGTAGAGTACAGTAGAGTACAGTGAAGGACAGTAGAGGTAGAGTTCGGTGGAGTACAGTAGAGGTAGAGTACAGTGGAGTACAGTAGCGGTAGAGTACAGTGGAGTACAGTGGAGCGCATTAGAGGTGGAGTACAGTAGAGTACAGTAGAGGTAGAGTACAGTGGAGTACAGTAGAGGTAGAGTACAGTGGAGTACAGTAGAGGTTGAGTACAGTGGAGCACAGTAGAGGTAGAGTACAGTGGAGTACAGCGGAGCACAGTAGAGGTGGAGTACAGTAGAGTACAGTAGAGATAGAGTACAGTGGAGCACAGTAGAGGTAGAGTAGAGTGGAGTACAGTAGAGGTAGAGTACAGTGGAGCACATTAGAGGTAGAGTACAGTGGAGTACAGTAGAGGTAGAGTACAGTGGAGTACAGTAGAGATAGAGTACAGTGGAGCACAGTAGAGATAGAGTACAGTGGAGTAGATTAGAGGTAGAGTACAGTGGAGCACAATAGAGGTAGAGTAGAGTGGAGTACAGTAGAGGTAGAGTACAGTGGAAGACAGTAGAGGTAGAGTACAGTGGAGTACAGTAGAGGTAGAGTACAGTGGAGCACAGTAGAGTTAGAGTACAGTGGAGTACAGTGAAGCACAGAAGAGGTGGAGTACAGTAGAGTACAGTAGAGATAGAGTACAGTGGAGCACAGTAGAGGTAGAGTACAGTGGAGCACAGCAGAGGTAGAGTACAGTGGATCACAGTAGAGATAGAGTACAGTGGAGTACAGCGGAGCACAGTAGAGGTGGAGTACAGTAGAGTACAGTAGAGATAGAGTACAGTGGAGCACAGTAGAGGTAGAGTAGAGTGGAGTACAGTAGAGGTAGAGTACAGTGAAGCACATTAGAGGTAGAGTACAGTGGAGTACATTAGAGGTAGAGTACAGTGGAGCACAGTAGAGGTAGAGTACAGTGGAGTACAGTGGAGCACAGTAGAGGTGGAGTACAGTAGAGTACAGTAGAGGTAGAGTACAGTAGAGTACAGTAGAGGTAGAGTACAGTGGATTACAGTAGAGGTAGAGTACAGTGCAGTACAGTAGAGGTAGAGTACAGTGGAGCATAGTAGATGTAGAGTACAGTGGAGTACAGCGGAGCACAGTAGAGGTAGAATAGAGTGGAGTGCAGTAGAGGTAGAGTAGTGTGGAGCACAGTATAGGTAGCGCACAGTGGAGTACAGTAGAGGTAGAGTACAGTGGAATACAGTGGAGCAAATTAGAGGTGGAGCACAGTAGAGTACAGTAGAGGTAGAGTACAGTGGAGTACAGTAGAGGTAGAGTACAGTGGAGTACAGTAGAGGTAGAGTACAGTTGAGCACAGTAGAGGTAGAGTACAGTGGAGTACAGTAGAGGCAGAGTACAGTGGAGCACAGTAGAGGTAGAGTAGAGTGGAGTACAGTGGAGCACAGTAGAGGTGGAGTACAGTAGAGTACAGTAGAGGTAGAGAACAGTAGAGTACAGTAGAGGTAGAGTACAGTGGAGCACAGTAGAGATAGAGTACAGTGGAGTAGAGTAGAGGTAGAGTACAGTGTAGCACAGTAGAGGTAGAGTACAGTGGAGCACAGCAGAGGTAGAGTACAGTGGATCACAGTAGAGATAGAGTACAGTGGAGTACAGCGGAGCACAGTAGAGGTGGAGTACAGTAGAGTACAGTAGAGATAGAGTACAGTGGAGCACAGTAGAGGTAGAGTAGAGTGGAGTACAGTAGAGGTAGAGTACAGTGGAGCACATTAGAGGTAGAGTACAGTGGAGTACTGTGGAGCACAGTAGAGGTGGAGTACAGTAGAGTATAGTAGAGGTAGACAACAGTAGAGTACAGTAGAGGTAGAGTACAGTGGAGTAGAGTAGAGGTAGAGTACAGTGGAGTAGAGTAGAGGTAGAGTACAGTGGAGCACAGTAGAGGTAGAGTACAGTGGAGCACAGCAGAGGTAGAGTACAGTGGATCACAGTAGAGATAGAGTACAGTGGAGCACAGTAGAGGTGGAGTACAGTAGAGTACAGTAGAGATAGAGTACAGTGGAGCACAGTAGAGGTAGAGTAGAGTGGAGTACAGTAGAGGTAGAGTACAGTGGAGTAAAGTAGAGATAGAGTACAATGGAGCACAGTAGAGATAGACTAGAGTGGAGTACAGTAGAGGTAGAGTACAGTGGAGCATAGTAGAGGTAGAGTAGAGTGGATCACAGTAGAGATAGAGTACAGTGGAGTACAGTGGAGCACAGTAGAGGTGGATTACAGTAGAGTACAGTAGAGATAGAGTACAGTGGAGCACAGCAGAGGTAGAGTAGAGTGGAGTACAGTAGAGGTAGAGTACATTGGAGTAAAGTAGAGATAGAGTACAATGGAGCACAGTAGAGATAGACTAGAGTGGAGTACAGTAGAGGTAGAGTACAGTGGAGCACAGTAGAGGTAGAGTACAGTGGAGTAGAGTGGAGCACAGTAGAGGTGGAGTACAGTAGAGTACAGCAGAGGTAGAGAACAGTGGAGCACAGTAGAGGTAGAGTACAGTGGAGCACAGTAGAGGTAGAGTACAGTGGAGCACAGTAGAGGTAGAGTACAGTGGAGTACAGCGGAGCACAGTAGAGGTAGTGTAGAGTGGAGTACAGTAGAGGTAGAGAACAGTAGAGTAGAGGTAGAGTACATTGGAGTAAAGTAGAGATAGAGTACAATGGAGCACAGTAGAGATAGACTAGAGTGGAGTACAGTAGAGGTAGAGTACAGTGGAGCACAGTAGAGGTAGCGCACAGTGGAGTACAGTAGAGGTAGAGTACAGTGGATTACAGTAGAGGTAGAGTACAGTGCAGTACAGTAGAGGTAGAGTACAGTGGAGCATAGTAGATGTAGAGTAGAGTGGAGTACAGCGGAGCACAGTAGAGG
This sequence comes from Tiaroga cobitis, assembly GCA_030578255.1. Lineage (NCBI taxonomy): Eukaryota > Metazoa > Chordata > Actinopteri > Cypriniformes > Leuciscidae > Tiaroga > Tiaroga cobitis. Next base: position 36,304,450 of record CM060604.1, read on the forward strand.
TAGAATAGAGTGGAGTGCAGTAGAGGTAGAGTAGTGTGGAGCACAGTATAGGTAGCGCACAGTGGAGTACAGTGGAGCACAGTAGAGGTAGAGTACAGTGGAGTACAGTAGAGGTAGAGTACAGTCGAGTACAGTAGAGGTAGAGTACAGTGGAATACAGTGGAGCAAATTAGAGGTGGAGCACAGTAGAGTACAGTAGAGGTAGAGTACAGTGGAGTACAGTAGAGGTAGAGTACAGTGGAGTACAGTAGAGGTAGAGTACAGTTGAGCACAGTAGAGGTAGAGTACAGTGGAGTACAGTAGAGGCAGAGTACAGTGGAGCACAGTAGAGGTAGAGTAGAGTGGAGTACAGTGGAGCACAGTAGAGGTGGAGTACAGTAGAGTACAGTAGAGGTAGAGAACAGTAGAGTACAGTAGAGGTAGAGTACAGTGGAGCACAGTAGAGATAGAGTACAGTGGAGTAGAGTAGAGGTAGAGTACAGTGGAGCACAGTAGAGGTAGAGTACAGTGGAGCACAGCAGAGGTAGAGTACAGTGGATCACAGTAGAGATAGAGTACAGTGGAGTACAGCGGAGCACAGTAGAGGTGGAGTACAGTAGAGTACAGTAGAGATAGAGTACAGTGGAGCACAGTAGAGGTAGAGTAGAGTGGAGTACAGTAGAGGTAGAGTACAGTGGAGCACATTAGAGGTAGAGTAGAGTGGAGTACATTGGAGCACAGTAGAGGTGGAGTACAGTAGAGTACAGTAGAGGTAGAGAACAGTAGAGTACAGTAGAGGTAGAGTACAGTGGAGTACAGTAGAGATAGAGTACAGTGGAGCACAGTAGAGATAGAGTACAGTGGAGTAGATTAGAGGTAGAGTACAGTGGAGCACAATAGAGGTAGAGTAGAGTGGAGTACAGTAGAGGTAGAGTACAGTGGAAGACAGTAGAGGTAGAGTACAGTGGAGTACAGTAGAGGTAGAGTACAGTGGAGCACAGTAGAGTTAGAGTACAGTGGAGTACAGTGAAGCACAGAAGAGGTGGAGTACAGTAGAGTACAGTAGAGATAGAGTACAGTGGAGCACAGTAGAGGTAGAGTACAGTGGAGCACAGCAGAGGTAGAGTACAGTGGATCACAGTAGAGATAGAGTACAGTGGAGTACAGCGGAGCACAGTAGAGGTGGAGTACAGTAGAGTACAGTAGAGATAGAGTACAGTGGAGCACAGTAGAGGTAGAGTAGAGTGGAGTACAGTAGAGGTAGAGTACAGTGAAGCACATTAGAGGTAGAGTACAGTGGAGTACAGTAGAGGTAGAGTACAGTGGAGCACAGTAGAGGTAGAGTACAGTGGAGTACAGTGGAGCACAGTAGAGGTGGAGTACAGTAGAGTACAGTAGAGGTAGAGTACAGTAGAGTACAGTAGAGGTAGAGTACAGTGGATTACAGTAGAGGTAGAGTACAGTGCAGTACAGTAGAGGTAGAGTACAGTGGAGCATAGTAGATGTAGAGTACAGTGGAGTACAGCGGAGCACAGTAGAGGTAGAATAGAGTGGAGTGCAGTAGAGGTAGAGTAGTGTGGAGCACAGTATAGGTAGCGCACAGTGGAGTACATTGGAGCACAGTAGAGGTAGAGTACAGTGGAGTACAGTAGAGGTAGAGTACAGTGGAATACAGTGGAGCAAATTAGAGGTGGAGCACAGTAGAGTACAGTAGAGGTAGAGTACAGTGGAGTACAGTAGAGGTAGAGTACAGTGGAGTACAGTAGAGGTAGAGTACAGTTGAGCACAGTAGAGGTAGAGTACAGTGGAGTACAGTAGAGGCAGAGTACAGTGGAGCACAGTAGAGGTAGAGTAGAGTGGAGTACAGTGGAGCACAGTAGAGGTGGAGTACAGTAGAGTACAGTAGAGGTAGAGAACAGTAGAGTACAGTAGAGGTAGAGTATAGTGGAGCACAGTAGAGATAGAGTACAGTGGAGTAGAGTAGAGGTAGAGTACAGTGGAGCACAGTAGAGGTAGAGTACAGTGGAGCACAGCAGAGGTAGAGTACAGTGGATCACAGTAGAGATAGAGTACAGTGGAGTACAGCAGAGCACAGTAGAGGTGGAGTACAGTAGAGTACAGTAGAGATAGAGTACAGTGGAGCACAGTAGAGGTAGAGTAGAGTGGAGTACAGTAGAGGTAGAGTACAGTGGAGCACATTAGAGGTAGAGTACAGTGGAGTACTGTGGAGCACAGTAGAGGTGGAGTACAGTAGAGTATAGTAGAGGTAGACAACAGTAGAGTACAGTAGAGGTAGAGTACAGTGGAGTACAGTAGAGGTAGAGTACAGTTGAGCACAGTAGAGGTAGAGTACAGTGGAGTACAGTAGAGGCAGAGTACAGTGGAGCACAGTAGAGGTAGAGTAGAGTGGAGTACAGTGGAGCACAGTAGAGGTGGAGTACAGTAGAGTACAGTAGAGGTAGAGAACAGTAGAGTACAGTAGAGGTAGAGTACAGTGGAGTACAGTAGAGATAGAGTACAGTGGAGCACAGTAGAGATAGAGTACAGTGGAGTAGATTAGAGGTAGAATACAGTGGAGCACAGTAGAGGTAGAGTACAGTGGAGCACAGCAGAGGTAGAGTACAGTGGATCACAGTAGAGATAGAGTACAGTGGAGTACAGCGGAGCACAGTAGAGGTGGAGTACAGTAGAGTACAGTAGAGAGAGAGTACAGTGGAGCACAGTAGAGGTAGAGTAGAGTGGAGTACAGTAGAGGTAGAGTACAGTGGAGCATATTAGAGGTAGAGTACAGTGGAGTACAGTGGAGTACAGTAGAGGTAGAGTACAGTAGAGTACAGAAGAGGTAGAGTACAGTGGAGCACAGTAGAGGTAGAGTAGAGGGGAGTACAGTAGAGGTAGAGTACAGTGGAGCACAGTAGAGTTAGAGTAGAGTGGAGTACAGTAGAGGTAGAGTACAGTGGAGCACAGTAGAGGTAGAGTACAGTGGAGTACAGTAGAGGTAGAGTACAGTGGAGCACAGTAGAGGTAGAGTACAGTGGAGTACAGTGAAGCACAGTAGAGGTGGAGTACAGTAGAGTACAGTAGAGGTAGAGAACAGTAGAGTAGAGGTAGAGTTCATTGGAGTAAAGTAGAGATAGAGTACAATGGAGCACAGTAGAGATAGACTAGAGTGGAGTACAGTAGAGGTAGAGTACAATGGAGCACAGTAGAGGTAGAGTACAGTGGAGTACAGTGGAGCACAGTAGAGGTGGAGTACAGTAGAGTACAGTAGAGGTAGAGTACAGTGCAGTACAGTAGAGGTAGAGTACAGTGGAGCATAGTAGATGCAGAGTACAGTGGAGTACAGCGGAGCACAGTAGAGGTAGAATAGAGTGGAGTAAGGTAGAGGTAGAGTAGTGTGGAGCACAGTATAGGTAGCGCACAGTGGAGTACAGTGGAGCACAGTAGAGGTAGAGTACAGTGGAGTACAGTAGAGGTAGAGTACAGTGGAGTACAGTAGAGGTAGAGTACAGTGGAATACAGTGGAGCAAATTAGAGGTGGAGCACAGTAGAGTACAGTAGAGGTAGAGAACAGTAGAGTACAGTAGAGGTAGAGTACAGTGGAGTACAGTAGAGGTAGAGTACAGTTGAGCACAGTAGAGGTAGAGTACAGTGGAGTACAGTAGAGGCAGAGTAAAGTGGAGCACAGTAGAGGTAGAGTAGAGTGGAGTACAGTGGAGCACAGTAGAGGTGGAGTACAGTAGAGGTAGAGAACAGTAGAGTACAGTAGAGGTAGAGTACAGTGGAGTACAGTAGAGATAGAGTACAGTGGAGCACAGTAGAGATAGAGTAGAGTGGAGTAGAGTAGAGGTAGAGTACAGTGGAGCACAGTAGAGGTAGAGTACAGTGGAGCACAGCAGAGGTAGAGTACAGTGGATCACAGTAGAGATAGAGTACAGTGGAGTACAGCGGAGCACAGTAGAGGTGGAGTACAGTAGAGTACAGTAGAGATAGAGTACAGTGGAGCACAGTAGAGGTAGAGTAGAGTGGAGTACAGTAGAGGTAGAGTACAGTGGAGTACATTAGAGGTAGAGTACAGTGGAGTACAGTGGAGCACAGTAGAGGTGGAGTACAGTAGAGTACAGTAGAGGTAGAGAACAGTAGAGTACAGTAGAGGTAGAGTACAGTTGAGTAGAGTAGAGGTAGAGTTCAGTGGAGCACAGTAGAGGTAGAGTACAGTGGAGCACAGCAGAGGTAGAGTACAGTGGATCACAGTAGAGATAGAGTACAGTGGAGTACAGTGGAGCACAGTAGAGGTGGAGTACAGTAGAGTACAGTAGAGATAGAGTACAGTGGAGCACAGTAGAGGTAGAGTAGAGTGGAGTACAGTAGAGGTAGAGTACAGTGGAGCACATTAGAGGTAGAGTACAGTGGAGTACAGTAGAGGTAGAGTACAGTGGAGCAGAGTAGAGGTAGAGTACAGTGGAGTACAGTGGAGCACAGTAGAGGTGGAGTACAGTAGAGTACAGTAGAGGTAGAGTACAGTAGAGTACAGTAGAGGTAGAGTACAGTGGAGCACAGTAGAGGTAGAGTACAGTGGAGTACAAGATGTAGAGTACAGTGGTGCACAGTAGAGGTAGAGTACAGTGGAGTACAGTGGAGCAAAGTAGAGGTGGAGTACAGTAGAGTACAGTAGAGGTAGAGAACAGTAGAGTACAGTAGAGGTAGAGTACAGTGGAGTAGAGTAGAGGTAGAGTACAATGGAGCACAGTAGAGGTAGAGTACAGTGGAGCACAGCAGAGGTAGAGTACAGTGGATCACAGTAGAGATAGAGTACAGTGGAGTACAGCGGAGCACAGTAGAGGTGGAGTACAGTAGAGTACAGTAGAGATAGAGTACAGTGGAGCACAGTAGAGGTAGAGTAGAGTGGAGTACAGTAGAGGTAGAGTACAGTGGAGCACAGTAGAGGTAGAGTACAGTGGAGTACAGTAGAGGTAGAGTATAGTGGAGCACAGTAGAGGTAGAGTACAGTGGAGTAGAGTAGAGGTAGAGTACAGTGGAGCACAGTAGAGGTAGAGCACAGTGGAGTACAGTAGAGGTAGAGTACAGTGGAGCACAGTAGAGGTAGCGTACTTTGTAGTACAGTAGAGGTAGAGTACAGTGGAGCACAGTAGAGGTAGAGTACAGTGGAGTACAGCAGAGGTAGAGTACAGTGGAGCACAGTAGAGGTAGAGTACAGTGGAGTACAGCGGAGCACAGTAGAGGTAGAGTAGAGTGGAGTACAGTAGAGGTAGAGTACAGTGGAGCACAGTAGAGGTGGAGTACAGTAGAGTACAGTAGAGATAGAGTACAGTGGAGCACAGTAGAGGTAGAGTAGAGTGGAGTACAGTAGAGGTAGAGTTCAGTGGAGCACAGTAGAGGTAGAGTACAGTGGAGTACAGTAGAGGTAGAGTACAGTGGAGCACAGTAGAGGTAGAGTACAGTGGAGTACAGTGGAGCACAGTAGAGGTGGAGTACAGTAGAGTACAGTAGTGGTAGAGAACAGTAGAGTACAGAAGAGGTAGAGTACAGTGGAGCACAGTAGAGGTAGAGTACAGTGGAGCACAGTAGAGGTAGAGTACAGTGGAGTACAGTGGAGCACAGTAGAGGTGGAGTACAGTAGAGTACAGTAGTGGTAGAGAACAGTAGAGTACAGAAGAGGTAGAGTACAGTGGAGCACACTAGAGGTAGAGTACAGTGGAGCAGAGTAGAGGTGGAATACGGTATAGCACAGTAGAGGTAGAGTACAGTGGAGTACAGTAGAGGTAGAGTACAGTGGAGTACAGCAGAGCACAGTAGAGGTGGAGTACAGTATAGTACAGTAGAGATAGAGTACAGTGGAGCACAGTAGAGGTAGAGTATAGTGGAGCACAGTAGAGGTAGCGTACAGTGGAGCACAGTAGAGGTAGAGTACAGTGGAGTACAGCGGAGCACAGTAGAGGTAGAGTAGAGTGGAGTACAGTAGAGGCAGAGTACAGTGGAGCACAGTAGAGGTAGCGTACAGTGGAGTACAGTGGAGCACAGTAGAGGTGGAGTACAGTAGAGTACAGTAGAGATAGAGTACAGTGGATCACAGTAGAGGAAGAGTAGAGTGGAGTAGAGTAGAGGTAGAGTACAGTGGAGCACAGTAGAGGTAGAGTACAGTGGAGTACAGTAGAGGTAGAGTACAGTGGAGCACTAGAGGTAGAGCACAGTAGAGGTGGAGTACAGTATAGTACAGTAGAGATAGAGTACAGTGGAGCACAGTAGAGGTAGAGTAAAGTGGAGTACAGTAGAGGTAGAGTACAGTGGAGCACAGTAGAGGGTAGAGTACAGTGGAGTACAGCGGAGCACAGTAGAGGTAGAGTAGAGTGGAGTACAGTAGAGGTAGAGTACAGTGGAGCACAGTAGAGGTAGAGTATAGTGGAGTACAGTGGAGCAGAGTAGAGGTAGAGTACAATGGAGTACAGTAGTGGTAGAGTACAGTGGAGTACAGCAGTGGTAGAAAACAGTGGAGTACAGTGGAGCACATTAGAGGTAGAGTATAGTAGAGTACAGTAGAGGTAGAGTACAGTGGAGCACAGTAGAGGTAGAGTACAGTGGAGTACAGTAGAGGTAGAGTACAGTGGAGCACAGTAGAGTTAGAGTAGAGTGGAGTACAGTAGAGGTAGAGTACAGTGGAGCACAGTAGAGGTAGCGTACAGTGGAGTACAGTAGAGGTAGAGTACAGTGGAGCACAGTAGAGGTAGCGTACCGTGGAGTACAGTAGAGGTAGAGTACAGTGGAGTACAGTAGAGGTAGAGTACAGTGGAGTACAGTGGATCACAGTAGAGGTGGAGTACAGTAGAGTACAGTAGAGGTAGAGAACAGTAGAGTACAGAAGAGGTAGAGTACAGTGGAGCACAGTAGAGGTAGAGTAGAGTGGAGCACAGTAGAGGTGGAGTACGGTATAGCACAGTAGAGGTAGAGTACAGTGGAGTACAGTAGAGGTAGAGTACAGTGGAGTACAACGGAGCACAGTAGAGGTGGAGTACAGTATAGTACAGTAGAGATAGAGTACAGTGGAGCACAGTAGAGGTAGAGTAAAGTGGAGTACAGTAGAGGTAGAGTACAGTGGAGCACAGTAGAGGGTAGAGTACAGTGGAGTACAGCGGAGCACAGTAGAGGTAGAGTAGAGTGGCGTACAGTAGAGGTAGAGTACAATGGAGCACAGTAGAGGTAGCGTACAGTGGAGTACAGTGGAGCAGAGTAGAGGTAGAGTACAGTGGAGTACAGCAGAGGTAGAGTACAGTGGAGTACAGCAGAGGTAGAGTACAGTGGAGTACAGTGGAGCACATTAGAGGTGGAGTACAGTAGAGTACAGTAGAGGTAGAGAACAGTAGAGTACAGTAGAGGTAGAGTACAGTAGAGTACAGTAGAGACAGAGTACAGTGGAGCACAGTAGAGGTAGAGTACAGTGGAGTACAGTAGAGGTAGAGTACAGTGGAGCACAGTAGAGGTAGCGTACAGTGGAGTACAGTAGAGGTAGAGTACAGTGGAGCACAGTAGAAGTAGAGTAGAGTGGAGAACAGTAGAGGTAGAGTACAGTGGAGCACAGTAGAGTTAGAGTAGAGTGGAGTACAGTAGAGGTAGAGTACAGTGGAGCACAGTAGAGGTAGAGTACAGTGGAGTACAGTAGAGGTAGAGTACAGTTGAGCACAGTAGAGGTAGAGTACAGTGGAGTACAGTAGAGGCAGAGTACAGTGGAGCACAGTAGAGGTAGAGTAGAGTGGAGTACAGTGGAGCACAGTAGATGTGGAGTACAGTAGAGTACAGTAGAGGTAGAGAACAGTAGAGTACAGTAGAGGTAGAGTACAGTGGAGTACAGTAGAGATAGAGTACAGTGGAGCACAGTAGAGATAGAGTAGAGTGGAGTAGAGTAGAGGTAGAGTACAGTGGAGCACAGTAGAGGTAGAGTACAGTGGAGCACATTAGAGATAGAGTACAGTGGAGTACAGCGGAGCACAGTAGAGGTGGAGTACAGTAGAGTACAGTAGAGATAGAATACAGTGGAGCACAGTAGAGGTAGAGTAGAGTGGAGTACAGTAGAGGTAGAGTACAGTGGAGCACATTAGAGGTAGAGTACAGTGGAGTACAGTGGAGCACAGTAGAGGTGGAGTACAGTAGAGTACAGTAAAGGTAGAGAACAGTAGAGTACAGTAGAGGTAGAGTACAGTGGAGTAGAGTAGAGGTAGAGTACAGTGGAGCACAGTAGAGGTAGAGTACAGTGGAGCACAGCAGAGGTAGAGTACAGTGGATCACAGTAGAGATAGAGTACAGTGGAGTACAGTAGAGGTAGAGTAGAGTGGAGTACAGTAGAGGTAGAGTACAGTGGAGTACAGTAGAGGTAGAGTACAGTTGAGCACAGTAGAGGTAGAGTACAGTGGAGTACAGTAGAGGCAGAGTACAGTGGAGCACAGTAGAGGTAGAGTAGAGTGGAGTACAGTGGAGCACAGTAGAGGTGGAGTACAGTAGAGTACAGTAGAGGTAGAGAACAGTAGAGTACAGTAGAGGTAGAGTACAGTGGAGCACAGTAGAGATAGAGTACAGTGGAGTAGAGTAGAGGTAGAGTACAGTGGAGCACAGTAGAGGTAGAGTACAGTGGAGCACAGCAGAGGTAGAGTACAGTGGATCACAGTAGAGATAGAGTACAGTGGAGTACAGCGGAGCACAGTAGAGGTGGAGTACAGTAGAGTACAGTAGAGATAGAGTACAGTGGAGCACAGTAGAGGTAGAGTTGAGTGGAGTACAGTAGAGGTAGAGTACAGTGGAGCACATTAGAGGTAGAGTACAGTGGAGTACTGTGGAGCACAGTAGAGGTGGAGTACAGTAGAGTATAGTAGAGGTAGACAACAGTAGAGTACAGTAGAGGTAGAGTACAGTGGAGTAGAGTAGAGGTAGAGTACAGTAGAGGTAGAGTACAGTGGAGTAGAGTAGAGGTAGAGTACAGTGGAGCACAGTAGAGGTAGAGTACAGTGGAGCACAGCAGAGGTAGAGTACAGTGGATCACAGTAGAGATAGAGTACAGTGGAGTACAGTGGAGCACAGTAGAGGTGGAGTACAGTAGAGTACAGTAGAGATAGAGTACAGTGGAGCACAGTAGAGGTAGAGTACAGTGGAGTACAGTAGAGGTAGAGTACAGTGGAGTACAGTAGAGGTAGAGTACAGTGGAGCACAGTAGAGGTAGCGTACAGTGGAGTACAGTAGAGGTAGAGTAGAGTGGAGCACAGTAGAGGTAGCGTACCGTTGATTACAGTAGAGGTAGAGTACAGTGGAGTACAGAAGAGGTAGAGTACAGTGTAGCACAGTAGAGGTAGAGTGGAGTGGAGTACAGTAGAGGTAGAGTACAGTGGAGCACAGTAGAGTTAGAGTAGAGTGGAGTACAGTAGAGGTAGAGTACAGTGGAGCACAGTAGAGGTAGAGTACAGTGGAGTACAGTAGAGGTAGAGTACAGTGGAGCACAGTAGAGGTAGAGTACAGTGGAGTACAGTGAAGCACAGTAGAGGTGGATTACAATAGAGTACAGTAGAGGTAGAGAACAGTAGAGTAGAGGTAGAGTACATTGGAGTACAGTAGAGATAGAGTACAATGGAGCACAGTAGAGATAGACTAGAGTGGAGTACAGTAGAGGTAGAGTACAGTGGAGCACATTAGAGGTAGAGTACAGTGGAGTACAGTGGAGCACAGTAGAGTTGGAGTACAGTAGAGTACAGTAGAGCTAGAGAACAGTGGAGCACACTAGAGGTAGAGTACAGTGGAGCACAGTAGAGGTAGAGACAGTGGAGCACAGTAGAGGTAGAGTACAGTGGAGCACAGTAGAGGTAGAGTACAGTGGAGTACAGCGGAGCACAGTAGAGGTGGAGTACAGTAGAGTACAGTAGAGATAGAGTACAGTGGAGGACAGTAGAGGTAGTGTAGAGTGGAGTACAGTAGAGGTAGAGTACAGTGGAGCACAGTAGAGGTAGCGTACAGTGGAGTACAGTGGAGCAGAGTAGAGGTAGAGTACAGTGGAGTACAGCAGAGGTAGAGTACAGTGGAGTACAGCAGAGGTAGAGTACAGTGGAGTACAGTGGAGCACAGTAGAGGTGGAGTACAGTAGAGTACAGTAGAGGTAGAGAACAGTAGAGTACAGTAGAGGTAGAGTACAGTGGAGTACAGTAGAGACAGAGTACAGTGGAGCACAGTAGAGGTAGAGTAGAGTGGAGTACAGTAGAGGTAGAGTACAGTGGAGCACAGTAGAGGTAGCGTACAGTGGAGTACAGTAGAGGTAGAGTACAGTTGAGCAGGGTAGAGGTAGCGTACCGTGGAGTACAGTAGAGGTAGAGTACAGTGGACTACAGAAGAGGTAGAGTACAGTGGAGCACAGTAGAGGTAGCGTACAGTGGAGCACAGTAGAGTTAGAGTAGAGTGGAGTACAGTAGAGGTAGAGTACAGTGGAGCACAGTAGAGGTAGAGTACAGTGGAGTACAGTAGAGGTAGAGTACAGTGGAGCACAGTAGAGGTAGAGTATAGTGGAGTACAGTGAAGCACAGTAGAGGTGGAGTACAGTAGAGTACAGTAGAGGTAGAGAACAGTAGTGTAGAGGTAGAGTACATTGGAGTAAAGTAGAGATAGAGTACAATGGAGCACAGTAGAGATAGACTAGAGTGGAGTACAGTAGAGGTAGAGTACAGTGGAGCACAGTAGAGGTAGAGTACAGTGGAGTACAGTGGAGCACAGTAGAGGTGGAGTACAGTAGAGTACAGTAGAGGTAGAGAACAGTGGAGCACAGTAGAGGTAGAGTACAGTGGAGCACAGTAGAGGTAGAGTACAGTGGAGCACAGAAGAGGTAGAGTACAGTGGAGTACAGTAGAGACAGAGTACAGTGGAGCACAGTAGAGGTAGAGTACAGTGGAGCACAGTAGAGGTAGAGAACAGTGGAGCACAGTAGAGGTAGAGTACAGTGGAGTACAGTAGAGGTAGAGTACAGTGGAGCAGGGTAGAGGTAGCGTACCGTGGAGTAAAGTAGAGGTAGAGTACAGTGGAGTACAGAAGAGGTAGAGTACAGTGGAGCACAGTAGAGGTAGCGTACAGTGGAGCACAGTAGAGTTAGAGTAGAGTGGAGTACAGTAGAGGTAGAGTACAGTGGAGCACAATAGAGGTAGAGTACAGTGGATCAAAGTAGAGATAGAGTACAGTGGAGTACAGTGGAGCACAGTAGAGGTAGAGTACAGTAGAGTACAGTGAAGGACAGTAGAGGTAGAGTTCGGTGGAGTACAGTAGAGGTAGAGTACAGTGGAGTACAGTAGCGGTAGAGTACAGTGGAGTACAGTGGAGCGCATTAGAGGTGGAGTACAGTAGAGTACAGTAGAGGTAGAGTACAGTGGAGTACAGTAGAGGTAGAGTACAGTGGAGTACAGTAGAGGTTGAGTACAGTGGAGCACAGTAGAGGTAGAGTACAGTGGAGTACAGCGGAGCACAGTAGAGGTGGAGTACAGTAGAGTACAGTAGAGATAGAGTACAGTGGAGCACAGTAGAGGTAGAGTAGAGTGGAGTACAGTAGAGGTAGAGTACAGTGGAGCACATTAGAGGTAGAGTACAGTGGAGTACAGTAGAGGTAGAGTACAGTGGAGTACAGTAGAGATAGAGTACAGTGGAGCACAGTAGAGATAGAGTACAGTGGAGTAGATTAGAGGTAGAGTACAGTGGAGCACAATAGAGGTAGAGTAGAGTGGAGTACAGTAGAGGTAGAGTACAGTGGAAGACAGTAGAGGTAGAGTACAGTGGAGTACAGTAGAGGTAGAGTACAGTGGAGCACAGTAGAGTTAGAGTACAGTGGAGTACAGTGAAGCACAGAAGAGGTGGAGTACAGTAGAGTACAGTAGAGATAGAGTACAGTGGAGCACAGTAGAGGTAGAGTACAGTGGAGCACAGCAGAGGTAGAGTACAGTGGATCACAGTAGAGATAGAGTACAGTGGAGTACAGCGGAGCACAGTAGAGGTGGAGTACAGTAGAGTACAGTAGAGATAGAGTACAGTGGAGCACAGTAGAGGTAGAGTAGAGTGGAGTACAGTAGAGGTAGAGTACAGTGAAGCACATTAGAGGTAGAGTACAGTGGAGTACAGTAGAGGTAGAGTACAGTGGAGCACAGTAGAGGTAGAGTACAGTGGAGTACAGTGGAGCACAGTAGAGGTGGAGTTCAGTAGAGTACAGTAGAGGTAGAGTACAGTAGAGTACAGTAGAGGTAGAGTACAGTTGATTACAGTAGAGGTAGAGTACAGTGCAGTACAGTAGAGGTAGAGTACAGTGGAGCATAGTAGATGTAGAGTACAGTGGAGTACAGCGGAGCACAGTAGAGGTAGAATAGAGTGGAGTGCAGTAGAGGTAGAGTAGTGTGGAGCACAGTATAGGTAGCGCACAGTGGAGTACATTGGAGCACAGTAGAGGTAGAGTACAGTGGAGTACAGTAGAGGTAGAGTACAGTGGAATACAGTGGAGCAAATTAGAGGTGGAGCACAGTAGAGTACAGTAGAGGTAGAGTACAGTGGAGTACAGTAGAGGTAGAGTACAGTGGAGTACAGTAGAGGTAGAGTACAGTTGAGCACAGTAGAGGTAGAGTACAGTGGAGTACAGTAGAGGCAGAGTACAGTGGAGCACAGTAGAGGTAGAGTAGAGTGGAGTACAGTGGAGCACAGTAGAGGTGGAGTACAGTAGAGTACAGTAGAGGTAGAGAACAGTGGAGTAGAGTAGAGGTAGAGTACAGTGGAGCACAGTAGAGGTAGAGTAGAGTGGAGCACAGCAGAGGTAGAGTACAGTGGATCACAGTAGAGAGAGTACAGTGGAGTACAGCGGAGCACAGTAGAGGTGGAGTACAGTAGAGTACAGTAGAGATAGAGTACAGTGGAACACAGTAGAGGTAGAGTAGAGTGGAGTACAGTAGAGGTAGAGTACAGTGGAGCACATTAGAGGTAGAGTACAGTGGAGTACTGTGGAGCACAGTAGAGGTGGAGTACAGTAGAGTATAGTAGAGGTAGACAACAGTAGAGTACAGTAGAGGCAGAGTACAGTGGAGCACAGTAGAGGTAGAGTAGAGTGGAGTACAGTGGAGCACAGTAGAGGTAGAGTACAGTGGAGTACAGTGGAGCACAGTAGAGGTGGAGTTCAGTAGAGTACAGTAGAGGTAGAGTACAGTAGAGTACAGTAGAGGTAGAGTACAGTTGATTACAGTAGAGGTAGAGTACAGTGCAGTACAGTAGAGGTAGAGTACAGTGGAGCATAGTAGATGTAGAGTACAGTGGAGTACAGCGGAGCACAGTAGAGGTAGAATAGAGTGGAGTGCAGTAGAGGTAGAGTAGTGTGGAGCACAGTATAGGTAGCGCACAGTGGAGTACATTGGAGCACAGTAGAGGTAGAGTACAGTGGAGTACAGTAGAGGTAGAGTACAGTGGAATACAGTGGAGCAAATTAGAGGTGGAGCACAGTAGAGTACAGTAGAGGTAGAGTACAGTGGAGTACAGTAGAGGTAGAGTACAGTGGAGTACAGTAGAGGTAGAGTACAGTTGAGCACAGTAGAGGTAGAGTACAGTGGAGTACAGTAGAGGCAGAGTACAGTGGAGCACAGTAGAGGTAGAGTAGAGTGGAGTACAGTGGAGCACAGTAGAGGTGGAGTACAGTAGAGTACAGTAGAGGTAGAGAACAGTGGAGTAGAGTAGAGGTAGAGTACAGTGGAGCACAGTAGAGGTAGAGTACAGTGGAGCACAGCAGAGGTAGAGTACAGTGGATCACAGTAGAGAGAGTACAGTGGAGTACAGCGGAGCACAGTAGAGGTGGAGTACAGTAGAGTACAGTAGAGATAGAGTACAGTGGAACACAGTAGAGGTAGAGTAGAGTGGAGTACAGTAGAGGTAGAGTACAGTGGAGCACATTAGAGGTAGAGTACAGTGGAGTACTGTGGAGCACAGTAGAGGTGGAGTACAGTAGAGTATAGTAGAGGTAGACAACAGTAGAGTACAGTAGAGGCAGAGTACAGTGGAGCACAGTAGAGGTAGAGTAGAGTGGAGTACAGTGGAGCACAGTAGAGGTGGAGTACAGTAGAGTACAGTAGAGGTAGAGAACAGTAGAGTACAGTAGAGGTAGAGTACAGTGGAGCACAGTAGAGATAGAGTACAGTGGAGTAGAGTAGAGGTAGAGTACAGTGGAGCACAGTAGAGGTAGAGTACAGTGGAGCACAGCAGAGGTAGAGTACAGTGGATCACAGTAGAGATAGAGTACAGTGGAGTACAGCGGAGCACAGTAGAGGTGGAGTACAGTAGAGTACAGTAGAGATAGAGTACAGTGGAGCACAGTAGAGGTAGAGTTGAGTGGAGTACAGTAGAGGTAGAGTACAGTGGAGCACATTAGAGGTAGAGTACAGTGGAGTACTGTGGAGCACAGTAGAGGTGGAGTACAGTAGAGTATAGTAGAGGTAGACAACAGTAGAGTACAGTAGAGGTAGAGTACAGTGGAGTAGAGTAGAGGTAGAGTACAGTAGAGGTAGAGTACAGTGGAGTAGAGTAGAGGTAGAGTACAGTGGAGCACAGTAGAGGTAGAGTACAGTGGAGCACAGCAGAGGTAGAGTACAGTGGATCACAGTAGAGATAGAGTACAGTGGAGTACAGTGGAGCACAGTAGAGGTGGAGTACAGTAGAGTACAGTAGAGATAGAGTACAGTGGAGCACAGTAGAGGTAGAGTACAGTGGAGTACAGTAGAGGTAGAGTACAGTGGAGTACAGTAGAGGTAGAGTACAGTGGAGCACAGTAGAGGTAGCGTACAGTGGAGTACAGTAGAGGTAGAGTAGAGTGGAGCACAGTAGAGGTAGCGTACCGTTGATTACAGTAGAGGTAGAGTACAGTGGAGTACAGAAGAGGTAGAGTACAGTGTAGCACAGTAGAGGTAGAGTGGAGTGGAGTACAGTAGAGGTAGAGTACAGTGGAGCACAGTAGAGTTAGAGTAGAGTGGAGTACAGTAGAGGTAGAGTACAGTGGAGCACAGTAGAGGTAGAGTACAGTGGAGTACAGTAGAGGTAGAGTACAGTGGAGCACAGTAGAGGTAGAGTACAGTGGAGTACAGTGAAGCACAGTAGAGGTGGATTACAATAGAGTACAGTAGAGGTAGAGAACAGTAGAGTAGAGGTAGAGTACATTGGAGTACAGTAGAGGTAGAGACAGTGGAGCACAGTAGAGGTAGATTACAGTGGAGCACAGTAGAGGTAGAGTACAGTGGAGTACAGCGGAGCACAGTAGAGGTGGAGTACAGTAGAGTACAGTAGAGATAGAGTACAGTGGAGGACAGTAGAGGTAGTGTAGAGTGGAGTACAGTAGAGGTAGAGTACAGTGGAGCACAGTAGAGGTAGCGTACAGTGGAGTACAGTGGAGCAGAGTAGAGGTAGAGTACAGTGGAGTACAGCAGAGGTAGAGTACAGTGGAGTACAGCAGAGGTAGAGTACAGTGGAGTACAGTGGAGCACAGTAGAGGTGGAGTACAGTAGAGTACAGTAGAGGTAGAGAACAGTAGAGTACAGTAGAGGTAGAGTACAGTGGAGTACAGTAGAGACAGAGTACAGTGGAGCACAGTAGAGGTAGAGTAGAGTGGAGTACAGTAGAGGTAGAGTACAGTGGAGCACAGTAGAGGTAGCGTACAGTGGAGTACAGTAGAGGTAGAGTACAGTTGAGCAGGGTAGAGGTAGCGTACCGTGGAGTACAGTAGAGGTAGAGTACAGTGGACTACAGAAGAGGTAGAGTACAGTGGAGCACAGTAGAGGTAGCGTACAGTGGAGCACAGTAGAGTTAGAGTAGAGTGGAGTACAGTAGAGGTAGAGTACAGTGGAGCACAGTAGAGGTAGAGTACAGTGGAGTACAGTAGAGGTAGAGTACAGTGGAGCACAGTAGAGGTAGAGTATAGTGGAGTACAGTGAAGCACAGTAGAGGTGGAGTACAGTAGAGTACAGTAGAGGTAGAGAACAGTAGTGTAGAGGTAGAGTACATTGGAGTAAAGTAGAGATAGAGTACAATGGAGCACAGTAGAGATAGACTAGAGTGGAGTACAGTAGAGGTAGAGTACAGTGGAGCACAGTAGAGGTAGAGTACAGTGGAGTACAGTGGAGCACAGTAGAGGTGGAGTACAGTAGAGTACAGTAGAGGTAGAGAACAGTGGAGCACAGTAGAGGTAGAGTACAGTGGAGCACAGTAGAGGTAGAGTACAGTGGAGCACAGAAGAGGTAGAGTACAGTGGAGTACAGTAGAGACAGAGTACAGTGGAGCACAGTAGAGGTAGAGTACAGTGGAGCACAGTAGAGGTAGAGAACAGTGGAGCACAGTAGAGGTAGAGTACAGTGGAGTACAGTAGAGGTAGAGTACAGTGGAGCAGGGTAGAGGTAGCGTACCGTGGAGTAAAGTAGAGGTAGAGTACAGTGGAGTACAGAAGAGGTAGAGTACAGTGGAGCACAGTAGAGGTAGCGTACAGTGGAGCACAGTAGAGTTAGAGTAGAGTGGAGTACAGTAGAGGTAGAGTACAGTGGAGCACAATAGAGGTAGAGTACAGTGGATCAAAGTAGAGATAGAGTACAGTGGAGTACAGTGGAGCACAGTAGAGGTAGAGTACAGTAGAGTACAGTGAAGGACAGTAGAGGTAGAGTTCGGTGGAGTACAGTAGAGGTAGAGTACAGTGGAGTACAGTAGCGGTAGAGTACAGTGGAGTACAGTGGAGCGCATTAGAGGTGGAGTACAGTAGAGTACAGTAGAGGTAGAGTACAGTGGAGTACAGTAGAGGTAGAGTACAGTGGAGTACAGTAGAGGTTGAGTACAGTGGAGCACAGTAGAGGTAGAGTACAGTGGAGTACAGCGGAGCACAGTAGAGGTGGAGTACAGTAGAGTACAGTAGAGATAGAGTACAGTGGAGCACAGTAGAGGTAGAGTAGAGTGGAGTACAGTAGAGGTAGAGTACAGTGGAGCACATTAGAGGTAGAGTACAGTGGAGTACAGTAGAGGTAGAGTACAGTGGAGTACAGTAGAGATAGAGTACAGTGGAGCACAGTAGAGATAGAGTACAGTGGAGTAGATTAGAGGTAGAGTACAGTGGAGCACAATAGAGGTAGAGTAGAGTGGAGTACAGTAGAGGTAGAGTACAGTGGAAGACAGTAGAGGTAGAGTACAGTGGAGTACAGTAGAGGTAGAGTACAGTGGAGCACAGTAGAGTTAGAGTACAGTGGAGTACAGTGAAGCACAGAAGAGGTGGAGTACAGTAGAGTACAGTAGAGATAGAGTACAGTGGAGCACAGTAGAGGTAGAGTACAGTGGAGCACAGCAGAGGTAGAGTACAGTGGATCACAGTAGAGATAGAGTACAGTGGAGTACAGCGGAGCACAGTAGAGGTGGAGTACAGTAGAGTACAGTAGAGATAGAGTACAGTGGAGCACAGTAGAGGTAGAGTAGAGTGGAGTACAGTAGAGGTAGAGTACAGTGAAGCACATTAGAGGTAGAGTACAGTGGAGTACAGTAGAGGTAGAGTACAGTGGAGCACAGTAGAGGTAGAGTACAGTGGAGTACAGTGGAGCACAGTAGAGGTGGAGTTCAGTAGAGTACAGTAGAGGTAGAGTACAGTAGAGTACAGTAGAGGTAGAGTACAGTTGATTACAGTAGAGGTAGAGTACAGTGCAGTACAGTAGAGGTAGAGTACAGTGGAGCATAGTAGATGTAGAGTACAGTGGAGTACAGCGGAGCACAGTAGAGGTAGAATAGAGTGGAGTGCAGTAGAGGTAGAGTAGTGTGGAGCACAGTATAGGTAGCGCACAGTGGAGTACATTGGAGCACAGTAGAGGTAGAGTACAGTGGAGTACAGTAGAGGTAGAGTACAGTGGAATACAGTGGAGCAAATTAGAGGTGGAGCACAGTAGAGTACAGTAGAGGTAGAGTACAGTGGAGTACAGTAGAGGTAGAGTACAGTGGAGTACAGTAGAGGTAGAGTACAGTTGAGCACAGTAGAGGTAGAGTACAGTGGAGTACAGTAGAGGCAGAGTACAGTGGAGCACAGTAGAGGTAGAGTAGAGTGGAGTACAGTGGAGCACAGTAGAGGTGGAGTACAGTAGAGTACAGTAGAGGTAGAGAACAGTGGAGTAGAGTAGAGGTAGAGTACAGTGGAGCACAGTAGAGGTAGAGTACAGTGGAGCACAGCAGAGGTAGAGTACAGTGGATCACAGTAGAGAGAGTACAGTGGAGTACAGCGGAGCACAGTAGAGGTGGAGTACAGTAGAGTACAGTAGAGATAGAGTACAGTGGAACACAGTAGAGGTAGAGTAGAGTGGAGTACAGTAGAGGTAGAGTACAGTGGAGCACATTAGAGGTAGAGTACAGTGGAGTACTGTGGAGCACAGTAGAGGTGGAGTACAGTAGAGTATAGTAGAGGTAGACAACAGTAGAGTACAGTAGAGGTAGAGTACAGTGGAGTAGAGTAGAGGTAGAGTACAGTAGAGGTAGAGTACAGTGGAGTAGAGTAGAGGTAGAGTACAGTGGAGCACAGTAGAGGTAGAGTACAGTGGAGCACAGCAGAGGTAGAGTACAGTGGATCACAGTAGAGATAGAGTACAGTGGAGCACAGTAGAGGTGGAGTACAGTAGAGTACAGTAGAGATAGAGTACAGTGGAGCACAGTAGAGGTAGAGTAGAGTGGAGTACAGTAGAGGTAGAGTACAGTGGAGTAAAGTAGAGATAGAGTACAATGGAGCACAGTAGAGATAGACTAGAGTGGAGTACAGTAGAGGTAGAGTACAGTGGAGCACAGTAGAGGTAGAGTAGAGTGGATCACAGTAGAGATAGAGTACAGTGGAGTACAGTGGAGCACAGTAGAGGTGGATTACAGTAGAGTACAGTAGAGATAGAGTACAGTGGAGCACAGCAGAGGTAGAGTAGAGTGGAGTACAGTAGAGGTAGAGTACATTGGAGTAAAGTAGAGATAGAGTACAATGGAGCACAGTAGAGATAGACAAGAGTGGAGTACAGTAGAGGTAGAGTACAGTGGAGCACAGTAGAGGTAGAGTACAGTGGAGCACAGTAGAGGTAGAGTACAGTGGAGTACAGCGGAGCACAGTAGAGGTAGTGTAGAGTGGAGTACAGTAGAGGTAGAGAACAGTAGAGTAGAGGTAGAGTACATTGGAGTAAAGTAGAGATAGAGTACAATGGAGCACAGTAGAGATAGACTAGAGTGGAGTACAGTAGAGGTAGAGTACAGTGGAGCACAGTAGAGGTAGCGCACAGTGGAGTACAGTAGAGGTAGAGTACAGTGGATTACAGTAGAGGTAGAGTACAGTGCAGTACAGTAGAGATAGAGTACAGTGGAGCATAGTAGATGTAGAGTACAGTGGAGTACAGCGGAGCACAGTAGAGGTAGAATAGAGTGGAGTGCAGTAGAGGTAGAGTAGTGTGGAGCACAGTATAGGTAGCGCACAGTGGAGTACAGTGGAGCACAGTAGAGGTAGAGTACAGTGGAGTACAGTAGAGGTAGAGTACAGTCGAGTACAGTAGAGGTAGAGTACAGTGGAATACAGTGGAGCAAATTAGAGGTGGAGCACAGTAGAGTACAGTAGAGGTAGAGTACAGTGGAGTACAGTAGAGGTAGAGTACAGTGGAGTACAGTAGAGGTAGAGTACAGTTGAGCACAGTAGAGGTAGAGTACAGTGGAGTACAGTAGAGGCAGAGTACAGTGGAGCACAGTAGAGGTAGAGTAGAGTGGAGTACAGTGGAGCACAGTAGAGGTGGAGTACAGTAGAGTACAGTAGAGGTAGAGAACAGTAGAGTACAGTAGAGGTAGAGTACAGTGGAGCACAGTAGAGATAGAGTACAGTGGAGTAGAGTAGAGGTAGAATACAGTGGAGCACAGTAGAGGTAGAGTACAGTGGAGCACAGCAGAGGTAGAGTACAGTGGATCACAGTAGAGATAGAGTACAGTGGAGTACAGCGGAGCACAGTAGAGGTGGAGTACAGTAGAGTACAGTAGAGATAGAGTACAGTGGAGCACAGTAGAGGTAGAGTAGAGTGGAGTACAGTAGAGGTAGAGTACAGTGGAGCACATTAGAGGTAGAGTAGAATGGAGTACAGTGGAGCACAGTAGAGGTGGAGTACAGTAGAGTACAGTAGAGGTAGAGAACAGTAGAGTACAGTAGAGGTAGAGTACAGTGGAGTACAGTAGAGATAGAGTACAGTGGAGCACAGTAGAGATAGAGTACAGTGGAGTAGATTAGAGGTAGAGTACAGTGGAGCACAATAGAGGTAGAGTAGAGTGGAGTACAGTAGAGGTAGAGTACAGTGGAAGACAGTAGAGGTAGAGTACAGTGGAGTACAGTAGAGGTAGAGTACAGTGGAGCACAGTAGAGTTAGAGTACAGTGGAGTACAGTGAAGCACAGAAGAGGTGGAGTACAGTAGAGTACAGTAGAGATAGAGTACAGTGGAGCACAGTAGAGGTAGAGTACAGTGGAGCACAGCAGAGGTAGAGTACAGTGGATCACAGTAGAGATAGAGTACAGTGGAGTACAGCGGAGCACAGTAGAGGTGGAGTACAGTAGAGTACAGTAGAGATAGAGTACAGTGGAGCACAGTAGAGGTAGAGTAGAGTGGAGTACAGTAGAGGTAGAGTACAGTGAAGCACATTAGAGGTAGAGTACAGTGGAGTACAGTAGAGGTAGAGTACAGTGGAGCACAGTAGAGGTAGAGTACAGTGGAGTACAGTGGAACACAGTAGAGGTGGAGTACAGTAGAGTACAGTAGAGGTAGAGTACAGTAGAGTACAGTAGAGGTAGAGTACAGTGGATTACAGTAGAGGTAGAGTACAGTGCAGTACAGTAGAGGTAGAGTACAGTGGAGCATAGTAGATGTAGAGTACAGTGGAGTACAGCGGAGCACAGTAGAGGTAGAATAGAGTGGAGTGCAATAGAGGTAGAGTAGTGTGGAGCACAGTATAGGTAGCGCACAGTGGAGTACATTGGAGCACAGTAGAGGTAGAGTACAGTGGAGTACAGTAGAGGTAGAGTACAGTGGAATACAGTGGAGCAAATTAGAGGTGGAGCACAGTAGAGTACAGTAGAGGTAGAGTACAGTGGAGTACAGTAGAGGTAGAGTACAGTGGAGTACAGTAGAGGTAGAGTACAGTTGAGCACAGTAGAGGTAGAGTACAGTGGAGTACAGTAGAGGCAGAGTACAGTGGAGCACAGTAGAGGTAGAGTAGAGTGGAGTACAGTGGAGCACAGTAGAGGTGGAGTACAGTAGAGTACAGTAGAGGTAGAGAACAGTAGAGTACAGTAGAGGTAGAGTACAGTGGAGCACAGTAGAGATAGAGTACAGTGGAGTAGAGTAGAGGTAGAGTACAGTGGAGCACAGTAGAGGTAGAGTACAGTGGAGCACAGCAGAGGTAGAGTACAGTGGATCACAGTAGAGATAGAGTACAGTGGAGTACAGCAGAGCACAGTAGAGGTGGAGTACAGTAGAGTACAGTAGAGATAGAGTACAGTGGAGCACAGTAGAGGTAGAGTAGAGTGGAGTACAGTAGAGGTAGAGTACAGTGGAGCACATTAGAGGTAGAGTACAGTGGAGTACTGTGGAGCAAAGTAGAGGTGGAGTACAGTAGAGTATAGTAGAGGTAGACAACAGTAGAGTACAGTAGAGGTAGAGTACAGTGGAGTAGAGTAGAGGTAGAGTACAGTAGAGGTAGAGTACAGTGGAGTAGAGTAGAGGTAGAGTACAGTGGAGCACAGTAGAGGTAGAGTACAGTGGAGCACAGCAGAGGTAGAGTACAGTGGATCACAGTAGAGATAGAGTACAGTGGAGTACAGTGGAGCACAGTAGAGGTGGAGTACAGTAGAGTACAGTAGAGATAGAGTACAGTGGAGCACAGTAGAGGTAGAGTAGAGTGGAGTACAGTAGAGGTAGAGTACAGTGGAGTAAAGTAGAGATAGAGTACAATGGAGCACAGTAGAGATAGACTAGAGTGGAGTACAGTAGAGGTAGAGTACAGTGGAGCACAGTAGAGGTAGAGTAGAGTGGATCACAGTAGAGATAGAGTACAGTGGAGTACAGTGGAGCACAGTAGAGGTGGATTACAGTAGAGTACAGTAGAGATAGAGTACAGTGGAGCACAGCAGAGGTAGAGTAGAGTGGAGTACAGTAGAGGTAGAGTACATTGGAGTAAAGTAGAGATAGAGTACAATGGAGCACAGTAGAGATAGACTAGAGTGGAGTACAGTAGAGGTAGAGTACAGTGGAGCACAGTAGAGGTAGAGTACAGTGGAGTAAAGTGGAGCACAGTAGAGGTGGAGTACAGTAGAGTACAGCAGAGGTAGAGAACAGTGGAGCACAGTAGAGGTAGAGTACAGTGGAGCACAGTAGAGGTAGAGTACAGTGGAGCACAGTAGAGGTAGAGTACAGTGGAGTACAGCGGAGCACAGTAGAGGTAGTGTAGAGTGGAGTACAGTAGAGGTAGAGAACAGTAGAGTAGAGGTAGAGTACATTGGAGTAAAGTAGAGATAGAGTACAATGGAGCACAGTAGAGATAGACTAGAGTGGAGTACAGTAGAGGTAGAGTACAGTGGAGCACAGTAGAGGTAGCACACAGTGGAGTACAGTAGAGGTAGAGTACAGTGGATTACAGTAGAGGTAGAGTACAGTGCAGTACAGTAGAGGTAGAGTACAGTGGAGCATAGTAGATGTAGAGTACAGTGGAGTACAGCGGAGCACAGTAGAGGTAGAATAGAGTGGAGTGCAGTAGAGGTAGAGTAGTGTGGAGCACAGTATAGGTAGCGCACAGTGGAGTACAGTGGAGCACAGTAGAGGTAGAGTACAGTGGAGTACAGTAGAAGTAGAGTACAGTCGAGTACAGTAGAGGTAGAGTACAGTGGAATACAGTGGAGCAAATTAGAGGTGGAGCACAGTAGAGTACAGTAGAGGTAGAGTACAGTGGAGTACAGTAGAGGTAGAGTACAGTGGAGTACAGTAGAGGTAGAGTACAGTTGAGCACAGTAGAGGTAGAGTACAGTGGAGTACAGTAGAGGCAGAGTACAGTGGAGCACAGTAGAGGTAGAGTAGAGTGGAGTACAGTGGAGCACAGTAGAGATAGAGTACAGTGGAGTAGAGTAGAGGTAGAGTACAGTGGAGCATAGTAGAGGTAGAGTACAGTGGAGCACAGCAGAGGTAGAGTACAGTGGATCACAGTAGAGATAGAGTACAGTGGAGTACAGCGGAGCACAGTAGAGGTGGAGTACAGTAGAGTACAGTAGAGATAGAGTACAGTGGAGCACAGTAGAGGTAGAGTAGAGTGGAGTACAGTAGAGGTAGAGTACAGTGGAGCACATTAGAGGTAGAGTACAGTGGAGTACTGTGGAGCACAGTAGAGGTGGAGTACAGTAGAGTATAGTAGAGGTAGACAACAGTAGAGTACAGTAGAGGTAGAGTACAGTGGAGTAAAGTAGAGGTAGAGTACAGTAGAGGTAGAGTACAGTGGAGTAGAGTAGAGGTAGAGTACAGTGGAGCACAGTAGAGGTAGAGTACAGTGGAGCACAGCAGAGGTAGAGTACAGTGGATCACAGTAGAGATAGAGTACAGTGGAGTACAGTGGAGCACAGTAGAGGTGGAGTACAGTAGAGTACAGTAGAGATAGAGTACAGTGGAGCACAGTAGAGGTAGAGTAGAGTGGAGTACAGTAGAGGTAGAGTACAGTGGAGTAAAGTAGAGACAGAGTACAATGGAGCACAGTAGAGATAGACTAGAGTGGAGTACAGTAGAGGTAGAGTACAGTGGAGCACAGTAGAGGTAGAGTAGAGTGGATCACAGTAGAGATAGAGTACAGTGGAGTACAGTGGAGCACAGTAGAGGTGGATTACAGTAGAGTACAGTAGAGATAGAGTACAGTGGAGCACAGCAGAGGTAGAGTAGAGTTTAGTACAGTAGAGGTAGAGTACATTGGAGTAAAGTAGAGATAGAGTACAATGGAGCACAGTAGAGAATGACTAGAGTGGAGTACAGTAGAGGTAGAGTACAGTGGAGCACAGTAGAGGTAGAGTACAGTGGAGTACAGTGGAGCACAGTAGAGGTGGAGTACAGTAAAGTACAGCAGAGGTAGAGAACAGTGGAGCACAGTAGAGGTAGAGTACAGTGGAGCACAGTAGAGGTAGAGTACAGTGGAGCACAGTAGAGGTAGAGTACAGTGGAGTACAGCGGAGCACAGTAGAGGTAGTGTAGAGTGGAGTACAGTAGAGGTAGAGAACAGTAGAGTAGAGGTAGAGTACATTGGAGTAAAGTAGAGATAGAGTACAATGGAGCACAGTAGAGATAGACTAGAGTGGAGTACAGTAGAGGTAGAGTACAGTGGAGCACAGTAGAGGTAGCGCACAGTGGAGTACAGTAGAGGTAGAGTACAGTGCAGTACAGTAGAGGTAGAGTACAGTGGAGCATAGTAGATGTAGAGTACAGTGGAGTACAGCGGAGCACAGTAGAGGTAGAATAGAGTGGAGTGCAGTAGAGGTAGAGTAGTGTGGAGCACAGTAGAGGTAGAGAACAGTGGAGCACAGTAGAGGTAGAGTACAGTGGAGTACAGTAGAGGTAGAGTACAGTGGAGCAGGGTAGAGGTAGCGTACCGTGGAGTACAGTAGAGGTAGAGTACAGTGGAGTACAGAAGAGGTAGAGTACAGTGGAGCACAGTAGAGGTAGCGTACAGTGGAGCACAGTAGAGTTAGAGTAGAGTGGAGTACAGTAGAGGTAGAGTACAGTGGAGCACAATAGAGGTAGAGTACAGTGGATCAAAGTAGAGATAGAGTACAGTGGAGTACAGTGGAGCACAGTAGAGGTAGAGTACAGTAGAGTACAGTGAAGGACAGTAGAGGTAGAGTTCGGTGGAGTACAGTAGAGGTAGAGTACAGTGGAGTACAGTAGCGGTAGAGTACAGTGGAGTACAGTGGAGCGCATTAGAGGTGGAGTACAGTAGAGTACAGTAGAGGTAGAGTACAGTGGAGTACAGTAGAGGTAGAGTACAGTGGAGTACAGTAGAGGTTGAGTACAGTGGAGCACAGTAGAGGTAGAGTACAGTGGAGTACAGCGGAGCACAGTAGAGGTGGAGTACAGTAGAGTACAGTAGAGATAGAGTACAGTGGAGCACAGTAGAGGTAGAGTAGAGTGGAGTACAGTAGAGGTAGAGTACAGTGGAGCACATTAGAGGTAGAGTACAGTGGAGTACAGTAGAGGTAGAGTACAGTGGAGTACAGTAGAGATAGAGTACAGTGGAGCACAGTAGAGATAGAGTACAGTGGAGTAGATTAGAGGTAGAGTACAGTGGAGCACAATAGAGGTAGAGTAGAGTGGAGTACAGTAGAGGTAGAGTACAGTGGAAGACAGTAGAGGTAGAGTACAGTGGAGTACAGTAGAGGTAGAGTACAGTGGAGCACAGTAGAGTTAGAGTACAGTGGAGTACAGTGAAGCACAGAAGAGGTGGAGTACAGTAGAGTACAGTAGAGATAGAGTACAGTGGAGCACAGTAGAGGTAGAGTACAGTGGAGCACAGCAGAGGTAGAGTACAGTGGATCACAGTAGAGATAGAGTACAGTGGAGTACAGCGGAGCACAGTAGAGGTGGAGTACAGTAGAGTACAGTAGAGATAGAGTACAGTGGAGCAGAGTAGAGGTAGAGTAGAGTGGAGTACAGTAGAGGTAGAGTACAGTGAAGCACATTAGAGGTAGAGTACAGTGGAGTACATTAGAGGTAGAGTACAGTGGAGCACAGTAGAGGTAGAGTACAGTGGAGTACAGTGGAGCACAGTAGAGGTGGAGTACAGTAGAGTACAGTAGAGGTAGAGTACAGTAGAGTACAGTAGAGGTAGAGTACAGTGGATTACAGTAGAGGTAGAGTACAGTGCAGTACAGTAGAGGTAGAGTACAGTGGAGCATAGTAGATGTAGAGTACAGTGGAGTACAGCGGAGCACAGTAGAGGTAGAATAGAGTGGAGTGCAGTAGAGGTAGAGTAGTGTGGAGCACAGTATAGGTAGCGCACAGTGGAGTACAGTAGAGGTAGAGTACAGTGGAATACAGTGGAGCAAATTAGAGGTGGAGCACAGTAGAGTACAGTAGAGGTAGAGTACAGTGGAGTACAGTAGAGGTAGAGTACAGTGGAGTACAGTAGAGGTAGAGTACAGTTGAGCACAGTAGAGGTAGAGTACAGTGGAGTACAGTAGAGGCAGAGTACAGTGGAGCACAGTAGAGGTAGAGTAGAGTGGAGTACAGTGGAGCACAGTAGAGGTGGAGTACAGTAGAGTACAGTAGAGGTAGAGAACAGTAGAGTACAGTAGAGGTAGAGTACAGTGGAGCACAGTAGAGATAGAGTACAGTGGAGTAGAGTAGAGGTAGAGTACAGTGGAGCACAGTAGAGGTAGAGTACAGTGGAGCACAGCAGAGGTAGAGTACAGTGGATCACAGTAGAGATAGAGTACAGTGGAGTACAGCGGAGCACAGTAGAGGTGGAGTACAGTAGAGTACAGTAGAGATAGAGTACAGTGGAGCACAGTAGAGGTAGAGTAGAGTGGAGTACAGTAGAGGTAGAGTACAGTGGAGCACATTAGAGGTAGAGTACAGTGGAGTACTGTGGAGCACAGTAGAGGTGGAGTACAGTAGAGTATAGTAGAGGTAGACAACAGTAGAGTACAGTAGAGGTAGAGTACAGTGGAGTAGAGTAGAGGTAGAGTACAGTGGAGTAGAGTAGAGGTAGAGTACAGTGGAGCACAGTAGAGGTAGAGTACAGTGGAGCACAGCAGAGGTAGAGTACAGTGGATCACAGTAGAGATAGAGTACAGTGGAGCACAGTAGAGGTGGAGTACAGTAGAGTACAGTAGAGATAGAGTACAGTGGAGCACAGTAGAGGTAGAGTAGAGTGGAGTACAGTAGAGGTAGAGTACAGTGGAGTAAAGTAGAGATAGAGTACAATGGAGCACAGTAGAGATAGACTAGAGTGGAGTACAGTAGAGGTAGAGTACAGTGGAGCATAGTAGAGGTAGAGTAGAGTGGATCACAGTAGAGATAGAGTACAGTGGAGTACAGTGGAGCACAGTAGAGGTGGATTACAGTAGAGTACAATAGAGATAGAGTACAGTGGAGCACAGCAGAGGTAGAGTAGAGTGGAGTACAGTAGAGGTAGAGTACATTGGAGTAAAGTAGAGATAGAGTACAATGGAGCACAGTAGAGATAGACTAGAGTGGAGTACAGTAGAGGTAGAGTACAGTGGAGCACAGTAGAGGTAGAGTACAGTGGAGTAGAGTGGAGCACAGTAGAGGTGGAGTACAGTAGAGTACAGCAGAGGTAGAGAACAGTGGAGCACAGTAGAGGTAGAGTACAGTGGAGCACAGTAGAGGTAGAGTACAGTGGAGCACAGTAGAGGTAGAGTACAGTGGAGTACAGCGGAGCACAGTAGAGGTAGTGTAGAGTGGAGTACAGTAGAGGTAGAGAACAGTAGAGTAGAGGTAGAGTACATTGGAGTAAAGTAGAGATAGAGTACAATGGAGCACAGTAGAGATAGACTAGAGTGGAGTACAGTAGAGGTAGAGTACAGTGGAGCACAGTAGAGGTAGCGCACAGTGGAGTACAGTAGAGGTAGAGTACAGTGGATTACAGTAGAGGTAGAGTACAGTGCAGTACAGTAGAGGTAGAGTACAGTGGAGCATAGTAGATGTAGAGTACAGTGGAGTACAGCGGAGCACAGTAGAGGTAGAATAGAGTGGAGTGCAGTAGAGGTAGAGTAGTGTGGAGCACAGTATAGGTAGCGCACAGTGGAGTACAGTGGAGCACAGTAGAGGTAGAGTACAGTGGAGTACAGTAGAGGTAGAGTACAGTCGAGTACAGTAGAGGTAGAGTACAGTGGAATACAGTGGAGCAAATTAGAGGTGGAGCACAGTAGAGTACAGTAGAGGTAGAGTACAGTGGAGTACAGTAGAGGTAGAGTACAGTGGAGTACAGTAGAGGTAGAGTACAGTTGAGCACAGTAGAGGTAGAGTACAGTGGAGTACAGTAGAGGCAGAGTACAGTGGAGCACAGTAGAGGTAGAGTAGAGTGGAGTACAGTGGAGCACAGTAGAGGTGGAGTACAGTAGAGTACAGTAGAGGTAGAGAACAGTAGAGTACAGTAGAGGTAGAGTACAGTGGAGCACAGTAGAGATAGAGTACAGTGGAGTAGAGTAGAGGTAGAGTACAGTGGAGCACAGTAGAGGTAGAGTACAGTGGAGCACAGCAGAGGTAGAGTACAGTGGATCACAGTAGAGATAGAGTACAGTGGAGTACAGCGGAGCACAGTAGAGGTGGAGTACAGTAGAGTACAGTAGAGATAGAGTACAGTGGAGCACAGTAGAGGTAGAGTAGAGTGGAGTACAGTAGAGGTAGAGTACAGTGGAGCACATTAGAGGTAGAGTAGAGTGGAGTACAGTGGAGCACAGTAGAGGTGGAGTACAGTAGAGTACAGTAGAGGTAGAGAACAGTAGAGTACAGTAGAGGTAGAGTACAGTGGAGTACAGTAGAGATAGAGTACAGTGGAGCACAGTAGAGATAGAGTACAGTGGAGTAGATTAGAGGTAGAGTACAGTGGAGCACAATAGAGGTAGAGTAGAGTGGAGTACAGTAGAGGTAGAGTACAGTGGAAGACAGTAGAGGTAGAGTACAGTGGAGTACAGTAGAGGTAGAGTACAGTGGAGCACAGTAGAGTTAGAGTACAGTGGAGTACAGTGAAGCACAGAAGAGGTGGAGTACAGTAGAGTACAGTAGAGATAGAGTACAGTGGAGCACAGTAGAGGTAGAGTACAGTGGAGCACAGCAGAGGTAGAGTACAGTGGATCACAGTAGAGATAGAGTACAGTGGAGTACAGCGGAGCACAGTAGAGGTGGAGTACAGTAGAGTACAGTAGAGATAGAGTACAGTGGAGCACAGTAGAGGTAGAGTAGAGTGGAGTACAGTAGAGGTAGAGTACAGTGAAGCACATTAGAGGTAGAGTACAGTGGAGTACAGTAGAGGTAGAGTACAGTGGAGCACAGTAGAGGTAGAGTACAGTGGAGTACAGTGGAGCACAGTAGAGGTGGAGTACAGTAGAGTACAGTAGAGGTAGAGTACAGTAGAGTACAGTAGAGGTAGAGTACAGTGGATTACAGTAGAGGTAGAGTACAGTGCAGTACAGTAGAGGTAGAGTACAGTGGAGCATAGTAGATGTAGAGTACAGTGGAGTACAGCGGAGCACAGTAGAGGTAGAATAGAGTGGAGTGCAGTAGAGGTAGAGTAGTGTGGAGCACAGTATAGGTAGCGCACAGTGGAGTACATTGGAGCACAGTAGAGGTAGAGTACAGTGGAGTACAGTAGAGGTAGAGTACAGTGGAATACAGTGGAGCAAATTAGAGGTGGAGCACAGTAGAGTACAGTAGAGGTAGAGTACAGTGGAGTACAGTAGAGGTAGAGTACAGTGGAGTACAGTAGAGGTAGAGTACAGTTGAGCACAGTAGAGGTAGAGTACAGTGGAGTACAGTAGAGGCAGAGTACAGTGGAGCACAGTAGAGGTAGAGTAGAGTGGAGTACAGTGGAGCACAGTAGAGGTGGAGTACAGTAGAGTACAGTAGAGGTAGAGAACAGTAGAGTACAGTAGAGGTAGAGTACAGTGGAGCACAGTAGAGATAGAGTACAGTGGAGTAGAGTAGAGGTAGAGTACAGTGGAGCACAGTAGAGGTAGAGTACAGTGGAGCACAGCAGAGGTAGAGTACAGTGGATCACAGTAGCGATAGAGTACAGTGGAGTACAGCAGAGCACAGTAGAGGTGGAGTACAGTAGAGTACAGTAGAGATAGAGTACAGTGGAGCACAGTAGAGGTAGAGTAGAGTGGAGTACAGTAGAGGTAGAGTACAGTGGAGCACATTAGAGGTAGAGTACAGTGGAGTACTGTGGAGCACAGTAGAGGTGGAGTACAGTAGAGTATAGTAGAGGTAGACAACAGTAGAGTACAGTAGAGGTAGAGTACAGTGGAGTAGAGTAGAGGTAGAGTACAGTAGAGGTAGAGTACAGTGGAGTAGAGTAGAGGTAGAGTACAGTGGAGCACAGTAGAGGTAGAGTACAGTGGAGCACAGCAGAGGTAGAGTACAGTGGATCACAGTAGAGATAGAGTACAGTGGAGTACAGTGGAGCACAGTAGAGGTGGAGTACAGTAGAGTACAGTAGAGATAGAGTACAGTGGAGCACAGTAGAGGTAGAGTAGAGTGGAGTACAGTAGAGGTAGAGTACAGTGGAGTAAAGTAGAGATAGAGTACAATGGAGCACAGTAGAGATAGACTAGAGTGGAGTACAGTAGAGGTAGAGTACAGTGGAGCACAGTAGAGGTAGAGTAGAGTGGATCACAGTAGAGATAGAGTACAGTGGAGTACAGTGGAGCACAGTAGAGGTGGATTACAGTAGAGTACAGTAGAGATAGAGTACAGTGGAGCACAGCAGAGGTAGAGTAGAGTGGAGTACAGTAGAGGTAGAGTACATTGGAGTAAAGTAGAGATAGAGTACAATGGAGCACAGTAGAGATAGACTAGAGTGGAGTACAGTAGAGGTAGAGTACAGTGGAGCACACTAGAGGTAGAGTACAGTGGAGTACAGTGGAGCACAGTAGAGGTGGAGTACAGTAGAGTACAGCAGAGGTAGAGAACAGTGGAGCACAGTAGAGGTAGAGTACAGTGGAGCACAGTAGAGGTAGAGTACAGTGGAGCACAGTAGAGGTAGAGTACAGTGGAGTACAGCGGAGCACAGTAGAGATAGTGTAGAGTGGAGTACAGTAGAGGTAGAGAACAGTAGAGTAGAGGTAGAGTACATTGGAGTAAAGTAGAGATAGAGTACAATGGAGCACAGTAGAGATAGACTAGAGTGGAGTACAGTAGAGGTAGAGTACAGTGGAGCACAGTAGAGGTAGCGCACAGTGGAGTACAGTAGAGGTAGAGTACAGTGGATTACAGTAGAGGTAGAGTACAGTGCAGTACAGTAGAGGTAGAGTACAGTGGAGCATAGTAGATGTAGAGTACAGTGGAGTACAGCAGAGCACAGTAGAGGTAGAATAGAGTGGAGTGCAGTAGAGGTAGAGTAGTGTGGAGCACAGTATAGGTAGCGCACAGTGGAGTACAGTGGAGCACAGTAGAGGTAGAGTACAGTGGAGTACAGTAGAGGTAGAGTACAGTCGAGTACAGTAGAGGTAGAGTACAGTGGAATACAGTGGAGCAAATTAGAGGTGGAGCACAGTAGAGTACAGTAGAGGTAGAGTACAGTGGAGTACAGTAGAGGTAGAGTACAGTGGAGTACAGTAGAGGTAGAGTACAGTTGAGCACAGTAGAGGTAGAGTACAGTGGAGTACAGTAGAGGCAGAGTACAGTGGAGCACAGTAGAGGTAGAGTAGAGTGGAGTACAGTGGAGCACAGTAGAGATAGAGTACAGTGGAGTAGAGTAGAGGTAGAGTACAGTGGAGCATAGTAGAGGTAGAGTACAGTGGAGCACAGCAGAGGTAGAGTACAGTGGATCACAGTAGAGATAGAGTACAGTGGAGTACAGCGGAGCACAGTAGAGGTGGAGTACAGTAGAGTACAGTAGAGATAGAGTACAGTGGAGCACAGTAGAGGTAGAGTAGAGTGGAGTACAGTAGAGGTAGAGTACAGTGGAGCACATTAGAGGTAGAGTACAGTGGAGTACTGTGGAGCACAGTAGAGGTGGAGTACAGTAGAGTATAGTAGAGGTAGACAACAGTAGAGTACAGTAGAGGTAGAGTACAGTGGAGTAAAGTAGAGGTAGAGTACAGTAGAGGTAGAGTACAGTGGAGTAGAGTAGAGGTAGAGTACAGTGGAGCACAGTAGAGGTAGAGTACAGTGGAGCACAGCAGAGGTAGAGTACAGTGGATCACAGTAGAGATAGAGTACAGTGGAGTACAGTGGAGCACAGTAGAGGTGGAGTACAGTAGAGTACAGTAGAGATAGAGTACAGTGGAGCACAGTAGAGGTAGAGTAGAGTGGAGTACAGTAGAGGTAGAGTACAGTGGAGTAAAGTAGAGATAGAGTACAATGGAGCACAGTAGAGATAGACTAGAGTGGAGTACAGTAGAGGTAGAGTACAGTGGAGCACAGTAGAGGTAGAGTAGAGTGGATCACAGTAGAGATAGAGTACAGTGGAGTACAGTGGAGCACAGTAGAGGTGGATTACAGTAGAGTACAGTAGAGATAGAGTACAGTGGAGCACAGCAGAGGTAGAGTAGAGTGGAGTACAGTAGAGGTAGAGTACATTGGAGTAAAGTAGAGATAGAGTACAATGGAGCACAGTAGAGATAGACTAGAGTGGAGTACAGTAGAGGTAGAGTACAGTGGAGCACAGTAGAGGTAGAGTACAGTGGAGTACAGTGGAGCACAGTAGAGGTGGAGTACAGTAGAGTACAGCAGAGGTAGAGAACAGTGGAGCACAGTAGAGGTAGAGTACAGTGGAGCACAGTAGAGGTAGAGTACAGTGGAGCACAGTAGAGGTAGAGTACAGTGGAGTACAGCGGAGCACAGTAGAGGTAGTGTAGAGTGGAGTACAGTAGAGGTAGAGAACAGTAGAGTAGAGGTAGAGTACATTGGAGTAAAGTAGAGATAGAGTACAATGGAGCACAGTAGAGATAGACTAGAGTGGAGTACAGTAGAGGTAGAGTACAGTGGAGCACAGTAGAGGTAGCGCACAGTGGAGTACAGTAGAGGTAGAGTACAGTGCAGTACAGTAGAGGTAGAGTACAGTGGAGCATAGTAGATGTAGAGTACAGTGGAGTACAGCGGAGCACAGTAGAGGTAGAATAGAGTGGAGTGCAGTAGAGGTAGAGTAGTGTGGAGCACAGTATAGGTAGCGCACAGTGGAGTACAGTGGAGCACAGTAGAGGTAGAGTACAGTGGAGTACAGTAGAGGTAGAGTACAGTCGAGTACAGTAGAGGTAGAGTACAGTCGAGTACAGTAGAGGTAGAGTACAGTGGAATACAGTGGATCAAATTAGAGGTGGAGCACAGTAGAGTACAGTAGAGGTAGAGTACAGTGGAGTACAGTAGAGGTAGAGTACAGTGGATTACAGTAGAGGTAGAGTACAGTGCAGTACAGTAGAGGTAGAGTACAGTGGAGCATAGTAGATGTAGAGTACAGTGGAGTACAGCGGAGCACAGTAGAGGTAGAATAGAGTGGAGTGCAGTAGAGGTAGAGTAGTGTGGAGCACAGTATAGGTAGCGCACAGTTGAGTACAGTGGAGCACAGTAGAGGTAGAGTACAGTGGAGTACAGTAGAGGTAGAGTACAGTCGAGTACAGTAGAGGTAGAGTACAGTGGAATACAGTGGAGCAAATTAGAGGTGGAGCACAGTAGAGTACAGTAGAGGTAGAGTACAGTGGAGTACAGTAGAGGTAGAGTACAGTTGAGCACAGTAGAGGTAGAGTACAGTGGAGTACAGTAGAGGCAGAGTACAGTGGAGCACAGTAGAGTTAGAGTAGAGTGGAGTACAGTGGAGCACAGTAGAGGTGGAGTACAGTAGAGTACAGTAGAGGTAGAGAACAGTAGAGTACAGTAGAGGTAGAGTACAGTGGAGCACAGTAGAGATAGAGTACAGTGGATTAGAGTAGAGGTAGAGTAGAGTGGAGCACAGTAGAGGTAGAGTACAGTGGAGCACAGCAGAGGTAGAGTACAGTGGATCACAGTAGAAATAGAGTACAGTGGAGTACAGCGGAGCACAGTAGAGGTGGAGTACAGTAGAGTACAGTAGAGATAGAGTACAGTGGAGCACAGTAGAGGTAAAGTAGAGTGGAGTACAGTAGAGGTAGAGTACAGTGGAGCACATTAGAGGTAGAGTACAGTGGAGTACTGTGGAGCACAGTAGAGGTGGAGTACAGTAGAGTATAGTAGAGGTAGACAACAGTAGAGTACAGTAGAGGTAGAGTACAGTGGAGTAGAGTAGAGGTAGAGTACAGTAGAGGTAGAGTACAGTGGAGTAGAGTAGAGGTAGAGTACAGTGGAGCACAGTAGAGGTAGAGTACAGTGGAGCACAGCAGAGGTAGAGTACAGTGGATCACAGTAGAGATAGAGTACAGTGGAGTACAGTGGAGCACAGTAGAGGTGGAGTACAGTAGAGTACAGTAGAGATAGAGTACAGTGGAGCAGAGTAGAGGTAGAGTAGAGTGGAGTACAGTAGAGGTAGAGTACAGTGGAGTAAAGTAGAGATAGAGTACAATGGAGCACAGTAGAGATAGACTAGAGTGGAGTACAGTAGAGGTAGAGTACAGTGGAGCACAGTAGAGGTAGAGTAGAGTGGATCACAGTAGAGATAGAGTACAGTGGAGTACAGTGGAGCACAGTAGAGGTGGAGTACAGTAGAGTACAGTAGAGATAGAGTACAGTGGAGCACAGCAGAGGTAGAGTAGAGTGGAGTACAGTAGAGGTAGAGTACATTGGAGTAAAGTAGAGATAGAGTACAATGGAGCACAGTAGAGATAGACTAGAGTGGAGTACAGTAGAGGTAGAGTACAGTGGAGCACAGTAGAGGTAGAGTACAGTGGAGTACAGTGGAGCACAGTAGAGGTGGAGTACAGTAGAGTACAGCAGAGGTAGAGAACAGTGGAGCACAGTAGAGGTAGAGTACAGTGGAGCACAGTAGAGGTAGAGTACAGTGGAGCACAGTAGAGGTAGAGTACAGTGGAGTACTGCGGAGCACAGTAGAGGTAGTGTAGAGTGGAGTACAGTAGAGGTAGAGAACAGTAGAGTAGAGGTAGAGTATATTGGAGTAAAGTAGAGATAGAGTACAATGGAGCACAGTAGAGATAGACTAGAGTGGAGTACAGTAGAGGTAGAGTACAGTGGAGCACAGTAGAGGTAGCGCACAGTGGAGTACAGTAGAGGTAGAGTACAGTGGATTACAGTAGAGGTAGAGTACAGTGCAGTACAGTAGAGGTAGAGTACAGTGGAGCATAGTAGATGTAGAGTACAGTGGAGTACAGCGGAGCACAGTAGAGGTAGAATAGAGTGGAGTGCAGTAGAGGTAGAGTAGTGTGGAGCACAGTATAGGTAGCGCACAGTGGAGTACAGTGGAGCACAGTAGAGGTAGAGTACAGTGGAGTACAGTAGAGGTAGAGTACAGTCGAGTACAGTAGAGGTAGAGTACAGTGGAATACAGTGGAGCAAATTAGAGGTGGAGCACAGTAGAGTACAGTAGAGGTAGAGTACAGTGGAGTACAGTAGAGGTAGAGTACAGTGGAGTACAGTAGAGGTAGAGTACAGTTGAGCACAGTAGAGGTAGAGTACAGTGGAGTACAGTAGAGGCAGAGTACAGTGGAGCACAGTAGAGGTAGAGTAGAGTGGAGTACAGTGGAGCACAGTAGAGGTGGAGTACAGTAGAGTACAGTAGAGGTAGAGAACAGTAGAGTACAGTAGAGGTAGAGTACAGTGGAGCACAGTAGAGATAGAGTACAGTGGAGTAGAGTAGAGGTAGAGTACAGTGGAGCACAGTAGAGGTAGAGTACAGTGGAGCACAGCAGAGGTAGAGTACAGTGGATCACAGTAGAGATAGAGTACAGTGGAGTACAGCGGAGCACAGTAGAGGTGGAGTACAGTAGAGTACAGTAGAGATAGAGTACAGTGGAGCACAGTAGAGGTAGAGTAGAGTGGAGTAGAGTAGAGGTAGAATACAGTGGAGCACATTAGAGGTAGAGTACAGTGGAGTACAGTGGAGCACAGTAGAGGTGGAGTACAGTAGAGTACAGTAGAGGTAGAGAACAGTAGAGTACAGTAGAGGTAGAGTAGAGTGGAGTAGAGTAGAGGTAGAGTACAGTAGAGGTAGAGTACAGTGGAGTAGAGTAGAGGTAGAGTACAGTGGAGCACAGTAGAGGTAGAGTACAGTGGAGCACAGCAGAGGTAGAGTACAGTGGATCACAGTAGAGATAGAGTTCAGTGGAGTACAGTGGAGCACAGTAGAGGTGGAGTACAGTAGAGTACAGTAGAGATAGAGTACAGTGGAGCACAGTAGAGGTAGAGTAGAGTGGAGTACAGTAGAGGTAGAGTACAGTGGAGCAGAGTAGAGGTAGAGTACAGTGGAGTACAGTAGAGGTAGAGTACAGTGGAGTACAGTGAAGCACAGTAGAGGTAGAGTTCTTTGGAGTACAGTAGAGGTAGAGTACAGTAGAGTACAGTAGAGGTAGAGTACAGTGGAGCACAGTAGAGGTAGAGTAGAGTGGAGTACAGTGGAGCAGAGTAGAGGTGGAGTACAGTGGAGTACAGTAGAGGTAGAGTACAGTGGAGCACAGTAGAGGTAGAGTACAGTGGAGCACAGTATAGGTAGAGTAGAGTGGAGTACAGCGGAGCACAGTAAAGGTAGAGTACAGTAGAGTACAGTAGAGGTAGAGTACAGTGGAGCACAGTAGAGGTAGAGTACAGTGGAGCACAGTAGAGGTAGAGTACAGTGGAGTACAGTAGAGGTAGAATACTGTTGAGCACAGTAGAGGTAGAGTACAGTGGAGTACAGTGGAGCACAGTAGAGGTGGAGTACAATAGAGTACAGTTGAGGTAGAGAACAGTAGAGTACAGTAGAGGTAGAGTACAGTGGAGTAGAGTAGAGGTAGAGTACAGTGGAGCACAGTAGAGGTAGAGTACAGTGGAGCAGCGCAGAGGTAGAGTACAGTGGATCAAAGTAGAGATAGAGTACAGTGGAGTACAGTGGAGCACAGTAGAGGTAGAGTACAGTAGAGTACAGTGAAGGACAGTAGAGGTAGAGTTCGGTGGAGTACAGTAGAGGTAGATTACAGTGGAGTACAGTAGAGGTAGAGTACAGTGGAGTACAGTGGAGCGCATTAGAGGTGGAGTACAGTAGAGTACAGTAGAGGTAGAGTTCAGTGGAGTACAGTAGAGGTAGAGTACAGTGGAGTACAGTAGAGGTTGAGTACAGTGGAGCACAGTAGAGGTAGAGTACAGTGGAGTACAGTGAAGCACAGTAGAGGTAGAATAGAGTGGAGTACAGTAGAGGTAGAGTAGTGTGGAGCACAGTAGAGGTAGAGTACAGTGGAGCACAGTAGAGGTAGAGTACAGTGGAGAACAGTAGAGGTAGAGTACAGTGGAGTACAGTAGAGGTAGAGTACAGTGGTGCACAGTAGAAGTAGAGTACAGTGGAGTACATTGGAGCACAGTAGAGGTGGAGTACAGTAGAGTACAGTAGAGGTAGAGAACAGTAGAGTACAGTAGAGGTAGAGTACAGTGGAGTAGATTAGAGGTAGAGTACAGTGGAGCACAGTAGAGGTAGAGTACAGTGGAGCACAGCAGAGGTAGAGTACAGTGGATCACAGTGGAGCACAGTAGAGGTGGAGTACTGTAGAGTACAGCAGAGGTAGAGAACAGTGGAGCACAGTAGAGGTAGAGTACAGTGGAGCACAGTAGAGGTAGAGTACAGTGGAGCACAGTAGAGGTAGAGTACAGTGGAGTACAGCGGAGCACAGTAGAGGTAGTGTAGAGTGGAGTACAGT
The DNA here is from genome assembly GCA_030578255.1 of Tiaroga cobitis. Taxonomy (NCBI): domain Eukaryota; kingdom Metazoa; phylum Chordata; class Actinopteri; order Cypriniformes; family Leuciscidae; genus Tiaroga; species Tiaroga cobitis. The sequence goes on from CM060604.1 coordinate 36,341,991, forward strand.
AGAGGTAGAGAACAGTAGAGTAGAGGTAGAGTACATTGGAGTAAAGTAGAGATAGAGTACAATGGAGCACAGTAGAGATAGACTAGAGTGGAGTACAGTAGAGGTAGAGTACAGTGGATTACAGTAGAGGTAGAGTACAGTGCAGTACAGTAGAGGTAGAGTACAGTGGAGCATAGTAGATGTAGAGTACAGTGGAGTACAGCGGAGCACAGTAGAGGTAGAATAGAGTGGAGTGCAGTAGAGGTAGAGTATTGTGGAGCACAGTATAGGTAGCGCACAGTGGAGTACAGTGGAGCACAGTAGAGGTAGAGTACAGTGGAGTACAGTAGAGGTAGAGTACAGTCGAGTACAGTAGAGGTAGAGTACAGTGGAATACAGTGGAGCAAATTAGAGGTGGAGCACAGTAGAGTACAGTAGAGGTAGAGTACAGTGGAGTACAGTAGAGGTAGAGTACAGTGGAGTACAGTAGAGGTAGAGTACAGTTGAGCACAGTAGAGGTAGAGTACAGTGGAGTACAGTAGAGGCAGAGTACAGTGGAGCACAGTAGAGGTAGAGTAGAGTGGAGTACAGTGGAGCACAGTAGAGGTGGAGTACAGTAGAGTACAGTAGAGGTAGAGAACAGTAGAGTACAGTAGAGGTAGAGTACAGTGGAGCACAGTAGAGATAGAGTACAGTGGAGTAGAGTAGAGGTAGAGTACAGTGGAGCACAGTAGAGGTAGAGTACAGTGGAGCACAGCAGAGGTAGAGTACAGTGGATCACAGTAGAGATAGAGTACAGTGGAGTACAGCGGAGCACAGTAGAGGTGGAGTACAGTAGAGTACAGTAGAGATAGAGTACAGTGGAGCACAGTAGAGGTAGAGTAGAGTGGAGTACAGTAGAGGTAGAGTACAGTGGAGCACATTAGAGGTAGAGTACAGTGGAGTACAGTGGAGCACAGTAGAGGTGGAGTACAGTAGAGTACAGTAGAGGTAGAGAACAGTAGAGTACAGTAGAGGTAGAGTACAGTGGAGTAGAGTAGAGGTAGAGTACAGTAGAGGTAGAGTACAGTGGAGTAGAGTAGAGGTAGAGTACAGTGGAGCACAGTAGAGGTAGAGTACAGTGGAGCACAGCAGAGGTAGAGTACAGTGGATCACAGTAGAGATAGAGTACAGTGGAGTACAGTGGAGCACAGTAGAGGTGGAGTACAGTAGAGTACAGTAGAGATAGAGTACAGTGGAGCACAGTAGAGGTAGAGTAGCGTGGAGTACAGTAGAGGTAGAGTACAGTGGAGCACATTAGAGGTAGAGTACAGTGGAGTACAGTAGAGGTAGAGTACAGTGGAGCAGAGTAGAGGTAGAGTACAGTGGAGTACAGTAGAGGTAGAGTACAGTGGAGTACAGTGAAGCACAGTAGAGGTAGAGTTCTTTGGAGTACAGTAGAGGTAGAGTACAGTAGAGTACAGTAGAGGTAGAGTACAGTGGAGCACAGTAGAGGTAGAGTAGAGTGGAGTACAGTGGAGCACAGTAGAGGTGGAGTACAGTGGAGTACAGTAGAGGTAGAGTACAGTGGAGCACAGTAGAGGTAGAGTACAGTGGAGCACAGTATAGGTAGAGTAGAGTGGAGTACAGCGGAGCACAGTAGAGGTAGAGTACAGTGGAGTACAGTAGAGGTAGAGTACAGTGGAGCACAGTAGAGCTAGAGTACAGTGGAGCACAGTAGAGGTAGAGTACAGTGGAGTACAGTAGAGGTAGAATACAGTGGAGCACAGTAGAGGTAGAGTACAGTGGAGTACAGTGGAGCACAGTAGAGGTGGAGTACAATAGAGTACAGTTGAGGTAGAGAACAGTAGAGTACAGTAGAGGTAGAGTAAAGTGGAGTAGAGTAGAGGTTGAGTACAGTGGAGCACAGTAGAGGTAGAGTACAGTGGAGCACAGCAGAGGTAGAGTACAGTGGATCAAAGTAGAGATAGAGTACAGTGGAGTACAGTGGAGCACAGTAGAGGTAGAGTACAGTAGAGTACAGTGAAGGACAGTAGAGGTAGAGTTCGGTGGAGTACAGTAGAGGTAGAGTACAGTGGAGTACAGTAGCGGTAGAGTACAGTGGAGTACAGTGGAGCGCATTAGAGGTGGAGTACAGTAGAGTACAGTAGAGGTAGAGTACACTGCCCTACAAAGCAAAAAGGCAGTAACTACGCAGAGTGCAGAACAGAGAAAAATGACTTTAAAGTTATCCTGTCATCCAGCCTAAGTAGTTAAAGGTAGATTATTGGACATGTGGCTGTTTTGTGACTTTATATTAGCTTATTCTTTGTACATATCAATCCTCATATTTAATTTGATATTTTACCCCTATTTTGCAGTTACTGTATTTTTGCTTTGTATTACTTACTAAACACGTGGCACCAAACCAAGGAAAAAGGCAGTAAGTACAGATTCTCCAAAGACTATTTTGCCACAACTGGGGCTCTGGGTGTGTTGGATACACTGTATTTGAAATAATTGGAACCATTTGGACAACATTTTTTTTCAACATTTTTGTGTTGTGAAACTAGTGTTGCGGAGCGGGTGTGTTACGGATACGTGGTGTAAATTTTTAGTAATCAAAAATCATGTCTAATTAATTGAAATCATGAAACTTTTATGATAAACTATTATTAAACTAATACAATATTTAAAAAATATTCTATGAATATTACACATAAAATATATTAAAATTCTAACATTATTAATTAGCCTACATTTATTTTAATCATGAAATTAAACAAACATTTTTTGTCAAACAACATGCTGCACAATGAGCTTTACTGTTAAAATTAAAACATTGAATAAAAATTTAGTTTTAATCTTAATTTATTTGTATTAGTGTTAGTATTATTATTACATTGAGACGTTTCTAAATTCTACTGTACAACAGTAATAGGCCTATATTTCTGTCAAGTTAAACAGAACTTTTATTTTGACGGGTTGCCGTGAAGACCTTTGTTTCTGTGTTTATGACATGACGATAGTTTTTCTCAAATGAAGCGGTTAAATGCTCACAAAGTGACTTTAAGAGCGGATCTAGAGTCTGGAGAGTAAGTTCATGCAGTCGTGTCCTCATATGCAAAAAACAGCTCGAGCGTCACACGTGCTTCAGCGCGCGCGTGTGTGTGTGTTAAATGAAACCGCGCGTCGACTGCCCCAGGATTTGTATTTAAATTGTACTATTATTGCAGTTTAATATTCACACAGTAGTCTATCACGATTTAATTTCAAGTGTACTGAACTGCTATATCGCGAAAATCATAGTAACCGCTACATGGAGCTCTTGCACCTTTTTTTTTCTTTCTGGAATATTTTTTTCATTCTTTCAGGGGAGGGGGGTAGTTTGGTAGGGGAACAATTTGGGGAAGTTAGAAGGGTGAAATCGCAAATGTTAAAATCGTCCCGGGAGGATGCCCGAAAATCAGCTGTGTGTTCACCATGGCAACAGTAACTACACTGCGCAGAAACACGGTTATTTTTTGTTAGGTAAAACATAACAAGAACACAGTAATGGATGTTACTGTACTCTTGCTTTGTTTCACTAGGGCTTTTTGCAGTTACTGTACAAACGACCACCATTTTTCTCCAAAACGACACACATTTGAGATAAGATGTTTTGTCACATAACAAGGGATGCCTTGAATGTCATGAAAATGATAATAACTCATTTTTGACAAAAAATGCAGTTACTGCCTTTTTGCTTTGTAGGGCAGCACAGTGGAGTACAGTAGAGGTAGAGTACAGTGGAGTACAGTAGAGGTTGAGTACAGTGGAGCACAGTAGAGGTAGAGTACAGTGGAGTACAGCGAAGCACAGTAGAGGTAGAATAGAGTGGAGTACAGTAGAGGTAGAGTAGTGTGGAGCACAGTAGAGGTAGAGTACAGTGGAGCACAGTAGAGGTTGAGTACAGTGGAGAACAGTAGAGGTAGAGTACAGTGGAGTACAGTAGAGGTAGAGTACAGTGGTGCACAGTAGAAGTAGAGTACAGTGGAGTACATTGGAGCACAGTAGAGGTGGAGTACAGTAGAGTACAGTAGAGGTAGAGAACAGTCGAGTACAGTAGAGGTAGAGTACAGTGGAGTAGATTAGAGGTAGAGTACAGTGGAGCACAGTAGAGGTAGAGTACAGTGGAGCACAGCAGAGGTAGAGTACAGTGGATCACAGTAGAGATAGAGTACAGTGGAGTACAGCGGAGCACAGTAGAGGTGGAGTACAGTAGAGTACAGTAGAGATAGAGTACAGTGGAGCACAGTAGAGGTAGAGTAGAGTGGAGTACAGTAGAGGTAGAGTACAGTGGAGCACATTAGAGGTAGAGTACAGTGGAGTACAGTAGAGGTAGAGTACAGTGGAGCACAGTAGAGGTAGAGTACAGTGGAGTACAGTGGAGCACAGTAGAGGTGGAGTACAGTAGAGTACAGTAGAGGTAGAGTACAGTAGAGTACAGTAGAGGTAGAGTACAGTGGAGCACAGTAGAGGTAGAGTACAGTGGAGTACAGTAGAGGTAGAGTACAGTGGAGCACAGTAGAGGTAGAGTAGAGTGGAGTACAGTAGAGGTAGAGTACAGTGGAGCACAGTAGAGGTAGCGTACAGTGGAGTACAGTAGAGGTAGAGTAGAGTGGAGTACAGTAGAGGTAGAGTACAGTGGAGCACATTAGAGGTAGAGTACAGTGGAGTACAGTAGAGGTAGAGTACAGTGGAGCACAGTAGAGGTAGAGTACAGTGGAGTACAGTGGAGCACAGTAGAGGTGGAGTAAAGTAGAGTACAGTAGAGGTAGAGTACAGTAGAGTACAGTAGAGGTAGAGTACAGTGGAGCACAGTAGAGGTAGAGTACAGTGGAGTACAGTAGAGGTAGAGTACAGTGGAGCACAGTAGAGGTAGAGTAGAGTGGAGTACAGTAGAGGTAGAGTACAGTGGAGCACAGTAGAGGTAGCGTACAGTGGAGTACAGTAGAGGTAGAGTAGAGTGGAGTACAGTAGAGGTAGAGTACAGTGGAGCACAGTAGAGGTAGCGTACAGTGGAGTACAGTAGAGGTAGAGTAGAGTGGAGCACAGTAGAGGTAGCGTACCGTTGATTACAATAGAGGTAGAGTACAGTGGAGTACAGAAGAGGTAGAGTACAGTGTAGCACAGTAGAGGTAGAGTGAAGTGGAGTACAGTAGAGGTAGAGTACAGTGGAGCACAGTAGAGTTAGAGTAGAGTGGAGTACAGTAGAGGTAGAGTACAGTGGAGCACAGTAGAGGTAGAGTACAGTGGAGTACAGTAGAGGTAGAGTACAGTGGAGTACAGCGGAGCACAGTAGAGGTAGAGTACAGTGGAGTACAGTAGAGTACAGTAGAGATAGAGTACAGTGGAGCACAGTAGAGGTAGAGTAGAGTGGAGTATAGTAGAGGTAGAGTACAGTGGAGCACATTAGAGGTAGAGTACAGTGGAGTACAGTAGAGGTAGAGTACAGTGGAGCACAGTAGAGGTAGAGTACAGTGGAGTACAGTGGAGCACAGTAGAGGTGGAGTACAGTAGAGTACAGTAGAGGTAGAGTACAGTAGAGTACAGTAGAGGTAGAGTACAGTGGAGCACAGTAGAGGTAGAGTACAGTGGAGTACAGTAGAGGTAGAGTACAGTGGAGCACAGTAGAGGTAGAGTACAGTAGAGTACAGTAGAGGTAGAGTACAGTGGAGCACAGTAGAGGTAGAGTACAGTGGAGTACAGTAGAGGTAGAGTACAGTGGAGCACAGTAGAGGTAGAGTAGAGTGGAGTACAGTAGAGGTAGAGTACAGTGGAGCACAGTAGAGGTAGCGTACAGTGGAGTACAGTAGAGGTAGAGTAGAGTGGAGTACAGTAGAGGTAGAGTACATTGGAGCACATTAGAGGTAGAGTACAGTGGAGTACAGTAGAGGTAGAGTACAGTGGAGCACAGTAGAGGTAGAGTACAGTGGAGTACAGTGGAGCACAGTAGAGGTGGAGTACAGTAGAGTACAGTAGAGGTAGAGAACAGTCGAGTACAGTAGAGGTAGAGTACAGTGGAGTAGATTAGAGGTAGAGTACAGTGGAGCACAGTAGAGGTAGAGTACAGTGGAGCACAGCAGAGGTAGAGTACAGTGGATCACAGTAGAGATAGAGTACAGTGGAGTACAGCGGAGCACAGTAGAGGTGGAGTACAGTAGAGTACAGTAGAGATAGAGTACAGTGGAGCACAGTAGAGGTAGAGTAGAGTGGAGTACAGTAGAGGTAGAGTACAGTGGAGCACACTAGAGGTAGAGTACAGTGGAGTACAGTAGAGGTAGAGTACAGTGGAGCACAGTAGAGGTAGAGTACAGTGGAGTACAGTGGAGCACAGTAGAGGTGGAGTACAGTAGAGTACAGTAGAGGTAGAGTACAGTAGAGTACAGTAGAGGTAGAGTACAGTGGAGGACAGTAGAGGTAGAGTACAGTGGAGTACAGTAGAGGTAGAGTACAGTGGAGCACAGTAGAGGTAGAGTAGAGTGGAGTACAGTAGAGGTAGAGTACAGTGGAGCACAGTAGAGGTAGCGTACAGTGGAGTACAGTAGAGGTAGAGTAGAGTGGAGTACAGTAGAGGTAGAGTACATTGGAGCACATTAGAGGTAGAGTACAGTGGAGTACAGTAGAGGTAGAATACAGTGGAGCACAGTAGAGGTAGAGTACAGTGGAGTACAGTGGAGCACAGTAGAGGTGGAGTACAGTAGAGTACAGTAGAGGTAGAGTACAGTAGAGTACAGTAGAGGTAGAGTACAGTGGAGCACAGTAGAGGTAGAGTACAGTGGAGTACAGTAGAGGTAGAGTACAGTGGAGCACAGTAGAGGTAGAGTAGAGTGGAGTACAGTAGAGGTAGAGTACAGTGGAGCACAGTAGAGGTAGCGTACAGTGGAGTACAGTAGAGGTAGAGTAGAGTGGAGTACAGTAGAGGTAGAGTACAGTGGAGCACAGTAGAGGTAGCGTACAGTGGAGTACAGTAGAGGTAGAGTAGAGTGGAGCACAGTAGAGGTAGCGTACCGTTGATTACAGTAGAGGTAGAGTACAGTGGAGTACAGAAGAGGTAGAGTACAGTGTAGCACAGTAGAGGTAGAGTGAAGTGGAGTACAGTAGAGGTAGAGTACAGTGGAGCACAGTAGAGTTAGAGTAGAGTGGAGTACAGTAGAGGTAGAGTACAGTGGAGCACAGTAGAGGTAGAGTACAGTGGAGTACAGTAGAGGTAGAGTACAGTGGAGTACAGTGGAGCACAGTAGAGGTGGAGTACAATAGAGTACAGTTGAGGTAGAGAACAGTAGAGTACAGTAGAGGTAGAGTACAGTGGAGTACAGTGAAGCACAGTAGAGGTGGATTAAAATAGAGTACAGTAGAGGTAGAGAACAGTAGAGTAGAGGTAGAGTACATTGGAGTACAGTAGAGATAAAGTACAATGGAGCACAGTAGAGATAGACTAGAGTGGAGTACAGTAGAGGTAGAGTACAGTGGAGCACAGTAGAGGTAGAGTACAGTGGAGTACAGTGGAGCACAGTAGAGGTGGAGTACAGTAGAGTACAGTAGAGCTAGAGAACAGTGGAGCACACTAGAGGTAGAGTACAGTGGAGCACAGTAGAGGTAGAGTACAGTGGAGCACAGTAGAGGTAGAGTACAGTGGAGCACAGTAGAGGTAGAGTACAGTGGAGTACAGCGGAGCACAGTAGAGGTGGAGTACAGTAGAGTACAGTAGAGATAGAGTACAGTGGAGGACAGTAGAGGTAGAGTAGAGTGGAGTACAGTAGAGGTAGAGTACAGTGGAGCATAGTAGATGTAGAGTACAGTGGAGTACAGCGGAGCACAGTAGAGGTAGAATAGAGTGGAGTGCAGTAGAGGTAGAGTAGTGTGGAGCACAGTGTAGGTAGCGCACAGTGGAGTACAGTGGAGCACAGTAGAGGTAGAGTACAGTGGAGTACAGTAGAGGTAGAGTACAGTCGAGTACAGTAGAGGTAGAGTACAGTGGAATACAGTGGAGCAAATTAGAGGTGGAGCACAGTAGAGTACAGTAGAGGTAGAGTACAGTGGAGTACAGTAGAGGTAGAGTACAGTGGAGTACAGTAGAGGTAGAGTACAGTTGAGCACAGTAGAGGTAGAGTACAGTGGAGTACAGTAGAGGCAGAGTACAGTGGAGCACAGTAGAGGTAGAGTAGAGTGGAGTACAGTGGAGCACAGTAGAGGTGGAGTACAGTAGAGTACAGTAGAGGTAGAGAACAGTAGAGTACAGTAGAGGTAGAGTACAGTGGAGCACAGTAGAGATAGAGTACAGTGGAGTAGAGTAGAGGTAGAGTACAGTGGAGCACAGTAGAGGTAGAGTACAGTGGAGCACAGCAGAGGTAGAGTACAGTGGATCACAGTAGAGATAGAGTACAGTGGAGTACAGCGGAGCACAGTAGAGGTGGAGTACAGTAGAGTACAGTAGAGATAGAGTACAGTGGAGCACAGTAGAGGTAGAGTAGAGTGGAGTACAGTAGAGGTAGAGTACAGTGGAGCACATTAGAGGTAGAGTACAGTGGAGTACAGTGGAGCACAGTAGAGGTGGAGTACAGTAGAGTACAGTAGAGGTAGAGAACAGTAGAGTACAGTAGAGGTAGAGTACAGTGGAGTAGAGTAGAGGTAGAGTACAGTAGAGGTAGAGTACAGTGGAGTAGAGTAGAGGTAGAGTACAGTGGAGCACAGTAGAGGTAGAGTACAGTGGAGCACAGCAGAGGTAGAGTACAGTGGATCACAGTAGAGATAGAGTACAGTGGAGTACAGTGGAGCACAGTAGAGGTGGAGTACAGTAGAGTACAGTAGAGATAGAGTACAGTGGAGCACAGTAGAGGTAGAGTAGAGTGGAGTACAGTAGAGGTAGAGTACAGTGGAGCACATTAGAGGTAGAGTACAGTGGAGTACAGTAGAGGTAGAGTACAGTGGAGCAGAGTAGAGGTAGAGTACAGTGGAGTACAGTAGAGGTAGAGTACAGTGGAGTACAGTGAAGCACAGTAGAGGTAGAGTTCTTTGGAGTACAGTAGAGGTAGAGTACAGTAGAGTACAGTAGAGGTAGAGTACAGTGGAGCACAGTAGAGGTAGAGTAGAGTGGAGTACAGTGGAGCACAGTAGAGGTGGAGTACAGTGGAGTACAGTAGAGGTAGAGTACAGTGGAGCACAGTAGAGGTAGAGTACAGTGGAGCACAGTATAGGTAGAGTAGAGTGGAGTACAGCGGAGCACAGTAGAGGTAGAGTACAGTGGAGTACAGTAGAGGTAGAGTACAGTGGAGCACAGTAGAGGTAGAGTACAGTGGAGCACAGTAGAGGTAGAGTACAGTGGAGTACAGTAGAGGTAGAATACAGTGGAGCACAGTAGAGGTAGAGTACAGTGGAGTACAGTGGAGCACAGTAGAGGTGGAGTACAATAGAGTAACGTTGAGGTAGAGAACAGTAGAGTACAGTAGAGGTAGAGTAAAGTGGAGTAGAGTAGAGGTTGAGTACAGTGGAGCACAGTAGAGGTAGAGTACAGTGGAGCACAGCAGAGGTAGAGTACAGTGGATCAAAGTAGAGAGAGAGTACAGTGGAGTACAGTGGAGCACAGTAGAGGTAGAGTACAGTAGAGTACAGTGAAGGACAGTAGAGGTAGAGTTCGGTGGAGTACAGTAGAGGTAGAGTACAGTGGAGTACAGTAGCGGTAGAGTACAGTGGAGTACAGTGGAGCGCATTAGAGGTGGAGTACAGTAGAGTACAGTAGAGGTAGAGTACAGTGGAGTACAGTAGAGGTAGAGTACAGTGGAGTACAGTAGAGGTTGAGTACAGTGGAGCACAGTAGAGGTAGAGTACAGTGGAGTACAGTAGAGGTTGAGTACAGTGGAGCACAGTAGAGGTAGAGTACAGTGGAGTACAGTAGAGGTTGAGTACAGTGGAGCACAGTAGAGGTAGAGTACAGTGGAGCACAGTAGAGGTAGAGTACAGTGGAGTACAGTGGAGCACAGTAGAGGTGGAGTACAGTAGAGTACAGTAGAGCTAGAGAACAGTGGAGCACACTAGAGGTAGAGTACAGTGGAGCACAGTAGAGGTAGAGTACAGTGGAGCACAGTAGAGGTAGAGTACAGTGGAGCACAGTAGAGGTAGAGTACAGTGGAGTACAGCGGAGCACAGTAGAGGTGGAGTACAGTAGAGTACAGTAGAGATAGAGTACAGTGGAGGACAGTAGAGGTAGAGTAGAGTGGAGTACAGTAGAGGTAGAGTACAGTGGAGCATAGTAGATGTAGAGTACAGTGGAGTACAGCGGAGCACAGTAGAGGTAGAATAGAGTGGAGTGCAGTAGAGGTAGAGTAGTGTGGAGCACAGTGTAGGTAGCGCACAGTGGAGTACAGTGGAGCACAGTAGAGGTAGAGTACAGCGGAGTACAGTAGAGGTAGAGTACAGTCGAGTACAGTAGAGGTAGAGTACAGTGGAATACAGTGGAGCAAATTAGAGGTGGAGCACAGTAGAGTACAGTAGAGGTAGAGTACAGTGGAGTACAGTAGAGGTAGAGTACAGTGGAGTACAGTAGAGGTAGAGTACAGTTGAGCACAGTAGAGGTAGAGTACAGTGGAGTACAGTAGAGGCAGAGTACAGTGGAGCACAGTAGAGGTAGAGTAGAGTGGAGTACAGTGGAGCACAGTAGAGGTGGAGTACAGTAGAGTACAGTAGAGGTAGAGAACAGTAGAGTACAGTAGAGGTAGAGTACAGTGGAGCACAGTAGAGATAGAGTACAGTGGAGTAGAGTAGAGGTAGAGTACAGTGGAGCACAGTAGAGGTAGAGTACAGTGGAGCACAGCAGAGGTAGAGTACAGTGGATCACAGTAGAGATAGAGTACAGTGGAGTACAGCGGAGCACAGTAGAGGTGGAGTACAGTAGAGTACAGTAGAGATAGAGTACAGTGGAGCACAGTAGAGGTAGAGTAGAGTGGAGTACAGTAGAGGTAGAGTACAGTGGAGCACATTAGAGGTAGAGTACAGTGGAGTACAGTGGAGCACAGTAGAGGTGGAGTACAGTAGAGTACAGTAGAGGTAGAGAACAGTAGAGTACAGTAGAGGTAGAGTACAGTGGAGTAGAGTAGAGGTAGAGTACAGTGGAGCACAGTAGAGGTAGAGTACAGTGGAGCACAGCAGAGGTAGAGTACAGTGGATCACAGTAGAGATAGAGTACAGTGGAGTACAGTGGAGCACAGTAGAGGTGGAGTACAGTAGAGTACAGTAGAGATAGAGTACAGTGGAGCACAGTAGAGGTAGAGTAGAGTGGAGTACAGTAGAGGTAGAGTACAGTGGAGCACAGTAGAGGTAGAGTACAGTGGAGTACAGTAGAGGTAGAGTACAGTGGAGCAGAGTAGAGGTAGAGTACAGTGGAGTACAGTAGAGGTAGAGTACAGTGGAGTACAGTGAAGCACAGTAGAGGTAGAGTTCTTTGGAGTACAGTAGAGGTAGAGTACAGTAGAGTACAGTAGAGGTAGAGTACAGTGGAGCACAGTAGAGGTAGAGTAGAGTGGAGTACAGTGGAGCACAGTAGAGGTGGAGTACAGTGGAGTACAGTAGAGGTAGAGTACAGTGGAGCACAGTAGAGGTAGAGTACAGTGGAGCACAGTATAGGTAGAGTAGAGTGGAGTACAGCGGAGCACAGTAGAGGTAGAGTACAGTGGAGTACAGTAGAGGTAGAGTACAGTGGAGCACAGTAGAGGTAGAGTACAGTGGAGCACAGTAGAGGTAGAGTACAGTGGAGTACAGTAGAGGTAGAATACAGTGGAGCACAGTAGAGGTAGAGTACAGTGGAGTACAGTGGAGCACAGTAGAGGTGGAGTACAATAGAGTACAGTTGAGGTAGAGAACAGTAGAGTACAGTAGAGGTAGAGTAAAGTGGAGTAGAGTAGAGGTTGAGTACAGTGGAGCACAGTAGAGGTAGAGTACAGTGGAGCACAGCAGAGGTAGAGTACAGTGGATCAAAGTAGAGATAGAGTACAGTGGAGTACAGTGGAGCACAGTAGAGGTAGAGTACAGTAGAGTACAGTGAAGGACAGTAGAGGTAGAGTTCGGTGGAGTACAGTAGAGGTAGAGTACAGTGGAGTACAGTAGCGGTAGAGTACAGTGGAGTACAGTGGAGCGCATTAGAGGTGGAGTACAGTAGAGTACAGTAGAGGTAGAGTACAGTGGAGTACAGTAGAGGTAGAGTACAGTGGAGTACAGTAGATGTTGAGTACAGTGGAGCACAGTAGAGGTAGAGTACAGTGGAGTACAGTAGAGGTTGAGTACAGTGGAGCACAGTAGAGGTAGAGTACAGTGGAGTACAGTAGAGGTTGAGTACAGTGGAGCACAGTAGAGGTTGAGTACAGTGGAGTACAGTAGAGGTAGAGTACAGTGGAGTACAGTAGAGGTTGAGTACAGTAGAGTACAGTAGAGGTAGAGTACAGTGGAGCACAGTAGAGGTAGAGTACAGTGGAGTACAGTAGAGGTTGAGTACAGTAGAGTACAGTAGAGGTAGAGTACAGTGGAGTACAGTAGAGGTAGAGTACAGTGGAGTACAGTAGAGGTTGAGTACAGTGGAGCACAGTAGAGGTAGAGTACAGTGGAGTACAGTAGAGGTTGAGTACAGTGGAGCACAGTAGAGGTTGAGTACAGTGGAGTACAGTAGAGGTAGAGTAGTGTGGAGCACAGTAGAGGTAGAGTACAGTGGAGCACAGTAGAGGTAGAGTACAGTGGAGAACAGTAGAGGTAGAGTACAGTGGAGTACAGTAGAGGTAGAGTACAGTGGTGCACAGTAGAAGTAGAGTACAGTGGAGTACATTGGAGCACAGTAGAGGTGGAGTACAGTAGAGTACAGTAGAGGTAGAGAACAGTCGAGTACAGTAGAGGTAAAGTACAGTGGAGTAGATTAGAGGTAGAGTACAGTGGAGCACAGTAGAGGTAGAGTACAGTGGAGCACAGCAGAGGTAGAGTACAGTGGATCACAGTAGAGATAGAGTACAGTGGAGCACAGTAGAGGTGGAGTACAGTAGAGTACAGTAGAGGTAGAGTACAGTAGAGTACAGTAGAGGTAGAGTACAGTGGAGCACAGTAGAGGTAGAGTACAGTGGAGTACAGTAGAGGTAGAGTACAGTGGAGCACAGTAGAGGTAGAGTAGAGTGGAGTACAGTAGAGGTAGAGTAAAGTGGAGCACAGTAGAGGTAGCGTACAGTGGAGTACAGTAGAGGTAGAGTAGAGTGGAGTACAGTAGAGGTAGAGTACAGTGGAGCACAGTAGAGGTAGCGTACAGTGGAGTACAGTAGAGGTAGAGTAGAGTGGAGCACAGTAGAGGTAGCGTACCGTTGATTACAGTAGACGTAGAGTACAGTGGAGTACAGAAGAGGTAGAGTACAGTGTAGCACAGTAGAGGTAGAGTGAAGTGGAGTACAGTAGAGGTAGAGTACAGTGGAGTACAGTAGAGTTAGAGTAGAGTGGAGTACAGTAGAGGTAGAGTACAGTGGAGTACAGTAGAGGTAGAGTACAGTGGAGCACAGTAGAGGTAGAGTACAGTGGAGTACAGTGAAGCACAGTAGAGGTGGATTACAATAGAGTACAGTAGAGGTAGAGAACTGTAGAGTAGAGGTAGAGTACATTGGAGTACAGTAGAGATAGAGTACAATGGAGCACAGTAGAGATAGACTAGAGTGGAGTACAGTAGAGGTAGAGTACAGTGGAGCACAGTAGAGGTAGAGTACAGTGGAGTACAGTGGAGCACAGTAGAGGTGGAGTACAGTAGAGTAAAGTAGAGCTAGAGAACATTGGAGCACACTAGAGGTAGAGTACAGTGGAGCACAGTAGAGGTAGAGTACAGTGGAGCAGAGTAGAGGTAGAGTACAGTGGAGCACAGTAGAGGTAGAGTACAGTGGAGTACAGCGGAGCACAGTAGAGGTGGAGTACAGTAGAGTACAGTAGAGATAGAGTACAGTGGAGGACAGTAGAGGTAGAGTAGAGTGGAGTACAGTAGAGGTAGAGTACAGTGGAGCATAGTAGATGTAGAGTACAGTGGAGTACAGCGGAGCACAGTAGAGGTAGAATAGAGTGGAGTGCAGTAGAGGTAGAGTAGTGTGGAGCACAGTATAGGTAGCGCACAGTGGAGTACAGTGGAGCACAGTAGAGGTAGAGTACAGTGGAGTACAGTAGAGGTAGAGTACAGTCGAGTACAGTAGAGGTAGAGTACAGTGGAATACAGTGGAGCAAATTAGAGGTGGAGCACAGTAGAGGTAGAGTACAGTGGAATACAGTGGAGCAAATTAGAGGTAGAGCACAGTAGAGTACAGTAGAGGTAGAGTACAGTGGAGTACAGTAGAGGTAGAGTACAGTGGAGTACAGTAGAGGTAGAGTACAGTTGAGCACAGTAGAGGTAGAGTACAGTGGAGTACAGTAGAGGCAGAGTACAGTGGAGCACAGTAGAGGTAGAGTAGAGTGGAGTACAGTGGAGCACAGTAGAGGTGGAGTACAGTAGAGTACAGTAGAGGTAGAGAACAGTAGAGTACAGTAGAGGTAGAGTACAGTGGAGCACAGTAGAGATAGAGTACAGTGGAGTAGAGTAGAGGTAGAGTACAGTGGAGCACAGTAGAGGTAGAGTACAGTGGAGCACAGCAGAGGTAGAGTACAGTGGATCACAGTAGAGATAGAGTACAGTGGAGTACAGCGGAGCACAGTAGAGGTGGAGTACAGTAGAGTACAGTAGAGATAGAGTACAGTGGAGCATAGTAGAGGTAGAGTAGAGTGGAGTACAGTAGAGGTAGAGTACAGTGGAGCACATTAGAGGTAGAGTACAGTGGAGTACAGTGGAGCACAGTAGAGGTGGAGTACAGTAGAGTACAGTAGAGGTAGAGAACAGTAGAGTACAGTAGAGGTAGAGTACAGTGGAGTAGAGTAGAGGTAGAGTACAGTAGAGGTAGAGTACAGTGGAGTAGAGTAGAGTAGAGGTAGAGTACAGTGGAGCACAGTAGAGGTAGAGTACAGTGGAGCACAGCAGAGGTAGAGTACAGTGGATCACAGTAGAGATAGAGTACAGTGGAGTACAGTGGAGCACAGTAGAGGTGGAGTACAGTAGAGTACAGTAGAGATAGAGTACAGTGGAGCACAGTAGAGGTAGAGTAGAGTGGAGTACAGTAGAGGTAGAGTACAGTGGAGCACATTAGAGGTAGAGTACAGTGGAGTACAGTAGAGGTAGAGTACAGTGGAGCAGAGTAGAGGTAGAGTACAGTGGAGTACAGTAGAGGTAGAGTACAGTGGAGTACAGTGAAGCACAGTAGAGGTAGAGTTCTTTGGAGTACAGTAGAGGTAGAGTACAGTAGAGTACAGTAGAGGTAGAGTACAGTGGAGCATAGTAGAGGTAGAGTAGAGTGGAGTACAGTGGAGCACAGTAGAGGTGGAGTACAGTGGAGTACAGTAGAGGTAGAGTACAGTGGTGCACAGTAGAAGTAGAGTACAGTGGAGTACATTGGAGCACAGTAGAGGTGGAGTACAGTAGAGTACAGTAGAGGTAGAGAACAGTCGAGTACAGTAGAGGTAGAGTACAGTGGTGCACAGTAGAAGTAGAGTACAGTGGAGTACATTGGAGCACAGTAGAGGTGGAGTACAGTAGAGTACAGTAGAGGTAGAGAACAGTCGAGTACAGTAGAGGTAGAGTACAGTGGAGTAGATTAGAGGTAGAGTACAGTGGAGCACAGTAGAGGTAGAGTACAGTGGAGCACAGCAGAGGTAGAGTACAGTGGATCACAGTAGAGATAGAGTACAGTGGAGTACAGCGGAGCACAGTAGAGGTGGAGTACAGTAGAGTACAGTAGAGATAGAGTACAGTGGAGCACAGTAGAGGTAGAGTAGAGTGGAGTACAGTAGAGGTAGAGTACAGTGGAGCACATTAGAGGTAGAGTACAGTGGAGTACAGTAGAGGTAGAGTACAGTGGAGCACAGTAGAGGTGGAGTACAGTAGAGTACAGTAGAGGTAGAGTACAGTAGAGTACAGTAGAGGTAGAGTACAGTGGAGCACAGTAGAGGTAGAGTACAGTGGAGTACAGTAGAGGTAGAGTACAGTGGAGCACAGTAGAGGTAGAGTAGAGTGGAGTACAGTAGAGGTAGAGTACAGTGGAGCACAGTAGAGGTAGCGTACAGTGGAGTACAGTAGAGGTAGAGTAGAGTGGAGTACAGTAGAGGTAGAGTACAATGGAGCACATTAGAGGTAGAGTACAGTGGAGTACAGTAGAGGTAGAGTACAGTGGAGCACAGTAGAGGTAGAGTACAGTGGAGTACAGTGGAGCACAGTAGAGGTGGAGTACAGTAGAGTACAGTAGAGGTAGAGTACAGTAGAGTACAGTAGAGGTAGAGTACAGTGGAGCACAGTAGAGGTAGAGTACAGTGGAGTACAGTAGAGGTAGAGTACAGTGGAGCACAGTAGAGGTAGAGTAGAGTGGAGTACAGTAGAGGTAGAGTACAGTGGAGCACAGTAGAGGTAGCGTACAGTGGAGTACAGTAGAGGTAGAGTAGAGTGGAGTACAGTAGAGGTAGAGTACAGTGGAGCACAGTAGAGGTAGAGTACAGTGGAGTACAGTAGAGGTAGACTAGAGTGGAGCACAGTAGAGGTAGCGTACCGTTGATTACAGTAGAGGTAGAGTACAGTGGAGTACAGAAGAGGTAGAGTACAGTGTAGCACAGATGAGGTAGAGTGAAGTGGAGTACAGTAGAGGTAGAGTACAGTGGAGCACAGTAGAGTTAGAGTAGAGTGGAGTACAGTAGAGGTAGAGTACAGTGGAGCACAGTAGAGGTAGAGTACAGTGGAGTACAGTAGAGGTAGAGTACAGTGGAGCACAGTAGAGGTAGAGTACAGTGGAGTACAGTGAAGCACAGTAGAGGTGGATTACAATAGAGTACAGTTGAGGTAGAGAACAGTAGAGTAGAGGTAGAGTACATTGGAGTACAGTAGAGATAGAGTACAATGGAGCACAGTAGAGATAGACTAGAGTGGAGTACAGTAGAGGTAGAGTACAGTGGAGCACAGTAGAGGTAGAGTACAGTGGAGTACAGTGGAGCACAGTAGAGGTGGAGTACAGTAGAGTACAGTAGAGCTAGAGAACAGTGGAGCACACTAGAGGTAGAGTACAGTGGAGCACAGTAGAGGTAGAGTACAGTGGAGCACAGTAGAGGTAGAGTACAGTGGAGCACAGTAGAGGTAGAGTACAGTGGAGTACAGCGGAGCACAGTAGAGGTGGAGTACAGTAGAGTACAGTAGAGATAGAGTACAGTGGAGGACAGTAGAGATAGAGTAGAGTGGAGTACAGTAGAGGTAGAGTACAGTGGAGCACAGTAGAGGTAGCGTACAGTGGAGTACAGTGGAGCAGAGTAGAGGTAGAGTACAGTGGAGTACAGCAGAGGTAGAGTACAGTGGAGTGAAGCAGAGGTAGAGTACAGTGGAGTACAGTGGAGCACAGTAGAGGTGGAGTACAGTAGAGTACAGTAGAGGTAGAGAACAGTAGAGTACAGTAGAGGTAGAGTACAGTGGAGTACAGTAGAGACAGAGTACAGTGGAGCACAGTAGATGTAGAGTAGAGTGGAGTACAGTAGAGGTAGAGTACAGTGGAGCACAGTAGAGGTAGCGTACAGTGGAGTACAGTAGAGGTAGAGTACAGTTGAGCAGGGTAGAGGTAGCGTACCGTGGAGTACAGTAGAGGTAGAGTACAGTGGAGTACAGAAGAGGTAGAGTACAGTGGAGCACAGTAGAGGTAGCGTACAGTGGAGCACAGTAGAGTTAGAGTAGAGTGGAGTACAGTAGAGGTAGAGTACAGTGGAGCACAGTAGAGGTAGAGTACAGTGGAGTACAGTAGAGGTAGAGTACAGTGGAGCACAGTAGAGGTAGAGTATAGTGGAGTACAGTGAAGCACAGTAGAGGTGGAGTACAGTAGAGTACAGTAGAGGTAGAGAACAGTAGTGTAGATGTAGAGTACATTGGAGTAAAGTAGAGATAGAGTACAATGGAGCACAGTAGAGATAGACTAGAGTGGAGTACAGTAGAGGTAGAGTACAGTGGAGCACAGTAGAGGTAGAGTACAGTGGAGTACAGTGGAGCACAGTAGAGGTGGAGTACAGTAGAGTACAGTAGAGGTAGAGAACAGTGGAGCACAGTAGAGGTAGAGTACAGTGGAGCACAGTAGAGGTAGAGTACAGTGGAGCACAGAAGAGGTAGAGTACAGTGGAGTACAGTAGAGACAGAGTACAGTGGAGCACAGTAGAGGTAGAGTACAGTGGAGCACAGTAGAGGTAGAGAACAGTGGAGCACAGTAGAGGTAGAGTACAGTGGAGTACAGTAGAGGTAGAGTACAGTGGAGCAGGGTAGAGGTAGCGTACCGTGGAGTACAGTAGAGGTAGAGTACAGTGGAGTACAGAAGAGGTAGAGTACAGTGGAGCACAGTAGAGGTAGCGTACAGTGGAGCACAGTAGAGTTAGAGTAGAGTGGAGTACAGTAGAGGTAGAGTACAGTGGAGCACAATAGAGGTAGAGTACAGTGGAGTACAGTAGAGGTAGAGTACAGTGGAGCACAGTAGAGGTAGAGTATAGTGGAGTACAGTGAAGCAAAGTAGAGGTGGAGTACAGTAGAGTACAGTAGAGGTAGAGAACAGTAGAGTAGAGGTAGAGTACATTGGAGTAAAGTAGAGATAGAGTACAATGGAGCACAGTAGAGATAGACTAGAGTGGAGTACAGTAGAGGTAGAGTACAGTGGAGCACAGTAGAGGTAGAGTACAGTGGAGTACAGTGGAGCACAGTAGAGGTGGAGTACAGTAGAGTACAGTAGAGGTAGAGAACAGTGGAGCACAGTAGAGGTAGAGTACAGTGGAGCACAGTAGAGGTAGAGTACAGTGGAGCACAGTAGAGGTAGAGTACAGTGGAGTACAGCGGAGCACAGTAGAGGTAGTGTAGAGTGGAGTACAGTAGAGGTAGAGTAAAGTGGAGCACAGTAGAGGTAGCGCACAGTGGAGTACAGTAGAGGTAGAGTACAGTGGATTACAGTAGAGGTAGAGTACAGTGCAGTACAGTAGAGGTAGAGTACAGAGGAGCACAGTAGATGTAGAGTACAGTGGAGTACAGCGGAGCACAGTAGATGTAGAATAGAGTGGAGTACAGTAGAGGTAGAGTAGTGTGGAGCAGAGTAAAGGTAGCGCACAGTGGAGTACAGTGGAGCAAATTAGAGGTGGAGCACAGTAGAGTACAGTAGAGGTAGAGTACAGTGGAGTACAGTAGAGGTAGAGTACAGTTGAGCACAGTAGAGGTAGAGTACAGTGGAGTACAGTAGAGGCAGAGTACAGTGGAGCACAGTAGAGGTAGAGTAGAGTGGAGTACAGTGGAGCACAGTAGAGGTGGAGTACAGTAGAGTACAGTAGAGGTAGAGAACAGTAGAGTACAGTAGAGGTAGAGTACAGTGGAGTACAGTAGAGATAGAGTACTGTGGAGCACAGTAGAGATAGAGTACAGTGGAGTAGAGTAGAGGTAGAGTACAGTGGAGCACAGTAGAGGTAGAGTACAGTGGAGCACAGCAGAGGTAGAGTACAGTGGATCACAGTAGAGATAGAGTACAGTGGAGTACAGCGGAGCACAGTAGAGGTGGAGTACAGTAGAGTACAGTAGAGATAGAGTACAGTGGAGCACAGTAGAGGTAGAGTAGAGTGGAGTACAGTAGAGGTAGAGTACAGTGGAGCATATTAGAGGTAGAGTACAGTGGAGTACAGTGGAGTACAGTAGAGGTAGAGTACAGTGGAGTACAGAAGAGGTAGAGTACAGTGGAGCACAGTAGAGGTAGAGTAGAGTGGAGTACAGTAGAGGTAGAGTACAGTGGAGCACAGTAGAGTTAGAGTAGAGTGGAGTACAGTAGAGGTAGAGTACAGTGGAGCACAGTAGAGGTAGAGTAGAGTGGAGTACAGTAGAGGTAGAGTACAGTGGAGCACAGTAGAGGTAGCGTACAGTGGAGTACAGTAGAGGTAGAGTAGAGTGGAGTACAGTAGAGGTAGAGTACAGTGGAGCACAGTAGAGGTAGCGTACAGTGGAGTACAGTAGAGGTAGAGTAGAGTGGAGCACAGTAGAGGTAGCGTACCGTTGATTACAGTAGAGGTAGAGTACAGTGGAGTACAGAAGAGGTAGAGTACAGTGTAGCACAGTAGAGGTAGAGTGAAGTGGAGTACAGTAGAGGTAGAGTACAGTGGAGCACAGTAGAGTTAGAGTAGAGTGGAGTACAGTAGAGGTAGAGTACAGTGGAGCACAGTAGAGGTAGAGTACAGTGAAGTACAGTGAAGCACAGTAGAGGTGGATTACAATAGAGTACAGTAGAGGTAGAGAACAGTAGAGTAGAGGTAGAGTACATTGGAGTACAGTAGAGATAGAGTACAATGGAGCACAGTAGAGATAGACTAGAGTGGAGTACAGTAGAGGTAGAGTACAGTGGAGCACAGTAGAGGTAGAGTACAGTGGAGTACAGTGGAGCACAGTAGAGGTGGAGTACAGTAGAGTACAGTAGAGCTAGAGAACAGTGGAGCACACTAGAGGTAGAGTACAGTGGAGCACAGTAGAGGTAGAGTACAGTGGAGCAGAGTAGAGGTAGAGTACAGTGGAGCACAGTAGAGGTAGAGTACAGTGGAGTACAGCGGAGCACAGTAGAGGTGGAGTACAGTAGAGTACAGTAGAGATAGAGTACAGTGGAGGACAGTAGAGGTAGAGTAGAGTGGAGTACAGTAGAGGTAGAGTACAGTGGAGCATAGTAGATGTAGAGTACAGTGGAGTACAGCGGAGCACAGTAGAGGTAGAATAGAGTGGAGTGCAGTAGAGGTAGAGTAGTGTGGAGCACAGTATAGGTAGCGCACAGTGGAGTACAGTGGAGCACAGTAGAGGTAGAGTACAGTGGAGTACAGTAGAGGTAGAGTACAGTCGAGTACAGTAGAGGTAGAGTACAGTGGAATACAGTGGAGCAAATTAGAGGTGGAGCACAGTAGAGGTAGAGTACAGTGGAATACAGTGGAGCAAATTAGAGGTAGAGCACAGTAGAGTACAGTAGAGGTAGAGTACAGTGGAGTACAGTAGAGGTAGAGTACAGTGGAGTACAGTAGAGGTAGAGTACAGTTGAGCACAGTAGAGGTAGAGTACAGTGGAGTACAGTAGAGGCAGAGTACAGTGGAGCACAGTAGAGGTAGAGTAGAGTGGAGTACAGTGGAGCACAGTAGAGGTGGAGTACAGTAGAGTACAGTAGAGGTAGAGAACAGTAGAGTACAGTAGTGGTAGAGTACAGTGGAGCACAGTAGAGATAGAGTACAGTGGAGTAGAGTAGAGGTAGAGTACAGTGGAGCACAGTAGAGGTAGAGTACAGTGGAGCACAGCAGAGGTAGAGTACAGTGGATCACAGTAGAGATAGAGTACAGTGGAGTACAGCGGAGCACAGTAGAGGTGGAGTACAGTAGAGTACAGTAGAGATAGAGTACAGTGGAGCACAGTAGAGGTAGAGTAGAGTGGAGTACAGTAGAGGTAGAGTACAGTGGAGCACATTAGAGGTAGAGTACAGTGGAGTACAGTGGAGCACAGTAGAGGTGGAGTACAGTAGAGTACAGTAGAGGTAGAGAACAGTAGAGTACAGTAGAGGTAGAGTACAGTGGAGTAGAGTAGAGGTAGAGTACAGTAGAGGTAGAGTACAGTGGAGTAGAGTAGAGTAGAGGTAGAGTACAGTGGAGCACAGTAGAGGTAGAGTACAGTGGAGCACAGCAGAGGTAGAGTACAGTGGATCACAGTAGAGATAGAGTACAGTGGAGTACAGTGGAGCACAGTAGAGGTGGAGTACAGTAGAGTACAGTAGAGATAGAGTACAGTGGAGCACAGTAGAGGTAGAGTAGAGTGGAGTACAGTAGAGGTAGAGTACAGTGGAGCACATTAGAGGTAGAGTACAGTGGAGTACAGTAGAGGTAGAGTACAGTGGAGCAGAGTAGAGGTAGAGTACAGTGGAGTACAGTAGAGGTAGAGTACAGTGGAGTACAGTGAAGCACAGTAGAGGTAGAGTTCTTTGGAGTACAGTAGAGGTAGAGTACAGTAGAGTACAGTAGAGGTAGAGTAGAGTGGAGCACAGTAGAGGTAGAGTAGAGTGGAGTACAGTGGAGCACAGTAGAGGTGGAGTACAGTGGAGTACAGTAGAGGTAGAGTACAGTGGAGCACAGTAGAGGTAGAGTACAGTGGAGCACAGTATAGGTAGAGTAGAGTGGAGTACAGCGGAGCACAGTAGAGGTAGAGTACAGTGGAGTACAGTAGAGGTAGAGTACAGTGGAGCACAGTAGAGGTAGAGTACAGTGGAGCACAGTAGAGGTAGAGTACAGTGGAGTACAGTAGAGGTAGAATACAGTGGAACACAGTAGAGGTAGAGTACAGTGGAGTACAGTGGAGCACAGTAGAGGTGGAGTACAGTAGAGTACAGTAGAGGTAGAGTACAGTAGAGTACAGTAGAGGTAGAGTACAGTGGAGCACAGTAGAGGTAGAGTACAGTGGAGTACAGTAGAGGTAGAGTACAGTGGAGCACAGTAGAGGTAGAGTAGGTTGGAGTACAGTAGAGGTAGAGTACAGTGGAGCACAGTAGAGGTAGCGTACAGTGGAGTACAGTAGAGGTAGAGTAGAGTGGAGTACAGTAGAGGTAGAGTACAGTGGAGCACAGTAGAGGTAGAGTACAGTGGAGTACAGTAGAGGTAGAGTAGAGTGGAGCACAGTAGAGGTAGCATACCGTTGATTACAGTAGAGGTAGAGTACAGTGGAGTACAGAAGAGGTAGAGTACAGTGTAGCACAGATGAGGTAGAGTGAAGTGGAGTACAGTAGAGGTAGAGTACAGTGGAGCACAGTAGAGTTAGAGTAGAGTGGAGTACAGTAGAGGTAGAGTACAGTGGAGCACAGTAGAGGTAGAGTACAGTAGAGGTAGAGTACAGTGGAGCACAGTAGAGGTAGAGTAAAGTGGAGTACAGTGAAGCACAGTAGAGGTGGATTACAATAGAGTACAGTTGAGGTAGAGAACAGTAGAGTAGAGGTAGAGTACATTGGAGTACAGTAGAGATAGAGTACAATGGAGCACAGTAGAGATAGACTAGAGTGGAGTACAGTAGAGGTAGAGTACAGTGGAGCACAGTAGAGGTAGAGTACAGTGGAGTACAGTGGAGCACAGTAGAGGTGGAGTACAGTAGAGTACAGTAGAGCTAGAGAACAGTGGAGCACACTAGAGGTAGAGTACAGTGGAGCACAGTAGAGGTAGAGTACAGTGGAGCACAGTAGAGGTAGAGTACAGTGGAGCACAGTAGAGGTAGAGTACAGTGGAGTACAGCGGAGCACAGTAGAGGTGGAGTACAGTAGAGTACAGTAGAGATAGAGTACAGTGGAGGACAGTAGAGGTAGAGTAGAGTGCAGTACAGTAGAGGTAGAGTACAGTGGAGCACAGTAGAGGTAGCGTACAGTGGAGTACAGTGGAGCAGAGTAGAGGTAGAGTACAGTGGAGTACAGCAGAGGTAGAGTACAGTGGAGTGAAGCAGAGGTAGAGTACAGTGGAGTACATTGGAGCACAGTAGAGGTGGAGTACAGTAGAGTACAGTAGAGGTAGAGAACAGTAGAGTACAGTAGAGGTAGAGTACAGTGGAGCACAGTAGAGGTAGCGTACAGTGGAGCACAGTAGAGTTAGAGTAGAGTGGAGTACAGTAGAGGTAGAGTACAGTGGAGCACAGTAGAGGTAGAGTACAGTGGAGTACAGTAGAGGTAGAGTACAGTGGAGCACAGTAGAGGTAGAGTATAGTGGAGTACAGTGAAGCACAGTAGAGGTGGAGTACAGTAGAGTACAGTAGAGGTAGAGAACAGTAGTGTAGATGTAGAGTACATTGGAGTAAAGTAGAGATAGAGTACAATGGAGCACAGTAGAGATAGACTAGAGTGGAGTACAGTAGAGGTAGAGTACAGTGGAGCACAGTAGAGGTAGAGTACAGTGGAGTACAGTGGAGCACAGTAGAGGTGGAGTACAGTAGAGTACAGTAGAGGTAGAGAACAGTGGAGCACAGTAGAGGTAGAGTACAGTGGAGCACAGTAGAGGTAGAGTACAGTGGAGCACAGAAGAGGTAGAGTACAGTGGAGTACAGTAGAGACAGAGTACAGTGGAGCACAGTAGAGGTAGAGTACAGTGGAGCACAGTAGAGGTAGAGAACAGTGGAGCACAGTAGAGGTAGAGTACAGTGGAGTACAGTAGAGGTAGAGTACAGTGGAGCAGGGTAGAGGTAGCGTACCGTGGAGTACAGTAGAGGTAGAGTACAGTGGAGTACAGAAGAGGTAGAGTACAGTGGAGCACAGTAGAGGTAGCGTACAGTGGAGCACAGTAGAGTTAGAGTAGAGTGGAGTACAGTAGAGGTAGAGTACAGTGGAGCACAATAGAGGTAGAGTACAGTGGAGTACAGTAGAGGTAGAGTACAGTGGAGCACAGTAGAGGTAGAGTATAGTGGAGTACAGTGAAGCAAAGTAGAGGTGGAGTACAGTAGAGTACAGTAGAGGTAGAGAACAGTAGAGTAGAGGTAGAGTACATTGGAGTAAAGTAGAGATAGAGTACAATGGAGCACAGTAGAGATAGACTAGAGTGGAGTACAGTAGAGGTAGAGTACAGTGGAGCACAGTAGAGGTAGAGTACAGTGGAGTACAGTGGAGCACAGTAGAGGTGGAGTACAGTAGAGTACAGTAGAGGTAGAGAACAGTGGAGCACAGTAGAGGTAGAGTACAGTGGAGCACAGTAGAGGTAGAGTACAGTGGAGCACAGTAGAGGTAGAGTACAGTGGAGTACAGCGGAGCACAGTAGAGGTAGTGTAGAGTGGAGTACAGTAGAGGTAGAGTAAAGTGGAGCACAGTAGAGGTAGCGCACAGTGGAGTACAGTAGAGGTAGAGTACAGTGGATTACAGTAGAGGTAGAGTACAGTGCAGTACAGTAGAGGTAGAGTACAGAGGAGCACAGTAGATGTAGAGTACAGTGGAGTACAGCGGAGCACAGTAGATGTAGAATAGAGTGGAGTACAGTAGAGGTAGAGTAGTGTGGAGCACAGTAAAGGTAGCGCACAGTGGAGTACAGTGGAGCAAATTAGAGGTGGAGCACAGTAGAGTACAGTAGAGGTAGAGTACAGTGGAGTACAGTAGAGGTAGAGTACAGTTGAGCACAGTAGAGGTAGAGTACAGTGGAGTACAGTAGAGGCAGAGTACAGTGGAGCACAGTAGAGGTAGAGTAGAGTGGAGTACAGTGGAGCACAGTAGAGGTGGAGTACAGTAGAGTACAGTAGAGGTAGAGAACAGTAGAGTACAGTAGAGGTAGAGTACAGTGGAGTACAGTAGAAATAGAGTACTGTGGAGCACAGTAGAGATAGAGTACAGTGGAGTAGAGTAGAGGTAGAGTACAGTGGAGCACAGTAGAGGTAGAGTACAGTGGAGCACAGCAGAGGTAGAGTACAGTGGATCACAGTAGAGATAGAGTACAGTGGAGTACAGCGGAGCACAGTAGAGGTGGAGTACAGTAGAGTACAGTAGAGATAGAGTACAGTGGAGCACAGTAGAGGTAGAGTAGAGTGGAGTACAGTAGAGGTAGAGTAGAGTGGAGCATATTAGAGGTAGAGTACAGTGGAGTACAGTGGAGTACAGTAGAGGTAGAGTACAGTGGAGTACAGAAGAGGTAGAGTACAGTGGAGCACAGTAGAGGTAGAGTAGAGTGGAGTACAGTAGAGGTAGAGTACAGTGGAGCACAGTAGAGTTAGAGTAGAGTGGAGTACAGTAGAGGTAGAGTACAGTGGAGCACAGTAGAGGTAGAGTACAGTGGAGTACAGTAGAGGTAGAGTACAGTGGAGCACAGTAGAGGTAGAGTACAGTGGAGTACAGTGAAGCACAGTAGAGGTGGAGTACAGTAGAGGTAGAGAACAGTGGAGCACAGTAGAGGTAGAGTACAGTGGAGCACAGTAGAGGTAGAGTACAGTGGAGCACAGTAGAGGTAGAGTACAGTGGAGTACAGCGGAGCACAGTAGAGGTAGTGTAGAGTGGAGTACAGTAGAGGTAGAGTACAGTGGAGCACAGTAGAGGTAGCGCACAGTGGAGTACTGTAGAGGTAGAGTACAGTGGATTACAGTAGAGGTAGAGTACAGTGCAGTACAGTAGAGGTAGAGTACAGTGGAGCATAGTAGATGTAGAGTACAGTGGAGTACAGCGGAGCACAGTAGAGGTAGCGCACAGTGGAGTACAGTAGAGGTAGAGTACAGTGGAGTACAGTAGAGGTAGAGTACAGTGGAGCACAGTAGAGTTAGAGTAGAGTGGAGTACAGTAGAGGTAGAGTACAGTGGAGCACAGTAGAGGTAGAGTACAGTGGAGTACAGTAGAGGTAGAGTACAGTGGATTACAGTAGAGGTAGAGTACAGTGCAGTACAGTAGAGGTAGAGTACAGTGGAGCATAGTAGATGTAGAGTACAGTGGAGTACAGCGGAGCACAGTAGAGGTAGCGCACAGTGGAGTACAGTAGAGGTAGAGTACAGTGAAGTACAGTAGAGGTAGAGTACAGTGGAGCACAGTAGAGTTAGAGTAGAGTGGAGTACAGTAGAGGTAGAGTACAGTGGAGCACAGTAGAGGTAGAGTACAGTGGAGTACAGTAGAGGTAGAGTACAGTGGAGCACAGTAGAGGTAGAGTACAGTGGAGTACAGTGGAGCACAGTAGAGGTGGAGTACAGTAGAGTACAGTAGAGGTAGAGTACAGTAGAGTACAGTAGAGGTAGAGTACAGTGGAGCACAGTAGAGGTAGAGTACAGTGGAGTACAGTAGAGGTAGAGTACAGTGGAGCACAGTAGAGGTAGAGTAGAGTGGAGTACAGTAGAGGTAGAGTACAGTGGAGCACAGTAGAGGTAGCGTACAGTGGAGTACAGTAGAGGTAGAGTAGAGTGGAGTACAGTAGAGGTAGAGTACAGTGGAGCACAGTAGAGGTAGCGTACAGTGGAGTACAGTAGAGGTAGAGTAGAGTGCGGCACAGTAGAGGTAGCGTACCGTTGAGTACAGTAGAGGTAGAGTACAGTGGAGTACAGAAGAGGTAGAGTACAGTGGAGCACAGTAGAGGTAGAGTGGAGTGGAGTACAGTAGAGGTAGAGTACAGTGGAGCACAGTAGAGTTAGAGTAGAGTGGAGTACAGTAGAGGTAGAGTACAGTGGAGCACAGTAGAGGTAGAGTACAGTGGAGTACAGTAGAGGTAGAGTACAGTGGAGCACAGTAGAGGTAGAGTACAGTGGAGTACAGTGAAGCACAGTAGAGGTGGATTACAATAGAGTACAGTAGAGGTAGAGAACAGTAGAGTAGAGGTAGAGTACATTGGAGTACAGTAGAGATAGAGTACAATGGAGCACAGTAGAGGTAGAGAACAGTAGAGTAGAGGTAGAGTACATTGGAGTACAGTAGAGATAGAGTACAATAGAGTACAGTAGAGGTAGAGAACAGTAGAGTAGAGGTAGAGTACATTGGAGTAAAGTAGAGATAGAGTATAATGGAGCACAGTAGAGATAGACTAGAGTGGAGTACAGTAGAGGTAGAGTACAGTGGAGCACAGTAGAGGTGGAGTACAGTAGAGTACAGTAGAGGTAGAGAACAGTGGAGCACAGTAGAGGTAGAGTACAGAGGAGCACAGTAGAGGTAGAGTACAGTGGAGCACAATAGAGGTAGAGTACAGTGGAGTACAGCGGAGCACACTAGAGGTAGTGTAGAGTGGAGTACAGTAGAGGTAGAGTACAGTGGAGCACAGTAGAGGTAGCGCACAGTGGAGTACAGTAGAGGTAGAGTACAGTGGATTACAGTAGAGGTAGAGTACAGTGCAGTACAGTAGAGGTAGAGTACAGTGGAGCATAGTAGATGTAGAGTACAGAGGAGTACAGCGGAGCACAGTAGAGGTAGAATAGAGTGGAGTACAGTAGAGGTGGAGTAGTGTGGAGCACAGTATAGGTAGCGCACAGTGGAGTACAGTGGAGCACAGTAGAGGTAGAGTACAGTGGAGTACAGTAGAGGTAGAGTACAGTGGAGTACAGTAGAGGTAGAGTACAGTGGAATACAGTGGAGCAAATTAGAGGTGGAGCACAGTAGAGTACAGTAGAGGTAGAGTACAGTGGAGTACAGTAGAGGTAGAGTACAGTGGAGTACAGTAGAGGTAGAGTACAGTTGAGCACAGTAGAGGTAGAGTACAGTGGAGTAAAGTAGAGGCAGAGTACAGTGGAGCACAGTAGAGGTAGAGTAGAGGTAGAGTACAGTGGAGCACAGTAGAGGTGGAGTACAGTAGAGTACAGTAGAGGTAGAGTACAGTGGAGTACAGTAGAGATAGAGTACAGTGGAGCACAGTAGAGATAGAGTACAGTGGAGTAGATTAGAGGTAGAGTACAGTGGAGCACAGTAGAGGTAGAGTAGAGTGGAGTACAGTAGAGGTAGAGTACAGTGGAAGACAGTAGAGGTAGAGTACAGTGGAGTACAGTAGAGGTAGAGTACAGTGGAGCACAGTAGAGTTAGAGTACAGTGGAGTACAGTGAAGCACAGAAGAGGTGGATTACAATAGAGTACAGTAGAGGTAGAGAACAGTAGAGTAGAGGTAGAGTACATTGGAGTACAGTAGAGATAGAGTACAATGGAGCACAGTAGAGATAGACTAGAGTGGAGTACAGTAGAGGTAGAGTACAGTGGAGCACAGTAGAGGTAGAGTATAATGGAGTACAGTGGAGCACAGTAGAGGTGGAGTACAGTAGAGTACAGTAGAGCTAGAGAACAGTGGAGCACAGTAGAGGTAGATTACAGTGGAGCACAGTAGAGGTAGAGTACAGTGGAGCACAGTAGAGGTAGAGTACAGTGGAGTACAGAGGAGCACAGTAGAGGTGGAGTACAGTAGAGTACAGTAGAGATAGAGTACAGTGGAGAACAGTAGAGGTAGAGTAGAGTGGAGTACAGTAGAGGTAGAGTACAGTGGAGCACAGTAGAGGTAGCGTACAGTGGAGTACAGTGGAGCAGAGTAGAGGTAGAGTACAGTGGAGTACAGCAGAGGTAGAGTACAGTGGAGTACAGCAGAGGTAGAGTACAGTGGAGTACAGTGGAGCACATTAGAGGTGGAGTACAGTAGAGTACAGTAGAGGTAGAGAACAGTAGAGTACAGTAGAGGTAGAGTACAGTGGAGTACAGTAGAGACAGAGTACAGTGGAGCACAGTAGAGGTAGAGCAGAGTGGAGTACAGTAGAGGTAGAGTACAGTGGAGCACAGTAGAGGTAGCGTAGAGTGGAGTACACTAGAGGTAGAGTACAGTGGAGCAGGGTAGAGGTAGCGTACCGTGGAGTACAGTAGAGGTAGAGTACAGTGGAGTACAGAAGAGGTAGAGTACAGTGGAGCACAGTAGAGGTAGAGTAGAGTGGAGTACAGTAGAGGTAGAGTACAGTGGAGCACAGTAGAGTTAGAGTAGAGTGGAGTACAGTAGAGGTAGAGTACAGTGGAGCACAGTAGAGGTAGAGTATAGTGGAGTACAGTGAAGCACAGTAGAGGTGGAGTACAGTAGAGTACAGTAGAGGTAGAGAACAGTAGAGTAGAGGTAGAGTACATTGGAGTAAAATAGAGATAGAGTACAATGGAGCACAGTAGAGATAGACTAGAGTGGAGTACAGTAGAGGTAGAGTACAGTGGAGCACAGTAGAGGTAGAGTACAGTGGAGTACAGTGGAGCACAGTAGAGGTGGAGTACAGTAGAGTAAAGTAGAGGTAGAGAACAGTGGAGCACAGTAGAGGTAGAGTACAGTGGAGCATAGTAGAGGTAGAGTACAGTGGAGCACAGTAGAGGTAGAGTACAGTGGAGCACAGTAGAGGTAGAGTACAGTGGAGGTAGTGTAGAGTGGAGTACAGTAGAGGTAGAGTACAGTGGAGCACAGTAGAGGTAGCGCACAGTGGAGTGCAGTAGAGGTAGAGTACAGTGGATTACAGTAGAGGTAGAGTACAGTGCAGTACAGTAGAGGTAGAGTACAGTGGAGCATAGTAGATGTAGAGTACAGTGGAGTACAGCGGAGCACAGTAGAGGTAGAATAGAGTGGAGTACAGTAGAGGTGGAGTAGTGTGGAGCACAGTATAGGTAGCGCACAGTGGAGTACAGTGGAGCACAGTAGAGGTAGAGTACAGTGGAGTACAGTAGAGGTAGAGTACAGTGGAGTACAGTAGAGGTAGAGTACAATGGAATACAGTGGAGCAAATTAGAGGTGGAGCACAGTAGAGTACAGTAGAGGTAGAGTACAGTGGAGTACAGTAGAGGTAGAGTACAGTGGAGTACAGTAGAGGTAGAGTACAGCTGAGCACAGTAGAGGTAGAGTACAGTGGAGTACAGTAGAGGCAGAGTACAGTGGAGCACAGTAGAGGTAGAGTAGAGTGGAGTACAGTGGAGCACATTAGAGGTGGAGTACAGTAGAGTACAGTAGAGGTAGAGAACAGTAGAGTACAGTAGAGGTAGAGTACAGTGGAGTACAGTAGAGATAGAGTACAGTGGAGCACAGTAGAGATAGAGTACAGTGGAGTAGATTAGAGGTAGAGTACAGTGGAGCACAGTAGAGGTAGAGTACAGTGGAGCACAGCAGAGGTAGAGTACAGTGGATCACAGTAGAGATAGAGTACAGTGGAGTACAGCGGAGCACAGTAGAGGTGGAGTACAGTAGAGTACAGTAGAGAGAGAGTACAGTGGAGCACAGTAGAGGTAGAGTAGAGTGGAGTACAGTAGAGGTAGAGTACAGTGGAGCATATTAGAGGTAGAGTACAGTGGAGTACAGTGGAGTACAGTAGAGGTAGAGTACAGTAGAGTACAGAAGAGGTAGAGTACAGTGGAGCACAGTAGAGGTAGAGTAGAGGGGAGTACAGTAGAGGTAGAGTACAGTGGAGCACAGTAGAGTTAGAGTAGAGTGGAGTACAGTAGAGGTAGAGTACAGTGGAGCACAGTAGAGGTAGAGTACAGTGGAGTACAGTAGAGGTAGAGTACAGTGGAGCACAGTAGAAGTAGAGTACAGTGGAGTACAGTGAAGCACAGTAGAGGTGGAGTACAGTAGAGTACAGTAGAGGTAGAGAACAGTAGAGTAGAGGTAGAGTTCATTGGAGTAAAGTAGAGATAGAGTACAATGGAGCACAGTAGAGATAGACTAGAGTGGAGTACAGTAGAGGTAGAGTACAGTGGAGCACAGTAGAGGTAGAGTACAGTGGAGTACAGTGGAGCACAGTAGAGGTGGAGTACAGTAGAGTACAGTAGAGGTAGAGAACAGTGGAGCACACTAAAGGTAGAGTACAGTGGAGCACAGTAGAGGTAGAGTACAGTGGAGCACAGTAGAGGTAGAGTACAGTGGAGTACAGCGGAGCACAGTAGAGGTAGTGTAGAGTGGAGTACAGTAGAGGTAGAGTACAGTAGAGCACAGTAGAGGTAGCGCACAGTGGAGTACAGTAGAGGTAGAGTACAGTGGATTACAGTAGAGGTAGAGTACAGTGCAGTACAGTAGAGGTAGAGTACAGTGGAGCATAGTAGATGCAGAGTACAGTGGAGTACAGCGGAGCACAGTAGAGGTAGAATAGAGTGGAGTACAGTAGAGGTAGAGTAGTGTGGAGCACAGTATAGGTAGCGCACAGTGTAGTACAGTGGAGCACAGTAGAGATAGAGTACAGTGGAGTACAGTAGAGTTAGAGTACAGTGGAGTACAGTAGAGGTAGAGTACAGTGGAATACAGTGGAGCAAATTAGAGGTGGAGCACAGTAGAGTACAGTAGAAGTAGAGAACAGTAGAGTACAGTAGAGGTAGAGTACAGTGGAGTACAGTAGAGGTAGAGTACAGTTGAGCACAGTAGAGGTAGAGTACAGTGGAGTACAGTAGAGGCAGAGTACAGTGGAGCACAGTAGAGGTAGAGTAGAGTGGAGTACAGTGGAGCACAGTAGAGGTGGAGTACAGTAGAGGTAGAGAACAGTAGAGTACAGTAGAGGTAGAGTACAGTGGAGTACAGTAGAGATAGAGTACAGTGGAGCACAGTAGAGATAGAGTAGAGTGGAGTAGAGTAGAGGTAGAGTACAGTGGAGCACAGTAGAGGTAGAGTACAGTGGAGCACAGCAGAGGTAGAGTACAGTGGATCACAGTAGAGATAGAGTACAGTGGAGTACAGTGGAGCACATTAGAGGTGGAGTACAGTAGAGTACAGTAGAGGTAGAGAACAGTAGAGTACAGTAGATGTAGAGTACAGTGGAGTACAGTAGAGACAGAGTACAGTGGAGCACAGTAGAGGTAGAGTAGAGTGGAGTACAGTAGAGGTAGAGTACAGTGGAGCACAGTAGAGGTAGCGTACAGTGGAGTACAGTAGAGGTAGAGTACAGTGGAGCAGGGTAGAGGTAGCGTACCGTGGAGTACAGTAGAGGTAGAGTACAGTGGAGTACAGAAGAGGTAGAGTACAGTGGAGCACAGTAGAGGTAGAGTAGAGTGGAGTACAGTAGAGGTAGAGTACAGTGGAGCACAGTAGAGGTAGAGTACAGTGGAGTACAGTGGAGCACAGTAGAGGTGGAGTACAGTAGAGTACAGTAGAGGTAGAGAACAGTGGAGCACACTAAAGGTAGAGTACAGTGGAGCACAGTAGAGGTAGAGTACAGTGGAGCACAGTAGAGGTAGAGTACAGTGGAGTACAGCGGAGCACAGTAGAGGTAGTGTAGAGTGGAGTACAGTAGAGGTAGAGTACAGTAGAGCACAGTAGAGGTAGCGCACAGTGGAGTACAGTAGAGGTAGAGTACAGTGGATTACAGTAGAGGTAGAGTACAGTGCAGTACAGTAGAGGTAGAGTACAGTGGAGCATAGTAGATGCAGAGTACAGTGGAGTACAGCGGAGCACAGTAGAGGTAGAATAGAGTGGAGTACAGTAGAGGTAGAGTAGTGTGGAGCACAGTATAGGTAGCGCACAGTGGAGTACAGTGGAGCACAGTAGAGATAGAGTACAGTGGAGTACAGTAGAGGTAGAGTACAGTGGAGTACAGTAGAGGTAGAGTACAGTGGAATACAGTGGAGCAAATTAGAGGTGGAGCACAGTAGAGTACAGTAGAAGTAGAGAACAGTAGAGTACAGTAGAGGTAGAGTACAGTGGAGTACAGTAGAGGTAGAGTACAGTTGAGCACAGTAGAGGTAGAGTACAGTGGAGTACAGTAGAGGCAGAGTACAGTGGAGCACAGTAGAGGTAGAGTAGAGTGGAGTACAGTGGAGCACAGTAGAGGTGGAGTACAGTAGAGGTAGAGAACAGTAGAGTACAGTAGAGGTAGAGTACAGTGGAGTACAGTAGAGATAGAGTACAGTGGAGCACAGTAGAGATAGAGTAGAGTGGAGTAGAGTAGAGGTAGAGTACAGTGGAGCACAGTAGAGGTAGAGTACAGTGGAGCACAGCAGAGGTAGAGTACAGTGGATCACAGTAGAGATAGAGTACAGTGGAGTACAGTGGAGCACATTAGAGGTGGAGTACAGTAGAGTACAGTAGAGGTAGAGAACAGTAGAGTACAGTAGATGTAGAGTACAGTGGAGTACAGTAGAGACAGAGTACAGTGGAGCACAGTAGAGGTAGAGTAGAGTGGAGTACAGTAGAGGTAGAGTACAGTGGAGCACAGTAGAGGTAGCGTACAGTGGAGTACAGTAGAGGTAGAGTACAGTGGAGCAGGGTAGAGGTAGCGTACCGTGGAGTACAGTAGAGGTAGAGTACAGTGGAGTACAGAAGAGGTAGAGTACAGTGGAGCACAGTAGAGGTAGAGTAGAGTGGAGTACAGTAGAGGTAGAGTACAGTGGAGCACAGTAGAGTTAGAGCATAGTGGAGTACAGTAGAGGTAGAGTACAGTGGAGCACAGTAGAGGTAGTGTAGAGTGGAGTACAGTAGAGGTAGAGTAAAGTGGAGCACAGTAGAGGTAGCGCACAGTGGAGTACAGTAGAGGTAGAGTACAGTGGATTACAGTAGAGGTAGAGTACAGTGCAGTACAGTAGAGGTAGAGTACAGAGGAGCACAGTAGATGTAGAGTACAGTGGAGTACAGCGGAGCACAGTAGATGTAGAATAGAGTGGAGTACAGTAGAGGTAGAGTAGTGTGGAGCACAGTAAAGGTAGCGCACAGTGGAGTACAGTGGAGCAAATTAGAGGTGGAGCACAGTAGAGTACAGTAGAGGTAGAGTACAGTGGAGTACAGTAGAGGTAGAGTACAGTTGAGCACAGTAGAGGTAGAGTACAGTGGAGTACAGTAGAGGCAGAGTACAGTGGAGCACAGTAGAGGTAGAGTAGAGTGGAGTACAACGGAGCACAGTAGAGGTGGAGTACAGTAGAGTACAGTAGAGGTAGAGAACAGTAGAGTACAGTAGAGGTAGAGTACAGTGGAGTACAGTAGAAATAGAGTACTGTGGAGCACAGTAGAGATAGAGTACAGTGGAGTAGAGTAGAGGTAGAGTACAGTGGAGCACAGTAGAGGTAGAGTACAGTGGAGCACAGCAGAGGTAGAGTACAGTGGATCACAGTAGAGATAGAGTACAGTGGAGTACAGCGGAGCACAGTAGAGGTGGAGTACAGTAGAGTACAGTAGAGATAGAGTACAGTGGAGCACAGTAGAGGTAGAGTAGAGTGGAGTACAGTAGAGGTAGAGTACAGTGGAGCATATTAGAGGTAGAGTACAGTGGAGTACAGTGGAGTACAGTAGAGGTAGAGTACAGTGGAGTACAGAAGAGGTAGAGTACAGTGGAGCACAGTAGAGGTAGAGTAGAGTGGAGTACAGTAGAGGTAGAGTACAGTGGAGCACAGTAGAGTTAGAGTAGAGTGGAGTACAGTAGAGGTAGAGTACAGTGGAGCACAGTAGAGGTAGAGTACAGTGGAGTACAGTAGAGGTAGAGTACAGTGGAGCACAGTAGAGGTAGAGTACAGTGGAGTACAGTGAAGCACAGTAGAGGTGGAGTACAGTAGAGGTAGAGAACAGTGGAGCACAGTAGAGGTAGAGTACAGTGGAGCACAGTAGAGGTAGAGTACAGTGGAGCACAGTAGAGGTAGAGTACAGTGGAGTACAGCGGAGCACAGTAGAGGTAGTGTAGAGTGGAGTACAGTAGAGGTAGAGTACAGTGGAGCACAGTAGAGGTAGCGCACAGTGGAGTACTGTAGAGGTAGAGTACAGTGGATTACAGTAGAGGTAGAGTACAGTGCAGTACAGTAGAGGTAGAGTACAGTGGAGCATAGTAGATGTAGAGTACAGTGGAGTACAGCGGAGCACAGTAGAGGTAGCGCACAGTGGAGTACAGTAGAGGTAGAGTACAGTGGAGTACAGTAGAGGTAGAGTACAGTGGAGCACAGTAGAGTTAGAGTAGAGTGGAGTACAGTAGAGGTAGAGTACAGTGGAGCACAGTAGAGGTAGAGTACAGTGGAGTATAGTAGAGGTAGAGTACAGTGGATTACAGTAGAGGTAGAGTACAGTGCAGTACAGTAGAGGTAGAGTACAGTGGAGCATAGTAGATGTAGAGTACAGTGGAGTACAGCGGAGCACAGTAGAGGTAGCGCACAGTGGAGTACAGTAGAGGTAGAGTACAGTGAAGTACAGTAGAGGTAGAGTACAGTGGAGCACAGTAGAGTTAGAGTAGAGTGGAGTACAGTAGAGGTAGAGTACAGTGGAGCACAGTAGAGGTAGAGTACAGTGGAGTACAGTAGAGGTAGAGTACAGTGGAGCACAGTAGAGGTAGAGTACAGTGGAGTACAGTGGAGCACAGTAGAGGTGGAGTACAGTAGAGTACAGTAGAGGTAGAGTACAGTAGAGTACAGTAGAGGTAGAGTACAGTGGAGCACAGTAGAGGTAGAGTACAGTGGAGTACAGTAGAGGTAGAGTACAGTGGAGCACAGTAGAGGTAGAGTAGAGTGGAGTACAGTAGAGGTAGAGTACAGTGGAGCACAGTAGAGGTAGCGTACAGTGGAGTACAGTAGAGGTAGAGTAGAGTGGAGTACAGTAGAGGTAGAGTACAGTGGAGCACAGTAGAGGTAGCGTACAGTGGAGTACAGTAGAGGTAGAGTAGAGTGCGGCACAGTAGAGGTAGCGTACCGTTGAGTACAGTAGAGGTAGAGTACAGTGGAGTACAGAAGAGGTAGAGTACAGTGGAGCACAGTAGAGGTAGAGTGGAGTGGAGTACAGTAGAGGTAGAGTACAGTGGAGCACAGTAGAGTTAGAGTAGAGTGGAGTACAGTAGAGGTAGAGTACAGTGGAGCACAGTAGAGGTAGAGTACAGTGGAGTACAGTAGAGGTAGAGTACAGTGGAGCACAGTAGAGGTAGAGTACAGTGGAGTACAGTGAAGCACAGTAGAGGTGGATTACAATAGAGTACAGTAGAGGTAGAGAACAGTAGAGTAGAGGTAGAGTACATTGGAGTACAGTAGAGATAGAGTACAATGGAGCACAGTAGAGGTAGAGAACAGTAGAGTAGAGGTAGAGTACATTGGAGTACAGTAGAGATAGAGTACAATAGAGTACAGTAGAGGTAGAGAACAGTAGAGTAGAGGTAGAGTACATTGGAGTAAAGTAGAGATAGAGTATAATGGAGCACAGTAGAGATAGACTAGAGTGGAGTACAGTAGAGGTAGAGTACTTTGGAGCACAGTAGAGGTGGAGTACAGTAGAGTACAGTAGAGGTAGAGAACAGTGGAGCACAGTAGAGGTAGAGTACAGAGGAGCACAGTAGAGGTAGAGTACAGTGGAGCACAGTAGAGGTAGAGTACAGTGGAGTACAGCGGAGCACACTAGAGGTAGTGTAGAGTGGAGTACAGTAGAGGTAGAGTACAGTGGAGCACAGTAGAGGTAGCGCACAGTGGAGTACAGTAGAGGTAGAGTACAGTGGATTACAGTAGAGGTAGAGTACAGTGCAGTACAGTAGAGGTAGAGTACAGTGGAGCATAGTAGATGTAGAGTACAGAGGAGTACAGCGGAGCACAGTAGAGGTAGAATAGAGTGGAGTACAGTAGAGGTGGAGTAGTGTGGAGCACAGTATAGGTAGCGCACAGTGGAGTACAGTGGAGCACAGTAGAGGTAGAGTACAGTGGAGTACAGTAGAGGTAGAGTACAGTGGAGTACAGTAGAGGTAGAGTACAGTGGAATACAGTGGAGCAAATTAGAGGTGGAGCACAGTAGAGTACAGTAGAGGTAGAGTACAGTGGAGTACAGTAGAGGTAGAGTACAGTGGAGTACAGTAGAGGTAGAGTACAGTTGAGCACAGTAGAGGTAGAGTACAGTGGAGTAAAGTAGAGGCAGAGTACAGTGGAGCACAGTAGAGGTAGAGTAGAGTGGAGTACAGTGGAGCACAGTAGAGGTGGAGTACAGTAGAGTACAGTAGAGGTAGAGTACAGTGGAGTACAGTAGAGATAGAGTACAGTGGAGCACAGTAGAGATAGAGTACAGTGGAGTAGATTAGAGGTAGAGTACAGTGGAGCACAGTAGAGGTAGAGTAGAGTGGAGTACAGTAGAGGTAGAGTACAGTGGAAGACAGTAGAGGTAGAGTACAGTGGAGTACAGTAGAGGTAGAGTACAGTGGAGCACAGTAGAGTTAGAGTACAGTGGAGTACAGTGAAGCACAGAAGAGGTGGATTACAATAGAGTACAGTAGAGGTAGAGAACAGTAGAGTAGAGGTAGAGTACATTGGAGTACAGTAGAGATAGAGTACAATGGAGCACAGTAGAGATAGACTAGAGTGGAGTACAGTAGAGGTAGAGTACAGTGGAGCACAGTAGAGGTAGAGTACAATGGAGTACAGTGGAGCACAGTAGAGGTGGAGTACAGTAGAGTACAGTAGAGCTAGAGAACAGTGGAGCACAGTAGAGGTAGATTACAGTGGAGCACAGTAGAGGTAGAGTACAGTGGAGCACAGTAGAGGTAGAGTACAGTGGAGTACAGAGGAGCACAGTAGAGGTGGAGTACAGTAGAGTACAGTAGAGATAGAGTACAGTGGAGAACAGTAGAGGTAGAGTAGAGTGGAGTACAGTAGAGGTAGAGTACAGTGGAGCACAGTAGAGGTAGCGTACAGTGGAGTACAGTGGAGCAGAGTAGAGGTAGAGTACAGTGGAGTACAGCAGAGGTAGAGTACAGTGGAGTACAGCAGAGGTAGAGTACAGTGGAGTACAGTGGAGCACATTAGAGGTGGAGTACAGTAGAGTACAGTAGAGGTAGAGAACAGTAGAGTACAGTAGAGGTAGAGTACAGTGGAGTACAGTAGAGACAGAGTACAGTGGAGCACAGTAGAGGTAGAGCAGAGTGGAGTACAGTAGAGGTAGAGTACAGTGGAGCACAGTAGAGGTAGCGTAGAGTGGAGTACACTAGAGGTAGAGTACAGTGGAGCAGGGTAGAGGTAGCGTACCGTGGAGTACAGTAGAGGTAGAGTACAGTGGAGTACAGAAGAGGTAGAGTACAGTGGAGCACAGTAGAGGTAGAGTAGAGTGGAGTACAGTAGAGGTAGAGTACAGTGGAGCACAGTAGAGTTAGAGTAGAGTGGAGTACAGTAGAGGTAGAGTACAGTGGAGCACAGTAGAGGTAGAGTATAGTGGAGTACAGTGAAGCACAGTAGAGGTGGAGTACAGTAGAGTACAGTAGAGGTAGAGAACAGTAGAGTAGAGGTAGAGTACATTGGAGTAAAATAGAGATAGAGTACAATGGAGCACAGTAGAGATAGACTAGAGTGGAGTACAGTAGAGGTAGAGTACAGTGGAGCACAGTAGAGGTAGAGTACAGTGGAGTACAGTGGAGCACAGTAGAGGTGGAGTACAGTAGAGTAAAGTAGAGGTAGAGAACAGTGGAGCACAGTAGAGGTAGAGTACAGTGGAGCATAGTAGAGGTAGAGTACAGTGGAGCACAGTAGAGGTAGAGTACAGTGGAGCACAGTAGAGGTAGAGTACAGTGGAGGTAGTGTAGAGTGGAGTACAGTAGAGGTAGAGTACAGTGGAGCACAGTAGAGGTAGCGCACAGTGGAGTGCAGTAGAGGTAGAGTACAGTGGATTACAGTAGAGGTAGAGTACAGTGCAGTACAGTAGAGGTAGAGTACAGTGGAGCATAGTAGATGTAGAGTACAGTGGAGTACAGCGGAGCACAGTAGAGGTAGAATAGAGTGGAGTACAGTAGAGGTGGAGTAGTGTGGAGCACAGTATAGGTAGCGCACAGTGGAGTACAGTGGAGCACAGTAGAGGTAGAGTACAGTGGAGTACAGTAGAGGTAGAGTACAGTGGAGTACAGTAGAGGTAGAGTACAGTGGAATACAGTGGAGCAAATTAGAGGTGGAGCACAGTAGAGTACAGTAGAGGTAGAGTACAGTGGAGTACAGTAGAGGTAGAGTACAGTGGAGTACAGTAGAGGTAGAGTACAGCTGAGCACAGTAGAGGTAGAGTACAGTGGAGTACAGTAGAGGCAGAGTACAGTGGAGCACAGTAGAGGTAGAGTAGAGTGGAGTACAGTGGAGCACATTAGAGGTGGAGTACAGTAGAGTACAGTAGAGGTAGAGAACAGTAGAGTACAGTAGAGGTAGAGTACAGTGGAGTACAGTAGAGATAGAGTACAGTGGAGCACAGTAGAGATAGAGTACAGTGGAGTAGATTAGAGGTAGAGTACAGTGGAGCACAGTAGAGGTAGAGTACAGTGGAGCACAGCAGAGGTAGAGTACAGTGGATCACAGTAGAGATAGAGTACAGTGGAGTACAGCGGAGCACAGTAGAGGTGGAGTACAGTAGAGTACAGTAGAGAGAGAGTACAGTGGAGCACAGTAGAGGTAGAGTAGAGTGGAGTACAGTAGAGGTAGAGTACAGTGGAGCATATTAGAGGTAGAGTACAGTGGAGTACAGTGGAGTACAGTAGAGGTAGAGTACAGTAGAGTACAGAAGAGGTAGAGTACAGTGGAGCACAGTAGAGGTAGAGTAGAGGGGAGTACAGTAGAGGTAGAGTACAGTGGAGCACAGTAGAGTTAGAGTAGAGTGGAGTACAGTAGAGGTAGAGTACAGTGGAGCACAGTAGAGGTAGAGCACAGTGGAGTACAGTAGAGGTAGAGTACAGTGGAGCACAGTAGAAGTAGAGTACAGTGGAGTACAGTGAAGCACAGTAGAGGTGGAGTACAGTAGAGTACAGTAGAGGTAGAGAACAGTAGAGTAGAGGTAGAGTTCATTGGAGTAAAGTAGAGATAGAGTACAATGGAGCACAGTAGAGATAGACTAGAGTGGAGTACAGTAGAGGTAGAGTACAGTGGAGCACAGTAGAGGTAGAGTACAGTGGAGTACAGTGGAGCACAGTAGAGGTGGAGTACAGTAGAGTACAGTAGAGGTAGAGAACAGTGGAGCACACTAAAGGTAGAGTACAGTGGAGCACAGTAGAGGTAGAGTACAGTGGAGCACAGTAGAGGTAGAGTACAGTGGAGTACA
This sequence comes from Tiaroga cobitis, assembly GCA_030578255.1. Taxonomy (NCBI): domain Eukaryota; kingdom Metazoa; phylum Chordata; class Actinopteri; order Cypriniformes; family Leuciscidae; genus Tiaroga; species Tiaroga cobitis. The sequence goes on from CM060604.1 coordinate 36,382,449, forward strand.
GCGGAGCACAGTAGAGGTAGTGTAGAGTGGAGTACAGTAGAGGTAGAGTACAGTAGAGCACAGTAGAGGTAGCGCACAGTGGAGTACAGTAGAGGTAGAGTACAGTGGATTACAGTAGAGGTAGAGTACAGTGCAGTACAGTAGAGGTAGAGTACAGTGGAGCATAGTAGATGCAGAGTACAGTGGAGTACAGCGGAGCACAGTAGAGGTAGAATAGAGTGGAGTACAGTAGAGGTAGAGTAGTGTGGAGCACAGTATAGGTAGCGCACAGTGTAGTACAGTGGAGCACAGTAGAGATAGAGTACAGTGGAGTACAGTAGAGTTAGAGTACAGTGGAGTACAGTAGAGGTAGAGTACAGTGGAATACAGTGGAGCAAATTAGAGGTGGAGCACAGTAGAGTACAGTAGAAGTAGAGAACAGTAGAGTACAGTAGAGGTAGAGTACAGTGGAGTACAGTAGAGGTAGAGTACAGTTGAGCACAGTAGAGGTAGAGTACAGTGGAGTACAGTAGAGGCAGAGTACAGTGGAGCACAGTAGAGGTAGAGTAGAGTGGAGTACAGTGGAGCACAGTAGAGGTGGAGTACAGTAGAGGTAGAGAACAGTAGAGTACAGTAGAGGTAGAGTACAGTGGAGTACAGTAGAGATAGAGTACAGTGGAGCACAGTAGAGATAGAGTAGAGTGGAGTAGAGTAGAGGTAGAGTACAGTGGAGCACAGTAGAGGTAGAGTACAGTGGAGCACAGCAGAGGTAGAGTACAGTGGATCACAGTAGAGATAGAGTACAGTGGAGTACAGTGGAGCACATTAGAGGTGGAGTACAGTAGAGTACAGTAGAGGTAGAGAACAGTAGAGTACAGTAGATGTAGAGTACAGTGGAGTACAGTAGAGACAGAGTACAGTGGAGCACAGTAGAGGTAGAGTAGAGTGGAGTACAGTAGAGGTAGAGTACAGTGGAGCACAGTAGAGGTAGCGTACAGTGGAGTACAGTAGAGGTAGAGTACAGTGGAGCAGGGTAGAGGTAGCGTACCGTGGAGTACAGTAGAGGTAGAGTACAGTGGAGTACAGAAGAGGTAGAGTACAGTGGAGCACAGTAGAGGTAGAGTAGAGTGGAGTACAGTAGAGGTAGAGTACAGTGGAGCACAGTAGAGGTAGAGTACAGTGGAGTACAGTGGAGCACAGTAGAGGTGGAGTACAGTAGAGTACAGTAGAGGTAGAGAACAGTGGAGCACACTAAAGGTAGAGTACAGTGGAGCACAGTAGAGGTAGAGTACAGTGGAGCACAGTAGAGGTAGAGTACAGTGGAGTACAGCGGAGCACAGTAGAGGTAGTGTAGAGTGGAGTACAGTAGAGGTAGAGTACAGTAGAGCACAGTAGAGGTAGCGCACAGTGGAGTACAGTAGAGGTAGAGTACAGTGGATTACAGTAGAGGTAGAGTACAGTGCAGTACAGTAGAGGTAGAGTACAGTGGAGCATAGTAGATGCAGAGTACAGTGGAGTACAGCGGAGCACAGTAGAGGTAGAATAGAGTGGAGTACAGTAGAGGTAGAGTAGTGTGGAGCACAGTATAGGTAGCGCACAGTGGAGTACAGTGGAGCACAGTAGAGATAGAGTACAGTGGAGTACAGTAGAGGTAGAGTACAGTGGAGTACAGTAGAGGTAGAGTACAGTGGAATACAGTGGAGCAAATTAGAGGTGGAGCACAGTAGAGTACAGTAGAAGTAGAGAACAGTAGAGTACAGTAGAGGTAGAGTACAGTGGAGTACAGTAGAGGTAGAGTACAGTTGAGCACAGTAGAGGTAGAGTACAGTGGAGTACAGTAGAGGCAGAGTACAGTGGAGCACAGTAGAGGTAGAGTAGAGTGGAGTACAGTGGAGCACAGTAGAGGTGGAGTACAGTAGAGGTAGAGAACAGTAGAGTACAGTAGAGGTAGAGTACAGTGGAGTACAGTAGAGATAGAGTACAGTGGAGCACAGTAGAGATAGAGTAGAGTGGAGTAGAGTAGAGGTAGAGTACAGTGGAGCACAGTAGAGGTAGAGTACAGTGGAGCACAGCAGAGGTAGAGTACAGTGGATCACAGTAGAGATAGAGTACAGTGGAGTACAGTGGAGCACATTAGAGGTGGAGTACAGTAGAGTACAGTAGAGGTAGAGAACAGTAGAGTACAGTAGATGTAGAGTACAGTGGAGTACAGTAGAGACAGAGTACAGTGGAGCACAGTAGAGGTAGAGTAGAGTGGAGTACAGTAGAGGTAGAGTACAGTGGAGCACAGTAGAGGTAGCGTACAGTGGAGTACAGTAGAGGTAGAGTACAGTGGAGCAGGGTAGAGGTAGCGTACCGTGGAGTACAGTAGAGGTAGAGTACAGTGGAGTACAGAAGAGGTAGAGTACAGTGGAGCACAGTAGAGGTAGAGTAGAGTGGAGTACAGTAGAGGTAGAGTACAGTGGAGCACAGTAGAGTTAGAGCATAGTGGAGTACAGTAGAGGTAGAGTACAGTGGAGCACAGTAGAGGTAGTGTAGAGTGGAGTACAGTAGAGGTAGAGTAAAGTGGAGCACAGTAGAGGTAGCGCACAGTGGAGTACAGTAGAGGTAGAGTACAGTGGATTACAGTAGAGGTAGAGTACAGTGCAGTACAGTAGAGGTAGAGTACAGAGGAGCACAGTAGATGTAGAGTACAGTGGAGTACAGCGGAGCACAGTAGATGTAGAATAGAGTGGAGTACAGTAGAGGTAGAGTAGTGTGGAGCACAGTAAAGGTAGCGCACAGTGGAGTACAGTGGAGCAAATTAGAGGTGGAGCACAGTAGAGTACAGTAGAGGTAGAGTACAGTGGAGTACAGTAGAGGTAGAGTACAGTTGAGCACAGTAGAGGTAGAGTACAGTGGAGTACAGTAGAGGCAGAGTACAGTGGAGCACAGTAGAGGTAGAGTAGAGTGGAGTACAGTGGAGCACAGTAGAGGTGGAGTACAGTAGAGTACAGTAGAGGTAGAGAACAGTAGAGTACAGTAGAGGTAGAGTACAGTGGAGTACAGTAGAAATAGAGTACTGTGGAGCACAGTAGAGATAGAGTACAGTGGAGTAGAGTAGAGGTAGAGTACAGTGGAGCACAGTAGAGGTAGAGTACAGTGGAGCACAGCAGAGGTAGAGTACAGTGGATCACAGTAGAGATAGAGTACAGTGGAGTACAGCGGAGCACAGTAGAGGTGGAGTACAGTAGAGTACAGTAGAGATAGAGTACAGTGGAGCACAGTAGAGGTAGAGTAGAGTGGAGTACAGTAGAGGTAGAGTACAGTGGAGCATATTAGAGGTAGAGTACAGTGGAGTACAGTGGAGTACAGTAGAGGTAGAGTACAGTGGAGTACAGAAGAGGTAGAGTACAGTGGAGCACAGTAGAGGTAGAGTAGAGTGGAGTACAGTAGAGGTAGAGTACAGTGGAGCACAGTAGAGTTAGAGTAGAGTGGAGTACAGTAGAGGTAGAGTACAGTGGAGCACAGTAGAGGTAGAGTACAGTGGAGTACAGTAGAGGTAGAGTACAGTGGAGCACAGTAGAGGTAGAGTACAGTGGAGTACAGTGAAGCACAGTAGAGGTGGAGTACAGTAGAGGTAGAGAACAGTGGAGCACAGTAGAGGTAGAGTACAGTGGAGCACAGTAGAGGTAGAGTACAGTGGAGCACAGTAGAGGTAGAGTACAGTGGAGTACAGCGGAGCACAGTAGAGGTAGTGTAGAGTGGAGTACAGTAGAGGTAGAGTACAGTGGAGCACAGTAGAGGTAGCGCACAGTGGAGTACTGTAGAGGTAGAGTACAGTGGATTACAGTAGAGGTAGAGTACAGTGCAGTACAGTAGAGGTAGAGTACAGTGGAGCATAGTAGATGTAGAGTACAGTGGAGTACAGCGGAGCACAGTAGAGGTAGCGCACAGTGGAGTACAGTAGAGGTAGAGTACAGTGGAGTACAGTAGAGGTAGAGTACAGTGGAGCACAGTAGAGTTAGAGTAGAGTGGAGTACAGTAGAGGTAGAGTACAGTGGAGCACAGTAGAGGTAGAGTACAGTGGAGTATAGTAGAGGTAGAGTACAGTGGATTACAGTAGAGGTAGAGTACAGTGCAGTACAGTAGAGGTAGAGTACAGTGGAGCATAGTAGATGTAGAGTACAGTGGAGTACAGCGGAGCACAGTAGAGGTAGCGCACAGTGGAGTACAGTAGAGGTAGAGTACAGTGAAGTACAGTAGAGGTAGAGTACAGTGGAGCACAGTAGAGTTAGAGTAGAGTGGAGTACAGTAGAGGTAGAGTACAGTGGAGCACAGTAGAGGTAGAGTACAGTGGAGTACAGTAGAGGTAGAGTACAGTGGAGCACAGTAGAGGTAGAGTACAGTGGAGTACAGTGGAGCACAGTAGAGGTGGAGTACAGTAGAGTACAGTAGAGGTAGAGTACAGTAGAGTACAGTAGAGGTAGAGTACAGTGGAGCACAGTAGAGGTAGAGTACAGTGGAGTACAGTAGAGGTAGAGTACAGTGGAGCACAGTAGAGGTAGAGTAGAGTGGAGTACAGTAGAGGTAGAGTACAGTGGAGCACAGTAGAGGTAGCGTACAGTGGAGTACAGTAGAGGTAGAGTAGAGTGGAGTACAGTAGAGGTAGAGTACAGTGGAGCACAGTAGAGGTAGCGTACAGTGGAGTACAGTAGAGGTAGAGTAGAGTGCGGCACAGTAGAGGTAGCGTACCGTTGAGTACAGTAGAGGTAGAGTACAGTGGAGTACAGAAGAGGTAGAGTACAGTGGAGCACAGTAGAGGTAGAGTGGAGTGGAGTACAGTAGAGGTAGAGTACAGTGGAGCACAGTAGAGTTAGAGTAGAGTGGAGTACAGTAGAGGTAGAGTACAGTGGAGCACAGTAGAGGTAGAGTACAGTGGAGTACAGTAGAGGTAGAGTACAGTGGAGCACAGTAGAGGTAGAGTACAGTGGAGTACAGTGAAGCACAGTAGAGGTGGATTACAATAGAGTACAGTAGAGGTAGAGAACAGTAGAGTAGAGGTAGAGTACATTGGAGTACAGTAGAGATAGAGTACAATGGAGCACAGTAGAGGTAGAGAACAGTAGAGTAGAGGTAGAGTACATTGGAGTACAGTAGAGATAGAGTACAATAGAGTACAGTAGAGGTAGAGAACAGTAGAGTAGAGGTAGAGTACATTGGAGTAAAGTAGAGATAGAGTATAATGGAGCACAGTAGAGATAGACTAGAGTGGAGTACAGTAGAGGTAGAGTACTTTGGAGCACAGTAGAGGTGGAGTACAGTAGAGTACAGTAGAGGTAGAGAACAGTGGAGCACAGTAGAGGTAGAGTACAGAGGAGCACAGTAGAGGTAGAGTACAGTGGAGCACAGTAGAGGTAGAGTACAGTGGAGTACAGCGGAGCACACTAGAGGTAGTGTAGAGTGGAGTACAGTAGAGGTAGAGTACAGTGGAGCACAGTAGAGGTAGCGCACAGTGGAGTACAGTAGAGGTAGAGTACAGTGGATTACAGTAGAGGTAGAGTACAGTGCAGTACAGTAGAGGTAGAGTACAGTGGAGCATAGTAGATGTAGAGTACAGAGGAGTACAGCGGAGCACAGTAGAGGTAGAATAGAGTGGAGTACAGTAGAGGTGGAGTAGTGTGGAGCACAGTATAGGTAGCGCACAGTGGAGTACAGTGGAGCACAGTAGAGGTAGAGTACAGTGGAGTACAGTAGAGGTAGAGTACAGTGGAGTACAGTAGAGGTAGAGTACAGTGGAATACAGTGGAGCAAATTAGAGGTGGAGCACAGTAGAGTACAGTAGAGGTAGAGTACAGTGGAGTACAGTAGAGGTAGAGTACAGTGGAGTACAGTAGAGGTAGAGTACAGTTGAGCACAGTAGAGGTAGAGTACAGTGGAGTAAAGTAGAGGCAGAGTACAGTGGAGCACAGTAGAGGTAGAGTAGAGTGGAGTACAGTGGAGCACAGTAGAGGTGGAGTACAGTAGAGTACAGTAGAGGTAGAGTACAGTGGAGTACAGTAGAGATAGAGTACAGTGGAGCACAGTAGAGATAGAGTACAGTGGAGTAGATTAGAGGTAGAGTACAGTGGAGCACAGTAGAGGTAGAGTAGAGTGGAGTACAGTAGAGGTAGAGTACAGTGGAAGACAGTAGAGGTAGAGTACAGTGGAGTACAGTAGAGGTAGAGTACAGTGGAGCACAGTAGAGTTAGAGTACAGTGGAGTACAGTGAAGCACAGAAGAGGTGGATTACAATAGAGTACAGTAGAGGTAGAGAACAGTAGAGTAGAGGTAGAGTACATTGGAGTACAGTAGAGATAGAGTACAATGGAGCACAGTAGAGATAGACTAGAGTGGAGTACAGTAGAGGTAGAGTACAGTGGAGCACAGTAGAGGTAGAGTACAATGGAGTACAGTGGAGCACAGTAGAGGTGGAGTACAGTAGAGTACAGTAGAGCTAGAGAACAGTGGAGCACAGTAGAGGTAGATTACAGTGGAGCACAGTAGAGGTAGAGTACAGTGGAGCACAGTAGAGGTAGAGTACAGTGGAGTACAGAGGAGCACAGTAGAGGTGGAGTACAGTAGAGTACAGTAGAGATAGAGTACAGTGGAGAACAGTAGAGGTAGAGTAGAGTGGAGTACAGTAGAGGTAGAGTACAGTGGAGCACAGTAGAGGTAGCGTACAGTGGAGTACAGTGGAGCAGAGTAGAGGTAGAGTACAGTGGAGTACAGCAGAGGTAGAGTACAGTGGAGTACAGCAGAGGTAGAGTACAGTGGAGTACAGTGGAGCACATTAGAGGTGGAGTACAGTAGAGTACAGTAGAGGTAGAGAACAGTAGAGTACAGTAGAGGTAGAGTACAGTGGAGTACAGTAGAGACAGAGTACAGTGGAGCACAGTAGAGGTAGAGCAGAGTGGAGTACAGTAGAGGTAGAGTACAGTGGAGCACAGTAGAGGTAGCGTAGAGTGGAGTACACTAGAGGTAGAGTACAGTGGAGCAGGGTAGAGGTAGCGTACCGTGGAGTACAGTAGAGGTAGAGTACAGTGGAGTACAGAAGAGGTAGAGTACAGTGGAGCACAGTAGAGGTAGAGTAGAGTGGAGTACAGTAGAGGTAGAGTACAGTGGAGCACAGTAGAGTTAGAGTAGAGTGGAGTACAGTAGAGGTAGAGTACAGTGGAGCACAGTAGAGGTAGAGTATAGTGGAGTACAGTGAAGCACAGTAGAGGTGGAGTACAGTAGAGTACAGTAGAGGTAGAGAACAGTAGAGTAGAGGTAGAGTACATTGGAGTAAAATAGAGATAGAGTACAATGGAGCACAGTAGAGATAGACTAGAGTGGAGTACAGTAGAGGTAGAGTACAGTGGAGCACAGTAGAGGTAGAGTACAGTGGAGTACAGTGGAGCACAGTAGAGGTGGAGTACAGTAGAGTAAAGTAGAGGTAGAGAACAGTGGAGCACAGTAGAGGTAGAGTACAGTGGAGCATAGTAGAGGTAGAGTACAGTGGAGCACAGTAGAGGTAGAGTACAGTGGAGCACAGTAGAGGTAGAGTACAGTGGAGGTAGTGTAGAGTGGAGTACAGTAGAGGTAGAGTACAGTGGAGCACAGTAGAGGTAGCGCACAGTGGAGTGCAGTAGAGGTAGAGTACAGTGGATTACAGTAGAGGTAGAGTACAGTGCAGTACAGTAGAGGTAGAGTACAGTGGAGCATAGTAGATGTAGAGTACAGTGGAGTACAGCGGAGCACATTAGAGGTAGAATAGAGTGGAGTACAGTAGAGGTGGAGTAGTGTGGAGCACAGTATAGGTAGCGCACAGTGGAGTACAGTGGAGCACAGTAGAGGTAGAGTACAGTGGAGTACAGTAGAGGTAGAGTACAGTGGAGTACAGTAGAGGTAGAGTACAGTGGAATACAGTGGAGCAAATTAGAGGTGGAGCACAGTAGAGTACAGTAGAGGTAGAGTACAGTGGAGTACAGTAGAGGTAGAGTACAGTGGAGTACAGTAGAGGTAGAGTACAGCTGAGCACAGTAGAGGTAGAGTACAGTGGAGTACAGTAGAGGCAGAGTACAGTGGAGCACAGTAGAGGTAGAGTAGAGTGGAGTACAGTGGAGCACATTAGAGGTGGAGTACAGTAGAGTACAGTAGAGGTAGAGAACAGTAGAGTACAGTAGAGGTAGAGTACAGTGGAGTACAGTAGAGATAGAGTACAGTGGAGCACAGTAGAGATAGAGTACAGTGGAGTAGATTAGAGGTAGAGTACAGTGGAGCACAGTAGAGGTAGAGTACAGTGGAGCACAGCAGAGGTAGAGTACAGTGGATCACAGTAGAGATAGAGTACAGTGGAGTACAGCGGAGCACAGTAGAGGTGGAGTACAGTAGAGTACAGTAGAGAGAGAGTACAGTGGAGCACAGTAGAGGTAGAGTAGAGTGGAGTACAGTAGAGGTAGAGTACAGTGGAGCATATTAGAGGTAGAGTACAGTGGAGTACAGTGGAGTACAGTAGAGGTAGAGTACAGTAGAGTACAGAAGAGGTAGAGTACAGTGGAGCACAGTAGAGGTAGAGTAGAGGGGAGTACAGTAGAGGTAGAGTACAGTGGAGCACAGTAGAGTTAGAGTAGAGTGGAGTACAGTAGAGGTAGAGTACAGTGGAGCACAGTAGAGGTAGAGTACAGTGGAGTACAGTAGAGGTAGAGTACAGTGGAGCACAGTAGAAGTAGAGTACAGTGGAGTACAGTGAAGCACAGTAGAGGTGGAGTACAGTAGAGTACAGTAGAGGTAGAGAACAGTAGAGTAGAGGTAGAGTTCATTGGAGTAAAGTAGAGATAGAGTACAATGGAGCACAGTAGAGATAGACTAGAGTGGAGTACAGTAGAGGTAGAGTACAGTGGAGCACAGTAGAGGTAGAGTACAGTGGAGTACAGTGGAGCACAGTAGAGGTGGAGTACAGTAGAGTACAGTAGAGGTAGAGAACAGTGGAGCACACTAAAGGTAGAGTACAGTGGAGCACAGTAGAGGTAGAGTACAGTGGAGCACAGTAGAGGTAGAGTACAGTGGAGTACAGCGGAGCACAGTAGAGGTAGTGTAGAGTGGAGTACAGTAGAGGTAGAGTACAGTAGAGCACAGTAGAGGTAGCGCACAGTGGAGTACAGTAGAGGTAGAGTACAGTGGATTACAGTAGAGGTAGAGTACAGTGCAGTACAGTAGAGGTAGAGTACAGTGGAGCATAGTAGATGCAGAGTACAGTGGAGTACAGCAGAGCACAGTAGAGGTAGAATAGAGTGGAGTACAGTAGAGGTAGAGTAGTGTGGAGCACAGTATAGGTAGCGCACAGTGGAGTACAGTGGAGCACAGTAGAGATAGAGTACAGTGGAGTACAGTAGAGTTAGAGTACAGTGGAGTACAGTAGAGGTAGAGTACAGTGGAATACAGTGGAGCAAATTAGAGGTGGAGCACAGTAGAGTACAGTAGAAGTAGAGAACAGTAGAGTACAGTAGAGGTAGAGTACAGTGGAGTACAGTAGAGGTAGAGTACAGTTGAGCACAGTAGAGGTAGAGTACAGTGGAGTACAGTAGAGGCAGAGTACAGTGGAGCACAGTAGAGGTAGAGTAGAGTGGAGTACAGTGGAGCACAGTAGAGGTGGAGTACAGTAGAGGTAGAGAACAGTAGAGTACAGTAGAGGTAGAGTACAGTGGAGTACAGTAGAGATAGAGTACAGTGGAGCACAGTAGAGATAGAGTAGAGTGGAGTAGAGTAGAGGTAGAGTACAGTGGAGCACAGTAGAGGTAGAGTACAGTGGAGCACAGCAGAGGTAGAGTACAGTGGATCACAGTAGAGATAGAGTACAGTGGAGTACAGTGGAGCACATTAGAGGTGGAGTACAGTAGAGTACAGTAGAGGTAGAGAACAGTAGAGTACAGTAGATGTAGAGTACAGTGGAGTACAGTAGAGACAGAGTACAGTGGAGCACAGTAGAGGTAGAGTAGAGTGGAGTACAGTAGAGGTAGAGTACAGTGGAGCACAGTAGAGGTAGCGTACAGTGGAGTACAGTAGAGGTAGAGTACAGTGGAGCAGGGTAGAGGTAGCGTACCGTGGAGTACAGTAGAGGTAGAGTACAGTGGAGTACAGAAGAGGTAGAGTACAGTGGAGCACAGTAGAGGTAGAGTAGAGTGGAGTACAGTAGAGGTAGAGTACAGTGGAGCACAGTAGAGGTAGAGTACAGTGGAGTACAGTGGAGCACAGTAGAGGTGGAGTACAGTAGAGTACAGTAGAGGTAGAGAACAGTGGAGCACACTAAAGGTAGAGTACAGTGGAGCACAGTAGAGGTAGAGTACAGTGGAGCACAGTAGAGGTAGAGTACAGTGGAGTACAGCGGAGCACAGTAGAGGTAGTGTAGAGTGGAGTACAGTAGAGGTAGAGTACAGTAGAGCACAGTAGAGGTAGCGCACAGTGGAGTACAGTAGAGGTAGAGTACAGTGGATTACAGTAGAGGTAGAGTACAGTGCAGTACAGTAGAGGTAGAGTACAGTGGAGCATAGTAGATGCAGAGTACAGTGGAGTACAGCGGAGCACAGTAGAGGTAGAATAGAGTGGAGTACAGTAGAGGTAGAGTAGTGTGGAGCACAGTATAGGTAGCGCACAGTGGAGTACAGTGGAGCACAGTAGAGATAGAGTACAGTGGAGTACAGTAGAGGTAGAGTACAGTGGAGTACAGTAGAGGTAGAGTACAGTGGAATACAGTGGAGCAAATTAGAGGTGGAGCACAGTAGAGTACAGTAGAAGTAGAGAACAGTAGAGTACAGTAGAGGTAGAGTACAGTGGAGTACAGTAGAGGTAGAGTACAGTTGAGCACAGTAGAGGTAGAGTATAGTGGAGTACAGTAGAGGCAGAGTACAGTGGAGCACAGTAGAGGTAGAGTAGAGTGGAGTACAGTGGAGCACAGTAGAGGTGGAGTACAGTAGAGGTAGAGAACAGTAGAGTACAGTAGAGGTAGAGTACAGTGGAGTACAGTAGAGATAGAGTACAGTGGAGCACAGTAGAGATAGAGTAGAGTGGAGTAGAGTAGAGGTAGAGTACAGTGGAGCACAGTAGAGGTAGAGTACAGTGGAGCACAGCAGAGGTAGAGTACAGTGGATCACAGTAGAGATAGAGTACAGTGGAGTACAGTGGAGCACATTAGAGGTGGAGTACAGTAGAGTACAGTAGAGGTAGAGAACAGTAGAGTACAGTAGATGTAGAGTACAGTGGAGTACAGTAGAGACAGAGTACAGTGGAGCACAGTAGAGGTAGATTAGAGTGGAGTACAGTAGAGGTAGAGTACAGTGGAGCACAGTAGAGGTAGCGTACAGTGGAGTACAGTAGAGGTAGAGTACAGTGGAGCAGGGTAGAGGTAGCGTACCGTGGAGTACAGTAGAGGTAGAGTACAGTGGAGTACAGAAGAGGTAGAGTACAGTGGAGCACAGTAGAGGTAGAGTAGAGTGGAGTACAGTAGAGGTAGAGTACAGTGGAGCACAGTAGAGTTAGAGTATAGTGGAGTACAGTAGAGGTAGAGTACAGTGGAGCACAGTAGAGGTAGAGTATAGTGGAGTACAGTGAAGCACAGTAGAGGTGGAGTACAGTAGAGTACAGTAGAGGTAGAGAACAGTAGAGTAGAGGTAGAGTACATTGGAGTAAAATAGAGATAGAGTACAATGGAGCACAGTAGAGATAGACTAGAGTGGAGTACAGTAGAGGTAGAGTACAGTGGAGCACAGTAGAGGTAGAGTACAGTGGAGTACAGTGGAGCACAGTAGAGGTGGAGTACAGTAGAGTACAGTAGAGGTAGAGAACAGTGGAGCACAGTAGAGGTAGAGTACAGTGGAGCATAGTAGAGGTAGAGTACAGTGGAGCACAGTAGAGGTAGAGTACAGTGGAGCACAGTAGAGGTAGAGTACAGTGGAGGTAGTGTAGAGTGGAGTACAGTAGAGGTAGAGTACAGTGGAGCACAGTAGAGGTAGCGCACAGTGGAGTGCAGTAGAGGTAGAGTACAGTGGATTACAGTAGAGGTAGAGTACAGTGCAGTACAGTAGAGGTAGAGTACAGTGGAGCATAGTAGATGTAGAGTACAGTGGAGTACAGCGGAGCACAGTAGAGGTAGAATAGAGTGGAGTACAGTAGAGGTGGAGTAGTGTGGAGCACAGTATAGGTAGCGCACAGTGGAGTACAGTGGAGCACAGTAGAGGTAGAGTACAGTGGAGTACAGTAGAGGTAGAGTACAGTGGAGTACAGTAGAGGTAGAGTACAGTGGAATACAGTGGAGCAAATTAGAGGTGGAGCACAGTAGAGTACAGTAGAGGTAGAGTACAGTGGAGTACAGTAGAGGTAGAGTACAGTGGAGTACAGTAGAGGTAGAGTACAGTTGAGCACAGTAGAGGTAGAGTACAGTGGAGTACAGTAGAGGCAGAGTACAGTGGAGCACAGTAGAGGTAGAGTAGAGTGGAGTACAGTGGAGCACAGTAGAGGTGGAGTACAGTAGAGTACAGTAGAGGTAGAGAACAGTAGAGTACAGTAGAGGTAGAGTACAGTGGAGTACAGTAGAGATAGAGTACAGTGGAGCACAGTAGAGATAGAGTACAGTGGAGTAGATTAGAGGTAGAGTACAGTGGAGCACAGTAGAGGTAGAGTACAGTGGAGCACAGCAGAGGTAGAGTACAGTGGATCACAGTAGAGATAGAGTACAGTGGAGTACAGCGGAGCACAGTAGAGGTGGAGTACAGTAGAGTACAGTAGAGAGAGAGTACAGTGGAGCACAGTAGAGGTAGAGTAGAGTGGAGTACAGTAGAGGTAGAGTACAGTGGAGCATATTAGAGGTAGAGTACAGTGGAGTACAGTGGAGTACAGTAGAGGTAGAGTACAGTAGAGTACAGAAGAGGTAGAGTACAGTGGAGCACAGTAGAGGTAGAGTAGAGGGGAGTACAGTAGAGGTAGAGTACAGTGGAGCACAGTAGAGTTAGAGTAGAGTGGAGTACAGTAGAGGTAGAGTACAGTGGAGCACAGTAGAGGTAGAGTACAGTGGAGTACAGTAGAGGTAGAGTACAGTGGAGCACAGTAGAGGTAGAGTACAGTGGAGTACAGTGAAGCACAGTAGAGGTGGAGTACAGTAGAGTACAGTAGAGGTAGAGAACAGTAGAGTAGAGGTAGAGTTCATTGGAGTAAAGTAGAGATAGAGTACAATGGAGCACAGTAGAGATAGACTAGAGTGGAGTACAGTAGAGGTAGAGTACAATGGAGCACAGTAGAGGTAGAGTACAGTGGAGTACAGTGGAGCACAGTAGAGGTGGAGTACAGTAGAGTACAGTAGAGGTAGAGTACAGTGCAGTACAGTAGAGGTAGAGTACAGTGGAGCATAGTAGATGCAGAGTACAGTGGAGTACAGCGGAGCACAGTAGAGGTAGAATAGAGTGGAGTAAGGTAGAGGTAGAGTAGTGTGGAGCACAGTATAGGTAGCGCACAGTGGAGTACAGTGGAGCACAGTAGAGGTAGAGTACAGTGGAGTACAGTAGAGGTAGAGTACAGTGGAGTACAGTAGAGGTAGAGTACAGTGGAATACAGTGGAGCAAATTAGAGGTGGAGCACAGTAGAGTACAGTAGAGGTAGAGAACAGTAGAGTACAGTAGAGGTAGAGTAGAGTGGAGTACAGTAGAGGTAGAGTACAGTTGAGCACAGTAGAGGTAGAGTACAGTGGAGTACAGTAGAGGCAGAGTAAAGTGGAGCACAGTAGAGGTAGAGTAGAGTGGAGTACAGTGGAGCACAGTAGAGGTGGAGTACAGTAGAGGTAGAGAACAGTAGAGTACAGTAGAGGTAGAGTACAGTGGAGTACAGTAGAGATAGAGTACAGTGGAGCACAGTAGAGATAGAGTAGAGTGGAGTAGAGTAGAGGTAGAGTACAGTGGAGCACAGCAGAGGTAGAGTACAGTGGAGCACAGCAGAGGTAGAGTACAGTGGATCACAGTAGAGATAGAGTACAGTGGAGTACAGCGGAGCACAGTAGAGGTGGAGTACAGTAGAGTACAGTAGAGATAGAGTACAGTGGAGCACAGTAGAGGTAGAGTAGAGTGGAGTACAGTAGAGGTAGAGTACAGTGGAGCACATTAGAGGTAGAGTACAGTGGAGTACAGTGGAGCACAGTAGAGGTGGAGTACAGTAGAGTACAGTAGAGGTAGAGAACAGTAGAGTACAGTAGAGGTAGAGTACAGTTGAGTAGAGTAGAGGTAGAGTACAGTGGAGCACAGTAGAGGTAGAGTACAGTGGAGCACAGCAGAGGTAGAGTACAGTGGATCACAGTAGAGATAGAGTACAGTGGAGTACAGTGGAGCACAGTAGAGGTGGAGTACAGTAGAGTACAGTAGAGATAGAGTACAGTGGAGCACAGTAGAGGTAGAGTAGAGTGGAGTACAGTAGAGGTAGAGTACAGTGGAGCACATTAGAGGTAGAGTACAGTGGAGTACAGTAGAGGTAGAGTACAGTGGAGCAGAGTAGAGGTAGAGTACAGTGGAGTACAGTGGAGCACAGTAGAGGTGGAGTACAGTAGAGTACAGTAGAGGTAGAGTACAGTAGAGTACAGTAGAGGTAGAGTACAGTGGAGCACAGTAGAGGTAGAGTACAGTGGAGTACAAGATGTAGAGTACAGTGGTGCACAGTAGAGGTAGAGTACAGTGGAGTACAGTGGAGCAAAGTAGAGGTGGAGTACAGTAGAGTACAGTAGAGGTAGAGAACAGTAGAGTACAGTAGAGGTAGAGTACAGTGGAGTAGAGTAGAGGTAGAGTACAATGGAGCACAGTAGAGGTAGAGTACAGTGGAGCACAGCAGAGGTAGAGTACAGTGGATCACAGTAGAGATAGAGTACAGTGGAGTACAGCGGAGCACAGTAGAGGTGGAGTACAGTAGAGTACAGTAGAGATAGAGTACAGTGGAGCACAGTAGAGGTAGAGTAGAGTGGAGTACAGTAGAGGTAGAGTACAGTGGAGCACAGTAGAGGTAGAGTACAGTGGAGTACAGTAGAGGTAGAGTATAGTGGAGCACAGTAGAGGTAGAGTACAGTGGAGTAGAGTAGAGGTAGAGTACAGTGGAGCACAGTAGAGGTAGAGCACAGTGGAGTACAGTAGAGGTAGAGTACAGTGGAGCACAGTAGAGGTAGCGTACTTTGTAGTACAGTAGAGGTAGAGTACAGTGGAGCACAGTAGAGGTAGAGTACAGTGGAGTACAGCAGAGGTAGAGTACAGTGGAGCACAGTAGAGGTAGAGTACAGTGGAGTACAGCGGAGCACAGTAGAGGTAGAGTAGAGTGGAGTACAGTAGAGGTAGAGTACAGTGGAGCACAGTAGAGGTGGAGTACAGTAGAGTACAGTAGAGATAGAGTACAGTGGAGCACAGTAGAGGTAGAGTAGAGTGGAGTACAGTAGAGGTAGAGTTCAGTGGAGCACAGTAGAGGTAGAGTACAGTGGAGTACAGTAGAGGTAGAGTACAGTGGAGCACAGTAGAGGTAGAGTACAGTGGAGTACAGTGGAGCACAGTAGAGGTGGAGTACAGTAGAGTACAGTAGTGGTAGAGAACAGTAGAGTACAGAAGAGGTAGAGTACAGTGGAGCACAGTAGAGGTAGAGTACAGTGGAGCACAGTAGAGGTAGAGTACAGTGGAGTACAGTGGAGCACAGTAGAGGTGGAGTACAGTAGAGTACAGTAGTGGTAGAGAACAGTAGAGTACAGAAGAGGTAGAGTACAGTGGAGCACAGTAGAGGTAGAGTACAGTGGAGCACAGTAGAGGTGGAATACGGTATAGCACAGTAGAGGTAGAGTACAGTGGAGTACAGTAGAGGTAGAGTACAGTGGAGTACAGCAGAGCACAGTAGAGGTGGAGTACAGTATAGTACAGTAGAGATAGAGTACAGTGGAGCACAGTAGAGGTAGAGTAAAGTGGAGTACAGTAGAGGTAGAGTAGAGTGGAGCACAGTAGAGGGTAGAGTACAGTGGAGTACAGCGGAGCACAGTAGAGGTAGAGTAGAGTGGAGTACAGTAGAGGTAGAGTATAGTGGAGCACAGTAGAGGTAGCGTACAGTGGAGCACAGTAGAGGTAGAGTACAGTGGAGTACAGCGGAGCACAGTAGAGGTAGAGTAGAGTGGAGTACAGTAGAGGCAGAGTACAGTGGAGCACAGTAGAGGTAGCGTACAGTGGAGTACAGTGGAGCACAGTAGAGGTGGAGTACAGTAGAGTACAGTAGAGATAGAGTACAGTGGATCACAGTAGAGGAAGAGTAGAGTGGAGTAGAGTAGAGGTAGAGTACAGTGGAGCACAGTAGAGGTAGAGTACAGTGGAGTACAGTAGAGGTAGAGTACAGTGGAGCACTAGAGGTAGAGTACAGTGGAGTACAGCAGAGCACAGTAGAGGTGGAGTACAGTATAGTACAGTAGAGATAGAGTACAGTGGAGCACAGTAGAGGTAGAGTAAAGTGGAGTACAGTAGAGGTAGAGTACAGTGGAGCACAGTAGAGGGTAGAGTACAGTGGAGTACAGCGGAGCACAGTAGAGGTAGAGTAGAGTGGAGTACAGTAGAGGTAGAGTACAGTGGAGCACAGTAGAGGTAGAGTATAGTGGAGTACAGTGGAGCAGAGTAGAGGTAGAGTACAATGGAGTACAGTAGTGGTAGAGTACAGTGGAGTACAGCAGTGGTAGAAAACAGTGGAGTACAGTGGAGCACATTAGAGGTAGAGTATAGTAGAGTACAGTAGAGGTAGAGTACAGTGGAGCACAGTAGAGGTAGAGTACAGTGGAGTACAGTAGAGGTAGAGTACAGTGGAGCACAGTAGAGTTAGAGTAGAGTGGAGTACAGTAGAGGTAGAGTACAGTGGAGCACAGTAGAGGTAGCGTACAGTGGAGTACAGTAGAGGTAGAGTACAGTGGAGCACAGTAGAGGTAGCGTACCGTGGAGTACAGTAGAGGTAGAGTACAGTGGAGTACAGTAGAGGTAGAGTACAGTGGAGTACAGTGGATCACAGTAGAGGTGGAGTACAGTAGAGTACAGTAGAGGTAGAGAACAGTAGAGTACAGAAGAGGTAGAGTACAGTGGAGCACAGTAGAGGTAGAGTACAGTGGAGCACAGTAGAGGTGGAGTACGGTATAGCACAGTAGAGGTAGAGTACAGTGGAGTACAGTAGAGGTAGAGTACAGTGGAGTACAACGGAGCACAGTAGAGGTGGAGTACAGTATAGTACAGTAGAGATAGAGTACAGTGGAGCACAGTAGAGGTAGAGTAAAGTGGAGTACAGTAGAGGTAGAGTACAGTGGAGCACAGTAGAGGGTAGAGTACAGTGGAGTACAGCAGAGGTAGAGTACAGTGGAGTACAGTGGAGCACATTAGAGGTGGAGTACAGTAGAGTACAGTAGAGGTAGAGAACAGTAGAGTACAGTAGAGGTAGAGTACAGTAGAGTACAGTAGAGACAGAGTACAGTGGAGCACAGTAGAGGTAGAGTACAGTGGAGTACAGTAGAGGTAGAGTACAGTGGAGCACAGTAGAGGTAGCGTACAGTGGCGTACAGTAGAGGTAGAGTACAATGGAGCACAGTAGAGGTAGCGTACAGTGGAGTACAGTGGAGCAGAGTAGAGGTAGAGTACAGTGGAGTACTGCAGAGGTAGAGTACAGTGGAGTACAGCAGAGGTAGAGTACAGTGGAGTACAGTGGAGCACATTAGAGGTGGAGTACAGTAGAGTACAGTAGAGGTAGAGAACAGTAGAGTACAGTAGAGGTAGAGTACAGTAGAGTACAGTAGAGACAGAGTACAGTGGAGCACAGTAGAGGTAGAGTACAGTGGAGTACAGTAGAGGTAGAGTACAGTGGAGCACAGTAGAGGTAGCGTACAGTGGAGTACAGTAGAGGTAGAGTACAGTGGAGCACAGTAGAAGTAGAGTAGAGTGGAGAACAGTAGAGGTAGAGTACAGTGGAGCACAGTAGAGTTAGAGTAGAGTGGAGTACAGTAGAGGTAGAGTACAGTGGAGCACAGTTTAGGTAGAGTACAGTGGAGTACAGTAGAGGTAGAGTACAGTTGAGCACAGTAGAGGTAGAGTACAGTGGAGTACAGTAGAGGCAGAGTACAGTGGAGCACAGTAGAGGTAGAGTAGAGTGGAGTACAGTGGAGCACAGTAGATGTGGAGTACAGTAGAGTACAGTAGAGGTAGAGAACAGTAGAGTACAGTAGAGGTAGAGTACAGTGGAGTACAGTAGAGATAGAGTACAGTGGAGCACAGTAGAGATAGAGTAGAGTGGAGTAGAGTAGAGGTAGAGTACAGTGGAGCACAGTAGAGGTAGAGTACAGTGGAGCACATTAGAGATAGAGTACAGTGGAGTACAGCGGAGCACAGTAGAGGTGGAGTACAGTAGAGTACAGTAGAGATAGAGTACAGTGGAGCACAGTAGAGGTAGAGTAGAGTGGAGTACAGTAGAGGTAGAGTACAGTGGAGCACATTAGAGGTAGAGTACAGTGGAGTACAGTGGAGCACAGTAGAGGTGGAGTACAGTAGAGTACAGTAAAGGTAGAGAACAGTAGAGTACAGTAGAGGTAGAGTACAGTGGAGTAGAGTAGAGGTAGAGTACAGTGGAGCACAGTAGAGGTAGAGTACAGTGGAGCACAGCAGAGGTAGAGTACAGTGGATCACAGTAGAGATAGAGTACAGTGGAGTACAGTAGAGGTAGAGTAGAGTGGAGTACAGTAGAGGTAGAGTACAGTGGAGTACAGTAGAGGTAGAGTACAGTTGAGCACAGTAGAGGTAGAGTACAGTGGAGTACAGTAGAGGCAGAGTACAGTGGAGCACAGTAGAGGTAGAGTAGAGTGGAGTACAGTGGAGCACAGTAGAGGTGGAGTACAGTAGAGTACAGTAGAGGTAGAGAACAGTAGAGTACAGTAGAGGTAGAGTACAGTGGAGCACAGTAGAGATAGAGTACAGTGGAGTAGAGTAGAGGTAGAGTACAGTGGAGCACAGTAGAGGTAGAGTACAGTGGAGCACAGCAGAGGTAGAGTACAGTGGATCACAGTAGAGATAGAGTACAGTGGAGTACAGCGGAGCACAGTAGAGGTGGAGTACAGTAGAGTACAGTAGAGATAGAGTACAGTGGAGCACAGTAGAGGTAGAGTAGAGTGGAGTACAGTAGAGGTAGAGTACAGTGGAGCACATTAGAGGTAGAGTACAGTGGAGTACTGTGGAGCACAGTAGAGGTGGAGTACAGTAGAGTATAGTAGAGGTAGACAACAGTAGAGTACAGTAGAGGTAGAGTACAGTGGACTAGAGTAGAGGTAGAGTACAGTAGAGGTAGAGTACAGTGGAGTAGAGTAGAGGTAGAGTACAGTGGAGCACAGTAGAGGTAGAGTACAGTGGAGCACAGCAGAGGTAGAGTACAGTGGATCACAGTAGAGATAGAGTACAGTGGAGTACATTGGAGCACAGTAGAGGTGGAGTACAGTAGAGTACAGTAGAGATAGAGTACAGTGGAGCACAGTAGAGGTAGAGTACAGTGGAGTACAGTAGAGGTAGAGTACAGTGGAGTAAAGTAGAGGTAGAGTACAGTGGAGCACAGTAGAGGTAGCGTACAGTGGAGTACAGTAGAGGTAGAGTAGAGTGGAGCACAGTAGAGGTAGCGTACCGTTGATTACAGTAGAGGTAGAGTACAGTGGAGTACAGAAGAGGTAGAGTACAGTGTAGCACAGTAGAGGTAGAGTGGAGTGGAGTACAGTAGAGGTAGAGTACAGTGGAGCACAGTAGAGGTAGCGTACAGTGGAGTACAGTAGAGGTAGAGTACAGTGGAGCACAGTAGAGGTAGCGTACCGTGGAGTACAGTAGAGGTAGAGTACAGTGGAGTACAGTAGAGGTAGAGTACAGTGGAGTACAGTGGATCACAGTAGAGGTGGAGTACAGTAGAGTACAGTAGAGGTAGAGAACAGTAGAGTACAGAAGAGGTAGAGTACAGTGGAGCACAGTAGAGGTAGAGTACAGTGGAGCACAGTAGAGGTGGAGTACGGTATAGCACAGTAGAGGTAGAGTACAGTGGAGTACAGTAGAGGTAGAGTACAGTGGAGTACAACGGAGCACAGTAGAGGTGGAGTACAGTATAGTACAGTAGAGATAGAGTACAGTGGAGCACAGTAGAGGTAGAGTAAAGTGGAGTACAGTAGAGGTAGAGTACAGTGGAGCACAGTAGAGGGTAGAGTACAGTGGAGTACAGCAGAGGTAGAGTACAGTGGAGTACAGTGGAGCACATTAGAGGTGGAGTACAGTAGAGTACAGTAGAGGTAGAGAACAGTAGAGTACAGTAGAGGTAGAGTACAGTAGAGTACAGTAGAGACAGAGTACAGTGGAGCACAGTAGAGGTAGAGTACAGTGGAGTACAGTAGAGGTAGAGTACAGTGGAGCACAGTAGAGGTAGCGTACAGTGGCGTACAGTAGAGGTAGAGTACAATGGAGCACAGTAGAGGTAGCGTACAGTGGAGTACAGTGGAGCAGAGTAGAGGTAGAGTACAGTGGAGTACTGCAGAGGTAGAGTACAGTGGAGTACAGCAGAGGTAGAGTACAGTGGAGTACAGTGGAGCACATTAGAGGTGGAGTACAGTAGAGTACAGTAGAGGTAGAGAACAGTAGAGTACAGTAGAGGTAGAGTACAGTAGAGTACAGTAGAGACAGAGTACAGTGGAGCACAGTAGAGGTAGAGTACAGTGGAGTACAGTAGAGGTAGAGTACAGTGGAGCACAGTAGAGGTAGCGTACAGTGGAGTACAGTAGAGGTAGAGTACAGTGGAGCACAGTAGAAGTAGAGTAGAGTGGAGAACAGTAGAGGTAGAGTACAGTGGAGCACAGTAGAGTTAGAGTAGAGTGGAGTACAGTAGAGGTAGAGTACAGTGGAGCACAGTTTAGGTAGAGTACAGTGGAGTACAGTAGAGGTAGAGTACAGTTGAGCACAGTAGAGGTAGAGTACAGTGGAGTACAGTAGAGGCAGAGTACAGTGGAGCACAGTAGAGGTAGAGTAGAGTGGAGTACAGTGGAGCACAGTAGATGTGGAGTACAGTAGAGTACAGTAGAGGTAGAGAACAGTAGAGTACAGTAGAGGTAGAGTACAGTGGAGTACAGTAGAGATAGAGTACAGTGGAGCACAGTAGAGATAGAGTAGAGTGGAGTAGAGTAGAGGTAGAGTACAGTGGAGCACAGTAGAGGTAGAGTACAGTGGAGCACATTAGAGATAGAGTACAGTGGAGTACAGCGGAGCACAGTAGAGGTGGAGTACAGTAGAGTACAGTAGAGATAGAGTACAGTGGAGCACAGTAGAGGTAGAGTAGAGTGGAGTACAGTAGAGGTAGAGTACAGTGGAGCACATTAGAGGTAGAGTACAGTGGAGTACAGTGGAGCACAGTAGAGGTGGAGTACAGTAGAGTACAGTAAAGGTAGAGAACAGTAGAGTACAGTAGAGGTAGAGTACAGTGGAGTAGAGTAGAGGTAGAGTACAGTGGAGCACAGTAGAGGTAGAGTACAGTGGAGCACAGCAGAGGTAGAGTACAGTGGATCACAGTAGAGATAGAGTACAGTGGAGTACAGTAGAGGTAGAGTAGAGTGGAGTACAGTAGAGGTAGAGTACAGTGGAGTACAGTAGAGGTAGAGTACAGTTGAGCACAGTAGAGGTAGAGTACAGTGGAGTACAGTAGAGGCAGAGTACAGTGGAGCACAGTAGAGGTAGAGTAGAGTGGAGTACAGTGGAGCACAGTAGAGGTGGAGTACAGTAGAGTACAGTAGAGGTAGAGAACAGTAGAGTACAGTAGAGGTAGAGTACAGTGGAGCACAGTAGAGATAGAGTACAGTGGAGTAGAGTAGAGGTAGAGTACAGTGGAGCACAGTAGAGGTAGAGTACAGTGGAGCACAGCAGAGGTAGAGTACAGTGGATCACAGTAGAGATAGAGTACAGTGGAGTACAGCGGAGCACAGTAGAGGTGGAGTACAGTAGAGTACAGTAGAGATAGAGTACAGTGGAGCACAGTAGAGGTAGAGTAGAGTGGAGTACAGTAGAGGTAGAGTACAGTGGAGCACATTAGAGGTAGAGTACAGTGGAGTACTGTGGAGCACAGTAGAGGTGGAGTACAGTAGAGTATAGTAGAGGTAGACAACAGTAGAGTACAGTAGAGGTAGAGTACAGTGGACTAGAGTAGAGGTAGAGTACAGTAGAGGTAGAGTACAGTGGAGTAGAGTAGAGGTAGAGTACAGTGGAGCACAGTAGAGGTAGAGTACAGTGGAGCACAGCAGAGGTAGAGTACAGTGGATCACAGTAGAGATAGAGTACAGTGGAGTACATTGGAGCACAGTAGAGGTGGAGTACAGTAGAGTACAGTAGAGATAGAGTACAGTGGAGCACAGTAGAGGTAGAGTACAGTGGAGTACAGTAGAGGTAGAGTACAGTGGAGTAAAGTAGAGGTAGAGTACAGTGGAGCACAGTAGAGGTAGCGTACAGTGGAGTACAGTAGAGGTAGAGTAGAGTGGAGCACAGTAGAGGTAGCGTACCGTTGATTACAGTAGAGGTAGAGTACAGTGGAGTACAGAAGAGGTAGAGTACAGTGTAGCACAGTAGAGGTAGAGTGGAGTGGAGTACAGTAGAGGTAGAGTACAGTGGAGCACAGTAGAGTTAGAGTAGAGTGGAGTACAGTAGAGGTAGAGTACAGTGGAGCACAGTAGAGGTAGAGTACAGTGGAGTACAGTAGAGGTAGAGTACAGTGGAGCACAGTAGAGGTAGAGTACAGTGGAGTACAGTGAAGCACAGTAGAGGTGGATTACAATAGAGTACAGTAGAGGTAGAGAACAGTAGAGTAGAGGTAGAGTACATTGGAGTACAGTAGAGATAGAGTACAATGGAGCACAGTAGAGATAGACTAGAGTGGAGTACAGTAGAGGTAGAGTACAGTGGAGCACATTAGAGGTAGAGTACAGTGGAGTACAGTGGAGCACAGTAGAGTTGGAGTACAGTAGAGTACAGTAGAGCTAGAGAACAGTGGAGCACACTAGAGGTAGAGTACAGTGGAGCACAGTAGAGGTAGAGACAGTGGAGCACAGTAGAGGTAGAGTACAGTGGAGCACAGTAGAGGTAGAGTACAGTGGAGTACAGCGGAGCACAGTAGAGGTGGAGTACAGTAGAGTACAGTAGAGATAGAGTACAGTGGAGGACAGTAGAGGTAGTGTAGAGTGGAGTACAGTAGAGGTAGAGTACAGTGGAGCACAGTAGAGGTAGCGTACAGTGGAGTACAGTGGAGCAGAGTAGAGGTAGAGTACAGTGGAGTACAGCAGAGGTAGAGTACAGTGGAGTACAGCAGAGGTAGAGTACAGTGGAGTACAGTGGAGCACAGTAGAGGTGGAGTACAGTAGAGTACAGTAGAGGTAGAGAACAGTAGAGTACAGTAGAGGTAGAGTACAGTGGAGTACAGTAGAGACAGAGTACAGTGGAGCACAGTAGAGGTAGAGTAGAGTGGAGTACAGTAGAGGTAGAGTACAGTGGAGCACAGTAGAGGTAGCGTACAGTGGAGTACAGTAGAGGTAGAGTACAGTTGAGCAGGGTAGAGGTAGCGTACCGTGGAGTACAGTAGAGGTAGAGTACAGTGGACTACAGAAGAGGTAGAGTACAGTGGAGCACAGTAGAGGTAGCGTACAGTGGAGCACAGTAGAGTTAGAGTAGAGTGGAGTACAGTAGAGGTAGAGTACAGTGGAGCACAGTAGAGGTAGAGTATAGTGGAGTACAGTGAAGCACAGTAGAGGTGGAGTACAGTAGAGTACAGTAGAGGTAGAGAACAGTAGTGTAGAGGTAGAGTACATTGGAGTAAAGTAGAGATAGAGTACAATGGAGCACAGTAGAGATAGACTAGAGTGGAGTACAGTAGAGGTAGAGTACAGTGGAGCACAGTAGAGGTAGAGTACAGTGGAGTACAGTGGAGCACAGTAGAGGTGGAGTACAGTAGAGTACAGTAGAGGTAGAGAACAGTGGAGCACAGTAGAGGTAGAGTACAGTGGAGCACAGTAGAGGTAGAGTACAGTGGAGCACAGAAGAGGTAGAGTACAGTGGAGTACAGTAGAGACAGAGTACAGTGGAGCACAGTAGAGGTAGAGTACAGTGGAGCACAGTAGAGGTAGAGAACAGTGGAGCACAGTAGAGGTAGAGTACAGTGGAGTACAGTAGAGGTAGAGTACAGTGGACTAGGGTAGAGGTAGCGTACCGTGGAGTACAGTAGAGGTAGAGTACAGTGGAGTACAGAAGAGGTAGAGTACAGTGGAGCACAGTAGAGGTAGCGTACAGTGGAGCACAGTAGAGTTAGAGTAGAGTGGAGTACAGTAGAGGTAGAGTACAGTGGAGCACAATAGAGGTAGAGTACAGTGGATCAAAGTAGAGATAGAGTACAGTGGAGTACAGTGGAGCACAGTAGAGGTAGAGTACAGTAGAGTACAGTGAAGGACAGTAGAGGTAGAGTTCGGTGGAGTACAGTAGAGGTAGAGTACAGTGGAGTACAGTAGCGGTAGAGTACAGTGGAGTACAGTGGAGCGCATTAGAGGTGGAGTACAGTAGAGTACAGTAGAGGTAGAGTACAGTGGAGTACAGTAGAGGTAGAGTACAGTGGAGTACAGTAGAGGTTGAGTACAGTGGAGCACAGTAGAGGTAGAGTACAGTGGAGTACAGCGGAGCACAGTAGAGGTGGAGTACAGTAGAGTACAGTAGAGATAGAGTACAGTGGAGCACAGTAGAGGTAGAGTAGAGTGGAGTACAGTAGAGGTAGAGTACAGTGGAGCACATTAGAGGTAGAGTACAGTGGAGTACAGTAGAGGTAGAGTACAGTGGAGTACAGTAGAGATAGAGTACAGTGGAGCACAGTAGAGATAGAGTACAGTGGAGTAGATTAGAGGTAGAGTACAGTGGAGCACAATAGAGGTAGAGTAGAGTGGAGTACAGTAGAGGTAGAGTACAGTGGAAGACAGTAGAGGTAGAGTACAGTGGAGTACAGTAGAGGTAGAGTACAGTGGAGCACAGTAGAGTTAGAGTACAGTGGAGTACAGTGAAGCACAGAAGAGGTGGAGTACAGTAGAGTACAGTAGAGATAGAGTACAGTGGAGCACAGTAGAGGTAGAGTACAGTGGAGCACAGCAGAGGTAGAGTACAGTGGATCACAGTAGAGATAGAGTACAGTGGAGTACAGCGGAGCACAGTAGAGGTGGAGTACAGTAGAGTACAGTAGAGATAGAGTACAGTGGAGCACAGTAGAGGTAGAGTAGAGTGGAGTACAGTAGAGGTAGAGTACAGTGAAGCACATTAGAGGTAGAGTACAGTGGAGTACAGTAGAGGTAGAGTACAGTGGAGCACAGTAGAGGTAGAGTACAGTGGAGTACAGTGGAGCACAGTAGAGGTGGAGTTCAGTAGAGTACAGTAGAGGTAGAGTACAGTAGAGTACAGTAGAGGTAGAGTACAGTGGATTACAGTAGAGGTAGAGTACAGTGCAGTACAGTGGAGGTAGAGTACAGTGGAGCATAGTAGATGTAGAGTACAGTGGAGTACAGCGGAGCACAGTAGAGGTAGAATAGAGTGGAGTGCAGTAGAGGTAGAGTAGTGTGGAGCACAGTATAGGTAGCGCACAGTGGAGCACATTGGAGCACAGTAGAGGTAGAGTACAGTGGAGTACAGTAGAGGTAGAGTACAGTGGAATACAGTGGAGCAAATTAGAGGTGGAGCACAGTAGAGTACAGTAGAGGTAGAGTACAGTGGAGTACAGTAGAGGTAGAGTACAGTGGAGTACAGTAGAGGTAGAGTACAGTTGAGCACAGTAGAGGTAGAGTACAGTGGAGTACAGTAGAGGCAGAGTACAGTGGAGCACAGTAGAGGTAGAGTAGAGTGGAGTACAGTGGAGCACAGTAGAGGTGGAGTACAGTAGAGTACAGTAGAGGTAGAGAACAGTAGAGTACAGTAGAGGTAGAGTACAGTGGAGCACAGTAGAGATAGAGTACAGTGGAGTAGAGTAGAGGTAGAGTACAGTGGAGCACAGTAGAGGTAGAGTACAGTGGAGCACAGCAGAGGTAGAGTACAGTGGATCACAGTAGAGATAGAGTACAGTGGAGTACAGCGGAGCACAGTAGAGGTGGAGTACAGTAGAGTACAGTAGAGATAGAGTACAGTGGAGCACAGTAGAGGTAGAGTAGAGTGGAGTACAGTAGAGGTAGAGTACAGTGGAGCACATTAGAGGTAGAGTACAGTGGAGTACTGTGGAGCACAGTAGAGGTGGAGTACAGTAGAGTATAGTAGAGGTAGACAACAGTAGAGTACAGTAGAGGTAGAGTACAGTGGAGTAGAGTAGAGGTAGAGTACAGTAGAGGTAGAGTACAGTGGAGTAGAGTAGAGGTAGAGTACAGTGGAGCACAGTAGAGGTAGAGTACAGTGGAGCACAGCAGAGGTAGAGTACAGTGGATCACAGTAGAGATAGAGTACAGTGGAGCACAGTAGAGGTGGAGTACAGTAGAGTACAGTAGAGATAGAGTACAGTGGAGCACAGTAGAGGTAGAGTAGAGTGGAGTACAGTAGAGGTAGAGTACAGTGGAGTAAAGTAGAGATAGAGTACAATGGAGCACAGTAGAGATAGACTAGAGTGGAGTACAGTAGAGGTAGAGTACAGTGGAGCACAGTAGAGGTAGAGTAGAGTGGATCACAGTAGAGATAGAGTACAGTGGAGTACAGTGGAGCACAGTAGAGGTGGATTACAGTAGAGTACAGTAGAGATAGAGTACAGTGGAGCACAGCAGAGGTAGAGTAGAGTGGAGTACAGTAGAGGTAGAGTACATTGGAGTAAAGTAGAGATAGAGTACAATGGAGCACAGTAGAGATAGACAAGAGTGGAGTACAGTAGAGGTAGAGTACAGTGGAGCACAGTAGAGGTAGAGTACAGTGGAGTAGAGTGGAGCACAGTAGAGGTGGATTACAGTAGAGTACAGCAGAGGTAGAGAACAGTGGAGCACAGTAGAGGTAGAGTACAGTGGAGCACAGTAGAGGTAGAGTACAGTGGAGCACAGTAGAGGTAGAGTACAGTGGAGTACAGCGGAGCACAGTAGAGGTAGTGTAGAGTGGAGTACAGTAGAGGTAGAGAACAGTAGAGTAGAGGTAGAGTACATTGGAGTAAAGTAGAGATAGAGTACAATGGAGCACAGTAGAGATAGACTAGAGTGGAGTACAGTAGAGGTAGAGTACAGTGGAGCACAGTAGAGGTAGCGCACAGTGGAGTACAGTAGAGGTAGAGTACAGTGGATTACAGTAGAGGTAGAGTACAGTGCAGTACAGTAGAGGTAGAGTACAGTGGAGCATAGTAGATGTAGAGTACAGTGGAGTACAGCGGAGCACAGTAGAGGTAGAATAGAGTGGAGTGCAGTAGAGGTAGAGTAGTGTGGAGCACAGTATAGGTAGCGCACAGTGGAGTACAGTGGAGCACAGTAGAGGTAGAGTACAGTGGAGTACAGTAGAGGTAGAGTACAGTCGAGTACAGTAGAGGTAGAGTACAGTGGAATACAGTGGAGCAAATTAGAGGTGGAGCACAGTAGAGTACAGTAGAGGTAGAGTACAGTGGAGTACAGTAGAGGTAGAGTACAGTGGAGTACAGTAGAGGTAGAGTACAGTTGAGCACAGTAGAGGTAGAGTACAGTGGAGTACAGTAGAGGCAGAGTACAGTGGAGCACAGTAGAGGTAGAGTAGAGTGGAGTACAGTGGAGCACAGTAGAGGTGGAGTACAGTAGAGTACAGTAGAGGTAGAGAACAGTAGAGTACAGTAGAGGTAGAGTACAGTGGAGCACAGTAGAGATAGAGTACAGTGGAGTAGAGTAGAGGTAGAGTACAGTGGAGCACAGTAGAGGTAGAGTACAGTGGAGCACAGCAGAGGTAGAGTACAGTGGATCACAGTAGAGATAGAGTACAGTGGAGTACAGCGGAGCACAGTAGAGGTGGAGTACAGTAGAGTACAGTAGAGATAGAGTACAGTGGAGCACAGTAGAGGTAGAGTAGAGTGGAGTACAGTAGAGGTAGAGTACAGTGGAGCACATTAGAGGTAGAGTAGAGTGGAGTACAGTGGAGCACAGTAGAGGTGGAGTACAGTAGAGTACAGTAGAGGTAGAGAACAGTAGAGTACAGTAGAGGTAGAGTACAGTGGAGTACAGTAGAGATAGAGTACAGTGGAGCACAGTAGAGATAGAGTACAGTGGAGTAGATTAGAGGTAGAGTACAGTGGAGCACAATAGAGGTAGAGTAGAGTGAAGTACAGTAGAGGTAGAGTACAGTGGAAGACAGTAGAGGTAGAGTACAGTGGAGTACAGTAGAGGTAGAGTACAGTGGAGCACAGTAGAGTTAGAGTACAGTGGAGTACAGTGAAGCACAGAAGAGGTGGAGTACAGTAGAGTACAGTAGAGATAGAGTACAGTGGAGCACAGTAGAGGTAGAGTACAGTGGAGCACAGCAGAGGTAGAGTACAGTGGATCACAGTAGAGATAGAGTACAGTGGAGTACAGCGGAGCACAGTAGAGGTGGAGTACAGTAGAGTACAGTAGAGATAGAGTACAGTGGAGCACAGTAGAGGTAGAGTAGAGTGGAGTACAGTAGAGGTAGAGTACAGTGAAGCACATTAGAGGTAGAGTACAGTGGAGTACAGTAGAGGTAGAGTACAGTGGAGCACAGTAGAGGTAGAGTACAGTGGAGTACAGTGGAGCACAGTAGAGGTGGAGTACAGTAGAGTACAGTAGAGGTAGAGTACAGTAGAGTACAGTAGAGGTAGAGTACAGTGGATTACAGTAGAGGTAGAGTACAGTGCAGTACAGTAGAGGTAGAGTACAGTGGAGCATAGTAGATGTAGAGTACAGTGGAGTACAGCGGAGCACAGTAGAGGTAGAATAGAGTGGAGTGCAGTAGAGGTAGAGTAGTGTGGAGCACAGTATAGGTAGCGCACAGTGGAGTACATTGGAGCACAGTTGAGGTAGAGTACAGTGGAGTACAGTAGAGGTAGAGTACAGTGGAATACAGTGGAGCAAATTAGAGGTGGAGCACAGTAGAGTACAGTAGAGGTAGAGTACAGTGGAGTACAGTAGAGGTAGAGTACAGTGGAGTACAGTAGAGGTAGAGTACAGTTGAGCACAGTAGAGGTAGAGTACAGTGGAGTACAGTAGAGGCAGAGTACAGTGGAGCACAGTAGAGGTAGAGTAGAGTGGAGTACAGTGGAGCACAGTAGAGGTGGAGTACAGTAGAGTACAGTAGAGGTAGAGAACAGTAGAGTACAGTAGAGGAAGAGTACAGTGGAGCACAGTAGAGATAGAGTACAATGGAGTAGAGTAGAGGTAGAGTACAGTGGAGCACAGTAGAGGTAGAGTACAGTGGAGCACAGCAGAGGTAGAGTACAGTGGATCACAGTAGAGATAGAGTACAGTGGAGTACAGCAGAGCACAGTAGAGGTGGAGTACAGTAGAGTACAGTAGAGATAGAGTACAGTGGAGCACAGTAGAGGTAGAGTAGAGTGGAGTACAGTAGAGGTAGAGTACAGTGGAGCACATTAGAGGTAGAGTACAGTGGAGTACTGTGGAGCACAGTAGAGGTGGAGTACAGTAGAGTATAGTAGAGGTAGACAACAGTAGAGTACAGTAGAGGTAGAGTACAGTGGAGTAGAGTAGAGGTAGAGTACAGTAGAGGTAGAGTACAGTGGAGTAGAGTAGAGGTAGAGTACAGTGGAGCACAGTAGAGGTAGAGTACAGTGGAGCACAGCAGAGGTAGAGTACAGTGGATCAAAGTAGAGATAGAGTACAGTGGAGTACAGTGGAGCACAGTAGAGGTGGAGTACAGTAGAGTACAGTAGAGATAGAGTACAGTGGAGCACAGTAGAGGTAGAGTAGAGTGGAGTACAGTAGAGGTAGAGTACAGTGGAGTAAAGTAGAGATAGAGTACAATGGAGCACAGTAGAGATAGACTAGAGTGGAGTACAGTAGAGGTAGAGTACAGTGGAGCACAGTAGAGGTAGAGTAGAGTGGATCACAGTAGAGATAGAGTACAGTGGAGTACAGTGGAGCACAGTAGAGGTGGATTACAGTAGAGTACAGTAGAGATAGAGTACAGTGGAGCACAGCAGAGGTAGAGTAGAGTGGAGTACAGTAGAGGTAGAGTACATTGGAGTAAAGTAGAGATAGAGTACAATGGAGCACAGTAGAGATAGACTAGAGTGGAGTACAGTAGAGGTAGAGTACAGTGGAGCACAGTAGAGGTAGAGTACAGTGGAGTACAGTGGAGCACAGTAGAGGTGGAGTACAGTAGAGTACAGCAGAGGTAGAGAACAGTGGAGCACAGTAGAGGTAGAGTACAGTGGAGCACAGTAGAGGTAGAGTACAGTGGAGCACAGTAGAGGTAGAGTACAGTGGAGTACAGCGGAGCACAGTAGAGGTAGTGTAGAGTGGAGTACAGTAGAGGTAGAGAACAGTAGAGTAGAGGTAGAGTACATTGGAGTAAAGTAGAGATAGAGTACAATGGAGCACAGTAGAGATAGACTAGAGTGGAGTACAGTAGAGGTAGAGTACAGTGGAGCACAGTAGAGGTAGCACACAGTGGAGTACAGTAGAGGTAGAGTACAGTGGATTACAGTAGAGGTAGAGTACAGTGCAGTACAGTAGAGGTAGAGTACAGTGGAGCATAGTAGATGTAGAGTACAGTGGAGTACAGCGGAGCACAGTAGAGGTAGAATAGAGTGGAGTGCAGTAGAGGTAGAGTAGTGTGGAGCACAGTATAGGTAGCGCACAGTGGAGTACAGTGGAGCACAGTAGAGGTAGAGTACAGTGGAGTACAGTAGAGGTAGAGTACAGTCGAGTACAGTAGAGGTAGAGTACAGTGGAATACAGTGGAGCAAATTAGAGGTGGAGCACAGTAGAGTACAGTAGAGGTAGAGTACAGTGGAGTACAGTAGAGGTAGAGTACAGTGGAGTACAGTAGAGGTAGAGTACAGTTGAGCACAGTAGAGGTAGAGTACAGTGGAGTACAGTAGAGGCAGAGTACAGTGGAGCACAGTAGAGGTAGAGTAGAGTGGAGTACAGTGGAGCACAGTAGAGATAGAGTACAGTGGAGTAGAGTAGAGGTAGAGTACAGTGGAGCATAGTAGAGGTAGAGTACAGTGGAGCACAGCAGAGGTAGAGTACAGTGGATCACAGTAGAGATAGAGTACAGTGGAGTACAGCGGAGCACAGTAGAGGTGGAGTACAGTAGAGTACAGTAGAGATAGAGTACAGTGGAGCACAGTAGAGGTAGAGTAGAGTGGAGTACAGTAGAGGTAGAGTACAGTGGAGCACATTAGAGGTAGAGTACAGTGGAGTACTGTGGAGCACAGTAGAGGTGGAGTACAGTAGAGTATAGTAGAGGTAGACAACAGTAGAGTACAGTAGAGGTAGAGTACAGTGGAGTAAAGTAGAGGTAGAGTACAGTAGAGGTAGAGTACAGTGGAGTAGAGTAGAGGTAGAGTACAGTGGAGCACAGTAGAGGTAGAGTACAGTGGAGCACAGCAGAGGTAGAGTACAGTGGATCACAGTAGAGATAGAGTACAGTGGAGTACAGTGGAGCACAGTAGAGGTGGAGTACAGTAGAGTACAGTAGAGATAGAGTACAGTGGAGCACAGTAGAGGTAGAGTAGAGTGGAGTACAGTAGAGGTAGAGTACAGTGGAGTAAAGTAGAGATAGAGTACAATGGAGCACAGTAGAGATAGACTAGAGTGGAGTACAGTAGAGGTAGAGTACAGTGGAGCACAGTAGAGGTAGAGTAGAGTGGATCACAGTAGAGATAGAGTACAGTGGAGTACAGTGGAGCACAGTAGAGGTGGATTACAGTAGAGTACAGTAGAGATAGAGTACAGTGGAGCACAGCAGAGGTAGAGTAGAGTTTAGTACAGTAGAGGTAGAGTACATTGGAGTAAAGTAGAGATAGAGTACAATGGAGCACAGTAGAGATAGACTAGAGTGGAGTACAGTAGAGGTAGAGTACAGTGGAGCACAGTAGAGGTAGAGTACAGTGGAGTACAGTGGAGCACAGTAGAGGTGGAGTACAGTAGAGTACAGCAGAGGTAGAGAACAGTGGAGCACAGTAGAGGTAGAGTACAGTGGAGCACAGTAGAGGTAGAGTACAGTGGAGCACAGTAGAGGTAGAGTACAGTGGAGTACAGCGGAGCACAGTAGAGGTAGTGTAGAGTGGAGTACAGTAGAGGTAGAGAACAGTAGAGTAGAGGTAGAGTACATTGGAGTAAAGTAGAGATAGAGTACAATGGAGCACAGTAGAGATAGACTAGAGTGGAGTACAGTAGAGGTAGAGTACAGTGGAGCACAGTAGAGGTAGCGCACAGTGGAGTACAGTAGAGGTAGAGTACAGTGCAGTACAGTAGAGGTAGAGTACAGTGGAGCATAGTAGATGTAGAGTACAGTGGAGTACAGCGGAGCACAGTAGAGGTAGAATAGAGTGGAGTGCAGTAGAGGTAGAGTAGTGTGGAGCACAGTAGAGGTAGAGAACAGTGGAGCACAGTAGAGGTAGAGTACAGTGGAGTACAGTAGAGGTAGAGTACAGTGGAGCAGGGTAGAGGTAGCGTACCGTGGAGTACAGTAGAGGTAGAGTACAGTGGAGTACAGAAGAGGTAGAGTACAGTGGAGCACAGTAGAGGTAGCGTACAGTGGAGCACAGTAGAGTTAGAGTAGAGTGGAGTACAGTAGAGGTAGAGTACAGTGGAGCACAATAGAGGTAGAGTACAGTGGATCAAAGTAGAGATAGAGTACAGTGGAGTACAGTGGAGCACAGTAGAGGTAGAGTACAGTAGAGTACAGTGAAGGACAGTAGAGGTAGAGTTCGGTGGAGTACAGTAGAGGTAGAGTACAGTGGAGTACAGTAGCGGTAGAGTACAGTGGAGTACAGTGGAGCGCATTAGAGGTGGAGTACAGTAGAGTACAGTAGAGGTAGAGTACAGTGGAGTACAGTAGAGGTAGAGTACAGTGGAGTACAGTAGAGGTTGAGTACAGTGGAGCACAGTAGAGATAGAGTACAGTGGAGTACAGCGGAGCACAGTAGAGGTGGAGTACAGTAGAGTACAGTAGAGATAGAGTACAGTGGAGCACAGTAGAGGTAGAGTAGAGTGGAGTACAGTAGAGGTAGAGTACAGTGGAGCACATTAGAGGTAGAGTACAGTGGAGTACAGTAGAGGTAGAGTACAGTGGAGTACAGTAGAGATAGAGTACAGTGGAGCACAGTAGAGATAGAGTACAGTGGAGTAGATTAGAGGTAGAGTACAGTGGAGCACAATAGAGGTAGAGTAGAGTGGAGTACAGTAGAGGTAGAGTACAGTGGAAGACAGTAGAGGTAGAGTACAGTGGAGTACAGTAGAGGTAGAGTACAGTGGAGCACAGTAGAGTTAGAGTACAGTGGAGTACAGTGAAGCACAGAAGAGGTGGAGTACAGTAGAGTACAGTAGAGATAGAGTACAGTGGAGCACAGTAGAGGTAGAGTACAGTGGAGCACAGCAGAGGTAGAGTACAGTGGATCACAGTAGAGATAGAGTACAGTGGAGTACAGCGGAGCACAGTAGAGGTGGAGTACAGTAGAGTACAGTAGAGATAGAGTACAGTGGAGCACAGTAGAGGTAGAGTAGAGTGGAGTACAGTAGAGGTAGAGTACAGTGAAGCACATTAGAGGTAGAGTACAGTGGAGTACATTAGAGGTAGAGTACAGTGGAGCACAGTAGAGGTAGAGTACAGTGGAGTACAGTGGAGCACAGTAGAGGTGGAGTACAGTAGAGTACAGTAGAGGTAGAGTACAGTAGAGTACAGTAGAGGTAGAGTACAGTGGATTACAGTAGAGGTAGAGTACAGTGCAGTACAGTAGAGGTAGAGTACAGTGGAGCATAGTAGATGTAGAGTACAGTGGAGTACAGCGGAGCACAGTAGAGGTAGAATAGAGTGGAGTGCAGTGGAGGTAGAGTAGTGTGGAGCACAGTATAGGTAGCGCACAGTGGAGTACATTGGAGCACAGTAGAGGTAGAGTACAGTGGAGTACAGTAGAGGTAGAGTACAGTGGAATACAGTGGAGCAAATTAGAGGTGGAGCACAGTAGAGTACAGTAGAGGTAGAGTACAGTGGAGTACAGTAGAGGTAGAGTACAGTGGAGTACAGTAGAGGTAGAGTACAGTTGAGCACAGTAGAGGTAGAGTACAGTGGAGTACAGTAGAGGCAGAGTACAGTGGAGCACAGTAGAGGTAGAGTAGAGTGGAGTACAGTGGAGCACAGTAGAGGTGGAGTACAGTAGAGTACAGTAGAGGTAGAGAACAGTAGAGTACAGTAGAGGTAGAGTACAGTGGAGCACAGTAGAGATAGAGTACAGTGGAGTAGAGTAGAGGTAGAGTACAGTGGAGCACAGTAGAGGTAGAGTACAGTGGAGCACAGCAGAGGTAGAGTACAGTGGATCACAGTAGAGATAGAGTACAGTGGAGTACAGCGGAGCACAGTAGAGGTGGAGTACAGTAGAGTACAGTAGAGATAGAGTACAGTGGAGCACAGTAGAGGTAGAGTAGAGTGGAGTACAGTAGAGGTAGAGTACAGTGGAGCACATTAGAGGTAGAGTACAGTGGAGTACTGTGGAGCACAGTAGAGGTGGAGTACAGTAGAGTATAGTAGAGGTAGACAACAGTAGAGTACAGTAGAGGTAGAGTACAGTGGAGTAGAGTAGAGGTAGAGTACAGTAGAGGTAGAGTACAGTGGAGTAGAGTAGAGGTAGAGTACAGTGGAGCACAGTAGAGGTAGAGTACAGTGGAGCACAGCAGAGGTAGAGTACAGTGGATCACAGTAGAGATAGAGTACAGTGGAGCACAGTAGAGGTGGAGTACAGTAGAGTACAGTAGAGATAGAGTACAGTGGAGCACAGTAGAGGTAGAGTAGAGTGGAGTACAGAAGAGGTAGAGTACAGTGGAGTAAAGTAGAGATAGAGTACAATGGAGCAGAGTAGAGATAGACTAGAGTGGAGTACAGTAGAGGTAGAGTACAGTGGAGCATAGTAGAGGTAGAGTAGAGTGGATCACAGTAGAGATAGAGTACAGTGGAGTACAGTGGAGCACAGTAGAGGTGTATTACAGTAGAGTACAGTAGAGATAGAGTACAGTGGAGCACAGCAGAGGTAGAGTAGAGTGGAGTACAGTAGAGGTAGAGTACATTGGAGTAAAGTAGAGATAGAGTACAATGGAGCACAGTAGAGATAGACTAGAGTGGAGTACAGTAGAGGTAGAGTACAGTGGAGCACAGTAGAGGTAGAGTACAGTGGAGTAGAGTGGAGCACAGTAGAGGTGGAGTACAGTAGAGTACAGCAGAGGTAGAGAACAGTGGAGCACAGTAGAGGTAGAGTACAGTGGAGCACAGTAGAGGTAGAGTACAGTGGAGCACAGTAGAGGTAGAGTACCGTGGAGTACAGCGGAGCACAGTAGAGGTAGTGTAGAGTGGAGTACAGTAGAGGTAGAGAACAGTAGAGTAGAGGTAGAGTACATTGGAGTAAAGTAGAGATAGAGTACAATGGAGCACAGTAGAGATAGACTAGAGTGGAGTACAGTAGAGGTAGAGTACAGTGGAGCACAGTAGAGGTAGCGCACAGTGGAGTACAGTAGAGGTAGAGTACAGTGGATTACAGTAGAGGTAGAGTACAGTGCAGTACAGTAGAGGTAGAGTACAGTGGAGCATAGTAGATGTAGAGTACAGTGGAGTACAGCGGAGCACAGTAGAGGTAGAATAGAGTGGAGTGCAGTAGAGGTAGAGTAGTGTGGAGCAGAGTATAGGTAGCGCACAGTGGAGTACAGTGGAGCACAGTAGAGGTAGAGTACAGTGGAGTACAGTAGAGGTAGAGTACAGTCGAGTACAGTAGAGGTAGAGTACAGTGGAATACAGTGGAGCAAATTAGAGGTGGAGCACAGTAGAGTACAGTAGAGGTAGAGTACAGTGGAGTACAGTAGAGGTAGAGTACAGTGGAGTACAGTGGAGGTAGAGTACAGTTGAGCACAGTAGAGGTAGAGTACAGTGGAGTACAGTAGAGGCAGAGTACAGTGGAGCACAGTAGAGGTAGAGTAGAGTGGAGTACATTGGAGCACAGTAGAGGTGGAGTACAGTAGAGTACAGTAGAGGTAGAGAACAGTAGAGTACAGTAGAGGTAGAGTACAGTGGAGCACAGTAGAGATAGAGTACAGTGGAGTAGAGTAGAGGTAGAGTACAGTGGAGCACAGTAGAGGTAGAGTACAGTGGAGCACAGCAGAGGTAGAGTACAGTGGATCACAGTAGAGATAGAGTACAGTGGAGTACAGCGGAGCACAGTAGAGGTGGAGTACAGTAGAGTACAGTAGAGATAGAGTACAGTGGAGCACAGTAGAGGTAGAGTAGAGTGGAGTACAGTAGAGGTAGAGTACAGTGGAGCACATTAGAGGTAGAGTAGAGTGGAGTACAGTGGAGCACAGTAGAGGTGGAGTACAGTAGAGTACAGTAGAGGTAGAGAACAGTAGAGTACAGTAGAGGTAGAGTACAGTGGAGTACAGTAGAGATAGAGTACAGTGGAGCACAGTAGAGATAGAGTACAGTGGAGTAGATTAGAGGTAGAGTACAGTGGAGCACAATAGAGGTAGAGTAGAGTGGAGTACAGTAGAGGTAGAGTACAGTGGAAGACAGTAGAGGTAGAGTACAGTGGAGTACAGTAGAGGTAGAGTACAGTGGAGCACAGTAGAGTTAGAGTACAGTGGAGTACAGTGAAGCACAGAAGAGGTGGAGTACAGTAGAGTACAGTAGAGATAGAGTACAGTGGAGCACAGTAGAGGTAGAGTACAGTGGAGCACAGCAGAGGTAGAGTACAGTGGATCACAGTAGAGATAGAGTACAGTGGAGTACAGCGGAGCACAGTAGAGGTGGAGTACAGTAGAGTACAGTAGAGATAGAGTACAGTGGAGCACAGTAGAGGTAGAGTAGAGTGGAGTACAGTAGAGGTAGAGTACAGTGAAGCACATTAGAGGTAGAGTACAGTGGAGTACAGTAGAGGTAGAGTACAGTGGAGCACAGTAGAGGTAGAGTACAGTGGAGTACAGTGGAGCACAGTAGAGGTGGAGTACAGTAGAGTACAGTAGAGGTAGAGTACAGTAGAGTACAGTAGAGGTAGAGTACAGTGGATTACAGTAGAGGTAGAGTACAGTGCAGTACAGTAGAGGTAGAGTACAGTGGAGCATAGTAGATGTAGAGTACAGTGGAGTACAGCGGAGCACAGTAGAGGTAGAATAGAGTGGAGTGCAGTAGAGGTAGAGTAGTGTGGAGCACAGTATAGGTAGCGCACAGTGGAGTACATTGGAGCACAGTAGAGGTAGAGTACAGTGGAGTACAGTAGAGGTAGAGTACAGTGGAATACAGTGGAGCAAATTAGAGGTGGAGCACAGTAGAGTACAGTAGAGGTAGAGTACAGTGGAGTACAGTAGAGGTAGAGTACAGTGGAGTACAGTAGAGGTAGAGTACAGTTGAGCACAGTAGAGGTAGAGTACAGTGGAGTACAGTAGAGGCAGAGTACAGTGGAGCACAGTAGAGGTAGAGTAGAGTGGAGTACAGTGGAGCACAGTAGAGGTGGAGTACAGTAGAGTACAGTAGAGGTAGAGAACAGTAGAGTACAGTAGAGGTAGAGTACAGTGGAGCACAGTAGAGATAGAGTACAGTGGAGTAGAGTAGAGGTAGAGTACAGTGGAGCACAGTAGAGGTAGAGTACAGTGGAGCACAGCAGAGGTAGAGTACAGTGGATCACAGTAGAGATAGAGTACAGTGGAGTACAGCAGAGCACAGTAGAGGTGGAGTACAGTAGAGTACAGTAGAGATAGAGTACAGTGGAGCACAGTAGAGGTAGAGTAGAGTGGAGTACAGTAGAGGTAGAGTACAGTGGAGCACATTAGAGGTAGAGTACAGTGGAGTACTGTGGAGCACAGTAGAGGTGGAGTACAGTAGAGTATAGTAGAGGTAGACAACAGTAGAGTACAGTAGAGGTAGAGTACAGTGGAGTAGAGTAGAGGTAGAGTACAGTAGAGGTAGAGTACAGTGGAGTAGAGTAGAGGTAGAGTACAGTGGAGCACAGTAGAGGTAGAGTACAGTGGAGCACAGCAGAGGTAGAGTACAGTGGATCACAGTAGAGATAGAGTACAGTGGAGTACAATGGAGCACAGTAGAGGTGGAGTACAGTAGAGTACAGTAGAGATAGAGTACAGTGGAGCACAGTAGAGGTAGAGTAGAGTGGAGTACAGTAGAGGTAGAGTACAGTGGAGTAAAGTAGAGATAGAGTACAATGGAGCACAGTAGAGATAGACTAAAGTGGAGTACAGTAGAGGTAGAGTACAGTGGAGCACAGTAGAGGTAGAGTAGAGTGGATCACAGTAGAGATAGAGTACAGTGGAGTACAGTGGAGCACAGTAGAGGTGGATTAAAGTAGAGTACAGTAGAGATAGAGTACAGTGGAGCACAGCAGAGGTAGAGTAGAGTGGAGTACAGTAGAGGTAGAGTACATTGGAGTAAAGTAGAGATAGAGTACAATGGAGCACAGT
Source organism: Tiaroga cobitis (assembly GCA_030578255.1). Lineage (NCBI taxonomy): Eukaryota > Metazoa > Chordata > Actinopteri > Cypriniformes > Leuciscidae > Tiaroga > Tiaroga cobitis. The sequence goes on from CM060604.1 coordinate 36,421,078, forward strand.
AGAGATAGACTAGAGTGGAGTACAGTAGAGGTAGAGTACAGTGGAGCACACTAGAGGTAGAGTACAGTGGAGTACAGTGGAGCACAGTAGAGGTGGAGTACAGTAGAGTACAGCAGAGGTAGAGAACAGTGGAGCACAGTAGAGGTAGAGTACAGTGGAGCACAGTAGAGGTAGAGTACAGTGGAGCACAGTAGAGGTAGAGTACAGTGGAGTACAGCGGAGCACAGTAGAGGTAGTGTAGAGTGGAGTACAGTAGAGGTAGAGAACAGTAGAGTAGAGGTAGAGTACATTGGAGTAAAGTAGAGATAGAGTACAATGGAGCACAGTAGAGATAGACTAGAGTGGAGTACAGTAGAGGTAGAGTACAGTGGAGCACAGTAGAGGTAGCGCACAGTGGAGTACAGTAGAGGTAGAGTACAGTGGATTACAGTAGAGGTAGAGTACAATGCAGTACAGTAGAGGTAGAGTACAGTGGAGCATAGTAGATGTAGAGTACAGTGGAGTACAGCAGAGCACAGTAGAGGTAGAATAGAGTGGAGTGCAGTAGAGGTAGAGTAGTGTGGAGCACAGTATAGGTAGCGCACAGTGGAGTACAGTGGAGCACAGTAGAGGTAGAGTACAGTGGAGTACAGTAGAGGTAGAGTACAGTCGAGTACAGTAGAGGTAGAGTACAGTGGAATACAGTGGAGCAAATTAGAGGTGGAGCACAGTAGAGTACAGTAGAGGTAGAGTACAGTGGAGTACAGTAGAGGTAGAGTACAGTGGAGTACAGTAGAGGTAGAGTACAGTTGAGCACAGTAGAGGTAGAGTACAGTGGAGTACAGTAGAGGCAGAGTACAGTGGAGCACAGTAGAGGTAGAGTAGAGTGGAGTACAGTGGAGCACAGTAGAGATAGAGTACAGTGGAGTAGAGTAGAGGTAGAGTACAGTGGAACATAGTAGAGGTAGAGTACAGTGGAGCACAGCAGAGGTAGAGTACAGTGGATCACAGTAGAGATAGAGTACAGTGGAGTACAGCGGAGCACAGTAGAGGTGGAGTACAGTAGAGTACAGTAGAGATAGAGTACAGTGGAGCACAGTAGAGGTAGAGTAGAGTGGAGTACAGTAGAGGTAGAGTACAGTGGAGCACATTAGAGGTAGAGTACAGTGGAGTACTGTGGAGCACAGTAGAGGTGGAGTACAGTAGAGTATAGTAGAGGTAGACAACAGTAGAGTACAGTAGAGGTAGAGTACAGTGGAGTAAAGTAGAGGTAGAGTACAGTAGAGGTAGAGTACAGTGGAGTAGAGTAGAGGTAGAGTACAGTGGAGCACAGTAGAGGTAGAGTACAGTGGAGCACAGCAGAGGTAGAGTACAGTGGATCACAGTAGAGATAGAGTACAGTGGAGTACAGTGGAGCACAGTAGAGGTGGAGTACAGTAGAGTACAGTAGAGATAGAGTACAGTGGAGCACAGTAGAGGTAGAGTAGAGTGGAGTACAGTAGAGGTAGAGTACAGTGGAGTAAAGTAGAGATAGAGTACAATGGAGCACAGTAGAGATAGACTAGAGTGGAGTACAGTAGAGGTAGAGTACAGTGGAGCACAGTAGAGGTAGAGTAGAGTGGATCACAGTAGAGATAGAGTACAGTGGAGTACAGTGGAGCACAGTAGAGGTGGATTACAGTAGAGTACAGTAGAGATAGAGTACAGTGGAGCACAGCAGAGGTAGAGTAGAGTGGAGTACAGTAGAGGTAGAGTACATTGGAGTAAAGTAGAGATAGAGTACAATGGAGCACAGTAGAGATAGACTAGAGTGGAGTACAGTAGAGGTAGAGTACAGTGGAGCACAGTAGAGGTAGAGTACAGTGGAGTACAGTGGAGCACAGTAGAGGTGGAGTACAGTAGAGTACAGCAGAGGTAGAGAACAGTGGAGCACAGTAGAGGTAGAGTACAGTGGAGCACAGTAGAGGTAGAGTACAGTGGAGCACAGTAGAGGTAGAGTACAGTGGAGTACAGCGGAGCACAGTAGAGGTAGTGTAGAGTGGAGTACAGTAGAGGTAGAGAACAGTAGAGTAGAGGTAGAGTACATTGGAGTAAAGTAGAGATAGAGTACAATGGAGCACAGTAGAGATAGACTAGAGTGGAGTACAGTAGAGGTAGAGTACAGTGGAGCACAGTAGAGGTAGCGCACAGTGGAGTACAGTAGAGGTAGAGTACAGTGCAGTACAGTAGAGGTAGAGTACAGTGGAGCATAGTAGATGTAGAGTACAGTGGAGTACAGCGGAGCACAGTAGAGGTAGAATAGAGTGGAGTGCAGTAGAGGTAGAGTAGTGTGGAGCACAGTATAGGTAGCGCACAGTGGAGTACAGTGGAGCACAGTAGAGGTAGAGTACAGTGGAGTACAGTAGAGGTAGAGTACAGTCGAGTACAGTAGAGGTAGAGTACAGTCGAGTACAGTAGAGGTAGAGTACAGTGGAATACAGTGGATCAAATTAGAGGTGGAGCACAGTAGAGTACAGTAGAGGTAGAGTACAGTGGAGTACAGTAGAGGTAGAGTACAGTGGATTACAGTAGAGGTAGAGTACAGTGCAGTACAGTAGAGGTAGAGTACAGTGGAGCATAGTAGATGTAGAGTACAGTGGAGTACAGCGGAGCACAGTAGAGGTAGAATAGAGTGGAGTGCAGTAGAGGTAGAGTAGTGTGGAGCACAGTATAGGTAGCGCACAGTTGAGTACAGTGGAGCACAGTAGAGGTAGAGTACAGTGGAGTACAGTAGAGGTAGAGTACAGTCGAGTACAGTAGAGGTAGAGTACAGTGGAATACAGTGGAGCAAATTAGAGGTGGAGCACAGTAGAGTACAGTAGAGGTAGAGTACAGTGGAGTACAGTAGAGGTAGAGTACAGTTGAGCACAGTAGAGGTAGAGTACAGTGGAGTACAGTAGAGGCAGAGTACAGTGGAGCACAGTAGAGGTAGAATAGAGTGGAGTGCAGTAGAGGTAGAGTAGTGTGGAGCACAGTATAGGTAGCGCACAGTGGAGTACATTGGAGCACAGTAGAGGTAGAGTACAGTGGAGTACAGTAGAGGTAGAGTACAGTGGAATACAGTGGAGCAAATTAGAGGTGGAGCACAGTAGAGTACAGTAGAGGTAGAGTACAGTGGAGTACAGTAGAGGTAGAGTACAGTGGAGTACAGTAGAGGTAGAGTACAGTTGAGCACAGTAGAGGTAGAGTACAGTGGAGTACAGTAGAGGCAGAGTACAGTGGAGCACAGTAGAGGTAGAGTAGAGTGGAGTACAGTGGAGCACAGTAGAGGTGGAGTACAGTAGAGTACAGTAGAGGTAGAGAACAGTAGAGTACAGTAGAGGTAGAGTACAGTGGAGCACAGTAGAGATAGAGTACAGTGGAGTAGAGTAGAGGTAGAGTACAGTGGAGCACAGTAGAGGTAGAGTACAGTGGAGCACAGCAGAGGTAGAGTACAGTGGATCACAGTAGAGATAGAGTACAGTGGAGTACAGCAGAGCACAGTAGAGGTGGAGTACAGTAGAGTACAGTAGAGATAGAGTACAGTGGAGCACAGTAGAGGTAGAGTAGAGTGGAGTACAGTAGAGGTAGAGTACAGTGGAGCACATTAGAGGTAGAGTACAGTGGAGTACTGTGGAGCACAGTAGAGGTGGAGTACAGTAGAGTATAGTAGAGGTAGACAACAGTAGAGTACAGTAGAGGTAGAGTACAGTGGAGTAGAGTAGAGGTAGAGTACAGTAGAGGTAGAGTACAGTGGAGTAGAGTAGAGATAGAGTACAGTGGAGCACAGTAGAGGTAGAGTACAGTGGAGCACAGCAGAGGTAGAGTACAGTGGATCACAGTAGAGATAGAGTACAGTGGAGTACAGTGGAGCACAGTAGAGGTGGAGTACAGTAGAGTACAGTAGAGATAGAGTACAGTGGAGCACAGTAGAGGTAGAGTAGAGTGGAGTACAGTAGAGGTAGAGTACAGTGGAGTAAAGTAGAGATAGAGTACAATGGAGCACAGTAGAGATAGACTAGAGTGGAGTACAGTAGAGGTAGAGTACAGTGGAGCACAGTAGAGGTAGAGTAGAGTGGATCACAGTAGAGATAGAGTACAGTGGAGTACAGTGGAGCACAGTAGAGGTGGATTACAGTAGAGTACAGTAGAGATAGAGTACAGTGGAGCACAGCAGAGGTAGAGTAGAGTGGAGTACAGTAGAGGTAGAGTACATTGGAGTAAAGTAGAGATAGAGTACAATGGAGCACAGTAGAGATAGACTAGAGTGGAGTACAGTAGAGGTAGAGTACAGTGGAGCACACTAGAGGTAGAGTACAGTGGAGTACAGTGGAGCACAGTAGAGGTGGAGTACAGTAGAGTACAGCAGAGGTAGAGAACAGTGGAGCACAGTAGAGGTAGAGTACAGTGGAGCACAGTAGAGGTAGAGTACAGTGGAGCACAGTAGAGGTAGAGTACAGTGGAGTACAGCGGAGCACAGTAGAGGTAGTGTAGAGTGGAGTACAGTAGAGGTAGAGAACAGTAGAGTAGAGGTAGAGTACATTGGAGTAAAGTAGAGATAGAGTACAATGGAGCACAGTAGAGATAGACTAGAGTGGAGTACAGTAGAGGTAGAGTACAGTGGAGCACAGTAGAGGTAGCGCACAGTGGAGTACAGTAGAGGTAGAGTACAGTGGATTACAGTAGAGGTAGAGTACAGTGCAGTACAGTAGAGGTAGAGTACAGTGGAGCATAGTAGATGTAGAGTACAGTGGAGTACAGCAGAGCACAGTAGAGGTAGAATAGAGTGGAGTGCAGTAGAGGTAGAGTAGTGTGGAGCACAGTATAGGTAGCGCACAGTGGAGTACAGTGGAGCACAGTAGAGGTAGAGTACAGTGGAGTACAGTAGAGGTAGAGTACAGTCGAGTACAGTAGAGGTAGAGTACAGTGGAATACAGTGGAGCAAATTAGAGGTGGAGCACAGTAGAGTACAGTAGAGGTAGAGTACAGTGGAGTACAGTAGAGGTAGAGTACAGTGGAGTACAGTAGAGGTAGAGTACAGTTGAGCACAGTAGAGGTAGAGTACAGTGGAGTACAGTAGAGGCAGAGTACAGTGGAGCACAGTAGAGGTAGAGTAGAGTGGAGTACAGTGGAGCACAGTAGAGATAGAGTACAGTGGAGTAGAGTAGAGGTAGAGTACAGTGGAGCATAGTAGAGGTAGAGTACAGTGGAGCACAGCAGAGGTAGAGTACAGTGGATCACAGTAGAGATAGAGTACAGTGGAGTACAGCGGAGCACAGTAGAGGTGGAGTACAGTAGAGTACAGTAGAGATAGAGTAGAGTGGAGTACAGTAGAGGTAGAGTACAGTGGAGCACATTAGAGGTAGAGTACAGTGGAGTACTGTGGAGCACAGTAGAGGTGGAGTACAGTAGAGTATAGTAGAGGTAGACAACAGTAGAGTACAGTAGAGGTAGAGTACAGTGGAGTAAAGTAGAGGTAGAGTACAGTAGAGGTAGAGTACAGTGGAGTAGAGTAGAGGTAGAGTACAGTGGAGCACAGTAGAGGTAGAGTACAGTGGAGCACAGCAGAGGTAGAGTACAGTGGATCACAGTAGAGATAGAGTACAGTGGAGTACAGTGGAGCACAGTAGAGGTGGAGTACAGTAGAGTACAGTAGAGATAGAGTACAGTGGAGCACAGTAGAGGTAGAGTAGAGTGGAGTACAGTAGAGGTAGAGTACAGTGGAGTAAAGTAGAGATAGAGTACAATGGAGCACAGTAGAGATAGACTAGAGTGGAGTACAGTAGAGGTAGAGTACAGTGGAGCACAGTAGAGGTAGAGTAGAGTGGATCACAGTAGAGATAGAGTACAGTGGAGTACAGTGGAGCACAGTAGAGGTGGATTACAGTAGAGTACAGTAGAGATAGAGTACAGTGGAGCACAGCAGAGGTAGAGTAGAGTGGAGTACAGTAGAGGTAGAGTACATTGGAGTAAAGTAGAGATAGAGTACAATGGAGCACAGTAGAGATAGACTAGAGTGGAGTACAGTAGAGGTAGAGTACAGTGGAGCACAGTAGAGGTAGAGTACAGTGGAGTACAGTGGAGCACAGTAGAGGTGGAGTACAGTAGAGTACAGCAGAGGTAGAGAACAGTGGAGCACAGTAGAGGTAGAGTACAGTGGAGCACAGTAGAGGTAGAGTACAGTGGAGCACAGTAGAGGTAGAGTACAGTGGAGTACAGCGGAGCACAGTAGAGGTAGTGTAGAGTGGAGTACAGTAGAGGTAGAGAACAGTAGAGTAGAGGTAGAGTACATTGGAGTAAAGTAGAGATAGAGTACAATGGAGCACAGTAGAGATAGACTAGAGTGGAGTACAGTAGAGGTAGAGTACAGTGGAGCACAGTAGAGGTAGCGCACAGTGGAGTACAGTAGAGGTAGAGTACAGTGCAGTACAGTAGAGGTAGAGTACAGTGGAGCATAGTAGATGTAGAGTACAGTGGAGTACAGCGGAGCACAGTAGAGGTAGAATAGAGTGGAGTGCAGTAGAGGTAGAGTAGTGTGGAGCACAGTATAGGTAGCGCACAGTGGAGTACAGTGGAGCACAGTAGAGGTAGAGTACAGTGGAGTACAGTAGAGGTAGAGTACAGTCGAGTACAGTAGAGGTAGAGTACAGTGGATTACAGTAGAGGTAGAGTACAGTGCAGTACAGTAGAGGTAGAGTACAGTGGAGCATAGTAGATGTAGAGTACAGTGGAGTACAGCGGAGCACAGTAGAGGTAGAATAGAGTGGAGTGCAGTAGAGGTAGAGTAGTGTGGAGCACAGTATAGGTAGCGCACAGTTGAGTACAGTGGAGCACAGTAGAGGTAGAGTACAGTGGAGTACAGTAGAGGTAGAGTACAGTCGAGTACAGTAGAGGTAGAGTACAGTGGAATACAGTGGAGCAAATTAGAGGTGGAGCACAGTAGAGTACAGTAGAGGTAGAGTACAGTGGAGTACAGTAGAGGTAGAGTACAGTTGAGCACAGTAGAGGTAGAGTACAGTGGAGTACAGTAGAGGCAGAGTACAGTGGAGCACAGTAGAGTTAGAGTAGAGTGGAGTACAGTGGAGCACAGTAGAGGTGGAGTACAGTAGAGTACAGTAGAGGTAGAGAACAGTAGAGTACAGTAGAGGTAGAGTACAGTGGAGCACAGTAGAGATAGAGTACAGTGGAGTAGAGTAGAGGTAGAGTACAGTGGAGCACAGTAGAGGTAGAGTACAGTGGAGCACAGCAGAGGTAGAGTACAGTGGATCACAGTAGAAATAGAGTACAGTGGAGTACAGCGGAGCACAGTAGAGGTGGAGTACAGTAGAGTACAGTAGAGATAGAGTACAGTGGAGCACAGTAGAGGTAAAGTAGAGTGGAGTACAGTAGAGGTAGAGTACAGTGGAGCACATTAGAGGTAGAGTACAGTGGAGTACTGTGGAGCACAGTAGAGGTGGAGTACAGTAGAGTATAGTAGAGGTAGACAACAGTAGAGTACAGTAGAGGTAGAGTACAGTGGAGTAGAGTAGAGGTAGAGTACAGTAGAGGTAGAGTACAGTGGAGTAGAGTAGAGGTAGAGTACAGTGGAGCACAGTAGAGGTAGAGTACAGTGGAGCACAGCAGAGGTAGAGTACAGTGGATCACAGTAGAGATAGAGTACAGTGGAGTACAGTGGAGCACAGTAGAGGTGGAGTACAGTAGAGTACAGTAGAGATAGAGTACAGTGGAGCAGAGTAGAGGTAGAGTAGAGTGGAGTACAGTAGAGGTAGAGTACAGTGGAGTAAAGTAGAGATAGAGTACAATGGAGCACAGTAGAGATAGACTAGAGTGGAGTACAGTAGAGGTAGAGTACAGTGGAGCACAGTAGAGGTAGAGTAGAGTGGATCACAGTAGAGATAGAGTACAGTGGAGTACAGTGGAGCACAGTAGAGGTGGAGTACAGTAGAGTACAGTAGAGATAGAGTACAGTGGAGCACAGCAGAGGTAGAGTAGAGTGGAGTACAGTAGAGGTAGAGTACATTGGAGTAAAGTAGAGATAGAGTACAATGGAGCACAGTAGAGATAGACTAGAGTGGAGTACAGTAGAGGTAGAGTACAGTGGAGCACAGTAGAGGTAGAGTACAGTGGAGTACAGTGGAGCACAGTAGAGGTGGAGTACAGTAGAGTACAGCAGAGGTAGAGAACAGTGGAGCACAGTAGAGGTAGAGTACAGTGGAGCACAGTAGAGGTAGAGTACAGTGGAGCACAGTAGAGGTAGAGTACAGTGGAGTACTGCGGAGCACAGTAGAGGTAGTGTAGAGTGGAGTACAGTAGAGGTAGAGAACAGTAGAGTAGAGGTAGAGTACATTGGAGTAAAGTAGAGATAGAGTACAATGGAGCACAGTAGAGATAGACTACAGTGGAGTACAGTAGAGGTAGAGTACAGTGGAGCACAGTAGAGGTAGCGCACAGTGGAGTACAGTAGAGGTAGAGTACAGTGGATTACAGTAGAGGTAGAGTACAGTGCAGTACAGTAGAGGTAGAGTACAGTGGAGCATAGTAGATGTAGAGTACAGTGGAGTACAGCGGAGCACAGTAGAGGTAGAATAGAGTGGAGTGCAGTAGAGGTAGAGTAGTGTGGAGCACAGTATAGGTAGCGCACAGTGGAGTACAGTGGAGCACAGTAGAAGTAGAGTACAGTGGAGTACAGTAGAGGTAGAGTACAGTCGAGTACAGTAGAGGTAGAGTACAGTGGAATACAGTGGAGCAAATTAGAGGTGGAGCACAGTAGAGTACAGTAGAGGTAGAGTACAGTGGAGTACAGTAGAGGTAGAGTACAGTGGAGTACAGTAGAGGTAGAGTACAGTTGAGCACAGTAGAGGTAGAGTACAGTGGAGTACAGTAGAGGCAGAGTACAGTGGAGCACAGTAGAGGTAGAGTAGAGTGGAGTACAGTGGAGCACAGTAGAGGTGGAGTACAGTAGAGTACAGTAGAGGTAGAGAACAGTAGAGTACAGTAGAGGTAGAGTACAGTGGAGCACAGTAGAGATAGAGTACAGTGGAGTAGAGTAGAGGTAGAGTACAGTGGAGCACAGTAGAGGTAGAGTACAGTGGAGCACAGCAGAGGTAGAGTACAGTGGATCACAGTAGAGATAGAGTACAGTGGAGTACAGCGGAGCACAGTAGAGGTGGAGTACAGTAGAGTACAGTAGAGATAGAGTACAGTGGAGCACAGTAGAGGTAGAGTAGAGTGGAGTAGAGTAGAGGTAGAATACAGTGGAGCACATTAGAGGTAGAGTACAGTGGAGTACAGTGGAGCACAGTAGAGGTGGAGTACAGTAGAGTACAGTAGAGGTAGAGAACAGTAGAGTACAGTAGAGGTAGAGTAGAGTGGAGTAGAGTAGAGGTAGAGTACAGTAGAGGTAGAGTACAGTGGAGTAGAGTAGAGGTAGAGTACAGTGGAGCACAGTAGAGGTAGAGTACAGTGGAGCACAGCAGAGGTAGAGTACAGTGGATCACAGTAGAGATAGAGTTCAGTGGAGTACAGTGGAGCACAGTAGAGGTGGAGTACAGTAGAGTACAGTAGAGATAGAGTACAGTGGAGCACAGTAGAGGTAGAGTAGAGTGGAGTACAGTAGAGGTAGAGTACAGTGGAGCAGAGTAGAGGTAGAGTACAGTGGAGTACAGTAGAGGTAGAGTACAGTGGAGTACAGTGAAGCACAGTAGAGGTAGAGTTCTTTGGAGTACAGTAGAGGTAGAGTACAGTAGAGTACAGTAGAGGTAGAGTACAGTGGAGCACAGTAGAGGTAGAGTAGAGTGGAGTACAGTGGAGCACAGTAGAGGTGGAGTACAGTGGAGTACAGTAGAGGTAGAGTACAGTGGAGCACAGTAGAGGTAGAGTACAGTGGAGCACAGTATAGGTAGAGTAGAGTGGAGTACAGCGGAGCACAGTAGAGGTAGAGTACAGTGGAGTACAGTAGAGGTAGAGTACAGTGGAGCACAGTAGAGGTAGAGTACAGTGGAGCACAGTAGAGGTAGAGTACAGTGGAGTACAGTAGAGGTAGAATACAGTGGAGCACAGTAGAGGTAGAGTACAGTGGAGTACAGTGGAGCACAGTAGAGGTGGAGTACAATAGAGTACAGTTGAGGTAGAGAACAGTAGAGTACAGTAGAGGTAGAGTAAAGTGGAGTAGAGTAGAGGTTGAGTACAGTGGAGCACAGTAGAGGTAGAGTACAGTGGAGCACAGCAGAGGTAGAGTACAGTGGATCAAAGTAGAGATAGAGTACAGTGGAGTACAGTGGAGCACAGTAGAGGTAGAGTACAGTAGAGTACAGTGAAGGACAGTAGAGGTAGAGTTCGGTGGAGTACAGTAGAGGTAGAGTACAGTGGAGTACAGTAGCGGTAGAGTACAGTGGAGTACAGTGGAGCGCATTAGAGGTGGAATACAGTAGAGTACAGTAGAGGTAGAGTACACTGCCCTACAAAGCAAAAAGGCAGTAACTACGCAGAGTGCAGAACAGAGAAAAATGACTTTAAAGTTATCCTGTCATCCAGCCTAAGTAGTTAAAGGTAGATTATTGGACATGTGGCTGTTTTGTGACTTTATATTAGCTTATTCTTTGTACATATCAATCCTCATATTTAATTTGATATTTTACCCCTATTTTGCAGTTACTGTATTTTTGCTTTGTATTACTTACTAAACACGTGGCACCAAACCAAGGAAAAAGGCAGTAAGTACAGATTCTCCAAAGACTATTTTGCCACAACTGGGGCTCTGGGTGTGTTGGATACACTGTATTTGAAATAATTGGAACCATTTGGACAACATTTTTTTTCAACATTTTTGTGTTGTGAAACTAGTGTTGCGGAGCGGGTGTGTTACGGATACGTGGTGTAAATTTTTAGTAATCAAAAATCATGTCTAATTAATTGAAATCATGAAACTTTTATGATAAACTATTATTAAACTAATACAATATTTAAAAAATATTCTATGAATATTACACATAAAATATATTAAAATTCTAACATTATTAATTAGCCTACATTTATTTTAATCATGAAATTAAACAAACATTTTTTGTCAAACAACATGCTGCACAATGAGCTTTACTGTTAAAATTAAAACATTGAATAAAAATTTAGTTTTAATCTTAATTTATTTGTATTAGTGTTAGTATTATTATTACATTGAGACGTTTCTAAATTCTACTGTACAACAGTAATAGGCCTATATTTCTGTCAAGTTAAACAGAACTTTTATTTTGACGGGTTGCCGTGAAGACCTTTGTTTCTGTGTTTATGACATGACGATAGTTTTTCTCAAATGAAGCGGTTAAATGCTCACAAAGTGACTTTAAGAGCGGATCTAGAGTCTGGAGAGTAAGTTCATGCAGTCGTGTCCTCATATGCAAAAAACAGCTCGAGCGTCACACGTGCTTCAGCGCGCGCGTGTGTGTGTGTTAAATGAAACCGCGCGTCGACTGCCCCAGGATTTGTATTTAAATTGTACTATTATTGCAGTTTAATATTCACACAGTAGTCTATCACGATTTAATTTCAAGTGTACTGAACTGCTATATCGCGAAAATCATAGTAACCGCTACATGGAGCTCTTGCACCTTTTTTTTTCTTTCTGGAATATTTTTTTCATTCTTTCAGGGGAGGGGGGTAGTTTGGTAGGGGAACAATTTGGGGAAGTTAGAAGGGTGAAATCGCAAATGTTAAAATCGTCCCGGGAGGATGCCCGAAAATCAGCTGTGTGTTCACCATGGCAACAGTAACTACACTGCGCAGAAACACGGTTATTTTTTGTTAGGTAAAACATAACAAGAACACAGTAATGGATGTTACTGTACTCTTGCTTTGTTTCACTAGGGCTTTTTGCAGTTACTGTACAAACGACCACCATTTTTCTCCAAAACGACACACATTTGAGATAAGATGTTTTGTCACATAACAAGGGATGCCTTGAATGTCATGAAAATGATAATAACTCATTTTTGACAAAAAATGCAGTTACTGCCTTTTTGCTTTGTAGGGCAGCACAGTGGAGTACAGTAGAGGTAGAGTACAGTGGAGTACAGTAGAGGTTGAGTACAGTGGAGCACAGTAGAGGTAGAGTACAGTGGAGTACAGCGAAGCACAGTAGAGGTAGAATAGAGTGGAGTACAGTAGAGGTAGAGTAGTGTGGAGCACAGTAGAGGTAGAGTACAGTGGAGCACAGTAGAGGTAGAGTACAGTGGAGAACAGTAGAGGTAGAGTACAGTGGAGTACAGTAGAGGTAGAGTACAGTGGTGCACAGTAGAAGTAGAGTACAGTGGAGTACATTGGAGCACAGTAGAGGTGGAGTACAGTAGAGTACAGTAGAGGTAGAGAACAGTCGAGTACAGTAGAGGTAGAGTACAGTGGAGTAGATTAGAGGTAGAGTACAGTGGAGCACAGTAGAGGTAGAGTACAGTGGAGCACAGCAGAGGTAGAGTACAGTGGATCACAGTAGAGATAGAGTACAGTGGAGTACAGCGGAGCACAGTAGAGGTGGAGTACAGTAGAGTACAGTAGAGATAGAGTACAGTGGAGCACAGTAGAGGTAGAGTAGAGTGGAGTACAGTAGAGGTAGAGTACAGTGGAGCACATTAGAGGTAGAGTACAGTGGAGTACAGTAGAGGTAGAGTACAGTGGAGCACAGTAGAGGTAGAGTACAGTGGATTACAGTGGAGCACAGTAGAGGTGGAGTACAGTAGAGTACAGTAGAGGTAGAGTACAGTAGAGTACAGTAGAGGTAGAGTACAGTGGAGCACAGTAGAGGTAGAGTACAGTGGAGTACAGTAGAGGTAGAGTACAGTGGAGCACAGTAGAGGTAGAGTAGAGTGGAGTACAGTAGAGGTAGAGTACAGTGGAGCACAGTAGAGGTAGCGTACAGTGGAGTACAGTAGAGGTAGAGTAGAGTGGAGTACAGTAGAGGTAGAGTACATTGGAGCACATTAGAGGTAGAGTACAGTGGAGTACAGTAGAGGTAGAGTACAGTGGAGCACAGTAGAGGTAGAGTACAGTGGAGTACAGTGGAGCACAGTAGAGGTGGAGTAAAGTAGAGTACAGTAGAGGTAGAGTACAGTAGAGTACAGTAGAGGTAGAGTACAGTGGAGCACAGTAGAGGTAGAGTACAGTGGAGTACAGTAGAGGTAGAGTACAGTGGAGCACAGTAGAGGTAGAGTAGAGTGGAGTACAGTAGAGGTAGAGTACAGTGGAGCACAGTAGAGGTAGCGTACAGTGGAGTACAGTAGAGGTAGAGTAGAGTGGAGTACAGAAGAGGTAGAGTACAGTGGAGCACAGTAGAGGTAGCGTACAGTGGAGTACAGTAGAGGTAGAGTAGAGTGGAGCACAGTAGAGGTAGCGTACCGTTGATTACAGTAGAGGTAGAGTACAGTGGAGTACAGAAGAGGTAGAGTACAGTGTAGCACAGTAGAGGTAGAGTGAAGTGGAGTACAGTAGAGGTAGAGTACAGTGGAGCACAGTAGAGTTAGAGTAGAGTGGAGTACAGTAGAGGTAGAGTACAGTGGAGCACAGTAGAGGTAGAGTACAGTGGAGTACAGTAGAGGTAGAGTACAGTGGAGCACAGCAGAGGTAGAGTACAGTGGATCACAGTAGAGATAGAGTACAGTGGAGTACAGCGGAGCACAGTAGAGGTGGAGTACAGTAGAGTACAGTAGAGATAGAGTACAGTGGAGCACAGTAGAGGTAGAGTAGAGTGGAGTACAGTAGAGGTAGAGTACAGTGGAGCACATTAGAGGTAGAGTACAGTGGAGTACAGTAGAGGTAGAGTACAGTGGAGCACAGTAGAGGTAGAGTACAGTGGAGTACAGTGGAGCACAGTAGAGGTGGAGTACAGTAGAGTACAGTAGAGGTAGAGTACAGTAGAGTACAGTAGAGGTAGAGTACAGTGGAGCACAGTAGAGGTAGAGTACAGTGGAGTACAGTAGAGGTAGAGTACAGTGGAGCACAGTAGAGGTAGAGTAGAGTGGAGTACAGTAGAGGTAGAGTACAGTGGAGCACAGTAGAGGTAGCGTACAGTGGAGTACAGTAGAGGTAGAGTAGAGTGGAGTACAGTAGAGGTAGAGTACATTGGAGCACATTAGAGGTAGAGTACAGTGGAGTACAGTAGAGGTAGAGTACAGTGGAGCACAGTAGAGGTAGAGTACAGTGGAGTACAGTGGAGCACAGTAGAGGTGGAGTACAGTAGAGTACAGTAGAGGTAGAGAACAGTCGAGTACAGTAGAGGTAGAGTACAGTGGAGTAGATTAGAGGTAGAGTACAGTGGAGCACAGTAGAGGTAGAGTACAGTGGAGCACAGCAGAGGTAGAGTACAGTGGATCACAGTAGAGATAGAGTACAGTGGAGTACAGCGGAGCACAGTAGAGGTGGAGTACAGTAGAGTACAGTAGAGATAGAGTACAGTGGAGCACAGTAGAGGTAGAGTAGAGTGGAGTACAGTAGAGGTAGACTACAGTGGAGCACACTAGAGGTAGAGTACAGTGGAGTACAGTAGAGGTAGAGTACAGTGGAGCACAGTAGAGGTAGAGTACAGTGGAGTACAGTGGAGCACAGTAGAGGTGGAGTACAGTAGAGTACAGTAGAGGTAGAGTACAGTAGAGTACAGTAGAGGTAGAGTACAGTGGAGCACAGTAGAGGTAGAGTACAGTGGAGTACAGTAGAGGTAGAGTACAGTGGAGCACAGTAGAGGTAGAGTAGAGTGGAGTACAGTAGAGGTAGAGTACAGTGGAGCACAGTAGAGGTAGCGTACAGTGGAGTACAGTAGAGGTAGAGTAGAGTGGAGTACAGTAGAGGTAGAGTACATTGGAGCACATTAGAGGTAGAGTACAGTGGAGTACAGTAGAGGTAGAATACAGTGGAGCACAGTAGAGGTAGAGTACAGTGGAGTACAGTGGAGCACAGTAGAGGTGGAGTACAGTAGAGTACAGTAGAGGTAGAGTACAGTAGAGTACAGTAGAGGTAGAGTACAGTGGAGCACAGTAGAGGTAGAGTACAGTGGAGTACAGTAGAGGTAGAGTACAGTGGAGCACAGTAGAGGTAGAGTAGAGTGGAGTACAGTAGAGGTAGAGTACAGTGGAGCACAGTAGAGGTAGCGTACAGTGGAGTACAGTAGAGGTAGAGTAGAATGGAATACAGTAGAGGTAGAGTACAGTGGAGCACAGTAGAGGTAGCGTACAGTGGAGTACAGTAGAGGTAGAGTAGAGTGGAGCACAGTAGAGGTAGCGTACCGTTGATTACAGTAGAGGTAGAGTACAGTGGAGTACAGAAGAGGTAGAGTACAGTGTAGCACAGTAGAGGTAGAGTGAAGTGGAGTACAGTAGAGGTAGAGTACAGTGGATCACAGTAGAGTTAGAGTAGAGTGGAGTACAGTAGAGGTAGAGTACAGTGGAGCACAGTAGAGGTAGAGTACAGTGGAGTACAGTAGAGGTAGAGTACAGTGGAGTACAGTGGAGCACAGTAGAGGTGGAGTACAATAGAGTACAGTTGAGGTAGAGAACAGTAGAGTACAGTAGAGGTAGAGTACAGTGGAGTACAGTGAAGCACAGTAGAGGTGGATTAAAATAGAGTACAGTAGAGGTAGAGAACAGTAGAGTAGAGGTAGAGTACATTGGAGTACAGTAGAGATAAAGTACAATGGAGCACAGTAGAGATAGACTAGAGTGGAGTACAGTAGAGGTAGAGTACAGTGGAGCACAGTAGAGGTAGAGTACAGTGGAGTACAGTGGAGCACAGTAGAGGTGGAGTACAGTAGAGTACAGTAGAGCTAGAGAACAGTGGAGCACACTAGAGGTAGAGTACAGTGGAGCACAGTAGAGGTAGAGTACAGTGGAGCACAGTAGAGGTAGAGTACAGTGGAGCACAGTAGAGGTAGAGTACAGTGGAGTACAGCGGAGCACAGTAGAGGTGGAGTACAGTAGAGTACAGTAGAGATAGAGTACAGTGGAGGACAGTAGAGGTAGAGTAGAGTGGAGTACAGTAGAGGTAGAGTACAGTGGAGCATAGTAGATGTAGAGTACAGTGGAGTACAGCGGAGCACAGTAGAGGTAGAATAGAGTGGAGTGCAGTAGAGGTAGAGTAGTGTGGAGCACAGTGTAGGTAGCGCACAGTGGAGTACAGTGGAGCATAGTAGAGGTAGAGTACAGTGGAGTACAGTAGAGGTAGAGTACAGTCGAGTACAGTAGAGGTAGAGTACAGTGGAATACAGTGGAGCAAATTAGAGGTGGAGCACAGTAGAGTACAGTAGAGGTAGAGTACAGTGGAGTACAGTAGAGGTAGAGTACAGTGGAGTACAGTAGAGGTAGAGTACAGTTGAGCACAGTAGAGGTAGAGTACAGTGGAGTACAGTAGAGGCAGAGTACAGTGGAGCACAGTAGAGGTAGAGTAGAGTGGAGTACAGTGGAGCACAGTAGAGGTGGAGTACAGTAGAGTACAGTAGAGGTAGAGAACAGTAGAGTACAGTAGAGGTAGAGTACAGTGGAGCACAGTAGAGATAGAGTACAGTGGAGTAGAGTAGAGGTAGAGTACAGTGGAGCACAGTAGAGGTAGAGTACAGTGGAGCACAGCAGAGGTAGAGTACAGTGGATCACAGTAGAGATAGAGTACAGTGGAGTACAGCGGAGCACAGTAGAGGTGGAGTACAGTAGAGTACAGTAGAGATAGAGTACAGTGGAGCACAGTAGAGGTAGAGTAGAGTGGAGTACAGTAGAGGTAGAGTACAGTGGAGCACATTAGAGGTAGAGTACAGTGGAGTACAGTGGAGCACAGTAGAGGTGGAGTACAGTAGAGTACAGTAGAGGTAGAGAACAGTAGAGTACAGTAGAGGTAGAGTACAGTGGAGTAGAGTAGAGGTAGAGTACAGTAGAGGTAGAGTACAGTGGAGTAGAGTAGAGGTAGAGTACAGTGGAGCACAGTAGTGGTAGAGTACAGTGGAGCACAGCAGAGGTAGAGTACAGTGGATCACAGTAGAGATAGAGTACAGTGGAGTACAGTGGAGCACAGTAGAGGTGGAGTACAGTAGAGTACAGTAGAGATAGAGTACAGTGGAGCACAGTAGAGGTAGAGTAGAGTGGAGTACAGTAGAGGTAGAGTACAGTGGAGCACATTAGAGGTAGAGTACAGTGGAGTACAGTAGAGGTAGAGTACAGTGGAGCACATTAGAGGTAGAGTACAGTGGAGTACAATAGAGGTAGAGTACAGTGGAGTACAGTGAAGCACAGTAGAGGTAGAGTTCTTTGGAGTACAGTAGAGGTAGAGTACAGTAGAGTACAGTAGAGGTAGAGTACAGTGGAGCACAGTAGAGGTAGAGTAGAGTGGAGTACAGTGGAGCACAGTAGAGGTGGAGTACAGTGGAGTACAGTAGAGGTAGAGTACAGTGGAGCACAGTAGAGGTAGAGTACAGTGGAGCACAGTATAGGTAGAGTAGAGTGGAGTACAGCGGAGCACAGTAGAGGTAGAGTACAGTGGAGTACAGTAGAGGTAGAGTACAGTGGAGCACAGTAGAGGTAGAGTACAGTGGAGCACAGTAGAGGTAGAGTACAGTGGAGTACAGTAGAGGTAGAATACAGTGGAGCACAGTAGAGGTAGAATACAGTGGAGTACAGTGGAGCACAGTAGAGGTGGAGTACAATAGAGTAACGTTGAGGTAGAGAACAGTAGAGTACAGTAGAGGTAGAGTAAAGTGGAGTAGAGTAGAGGTTGAGTACAGTGGAGCACAGTAGAGGTAGAGTACAGTGGAGCACAGCAGAGGTAGAGTACAGTGGATCAAAGTAGAGATAGAGTACAGTGGAGTACAGTGGAGCACAGTAGAGGTAGAGTACAGTAGAGTACAGTGAAGGACAGTAGAGGTAGAGTTCGGTGGAGTACAGTAGAGGTAGAGTACAGTGGAGTACAGTAGCGGTAGAGTACAGTGGAGTACAGTGGAGCGCATTAGAGGTGGAGTACAGTAGAGTACAGTAGAGGTAGAGTACAGTGGAGTACAGTAGAGGTAGAGTACAGTGGAGTACAGTAGAGGTTGAGTACAGTGGAGCACAGTAGAGGTAGAGTACAGTGGAGTACAGTAGAGGTTGAGTACAGTGGAGCACAGTAGAGGTAGAGTACAGTGGAGTACAGTAGAGGTTGAGTACAGTGGAGCACAGTAGAGGTAGAGTACAGTGGAGCACAGTAGAGGTAGAGTACAGTGGAGTACAGTGGAGCACAGTAGAGGTGGAGTACAGTAGAGTACAGTAGAGCTAGAGAACAGTGGAGCACACTAGAGGTAGAGTACAGTGGAGCACAGTAGAGGTAGAGTACAGTGGAGCACAGTAGAGGTAGAGTACAGTGGAGCACAGTAGAGGTAGAGTACAGTGGAGTACAGCGGAGCACAGTAGAGGTGGAGTACAGTAGAGTACAGTAGAGATAGAGTACAGTGGAGGACAATAGAGGTAGAGTAGAGTGGAGTACAGTAGAGGTAGAGTACAGTGGAGCATAGTAGATGTAGAGTACAGTGGAGTACAGCGGAGCACAGTAGAGGTAGAATAGAGTGGAGTGCAGTAGAGGTAGAGTAGTGTGGAGCACAGTGTAGGTAGCGCACAGTGGAGTACAGTGGAGCACAGTAGAGGTAGAGTACAGTGGAGTACAGTAGAGGTAGAGTACAGTCGAGTACAGTAGAGGTAGAGTACAGTGGAATACAGTGGAGCAAATTAGAGGTGGAGCACAGTAGAGTACAGTAGAGGTAGAGTACAGTGGAGTACAGTAGAGGTAGAGTACAGTGGAGTACAGTAGAGGTAGAGTACAGTTGAGCACAGTAGAGGTAGAGTACAGTGGAGTACAGTAGAGGCAGAGTACAGTGGAGCACAGTAGAGGTAGAGTAGAGTGGAGTACAGTGGAGCACAGTAGAGGTGGAGTACAGTAGAGTACAGTAGAGGTAGAGAACAGTAGAGTACAGTAGAGGTAGAGTACAGTGGAGCACAGTAGAGATAGAGTACAGTGGAGTAGAGTAGAGGTAGAGTACAGTGGAGCACAGTAGAAGTAGAGTACAGTGGAGCACAGCAGAGGTAGAGTACAGTGGATCACAGTAGAGATAGAGTACAGTGGAGTACAGCGGAGCACAGTAGAGGTGGAGTACAGTAGAGTACAGTAGAGATAGAGTACAGTGGAGCACAGTAGAGGTAGAGTAGAGTGGAGTACAGTAGAGGTAGAGTACAGTGGAGCACATTAGAGGTAGAGTACAGTGGAGTACAGTGGAGCACAGTAGAGGTGGAGTACAGTAGAGTACAGTAGAGGTAGAGAACAGTAGAGTACAGTAGAGGTAGAGTACAGTGGAGTAGAGTAGAGGTAGAGTACAGTAGAGGTAGAGTACAGTGGAGTAGAGTAGAGGTAGAGTACAGTGGAGCACAGTAGAGGTAGAGTACAGTGGAGCACAGCAGAGGTAGAGTACAGTGGATCACAGTAGAGATAGAGTACAGTGGAGTACAGTGGAGCACAGTAGAGGTGGAGTACAGTAGAGTACAGTAGAGATAGAGTACAGTGGAGCACAGTAGAGGTAGAGTAGAGTGGAGTACAGTAGAGGTAGAGTACAGTGGAGCACATTAGAGGTAGAGTACAGTGGAGTACAGTAGAGGTAGAGTACAGTGGAGCAGAGTAGAGGTAGAGTACAGTGGAGTACAGTAGAGGTAGAGTACAGTGGAGCACAGTAGAGGTAGAGTACAGTGGAGCACAACAGAGGTAGAGTACAGTGGATCACAGTAGAGATAGAGTACAGTGGAGCACAGTAGAGGTAGAGTACAGTGGAGCACAGTAGAGGTAGAGTACAGTGGAGTACAGTAGAGGTAGAATACAGTGGAGCACAGTAGAGGTAGAGTACAGTGGAGTACAGTGGAGCACAGTAGAGGTGGAGTACTGTGGAGTACAGCGGAGCACAGTAGAGGTG
This sequence comes from Tiaroga cobitis, assembly GCA_030578255.1. NCBI lineage: Eukaryota > Metazoa > Chordata > Actinopteri > Cypriniformes > Leuciscidae > Tiaroga > Tiaroga cobitis. Next base: position 36,441,014 of record CM060604.1, read on the forward strand.
GAGTACAGTAGAGTACAGTAGAGATAGAGTACAGTGGAGCACAGTAGAGGTAGAGTAGAGTGGAGTACAGTAGAGGTAGAGTACAGTGGAGCACATTAGAGGTAGAGTACAGTGGATCACAGTAGAGATAGAGTACAGTGGAGTACAGCGGAGCACAGTAGAGGTGGAGTACAGTAGAGTACAGTAGAGATAGAGTACAGTGGAGCACAGTAGAGGTAGAGTAGAGTGGAGTACAGTAGAGGTAGAGTACAGTGGAGCACATTAGAGGTAGAGTACAGTGGAGTACAGTGGAGCACAGTAGAGGTGGAGTACAGTAGAGTACAGTAGAGGTAGAGAACAGTAGAGTACAGTAGAGGTAGAGTACAGTGGAGTAGAGTAGAGGTAGAGTACAGTAGAGGTAGAGTACAGTGGAGTAGAGTAGAGGTAGAGTACAGTGGAGCACAGTAGTGGTAGAGTACAGTGGAGCACAGCAGAGGTAGAGTACAGTGGATCACAGTAGAGATAGAGTACAGTGGAGTACAGTGGAGCACAGTAGAGGTGGAGTACAGTAGAGTACAGTAGAGATAGAGTACAGTGGAGCACAGTAGAGGTAGAGTAGAGTGGAGTACAGTAGAGGTAGAGTACAGTGGAGCACATTAGAGGTAGAGTACAGTGGAGTACAGTAGAGGTAGAGTACAGTGGAGCACATTAGAGGTAGAGTACAGTGGAGTACAATAGAGGTAGAGTACAGTGGAGTACAGTGAAGCACAGTAGAGGTAGAGTTCTTTGGAGTACAGTAGAGGTAGAGTACAGTAGAGTACAGTAGAGGTAGAGTACAGTGGAGCACAGTAGAGGTAGAGTAGAGTGGAGTACAGTGGAGCACAGTAGAGGTGGAGTACAGTGGAGTACAGTAGAGGTAGAGTACAGTGGAGCACAGTAGAGGTAGAGTACAGTGGAGCACAGTATAGGTAGAGTAGAGTGGAGTACAGCGGAGCACAGTAGAGGTAGAGTACAGTGGAGTACAGTAGAGGTAGAGTACAGTGGAGCACAGTAGAGGTAGAGTACAGTGGAGCACAGTAGAGGTAGAGTACAGTGGAGTACAGTAGAGGTAGAATACAGTGGAGCACAGTAGAGGTAGAATACAGTGGAGTACAGTGGAGCACAGTAGAGGTGGAGTACAATAGAGTAACGTTGAGGTAGAGAACAGTAGAGTACAGTAGAGGTAGAGTAAAGTGGAGTAGAGTAGAGGTTGAGTACAGTGGAGCACAGTAGAGGTAGAGTACAGTGGAGCACAGCAGAGGTAGAGTACAGTGGATCAAAGTAGAGATAGAGTACAGTGGAGTACAGTGGAGCACAGTAGAGGTAGAGTACAGTAGAGTACAGTGAAGGACAGTAGAGGTAGAGTTCGGTGGAGTACAGTAGAGGTAGAGTACAGTGGAGTACAGTAGCGGTAGAGTACAGTGGAGTACAGTGGAGCGCATTAGAGGTGGAGTACAGTAGAGTACAGTAGAGGTAGAGTACAGTGGAGTACAGTAGAGGTAGAGTACAGTGGAGTACAGTAGAGGTTGAGTACAGTGGAGCACAGTAGAGGTAGAGTACAGTGGAGTACAGTAGAGGTTGAGTACAGTGGAGCACAGTAGAGGTAGAGTACAGTGGAGTACAGTAGAGGTTGAGTACAGTGGAGCACAGTAGAGGTAGAGTACAGTGGAGCACAGTAGAGGTAGAGTACAGTGGAGTACAGTGGAGCACAGTAGAGGTGGAGTACAGTAGAGTACAGTAGAGCTAGAGAACAGTGGAGCACACTAGAGGTAGAGTACAGTGGAGCACAGTAGAGGTAGAGTACAGTGGAGCACAGTAGAGGTAGAGTACAGTGGAGCACAGTAGAGGTAGAGTACAGTGGAGTACAGCGGAGCACAGTAGAGGTGGAGTACAGTAGAGTACAGTAGAGATAGAGTACAGTGGAGGACAATAGAGGTAGAGTAGAGTGGAGTACAGTAGAGGTAGAGTACAGTGGAGCATAGTAGATGTAGAGTACAGTGGAGTACAGCGGAGCACAGTAGAGGTAGAATAGAGTGGAGTGCAGTAGAGGTAGAGTAGTGTGGAGCACAGTGTAGGTAGCGCACAGTGGAGTACAGTGGAGCACAGTAGAGGTAGAGTACAGTGGAGTACAGTAGAGGTAGAGTACAGTCGAGTACAGTAGAGGTAGAGTACAGTGGAATACAGTGGAGCAAATTAGAGGTGGAGCACAGTAGAGTACAGTAGAGGTAGAGTACAGTGGAGTACAGTAGAGGTAGAGTACAGTGGAGTACAGTAGAGGTAGAGTACAGTTGAGCACAGTAGAGGTAGAGTACAGTGGAGTACAGTAGAGGCAGAGTACAGTGGAGCACAGTAGAGGTAGAGTAGAGTGGAGTACAGTGGAGCACAGTAGAGGTGGAGTACAGTAGAGTACAGTAGAGGTAGAGAACAGTAGAGTACAGTAGAGGTAGAGTACAGTGGAGCACAGTAGAGATAGAGTACAGTGGAGTAGAGTAGAGGTAGAGTACAGTGGAGCACAGTAGAAGTAGAGTACAGTGGAGCACAGCAGAGGTAGAGTACAGTGGATCACAGTAGAGATAGAGTACAGTGGAGTACAGCGGAGCACAGTAGAGGTGGAGTACAGTAGAGTACAGTAGAGATAGAGTACAGTGGAGCACAGTAGAGGTAGAGTAGAGTGGAGTACAGTAGAGGTAGAGTACAGTGGAGCACATTAGAGGTAGAGTACAGTGGAGTACAGTGGAGCACAGTAGAGGTGGAGTACAGTAGAGTACAGTAGAGGTAGAGAACAGTAGAGTACAGTAGAGGTAGAGTACAGTGGAGTAGAGTAGAGGTAGAGTACAGTAGAGGTAGAGTACAGTGGAGTAGAGTAGAGGTAGAGTACAGTGGAGCACAGTAGAGGTAGAGTACAGTGGAGCACAGCAGAGGTAGAGTACAGTGGATCACAGTAGAGATAGAGTACAGTGGAGTACAGTGGAGCACAGTAGAGGTGGAGTACAGTAGAGTACAGTAGAGATAGAGTACAGTGGAGCACAGTAGAGGTAGAGTAGAGTGGAGTACAGTAGAGGTAGAGTACAGTGGAGCACATTAGAGGTAGAGTACAGTGGAGTACAGTAGAGGTAGAGTACAGTGGAGCAGAGTAGAGGTAGAGTACAGTGGAGTACAGTAGAGGTAGAGTACAGTGGAGCACAGTAGAGGTAGAGTACAGTGGAGCACAACAGAGGTAGAGTACAGTGGATCACAGTAGAGATAGAGTACAGTGGAGCACAGTAGAGGTAGAGTACAGTGGAGCACAGTAGAGGTAGAGTACAGTGGAGTACAGTAGAGGTAGAATACAGTGGAGCACAGTAGAGGTAGAGTACAGTGGAGTACAGTGGAGCACAGTAGAGGTGGAGTACTGTGGAGCACAGTAGAGATAGAGTACAGTGGAGTAGAGTAGAGGTAGAGTACAGTGGAGCACAGTAGAGGTAGAGTACAGTGGAGCACAGCAGAGGTAGAGTACAGTGGATCACAGTAGAGATAGAGTACAGTGGAGTACAGCGGAGCACAGTAGAGGTGGAGTACAGTAGAGTACAGTAGAGATAGAGTACAGTGGAGCACAGTAGAGGTAGAGTAGAGTGGAGTACAGTAGAGGTAGAGTACAGTGGAGCATATTAGAGGTAGAGTACAGTGGAGTACAGTGGAGTACAGTAGAGGTAGAGTACAGTGGAGTACAGAAGAGGTAGAGTACAGTGGAGCACAGTAGAGGTAGAGTAGAGTGGAGTACAGTAGAGGTAGAGTACAGTGGAGCACAGTAGAGTTAGAGTAGAGTGGAGTACAGTAGAGGTAGAGTACAGTGGAGCACAGTAGAGGTAGAGTAGAGTGGAGTACAGTAGAGGTAGAGTACAGTGGAGCACAGTAGAGGTAGCGTACAGTGGAGTACAGTAGAGGTAGAGTAGAGTGGAGTACAGTAGAGGTAGAGTAGAGTGGAGCACAGTAGAGGTAGCGTACCGTTGATTACAGTAGAGGTAGAGTACAGTGGAGTACAGAAGAGGTAGAGTACAGTTTAGCACAGTAGAGGTAGAGTGAAGTGGAGTACAGTAGAGGTAGAGTACAGTGGAGCACAGTAGAGTTAGAGTAGAGTGGAGTACAGTAGAGGTAGAGTACAGTGGAGCACAGTAGAGGTAGAGTACAGTGGAGTACAGTAGAGGTAGAGTACAGTGGAGCACAGTAGAGGTAGAGTACAGTGGAGTACAGTGAAGCACAGTAGAGGTGGATTACAATAGAGTACAGTAGAGGTAGAGAACAGTAGAGTAGAGGTAGAGTACATTGGAGTACAGTAGAGATAGAGTACAATGGAGCACAGTAGAGATAGACTAGAGTGGAGTACAGTAGAGGTAGAGTACAGTGGAGCACAGTAGAGGTAGAGTACAGTGGAGTACAGTGGAGCACAGTAGAGGTGGAGTACAGTAGAGTACAGTAGAGCTAGAGAACAGTGGAGCACACTAGAGGTAGAGTACAGTGGAGCACAGTAGAGGTAGAGTACAGTGGAGCAGAGTAGAGGTAGAGTACAGTGGAGCACAGTAGAGGTAGAGTACAGTGGAGTACAGCGGAGCACAGTAGAGGTGGAGTACAGTAGAGTACAGTAGAGATAGAGTACAGTGGAGGACAGTAGAGGTAGAGTAGAGTGGAGTACAGTAGAGGTAGAGTACAGTGGAGCATAGTAGATGTAGAGTACAGTGGAGTACAGCGGAGCACAGTAGAGGTAGAATAGAGTGGAGTGCAGTAGAGGTAGAGTAGTGTGGAGCACAGTATAGGTAGCGCACAGTGGAGTACAGTGGAGCACAGTAGAGGTAGAGTACAGTGGAGTACAGTAGAGGTAGAGTACAGTCGAGTACAGTAGAGGTAGAGTACAGTGGAATACAGTGGAGCAAATTAGAGGTGGAGCACAGTAGAGGTAGAGTACAGTGGAATACAGTGGAGCAAATTAGAGGTAGAGCACAGTAGAGTACAGTAGAGGTAGAGTACAGTGGAGTACAGTAGAGGTAGAGTACAGTGGAGTACAGTAGAGGTAGAGTACAGTTGAGCACAGTAGAGGTATAGTACAGTGGAGTACAGTAGAGGCAGAGTACAGTGGAGCACAGTAGAGGTAGAGTAGAGTGGAGTACAGTGGAGCACAGTAGAGGTGGAGTACAGTAGAGTACAGTAGAGGTAGAGAACAGTAGAGTACAGTAGAGGTAGAGTACAGTGGAGCACAGTAGAGATAGAGTACAGTGGAGTAGAGTAGAGGTAGAGTACAGTGGAGCACAGTAGAGGTAGAGTACAGTGGAGCACAGCAGAGGTAGAGTACAGTGGATCACAGTAGAGATAGAGTACAGTGGAGTACAGCGGAGCACAGTAGAGGTGGAGTACAGTAGAGTACAGTAGAGATAGAGTACAGTGGAGCACAGTAGAGGTAGAGTAGAGTGGAGTACAGTAGAGGTAGAGTACAGTGGAGCACATTAGAGGTAGAGTACAGTGGAGTACAGTGGAGCACAGTAGAGGTGGAGTACAGTAGAGTACAGTAGAGGTAGAGAACAGTAGAGTACAGTAGAGGTAGAGTACAGTGGAGTAGAGTAGAGGTAGAGTACAGTAGAGGTAGAGTACAGTGGAGTAGAGTAGAGTAGAGGTAGAGTACAGTGGAGCACAGTAGAGGTAGAGTACAGTGGAGCACAGCAGAGGTAGAGTACAGTGGATCACAGTAGAGATAGAGTACAGTGGAGTACAGTGGAGCACAGTAGAGGTGGAGTACAGTAGAGTACAGTAGAGATAGAGTACAGTGGAGCACAGTAGAGGTAGAGTAGAGTGGAGTACAGTAGAGGTAGAGTACAGTGGAGCACATTAGAGGTAGAGTACAGTGGAGTACAGTAGAGGTAGAGTACAGTGGAGCAGAGTAGAGGTAGAGTACAGTGGAGTACAGTAGAGGTAGAGTACAGTGGAGTACAGTGAAGCACAGTAGAGGTAGAGTTCTTTGGAGTACAGTAGAGGTAGAGTACAGTAGAGTACAGTAGAGGTAGAGTAGAGTGGAGCACAGTAGAGGTAGAGTAGAGTGGAGTACAGTGGAGCACAGTAGAGGTGGAGTACAGTGGAGTACAGTAGAGGTAGAGTACAGTGGAGCACAGTAGAGGTAGAGTACAGTGGAGCACAGTATAGGTAGAGTAGAGTGGAGTACAGCGGAGCACAGTAGAGGTAGAGTACAGTGGAGTACAGTAGAGGTAGAGTACAGTGGAGCACAGTAGAGGTAGAGTACAGTGGAGCACAGTAGAGGTAGAGTACAGTGTAGTACAGTAGAGGTAGAATACAGTGGAACACAGTAGAGGTAGAGTACAGTGGAGTACACTGGAGCACAGTAGAGGTGGAGTACAGTAGAGTACAGTAGAGGTAGAGTACAGTAGAGTACAGTAGAGGTAGAGTACAGTGGAGCACAGTAGAGGTAGAGTACAGTGGAGTACAGTAGAGGTAGAGTACAGTGGAGCACAGTAGAGGTAGAGTAGAGTGGAGTACAGTAGAGGTAGAGTACAGTGGAGCACAGTAGAGGTAGCGTACAGTGGAGTACAGTAGAGGTAGAGTAGAGTGGAGTACAGTAGAGGTAGAGTACAGTGGAGCACAGTAGAGGTAGAGTACAGTGGAGTACAGTAGAGGTAGAGTAGAGTGGAGCACAGTAGAGGTAGCGTACCGTTGATTACAGTAGAGGTAGAGTACAGTGGAGTACAGAAGAGGTAGAGTACAGTGTAGCACAGATGAGGTAGAGTGAAGTGGAGTACAGTAGAGGTAGAGTACAGTGGAGCACAGTAGAGTTAGAGTAGAGTGGAGTACAGTAGAGGTAGAGTACAGTGGAGCACAGTAGAGGTAGAGTACAGTGGAGTACAGTAGAGGTAGAGTACAGTGGAGCACAGTAGAGGTAGAGTACAGTGGAGTACAGTGAAGCACAGTAGAGGTGGATTACAATAGAGTACAGTTGAGGTAGAGAACAGTAGAGTAGAGGTAGAGTACATTGGAGTACAGTAGAGATAGAGTACAATGGAGCACAGTAGAGATAGACTAGAGTGGAGTACAGTAGAGGTAGAGTACAGTGGAGCACAGTAGAGGTAGAGTACAGTGGAGTACAGTGGAGCACAGTAGAGGTGGAGTACAGTAGAGTACAGTAGAGCTAGAGAACAGTGGAGCACACTAGAGGTAGAGTACAGTGGAGCACAGTAGAGGTAGAGTACAGTGGAGCACAGTAGAGGTAGAGTACAGTGGAGCACAGTAGAGGTAGAGTACAGTGGAGTACAGCGGAGCACAGTAGAGGTGGAGTACAGTAGAGTACAGTAGAGATAGAGTACAGTGGAGGACAGTAGAGGTAGAGTAGAGTGGAGTACAGTAGAGGTAGAGTACAGTGGAGCACAGTAGAGGTAGCGTACAGTGGAGTACAGTGGAGCAGAGTAGAGGTAGAGTACAGTGGAGTACAGCAGAGGTAGAGTACAGTGGAGTGAAGCAGAGGTAGAGTACAGTGGAGTACAGTGGAGCACAGTAGAGGTGGAGTACAGTAGAGTACAGTAGAGGTAGAGAACAGTAGAGTACAGTAGAGGTAGAGTACAGTGGAGTACAGTAGAGGTAGCGTACAGTGGAGTACAGTAGAGGTAGAGTACAGTTGAGCAGGGTAGAGGTAGCGTACCGTGGAGTACAGTAGAGGTAGAGTACAGTGGAGTACAGAAGAGGTAGAGTACAGTGGAGCACAGTAGAGGTAGCGTACAGTGGAGCACAGTAGAGTTAGAGTAGAGTGGAGTACAGTAGAGGTAGAGTAGAGTGGAGTACAGTAGAGGTAGAGTACAGTGGAGCACAGTAGAGGTAGCGTACAGTGGAGTACAGTAGAGGTAGAGTACAGTTGAGCAGGGTAGAGGTAGCGTACCGTGGAGTACAGTAGAGGTAGAGTACAGTGGAGTACAGAAGAGGTAGAGTACAGTGGAGCACAGTAGAGGTAGCGTACAGTGGAGCACAGTAGAGTTAGAGTAGAGTGGAGTACAGTAGAGGTAGAGTACAGTGGAGCACAGTAGAGGTAGAGTACAGTGGAGTACAGTAGAGGTAGAGTACAGTGGAGCACAGTAGAGGTAGAGTATAGTGGAGTACAGTGAAGCACAGTAGAGGTGGAGTACAGTAGAGTACAGTAGAGGTAGAGAACAGTAGTGTAGATGTAGAGTACATTGGAGTAAAGTAGAGATAGAGTACAATGGAGCACAGTAGAGATAGACTAGAGTGGAGTACAGTAGAGGTAGAGTACAGTGGAGCACAGTAGAGGTAGAGTACAGTGGAGTACAGTGGAGCACAGTAGAGGTGGAGTACAGTAGAGTACAGTAGAGGTAGAGAACAGTGGAGCACAGTAGAGGTAGAGTACAGTGGAGCACAGTAGAGGTAGAGTACAGTGGAGCACAGAAGAGGTAGAGTACAGTGGAGTACAGTAGAGACAGAGTACAGTGGAGCACAGTAGAGGTAGAGTACAGTGGAGCACAGTAGAGGTAGAGAACAGTGGAGCACAGTAGAGGTAGAGTACAGTGGAGTACAGTAGAGGTAGAGTACAGTGGAGCAGGGTAGAGGTAGCGTACCGTGGAGTACAGTAGAGGTAGAGTACAGTGGAGTACAGAAGAGGTAGAGTACAGTGGAGCACAGTAGAGGTAGCGTACAGTGGAGCACAGTAGAGTTAGAGTAGAGTGGAGTACAGTAGAGGTAGAGTACAGTGGAGCACAATAGAGGTAGAGTACAGTGGAGTACAGTAGAGGTAGAGTACAGTGGAGCACAGTAGAGGTAGAGTATAGTGGAGTACAGTGAAGCAAAGTAGAGGTGGAGTACAGTAGAGTACAGTAGAGGTAGAGAACAGTAGAGTAGAGGTAGAGTACATTGGAGTAAAGTAGAGATAGAGTACAATGGAGCACAGTAGAGATAGACTAGAGTGGAGTACAGTAGAGGTAGAGTACAGTGGAGCACAGTAGAGGTAGAGTACAGTGGAGTACAGTGGAGCACAGTAGAGGTGGAGTACAGTAGAGTACAGTAGAGGTAGAGAACAGTGGAGCACAGTAGAGGTAGAGTACAGTGGAGCACAGTAGAGGTAGAGTACAGTGGAGCACAGTAGAGGTAGAGTACAGTGGAGTACAGCGGAGCACAGTAGAGGTAGTGTAGAGTGGAGTACAGTAGAGGTAGAGTAAAGTGGAGCACAGTAGAGGTAGCGCACAGTGGAGTACAGTAGAGGTAGAGTACAGTGGATTACAGTAGAGGTAGAATACAGTGCAGTACAGTAGAGGTAGAGTACAGAGGAGCACAGTAGATGTAGAGTACAGTGGAGTACAGCGGAGCACAGTAGATGTAGAATAGAGTGGAGTACAGTAGAGGTAGAGTAGTGTGGAGCACAGTAAAGGTAGCGCACAGTGGAGTACAGTGGAGCAAATTAAAGGTGGAGCACAGTAGAGTACAGTAGAGGTAGAGTACAGTGGAGTACAGTAGAGGTAGAGTACAGTTGAGCACAGTAGAGGTAGAGTACAGTGGAGTACAGTAGAGGCAGAGTACAGTGGAGCACAGTAGAGGTAGAGTAGAGTGGAGTACAGTGGAGCACAGTAGAGGTGGAGTACAGTAGAGTACAGTAGAGGTAGAGAACAGTAGAGTACAGTAGAGGTAGAGTACAGTGGAGTACAGTAGAAATAGAGTACTGTGGAGCACAGTAGAGATAGAGTACAGTGGAGTAGAGTAGAGGTAGAGTACAGTGGAGCACAGTAGAGGTAGAGTACAGTGGAGCACAGCAGAGGTAGAGTACAGTGGATCACAGTAGAGATAGAGTACAGTGGAGTACAGCGGAGCACAGTAGAGGTGGAGTACAGTAGAGTACAGTAGAGATAGAGTACAGTGGAGCACAGTAGAGGTAGAGTAGAGTGGAGTACAGTAGAGGTAGAGTACAGTGGAGCATATTAGAGGTAGAGTACAGTGGAGTACAGTGGAGTACAGTAGAGGTAGAGTACAGTGGAGTACAGTAGAGGTAGAGTACAGTGGAGCACAGTAGAGGTAGAGTATAGTGGAGTACAGTGAAGCACAGTAGAGGTGGAGTACAGTAGAGTACAGTAGAGGTAGAGAACAGTAGAGTAGAGGTAGAGTACATTGGAGTAAAGTAGAGATAGAGTACAATGGAGCACAGTAGAGATAGACTAGAGTGGAGTACAGTAGAGGTAGAGTACAGTGGAGCACAGTAGAGGTAGAGTACAGTGGAGCACAGTAGAGGTGGAGTACAGTAGAGTACAGTAGAGATAGAGTACAGTGGAGCACAGTAGAGGTAGAGTAGAGTGGAGTACAGTAGAGGTAGAGTACAGTGGAGCACATTAGAGGTAGAGTACAGTGGAGTACAGTAGAGGTAGAGTACAGTAGAGCAGAGTAGAGGTAGAGTACAGTGGAGTACAGTAGAGGTAGAGTACAGTGGAGTACAGTGAAGCACAGTAGAGGTAGAGTTCTTTGGAGTACAGTAGAGGTAGAGTACAGTAGAGTACAGTAGAGGTAGAGTAGAGTGGAGCACAGTAGAGGTAGAGTAGAGTGGAGTACAGTGGAGCACAGTAGAGGTGGAGTACAGTGGAGTACAGTAGAGGTAGAGTACAGTGGAGCACAGTAGAGGTAGAGTACAGTGGAGCACAGTATAGGTAGAGTAGAGTGGAGTACAGCGGAGCACAGTAGAGGTAGAGTACAGTGGAGTACAGTAGAGGTAGAGTACAGTGGAGCACAGTAGAGGTAGAGTACAGTGGAGCACAGTAGAGGTAGAGTACAGTGGAGTACAGTAGAGGTAGAATACAGTGGAACACAGTAGAGGTAGAGTACAGTGGAGTACAGTGGAGCACAGTAGAGGTGGAGTACAGTAGAGTACAGTAGAGGTAGAGTACAGTAGAGTACAGTAGAGGTAGAGTACAGTGGAGCACAGTAGAGGTAGAGTACAGTGGAGTACAGTAGAGGTAGAGTACAGTGGAGCACAGTAGAGGTAGAGTAGAGTGGAGTACAGTAGAGGTAGAGTACAGTGGAGCACAGTAGAGGTAGCGTACAGTGGAGTACAGTAGAGGTAGAGTAGAGTGGAGTACAGTAGAGGTAGAGTACAGTGGAGCACAGTAGAGGTAGAGTACAGTGGAGTACAGTAGAGGTAGAGTAGAGTGGAGCACAGTAGAGGTAGCGTACCGTTGATTACAGTAGAGGTAGAGTACAGTGGAGTACAGAAGAGGTAGAGTACAGTGTAGCACAGATGAGGTAGAGTGAAGTGGAGTACAGTAGAGGTAGAGTACAGTGGAGCACAGTAGAGTTAGAGTAGAGTGGAGTACAGTAGAGGTAGAGTACAGTGGAGCACAGTAGAGGTAGAGTACAGTGGAGTACAGTAGAGGTAGAGTACAGTGGAGCACAGTAGAGGTAGAGTACAGTGGAGTACAGTGAAGCACAGTAGAGGTGGATTACAATAGAGTACAGTTGAGGTAGAGAACAGTAGAGTAGAGGTAGAGTACATTGGAGTACAGTAGAGATAGAGTACAATGGAGCACAGTAGAGATAGACTAGAGTGGAGTACAGTAGAGGTAGAGTACAGTGGAGCACAGTAGAGGTAGAGTACAGTGGAGTACAGTGGAGCACAGTAGAGGTGGAGTACAGTAGAGTACAGTAGAGCTAGAGAACAGTGGAGCACACTAGAGGTAGAGTACAGTGGAGCACAGTAGAGGTAGAGTACAGTGGAGCACAGTAGAGGTAGAGTACAGTGGAGCACAGTAGAGGTAGAGTACAGTGGAGTACAGCGGAGCACAGTAGAGGTGGAGTACAGTAGAGTACAGTAGAGATAGAGTACAGTGGAGGACAGTAGAGGTAGAGTAGAGTGGAGTACAGTAGAGGTAGAGTACAGTGGAGCACAGTAGAGGTAGCGTACAGTGGAGTACAGTGGAGCAGAGTAGAGGTAGAGTACAGTGGAGTACAGCAGAGGTAGAGTACAGTGGAGTGAAGCAGAGGTAGAGTACAGTGGAGTACAGTGGAGCACAGTAGAGGTGGAGTACAGTAGAGTACAGTAGAGGTAGAGAACAGTAGAGTACAGTAGAGGTAGAGTACAGTGGAGTACAGTAGAGGTAGCGTACAGTGGAGTACAGTAGAGGTAGAGTACAGTTGAGCAGGGTAGAGGTAGCGTACCGTGGAGTACAGTAGAGGTAGAGTACAGTGGAGTACAGAAGAGGTAGAGTACAGTGGAGCACAGTAGAGGTAGCGTACAGTGGAGCACAGTAGAGTTAGAGTAGAGTGGAGTACAGTAGAGGTAGAGTAGAGTGGAGTACAGTAGAGGTAGAGTACAGTGGAGCACAGTAGAGGTAGCGTACAGTGGAGTACAGTAGAGGTAGAGTACAGTTGAGCAGGGTAGAGGTAGCGTACCGTGGAGTACAGTAGAGGTAGAGTACAGTGGAGTACAGAAGAGGTAGAGTACAGTGGAGCACAGTAGAGGTAGCGTACAGTGGAGCACAGTAGAGTTAGAGTAGAGTGGAGTACAGTAGAGGTAGAGTACAGTGGAGCACAGTAGAGGTAGAGTACAGTGGAGTACAGTAGAGGTAGAGTACAGTGGAGCACAGTAGAGGTAGAGTATAGTGGAGTACAGTGAAGCACAGTAGAGGTGGAGTACAGTAGAGTACAGTAGAGGTAGAGAACAGTAGTGTAGATGTAGAGTACATTGGAGTAAAGTAGAGATAGAGTACAATGGAGCACAGTAGAGATAGACTAGAGTGGAGTACAGTAGAGGTAGAGTACAGTGGAGCACAGTAGAGGTAGAGTACAGTGGAGTACAGTGGAGCACAGTAGAGGTGGAGTACAGTAGAGTACAGTAGAGGTAGAGAACAGTGGAGCACAGTAGAGGTAGAGTACAGTGGAGCACAGTAGAGGTAGAGTACAGTGGAGCACAGAAGAGGTAGAGTACAGTGGAGTACAGTAGAGACAGAGTACAGTGGAGCACAGTAGAGGTAGAGTACAGTGGAGCACAGTAGAGGTAGAGAACAGTGGAGCACAGTAGAGGTAGAGTACAGTGGAGTACAGTAGAGGTAGAGTACAGTGGAGCAGGGTAGAGGTAGCGTACCGTGGAGTACAGTAGAGGTAGAGTACAGTGGAGTACAGAAGAGGTAGAGTACAGTGGAGCACAGTAGAGGTAGCGTACAGTGGAGCACAGTAGAGTTAGAGTAGAGTGGAGTACAGTAGAGGTAGAGTACAGTGGAGCACAATAGAGGTAGAGTACAGTGGAGTACAGTAGAGGTAGAGTACAGTGGAGCACAGTAGAGGTAGAGTATAGTGGAGTACAGTGAAGCAAAGTAGAGGTGGAGTACAGTAGAGTACAGTAGAGGTAGAGAACAGTAGAGTAGAGGTAGAGTACATTGGAGTAAAGTAGAGATAGAGTACAATGGAGCACAGTAGAGATAGACTAGAGTGGAGTACAGTAGAGGTAGAGTACAGTGGAGCACAGTAGAGGTAGAGTACAGTGGAGTACAGTGGAGCACAGTAGAGGTGGAGTACAGTAGAGTACAGTAGAGGTAGAGAACAGTGGAGCACAGTAGAGGTAGAGTACAGTGGAGCACAGTAGAGGTAGAGTACAGTGGAGCACAGTAGAGGTAGAGTACAGTGGAGTACAGCGGAGCACAGTAGAGGTAGTGTAGAGTGGAGTACAGTAGAGGTAGAGTAAAGTGGAGCACAGTAGAGGTAGCGCACAGTGGAGTACAGTAGAGGTAGAGTACAGTGGATTACAGTAGAGGTAGAATACAGTGCAGTACAGTAGAGGTAGAGTACAGAGGAGCACAGTAGATGTAGAGTACAGTGGAGTACAGCGGAGCACAGTAGATGTAGAATAGAGTGGAGTACAGTAGAGGTAGAGTAGTGTGGAGCACAGTAAAGGTAGCGCACAGTGGAGTACAGTGGAGCAAATTAGAGGTGGAGCACAGTAGAGTACAGTAGAGGTAGAGTACAGTGGAGTACAGTAGAGGTAGAGTACAGTTGAGCACAGTAGAGGTAGAGTACAGTGGAGTACAGTAGAGGCAGAGTACAGTGGAGCACAGTAGAGGTAGAGTAGAGTGGAGTACAGTGGAGCACAGTAGAGGTGGAGTACAGTAGAGTACAGTAGAGGTAGAGAACAGTAGAGTACAGTAGAGGTAGAGTACAGTGGAGTACAGTAGAAATAGAGTACTGTGGAGCACAGTAGAGATAGAGTACAGTGGAGTAGAGTAGAGGTAGAGTACAGTGGAGCACAGTAGAGGTAGAGTACAGTGGAGCACAGCAGAGGTAGAGTACAGTGGATCACAGTAGAGATAGAGTACAGTGGAGTACAGCGGAGCACAGTAGAGGTGGAGTACAGTAGAGTACAGTAGAGATAGAGTACAGTGGAGCACAGTAGAGGTAGAGTAGAGTGGAGTACAGTAGAGGTAGAGTACAGTGGAGCATATTAGAGGTAGAGTACAGTGGAGTACAGTGGAGTACAGTAGAGGTAGAGTACAGTGGAGTACAGTAGAGGTAGAGTACAGTGGAGCACAGTAGAGGTAGAGTATAGTGGAGTACAGTGAAGCACAGTAGAGGTGGAGTACAGTAGAGTACAGTAGAGGTAGAGTACAATGGAGCACAGTAGAGATAGACTAGAGTGGAGTACAGTAGAGGTAGAGTACAGTGGAGCACAGTAGAGGTAGAGTACAGTGGAGTACAGTGGAGCACAGTAGAGGTGGAGTACAGTAGAGTACAGTAGAGCTAGAGAACAGTGGAGCACACTAGAGGTAGAGTACAGTGGAGCACAGTAGAGGTAGAGTACAGTGGAGCACAGTAGAGGTAGAGTACAGTGGAGCACAGTAGAGGTAGAGTACAGTGGAGTACAGCGGAGCACAGTAGAGGTGGAGTACAGTAGAGTACAGTAGAGATAGAGTACAGTGGAGGACAGTAGAGGTAGAGTAGAGTGGAGTACAGTAGAGGTAGAGTACAGTGGAGCACAGTAGAGGTAGCGTACAGTGGAGTACAGTGGAGCAGAGTAGAGGTAGAGTACAGTGGAGTACAGCAGAGGTAGAGTACAGTGGAGTGAAGCAGAGGTAGAGTACAGTGGAGTACAGTGGAGCACAGTAGAGGTGGAGTACAGTAGAGTACAGTAGAGGTAGAGAACAGTAGAGTACAGTAGAGGTAGAGTACAGTGGAGTACAGTAGAGGTAGCGTACAGTGGAGTACAGTAGAGGTAGAGTACAGTTGAGCAGGGTAGAGGTAGCGTACCGTGGAGTACAGTAGAGGTAGAGTACAGTGGAGTACAGAAGAGGTAGAGTACAGTGGAGCACAGTAGAGGTAGCGTACAGTGGAGCACAGTAGAGTTAGAGTAGAGTGGAGTACAGTAGAGGTAGAGTAGAGTGGAGTACAGTAGAGGTAGAGTACAGTGGAGCACAGTAGAGGTAGCGTACAGTGGAGTACAGTAGAGGTAGAGTACAGTTGAGCAGGGTAGAGGTAGCGTACCGTGGAGTACAGTAGAGGTAGAGTACAGTGGAGTACAGAAGAGGTAGAGTACAGTGGAGCACAGTAGAGGTAGCGTACAGTGGAGCACAGTAGAGTTAGAGTAGAGTGGAGTACAGTAGAGGTAGAGTACAGTGGAGCACAGTAGAGGTAGAGTACAGTGGAGTACAGTAGAGGTAGAGTACAGTGGAGCACAGTAGAGGTAGAGTATAGTGGAGTACAGTGAAGCACAGTAGAGGTGGAGTACAGTAGAGTACAGTAGAGGTAGAGAACAGTAGTGTAGATGTAGAGTACATTGGAGTAAAGTAGAGATAGAGTACAATGGAGCACAGTAGAGATAGACTAGAGTGGAGTACAGTAGAGGTAGAGTACAGTGGAGCACAGTAGAGGTAGAGTACAGTGGAGTACAGTGGAGCACAGTAGAGGTGGAGTACAGTAGAGTACAGTAGAGGTAGAGAACAGTGGAGCACAGTAGAGGTAGAGTACAGTGGAGCACAGTAGAGGTAGAGTACAGTGGAGCACAGAAGAGGTAGAGTACAGTGGAGTACAGTAGAGACAGAGTACAGTGGAGCACAGTAGAGGTAGAGTACAGTGGAGCACAGTAGAGGTAGAGAACAGTGGAGCACAGTAGAGGTAGAGTACAGTGGAGTACAGTAGAGGTAGAGTACAGTGGAGCAGGGTAGAGGTAGCGTACCGTGGAGTACAGTAGAGGTAGAGTACAGTGGAGTACAGAAGAGGTAGAGTACAGTGGAGCACAGTAGAGGTAGCGTACAGTGGAGCACAGTAGAGTTAGAGTAGAGTGGAGTACAGTAGAGGTAGAGTACAGTGGAGCACAATAGAGGTAGAGTACAGTGGAGTACAGTAGAGGTAGAGTACAGTGGAGCACAGTAGAGGTAGAGTATAGTGGAGTACAGTGAAGCAAAGTAGAGGTGGAGTACAGTAGAGTACAGTAGAGGTAGAGAACAGTAGAGTAGAGGTAGAGTACATTGGAGTAAAGTAGAGATAGAGTACAATGGAGCACAGTAGAGATAGACTAGAGTGGAGTACAGTAGAGGTAGAGTACAGTGGAGCACAGTAGAGGTAGAGTACAGTGGAGTACAGTGGAGCACAGTAGAGGTGGAGTACAGTAGAGTACAGTAGAGGTAGAGAACAGTGGAGCACAGTAGAGGTAGAGTACAGTGGAGCACAGTAGAGGTAGAGTACAGTGGAGCACAGTAGAGGTAGAGTACAGTGGAGTACAGCGGAGCACAGTAGAGGTAGTGTAGAGTGGAGTACAGTAGAGGTAGAGTAAAGTGGAGCACAGTAGAGGTAGCGCACAGTGGAGTACAGTAGAGGTAGAGTACAGTGGATTACAGTAGAGGTAGAATACAGTGCAGTACAGTAGAGGTAGAGTACAGAGGAGCACAGTAGATGTAGAGTACAGTGGAGTACAGCGGAGCACAGTAGATGTAGAATAGAGTGGAGTACAGTAGAGGTAGAGTAGTGTGGAGCACAGTAAAGGTAGCGCACAGTGGAGTACAGTGGAGCAAATTAGAGGTGGAGCACAGTAGAGTACAGTAGAGGTAGAGTACAGTGGAGTACAGTAGAGGTAGAGTACAGTTGAGCACAGTAGAGGTAGAGTACAGTGGAGTACAGTAGAGGCAGAGTACAGTGGAGCACAGTAGAGGTAGAGTAGAGTGGAGTACAGTGGAGCACAGTAGAGGTGGAGTACAGTAGAGTACAGTAGAGGTAGAGAACAGTAGAGTACAGTAGAGGTAGAGTACAGTGGAGTACAGTAGAAATAGAGTACTGTGGAGCACAGTAGAGATAGAGTACAGTGGAGTAGAGTAGAGGTAGAGTACAGTGGAGCACAGTAGAGGTAGAGTACAGTGGAGCACAGCAGAGGTAGAGTACAGTGGATCACAGTAGAGATAGAGTACAGTGGAGTACAGCGGAGCACAGTAGAGGTGGAGTACAGTAGAGTACAGTAGAGATAGAGTACAGTGGAGCACAGTAGAGGTAGAGTAGAGTGGAGTACAGTAGAGGTAGAATACAGTGGAGCATATTAGAGGTAGAGTACAGTGGAGTACAGTGGAGTACAGTAGAGGTAGAGTACAGTGGAGTACAGTAGAGGTAGAGTACAGTGGAGCACAGTAGAGGTAGAGTATAGTGGAGTACAGTGAAGCACAGTAGAGGTGGAGTACAGTAGAGTACAGTAGAGGTAGAGAACAGTAGAGTAGAGGTAGAGTACATTGGAGTAAAGTAGAGATAGAGTACAATGGAGCACAGTAGAGATAGACTAGAGTGGAGTACAGTAGAGGTAGAGTACAGTGGAGCACAGTAGAGGTAGAGTACAGTGGAGCACAGTAGAGGTGGAGTACAGTAGAGTACAGTAGAGGTAGAGAACGGTGGAGCAGGGTAGAGGTAGAGTACAGTGGAGCACAGTAGAGGTAGAGTACAGTGGAGCACAGAAGAGGTAGAGTACAGTGGAGTACAGTAGAGACAGAGTACAGTGGAGAACAGTAGAGGTAGAGTACAGTGGAGCACAGTAGAGGTAGAGAACAGTGGAGCACAGTAGAGGTAGAGTACAGTGGAGCAGGGTAGAGGTAGCGTACCGTGGAGTACAGTAGAGGTAGAGTACAGTGGAGTACAGAAGAGGTAGCGTACAGTGGAGCACAGTAGAGTTAGAGTAGAGTGGAGTACAGTAGAGGTAGAGTACAGTGGAGCACAGTAGAGGTAGAGTACAGTGGAGCACAGTAGAGGTAGAGTACAGTGGAGCACAGTAGAGGTAGAGTATAGTGGAGTACAGTGAAGCACAGTAGAGGTGGAGTACAGTAGAGTACAGTAGAGGTAGAGAACAGTGGAGCACAGTAGAGGTAGAGTACAGTGGAGCACAGTAGAGGTAGAGTACAGTGGAGTACAGTGGAGCACAGTAGAGGTGGAGTACAGTAGAGTACAGTAGAGGTAGAGAACAGTGGAGCACAGTAGAGGTAGAGTACAGTGGAGCACAGTAGAGGTAGAGTACAGTGGAGCAAAGTAGAGGTAGAGTACAGTGGAGTACAGCGGAGCACAGTAGAGGTAGTGTAGAGTGGAGCACAGTAGAGGTAGCGCACAGTGGAGTACAGTAGAGGTAGAGTACAGTGGAGTACAGTAGAGGTAGAGTACAGTGGATTACAGTAGAGGTAGAGTACAGTGCAGTACAGTAGAGGTAGAGTACAGCGGAGCACAGTAGAGGTAGAGTACAGCGGAGCACAGTAGAGGTAGAATAGAGTGGAGTACAGTAGAGGTAGAGTAGTTTGGAGCACAGTATAGGTAGCGCACAGTGGAGTACAGTGGAGCACAGTAGAGGTAGAGTACAGTGGAGTACAGTAGAGGTAGAGTACAGTGGAGTAAAGTAGAGGTAGAGTACAGTGGAATACAGTGGAGCAAATTAGAGGTGGAGCACAGTAGAGTACAGTAGAGGTCGAGTACAGTGGAGTACAGTAGAGGTAGAGTACAGTGGAGTACAGTAGAGGTAGAGTACAGTTGAGCACAGTAGAGGTAGAGTACAGTGGAGTACAGTAGAGGCAGAGTACAGTGGAGTACAGTAGAGATAGAGTACAGTGGAGCACAGTAGAGATAGAGTACAGTGGAGTAGAGTAGAGGTAGAGTACAGTGGAGCACAGTAGAGGTAGAGTACAGTGGAGCACAGCAGAGGTAGAGTACAGTGGATCACAGTAGAGATAGAGTACAGTGGAGTACAGCGGAGCACAGTAGAGGTGGAGTACAGTAGAGTACAGTAGAGATAGAGTACAGTGGAGCACAGTAGAGGTAGAATAGAGTGGAGTACATTAGAGGTAGAGTACAGTGGAGCATATTAGAGGTAGAGTACAGTGGAGTACAGTGGAGTACAGTAGAGGTAGAGTACAGTGGAGTACAGAAGAGGTAGAGTACAGTGGAGCACAGTAGAGGTAGAGTAGATTGGAGTACAGTAGAGGTAGAGTACAGTGGAGCACAGTAGAGTTAGAGTAGAGTGGAGTACAGTAGAGGTAGAGTACAGTGGAGCACAGTAGAGGTAGAGTACAGTGGAGTACAGTAGAGGTAGAGTACAGTGGAGCACAGTAGAGGTAGAGTACAGTGGAGTACAGTGAAGCACAGTAGAGGTGGAGTACAGTAGAGTACAGTAGAGGTAGAGAACAGTGGAGCACAGTAGAGGTAGAGTACAGTGGAGCACAGTAGGGGTAGAGTACAGTGGAGCACAGTAGAGGTAGAGTACAGTGGAGTACAGCGGAGCACAGTAGAGGTAGTGTAGAGTGGAGTACAGTAGAGGTAGAGTACAGTGGAGCAGAGTAGAGGTAGCGCACAGTGGAGTACAGTAGAGGTAGAGTACACTGGATTACAGTAGAGGTAGAGTACAGTGCAGTACAGTAGAGGTAGAGTACAGTGGAGCATAGTAGATGTAGAGTACAGTGGAGTACAGCGGAGCACAGTAGAGGTAGCGCACAGTGGAGTACAGTAGAGGTAGAGTACAGTGGAGTACAGTAGAGGTAGAGTACAGTGGAGCACAGTAGAGGTAGAGTACAGTGGAGTACAGTGGAGGTAGAGTACAGTGGAGTACAGTAGAGGTAGAGTACAGTGGAGTACAGTAGAGGTAGAGTACAGTGGAGTACAGTGGAGCGCAGTAGAGGTGGAGTACAGTAGAGTACAGTAGAGGTAGAGTACAGTGGAGTAAAGTAGAGGTAGAGTACAGTGGAGCACAGTAGAGGTAGAGTACAGTGGAGTACAGTAGAGGTAGAGTACAGTGGAGCACAGTAGAGGTAGAGTACAGTGGAGTACAGTGGAGCGCAGTAGAGGTGGAGTACAGTAGAGTACAGTAGAGGTAGAGTACAGTAGAGTACAGTAGAGGTAGAGTACAGTGGAGCACAGTAGAGGTAGAGTACAGTGGAGTACAGTAGAGGAAGAGTACAGTGGAGCACAGTAGAGGTAGAGTAGAGTGGAGTACAGTAGAGGTAGAGTACAGTGGAGCACAGTAGAGGTAGCGTACAGTGGAGTACAGTAGAGGTAGAGTAGAGTGGAGCACAGTAGAGGTAGCGTACCGTTGAATACAGTAGAGGTAGAGTACAGTGGAGTACAGAAGAGGTAGAGTACAGTGGAGCACAGTAGAGGTAGAGTGGAGTGGAGTACAGTAGAGGTAGAGTACAGTGGAGCACAGTAGAGTTAGAGTAGAGTGGAGTACAGTAGAGGTAGAGTACAGTGGAGCACAGTAGAGGTAGAGTACAGTGGAGTACAGTAGAGGTAGAGTACAGTGGAGCACAGTAGAGGTAGAGTACAGTGGAGTACAGTGAAGCACAGTAGAGGTGGATTACAATAGAGTACAGTAGAGGTAGAGAACAGTAGAGTAGAGGTAGAGTACATTGGAGTACAGTAGAGATAGAGTACAATGGAGCACAGTAGAGATAGACTAGAGTGGAGTACAGTAGAGGTAGAGTACAGTGGAGCACAGTAGAGGTAGAGTACAGTGGAGTACAGTGGAGCACAGTAGAGGTGGAGTACAGTAGAGTACAGTAGAGCTAGAGAACAGTGGAGCACAGTAGAGGTAGAGTACAGTGGAGCACAGTAGAGGTAGAGTACAGTGGAGCACAGTAGAGGTAGAGTACAGTGGAGTACAGAGGAGCACAGTAGAGGTGGAGTACAGTAGAGTACAGTAGAGATAGAGTACAGTGGAGGACAGTAGAGGTAGAGTAGAGTGGAGTACAGTAGAGGTAGAGTACAGTGGAGCACAGTAGAGGTAGCGTACAGTGGAGTACAGTGGAGCAGAGTAGAGGTAGAGTACAGTGGAGTACAGCAGAGGTAGAGTACAGTGGAGTACAGTGGAGCACATTAGAGGTGGAGTACAGTAGAGTACAGTAGAGGTAGAGAACAGTAGAGTACAGTAGAGGTAGAGTACAGTGGAGTACAGTAGAGACAGAGTACAGTGGAGCACAGTAGAGGTAGAGTAGAGTGGAGTACAGTAGAGGTAGAGTACAGTGGAGGACAGTAGAGGTAGCGTACAGTGGAGTACAGTAGAGGTAGAGTACATTGGAGCAGGGTAGAGGTAGCGTACCGTGGAGTACAGTAGAGGTAGAGTACAGTGGAGTACAGAAGAGGTAGAGTACAGTGGAGCACAGTAGAGGTAGAGTAGAGTGGAGTACAGTAGAGGTAGAGTACATTGGAGCACAGTAGAGTTAGAGTAGAGTGGAGTACAGTAGAGGTAGAGTACAGTGGAGCACAGTAGAGGTAGAGTACAGTGGAGTACAGTAGAGGTAGAGTACAGTGGAGCACAGTAGAGGTAGAGTATAGTGGAGTACAGTGAAGCACAGTAGAGGTGGAGTACAGTAGAGTACAGTAGAGGTAGAGAACAGTAGAGTAGAGGTAGAGTACATTGGAGTAAAGTAGAGATAGAGTATAATGGAGCACAGTAGAGATAGACTAGAGTGGAGTACAGTAGAGGTAGAGTACAGTGGAGCACAGTAGAGGTGGAGTACAGTAGAGTACAGTAGAGGTAGAGAACAGTGGAGCACAGTAGAGGTAGAGTACAGAGGAGCACAGTAGAGGTAGAGTACAGTGGAGCACAGTAGAGGTAGAGTACAGTGGAGTACAGCGGAGCACACTAGAGGTAGTGTAGAGTGGAGTACAGTAGAGGTAGAGTACAGTGGAGCACAGTAGAGGTAGCGCACAGTGGAGTACAGTAGAGGTAGAGTACAGTGGATTACAGTAGAGGTAGAGTACAGTGCAGTACAGTAGAGGTAGAGTACAGTGGAGCATAGTAGATGTAGAGTACAGTGGAGTACAGCGGAGCACAGTAGAGGTAGAATAGAGTGGAGTACAGTAGAGGTGGAGTAGTGTGGAGCACAGTATAGGTAGCGCACAGTGGAGTACAGTGGAGCACAGTAGAGGTAGAGTACAGTGGAGTACAGTAGAGGTAGAGTACAGTGGAGTACAGTAGAGGTAGAGTACAGTGGAATACAGTGGAGCAAATTAGAGGTGGAGCACAGTAGAGTACAGTAGAGGTAGAGTACAGTGGAGTACAGTAGAGGTAGAGTACAGTGGAGTACAGTAGAGGTAGAGTACAGTTGAGCACAGTAGAGGTAGAGTACAGTGGAGTAAAGTAGAGGCAGAGTACAGTGGAGCACAGTAGAGGTAGAGTAGAGTGGAGTACAGTGGAGCACAGTAGAGGTGGAGTACAGTAGAGTACAGTAGAGGTAGAGAACAGTAGAGTACAGTAGAGGTAGAGTACAGTGGAGTACAGTAGAGGTAGAGTACAGTGGAGTACAGTAGAGGTAGAGTACAGTGGAGCACAGTAGAGTTAGAGTACAGTGGAGTACAGTGAAGCACAGAAGAGGTGGATTACAATAGAGTACAGTAGAGGTAGAGAACAGTAGAGTAGAGGTAGAGTACATTGGAGTACAGTAGAGATAGAGTACAATGGAGCACAGTAGAGATAGACTAGAGTGGAGTACAGTAGAGGTAGAGTACAGTGGAGCACAGTAGAGGTAGAGTACAGTGGAGTACAGTGGAGCACAGTAGAGGTGGAGTACAGTAGAGTACAGTAGAGCTAGAGAAAAGTGGAGCACAGTAGAGGTAGAGTACAGTGGAGCACAGTAGAGGTAGAGTACAGTGGAGCACAGTAGAGGTAGAGTACAGTGGAGTACAGAGGAGCACAGTAGAGGTGGAGTACAGTAGAGTACAGTAGAGATAGAGTACAGTGGAGGACAGTAGAGGTAGAGTAGAGTGGAGTACAGTAGAGGTAGAGTACAGTGGAGCACAGTAGAGGTAGCGTACAGTGGAGTACAGTGGAGCAGAGTAGAGGTAGAGTACAGTGGAGTACAGCAGAGGTAGAGTACAGTGGAGTACAGCAGAGGTAGAGTACAGTGGAGTACAGTGGAGCACATTAGAGGTGGAGTACAGTAGAGTACAGTAGAGGTAGAGAACAGTAGAGTACAGTAGAGGTAGAGTACAGTGGAGTGCAGTAGAGACAGAGTACAGTGGAGCACAGTAGAGGTAGAGTAGAGTGGAGTACAGTAGAGGTAGAGTACAGTGGAGCACAGTAGAGGTAGCGTAGAGTGGAGTACAGTAGAGGTAGAGTACAGTGGAGCAGGGTAGAGGTAGCGTACCGTGGAGTACAGTAGAGGTAGAGTACAGTGGAGTACAGAAGAGGTAGAGTACAGTGGAGCACAGTAGAGGTAGAGTAGAGTGGAGTACAGTAGAGGTAGAGTACAGTGGAGCACAGTAGAGTTAGAGTAGAGTGGAGTACAGTAGAGGTAGAGTACAGTGGAGCACAGTAGAGGTAGAGTATAGTGGAGTACAGTGAAGCACAGTAGAGGTGGAGTACAGTAGAGTACAGTAGAGGTAGAGAACAGTAGAGTAGAGGTAGAGTACATTGGAGTAAAATAGAGATAGAGTACAATGGAGCACAGTAGAGATAGACTAGAGTGGAGTACAGTAGAGGTAGAGTACAGTGGAGCACAGTAGAGGTAGAGTACAGTGGAGTACAGTGGAGCACAGTAGAGGTGGAGTACAGTAGAGTACAGTAGAGGTAGAGAACAGTGGAGCACAGTAGAGGTAGAGTACAGTGGAGCATAGTAGAGGTAGAGTACAGTGGAGCACAGTAGAGGTAGAGTACAGTGGAGCACAGTAGAGGTAGAGTACAGTGGAGGTAGTGTAGAGTGGAGTACAGTAGAGGTAGAGTACAGTGGAGCACAGTAGAGGTAGCGCACAGTGGAGTGCAGTAGAGGTAGAGTACAGTGGATTACAGTAGAGGTAGAGTACAGTGCAGTACAGTAGAGGTAGAGTACAGTGGAGCATAGTAGATGTAGAGTACAGTGGAGTACAGCGGAGCACAGTAGAGGTAGAATAGAGTGGAGTACAGTAGAGGTGGAGTAGTGTGGAGCACAGTATAGGTAGCGCACAGTGGAGTACAGTGGAGCACACTAGAGGTAGAGTACAGTGGAGTACAGTAGAGGTAGAGTACAGTGGAGTACAGTAGAGGTAGAGTACAGTGGAATACAGTGGAGCAAATTAGAGGTGGAGCACAGTAGAGTACAGTAGAGGTAGAGTACAGTGGAGTACAGTAGAGGTAGAGTACAGTGGAGTACAGTAGAGGTAGAGTACAGTTGAGCACAGTAGAGGTAGAGTACAGTGGAGTACAGTAGAGGCAGAGTACAGTGGAGCACAGTAGAGGTAGAGTAGAGTGGAGTACAGTGGAGCACAGTAGAGGTGGAGTACAGTAGAGTACAGTAGAGGTAGAGAACAGTAGAGTACAGTAGAGGTAGAGTACAGTGGAGTACAGTAGAGATAGAGTACAGTGGAGCACAGTATAGATAGAGTACAGTGGAGTAGATTAGAGGTAGAGTACAGTGGAGCACAGTAGAGGTAGAGTACAGTGGAGCACAGCAGAGGTAGAGTACAGTGGATCACAGTAGAGATAGAGTACAGTGGAGCACAGTAGAGGTAGAGTAGAGTGGAGTACAGTAGAGGTAGAGTACAGTGGAGCATATTAGAGGTAGAGTACAGTGGAGTACAGTGGAGTACAGTAGAGGTAGAGTACAGTAGAGTACAGAAGAGGTAGAGTACAGTGGAGCACAGTAGAGGTAGAGTAGAGGGGAGTAAAGTAGAGGTAGAGTACAGTGGAGCACAGTAGAGTTAGAGTAGAGTGGAGTACAGTAGAGGTAGAGTACAGTGGAGCACAGTAGATGTAGAGTACAGTGGACTACAGTAGAGGTAGAGTACAGTGGAGCACAGTAGAGGTAGAGTACAGTGGAGTACAGTGAAGCACAGTAGAGGTGGAGTACAGTAGAGTACAGTAGAGGTAGAGAACAGTAGAGTAGAGGTAGAGTTCATTGGAGTAAAGTAGAGATAGAGTACAATGGAGCACAGTAGAGATAGACTAGAGTGGAGTACAGTAGAGGTAGAGTACAGTGGAGCACAGTAGAGGTAGAGTACAGTGGAGTACAGTGGAGCACAGTAGAGGTGGAGTACAGTAGAGTACAGTAGAGGTAGAGAACAGTGGAGCACACTAAAGGTAGAGTACAGTGGAGCACAGTAGAGGTAGAGTACAGTGGAGCACAGTAGAGGTAGAGTACAGTGGAGTACAGCGGAGCACAGTAGAGGTAGTGTAGAGTGGAGTACAGTAGAGGTAGAGTACAGTAGAGCACAGTAGAGGTAGCGCACAGTGGAGTACAGTAGAGGTAGAGTACAGTGGATTACAGTAGAGGTAGAGTACAGTGCAGTACAGTAGAGGTAGAGTACAGTGGAGCATAGTAGATGAAGAGTACAGTGGAGTACAGCGGAGCACAGTAGAGGTAGAATAGAGTGGAGTACAGTAGAGGTAGAGTAGTGTGGAGCACAGTATAGGTAGCGCACAGTGGAGTACAGTGGAGCACAGTAGAGGTAGAGTACAGTGGAGTACAGTAGAGGTAGAGTACAGTGGAGTACAGTAGAGGTAGAGTACAGTGGAATACAGTGGAGCAAATTAGAGGTGGAGCACAGTAGAGTACAGTAGAGGTAGAGAACAGTAGAGTACAGTAGAGGTAGAGTACAGTGGAGTACAGTAGAGGTAGAGTACAGTTGAGCACACTAGAGGTAGAGTACAGTGGAGTACAGTAGAGGCAGAGTACAGTGGAGCACAGTAGAGGTAGAGTAGAGTGGAGTACAGTGGAGCACAGTAGAGGTGGAGTACAGTAGAGGTAGAGAACAGTAGAGTACAGTAGAGGTAGAGTACAGTGGAGTACAGTAGAGATAGAGTACAGTGGAGCACAGTAGAGATAGAGTAGAGTGGAGTAGAGTAGAGGTAGAGTACAGTGGAGCACAGTAGAGGTAGAGTACAGTGGAGCACAGCAGAGGTAGAGTACAGTGGATCACAGTAGAGATAGAGTACAGTGGAGTACAGTGGAGCACATTAGAGGTGGAGTACAGTAGAGTACAGTAGAGGTAGAGAACAGTAGAGTACAGTAGAGGTAGAGTACAGTGGAGTACAGTAGAGACAGAGTACAGTGGAGCACAGTAGAGGTAGAGTAGAGTGGAGTACAGTAGAGGTAGAGTACAGTGGAGCACAGTAGAGGTAGCGTACAGTGGAGTACAGTAGAGGTAGAGTACAGTGGAGCAGGGTAGAGGTAGAGTAGAGTGGAGTACAGTAGAGGTAGAGTACAGTGGAGCACAGTAGAGGTAGAGTATAGTGGAGTACAGTGAAGCACAGTAGAGGTGGAGTACAGTAGAGTACAGTAGAGGTAGAGAACAGTAGAGTAGAGGTAGAGTACATTGGAGTAAAATAGAGATAGAGTACAATGGAGCACAGTAGAGATAGACTAGAGTGGAGTACAGTAGAGGTAGAGTACAGTGGAGCACAGTAGAGGTAGAGTACAGTGGAGTACAGTGGAGCACAGTAGAGGTGGAGTACAGTAGAGTACAGTAGAGGTAGAGAACAGTGGAGCACAGTAGAGGTAGAGTACAGTGGAGCATAGTAGAGTTAGAGTACAGTGGAGCACAGTAGAGGTAGAGTACAGTGGAGCACAGTAGAGGTAGAGTACAGTGGAGGTAGTGTAGAGTGGAGTACAGTAGAGGTAGAGTACAGTGGAGCACAGTAGAGGTAGCGCACAGTGGAGTGCAGTAGAGGTAGCACAGTGGATTACAGTAGAGGTAGAGTACAGTGCAGTACAGTAGAGGTAGAGTACAGTGGAGCATAGTAGATGTAGAGTACAGTGGAGTACAGCGGAGCACAGTAGAGGTAGAATAGAGTGGAGTACAGTAGAGGTGGAGTAGTGTGGAGCACGGTATAGGTAGCGCACAGTGGAGTACAGTGGAGCACAGTAGAGGTAGAGTACAGTGGAGTACAGTAGAGGTAGAGTACAGTGGAGTACAGTAGAGGTAGAGTACAGTGGAATACAGTGGAGCAAATTAGAGGTGGAGCACAGTAGAGTACAGTAGAGGTAGAGTACAGTGGAGTACAGTAGAGGTAGAGTACAGTGGAGTACAGTAGAGGTAGAGTACAGTTGAGCACAGTAGAGGTAGAGTACAGTGGAGTACAGTAGAGGCAGAGTACAGTGGAGCACAGTAGAGGTAGAGTAGAGTGGAGTACAGTGGAGCACAGTAGAGGTGGAGTACAGTAGAGTACAGTAGAGGTAGAGAACAGTAGAGTACAGTAGAGGTAGAGTACAGTGGAGTACAGTAGAGATAGAGTACAGTGGAGTACAGTAGAGATAGAGTACAGTGGAGTAGATTAGAGGTAGAGTACAGTGGAGCACAGTAGAGGTAGAGTACAGTGGAGCACAGCAGAGGTAGAGTACAGTGGATCACAGTAGAGATAGAGTACAGTGGAGTACAGCGGAGCACAGTAGAGGTGGAGTACAGTAGAGTACAGTAGAGAGAGAGTACAGTGGAGCACAGTAGAGGTAGAGTAGAGTGGAGTACAGTAGAGGTAGAGTACAGTAGAGTACAGAAGAGGTAGAGTACAGTGGAGCACAGTAGAGGTAGAGTAGAGGGGAGTACAGTAGAGGTAGAGTACAGTGGAGCACAGTAGAGTTAGAGTAGAGTGGAGTACAGTAGAGGTAGAGTACAGTGGAGCACAGTAGAGGTAGAGTACAGTGGAGTACAGTAGAGGTAGAGTACAGTGGAGCACAGTAGAGGTAGAGTACAGTGGAGTACAGTGAAGCACAGTAGAGGTGGAGTACAGTAGAGTACAGTAGAGGTAGAGAACAGTAGAGTAGAGGTAGAGTTCATTGGAGTAAAGTAGAGATAGAGTACAATGGAGCACAGTAGAGATAGACTAGAGTGGAGTACAGTAGAGGTAGAGTACAGTGGAGCACAGTAGAGGTAGAGTACAGTGGAGTACAGTGGAGCAGAGTAGAGGTGGAGTACAGTAGAGTACAGTAGAGGTAGAGAACAGTGGAGCACACTAAAGGTAGAGTACAGTGGAGCACAGTAGAGGTAGAGTACAGTGGAGCACAGTAGAGGTAGAGTACAGTGGAGTACAGCGGAGCACAGTAGAGGTAGAGTACAGTGGAGCACAGTAGAGGTAGCGCACAGTGGAGTACAGTAGAGGTAGAGTACAGTGGATTACAGTAGAGGTAGAGTACAGTGCAGTACAGTAGAGGTAGAGTACAGTGGAGCATAGTAGATGCAGAGTACAGTGGAGTACAGCGGAGCACAGTAGAGGTAGAATAGAGTGGAGTAAGGTAGAGGTAGAGTAGTGTGGAGCACAGTATAGGTAGCGCACAGTGGAGTACAGTGGAGCACAGTAGAGGTAGAGTACAGTGGAGTACAGTAGAGGTAGAGTACAGTGGAGTACAGTAGAGGTAGAGTACAGTGGAATACAGTGGAGCAAATTAGAGGTGGAGCACAGTAGAGTACAGTAGAGGTAGAGAACAGTAGAGTACAGTAGAGGTAGAGTACAGTGGAGTACAGTAGAGGTAGAGTACAGTTGAGCACAGTAGAGGTAGAGTACAGTGGAGTACAGTAGAGGCAGAGTACAGTGGAGCACAGTAGAGGTAGAGTAGAGTGGAGTACAGTGGAGCACAGTAGAGGTGGAGTACAGTAGAGGTAGAGAACAGTAGAGTACAGTAGAGGTAGAGTACAGTGGAGTACAGTAGAGATAGAGTACAGTGGAGCACAGTAGAGATAGAGTAGAGTGGAGTAGAGTAGAGGTAGAGTACAGTGGAGCACAGTAGAGGTAGAGTACAGTGGAGCACAGCAGAGGTAGAGTACAGTGGATCACAGTAGAGATAGAGTACAGTGGAGCACAGTAGAGATAGAGTACAGTGGAGTAGAATAGAGGTAGAGTACAGTGGAGCACAGTAGACGTAGAGTACAGTGGAGCACAGCAGAGGTAGAGCACAGTGGATCACAGTAGAGATAGAGTACAGTGGAGTACAGCGGAGCACAGTAGAGGTGGAGTACAGTAGAGTACAGTAGAGAGAGAGTACAGTGGAGCACAGTAGAGGTAGAGTAGAGTGGAGTACAGTAGAGGTAGAGTACAGTGGAGCATATTAGAGGTAGAGTACAGTGGAGTACAGTGGAGTACAGTAGAGGTAGAGTAGAGGGGAGTACAGTAGAGGTAGAGTACAGTGGAGCACAGTAGAGTTAGAGTAGAGTGGAGTACAGTAGAGGTAGAGTACAGTGGAGCACAGTAGAGGTAGAGTACAGTGGAGTACAGTAGAGGTAGAGTACAGTGGAGCACAGTAGAGGTAGAGTACAGTGGAGTACAGTGAAGCACAGTAGAGGTGGAGTACAGTAGAGTACAGTAGAGGTAGAGAACAGTAGAGTAGAGGTAGAGTTCATTGGAGTAAAGTAGAGATAGAGTACAATGGAGCACAGTAGAGATAGACTAGAGTGGAGTACAGTAGAGGTAGAGTACAGTGGAGCACAGTAGAGGTAGAGTACAGTGGAGTACAGTGGAGCACAGTAGAGGTGGAGTACAGTAGAGTACAGTAGAGGTAGAGAACAGTGGAGCACACTAAAGGTAGAGTACAGTGGAGCACAGTAGAGGTAGAGTACAGTGGAGCACAGTAGAGGTAGAGTACAGTGGAGTACAGCGGAGCACAGTAGAGGTAGTGTAGAGTGGAGTACAGTAGAGGTAGAGTACAGTGGAGCACAGTAGAGGTAGCGCACAGTGGAGTACAGTAGAGGTAGAGTACAGTGGATTACAGTAGAGGTAGAGTACAGTGCAGTACAGTAGAGGTAGAGTACAGTGGAGCATAGTAGATGCAGAGTACAGTGGAGTACAGCGGAGCACAGTAGAGGTAGAATAGAGTGGAGTAAGGTAGAGGTAGAGTAGTGTGGAGCACAGTATAGGTAGCGCACAGTCGAGTACAGTGGAGCACAGTAGAGGTAGAGTACAGTGGAGTACAGTAGAGGTAGAGTAGAGTGGAGTACAGTAGAGGTAGAGTACAGTGGAATACAGTGGAGCAAATTAGAGGTGGAGCACAGTAGAGTACAGTAGAGGTAGAGAACAGTAGAGTACTGTAGAGGTAGAGTACAGTGGAGTACAGTAGAGGTAGAGTACAGTTGAGCACAGTAGAGGTAGAGTACAGTGGAGTACAGTAGAGGCAGAGTACAGTGGAGCACAGTAGAGGTAGAGTAGAGTGGAGTAGAGTGGAGCACAGTAGAGGTGGAGTACAGTAGAGGTAGAGAACAGTAGAGTACAGTAGAGGTAGAGTACAGTGGAGTACAGTAGAGATAGAGTACAGTGGAGCACAGTAGAGATAGAGTAGAGTGGAGTAGAGTAGAGGTAGAGTAGAGTGGAGCACAGTAGAGGTAGAGTACAGTGGAGCACAGCAGAGGTAGAGTACAGTGGATCACAGTAGAGATAGAGTACAGTGGAGTACAGCGGAGCACAGTAGAGGTGGAGTACAGTAGAGTACAGTAGAGATAGAGTACAGTGGAGCACAGTAGAGGTAGAGTAGAGTGGAGTACAGTAGAGGTAGAGTACAGTGGAGCACATTAGAGGTAGAGTACAGTGGAGTACAGTGGAGCACAGTAGAGGTGGAGTACAGTAGAGTACAGTAGAGGTAGAGAACAGTAGAGTACAGTAGAGGCAGAGTACAGTTGAGTAGAGTAGAGGTAGAGTACAGTGGAGCACAGTAGAGGTAGAGTACAGTGGAGCACAGCAGAGGTAGAGTACAGTGGATCACAGTAGAGATAGAGTACAGTGGAGTACAGTGGAGCACAGTAGAGGTGGAGTACAGTAGAGTACAGTAGAGATAGAGTACAGTGGAGCACAGTAGAGGTAGAGTAGAGTGGAGTACAGTAGAGGTAGAGTACAGTGGAGCACATTAGAGGTAGAGTACAGTGGAGTACAGTAGAGGTAGAGTACAGTGGAGCAGAGTAGAGGTAGAGTACAGTGGAGTACAGTGGAGCACAGTAGAGGTGGAGTACAGTAGAGTACATTAGAGGTAGAGTACAGTAGAGTACAGTAGAGGTAGAGTACAGTGGAGCACAGTAGAGGTAGAGTACAGTGGAGTACAAGATGTAGAGTACAGTGGTGCACAGTAGAGGTAGAGTACAGTGGAGTACAGTGGAGCAAAGTAGAGGTGGAGTACAGTAGAGTACAGTAGAGGTAGAGAACAGTAGAGTACAGTAGAGGTAGAGTACAGTGGAGTAGAGTAGAGGTAGAGTACAATGGAGCACAGCAGAGGTAGAGTACAGTGGATCACAGTAGAGATAGAGTACAGTGGAGTACAGCGGAGCACAGTAGAGGTGGAGTACAGTAGAGTACAGTAGAGATAGAGTACAGTGGAGCACAGTAGAGGTAGAGTAGAGTGGAGTACAGTAGAGGTAGAGTACAGTGGAGCACAGTAGAGGTAGAGTACAGTGGAGTACAGTAGAGGTAGAGTATAGTGGAGCACAGTAGAGGTAGAGTACAGTGGAGTAGAGTAGAGGTAGAGTACAGTGGAGCACAGTAGAGGTAGAGCACAGTGGAGTACAGTAGAGGTAGAGTACAGTGGAGCACAGTAGAGGTAGCGTACTTTGTAGTACAGTAGAGGTAGAGTACAGTGGAGCACAGTAGAGGTAGAGTACAGTGGAGTACAGCAGAGGTAGAGTACAGTGGAGCACAGTAGAGGTAGAGTACAGTGGAGTACAGCGGAGCACAGTAGAGGTAGAGTAGAGTGGAGTACAGTAGAGGTAGAGTACAGTGGAGCACAGTAGAGGTGGAGTACAGTAGAGTACAGTAGAGATAGAGTACAGTGGAGCACAGTAGAGGTAGAGTAGAGTGGAGTACAGTAGAGGTAGAGTTCAGTGGAGCACAGTAGAGGTAGAGTACAGTGGAGTACAGTAGAGGTAGAGTACAGTGGAGCACAGTAGAGGTAGAGTACAGTGGAGTACAGTGGAGCACAGTAGAGGTGGAGTACAGTAGAGTACAGTAGTGGTAGAGAACAGTAGAGTACAGAAGAGGTAGAGTACAGTGGAGCACAGTAGAGGTAGAGTACAGTGGAGTACAGTGGAGCACAGTAGAGGTGGAGTACAGTAGAGTACAGTAGAGGTAGAGAACAGTGGAGCACACTAAAGGTAGAGTACAGTGGAGCACAGTAGAGGTAGAGTACAGTGGAGCACAGTAGAGGTAGAGTACAGTGGAGTACAGCGGAGCACAGTAGAGGTAGTGTAGAGTGGAGTACAGTAGAGGTAGAGTACAGTGGAGCACAGTAGAGGTAGCGCACAGTGGAGTACAGTAGAGGTAGAGTACAGTGGAATACAGTAGAGGTAGAGTACAGTGCAGTACAGTAGAGGTAGAGTACAGTGGAGCATAGTAGATGCAGAGTACAGTGGAGTACAGCGGAGCACAGTAGAGGTAGAATAGAGTGGAGTAAGGTAGAGGTAGAGTAGTGTGGATCACAGTATAGGTAGCGCACAGTGGAGTACAGTGGAGCACAGTAGAGGTAGAGTACAGTGGAGTACAGTAGAGGTAGAGTACAGTGGAGTACAGTAGAGGTAGAGTACAGTGGAATACAGTGGAGCAAATTAGAG
This sequence comes from Tiaroga cobitis, assembly GCA_030578255.1. Taxonomy (NCBI): domain Eukaryota; kingdom Metazoa; phylum Chordata; class Actinopteri; order Cypriniformes; family Leuciscidae; genus Tiaroga; species Tiaroga cobitis. Next base: position 36,473,957 of record CM060604.1, read on the forward strand.
GTGGAGCACAGTAGAGTACAGTAGAGGTAGAGAACAGTAGAGTACAGTAGAGGTAGAGTACAGTGGAGTACAGTAGAGGTAGAGTACAGTTGAGCACAGTAGAGGTAGAGTACAGTGGAGTACAGTAGAGGCAGAGTACAGTGGAGCACAGTAGAGGTAGAGTAGAGTGGAGTACAGTGGAGCACAGTAGAGGTGGAGTACAGTAGAGGTAGAGAACAGTAGAGTACAGTAGAGGTAGAGTACAGTGGAGTACAGTAGAGATAGAGTACAGTGGAGCACAGTAGAGATAGAGTAGAGTGGAGTAGAGTAGAGGTAGAGTACAGTGGAGCACAGTAGAGGTAGAGTACAGTGGAGCACAGCAGAGGTAGAGTACAGTGGATCACAGTAGAGATAGAGTACAGTGGAGCACAGTAGAGATAGAGTACAGTGGAGTAGAATAGAGGTAGAGTACAGTGGAGCACAGTAGAGGTAGAGTACAGTGGAGCACAGCAGAGGTAGAGTACAGTGGATCACAGTAGAGATAGAGTACAGTGGAGTACAGCGGAGCACAGTAGAGGTGGAGTACAGTAGAGTACAGTAGAGAGAGAGTACAGTGGAGCACAGTAGAGGTAGAGTAGAGTGGAGTACAGTAGAGGTAGAGTACAGTGGAGCATATTAGAGGTAGAGTACAGTGGAGTACAGTGGAGTACAGTAGAGGTAGAGTAGAGGGGAGTACAGTAGAGGTAGAGTACAGTGGAGCACAGTAGAGTTAGAGTAGAGTGGAGTACAGTAGAGGTAGAGTACAGTGGAGCACAGTAGAGGTAGAGTACAGTGGAGTACAGTAGAGGTAGAGTACAGTGGAGCACAGTAGAGGTAGAGTACAGTGGAGTACAGTGAAGCACAGTAGAGGTGGAGTACAGTAGAGTACAGTAGAGGTAGAGAACAGTAGAGTAGAGGTAGAGTTCATTGGAGTAAAGTAGAGATAGAGTACAATGGAGCACAGTAGAGATAGACTAGAGTGGAGTACAGTAGAGGTAGAGTACAGTGGAGCACAGTAGAGGTAGAGTACAGTGGAGTACAGTGGAGCACAGTAGAGGTGGAGTACAGTAGAGTACAGTAGAGGTAGAGAACAGTGGAGCACACTAAAGGTAGAGTACAGTGGAGCACAGTAGAGGTAGAGTACAGTGGAGCACAGTAGAGGTAGAGTACAGTGGAGTACAGCGGAGCACAGTAGAGGTAGTGTAGAGTGGAGTACAGTAGAGGTAGAGTACAGTGGAGCACAGTAGAGGTAGCGCACAGTGGAGTACAGTAGAGGTAGAGTACAGTGGATTACAGTAGAGGTAGAGTACAGTGCAGTACAGTAGAGGTAGAGTACAGTGGAGCATAGTAGATGCAGAGTACAGTGGAGTACAGCGGAGCACAGTAGAGGTAGAATAGAGTGGAGTAAGGTAGAGGTAGAGTAGTGTGGAGCACAGTATAGGTAGCGCACAGTGGAGTACAGTGGAGCACAGTAGAGGTAGAGTACAGTGGAGTACAGTAGAGGTAGAGTAGAGTGGAGTACAGTAGAGGTAGAGTACAGTGGAATACAGTGGAGCAAATTAGAGGTGGAGCACAGTAGAGTACAGTAGAGGTAGAGAACAGTAGAGTACAGTAGAGGTAGAGTACAGTGGAGTACAGTAGAGGTAGAGTACAGTTGAGCACAGTAGAGGTAGAGTACAGTGGAGTACAGTAGAGGCAGAGTACAGTGGAGCACAGTAGAGGTAGAGTAGAGTGGAGTACAGTGGAGCACAGTAGAGGTGGAGTACAGTAGAGGTAGAGAACAGTAGAGTACAGTAGAGGTAGAGTACAGTGGAGTACAGTAGAGATAGAGTACAGTGGAGCACAGTAGAGATAGAGTAGAGTGGAGTAGAGTAGAGGTAGAGTACAGTGGAGCACAGTAGAGGTAGAGTACAGTGGAGCACAGCAGAGGTAGAGTACAGTGGATCACAGTAGAGATAGAGTACAGTGGAGTACAGCGGAGCACAGTAGAGGTGGAGTACAGTAGAGTACAGTAGAGATAGAGTACAGTGGAGCACAGTAGAGGTAGAGTAGAGTGGAGTACAGTAGAGGTAGAGTACAGTGGAGCACATTGGAGGTAGAGTACAGTGGAGTACAGTGGAGCACAGTAGAGGTGGAGTACAGTAGAGTACAGTAGAGGTAGAGAACAGTAGAGTACAGTAGAGGCAGAGTACAGTTGAGTAGAGTAGAGGTAGAGTACAGTGGAGCACAGTAGAGGTAGAGTACAGTGGAGCACAGCAGAGGTAGAGTACAGTGGATCACAGTAGAGATAGAGTACAGTGGAGTACAGTGGAGCACAGTAGAGGTGGAGTACAGTAGAGTACAGTAGAGATAGAGTACAGTGGAGCACAGTAGAGGTAGAGTAGAGTGGAGTACAGTAGAGGTAGAGTACAGTGGAGCACATTAGAGGTAGAGTACAGTGGAGTACAGTAGAGGTAGAGTACAGTGGAGCAGAGTAGAGGTAGAGTACAGTGGAGTACAGTGGAGCACAGTAGAGGTGGAGTACAGTAGAGTACATTAGAGGTAGAGTACAGTAGAGTACAGTAGAGGTAGAGTACAGTGGAGCACAGTAGAGGTAGAGTACAGTGGAGTACAAGATGTAGAGTACAGTGGTGCACAGTAGAGGTAGAGTACAGTGGAGTACAGTGGAGCAAAGTAGAGGTGGAGTACAGTAGAGTACAGTAGAGGTAGAGAACAGTAGAGTACAGTAGAGGTAGAGTACAGTGGAGTAGAGTAGAGGTAGAGTACAATGGAGCACAGTAGAGGTAGAGTACAGTGGAGCACAGCAGAGGTAGAGTACAGTGGATCACAGTAGAGATAGAGTACAGTGGAGTACAGCGGAGCACAGTAGAGGTGGAGTACAGTAGAGTACAGTAGAGATAGAGTACAGTGGAGCACAGTAGAGGTAGAGTAGAGTGGAGTACAGTAGAGGTAGAGTACAGTGGAGCACAGTAGAGGTAGAGTACAGTGGAGTACAGTAGAGGTAGAGTATAGTGGAGCACAGTAGAGGTAGAGTACAGTGGAGTAGAGTAGAGGTAGAGTACAGTGGAGCACAGTAGAGGTAGAGCACAGTGGAGTACAGTAGAGGTAGAGTACAGTGGAGCACAGTAGAGGTAGCGTACTTTGTAGTACAGTAGAGGTAGAGTACAGTGGAGCACAGTAGAGGTAGAGTACAGTGGAGTACAGCAGAGGTAGAGTACAGTGGAGCACAGTAGAGGTAGAGTACAGTGGAGTACAGCGGAGCACAGTAGAGGTAGAGTAGAGTGGAGTACAGTAGAGGTAGAGTACAGTGGAGCACAGTAGAGGTGGAGTACAGTAGAGTACAGTAGAGATAGAGTACAGTGGAGCACAGTAGAGGTAGAGTAGAGTGGAGTACAGTAGAGGTAGAGTTCAGTGGAGCACAGTAGAGGTAGAGTACAGTGGAGTACAGTAGAGGTAGAGTACAGTGGAGCACAGTAGAGGTAGAGTACAGTGGAGTACAGTGGAGCACAGTAGAGGTGGAGTACAGTAGAGTACAGTAGTGGTAGAGAACAGTAGAGTACAGAAGAGGTAGAGTACAGTGGAGCACAGTAGAGGTAGAGTACAGTGGAGCACAGTAGAGGTAGAGTACAGTGGAGTACAGTGGAGCACAGTAGAGGTGGAGTACAGTAGAGTACAGTAGTGGTAGAGAACAGTAGAGTACAGAAGAGGTAGAGTACAGTGGAGCACAGTAGAGGTAGAGTACAGTGGAGCACAGTAGAGGTGGAATACGGTATAGCACAGTAGAGGTAGAGTACAGTGGAGTACAGTAGAGGTAGAGTACAGTGGAGTACAGCAGAGCACAGTAGAGGTGGAGTACAGTATAGTACAGTAGAGATAGAGTACAGTGGAGCACAGTAGAGGTAGAGTAAAGTGGAGTACAGTAGAGGTAGAGTAGAGTGGAGCACAGTAGAGGGTAGAGTACAGTGGAGTACAGCGGAGCACAGTAGAGGTAGAGTAGAGTGGAGTACAGTGGAGCACAGTAGAGGTGGAGTACAGTAGAGTACAGTAGAGGTAGAGAACAGTGGAGCACAGTAGAGGTAGAGTACAGTGGAGCACAGTAGAGGTAGAGTACAGTGGAGCACAGTAGAGGTAGAGTACAGTGGAGTACAGTGGAGCACAGTAGAGGTGGAGTACAGTAGAGTACAGTAGAGGTAGAGAACAGTGGAGCACAGTAGAGGTAGAGTACAGTGGAGCACAGTAGAGGTAGAGTACAGTGGAGCACAGTAGAGGTAGAGTACAGTGGAGTACAGCGGAGCACAGTAGAGGTAGTGTAGAGTGGAGTACAGTAGAGGTAGAGTAAAGTGGAGCACAGTAGAGGTAGCGCACAGTGGAGTACAGTAGAGGTAGAGTACAGTGGATTACAGTAGAGGTAGAGTACAGTGCAGTACAGTAGAGGTAGAGTACAGAGGAGCACAGTAGATGTAGAGTACAGTGGAGTACAGCGGAGCACAGTAGATGTAGAATAGAGTGGAGTACAGTAGAGGTAGAGTAGTGTGGAGCACAGTAAAGGTAGCGCACAGTGGAGTACAGTGGAGCAAATTAGAGGTGGAGCACAGTAGAGTACAGTAGAAGTAGAGTACAGTGGAGTACAGTAGAGGTAGAGTACAGTTGAGCACAGTAGAGGTAGAGTACAGTGGAGTACAGTAGAGGCAGAGTACAGTGGAGCACAGTAGAGGTAGAGTAGAGTGGAGTACAGTGGAGCACAGTAGAGGTGGAGTACAGTAGAGTACAGTAGAGGTAGAGAACAGTAGAGTACAGTAGAGGTAGCGTACAGTGGAGTACAGTAGAGATAGAGTACTGTGGAGCACAGTAGAGATAGAGTACAGTGGAGTAGAGTAGAGGTAGAGTACAGTGGAGCACAGTAGAGGTAGAGTACAGTGGAGCACAGCAGAGGTAGAGTACAGTGGATCACAGTAGAGATAGAGTACAGTGGAGTACAGCGGAGCACAGTAGAGGTGGAGTACAGTAGAGTACAGTAGAGATAGAGTACAGTGGAGCACAGTAGAGGTAGAGTAGAGTGGAGTACAGTAGAGGTAGAGTACAGTGGAGCATATTAGAGGTAGAGTACAGTGGAGTACAGTGGAGTACAGTAGAGGTAGAGTACAGTGGAGTAGAGAAGAGGTAGAGTACAGTGGAGCACAGTAGAGGTAGAGTAGAGTGGAGTACAGTAGAGGTAGAGTACAGTGGAGCACAGTAGAGTTAGAGTAGAGTGGAGTACAGTAGAGGTAGAGTACAGTGGAGCACAGTAGAGGTAGAGTAGAGTGGAGTACAGTAGAGGTAGAGTACAGTGGAGCACAGTAGAGGTAGCGTACAGTGGAGTACAGTAGAGGTAGAGTAGAGTGGAGTACAGTAGAGGTAGAGTACAGTGGAGCACAGTAGAGGTAGCGTACAGTGGAGTACAGTAGAGGTAGAGTAGAGTGGAGCACAGTAGAGGTAGCGTACCGTTGATTACAGTAGAGGTAGAGTACAGTGGAGTACAGAAGAGGTAGAGTACAGTGTAGCACAGTAGAGGTAGAGTGAAGTGGAGTACAGTAGAGGTAGAGTACAGTGGAGCACAGTAGAGTTAGAGTAGAGTGGAGTACAGTAGAGGTAGAGTACAGTGGAGCACAGTAGAGGTAGAGTACAGTGGAGTACAGTAGAGGTAGAGTACAGTGGAGCACAGTAGAGGTAGAGTACAGTGGAGTACAGTGAAGCACAGTAGAGGTGGATTACAATAGAGTACAGTAGAGGTAGAGAACAGTAGAGTAGAGGTAGAGTACATTGGAGTACAGTAGAGATAGAGTACAATGGAGCACAGTAGAGATAGACTAGAGTGGAGTACAGTAGAGGTAGAGTACAGTGGAGCACAGTAGAGGTAGAGTACAGTGGAGTACAGTGGAGCACAGTAGAGGTGGAGTACAGTAGAGTACAGTAGAGCTAGAGAACAGTGGAGCACACTAGAGGTAGAGTACAGTGGAGCACAGTAGAGGTAGAGTACAGTGGAGCAGAGTAGAGGTAGAGTACAGTGGAGCACAGTAGAGGTAGAGTACAGTGGAGTACAGCGGAGCACAGTAGAGGTGGAGTACAGTAGAGTACAGTAGAGATAGAGTACAGTGGAGGACAGTAGAGGTAGAGTAGAGTGGAGTACAGTAGAGGTAGAGTACAGTGGAGCATAGTAGATGTAGAGTACAGTGGAGTACAGCGGAGCACAGTAGAGGTAGAATAGAGTGGAGTGCAGTAGAGGTAGAGTAGTGTGGAGCACAGTATAGGTAGCGCACAGTGGAGTACAGTGGAGCACAGTAGAGGTAGAGTACAGTGGAGTACAGTAGAGGTAGAGTACAGTCGAGTACAGTAGAGGTAGAGTACAGTGGAATACAGTGGAGCAAATTAGAGGTGGAGCACAGTAGAGGTAGAGTACAGTGGAATACAGTGGAGCAAATTAGAGGTAGAGCACAGTAGAGTACAGTAGAGGTAGAGTACAGTGGAGTACAGTAGAGGTAGAGTACAGTGGAGTACAGTAGAGGTAGAGTACAGTTGAGCACAGTAGAGGTAGAGTACAGTGGAGTACAGTAGAGGCAGAGTACAGTGGAGCACAGTAGAGGTAGAGTAGAGTGGAGTACAGTGGAGCACAGTAGAGGTGGAGTACAGTAGAGTACAGTAGAGGTAGAGAACAGTAGAGTACAGTAGAGGTAGAGTACAGTGGAGCACAGTAGATATAGAGTACAGTGGAGTAGAGTAGAGGTAGAGTACAGTGGAGCACAGTAGAGGTAGAGTACAGTGGAGCACAGCAGAGGTAGAGTACAGTGGATCACAGTAGAGATAGAGTACAGTGGAGTACAGCGGAGCACAGTAGAGGTGGAGTACAGTAGAGTACAGTAGAGATAGAGTACAGTGGAGCACAGTAGAGGTAGAGTAGAGTGGAGTACAGTAGAGGTAGAGTACAGTGGAGCACATTAGAGGTAGAGTACAGTGGAGTACAGTGGAGCACAGTAGAGGTGGAGTACAGTAGAGTACAGTAGAGGTAGAGAACAGTAGAGTACAGTAGAGGTAGAGTACAGTGGAGTAGAGTAGAGGTAGAGTACAGTAGAGGTAGAGTACAGTGGAGTAGAGTAGAGTAGAGGTAGAGTACAGTGGAGCACAGTAGAGGTAGAGTACAGTGGAGCACAGCAGAGGTAGAGTACAGTGGATCACAGTAGAGATAGAGTACAGTGGAGTACAGTGGAGCACAGTAGAGGTGGAGTACAGTAGAGTACAGTAGAGATAGAGTACAGTGGAGCACAGTAGAGGTAGAGTAGAGTGGAGTACAGTAGAGGTAGAGTACAGTGGAGCACATTAGAGGTAGAGTACAGTAGAGGTAGAGTACAGTGGAGCAGAGTAGAGGTAGAGTACAGTGGAGTACAGTAGAGGTAGAGTACAGTGGAGTACAGTGAAGCACAGTAGAGGTAGAGTTCTTTGGAGTACAGTAGAGGTAGAGTACAGTAGAGTACAGTAGAGGTAGAGTAGAGTGGAGCACAGTAGAGGTAGAGTAGAGTGGAGTACAGTGGAGCACAGTAGAGGTGGAGTACAGTGGAGTACAGTAGAGGTAGAGTACAGTGGAGCACAGTAGAGGTAGAGTACAGTGGAGCACAGTATAGGTAGAGTAGAGTGGAGTACAGCGGAGCACAGTAGAGGTAGAGTACAGTGGAGTACAGTAGAGGTAGAGTACAGTGGAGCACAGTAGAGGTAGAGTACAGTGGAGCACAGTAGAGGTAGAGTACAGTGGAGTACAGTAGAGGTAGAATACAGTGGAACACAGTAGAGGTAGAGTACAGTGGAGTACAGTGGAGCACAGTAGAGGTGGAGTACAGTAGAGTACAGTAGAGGTAGAGTACAGTAGAGTACAGTAGAGGTAGAGTACAGTGGAGCACAGTAGAGGTAGAGTACAGTGGAGTACAGTAGAGGTAGAGTACAGTGGAGCACAGTAGAGGTAGAGTAGAGTGGAGTACAGTAGAGGTAGAGTACAGTGGAGCACAGTAGAGGTAGCGTACAGTGGAGTACAGTAGAGGTAGAGTAGAGTGGAGTACAGTAGAGGTAGAGTACAGTGGAGCACAGTAGAGGTAGAGTACAGTGGAGTACAGTAGAGGTAGAGTAGAGTGGAGCACAGTAGAGGTAGCGTACCGTTGATTACAGTAGAGGTAGAGTACAGTGGAGTACAGAAGAGGTAGATTACAGTGTAGCACAGATGAGGTAGAGTGAAGTGGAGTACAGTAGAGGTAGAGTACAGTGGAGCACAGTAGAGTTAGAGTAGAGTGGAGTACAGTAGAGGTAGAGTACAGTGGAGCACAGTAGAGGTAGAGTACAGTGGAGTACAGTAGAGGTAGAGTACAGTGGAGCACAGTAGAGGTAGAGTACAGTGGAGTACAGTGAAGCACAGTAGAGGTGGATTACAATAGAGTACAGTTGAGGTAGAGAACAGTAGAGTAGAGGTAGAGTACATTGGAGTACAGTAGAGATAGAGTACAATGGAGCACAGTAGAGATAGACTAGAGTGGAGTACAGTAGAGGTAGAGTACAGTGGAGCACAGTAGAGGTAGAGTACAGTGGAGTACAGTGGAGCACAGTAGAGGTGGAGTACAGTAGAGTACAGTAGAGCTAGAGAACAGTGGAGCACACTAGAGGTAGAGTACAGTGGAGCACAGTAGAGGTAGAGTACAGTGGAGCACAGTAGAGGTAGAGTACAGTGGAGCACAGTAGAGGTAGAGTACAGTGGAGTACAGCGGAGCACAGTAGAGGTGGAGTACAGTAGAGTACAGTAGAGATAGAGTACAGTGGAGGACAGTAGAGGTAGAGTAGAGTGGAGTACAGTAGAGGTAGAGTACAGTGGAGCACAGTAGAGGTAGCGTACAGTGGAGTACAGTGGAGCAGAGTAGAGGTAGAGTACAGTGGAGTACAGCAGAGGTAGAGTACAGTGGAGTGAAGCAGAGGTAGAGTACAGTGGAGTACAGTGGAGCACAGTAGAGGTGGAGTACAGTAGAGTACAGTAGAGGTAGAGAACAGTAGAGTACAGTAGAGGTAGAGTACAGTGGAGTACAGTAGAGGTAGCGTACAGTGGGTTACAGTAGAGGTAGAGTACAGTTGAGCAGGGTAGAGGTAGCGTACCGTGGAGTACAGTAGAGGTAGAGTACAGTGGAGTACAGAAGAGGTAGAGTACAGTGGAGCACAGTAGAGGTAGCGTACAGTGGAGCACAGTAGAGTTAGAGTAGAGTGGAGTACAGTAGAGGTAGAGTAGAGTGGAGTACAGTAGAGGTAGAGTACAGTGGAGCACAGTAGAGGTAGCGTACAGTGGAGTACAGTAGAGGTAGAGTACAGTTGAGCAGGGTAGAGGTAGCGTACCGTGGAGTACAGTAGAGGTAGAGTACAGTGGAGTACAGAAGAGGTAGAGTACAGTGGAGCACAGTAGAGGTAGCGTACAGTGGAGCACAGTAGAGTTAGAGTAGAGTGGAGTACAGTAGAGGTAGAGTACAGTGGAGCACAGTAGAGGTAGAGTACAGTGGAGTACAGTAGAGGTAGAGTACAGTGGAGCACAGTAGAGGTAGAGTATAGTGGAGTACAGTGAAGCACAGTAGAGGTGGAGTACAGTAGAGTACAGTAGAGGTAGAGAACAGTAGTGTAGATGTAGAGTACATTGGAGTAAAGTAGAGATAGAGTACAATGGAGCACAGTAGAGATAGACTAGAGTGGAGTACAGTAGAGGTAGAGTACAGTGGAGCACAGTAGAAGTAGAGTACAGTGGAGTACAGTGGAGCACAGTAGAGGTGGAGTACAGTAGAGTACAGTAGAGGTAGAGAACAGTGGAGCACAGTAGAGGTAGAGTACAGTGGAGCACAGTAGAGGTAGAGTACAGTGGAGCACAGAAGAGGTAGAGTACAGTGGAGTACAGTAGAGACAGAGTACAGTGGAGCACAGTAGAGGTAGAGTACAGTGGAGCACAGTAGAGGTAGAGAACAGTGGAGCACAGTAGAGGTAGAGTACAGTGGAGTACAGTAGAGGTAGAGTACAGTGGAGCAGGGTAGAGGTAGCGTACCGTGGAGTACAGTAGAGGTAGAGTACAGTGGAGTACAGAAGAGGTAGAGTACAGTGGAGCACAGTAGAGGTAGCGTACAGTGGAGCACAGTAGAGTTAGAGTAGAGTGGAGTACAGTAGAGGTAGAGTACAGTGGAGCACAATAGAGGTAGAGTACAGTGGAGTACAGTAGAGGTAGAGTACAGTGGAGCACAGTAGAGGTAGAGTATAGTGGAGTACAGTGAAGCAAAGTAGAGGTGGAGTACAGTAGAGTACAGTAGAGGTAGAGAACAGTAGAGTAGAGGTAGAGTACATTGGAGTAAAGTAGAGATAGAGTACAATGGAGCACAGTAGAGATAGACTAGAGTGGAGTACAGTAGAGGTAGAGTACAGTGGAGCACAGTAGAGGTAGAGTACAGTGGAGTACAGTGGAGCACAGTAGAGGTGGAGTACAGTAGAGTACAGTAGAGGTAGAGAACAGTGGAGCACAGTAGAGGTAGAGTACAGTGGAGCACAGTAGAGGTAGAGTACAGTGGAGCACAGTAGAGGTAGAGTACAGTGGAGTACAGCGGAGCACAGTAGAGGTAGTGTAGAGTGGAGTACAGTAGAGGTAGAGTAAAGTGGAGCACAGTAGAGGTAGCGCACAGTGGAGTACAGTAGAGGTAGAGTACAGTGGATTACAGTAGAGGTAGAATACAGTGCAGTACAGTAGAGGTAGAGTACAGAGGAGCACAGTAGATGTAGAGTACAGTGGAGTACAGCGGAGCACAGTAGATGTAGAATAGAGTGGAGTACAGTAGAGGTAGAGTAGTGTGGAGCACAGTAAAGGTAGCGCACAGTGGAGTACAGTGGAGCAAATTAGAGGTGGAGCACAGTAGAGTACAGTAGAGGTAGAGTACAGTGGAGTACAGTAGAGGTAGAGTACAGTTGAGCACAGTAGAGGTAGAGTACAGTGGAGTACAGTAGAGGCAGAGTACAGTGGAGCACAGTAGAGGTAGAGTAGAGTGGAGTACAGTGGAGCACAGTAGAGGTGGAGTACAGTAGAGTACAGTAGAGGTAGAGAACAGTAGAGTACAGTAGAGGTAGAGTACAGTGGAGTACAGTAGAAATAGAGTACTGTGGAGCACAGTAGAGATAGAGTACAGTGGAGTAGAGTAGAGGTAGAGTACAGTGGAGCACAGTAGAGGTAGAGTACAGTGGAGCACAGCAGAGGTAGAGTACAGTGGATCACAGTAGAGATAGAGTACAGTGGAGTACAGCGGAGCACAGTAGAGGTGGAGTACAGTAGAGTACAGTAGAGATAGAGTACAGTGGAGCACAGTAGAGGTAGAGTAGAGTGGAGTACAGTAGAGGTAGAGTACAGTGGAGCATATTAGAGGTAGAGTACAGTGGAGTACAGTGGAGTACAGTAGAGGTAGAGTACAGTGGAGTACAGTAGAGGTAGAGTACAGTGGAGCACAGTAGAGGTAGAGTATAGTGGAGTACAGTGAAGCACAGTAGAGGTGGAGTACAGTAGAGTACAGTAGAGGTAGAGAACAGTAGAGTAGAGGTAGAGTACATTGGAGTAAAGTAGAGATAGAGTACAATGGAGCACAGTAGAGATAGACTAGAGTGGAGTACAGTAGAGGTAGAGTACAGTGGAGCACAGTAGAGGTAGAGTACAGTGGAGCACAGTAGAGGTGGAGTACAGTAGAGTACAGTAGAGGTAGAGAACGGTGGAGCAGGGTAGAGGTAGAGTACAGTGGAGCACAGTAGAGGTAGAGTACAGTGGAGCACAGAAGAGGTAGAGTACAGTGGAGTACAGTAGAGACAGAGTACAGTGGAGAACAGTAGAGGTAGAGTACAGTGGAGCACAGTAGAGGTAGAGAACAGTGGAGCACAGTAGAGGTAGAGTACAGTGGAGCAGGGTAGAGGTAGCGTACCGTGGAGTACAGTAGAGGTAGAGTACAGTGGAGTACAGAAGAGGTAGCGTACAGTGGAGCACAGTAGAGTTAGAGTAGAGTGGAGTACAGTAGAGGTAGAGTACAGTGGAGCACAGTAGAGGTAGAGTACAGTGGAGCACAGTAGAGGTAGAGTACAGTGGAGCACAGTAGAGGTAGAGTATAGTGGAGTACAGTGAAGCACAGTAGAGGTGGAGTACAGTAGAGTACAGTAGAGGTAGAGAACAGTGGAGCACAGTAGAGGTAGAGTACAGTGGAGCACAGTAGAGGTAGAGTACAGTGGAGCAAAGTAGAGGTAGAGTACAGTGGAGTACAGCGGAGCACAGTAGAGGTAGTGTAGAGTGGAGTACAGTAGAGGTAGAGTACAGTGGAGCACAGTAGAGGTAGCGCACAGTGGAGTACAGTAGAGGTAGAGTACAGTGGAGTACAGTAGAGGTAGAGTACAGTGGATTACAGTAGAGGTAGAGTACAGTGCAGTACAGTAGAGGTAGAGTACAGCGGAGCACAGTAGAGGTAGAGTACAGCGGAGCACAGTAGAGGTAGAATAGAGTGGAGTACAGTAGAGGTAGAGTAGTTTGGAGCACAGTATAGGTAGCGCACAGTGGAGTACAGTGGAGCACAGTAGAGGTAGAGTACAGTGGAGTACAGTAGAGGTAGAGTACAGTGGAGTAAAGTAGAGGTAGAGTACAGTGGAATACAGTGGAGCAAATTAGAGGTGGAGCACAGTAGAGTACAGTAGAGGTCGAGTACAGTGGAGTACAGTAGAGGTAGAGTACAGTGGAGTACAGTAGAGGTAGAGTACAGTTGAGCACAGTAGAGGTAGAGTACAGTGGAGTACAGTAGAGGCAGAGTACAGTGGAGTACAGTAGAGATAGAGTACAGTGGAGCACAGTAGAGATAGAGTACAGTGGAGTAGAGTAGAGGTAGAGTACAGTGGAGCACAGTAGAGGTAGAGTACAGTGGAGCACAGCAGAGGTAGAGTACAGTGGATCACAGTAGAGATAGAGTACAGTGGAGTACAGCGGAGCACAGTAGAGGTGGAGTACAGTAGAGTACAGTAGAGATAGAGTACAGTGGAGCACAGTAGAGGTAGAATAGAGTGGAGTACATTAGAGGTAGAGAACAGTGGAGCACAGTAGAGGTAGAGTACAGTGGAGTACAGTAGAGGTAGAGTACAGTGGAGCAGGGTAGAGGTAGCGTACCGTGGAGTACAGTAGAGGTAGAGTACAGTGGAGTACAGAAGAGGTAGAGTACAGTGGAGCACAGTAGAGGTAGCGTACAGTGGAGCACAGTAGAGTTAGAGTAGAGTGGAGTACAGTAGAGGTAGAGTACAGTGGAGCACAATAGAGGTAGAGTACAGTGGAGTACAGTAGAGGTAGAGTACAGTGGAGCACAGTAGAGGTAGAGTATAGTGGAGTACAGTGAAGCAAAGTAGAGGTGGAGTACAGTAGAGTACAGTAGAGGTAGAGAACAGTAGAGTAGAGGTAGAGTACATTGGAGTAAAGTAGAGATAGAGTACAATGGAGCACAGTAGAGATAGACTAGAGTGGAGTACAGTAGAGGTAGAGTACAGTGGAGCACAGTAGAGGTAGAGTACAGTGGAGTACAGTGGAGCACAGTAGAGGTGGAGTACAGTAGAGTACAGTAGAGGTAGAGAACAGTGGAGCACAGTAGAGGTAGAGTACAGTGGAGCACAGTAGAGGTAGAGTACAGTGGAGCACAGTAGAGGTAGAGTACAGTGGAGTACAGCGGAGCACAGTAGAGGTAGTGTAGAGTGGAGTACAGTAGAGGTAGAGTAAAGTGGAGCACAGTAGAGGTAGCGCACAGTGGAGTACAGTAGAGGTAGAGTACAGTGGATTACAGTAGAGGTAGAATACAGTGCAGTACAGTAGAGGTAGAGTACAGAGGAGCACAGTAGATGTAGAGTACAGTGGAGTACAGCGGAGCACAGTAGATGTAGAATAGAGTGGAGTACAGTAGAGGTAGAGTAGTGTGGAGCACAGTAAAGGTAGCGCACAGTGGAGTACAGTGGAGCAAATTAGAGGTGGAGCACAGTAGAGTACAGTAGAGGTAGAGTACAGTGGAGTACAGTAGAGGTAGAGTACAGTTGAGCACAGTAGAGGTAGAGTACAGTGGAGTACAGTAGAGGCAGAGTACAGTGGAGCACAGTAGAGGTAGAGTAGAGTGGAGTACAGTGGAGCACAGTAGAGGTGGAGTACAGTAGAGTACAGTAGAGGTAGAGAACAGTAGAGTACAGTAGAGGTAGAGTACAGTGGAGTACAGTAGAAATAGAGTACTGTGGAGCACAGTAGAGATAGAGTACAGTGGAGTAGAGTAGAGGTAGAGTACAGTGGAGCACAGTAGAGGTAGAGTACAGTGGAGCACAGCAGAGGTAGAGTACAGTGGATCACAGTAGAGATAGAGTACAGTGGAGTACAGCGGAGCACAGTAGAGGTGGAGTACAGTAGAGTACAGTAGAGATAGAGTACAGTGGAGCACAGTAGAGGTAGAGTAGAGTGGAGTACAGTAGAGGTAGAGTACAGTGGAGCATATTAGAGGTAGAGTACAGTGGAGTACAGTGGAGTACAGTAGAGGTAGAGTACAGTGGAGTACAGTAGAGGTAGAGTACAGTGGAGCACAGTAGAGGTAGAGTATAGTGGAGTACAGTGAAGCACAGTAGAGGTGGAGTACAGTAGAGTACAGTAGAGGTAGAGAACAGTAGAGTAGAGGTAGAGTACATTGGAGTAAAGTAGAGATAGAGTACAATGGAGCAGAGTAGAGATAGACTAGAGTGGAGTACAGTAGAGGTAGAGTACAGTGGAGCACAGTAGAGGTAGAGTACAGTGGAGCACAGTAGAGGTGGAGTACAGTAGAGTACAGTAGAGGTAGAGAACGGTGGAGCAGGGTAGAGGTAGAGTACAGTGGAGCACAGTAGAGGTAGAGTACAGTGGAGCACAGAAGAGGTAGAGTACAGTGGAGTACAGTAGAGACAGAGTACAGTGGAGAACAGTAGAGGTAGAGTACAGTGGAGCACAGTAGAGGTAGAGAACAGTGGAGCACAGTAGAGGTAGAGTACAGTGGAGCAGGGTAGAGGTAGCGTACCGTGGAGTACAGTAGAGGTAGAGTACAGTGGAGTACAGAAGAGGTAGCGTACAGTGGAGCACAGTAGAGTTAGAGTAGAGTGGAGTACAGTAGAGGTAGAGTACAGTGGAGCACAGTAGAGGTAGAGTACAGTGGAGCACAGTAGAGGTAGAGTACAGTGGAGCACAGTAGAGGTAGAGTATAGTGGAGTACAGTGAAGCACAGTAGAGGTGGAGTACAGTAGAGTACAGTAGAGGTAGAGAACAGTGGAGCACAGTAGAGGTAGAGTACAGTGGAGCACAGTAGAGGTAGAGTACAGTGGAGTACAGTGGAGCACAGTAGAGGTGGAGTACAGTAGAGTACAGTAGAGGTAGAGAACAGTGGAGCACAGTAGAGGTAGAGTACAGTGGAGCACAGTAGAGGTAGAGTACAGTGGAGCAAAGTAGAGGTAGAGTACAGTGGAGTACAGCGGAGCACAGTAGAGGTAGTGTAGAGTGGAGTACAGTAGAGGTAGAGTACAGTGGAGCACAGTAGAGGTAGCGCACAGTGGAGTACAGTAGAGGTAGAGTACAGTGGAGTACAGTAGAGGTAGAGTACAGTGGATTACAGTAGAGGTAGAGTACAGTGCAGTACAGTAGAGGTAGAGTACAGCGGAGCACAGTAGAGGTAGAGTACAGCGGAGCACAGTAGAGGTAGAATAGAGTGGAGTACAGTAGAGGTAGAGTAGTTTGGAGCACAGTATAGGTAGCGCACAGTGGAGTACAGTGGAGCACAGTAGAGGTAGAGTACAGTGGAGTACAGTAGAGGTAGAGTACAGTGGAGTAAAGTAGAGGTAGAGTACAGTGGAATACAGTGGAGCAAATTAGAGGTGGAGCACAGTAGAGTACAGTAGAGGTCGAGTACAGTGGAGTACAGTAGAGGTAGAGTACAGTGGAGTACAGTAGAGGTAGAGTACAGTTGAGCACAGTAGAGGTAGAGTACAGTGGAGTACAGTAGAGGCAGAGTACAGTGGAGTACAGTAGAGATAGAGTACAGTGGAGCACAGTAGAGATAGAGTACAGTGGAGTAGAGTAGAGGTAGAGTACAGTGGAGCACAGTAGAGGTAGAGTACAGTGGAGCACAGCAGAGGTAGAGTACAGTGGATCACAGTAGAGATAGAGTACAGTGGAGTACAGCGGAGCACAGTAGAGGTGGAGTACAGTAGAGTACAGTAGAGATAGAGTACAGTGGAGCACAGTAGAGGTAGAATAGAGTGGAGTACATTAGAGGTAGAGTACAGTGGAGCATATTAGAGGTAGAATACAGTGGAGTACAGTGGAGTACAGTAGAGGTAGAGTACAGTGGAGTACAGAAGAGGTAGAGTACAGTGGAGCACAGTAGAGGTAGAGTAGATTGGAGTACAGTAGAGGTAGAGTACAGTGGAGCACAGTAGAGTTAGAGTAGAGTGGAGTACAGTAGAGGTAGAGTACAGTGGAGCACAGTAGAGGTAGAGTACAGTGGAGTACAGTAGAGGTAGAGTACAGTGGAGCACAGTAGAGGTAGAGTACAGTGGAGTACAGTGAAGCACAGTAGAGGTGGAGTACAGTAGAGTACAGTAGAGGTAGAGAACAGTGGAGCACAGTAGAGGTAGAGTACAGTGGAGCACAGTAGAGGTAGAGTACAGTGGAGCACAGTAGAGGTAGAGTACAGTGGAGTACAGCGGAGCACAGTAGAGGTAGTGTAGAGTGGAGTACAGTAGAGGTAGAGTACAGTGGAGCAGAGTAGAGGTAGCGCACAGTGGAGTACAGTAGAGGTAGAGTACACTGGATTACAGTAGAGGTAGAGTACAGTGCAGTACAGTAGAGGTAGAGTACAGTGGAGCATAGTAGATGTAGAGTACAGTGGAGTACAGCGGAGCACAGTAGAGGTAGCGCACAGTGGAGTACAGTAGAGGTAGAGTACAGTGGAGTACAGTAGAGGTAGAGTACAGTGGAGCACAGTAGAGGTAGAGTACAGTGGAGTAGAGTGGAGGTAGAGTACAGTGGAGTACAGTAGAGGTAGAGTACAGTGGAGTACAGTAGAGGTAGAGTACAGTGGAGTACAGTGGAGCGCAGTAGAGGTGGAGTACAGTAGAGTACAGTAGAGGTAGAGTACAGTGGAGTAAAGTAGAGGTAGAGTACAGTGGAGCACAGTAGAGGTAGAGTACAGTGGAGTACAGTAGAGGTAGAGTACAGTGGAGCACAGTAGAGGTAGAGTACAGTGGAGTACAGTGGAGCGCAGTAGAGGTGGAGTACAGTAGAGTACAGTAGAGGTAGAGTACAGTAGAGTACAGTAGAGGTAGAGTACAGTGGAGCACAGTAGAGGTAAAGTACAGTGGAGTACAGTAGAGGAAGAGTACAGTGGAGCACAGTAGAGGTAGAGTAGAGTGGAGTACAGTAGAGGTAGAGTACAGTGGAGCACAGTAGAGGTAGCGTACAGTGGAGTACAGTAGAGGTAGAGTAGAGTGGAGCACAGTAGAGGTAGCGTACCGTTGAATACAGTAGAGGTAGAGTACAGTGGAGTACAGAAGAGGTAGAGTACAGTGGAGCACAGTAGAGGTAGAGTGGAGTGGAGTACAGTAGAGGTAGAGTACAGTGGAGCACAGTAGAGTTAGAGTAGAGTGGAGTACAGTAGAGGTAGAGTACAGTGGAGCACAGTAGAGGTAGAGTACAGTGGAGTACAGTGAAGCACAGTAGAGGTGGATTACAATAGAGTACAGTAGAGGTAGAGAACAGTAGAGTAGAGGTAGAGTACATTGGAGTACAGTAGAGATAGAGTACAATGGAGCACAGTAGAGATAGACTAGAGTGGAGTACAGTAGAGGTAGAGTACAGTGGAGCACAGTAGAGGTAGAGTACAGTGGAGTACAGTGGAGCACAGTAGAGGTGGAGTACAGTAGAGTACAGTAGAGCTAGAGAACAGTGGAGCACAGTAGAGGTAGAGTACAGTGGAGCACAGTAGAGGTAGAGTACAGTGGAGCACAGTAGAGGTAGAGTACAGTGGAGTACAGAGGAGCACAGTAGAGGTGGAGTACAGTAGAGTACAGTAGAGATAGAGTACAGTGGAGGACAGTAGAGGTAGAGTAGAGTGGAGTACAGTAGAGGTAGAGTACAGTGGAGCACAGTAGAGGTAGCGTACAGTGGAGTACAGTGGAGCAGAGTAGAGGTAGAGTACAGTGGAGTACAGCAGAGGTAGAGTACAGTGGAGTACAGTGGAGCACATTAGAGGTGGAGTACAGTAGAGTACAGTAGAGGTAGAGAACAGTAGAGTACAGTAGAGGTAGAGTACAGTGGAGTACAGTAGAGACAGAGTACAGTGGAGCACAGTAGAGGTAGAGTAGAGTGGAGTACAGTAGAGGTAGAGTACAGTGGAGGACAGTAGAGGTAGCGTACAGTGGAGTACAGTAGAGGTAGAGTACATTGGAGCAGGGTAGAGGTAGCGTACCGTGGAGTACAGTAGAGGTAGAGTACAGTGGAGTACAGAAGAGGTAGAGTACAGTGGAGCACAGTAGAGGTAGAGTAGAGTGGAGTACAGTAGAGGTAGAGTACATTGGAGCACAGTAGAGTTAGAGTAGAGTGGAGTACAGTAGAGGTAGAGTACAGTGGAGCACAGTAGAGGTAGAGTACAGTGGAGTACAGTAGAGGTAGAGTACAGTGGAGCACAGTAGAGGTAGAGTATAGTGGAGTACAGTGAAGCACAGTAGAGGTGGAGTACAGTAGAGTACAGTAGAGGTAGAGAACAGTAGAGTAGAGGTAGAGTACATTGGAGTAAAGTAGAGATAGAGTATAATGGAGCACAGTAGAGATAGACTAGAGTGGAGTACAGTAGAGGTAGAGTACAGTGGAGCACAGTAGAGGTGGAGTACAGTAGAGTACAGTAGAGGTAGAGAACAGTGGAGCACAGTAGAGGTAGAGTACAGAGGAGCACAGTAGAGGTAGAGTACAGTGGAGCACAGTAGAGGTAGAGTACAGTGGAGTACAGCGGAGCACACTAGAGGTAGTGTAGAGTGGAGTACAGTAGAGGTAGAGTACAGTGGAGCACAGTAGAGGTAGCGCACAGTGGAGTACAGTAGAGGTAGAGTACAGTGGATTACAGTAGAGGTAGAGTACAGTGCAGTACAGTAGAGGTAGAGTACAGTGGAGCATAGTAGATGTAGAGTACAGTGGAGTACAGCGGAGCACAGTAGAGGTAGAATAGAGTGGAGTACAGTAGAGGTGGAGTAGTGTGGAGCACAGTATAGGTAGCGCACAGTGGAGTACAGTGGAGCACAGTAGAGGTAGAGTACAGTGGAGTACAGTAGAGGTAGAGTACAGTGGAGTACAGTAGAGGTAGAGTACAGTGGAATACAGTGGAGCAAATTAGAGGTGGAGCACAGTAGAGTACAGTAGAGGTAGAGTACAGTGGAGTACAGTAGAGGTAGAGTACAGTGGAGTACAGTAGAGGTAGAGTACAGTTGAGCACAGTAGAGGTAGAGTACAGTGGAGTAAAGTAGAGGCAGAGTACAGTGGAGCACAGTAGAGGTAGAGTAGAGTGGAGTACAGTGGAGCACAGTAGAGGTGGAGTACAGTAGAGTACAGTAGAGGTAGAGAACAGTAGAATACAGTAGAGGTAGAGTACAGTGGAGTACAGTAGAGATAGAGTACAGTGGAGCACAGTAGAGATAGAGTACAGTGGAGTAGATTAGAGGTAGAGTACAGTGGAGCACAGTAGAGGTAGAGTAGAGTGGAGTACAGTAGAGGTAGAGTACAGTGGAAGACAGTAGAGGTAGAGTACAGTGGAGTACAGTAGAGGTAGAGTACAGTGGAGCACAGTAGAGTTAGAGTACAGTGGAGTACAGTGAAGCACAGAAGAGGTGGATTACAATAGAGTACAGTAGAGGTAGAGAACAGTAGAGTAGAGGTAGAGTACATTGGAGTACAGTAGAGATAGAGTACAATGGAGAACAGTAGAGATAGACTAGAGTGGAGTACAGTAGAGGTAGAGTACAGTGGAGCACAGTAGAGGTAGAGTACAGTGGAGTACAGTGGAGCACAGTAGAGGTGGAGTACAGTAGAGTACAGTAGAGCTAGAGAACAGTGGAGCACAGTAGAGGTAGAGTACAGTGGAGCACAGTAGAGGTAGAGTACAGTGGAGCACAGTAGAGGTAGAGTACAGTGGAGTACAGAGGAGCACAGTAGAGGTGGAGTACAGTAGAGTACAGTAGAGATAGAGTACAGTGGAGGACAGTAGAGGTAGAGTAGAGTGGAGTACAGTAGAGGTAGAGTACAGTGGAGCACAGTAGAGGTAGCGTACAGTGGAGTACAGTGGAGCAGAGTAGAGGTAGAGTACAGTGGAGTACAGCAGAGGTAGAGTACAGTGGAGTACAGCAGAGGTAGAGTACAGTGGAGTACAGTGGAGCACATTAGAGGTGGAGTACAGTAGAGTACAGTAGAGGTAGAGAACAGTAGAGTACAGTAGAGGTAGAGTACAGTGGAGTGCAGTAGAGACAGAGTACAGTGGAGCACAGTAGAGATAGACTAGAGTGGAGTACAGTAGAGGTAGAGTACAGTGGAGCACAGTAGAGGTAGAGTACAGTGGAGCACAGTAGAGGTGGAGTACAGTAGAGTACAGTAGAGGTAGAGAACGGTGGAGCAGGGTAGAGGTAGAGTACAGTGGAGCACAGTAGAGGTAGAGTACAGTGGAGCACAGAAGAGGTAGAGTACAGTGGAGTACAGTAGAGACAGAGTACAGTGGAGAACAGTAGAGGTAGAGTACAGTGGAGCACAGTAGAGGTAGAGAACAGTGGAGCACAGTAGAGGTAGAGTACAGTGGAGCAGGGTAGAGGTAGCGTACCGTGGAGTACAGTAGAGGTAGAGTACAGTGGAGTACAGAAGAGGTAGCGTACAGTGGAGCACAGTAGAGTTAGAGTAGAGTGGAGTACAGTAGAGGTAGAGTACAGTGGAGCACAGTAGAGGTAGAGTACAGTGGAGCACAGTAGAGGTAGAGTACAGTGGAGCACAGTAGAGGTAGAGTATAGTGGAGTACAGTGAAGCACAGTAGAGGTGGAGTACAGTAGAGTACAGTAGAGGTAGAGAACAGTGGAGCACAGTAGAGGTAGAGTACAGTGGAGCACAGTAGAGGTAGAGTACAGTGGAGCAAAGTAGAGGTAGAGTACAGTGGAGTACAGCGGAGCACAGTAGAGGTAGTGTAGAGTGGAGTACAGTAGAGGTAGAGTACAGTGGAGCACAGTAGAGGTAGCGCACAGTGGAGTACAGTAGAGGTAGAGTACAGTGGAGTACAGTAGAGGTAGAGTACAGTGGATTACAGTAGAGGTAGAGTACAGTGCAGTACAGTAGAGGTAGAGTACAGCGGAGCACAGTAGAGGTAGAGTACAGCGGAGCACAGTAGAGGTAGAATAGAGTGGAGTACAGTAGAGGTAGAGTAGTTTGGAGCACAGTATAGGTAGCGCACAGTGGAGTACAGTGGAGCACAGTAGAGGTAGAGTACAGTGGAGTACAGTAGAGGTAGAGTACAGTGGAGTAAAGTAGAGGTAGAGTACAGTGGAATACAGTGGAGCAAATTAGAGGTGGAGCACAGTAGAGTACAGTAGAGGTCGAGTACAGTGGAGTACAGTAGAGGTAGAGTACAGTGGAGTACAGTAGAGGTAGAGTACAGTTGAGCACAGTAGAGGTAGAGTACAGTGGAGTACAGTAGAGGCAGAGTACAGTGGAGTACAGTAGAGATAGAGTACAGTGGAGCACAGTAGAGATAGAGTACAGTGGAGTAGAGTAGAGGTAGAGTACAGTGGAGCACAGTAGAGGTAGAGTACAGTGGAGCACAGCAGAGGTAGAGTACAGTGGATCACAGTAGAGATAGAGTACAGTGGAGTACAGCGGAGCACAGTAGAGGTGGAGTACAGTAGAGTACAGTAGAGATAGAGTACAGTGGAGCACAGTAGAGGTAGAATAGAGTGGAGTACATTAGAGGTAGAGAACAGTGGAGCACAGTAGAGGTAGAGTACAGTGGAGTACAGTAGAGGTAGAGTACAGTGGAGCAGGGTAGAGGTAGCGTACCGTGGAGTACAGTAGAGGTAGAGTACAGTGGAGTACAGAAGAGGTAGAGTACAGTGGAGCACAGTAGAGGTAGCGTACAGTGGAGCACAGTAGAGTTAGAGTAGAGTGGAGTACAGTAGAGGTAGAGTACAGTGGAGCACAATAGAGGTAGAGTACAGTGGAGTACAGTAGAGGTAGAGTACAGTGGAGCACAGTAGAGGTAGAGTATAGTGGAGTACAGTGAAGCAAAGTAGAGGTGGAGTACAGTAGAGTACAGTAGAGGTAGAGAACAGTAGAGTAGAGGTAGAGTACATTGGAGTAAAGTAGAGATAGAGTACAATGGAGCACAGTAGAGATAGACTAGAGTGGAGTACAGTAGAGGTAGAGTACAGTGGAGCACAGTAGAGGTAGAGTACAGTGGAGTACAGTGGAGCACAGTAGAGGTGGAGTACAGTAGAGTACAGTAGAGGTAGAGAACAGTGGAGCACAGTAGAGGTAGAGTACAGTGGAGCACAGTAGAGGTAGAGTACAGTGGAGCACAGTAGAGGTAGAGTACAGTGGAGTACAGCGGAGCACAGTAGAGGTAGTGTAGAGTGGAGTACAGTAGAGGTAGAGTAAAGTGGAGCACAGTAGAGGTAGCGCACAGTGGAGTACAGTAGAGGTAGAGTACAGTGGATTACAGTAGAGGTAGAATACAGTGCAGTACAGTAGAGGTAGAGTACAGAGGAGCACAGTAGATGTAGAGTACAGTGGAGTACAGCGGAGCACAGTAGATGTAGAATAGAGTGGAGTACAGTAGAGGTAGAGTAGTGTGGAGCACAGTAAAGGTAGCGCACAGTGGAGTACAGTGGAGCAAATTAGAGGTGGAGCACAGTAGAGTACAGTAGAGGTAGAGTACAGTGGAGTACAGTAGAGGTAGAGTACAGTTGAGCACAGTAGAGGTAGAGTACAGTGGAGTACAGTAGAGGCAGAGTACAGTGGAGCACAGTAGAGGTAGAGTAGAGTGGAGTACAGTGGAGCACAGTAGAGGTGGAGTACAGTAGAGTACAGTAGAGGTAGAGAACAGTAGAGTACAGTAGAGGTAGAGTACAGTGGAGTACAGTAGAAATAGAGTACTGTGGAGCACAGTAGAGATAGAGTACAGTGGAGTAGAGTAGAGGTAGAGTACAGTGGAGCACAGTAGAGGTAGAGTACAGTGGAGCACAGCAGAGGTAGAGTACAGTGGATCACAGTAGAGATAGAGTACAGTGGAGTACAGCGGAGCACAGTAGAGGTGGAGTACAGTAGAGTACAGTAGAGATAGAGTACAGTGGAGCACAGTAGAGGTAGAGTAGAGTGGAGTACAGTAGAGGTAGAGTACAGTGGAGCATATTAGAGGTAGAGTACAGTGGAGTACAGTGGAGTACAGTAGAGGTAGAGTACAGTGGAGTACAGTAGAGGTAGAGTACAGTGGAGCACAGTAGAGGTAGAGTATAGTGGAGTACAGTGAAGCACAGTAGAGGTGGAGTACAGTAGAGTACAGTAGAGGTAGAGAACAGTAGAGTAGAGGTAGAGTACATTGGAGTAAAGTAGAGATAGAGTACAATGGAGCAGAGTAGAGATAGACTAGAGTGGAGTACAGTAGAGGTAGAGTACAGTGGAGCACAGTAGAGGTAGAGTACAGTGGAGCACAGTAGAGGTGGAGTACAGTAGAGTACAGTAGAGGTAGAGAACGGTGGAGCAGGGTAGAGGTAGAGTACAGTGGAGCACAGTAGAGGTAGAGTACAGTGGAGCACAGAAGAGGTAGAGTACAGTGGAGTACAGTAGAGACAGAGTACAGTGGAGAACAGTAGAGGTAGAGTACAGTGGAGCACAGTAGAGGTAGAGAACAGTGGAGCACAGTAGAGGTAGAGTACAGTGGAGCAGGGTAGAGGTAGCGTACCGTGGAGTACAGTAGAGGTAGAGTACAGTGGAGTACAGAAGAGGTAGCGTACAGTGGAGCACAGTAGAGTTAGAGTAGAGTGGAGTACAGTAGAGGTAGAGTACAGTGGAGCACAGTAGAGGTAGAGTACAGTGGAGCACAGTAGAGGTAGAGTACAGTGGAGCACAGTAGAGGTAGAGTATAGTGGAGTACAGTGAAGCACAGTAGAGGTGGAGTACAGTAGAGTACAGTAGAGGTAGAGAACAGTGGAGCACAGTAGAGGTAGAGTACAGTGGAGCACAGTAGAGGTAGAGTACAGTGGAGTACAGTGGAGCACAGTAGAGGTGGAGTACAGTAGAGTACAGTAGAGGTAGAGAACAGTGGAGCACAGTAGAGGTAGAGTACAGTGGAGCACAGTAGAGGTAGAGTACAGTGGAGCAAAGTAGAGGTAGAGTACAGTGGAGTACAGCGGAGCACAGTAGAGGTAGTGTAGAGTGGAGTACAGTAGAGGTAGAGTACAGTGGAGCACAGTAGAGGTAGCGCACAGTGGAGTACAGTAGAGGTAGAGTACAGTGGAGTACAGTAGAGGTAGAGTACAGTGGATTACAGTAGAGGTAGAGTACAGTGCAGTACAGTAGAGGTAGAGTACAGCGGAGCACAGTAGAGGTAGAGTACAGCGGAGCACAGTAGAGGTAGAATAGAGTGGAGTACAGTAGAGGTAGAGTAGTTTGGAGCACAGTATAGGTAGCGCACAGTGGAGTACAGTGGAGCACAGTAGAGGTAGAGTACAGTGGAGTACAGTAGAGGTAGAGTACAGTGGAGTAAAGTAGAGGTAGAGTACAGTGGAATACAGTGGAGCAAATTAGAGGTGGAGCACAGTAGAGTACAGTAGAGGTCGAGTACAGTGGAGTACAGTAGAGGTAGAGTACAGTGGAGTACAGTAGAGGTAGAGTACAGTTGAGCACAGTAGAGGTAGAGTACAGTGGAGTACAGTAGAGGCAGAGTACAGTGGAGTACAGTAGAGATAGAGTACAGTGGAGCACAGTAGAGATAGAGTACAGTGGAGTAGAGTAGAGGTAGAGTACAGTGGAGCACAGTAGAGGTAGAGTACAGTGGAGCACAGCAGAGGTAGAGTACAGTGGATCACAGTAGAGATAGAGTACAGTGGAGTACAGCGGAGCACAGTAGAGGTGGAGTACAGTAGAGTACAGTAGAGATAGAGTACAGTGGAGCACAGTAGAGGTAGAATAGAGTGGAGTACATTAGAGGTAGAGTACAGTGGAGCATATTAGAGGTAGAATACAGTGGAGTACAGTGGAGTACAGTAGAGGTAGAGTACAGTGGAGTACAGAAGAGGTAGAGTACAGTGGAGCACAGTAGAGGTAGAGTAGATTGGAGTACAGTAGAGGTAGAGTACAGTGGAGCACAGTAGAGTTAGAGTAGAGTGGAGTACAGTAGAGGTAGAGTACAGTGGAGCACAGTAGAGGTAGAGTACAGTGGAGTACAGTAGAGGTAGAGTACAGTGGAGCACAGTAGAGGTAGAGTACAGTGGAGTACAGTGAAGCACAGTAGAGGTGGAGTACAGTAGAGTACAGTAGAGGTAGAGAACAGTGGAGCACAGTAGAGGTAGAGTACAGTGGAGCACAGTAGAGGTAGAGTACAGTGGAGCACAGTAGAGGTAGAGTACAGTGGAGTACAGCGGAGCACAGTAGAGGTAGTGTAGAGTGGAGTACAGTAGAGGTAGAGTACAGTGGAGCAGAGTAGAGGTAGCGCACAGTGGAGTACAGTAGAGGTAGAGTACACTGGATTACAGTAGAGGTAGAGTACAGTGCAGTACAGTAGAGGTAGAGTACAGTGGAGCATAGTAGATGTAGAGTACAGTGGAGTACAGCGGAGCACAGTAGAGGTAGCGCACAGTGGAGTACAGTAGAGGTAGAGTACAGTGGAGTACAGTAGAGGTAGAGTACAGTGGAGCACAGTAGAGGTAGAGTACAGTGGAGTAGAGTGGAGGTAGAGTACAGTGGAGTACAGTAGAGGTAGAGTACAGTGGAGTACAGTAGAGGTAGAGTACAGTGGAGTACAGTGGAGCGCAGTAGAGGTGGAGTACAGTAGAGTACAGTAGAGGTAGAGTACAGTGGAGTAAAGTAGAGGTAGAGTACAGTGGAGCACAGTAGAGGTAGAGTACAGTGGAGTACAGTAGAGGTAGAGTACAGTGGAGCACAGTAGAGGTAGAGTACAGTGGAGTACAGTGGAGCGCAGTAGAGGTGGAGTACAGTAGAGTACAGTAGAGGTAGAGTACAGTAGAGTACAGTAGAGGTAGAGTACAGTGGAGCACAGTAGAGGTAAAGTACAGTGGAGTACAGTAGAGGAAGAGTACAGTGGAGCACAGTAGAGGTAGAGTAGAGTGGAGTACAGTAGAGGTAGAGTACAGTGGAGCACAGTAGAGGTAGCGTACAGTGGAGTACAGTAGAGGTAGAGTAGAGTGGAGCACAGTAGAGGTAGCGTACCGTTGAATACAGTAGAGGTAGAGTACAGTGGAGTACAGAAGAGGTAGAGTACAGTGGAGCACAGTAGAGGTAGAGTGGAGTGGAGTACAGTAGAGGTAGAGTACAGTGGAGCACAGTAGAGTTAGAGTAGAGTGGAGTACAGTAGAGGTAGAGTACAGTGGAGCACAGTAGAGGTAGAGTACAGTGGAGTACAGTGAAGCACAGTAGAGGTGGATTACAATAGAGTACAGTAGAGGTAGAGAACAGTAGAGTAGAGGTAGAGTACATTGGAGTACAGTAGAGATAGAGTACAATGGAGCACAGTAGAGATAGACTAGAGTGGAGTACAGTAGAGGTAGAGTACAGTGGAGCACAGTAGAGGTAGAGTACAGTGGAGTACAGTGGAGCACAGTAGAGGTGGAGTACAGTAGAGTACAGTAGAGCTAGAGAACAGTGGAGCACAGTAGAGGTAGAGTACAGTGGAGCACAGTAGAGGTAGAGTACAGTGGAGCACAGTAGAGGTAGAGTACAGTGGAGTACAGAGGAGCACAGTAGAGGTGGAGTACAGTAGAGTACAGTAGAGATAGAGTACAGTGGAGGACAGTAGAGGTAGAGTAGAGTGGAGTACAGTAGAGGTAGAGTACAGTGGAGCACAGTAGAGGTAGCGTACAGTGGAGTACAGTGGAGCAGAGTAGAGGTAGAGTACAGTGGAGTACAGCAGAGGTAGAGTACAGTGGAGTACAGTGGAGCACATTAGAGGTGGAGTACAGTAGAGTACAGTAGAGGTAGAGAACAGTAGAGTACAGTAGAGGTAGAGTACAGTGGAGTACAGTAGAGACAGAGTACAGTGGAGCACAGTAGAGGTAGAGTAGAGTGGAGTACAGTAGAGGTAGAGTACAGTGGAGGACAGTAGAGGTAGCGTACAGTGGAGTACAGTAGAGGTAGAGTACATTGGAGCAGGGTAGAGGTAGCGTACCGTGGAGTACAGTAGAGGTAGAGTACAGTGGAGTACAGAAGAGGTAGAGTACAGTGGAGCACAGTAGAGGTAGAGTAGAGTGGAGTACAGTAGAGGTAGAGTACATTGGAGCACAGTAGAGTTAGAGTAGAGTGGAGTACAGTAGAGGTAGAGTACAGTGGAGCACAGTAGAGGTAGAGTACAGTGGAGTACAGTAGAGGTAGAGTACAGTGGAGCACAGTAGAGGTAGAGTATAGTGGAGTACAGTGAAGCACAGTAGAGGTGGAGTACAGTAGAGTACAGTAGAGGTAGAGAACAGTAGAGTAGAGGTAGAGTACATTGGAGTAAAGTAGAGATAGAGTATAATGGAGCACAGTAGAGATAGACTAGAGTGGAGTACAGTAGAGGTAGAGTACAGTGGAGCACAGTAGAGGTGGAGTACAGTAGAGTACAGTAGAGGTAGAGAACAGTGGAGCACAGTAGAGGTAGAGTACAGAGGAGCACAGTAGAGGTAGAGTACAGTGGAGCACAGTAGAGGTAGAGTACAGTGGAGTACAGCGGAGCACACTAGAGGTAGTGTAGAGTGGAGTACAGTAGAGGTAGAGTACAGTGGAGCACAGTAGAGGTAGCGCACAGTGGAGTACAGTAGAGGTAGAGTACAGTGGATTACAGTAGAGGTAGAGTACAGTGCAGTACAGTAGAGGTAGAGTACAGTGGAGCATAGTAGATGTAGAGTACAGTGGAGTACAGCGGAGCACAGTAGAGGTAGAATAGAGTGGAGTACAGTAGAGGTGGAGTAGTGTGGAGCACAGTATAGGTAGCGCACAGTGGAGTACAGTGGAGCACAGTAGAGGTAGAGTACAGTGGAGTACAGTAGAGGTAGAGTACAGTGGAGTACAGTAGAGGTAGAGTACAGTGGAATACAGTGGAGCAAATTAGAGGTGGAGCACAGTAGAGTACAGTAGAGGTAGAGTACAGTGGAGTACAGTAGAGGTAGAGTACAGTGGAGTACAGTAGAGGTAGAGTACAGTTGAGCACAGTAGAGGTAGAGTACAGTGGAGTAAAGTAGAGGCAGAGTACAGTGGAGCACAGTAGAGGTAGAGTAGAGTGGAGTACAGTGGAGCACAGTAGAGGTGGAGTACAGTAGAGTACAGTAGAGGTAGAGAACAGTAGAATACAGTAGAGGTAGAGTACAGTGGAGTACAGTAGAGATAGAGTACAGTGGAGCACAGTAGAGATAGAGTACAGTGGAGTAGATTAGAGGTAGAGTACAGTGGAGCACAGTAGAGGTAGAGTAGAGTGGAGTACAGTAGAGGTAGAGTACAGTGGAAGACAGTAGAGGTAGAGTACAGTGGAGTACAGTAGAGGTAGAGTACAGTGGAGCACAGTAGAGTTAGAGTACAGTGGAGTACAGTGAAGCACAGAAGAGGTGGATTACAATAGAGTACAGTAGAGGTAGAGAACAGTAGAGTAGAGGTAGAGTACATTGGAGTACAGTAGAGATAGAGTACAATGGAGAACAGTAGAGATAGACTAGAGTGGAGTACAGTAGAGGTAGAGTACAGTGGAGCACAGTAGAGGTAGAGTACAGTGGAGTACAGTGGAGCACAGTAGAGGTGGAGTACAGTAGAGTACAGTAGAGCTAGAGAACAGTGGAGCACAGTAGAGGTAGAGTACAGTGGAGCACAGTAGAGGTAGAGTACAGTGGAGCACAGTAGAGGTAGAGTACAGTGGAGTACAGAGGAGCACAGTAGAGGTGGAGTACAGTAGAGTACAGTAGAGATAGAGTACAGTGGAGGACAGTAGAGGTAGAGTAGAGTGGAGTACAGTAGAGGTAGAGTACAGTGGAGCACAGTAGAGGTAGCGTACAGTGGAGTACAGTGGAGCAGAGTAGAGGTAGAGTACAGTGGAGTACAGCAGAGGTAGAGTACAGTGGAGTACAGCAGAGGTAGAGTACAGTGGAGTACAGTGGAGCACATTAGAGGTGGAGTACAGTAGAGTACAGTAGAGGTAGAGAACAGTAGAGTACAGTAGAGGTAGAGTACAGTGGAGTGCAGTAGAGACAGAGTACAGTGGAGCACAGTAGAGGTAGAGTAGAGTGGAGTACAGTAGAGGTAGAGTACAGTGGAGCACAGTAGAGGTAGCGTAGAGTGGAGTACAGTAGAGGTAGAGTACAGTGGAGCAGGGTAGAGGTAGCGTACCGTGGAGTACAGTAGAGGTAGAGTACAGTGGAGTACAGAAGAGGTAGAGTACAGTGGAGCACAGTAGAGGTAGAGTAGAGTGGAGTACAGTAGAGGTAGAGTACAGTGGAGCACAGTAGAGTTAGAGTAGAGTGGAGTACAGTAGAGGTAGAGTACAGTGGAGCACAGTAGAGGTAGAGTATAGTGGAGTACAGTGAAGCACAGTAGAGGTGGAGTACAGTAGAGTACAGTAGAGGTAGAGAACAGTAGAGTAGAGGTAGAGTACATTGGAGTAAAATAGAGATAGAGTACAATGGAGCACAGTAGAGATAGACTAGAATGGAGTACAGTAGAGGTAGAGTACAGTGGAGCACAGTAGAGGTAGAGTACAGTGGAGTACAGTGGAGCACAGTAGAGGTGGAGTACAGTAGAGTACAGTAGAGGTAGAGAACAGTGGAGCACAGTAGAGGTAGAGTACAGTGGAGCATAGTAGAGGTAGAGTACAGTGGAGCACAGTAGAGGTAGAGTACAGTGGAGCACAGTAGAGGTAGAGTACAGTGGAGGTAGTGTAGAGTGGAGCACAGTAGAGGTAGAGTACAGTGGAGCACAGTAGAGGTAGAGTACAGTGGAGTACAGAGGAGCACAGTAGAGGTGGAGTACAGTAGAGTACAGTAGAGATAGAGTACAGTGGAGGACAGTAGAGGTAGAGTAGAGTGGAGTACAGTAGAGGTAGAGTACAGTGGAGCACAGTAGAGGTAGCGTACAGTGGAGTACAGTGGAGCAGAGTAGAGGTAGAGTACAGTGGAGTACAGCAGAGGTAGAGTACAGTGGAGTACAGTGGAGCACATTAGAGGTGGAGTACAGTAGAGTACAGTAGAGGTAGAGAACAGTAGAGTACAGTAGAGGTAGAGTACAGTGGAGTACAGTAGAGACAGAGTACAGTGGAGCACAGTAGAGGTAGAGTAGAGTGGAGTACAGTAGAGGTAGAGTACAGTGGAGGACAGTAGAGGTAGCGTACAGTGGAGTACAGTAGAGGTAGAGTACATTGGAGCAGGGTAGAGGTAGCGTACCGTGGAGTACAGTAGAGGTAGAGTACAGTGGAGTACAGAAGAGGTAGAGTACAGTGGAGCACAGTAGAGGTAGAGTAGAGTGGAGTACAGTAGAGGTAGAGTACATTGGAGCACAGTAGAGTTAGAGTAGAGTGGAGTACAGTAGAGGTAGAGTACAGTGGAGCACAGTAGAGGTAGAGTACAGTGGAGTACAGTAGAGGTAGAGTACAGTGGAGCACAGTAGAGGTAGAGTATAGTGGAGTACAGTGAAGCACAGTAGAGGTGGAGTACAGTAGAGTACAGTAGAGGTAGAGAACAGTAGAGTAGAGGTAGAGTACATTGGAGTAAAGTAGAGATAGAGTATAATGGAGCACAGTAGAGATAGACTAGAGTGGAGTACAGTAGAGGTAGAGTACAGTGGAGCACAGTAGAGGTGGAGTACAGTAGAGTACAGTAGAGGTAGAGAACAGTGGAGCACAGTAGAGGTAGAGTACAGAGGAGCACAGTAGAGGTAGAGTACAGTGGAGCACAGTAGAGGTAGAGTACAGTGGAGTACAGCGGAGCACACTAGAGGTAGTGTAGAGTGGAGTACAGTAGAGGTAGAGTACAGTGGAGCACAGTAGAGGTAGCGCACAGTGGAGTACAGTAGAGGTAGAGTACAGTGGATTACAGTAGAGGTAGAGTACAGTGCAGTACAGTAGAGGTAGAGTACAGTGGAGCATAGTAGATGTAGAGTACAGTGGAGTACAGCGGAGCACAGTAGAGGTAGAATAGAGTGGAGTACAGTAGAGGTGGAGTAGTGTGGAGCACAGTATAGGTAGCGCACAGTGGAGTACAGTGGAGCACAGTAGAGGTAGAGTACAGTGGAGTACAGTAGAGGTAGAGTACAGTGGAGTACAGTAGAGGTAGAGTACAGTGGAATACAGTGGAGCAAATTAGAGGTGGAGCACAGTAGAGTACAGTAGAGGTAGAGTACAGTGGAGTACAGTAGAGGTAGAGTACAGTGGAGTACAGTAGAGGTAGAGTACAGTTGAGCACAGTAGAGGTAGAGTACAGTGGAGTAAAGTAGAGGCAGAGTACAGTGGAGCACAGTAGAGGTAGAGTAGAGTGGAGTACAGTGGAGCACAGTAGAGGTGGAGTACAGTAGAGTACAGTAGAGGTAGAGAACAGTAGAATACAGTAGAGGTAGAGTACAGTGGAGTACAGTAGAGATAGAGTACAGTGGAGCACAGTAGAGATAGAGTACAGTGGAGTAGATTAGAGGTAGAGTACAGTGGAGCACAGTAGAGGTAGAGTAGAGTGGAGTACAGTAGAGGTAGAGTACAGTGGAAGACAGTAGAGGTAGAGTACAGTGGAGTACAGTAGAGGTAGAGTACAGTGGAGCACAGTAGAGTTAGAGTACAGTGGAGTACAGTGAAGCACAGAAGAGGTGGATTACAATAGAGTACAGTAGAGGTAGAGAACAGTAGAGTAGAGGTAGAGTACATTGGAGTACAGTAGAGATAGAGTACAATGGAGAACAGTAGAGATAGACTAGAGTGGAGTACAGTAGAGGTAGAGTACAGTGGAGCACAGTAGAGGTAGAGTACAGTGGAGTACAGTGGAGCACAGTAGAGGTGGAGTACAGTAGAGTACAGTAGAGCTAGAGAACAGTGGAGCACAGTAGAGGTAGAGTACAGTGGAGCACAGTAGAGGTAGAGTACAGTGGAGCACAGTAGAGGTAGAGTACAGTGGAGTACAGAGGAGCACAGTAGAGGTGGAGTACAGTAGAGTACAGTAGAGATAGAGTACAGTGGAGGACAGTAGAGGTAGAGTAGAGTGGAGTACAGTAGAGGTAGAGTACAGTGGAGCACAGTAGAGGTAGCGTACAGTGGAGTACAGTGGAGCAGAGTAGAGGTAGAGTACAGTGGAGTACAGCAGAGGTAGAGTACAGTGGAGTACAGCAGAGGTAGAGTACAGTGGAGTACAGTGGAGCACATTAGAGGTGGAGTACAGTAGAGTACAGTAGAGGTAGAGAACAGTAGAGTACAGTAGAGGTAGAGTACAGTGGAGTGCAGTAGAGACAGAGTACAGTGGAGCACAGTAGAGGTAGAGTAGAGTGGAGTACAGTAGAGGTAGAGTACAGTGGAGCACAGTAGAGGTAGCGTAGAGTGGAGTACAGTAGAGGTAGAGTACAGTGGAGCAGGGTAGAGGTAGCGTACCGTGGAGTACAGTAGAGGTAGAGTACAGTGGAGTACAGAAGAGGTAGAGTACAGTGGAGCACAGTAGAGGTAGAGTAGAGTGGAGTACAGTAGAGGTAGAGTACAGTGGAGCACAGTAGAGTTAGAGTAGAGTGGAGTACAGTAGAGGTAGAGTACAGTGGAGCACAGTAGAGGTAGAGTATAGTGGAGTACAGTGAAGCACAGTAGAGGTGGAGTACAGTAGAGTACAGTAGAGGTAGAGAACAGTAGAGTAGAGGTAGAGTACATTGGAGTAAAATAGAGATAGAGTACAATGGAGCACAGTAGAGATAGACTAGAATGGAGTACAGTAGAGGTAGAGTACAGTGGAGCACAGTAGAGGTAGAGTACAGTGGAGTACAGTGGAGCACAGTAGAGGTGGAGTACAGTAGAGTACAGTAGAGGTAGAGAACAGTGGAGCACAGTAGAGGTAGAGTACAGTGGAGCATAGTAGAGGTAGAGTACAGTGGAGCACAGTAGAGGTAGAGTACAGTGGAGCACAGTAGAGGTAGAGTACAGTGGAGGTAGTGTAGAGTGGAGTACAGTAGAGGTAGAGTACAGTGGAGCACAGTAGAGGTAGCGCACAGTGGAGTGCAGTAGAGGTAGAGTACAGTGGATTACAGTAGAGGTAGAGTACAGTGCAGTACAGTAGAGGTAGAGTACAGTGGAGCATAGTAGATGTAGAGTACAGTGGAGTACAGCGGAGCACAGTAGAGGTAGAATAGAGTGGAGTACAGTAGAGGTGGAGTAGTGTGGAGCACAGTATAGGTAGCGCACAGTGGAGTACAGTGGAGCACAGTAGAGGTAGAGTACAGTGGAGTACAGTAGAGGTAGAGTACAGTGGAGTACAGTAGAGGTAGAGTACAGTGGAATACAGTGGAGCAAATTAGAGGTGGAGCACAGTAGAGTACAGTAGAGGTAGAGTACAGTGGAGTACAGTAGAGGTAGAATACAGTGGAGTACAGTAGAGGTAGAGTACAGTTGAGCACAGTAGAGGTAGAGTACAGTGGAGTACAGTAGAGGCAGAGTACAGTGGAGCACAGTAGAGGTAGAGTAGAGTGGAGTACAGTGGAGCACAGTAGAGGTGGAGTACAGTAGAGTACAGTAGAGGTAGAGAACAGTAGAGTACAGTAGAGGTAGAGTACAGTGGAGTACAGTAGAGATAGAGTACAGTGGAGCACAGTATAGATAGAGTACAGTGGAGTAGATTAGAGGTAGAGTACAGTGGAGCACAGTAGAGGTAGAGTACAGTGGAGCACAGCAGAGGTAGAGTACAGTGGATCACAGTAGAGATAGAGTACAGTGGAGCACAGTAGAGGTAGAGTAGAGTGGAGTACAGTAGAGGTAGAGTACAGTGGAGCATATTAGAGGTAGAGTACAGTGGAGTACAGTGGAGTACAGTAGAGGTAGAGTACAGTAGAGTACAGAAGAGGTAGAGTACAGTGGAGCACAGTAGAGGTAGAGTAGAGGGGAGTAAAGTAGAGGTAGAGTACAGTGGAGCACAGTAGAGTTAGAGTAGAGTGGAGTACAGTAGAGGTAGAGTACAGTGGAGCACAGTAGATGTAGAGTACAGTGGAGTACAGTAGAGGTAGAGTACAGTGGAGCACAGTAGAGGTAGAGTACAGTGGAGTACAGTGAAGCACAGTAGAGGTGGAGTACAGTAGAGTACAGTAGAGGTAGAGAACAGTAGAGTAGAGGTAGAGTTCATTGGAGTAAAGTAGAGATAGAGTACAATGGAGCACAGTAGAGATAGACTAGAGTGGAGTACAGTAGAGGTAGAGTACAGTGGAGCACAGTAGAGGTAGAGTACAGTGGAGTACAGTGGAGCACAGTAGAGGTGGAGTACAGTAGAGTACAGTAGAGGTAGAGAACAGTGGAGCACACTAAAGGTAGAGTACAGTGGAGCACAGTAGAGGTAGAGTACAGTGGAGCACAGTAGAGGTAGAGTACAGTGGAGTACAGCGGAGCACAGTAGAGGTAGTGTAGAGTGGAGTACAGTAGAGGTAGAGTACAGTAGAGCACAGTAGAGGTAGCGCACAGTGGAGTACAGTAGAGGTAGAGTACAGTGGATTACAGTAGAGGTAGAGTACAGTGCAGTACAGTAGAGGTAGAGTACAGTGGAGTACAGTGGAGTACAGTAGAGGTAGAGTACAGTGGAGTACAGTAGAGGTAGAGTACAGTGGAGCACAGTAGAGGTAGAGTATAGTGGAGTACAGTGAAGCACAGTAGAGGTGGAGTACAGTAGAGTACAGTAGAGGTAGAGAACAGTAGAGTAGAGGTAGAGTACATTGGAGTAAAGTAGAGATAGAGTACAATGGAGCACAGTAGAGATAGACTAGAGTGGAGTACAGTAGAGGTAGAGTACAGTGGAGCACAGTAGAGGTAGAGTACAGTGGAGCACAGTAGAGGTGGAGTACAGTAGAGTACAGTAGAGGTAGAGAACGGTGGAGCAGGGTAGAGGTAGAGTACAGTGGAGCACAGTAGAGGTAGAGTACAGTGGAGCACAGAAGAGGTAGAGTACAGTGGAGTACAGTAGAGACAGAGTACAGTGGAGAACAGTAGAGGTAGAGTACAGTGGAGCACAGTAGAGGTAGAGAACAGTGGAGCACAGTAGAGGTAGAGTACAGTGGAGCAGGGTAGAGGTAGCGTACCGTGGAGTACAGTAGAGGTAGAGTACAGTGGAGTACAGAAGAGGTAGCGTACAGTGGAGCACAGTAGAGTTAGAGTAGAGTGGAGTACAGTAGAGGTAGAGTACAGTGGAGCACAGTAGAGGTAGAGTACAGTGGAGCACAGTAGAGGTAGAGTACAGTGGAGCACAGTAGAGGTAGAGTATAGTGGAGTACAGTGAAGCACAGTAGAGGTGGAGTACAGTAGAGTACAGTAGAGGTAGAGAACAGTGGAGCACAGTAGAGGTAGAGTACAGTGGAGCACAGTAGAGGTAGAGTACAGTGGAGTACAGTGGAGCACAGTAGAGGTGGAGTACAGTAGAGTACAGTAGAGGTAGACAACAGTGGAGCACAGTAGAGGTAGAGTACAGTGGAGCACAGTAGAGGTAGAGTACAGTGGAGCAAAGTAGAGGTAGAGTACAGTGGAGTACAGCGGAGCACAGTAGAGGTAGTGTAGAGTGGAGTACAGTAGAGGTAGAGTACAGTGGAGCACAGTAGAGGTAGCGCACAGTGGAGTACAGTAGAGGTAGAGTACAGTGGAGTACAGTAGAGGTAGAGTACAGTGGATTACAGTAGAGGTAGAGTACAGTGCAGTACAGTAGAGGTAGAGTACAGCGGAGCACAGTAGAGGTAGAGTACAGCGGAGCACAGTAGAGGTAGAATAGAGTGGAGTACAGTAGAGGTAGAGTAGTTTGGAGCACAGTATAGGTAGCGCACAGTGGAGTACAGTGGAGCACAGTAGAGGTAGAGTACAGTGGAGTACAGTAGAGGTAGAGTACAGTGGAGTAAAGTAGAGGTAGAGTACAGTGGAATACAGTGGAGCAAATTAGAGGTGGAGCACAGTAGAGTACAGTAGAGGTCGAGTACAGTGGAGTACAGTAGAGGTAGAGTACAGTGGAGTACAGTAGAGGTAGAGTACAGTTGAGCACAGTAGAGGTAGAGTACAGTGGAGTACAGTAGAGGCAGAGTACAGTGGAGTACAGTAGAGATAGAGTACAGTGGAGCACAGTAGAGATAGAGTACAGTGGAGTAGAGTAGAGGTAGAGTACAGTGGAGCACAGTAGAGGTAGAGTACAGTGGAGCACAGCAGAGGTAGAGTACAGTGGATCACAGTAGAGATAGAGTACAGTGGAGTACAGCGGAGCACAGTAGAGGTGGAGTACAGTAGAGTACAGTAGAGATAGAGTACAGTGGAGCACAGTAGAGGTAGAATAGAGTGGAGTACATTAGAGGTAGAGTACAGTGGAGCATATTAGAGGTAGAGTACAGTGGAGTACAGTGGAGTACAGTAGAGGTAGAGTACAGTGGAGTACAGAAGAGGTAGAGTACAGTGGAGCACAGTAGAGGTAGAGTAGATTGGAGTACAGTAGAGGTAGAGTACAGTGGAGCACAGTAGAGTTAGAGTAGAGTGGAGTACAGTAGAGGTAGAGTACAGTGGAGCACAGTAGAGGTAGAGTACAGTGGAGTACAGTAGAGGTAGAGTACAGTGGAGCACAGTAGAGGTAGAGTACAGTGGAGTACAGTGAAGCACAGTAGAGGTGGAGTACAGTAGAGTACAGTAGAGGTAGAGAACAGTGGAGCACAGTAGAGGTAGAGTACAGTGGAGCACAGTAGAGGTAGAGTACAGTGGAGCACAGTAGAGGTAGAGTACAGTGGAGTACAGCGGAGCACAGTAGAGGTAGTGTAGAGTGGAGTACAGTAGAGGTAGAGTACAGTGGAGCAGAGTAGAGGTAGCGCACAGTGGAGTACAGTAGAGGTAGAGTACACTGGATTACAGTAGAGGTAGAGTACAGTGCAGTACAGTAGAGGTAGAGTACAGTGGAGCATAGTAGATGTAGAGTACAGTGGAGTACAGCGGAGCACAGTAGAGGTAGCGCACAGTGGAGTACAGTAGAGGTAGAGTACAGTGGAGTACAGTAGAGGTAGAGTACAGTGGAGCACAGTAGAGGTAGAGTACAGTGGAGTAGAGTGGAGGTAGAGTACAGTGGAGTACAGTAGAGGTAGAGTACAGTGGAGTACAGTAGAGGTAGAGTACAGTGGAGTACAGTGGAGCGCAGTAGAGGTGGAGTACAGTAGAGTACAGTAGAGGTAGAGTACAGTGGAGTAAAGTAGAGGTAGAGTACAGTGGAGCACAGTAGAGGTAGAGTACAGTGGAGTACAGTAGAGGTAGAGTACAGTGGAGCACAGTAGAGGTAGAGTACAGTGGAGTACAGTGGAGCGCAGTAGAGGTGGAGTACAGTAGAGTACAGTAGAGGTAGAGTACAGTAGAGTACAGTAGAGGTAGAGTACAGTGGAGCACAGTAGAGGTAGAGTACAGTGGAGTACAGTAGAGGAAGAGTACAGTGGAGCACAGTAGAGGTAGAGTAGAGTGGAGTACAGTAGAGGTAGAGTACAGTGGAGCACAGTAGAGGTAGCGTACAGTGGAGTACAGTAGAGGTAGAGTAGAGTGGAGCACAGTAGAGGTAGCGTACCGTTGAATACAGTAGAGGTAGAGTACAGTGGAGTACAGAAGAGGTAGAGTACAGTGGAGCACAGTAGAGGTAGAGTGGAGTGGAGTACAGTAGAGGTAGAGTACAGTGGAGCACAGTAGAGTTAGAGTAGAGTGGAGTACAGTAGAGGTAGAGTACAGTGGAGCACAGTAGAGGTAGAGTACAGTGGAGTACAGTGAAGCACAGTAGAGGTGGATTACAATAGAGTACAGTAGAGGTAGAGAACAGTAGAGTAGAGGTAGAGTACATTGGAGTACAGTAGAGATAGAGTACAATGGAGCACAGTAGAGATAGACTAGAGTGGAGTACAGTAGAGGTAGAGTACAGTGGAGCACAGTAGAGGTAGAGTACAGTGGAGTACAGTGGAGCACAGTAGAGGTGGAGTACAGTAGAGTACAGTAGAGCTAGAGAACAGTGGAGCACAGTAGAGGTAGAGTACAGTGGAGCACAGTAGAGGTAGAGTACAGTGGAGCACAGTAGAGGTAGAGTACAGTGGAGTACAGAGGAGCACAGTAGAGGTGGAGTACAGTAGAGTACAGTAGAGATAGAGTACAGTGGAGGACAGTAGAGGTAGAGTAGAGTGGAGTACAGTAGAGGTAGAGTACAGTGGAGCACAGTAGAGGTAGCGTACAGTGGAGTACAGTGGAGCAGAGTAGAGGTAGAGTACAGTGGAGTACAGCAGAGGTAGAGTACAGTGGAGTACAGTGGAGCACATTAGAGGTGGAGTACAGTAGAGTACAGTAGAGGTAGAGAACAGTAGAGTACAGTAGAGGTAGAGTACAGTGGAGTACAGTAGAGACAGAGTACAGTGGAGCACAGTAGAGGTAGAGTAGAGTGGAGTACAGTAGAGGTAGAGTACAGTGGAGGACAGTAGAGGTAGCGTACAGTGGAGTACAGTAGAGGTAGAGTACATTGGAGCAGGGTAGAGGTAGCGTACCGTGGAGTACAGTAGAGGTAGAGTACAGTGGAGTACAGAAGAGGTAGAGTACAGTGGAGCACAGTAGAGGTAGAGTAGAGTGGAGTACAGTAGAGGTAGAGTACATTGGAGCACAGTAGAGTTAGAGTAGAGTGGAGTACAGTAGAGGTAGAGTACAGTGGAGCACAGTAGAGGTAGAGTACAGTGGAGTACAGTAGAGGTAGAGTACAGTGGAGCACAGTAGAGGTAGAGTATAGTGGAGTACAGTGAAGCACAGTAGAGGTGGAGTACAGTAGAGTACAGTAGAGGTAGAGAACAGTAGAGTAGAGGTAGAGTACATTGGAGTAAAGTAGAGATAGAGTATAATGGAGCACAGTAGAGATAGACTAGAGTGGAGTACAGTAGAGGTAGAGTACAGTGGAGCACAGTAGAGGTGGAGTACAGTAGAGTACAGTAGAGGTAGAGAACAGTGGAGCACAGTAGAGGTAGAGTACAGAGGAGCACAGTAGAGGTAGAGTACAGTGGAGCACAGTAGAGGTAGAGTACAGTGGAGTACAGCGGAGCACACTAGAGGTAGTGTAGAGTGGAGTACAGTAGAGGTAGAGTACAGTGGAGCACAGTAGAGGTAGCGCACAGTGGAGTACAGTAGAGGTAGAGTACAGTGGATTACAGTAGAGGTAGAGTACAGTGCAGTACAGTAGAGGTAGAGTACAGTGGAGCATAGTAGATGTAGAGTACAGTGGAGTACAGCGGAGCACAGTAGAGGTAGAATAGAGTGGAGTACAGTAGAGGTGGAGTAGTGTGGAGCACAGTATAGGTAGCGCACAGTGGAGTACAGTGGAGCACAGTAGAGGTAGAGTACAGTGGAGTACAGTAGAGGTAGAGTACAGTGGAGTACAGTAGAGGTAGAGTACAGTGGAATACAGTGGAGCAAATTAGAGGTGGAGCACAGTAGAGTACAGTAGAGGTAGAGTACAGTGGAGTACAGTAGAGGTAGAGTACAGTGGAGTACAGTAGAGGTAGAGTACAGTTGAGCACAGTAGAGGTAGAGTACAGTGGAGTAAAGTAGAGGCAGAGTACAGTGGAGCACAGTAGAGGTAGAGTAGAGTGGAGTACAGTGGAGCACAGTAGAGGTGGAGTACAGTAGAGTACAGTAGAGGTAGAGAACAGTAGAATACAGTAGAGGTAGAGTACAGTGGAGTACAGTAGAGATAGAGTACAGTGGAGCACAGTAGAGATAGAGTACAGTTGAGTAGATTAGAGGTAGAGTACAGTGGAGCACAGTAGAGGTAGAGTAGAGTGGAGTACAGTAGAGGTAGAGTACAGTGGAAGACAGTAGAGGTAGAGTACAGTGGAGTACAGTAGAGGTAGAGTACAGTGGAGCACAGTAGAGTTAGAGTACAGTGGAGTACAGTGAAGCACAGAAGAGGTGGATTACAATAGAGTACAGTAGAGGTAGAGAACAGTAGAGTAGAGGTAGAGTACATTGGAGTACAGTAGAGATAGAGTACAATGGAGCACAGTAGAGATAGACTAGAGTGGAGTACAGTAGAGGTAGAGTACAGTGGAGCACAGTAGAGGTAGAGTACAGTGGAGTACAGTGGAGCACAGTAGAGGTGGAGTACAGTAGAGTACAGTAGAGCTAGAGAACAGTGGAGCACAGTAGAGGTAGAGTACAGTGGAGCACAGTAGAGGTAGAGTACAGTGGAGCACAGTAGAGGTAGAGTACAGTGGAGTACAGAGGAGCACAGTAGAGGTGGAGTACAGTAGAGTACAGTAGAGATAGAGTACAGTGGAGGACAGTAGAGGTAGAGTAGAGTGGAGTACAGTAGAGGTAGAGTACAGTGGAGCACAGTAGAGGTAGCGTACAGTGGAGTACAGTGGAGCAGAGTAGAGGTAGAGTACAGTGGAGTACAGCAGAGGTAGAGTACAGTGGAGTACAGCAGAGGTAGAGTACAGTGGAGTACAGTGGAGCACATTAGAGGTGGAGTACAGTAGAGTACAGTAGAGGTAGAGAACAGTAGAGTACAGTAGAGGTAGAGTACAGTGGAGTGCAGTAGAGACAGAGTACAGTGGAGCACAGTAGAGGTAGAGTAGAGTGGAGTACAGTAGAGGTAGAGTACAGTGGAGCACAGTAGAGGTAGCGTAGAGTGGAGTACAGTAGAGGTAGAGTACAGTGGAGCAGGGTAGAGGTAGCGTACCGTGGAGTACAGTAGAGGTAGAGTACAGTGGAGTACAGAAGAGGTAGAGTACAGTGGAGCACAGTAGAGGTAGAGTAGAGTGGAGTACAGTAGAGGTAGAGTACAGTGGAGCACAGTAGAGTTAGAGTAGAGTGGAGTACAGTAGAGGTAGAGTACAGTGGAGCACAGTAGAGGTAGAGTATAGTGGAGTACAGTGAAGCACAGTAGAGGTGGAGTACAGTAGAGTACAGTAGAGGTAGAGAACAGTAGAGTAGAGGTAGAGTACATTGGAGTAAAATAGAGATAGAGTACAATGGAGCACAGTAGAGATAGACTAGAGTGGAGTACAGTAGAGGTAGAGTACAGTGGAGCACAGTAGAGGTAGAGTACAGTGGAGTACAGTGGAGCACAGTAGAGGTGGAGTACAGTAGAGTACAGTAGAGGTAGAGAACAGTGGAGCACAGTAGAGGTAGAGTACAGTGGAGCATAGTAGAGGTAGAGTACAGTGGAGCACAGTAGAGGTAGAGTACAGTGGAGCACAGTAGAGGTAGAGTACAGTGGAGGTAGTGTAGAGTGGAGTACAGTAGAGGTAGAGTACAGTGGAGCACAGTAGAGGTAGCGCACAGTGGAGTGCAGTAGAGGTAGAGTACAGTGGATTACAGTAGAGGTAGAGTACAGTGCAGTACAGTAGAGGTAGAGTACAGTGGAGCATAGTAGATGTAGAGTACAGTGGAGTACAGCGGAGCACAGTAGAGGTAGAATAGAGTGGAGTACAGTAGAGGTGGAGTAGTGTGGAGCACAGTATAGGTAGCGCACAGTGGAGTACAGTGGAGCACAGTAGAGGTAGAGTACAGTGGAGTACAGTAGAGGTAGAGTACAGTGGAGTACAGTAGAGGTAGAGTACAGTGGAATACAGTGGAGCAAATTAGAGGTGGAGCACAGTAGAGTACAGTAGAGGTAGAGTACAGTGGAGTACAGTAGAGGTAGAGTACAGTGGAGTACAGTAGAGGTAGAGTACAGTTGAGCACAGTAGAGGTAGAGTACAGTGGAGTACAGTAGAGGCAGAGTACAGTGGAGCACAGTAGAGGTAGAGTAGAGTGGAGTACAGTGGAGCACAGTAGAGGTGGAGTACAGTAGAGTACAGTAGAGGTAGAGAACAGTAGAGTACAGTAGAGGTAGAGTACAGTGGAGTACAGTAGAGATAGAGTACAGTGGAGCACAGTATAGATAGAGTACAGTGGAGTAGATTAGAGGTAGAGTACAGTGGAGCACAGTAGAGGTAGAGTACAGTGGAGCACAGCAGAGGTAGAGTACAGTGGATCACAGTAGAGATAGAGTACAGTGGAGCACAGTAGAGGTAGAGTAGAGTGGAGTACAGTAGAGGTAGAGTACAGTGGAGCATATTAGAGGTAGAGTACAGTGGAGTACAGTGGAGTACAGTAGAGGTAGAGTACAGTAGAGTACAGAAGAGGTAGAGTACAGTGGAGCACAGTAGAGGTAGAGTAGAGGGGAGTAAAGTAGAGGTAGAGTACAGTGGAGCACAGTAGAGTTAGAGTAGAGTGGAGTACAGTAGAGGTAGAGTACAGTGGAGCACAGTAGATGTAGAGTACAGTGGAGTACAGTAGAGGTAGAGTACAGTGGAGCACAGTAGAGGTAGAGTACAGTGGAGTACAGTGAAGCACAGTAGAGGTGGAGTACAGTAGAGTACAGTAGAGGTAGAGAACAGTAGAGTAGAGGTAGAGTTCATTGGAGTAAAGTAGAGATAGAGTACAATGGAGCACAGTAGAGATAGACTAGAGTGGAGTACAGTAGAGGTAGAGTACAGTGGAGCACAGTAGAGGTAGAGTACAGTGGAGTACAGTGGAG
Source organism: Tiaroga cobitis (assembly GCA_030578255.1). NCBI lineage: Eukaryota > Metazoa > Chordata > Actinopteri > Cypriniformes > Leuciscidae > Tiaroga > Tiaroga cobitis. The sequence continues at coordinate 36,517,010 of CM060604.1, forward strand.
CACAGTAGAGGTGGAGTACAGTAGAGTACAGTAGAGGTAGAGAACAGTGGAGCACACTAAAGGTAGAGTACAGTGGAGCACAGTAGAGGTAGAGTACAGTGGAGCACAGTAGAGGTAGAGTACAGTGGAGTACAGCGGAGCACAGTAGAGGTAGTGTAGAGTGGAGTACAGTAGAGGTAGAGTACAGTAGAGCACAGTAGAGGTAGCGCACAGTGGAGTACAGTAGAGGTAGAGTACAGTGGATTACAGTAGAGGTAGAGTACAGTGCAGTACAGTAGAGGTAGAGTACAGTGGAGCATAGTAGATGAAGAGTACAGTGGAGTACAGCGGAGCACAGTAGAGGTAGAATAGAGTGGAGTACAGTAGAGGTAGAGTAGTGTGGAGCACAGTATAGGTAGCGCACAGTGGAGTACAGTGGAGCACAGTAGAGGTAGAGTACAGTGGAGTACAGTAGAGGTAGAGTACAGTGGAGTACAGTAGAGGTAGAGTACAGTGGAATACAGTGGATTAAATTAGAGGTGGAGCACAGTAGAGTACAGTAGAGGTAGAGAACAGTAGAGTACAGTAGAGGTAGAGTACAGTGGAGTACAGTAGAGGTAGAGTACAGTTGAGCACAGTAGAGGTAGAGTACAGTGGAGTACAGTAGAGGCAGAGTACAGTGGAGCACAGTAGAGGTAGAGTAGAGTGGAGTACAGTGGAGCACAGTAGAGGTGGAGTACAGTAGAGGTAGAGAACAGTAGAGTACAGTAGAGGTATAGTACAGTGGAGTACAGTAGAGATAGAGTACAGTGGAGCACAGTAGAGATAGAGTAGAGTGGAGTAGAGTAGAGGTAGAGTACAGTGGAGCACAGTAGAGGTAGAGTACAGTGGAGCACAGCAGAGGTAGAGTACAGTGGATCACAGTAGAGATAGAGTACAGTGGAGTACAGTGGAGCACATTAGAGGTGGAGTACAGTAGAGTACAGTAGAGGTAGAGAACAGTAGAGTACAGTAGAGGTAGAGTACAGTGGAGTACAGTAGAGACAGAGTACAGTGGAGCACAGTAGAGGTAGAGTAGAGTGGAGTAGAGTAGAGGTAGAGTACAGTGGAGCAGAGTAGAGGTAGCGTACAGTGGAGTACAGTAGAGGTAGAGTACAGTGGAGCAGGGTAGAGGTAGAGTAGAGTGGAGTACAGTAGAGGTAGAGTACAGTGGAGCACAGTAGAGGTAGAGTATAGTGGAGTACAGTGAAGCACAGTAGAGGTGGAGTACAGTAGAGTACAGTAGAGGTAGAGAACAGTAGAGTAGAGGTAGAGTACATTGGAGTAAAATAGAGATAGAGTACAATGGAGCACAGTAGAGATAGACTAGAGTGGAGTACAGTAGAGGTAGAGTACAGTGGAGCACAGTAGAGGTAGAGTACAGTGGAGTACAGTGGAGCACAGTAGAGGTGGAGTACAGTAGAGTACAGTAGAGGTAGAGAACAGTGGAGCACAGTAGAGGTAGAGTACAGTGGAGCATAGTAGAGGTAGAGTACAGTGGAGCACAGTAGAGGTAGAGTACAGTGGAGCACAGTAGAGGTAGAGTACAGTGGAGGTAGTGTAGAGTGGAGTACAGTAGAGGTAGAGTACAGTGGAGCACAGTAGAGGTAGCGCACAGTGGAGTGCAGTAGAGGTAGAGTACAGTGGATTACAGTAGAGGTAGAGTACAGTGCAGTACAGTAGAGGTAGAGTACAGTGGAGCATAGTAGATGTAGAGTACAGTGGAGTACAGCGGAGCACAGTAGAGGTAGAATAGAGTGGAGTACAGTAGAGGTGGAGTAGTGTGGAGCACGGTATAGGTAGCGCACAGTGGAGTACAGTGGAGCACAGTAGAGGTAGAGTACAGTGGAGTACAGTAGAGGTAGAGTACAGTTGAGCACAGTAGAGGTAGAGTACAGTGGAGTACAGTAGAGGCAGAGTACAGTGGAGCACAGTAGAGGTAGAGTAGAGTGGAGTACAGTAGAGGTAGAGTACAGTGGATTACAGTAGAGGTAGAGTACAGTGGAGCAGAGTAGAGGTAGAGTACAGTGGAGTACAGTAGAGGTAGAGTACAGTGGAGTACAGTGAAGCACAGTAGAGGTAGAGTTCGTTGGAGTACAGTAGAGGTAGAGTACAGTAGAGTACAGTAGAGGTAGAGTACAGTGGAGCACAGTAGAGGTAGAGTAGAGTGGAGTACAGTGGAGCACAGTAGAGGTGGAGTACAGTGGAGTACAGTAGAGGTAGAATACAGTGGAGCACAGTAGAGGTAGAGTACAGTGGAGTACAGTAGAGGTAGAGTACAGTGGAGTACAGTGAAGCACAGTAGAGGTGGAGTACAGTAGAGTACAGTAGAGGTAGAGAACAGTAGAGTAGAGGTAGAGTACATTGGAGTAAAGTAGAGATAGAGTACAATGGAGCACAGTAGAGATAGACTAGAGTGGAGTACAGTAGAGGTAGAGTACAGTGGAGCACAGTAGAGGTAGAGTACAGTGGAGTACAGTGGAGCACAGTAGAGGTGGAGTACAGTAGAGTACAGTAGAGGTAGAGAACAGTGGAGCACAGTAGAGGTAGAGTACAGTGGGGCACAGTAGAGGTAGAGTACAGTGGAGTACAGCGGAGCACAGTAGAGGTAATGTAGAGTGGAGTACAGTAGAGGTAGAGAACAATAGAGTAGAGGTAGAGTACATTGGAGTAAAGTAGAGATAGAGTACAATGGAGCACAGTAGAGATAGACTAGAGTGGAGTACAGTAGAGGTAGAGTACAGTGGAGCACAGTAGAGGTAGCGCACAGTGGAGTACAGTAGAGGTAGAGTACAGTGGATTACAGTAGAGGTAGAGTACAGTGCAGTACAGTAGAGGTACAGTACAGTGGAGCATAGTAGATGTAGAGTACAGTGGAGTACAGCGGAGCACAGTAGAGGTAGAATAGAGTGGAGTACAGTAGAGGTAGAGTAGTGTGGAGCACAGTATAGGTAGCGCACAGTGGAGTACAGTGGAGCACAGTAGAGGTAGAGTACAGTGGAGTACAGTAGAGGTAGAGTACAGTGGAATACAGTGAGGCAAATTAGAGGTGGAGCACAGTAGAGTACAGTAGAGGTAGAGTACAGTGGAGTACAGTAGAGGTAGAGTACAGTGGAGTACAGTAGAGGTAGAGTACAGTTGAGCACAGTAGAGGTAGAGTACAGTGGAGTACAGTAGAGGCAGAGTACAGTGGAGCACAGTAGAGGTAGAGTAGAGTGGAGTACAGTGGAGCACAGTAGAGGTGGAGTACAGTAGAGTACAGTAGAGGTAGAGAACAGTAGAGTACAGTAGAGGTAGAGTACAGTGGAGTACAGTAGAGATAGAATACAGTGGAGCACAGTAGAGATAGAGTACAGTGGAGTAGAGTAGAGGTAGAGTACAGTGGAGTACAGTAGAGGTAGAGTACAGTGGAGCACAGTAGAGGTAGAGTACAGTGGAGTACAGTGAAGCACAGTAGAGGTGGAGTACAGTAGAGTAGAGGTAGAGTACATTGGAGTAAAGTAGAGATAGAGTACAATGGAGCACAGTAGAGATAGACTAGAGTGGAGTACAGTAGAGGTAGAGTACAGTGGAGCACAGTAGAGGTAGAGTACAGTGGGGCACAGTAGAGGTAGAGTACAGTGGAGTACAGCGGAGCACAGTAGAGGTAGTGTAGAGTGGAGTACAGTAGAGGTAGAGAACAATAGAGAAGAGGTAGAGTACATTGGAGTAAAGTAGAGATAGAGTACAATGGAGCACAGTAGAGATAGACTAGAGTGGAGTACAGTAGAGGTAGAGTACTGTGGAGCACAGTAGAGGTAGCGCACAGTGGAGTACAGTAGAGGTAGAGTACAGTGGATTACAGTAGAGGTAGAGTACAGTGCAGTACAGTAGAGGTAGAGTACAGTGGAGCATAGTAGATGTAGAGTACAGTGGAGTACAGCGGAGCACAGTAGAGGTAGAATAGAGTGGAGTACAGTAGAGGTAGAGTAGTGTGGAGCACAGTATAGGTAGCGCACAGTGGAGTACAGTGGAGCACAGTAGAGGTAGAGTACAGTGGAGTACAGTAGAGGTAGAGTACAGTGGAGTACAGTAGAGGTAGAGTACAGTGGAATACAGTGGAGCAAATTAGAGGTGGAGCACAGTAGAGTACAGTAGAGGTAGAGTACAGTGGAGTACAGTAGAGGTAGAGTACAGTGGAGTACAGTAGAGGTAGAGTACAGTTGAGTACAGTAGAGGCAGAGTACAGTGGAGCACAGTAGAGGTAGAGTAGAGTGGAGTACAGTAGAGGCAGAGTACAGTGGAGCACAGTAGAGGTAGAGTAGAGTGGAGTACAGTGGAGCACAGTAGAGATGGAGTACAGTAGAGTACAGTAGAGGTAGAGAACAGTAGAGTACAGTAGAGGTAGAGTACAGTGGAGTACAGTAGAGATAGAGTACAGTGGAGCACAGTAGAGATAGAGTACAGTGGAGTAGAGTAGAGGTAGAGTACAGTGGAGCACAGTAGAGGTAGAGTACAGCGGAGCACAGTAGAGGTGGAGTACAGTAGAGTACAGTAGAGATAGACTACAGTGGAGCACAGTAGAGGTAGAGTAGAGTGGAGTACAGTAGAGGTAGAGTACAGTGGAGCACATTAGAGGTAGAGTACAGTGGAGTACAGTGGAGCAGAGTAGAGGTGGAGTACAGTAGAGTACAGTAGAGGTAGAGAACAGTAGAGTACAGTAGAGGTAGAATACAGTGGAGTAGAGTAGAGGTAGAGTACAGTGGAGCACAGTAGAGGTAGAGTACAGTGGAGCACAGTAGAGGTAGAGTACAGTGGATCACAGTAGAGATAGAGTACAGTGGAGTACAGTGGAGCACTGTAGAGGTGGAGTACAGTAGAGTACAGTAGAGATAGAGTACAGTGGAGCACAGCAGAGGTAGAGTAGAGTGGAGTACAGTAGAGGTAGAGTACATTGGAGTAAAGTAGAGATAGAGTACAATGGAGCACAGTAGAGATAGACTAGAGTGGAGTACAGTAGAGGTAGAGTACAGTGGAGCACAGTAGAGGTAGAGTACAGTGGAGTACAGTGGAGCACAGTAGAGATGGAGTACAGTAGAGTACAGCAGAGGTAGAGAACAGTAGAGCACAGTAGAGTTAGAGTACAGTGGAGCACAGTAGAGGTAGAGTACAGTGGAGCACAGTAGAGGTAGAGTACAGTGGAGTACAGCGGAGCACAGTAGAGCTAGTGTAGAGTGGAGTACAGTAGAGGTAGAGAACAGTATAGTAGAGGTAGAGTACATTGGAGTAAAGTAGAGATAGAGTACAATGGAGCACAGTAGAGATAGACTAGAGTGGAGTACAGTAGAGGTAGAGTACATTTGAGCACAGTAGAGGTAGCGCACAGTGGAGTACAGTAGAGGTAGAGTACAGTGGATTACAGTAGAGGTAGAGTACAGTGCATTACAGTAGAGGTAGAGTACAGTGGAGCATAGTAGATGTAGAGTACAGTGGAGTACAGCGGAGCACAGTAGAGGTAGAATAGAGTGGAGTGCAGTAGAGGTAGAGTAGTGTGGAGCACAGTATAGGTAGCACACAGTGGAGTACAGTGGAGCACAGTAGAGGTAGAGTACAGTGGAGTACAGTAGAGGTAGAGTACAGTGTAGTACAGTAGAGGTAGAGTACAGTGGAGTACAGTAGAGGTAGAGTACAGTGGAATACAGTGGAACACATTAGAGGTGGAGTACAGTAGAGTACAGTAGAGGTAGAGTACAGTGGAGTACAGTAGAGGTAGAGTACGGTGGAGTACAGTAGAGGTAGAGTACAGTTGAGCACAGTAGAGGTAGAGTACAGTGGAGTACAGTAGAGGCAGAGTACAGTGGATCACAGTAGAGGTAGAGTAGAGTGGAGTACAGTGGAGCACAGTAGAGGTGGAGTACAGTAGAGTATAGTAGAGGTAGAGAACAGTAGAGTACAGTAGAGGTAGAGTACAGTGGAGTAGAGTAGAGGTAGAGTACAGTGGAGCACAGTAGAGGTAGAGTACAGTGGAGCACAGCAGAGGTAGAGTACAGTGGATCACAGTAGAGATAGAGTACAGTGGAGTAAAGTGGAGCACAGTAGAGGTGGAGTACAGTAGAGTACAGTAGAGATAGAGTACAGTGGAGCACAGTAGAGGTAGAGTAGAGTGGAGTACAGTAGAGGTAGAGTACAGTGGAGCACATTAGAGGTAGAGTACAGTGGAGTACAGTAGAGGTAGAGTACAGTGGAGCAGAGTAGAGGTAGAGTACAGTGGAGTACAGTAGAGGTAGAGTACAGTGGAGTACAGTGAAGCACAGTAGAGGTAGAGTTCGTTGGAGTACAGTAGAGGTAGAGTACAGTAGAGTACAGTAGAGGTAGAGTAGAGTGGAGTACAGTGGAGCACAGTAGAGGTGGAGTACAGTGGAGTACAGTAGAGGTAGAATACAGTGGAGCACAGTAGAGGTAGAGTACAGTGGAGTACAGTAGAGGTAGAGTACAGTGGAGTACAGTGAAGCACAGTAGAGGTGGAGTACAGTGGAGCACAGTAGAGGTAGAGTAGAGTGGAGTACAGTGGAGCACAGTAGAGGTGGAGTACAGTGGAGTACAGTAGAGGTAGAATACAGTGGAGCACAGTAGAGGTAGAGTACAGTGGAGTACAGTAGAGGTAGAGTACAGTGGAGTACAGTGAAGCACAGTAGAGGTGGAGTACAGTAGAGTACAGTAGAGGTAGAGAACAGTAGAGTAGAGGTAGAGTACATTGGAGTAAAGTAGAGATAGAGTACAATGGAGCACAGTAGAGATAGAGTAGAGTGGAGTACAGTAGAGGTAGAGTACAGTGGAGCACAGTAGAGGTAGAGTACAGTGGAGTACAGTGGAGCACAGTAGAGGTGGAGTACAGTAGAGTACAGTAGAGGTAGAGAACAGTGGAGCACAGTAGAGGTAGAGTACAGTGGGGCACAGTAGAGGTAGAGTACAGTGGAGTACAGCGGAGCACAGTAGAGGTAGTGTAGAGTGGAGTACAGTAGAGGTAGAGAACAATAGAGTAGAGGTAGAGTACATTGGAGTAAAGTAGAGATAGAGTACAATGGAGCACAGTAGAGATAGACTAGAGTGGAGTACAGTAGAGGTAGAGTACAGTGGAGCACAGTAGAGGTAGCGCACAGTGGAGTACAGTAGAGGTAGAGTACAGTGGATTACAGTAGAGGTAGAGTACAGTGCAGTACAGTAGAGGTAGAGTACAGTGGAGCATAGTAGATGTAGAGTACAGTGGAGTACAGCGGAGCACAGTAGAGGTAGAATAGAGTGGAGTACAGTAGAGGTAGAGTAGTGTGGAGCACAGTATAGGTAGCGCACAGTGGAGTACAGTGGAGCACAGTAGAGGTAGAGTACAGTGGAGTACAGTAGAGGTAGAGTACAGTGGAATACAGTGGAGCAAATTAGAGGTGGAGCACAGTAGAGTACAGTAGAGGTAGAGTACAGTGGAGTACAGTAGAGGTAGAGTACAGTGGAGTACAGTAGAGGTAGAGTACATTTGAGCACAGTAGAGGTAGAGTACAGTGGAGTACAGTAGAGGCAGAGTACAGTGGAGCACAGTAGAGGTAGAGTAGAGTGGAGTACAGTGGAGCACAGTAGAGGTGGAATACAGTAGAGTACAGTAGAGGTAGAGAACAGTAGAGTACAGTAGAGGTAGAGTACAGTGGAGTACAGTAGAGATAGAATACAGTGGAGCACAGTAGAGATAGAGTACAGTGGAGTAGAGTAGAGGTAGAGTACAGTGGAGCACAGTAGAGGTAGAGTACAGTGGAGCACAGCAGAGGTAGAGTACAGTGGATCACAGTAGAGATAGAGTACAGTGGAGTACAGCGGAGCACAGTAGAGGTGGAGTACAGTAGAGTACAGTAGAGATAGACTACAGTGGAGCACAGTAGAGGTAGAGTAGAGTGGAGTACAGTAGAGGTAGAGTACAGTGGAGCACATTAGAGGTAGAGTACAGTGGAGTACAGTGGAGCACAGTAGAGGTGGAGTACAGTAGAGTACAGTAGAGGTAGAGAACAGTAGAGTACAGTAGAGGTAGAATACAGTGGAGTAGAGTAGAGGTAGAGTACAGTGGAGCACAGTAGAGGTAGAGTACAGTGGAGCACAGCAGAGGTAGAGTACAGTGGATCACAGTAGAGATAGAGTACAGTGGAGTACAGTGGAGCACAGTAGAGGTGGAGTACAGTAGAGTACAGTAGAGATAGAGTACAGTGGAGCACAGTAGAGGTAGAGTAGAGTGGAGTACAGTAGAGGTAGAGTACAGTGGAGTACAGAAGAGGTAGAGTACAGTGGAGCACAGTAGAGATAGAGTACAGTGGAGCACAGCAGAGGTAGAGTAGAGTGGAGTACAGTAGAGGTAGTGTACATTGGAGTAAAGTAGAGATAGAGTACAATGGAGCACAGTAGAGATAGACTAGAGTGGAGTACAGTAGAGGTAGAGTACAGTGGAGCACAGTAGAGGTAGAGTACAGTGGAGTACAGTGGAGCACAGTAGAGGTGGAGTACAGTAGAGTACAGCAGAGGTAGAGAACAGTGGAGCACAGTAGAGGTAGAGTACAGTGGAGTAGAGTAGAGGTGGAGTACAGTGGAGCACAGTAGAGGTAGAGTACAGTGGAGTACAGCGGAGCACAGTAGAGGTAGTGTAGAGTGGAGTACAGTAGAGGTAGAGAACAGTAGAGTAGAGGTAGAGTACATTGGAGTAAAGTAGAGATAGAGTACAATGGAGCACAGTAGAGATAGACTAGAGTGGAGTACAGTAGAAGTAGAGTACAGTGGAGCACAGTAGAGGTAGCGCACAGTGGAGTACAGTAGAGGTAGAGTACAGTGGATTACAGTAGAGGTAGAGTACAGTGCAGTACAGTAGAGGTAGAGTACAGTGGAGCATAGTAGATGTAGAGTACAGTGGAGTACAGCGGAACACAGTAGAGGTAGAATAGAGTGGAGTGCAGTAGAGGTAGAGTAGTGTGGAGCACAGTATAGGTAGCGCACAGTGGAGTACATTGGAGCACAGTAGAGGTAGAGTACAGTGGAGTACAGTAGAGGTAGAGTACAGTCGAGTACAGTAGAGGTAGAGTACAGTGGAATACAGTGGAGCAAATTAGAGGTGGAGCACAGTAGAGTACAGTAGAGGTAGAGTACAGTGGAGTACAGTAGAGGTAGAGTACAGTGGAGTACAGTAGAGGTAGAGTACAGTTGAGCACAGTAGAGGTAGAGTACAATGGAGTACAGTAGAGGCAGAGTACAGTGGAGCACAGTAGAGGTAGAGTAGAGTGGAGTACAGTGGAGCACAGTAGAGGTGGAGTACAGTAGAGTACAGTAGAGGTAGAGAACAGTAGAGTACAGTAGAGGTAGAGTACAGTGGAGCACAGTAGAGATAGAGTACAGTGGAGTAGAGTAGAGGTAGAGTACAGTGGAGCACAGTAGAGGTAGAGTACAGTGGAGCACAGCAGAGGTAGAGTACAGTGGATCACAGTAGAGATAGAGTACAGTGGAGTACAGCGGAGCACAGTAGAGGTGGAGTACAGTAGAGTACAGTAGAGATAGAGTACAGTGGAGCACAGTAGAGGTAGAGTAGAGTGGAATACAGTAGAGGTAGAGTACAGTGGAGCACATTAGAGGTAGAGTACAGTGGAGTACAGTGGAGCACAGTAGAGGTGGAGTACAGTAGAGTATAGTAGAGGTAGACAACAGTAGAGTACAGTAGAGGTAGAGTACAGTGGAGTAGAGTAGAGGTAGAGTACAGTAGAGGTAGAGTACAGTGGAGTAGAGTAGAGGTAGAGTACAGTGGAGCACAGTAGAGGTAGAGTACAGTGGAGCACAGCAGAGGTAGAGTACAGTGGATCACAGTAGAGATAGAGTACAGTGGAGTACAGTGGAGCACAGTAGAGGTGGAGTACAGTAGAGTACAGTAGAGATAGAGTACAGTGGAGCACAGTAGAGGTAGAGTAGAGTGGAGTACAGTAGAGGTAGAGTACAGTGGAGTAAAGTAGAGATAGAGTACAATGGAGCACAGTAGAGATAGACTAGAGTGGAGTACAGTAGAGGTAGAGTACAGTGGAGCACAGTAGAGGTAGAGTAGAGTGGATCACAGTAGAGATAGAGTACAGTGGAGTACAGTGGAGCACAGTAGAGGTGGAGTACAGTAGAGTACAGTAGAGATAGAGTACAGTGGAGCACAGCAGAGGTAGAGTAGAGTGGAGTACAGTAGAGGTAGAGTACATTGGAGTAAAGTAGAGATAGAGTACAATGGAGCACAGTAGAGATAGACTAGAGTGGAGTACAGTAGAGGTAGAGTACAGTGGAGCACAGTAGAGGTAGAGTACAGTGGAGTACAGTGGAGCACAGTAGAGGTGGAGTACAGTAGAGTACAGCAGAGGTAGAGAACAGTGGAGCACAGTAGAGGTAGAGTACAGTGGAGCACAGTAGAGGTAGAGTACAGTGGAGTACAGTAGAGGTAGAGTACAGTCGAGTACAGTAGAGGTAGAGTTCAGTGGAATACAGTGGAGCAAATTAGAGGTGGAGCACAGTAGAGTACAGTAGAGGTAGAGTACAGTGGAGTACAGTAGAGGTAGAGTACAGTGGACTACAGTAGAGGTAGAGTACAGTTGAGCACAGTAGAGGTAGAGTACAGTGGAGTACAGTAGAGGCAGAGTACAGTGGAGCACAGTAGAGGTAGAGTAGAGTGGAGTACAGTGGAGCACAGTAGAGGTGGAGTACAGTAGAGTACAGTAGAGGTAGAGAACAGTAGAGTACAGTAGAGGTAGAGTACAGTGGAGTACAGTAGAGATAGAGTACAGTGGAGTAGAGTAGAGGTAGAGTACAGTGGAGCACAGTAGAGGTAGAGTACAGTGGAGCACAGCAGAGGTAGAGTACAGTGGATCACAGTAGAGATAGAGTACAGTGGAGTACAGCGGAGCACAGTAGAGGTGGAGTACAGTAGAGTACAGTAGAGATAGAGTACAGTGGAGCACAGTAGAGGTAGAGTAGAGTGGAGTACAGTAGAGGTAGAGTACAGTGGAGCACATTAGAGGTAGAGTACAGTGGAGTACAGTGGAGCACAGTAGAGGTGGAGTACAGTAGAGTACAGTAGAGGTAGAGAACAGTAGAGTACAGTAGAGGTAGAGTACAGTGGAGTAGAGTAGAGGTAGAGTACAGTAGAGGTAGAGTACAGTGGAGTAGAGTAGAGGTAGAGTACAGTGGAGCACAGTAGAGGTAGAGTGCAGTGGAGCACAGCAGAGGTAGAGTACAGTGGATCACAGTAGAGATAGAGTACAGTGGAGTACAGTGGAGCACAGTAGAGGTGGAGTACAGTAGAGTACAGTAGAGATAGAGTACAGTGGAGCACAGTAGAGGTAGAGTAGAGTGGAGTACAGTAGAGGTAGAGTACAGTGGAGCACATTAGAGGTAGAGTACAGTGGAGTACAGTAGAGGTAGAGTACAGTGGAGCAGAGTAGAGGTAGAGTACAGTGGAGTACAGTAGAGGTAGAGTACAGTGGAGTACAGTGAAGCACAGTAGAGGTAGAGTTCTTTGGAGTACAGTAGAGGTAGAGTACAGTAGAGTACAGTAGAGGTAGAGTACAGTGGAGCACAGTAGAGGTAGAGTAGAGTGGAGTACAGTGGAGCACAGTACAGGTGGAGTACAGTGGAGTACAGTAGAGGTAGAGTACAGTGGAGCACAGTAGAGGTAGAGTACAGTGGAGCACAGTATAGGTAGAGTAGAGTGGAGTACAGCGGAGCACAGTAGAGGTAGAGTACAGTGGAGTACAGTAGAGGTAGAGTACAGTGGAGCACAGTAGAGGTAGAGTACAGTGGAGCACAGTAGAGGTAGAGTACAGTGGAGTACAGTAGAGGTAGAATACAGTGGAGCACAGTAGAGGTAGAGTACAATAGAGTACAGTGGAGCACAGTAGAGGTGGAGTACAATAGAGTACAGTTGAGGTAGAGAACAGTAGAGTACAGTAGAGGTAGAGTACAGTGGAGTAGAGTAGAGGTAGAGTACAGTGGAGCACAGTAGAGGTAGAGTACAGTGGAGCACAGCAGAGGTAGAGTACAGTGGATCAAAGTAGAGATAGAGTACAGTGGATCAAAGTAGAGATAGAGTACAGTGGAGTACAGTGGAGCACAGTAGAGGTAGAGTACAGTAGAGTACAGTGAAGGACAGTAGAGGTAGAGTTCGGTGGTGTACAGTAGAGGTAGAGTACAGTGGAGTACAGTAGCGGTAGAGTACAGTGGAGTACAGTGGAGCGCATTAGAGGTGGAGTACAGTAGAGTACAGTAGAGGTAGAGTACAGTGGAGTACAGTAGAGGTAGAGTACAGTGGAGTACAGTAGAGGTTGAGTACAGTGGAGCACAGTAGAGGTAGAGTACAGTGGAGTACAGCGAAGCACAGTAGAGGTAGAATAGAGTGGAGTACAGTAGAGGTAGAGTAGTGTGGAGCACAGTAGAGGTAGAGTACAGTGGAGCACATTAGAGGTAGAGTACCGTGGAGAACAGTAGAGGTAGAGTACAGTGGAGTGCAGTAGAGGTAGAGTACAGTGGTGCACAGTAGAAGTAGAGTACAGTGGAGTACATTGGAGCACAGTAGAGGTGGAGTACAGTAGAGTACAGTAGAGGTAGAGAACAGTAGAGTATAGTAGAGGTAGAGTACAGTGGAGTAGATTAGAGGTAGAGTACAGTGGAGCACAGTAGAGGTAGAGTACAGTGGAGCACAGCAGAGGTAGAGTACAGTGGATCACAGTGGAGCACAGTAGAGGTGGAGTACAGTAGAGTACAGCAGAGGTAGAGAACAGTGGAGCACAGTAGAGGTAGAGTACAGTGGAGCACAGTAGAGGTAGAGTACAGTGGAGCACAGTAGAGGTAGAGTACAGTGGAGTACAGCGGAGCACAGTAGAGGTAGTTTAGAGTGGAGTACAGTAGAGGTAGAGAACAGTAGAGTAGAGGTAGAGTACATTGGAGTAAAGTAGAGATAGAGTACAATGGAGCACAGTAGAGATAGACTAGAGTGGAGTACAGTAGAGGTAGAGTACAGTGGAGCACAGTAGAGGTAGCGCACAGTGGAGTACAGTAGAGGTAGAGTACAGTGGATTACAGTAGAGGTAGAGTACAGTGCAGTACAGTAGAGGTAGAGTACAGTGGAGTACAGCGGAGCACAGTAGAGGTAGAATAGAGTGGAGTGCAGTAGAGGTAGAATAGTGTGGAGCACAGTATAGGTAGCGCACAGTGGAGTACAGTGGAGCACAGTAGAGGTAGAGTACAGTGGAGTACAGTAGAGGTAGAGTACAGTCGAGTACAGTAGAGGTAGAGTACAGTGGAATACAGTGGAGCAAATTAGAGGTGGAGCACAGTAGAGTACAGTAGAGGTAGAGTACAGTGGAGTACAGTAGAGGTAGAGTACAGTGGAGTACAGTAGAGGTAGAGTACAGTTGAGCACAGTAGAGGTAGAGTACAGTGGAGTACAGTAGAGGCAGAGTACAGTGGAGCACAGTAGAGGTAGAGTAGAGTGGAGTACAGTGGAGCACAGTAGAGGTGGAGTACAGTAGAGTACAGTAGAGGTAGAGAACAGTAGAGTACAGTAGAGGTAGAGTACAGTGGAGCACAGTAGAGATAGAGTACAGTGGAGTAGAGTAGAGGTAGAGTACAGTGGAGCACAGTAGAGGTAGAGTACAGTGGAGCACAGCAGAGGCAGAGTACAGTGGATCACAGTAGAGATAGAGTACAGTGGAGTACAGCGGAGCACAGTAGAGGTGGAGTACAGTAGAGTACAGTAGAGATAGAGTACAGTGGAGCACAGTAGAGGTAGAGTAGAGTGGAGTACAGTAGAGGTAGAGTACAGTGGAGCACATTAGAGGTAGAGTACAGTGGAGTACAGTGGAGCACAGTAGAGGTGGAGTACAGTAGAGTACAGTAGAGGTAGAGAACAGTAGAGTACAGTAGAGGTAGAGTACAGTGGAGTAGAGTAGAGGTAGAGTACAGTAGAGGTAGAGTACAGTGGAGTAGAGTAGAGGTAGAGTACAGTGGAGCACAGTAGAGGTAGAGTACAGTGGAGCACAGCAGAGGTAGAGTACAGTGGAGTACAGTGGAGCACAGTAGAGGTGGAGTACAGTAGAGTACAGTAGAGATAGAGTACAGTGGAGCACAGTAGAGGTAGAGTAGAGTGGAGTACAGTAGAGGTAGAGTACAGTGGAGCACATTAGAGGTAGAGTACAGTGGAGTACAGTAGAGGTAGAGTACAGTGGAGCAGAGTAGAGGTAGAGTACAGTGGAGTACAGTAGAGGTAGAGTACAGTGGAGTACAGTGAAGCACAGTAGAGGTAGAGTTCTTTGGAGTACAGTAGAGGTAGAGTACAGTAGAGTACAGTAGAGGTAGAGTACAGTGGAGCACAGTAGAGGTAGAGTAGAGTGGAGTACAGTGGAGCACAGTAGAGGTGGAGTACAGTGGAGTACAGTAGAGGTAGAGTACAGTGGAGCACAGTAGAGGTAGAGTACAGTGGAGCACAGTATAGGTAGAGTAGAGTGGAGCACAGTAGAGGTAGAGTACAGTGGAGCACAGTATAGGTAGAGTAGAGTGGAGTACAGCGGAGCACAGTAGAGGTAGAGTACAGTGGAGTACAGTAGAGGTAGAGTACAGTGGAGCACAGTAGAGGTAGAGTACAGTGGAGCACAGTAGAGGTAGAGTACAGTGGAGTACAGTAGAGGTAGAATACAGTGGAGCACAGTAGAGGTAGAGTACAGTGGAGTACAGTGGAGCACAGTAGAGGTGGAGTACAATAGAGTACAGTTGAGGTAGAGAACAGTAGAGTACAGTAGAGGTAGAGTACAGTGGAGTAGAGTAGAGGTAGAGTACAGTGGAGCACAGTAGAGGTAGAGTACAGTGGAGCACAGCAGAGGTAGAGTACAGTGGATCAAAGTAGAGATAGAGTACAGTGGAGTACAGTGGAGCACAGTAGAGGTAGAGTACAGTAGAGTACAGTGAAGGACAGTAGAGGTAGAGTTCGGTGGAGTACAGTAGAGGTAGAGTACAGTGGAGTACAGTAGCGGTAGAGTACAGTGGAGTACAGTGGAGCGCATTAGAGGTGGAGTACAGTAGAGTACAGTAGAGGTAGAGTACAGTGGAGTACAGTAGAGGTAGAGTACAGTGGAGTACAGTAGAGGTTGAGTACAGTGGAGCAAAGTAGAGGTAGAGTACAGTGGAGTACAGCGAAGCACAGTAGAGGTAGAATAGAGTGGAGTACAGTAGAGGTAGAGTAGTGTGGAGCACAGTAGAGGTAGAGTACAGTGGAGCACAGTAGAGGTAGAGTACAGTGGAGAACAGTAGAGGTAGAGTACAGTGGAGTACAGTAGAGGTAGAGTACAGTGGTGCACAGTAGAAGTAGAGTACAGTGGAGTACATTGGAGCACAGTAGAGGTGGAGTACAGTAGAGTACAGTAGAGGTAGAGCACAGTAGAGTACAGTAGAGGTAGAGTACAGTGGAGTAGATTAGAGGTAGAGTACAGTGGAGCACAGTAGAGATAGAGTACAGTGGAGTACAGCGGAGCACAGTAGAGGTGGAGTACAGTAGAGTACAGTAGAGATAGAGTACAGTGGAGCACAGTAGAGGTAGAGTACAGTGGAGCACATTAGAGGTAGAGTACAGTGGAGTACAGTGGAGCACAGTAGAGGTGGAGTACAGTAGAGTACAGTAGAGGTAGAGAACAGTAGAGTACAGTAGAGGTAGAGTACAGTGGAGTAGAGTAGAGGTAGAGTACAGTAGAGGTAGAGTACAGTGGAGTAGAGTAGAGGTAGAGTACAGTGGAGCACAGTAGAGGTAGAGTACAGTGGAGCACAGCAGAGGTAGAGTACAGTGGATCACAGTAGAGATAGAGTACAGTGGAGTACAGTGGAGCACAGTAGAGGTGGAGTACAGTAGAGTACAGTAGAGATAGAGTATAGTGGAGCACAGTAGAGGTAGAGTAGAGTGGAGTACAGTAGAGGTAGAGTACAGTGGAGCACATTAGAGGTAGAGTACAGTGGAGTACAGTAGAGGTAGAGTACAGTGGAGCAGAGTAGAGGTAGAGTACAGTGGAGTACAGTAGAGGTAGAGTACAGTGGAGTACAGTGAAGCACAGTAGAGGTAGAGTTCTTTGGAGTACAGTAGAGGTAGAGTACAGTGGAGCACAGTAGAGGTAGAGTAGAGTGGAGTACAGTGGAGCACAGTAGAGGTGGAGTACAGTGGAGTACAGTAGAGGTAGAGTACAGTGGAGCACAGTAGAGGTAGAGTACAGTGGAGCACAGTATAGGTAGAGTAGAGTGGAGTACAGCGGAGCACAGTAGAGGTAGAGTACAGTGGAGTACAGTGGAGGTAGAGTACAGTGGAGCACAGTAGAGGTAGAGTACAGTGGAGCACAGTAGAGGTAGAGTACAGTGGAGTACAGTAGAGGTAGAATGCAGTGGAGCACAGTAGAGGTAGAGTACAGTGGAGTACAGTGGAGCACAGTAGAGGTGGAGTACAATAGAGTACAGTTGAGGTAGAGAACAGTAGAGTACAGTAGAGGTAGAGTACAGTGGAGTAGAGTAGAGGTAGAGTACAGTGGAGCACAATAGAGGTAGAGTACAGTGGAGCACAGCAGAGGTAGAGAACAGTGGATCAAAGTAGAGAGAGAGTACAGTGGAGTACAGTGGAGCACAGTAGAGGTAGAGTACAGTAGAGTACAGTGAAGGACAGTAGAGGTAGAGTTCGGTGGAGTACAGTAGAGGTAGAGTACAGTGGAGTACAGTAGCGGTAGAGTACAGTGGAGTACAGTGGAGCGCATTAGAGGTGGAGTACAGTAGAGTACAGTAGAGGTAGAGTACAGTGGAGTACAGTAGAGGTAGAGTACAGTGGAGTACAGTAGAGGTTGAGTACAGTGGAGCAAAGTAGAGGTAGAGTACAGTGGAGTACAGCGAAGCACAGTAGAGGTAGAATAGAGTGGAGTACAGTAGAGGTAGAGTAGTGTGGAGCACAGTAGAGGTAGAGTACAGTGGAGCACAGTAGAGGTAGAGTACAGTGGAGAACAGTAGAGGTAGAGTACAGTGGAGTACAGTAGAGGTAGAGTACAGTGGTGCACAGTAGAAGTAGAGTACAGTGGAGTACATTGGAGCACAGTAGAGATGGAGTACAGTAGAGTACAGTAGAGGTAGAGCACAGTAGAGTACAGTAGAGGTAGAGTACAGTGGAGTAGATTAGAGGTAGAGTACAGTGGAGCACAGTAGAGGTAGAGTACAGTGGAGCACAGCAGAGGTAGAGTACAGTGGATCACAGTAGAGATAGAGTACAGTGGAGTACAGCGGAGCACAGTAGAGGTGGAGTACAGTAGAGTACAGTAGAGATAGAGTACAGTGGAGCACAGTAGAGGTAGAGTAGAGTGGAGTACAGTAGAGGTAGAGTACAGTGGAGCACAATAGAGGTAGAGTACAGTGGAGTACAGTAGAGGTAGAGTACAGTGGAGCACAGTAGAGGTAGAGTACAGTGGAGTACAGTGGAGCACAGTAGAGGTGGAGTACAGTAGAGTACAGTAGAGGTAGAGTACAGTAGAGTACAGTAGAGGTAGAGTACAGTGGATTACAGTAGAGGTAGAGTACAGTGCAGTACAGTAGAGGTAGAGTACAGTGGAGCATAGTAGATGTAGAGTACAGTGGAGTACAGCGGAGCACAGTAGAGGTAGAATAGAGTGGAGTGCAGTAGAGGTAGAGTAGTGTGGAGCACAGTATAGGTAGCGCACAGTGGAGTACAGTAGAGGTAGAGTACAGTCGAGTACAGTAGAGGTAGAGTACAGTGGAATACAGTGGAGCAAATTAGAGGTGGAGCACAGTAGAGTACAGTAGAGGTAGAGTACAGTGGAGTACAGTAGAGGTAGAGTACAGTGGAGTACAGTAGAGGTAGAGTACAGTTGAGCACAGTAGAGGTAGAGTACAGTGGAGTACAGTAGAGGCAGAGTACAGTGGAGCACAGAAGAGGTAGAGTAGAGTGGAGTACAGTGGAGCACAGTAGAGGTGGAGTACAGTAGAGTACAGTAGAGGTAGAGAACAGTAGAGTACAGTAGAGGTAGAGTACAGTGGAGCACAGTAGAGATAGAGTACAGTGGAGTAGAGTAGAGGTAGAGTACAGTGGAGCACAGTAAAGGTAGAGTACAGTGGAGCACAGCAGAGGTAGAGTACAGTGGATCACAGTAGAGATAGAGTACAGTGGAGTACAGCGGAGCACAGTAGAGGTGGAGTACAGTAGAGTACAGTAGAGATAGAGTACAGTGGAGCACAGTAGAGGTAGAGTAGAGTGGAGTACAGTAGAGGTAGAGTACAGTGGAGCACATTAGAGGTAGAGTACAGTGGAGTACTGTGGAGCACAGTAGAGGTGGAGTACAGTAGAGTATAGTAGAAGTAGACATCAGTAGAGTACAGTAGAGGTAGAGTACAGTGGAGTAGAGTAGAGGTAGAGTACAGTAGAGGTAGAGTACAGTGGAGTAGAGTAGAGGTAGAGTACAGTGGAGCACAGTAGAGGTAGAGTACAGTGGAGCACAGCAGAGGTAGAGTACAGTGGATCACAGTAGAGATAGAGTACATTGGAGTACAGTGGAGCACAGTAGAGGTGGAGTACAGTAGAGTACAGTAGAGATAGAGTACAGTGGAGCACAGTAGAGGTAGAGTAGAGTGGAGTACAGTAGAGGTAGAGTACAGTGGAGTAAAGTAGAGATAGAGTACAATGGAGCACAGTAGAGATAGACTAGAGTGGAGTACAGTAGAGGTAGAGTACAGTGGAGCACAGTAGAGGTAGAGTAGAGTGGATCACAGTAGAGATAGAGTACAGTGGAGTACAGTGGAGCACAGTAGAGGTGGAGTACAGTAGAGTACAGTAGAGATAGAGTACAGTGGAGCACAGCAGAGGTAGAGTAGAGTGGAGTACAGTAGAGGTAGAGTACATTGGAGTAAAGTAGAGATAGAGTACAATGGAGCACAGTAGAGATAGACTAGAGTGGAGTACAGTAGAGGTAGAGTACAGTGGAGCACAGTAGAGGTAGAGTACAGTAGAGTACAGTGGAGCACAGTAGAGGTAGAGTACAGTGGAGCACAGCAGAGGTAGAGTACAGTGGATCACAGTAGAGATAGAGTACAGTGGAGTACAGTGGAGCACAGTAGAGGTGGAGTACAGTAGAGTACAGTAGAGATAGAGTACAGTGGAGCACAGTAGAGGTAGAGTAGAGTGAAGTACAGTAGAGGTAGAGTACAGTGGAGTACAGAAGAGGTAGAGTACAGTGGAGCACAGTAGAGATAGAGTACAGTGGAGCACAGCAGAGGTAGAGCAGAGTGGAGTACAGTAGAGGTAGTGTATATTGGAGTAAAGTAGAGATAGAGTACAATGGAGCACAGTAGAGATAGACTAGAGTGGAGTACAGTAGAGGTAGAGTACAGTGGAGCACAGTAGAGGTAGAGTACAGTGGAGTACAGTGGAGCACAGTAGAGGTGGAGTACAGTAGAGTACAGCAGAGGTAGAGAACAGTGGAGCACAGTAGAGGTAGAGTACAGTGGAGTAGAGTAGAGGTGGAGTACAGTGGAGCACAGTAGAGGTAGAGTACAGTGGAGTACAGCGGAGCACAGTAGAGGTAGTGTAGAGTGGAGTACAGTAGAGGTAGAGAACAGTAGAGTAGAGGTAGAGTACATTGGAGTAAAGTAGAGATAGAGTACAATGGAGCACAGTAGAGATAGACTAGAGTGGAGTACAGTAGAAGTAGAGTACAGTGGAGCACAGTAGAGGTAGCGCACAGTGGAGTACAGTAGAGGTAGAGTACAGTGGATTACAGTAGAGGTAGAGTACAGTGCAGTACAGTAGAGGTAGAGTACAGTGGAGCATAGTAGATGTAGAGTACAGTGGAGTACAGCGGAACACAGTAGAGGTAGAATAGAGTGGAGTGCAGTAGAGGTAGAGTAGTGTGGAGCACAGTATAGGTAGCGCACAGTGGAGTACATTGGAGCACAGTAGAGGTAGAGTACAGTGGAGTACAGTAGAGGTAGAGTACAGTCGAGTACAGTAGAGGTAGAGTACAGTGGAATAGAAGTGGAGCAAATTAGAGGTGGAGCACAGTAGAGTACAGTAGAGGTAGAGTACAGTGGAGTACAGTAGAGGTAGAGTACAGTGGAGTACAGTAGAGGTAGAGTACAGTTGAGCACAGTAGAGGTAGAGTACAGTGGAGTACAGTAGAGGCAGAGTACAGTGGAGCACAGTAGAGGTAGAGTAGAGTGGAGTACAGTGGAGCACAGTAGAGGTGGAGTACAGTAGAGTACAGTAGAGGTAGAGAACAGTAGAGTACAGTAGAGGTAGAGTACAGTGGAGCACAGTAGAGATAGAGTACAGTGGAGTAGAGTAGAGGTAGAGTACAGTGGAGCACAGTAGAGGTAGAGTACAGTGGAGCACAGCAGAGGTAGAGTACAGTGGATCACAGTAGAGATAGAGTACAGTGGAGTACAGCGGAGCACAGTAGAGGTGGAGTACAGTAGAGTACAGTAGAGATAGAGTACAGTGGAGCACAGTAGAGGTAGAGTAGAGTGGAGTACAGTAGAGGTAGAGTACAGTGGAGCACATTAGAGGTAGAGTACAGTGGAGTACAGTGGAGCACAGTAGAGGTGGAGTACAGTAGAGTATAGTAGAGGTAGACAACAGTAGAGTACAGTAGAGGTAGAGTACAGTGGAGTAGAGTAGAGGTAGAGTACAGTAGAGGTAGAGTACAGTGGAGTAGAGTAGAGGTAGAGTACAGTGGAGCACAGTAGAGGTAGAGTACAGTGGAGCACAGCAGAGGTAGAGTACAGTGGATCACAGTAGAGATAGAGTACAGTGGAGTACAGTGGAGCACAGTAGAGGTGGAGTACAGTAGAGTACAGTAGAGATAGAGTACAGTGGAGCACAGTAGAGGTAGAGTAGAGTGGAGTACAGTAGAGGTAGAGTACAGTGGAGTAAAGTAGAGATAGAGTACAATGGAGCACAGTAGAGATAGACTAGAGTGGAGTACAGTAGAGGTAGAGTACAGTGGAGCACAGTAGAGGTAGAGTACAGTGGAGTACAGTGGAGCACAGTAGAGGTGGAGTACAGTAGAGTACAGCAGAGGTAGAGAACAGTGGAGCACAGTAGAGGTAGAGTACATTGGAGTAAAGTAGAGATAGAGTACAATGGAGCACAGTAGAGATAGACTAGAGTGGAGTACAGTAGAGGTAGAGTACAGTGGAGCACAGTAGAGGTAGAGTACAGTGGAGTACAGTGGAGCACAGTAGAGGTGGAGTACAGTAGAGTACAGCAGAGGTAGAGAACAGTGGAGCACAGTAGAGGTAGAGTACAGTGGAGCACAGTAGAGGTAGAGTACAGTGGAGCACAGTAGAGGTAGAGTACAGTGGAGTACAGCGGAGCACAGTAGACGTAGTGTAGAGTGGAGTACAGTAGAGGTAGAGAACAGTAGAGTAGAGGTAGAGTACATTGGAATAAAGTAGAGATAGAGTACAATGGAGCACAGTAGAGATAGACTAGAGTGGAGTACAGTAGAGGTAGAGTACAGTGGAGCACAGTAGAGGTAGCGCACAGTGGAGTACAGTAGAGGTAGAGTACAGTGGATTACAGTAGAGGTAGAGTACAGTGCAGTACAGTAGAGGTAGAGTACAGTGGAGCATAGTAGATGTAGAGTACAGTGGAGTACAGCGGAGCACAGTAGAGGTAGAATAGAGTGGAGTGCAGTAGAGGTAGAGTAGTGTGGAGCACAGTATAGGTAGCGCACAGTGGAGTACAGTGGAGCACAGTAGAGGTAGAGTACAGTGGAGTACAGTAGAGGTAGAGTACAGTCGAGTACAGTAGAGGTAGAGTACAGTGGAATACAGTGGAGCAAATTAGAGGTGGAGCACAGTAGAGTACAGTAGAGGTAGAGTACAGTGGAGTACAGTAGAGGTAGAGTACAGTGGAGTACAGTAGAGGTAGAGTACAGTTGAGCACAGTAGAGGTAGAGTACAGTGGAGTACAGTAGAGGCAGAGTACAGTGGAGCACAGTAGAGGTAGAGTAGAGTGGAGTACAGTGGAGCACAGTAGAGGTGGAGTACAGTAGAGTACAGTAGAGGTAGAGAACAGTAGAGTACAGTAGAGGTAGAGTACAGTGGAGCACAGTAGAGATAGAGTACAGTGGAGTAGAGTAGAGGTAGAGTACAGTGGAATAGAGTGGAGCAAATTAGAGGTGGAGCACAGTAGAGTACAGTAGAGGTAGAGTACAGTGGAGTACAGTAGAGGTAGAGTACAGTGGAGTACAGTAGAGGTAGAGTACAGTTGAGCACAGTAGAGGTAGAGTACAGTGGAGTACAGTGGAGGCAGAGTACAGTGGAGTACAGTAGAGATAGAGTACAGTGGAGCACAGTAGAGATAGAGTACAGTGGAGTAGAGTAGAGGTAGAGTACAGTGGAGCACAGTAGAGGTAGAGTACAGTGGAGCACAGCAGAGGTAGAGTACAGTGGATCACAGTAGAGATAGAGTACAGTGGAGTACAGCGGAGCACAGTAGAGGTGGATTACAGTAGAGTAGAGTAGAGATAGAGTACAGTGGAGCACAGTAGAGGTAGAGTAGAGTGGAGTAAAGTAGAGGTAGAGTACAGTGGAGCATATTAGAGGTAGAGTACAGTGGAGTACAGTGGAGTACAGTAGAGGTAGAGTACAGTGGAGTACAGAAGAGGTAGAGTACAGTGGAGCACAGTAGAGGTAGAGTAGAGTGGAGTACAGTAGAGGTAGAGTACAGTGGAGCACAGTAGAGTTAGAGTAGAGTGGAGTACAGTAGAGGTAGAGTACAGTGGAGCACAGTAGAGGTAGAGTACAGTGGAGTACAGTAGAGATAGAGTACAGTGGAGCACAGTAGAGGTAGAGTACAGTGGAGCAAAGCAGAGGTAGAGTACAGTGGATCACAGTAGAGATAGAGTACAGTGGAGTACAGTGGAGCACAGTAGAGGTGGAGTACAGTAGAGTACAGTAGAGATAGAGTACAGTGGAGCACAGTAGAGGTAGAGTAGAATGGAGTACAGTAGAGGTAGAGTACAGTGGAGCACAGTAGAGGTAGAGTACAGTGGATCACAGTAGAGATAGAGTACAGTGGAGTACAGTGGAGCACAGTAGAGGTGGAGTACAGTAGAGTACAGTAGAGATAGAGTACAGTGGAGCACAGTAGAGGTAGAGTAGAGTGGAGTACAGTAGAGGTAGAGTACATTGGAGTAAAGTAGAGATAGAGTACAATGGAGCACAGTAGAGATAGACTAGAGTGGAGTACAGTAGAGGTAGAGTACAGTGGAGCACAGTAGAGGTAGAGTACAGTGGAGTACAGTGGAGCACAGTAGAGGTGGAGTACAGTAGAGTACAGTAGAGGTAGAGAACAGTGGAGCACAGTAGAGGTAGAGTACAGTGGAGCACAGTAGAGGTAGAGTACAGTGGAGTACAGCGGAGCACAGTAGAGGTAGTGTAGAGTGGAGTACAGTAGAGGTAGAGAACAGTAGAGTAGAGGTAGAGTACATTGGAGTAAAGTAGAGATAGAGTACAATGGAGCACAGTAGAGATAGACTAGAGTGGAGTACAGTAGAGGTAGAGTACAGTGGAGCACAGTAGAGGTAGCGCACAGTGGAGTACAGTAGAGGTAGAGTACAGTGGATTACAGTAGAGGTAGAGTACAGTGCAGTACAGTAGAGGTAGAGTACAGTGGAGCATAGTAGATGTAGAGTACAGTGGAGTACAGCGGAGCACAGTAGAGGTAGAATAGAGTGGAGTGCAGTAGAGGTAGAGTAGTGTGGAGCACAGTAGAGGTAGCGCACAGTGGAGTACAGTGGAGCACAGTAGAGGTAGAGTACAGTAGAGTACAGTAGAGGTAGAGTACATTGGAGCTAAGTAGAGGTAGAGTACAGTGGAGTACAGTGGAGCACATTAGAGGTGGAGTACAGTGGAGTACAGTAGAGGTAGAGTACAGTGGAGTACAGTAGAGGTAGAGTACAGTGGAATACAGTGGAGCACAGTAGATGTGGAGTACAGTAGAGGTAGAGAAAAGTAGAGTACAGAAGAGGTAGAGTACAGTGGAGCACAGTAGAGGTAGAGTACGGTGGAGTACAGTAGAGGTAGAGTACAGTTGAGCACAGTAGAGGTAGAGTACAGTGGAGTACAGTAGAGGCAGAGTACAGTGGACCACAGTAGAGGTAGAGTAGAGTGGAGTACAGTGGAGCACAGTAGAGGTGGAGTACAGTAGAGTATAGTAGAGGTAGAGAACAGTAGAGTACAGTAGAGGTAGAGTACAGTGGAGTAGAGTAGAGGTAGAGTACAGTGGAGCACAGTAGAGGTAGAGTACAGTGGAGCACTGCAGAGGTAGAGTACAGTGGATCACAGTAGAGATAGAGTACAGTGGAGTAAAGTGGAGCACAGTAGAGGTGGAGTACAGTAGAGTACAGTAGAGATAGAGTACAGTGGAGCACAGTAGAGGTAGAGTAGAGTGGAGTACAGTAGAGGTAGAGTACAGTGGAGCACATTAGAGGTAGAGTACAGTGGAGTACAGTAGAGGTAGAGTACAGTGGAGCAGAGTAGAGGTAGAGTACAGTGGAGTACAGTAGAGGTAGAGTACAGTGGAGTACAGTGAAGCACAGTAGAGGTAGAGTTCGTTGGAGTACAGAAGAGGTAGAGTACAGTAGAGTACAGAAGAGGTAGAGTACAGTGGAGCACAGTAGAGGTAGAGTAGAGTGGAGTACAGTGGAGCACAGTAGAGGTGGAGTACAGTGGAGTACAGTAGAGGTAGAATACAGTGGAGCACAGTAGAGGTAGAGTACAGTGGAGTACAGTAGAGGTAGAGTACAGTGGAGTACAGTGAAGCACAGTAGAGGTGGAGTACAGTAGAGTACAGTAGAGGTAGAGAACAGTAGAGTAGAGGTAGAGTACATTGGAGTAAAGTAGAGATAGAGTACAAAGGAGCACAGTAGAGATAGACTAGAGTGGAGTACAGTAGAGGTAGAGTACAGTGGAGCACAGTAGAGGTAGAGTACAGTGGAGTACAGTGGAGCACAGTAGAGGTGGAGTACAGTAGAGTACAGTAGAGGTAGAGAACAGTGGAGCACAGTAGAGGTAGAGTACAGTGGGGCACAGTAGAGGTAGAGTACAGTGGAGTACAGCGGAGCACAGTAGAGGTAGTGTAGAGTGGAGTACAGTAGAGGTAGAGAACAATAGAGTAGAGGTAGAGTACATTGGAGTAAAGTAGAGATAGAATACAATGGAGCACAGTAGAGATAGACTAGAGTGGAGTACAGTAGAGGTAGAGTACAGTGGAGCACAGTAGAGGTAGCGCACAGTGGAGTACAGTAGAGGTAGAGTACAGTGGATTACAGTAGAGGTAGAGTACAGTGCAGTACAGTAGAGATAGAGTACAGTGGAGCACAGTAGAGGTAGAGTAGAGTGGAGTACAGTAGAGGTAGAGTACATTGGAGTAAAGTAGAGATAGAGTACAATGGAGCACAGTAGAGATAGACTAGAGTGGAGTACAGTAGAGGTAGAGTACAGTGGAGCACAGTAGAGGTAGAGTACAGTGGAGTACAGTGGAGCACAGTAGAGGTGGAGTACAGTAGAGTACAGTAGAGGTAGAGAACAGTGGAGCACAGTAGAGGTAGAGTACAGTGGAGCACAGTAGAGGTAGAGTACAGTGGAGTACAGCGGAGCACAGTAGAGGTAGTGTAGAGTGGAGTACAGTAGAGGTAGAGAACAGTAGAGTAGAGGTAGAGTACATTGGAGTAAAGTAGAGATAGAGTACAATGGAGCACAGTAGAGATAGACTAGAGTGGAGTACAGTAGAGGTAGAGTACAGTGGAGCACAGTAGAGGTAGCGCACAGTGGAGTACAGTAGAGGTAGAGTACAGTGGATTACAGTAGAGGTAGAGTACAGTGCAGTACAGTAGAGGTAGAGTACAGTGGAGCATAGTAGATGTAGAGTACAGTGGAGTACAGCGGAGCACAGTAGAGGTAGAATAGAGTGGAGTGCAGTAGAGGTAGAGTAGTGTGGAGCACAGTAGAGGTAGCGCACAGTGGAGTACAGTGGAGCACAGTAGAGGTAGAGTACAGTAGAGTACAGTAGAGGTAGAGTACATTGGAGCTAAGTAGAGGTAGAGTACAGTGGAGTACAGTGGAGCACATTAGAGGTGGAGTACAGTGGAGTACAGTAGAGGTAGAGTACAGTGGAGTACAGTAGAGGTAGAGTACAGTGGAATACAGTGGAGCACATTAGATGTGGAGTACAGTAGAGGTAGAGAAAAGTAGAGTACAGAAGAGGTAGAGTACAGTGGAGCACAGTAGAGGTAGAGTACGGTGGAGTACAGTAGAGGTAGAGTACAGTTGAGCACAGTAGAGGTAGAGTACAGTGGAGTACAGTAGAGGCAGAGTACAGTGGACCACAGTAGAGGTAGAGTAGAGTGGAGTACAGTGGAGCACAGTAGAGGTGGAGTACAGTAGAGTATAGTAGAGGTAGAGAACAGTAGAGTACAGTGGAGGTAGAGTACAGTGGAGTAGAGTAGAGGTAGAGTACAGTGGAGCACAGTAGAGGTAGAGTACAGTGGAGCACTGCAGAGGTAGAGTACAGTGGATCACAGTAGAGATAGAGTACAGTGGAGTAAAGTGGAGCACAGTAGAGGTGGAGTACAGTAGAGTACAGTAGAGATAGAGTACAGTGGAGCACAGTAGAGGTAGAGTAGAGTGGAGTACAGTAGAGGTAGAGTACAGTGGAGCACATTAGAGGTAGAGTACAGTGGAGTACAGTAGAGGTAGAGTACAGTGGAGCAGAGTAGAGGTAGAGTACAGTGGAGTACAGTAGAGGTAGAGTACAGTGGAGTACAGTGAAGCACAGTAGAGGTAGAGTTCGTTGGAGTACAGAAGAGGTAGAGTACAGTAGAGTACAGTAGAGGTAGAGTACAGTGGAGCACAGTAGAGGTAGAGTAGAGTGGAGTACAGTGGAGCACAGTAGAGGTGGAGTACAGTGGAGTACAGTAGAGGTAGAATACAGTGGAGCACAGTAGAGGTAGAGTACAGTGGAGTACAGTAGAGGTAGAGTACAGTGGAGTACAGTGAAGCACAGTAGAGGTGGAGTACAGTAGAGTACAGTAGAGGTAGAGAACAGTAGAGTAGAGGTAGAGTACATTGGAGTAAAGTAGAGATAGAGTACAATGGAGCACAGTAGAGATAGACTAGAGTGGAGTACAGTAGAGGTAGAGTACAGTGGAGCACAGTAGAGGTAGAGTACAGTGGAGTACAGTGGAGCACAGTAGAGGTGGAGTACAGTAGAGTACAGTAGAGGTAGAGAACAGTGGAGCACAGTAGAGGTAGAGTACAGTGGGGCACAGTAGAGGTAGAGTACAGTGGAGTACAGCGGAGCACAGTAGAGGTAGTGTAGAGTGGAGTACAGTAGAGGTAGAGAACAATAGAGTAGAGGTAGAGTACATTGGAGTAAAGTAGAGATAGAATACAATGGAGCACAGTAGAGATAGACTAGAGTGGAGTACAGTAGAGGTAGAGTACAGTGGAGCACAGTAGAGGTAGCGCACAGTGGAGTACAGTAGAGGTAGAGTACAGTGGATTACAGTAGAGGTAGAGTACAGTGCAGTACAGTAGAGGTAGAGTACAGTGGAGCATAGTAGATGTAGAGTACAGTGGAGTACAGCGGAGCACAGTAGAGGTAGAATAGAGTGGAGAACAGTAGAGGTAGAGTAGTGTGGAGCACAGTATAGGTAGCGCACAGTGGAGTACAGTGGAGCACAGTAGAGGTAGAGTACAGTGGAGTACAGTAGAGGTAGAGTACAGTGGAATACAGTGGAGCAAATTAGAGGTGGAGCACAGTAGAGTACAGTAGAGGTAGAGTACAGTGGAGTACAGTAGAGGTAGAGTACAGTGGAGTACAGTAGAGGTAGAGTACAGTTGAGCACAGTAGAGGTAGAGTACAGTGGAGTACAGTAGAGGCAGAGTACAGTGGAGCACAGTAGAGGTAGAGTAGAGTGGAGTACAGTGGAGCACAGTAGAGGTGGAGTACAGTAGAGTACAGTAGAGGTAGAGAACAGTAGAGTACAGTAGAGGTAGAGTACAGTGGAGTACAGTAGAGATAGAATACAGTGGAGCACAGTAGAGATAGAGTACAGTGGAGTAGAGTAGAGGTAGAGTACAGTGGAGCACAGTAGAGTTAGAGTACAGTGGAGCACAGCAGAGGTAGAGTACAGTGGATCACAGTAGAGATAGAGTACAGTGGAGTACAGCGGAGCACAGTAGAGGTGGAGTACAGTAGAGTACAGTAGAGATAGACTAACGTGGAGCACAGTAGAGGTAGAGTAGAGTGGAGTACAGTAGAGGTAGAGTACAGTGGAGCACATTAGAGGTAGAGTACAGTGGAGTACAGTGGAGCACAGTAGAGGTGGAGTACAGTAGAGTACAGTAGAGGTAGAGAACAGTAGAGTACAGTAGAGGTAGAATACAGTGGAGTAGAGTAGAGGTAGAGTACAGTGGAGCACAGTAGAGGTAGAGTACAGTGGAGCACAGCAGAGGTAGAGTACAGTGGATCACAGTAGAGATAGAGTACAGTGGAGTACAGTGGAGCACAGTAGAGGTGGAGTACAGTAGAGTACAGTAGAGATAGAGTACAGTGGAGCACAGTAGAGGTAGAGTAGAGTGGAGTACAGTAGAGGTAGAGTACAGTGGAGTACAGAAGAGGTAGAGTACAGTGGAGCACAGTAGAGATAGAGTACAGTGGAGCACAGCAGAGGTAGAGTAGAGTGGAGTACAGTAGAGGTAGTGTACATTGGAGTAAAGTAGAGATAGAGTACAATGGAGCACAGTAGAGATAGACTAGAGTGGAGTACAGTAGAGGTAGAGTACAGTGGAGCACAGTAGAGGTAGAGTACAGTGGAGTACAGTGGAGCACAGTAGAGGTGGAGTACAGTAGAGTACAGCAGAGGTAGAGAACAGTGGAGCACAGTAGAGGTAGAGTACAGTGGAGTAGAGTAGAGGTGGAGTACAGTGGAGCACAGTAGAGGTAGAGTACAGTGGAGTACAGCGGAGCACAGTAGAGGTAGTGTAGAGTGGAGTACAGTAGAGGTAGAGAACAGTAGAGTAGAGGTAGAGTACATTGGAGTACAGTAGAAGTAGAGTACAGTGGAGCACAGTAGAGGTAGCGCACAGTGGAGTACAGTAGAGGTAGAGTACAGTGGATTACAGTAGAGGTAGAGTACAGTGCAGTACAGTAGAGGTAGAGTACAGTGGAGCATAGTAGATGTAGAGTACAGTGGAGTACAGCGGAACACAGTAGAGGTAGAATAGAGTGGAGTGCAGTAGAGGTAGAGTAGTGTGGAGCACAGTATAGGTAGCGCACAGTGGAGTACATTGGAGCACAGTAGAGGTAGAGTACAGTGGAGTACAGTAGAGGTAGAGTACAGTCGAGTACAGTAGAGGTAGAGTACAGTGGAATACAGTGGAGCAAATTAGAGGTGGAGCACAGTAGAGTACAGTAGAGGTAGAGTATAGTGGAGTACAGTAGAGGTAGAGTACAGTGGAGTACAGTAGAGGTAGAGTACAGTTGAGCACAGTAGAGGTAGAGTACAGTGGAGTACAGTAGAGGCAGAGTACAGTGGAGCACAGTAGAGGTAGAGTAGAGTGGAGTACAGTGGAGCACAGTAGAGGTGGAGTACAGTAGAGTACAGTAGAGGTAGAAAACAGTAGAGTACAGTAGAGGTAGAGTACAGTGGAGCACAGTAGAGGTAGAGTACAGTGGAGCACAGCAGAGGTAGAGTACAGTGGATCACATTAGAGGTAGAGTACAGTGGAGTACAGTGGAGCACAGTAGAGGTGGAGTACAGTAGAGTATAGTAGAGGTAGACAACCGTAGAGTACAGTAGAGGTAGAGTACAGTGGAGTAGAGTAGAGGTAGAGTACAGTAGAGGTAGAGTACAGTGGAGTAGAGTAGAGGTAGAGTACAGTGGAGCACAGTAGAGGTGGAGTACAGTAGAGTACAGTAGAGATAGAGTACAGTGGAGCACAGTAGAGGTAGAGTAGAGTGGAGTACAGTAGAGGTAGAGTACAGTGGAGCACATTAGAGGTAGAGTACAGTGGAGTACAGTGGAGCACAGTAGAGGTGGAGTACAGTAGAGTATAGTAGAGGTAGACAACAGTAGAGTACAGTAGAGGTAGAGTACAGTGGAGTAGAGTAGAGGTAGAGTACAGTAGAGGTAGAGTACAGTGGAGTAGAGTAGAGGTAGAGTACAGTGGAGCACAGTAGAGGTAGAATACAGTGGAGCACAGCAGAGGTAGAGTACAGTGGATCACAGTAGAGATAGAGTACAGTGGAGTACAGTGGAGCACAGTAGAGGTGGAGTACAGTAGAGTACAGTAGAGATAGAGTACAGTGGAGCACAGTAGAGGTAGAGTAGAGTGGAGTACAGTAGAGGTAGAGTACAGTGGAGTAAAGTAGAGATAGAGTACAATGGAGCACAGTAGAGATAGACTAGAGTGGAGTACAGTAGAGGTAGAGTACAGTGGAGCACAGTAGAGGTAGAGTAGAGTGGATTACAGTAGAGATAGAGTACAGTGGAGTACAGTGGAGCACAGTAGAGGTGGAGTACAGTAGAGTACAGTAGAGATAGAGTACAGTGGAGCACAGCAGAGGTAGAGTAGAGTGGAGTACAGTAGAGGTAGAGTACATTGGAGTAAATTAGAGATAGAGTACAATGGAGCACAGTAGAGATAGACTAGAGTGGAGTACAGTAGAGGTAGAGTACAGTGGAGCACAGTAGAGGTAGAGTACAGTGGAGTACAGTGGAGCACAGTAGAGGTGGAGTACAGTAGAGTACAGCAGAGGTAGAGAACAGTGGAGCACAGTAGAGGTAGAGTACAGTGGAGCACAGTAGAGGTAGAGTACAGTGGAGCACAGTAGAGGTAGAGTACAGTGGAGTACAGCGGAGCACAGTAGACGTAGTGTAGAGTGGAGTACAGTAGAGGTAGAGAACAGTAGAGTAGAGGTAGAGTACATTGGAGTAAAGTAGAGATAGAGTACAATGGAGCACAGTAGAGATAGACTAGAGTGGAGTACAGTAGAGGTAGAGTACAGTGGAGCACAGTAGAGGTAGCGCACAGTGGAGTACAGTAGAGGTAGAGTACAGTGGATTACAGTAGAGGTAGAGTACAGTGCAGTACAGTAGAGGTAGAGTACAGTGGAGCATAGTAGATGTAGAGTACAGTGGAGTACAGTGGAGCACAGTAGAGGTAGAATAGAGTGGAGTGCAGTAGAGGTAGAGTAGTGTGGAGCACAGTATAGGTAGCGCACAGTGGAGTACAGTGGAGCACAGTAGAGGTAGAGTACAGTGGAGTACAGTAGAGGTAGAGTACAGTCGAGTACAGTAGAGGTAGAGTACAGTGGAATACAGTGGAGCAAATTAGAGGTGGAGCACAGTAGAGTAAAGTAGAGGTAGAGTACAGTGGAGTACAGTAGAGGTAGAGTACAGTGGAGTACAGTAGAGGTTGAGTACAGTTGAGCACAGTAGAGGTAGAGTACAGTGGAGTACAGTAGAGCAGAGTACAGTGGAGCACAGTAGAGGTAGAGTAGAGTGGAGTACAGTGGAGCACAGTAGAGGTGGAGTACAGTAGAGTACAGTAGAGGTAGAGAACAGTAGAGTACAGTAGAGGTAGAGTACAGTGGAGCACAGTAGAGATAGAGTACAGTGGAGTAGAGTAGAGGTAGAGTACAGTGGAGCACAGTAGAGGTAGAGTACAGTGGAGCACAGCAGAGGTAGAGTACAGTGGATCACAGTAGAGATAGAGTACAGTGGAGTACAGCGGAGCACAGTAGAGGTGGAGTACAGTAGAGTACAGTAGAGATAGAGTACAGTGGAGCACAGTAGAGGTAGAGTAGAGGGGAGTACAGTAGAGGTAGAGTACAGTGGAGCACATTAGAGGTAGAGTACAGTGGAGTACAGTGGAGCACAGTAGAGGTGGAGTACAGTAGAGTACAGTAGAGGTAGAGAACAGTAGAGTACAGTAGAGGTAGAGTACAGTGGAGTAGAGTAGAGGTAGAGTACAGTAGAGGTAGAGTACAGTGGAGTAGAGTAGAGGTAGAGTACAGTGGAGCACAGTAGAGGTAGAGTACAGTGGAGCACAGCAGAGGTAGAGTACAGTGGATCACAGTAGAGATAGAGTACAGTGGAGTACAGTGGAGCACAGTAGAGGTGGAGTACAGTAGAGTACAGTAGAGATAGAGTACAGTGGAGCACAGTAGAGGTAGGGTAGAGTGGAGTACAGTAGAGGAAGAGTACAGTGGAGCACATTAGAGGTAGAGTACAGTGGAGTACAGTAGAGGTAGAGTACAGTGGAGCAGAGTAGAGGTAGAGTACAGTGGAGTACAGTAGAGGTAGAGTACAGTGGAGTACAGTGAAGCACAGTAGAGGTAGAGTTCTTTGGAGTACAGTAGAGGTAGAGTACAGTAGAGTACAGTAGAGGTAGAGGACAGTGGAGCACAGTAGAGGTAGAGTAGAGTGGAGTACAGTGGAGCACAGTACAGGTGGAGTACAGTGGAGTAGAGTAGAGGTAGAGTACAGTGGAGCACAGTAGAGGTAGAGTACAGTGGAGCACAGCAGAGGTAGAGTACAGTGGATCAAAGTAGAGATAGAGTACAGTGGATCAAAGTAGAGATAGAGTACAGTGGAGTACAGTGGAGCACAGTAGAGGTAGAGTACAGTAGAGTACAGTGAAGGACAGTAGAGGTAGAGTTCGGTGGAGTACAGTAGAGGTAGAGTACAGTGGAGTACAGTAGCGGTAGAGTACAGTGGAGTACAATGGAGCGCATTAGAGGTGGAGTACAGTAGAGTACAGTAGAGGTAGAGTACAGTGGAGTACAGTAGAG
Organism: Tiaroga cobitis; assembly: GCA_030578255.1. Lineage (NCBI taxonomy): Eukaryota > Metazoa > Chordata > Actinopteri > Cypriniformes > Leuciscidae > Tiaroga > Tiaroga cobitis. The sequence goes on from CM060604.1 coordinate 36,549,936, forward strand.
GTAGAGTACAGTGGAGTACAGTAGAGGTTGAGTACAGTGGAGCACAGTAGAGGTAGAGTACAGTGGAGTACAGCGAAGCACAGTAGAGGTAGAATAGAGTGGAGTACAGTAGAGGTAGAGTAGTGTGGAGCACAGTAGAGGTAGAGTAGAGTGGAGCACATTAGAGGTAGAGTACAGTGGAGAACAGTAGAGGTAGAGTACAGTGGAGTACAGTAGAGGTAGAGTACAGTGGTGCACAGTAGAAGTAGAGTACAGTGGAGTACATTGGAGCACAGTAGAGGTGGAGTACAGTAGAGTACAGTAGAGGTAGAGTACAGTGGAGTAGATTAGAGGTAGAGTACAGTGGAGCACAGTAGAGGTAGAGTACAGTGGAGCACAGCAGAGGTAGAGTACAGTGGATCACAGTGGAGCACAGTAGAGGTGGAGTACAGTAGAGTACAGCAGAGGTAGAGAACAGTGGAGCACAGTAGAGGTAGAGTACAGTGGAGCACAGTAGAGGTAGAGTACAGTGGAGTACAGCGGAGCACAGTAGAGGTAGTTTAGAGTGGAGTACAGTAGAGGTAGTTTAGAGTGGAGTACAGTAGAGGTAGAGAACAGTAGAGTAGAGGTAGAGTACATTGGAGTAAAGTAGAGATAGAGTACAATGGAGCACAGTAGAGATAGACTAGAGTGGAGTACAGTAGAGGTAGAGTACAGTGGAGCACAGTAGAGGTAGCGCACAGTGGAGTACAGTAGAGGTAGAGTGCAGTGGATTACAGTAGAGGTAGAGTACAGTGCAGTACAGTAGAGGTAGAGTACAGTGGAGTACAGCGGAGCACAGTAGAGGTAGAATAGAGTGGAGTGCAGTAGAGGTAGAATAGTGTGGAGCACAGTATAGGTAGCGCACAGTGGAGTACAGTGGAGCACAGTAGAGGTAGAGTACAGTGGAGTACAGTAGAGGTAGAGTACAGTCGAGTACAGTAGAGGTAGAGTACAGTGGAATACAGTGGAGCAAATTAGAGGTGGAGCACAGTAGAGTACAGTAGAGGTAGAGTACAGTGGAGTACAGTAGAGGTAGAGTACAGTGGAGTACAGTAGAGGTAGAGTACAGTTGAGCACAGTAGAGGTAGAGTACAGTGGAGTACAGTAGAGGCAGAGTACAGTGGAGCACAGTAGAGGTAGAGTAGAGTGGAGTACAGTGGAGCACAGTAGAGGTGGAGTACAGTAGAGTACAGTAGAGGTAGAGAACAGTAGAGTACAGTAGAGGTAGAGTACAGTGGAGCACAGTAGAGATAGAGTACAGTGGAGTAGAGTAGAGGTAGAGTACAGTGGAGCACAGTAGAGGTAGAGTACAGTGGAGTACAGTGGAGCGCATTAGAGGTGGAGTACAGTAGAGTACAGTAGAGGTAGAGTACAGTGGAGTACAGCAGAGGTAGAGTACAGTGGATCACAGTAGAGATAGAGTACAGTGGAGTACAGCGGAGCACAGTAGAGGTGGAGTACAGTAGAGTACAGTAGAGATAGAGTACATTGGAGCACAGTAGAGGTAGAGTAGAGTGGAGTACAGTAGAGGTAGAGTACAGTGGAGCACATTAGAGGTAGAGTACAGTGGAGTACAGTAGAGGTAGAGTACAGTGGAGCAGAGTAGAGGTAGAGTACAGTGGAGTACAGTAGAGGTAGAGTACAGTGGAGTACAGTGAAGCACAGTAGAGGTAGAGTTCTTTGGAGTACAGTAGAGGTAGAGTACAGTAGAGTACAGTAGAGGTAGAGTACAGTGGAGCACAGTAGAGGTAGAGTAGAGTGGAGTACAGTGGAGCACAGTAGAGGTGGAGTACAGTGGAGTACAGTAGAGGTAGAGTACAGTGGAGCACAGTAGAGGTAGAGTACAGTGGAGCACAGTATAGGTAGAGTAGAGTGGAGTACAGCGGAGCACAGTAGAGGTAGAGTACAGTGGAGTACAGTAGAGGTAGAGTACAGTGGAGCACAGCAGAGGTAGAGTACAGTGGAGCACAGTAGAGGTAGAGTACAGTGGAGTACAGTAGAGGTAGAATACAGTGGAGCACAGTAGAGGTAGAGTACAGTGGAGTACAGTGGAGCACAGTAGAGGTGGAGTACATTAGAGTACAGTTGAGGTAGAGAACAGTAGAGTACAGTAGAGGTAGAGTACAGTGGAGTAGAGTAGAGGTAGAGTACAGTGGAGCACAGTAGAGGTAGAGTACAGTGGAGCACAGCAGAGGTAGAGTACAGTGGATCAAAGTAGAGATAGAGTACAGTGGAGTACAGTGGAGCACAGTAGAGGTAGAGTACAGTAGAGTACAGTGAAGGGCAGTAGAGGTAGAGTTCGGTGGAGTACAGTAGAGGTAGAGTACAGTGGAGTACAGTAGCGGTAGAGTACAGTGGAGTACAGTGGAGCGCATTAGAGGTGGAGTACAGTAGAGTACAGTAGAGGTAGAGTACAGTGGAGTACAGTAGAGGTAGAGTAGAGTGGAGTACAGTAGAGGTTGAGTACAGTGGAGCAAAGTAGAGGTAGAGTACAGTGGAGTACAGCGAAGCACAGTAGAGGTAGAATAGAGTGGAGTACAGTAGAGGTAGAGTAGTGTGGAGCACAGTAGAGGTAGAGTACAGTGGAGCACAGTAGAGGTAGAGTACAGTGGAGAACAGTAGAGGTAGAGTACAGTGGAGTACAGTAGAGGTAGAGTACAGTGGTGCACAGTAGAAGTAGAGTACAGTGGAGTACATTGGAGCACAGTAGAGGTGGAGTACAGTAGAGTACAGTAGAGGTAGAGCACAGTAGAGTACAGTAGAGGTAGAGTACAGTGGAGTAGATTAGAGGTAGAGTACAGTGGAGCACAGTAGAGATAGAGTACAGTGGAGTACAGCGGAGCACAGTAGAGGTGGAGTACAGTAGAGTACAGTAGAGATAGAGTACAGTGGAGCACAGTAGAGGTAGAGTAGAGTGGAGTACAGTAGAGGTAGAGTACAGTGGAGCACAATAGAGGTAGAGTACAGTGGAGTACAGTAGAGGTAGAGTACAGTGGAGCACAGTAGAGGTAGAGTACAGTGGAGTACAGTGGAGCACAGTAGAGGTGGAGTACAGTAGAGTACAGTAGATGTAGAGTACAGTAGAGTACAGTAGAGGTAGAGTACAGTGGATTACAGTAGAGGTAGAGTACAGTGCAGTACAGTAGAGGTAGAGTACAGTGGAGCATAGTAGATGTAGAGTACAGTGGAGTACAGCGGAGCACAGTAGAGGTAGAATAGAGTGGAGTGCAGTAGAGGTAGAGTAGTGTGGAGCACAGTATAGGTAGCGCACAGTGGAGTACAGTAGAGGTAGAGTACAGTCGAGTACAGTAGAGGTAGAGTACAGTGGAATACAGTGGAGCAAATTAGAGGTGGACCACAGTAGAGTACAGTAGAGGTAGAGTACAGTGGAGTACAGTAGAGGTAGAGTACAGTGGAGTACAGTAGAGGTAGAGTACAGTTGAGCACAGTAGAGGTAGAGTACAGTGGAGTACAGTAGAGGCAGAGTACAGTGGAGCACAGAAGAGGTAGAGTAGAGTGGAGTACAGTGGAGCACAGTAGAGGTGGAGTACAGTAGAGTACAGTAGAGGTAGAGAACAGTAGAGTACAGTAGAGGTAGAGTACAGTGGAGCACAGTAGAGATAGAGTACAGTGGAGTAGAGTAGAGGTAGAGTACAGTGGAGCACAGTAAAGGTAGAGTACAGTGGAGCACAGCAGAGGTAGAGTACAGTGGATCACAGTAGAGATAGAGTACAGTGGAGTACAGCGGAGCACAGTAGAGGTGGAGTACAGTAGAGTACAGTAGAGATAGAGTACAGTGGAGCACAGTAGAGGTAGAGTAGAGTGGAGTACAGTAGAGGTAGAGTACAGTGGAGCACATTAGAGGTAGAGTACAGTGGAGTACTGTGGAGCACAGTAGAGGTGGAGTACAGTAGAGTATAGTAGAAGTAGACAACAGTAGAGTACAGTAGAGGTAGAGTACAGTGGAGTAGAGTAGAGGTAGAGTACAGTAGAGGTAGAGTACAGTGGAGTAGAGTAGAGGTAGAGTACAGTGGAGCACAGTAGAGGTAGAGTACAGTGGAGCACAGCAGAGGTAGAGTACAGTGGATCACAGTAGAGATAGAGTACAGTGGAGTACAGTGGAGCACAGTAGAGGTGGAGTACAGTAGAGTACAGTAGAGATAGAGTACAGTGGAGCACAGTAGAGGTAGAGTAGAGTGGAGTACAGTAGAGGTAGAGTAGAGTGGAGTAAAGTAGAGATAGAGTACAATATAGCACAGAAGAGATAGACTAGAGTGGAGTACAGTAGAGGTAGAGTACAGTGGAGCACAGTAGAGGTAGAGTAGAGTGGATCACAGTAGAGATAGAGTACAGTGGAGTACAGTGGAGCACAGTAGAGGTGGAGTACAGTAGAGTACAGTAGAGATAGAGTACAGTGGAGCACAGCAGAGGTAGAGTAGAGTGGAGTACAGTAGAGGTAGAGTACATTGGAGTAAAGTAGAGATAGAGTACAATGGAGCACAGTAGAGATAGACTAGAGTGGAGTACAGTAGAGGTAGAGTACAGTGGAGCACAGTAGAGGTAGAGTACAGTGGAGTACAGTGGAGCACAGTAGAGGTGGAGTACAGTAGAGTACAGCAGAGGTAGAGAACAGTGGAGCACAGTAGAGGTAGAGTACAGTGGAGCACAGTAGAGGTAGAGTACAGTGGAGCACAGTAGAGGTAGAGTACAGTGGAGTACAGCGTAGCACAGTAGAGGTAGTGTAGAGTGGAGTACAGTAGAGGTAGAGAACAGTAGAGTAGAGGTAGAGTACATTGGAGTAAAGTAGAGATAGAGTACAATGGAGCACAGTAGAGATAGACTAGAGTGGAGTACAGTAGAGGTAGAGTACAGTGGAGCACAGTAGAGGTAGCGCACAGTGGAGTACAGTAGAGGTAGAGTACAGTGGATTACAGTAGAGGTAGAGTACAGTGCAGTACAGTAGAGGTAGAGTACAGTGGAGCATAGTAGATGTAGAGTACATTGGAGTACAGCGGAGCACAGTAGAGGTAGAATAGAGTGGAGTGCAGTAGAGGTAGAGTAGTGTGGAGCACAGTATAGGTAGCGCACAGTGGAGTACAGTGGAGCACAGTAGAGGTAGAGTACAGTGGAGTACAGTAGAGGTAGAGTACAGTCGAGTACAGTAGAGGTAGAGTACAGTGGAATACAGTGGAGCAAATTAGAGGTGGAGCACAGTAGAGTACAGTAGAGGTAGAGTACAGTGGAGTACAGTAGAGGTAGAGTACAGTGGAGTACAGTAGAGGTAGAGTACAGTTGAGCACAGTAGAGGTAGAGTACAGTGGAGTACAGTAGAGGCAGAGTACAGTGGAGCACAGTAGAGGTAGAGTAGAGTGGAGTACAGTGGAGCACAGTAGAGGTGGAAGACAGTAGAGTACAGTAGAGGTAGAGAACAGTAGAGTACAGTAGAGGTAGAGTACAGTGGAGCACAGTAGAGATAGAGTACAGTGGAGTAGAGTAGAGGTAAAGTACAGTGGAGCACAGTAGAGGTAGAGTACAGTGGAGCACAGCAGAGGTAGAGTACAGTGGATCACAGTAGAGATAGAGTACAGTGGAGTACAGCGGAGCACAGTAGAGGTGGAGTACAGTAGAGTACAGTAGAGATAGAGTACAGTGGAGCACAGTAGAGGTAGAGTAGAGTGGAGTACAGTAGAGGTAGAGTACAGTGGAGCACATTAGAGGTAGAGTACAGTGGAGTACAGTGGAGCACAGTAGAGGTGGAGTACAGTAGAGTACAGTAGAGGTAGAGAACAGTAGAGTACAGTAGAGGTAGAGTACAGTGGAGTAGAGTAGAGGTAGAGTACAGTAGAGGTAGAGTACAGTGGAGTAGAGTAGAGGTAGAGTACAGTGGAGCACAGTAGAGGTAGAGTACAGTGGAGCACAGCAGAGGTAGAGTAGAGTGGATCACAGTAGAGATGGAGTACAGTGGAGTACAGTGGAGCACAGTAGAGGTGGAGTACAGTAGAGTACAGTAGAGATAGAGTACAGTGGAGCACAGTAGAGGTAGAGTAGAGTGGAGTACAGTAGAGGTAGAGTACAGTGGAGCACATTAGAGGTAGAGTACAGTGGAGTATAGTAGAGGTAGAGTACAGTGGAGCAGAGTAGAGGTAGAGTACAGTGGAGTACAGTAGAGGTAGAGTACAGTGGAGTACAGTGAAGCACAGTAGAGGTAGAGTTCTTTGGAGTACAGTAGAGGTAGAGTACAGTAGAGTACAGTAGAGGTAGAGTACAATGGAGCACAGTAGAGGTAGAGTAGAGTGGAGTACAGTGGAGCACAGTAGAGGTAGAGTACAGTCGAGTACAGTAGAGGTAGAGTACAGTGGAATACAGTGGAGCAAATTAGAGGTGGAGCACAGTAGAGTACAGTAGAGGTAGAGTACAGTGGAGTACAGTAGAGGTAGAGTACAGTGGAGTACAGTAGAGGTAGAGTACAGTTGAGCACAGTAGAGGTAGAGTACAGTGGAGTACAGTAGAGGCAGAGTACAGTGGAGCACAGTAGAGGTAGAGTAGAGTGGAGTACAGTGGAGCACAGTAGAGGTGGAAGACAGTAGAGTACAGTAGAGGTAGAGAACAGTAGAGTACAGTAGAGGTAGAGTACAGTGGAGCACAGTAGAGATAGAGTACAGTGGAGTAGAGTAGAGGTAAAGTACAGTGGAGCACAGTAGAGGTAGAGTACAGTGGAGCACAGCAGAGGTAGAGTACAGTGGATCACAGTAGAGATAGAGTACAGTGGAGTACAGCGGAGCACAGTAGAGGTAGAGTACAGTAGAGTACAGTAGAGATAGAGTACAGTGGAGCACAGTAGAGGTAGAGTAGAGTGGAGTACAGTAGAGGTAGAGTACAGTGGAGCACAGTAGAGGTAGAGTACAGTGGAGTACAGTGGAGCACAGTAGAGGTGGAGTACAGTAGAGTACAGTAGAGGTAGAGAACAGTAGAGTACAGTAGAGGTAGAGTACAGTGGAGTAGAGTAGAGGTAGAGTACAGTAGAGGTAGAGTACAGTGGAGTAGAGTAGAGGTAGAGTACAGTGGAGCACAGTAGAGGTAGAGTACAGTGGAGCACAGCAGAGGTAGAGTAGAGTGGATCACAGTAGAGATGGAGTACAGTGGAGTACAGTGGAGCACAGTAGAGGTGGAGTACAGTAGAGTACAGTAGAGATAGAGTACAGTGGAGCACAGTAGAGGTAGAGTAGAGTGGAGTACAGTAGAGGTAGAGTACAGTGGAGCACATTAGAGGTAGAGTACAGTGGAGTACAGTAGAGGTAGAGTACAGTGGAGCAGAGTAGAGGTAGAGTACAGTGGAGTACAGTAGAGGTAGAGTACAGTGGAGTACAGTGAAGCAGAGTAGAGGTAGAGTTCTTTGGAGTACAGTAGAGGTAGAGTACAGTAGAGTACAGTAGAGGTAGAGTACAATGGAGCACAGTAGAGGTAGAGTAGAGTGGAGTACAGTGGAGCACAGTAGAGGTGGAGTACAGTGGAGTACAGTAGATGTAGAGTACAGTGGAGCACAGTAGAGGTAGAGTACAGTGGAGTACAGTAGAGGTAGAGTACAGTGGAGTACAGAAGAGGTAGAGTACAGTGGAGCACAGTAGAGGTAGAGTGGAGTGGAGTACAGTAGAGGTAGAGTACAGTGGAGCACAGTAGAGGTAGAGTACAGTGGAGTACAGTGGAGCACAGTAGAGGTGGAGTACAGTAGAGTACAGTAGAGCTTGAGAACAGTGGAGCAAAGTAGAGGTAGAGTACAGTGGAGCACAGTAGAGGTAGAGTACAGTGGAGCACAGTAGAGGTAGAGTACAGTGGAGTACAGAGGAGCACAGTAGAGGTGGAGTACAGTAGAGTACAGTAGAGATAGAGTACAGTGGAGGACAGTAGAGGTAGAGTAGAGTGGAGTACAGTAGAGGTAGCGTACAGTGGAGTACAGTGGAGCAGAGTAGAGGTAGAGTACAGTGGAGTACAGCAGAGGTAGAGTACAGTGGAGTACAGCAGAGGTAGAGTACAGTGGAGTACAGTGGAGCACATTAGAGGTGGAGTACAGTAGAGTACAGTAGAGGTAGAGAACAGTAGAGTACAGTAGAGGTAGAGTACAGTGGAGTACAGTAGAGACAGAGTACAAGGAGCACAGTAGAGGTAGAGTAGAGTGGAGTACAGTAGAGGTAGAGTACAGTGGAGCACAGTAGAGGTAGCGTACAGTGGAGTACAGTAGAGGTAGAGTACAGTGGAGCAGGGTAGAGGTAGCGTACCGTGGAGTACAGTAGAGGTAGAGTACAGTGGAGTACAGAAGAGGTAGAGTACAGTGGAGCACAGTAGAGGTAGAGTAGAGTGGAGTACAGTAGAGGTAGAGTACAGTGGAGCACAGTAGAGTTAGAGTAGAGTGGAGTACAGTAGAGGTAGAGTACAGTGGAGCACAGTAGAGGTAGAGTACAGTGGAGTACAGTAGAGGTAGAGTACAGTGGAGCACAGTAGAGGTAGAGTATAGTGGAGTACAGTGAAGCACAGTAGAGGTGGAGTACAGTAGAGTACAGTAGAGGTAGAGAACAGTAGAGTAGAGGTAGAGTACATTGGAGTAAAGTAGAGATAGAGTATAATGGAGCACAGTAGAGATAGACTAGAGTGGAGTACAGTAGAGGTAGAGTACAGTGGAGCACAGTAGAGGTGGAGTACAGTAGAGTACAGTAGAGGTAGAGAACAGTGGAGCACAGTAGAGGTAGAGTACAGTGGAGCACAGTAGAGGTAGAGTACAGTGGAGTACAGCGGAGCACACTAGAGGTAGTGTAGAGTGGAGTACAGTAGAGGTAGAGTACAGTGGAGCACAGTAGAGGTAGCGCACAGTGGAGTACAGTAGAGGTAGAGTACAGTGGATTACAGTAGAGGTAGAGTACAGTGCAGTACAGTAGAGGTAGAGTACAGTGGAGCATAGTAGATGTAGAGTACAGTGGAGTACAGCGGAGCACAGTAGAGGTAGAATAGATTGGAGTACAGTAGAGGTGGAGTAGTGTGGAGCACAGTATAGGTAGCGCACAGTGGAGTACAGTGGAGCACAGTAGAGGTAGAGTACAGTGGAGTACAGTAGAGGTAGAGTACAGTGGAGTACAGTAGAGGTAGAGTACAGTGGAATACAGTGGAGCAAATTAGAGGTGGAGCACAGTAGAGTACAGTAGAGGTAGAGTACAGTGGAGTACAGTAGAGGTAGAGTACAGTGGAGTACAGTAGAGGTAGAGTACAGTTGAGCACAGTAGAGGTAGAGTACAGTGGAGTACAGTAGAGGCAGAGTACAGTGGAGCACAGTAGAGGTAGAGTAGAGTGGAGTACAGTGGAGCACAGTAGAGGTGGAGTACAGTAGAGTACAGTAGAGGTAGAGAACAGTAGAGTACAGTAGAGGTAGAGTACAGTGGAGTACAGTAGAGATAGAGTACAGTGGAGCACAGTAGAGATAGAGTACAGTGGAGTAGATTAGAGGTAGAGTACAGTGTAGCACAGTAGAGGTAGAGTAGAGTGGAGTACAGTAGAGGTAGAGTACAGTGGAAGACAGTAGATGTAGAGTACAGTGGAGTACAGTAGAGGTAGAGTACAGTGGAGCACAGTAGAGTTAGAGTACAGTGGAGTACAGTGAAGCACAGAAGAGGTGGAGTACAGTAGAGTACAGTAGAGATAGAGTACAGTGGAGCAGAGTAGAGGTAGAGTACAGTGGAGCACAGCAGATGTAGAGTACAGTGGATCACAGTAGAGATAGAGTACAGTGGAGTACAGCGGAGCACAGTAGAGGTGGAGTACAGTAGAGTACAGTAGAGATAGAGTACAGTGGAGCACAGTAGAGGTAGAGTAGAGTGGAGTACAGTAGAGGTAGAGTACAGTGGAGCACATTAGAGGTAGAGTACAGTGGAGTACAGTAGAGGTAGAGTACAGTGGAGCACAGTAGAGGTAGAGTACAGTGGAGTACAGTGGAGCACAGTAGAGGTGGAGTACACTAGAGTACAGTAGAGGTAGAGTACAGTAGAGTACAGTAGAGGTAGAGTACAGTGGATTACAGTAGAGGTAGAGTACAGTGCAGTACAGTAGAGGTAGAGTACAGTGGAGCATAGTAGATGTAGAGTACAGTGGAGTACAGCGGAGCACAGTAGAGGTAGAATAGAGTGGAGTGCAGTAGAGGTAGAGTAGTGTGGAGCACAGTATAGGTAGCGCACAGTGGAGTACATTGGAGCACAGTAGAGGTAGAGTACAGTGGAGTACAGTAGAGGTAGAGTACAGTCGAGTACAGGAGAGGTAGAGTACAGTGGAATACAGTGGAGCAAATTAGAGGTGGAGCACAGTAGAGTACAGTAGAGGTAGAGTACAGTGGAGTACAGTAGAGGTAGAGTACAGTGGAGTACAGTAGAGGTAGAGTACAGTTGAGCACAGTAGAGGTAGAGTACAGTGGAGTACAGTAGAGGCAGAGTACAGTGGAGCAGAGTAGATGTAGAGTATAGTGGAGTACAGTGGAGCACAGTAGAGGTGGAGTACAGTAGAGTACAGTAGATGTAGAGAACAGTAGAGTACAGTAGAGGTAGAGTACAGTGGAGCACAGTAGAGATAGAGTACAGTGGAGTAGAGTAGAGGTAGAGTACAGTGGAGCACAGTAGAGGTAGAGTACAGTGGAGCACAGCAGAGGTAGAGTACAGTGGATCACAGTAGAGATAGAGTACAGTGGAGTACAGCGGAGCACAGTAGAGGTGGAGTACAGTAGAGTACAGTAGAGATAGAGTACAGTGGAGCACAGTAGAGGTAGAGTAGAGTGGAGTACAGTAGAGGTAGAGTACAGTGGAGCATATTAGAGGTAGAGTACAGTGGAGTACTGTGGAGCACAGTAGAGGTGGAGTACAGTAGAGTATAGTAGAGGTAGACAACAGTAGAGTACAGTAGAGGTAGAGTACAGTGGAGTAGAGTAGAGGTAGAGTACAGTAGAGGTAGAGTACAATGGAGTAGAGTAGAGGTAGAGTACAGTGGAGCACAGTAGAGGTAGAGTACAGTGGAGCACAGCAGAGGTAGAGTACAGTGGAGTACAGTGAAGCACAGTAGAGGTAGAGTTCTTTGGAGTACAGTAGAGGTAGAGTACAGTAGAGTACAGTAGAGGTAGAGGACAGTGGAGCACAGTAGAGGTAGAGTAGAGTGGAGTACAGTGGAGCACAGTACAGGTGGAGTACAGTGGAGTACAGTAGAGGTAGAGTACAGTGGAGCACAGTAGAGGTAGAGTACAGTGGAGCACAGTATAGGTAGAGTAGAGTGGAGTACAGCGGAGCACAGTAGAGGTAGAGTACAGTGGAGTACAGTAGAGGTAGAGTACAGTGGAGCACAGTAGAGGTAGAGTACAGTGGAGCACAGTAGAGGTAGAGTACAGTGGAGTACAGTAGAGGTAGAATACAGTGGAGCACAGTAGAGGTAGAGTACAATAGAGTACAGTGGAGCACAGTAGAGGTGGAGTACAATAGAGTACAGTTGAGGTAGAGAACAGTAGAGTACAGTAGAGGTAGAGTACAGTGGAGTAGAGTAGAGGTAGAGTACAGTGGAGCACAGTAGAGGTAGAGTACAGTGGAGCACAGCAGAGGTAGAGTACAGTGGATCAAAGTAGAGATAGAGTACAGTGGATCAAAGTAGAGATAGAGTACAGTGGAGTACAGTGGAGCACAGTAGAGGTAGAGTACAGTAGAGTAAAGTGAAGGACAGTAGAGGTAGAGTTCGGTGGAGTACAGTAGAGGTAGAGTACAGTGGAGTACAGTAGCGGTAGAGTACAGTGGAGTAGATTAGAGGTAGAGTACAGTGGAGCACAGTAGAGGTAGAGTACAGTGGAGCACAGCAGAGGTAGAGTACAGTGGATCACAGTGGAGCACAGTAGAGGTGAAGTACAGTAGAGTACAGCAGAGGTAGAGAACAGTGGAGCACAGTAGAGGTAGAGTACAGTGGAGCACAGTAGAGGTAGAGTACAGTGGAGCACAGTAGAGGTAGAGTACAGTGGAGTACAGCGGAGCACAGTAGAGGTAGTTTAGAGTGGAGTACAGTAGAGGTAGAGAACAGTAGAGTAGAGGTAGAGTACATTGGAGTAAAGTAGAGATAGAGTACAATGGAGCACAGTAGAGATAGACTAGAGTGGAGTACAGTAGAGGTAGAGTACAGTGGAGCACAGTAGAGGTAGCGCACAGTGGAGTACAGTAGAGGTAGAGTACAGTGGATTACAGTAGAGGTAGAGTACAGTGCAGTACAGTAGAGGTAGAGTACAGTGGAGTAAAGCGGAGCACAGTAGAGGTAGAATAGAGTGGAGTGCAGTAGAGGTAGAATAGTGTGGAGCACAGTATAGGTAGCGCACAGTGGAGTACAGTGGAGCACAGTAGAGGTAGAGTACAGTGGAGTAAAGTAGAGGTAGAGTACAGTCGAGTACAGTAGAGGTAGAGTACAGTGGAATACAGTGGAGCAAATTAGAGGTGGAGCACAGTAGAGTACAGTAGAGGTAGAGTACAGTGGAGTACAGTAGAGGTAGAGTACAGTGGAGTACAGTAGAGGTAGAGTACAGTTGAGCACAGTAGAGGTAGAGTACAGTGGGGTACAGTAGAGGCAGAGTACAGTGGAGCACAGTAGAGGTAGAGTAGAGTGGAGTACAGTGGAGCACAGTAGAGGTGGAGTACAGTAGAGTACAGTAGAGGTAGAGAACAGTAGAGTACAGTAGAGGTAGAGTACAGTGGAGCACAGTAGAGATAGAGTACAGTGGAGTAGAGTAGAGGTAGAGTACAGTGGAGCACAGTAGAGGTAGAGTACAGTGGAGCACAGCAGAGGTAGAGTACAGTGGATCACAGTAGAGATAGAGTACAGTGGAGTACAGTGGAGCACAGTAGAGGTGGAGTACAGTAGAGTACAGTAGAGATAGAGTACAGTGGAGCACAGTAGAGGTAGAGTAGAGTGGAGTACAGTAGAGGTAGAGTAGAGTGGAGTAAAGTAGAGATAGAGTACAATATAGCACAGAAGAGATAGACTAGAGTGGAGTACAGTAGAGGTAGAGTACAGTGGAGCACAGTAGAGGTAGAGTAGAGTGGATCACAGTAGAGATAGAGTACAGTGGAGTACAGTGGAGCACAGTAGAGGTGGAGTACAGTAGAGTACAGTAGAGATAGAGTACAGTGGAGCACAGCAGAGGTAGAGTAGAGTGGAGTACAGTAGAGGTAGAGTACATTGGAGTAAAGTAGAGATAGAGTACAATGGAGCACAGTAGAGATAGACTAGAGTGGAGTACAGTAGAGGTAGAGTACAGTGGAGTAGAGTAGAGGTAGAGTACAGTAGAGGTAGAGTACAATGGAGTAGAGTAGAGGTAGAGTACAGTGGAGCACAGTAGAGGTAGAGTACAGTGGAGCACAGCAGAGGTAGAGTACAGTGGAGTACAGTGAAGCACAGTAGAGGTAGAGTTCTTTGGAGTACAGTAGAGGTAGAGTACAGTAGAGTACAGTAGAGGTAGAGGACAGTGGAGCACAGTAGAGGTAGAGTAGAGTGGAGTACAGTGGAGCACAGTACAGGTGGAGTACAGTGGAGTACAGTAGAGGTAGATTACAGTGGAGCACAGTAGAGGTAGAGTACAGTGGAGCACAGTATAGGTAGAGTAGAGTGGAGTACAGCGGAGCACAGTAGAGGTAGAGTACAGTGGAGTACAGTAGAGGTAGAGTACAGTGGAGCACAGTAGAGGTAGAGTACAGTGGAGCACAGTAGAGGTAGAGTACAGTGGAGTACAGTAGAGGTAGAATACAGTGGAGCACAGTAGAGGTAGAGTACAATAGAGTACAGTGGAGCACAGTAGAGGTGGAGTACAATAGAGTACAGTTGAGGTAGAGAACAGTAGAGTACAGTAGAGGTAGAGTACAGTGGAGTAGAGTAGATGTAGAGTACAGTGGAGCACAGTAGAGGTAGAGTACAGTGGAGCACAGCAGAGGTAGAGTACAGTGGATCAAAGTAGAGATAGAGTACAGTGGATCAAAGTAGAGATAGAGTACAGTGGAGTACAGTGGAGCACAGTAGAGGTAGAGTACAGTAGAGTAAAGTGAAGGACAGTAGAGGTAGAGTTCGGTGGAGTACAGTAGAGGTAGAGTACAGTGGAGTACAGTAGCGGTAGAGTACAGTGGAGTAGATTAGAGGTAGAGTACAGTGGAGCACAGTAGAGGTAGAGTACAGTGGAGCACAGCAGAGGTAGAGTACAGTGGATCACAGTGGAGCACAGTAGAGGTGAAGTACAGTAGAGTACAGCAGAGGTAGAGAACAGTGGAGCACAGTAGAGGTAGAGTACAGTGGAGCACAGTAGAGGTAGAGTACAGTGGAGCACAGTAGAGGTAGAGTACAGTGGAGTACAGCGGAGCACAGTAGAGGTAGTTTAGAGTGGAGTACAGTAGAGGTAGAGAACAGTAGAGTAGAGGTAGAGTACATTGGAGTAAAGTAGAGATAGAGTACAATGGAGCACAGTAGAGATAGACTAGAGTGGAGTACAGTAGAGGTAGAGTACAGTGGAGCACAGTAGAGGTAGCGCACAGTGGAGTACAGTAGAGGTAGAGTACAGTGGATTACAGTAGAGGTAGAGTACAGTGCAGTACAGTAGAGGTAGAGTACAGTGGAGTAAAGCGGAGCACAGTAGAGGTAGAATAGAGTGGAGTGCAGTAGAGGTAGAATAGTGTGGAGCACAGTATAGGTAGCGCACAGTGGAGTACAGTGGAGCACAGTAGAGGTAGAGTACAGTGGAGTAAAGTAGAGGTAGAGTACAGTCGAGTACAGTAGAGGTAGAGTACAGTGGAATACAGTGGAGCAAATTAGAGGTGGAGCACAGTAGAGTACAGTAGAGGTAGAGTACAGTGGAGTACAGTAGAGGTAGAGTACAGTGGAGTACAGTAGAGGTAGAGTACAGTTGAGCACAGTAGAGGTAGAGTACAGTGGGGTACAGTAGAGGCAGAGTACAGTGGAGCACAGTAGAGGTAGAGTAGAGTGGAGTACAGTGGAGCACAGTAGAGGTGGAGTACAGTAGAGTACAGTAGAGGTAGAGAACAGTAGAGTACAGTAGAGGTAGAGTACAGTGGAGCACAGTAGAGATAGAGTACAGTGGAGTAGAGTAGAGGTAGAGTACAGTGGAGCACAGTAGAGGTAGAGTACAGTGGAGCACAGCAGAGGTAGAGTACAGTGGATCACAGTAGAGATAGAGTACAGTGGAGTACAGTGGAGCACAGTAGAGGTGGAGTACAGTAGAGTACAGTAGAGATAGAGTACAGTGGAGCACAGTAGAGGTAGAGTAGAGTGGAGTACAGTAGAGGTAGAGTAGAGTGGAGTAAAGTAGAGATAGAGTACAATATAGCACAGAAGAGATAGACTAGAGTGGAGTACAGTAGAGGTAGAGTACAGTGGAGCACAGTAGAGGTAGAGTAGAGTGGATCACAGTAGAGATAGAGTACAGTGGAGTACAGTGGAGCACAGTAGAGGTGGAGTACAGTAGAGTACAGTAGAGATAGAGTACAGTGGAGCACAGCAGAGGTAGAGTAGAGTGGAGTACAGTAGAGGTAGAGTACATTGGAGTAAAGTAGAGATAGAGTACAATGGAGCACAGTAGAGATAGACTAGAGTGGAGTACAGTAGAGGTAGAGTACAGTGGAGCACAGTAGAGGTAGAGTACAGTGGAGTACAGTGGAGCACAGTAGAGGTGGAGTACAGTAGAGTACAGCAGAGGTAGAGAACAGTGGAGCACAGTAGAGGTAGAGTACAGTGGAGCACAGTAGAGGTAGAGTACAGTGGAGCACAGTAGAGGTAGAGTACAGTGGAGTACAGCGTAGCACAGTAGAGGTAGTGTAGAGTGGAGTACAGTAGAGGTAGAGAACAGTAGAGTAGAGGTAGAGTACATTGGAGTAAAGTAGAGATAGAGTACAATGGAGCACAGTAGAGATAGACTAGAGTGGAGTACAGTAGAGGTAGAGTACAGTGGAGCACAGTAGAGGTAGCGCACAGTGGAGTACAGTAGAGGTAGAGTACAGTGGATTACAGTAGAGGTAGAGTACAGTGCAGTACAGTAGAGGTAGAGTACAGTGGAGCATAGTAGATGTAGAGTACATTGGAGTACAGCGGAGCACAGTAGAGGTAGAATAGAGTGGAGTGCAGTAGAGGTAGAGTAGTGTGGAGCACAGTATAGGTAGCGCACAGTGGAGTACAGTGGAGCACAGTAGAGGTAGAGTACAGTGGAGTACAGTAGAGGTAGAGTACAGTCGAGTACAGTAGAGGTAGAGTACAGTGGAATACAGTGGAGCAAATTAGAGGTGGAGCACAGTAGAGTACAGTAGAGGTAGAGTACAGTGGAGTACAGTAGAGGTAGAGTACAGTGGAGTACAGTAGAGGTAGAGTACAGTTGAGCACAGTAGAGGTAGAGTACAGTGGAGTACAGTAGAGGCAGAGTACAGTGGAGCACAGTAGAGGTAGAGTAGAGTGGAGTACAGTGGAGCACAGTAGAGGTGGAAGACAGTAGAGTACAGTAGAGGTAGAGAACAGTAGAGTACAGTAGAGGTAGAGTACAGTGGAGCACAGTAGAGATAGAGTACAGTGGAGTAGAGTAGAGGTAAAGTACAGTGGAGCACAGTAGAGGTAGAGTACAGTGGAGCACAGCAGAGGTAGAGTACAGTGGATCACAGTAGAGATAGAGTACAGTGGAGTACAGCGGAGCACAGTAGAGGTGGAGTACAGTAGAGTACAGTAGAGATAGAGTACAGTGGAGCACAGTAGAGGTAGAGTAGAGTGGAGTACAGTAGAGGTAGAGTACAGTGGAGCACATTAGAGGTAGAGTACAGTGGAGTACAGTGGAGCACAGTAGAGGTGGAGTACAGTAGAGTACAGTAGAGGTAGAGAACAGTAGAGTACAGTAGAGGTAGAGTACAGTGGAGTAGAGTAGAGGTAGAGTACAGTAGAGGTAGAGTACAGTGGAGTAGAGTAGAGGTAGAGTACAGTGGAGCACAGTAGAGGTAGAGTACAGTGGAGCACAGCAGAGGTAGAGTAGAGTGGATCACAGTAGAGATGGAGTACAGTGGAGTACAGTGGAGCACAGTAGAGGTGGAGTACAGTAGAGTACAGTAGAGATAGAGTACAGTGGAGCACAGTAGAGGTAGAGTAGAGTGGAGTACAGTAGAGGTAGAGTACAGTGGAGCACATTAGAGGTAGAGTACAGTGGAGTATAGTAGAGGTAGAGTACAGTGGAGCAGAGTAGAGGTAGAGTACAGTGGAGTACAGTAGAGGTAGAGTACAGTGGAGTACAGTGAAGCACAGTAGAGGTAGAGTTCTTTGGAGTACAGTAGAGGTAGAGTACAGTAGAGTACAGTAGAGGTAGAGTACAATGGAGCACAGTAGAGGTAGAGTAGAGTGGAGTACAGTGGAGCACAGTAGAGGTAGAGTACAGTCGAGTACAGTAGAGGTAGAGTACAGTGGAATACAGTGGAGCAAATTAGAGGTGGAGCACAGTAGAGTACAGTAGAGGTAGAGTACAGTGGAGTACAGTAGAGGTAGAGTACAGTGGAGTACAGTAGAGGTAGAGTACAGTTGAGCACAGTAGAGGTAGAGTACAGTGGAGTACAGTAGAGGCAGAGTACAGTGGAGCACAGTAGAGGTAGAGTAGAGTGGAGTACAGTGGAGCACAGTAGAGGTGGAAGACAGTAGAGTACAGTAGAGGTAAAGAACAGTAGAGTACAGTAGAGGTAGAGTACAGTGGAGCACAGTAGAGATAGAGTACAGTGGAGTAGAGTAGAGGTAAAGTACAGTGGAGCACAGTAGAGGTAGAGTACAGTGGAGCACAGCAGAGGTAGAGTACAGTGGATCACAGTAGAGATAGAGTACAGTGGAGTACAGCGGAGCACAGTAGAGGTAGAGTACAGTAGAGTACAGTAGAGATAGAGTACAGTGGAGCACAGTAGAGGTAGAGTAGAGTGGAGTACAGTAGAGGTAGAGTACAGTGGAGCACAGTAGAGGTAGAGTACAGTGGAGTACAGTGGAGCACAGTAGAGGTGGAGTACAGTAGAGTACAGTAGAGGTAGAGAACAGTAGAGTACAGTAGAGGTAGAGTACAGTGGAGTAGAGTAGAGGTAGAGTACAGTAGAGGTAGAGTACAGTGGAGTAGAGTAGAGGTAGAGTACAGTGGAGCACAGTAGAGGTAGAGTACAGTGGAGCACAGCAGAGGTAGAGTAGAGTGGATCACAGTAGAGATGGAGTACAGTGGAGTACAGTGGAGCACAGTAGAGGTGGAGTACAGTAGAGTACAGTAGAGATAGAGTACAGTGGAGCACAGTAGAGGTAGAGTAGAGTGGAGTACAGTAGAGGTAGAGTACAGTGGAGCACATTAGAGGTAGAGTACAGTGGAGTACAGTAGAGGTAGAGTACAGTGGAGCAGAGTAGAGGTAGAGTACAGTGGAGTACAGTAGAGGTAGAGTACAGTGGAGTACAGTGAAGCAGAGTAGAGGTAGAGTTCTTTGGAGTACAGTAGAGGTAGAGTACAGTAGAGTACAGTAGAGGTAGAGTACAATGGAGCAAAGTAGAGGTAGAGTAGAGTGGAGTACAGTGGAGCACAGTAGAGGTGGAGTACAGTGGAGTACAGTAGATGTAGAGTACAGTGGAGCACAGTAGAGGTAGAGTACAGTGGAGTACAGTAGAGGTAGAGTACAGTGGAGTAGAGAAGAGGTAGAGTACAGTGGAGCACAGTAGAGGTAGAGTGGAGTGGAGTACAGTAGAGGTAGAGTACAGTGGAGCACAGTAGAGGTAGAGTACAGTGGAGTACAGTGGAGCACAGTAGAGGTGGAGTACAGTAGAGTACAGTAGAGCTTGAGAACAGTGGAGCAAAGTAGAGGTAGAGTACAGTGGAGCACAGTAGAGGTAGAGTACAGTGGAGCACAGTAGAGGTAGAGTACAGTGGAGTACAGAGGAGCACAGTAGAGGTGGAGTACAGTAGAGTACAGTAGAGATAGAGTACAGTGGAGGACAGTAGAGGTAGAGTAGAGTGGAGTACAGTAGAGGTAGCGTACAGTGGAGTACAGTGGAGCAGAGTAGAGGTAGAGTACAGTGGAGTACAGCAGAGGTAGAGTACAGTGGAGTAAAGCAGAGGTAGAGTACAGTGGAGTACAGTGGAGCACATTAGAGGTGGAGTACAGTAGAGTACAGTAGAGGTAGAGAACAGTAGAGTACAGTAGAGGTAGAGTACAGTGGAGTACAGTAGAGACAGAGTACAAGGAGCACAGTAGAGGTAGAGTAGAGTGGAGTACAGTAGAGGTAGAGTACAGTGGAGCACAGTAGAGGTAGCGTACAGTGGAGTACAGTAGAGGTAGAGTACAGTGGAGCAGGGTAGAGGTAGCGTACCGTGGAGTACAGTAGAGGTAGAGTACAGTGGAGTACAGAAGAGGTAGAGTACAGTGGAGCACAGTAGAGGTAGAGTAGAGTGGAGTACAGTAGAGGTAGAGTACAGTGGAGCACAGTAGAGTTAGAGTAGAGTGGAGTACAGTAGAGGTAGAGTACAGTGGAGCACAGTAGAGGTAGAGTACAGTGGAGTACAGTAGAGGTAGAGTACAGTGGAGCACAGTAGAGGTAGAGTATAGTGGAGTACAGTGAAGCACAGTAGAGGTGGAGTACAGTAGAGTACAGTAGAGGTAGAGAACAGTAGAGTAGAGGTAGAGTACATTGGAGTAAAGTAGAGATAGAGTATAATGGAGCACAGTAGAGATAGACTAGAGTGGAGTACAGTAGAGGTAGAGTACAGTGGAGCACAGTAGAGGTGGAGTACAGTAGAGTACAGTAGAGGTAGAGAACAGTGGAGCACAGTAGAGGTAGAGTACAGTGGAGCACAGTAGAGGTAGAGTACAGTGGAGTACAGCGGAGCACACTAGAGGTAGTGTAGAGTGGAGTACAGTAGAGGTAGAGTACAGTGGAGCACAGTAGAGGTAGCGCACAGTGGAGTACAGTAGAGGTAGAGTACAGTGGATTACAGTAGAGGTAGAGTACAGTGCAGTACAGTAGAGGTAGAGTACAGTGGAGCATAGTAGATGTAGAGTACAGTGGAGTACAGCGGAGCACAGTAGAGGTAGAATAGAGTGGAGTACAGTAGAGGTGGAGTAGTGTGGAGCACAGTATAGGTAGCGCACAGTGGAGTACAGTGGAGCACAGTAGAGGTAGAGTACAGTGGAGTACAGTAGAGGTAGAGTACAGTGGAGTACAGTAGAGGTAGAGTACAGTGGAATACAGTGGAGCAAATTAGAGGTGGAGCACAGTAGAGTACAGTAGAGGTAGAGTACAGTGGAGTACAGTAGAGGTAGAGTACAGTGGAGTACAGTAGAGGTAGAGTACAGTTGAGCACAGTAGAGGTAGAGTACAGTGGAGTACAGTAGAGGCAGAGTACAGTGGAGCACAGTAGAGGTAGAGTAGAGTGGAGTACAGTGGAGCACAGTAGAGGTGGAGTACAGTAGAGTACAGTAGAGGTAGAGAACAGTAGAGTACAGTAGAGGTAGAGTACAGTGGAGTACAGTAGAGATAGAGTACAGTGGAGCACAGTAGAGATAGAGTACAGTGGAGTAGATTAGAGGTAGAGTACAGTGGAGCACAGTAGAGGTAGAGTAGAGTGGAGTACAGTAGAGGTAGAGTACAGTGGAAGACAGTAGATGTAGAGTACAGTGGAGTACAGTAGAGGTAGAGTACAGTGGAGCACAGTAGAGTTAGAGTACAGTGGAGTACAGTGAAGCACAGAAGAGGTGGAGTACAGTAGAGTACAGTAGAGATAGAGTACAGTGGAGCAGAGTAGAGGTAGAGTACAGTGGAGCACAGCAGATGTAGAGTACAGTGGATCACAGTAGAGATAGAGTACAGTGGAGTACAGCGGAGCACAGTAGAGGTGGAGTACAGTAGAGTACAGTAGAGATAGAGTACAGTGGAGCACAGTAGAGGTAGAGTAGAGTGGAGTACAGTAGAGGTAGAGTACAGTGGAGCACATTAGAGGTAGAGTACAGTGGAGTACAGTAGAGGTAGAGTACAGTGGAGCACAGTAGAGGTAGAGTACAGTGGAGTACAGTGGAGCACAGTAGAGGTGGAGTACACTAGAGTACAGTAGAGGTAGAGTACAGTAGAGTACAGTAGAGGTAGAGTACAGTGGATTACAGTAGAGGTAGAGTACAGTGCAGTACAGTAGAGGTAGAGTACAGTGGAGCATAGTAGATGTAGAGTACAGTGGAGTACAGCGGAGCACAGTAGAGGTAGAATAGAGTGGAGTGCAGTAGAGGTAGAGTAGTGTGGAGCACAGTATAGGTAGCGCACAGTGGAGTACATTGGAGCACAGTAGAGGTAGAGTACAGTGGAGTACAGTAGAGGTAGAGTACAGTCGAGTACAGGAGAGGTAGAGTACAGTGGAATACAGTGGAGCAAATTAGAGGTGGAGCACAGTAGAGTACAGTAGAGGTAGAGTACAGTGGAGTACAGTAGAGGTAGAGTACAGTGGAGTACAGTAGAGGTAGAGTACAGTTGAGCACAGTAGAGGTAGAGTACAGTGGAGTACAGTAGAGGCAGAGTACAGTGGAGCAGAGTAGATGTAGAGTAGAGTGGAGTACAGTGGAGCACAGTAGAGGTGGAGTACAGTAGAGTACAGTAGATGTAGAGAACAGTAGAGTACAGTAGAGGTAGAGTACAGTGGAGCACAGTAGAGATAGAGTACAGTGGAGTAGAGTAGAGGTAGAGTACAGTGGAGCA
Organism: Tiaroga cobitis; assembly: GCA_030578255.1. Classification (NCBI taxonomy): domain Eukaryota; kingdom Metazoa; phylum Chordata; class Actinopteri; order Cypriniformes; family Leuciscidae; genus Tiaroga; species Tiaroga cobitis. Next base: position 36,571,719 of record CM060604.1, read on the forward strand.
CAGTAGAGGTAGAGTACAGTGGAGCACAGCAGAGGTAGAGTACAGTGGATCACAGTAGAGATAGAGTACAGTGGAGTACAGCGGAGCACAGTAGAGGTGGAGTACAGTAGAGTACAGTAGAGATAGAGTACAGTGGAGCACAGTAGAGGTAGAGTAGAGTGGAGTACAGTAGAGGTAGAGTACAGTGGAGCATATTAGAGGTAGAGTACAGTGGAGTACTGTGGAGCACAGTAGAGGTGGAGTACAGTAGAGTATAGTAGAGGTAGACAACAGTAGAGTACAGTAGAGGTAGAGTACAGTGGAGTAGAGTAGAGGTAGAGTACAGTAGAGGTAGAGTACAATGGAGTAGAGTAGAGGTAGAGTACAGTGGAGCACAGTAGAGGTAGAGTACAGTGGAGCACAGCAGAGGTAGAGTACAGTGGAGTACAGTGAAGCACAGTAGAGGTAGAGTTCTTTGGAGTACAGTAGAGGTAGAGTACAGTAGAGTACAGTAGAGGTAGAGGACAGTGGAGCACAGTAGAGGTAGAGTAGAGTGGAGTACAGTGGAGCACAGTACAGGTGGAGTACAGTGGAGTACAGTAGAGGTAGAGTACAGTGGAGCACAGTAGAGGTAGAGTACAGTGGAGCACAGTATAGGTAGAGTAGAGTGGAGTACAGCGGAGCACAGTAGAGGTAGAGTACAGTGGAGTACAGTAGAGGTAGAGTACAGTGGAGCACAGTAGAGGTAGAGTACAGTGGAGCACAGTAGAGGTAGAGTACAGTGGAGTACAGTAGAGGTAGAATACAGTGGAGCACAGTAGAGGTAGAGTACAATAGAGTACAGTGGAGCACAGTAGAGGTGGAGTACAATAGAGTACAGTTGAGGTAGAGAACAGTAGAGTACAGTAGAGGTAGAGTACAGTGAGGTAGAGTAGAGGTAGAGTACAGTGGAGCACAGTAGAGGTAGAGTACAGTGGAGCACAGCAGAGGTAGAGTACAGTGGATCAAAGTAGAGATAGAGTACAGTGGATCAAAGTAGAGATAGAGTACAGTGGAGTACAGTGGAGCACAGTAGAGGTAGAGTACAGTAGAGTAAAGTGAAGGACAGTAGAGGTAGAGTTCGGTGGAGTACAGTAGAGGTAGAGTACAGTGGAGTACAGTAGCGGTAGAGTACAGTGGAGTAGATTAGAGGTAGAGTACAGTGGAGCACAGTAGAGGTAGAGTACAGTGGAGCACAGCAGAGGTAGAGTACAGTGGATCACAGTGGAGCACAGTAGAGGTGAAGTACAGTAGAGTACAGCAGAGGTAGAGAACAGTGGAGCACAGTAGAGGTAGAGTACAGTGGAGCACAGTAGAGGTAGAGTACAGTGGAGCACAGTAGAGGTAGAGTACAGTGGAGTACAGCGGAGCACAGTAGAGGTAGTTTAGAGTGGAGTACAGTAGAGGTAGAGAACAGTAGAGTAGAGGTAGAGTACATTGGAGTAAAGTAGAGATAGAGTACAATGGAGCACAGTAGAGATAGACTAGAGTGGAGTACAGTAGAGGTAGAGTACAGTGGAGCACAGTAGAGGTAGCGCACAGTGGAGTACAGTAGAGGTAGAGTACAGTGGATTACAGTAGAGGTAGAGTACAGTGCAGTACAGTAGAGGTAGAGTACAGTGGAGTACAGCGGAGCACAGTAGAGGTAGAATAGAGTGGAGTGCAGTAGAGGTAGAATAGTGTGGAGCACAGTATAGGTAGCGCACAGTGGAGTACAGTGGAGCACAGTAGAGGTAGAGTACAGTGGAGTAAAGTAGAGGTAGAGTACAGTCGAGTACAGTAGAGGTAGAGTACAGTGGAATACAGTGGAGCAAATTAGAGGTGGAGCACAGTAGAGTACAGTAGAGGTAGAGTACAGTGGAGTACAGTAGAGGTAGAGTACAGTGGAGTACAGTAGAGGTAGAGTACAGTTGAGCACAGTAGAGGTAGAGTACAGTGGGGTACAGTAGAGGCAGAGTACAGTGGAGCACAGTAGAGGTAGAGTAGAGTGGAGTACAGTGGAGCACAGTAGAGGTGGAGTACAGTAGAGTACAGTAGAGGTAGAGAACAGTAGAGTACAGTAGAGGTAGAGTACAGTGGAGCACAGTAGAGATAGAGTACAGTGGAGTAGAGTAGAGGTAGAGTACAGTGGAGCACAGTAGAGGTAGAGTACAGTGGAGCACAGCAGAGGTAGAGTACAGTGGATCACAGTAGAGATAGAGTACAGTGGAGTACAGCGGAGCACAGTAGAGGTGGAGTACAGTAGAGTACAGTAGAGATAGAGTACAGTGGAGCACAGTAGAGGTAGAGTAGAGTGGAGTACAGTAGAGGTAGAGTACAGTGGAGTACATTAGAGGTAGAGTACAGTGGAGTACAGTGGAGCACAGTAGAGGTGGAGTACAGTAGAGTACAGTAGAGGTAGAGAACAGTAGAGTACAGTAGAGGTAGAGTACAGTGGAGTAGAGTAGAGGTAGAGTACAGTAGAGGTAGAGTACAGTGGAGTAGAGTAGAGGTAGAGTACAGTGGAGCACAGTAGAGGTAGAGTAGAGTGGAGTACAGTAGAGGTAGAGTACAGTGGAGCACATTAGAGGTAGAGTACAGTGGAGTGCAGTAGAGGTAGAGTACAGTGGAGCAGAGTAGAGGTAGAGTACAGTGGAGTACAGTAGAGGTAGAGTACAGTGGAGTAGATTAGAGGTAGAGTACAGTGGAGCACAGTAGAGGTAGAGTAGAGTGGAGTACAGTAGAGGTAGAGTACAGTGGAAGACAGTAGATGTAGAGTACAGTGGAGTACAGTAGAGGTAGAGTACAATGGAGCACAGTAGAGTTAGAGTACAGTGGAGTACAGTGAAGCACAGAAGAGGTGGAGTACAGTAGAGTACAGTAGAGATAGAGTACAGTGGAGCAGAGTAGAGGTAGAGTACAGTGGAGCACAGCAGATGTAGAGTACAGTGGATCACAGTAGAGATAGAGTACAGTGGAGTACAGCGGAGCACAGTAGAGGTGGAGTACAGTAGAGTACAGTAGAGATAGAGTACAGTGGAGCACAGTAGAGGTAGAGTAGAGTGGAGTACAGTAGAGGTAGAGTACAGTGGAGCACATTAGAGGTAGAGTACAGTGGAGTACAGTAGAGGTAGAGTACAGTGGAGCACAGTAGAGGTAGAGTACAGTGGAGTACAGTGGAGCACAGTAGAGGTGGAGTACACTAGAGTACAGTAGAGGTAGAGTACAGTAGAGTACAGTAGAGGTAGAGTACAGTGGATTACAGTAGAGGTAGAGTACAGTGCAGTACAGTAGAGGTAGAGTACAGTGGAGCATAGTAGATGTAGAGTACAGTGGAGTACAGCGGAGCACAGTAGAGGTAGAATAGAGTGGAGTGCAGTAGAGGTAGAGTAGTGTGGAGCACAGTATAGGTAGCGCACAGTGGAGTACATTGGAGCACAGTAGAGGTAGAGTACAGTGGAGTACAGTAGAGGTAGAGTACAGTCGAGTACAGTAGAGGTAGAGTACAGTGGAATACAGTGGAGCAAATTAGAGGTGGAGCACAGTAGAGTACAGTAGAGGTAGAGTACAGTGGAGTACAGTAGAGGTAGAGTACAGTGGAGTACAGTAGAGGTAGAGTACAGTTGAGCACAGTAGAGATAGAGTACAGTGGAGTACAGTAGAGGCAGAGTACAGTGGAGCAGAGTAGATGTAGAGTAGAGTGGAGTACAGTGTAGCACAGTAGAGGTGGAGTACAGTAGAGTACAGTAGATGTAGAGAACAGTAGAGTACAGTAGAGGTAGAGTACAGTGGAGCACAGTAGAGATAGAGTACAGTGGAGTAGAGTAGAGGTAGAGTACAGTGGAGCACAGTAGAGGTAGAGTACAGTGGAGCACAGCAGAGGTAGAGTACAGTGGATCACAGTAGAGATAGAGTACAGTGGAGTACAGCGGAGCACAGTAGAGGTGGAGTACAGTAGAGTACAGTAGAGATAGAGTACAGTGGAGCACAGTAGAGGTAGAGTAGAGTGGAGTACAGTAGAGGTAGAGTACAGTGGAGCATATTAGAGGTAGAGTACAGTGGAGTACTGTGGAGCACAGTAGAGGTGGAGTACAGTAGAGTATAGTAGAGGTAGACAACAGTAGAGTACAGTAGAGGTAGAGTACAGTGGAGTAGAGTAGAGGTAGAGTACAGTAGAGGTAGAGTACAGTGGAGTAGAGTAGAGGTAGAGTACAGTGGAGCACAGTAGAGGTAGAGTACAGTGGAGCACAGCAGAGGTAGAGTACAGTGGAGTACAGTGAAGCACAGTAGAGGTAGAGTTCTTTGGAGTACAGTAGAGGTAGAGTACAGTAGAGTACAGTAGAGGTAGAGGACAGTGGAGCACAGTAGAGGTAGAGTAGAGTGGAGTACAGTGGAGCACAGTACAGGTGGAGTACAGTGGAGTACAGTAGAGGTAGAGTACAGTGGAGCACAGTAGAGGTAGAGTACAGTGGAGCACAGTATAGGTAGAGTAGAGTGGAGTACAGCGGAGCACAGTAGAGGTAGAGTACAGTGGAGTACAGTAGAGGTAGAGTACAGTGGAGCACAGTAGAGGTAGAGTACAGTGGAGCACAGTAGAGGTAGAGTACAGTGGAGTACAGTAGAGGTAGAATACAGTGGAGCACAGTAGAGGTAGAGTACAATAGAGTACAGTGGAGCACAGTAGAGGTGGAGTACAATAGAGTACAGTTGAGGTAGAGAACAGTAGAGTACAGTAGAGGTAGAGTACAGTGGAGTAGAGTAGAGGTAGAGTACAGTGGAGCACAGTAGAGGTAGAGTACAGTGGAGCACAGCAGAGGTAGAGTACAGTGGATCAAAGTAGAGATAGAGTACAGTGGATCAAAGTAGAGATAGAGTACAGTGGAGTACAGTGGAGCACAGTAGAGGTAGAGTACAGTAGAGTATAGTGAAGGACAGTAGAGGTAGAGTTCGGTGGAGTACAGTAGAGGTAGAGTGCAGTGGAGTACAGTAGCGGTAGAGTACAGTGGAGTACAGTGGAGCGCATTAGAGGTGGAGTACAGTAGAGTACAGTAGAGGTAGAGTACAGTGGAGTACAGTAGAGGTAGAGTACAGTGGAGTACAGTAGAGGTTGAGTACAGTGGAGCACAGTAGAGGTAGAGTACAGTGGAGTACAGCGAAGCACAGTAGAGGTAAAATAGAGTGGAGTACAGTAGAGGTAGAGTAGTGTGGAGCACAGTAGAGGTAGAGTACATTGGAGCACATTAGAGGTAGAGTACAGTGGAGAACAGTAGAGGTAGAGTACAGTGGAGTACAGTAGAGGTAGAGTACAGTGGTGCACAGTAGAAGTAGAGTACAGTGGAGTACATTGGAGCACAGTAGAGGTGGAGTACAGTAGAGTACAGTAGAGGTAGAGAACAGTAGAGTACAGTAGAGGTAGAGTACAGTGGAGTAGATTAGAGGTAGAGTACATTGGAGCACAGTAGAGGTAGAGTACAGTGGAGCACAGCAGAGGTAGAGTACAGTGGATCACAGTGGAGCACAGTAGAGGTGGAGTACAGTAGAGTACAGCAGAGGTAGAGAACAGTGGAGCACAGTAGAGGTAGAGTACAGTGGAGCACAGTAGAGGTAGAGTACAGTGGAGCACAGTAGAGGTAGAGTACAGTGGAGTACAGCGGAGCACAGTAGAGGTAGTTTAGAGTGGAGTACAGTAGAGGTAGAGAACAGTAGAGTAGAGGTAGAGTACATTGGAGTAAAGTAGAGATAGAGTACAATGGAGCACAGTAGAGATAGACTAGAGTGGAGTACAGTAGAGGTAGAGTACAGTGGAGCACAGTAGAGGTAGCGCACAGTGGAGTACAGTAGAGGTAGAGTACAGTGGATTACAGTAGAGGTAGAGTACAGTGCAGTACAGTAGAGGTAGAGTACAGTGGAGTACAGCGGAGCACAGTAGAGGTAGAATAGAGTGGAGTGCAGTAGAGGTAGAATAGTGTGGAGCACAGTATAGGTAGCGCACAGTGGAGTACAGTGGAGCACAGTAGAGGTAGAGTACAGTGGAGTACAGTAGAGGTAGAGTACAGTCGAGTACAGTAGAGGTAGAGTACAGTGGAATACAGTGGAGCAAATTAGAGGTGGAGCACAGTAGAGTACAGTAGAGGTAGAGTACAGTGGAGTACAGTAGAGGTAGAGTACAGTGGAGTACAGTAGAGGTAGAGTACAGTTGAGCACAGTAGAGGTAGAGTACAGTGGGGTACAGTAGAGGCAGAGTACAGTGGAGCACAGTAGAGGTAGAGTAGAGTGGAGTACAGTGGAGCACAGTAGAGGTGGAGTACAGTAGAGTACAGTAGAGGTAGAGAACAGTAGAGTACAGTAGAGGTAGAGTACAGTGGAGCACAGTAGAGATAGAGTACAGTGGAGTAGAGTAGAGGTAGAGTACAGTGGAGCACAGTAGAGGTAGAGTACAGTGGAGCACAGCAGAGGTAGAGTACAGTGGATCACAGTAGAGATAGAGTACAGTGGAGTACAGCGGAGCACAGTAGAGGTGGAGTACAGTAGAGTACAGTAGAGATAGAGTACAGTGGAGCACAGTAGAGGTAGAGTAGAGTGGAGTACAGTAGAGGTAGAGTACAGTGGAGTACATTAGAGGTAGAGTACAGTGGAGTACAGTGGAGCACAGTAGAGGTGGAGTACAGTAGAGTACAGTAGAGGTAGAGAACAGTAGAGTACAGTAGAGGTAGAGTACAGTGGAGTAGAGTAGAGGTAGAGTACAGTAGAGGTAGAGTACAGTGGAGTAGAGTAGAGGTAGAGTACAGTGGAGCACAGTAGAGGTAGAGTAGAGTGGAGTACAGTAGAGGTAGAGTACAGTGGAGCACATTAGAGGTAGAGTACAGTGGAGTGCAGTAGAGGTAGAGTACAGTGGAGCAGAGTAGAGGTAGAGTACAGTGGAGTACAGTAGAGGTAGAGTACAGTGGAGTACAGTGAAGCACAGTAGAGGTAGAGTTCTTTGGAGTACAGTAGAGGTAGAGTACAGTAGAGTACAGTAGAGGTAGAGTACAGTGGAGCACAGTAGAGGTAGAGTAGAGTGGAGTACAGTGGAGCACAGTACAGGTGGAGTACAGTGGAGTACAGTAGAGGTAGAGTACAGTGGAGCACAGTAGAGGTAGAGTACAGTGGAGCACAGTATAGGTAGAGTACAGTGGAGTACAGTAGAGGTAGAGTACAGTGGAGCACAGTAGAGGTAGAGTACAGTGGAGCACAGTAGAGGTAGAGTACAGTGGAGTACAGTAGAGGTAGAATACAGTGGAGCACAGTAGAGGTAGAGTACAATAGAGTACAGTGGAGCACAGTAGAGGTGGAGTACAATAGAGTACAGTTGAGGTAGAGAACAGTAGAGTACAGTAGAGGTAGAGTACAGTGGAGTAGAGTAGAGGTAGAGTACAGTGGAGCACAGTAGAGGTAGAGTACAGTGGAGCACAGCAGAGGTAGAGTACAGTGGATCAAAGTAGAGATAGAGTACAGTGGATCAAAGTAGAGATAGAGTACAGTGGAGTACAGTGGAGCACAGTAGAGGTAGAGTACAGTAGAGTACAGTGAAGGACAGTAGAGGTAGAGTTCGGTGGAGTACAGTAGAGGTAGAGTACAGTGGAGTACAGTAGCGGTAGAGTACAGCGGAGTACAGTGGAGCGCATTAGAGGTGGAGTACAGTAGAGTACAGTAGAGGTAGAGTACAGTGGAGTACAGTAGAGGTAGAGTACAGTGGAGTACAGTAGAGGTTGAGTACAGTGGAGCACAGTAGAGGTAGAGTACAGTGGAGTACAGCGAAGCACAGTAGAGGTAGAATAGAGTGGAGTACAGTAGAGGTAGAGTAGTGTGGAGCACAGTAGAGGTAGAGTACAGTGGAGCACATTAGAGGTAGAGTACAGTGGAGAACAGTAGAGGTAGAGTACAGTGGAGTACAGTAGAGGTAGAGTACAGTGGTGCACAGTAGAAGTAGAGTACAGTGGAGTACATTGGAGCACAGTAGAGGTGGAGTACAGTAGAGTACAGTAGAGGTAGAGAACAGTAGAGTACAGTAGAGGTAGAGTACAGTGGAGTAGATTAGAGGTAGAGTACAGTGGAGCACAGTAGAGGTAGAGTACAGTGGAGCACAGCAGAGGTAGAGTACAGTGGATCACAGTGGAGCACAGTAGAGGTGGAGTACAGTAGAGTACAGCAGAGGTAGAGAACAGTGGAGCACAGTAGAGGTAGAGTACAGTGGAGCACAGTAGAGGTAGAGTACAGTGGAGCACAGTAGAGGTAGAGTACAGTGGAGTACAGCGGAGCACAGTAGAGGTAGTTTAGAGTGGAGTACAGTAGAGGTAGAGAACAGTAGAGTAGAGGTAGAGTACATTGGAGTAAAGTAGAGATAGAGTACAATGGAGCACAGTAGAGATAGACTAGAGTGGAGTACAGTAGAGGTAGAGTACAGTGGAGCACAGTAGAGGTAGCGCACAGTGGAGTACAGTAGAGGTAGAGTACAGTGGATTACAGTAGAGGTAGAGTACAGTGCAGTACAGTAGAGGTAGAGTACAGTGGAGTACAGCGGAGCACAGTAGAGGTAGAATAGAGTGGAGTGCAGTAGAGGTAGAATAGTGTGGAGCACAGTATAGGTAGCGCACAGTGGAGTACAGTGGAGCACAGTAGAGGTAGAGTACAGTGGAGTACAGTAGAGGTAGAGTACAGTCGAGTACAGTAGAGGTAGAGTACAGTGGAATACAGTGGAGCAAATTAGAGGTGGAGCACAGTAGAGTACAGTAGAGGTAGAGTACAGTGGAGTACAGTAGAGGTAGAGTACAGTGGAGTACAGTAGAGGTAGAGTACAGTTGAGCACAGTAGAGGTAGAGTACAGTGGAGTACAGTAGAGGCAGAGTACAGTGGAGCACAGTAGAGGTAGAGTAGAGTGGAGTACAGTGATGCACAGTAGAGGTGGAGTACAGTAGAGTACAGTAGAGGTAGAGAACAGTAGAGTACAGTAGAGGTAGAGTACAGTGGAGCACAGTAGAGATAGAGTACAGTGGAGTAGAGTAGAGGTAGAGTACAGTGGAGCACAGTAGAGGTAGAGTACAGTGGAGCACAGCAGAGGTAGAGTACAGTGGATCACAGTAGAGATAGAGTACAGTGGAGTACAGCGGAGCACAGTAGAGGTGGAGTACAGTAGAGTACAGTAGAGATAGAGTACATTGGAGCACAGTAGAGGTAGAGTAGTGTGGAGTACAGTAGAGGTAGAGTACAGTGGAGCACATTAGAGGTAGAGTACAGTGGAGTACAGTAGAGGTAGAGTACAGTGGAGCAGAGTAGAGGTAGAGTACAGTGGAGTACAGTAGAGGTAGAGTACAGTGGAGTACAGTGAAGCACAGTAGAGGTAGAGTTCTTTGGAGTACAGTAGAGGTAGAGTACAGTAGAGTACAGTAGAGGTAGAGTACAGTGGAGCACAGTAGAGGTAGAGTAGAGTGGAGTACAGTGGAGCACAGTAGAGGTGGAGTACAGTGGAGTACAGTAGAGGTAGAGTACAGTGGAGCACAGTAGAGGTAGAGTACAGTGGAGCACAGTATAGGTAGAGTAGAGTGGAGTACAGCGGAGCACAGTAGAGGTAGAGTACAGTGGAGTACAGTAGAGGTAGAGTACAGTGGAGCACAGTAGAGGTAGAGTACAGTGGAGCACAGTAGAGGTAGAGTACAGTGGAGTACAGTAGAGGTAGAATACAGTGGAGCACAGTAGAGGTAGAGTACAGTGGAGTACAGTGGAGCACAGTAGAGGTGGAGTACAATAGAGTACAGTTGAGGTAGAGAACAGTAGAGTACAGTAGAGGTAGAGTACAGTGGAGTAGAGTAGAGGTAGAGTACAGTGGAGCACAGTAGAGGTAGAGTACAGTGGAGCACAGCAGAGGTAGAGTACAGTGGATCAAAGTAGAGATAGAGTACAGTGGAGTACAGTGGAGCACAGTAGAGGTAGAGTACAGTAGAGTACAGTGAAGGACAGTAGAGGTAGAGTTCGGTGGAGTACAGTAGAGGTAGAGTACAGTGGAGTACAGTAGCGGTAGAGTACAGTGGAGTACAGTGGAGCGCATTAGAGGTGGAGTACAGTAGAGTACAGTAGAGGTAGAGTACAGTGGAGTACAGTAGAGGTAGAGTACAGTGGAGTACAGTAGAGGTTGAGTACAGTGGAGCAAAGTAGAGGTAGAGTACAGTGGAGTACAGCGAAGCACAGTAGAGGTAGAATAGAGTGGAGTACAGTAGAGGTAGAGTAGTGTGGAGCACAGTAGAGGTAGAGTACAGTGGAGCACAGTAGAGGTAGAGTACAGTGGAGAACAGTAGAGGTAGAGTACAGTGGAGTACAGTAGAGGTAGAGTACAGTGGTGCACAGTAGAAGTAGAGTACAGTGGAGTACATTGGAGCACAGTAGAGGTGGAGTACAGTAGAGTACAGTAGAGGTAGAGCACAGTAGAGTACAGTAGAGGTAGAGTACAGTGGAGTAGATTAGAGGTAGAGTACAGTGGAGCACAGTAGAGATAGAGTACAGTGGAGTACAGCGGAGCACAGTAGAGGTGGAGTACAGTAGAGTACAGTAGAGATAGAGTACAGTGGAGCACAGTAGAGGTAGAGTAGAGTGGAGTACAGTAGAGGTAGAGTACAGTGGAGCACAATAGAGGTAGAGTACAGTGGAGTACAGTAGAGGTAGAGTACAGTGGAGCACAGTAGAGGTAGAGTACAGTGGAGTACAGTGGAGCACAGTAGAGGTGGAGTACAGTAGAGTACAGTAGATGTAGAGTACAGTAGAGTACAGTAGAGGTAGAGTACAGTGGATTACAGTAGAGGTAGAGTACAGTGCAGTACAGTAGAGGTAGAGTACAGTGGAGCATAGTAGATGTAGAGTACAGTGGAGTACAGCGGAGCACAGTAGAGGTAGAATAGAGTGGAGTGCAGTAGAGGTAGAGTAGTGTGGAGCACAGTATAGGTAGCGCACAGTGGAGTACAGTAGAGGTAGAGTACAGTCGAGTACAGTAGAGGTAGAGTACAGTGAAATACAGTGGAGCAAATTAGAGGTGGAGCACAGTAGAGTACAGTAGAGGTAGAGTACAGTGGAGTACAGTAGAGGTAGAGTACAGTGGAGTACAGTAGAGGTAGAGTACAGTTGAGCACAGTAGAGGTAGAGTACAGTGGAGTACAGTAGAGGCAGAGTACAGTGGAGCACAGAAGAGGTAGAGTAGAGTGGAGTACAGTGGAGCACAGTAGAGGTGGAGTACAGTAGAGTACAGTAGAGGTAGAGAACAGTAGAGTACAGTAGAGGTAGAGTACAGTGGAGCACAGTAGAGATAGAGTACAGTGGAGTAGAGTAGAGGTAGAGTACAGTGGAGCACAGTAAAGGTAGAGTACAGTGGAGCACAGCAGAGGTAGAGTACAGTGGATCACAGTAGAGATAGAGTACAGTGGAGTACAGCGGAGCACAGTAGAGGTGGAGTACAGTAGAGTACAGTAGAGATAGAGTACAGTGGAGCACAGTAGAGGTAGAGTAGAGTGGAGTACAGTAGAGGTAGAGTACAGTGGAGCACATTAGAGGTAGAGTACAGTGGAGTACTGTGGAGCACAGTAGAGGTGGAGTACAGTAGAGTATAGTAGAAGTAGACAACAGTAGAGTACAGTAGAGGTAGAGTACAGTGGAGTAGAGTAGAGGTAGAGTACAGTAGAGGTAGAGTACAGTGGAGTAGAGTAGAGGTAGAGTACAGTGGAGCACAGTAGAGGTAGAGTACAGTGGAGCACAGCAGAGGTAGAGTACAGTGGATCACAGTAGAGATAGAGTACAGTGGAGTACAGTGGAGCACAGTAGAGGTGGAGTACAGTAGAGTACAGTAGAGATAGAGTACAGTGGAGCACAGTAGAGGTAGAGTAGAGTGGAGTACAGTAGAGGTAGAGTACAGTGGAGTAAAGTAGAGATAGAGTACAATATAGCACAGTAGAGATAGACTAGAGTGGAGTACAGTAGAGGTAGAGTACAGTGGAGCACAGTAGAGGTAGAGTAGAGTGGATCACAGTAGAGATAGAGTACAGTGGAGTACAGTGGAGCACAGTAGAGGTGGAGTACAGTAGAGTACAGTAGAGATAGAGTACAGTGGAGCACAGCAGAGGTAGAGTAGAGTGGAGTACAGTAGAGGTAGAGTACATTGGAGTAAAGTAGAGATCGAGTACAATGGAGCACAGTAGAGATAGACTAGAGTGGAGTACAGTAGAGGTAGAGTACAGTGGAGCACAGTAGAGGTAGAGTACAGTGGAGTACAGTGTAGCACAGTAGAGGTGGAGTACAGTAGAGTACAGCAGAGGTAGAGAACAGTGGAGCACAGTAGAGGTAGAGTACAGTGGAGCACAGTAGAGGTAGAGTACAGTGGAGCACAGTAGAGGTAGAGTACAGTGGAGTACAGCGTAGCACAGTAGAGGTAGTGTAGAGTGGAGTACAGTAGAGGTAGAGAACAGTAGAGTAGAGGTAGAGTACATTGGAGTAAAGTAGAGATAGAGTACAATGGAGCACAGTAGAGATAGACTAGAGTGGAGTACAGTAGAGGTAGAGTACAGTGGAGCACAGTAGAGGTAGCGCACAGTGGAGTACAGTAGAGGTAGAGTACAGTGGATTACAGTAGAGGTAGAGTACAGTGCAGTACAGTAGAGGTAGAGTACAGTGGAGCATAGTAGATGTAGAGTACATTGGAGTACAGCGGAGCACAGTAGAGGTAGAATAGAGTGGAGTGCAGTAGAGGTAGAGTAGTGTGGAGCACAGTATAGGTAGCGCACAGTGGAGTACAGTGGAGCACAGTAGAGGTAGAGTACAGTGGAGTACAGTAGAGGTAGAGTACAGTCGAGTACAGTAGAGGTAGAGTACAGTGGAATACAGTGGAGCAAATTAGAGGTGGAGCACAGTAGAGTACAGTAGAGGTAGAGTACAGTGGAGTACAGTAGAGGTAGAGTACAGTGGAGCACAGTAGAGGTAGAGTACAGTTGAGCACAGTAGAGGTAGAGTAGAGTGGAGTACAGTGGAGCACAGTAGAGGTGGAAGACAGTAGAGTACAGTAGAGGTAGAGAACAGTAGAGTACAGTAGAGGTAGAGTACAGTGGAGCACAGTAGAGATAGAGTACAGTGGAGTAGAGTAGAGGTAAAGTACAGTGGAGCACAGTAGAGGTAGAGTACAGTGGAGCACAGCAGAGGTAGAGTACAGTGGATCACAGTAGAGATAGAGTACAGTGGAGTACAGCGGAGCACAGTAGAGGTGGAGTACAGTAGAGTACAGTAGAGATAGAGTACAGTGGAGCACAGTAGAGGTAGAGTAGAGTGGAGTACAGTAGAGGTAGAGTACAGTGGAGCACATTAGAGGTAGAGTACAGTGGAGTACAGTGGAGCACAGTAGAGGTGGAGTACAGTAGAGTACAGTAGAGGTAGAGAACAGTAGAGTACAGTAGAGGTAGAGTACAGTGGAGTAGAGTAGAGGTAGAGTACAGTAGAGGTAGAGTACAGTGGAGTAGAGTAGAGGTAGAGTACAGTGGAGCACAGTAGAGGTAGAGTACAGTGGAGCACAGCAGAGGTAGAGTAGAGTGGATCACAGTAGAGATGGAGTACAGTGGAGTACAGTGGAGCACAGTAGAGGTGGAGTACAGTAGAGTACAGTAGAGATAGAGTACAGTGGAGCACAGTAGAGGTAGAGTAGAGTGGAGTACAGTAGAGGTAGAGTACAGTGGAGCACATTAGAGGTAGAGTACAGTGGAGTACAGTAGAGGTAGAGTACAGTGGAGCAGAGTAGAGGTAGAGTACAGTGGAGTACAGTAGAGGTAGAGTACAGTGGAGTACAGTGAAGCACAGTAGAGGTAGAGTTCTTTGGAGTACAGTAGAGGTAGAGTACAGTAGAGTACAGTAGAGGTAGAGTACAATGGAGCACAGTAGAGGTAGAGTAGAGTGGAGTACAGTGGAGCACAGTAGAGGTGGAGTACAGTGGAGTACAGTAGATGTAGAGTACAGTGGAGCACAGTAGAGGTAGAGTACAGTGGAGTACAGTAGAGGTAGAGTACAGTGGAGTACAGAAGAGGTAGAGTACAGTGGAGCACAGTAGAGGTAGAGTGGAGTGGAGTACAGTAGAGGTAGAGTACAGTGGAGCACAGTAGAGGTAGAGTACAGTGGAGTACAGTGGAGCACAGTAGAGGTGGAGTACAGTAGAGTACAGTAGAGCTTGAGAACAGTGGAGCAAAGTAGAGGTAGAGTACAGTGGAGCACAGTAGAGGTAGAGTACAGAGGAGCACAGTAGAGGTAGAGTACAGTGGAGTACAGAGGAGCACAGTAGAGGTGGAGTACAGTAGAGTACAGTAGAGATAGAGTACAGTGGAGGACAGTAGAGGTAGAGTAGAGTGGAGTACAGTAGAGGTAGAGTACAGTGGAGCACAGTAGAGGTAGCGTACAGTGGAGTACAGTGGAGCAGAGTAGAGGTAGAGTACAGTGGAGTACAGCAGAGGTAGAGTACAGTGGAGTACAGCAGAGGTAGAGTACAGTGGAGTACAGTGGAGCACATTAGAGGTGGAGTACAGTAGAGTACAGTAGAGGTAGAGAACAGTAGAGTACAGTAGAGGTAGAGTACAGTGGAGTACAGTAGAGACAGAGTACAAGGAGCACAGTAGAGGTAGAGTAGATTGGAGTACAGTAGAGGTAGAGTACAGTGGAGCACAGTAGAGGTAGCGTACAGTGGAGTACAGTAGAGGTAGAGTACAGTGGAGCAGGGTAGAGGTAGCGTACCGTGGAGTACAGTAGAGGTAGAGTACAGTGGAGTACAGAAGAGGTAGAGTACAGTGGAGCACAGTAGAGGTAGAGTAGAGTGGAGTACAGTAGAGGTAGAGTACAGTGGAGCACAGTAGAGTTAGAGTAGAGTGGAGTACAGTAGAGGTAGAGTACAGTGGAGCACAGTAGAGGTAGAGTACAGTGGAGTACAGTAGAGGTAGAGTACAGTGGAGCACAGTAGAGGTAGAGTATAGTGGAGTACAGTGAAGCACAGTAGAGGTGGAGTACAGTAGAGTACAGTAGAGGTAGAGAACAGTAGAGTAGAGGTAGAGTACATTGGAGTAAAGTAGAGATAGAGTATAATGGAGCACAGTAGAGATAGACTAGAGTGGAGTACAGTAGAGGTAGAGTACAGTGGAGCAAAGTAGAGGTGGAGTACAGTAGAGTACAGTAGAGGTAGAGAACAGTGGAGCACAGTAGAGGTAGAGTACAGTGGAGCACAGTAGAGGTAGAGTACAGTGGAGTACAGCGGAGCACACTAGAGGTAGTGTAGAGTGGAGTACAGTAGAGGTAGAGTACAGTGGAGCACAGTAGAGGTAGCGCACAGTGGAGTACAGTAGAGGTAGAGTACAGTGGATTACAGTAGAGGTAGAGTACAGTGCAGTACAGTAGAGGTAGAGTACAGTGGAGCATAGTAGATGTAGAGTACAGTGGAGTACAGCGGAGCACAGTAGAGGTAGAATAGAGTGGAGTACAGTAGAGGTGGAGTAGTGTGGAGCACAGTATAGGTAGCGCACAGTGGAGTACAGTGGAGCACAGTAGAGGTAGAGTACAGTGGAGTACAGTAGAGGTAGAGTACAGTGGAGTACAGTAGAGGTAGAGTACAGTGGAATACAGTGGAGCAAATTAGAGGTGGAGCACAGTAGAGTACAGTAGAGGTAGAGTACAGTGGAGTACAGTAGAGGTAGAGTACAGTGGAGTACAGTAGAGGTAGAGTACAGTTGAGCACAGTAGAGGTAGAGTACAGTGGAGTACAGTAGAGGCAGAGTACAGTGGAGCACAGTAGAGGTAGAGTAGAGTGGAGTACAGTGGAGCACAGTAGAGGTGGAGTACAGTAGAGTACAGTAGAGGTAGAGAACAGTAGAGTACAGTAGAGGTAGAGTACAGTGGAGTACAGTAGAGATAGAGTACAGTGGAGCACAGTAGAGATAGAGTACAGTGGAGTAGATTAGAGGTAGAGTACAGTGGAGCACAGTAGAGGTAGAGTAGAGTGGAGTACAGTAGAGGTAGAGTACAGTGGAAGACAGTAGAGGTAGAGTACAGTGGAGTACAGTAGAGGTAGAGTACAGTGGAGCACAGTAGAGTTAGAGTACAGTGGAGTACAGTGAAGCACAGAAGAGGTGGAGTACAGTAGAGTACAGTAGAGATAGAGTACAGTGGAGCAGAGTAGAGGTAGAGTACAGTGGAGCACAGCAGATGTAGAGTACAGTGGATCACAGTAGAGATAGAGTACAGTGGAGTACAGCGGAGCACAGTAGAGGTGGAGTACAGTAGAGTACAGTAGAGATAGAGTACAGTGGAGCACAGTAGAGGTAGAGTAGAGTGGAGTACAGTAGAGGTAGAGTACAGTGGAGCACATTAGAGGTAGAGTACAGTGGAGTACAGTAGAGGTAGAGTACAGTGGAGCACAGTAGAGGTAGAGTACATTGGAGTACAGTGGAGCACAGTAGAGGTGGAGTACACTAGAGTACAGTAGAGGTAGAGTACAGTAGAGTACAGTAGAGGTAGAGTACAGTGGATTACAGTAGAGGTAGAGTACAGTGCAGTACAGTAGAGGTAGAGTACAGTGGAGCATAGTAGATGTAGAGTACAGTGGAGTACAGCGGAGCACAGTAGAGGTAGAATAGAATGGAGTGCAGTAGAGGTAGAGTAGTGTGGAGCACAGTATAGGTAGCGCACAGTGGAGTACATTGGAGCACAGTAGAGGTAGAGTACAGTGGAGTACAGTAGAGGTAGAGTACAGTCGAGTACAGTAGAGGTAGAGTACAGTGGAATACAGTGGAGCAAATTAGAGGTGGAGCACAGTAGAGTACAGTAGAGGTAGAGTACAGTGGAGTACAGTAGAGGTAGAGTACAGTGGAGTACAGTAGAGGTAGAGTACAGTTGAGCACAGTAGAGGTAGAGTACAGTGGAGTAGAGTAGAGGCAGAGTACAGTGGAGCAGAGTAGATGTAGAGTAGAGTGGAGTACAGTGGAGCACAGTAGAGGTGGAGTACAGTAGAGTACAGTAGATGTAGAGAACAGTAGAGTACAGTAGAGATAGAGTACAGTGGAGTAGAGTAGAGGTAGAGTACAGTGGAGCACAGTAGAGGTAGAGTACAGTGGAGCACAGCAGAGGTAGAGTACAGTGGATCACAGTAGAGATAGAGTACCGTGGAGTACAGCGGAGCACAGTAGAGGTGGAGTACAGTAGAGTACAGTAGAGATAGAGTACAGTGGAGCACAGTAGAGGTAGAGTAGAGTGGAGTACAGTAGAGGTAGAGTACAGTGGAGCATATTAGAGGTAGAGTACAGTGGAGTACTGTGGAGCACAGTAGAGGTGGAGTACAGTAGAGTATAGTAGAGGTAGACAACAGTAGAGTACAGTAGAGGTAGAGTACAGTGGAGTAGAGTAGAGGTAGAGTACAGTAGAGGTAGAGTACAGTGGAGTAGAGTAGAGGTAGAGTACAGTGGAGCACAGTAGAGGTAGAGTACAGTGGAGCACAGCAGAGGTAGAGTACAGTGGATCACAGTAGAGATAGAGTACAGTGGAGTACAGTGGAGCACAGTAGAGGTGGAGTACAGTAGAGTACAGTAGAGATAGAGTACAGTGGAGCACAGTAGAGGTAGAGTAGAGTGGAGTACAGTAGAGGTAGAGTACAGTGGAGTAAAGTAGAGATAGAGTACAATGGAGCACAGTAGAGATAGACTAGAGTGGAGTACAGTAGAGGTAGAGTACAGTGGAGCACAGTAGAGGTAGAGTAGAGTGGATCACAGTAGAGATAGAGTACAGTGGAGTACAGTGGAGCACAGTAGAGGTGGATTACAGTAGAGTAGAGTAGAGATAGAGTACAGTGGAGCACAGCAGAGGTAGAGTAGAGTGGAGTACAGTAGAGGTAGAGTACATTGGAATAAAGTAGAGATAGAGTACAATGGAGCACAGTAGAGATAGACTAGAGTGGAGTACAGTAGAGGTAGAGTACAGTGGAGCACAGTAGAGGTAGAGTACAGTGGAGTACAGTGGAGCACAGTAGAGGTGGAGTACAGTAGAGTACAGCAGAGGTAGAGAACAGTGGAGCACAGTAGAGGTAGAGTACAGTGGAGCACAGTAGAGGTAGAGTACAGTGGAGCACAGTAGAGGTAGAGTACAGTGGAGTACAGCGGAGCACAGTAGAGGTAGTGTAGAGTGGAGTACAGTAGAGGTAGAGAACAGTAGAGTAGAGGTAGAGTACATTGGAGTAAAGTAGAGATAGAGTACAATGGAGCACAGTAGAGATAGACTAGAGTGGAGTACAGTAGAGGTAGAGTACAGTGGAGCACAGTAGAGGTAGCGCACAGTGGAGTACAGTAGAGGTAGAGTACAGTGGATTACAGTAGAGGTAGAGTACAGTGCAGTACAGTAGAGGTAGAGTACAGTGGAGCATAGTAGATGTAGAGTACAGTGGAGTACAGCGGAGCACAGTAGAGGTAGAATAGAGTGGAGTGCAGTAGATTTAGAGTAGTGTGGAGCACAGTATAGGTAGCGCACAGTGGAGTACAGTGGAGCACAGTAGAGGTAGAGTACAGTGGAGTACAGTAGAGGTAGAGTACAGTCGAGTACAGTAGAGGTAGAGTACAGTGGAATACAGTGGAGCAAATTAGAGGTGGAGCACAGTAGAGTACAGTAGAGGTAGAGTACAGTGGAGTACAGTAGAGGTAGAGTACAGTGGAGTACAGTAGAGGTAGAGTACAGTTGAGCACAGTAGAGGTAGAGTACAGTGGAGTACAGTAGAGGCAGAGTACAGTGGAGCACAGTAGAGGTAGAGTAGAGTGGAGTACAGTGGAGCACAGTAGAGGTGGAGTACAGTAGAGTACAGTAGAGGTAGAGTACAGTGGAGCACAGCAGAGGTAGAGTACAGTGGATCACAGTAGAGATAGAGTACAGTGGAGTACAGCGGAGCACAGTAGAGGTGGAGTACAGTAGAGTACAGTAGAGATAGAGTACAGTGGAGCACAGTAGAGGTAGAGTAGAGTGGAGTACAGTAGAGGTAGAGTACAGTGGAGCACATTAGAGGTAGAGTAGAGTGGAGTACAGTGGAGCACAGTAGAGGTGGAGTACAGTAGAGTACAGTAGAGGTAGAGAACAGTAGAGTACAGTAGAGGTAGAGTACAGTGGAGTACAGTAGAGATAGAGTACAGTGGAGCACAGTAGAGATAGAGTACAGTGGAGTAGATTAGAGGTAGAGTACAGTGGAGCACAGTAGAGGTAGAGTAGAGTGGAGTACAGTAGAGGTAGAGTACAGTGGAAGACAGTAGAGGTAGAGAACAGTAGAGTACAGTAGAGGTAGAGTACAGTGGAGCACAGTAGAGATAGAGTACAGTGGAGTAGAGTAGAGGTAGAGTACAGTGGAGCACAGTAGAGGTAGAGTACAGTGGAGCACAGCAGAGGTAGAGTACAGTGGATCACAGTAGAGATAGAGTACAGTGGAGTACAGCGGAGCACAGTAGAGGTTGAGTACAGTAGAGTACAGTAGAGATAGAGTACAGTGGAGCACAGTAGAGGTAGAGTAGAGTGGAGTACAGTAGAGGTAGAGTACATTGGAGCACATTAGAGGTAGAGTAGAGTGGAGTACAGTGGAGTACAGTAGAGGTGGAGTACAGTAGAGTACAGTAGAGGTAGAGAACAGTAGAGTACAGTAGAGGTAGAGTACAGTGGAGTACAGTGAAGCACAGTAGAGGTAGAGTTCGTTGGAGTACAGTAGAGGTAGAGTACAGTAGAGTACAGTAGAGGTAGAGTACAGTGGAGCAGAGTAGAGGTAGAGTACAGTGGAGTACAGTAGAGGTAGAGTACAGTGGAGTACAGTGAAGCACAGTAGAGGTAGAGTTCGTTGGAGTACAGTAGAGGTAGAGTACAGTAGAGTACAGTAGAGGTAGAGTACAGTGGAGCACAGTAGAGGTAGAGTAGAGTGGAGTACAGTGGAGCACAGTAGAGGTGGAGTAGAGTGGAGTACAGTAGAGGTAGAGTACAGTGGAGCACAGTAGAGGTAGAGTACAGTGGAGTACAGTAGAGGTAGAGTACAGTGGAGCACAGTAGAGGTAGAGTACAGTGGAGTACAGTGAAGCACAGTAGAGGTGGAGTACAGTAGAGTACAGTAGAGGTAGAGAACAGTAGAGTAGAGGTAGAATACATTGGAGTAAAGTAGAGATAGAGTACAATGGAGCACAGTATAGATAGACTAGAGTGGAGTACAGTAGAGGTAGAGTACAGTGGAGCACAGTAGAGGTAGAGTACAGTGGAGTACAGTGGAGCACAGTAGAGGTGGAGTACAGTAGAGTACAGTAGAGGTAGAGAACAGTGGAGCACAGTAGAGGTAGAGTACAGTGGAGCACAGTAGAGGTAGAGTACAGTGGAGTACAGCGGAGCACAGTAGAGGTAGTGTAGTGTGGAGTACAGTAGAGGTAGAGAACAGTAGAGTAGAGGTAGAGTACATTGGAGTAAAGTAGAGATAGAGTACAATGGAGCACAGTAGAGATAGACTAGAGTGGAGTACAGTAGAGGTAGAGTACAGTGGATTACAGTAGAGGTAGAGTACAGTGCAGTACAGTAGAGGTAGAGTACAGTGGAGCATAGTAGATGTAGAGTACAGTGGAGTACAGCGGAGCACAGTAGAGGTAGAATAGAGTGGAGTACAGTAGAGGTAGAGTAGTGTGGAGCACAGTATAGGTAGCGCACAGTGGAGTACATTGGAGCACAATAGAGGTAGAGTAGAGTGGAGTACAGTAGAGGTAGTGTACAGTGGAGTACAGTAGAGGTAGAGTACAGTGGAATACAGTGGAGCAAATTAGAGGTGGAGCACAGTAGAGTACAGTAGAGGTAGAGTACAGTGGAGTACAGTAGAGGTAGAGTACAATGGAGTACAGTAGAGGTAGAGTACAGTGGAATACAGTGGAGCAAATTAGAGGTGGAGCACAGTAGAGTACAGTAGAGGTAGAGTACAGTGGAGTACAGTAGAGGTAGAGTACAGTGGAGCACAGTAGAGGTAGAGTAGAGTGGAGTACAGTGGAGCACAGTAGAGGTGGAGTACAGTAGAGTACAGTAGAGGTAGAGAACAGTAGAGTACAGTAGAGGTAAAGTACAGTGGAGTACAGTAGAGATAGAGTACAGTGGAGCACAGTAGAGATAGAGTACAGTGGAGTAGAGTAGAGGTAGAGTGCAGTGGAGCACAGTAGAGGTAGAGTACAGTGGAGCACAGCAGAGGTAGAGTACAGTGGATCACAGTAGAGATAGAGTACAGTGGAGTACAGCGGAGCACAGTAGAGGTGGAGTACAGTAGAGTACAGTAGAGATAGACTACAGTGGAGCACAGTAGAGGTAGAGTAGAGTGGAGAACAGTAGAGGTAGAGTACAGTGGAGCACATTAGAGGTAGAGTACAGTGGAGTACAGTGGAACACAGTAGAGGTGGAGTACAGTAGAGTAGAGTAGAGGTAGAGAACAGTAGAGTACAGTAGAGGTAGAGTACAGTGGAGTAGAGTAGAGGTAGAGTACAGTGGAGCAGAGTAGAGGTAGAGTACAGTGGAGCACAGCAGAGGTAGAGTACAGTGGATCACAGTAGAGATAGAGTACAGTGGAGTACAGTGGAGCACAGTAGAGGTGGAGTACAGTAGAGTACAGTAGAGATAGAGTACAGTGGAGCACAGTAGAGGTAGAGTAGAGTGGAGTACAGTAGAGGTAGAGTACAGTGGAGTAAAGTAGAGATAGAGTACAATAGAGCACAGTAGAGATAGACTAGAGTGGAGTACAGTAGAGGTAGAGTACAGTGGAGCACAGTAGAGGTAGAGTACAGTGGATCACAGTAGAGATAGAGTACAGTGGAGTACAGTGGAGCACTGTAGAGGTGGAGTACAGTAGAGTACAGTAGAGATAGAGTACAGTGGAGCACAGCAGAGGTAGAGTAGAGTGGAGTACAGTAGAGGTAGAGTACATTGGAGTAAAGTAGAGATAGAGTACAATGGAGCACAGTAGAGATAGACTAGAGTGGAGTACAGTAGAGGTAGAGTACAGTGGAGCACAGTAGAGGTAGAGTACAGTGGAGTACAGTGGAGCACAGTAGAGGTGGAGTACAGTAGAGTACAGCAGAGGTAGAGAACAGTGGAGCACAGTAGAGGTAGAGTACAGTGGAGTACAGTAGAGGTAGAGTACAGTGGAGCACATTAGAGGTAGAGTAGAGTGGAGTACAGTGGAGCACAGTAGAGGTGGAGTACAGTAAAGTACAGTAGAGGTAGAGAACAGTAGAGTACAGTAGAGGTAGAGTACAGTGGAGTACAGTAGAGATAGAGTACAGTGGAGCACAGTAGAGATAGAGTACAGTGGAGTAGATTAGAGGTAGAGTACAGTGGAGCACAGTAGAGGTAGAGTAGAGTGGAGTACAGTAGAGGTAGAGTACAGTGGAGCACATAAGAGGTAGAGTACAGTGGAGTACAGTAGAGGTAGAGTACAGTGGAGCAGAGTAGAGGTAGAGTACAGTGGAGTACAGTAGAGGTAGAGTACAGTGGAGTACAGTGAAGCACAGTAGAGGTAGAGTTCGTTGGAGTACAGTAGAGGTAGAGTACAGTAGAGTACAGTAGAGGTAGAGTACAGTGGAGCACAGTAGAGGTAGAGTAGAGTGGAGTACAGTGGAGCACAGTAGAGGTGGAGTAGAGTGGAGTACAGTAGAGGTAGAGTACAGTGGAGTACAGTAGAGGTAGAGTACAGTGGAGTACAGTAGAGGTAGAGTACAGTGGAGCACAGTAGAGGTAGAGTACAGTGGAGTACAGTGAAGCACAGTAGAGGTGGAGTACAGTAGAGTACAGTAGAGGTAGAGAACAGTAGAGTAGAGGTAGAATACATTGGAGTAAAGTAGAGATAGAGTACAATGGAGCACAGTATAGATAGACTAGAGTGGAGTACAGTAGAGGTAGAGTACAGTGGAGCACAGTAGAGGTAGAGTACAGTGGAGTACAGTGGAGCACAGTAGAGGTGGAGTACAGTAGAGTACAGTAGAGGTAGAGAACAGTGGAGCACAGTAGATGTAGAGTACAGTGGAGCACAGTAGAGGTAGAGTACAGTGGAGTACAGCGGAGCACAGTAGAGGTAGTGTAGAGTGGAGTACAGTAGAGGTAGAGAACAGTAGAGTAGAGGTAGAGTACATTGGAGTAAAGTAGAGATAGAGTACAATGGAGCACAGTAGAGATAGACTAGAGTGGAGTACAGTAGAGGTAGAGTACAGTGGATTACAGTAGAGGTAGAGTACAGTGCAGTACAGTAGAGGTAGAGTACAGTGGAGCATAGTAGATGTAGAGTACAGTGGAGTACAGCGGAGCACAGTAGAGGTAGAATAGAGTGGAGTACAGTAGAGGTAGAGTAGTGTGGAGCACAGTATAGGTAGCGCACAGTGGAGTACATTGGAGCACAGTAGAGGTAGAGTAGAGTGGAGTACAGTAGAGGTAGAGTACAGTGGAGTACAGTAGAGGTAGAGTACAGTGGAATACAGTGGAGCAAATAAGAGGTGGAGCACAGTAGAGTACAGTAGAGGTAGAGTACAGTGGAGTACAGTAGAGGTAGAGTACAGTGGAGTACAGTAGAGGTAGAGTACAGTGGAATACAGTGGAGCAAATTAGAGGTGGAGCACAGTAGAGTACAGTAGAGGTAGAGTACATTGGAGTACAGTAGAGGTAGAGTACAGTGGAGCACAGTAGAGGTAGAGTAGAGTGGAGTACAGTGGAGCACAGTAGAGGTGGAGTACAGTAGAGTACAGTAGAGGTAGAGAACAGTAGAGTACAGTAGAGGTAAAGTACAGTGGAGTACAGTAGAGATAGAGTACAGTGGAGCACAGTAGAGATAGAGTACAGTGGAGTAGAGTAGAGGTAGAGTGCAGTGGAGCACAGTAGAGGTAGAGTACAGTGGAGCACAGCAGAGGTAGAGTACAGTGGATCACAGTAGAGATAGAGTACAGTGGAGTACAGCGGAGCACAGTAGAGGTGGAGTACAGTAGAGTAGAGTAGAGATAGACTACAGTGGAGCACAGTAGAGGTAGAGTAGAGTGGAGAACAGTAGAGGTAGAGTACAGTGGAGCACATTAGAGGTAGAGTACAGTGGAGTACAGTGGAACACAGTAGAGGTGGAGTACAGTAGAGTAGAGTAGAGGTAGAGAACAGTAGAGTACAGTAGAGGTAGAGTACAGTGGAGTAGAGTAGAGGTAGAGTACAGTGGAGCAGAGTAGAGGTAGAGTACAGTGGAGCACAGCAGAGGTAGAGTACAGTGGATCACAGTAGAGATAGAGTACAGTGGAGTACAGTGGAGCACAGTAGAGGTGGAGTACAGTAGAGTACAGTAGAGATAGAGTACAGTGGAGCACAGTAGAGGTAGAGTAGAGTGGAGTACAGTAGAGGTAGAGTACAGTGGAGTAAAGTAGAGATAGAGTACAATAGAGCACAGTAGAGATAGACTAGAGTGGAGTACAGTAGAGGTAGAGTACAGTGGAGCACAGTAGAGGTAGAGTACAGTGGATCACAGTAGAGATAGAGTACAGTGGAGTACAGTGGAGCACTGTAGAGGTGGAGTACAGTAGAGTACAGTAGAGATAGAGTACAGTGGAGCACAGCAGAGGTAGAGTAGAGTGGAGTACAGTAGAGGTAGAGTACATTGGAGTAAAGTAGAGATAGAGTACAATGGAGCACAGTAGAGATAGACTAGAGTGGAGTACAGTAGAGGTAGAGTACAGTGGAGCACAGTAGAGGTAGAGTACAGTGGAGTACAGTGGAGCACAGTAGAGGTGGAGTACAGTAGAGTACAGCAGAGGTAGAGAACAGTGGAGCACAGTAGAGGTAGAGTACAGTGGAGCACAGTAGAGGTAGAGTACAGTGGAGCACAGTAGAGGTAGAGTACAGTGGAGTACAGCGGAGCACAGTAGAGCTAGTGTAGAGTGGAGTACAGTAGAGGTAGAGAACAGTAGAGTAGAGGTAGAGTACATTGGAGTAAAGTAGAGATAGAGTACAATGGAGCACAGTAGAGATAGACTAGAGTGGAGTACAGTAGAGGTAGAGTACAGTGGAGCACAGTAGAGGTAGCGCACAGTGGAGTACAGTAGAGGTAGAGTACAGTGGATTACAGTAGAGGTAGAGTACAGTGCAGTACAGTAGAGGTAGAGTACAGTGGAGCATAGTAGATGTAGAGTACAGTGGAGTACAGCGGAGCACAGTAGAGGTAGAATAGAGTGGAGTGCAGTAGAGGTAGAGTAGTGTGGATCACAGTATAGGTAGCACACAGTGGAGTACAGTGGAGCACAGTAGAGGTAGAGTACAGTGGAGTACAGTAGAGGTAGAGTACAGTGTAGTACAGTAGAGGTAGAGTACAGTGGAATACAGTGGAGCAAATTAGAGGTGGAGCACAGTAGAGTACAGTAGAGGTAGAGTACAGTGGAGTACAGTAGAGGTAGAGTACAGTGGAGTACAGTAAAGGTAGAGTACAGTTGAGCACAGTAGAGGTAGAGTACAGTGGAGTACAGTAGAGGCAGAGTACAGTGGAGTACAGTAGAGATAGAGTACAGTGGAGCACAGTAGAGATAGAGTACAGTGGAGTAGAGTAGAGGTAGAGTACAGTGGAGCACAGTAGAGGTAGAGTACAGTGGAGCACAGCAGAGGTAGAGTACAGTGGATCACAGTAGAGATAGAGTACAGTGGAGTACAGCGGAGCACAGTAGAGGTGGATTACAGTAGAGTAGAGTAGAGATAGAGTACAGTGGAGCACAGTAGAGGTAGAGTAGAGTGGAGTAAAGTAGAGGTAGAGTACAGTGGAGCATATTAGAGGTAGAGTACAGTGGAGTACAGTGGAGTACAGTAGAGGTAGAGTACAGTGGAGTACAGAAGAGGTAGAGTACAGTGGAGCACAGTAGAGGTAGAGTAGAGTGGAGTACAGTAGAGGTAGAGTACAGTGGAGCACAGTAGAGTTAGAGTAGAGTGGAGTACAGTAGAGGTAGAGTACAGTGGAGCACAGTAGAGGTAGAGTACAGTGGAGTACAGTAGAGGCAGAGTACAGTGGAGCACAGTAGAGGTAGAGTACAGTGGAGCACAGCAGAGGTAGAGTACAGTGGATCACAGTAGAGATAGAGTACAGTGGAGTACAGTGGAGCACAGTAGAGGTGGAGTACAGTAGAGTACAGTAGAGATAGAGTACAGTGGAGCACAGTAGAGGTAGAGTAGAGTGGAGTACAGTAGAGGTAGAGTACAGTGGAGCACAGTAGAGGTAGAGTACAGTGGATCACAGTAGAGATAGAGTACAGTAGAGTACAGTGGAGCACAGTAGAGGTGGAGTACAGTAGAGTACAGTAGAGATAGAGTACAGTGGAGCACAGTAGAGGTAGAGTAGAGTGGAGTACAGTAGAGGTAGAGTACATTGGAGTAAAGTAGAGATAGAGTACAATGGAACACAGTAGAGATAGACTAGAGTGGAGTACAGTAGAGGTAGAGTACAGTGGAGCACAGTAGAGGTAGAGTACAGTGGAATACAGTGGAGCACAGTAGAGGTGGAGTACAGTAGAGCACAGTAGAGGTAGAGTACAGTGGAGCACAGTAGAGGTAGAGTAGAGTGGAGTACAGTAGAGGTAGAGTACAGTGGAGCACATTAGAGGTAGAGTACAGTGGAGTACAGTAGAGGTAGAGTACAGTGGAGCACAGTAGAGGTAGAGTACAGTGGAGTACAGTGGAGCACAGTAGAGGTGGAGTACACTAGAGTACAGTAGAGGTAGAGTACAGTAGAGTACAGTAGAGGTAGAGTACAGTGGATTACAGTAGAGGTAGAGTACAGTGCAGTACAGTAGAGGTAGAGTACAGTGGAGCATAGTAGATGTAGAGTACAGTGGAGTACAGCGGAGCACAGTAGAGGTAGAATAGAGTGGAGTGCAGTAGAGGTAGAGTAGTGTGGAGCACAGTATAGGTAGCGCACAGTGGAGTACATTGGAGCACAGTAGAGGTAGAGTACAGTGGAGTACAGTAGAGGTAGAGTACAGTCGAGTACAGTAGAGGTAGAGTACAGTGGAATACAGTGGAGCAAATTAGAGGTGGAGCACAGTAGAGTACAGTAGAGGTAGAGTACAGTGGAGTACAGTAGAGGTAGAGTACAGTGGAGTACAGTAGAGGTAGAGTACAGTTGAGCACAGTAGAGGTAGAGTACAGTGGAGTACAGTAGAGGCAGAGTACAGTGGAGCAGAGTAGAGGTAGAGTAGAGTGGAGTACAGTGGAGCACAGTAGAGGTGGAGTACAGTAGAGTACAGTAGAGGTAGAGAACAGTAGAGTACAGTAGAGGTAGAGTACAGTGGAGCACAGTAGAGATAGAGTACAGTGGAGTAGAGTAGAGGTAGAGTACAGTGGAGCACAGTAGAGGTAGAGTACAGTGGAGCACAGCAGAGGTAGAGTACAGTGGATCACAGTAGAGATAGAGTACAGTGGAGTACAGCGGAGCACAGTAGAGGTGGAGTACAGTAGAGTACAGTAGAGATAGAGTACAGTGGAGCACAGTAGAGGTAGAGTAGAGTGGAGTACAGTAGAGGTAGAGTACAGTGGAGCATATTAGAGGTAGAGTACAGTGGAGTACTGTGGAGCACAGTAGAGGTGGAGTACAGTAGAGTATAGTAGAGGTAGACAACAGTAGAGTACAGTAGAGGTAGAGTACAGTGGAGTAGAGTAGAGGTAGAGTACAGTAGAGGTAGAGTACAGTGGAGTAGAGTAGAGGTAGAGTACAGTGGAGCACAGTAGAGGTAGAGTACAGTGGAGCACAGCAGAGGTAGAGTACAGTGGATCACAGTAGAGATAGAGTACAGTGGAGTACAGTGGAGCACAGTAGAGGTGGAGTACAGTAGAGTACAGTAGAGATAGAGTACAGTGGAGCACAGTAGAGGTAGAGTAGAGTGGAGTACAGTAGAGGTAGAGTACAGTGGAGTAAAGTAGAGATAGAGTACAATGGAGCACAGTAGAGATAGACTAGAGTGGAGTACAGTAGAGGTAGAGTACAGTGGAGCACAGTAGAGGTAGAGTAGAGTGGATCACAGTAGAGATAGAGTACAGTGGAGTACAGTGGAGCACAGTAGAGGTGGATTACAGTAGAGTAGAGTAGAGATAGAGTACAGTGGAGCACAGCAGAGGTAGAGTAGAGTGGAGTACAGTAGAGGTAGAGTACATTGGAATAAAGTAGAGATAGAGTACAATGGAGCACAGTAGAGATAGACTAGAGTGGAGTACAGTAGAGGTAGAGTACAGTGGAGCACAGTAGAGGTAGAGTACAGTGGAGTACAGTGGAGCACAGTAGAGGTGGAGTACAGTAGAGTACAGCAGAGGTAGAGAACAGTGGAGCACAGTAGAGGTAGAGTACAGTGGAGCACAGTAGAGGTAGAGTACAGTGGAGCACAGTAGAGGTAGAGTACAGTGGAGTACAGCGGAGCACAGTAGAGGTAGTGTAGAGTGGAGTACAGTAGAGGTAGAGAACAGTAGAGTAGAGGTAGAGTACATTGGAGTAAAGTAGAGATAGAGTACAATGGAGCACAGTAGAGATAGACTAGAGTGGAGTACAGTAGAGGTAGAGTACAGTGGAGCACAGTAGAGGTAGCGCACAGTGGAGTACAGTAGAGGTAGAGTACAGTGGATTACAGTAGAGGTAGAGTACAGTGCAGTACAGTAGAGGTAGAGTACAGTGGAGCATAGTAGATGTAGAGTACAGTGGAGTACAGCGGAGCACAGTAGAGGTAGAATAGAGTGGAGTGCAGTAGAGGTAGAGTAGTGTGGAGCACAGTATAGGTAGCGCACAGTGGAGTACAGTGGAGCACAGTAGAGGTAGAGTACAGTGGAGTACAGTAGAGGTAGAGTACAGTCGAGTACAGTAGAGGTAGAGTACAGTGGAATACAGTGGAGCAAATTAGAGGTGGAGCACAGTAGAGTACAGTAGAGGTAGAGTACAGTGGAGTACAGTAGAGGTAGAGTACAGTGGAGTACAGTAGAGGTAGAGTACAGTTGAGCACAGTAGAGGTAGAGTACAGTGGAGTACAGTAGAGGCAGAGTACAGTGGAGCACAGTAGAGGTAGAGTAGAGTGGAGTACAGTGGAGCACAGTAGAGGTGGAGTACAGTAGAGTACAGTAGAGGTAGAGTACAGTGGAGCACAGCAGAGGTAGAGTACAGTGGATCACAGTAGAGATAGAGTACAGTGGAGTACAGCGGAGCACAGTAGAGGTGGAGTACAGTAGAGTACAGTAGAGATAGAGTACAGTGGAGCACAGTAGAGGTAGAGTAGAGTGGAGTACAGTAGAGGTAGAGTACAGTGGAGCACATTAGAGGTAGAGTAGAGTGGAGTACAGTGGAGCACAGTAGAGGTGGAGTACAGTAGAGTACAGTAGAGGTAGAGAACAGTAGAGTACAGTAGAGGTAGAGTACAGTGGAGTACAGTAGAGATAGAGTACAGTGGAGCACAGTAGAGATAGAGTACAGTGGAGTAGATTAGAGGTAGAGTACAGTGGATCACAGTAGAGGTAGAGTAGAGTGGAGTACAGTAGAGGTAGAGTACAGTGGAAGACAGTAGAGGTAGAGAACAGTAGAGTACAGTAGAGGTAGAGTACAGTGGAGCACAGTAGAGATAGAGTACAGTGGAGTAGAGTAGAGGTAGAGTACAGTGGAGCACAGTAGAGGTAGAGTACAGTGGAGCACAGCAGAGGTAGAGTACAGTGGATCACAGTAGAGATAGAGTACAGTGGAGTACAGCGGAGCACAGTAGAGGTGGAGTACAGTAGAGTACAGTAGAGATAGAGTACAGTGGAGCACAGTAGAGGTAGAGTAGAGTGGAGTACAGTAGAGGTAGAGTACATTGGAGCACATTAGAGGTAGAGTAGAGTGGAGTACAGTGGAGTACAGTAGAGGTGGAGTACAGTAGAGTACAGTAGAGGTAGAGAACAGTAGAGTACAGTAGAGGTAGAGTACAGTGGAGTACAGTAGAGATAGAGTACAGTGGAGCACAGTAGAGATAGAGTACAGTGGAGTAGATTAGAGGTAGAGTACAGTGGAGCACAGTAGAGGTAGAGTAGAGTGGAGTACAGTAGAGGTAGAGTACAGTGGAGCACATAAGAGGTAGAGTACAGTGGAGTACAGTAGAGGTAGAGTACAGTGGAGCAGAGTAGAGGTAGAGTACAGTGGAGTACAGTAGAGGTAGAGTACAGTGGAGTACAGTGAAGCACAGTAGAGGTAGAGTTCGTTGGAGTACAGTAGAGGTAGAGTACAGTAGAGTACAGTAGAGGTAGAGTACAGTGGAGCACAGTAGAGGTAGAGTAGAGTGGAGTACAGTGGAGCAAAGTAGAGGTGGAGTAGAGTGGAGTACAGTAGAGGTAGAGTACAGTGGAGCACAGTAGAGGTAGAGTACAGTGGAGTACAGTAGAGGTAGAGTACAGTGGAGCACAGTAGAGGTAGAGTACAGTGGAGTACAGTGAAGCACAGTAGAGGTGGAGTACAGTAGAGTACAGTAGAGGTAGAGAACAGTAGAGTAGAGGTAGAATACATTGGAGTAAAGTAGAGATAGAGTACAATGGAGCACAGTATAGATAGACTAGAGTGGAGTACAGTAGAGGTAGAATACAGTGGAGCACAGTAGAGGTAGAGTACAGTGGAGTACAGTGGAGCACAGTAGAGGTGGAGTACAGTAGAGTACAGTAGAGGTAGAGAACAGTGGAGCACAGTAGAGGTAGAGTACAGTGGAGCACAGTAGAGGTAGAGTACAGTGGAGTACAGCGGAGCACAGTAGAGGTAGTGTAGAGTGGAGTACAGTAGAGGTAGAGAACAGTAGAGTAGAGGTAGAGTACATTGGAGTAAAGTAGAGATAGAGTACAATGGAGCACAGTAGAGATAGACTAGAGTGGAGTACAGTAGAGGTAGAGTACAGTGGATTACAGTAGAGGTAGAGTACAGTGCAGTACAGTAGAGGTAGAGTACAGTGGAGCATAGTAGATGTAGAGTACAGTGGAGTACAGCGGAGCACAGTAGAGGTAGAATAGAGTGGAGTACAGTAGAGGTAGAGTAGTGTGGAGCACAGTATAGGTAGCGCACAGTGGAGTACATTGGAGCACAGTAGAGGTAGAGTAGAGTGGAGTACAGTAGAGGTAGAGTACAGTGGAGTACAGTAGAGGTAGAGTACAGTGGAATACAGTGGAGCAAATTAGAGGTGGAGCACAGTAGAGTACAGTAGAGGTAGAGTACAGTGGAGTACAGTAGAGGTAGAGTACAGTGGAGTACAGTTGAGGTAGAGTACAGTGGAATACAGTGGAGCAAATTAGAGGTGGAGCACAGTAGAGTACAGTAGAGGTAGAGTACAGTGGAGTACAGTAGAGGTAGAGTACAGTGGAGCACAGTAGAGGTAGAGTAGAGTGGAGTACAGTGGAGCACAGTAGAGGTGGAGTACAGTAGAGTACAGTAGAGGTAGAGAACAGTAGAGTACAGTAGAGGTAAAGTACAGTGGAGTACAGTAGAGATAGAGTACAGTGGAGCACAGTAGAGATAGAGTACAGTGGAGTAGAGTAGAGGTAGAGTGCAGTGGAGCACAGTAGAGGTAGAGTACAGTGGAGCACAGCAGAGGTAGAGTACAGTGGATCACAGTAGAGATAGAGTACAGTGGAGTACAGCGGAGCACAGTAGAGGTGGAGTACAGTAGAGTACAGTAGAGATAGACTACAGTGGAGCACAGTAGAGGTAGAGTAGAGTGGAGAACAGTAGAGGTAGAGTACAGTGGAGCACATTAGAGGTAGAGTACAGTGGAGTACAGTGGAACACAGTAGAGGTGGAGTACAGTAGAGTAGAGTAGAGGTAGAGAACAGTAGAGTACAGTAGAGGTAGAGTACAGTGGAGTAGAGTAGAGGTAGAGTACAGTGGAGCAGAGTAGAGGTAGAGTACAGTGGAGCACAGCAGAGGTAGAGTACAGTGGATCACAGTAGAGATAGAGTACAGTGGAGTACAGTGGAGCACAGTAGAGGTGGAGTACAGTAGAGTACAGTAGAGATAGAGTACAGTGGAGCACAGTAGAGGTAGAGTAGAGTGGAGTACAGTAGAGGTAGAGTACAGTGGAGTAAAGTAGAGATAGAGTACAATAGAGCACAGTAGAGATAGACTAGAGTGGAGTACAGTAGAGGTAGAGTACAGTGGAGCAGAGTAGAGGTAGAGTACAGTGGATCACAGTAGAGATAGAGTACAGTGGAGTACAGTGGAGCACTGTAGAGGTGGAGTACAGTAGAGTACAGTAGAGATAGAGTACAGTGGAGCACAGCAGAGGTAGAGTAGAGTGGAGTACAGTAGAGGTAGAGTACATTGGAGTAAAGTAGAGATAGAGTACAATGGAGCACAGTAGAGATAGACTAGAGTGGAGTACAGTAGAGGTAGAGTACAGTGGAGCACAGTAGAGGTAGAGTACAGTGGAGTACAGTGGAGCACAGTAGAGGTGGAGTACAGTAGAGTACAGCAGAGGTAGAGAACAGTGGAGCACAGTAGAGGTAGAGTACAGTGGAGTACAGTAGAGGTAGAGTACAGTGGAGCACATTAGAGGTAGAGTAGAGTGGAGTACAGTGGAGCACAGTAGAGGTGGAGTACAGTAGAGTACAGTAGAGGTAGAGAACAGTAGAGTACAGTAGAGGTAGAGTACAGTGGAGTACAGTAGAGATAGAGTACAGTGGAGCACAGTAGAGATAGAGTACAGTGGAGTAGATTAGAGGTAGAGTACAGTGGAGCACAGTAGAGGTAGAGTAGAGTGGAGTACAGTAGAGGTAGAGTACAGTGGAGCACATAAGAGGTAGAGTACAGTGGAGTACAGTAGAGGTAGAGTACAGTGGAGCAGAGTAGAGGTAGAGTACAGTGGAGTACAGTAGAGGTAGAGTACAGTGGAGTACAGTGAAGCACAGTAGAGGTAGAGTTCGTTGGAGTACAGTAGAGGTAGAGTACAGTAGAGTACAGTAGAGGTAGAGTACAGTGGAGCACAGTAGAGGTAGAGTAGAGTGGAGTACAGTGGAGCACAGTAGAGGTGGAGTAGAGTGGAGTACAGTAGAGGTAGAGTACAGTGGAGCACAGTAGAGGTAGAGTACAGTGGAGTACAGTAGAGGTAGAGTACAGTGGAGCACAGTAGAGGTAGAGTACAGTGGAGTACAGTGAAGCACAGTAGAGGTGGAGTACAGTAGAGTACAGTAGAGATAGAGTACAGTGGAGCACAGTAGAGGTAGAGTAGAGTGGAGTACAGTAGAGGTAGAGTACAGTGGAGTAAAGTAGAGATAGAGTACAATAGAGCACAGTAGAGATAGACTAGAGTGGAGTACAGTAGAGGTAGAGTACAGTGGAGCACAGTAGAGGTAGAGTACAGTGGATCACAGTAGAGATAGAGTACAGTGGAGTACAGTGGAGCACTGTAGAGGTGGAGTACAGTAGAGTACAGTAGAGATAGAGTACAGTGGAGCACAGCAGAGGTAGAGTAGAGTGGAGTACAGTAGAGGTAGAGTACATTGGAGTAAAGTAGAGATAGAGTACAATGGAGCACAGTAGAGATAGACTAGAGTGGAGTACAGTAGAGGTAGAGTACAGTGGAGCACAGTAGAGGTAGAGTACAGTGGAGTACAGTGGAGCACAGTAGAGGTGGAGTACAGTAGAGTACAGCAGAGGTAGAGAACAGTGGAGCACAGTAGAGGTAGAGTACAGTGGAGTACAGTAGAGGTAGAGTACAGTGGAGCACATTAGAGGTAGAGTAGAGTGGAGTACAGTGGAGCACAGTAGAGGTGGAGTACAGTAGAGTACAGTAGAGGTAGAGAACAGTAGAGTACAGTAGAGGTAGAGTACAGTGGAGTACAGTAGAGATAGAGTACAGTGGAGCACAGTAGAGATAGAGTTTAGTGGAGTAGATTAGAGGTAGAGTACAGTGGAGCACAGTAGAGGTAGAGTAGAGTGGAGTACAGTAGAGGTAGAGTACAGTGGAGCACATAAGAGGTAGAGTACAGTGGAGTACAGTAGAGGTAGAGTACAGTGGAGCAGAGTAGAGGTAGAGTACAGTGGAGTACAGTAGAGGTAGAGTACAGTGGAGTACAGTGAAGCACAGTAGAGGTAGAGTTCGTTGGACTACAGTAGAGGTAGAGTACAGTAGAGTACAGTAGAGGTAGAGTACAGTGGAGCACAGTAGAGGTAGAGTAGAGTGGAGTACAGTGGAGCACAGTAGAGGTGGAGTAGAGTGGAGTACAGTAGAGGTAGAGTACAGTGGAGCACAGTAGAGGTAGAGTACAGTGGAGTACAGTAGAGGTAGAGTACAGTGGAGCACAGTAGAGGTAGAGTACAGTGGAGTACAGTGAAGCACAGTAGAGGTGGAGTACAGTAGAGTACAGTAGAGGTAGAGAACAGTAGAGTAGAGGTAGAATACATTGGAGTAAAGTAGAGATAGAGTACAATGGAGCACAGTATAGATAGACTAGAGTGGAGTACAGTAGAGGTAGAGTACAGTGGAGCACAGTAGAGGTAGAGTACAGTGGAGTACAGTGGAGCACAGTAGAGGTGGAGTACAGTAGAGTACAGTAGAGGTAGAGAACAGTGGAGCACAGTAGAGGTAGAGTACAGTGGAGCACAGTAGAGGTAGAGTACAGTGGAGTACAGCGGAGCACAGTAGAGGTAGTGTAGAGTGGAGTACAGTAGAGGTAGAGAACAGTAGAGTAGAGGTAGAGTACATTGGAGTAAAGTAGAGATAGAGTACAATGGAGCACAGTAGAGATAGACTAGAGTGGAGTACAGTAGAAATAGAGTACAGTGGATTACAGTAGAGGTAGAGTACAGTGCAGTACAGTAGAGGTAGAGTACAGTGGAGCATAGTAGATGTAGAGTACAGTGGAGTACAGCGGAGCACAGTAGAGGTAGAATAGAGTGGAGTACAGTAGAGGTAGAGTAGTGTGGAGCACAGTATAGGTAGCGCACAGTGGAGTACATTGGAGCACAGTAGAGGTAGAGTAGAGTGGAGTACAGTAGAGGTAGAGTACAGTGGAGTACAGTAGAGGTAGAGTACAGTGGAATACAGTGGAGCAAATTAGAGGTGGAGCACAGTAGAGTACAGTAGAGGTAGAGTACAGTGGAGTACAGTAGAGGTAGAGTACAGTGGAGTACAGTAGAGGTAGAGTACAGTGGAATACAGTGGAGCAAATTAGAGGTGGAGCACAGTAGAGTACAGTAGAGGTAGAGTACAGTGGAGTACAGTAGAGGTAGAGTACAGTGGAGCACAGTAGAGGTAGAGTAGAGTGGAGTACAGTGGAGCACAGTAGAGGTGGAGTACAGTAGAGTACAGTAGAGGTAGAGAACAGTAGAGTACAGTAGAGGTAAAGTACAGTGGAGTACAGTAGAGATAGAGTACAGTGGAGCACAGTAGAGATAGAGTACAGTGGAGTAGAGTAGAGGTAGAGTGCAGTGGAGCACAGTAGAGGTAGAGTACAGTGGAGCACAGCAGAGGTAGAGTACAGTGGATCACAGTAGAGATAGAGTACAGTGGAGTACAGCGGAGCACAGTAGAGGTGGAGTACAGTAGAGTACAGTAGAGATAGACTACAGTGGAGCACAGTAGAGGTAGAGTAGAGTGGAGAACAGTAGAGGTAGAGTACAGTGGAGCACATTAGAGGTAGAGTACAGTGGAGTACAGTGGAACACAGTAGAGGTGGAGTACAGTAGAGTAGAGTAGAGGTAGAGAACAGTAGAGTACAGTAGAGGTAGAGTACAGTGGAGTAGAGTAGAGGTAGAGTACAGTGGAGCAGAGTAGAGGTAGAGTACAGTGGAGCACAGCAGAGGTAGAGTACAGTGGATCAAAGTAGAGATAGAGTACAGTGGAGTACAGTGGTGCACAGTAGAGGTGGAGTACAGTAGAGTACAGTAGAGATAGAGTACAGTGGAGCACAGTAGAGGTAGAGTAGAGTGGAGTACAGTAGAGGTAGAGTACAGTGGAGTAAAGTAGAGATAGAGTACAATAGAGCACAGTAGAGATAGACTAGAGTGGAGTACAGTAGAGGTAGAGTACAGTGGAGCACAGTAGAGGTAGAGTACAGTGGATCACAGTAGAGATAGAGTACAGTGGAGTACAGTGGAGCACTGTAGAGGTGGAGTACAGTAGAGTACAGTAGAGATAGAGTACAGTGGAGCACAGCAGAGGTAGAGTAGAGTGGAGTACAGTAGAGGTAGAGTACATTGGAGTAAAGTAGAGATAGAGTACAATGGAGCACAGTAGAGATAGACTAGAGTGGAGTACAGTAGAGGTAGAGTACAGTGGAGCACAGTAGAGGTAGAGTACAGTGGAGTACAGTGGAGCACAGTAGAGGTGGAGTACAGTAGAGTACAGCAGAGGTAGAGAACAGTGGAGCACAGTAGAGGTAGAGTACAGTTGAGCACAGTAGAGGTAGAGTACAGTGGAGCACAGTAGAGATAGAGTACAGTGGAGTACAGCGGAGCACAGTAGAGGTGGAGTACAGTAGAGTACAGTAGAGATAGAGTACAGTGGAGCACAGTAGAGGTAGAGTAGAGTGGAGTACAGTAGAGGTAGAGTACAGTGGAGCACATTAGAGGTAGAGTACAGTGGAGTACAGTGGAGCACAGTAGAGGTGGAGTACAGTAGAGTACAGTAGAGGTAGAGAACAGTAGAGTACAGTAGAGGTAGAGTACAGTGGAGTAGAGTAGAGGTAGAGTACAGTAGAGGTAGAGAACAGTGGAGCACAGTAGAGGTAGAGTACAGTGGAGCACAGTAGAGGTAGAGTACCGTGGAGCACAGAAGAGGTAGAGTACAGTGGAGTACAGTAGAGACAGAGTACAGTGGAGCACAGTAGAGGTAGAGTACAGTGGAGCAAAGTAGAGGTAGAGAACAGTGGAGCACAGTAGAGGTAGAGTACAGTGGAGTACAGTAGAGGTAGAGTACAGTGGAGCAGGGTAGAGGTAGCGTACCGTGGAGTACAGTAGAGGTAGAGTACAGTGGAGTACAGAAGAGGTAGAGTACAGTGGAGCACAGTGAGGTAGCGTACAGTGGAGCACAGTAGAGTTAGAGTAGAGTGGAGTACAGTAGAGGTAGAGTACAGTGGAGCACAGTAGAGGTAGAGTACAGTGGAGTACAGTAGAGGTAGAGTACAGTGGAGCACAGTAGAGGTAGAGTACAGTGGAGCACAGAAGAGGTAGAGTACAGTGGAGCACAGTAGAGGTAGCGTACAGTGGAGCAAATTAGAGGTGGAGCACAGTAGAGTACAGTAGAGGTAGAGTACAGTGGAGTACAGTAGAGGTAGAGTACAGTGGAGTACAGTAGAGGTAGAGTACAGTTGAGCACAGTAGAGGTAGAGTACAGTGGAGTACAGTAGAGGCAGAGTACAGTGGAGCACAGTAGAGGTAGAGTAGAGTGGAGTACAGTGGAGCACAGTAGAGGTGGAGTACAGTAGAGTACAGTAGAGGTAGAGAACAGTAGAGTACAGTAGAGGTAGAGTACAGTGGAGCACAGTAGAGATAGAGTACAGTGGAGTAGAGTAGAGGTAGAGTACAGTGGAGCACAGTAGAGGTAGAGTACAGTGGAGCACAACAGAGGTAGAGTACAGTGGATCACAGTAGAGATAGAGTACAGTGGAGTACAGCGGAGCACAGTAGAGGTGGAGTACAGTAGAGTACAGTAGAGATAGAGTACAGTGGAGCACAGTAGAGGTAGAGTAGAGTGGAGTACAGTAGAGGTAGAGTACAGTGGAGCACATTAGAGGTAGAGTACAGTGGAGTACAGTGGAGCACAGTAGAGGTGGAGTACAGTAGAGTACAGTAGAGGTAGAGAACAGTAGAGTACAGTAGAGGTAGAGTACAGTGGAGTAGAGTAGAGGTAGAGTACAGTAGAGGTAGAGTACAGTGGAGTAGAGTAGAGGTAGAGTACAGTGGAGCACAGTAGAGGTAGAGTACAGTGGAGAACAGCAGAGGTAGAGTACAATGGATCACAGTAGAGATAGAGTACAGTGGAGTACAGTGGAGCACAGTAGAGGTGGAGTACAGTAGAGTACAGTAGAGATAGAGAACAGTGGAGCACAGTAGAGGTAGAGTACAGTGGAGTACAGTAGAGGTAGAGTACAGTGGAGCAGGGTAGAGGTAGCGTACCGTGGAGTACAGTAGAGGTAGAGTACAGTGGAGTACAGAAGAGGTAGAGTACAGTGGAGCACAGTAGAGGTAGCGTACAGTGGAGCACAGTAGAGTTAGAGTAGAGTGGAGTACAGTAGAGGTAGAGTACAGTGGAGCACAGTAGAGGTAGTGTACAGTGGAGTACAGTAGAGGTAAAGTACAGTGGAGCACAGTAGAGGTAGAGTATAGTGGAGTACAGTGAAGCAGAGTAGAGGTGGAGTACAGTAGAGTACAGTAGAGGTAGAGAACAGTAGAGTAGAGGTAGAGTACATTGGAGTAAAGTAGAGATAGAGTACAATGGAGCACAGTAGAGATAGACTAGAGTGGAGTACAGTAGAGGTAGAGTACAGTGGAGCACAGTAGAGGTAGAGTACAGTGGAGTACAGTGGAGCACAGTAGAGGTGGAGTACAGTAGAGTACAGTAGAGGTAGAGAACAGTGGAGCACAGTAGAGGTAGAGTACAGTGGAGCACAGTAGAGGTAGAGTACAGTGGAGCACAGAAGAGGTAGGGTACAGTGGAGTACAGTAGAGACAGAGTACAGTGGAGCACAGTAGAGGTAGAGTACAGTGGAGCACAGTAGAGGTAGAGAACAGTGGAGCACAGTAGAGGTAGAGTACAGTGGAGCAGGGTAGAGTTAGCGTACCGTGGAGTAGAGTAGAGGTAGAGTACAGTGGAGTACAGAAGAGGTAGAGTACAGTGGAGTACAGTGGAGCACAGTAGAGGTGGAGTACAGTAGAGTACAGTAGAGGTAGAGTACAGTGGAGCACAGTAGAGGTAGAGTACAGTGGAGCACAGTAGAGGTAGAGTACAGTGGAGCACAGTAGAGGTAGAGTACAGTGGAGCACAGTAGAGGTAGAGTACAGTGGAGTACAGCGGTGCACAGTAGAGGTGGAGTACAGTAGAGTACAGTAGAGATAGAGACAGTGGAGGACAGTAGAGGTAGAGTATAGTGGAGTACAGTAGAGGTAGAGTACAGTGGAGCACAGTTGAGGTAGAGTACAGTGGAGTACAGTGGAGCACAGTAGAGGTGGAGTACAGTAGAGTACAGTAGAGCTAGAGAACAGTGGAGCACAGTAGTGGTAGAGTACAGTGGAGCAAAGTAGAGGTAGAGTACAGTGGAGCAAAGTAGAGGTAGAGTACAGTGGAGCACAGTAGAGGTAGAGTACAGTGGAGTACAGCGGTGCACAGTAGAGGTGGAGTACAGTAGAGTACAGTAGAGATAGAGACAGTGGAGGACAGTAGAGGTAGAGTAGAGTGGAGTACAGTAGAGGTAGAGTACAGTGGAGCACAGTAGAGGTAGCGTACAGTGGAGTACAGTGGAGCAGAGTAGAGGTAGAGTACAATGGAGCACAGTAGAGGTAGAGTACAGTGGAGTACAGCGGTGCACAGTAGAGGTGGAGTACAGTAGAGTACAGTAGAGATAGAGACAGTGGAGGACAGTAGAGGTAGAGTAGAGTGGAGTACAGTAGAGGTAGAGTACAGTGGAGCACAGTAGAGGTAGAGTACAGTGGAGCACAGTAGAGGTAGAGTACAGTGGAGCACAGTAGAGGTAGAGTACAGTGGAGTACAGCGGTGCACAGTAGAGGTGGAGTACAGTAGAGTACAGTAGAGATAGAGACAGTGGAGGACAGTAGAGGTAGAGTAGAGTGGAGTACAGTAGAGGTAGAGTACAGTGGAGCACAGTAGAGGTAGAGTACAGTGGAGCACAGTAGAGGTAGAGTACAGTGGAGCACAGTAGAGGTAGAGAACAGTGGAGCACAGTAGAGGTAGAGTACAGTGGAGTACAGTAGAGGTAGAGTACAGTGGAGCAGGGTAGAGGTAGCGTACCGTGGAGTACAGTAGAGGTAGAGTACAGTGGAGTACAGAAGAGGTAGAGTACAGTGGAGCACAGTAGAGGTAGCGTACAGTGGAGCACAGTAGAGTTAGAGTAGAGTGGAGTACAGTAGAGGTAGAGTACAGTGGAGCACAGTAGAGGTAGAGTACAGTGGAGTACAGTAGAGGTAGAGTACAGTGGAGCACAGTAGAGGTAGAGTACAGTAGAGCACAGAAGAGGTAGAGTACAGTGGAGTACAGTAGAGACAGAGTACAGTGGAGCACAGTAGAGGTAGAGTACAGTGGAGCACAGTAGAGGTAGAGAACAGTGGAGCACAGTAGAGGTAGAGTACAGTGGAGAACAGTAGAGGTAGAGTACAGTGGAGCAGGGTAGAGGTAGCGTACCGTGGAGTACAGTAGAGGTAGAGTACAGTGGAGTACAGAAGAGGTAGAGTACAGTGGAGCACAGTAGAGGTAGCGTACAGTGGAGCACAGTAGAGTTAGAGTAGAGTGGAGTAAAGTAGAGGTAGAGTACAGTGGAGCACAGTAGAGGTAGTGTACAGTGGAGTACAGTAGAGGTAGAGTACAGTGGAGCACAGTAGAGGTAGAGTATAGTGGAGTACAGTGAAGCACAGTAGAGGTGGAGTACAGTAGAGTACAGTAGAGGTAGAGAACAGTAGAGTAGAGGTAGAGTACATTGGAGTAAAGTAGAGATAGAGTACAATGGAGCACAGTAGAGATAGACTAGAGTGGAGTACAGTAGAGGTAGAGTACAGTGGAGCACAGTAGAGGTAGAGTACAGTGGAGTACAGTAGAGGTAGAGAACAGTGGAGCACAGTAGAGGTAGAGTACAGTGGAGCACAGTAGAGGTAGAGTACCGTGGAGCACAGAAGAGGTAGAGTACAGTGGAGTACAGTAGAGACAGAGTACAGTGGAGCACAGTAGAGGTAGAGTAGAGTGCAGCACAGTAGAGGTAGAGAACAGTGGAGCACAGTAGAGGTAGAGTACAGTGGAGTACAGTAGAGGTAGAGTACAGTGGAGCAGGGTAGAGGTAGCGTACCATGGAGTACAGTAGAGGTAGAGTACAGTGGAGTACAGAAGAGGTAGAGTACAGTGGAGCACAGTAGAGGTAGCGTACAGTGGAGCACAGTAGAGTTAGAGTAGAGTGGAGTACAGTAGAGGTAGAGTACAGTGGAGCACAGTAGAGGTAGAGTACAATGGAGTACAGTAGAGGTAGAGTACAGTGGAGCACAGTAGAGGTAGAGTACAGTGGAGCACAGAAGAGGTAGAGTACAGTGGAGCACAGTAGAGGTAGCGTACAGTGGAGCAAATTAGAGGTGGAGCACAGTAGAGTACAGTAGAGGTAGAGTACAGTGGAGTACAGTAGAGGTAGAGTACAGTGGAGTACAGTAGAGGTAGAGTACAGTTGAGCACAGTAGAGGTAGAGTACAGTGGAGCACAGTAGAGGTAGAGTAGAGTGCAGCACAGTAGAGGTAGAGAACAGTGGAGCACAGTAGAGGTAGAGTACAGTGGAGTACAGTAGAGGTAGAGTACAGTGGAGCAGGGTAGAGGTAGCGTACCATGGAGTACAGTAGAGGTAGAGTACAGTGGAGTACAGAAGAGGTAGAGTACAGTGGAGCACAGTAGAGGTAGCGTACAGTGGAGCACAGTAGAGTTAGAGTAGAGTGGAGTACAGTAGAGGTAGAGTACAGTGGAGCACATTAGAGGTAGAGTACAGTGGAGTACAGTGGAGCACAGTAGAGGTGGAGTACAGTAGAGTACAGTAGAGGTAGAGAACAGTAGAGTACAGTAGAGGTAGAGTACAGTGGAGTAGAGTAGAGGTAGAGTACAGTAGAGGTAGAGTACAGTGGAGTAGAGTAGAGGTAGAGTACAGTGGAGCACAGTAGAGGTAGAGTACAGTGGAGAACAGCAGAGGTAGAGTACAGTGGATCACAGTAGAGATAGAGTACAGTGGAGTACAGTGGAGCACAGTAGAGGTGGAGTACAGTAGAGTACAGTAGAGATAGAGAACAGTGGAGCACAGTAGAGGTAGAGTACAGTGGAGTACAGTAGAGGTAGAGTACAGTGGAGCAGGGTAGAGGTAGCGTACCGTGGAGTACAGTAGAGGTAGAGTACAGTGGAGTACAGAAGAGGTAGAGTACAGTGGAGCACAGTAGAGGTAGCGTACAGTGGAGCACAGTAGAGTTAGAGTAGAGTGGAGTACAGTAGAGGTAGAGTACAGTGGAGCACAGTAGAGGTAGTGTACAGTGGAGTACAGTAGAGGTAAAGTACAGTGGAGCACAGTAGAGGTAGAGTATAGTGGAGTACAGTGAAGCAGAGTAGAGGTGGAGTACAGTAGAGTACAGTAGAGGTAGAGAACAGTAGAGTAGAGGTAGAGTACATTGGAGTAAAGTAGAGATAGAGTACAATGGAGCACAGTAGAGATAGACTAGAGTGGAGTACAGTAGAGGTAGAGTACAGTGGAGCACAGTAGAGGTAGAGTACAGTGGAGTACAGTGGAGCACAGTAGAGGTGGAGTACAGTAGAGTACAGTAGAGGTAGAGAACAGTGGAGCACAGTAGAGGTAGAGTACAGTGGAGCACAGTAGAGGTAGAGTACAGTGGAGCACAGAAGAGGTAGGGTACAGTGGAGTACAGTAGAGACAGAGTACAGTGGAGCACAGTAGAGGTAGAGTACAGTGGAGCACAGTAGAGGTAGAGAACAGTGGAGCACAGTAGAGGTAGAGTACAGTGGAGCAGGGTAGAGTTAGCGTACCGTGGAGTAGAGTAGAGGTAGAGTACAGTGGAGTACAGAAGAGGTAGAGTACAGTGGAGTACAGTGGAGCACAGTAGAGGTGGAGTACAGTAGAGTACAGTAGAGGTAGAGTACAGTGGAGCACAGTAGAGGTAGAGTACAGTGGAGCACAGTAGAGGTAGAGTACAGTGGAGCACAGTAGAGGTAGAGTACAGTGGAGCACAGTAGAGGTAGAGTACAGTGGAGTACAGCGGTGCACAGTAGAGGTGGAGTACAGTAGAGTACAGTAGAGATAGAGACAGTGGAGGACAGTAGAGGTAGAGTATAGTGGAGTACAGTAGAGGTAGAGTACAGTGGAGCACAGTTGAGGTAGAGTACA
Source organism: Tiaroga cobitis (assembly GCA_030578255.1). Lineage (NCBI taxonomy): Eukaryota > Metazoa > Chordata > Actinopteri > Cypriniformes > Leuciscidae > Tiaroga > Tiaroga cobitis. Next base: position 36,614,835 of record CM060604.1, read on the forward strand.
GTGGAGTACAGTGGAGCACAGTAGAGGTGGAGTACAGTAGAGTACAGTAGAGCTAGAGAACAGTGGAGCACAGTAGTGGTAGAGTACAGTGGAGCAAAGTAGAGGTAGAGTACAGTGGAGCAAAGTAGAGGTAGAGTACAGTGGAGCACAGTAGAGGTAGAGTACAGTGGAGTACAGCGGTGCACAGTAGAGGTGGAGTACAGTAGAGTACAGTAGAGATAGAGACAGTGGAGGACAGTAGAGGTAGAGTAGAGTGGAGTACAGTAGAGGTAGAGTACAGTGGAGCACAGTAGAGGTAGCGTACAGTGGAGTACAGTGGAGCAGAGTAGAGGTAGAGTACAATGGAGCACAGTAGAGGTAGAGTACAGTGGAGTACAGCGGTGCACAGTAGAGGTGGAGTACAGTAGAGTACAGTAGAGATAGAGACAGTGGAGGACAGTAGAGGTAGAGTAGAGTGGAGTACAGTAGAGGTAGAGTACAGTGGAGCACAGTAGAGGTAGAGTACAGTGGAGCACAGTAGAGGTAGAGTACAGTGGAGCACAGTAGAGGTAGAGTACAGTGGAGTACAGCGGTGCACAGTAGAGGTGGAGTACAGTAGAGTACAGTAGAGATAGAGACAGTGGAGGACAGTAGAGGTAGAGTAGAGTGGAGTACAGTAGAGGTAGAGTACAGTGGAGCACAGTAGAGGTAGAGTACAGTGGAGCACAGTAGAGGTAGAGTACAGTGGAGCACAGTAGAGGTAGAGAACAGTGGAGCACAGTAGAGGTAGAGTACAGTGGAGTACAGTAGAGGTAGAGTACAGTGGAGCAGGGTAGAGGTAGCGTACCGTGGAGTACAGTAGAGGTAGAGTACAGTGGAGTACAGAAGAGGTAGAGTACAGTGGAGCACAGTAGAGGTAGCGTACAGTGGAGCACAGTAGAGTTAGAGTAGAGTGGAGTACAGTAGAGGTAGAGTACAGTGGAGCACAGTAGAGGTAGAGTACAGTGGAGTACAGTAGAGGTAGAGTACAGTGGAGCACAGTAGAGGTAGAGTACAGTAGAGCACAGAAGAGGTAGAGTACAGTGGAGTACAGTAGAGACAGAGTACAGTGGAGCACAGTAGAGGTAGAGTACAGTGGAGCACAGTAGAGGTAGAGAACAGTGGAGCACAGTAGAGGTAGAGTACAGTGGAGAACAGTAGAGGTAGAGTACAGTGGAGCAGGGTAGAGGTAGCGTACCGTGGAGTACAGTAGAGGTAGAGTACAGTGGAGTACAGAAGAGGTAGAGTACAGTGGAGCACAGTAGAGGTAGCGTACAGTGGAGCACAGTAGAGTTAGAGTAGAGTGGAGTAAAGTAGAGGTAGAGTACAGTGGAGCACAGTAGAGGTAGTGTACAGTGGAGTACAGTAGAGGTAGAGTACAGTGGAGCACAGTAGAGGTAGAGTATAGTGGAGTACAGTGAAGCACAGTAGAGGTGGAGTACAGTAGAGTACAGTAGAGGTAGAGAACAGTAGAGTAGAGGTAGAGTACATTGGAGTAAAGTAGAGATAGAGTACAATGGAGCACAGTAGAGATAGACTAGAGTGGAGTACAGTAGAGGTAGAGTACAGTGGAGCACAGTAGAGGTAGAGTACAGTGGAGTACAGTAGAGGTAGAGAACAGTGGAGCACAGTAGAGGTAGAGTACAGTGGAGCACAGTAGAGGTAGAGTACCGTGGAGCACAGAAGAGGTAGAGTACAGTGGAGTACAGTAGAGACAGAGTACAGTGGAGCACAGTAGAGGTAGAGTAGAGTGCAGCACAGTAGAGGTAGAGAACAGTGGAGCACAGTAGAGGTAGAGTACAGTGGAGTACAGTAGAGGTAGAGTACAGTGGAGCAGGGTAGAGGTAGCGTACCATGGAGTACAGTAGAGGTAGAGTACAGTGGAGTACAGAAGAGGTAGAGTACAGTGGAGCACAGTAGAGGTAGCGTACAGTGGAGCACAGTAGAGTTAGAGTAGAGTGGAGTACAGTAGAGGTAGAGTACAGTGGAGCACAGTAGAGGTAGAGTACAATGGAGTACAGTAGAGGTAGAGTACAGTGGAGCACAGTAGAGGTAGAGTACAGTGGAGCACAGAAGAGGTAGAGTACAGTGGAGCACAGTAGAGGTAGCGTACAGTGGAGCAAATTAGAGGTGGAGCACAGTAGAGTACAGTAGAGGTAGAGTACAGTGGAGTACAGTAGAGGTAGAGTACAGTGGAGTACAGTAGAGGTAGAGTACAGTTGAGCACAGTAGAGGTAGAGTACAGTGGAGCACAGTAGAGGTAGAGTAGAGTGCAGCACAGTAGAGGTAGAGAACAGTGGAGCACAGTAGAGGTAGAGTACAGTGGAGTACAGTAGAGGTAGAGTACAGTGGAGCAGGGTAGAGGTAGCGTACCATGGAGTACAGTAGAGGTAGAGTACAGTGGAGTACAGAAGAGGTAGAGTACAGTGGAGCACAGTAGAGGTAGCGTACAGTGGAGCACAGTAGAGTTAGAGTAGAGTGGAGTACAGTAGAGGTAGAGTACAGTGGAGCACAGTAGAGGTAGAGTACAATGGAGTACAGTAGAGGTAGAGTACAGTGGAGCACAGTAGAGGTAGAGTACAGTGGAGCACAGAAGAGGTAGAGTACAGTGGAGCACAGTAGAGGTAGCGTACAGTGGAGCAAATTAGAGGTGGAGCACAGTAGAGTACAGTAGAGGTAGAGTACAGTGGAGTACAGTAGAGGTAGAGTACAGTGGAGTACAGTAGAGGTAGAGTACAGTTGAGCACAGTAGAGGTAGAGTACAGTGGAGTACAGTAGAGGCAGAGTACAGTGGAGCACAGTAGAGGTAGAGTAGAGTGGAGTAGAGTGGAGCACAGTAGAGGTGGAGTACAGTAGAGTACAGTAGAGGTAGAGAACAGTAGAGTACAGTAGAGGTAGAGTACAGTGGAGCACAGTAGAGATAGAGTACAGTGGAGTAGAGTAGAGGTAGAGTACAGTGGAGCACAGTAGAGGTAGAGTACAGTGGAGCACAACAGAGGTAGAGTACAGTGGATCACAGTAGAGATAGAGTACAGTGGAGTACAGCGGAGCACAGTAGAGGTGGAGTACAGTAGAGTACAGTAGAGATAGAGTACAGTGGAGCACAGTAGAGGTAGAGTAGAGTGGAGTACAGTAGAGGTAGAGTACAGTGGAGCACATTAGAGGTAGAGTACAGTGGAGTACAGTGGAGCACAGTAGAGGTGGAGTACAGTAGAGTACAGTAGAGGTAGAGAACAGTAGAGTACAGTAGAGGTAGAGTACAGTGGAGTAGAGTAGAAGTAGAGTACAGTAGAGGTAGAGAACAGTGGAGCACAGTAGAGGTAGAGTACAGTGGAGCACAGTAGAGGTAGAGTACCGTGGAGCACAGAAGAGGTAGAGTACAGTGGAGTACAGTAGAGACAGAGTACAGTGGAGCACAGTAGAGGTAGAGTACAGTGGAGCAAAGTAGAGGTAGAGAACAGTGGAGCACAGTAGAGGTAGAGTACAGTGGAGTACAGTAGAGGTAGAGTACAGTGGAGCAGGGTAGAGGTAGCGTACCGTGGAGTACAGTAGAGGTAGAGTACAGTGGAGTACAGAAGAGGTAGAGTACAGTGGAGCACAGTAGAGGTAGCGTACAGTGGAGCACAGTAGAGTTAGAGTAGAGTGGAGTACAGTAGAGGTAGAGTACAGTGGAGCACAGTAGAGGTAGAGTACAGTGGAGTACAGTAGAGGTAGAGTACAGTGGAGCACAGTAGAGGTAGAGTACAGTGGAGCACAGAAGAGGTAGAGTACAGTGGAGCACAGTAGAGGTAGCGTACAGTGGAGCAAATTAGAGGTGGAGCACAGTAGAGTACAGTAGAGGTAGAGTACAGTGGAGTACAGTAGAGGTAGAGTACAGTGGAGTACAGTAGAGGTAGAGTACAGTTGAGCACAGTAGAGGTAGAGTACAGTGGAGTACAGTAGAGGCAGAGTACAGTGGAGCACAGTAGAGGTAGAGTAGAGTGGAGTACAGTGGAGCACAGTAGAGGTGGAGTACAGTAGAGTACAGTAGAGGTAGAGAACAGTAGAGTACAGTAGAGGTAGAGTACAGTGGAGCACAGTAGAGATAGAGTACAGTGGAGTAGAGTAGAGGTAGAGTACAGTGGAGCACAGTAGAGGTAGAGTACAGTGGAGCACAACAGAGGTAGAGTACAGTGGATCACAGTAGAGATAGAGTACAGTGGAGTACAGCGGAGCACAGTAGAGGTGGAGTACAGTAGAGTACAGTAGAGATAGAGTACAGTGGAGCACAGTAGAGGTAGAGTAGAGTGGAGTACAGTAGAGGTAGAGTACAGTGGAGCACATTAGAGGTAGAGTACAGTGGAGTACAGTGGAGCACAGTAGAGGTGGAGTACAGTAGAGTACAGTAGAGGTAGAGAACAGTAGAGTACAGTAGAGGTAGAGTACAGTGGAGCACAGTAGAGGTAGAGTACAGTGGAGCACAGCAGAGGTAGAGTACAGTGGATCACAGTAGAGATAGAGTACAGTGGAGTACAGTGGAGCACAGTAGAGGTGGAGTACAGTAGAGTACAGTAGAGATAGAGTACAGTGGAGCACAGTAGAGGTAGAGTAGAGTGGAGTACAGTAGAGGTAGAGTACAGTGGAGCACATTAGAGGTAGAGTACAGTGGAGTATAGTAGAGGTAGAGTACAGTGGAGCAGAGTAGAGATAGAGTACAGTGGAGTACAGTAGAGGTAGAGTAGAGTGGAGTACAGTGAAGCACAGTAAAGGTAGAGTTCGTTGGAGTACAGTAGAGGTAGACTACAGTAGAGTACAGTAGAGGTAGAGTACAGTAGAGCACAGTAGAGGTAGAGTAGAGTGGAGTACAGTGGAGTACATTGGAGCACAGTAGAGGTGGAGTACAGTAGAGTACAGTAGAGGTAGAGAACAGTAGAGTACAGTAGAGGTAGAGTACAGTGGAGTAGATTAGAGGTAGAGTACAGTGGAGCACAGTAGAGGTAGAGTACAGTGGAGCACAGCAGAGGTAGAGTACAGTGGATCACAGTAGAGATAGAGTACAGTGGAGTACAGCGGAGCACAGTAGAGGTGGAGTACAGTAGAGTACAGTAGAGATAGAGTACAGTGGAGCACAGTAGAGGTAGAGTAGAGTGGAGTACAGTAGAGGTAGAGTACAGTGGAGCACATTAGAGGTAGAGTACAGTGGAGTACAGTAGAGGTAGAGTACAGTGGAGCACAGTAGAGGTAGAGTACAGTGGAGTACAGTGGAGCACAGTAGAGGTGGAGTACAGTAGAGTACAGTAGAGGTAGAGTACAGTAGAGTACAGTAGAGGTAGAGTACAGTGGAGCACAGTAGAGGTAGAGTACAATGGAGTACAGTAGAGGTAGAGTACAGTGGAGCACAGTAGAGGTAGAGTACAGTGGAGCACAGCAGAGGTAGAGTACAGTGGATCACAGTAGAGATAGAGTACAGTGGAGTACAGTGGAGCACAGTAGAGGTGGAGTACAGTAGAGTACAGTAGAGATAGAGTACAGTGGAGCACAGTAGAGGTAGAGTACAGTGGAGCAGAGTAGAGATAGAGTACAGTGGAGTACAGTAGAGGTAGAGTAGAGTGGAGTACAGTGAAGCACAGTAAAGGTAGAGTTCGTTGGAGTACAGTAGAGGTAGAGTACAGTAGAGTACAGTAGAGGTAGAGTACAGTAGAGCACAGTAGAGGTAGAGTAGAGTGGAGTACAGTGGAGTACATTGGAGCACAGTAGAGGTGGAGTACAGTAGAGTACAGTAGAGGTAGAGAACAGTAGAGTACAGTAGAGGTAGAGTACAGTGGAGTAGATTAGAGGTAGAGTACAGTGGAGCACAGTAGAGGTAGAGTACAGTGGAGCACAGCAGAGGTAGAGTACAGTGGATCACAGTAGAGATAGAGTACAGTGGAGTACAGCGGAGCACAGTAGAGGTGGAGTACAGTAGAGTACAGTAGAGATAGAGTACAGTGGAGCACAGTAGAGGTAGAGTAGAGTGGAGTACAGTAGAGGTAGAGTACAGTGGAGCACATTAGAGGTAGAGTACAGTGGAGTACAGTAGAGGTAGAGTACAGTGGAGCACAGTAGAGGTAGAGTACAGTGGAGTACAGTGGAGCACAGTAGAGGTGGAGTACAGTAGAGTACAGTAGAGGTAGAGTACAGTAGAGTACAGTAGAGGTAGAGTACAGTGGAGCACAGTAGAGGTAGAGTACAATGGAGTACAGTAGAGGTAGAGTACAGTGGAGCACAGTAGAGGTAGAGTAGAGTGGAGTACAGTAGAGGTAGAGTACAGTGGAGCACATTAGAGGTAGCGTACAGTGGAGTACAGTAGAGGTAGAGTAGAGTGGAGTACAGTAGAGGTAGAGTACAGTGGAGCACAGTAGAGGTAGCGTACAGTGGAGTACAGTAGAGGTAGAGTAGAGTGGAGCACAGTAGAGGTAGCGTACCGTTGATTACAGTAGAGGTAGAGTACAGTGGAGTACAGAAGAGGTAGAGTACAGTGGAGCACAGTAGAGGTAGAGTGGAGTGGAGTACAGTAGAGGTAGAGTACAGTGGAGCACAGTAGAGTTAGAGTAGAGTGGAGTACAGTAGAGGTAGAGTACAGTGGAGCACAGTAGAGGTAGAGTACAGTGGAGTACAGTAGAGGTAGAGTACAGTGGAGCACAGTAGAGATAGAGTACAGTGGAGTACAGTGAAGCACAGTAGAGGTGGATTACAATAGAGTACAGTAGAGGTAGAGAACAGTAGAGTAGAGGTAGAGTACATTGGAGTACAGTAGAGATAGAGTACAATGGAGCACAGTAGAGATAGACTAGAGTGGAGTACAGTAGAGGTAGAGTACAGTGGAGCACAGTTGAGGTAGAGTACAGTGGAGTACAGTGGAGCACAGTAGAGGTGGAGTACAGTAGAGTACAGTAGAGCTAGAGAACAGTGGAGCACAGTAGAGGTAGAGTACAGTGGAGCACAGTAGAGGTAGAGTACAGTGGAGCACAGTAGAGGTAGAGTACAGTGGAGCACAGTAGAGGTAGAGTACAGTGGAGTACAGCGGTGCACAGTAGAGGTGGAGTACAGTAGAGTACAGTTCAGATAGAGTACAGTGGAGGACAGTAGAGGTAGAGTAGAGTGGAGTACAGTAGAGGTAGAGTACAGTGGAGCACAGTAGAGGTAGCGTACAGTGGAGTACAGTGGAGCAGAGTAGAGGTAGAGTACAGTGGAGTACAGCAGAGGTAGAGTACAGTGGAGTACAGCAGAGGTAGAGTACAGTGGAGTACAGTGGAGCACATTTGAGGTGGAGTACAGTAGAGTACAGTAGAGGTAGAGAACAGTAGAGTACAGTAGAGGTAGAGTACAGTGGAGTACAGTAGAGACAGAGTACAGTGGAGCACAGTAGAGGTAGAGTAGAGTGGAGTACAGTAGATGTAGAGTACAATGGAGCACAGTAGAGGTAGCGTACAGTGGAGTACAGTAGAGGTAGAGTACAGTGGAGCAGGGTAGAGGTAGCGTACCGTGGAGTACAGTAGAGGTAGAGTACAGTGGAGTACAGAAGAGGTAGAGTACAGTGGAGCACAGTAGAGTTAGAGTAGAGTGGAGTACAGTAGAGGTAGAGTACAGTGGAGCACAGTAGAGGTAGAGTACAGTGGAGTACATTAGAGGTAGAGTACAGTGGAGCACAGTAGAGGTAGAGTACAGTGGAGTACAGTAGAGACAGAGTACAGTGGAGCACAGTAGAGGTAGAGTAGAGTGGAGTACAGTAGAGGTAGAGTACAGTGGAGCACAGTAGAGGTAGCGTACAGTGGAGTACAGTAGAGGTAGAGTACAGTGGAGCAGGGTAGAGGTAGCGTACCGTGGAGTACAGTAGAGGTAGAGTACAGTGGAGTACAGAAGAGGTAGAGTACAGTGGAGCACAGTAGAGGTAGCATACAGTGGAGCACAGTAGAGTTAGAGTAGAGTGGAGTACAGTAGAGGTAGAGTACAGTGGAGCACAGTAGAGGTAGTGTACAGTGGAGTACAGTAGAGGTAAAGTACAGTGGAGCACATTAGAGGTAGAGTATAGTGGAGTACAGTGAAGCAGAGTAGAGGTGGAGTACAGTAGAGTACAGTAGAGGTAGAGAACAGTAGAGTAGAGGTAGAGTACATTGGAGTAAAGTAGAGATAGAGTACAATGGAGCACAGTAGAGATAGACTAGAGTGGAGTACAGTAGAGGTAGAGTACAGTGGAGCACAGTAGAGGTAGAGTACAGTGGAGTACAGTGGAGCACAGTAGAGGTGGAGTACAGTAGAGTACAGTAGAGGTAGAGAACAGTGGAGCACAGTAGAGGTAGAGTACAGTGGAGCACAGTAGAGGTAGAGTACAGTGGAGCACAGAAGAGGTAGGGTACAGTGGAGTACAGTAGAGACAGAGTACAGTGGAGCAGAGTAGAGGTAGAGTACAGTGGAGCACAGTAGAGGTAGAGAACAGTGGAGCACAGTAGAGGTAGAGTACAGTGGAGTACAGTAGAGGTAGAGTACAGTGGAGCAGGGTAGAGGTAGCGTACCGTGGAGTACAGTAGAGGTAGAGTACAGTGGAGTACAGAAGAGGTGGAGTACAGTGGAGCACAGTAGAGGTAGCGTACAGTGGAGCCCAGTAGAGTTAGAGTAGAGTGGAGTACAGTAGAGGTAGAGTACAGTGGAGCACAGTAGAGGTAGAGTACAGTGGAGTACAGTAGATGTAGAGTACAGTGGAGCACAGTAGAGGTAGAGTACAGTGGAGTACAGTGGAGCACAGTAGAGGTGGAGTACAGTAGAGTACAGTAGAGGTAGAGAACAGTGGAGCACAGTAGAGGTAGAGTACAGTGGAGTACAGTAGAGGTAGAGTACAGTGGAGCAGGGTAGAGGTAGCGTACCGTGGAGTACAGTAGAGGTAGAGTACAGTGGAGTACAGAAGAGGTGGAGTACAGTGGAGCACAGTAGAGGTAGAGTACAGTGGAGCACAGTAGAGGTAGAGAACAGTGGAGCACAGTAGAGGTAGAGTACAGTGGAGCACAGTAGAGGTAGAGTATAGTGGAGTACAGTGAAGCACAGTAGAGGTGGAGTACAGTAGAGTACAGTAGAGGTAGAGAACAGTAGAGTAGAGGTAGAGTACATTGGAGTAAAGTAGAGATAGAGTACAATGGAGCACAGTAGAGATAGACTAGAGTGGAGTACAGTAGAGGTAGAGTACAGTGGAGCACAGTAGAGGTAGAGTACAGTGGAGTACAGTGGAGCACAGTAGAGGTGGAGTACAGTAGAGTACAGTAGAGGTAGAGAACAGTGGAGCACAGTAGAGGTAGAGTACAGTGGAGCACAGTAGAGGTAGAGTACAGTGGATCACAGTAGAGATAGAGTACAGTGGAGTACAGTGGAGCACAGTAGAGGTGGAGTACAGTAGAGTACAGTAGAGATAGAGCACAGTGGAGCACAGTAGAGGTAGAGTAGAGTGGAGTACAGTAGAGGTAGAGTACATTGGAGTAAAGTAGAGATAGAGTACAATGGAGCACAGTAGAGATAGACTAGAGTGGAGTACAGTAGAGGTAGAGTACAGTGGAGCACAGTAGAGGTAGAGTACAGTGGAGTACAGTGGAGCACAGTAGAGGTGGAGTACAGTAGAGTACAGTAGAGGTAGAGAACAGTGGAGCACAGTAGAGGTAGAGTACAGTGGAGCACAGTAGAGGTGGAGTACAGTGGAGCACAGTAGAGGTAGAGTACAGTGGAGTACAGCGGAGCACAGTAGAGGTAGTGTAGAGTGGAGTACAGTAGAGGTAGAGAACAGTAGAGTAGAGGTAGAGTACATTGGAGTAAAGTAGAGATAGAGTACAATGGAGCACAGTAGAGATAGACTAGAGTGGAGTACAGTAGAGTTAGAGTAGAGTGGAGTACAGTAGAGGTAGAGTACAGTGGAGCACAGTAGAGGTAGAGTACAGTGGAGTACATTAGAGGTAGAGTACAGTGGAGCACAGTAGAGGTAGAGTATAGTGGAGTACAGTGAAGCACAGTAGAGGTGGAGTACAGTAGAGTACAGTAGAGGTAGAGAACAGTAGAGTAGAGGTAGAGTACATTGGAGTAAAGTAAAGATAGAGTACAATGGAGCACAGTAGAGATAGACTAGAGTGGAGTACAGTAGAGGTAGAGTACAGTGGAGCACAGTAGAGGTAGAGTACAGTGGAGTACAGTGGAGCACAGTAGAGGTGGAGTACAGTAGAGTACAGTAGAGGTAGAGAACAGTGGAGCACAGTAGAGGTAGAGTACAGTGGAGCACAGTAGAGGTAGAGTACAGTGGAGCACAGAAGAGGTAGAGTACAGTGGAGTACAGTAGAGACAGAGTACAGTGGAGCACAGTAGAGGTAGAGTACAGTGGAGCACAGTAGAGGTAGAGAACAGTGGAGCACAGTAGAGGTAGAGTACAGTGGAGTACAGTAGAGGTAGAGTACAGTGGATTACAGTAGAGGTAGAGTACAGTGCAGTACAGTAGAGGTAGAGTACAGTGGAGTACAGAAAAGGTAGAGTACAGTGGAGCACAGTAGAGGTAGCGTACAGTGGAGCACAGTAGAGTTAGAGTAGAGTGGAGTACAGTAGAGGTAGAGTACAGTGGAGCACAGTAGAGGTAGAGTACAGTGGTGTACAGTAGAGGTAGAGTACAGTGGAGCACAGTAGAGGTAGAGTACAGTGGAGCACAGAAGAGGTAGAGTACAGTGGAGTACAGTAGAGACAGAGTACAGTGGAGCACAGTAGAGGTAGAGTACAGTGGAGCACAGTAGAGGTAGAGAACAGTGGAGCACAGTAGAGGTAGAGTACAGTGGAGTACAGTAGAGGTAGAGTACAGTGGAGCAGGGTAGAGGTAGCGTACCGTGGAGTACAGTAGAGGTAGAGTACAGTGGAGTACAGAAGAGGTAGAGTACAGTGGAGCACAGTAGAGGTAGCGTACAGTGGAGCACAGTAGAGTTAGAGTAGAGTGGAGTACAGTAGAGGTAGAGTACAGTGGAGCACAGTAGAGGTAGTGTACAGTGGAGTACAGTAGAGGTAAAGTACAGTGGAGCACAGTAGAGGTAGAGTATAGTGGAGTACAGTGAAGCAGAGTAGAGGTGGAGTACAGTAGAGTACAGTAGAGGTAGAGAACAGTAGAGTAGAGGTAGAGTACATTGGAGTAAAGTAGAGATAGAGTACAATGGAGCACAGTAGAGATAGACTAGAGTGGAGTACAGTAGAGGTAGAGTACAGTGGAGCACAGTAGAGGTAGAGTACAGTGGAGTACAGTGGAGCACAGTAGAGGTGGAGTACAGTAGAGTACAGTAGAGGTAGAGAACAGTGGAGCACAGTAGAGGTAGAGTACAGTGGAGCACAGTAGAGGTAGAGTACAGTGGAGCACAGAAGAGGTAGGGTACAGTGGAGTACAGTAGAGACAGAGTACAGTGGAGCACAGTAGAGGTAGAGTACAGTGGAGCACAGTAGAGGTAGAGAACAGTGGAGCACAGTAGAGGTAGAGTACAGTGGAGTACAGTAGAGGTAGAGTACAGTGGAGCAGGGTAGAGGTAGCGTACCGTGGAGTACAGTAGAGGTAGAGTACAGTGGAGTACAGAAGAGGTAGAGTACAGTGGAGCACAGTAGAGGTAGCGTACAGTGGAGCCCAGTAGAGTTAGAGTAGAGTGGAGTACAGTAGAGGTAGAGTACAGTGGAGCACAGTAGAGGTAGAGTACAGTGGAGTACAGTAGAGGTAGAGTACAGTGGAGCACAGTAGAGGTAGAGTACAGTGGAGCACAGAAGAGGTAGAGTACAGTGGAGTACAGTAGAGACAGAGTACAGTGGAGCACAGTAGAGGTAGAGTACAGTGGAGCACAGTAGAGGTAGAGAACAGTGGAGCACAGTAGAGGTAGAGTACAGTGGAGCACAGTAGAGGTAGAGTATAGTGGAGTACAGTGAAGCACAGTAGAGGTGGAGTACAGTAGAGTGCAGTAGAGGTAGAGAACAGTAGAGTAGAGGTAGAGTACATTTGAGTAAAGTAGAGATAGAGTACAATGGAGCACAGTAGAGATAGACTAGAGTGGAGTACAGTAGAGGTAGAGTACAGTGGAGCACAGTAGAGGTAGAGTACAGTGGAGTACAGTGGAGCACAGTAGAGGTGGAGTACAGTAGAGTACAGTAGAGGTAGAGAACAGTGGAGCACAGTAGAGGTAGAGTACAGTGGACCACAGTAGAGGTAGAGTACAGTGGATCACAGTAGAGATAGAGTACAGTGGAGTACAGTGGAGCACATTAGAGGTGGAGTACAGTAGAGTACAGTAGAGATAGAGCACAGTGGAGCACAGTAGAGGTAGAGTAGAGTGGAGTACAGTAGAGGTAGAGTACATTGGAGTAAAGTAGAGATAGAGTACAATGGAGCACAGTAGAGATAGACTAGAGTGGAGTACAGTAGAGGTAGAGTACAGTGGAGCACAGTAGAGGTAGAGTACAGTGGAGTACAGTGGAGCACAGTAGAGGTGGAGTACAGTAGAGTACAGTAGAGGTAGAGAACAGTGGAGCACAGTAGAGGTAGAGTACAGTGGAGCACAGTAGAGGTGGAGTACAGTGGAGCACAGTAGAGGTAGAGTACAGTGGAGTACAGCGGAGCACAGTAGAGGTAGTGTAGAGTGGAGTACAGTAGAGGTAGAGAACAGTAGAGTAGAGGTAGAGTACATTGGAGTAAAGTAGAGATAGAGTACAATGGAGCACAGTAGAGATAGACTAGAGTGGAGTACAGTAGAGGTAGAGTACAGTGGAACACAGTAGAGGTAGCGTACAGTGGAGTACAGTAGAGGTAGAGTACAGTGGAGCAGGGTAGAGGTAGCGTACCGTGGAGTACAGTAGAGGTAGAGTACAGTGGAGTACAGAAGAGGTAGAGTACAGTGGAGCACAGTAGAGTTAGAGTAGAGTGGAGTACAGTAGAGGTAGAGTACAGTGGATTACAGTAGAGGTAGAGTACAGTGCAGTACAGTAGAGGTAGAGTACAGTGGAGCATAGTAGATGTAGAGTACAGTGGAGTACAGCGGAGCACAGTAGAGGTAGAATAGAGTGGAGTACAGTAGAGGTGGAGTAGTGTGGAGCACAGTATAGGTAGCGCACAGTGGAGTACAGTGGAGCACAGTAGAGGTAGAGTACAGTGGAGTACAGTAGAGGTAGAGTACAGTGGAGTACAGTAGAGGTAGAGTACAGTGGAATACAGTGGAGCAAATTAGAGGTGGAGCACAGTAGAGTACAGTAGAGGTAGAGTACAGTGGAGTACAGTAGAGGTAGAGTACAGTGGAGTACAGTAGAGGTAGAGTACAGTTGAGCACAGTAGAGGTAGAGTACAGTGGAGTACAGCAGAGGCAGAGTACAGTGGAGCACAGTTGAGGTAGAGTAGAGTGGAGTACAGTGGAGCACAGTAGAGGTGGAGTACAGTAGAGTACAGTAGAGGTAGAGAACAGTAGAGTACAGTAGAGGTAGAGTACAGTGGAGTACAGTAGAGATAGAGTACAGTGGAGCACAGTAGAGATAGAGTACAGTGGAGTAGATTAGAGGTAGAGTACAGTGGAGCACAGTAGAGGTAGAGTAGAGTGGAGTACAGTAGAGGTAGAGTACAGTGGAAGACAGTAGAGGTAGAGTACAGTGGAGTACAGTAGAGGTAGAGTACAGTGGAGCACAGTAGAGTTAGAGTACAGTGGAGTACAGTGAAGCACAGAAGAGGTGGAGTACAGTAGAGTACAGTAGAGATAGAGTACAGTGGAGCAGAGTAGAGGTAGAGTACAGTGGAGCACAGCAGATGTAGAGTACAGTGGATCACAGTAGAGATAGAGTACAGTGGAGTACAGCGGAGCACAGTAGAGGTGGAGTACAGTAGAGTACAGTAGAGATAGAGTACAGTGGAGCACAGTAGAGGTAGAGTAGAGTGGAGTACAGTAGAGGTAGAGTACAGTGGAGCACATTAGAGGTAGAGTACAGTGGAGTACAGTAGAGGTAGAGTACAGTGGAGCACAGTAGAGGTAGAGTACAGTGGAGTACAGTGGAGCACAGTAGAGGTGGAGTACACTAGAGTACAGTAGAGGTAGAGTACAGTAGAGTACAGTAGAGGTAGAGTACAGTGGATTACAGTAGAGTTAGAGTACAGTGCAGTACAGTAGATGTAGAGTACAGTGGAGTACAGCGGAGCACAGTAGAGGTAGAATAGAGTGGAGTGCAGTAGAGGTAGAGTAGTGTGGAGCACAGTATAGGTAGCGCACAGTGGAGTACATTGGAGCACAGTAGAGGTAGAGTACAGTGGAGTACAGTAGAGGTAGAGTACAGTCGAGTACAGTAGAGGTAGAGTACAGTGGAATACAGTGGAGCAAATTAGAGGTGGAGCACAGTAGAGTACAGTAGAGGTAGAGTACAGTGGAGTACAGTAGAGGTAGAGTACAGTGGAGTACAGTAGAGGTAGAGTACAGTTGAGCACAGTAGAGGTAGAGTACAGTGGAGTACAGTAGAGGCAGAGTACAGTGGAGCAGAGTAGAGGTAGAGTAGAGTGGAGTACAGTGGAGAACAGTAGAGGTGGAGTACAGTAGAGTACAGTAGAGGTAGAGAACAGTAGAGTACAGTAGAGGTAGAGTACAGTGGAGCACAGTAGAGATAGAGTACAGTGGAGTAGAGTAGAGGTAGAGTACAGTGGAGCACAGTAGAGGTAGAGTACAGTGGAGCACAGCAGAGGTAGAGTACAGTGGATCACAGTAGAGATAGAGTACAGTGGAGTACAGCGGAGCACAGTAGAGGTGGAGTACAGTAGAGTACAGTAGAGATAGAGTACAGTGGAGCACAGTAGAGGTAGAGTAGAGTGGAGTACAGTAGAGGTAGAGTACAGTGGAGCACATTAGAGGTAGAGTACAGTGGAGTACTGTGGAGCACAGTAGAGGTGGAGTACAGTAGAGTATAGTAGAGGTAGACAACAGTAGAGTACAGTAGAGGTAGAGTACAGTGGAGTAGAGTAGAGGTAGAGTACAGTAGAGGTAGAGTACAGTGGAGTAGAGTAGAGGTAGAGTACAGTGGAGCACAGTAGAGGTAGAGTACAGTGGAGCACAGTAGAGGTGGAGTACAGTAGAGTACAGTAGAGATAGAGTACAGTGGAGCACAGTAGAGGTAGAGTAGAGTGGAGTACAGTAGAGGTAGAGTACAGTGGAGTAAAGTAGAGATAGAGTACAATGGAGCACAGTAGAGATAGACTAGAGTGGAGTACAGTAGAGGTAGAGTACAGTGGAGCACAGTAGAGGTAGAGTACAGTGGAGTACAGTGGAGCACAGTAGAGGTGGAGTACAGTAGAGTACAGCAGAGGTAGAGAACAGTGGAGCACAGTAGAGGTAGAGTACAGTGGAGCACAGTAGAGGTAGAGTACAGTGGAGCACAGTAGAGGTAGAGTACAGTGGAGTACAGTAGAGGTAGAGAACAGTAGAGTAGAGGTAGAGTACATTAGAGTAAAGTAGAGATAGAGTACAATGGAGCACAGTAGAGATAGACTAGAGTGGAGTACAGTAGAGGTAGAGTACAGTGGAGCACAGTAGAGGTAGCGCACAGTGGAGTACAGTAGAGGTAGAGTACAGTGGATTACAGTAGAGGTAGAGTACAGTGCAGTACAGTAGAGGTAGAGTACAGTGGAGCATAGTAGATGTAGAGTACAGTGGAGTACAGCGGAGCACAGTAGAGGTAGAATAGAGTGGAGTGCAGTAGAGGTAGAGTAGTGTGGAGCACAGTATAGGTAGCGCACAGTGGAGTACAGTGGAGCACAGTAGAGGTAGAGTACAGTGGAGTACAGTAGAGGTAGAGTACAGTCGAGTACATTAGAGGTAGAGTACAGTGGAATACAGTGGAGCAAATTAGAGGTGGAGCACAGTAGAGTACAGTAGAGGTAGAGTACAGTGGAGTACAGTAGAGGTAGAGTACAGTGGAGTACAGTAGAGGTAGAGTACAGTGGAGCACAGCAGAGGTAGAGTACAGTGGATCACAGTAGAGATAGAGTACAGTGGAGTACAGTGGAGCACAGTAGAGGTGGAGTACAGTAGAGTATAGTAGAGATAGAGTACAGTGGAGCACAGTAGAGGTAGAGTAGAGTGGAGTACAGTAGAGGTAGAGTACAGTGGAGCACATTAGAGGTAGAGTACAGTGGAGTACAGTAGAGGTAGAGTACAGTGGAGCAGAGTAGAGGTAGAGTACAGTGGAGTACAGTAGAGGTAGAGTACAGTGGAGTACAGTGAAGCACAGTAGAGGTAGAGTTCTTTGGAGTACAGTAGAGGTAGAGTACAGTAGAGTACAGTAGAGGTAGAGTACAGTGGAGCACAGTAGAGGTAGAGTAGAGTGGAGTACAGTGGAGCACAGTAGAGGTGGAGTACAGTGGAGTACAGTAGAGGTAGAGTACAGTGGAGCACAGTAGAGGTAGAGTACAGTGGAGCACAGTATAGGTAGAGTAGAGTGGAGTACAGCGGAGCACAGTAGAGGTAGAGTACAGTGGAGTACAGTAGAGGTAGAGTACAGTGGAGCACAGTAGAGGTAGAGTACAGTGGAGCACAGTAGAGGTAGAGTACAGTGGAGTACAGTAGAGGTAGAATACAGTGGAGCACAGTAGAGGTAGAGTACAGTGGAGTACAGTGGAGCACAGTAGAGGTGGAGTACAATAGAGTACAGTTGAGGTAGAGAACAGTAGAGTACAGTAGAGGTAGAGTAAAGTGGAGTAGAGTAGAGGTTGAGTACAGTGGAGCACAGTAGAGGTAGAGTACAGTGGAGCACAGCAGAGGTAGAGTACAGTGGATCAAAGTAGAGATAGAGTACAGTGGAGTACAGTGGAGCACAGTAGAGGTAGAGTACAGTAGAGTACAGTGAAGGACAGTAGAGGTAGAGTTCGGTGGAGTACAGTAGAGGTAGAGTACAGTGGAGTACAGTAGCGGTAGAGTACAGTAGAGGTGGAGTACAGTAGAGTACAGTAGAGATAGAGTACAGTGGAGCACAGTAGAGGTAGAGTAGAGTGGAGTACATTAGAGGTAGAGTACAGTGGAGCACATTAGAGGTAGAGTACAGTGGAGTACAGTGGAGCACAGTAGAGGTGGAGTACAGTAGAGTACAGTAGAGGTAGAGAACAGTAGAGTACAGTAGAGGTAGAGTACAGTGGAGTAGAGTAGAGGTAGAGTACAGTAGAGGTAGAGTACAGTGGAGTAGAGTAGAGGTAGAGTACAGTGGAGCACAGTAGAGGTAGAGTACAGTGGAGCACAGCAGAGGTAGAGTACAGTGGATCACAGTAGAGATAGAGTACAGTGGAGTACAGTGGAGCACAGTAGAGGTGGAGTACAGTAGAGTATAGTAGAGATAGAGTACAGTGGAGCACAGTAGAGGTAGAGTAGAGTGGAGTACAGTAGAGGTAGAGTACAGTGGAGCACATTAGAGGTAGAGTACAGTGGAGTACAGTAGAGGTAGAGTACAGTGGAGCAGAGTAGAGGTAGAGTACAGTGGAGTACAGTAGAGGTAGAGTACAGTGGAGTACAGTGAAGCACAGTAGAGGTAGAGTTCTTTGGAGTACAGTAGAGGTAGAGTACAGTAGAGTACAGTAGAGGTAGAGTACAGTGGAGCACAGTAGAGGTAGAGTAGAGTGGAGTACAGTGGAGCACAGTAGAGGTGGAGTACAGTGGAGTACAGTAGAGGTAGAGTACAGTGGAGCACAGTAGAGGTAGAGTACAGTGGAGCACAGTATAGGTAGAGTAGAGTGGAGTACAGCGGAGCACAGTAGAGGTAGAGTACAGTGGAGTACAGTAGAGGTAGAGTACAGTGGAGCACAGTAGAGGTAGAGTAGAGTGGAGTACAGTGGAGCACAGTAGAGGTGGAGTACAGTGGAGTACAGTAGAGGTAGAGTACAGTGGAGCACAGTAGAGGTAGAGTACAGTGGAGCACAGTATAGGTAGAGTAGAGTGGAGTACAGCGGAGCACAGTAGAGGTAGAGTACAGTGGAGTACAGTAGAGGTAGAGTACAGTGGAGCACAGTAGAGGTAGAGTAGAGTGGAGTACAGTGGAGCACAGTAGAGGTGGAGTACAGTGGAGTACAGTAGAGGTAGAGTACAGTGGAGCACAGTAGAGGTAGAGTACAGTGGAGCACAGTATAGGTAGAGTAGAGTGGAGTACAGCGGAGCACAGTAGAGGTAGAGTACAGTGGAGTACAGTAGAGGTAGAGTACAGTGGAGCACAGTAGAGGTAGAGTACAGTGGAGCACAGTAGAGGTAGAGTACAGTGGAGCACAGTATAGGTAGAGTAGAGTGGAGTACAGCGGAGCACAGTAGAGGTAGAGTACAGTGGAGTACAGTAGAGGTAGAGTACAGTGGAGCACAGTAGAGGTAGAGTACAGTGGAGCACAGTAGAGGTAGAGTACAGTGGAGTACAGTAGAGGTAGAATACAGTGGAGCACAGTAGAGGTAGAGTACAGTGGAGTACAGTGGAGCACAGTAGAGGTGGAGTACAATAGAGTACAGTTGAGGTAGAGAACAGTAGAGTACAGTAGAGGTAGAGTAAAGTGGAGTAGAGTAGAGGTTGAGTACAGTGGAGCACAGTAGAGGTAGAGTACAGTGGAGCACAGCAGAGGTAGAGTACAGTGGATCAAAGTAGAGATAGAGTACAGTGGAGTACAGTGGAGCACAGTAGAGGTAGAGTGCAGTAGAGTACAGTGAAGGACAGTAGAGGTAGAGTTCGGTGGAGTACAGTAGAGGTAGAGTACAGTGGAGTACAGTAGCGGTAGAGTACAGTGGAGTACAGTGGAGCGCATTAGAGGTGGAGTACAGTAGAGTACAGTAGAGGTAGAGTACAGTGGAGTACAGTAGAGGTAGAGTACAGTGGAGTACAGTAGAGGTTGAGTACAGTGGAGCACAGTAGAGGTAGAGTACAGTGGAGTACAGCGAAGCACAGTAGAGGTAGAATAGAGTGGAGTACAGTAGAGGTAGAGTAGTGTGGAGCACAGTAGAGGTAGAGTACAGTGGAGCACAGTAGAGGTAGAGTACAGTGGAGAACAGTAGAGGTAGAGTACAGTGAAGTACAGTAGAGGTAGAGTACAGTGGTGCACAGTAGAAGTAGAGTACAGTGGAGTACATTGGAGCACAGTAGAGGTGGAGTACAGTAGAGTACAGTAGAGGTAGAGAACAGTAGAGTACAGTAGAGGTAGAGTACAGTGGAGTAGATTAGAGGTAGAGTACAGTGGAGCACAGTAGAGGTAGAGTACAGTGGAGCACAGCAGAGGTAGAGTACAGTGGATCACAGTAGAGATAGAGTACAGTGGAGTACAGCGGAGCACAGTAGAGGTGGAGTACAGTAGAGTACAGTAGAGATAGAGTACAGTGGAGCACAGTAGAGGTAGAGTAGAGTGGAGTACAGTAGAGGTAGAGTACAGTGGAGCACATTAGAGGTAGAGTACAGTGGAGTACAGTAGAGGTAGAGTACAGTAGAGCACAGTAGAGGTAGAGTACAGTGGAGTACAGTGGAGCACAGTAGAGGTGGAGTACAGTAGAGTACAGTAGAGGTAGAGTACAGTAGAGTACAGTAGAGGTAGAGTACAGTGGAGCACAGTAGAGGTAGAGTACAGTGGAGTACAGTAGAGGTAGAGTACAGTGGAGCACAGTAGAGGTAGAGTAGAGTGGAGTACAGTAGAGGTAGAGTACAGTGGAGCACAGTAGAGGTAGCGTACAGTGGAGTACAGTAGAGGTAGAGTAGAGTGGAGTACAGTAGAGGTAGAGTACAGTGGAGCACAGTAGAGGTAGCGTACAGTGGAGTACAGTAGAGGTAGAGTAGAGTGGAGCACAGTAGAGGTAGCGTACCGTTGATTACAGTAGAGGTAGAGTACAGTGGAGTACAGAAGAGGTAGAGTACAGTGTAGCACAGTAGAGGTAGAGTGGAGTGGAGTACAGTAGAGGTAGAGTACAGTGGAGCACAGTAGAGTTAGAGTAGAGTGGAGTACAGTAGAGGTAGAGTACAGTGGAGCACAGTAGAGGTAGAGTACAGTGGAGTACAGTAGAGGTAGAGTACAGTGGAGCACAGTAGAGGTAGGGTACAGTGGAGTACAGTGAAGCACAGTAGAGGTGGATTACAATAGAGTACAGTAGAGGTAGAGAACAGTAGAGTAGAGGTAGAGTACATTGGAGTACAGTAGAGATAGAGTACAATGGAGCACAGTAGAGATAGACTAGAGTGGAGTACAGTAGAGGTAGAGTACAGTGGAGCACATGAGAGGTAGAGTACAGTGGAGTACAGTGGAGCACAGTAGAGGTGGAGTACAGTAGAGTACAGTAGAGCTAGAGAACAGTGGAGCACACTAGAGGTAGAGTACAGTGGAGCACAGTAGAGGTAGAGACAGTGGAGCACAGTAGAGGTAGAGTACAGTGGAGCACAGTAGAGGTAGAGTACAGTGGAGTACAGCGGAGCACAGTAGAGGTGGAGTACAGTAGAGTACAGTAGAGATAGAGTACAGTGGAGGACAGTAGAGGTAGTGTAGAGTGGAGTACAGTAGAGGTAGAGTACAGTGGAGCACAGTAGAGGTAGCGTACAGTGGAGTACAGTGGAGCAGAGTAGAGGTAGAGTACAGTGGAGTACAGCAGAGGTAGAGTACAGTGGAGTACAGTAGAGGTAGAGTACAGTGGAGCAGGGTAGAGGTAGCGTACCGTGGAGTACAGTAGAGGTAGAGTACAGTGGAGTACAGAAGAGGTAGAGTACAGTGGAGCACAGTAGAGGTAGCGTACAGTGGAGCACAGTAGAGTTAGAGTAGAGTGGAGTACAGTAGAGGTAGAGTACAGTGGAGCACAGTAGAGGTAGAGTACAGTGGAGTACAGTAGAGGTAGAGTACAGTGGAGCACAGTAGAGGTAGAGTACAGTGGAGCACAGAAGAGGTAGAGTACAGTGGAGCACAGTAGAGGTAGCATACAGTGGAGCAAATTAGAGGTGGAGCACAGTAGAGTACAGTAGAGGTAGAGTACAGTGGAGTACAGTAGAGGTAGAGTACAGTGGAGTACAGTAGAGGTAGAGTACAGTTGAGCACAGTAGAGGTAGAGTACAGTGGAGTACAGTAGAGGCAGAGTACAGTGGAGCACAGTAGAGGTAGAGTAGAGTGGAGTACAGTGGAGCACAGTAGAGGTGGAGTACAGTAGAGTACAGTAGAGGTAGAGAACAGTAGAGTACAGTAGAGGTAGAGTACAGTGGAGCACAGTAGAGATAGAGTACAGTGGAGTAGAGTAGAGGTAGAGTACAGTGGAGCACAGTAGAGGTAGAGTACAGTGGAGCACAACAGAGGTAGAGTACAGTGGATCACAGTAGAGATAGAGTACAGTGGAGTACAGCGGAGCACAGTAGAGGTGGAGTACAGTAGAGTACAGTAGAGATAGAGTACAGTGGAGCACAGTAGAGGTAGAGTAGAGTGGAGTACAGTAGAGGTAGAGTACAGTGGAGCACATTAGAGGTAGAGTACATTGGAGTACAGTGGAGCACAGTAGAGGTGGAGTACAGTAGAGTACAGTAGAGGTAGAGAACAGTAGAGTACAGTAGAGGTAGAGTACAGTGGAGTAGAGTAGAGGTAGAGTACAGTAGAGGTAGAGTACAGTGGAGTAGAGTAGAGGTAGAGTACAGTGGAGCACAGTAGAGGTAGAGTACAGTGGAGCACAGCAGAGGTAGAGTACAGTGGATCACAGTAGAGATAGAGTACAGTGGAGTACAGTGGAGCACAGTAGAGGTGGAGTACAGTAGAGTACAGTAGAGATAGAGAACAGTGGAGCACAGTAGAGGTAGAGTACAGTGGAGTACAGTAGAGGTAGAGTACAGTGGAGCAGGGTAGAGGTAGCGTACCGTGGAGTACAGTAGAGGTAGAGTACAGTGGAGTACAGAAGAGGTAGAGTACAGTGGAGCACAGTAGAGGTAGCGTACAGTGGAGCACAGTAGAGTTAGAGTAGAGTGGAGTACAGTAGAGGTAGAGTACAGTGGAGCACAGTAGAGGTAGTGTACAGTGGAGTACAGTAGAGGTAAAGTACAGTGGAGCACAGTAGAGGTAGAGTATAGTGGAGTACAGTGAAGCAGAGTAGAGGTGGAGTACAGTAGAGTACAGTAAAGGTAGAGAACAGTAGAGTAGAGGTAGAGTACATTGGAGTAAAGTAGAGATAGAGTACAATGGAGCACAGTAGAGATAGACTAGAGTGGAGTACAGTAGAGGTAGAGTACAGTTGAGCACAGTAGAGGTAGAGTACAGTGGAGTACAGTGGAGCACAGTAGAGGTGGAGTACAGTAGAGTACAGTAGAGGTAGAGAACAGTGGAGCACAGTAGAGGTAGAGTACAGTGGAGCACAGTAGAGGTAGAGTACAGTGGAGCACAGAAGAGGTAGGGTACAGTGGAGTACAGTAGAGACAGAGTACAGTGGAGCACAGTAGAGGTAGAGTACAGTGGAGCACAGTAGAGGTAGAGAACAGTGGAGCACAGTAGAGGTAGAGTACAGTGGAGCAGGGTAGAGTTAGCGTACCGTGGAGTAGAGTAGAGGTAGAGTACAGTGGAGTACAGAAGAGGTAGAGTACAGTGGAGTACAGTGGAGCACAGTAGAGGTGGAGTACAGTAGAGTACAGTAGAGGTAGAGTACAGTGGAGCACAGTAGAGGTAGAGTACAGTGGAGCACAGTAGAGGTAGAGTACAGTGGAGCACAGTAGAGGTAGAGTACAGTGGAGCACAGTAGAGGTAGAGTACAGTGGAGTACAGCGGTGCACAGTAGAGGTGGAGTACAGTAGAGTACAGTAGAGATAGAGACAGTGGAGGACAGTAGAGGTAGAGTAGAGTGGAGTACAGTAGAGGTAGAGTACAGTGGAGCACAGTTGAGGTAGAGTACAGTGGAGTACAGTGGAGCACATTAGAGGTGGAGTACAGTAGAGTACAGTAGAGCTAGAGAACAGTGGAGCACAGTAGTGGTAGAGTACAGTGGAGCAAAGTAGAGGTAGAGTACAGTGGAGCACAGTAGAGGTAGAGTACAGTGGAGCACAGTAGAGGTAGAGTACAGTGGAGTACAGCGGTGCACAGTAGAGGTGGAGTACAGTAGAGTACAGTAGAGATAGAGACAGTGGAGGACAGTAGAGGTAGAGTAGAGTGGAGTACAGTAGAGGTAGAGTACAGTGGAGCACAGTAGAGGTAGCGTACAGTGGAGTACAGTGGAGCAGAGTAGAGGTAGAGTACAATGGAGCACAGTAGAGATAGACTAGAGTGGAGTACAGTAGAGGTAGAGTACAGTGGAGCACAGTAGAGGTAGAGTACAGTGGAGCACAGTAGAGGTAGAGTACAGTGGAGCACAGTAGAGGTAGAGTACAGTGGAGCACAGTAGAGGTAGAGTACAGTGGAGTACAGTAGAGACAGAGTACAGTGGAGCACAGTAGAGGTAGAGTAGAGTGGAGTACAGTAGATGTAGAGTACAATGGAGCACAGTAGAGGTAGCGTACAGTGGAGTACAGTAGAGGTAGAGTACAGTGGAGCAGGGTAGAGGTAGCGTACCGTGGAGTACAGTAGAGGTAGAGTACAGTGGAGTACAGAAGAGGTAGAGTACAGTGGAGCACAGTAGAGTTAGAGTAGAGTGGAGTACAGTAGAGGTAGAGTACAGTGGAGCACAGTAGAGGTAGAGTACAGTGGAGTACATTAGAGGTAGAGTACAGTGGAGCACAGTAGAGGTAGAGTACAGTGGAGTACAGTAGAGACAGAGTACAGTGGAGCACAGTAGAGGTAGAGTAGAGTGGAGTACAGTAGAGGTAGAGTACAGTGGAGCACAGTAGAGGTAGCGTACAGTGGAGTACAGTAGAGGTAGAGTACAGTGGAGCAGGGTAGAGGTAGCGTACCGTGGAGTACAGTAGAGGTAGAGTACAGTGGAGTACAGAAGAGGTAGAGTACAGTGGAGCACAGTAGAGGTAGCATACAGTGGAGCACAGTAGAGTTAGAGTAGAGTGGAGTACAGTAGAGGTAGAGTACAGTGGAGCACAGTAGAGGTAGTGTACAGTGGAGTACAGTAGAGGTAAAGTACAGTGGAGCACATTAGAGGTAGAGTATAGTGGAGTACAGTGAAGCAGAGTAGAGGTGGAGTACAGTAGAGTACAGTAGAGGTAGAGAACAGTAGAGTAGAGGTAGAGTACATTGGAGTAAAGTAGAGATAGAGTACAATGGAGCACAGTAGAGATAGACTAGAGTGGAGTACAGTAGAGGTAGAGTACAGTGGAGCACAGTAGAGGTAGAGTACAGTGGAGTACAGTGGAGCACAGTAGAGGTGGAGTACAGTAGAGTACAGTAGAGGTAGAGAACAGTGGAGCACAGTAGAGGTAGAGTACAGTGGAGCACAGTAGAGGTAGAGTACAGTGGAGCACAGAAGAGGTAGGGTACAGTGGAGTACAGTAGAGACAGAGTACAGTGGAGCAGAGTAGAGGTAGAGTACAGTGGAGCACAGTAGAGGTAGAGAACAGTGGAGCACAGTAGAGGTAGAGTACAGTGGAGTACAGTAGAGGTAGAGTACAGTGGAGCAGGGTAGAGGTAGCGTACCGTGGAGTACAGTAGAGGTAGAGTACAGTGGAGTACAGAAGAGGTGGAGTACAGTGGAGCACAGTAGAGGTAGCGTACAGTGGAGCCCAGTAGAGTTAGAGTAGAGTGGAGTACAGTAGAGGTAGAGTACAGTGGAGCACAGTAGAGGTAGAGTACAGTGGAGTACAGTAGATGTAGAGTACAGTGGAGCACAGTAGAGGTAGAGTACAGTGGAGTACAGTGGAGCACAGTAGAGGTGGAGTACAGTAGAGTACAGTAGAGGTAGAGAACAGTGGAGCACAGTAGAGGTAGAGTACAGTGGAGTACAGTAGAGACAGAGTACAGTGGAGCACAGTAGAGGTAGAGTACAGTGGAGCACAGTAGAGGTAGAGAACAGTGGAGCACAGTAGAGGTAGAGTACAGTGGAGCACAGTAGAGGTAGAGTATAGTGGAGTACAGTGAAGCACAGTAGAGGTGGAGTACAGTAGAGTACAGTAGAGGTAGAGAACAGTAGAGTAGAGGTAGAGTACATTGGAGTAAAGTAGAGATAGAGTACAATGGAGCACAGTAGAGATAGACTAGAGTGGAGTACAGTAGAGGTAGAGTACAGTGGAGCACAGTAGAGGTAGAGTACAGTGGAGTACAGTGGAGCACAGTAGAGGTGGAGTACAGTAGAGTACAGTAGAGGTAGAGAACAGTGGAGCACAGTAGAGGTAGAGTACAGTGGAGCACAGTAGAGGTAGAGTACAGTGGATCACAGTAGAGATAGAGTACAGTGGAGTACAGTGGAGCACAGTAGAGGTGGAGTACAGTAGAGTACAGTAGAGATAGAGCACAGTGGAGCACAGTAGAGGTAGAGTAGAGTGGAGTACAGTAGAGGTAGAGTACATTGGAGTAAAGTAGAGATAGAGTACAATGGAGCACAGTAGAGATAGACTAGAGTGGAGTACAGTAGAGGTAGAGTACAGTGGAGCACAGTAGAGGTAGAGTACAGTGGAGTACAGTGGAGCACAGTAGAGGTGGAGTACAGTAGAGTACAGTAGAGGTAGAGAACAGTGGAGCACAGTAGAGGTAGAGTACAGTGGAGCACAGTAGAGGTGGAGTACAGTGGAGCACAGTAGAGGTAGAGTACAGTGGAGTACAGCGGAGCACAGTAGAGGTAGTGTAGAGTGGAGTACAGTAGAGGTAGAGAACAGTAGAGTAGAGGTAGAGTACATTGGAGTAAAGTAGAGATAGAGTACAATGGAGCACAGTAGAGATAGACTAGAGTGGAGTACAGTAGAGTTAGAGTAGAGTGGAGTACAGTAGAGGTAGAGTACAGTGGAGCACAGTAGAGGTAGAGTACAGTGGAGTACATTAGAGGTAGAGTACAGTGGAGCACAGTAGAGGTAGAGTATAGTGGAGTACAGTGAAGCACAGTAGAGGTGGAGTACAGTAGAGTACAGTAGAGGTAGAGAACAGTAGAGTAGAGGTAGAGTACATTGGAGTAAAGTAGAGATAGAGTACAATGGAGCACAGTAGAGATAGACTAGAGTGGAGTACAGTAGAGGTAGAGTACAGTGGAGCACAGTAGAGGTAGAGTACAGTGGAGTACAGTGGAGCACAGTAGAGGTGGAGTACAGTAGAGTACAGTAGAGGTAGAGAACAGTGGAGCACAGTAGAGGTAGAGTACAGTGGAGCACAGTAGAGGTAGAGTACAGTGGAGCACAGAAGAGGTAGAGTACAGTGGAGTACAGTAGAGACAGAGTACAGTGGAGCACAGTAGAGGTAGAGTACAGTGGAGCACAGTAGAGGTAGAGAACAGTGGAGCACAGTAGAGGTAGAGTACAGTGGAGTACAGTAGAGGTAGAGTACAGTGGATTACAGTAGAGGTAGAGTACAGTGCAGTACAGTAGAGGTAGAGTACAGTGGAGTACAGAAAAGGTAGAGTACAGTGGAGCACAGTAGAGGTAGCGTACAGTGGAGCACAGTAGAGTTAGAGTAGAGTGTAGTACAGTAGAGGTAGAGTACAGTGGAGCACAGTAGAGGTAGAGTACAGTGGTGTACAGTAGAGGTAGAGTACAGTGGAGCACAGTAGAGGTAGAGTACAGTGGAGCACAGAAGAGGTAGAGTACAGTGGAGTACAGTAGAGACAGAGTACAGTGGAGCACAGTAGAGGTAGAGTACAGTGGAGCACAGTAGAGGTAGAGAACAGTGGAGCACAGTAGAGGTAGAGTACAGTGGAGTACAGTAGAGGTAGAGTACAGTGGAGCAGGGTAGAGGTAGCGTACCGTGGAGTACAGTAGAGGTAGAGTACAGTGGAGTACAGAAGAGGTAGAGTACAGTGGAGCACAGTAGAGGTAGCGTACAGTGGAGCACAGTAGAGTTAGAGTAGAGTGGAGTACAGTAGAGGTAGAGTACAGTGGAGCACAGTAGAGGTAGTGTACAGTGGAGTACAGTAGAGGTAAAGTACAGTGGAGCACAGTAGAGGTAGAGTATAGTGGAGTACAGTGAAGCAGAGTAGAGGTGGAGTACAGTAGAGTACAGTAGAGGTAGAGAACAGTAGAGTAGAGGTAGAGTACATTGGAGTAAAGTAGAGATAGAGTACAATGGAGCACAGTAGAGATAGACTAGAGTGGAGTACAGTAGAGGTAGAGTACAGTGGAGCACAGTAGAGGTAGAGTACAGTGGAGTACAGTGGAGCACAGTAGAGGTGGAGTACAGTAGAGTACAGTAGAGGTAGAGAACAGTGGAGCACAGTAGAGGTAGAGTACAGTGGAGCACAGTAGAGGTAGAGTACAGTGGAGCACAGAAGAGGTAGGGTACAGTGGAGTACAGTAGAGACAGAGTACAGTGGAGCACAGTAGAGGTAGAGTACAGTGGAGCACAGTAGAGGTAGAGAACAGTGGAGCACAGTAGAGGTAGAGTACAGTGGAGTACAGTAGAGGTAGAGTACAGTGGAGCAGGGTAGAGGTAGCGTACCGTGGAGTACAGTAGAGGTAGAGTACAGTGGAGTACAGAAGAGGTAGAGTACAGTGGAGCACAGTAGAGGTAGCGTACAGTGGAGCCCAGTAGAGTTAGAGTAGAGTGGAGTACAGTAGAGGTAGAGTACAGTGGAGCACAGTAGAGGTAGAGTACAGTGGAGTACAGTAGAGGTAGAGTACAGTGGAGCACAGTAGAGGTAGAGTACAGTGGAGCACAGAAGAGGTAGAGTACAGTGGAGTACAGTAGAGACAGAGTACAGTGGAGCACAGTAGAGGTAGAGTACAGTGGAGCACAGTAGAGGTAGAGAACAGTGGAGCACAGTAGAGGTAGAGTACAGTGGAGCACAGTAGAGGTAGAGTATAGTGGAGTACAGTGAAGCACAGTAGAGGTGGAGTACAGTAGAGTGCAGTAGAGGTAGAGAACAGTAGAGTAGAGGTAGAGTACATTTGAGTAAAGTAGAGATAGAGTACAATGGAGCACAGTAGAGATAGACTAGAGTGGAGTACAGTAGAGGTAGAGTACAGTGGAGCACAGTAGAGGTAGAGTACAGTGGAGTACAGTGGAGCACAGTAGAGGTGGAGTACAGTAGAGTACAGTAGAGGTAGAGAACAGTGGAGCACAGTAGAGGTAGAGTACAGTGGACCACAGTAGAGGTAGAGTACAGTGGATCACAGTAGAGATAGAGTACAGTGGAGTACAGTGGAGCACATTAGAGGTGGAGTACAGTAGAGTACAGTAGAGATAGAGCACAGTGGAGCACAGTAGAGGTAGAGTAGAGTGGAGTACAGTAGAGGTAGAGTACATTGGAGTAAAGTAGAGATAGAGTACAATGGAGCACAGTAGAGATAGACTAGAGTGGAGTACAGTAGAGGTAGAGTACAGTGGAGCACAGTAGAGGTAGAGTACAGTGGAGTACAGTGGAGCACAGTAGAGGTGGAGTACAGTAGAGTACAGTAGAGGTAGAGAACAGTGGAGCACAGTAGAGGTAGAGTACAGTGGAGCACAGTAGAGGTGGAGTACAGTGGAGCACAGTAGAGGTAGAGTACAGTGGAGTACAGCGGAGCACAGTAGAGGTAGTGTAGAGTGGAGTACAGTAGAGGTAGAGAACAGTAGAGTAGAGGTAGAGTACATTGGAGTAAAGTAGAGATAGAGTACAATGGAGCACAGTAGAGATAGACTAGAGTGGAGTACAGTAGAGGTAGAGTACAGTGGAACACAGTAGAGGTAGCGTACAGTGGAGTACAGTAGAGGTAGAGTACAGTGGAGCAGGGTAGAGGTAGCGTACCGTGGAGTACAGTAGAGGTAGAGTACAGTGGAGTACAGAAGAGGTAGAGTACAGTGGAGCACAGTAGAGTTAGAGTAGAGTGGAGTACAGTAGAGGTAGAGTACAGTGGATTACAGTAGAGGTAGAGTACAGTGCAGTACAGTAGAGGTAGAGTACAGTGGAGCATAGTAGATGTAGAGTACAGTGGAGTACAGCGGAGCACAGTAGAGGTAGAATAGAGTGGAGTACAGTAGAGGTGGAGTAGTGTGGAGCACAGTATAGGTAGCGCACAGTGGAGTACAGTGGAGCACAGTAGAGGTAGAGTACAGTGGAGTACAGTAGAGGTAGAGTACAGTGGAGTACAGTAGAGGTAGAGTACAGTGGAATACAGTGGAGCAAATTAGAGGTGGAGCACAGTAGAGTACAGTAGAGGTAGAGTACAGTGGAGTACAGTAGAGGTAGAGTACAGTGGAGTACAGTAGAGGTAGAGTACAGTTGAGCACAGTAGAGGTAGAGTACAGTGGAGTACAGTAGAGGCAGAGTACAGTGGAGCACAGTAGAGGTAGAGTAGAGTGGAGTACAGTGGAGCACAGTAGAGGTGGAGTACAGTAGAGTACAGTAGAGGTAGAGAACAGTAGAGTACAGTAGAGGTAGAGTACAGTGGAGTACAGTAGAGATAGAGTACAGTGGAGCACAGTAGAGATAGAGTACAGTGGAGTAGATTAGAGGTAGAGTACAGTGGAGCACAGTAGAGGTAGAGTAGAGTGGAGTACAGTAGAGGTAGAGTACAGTGGAAGACAGTAGAGGTAGAGTACAGTGGAGTACAGTAGAGGTAGAGTACAGTGGAGCACAGTAGAGTTAGAGTACAGTGGAGTACAGTGAAGCACAGAAGAGGTGGAGTACAGTAGAGTACAGTAGAGATAGAGTACAGTGGAGCAGAGTAGAGGTAGAGTACAGTGGAGCACAGCAGATGTAGAGTACAGTGGATCACAGTAGAGATAGAGTACAGTGGAGTACAGCGGAGCACAGTAGAGGTGGAGTACAGTAGAGTACAGTAGAGATAGAGTACAGTGGAGCACAGTAGAGGTAGAGTAGAGTGGAGTACAGTAGAGGTAGAGTACAGTGGAGCACATTAGAGGTAGAGTACAGTGGAGTACAGTAGAGGTAGAGTACAGTGGAGCACAGTAGAGGTAGAGTACAGTGGAGTACAGTGGAGCACAGTAGAGGTGGAGTACACTAGAGTACAGTAGAGGTAGAGTACAGTAGAGTACAGTAGAGGTAGAGTACAGTGGATTACAGTAGAGGTAGAGTACAGTGCAGTACAGTAGATGTAGAGTACAGTGGAGTACAGCGGAGCACAGTAGAGGTAGAATAGAGTGGAGTGCAGTAGAGGTAGAGTAGTGTGGAGCACAGTATAGGTAGCGCACAGTGGAGTACATTGGAGCACAGTAGAGGTAGAGTACAGTGGAGTACAGTAGAGGTAGAGTACAGTCGAGTACAGTAGAGGTAGAGTACAGTGGAATACAGTGGAGCAAATTAGAGGTGGAGCACAGTAGAGTACAGTAGAGGTAGAGTACAGTGGAGTACAGTAGAGGTAGAGTACAGTGGAGTACAGTAGAGGTAGAGTACAGTTGAGCACAGTAGAGGTAGAGTACAGTGGAGTACAGTAGAGGCAGAGTACAGTGGAGCAGAGTAGAGGTAGAGTAGAGTGGAGTACAGTGGAGAACAGTAGAGGTGGAGTACAGTAGAGTACAGTAGAGGTAGAGAACAGTAGAGTACAGTAGAGGTAGAGTACAGTGGAGCACAGTAGAGATAGAGTACAGTGGAGTAGAGTAGAGGTAGAGTACAGTGGAGCACAGTAGAGGTAGAGTACAGTGGAGCACAGCAGAGGTAGAGTACAGTGGATCACAGTAGAGATAGAGTACAGTGGAGTACAGCGGAGCACAGTAGAGGTGGAGTACAGTAGAGTACAGTAGAGATAGAGTACAGTGGAGCACAGTAGAGGTAGAGTAGAGTGGAGTACAGTAGAGGTAGAGTACAGTGGAGCACATTAGAGGTAGAGTACAGTGGAGTACTGTGGAGCACAGTAGAGGTGGAGTACAGTAGAGTATAGTAGAGGTAGACAACAGTAGAGTACAGTAGAGGTAGAGTACAGTGGAGTAGAGTAGAGGTAGAGTACAGTAGAGGTAGAGTACAGTGGAGTAGAGTAGAGGTAGAGTACAGTGGAGCACAGTAGAGGTAGAGTACAGTGGAGCACAGTAGAGGTGGAGTACAGTAGAGTACAGTAGAGATAGAGTACAGTGGAGCACAGTAGAGGTAGAGTAGAGTGGAGTACAGTAGAGGTAGAGTACAGTGGAGTAAAGTAGAGATAGAGTACAATGGAGCACAGTAGAGATAGACTAGAGTGGAGTACAGTAGAGGTAGAGTACAGTGGAGCACAGTAGAGGTAGAGTAGAGTGGATCACAGTAGAGATAGAGTACAGTGGAGTACAGTGGAGCACAGTAGAGGTGGATTACAGTAGAGTAGAGTAGAGATAGAGTACAGTGGAGCACAGCAGAGGTAGAGTAGAGTGGAGTACAGTAGAGGTAGAGTACATTGGAGTAAAGTAGAGATAGAGTACAATGGAGCACAGTAGAGATAGACTAGAGTGGAGTACAGTAGAGGTAGAGTACAGTGGAGCACAGTAGAGGTAGAGTACAGTGGAGTACAGTGGAGCACAGTAGAGGTGGAGTACAGTAGAGTACAGCAGAGGTAGAGAACAGTGGAGCACAGTAGAGGTAGAGTACAGTGGAGCACAGTAGAGGTAGAGTACAGTGGAGCACAGTAGAGGTAGAGTACAGTGGAGTACAGTAGAGGTAGAGAACAGTAGAGTAGAGGTAGAGTACATTAGAGTAAAGTAGAGATAGAGTACAATGGAGCACAGTAGAGATAGACTAGAGTGGAGTACAGTAGAGGTAGAGTACAGTGGAGCACAGTAGAGGTAGCGCACAGTGGAGTACAGTAGAGGTAGAGTACAGTGGATTACAGTAGAGGTAGAGTACAGTGCAGTACAGTAGAGGTAGAGTACAGTGGAGCATAGTAGATGTAGAGTACAGTGGAGTACAGCGGAGCACAGTAGAGGTAGAATAGAGTGGAGTGCAGTAGAGGTAGAGTAGTGTGGAGCACAGTATAGGTAGCGCACAGTGGAGTACAGTGGAGCACAGTAGAGGTAGAGTACAGTGGAGTACAGTAGAGGTAGAGTACAGTCGAGTACATTAGAGGTAGAGTACAGTGGAATACAGTGGAGCAAATTAGAGGTGGAGCACAGTAGAGTACAGTAGAGGTAGAGTACAGTGGAGTACAGTAGAGGTAGAGTACAGTGGAGTACAGTAGAGGTAGAGTACAGTTGAGCATAGTAGAGGTAGAGTACAGTGGAGTACAGTAGAGGCAGAGTACAGTGGAGCACAGTAAAGGTAGAGTAGAGTGGAGTACAGTGGAGCACAGTAGAGGTGGAGTACAGTAGAGTACAGTATAGGTAGAGAACAGTAGAGTACAGTAGAGGTAGAGTACAGTGGAGCACAGTAGAGATAGAGTACAGTGGAGTAGAGTAGAGGTAGAGTACAGTGGAGCACAGTAGAGGTAGAGTACAGTGGAGCACAGCAGAGGTAGAGTACAGTGGATCACAGTAGAGATAGAGTACAGTGGAGTACAGCGGAGCACAGTAGAGGTGGAGTACAGTAGAGTACAGTAGAGATAGAGTACAGTGGAGCACAGTAGAGGTAGAGTAGAGTGGAGTACATTAGAGGTAGAGTACAGTGGAGCACATTAGAGGTAGAGTACAGTGGAGTACAGTGGAGCACAGTAGAGGTGGAGTACAGTAGAGTACAGTAGAGGTAGAGAACAGTAGAGTACAGTAGAGGTAGAGTACAGTGGAGTAGAGTAGAGGTAGAGTACAGTAGAGGTAGAGTACAGTGGAGTAGAGTAGAGGTAGAGTACAGTGGAGCACAGTAGAGGTAGAGTACAGTGGAGCACAGCAGAGGTAGAGTACAGTGGATCACAGTAGAGATAGAGTACAGTGGAGTACAGTGGAGCACAGTAGAGGTGGAGTACAGTAGAGTATAGTAGAGATAGAGTACAGTGGAGCACAGTAGAGGTAGAGTAGAGTGGAGTACAGTAGAGGTAGAGTACAGTGGAGCACATTAGAGGTAGAGTACAGTGGAGTACAGTAGAGGTAGAGTACAGTGGAGCAGAGTAGAGGTAGAGTACAGTGGAGTACAGTAGAGGTAGAGTACAGTGGAGTACAGTGAAGCACAGTAGAGGTAGAGTTCTTTGGAGTACAGTAGAGGTAGAGTACAGTAGAGTACAGTAGAGGTAGAGTACAGTGGAGCACAGTAGAGGTAGAGTAGAGTGGAGTACAGTGGAGCACAGTAGAGGTGGAGTACAGTGGAGTACAGTAGAGGTAGAGTACAGTGGAGCACAGTAGAGGTAGAGTACAGTGGAGCACAGTATAGGTAGAGTAGAGTGGAGTACAGCGGAGCACAGTAGAGGTAGAGTACAGTGGAGTACAGTAGAGGTAGAGTACAGTGGAGCACAGTAGAGGTAGAGTACAGTGGAGCACAGTAGAGGTAGAGTACAGTGGAGTACAGTAGAGGTAGAATACAGTGGAGCACAGTAGAGGTAGAGTACAGTGGAGTACAGTGGAGCACAGTAGAGGTGGAGTACAATAGAGTACAGTTGAGGTAGAGAACAGTAGAGTACAGTAGAGGTAGAGTAAAGTGGAGTAGAGTAGAGGTTGAGTACAGTGGAGCACAGTAGAGGTAGAGTACAGTGGAGCACAGCAGAGGTAGAGTACAGTGGATCAAAGTAGAGATAGAGTACAGTGGAGTACAGTGGAGCACAGTAGAGGTAGAGTACAGTAGAGTACAGTGAAGGACAGTAGAGGTAGAGTTCGGTGGAGTACAGTAGAGGTAGAGTACAGTGGAGTACAGTAGCGGTAGAGTACAGTAGAGGTGGAGTACAGTAGAGTACAGTAGAGATAGAGTACAGTGGAGCACAGTAGAGGTAGAGTAGAGTGGAGTACATTAGAGGTAGAGTACAGTGGAGCACATTAGAGGTAGAGTACAGTGGAGTACAGTGGAGCACAGTAGAGGTGGAGTACAGTAGAGTACAGTAGAGGTAGAGAACAGTAGAGTACAGTAGAGGTAGAGTACAGTGGAGTAGAGTAGAGGTAGAGTACAGTAGAGGTAGAGTACAGTGGAGTAGAGTAGAGGTAGAGTACAGTGGAGCACAGTAGAGGTAGAGTACAGTGGAGCACAGCAGAGGTAGAGTACAGTGGATCACAGTAGAGATAGAGTACAGTGGAGTACAGTGGAGCACAGTAGAGGTGGAGTACAGTAGAGTATAGTAGAGATAGAGTACAGTGGAGCACAGTAGAGGTAGAGTAGAGTGGAGTACAGTAGAGGTAGAGTACAGTGGAGCACATTAGAGGTAGAGTACAGTGGAGTACAGTAGAGGTAGAGTACAGTGGAGCAGAGTAGAGGTAGAGTACAGTGGAGTACAGTAGAGGTAGAGTACAGTGGAGTACAGTGAAGCACAGTAGAGGTAGAGTTCTTTGGAGTACAGTAGAGGTAGAGTACAGTAGAGTACAGTAGAGGTAGAGTACAGTGGAGCACAGTAGAGGTAGAGTAGAGTGGAGTACAGTGGAGCACAGTAGAGGTGGAGTACAGTGGAGTACAGTAGAGGTAGAGTACAGTGGAGCACAGTAGAGGTAGAGTACAGTGGAGCACAGTATAGGTAGAGTAGAGTGGAGTACAGCGGAGCACAGTAGAGGTAGAGTACAGTGGAGTACAGTAGAGGTAGAGTACAGTGGAGCACAGTAGAGGTAGAGTAGAGTGGAGTACAGTGGAGCACAGTAGAGGTGGAGTACAGTGGAGTACAGTAGAGGTAGAGTACAGTGGAGCACAGTAGAGGTAGAGTACAGTGGAGCACAGTATAGGTAGAGTAGAGTGGAGTACAGCGGAGCACAGTAGAGGTAGAGTACAGTGGAGTACAGTAGAGGTAGAGTACAGTGGAGCACAGTAGAGGTAGAGTAGAGTGGAGTACAGTGGAGCACAGTAGAGGTGGAGTACAGTGGAGTACAGTAGAGGTAGAGTACAGTGGAGCACAGTAGAGGTAGAGTACAGTGGAGCACAGTATAGGTAGAGTAGAGTGGAGTACAGCGGAGCACAGTAGAGGTAGAGTACAGTGGAGTACAGTAGAGGTAGAGTACAGTGGAGCACAGTAGAGGTAGAGTACAGTGGAGCACAGTAGAGGTAGAGTACAGTGGAGCACAGTATAGGTAGAGTAGAGTGGAGTACAGCGGAGCACAGTAGAGGTAGAGTACAGTGGAGTACAGTAGAGGTAGAGTACAGTGGAGCACAGTAGAGGTAGAGTACAGTGGAGCACAGTAGAGGTAGAGTACAGTGGAGTACAGTAGAGGTAGAATACAGTGGAGCACAGTAGAGGTAGAGTACAGTGGAGTACAGTGGAGCACAGTAGAGGTGGAGTACAATAGAGTACAGTTGAGGTAGAGAACAGTAGAGTACAGTAGAGGTAGAGTAAAGTGGAGTAGAGTAGAGGTTGAGTACAGTGGAGCACAGTAGAGGTAGAGTACAGTGGAGCACAGCAGAGGTAGAGTACAGTGGATCAAAGTAGAGATAGAGTACAGTGGAGTACAGTGGAGCACAGTAGAGGTAGAGTGCAGTAGAGTACAGTGAAGGACAGTAGAGGTAGAGTTCGGTGGAGTACAGTAGAGGTAGAGTACAGTGGAGTACAGTAGCGGTAGAGTACAGTGGAGTACAGTGGAGCGCATTAGAGGTGGAGTACAGTAGAGTACAGTAGAGGTAGAGTACAGTGGAGTACAGTAGAGGTAGAGTACAGTGGAGTACAGTAGAGGTTGAGTACAGTGGAGCACAGTAGAGGTAGAGTACAGTGGAGTACAGCGAAGCACAGTAGAGGTAGAATAGAGTGGAGTACAGTAGAGGTAGAGTAGTGTGGAGCACAGTAGAGGTAGAGTACAGTGGAGCACAGTAGAGGTAGAGTACAGTGGAGAACAGTAGAGGTAGAGTACAGTGA
Source organism: Tiaroga cobitis (assembly GCA_030578255.1). NCBI lineage: Eukaryota > Metazoa > Chordata > Actinopteri > Cypriniformes > Leuciscidae > Tiaroga > Tiaroga cobitis. The sequence continues at coordinate 36,650,697 of CM060604.1, forward strand.
AGTACAGTAGAGGTAGAGTACAGTGGTGCACAGTAGAAGTAGAGTACAGTGGAGTACATTGGAGCACAGTAGAGGTGGAGTACAGTAGAGTACAGTAGAGGTAGAGAACAGTAGAGTACAGTAGAGGTAGAGTACAGTGGAGTAGATTAGAGGTAGAGTACAGTGGAGCACAGTAGAGGTAGAGTACAGTGGAGCACAGCAGAGGTAGAGTACAGTGGATCACAGTAGAGATAGAGTACAGTGGAGTACAGCGGAGCACAGTAGAGGTGGAGTACAGTAGAGTACAGTAGAGATAGAGTACAGTGGAGCACAGTAGAGGTAGAGTAGAGTGGAGTACAGTAGAGGTAGAGTACAGTGGAGCACATTAGAGGTAGAGTACAGTGGAGTACAGTAGAGGTAGAGTACAGTAGAGCACAGTAGAGGTAGAGTACAGTGGAGTACAGTGGAGCACAGTAGAGGTGGAGTACAGTAGAGTACAGTAGAGGTAGAGTACAGTAGAGTACAGTAGAGGTAGAGTACAGTGGAGCACAGTAGAGGTAGAGTACAGTGGAGTACAGTAGAGGTAGAGTACAGTGGAGCACAGTAGAGGTAGAGTAGAGTGGAGTACAGTAGAGGTAGAGTACAGTGGAGCACAGTAGAGGTAGCGTACAGTGGAGTACAGTAGAGGTAGAGTAGAGTGGAGTACAGTAGAGGTAGAGTACAGTGGAGCACAGTAGAGGTAGCGTACAGTGGAGTACAGTAGAGGTAGAGTAGAGTGGAGCACAGTAGAGGTAGCGTACCGTTGATTACAGTAGAGGTAGAGTACAGTGGAGTACAGAAGAGGTAGAGTACAGTGTAGCACAGTAGAGGTAGAGTGGAGTGGAGTACAGTAGAGGTAGAGTACAGTGGAGCACAGTAGAGTTAGAGTAGAGTGGAGTACAGTAGAGGTAGAGTACAGTGGAGCACAGTAGAGGTAGAGTACAGTGGAGTACAGTAGAGGTAGAGTACAGTGGAGCACAGTAGAGGTAGGGTACAGTGGAGTACAGTGAAGCACAGTAGAGGTGGATTACAATAGAGTACAGTAGAGGTAGAGAACAGTAGAGTAGAGGTAGAGTACATTGGAGTACAGTAGAGATAGAGTACAATGGAGCACAGTAGAGATAGACTAGAGTGGAGTACAGTAGAGGTAGAGTACAGTGGAGCACATGAGAGGTAGAGTACAGTGGAGTACAGTGGAGCACAGTAGAGGTGGAGTACAGTAGAGTACAGTAGAGCTAGAGAACAGTGGAGCACACTAGAGGTAGAGTACAGTGGAGCACAGTAGAGGTAGAGACAGTGGAGCACAGTAGAGGTAGAGTACAGTGGAGCACAGTAGAGGTAGAGTACAGTGGAGTACAGCGGAGCACAGTAGAGGTGGAGTACAGTAGAGTACAGTAGAGATAGAGTACAGTGGAGGACAGTAGAGGTAGTGTAGAGTGGAGTACAGTAGAGGTAGAGTACAGTGGAGCACAGTAGAGGTAGCGTACAGTGGAGTACAGTGGAGCAGAGTAGAGGTAGAGTACAGTGGAGTACAGCAGAGGTAGAGTACAGTGGAGTACAGTAGAGGTAGAGTACAGTGGAGCAGGGTAGAGGTAGCGTACCGTGGAGTACAGTAGAGGTAGAGTACAGTGGAGTACAGAAGAGGTAGAGTACAGTGGAGCACAGTAGAGGTAGCGTACAGTGGAGCACAGTAGAGTTAGAGTAGAGTGGAGTACAGTAGAGGTAGAGTACAGTGGAGCACAGTAGAGGTAGAGTACAGTGGAGTACAGTAGAGGTAGAGTACAGTGGAGCACAGTAGAGGTAGAGTACAGTGGAGCACAGAAGAGGTAGAGTACAGTGGAGCACAGTAGAGGTAGCATACAGTGGAGCAAATTAGAGGTGGAGCACAGTAGAGTACAGTAGAGGTAGAGTACAGTGGAGTACAGTAGAGGTAGAGTACAGTGGAGTACAGTAGAGGTAGAGTACAGTTGAGCACAGTAGAGGTAGAGTACAGTGGAGTACAGTAGAGGCAGAGTACAGTGGAGCACAGTAGAGGTAGAGTAGAGTGGAGTACAGTGGAGCACAGTAGAGGTGGAGTACAGTAGAGTACAGTAGAGGTAGAGAACAGTAGAGTACAGTAGAGGTAGAGTACAGTGGAGCACAGTAGAGATAGAGTACAGTGGAGTAGAGTAGAGGTAGAGTACAGTGGAGCACAGTAGAGGTAGAGTACAGTGGAGCACAACAGAGGTAGAGTACAGTGGATCACAGTAGAGATAGAGTACAGTGGAGTACAGCGGAGCACAGTAGAGGTGGAGTACAGTAGAGTACAGTAGAGATAGAGTACAGTGGAGCACAGTAGAGGTAGAGTAGAGTGGAGTACAGTAGAGGTAGAGTACAGTGGAGCACATTAGAGGTAGAGTACATTGGAGTACAGTGGAGCACAGTAGAGGTGGAGTACAGTAGAGTACAGTAGAGGTAGAGAACAGTAGAGTACAGTAGAGGTAGAGTACAGTGGAGTAGAGTAGAGGTAGAGTACAGTAGAGGTAGAGTACAGTGGAGTAGAGTAGAGGTAGAGTACAGTGGAGCACAGTAGAGGTAGAGTACAGTGGAGCACAGCAGAGGTAGAGTACAGTGGATCACAGTAGAGATAGAGTACAGTGGAGTACAGTGGAGCACAGTAGAGGTGGAGTACAGTAGAGTACAGTAGAGATAGAGAACAGTGGAGCACAGTAGAGGTAGAGTACAGTGGAGTACAGTAGAGGTAGAGTACAGTGGAGCAGGGTAGAGGTAGCGTACCGTGGAGTACAGTAGAGGTAGAGTACAGTGGAGTACAGAAGAGGTAGAGTACAGTGGAGCACAGTAGAGGTAGCGTACAGTGGAGCACAGTAGAGTTAGAGTAGAGTGGAGTACAGTAGAGGTAGAGTACAGTGGAGCACAGTAGAGGTAGTGTACAGTGGAGTACAGTAGAGGTAAAGTACAGTGGAGCACAGTAGAGGTAGAGTATAGTGGAGTACAGTGAAGCAGAGTAGAGGTGGAGTACAGTAGAGTACAGTAAAGGTAGAGAACAGTAGAGTAGAGGTAGAGTACATTGGAGTAAAGTAGAGATAGAGTACAATGGAGCACAGTAGAGATAGACTAGAGTGGAGTACAGTAGAGGTAGAGTACAGTTGAGCACAGTAGAGGTAGAGTACAGTGGAGTACAGTGGAGCACAGTAGAGGTGGAGTACAGTAGAGTACAGTAGAGGTAGAGAACAGTGGAGCACAGTAGAGGTAGAGTACAGTGGAGCACAGTAGAGGTAGAGTACAGTGGAGCACAGAAGAGGTAGGGTACAGTGGAGTACAGTAGAGACAGAGTACAGTGGAGCACAGTAGAGGTAGAGTACAGTGGAGCACAGTAGAGGTAGAGAACAGTGGAGCACAGTAGAGGTAGAGTACAGTGGAGCAGGGTAGAGTTAGCGTACCGTGGAGTAGAGTAGAGGTAGAGTACAGTGGAGTACAGAAGAGGTAGAGTACAGTGGAGTACAGTGGAGCACAGTAGAGGTGGAGTACAGTAGAGTACAGTAGAGGTAGAGTACAGTGGAGCACAGTAGAGGTAGAGTACAGTGGAGCACAGTAGAGGTAGAGTACAGTGGAGCACAGTAGAGGTAGAGTACAGTGGAGCACAGTAGAGGTAGAGTACAGTGGAGTACAGCGGTGCACAGTAGAGGTGGAGTACAGTAGAGTACAGTAGAGATAGAGACAGTGGAGGACAGTAGAGGTAGAGTAGAGTGGAGTACAGTAGAGGTAGAGTACAGTGGAGCACAGTTGAGGTAGAGTACAGTGGAGTACAGTGGAGCACATTAGAGGTGGAGTACAGTAGAGTACAGTAGAGCTAGAGAACAGTGGAGCACAGTAGTGGTAGAGTACAGTGGAGCAAAGTAGAGGTAGAGTACAGTGGAGCACAGTAGAGGTAGAGTACAGTGGAGCACAGTAGAGGTAGAGTACAGTGGAGTACAGCGGTGCACAGTAGAGGTGGAGTACAGTAGAGTACAGTAGAGATAGAGACAGTGGAGGACAGTAGAGGTAGAGTAGAGTGGAGTACAGTAGAGGTAGAGTACAGTGGAGCACAGTAGAGGTAGCGTACAGTGGAGTACAGTGGAGCAGAGTAGAGGTAGAGTACAATGGAGCACAGTAGAGATAGACTAGAGTGGAGTACAGTAGAGGTAGAGTACAGTGGAGCACAGTAGAGGTAGAGTACAGTGGAGCACAGTAGAGGTAGAGTACAGTGGAGCACAGTAGAGGTAGAGAACAGTGGAGCACAGTAGAGGTAGAGTACAGTGGAGTACAGTAGAGGTAGAGTACAGAGGAGCAGGGTAGAGGTAGCGTACCGTGGAGTACAGTAGAGGTAGAGTACAGTGGAGCACAGTAGAGGTAGCGTACAGTGGAGCACAGTAGAGTTAGAGTAGAGTGGAGTACAGTAGAGGTAGAGTACAGTGGAGCACAGTAGAGGTAGAGTACAGTGGAGTACAGTAGAGGTAGAGTACAGTGGAGCACAGTAGAGGTAGAGTACAGTAGAGCACAGAAGAGGTAGAGTACAGTGGAGTACAGTAGAGACAGAGTACAGTGGAGCACAGTAGAGGTAGAGTACAGTGGAGCACAGTAGAGGTAGAGAACAGTGGAGCACAGTAGAGGTAGAGTACAGTGGAGAACAGTAGAGGTAGAGTACAGTGGAGCAGGGTAGAGGTAGCGTACCGTGGAGTACAGTAGAGGTAGAGTACAGTGGAGTACAGAAGAGGTAGAGTACAGTGGAGCACAGTAGAGGTAGCGTACAGTGGAGCACAGTAGAGTTAGAGTAGAGTGGAGTAAAGTAGAGGTAGAGTACAGTGGAGCACAGTAGAGGTAGTGTACAGTGGAGTACAGTAGAGGTAGAGTACAGTGGAGCACAGTAGAGGTAGAGTATAGTGGAGTACAGTGAAGCACAGTAGAGGTGGAGTACAGTAGAGTACAGTAGAGGTAGAGAACAGTAGAGTAGAGGTAGAGTACATTGGAGTAAAGTAGAGATAGAGTACAATGGAGCACAGTAGAGATAGACTAGAGTGGAGTACAGTAGAGGTAGAGTACAGTGGAGCACAGTAGAGGTAGAGTACAGTGGAGTACAGTGGAGCACAGTAGAGGTGGAGTACAGTAGAGTACAGTAGAGGTAGAGAACAGTGGAGCACAGTAGAGGTAGAGTACAGTGGAGCACAGTAGAGGTAGAGTACCGTGGAGCACAGAAGAGGTAGAGTACAGTGGAGTACAGTAGAGACAGAGTACAGTGGAGCACAGTAGAGGTAGAGTAGAGTGCAGCACAGTAGAGGTAGAGAACAGTGGAGCACAGTAGAGGTAGAGTACAGTGGAGTACAGTAGAGGTAGAGTACAGTGGAGCAGGGTAGAGGTAGCGTACCATGGAGTACAGTAGAGGTAGAGTACAGTGGAGTACAGAAGAGGTAGAGTACAGTGGAGCACAGTAGAGGTAGCGTACAGTGGAGCACAGTAGAGTTAGAGTAGAGTGGAGTACAGTAGAGGTAGAGTACAGTGGAGCACAGTAGAGGTAGAGTACAATGGAGTACAGTAGAGGTAGAGTACAGTGGAGCACAGTAGAGGTAGAGTACAGTGGAGCACAGAAGAGGTAGAGTACAGTGGAGCACAGTAGAGGTAGCGTACAGTGGAGCAAATTAGAGGTGGAGCACAGTAGAGTACAGTAGAGGTAGAGTACAGTGGAGTACAGTAGAGGTAGAGTACAGTGGAGTACAGTAGAGGTAGAGTACAGTTGAGCACAGTAGAGGTAGAGTACAGTGGAGTACAGTAGAGGCAGAGTACAGTGGAGCACAGTAGAGGTAGAGTAGAGTGGAGTACAGTGGAGCACAGTAGAGGTGGAGTACAGTAGAGTACAGTAGAGGTAGAGAACAGTAGAGTACAGTAGAGGTAGAGTACAGTGGAGCACAGTAGAGATAGAGTACAGTGGAGTAGAGTAGAGGTAGAGTACAGTGGAGCACAGTAGAGGTAGAGTACAGTGGAGCACAACAGAGGTAGAGTACAGTGGATCACAGTAGAGATAGAGTACAGTGGAGTACAGCGGAGCACAGTAGAGGTGGAGTACAGTAGAGTACAGTAGAGATAGAGTACAGTGGAGCACAGTAGAGGTAGAGTAGAGTGGAGTACAGTAGAGGTAGAGTACAGTGGAGCACATTAGAGGTAGAGTACAGTGGAGTACAGTGGAGCACAGTAGAGGTGGAGTACAGTAGAGTACAGTAGAGGTAGAGAACAGTAGAGTACAGTAGAGGTAGAGTACAGTGGAGTAGAGTAGAGGTAGAGTACAGTAGAGGTAGAGAACAGTGGAGCACAGTAGAGGTAGAGTACAGTGGAGCACAGTAGAGGTAGAGTACCGTGGAGCACAGAAGAGGTAGAGTACAGTGGAGTACAGTAGAGACAGAGTACAGTGGAGCACAGTAGAGGTAGAGTACAGTGGAGCAAAGTAGAGGTAGAGAACAGTGGAGCACAGTAGAGGTAGAGTACAGTGGAGTACAGTAGAGGTAGAGTACAGTGGAGCAGGGTAGAGGTAGCGTACCGTGGAGTACAGTAGAGGTAGAGTACAGTGGAGTACAGAAGAGGTAGAGTACAGTGGAGCACAGTAGAGGTAGCGTACAGTGGAGCACAGTAGAGTTAGAGTAGAGTGGAGTACAGTAGAGGTAGAGTACAGTGGAGCACAGTAGAGGTAGAGTACAGTGGAGTACAGTAGAGGTAGAGTACAGTGGAGCACAGTAGAGGTAGAGTACAGTGGAGCACAGAAGAGGTAGAGTACAGTGGAGCACAGTAGAGGTAGCGTACAGTGGAGCAAATTAGAGGTGGAGCACAGTAGAGTACAGTAGAGGTAGAGTACAGTGGAGTACAGTAGAGGTAGAGTACAGTGGAGTACAGTAGAGGTAGAGTACAGTTGAGCACAGTAGAGGTAGAGTACAGTGGAGTACAGTAGAGGCAGAGTACAGTGGAGCACAGTAGAGGTAGAGTAGAGTGGAGTACAGTGGAGCACAGTAGAGGTGGAGTACAGTAGAGTACAGTAGAGGTAGAGAACAGTAGAGTACAGTAGAGGTAGAGTACAGTGGAGCACAGTAGAGATAGAGTACAGTGGAGTAGAGTAGAGGTAGAGTACAGTGGAGCACAGTAGAGGTAGAGTACAGTGGAGCACAACAGAGGTAGAGTACAGTGGATCACAGTAGAGATAGAGTACAGTGGAGTACAGCGGAGCACAGTAGAGGTGGAGTACAGTAGAGTACAGTAGAGATAGAGTACAGTGGAGCACAGTAGAGGTAGAGTAGAGTGGAGTACAGTAGAGGTAGAGTACAGTGGAGCACATTAGAGGTAGAGTACAGTGGAGTACAGTGGAGCACAGTAGAGGTGGAGTACAGTAGAGTACAGTAGAGGTAGAGAACAGTAGAGTACAGTAGAGGTAGAGTACAGTGGAGTAGAGTAGAGGTAGAGTACAGTAGAGGTAGAGTACAGTGGAGTAGAGTAGAGGTAGAGTACAGTGGAGCACAGTAGAGGTAGAGTACAGTGGAGCACAGCAGAGGTAGAGTACAGTGGATCACAGTAGAGATAGAGTACAGTGGAGTACAGTGGAGCACAGTAGAGGTGGAGTACAGTAGAGTACAGTAGAGATAGAGTACAGTGGAGCACAGTAGAGGTAGAGTAGAGTGGAGTACAGTAGAGGTAGAGTACAGTGGAGCACATTAGAGGTAGAGTACAGTGGAGTACAGTAGAGGTAGAGTACAGTGGAGCAGAGTAGAGATAGAGTACAGTGGAGTACAGTAGAGGTAGAGTAGAGTGGAGTACAGTGAAGCACAGTAAAGGTAGAGTTCGTTGGAGTACAGTAGAGGTAGAGTACAGTAGAGTACAGTAGAGGTAGAGTACAGTAGAGCACAGTAGAGGTAGAGTAGAGTGGAGTACAGTGGAGTACATTGGAGCACAGTAGAGGTGGAGTACAGTAGAGTACAGTAGAGGTAGAGAACAGTAGAGTACAGTAGAGGTAGAGTACAGTGGAGTAGATTAGAGGTAGAGTACAGTGGAGCACAGTAGAGGTAGAGTACAGTGGAGCACAGCAGAGGTAGAGTACAGTGGATCACAGTAGAGATAGAGTACAGTGGAGTACAGCGGAGCACAGTAGAGGTGGAGTACAGTAGAGTACAGTAGAGATAGAGTACAGTGGAGCACAGTAGAGGTAGAGTAGAGTGGAGTACAGTAGAGGTAGAGTACAGTGGAGCACATTAGAGGTAGAGTACAGTGGAGTACAGTAGAGGTAGAGTACAGTGGAGCACAGTAGAGGTAGAGTACAGTGGAGTACAGTGGAGCACAGTAGAGGTGGAGTACAGTAGAGTACAGTAGAGGTAGAGTACAGTAGAGTACAGTAGAGGTAGAGTACAGTGGAGCACAGTAGAGGTAGAGTACAATGGAGTACAGTAGAGGTAGAGTACAGTGGAGCACAGTAGAGGTAGAGTACAGTGGAGCACAGCAGAGGTAGAGTACAGTGGATCACAGTAGAGATAGAGTACAGTGGAGTACAGTGGAGCACAGTAGAGGTGGAGTACAGTAGAGTACAGTAGAGATAGAGTACAGTGGAGCACAGTAGAGGTAGAGTAGAGTGGAGTACAGTAGAGGTAGAGTACAGTGGAGCACATTAGAGGTAGAGTACAGTGGAGTACAGTAGAGGTAGAGTACAGTGGAGCAGAGTAGAGATAGAGTACAGTGGAGTACAGTAGAGGTAGAGTAGAGTGGAGTACAGTGAAGCACAGTAAAGGTAGAGTTCGTTGGAGTACAGTAGAGGTAGAGTACAGTAGAGTACAGTAGAGGTAGAGTACAGTAGAGCACAGTAGAGGTAGAGTAGAGTGGAGTACAGTGGAGTACATTGGAGCACAGTAGAGGTGGAGTACAGTAGAGTACAGTAGAGGTAGAGAACAGTAGAGTACAGTAGAGGTAGAGTACAGTGGAGTAGATTAGAGGTAGAGTACAGTGGAGCACAGTAGAGGTAGAGTACAGTGGAGCACAGCAGAGGTAGAGTACAGTGGATCACAGTAGAGATAGAGTACAGTGGAGTACAGCGGAGCACAGTAGAGGTGGAGTACAGTAGAGTACAGTAGAGATAGAGTACAGTGGAGCACAGTAGAGGTAGAGTAGAGTGGAGTACAGTAGAGGTAGAGTACAGTGGAGCACATTAGAGGTAGAGTACAGTGGAGTACAGTAGAGGTAGAGTACAGTGGAGCACAGTAGAGGTAGAGTACAGTGGAGTACAGTGGAGCACAGTAGAGGTGGAGTACAGTAGAGTACAGTAGAGGTAGAGTACAGTAGAGTACAGTAGAGGTAGAGTACAGTGGAGCACAGTAGAGGTAGAGTACAATGGAGTACAGTAGAGGTAGAGTACAGTGGAGCACAGTAGAGGTAGAGTAGAGTGGAGTACAGTAGAGGTAGAGTACAGTGGAGCACATTAGAGGTAGCGTACAGTGGAGTACAGTAGAGGTAGAGTAGAGTGGAGTACAGTAGAGGTAGAGTACAGTGGAGCACAGTAGAGGTAGCGTACAGTGGAGTACAGTAGAGGTAGAGTAGAGTGGAGCACAGTAGAGGTAGCGTACCGTTGATTACAGTAGAGGTAGAGTACAGTGGAGTACAGAAGAGGTAGAGTACAGTGGAGCACAGTAGAGGTAGAGTGGAGTGGAGTACAGTAGAGGTAGAGTACAGTGGAGCACAGTAGAGTTAGAGTAGAGTGGAGTACAGTAGAGGTAGAGTACAGTGGAGCACAGTAGAGGTAGAGTACAGTGGAGTACAGTAGAGGTAGAGTACAGTGGAGCACAGTAGAGATAGAGTACAGTGGAGTACAGTGAAGCACAGTAGAGGTGGATTACAATAGAGTACAGTAGAGGTAGAGAACAGTAGAGTAGAGGTAGAGTACATTGGAGTACAGTAGAGATAGAGTACAATGGAGCACAGTAGAGATAGACTAGAGTGGAGTACAGTAGAGGTAGAGTACAGTGGAGCACAGTTGAGGTAGAGTACAGTGGAGTACAGTGGAGCACAGTAGAGGTGGAGTACAGTAGAGTACAGTAGAGCTAGAGAACAGTGGAGCACAGTAGAGGTAGAGTACAGTGGAGCACAGTAGAGGTAGAGTACAGTGGAGCACAGTAGAGGTAGAGTACAGTGGAGCACAGTAGAGGTAGAGTACAGTGGAGTACAGCGGTGCACAGTAGAGGTGGAGTACAGTAGAGTACAGTAAAGATAGAGTACAGTGGAGGACAGTAGAGGTAGAGTAGAGTGGAGTACAGTAGAGGTAGAGTACAGTGGAGCACAGTAGAGGTAGCGTACAGTGGAGTACAGTGGAGCAGAGTAGAGGTAGAGTACAGTGGAGTACAGCAGAGGTAGAGTACAGTGGAGTACAGCAGAGGTAGAGTACAGTGGAGTACAGTGGAGCACATTTGAGGTGGAGTACAGTAGAGTACAGTAGAGGTAGAGAACAGTAGAGTACAGTAGAGGTAGAGTACAGTGGAGTACAGTAGAGACAGAGTACAGTGGAGCACAGTAGAGGTAGAGTAGAGTGGAGTACAGTAGATGTAGAGTACAATGGAGCACAGTAGAGGTAGCGTACAGTGGAGTACAGTAGAGGTAGAGTACAGTGGAGCAGGGTAGAGGTAGCGTACCGTGGAGTACAGTAGAGGTAGAGTACAGTGGAGTACAGAAGAGGTAGAGTACAGTGGAGCACAGTAGAGTTAGAGTAGAGTGGAGTACAGTAGAGGTAGAGTACAGTGGAGCACAGTAGAGGTAGAGTACAGTGGAGTACATTAGAGGTAGAGTACAGTGGAGCACAGTAGAGGTAGAGTATAGTGGAGTACAGTGAAGCACAGTAGAGGTGGAGTACAGTAGAGTACAGTAGAGGTAGAGAACAGTAGAGTAGAGGTAGAGTACATTGGAGTAAAGTAGAGATAGAGTACAATGGAGCACAGTAGAGATAGACTAGAGTGGAGTACAGTAGAGGTAGAGTACAGTGGAGCACAGTAGAGGTAGAGTACAGTGGAGTACAGTGGAGCACAGTAGAGGTGGAGTACAGTAGAGTACAGTAGAGGTAGAGAACAGTGGAACACAGTAGAGGTAGAGTACAGTGGAGCACAGTAGAGGTAGAGTACAGTGGAGCACAGAAGAGGTAGAGTACAGTGGAGTACAGTAGAGACAGAGTACAGTGGAGCACAGTAGAGGTAGAGTACAGTGGAGCACAGTAGAGGTAGAGAACAGTGGAGCACAGTAGAGGTAGAGTACAGTGGAGTACAGTAGAGGTAGAGTACAGTGGATTACAGTAGAGGTAGAGTACAGTGCAGTACAGTAGAGGTAGAGTACAGTGGAGTACAGAAAAGGTAGAGTACAGTGGAGCACAGTAGAGGTAGCGTACAGTGGAGCACAGTAGAGTTAGAGTAGAGTGGAGTACAGTAGAGGTAGAGTACAGTGGAGCACAATAGAGGTAGAGTACAGTGGAGTACAGTAGAGGTAGAGTACAGTGGAGCACAGTAGAGGTAGAGTACAGTGGAGCACAGAAGAAGTAGAGTACAGTGGAGTACAGTAGAGACAGAGTACAGTGGAGCACAGTAGAGGTAGAGTACAGTGGAGCACAGTAGAGGTAGAGAACAGTGGAGCACAGTAGAGGTAGAGTACAGTGGAGTACAGTAGAGGTAGAGTACAGTGGAGCAGGGTAGAGATAGCGTACCGTGGAGTACAGTAGAGGTAGAGTACAGTGGAGTACAGAAGAGGTAGAGTACAGTGAAGCACAGTAGAGGTAGCGTACAGTGGAGCACAGTAGAGTTAGAGTAGAGTGGAGTACAGTAGAGGTAGAGTACAGTGGAGCACAGTAGAGGTAGTGTACAGTGGAGTAGAGTAGAGGTAAAGTACAGTGGAGCACAGTAGAGGTAGAGTATAGTGGAGTACAGTGAAGCAGAGTAGAGGTGGAGTACAGTAGAGTACAGTAGAGGTAGAGAACAGTAGAGTAGAGGTAGAGTACATTGGAGTAAAGTAGAGATAGAGTACAATGGAGCACAGTAGAGATAGACTAGAGTGGAGTACAGTAGATGTAGAGTACAGTGGAGCACAGTAGAGGTAGAGTACAGTGGAGTACAGTGGAGCACAGTAGAGGTGGAGTACAGTAGAGTACAGTAGAGGTAGAGAACAGTGGAGCACAGTAGAGGTAGAGTACAGTGGAGCACAGTAGAGGTAGAGTACAGTGGAGCACAGAAGAGGTAGGGTACAGTGGAGTACAGTAGAGACAGAGTACAGTGGAGCACAGTAGAGGTAGAGTACAGTGGAGCACAGTAGAGGTAGAGAACAGTGGAGCACAGTAGAGGTAGAGTACAGTGGAGTACAGTAGAGGTAGAGTACAGTGGAGCAGGGTAGAGGTAGCGTACCGTGGAGTACAGTAGAGGTAGAGTACAGTGGAGTACAGAAGAGGTAGAGTACAGTGGAGCACAGTAGAGGTAGCGTACAGTGGAGCCCAGTAGAGTTAGAGTAGAGTGGAGTACAGTAGAGGTAGAGTACAGTGGAGCACAGTAGAGGTAGAGTACAGTGGAGTACAGTAGAGGTAGAGTACAGTGGAGCACAGTAGAGGTAGAGTACAGTGGAGCACAGAAGAGGTAGAGTACAGTGGAGTACAGTAGAGACAGAGTACAGTGGAGCACAGTAGAGGTAGAGTACAGTGGAGCACAGTAGAGGTAGAGAACAGTGGAGCACAGTAGAGGTAGAGTACAGTGGAGCACAGTAGAGGTAGAGTATAGTGGAGTACAGTGAAGCACAGTAGAGGTGGAGTACAGTAGAGTGCAGTAGAGGTAGAGAACAGTAGAGTAGAGGTAGAGTACATTGGAGTAAAGTAGAGATAGAGTACAATGGAGCACAGTAGAGATAGACTAGAGTGGAGTACAGTAGAGGTAGAGTACAGTGGAGCACAGTAGAGGTAGAGTACAGTGGAGTACAGTGGAGCACAGTAGAGGTGGAGTACAGTAGAGTACAGTAGAGGTAGAGAACAGTGGAGCACAGTAGAGGTAGAGTACAGTGGACCACAGTAGAGGTAGAGTACAGTGGATCACAGTAGAGATAGAGTACAGTGGAGTACAGTGGAGCACATTAGAGGTGGAGTACAGTAGAGTACAGTAGAGATAGAGCACAGTGGAGCACAGTAGAGGTAGAGTAGAGTGGAGTACAGTAGAGGTAGAGTACATTGGAGTAAAGTAGAGATAGAGTACAATGGAGCACAGTAGAGATAGACTAGAGTGGAGTACAGTAGAGGTAGAGTACAGTGGAGCACAGTAGAGGTAGAGTACAGTGGAGTACAGTGGAGCACAGTAGAGGTGGAGTACAGTAGAGTACAGTAGAGGTAGAGAACAGTGGATCACAGTAGAGGTAGAGTACAGTGGAGCACAGTAGAGGTGGAGTACAGTGGAGCACAGTAGAAGTAGAGTACAGTGGAGTACAGCGGAGCACAGTAGAGGTAGTGTAGAGTGGAGTACAGTAGAGGTAGAGAACAGTAGAGTAGAGGTAGAGTACATTGGAGTAAAGTAGAGATAGAGTACAATGGAGCACAGTAGAGATAGACTAGAGTGGAGTACAGTAGAGGTAGAGTACAGTGGAACACAGTAGAGGTAGCGTACAGTGGAGTACAGTAGAGGTAGAGTACAGTGGAGCAGGGTAGAGGTAGCGTACCGTGGAGTACAGTAGAGGTAGAGTACAGTGGAGTACAGAAGAGGTAGAGTACAGTGGAGCACAGTAGAGTTAGAGTAGAGTGGAGTACAGTAGAGGTAGAGTACAGTGGATTACAGTAGAGGTAGAGTACAGTGCAGTACATTAGAGGTAGAGTACAGTGGAGCATAGTAGATGTAGAGTACAGTGGAGTACAGCGGAGCACAGTAGAGGTAGAATAGAGTGGAGTACAGTAGAGGTGGAGTAGTGTGGAGCACAGTATAGGTAGCGCACAGTGGAGTACAGTGGAGCACAGTAGAGGTAGAGTACAGTGGAGTACAGTAGAGGTAGAGTACAGTGGAGTACAGTAGAGGTAGAGTACAGTGGAATACAGTGGAGCAAATTAGAGGTGGAGCACAGTAGAGTACAGTAGAGGTAGAGTACAGTGGAGTACAGTAGAGGTAGAGTACAGTGGAGTACAGTAGAGGTAGAGTACAGTTGAGCACAGTAGAGGTAGAGTACAGTGGAGTACAGTAGAGGCAGAGTACAGTGGAGCACAGTAGAGGTAGAGTAGAGTGGAGTACAGTGGAGCACAGTAGAGGTGGAGTACAGTAGAGTACAGTAGAGGTAGAGAACAGTAGAGTACAGTAGAGGTAGAGTACAGTGGAGTACAGTAGAGATAGAGTACAGTGGAGCACAGTAGAGATAGAGTACAGTGGAGTACAGTAGAGGTAGAGTACAGTGGAGCACAGTAGAGGTAGAGTACAGTGGATTACAGTAGAGGTAGAGTACAGTGCAGTACATTAGAGGTAGAGTACAGTGGAGCATAGTAGATGTAGAGTACAGTGGAGTACAGTGGAGCACAGTAGAGGTAGAATAGAGTGGAGTACAGTAGAGGTGGAGTAGTGTGGAGCACAGTATAGGTAGCGCACAGTGGAGTACAGTGGAGCACAGTAGAGGTAGAGTAGAGTGGAATACAGTAGAGGTAGAGTACAGTGGAAGACAGTAGAGGTAGAGTACAGTGGAGTACAGTAGAGGTAGAGTACAGTGGAGCACAGTAGAGTTAGAGTACAGTGGAGTACAGTGAAGCACAGAAGAGGTGGAGTACAGTAGAGTACAGTAGAGATAGAGTACAGTGGAGCAGAGTAGAGGTAGAGTACAGTGGAGCACAGCAGATGTAGAGTACAGTGGATCACAGTAGAGATAGAGTACAGTGGAGTACAGCGGAGCACAGTAGAGGTGGAGTACAGTAGAGTACAGTAGAGATAGAGTACAGTGGAGCACAGTAGAGGTAGAGTAGAGTGGAGTACAGTAGAGGTAGAGTACAGTGGAGCACATTAGAGGTAGAGTACAGTGGAGTACAGTAGAGGTAGAGTACAGTGGAGCACAGTAGAGGTAGAGTACAGTGGAGTACAGTGGAGCACAGTAGAGGTGGAGTACACTAGAGTACAGTAGAGGTAGAGTACAGTAGAGTACAGTAGAGGTAGAGTACAGTGGATTACAGTAGAGGTAGAGTACAGTGCAGTACAGTAGAGGTAGAGTACAGTGGAGCATAGTAGATGTAGAGTACAGTGGAGTACAGCGGAGCACAGTAGAGGTAGAATAGAGTGGAGTGCAGTAGAGGTAGAGTAGTGTGGAGCACAGTATAGGTAGCGCACAGTGGAGTACATTGGAGCACAGTAGAGGTAGAGTACAGTGGAGTACAGTAGAGGTAGAGTACAGTCGAGTACAGTAGAGGTAGAGTACAGTGGAATACAGTGGAGCAAATTAGAGGTGGAGCACAGTAGAGTACAGTAGAGGTAGAGTACAGTGGAGTACAGTAGAGGTAGAGTACAGTGGAGTACAGTAGAGGTAGAGTACAGTTGAGCACAGTAGAGGTAGAGTACAGTGGAGTACAGTAGAGGCAGAGTACAGTGGAGCAGAGTAGAGGTAGAGTAGAGTGGAGTACAGTGGAGAACAGTAGAGGTGGAGTACAGTAGAGTACAGTAGAGGTAGAGAACAGTAGAGTACAGTAGAGGTAGAGTACAGTGGAGCACAGTAGAGATAGAGTACAGTGGAGTAGAGTAGAGGTAGAGTACAGTGGAGCACAGTAGAGGTAGAGTACAGTGGAGCACAGCAGAGGTAGAGTACAGTGGATCACAGTAGAGATAGAGTACAGTGGAGTACAGCGGAGCACAGTAGAGGTGGAGTACAGTAGAGTACAGTAGAGATAGAGTACAGTGGAGCACAGTAGAGGTAGAGTAGAGTGGAGTACAGTAGAGGTAGAGTACAGTGGAGCACATTAGAGGTAGAGTACAGTGGAGTACTGTGGAGCACAGTAGAGGTGGAGTACAGTAGAGTATAGTAGAGGTAGACAACAGTAGAGTACAGTAGAGGTAGAGTACAGTGGAGTAGAGTAGAGGTAGAGTACAGTAGAGGTAGAGTACAGTGGAGTAGAGTAGAGGTAGAGTACAGTGGAGCACAGTAGAGGTAGAGTACAGTGGAGCACAGCAGAGGTAGAGTACAGTGGATCACAGTAGAGATAGAGTACAGTGGAGTACAGTGGAGCACAGTAGAGGTGGAGTACAGTAGAGTACAGTAGAGATAGAGTACAGTGGAGCACAGTAGAGGTAGAGTAGAGTGGAGTACAGTAGAGGTAGAGTACAGTGGAGTAAAGTAGAGATAGAGTACAATGGAGCACAGTAGAGATAGACTAGAGTGGAGTACAGTAGAGGTAGAGTACAGTGGAGCACAGTAGAGGTAGAGTAGAGTGGATCACAGTAGAGATAGAGTACAGTGGAGTACAGTGGAGCACAGTAGAGGTGGATTACAGTAGAGTAGAGTAGAGATAGAGTACAGTGGAGCACAGCAGAGGTAGAGTAGAGTGGAGTACAGTAGAGGTAGAGTACATTGGAGTAAAGTAGAGATAGAGTACAATGGAGCACAGTAGAGATAGACTAGAGTGGAGTACAGTAGAGGTAGAGTACAGTGGAGCACAGTAGAGGTAGAGTACAGTGGAGTACAGTGGAGCACAGTAGAGGTGGAGTACAGTAGAGTACAGCAGAGGTAGAGAACAGTGGAGCACAGTAGAGGTAGAGTACAGTGGAGCACAGTAGAGGTAGAGTACAGTGGAGCACAGTAGAGGTAGAGTACAGTGGAGTACAGCGGAGCACAGTAGAGGTAGTGTAGAGTGGAGTACAGTAGAGGTAGAGAACAGTAGAGTAGAGGTAGAGTACATTAGAGTAAAGTAGAGATAGAGTACAATGGAGCACAGTAGAGATAGACTAGAGTGGAGTACAGTAGAGGTAGAGTACAGTGGAGCACAGTAGAGGTAGCGCACAGTGGAGTACAGTAGAGGTAGAGTACAGTGGATTACAGTAGAGGTAGAGTACAGTGCAGTACAGTAGAGGTAGAGTACAGTGGAGCATAGTAGATGTAGAGTACAGTGGAGTACAGCGGAGCACAGTAGAGGTAGAATAGAGTGGAGTGCAGTAGAGGTAGAGTAGTGTGGAGCACAGTATAGGTAGCGCACAGTGGAGTACAGTGGAGCACAGTAGAGGTAGAGTACAGTGGAGTACAGTAGAGGTAGAGTACAGTCGAGTACAGTAGAGGTAGAGTACAGTGGAATACAGTGGAGCAAATTAGAGGTGGAGCACAGTAGAGTACAGTAGAGGTAGAGTACAGTAGAGTACAGTAGAGGTAGAGTACAGTGGAGTACAGTAGAGGTAGAGTACAGTTGAGCATAGTAGAGGTAGAGTACAGTGGAGTACAGTAGAGGCAGAGTACAGTGGAGCACAGTAGAGGTAGAGTAGAGTGGAGTACAGTGGAGCACAGTAGAGGTGGAATACAGTAGAGTACAGTATAGGTAGAGAACAGTAGAGTACAGTAGAGGTAGAGTACAGTGGAGCACAGTAGAGATAGAGTACAGTGGAGTAGAGTAGAGGTAGAGTACAGTGGAGCACAGTAGAGGTAGAGTACAGTGGAGCACAGCAGAGGTAGAGTACAGTGGATCACAGTAGAGATAGAGTACAGTGGAGTACAGCGGAGCACAGTAGAGGTGGAGTACAGTAGAGTACAGTAGAGATAGAGTACAGTGGAGCACAGTAGAGGTAGAGTAGAGTGGAGTACAGTAGAGGTAGAGTACAGTGGAGCACATTAGAGGTAGAGTACAGTGGAGTACAGTGGAGCACAGTAGAGGTGGAGTACAGTAGAGTACAGTAGAGGTAGAGAACAGTAGAGTACAGTAGAGGTAGAGTACAGTGGAGTAGAGTAGAGGTAGAGTACAGTAGAGGTAGAGTACAGTGGAGTAGAGTAGAGGTAGAGTACAGTGGAGCACAGTAGAGGTAGAGTACAGTGGAGCACAGCAGAGGTAGAGTACAGTGGATCACAGTAGAGATAGAGTACAGTGGAGTACAGTGGAGCACAGTAGAGGTGGAGTACAGTAGAGTACAGTAGAGATAGAGTACAGTGGAGCACAGTAGAGGTAGAGTAGAGTGGAGTACAGTAGAGGTAGAGTACAGTGGAGCACATTAGAGGTAGAGTACAGTGGAGTACAGTAGAGGTAGAGTACAGTGGAGCAGAGTAGAGGTAGAGTACAGTGGAGTACAGTGAAGCACAGTAGAGGTAGAGTTCTTTGGAGTACAGTAGAGGTAGAGTACAGTAGAGTACAGTAGAGGTAGAGTACAGTGGAGCACAGTAGAGGTAGAGTAGAGTGGAGTACAGTGGAGCACAGTAGAGGTGGAGTACAGTGGAGTACAGTAGAGGTAGAGTACAGTGGAGCACAGTAGAGGTAGAGTACAGTGGAGCACAGTATAGGTAGAGTAGAGTGGAGTACAGCGGAGCACAGTAGAGGTAGAGTACAGTGGAGTACAGTAGAGGTAGAGTACAGTGGAGCACAGTAGAGGTAGAGTACAGTGGAGCACAGTAGAGGTAGAGTACAGTGGAGTACAGTAGAGGTAGAATACAGTGGAGCACAGTAGAGGTAGAGTACAGTGGAGTACAGTGGAGCACAGTAGAGGTGGAGTACAATAGAGTACAGTTGAGGTAGAGAACAGTAGAGTACAGTAGAGGTAGAGTAAAGTGGAGTAGAGTAGAGGTTGAGTACAGTGGAGCACAGTAGAGGTAGAGTACAGTGGAGCACAGCAGAGGTAGAGTACAGTGGATCAAAGTAGAGATAGAGTACAGTGGAGTACAGTGGAGCACAGTAGAGGTAGAGTACAGTAGAGTACAGTGAAGGACAGTAGAGGTAGAGTTCGGTGGAGTACAGTAGAGGTAGAGTACAGTGGAGTACAGTAGCGGTAGAGTACAGTGGAGTACAGTGGAGCGCATTAGAGGTGGAGTACAGTAGAGTACAGTAGAGGTAGAGTACAGTGGAGTACAGTAGAGGTAGAGTACAGTGGAGTACAGTAGAGGTTGAGTACAGTGGAGCACAGTAGAGGTAGAGTACAGTGGAGTACAGCGAAGCACAGTAGAGGTAGAATAGAGTGGAGTACAGTAGAGGTAGAGTAGTGTGGAGCACAGTAGAGGTAGAGTACAGTGGAGCACAGTAGAGGTAGAGTACAGTGGAGAACAGTAGAGGTAGAGTACAGTGAAGTACAGTAGAGGTAGAGTACAGTGGTGCACAGTAGAAGTAGAGTACAGTGGAGTACATTGGAGCACAGTAGAGGTGGAGTACAGTAGAGTACAGTAGAGGTAGAGAACAGTAGAGTACAGTGGAGGTAGAGTACAGTGGAGTAGATTAGAGGTAGAGTACAGTGGAGCACAGTAGAGGTAGAGTACAGTGGAGCACAGCAGAGGTAGAGTACAGTGGATCACAGTAGAGATAGAGTACAGTGGAGTACAGCGGAGCACAGTAGAGGTGGAGTACAGTAGAGTACAGTAGAGATAGAGTACAGTGGAGCACAGTAGAGGTAGAGTAGAGTGGAGTACAGTAGAGGTAGAGTACAGTGGAGCACATTAGAGGTAGAGTACAGTGGAGTACAGTAGAGGTAGAGTACAGTAGAGCACAGTAGAGGTAGAGTACAGTGGAGTACAGTGGAGCACAGTAGAGGTGGAGTACAGTAGAGTACAGTAGAGGTAGAGTACAGTAGAGTACAGTAGAGGTAGAGTACAGTGGAGCACAGTAGAGGTAGAGTACAGTGGAGTACAGTAGAGGTAGAGTACAGTGGAGCACAGTAGAGGTAGAGTAGAGTGGAGTACAGTAGAGGTAGAGTACAGTGGAGCACAGTAGAGGTAGCGTACAGTGGAGTACAGTAGAGGTAGAGTAGAGTGGAGTACAGTAGAGGTAGAGTACAGTGGAGCACAGTAGAGGTAGCGTACAGTGGAGTACAGTAGAGGTAGAGTAGAGTGGAGCACAGTAGAGGTAGCGTACCGTTGATTACAGTAGAGGTAGAGTACAGTGGAGTACAGAAGAGGTAGAGTACAGTGTAGCACAGTAGAGGTAGAGTGGAGTGGAGTACAGTAGAGGTAGATTACAGTGGAGCACAGTAGAGTTAGAGTAGAGTGGAGTACAGTAGAGGTAGAGTACAGTGGAGCACAGTAGAGGTAGAGTACAGTGGAGTACAGTAGAGGTAGAGTACAGTGGAGCACAGTAGAGGTAGAGTACAGTGGAGTACAGTGAAGCACAGTAGAGGTGGATTACAATAGAGTACAGTAGAGGTAGAGAACAGTAGAGTAGAGGTAGAGTACATTGGAGTACAGTAGAGATAGAGTACAATGGAGCACAGTAGAGATAGACTAGAGTGGAGTACAGTAGAGGTAGAGTACAGTGGAGCACATTAGAGGTAGAGTACAGTGGAGTACAGTGGAGCACAGTAGAGGTGGAGTACAGTAGAGTACAGTAGAGCTAGAGAACAGTGGAGCACACTAGAGGTAGAGTACAGTGGAGCACAGTAGAGGTAGAGACAGTGGAGCACAGTAGAGGTAGAGTACAGTGGAGCACAGTAGAGGTAGAGTACAGTGGAGTACAGCGGAGCACAGTAGAGGTGGAGTACAGTAGAGTACAGTAGAGATAGAGTACAGTGGAGGACAGTAGAGGTAGTGTAGAGTGGAGTACAGTAGAGGTAGAGTACAGTGGAGCACAGTAGAGGTAGCGTACAGTGGAGTACAGTGGAGCAGAGTAGAGGTAGAGTACAGTGGAGTACAGCAGAGGTAGAGTACAGTGGAGTACAGCAGAGGTAGAGTACTGTGGAGTACAGTGGAGCACAGTAGAGGTGGAGTACAGTAGAGTACAGTAGAGGTAGAGTACAGTGGAGTACAGTAGAGACAGAGTACAGTGGAGCACAGTAGAGGTAGAGTAGAGTGGAGTACAGTAGAGGTAGAGTACAGTGGAGCACAGTAGAGGTAGCGTACAGTGGAGTACAGTAGAGGTAGAGTACAGTTGAGCAGGGTAGAGGTAGCGTACCGTGGAGTACAGTAGAGGTAGAGTACAGTGGACTACAGAAGAGGTAGAGTACAGTGGAGCACAGTAGAGGTAGCGTACAGTGGAGCACAGTAGAGTTAGAGTAGAGTGGAGTACAGTAGAGGTAGAGTACAGTGGAGCACAGTAGAGGTAGAGTACAGTGGAGTACAGTAGAGGTAGAGTACAGTGGAGCACAGTAGAGGTAGAGTATAGTGGAGTACAGTGAAGCACAGTAGAGGTGGAGTACAGTAGAGTACAGTAGAGGTAGAGTACAGTGGAGTACAGTAGCGGTAGAGTACAGTGGAGTACAGTGGAGCGCATTAGAGGTGGAGTACAGTAGAGTACAGTAGAGGTAGAGTACAGTGGAGTACAGTAGAGGTAGAGTACAGTGGAGTACAGTAGAGGTTGAGTACAGTGGAGCACAGTAGAGGTAGAGTACAGTGGAGTACAGCGGAGCACAGTAGAGGTGGAGTACAGTAGAGTACAGTAGAGATAGAGTACAGTGGAGCATAGTAGAGGTAGAGTAGAGTGGAGTACAGTAGAGGTAGAGTACAGTGGAGC
The DNA here is from genome assembly GCA_030578255.1 of Tiaroga cobitis. NCBI lineage: Eukaryota > Metazoa > Chordata > Actinopteri > Cypriniformes > Leuciscidae > Tiaroga > Tiaroga cobitis. Next base: position 36,672,340 of record CM060604.1, read on the forward strand.
ACATTAGAGGTAGAGTACAGTGGAGTACAGTAGAGGTAGAGTACAGTGGAGTACAGTAGAGATAGAGTACAGTGGAGCACAGTAGAGATAGAGTACAGTGGAGTAGATTAGAGGTAGAGTACAGTGGAGCACAATAGAGGTAGAGTAGAGTGGAGTACAGTAGAGGTAGAGTACAGTGGAAGACAGTAGAGGTAGAGTACAGTGGAGTACAGTAGAGGTAGAGCACAGTGGAGTACAGTAGAGTTAGAGTACAGTGGAGTACAGTGAAGCACAGAAGAGGTGGAGTACAGTAGAGTACAGTAGAGATAGAGTACAGTGGAGCACAGTAGAGGTAGAGTACAGTGGAGCACAGCAGAGGTAGAGTACAGTGGATCACAGTAGAGATAGAGTACAGTGGAGTACAGCGGAGCACAGTAGAGGTGGAGTACAGTAGAGTACAGTAGAGATAGAGTACAGTGGAGCACAGTAGAGGTAGAGTAGAGTGGAGTACAGTAGAGGTAGAGTACAGTGAAGCACATTAGAGGTAGAGTACAGTGGAGTACAGTAGAGGTAGAGTACAGTGGAGCACAGTAGAGGTAGAGTACAGTGGAGTACAGTGGAGCACAGTAGAGGTGGAGTACAGTAGAGTACAGTAGAGGTAGAGTACAGTAGAGTACAGTAGAGGTAGAGTACAGTGGATTACAGTAGAGGTAGAGTACAGTGCAGTACAGTAGAGGTAGAGTACAGTGGAGCATAGTAGATGTAGAGTACAGTGGAGTACAGCGGAGCACAGTAGAGGTAGAATAGAGTGGAGTGCAGTAGAGGTAGAGTAGTGTGGAGCACAGTATAGGTAGCGCACAGTGGAGTACATTGGAGCACAGTAGAGGTAGAGTACAGTGGAGTACAGTAGAGGTAGAGTACAGTGGAATACAGTGGAGCAAATTAGAGGTGGAGCACAGTAGAGTACAGTAGAGGTAGAGTACAGTGGAGTACAGTAGAGGTAGAGTACAGTGGAGTACAGTAGAGGTAGAGTACAGTTGAACACAGTAGAGGTAGAGTACAGTGGAGTACAGTAGAGGCAGAGTACAGTGGAGCACAGTAGAGGTAGAGTAGAGTGGAGTACAATGGAGCACAGTAGAGGTGGAGTACAGTAGAGTACAGTAGAGGTAGAGAACAGTAGAGTACAGTAGAGGTAGAGTACAGTGGAGCACAGTAGAGATAGAGTACAGTGGAGTAGAGTAGAGGTAGAGTACAGTGGAGCACAGTAGAGGTAGAGTACAGTGGAGCACAGCAGAGGTAGAGTACAGTGGATCACAGTAGAGATAGAGTACAGTGGAGTACAGCGGAGCACAGTAGAGGTGGAGTACAGTAGAGTACAGTAGAGATAGAGTACAGTGGAGCACAGTAGAGGTAGAGTAGAGTGGAGTACAGTAGAGGTAGAGTACAGTGGAGCACATTAGAGGTAGAGTACAGTGGAGTACTGTGGAGCACAGTAGAGGTGGAGTACAGTAGAGTATAGTAGAGGTAGACAACAGTAGAGTACAGTAGAGGTAGAGTACAGTGGAGTAGAGTAGAGGTAGAGTACAGTAGAGGTAGAGTACAGTAGAGGTAGAGTACAGTGGAGTAGAGTAGAGGTAGAGTACAGTGGAGCACAGTAGAGGTAGAGTACAGTGGAGCACAGCAGAGGTAGAGTACAGTGGATCACAGTAGAGATAGAGTACAGTGGAGTACAGTGGAGCACAGTAGAGGTGGAGTACAGTAGAGTACAGTAGAGATAGAGTACAGTGGAGCACAGTAGAGGTAGAGTAGAGTGGAGTACAGTAGAGGTAGAGTACAGTGGAGCACATTAGAGGTAGAGTACAGTGGAGTACAGTAGAGGTAGAGTACAGTGGAGCAGAGTAGAGGTAGAGTACAGTGGAGTACAGTAGAGGTAGAGTACAGTGGAGTACAGTGAAGCACAGTAGAGGTAGAGTTCTTTGGAGTACAGTAGAGGTAGAGTACAGTAGAGTACAGTAGAGGTAGAGTACAGTGGAGCACAGTAGAGGTAGAGTAGAGTGGAGTACAGTGGAGCACAGTAGAGGTGGAGTACAGTGGAGTACAGTAGAGGTAGAGTACAGTGGAGCACAGTAGAGGTAGAGTACAGTGGAGCACAGTATAGGTAGAGTAGAGTGGAGTACAGCGGAGCACAGTAGAGGTAGAGTACAGTGGAGTACAGTAGAGGTAGAGTACAGTGGAGCACAGTAGAGGTAGAGTACAGTGGAGCACAGTAGAGGTAGAGTACAGTGGAGTACAGTAGAGGTAGAATACAGTGGAGCACAGTAGAGGTAGAGTACAGTGGAGTACAGTGGAGCACAGTAGAGGTGGAGTACAATAGAGTACAGTTGAGGTAGAGAACAGTAGAGTACAGTAGAGGTAGAGTAAAGTGGAGTAGAGTAGAGGTTGAGTACAGTGGAGCACAGTAGAGGTAGAGTACAGTGGAGCACAGCAGAGGTAGAGTACAGTGGATCAAAGTAGAGATAGAGTACAGTGGAGTACAGTGAAGGACAGTAGAGGTAGAGTTCGGTGGAGTACAGTAGAGGTAGAGTACAGTGGAGTACAGTAGCGGTAGAGTACAGTGGAGTACAGTGGAGCGCATTAGAGGTGGAGTACAGTAGAGTACAGTAGAGGTAGAGTACAGTGGAGTACAGTAGAGGTAGAGTACAGTGGAGTACAGTAGAGGTTGAGTACAGTGGAGCACAGTAGAGGTAGAGTACAGTGGAGTACAGCGAAGCACAGTAGAGGTAGAATAGAGTGGAGTACAGTAGAGGTAGAGTAGTGTGGAGCACAGTAGAGGTAGAGTACAGTGGAGCACAGTAGAGGTAGAGTACAGTGGAGAACAGTAGAGGTAGAGTACAGTGAAGTACAGTAGAGGTAGAGTACAGTGGTGCACAGTAGAAGTAGAGTACAGTGGAGTACATTGGAGCACAGTAGAGGTGGAGTACAGTAGAGTACAGTAGAGGTAGAGAACAGTAGAGTACAGTAGAGGTAGAGTACAGTGGAGTAGATTAGAGGTAGAGTACAGTGGAGCACAGTAGAGGTAGAGTACAGTGGAGCACAGCAGAGGTAGAGTACAGTGGATCACAGTAGAGATAGAGTACAGTGGAGTACAGCGGAGCACAGTAGAGGTGGAGTACAGTAGAGTACAGTAGAGATAGAGTACAGTGGAGCACAGTAGAGGTAGAGTAGAGTGGAGTACAGTAGAGGTAGAGTACAGTGGAGCACATTAGAGGTAGAGTACAGTGGAGTACAGTAGAGGTAGAGTACAGTAGAGCACAGTAGAGGTAGAGTACAGTGGAGTACAGTGGAGCACAGTAGAGGTGGAGTACAGTAGAGTACAGTAGAGGTAGAGTACAGTAGAGTACAGTAGAGGTAGAGTACAGTGGAGCACAGTAGAGGTAGAGTACAGTGGAGTACAGTAGAGGTAGAGTACAGTGGAGCACAGTAGAGGTAGAGTAGAGTGGAGTACAGTAGAGGTAGAGTACAGTGGAGCACAGTAGAGGTAGCGTACAGTGGAGTACAGTAGAGGTAGAGTAGAGTGGAGTACAGTAGAGGTAGAGTACAGTGGAGCACAGTAGAGGTAGCGTACAGTGGAGTACAGTAGAGGTAGAGTAGAGTGGAGCACAGTAGAGGTAGCGTACCGTTGATTACAGTAGAGGTAGAGTACAGTGGAGTACAGAAGAGGTAGAGTACAGTGTAGCACAGTAGAGGTAGAGTGGAGTGGAGTACAGTAGAGGTAGAGTACAGTGGAGCACAGTAGAGTTAGAGTAGAGTGGAGTACAGTAGAGGTAGAGTACAGTGGAGCACAGTAGAGGTAGAGTACAGTGGAGTACAGTAGAGGTAGAGTACAGTGGAGCACAGTAGAGGTAGAGTACAGTGGAGTACAGTGAAGCACAGTAGAGGTGGATTACAATAGAGTACAGTAGAGGTAGAGAACAGTAGAGTAGAGGTAGAGTACATTGGAGTACAGTAGAGATAGAGTACAATGGAGCACAGTAGAGATAGACTAGAGTGGAGTACAGTAGAGGTAGAGTACAGTGGAGCACATTAGAGGTAGAGTACAGTGGAGTACAGTGGAGCACAGTAGAGGTGGAGTACAGTAGAGTACAGTAGAGCTAGAGAACAGTGGAGCACACTAGAGGTAGAGTACAGTGGAGCACAGTAGAGGTAGAGACAGTGGAGCACAGTAGAGGTAGAGTACAGTGGAGCACAGTAGAGGTAGAGTACAGTGGAGTACAGCGGAGCACAGTAGAGGTGGAGTACAGTAGAGTACAGTAGAGATAGAGTACAGTGGAGGACAGTAGAGGTAGTGTAGAGTGGAGTACAGTAGAGGTAGAGTACAGTGGAGCACAGTAGAGGTAGCGTACAGTGGAGTACAGTGGAGCAGAGTAGAGGTAGAGTACAGTGGAGTACAGCAGAGGTAGAGTACAGTGGAGTACAGCAGAGGTAGAGTACAGTGGAGTACAGTGGAGCACAGTAGAGGTGGAGTACAGTAGAGTACAGTAGAGGTAGAGAACAGTAGAGTACAGTAGAGGTAGAGTACAGTGGAGTACAGTAGAGACAGAGTACAGTGGAGCACAGTAGAGGTAGAGTAGAGTGGAGTACAGTAGAGGTAGAGTACAGTGGAGCACAGTAGAGGTAGCGTACAGTGGAGTACAGTAGAGGTAGAGTACAGTTGAGCAGGGTAGAGGTAGCGTACCGTGGAGTACAGTAGAGGTAGAGTACAGTGGACTACAGAAGAGGTAGAGTACAGTGGAGAACAGTAGAGGTAGCGTACAGTGGAGCACAGTAGAATTAGAGTAGAGTGGAGTACAGTAGAGGTAGAGTACAGTGGAGCACAGTAGAGGTAGAGTACAGTGGAGTACAGTAGAGGTAGAGTACAGTGGAGCACAGTAGAGGTAGAGTATAGTGGAGTACAGTGAAGCACAGTAGAGGTGGAGTACAGTAGAGTACAGTAGAGGTAGAGTACAGTGGAGTACAGTAGCGGTAGAGTACAGTGGAGTACAGTGGAGCGCATTAGAGGTGAAGTACAGTAGAGTACAGTAGAGGTAGAGTACAGTGGAGTACAGTAGAGGTAGAGTACAGTGGAGTACAGTAGAGGTTGAGTACAGTGGAGCACAGTAGAGGTAGAGTACAGTGGAGTACAGCGGAGCACAGTAGAGGTGGAGTACAGTAGAGTACAGTAGAGATAGAGTACAGTGGAGCACAGTAGAGGTAGAGTAGAGTGGAGTACAGTAGAGGTAGAGTACAGTGGAGCACATTAGAGGTAGAGTACTTGGAGTACAGTAGAGGTAGAGTACAGTGGAGTACAGTAGAGATAGAGTACAGTGGAGCACAGTAGAGATAGAGTACAGTGGAGTAGATTAGAGGTAGAGTACAGTGGGGCACAATAGAGGTAGAGTAGAGTGGAGTACAGTAGAGGTAGAGTACAGTGGAAGACAGTAGAGGTAGAGTACAGTGGAGTACAGTAGAGGTAGAGCACAGTGGAGCACAGTAGAGTTAGAGTACAGTGGAGTACAGTGAAGCACAGAAGAGGTGGAGTACAGTAGAGTACAGTAGAGATAGAGTACAGTGGAGCACAGTAGAGGTAGAGTACAGTGGAGCACAGCAGAGGTAGAGTACAGTGGATCACAGTAGAGATAGAGTACAGTGGAGTACAGCGGAGCACAGTAGAGGTGGAGTACAGTAGAGTACAGTAGAGATAGAGTACAGTGGAGCACAGTAGAGGTAGAGTAGAGTGGAGTACAGTAGAGGTAGAGTACAGTGAAGCACATTAGAGGTAGAGTACAGTGGAGTACAGTAGAGGTAGAGTACAGTGGAGCACAGTAGAGGTAGAGTACAGTGGAGTACAGTGGAGCACAGTAGAGGTGGAGTACAGTAGAGTACAGTAGAGGTAGAGTACAGTAGAGTACAGTAGAGGTAGAGTACAGTGGATTACAGTAGAGGTAGAGTACAGTGCAGTACAGTAGAGGTAGAGTACAGTGGAGCATAGTAGATGTAGAGTACAGTGGAGTACAGCGGAGCACAGTAGAGGTAGAATAGAGTGGAGTGCAGTAGAGGTAGAGTAGTGTGGAGCACAGTATAGGTAGCGCACAGTGGAGTACATTGGAGCACAGTAGAGGTAGAGTACAGTGGAGTACAGTAGAGGTAGAGTACAGTGGAATACAGTGGAGCAAATTAGAGGTGGAGCACAGTAGAGTACAGTAGAGGTAGAGTACAGTGGAGTACAGTAGAGGTAGAGTACAGTGGAGTACAGTAGAGGTAGAGTACAGTTGAACACAGTAGAGGTAGAGTACAGTGGAGTACAGTAGAGGCAGAGTACAGTGGAGCACAGTAGAGGTAGAGTAGAGTGGAGTACAGTGGAGCACAGTAGAGGTGGAGTACAGTAGAGTACAGTAGAGGTAGAGAACAGTAGAGTACAGTAGAGGTAGAGTACAGTGGAGCACAGTAGAGATAGAGTACAGTGGAGTAGAGTAGAGGTAGAGTACAGTGGAGCACAGTAGAGGTAGAGTACAGTGGAGCACAGCAGAGGTAGAGTACAGTGGATCACAGTAGAGATAGAGTACAGTGGAGTACAGCGGAGCACAGTAGAGGTGGAGTACAGTAGAGTACAGTAGAGATAGAGTACAGTGGAGCACAGTAGAGGTAGAGTAGAGTGGAGTACAGTAGAGGTAGAGTACAGTGGAGCACATTAGAGGTAGAGTACAGTGGAGTACTGTGGAGCACAGTAGAGGTGGAGTACAGTAGAGTATAGTAGAGGTAGACAACAGTAGAGTACAGTAGAGGTAGAGTACAGTGGAGTAGAGTAGAGGTAGAGTACAGTAGAGGTAGAGTACAGTGGAGTAGAGTAGAGGTAGAGTACAGTAGAGGTAGAGTACAGTGGAGTAGAGTAGAGGTAGAGTACAGTGGAGCACAGTAGAGGTAGAGTACAGTGGAGCACAGCAGAGGTAGAGTACAGTGGATCACAGTAGAGATAGAGTACAGTGGAGTACAGTGGAGCACAGTAGAGGTGGAGTACAGTAGAGTACAGTAGAGATAGAGTACAGTGGAGCACAGTAGAGGTAGAGTAGAGTGGAGTACAGTAGAGGTAGAGTACAGTGGAGCACATTAGAGGTAGAGTACAGTGGAGTACAGTAGAGGTAGAGTACAGTGGAGCAGAGTAGAGGTAGAGTACAGTGGAGTACAGTAGAGGTAGAGTACAGTGGAGTACAGTGAAGCACAGTAGAGGTAGAGTTCTTTGGAGTACAGTAGAGGTAGAGTACAGTAGAGTACAGTAGAGGTAGAGTACAGTGGAGCACAGTAGAGGTAGAGTAGAGTGGAGTACAGTGGAGCACAGTAGAGGTGGAGTACAGTGGAGTACAGTAGAGGTAGAGTACAGTGGAGCACAGTAGAGGTAGAGTACAGTGGAGCACAGTATAGGTAGAGTAGAGTGGAGTACAGCGGAGCACAGTAGAGGTAGAGTACAGTGGAGTACAGTAGAGGTAGAGTACAGTGGAGCACAGTAGAGGTAGAGTACAGTGGAGCACAGTAGAGCTAGAGTACAGTGGAGTACAGTAGAGGTAGAATACAGTGGAGCACAGTAGAGGTAGAGTACAGTGGAGTACAGTGGAGCACAGTAGAGGTGGAGTACAATAGAGTACAGTTGAGGTAGAGAACAGTAGAGTACAGTAGAGGTAGAGTAAAGTGGAGTAGAGTAGAGGTTGAGTACAGTGGAGCACAGTAGAGGTAGAGTACAGTGGAGCACAGCAGAGGTAGAGTACAGTGGATCAAAGTAGAGATAGAGTACAGTGGAGTACAGTGAAGGACAGTAGAGGTAGAGTTCGGTGGAGTACAGTAGAGGTAGAGTACAGTGGAGTACAGTAGCGGTAGAGTACAGTGGAGTACAGTGGAGCGCATTAGAGGTGGAGTACAGTAGAGTACAGTAGAGGTAGAGTACAGTGGAGTACAGTAGAGGTAGAGTACAGTGGAGTACAGTAGAGGTTGAGTACAGTGGAGCACAGTAGAGGTAGAGTACAGTGGAGTACAGCGAAGCACAGTAGAGGTAGAATAGAGTGGAGTACAGTAGAGGTAGAGTAGTGTGGAGCACAGTAGAGGTAGAGTACAGTGGAGCACAGTAGAGGTAGAGTACAGTGGAGAACAGTAGAGGTAGAGTACAGTGAAGTACAGTAGAGGTAGAGTACAGTGGTGCACAGTAGAAGTAGAGTACAGTGGAGTACATTGGAGCACAGTAGAGGTGGAGTACAGTAGAGTACAGTAGAGGTAGAGAACAGTAGAGTACAGTAGAGGTAGAGTACAGTGGAGTAGATTAGAGGTAGAGTACAGTGGAGCACAGTAGAGGTAGAGTACAGTGGAGCACAGCAGAGGTAGAGTACAGTGGATCACAGTAGAGATAGAGTACAGTGGAGTACAGCGGAGCACAGTAGAGGTGGAGTACAGTAGAGTACAGTAGAGATAGAGTACAGTGGAGCACAGTAGAGGTAGAGTAGAGTGGAGTACAGTAGAGGTAGAGTACAGTGGAGCACATTAGAGGTAGAGTACAGTGGAGTACAGTAGAGGTAGAGTACAGTAGAGCACAGTAGAGGTAGAGTACAGTGGAGTACAGTGGAGCACAGTAGAGGTGGAGTACAGTAGAGTACAGTAGAGGTAGAGTACAGTAGAGTACAGTAGAGGTAGAGTACAGTGGAGCACAGTAGAGGTAGAGTACAGTGGAGTACAGTAGAGGTAGAGTACAGTGGAGCACAGTAGAGGTAGAGTAGAGTGGAGTACAGTAGAGGTAGAGTACAGTGGAGCACAGTAGAGGTAGCGTACAGTGGAGTACAGTAGAGGTAGAGTAGAGTGGAGTACAGTAGAGGTAGAGTACAGTGGAGCACAGTAGAGGTAGCGTACAGTGGAGTACAGTAGAGGTAGAGTAGAGTGGAGCACAGTAGAGGTAGCGTACCGTTGATTACAGTAGAGGTAGAGTACAGTGGAGTACAGAAGAGGTAGAGTACAGTGTAGCACAGTAGAGGTAGAGTGGAGTGGAGTACAGTAGAGGTAGAGTACAGTGGAGCACAGTAGAGTTAGAGTAGAGTGGAGTACAGTAGAGGTAGAGTACAGTGGAGCACAGTAGAGGTAGAGTACAGTGGAGTACAGTAGAGGTAGAGTACAGTGGAGCACAGTAGAGGTAGAGTACAGTGGAGTACAGTGAAGCACAGTAGAGGTGGATTACAATAGAGTACAGTAGAGGTAGAGAACAGTAGAGTAGAGGTAGAGTACATTGGAGTACAGTAGAGATAGAGTACAATGGAGCACAGTAGAGATAGACTAGAGTGGAGTACAGTAGAGGTAGAGTACAGTGGAGCACATTAGAGGTAGAGTACAGTGGAGTACAGTGGAGCACAGTAGAGGTGGAGTACAGTAGAGTACAGTAGAGCTAGAGAACAGTGGAGCACACTAGAGGTAGAGTACAGTGGAGCACAGTAGAGGTAGAGACAGTGGAGCACAGTAGAGGTAGAGTACAGTGGAGCACAGTAGAGGTAGAGTACAGTGGAGTACAGCGGAGCACAGTAGAGGTGGAGTACAGTAGAGTACAGTAGAGATAGAGTACAGTGGAGGACAGTAGAGGTAGTGTAGAGTGGAGTACAGTAGAGGTAGAGTACAGTGGAGCACAGTAGAGGTAGCGTACAGTGGAGTACAGTGGAGCAGAGTAGAGGTAGAGTACAGTGGAGTACAGCAGAGGTAGAGTACAGTGGAGTACAGCAGAGGTAGAGTACAGTGGAGTACAGTGGAGCACAGTAGAGGTGGAGTACAGTAGAGTACAGTAGAGGTAGAGAACAGTAGAGTACAGTAGAGGTAGAGTACAGTGGAGTACAGTAGAGACAGAGTACAGTGGAGCACAGTAGAGGTAGAGTAGAGTGGAGTACAGTAGAGGTAGAGTACAGTGGAGCACAGTAGAGGTAGCGTACAGTGGAGTACAGTAGAGGTAGAGTACAGTTGAGCAGGGTAGAGGTAGCGTACCGTGGAGTACAGTAGAGGTAGAGTACAGTGGACTACAGAAGAGGTAGAGTACAGTGGAGAACAGTAGAGGTAGCGTACAGTGGAGCACAGTAGAGTTAGAGTAGAGTGGAGTACAGTAGAGGTAGAGTACAGTGGAGCACAGTAGAGGTAGAGTACAGTGGAGTACAGTAGAGGTAGAGTACAGTGGAGCACAGTAGAGGTAGAGTATAGTGGAGTACAGTGAAGCACAGTAGAGGTGGAGTACAGTAGAGTACAGTAGAGGTAGAGTACAGTGGAGTACAGTAGCGGTAGAGTACAGTGGAGTACAGTGGAGCGCATTAGAGGTGGAGTACAGTAGAGTACAGTAGAGGTAGAGTACAGTGGAGTACAGTAGAGGTAGAGTACAGTGGAGTACAGTAGAGGTTGAGTACAGTGGAGCACAGTAGAGGTAGAGTACAGTGGAGTACAGCGGAGCACAGTAGAGGTGGAGTACAGTAGAGTACAGTAGAGATAGAGTACAGTGGAGCACAGTAGAGGTAGAGTAGAGTGGAGTACAGTAGAGGTAGAGTACAGTGGAGCACATTAGAGGTAGAGTACAGTGGAGTACAGTAGAGGTAGAGTACAGTGGAGTACAGTAGAGATAGAGTACAGTGGAGCACAGTAGAGATAGAGTACAGTGGAGTAGATTAGAGGTAGAGTACAGTGGAGCACAATAGAGGTAGAGTAGAGTGGAGTACAGTAGAGGTAGAGTACAGTGGAAGACAGTAGAGGTAGAGTACAGTGGAGTACAGTAGAGGTAGAGCACAGTGGAGCACAGTAGAGTTAGAGTACAGTGGAGTACAGTGAAGCACAGAAGAGGTGGAGTACAGTAGAGTACAGTAGAGATAGAGTACAGTGGAGCACAGTAGAGGTAGAGTACAGTGGAGCACAGCAGAGGTAGAGTACAGTGGATCACAGTAGAGATAGAGTACAGTGGAGTACAGCGGAGCACAGTAGAGGTGGAGTACAGTAGAGTACAGTAGAGATAGAGTACAGTGGAGCACAGTAGAGGTAGAGTAGAGTGGAGTACAGTAGAGGTAGAGTACAGTGAAGCACATTAGAGGTAGAGTACAGTGGAGTACAGTAGAGGTAGAGTACAGTGGAGCACAGTAGAGGTAGAGTACAGTGGAGTACAGTGGAGCACAGTAGAGGTGGAGTACAGTAGATTACAGTAGAGGTAGAGTACAGTAGAGTACAGTAGAGGTAGAGTACAGTGGATTACAGTAGAGGTAGAGTACAGTGCAGTACAGTAGAGGTAGAGTACAGTGGAGCATAGTAGATGTAGAGTACAGTGGAGTACAGCGGAGCACAGTAGAGGTAGAATAGAGTGGAGTGCAGTAGAGGTAGAGTAGTGTGGAGCACAGTATAGGTAGCGCACAGTGGAGTACATTGGAGCACAGTAGAGGTAGAGTACAGTGGAGTACAGTAGAGGTAGAGTACAGTGGAATACAGTGGAGCAAATTAGAGGTGGAGCACAGTAGAGTACAGTAGAGGTAGAGTACAGTGGAGTACAGTAGAGGTAGAGTACAGTGGAGTACAGTAGAGGTAGAGTACAGTTGAACACAGTAGAGGTAGAGTACAGTGGAGTACAGTAGAGGCAGAGTACAGTGGAGCACAGTAGAGGTAGAGTAGAGTGGAGTACAGTGGAGCACAGTAGAGGTGGAGTACAGTAGAGTACAGTAGAGGTAGAGAACAGTAGAGTACAGTAGAGGTAGAGTACAGTGGAGCACAGTAGAGATAGAGTACAGTGGAGTAGAGTAGAGGTAGAGTACAGTGGAGCACAGTAGAGGTAGAGTACAGTGGAGCACAGCAGAGGTAGAGTACAGTGGATCACAGTAGAGATAGAGTACAGTGGAGTACAGCGGAGCACAGTAGAGGTGGAGTACAGTAGAGTACAGTAGAGATAGAGTACAGTGGAGCACAGTAGAGGTAGAGTAGAGTGGAGTACAGTAGAGGTAGAGTACAGTGGAGCACATTAGAGGTAGAGTACAGTGGAGTACTGTGGAGCACAGTAGAGGTGGAGTACAGTAGAGTATAGTAGAGGTAGACAACAGTAGAGTACAGTAGAGGTAGAGTACAGTGGAGTAGAGTAGAGGTAGAGTACAGTAGAGGTAGAGTACAGTGGAGTAGAGTAGAGGTAGAGTACAGTGGAGCACAGTAGAGGTAGAGTACAGTGGAGCACAGCAGAGGTAGAGTACAGTGGATCACAGTAGAGATAGAGTACAGTGGAGCACAGTAGAGGTGGAGTACAGTAGAGTACAGTAGAGATAGAGTACAGTGGAGCACAGTAGAGGTAGAGTAGAGTGGAGTACAGTAGAGGTAGAGTACAGTGGAGTAAAGTAGAGATAGAGTACAATGGAGCACAGTAGAGATAGACTAGAGTGGAGTACAGTAGAGGTAGATTACAGTGGAGCACAGTAGAGGTAGAGTAGAGTGGATCACAGTAGAGATAGAGTACAGTGGAGTACAGTGGAGCACAGTAGAGGTGGATTACAGTAGAGTACAGTAGAGATAGAGTACAGTGGAGCACAGCAGTGGTAGAGTAGAGTGGAGTACAGTAGAGGTAGAGTACATTGGAGTAAAGTAGAGATAGAGTACAATGGAGCACAGTAGAGATAGACAAGAGTGGAGTACAGTAGAGGTAGAGTACAGTGGAGCACAGTAGAGGTAGAGTACAGTGGAGTAGAGTGGAGCACAGTAGAGGTGGAGTACAGTAGAGTACAGCAGAGGTAGAGAACAGTGGAGCACAGTAGAGGTAGAGTACAGTGGAGCACAGTAGAGGTAGAGTACAGTGGAGCACAGTAGAGGTAGAGTACAGTGGAGTACAGCGGAGCACAGTAGAGGTAGTGTAGAGTGGAGTACAGTAGAGGTAGAGAACAGTAGAGTAGAGGTAGAGTGCATTGGAGTAAAGTAGAGATAGAGTACAATGGAGCACAGTAGAGATAGACTAGAGTGGAGTACAGTAGAGGTAGAGTACAGTGGAGCACAGTAGAGGTAGCGCACAGTGGAGTACAGTAGAGGTAGAGTACAGTGCAGTACAGTAGAGGTAGAGTACAGTGGAGCATAGTAGATGTAGAGTACAGTGGAGTACAGCGGAGCACAGTAGAGGTAGAATAGAGTGGAGTGCAGTAGAGGTAGAGTAGTGTGGAGCACAGTATAGGTAGCGCACAGTGGAGTACAGTGGAGCACAGTAGAGGTAGAGTACAGTGGAGTACAGTAGAGGTAGAGTACAGTCGAGTACAGTAGAGGTAGAGTACAGTGGAATACAGTGGAGCAAATTAGAGGTGGAGCACAGTAGAGTACAGTAGAGGTAGAGTACAGTGGAGTACAGTAGAGGTAGAGTACAGTGGAGTACAGTAGAGGTAGAGTACAGTTGAGCACAGTAGAGATAGAGTACAGTGGAGTAGAGTAGAGGTAGAGTACAGTGGAGCACAGTAGAGGTAGAGTACAGTGGAGCACAGCAGAGGTAGAGTACAGTGGATCACAGTAGAGATAGAGTACAGTGGAGTACAGCGGAGCACAGTAGAGGTGGAGTACAGTAGAGTACAGTAGAGATAGAGTACAGTGGAGCACAGTAGAGGTAGAGTAGAGTGGAGTACAGTAGAGGTAGAGTACAGTGGAGCACATTAGAGGTAGAGTAGAGTGGAGTACAGTGGAGCACAGTAGAGGTGGAGTACAGTAGAGTACAGTAGAGGTAGAGAACAGTAGAGTACAGTAGAGGTAGAGTACAGTGGAGTACAGTAGAGATAGAGTACAGTGGAGCACAGTAGAGATAGAGTACAGTGGAGTAGATTAGAGGTAGAGTACAGTGGAGCACAATAGAGGTAGAGTAGAGTGGAGTACAGTAGAGGTAGAGTACAGTGGAAGACAGTAGAGGTAGAGTACAGTGGAGTACAGTAGAGGTAGAGTAGAGTGGAGCACAGTAGAGTTAGAGTACAGTGGAGTACAGTGAAGCACAGAAGAGGTGGAGTACAGTAGAGTACAGTAGAGATAGAGTACAGTGGAGCACAGTAGAGGTAGCGTACAGTGGAGCACAGCAGAGGTAGAGTACAGTGGATCACAGTAGAGATAGAGTACAGTGGAGTACAGCGGAGCACAGTAGAGGTGGAGTACAGTAGAGTACAGTAGAGATAGAGTACAGTGGAGCACAGTAGAGGTAGAGTAGAGTGGAGTACAGTAGAGGTAGAGTACAGTGAAGCACATTAGAGGTAGAGTACAGTGGAGTACATTAGAGGTAGAGTACAGTGGAGCACAGTAGAGGTAGAGTACAGTGGAGTACAGTGGAGCACAGTAGAGGTGGAGTACAGTAGAGTACAGTAGAGGTAGAGTACAGTAGAGTACAGTAGAGGTAGAGTACAGTGGATTACAGTAGAGGTAGAGTACAGTGCAGTACAGTAGAGGTAGAGTACAGTGGAGCATAGTAGATGTAGAGTACAGTGGAGTACAGCGGAGCACAGTAGAGGTAGAATAGAGTGGAGTGCAGTAGAGGTAGAGTAGTGTGGAGCACAGTATGGGTAGCGCACAGTGGAGTACATTGGAGCACAGTAGAGGTAGAGTACAGTGGAGTACAGTAGAGGTAGAGTACAGTGGAATACAGTGGAGCAAATTAGAGGTGGAGCACAGTAGAGTACAGTAGAGGTAGAGTACAGTGGAGTACAGTAGAGGTAGAGTACAGTGGAGTACAGTAGAGGTAGAGTACAGTTGAGCACAGTAGAGGTAGAGTACAGTGGAGTACAGTAGAGGCAGAGTACAGTGGAGCAAAGTAGAGGTAGAGTAGAGTGAAGTACAGTGGAGCACAGTAGAGGTGGAGTACAGTAGAGTACAGTAGAGGTAGAGAACAGTAGAGTACAGTAGAGGTAGAGTACAGTGGAGCACAGTAGAGATAGAGTACAGTGGAGTAGAGTAGAGGTAGAGTACAGTGGAGCACAGTAGAGGTAGAGTACAGTGGAGCACAGCAGAGGTAGAGTACAGTGGATCACAGTAGAGATAGAGTACAGTGGAGTACAGCAGAGCACAGTAGAGGTGGAGTACAGTAGAGTACAGTAGAGATAGAGTACAGTGGAATACAGTGGAGCAAATTAGAGGTGGAGCACAGTAGAGTACAGTAGAGGTAGAGTACAGTGGAGTACAGTAGAGGTAGAGTACAGTGGAGTACAGTAGAGGTAGAGTACAGTTGAGCACAGTAGAGGTAGAGTACAGTGGAGTACAGCAGAGGCAGAGTACAGTGGAGCACAGTAGAGGTAGAGTAGAGTGGAGTACAGTGGAGCACAGTAGAGATAGAGTACAGTGGAGTAGAGTAGAGGTAGAGTACAGTGGAGCATAGTAGAGGTAGAGTACAGTGGAGCACAGCAGAGGTAGAGTACAGTGGATCACAGTAGAGATAGAGTACAGTGGAGTACAGCGGAGCACAGTAGAGGTGGAGTACAGTAGAGTACAGTAGAGATAGAGTACAGTGGAGCACAGTAGAGGTAGAGTAGAGTGGAGTACAGTAGAGGTAGAGTACAGTGGAGCACATTAGAGGTAGAGTACAGTGGAGTACTGTGGAGCACAGTAGAGGTGGAGTACAGTAGAGTATAGTAGAGGTAGACAACAGTAGAGTACAGTAGAGGTAGAGTACAGTGGAGTAAAGTAGAGGTAGAGTACAGTAGAGGTAGAGTACAGTGGAGTAGAGTAGAGGTAGAGTACAGTGGAGCACAGTAGAGGTAGAGTACAGTGGAGCACAGCAGAGGTAGAGTACAGTGGATCACAGTAGAGATAGAGTACAGTGGAGTACAGTGGAGCACAGTAGAGGTGGAGTACAGTAGAGTACAGTAGAGATAGAGTACAGTGGAGCACAGTAGAGGTAGAGTAGAGTGGAGTACAGTAGAGGTAGAGTACAGTGGAGTAAAGTAGAGATAGAGTAAAATGGAGCACAGTAGAGATAGACTAGAGTGGAGTACAGTAGAGGTAGAGTACAGTTGAGCACAGTAGAGGTAGAGTAGAGTGGATCACAGTAGAGATAGAGTACAGTGGAGTACAGTGGAGCACAGTAGAGGTGGATTACAGTAGAGTACAGTAGAGATAGAGTACAGTGGAGCACAGCAGAGGTAGAGTAGAGTTTAGTACAGTAGAGGTAGAGTACATTGGAGTAAAGTAGAGATAGAGTACAATGGAGCACAGTAGAGATAGACTAGAGTGGAGTACAGTAGAGGTAGAGTACAGTGGAGCACAGTAGAGGTAGAGTACAGTGGAGTACAGTGGAGCACAGTAGAGGTGGAGTACAGTAGAGTACAGCAGAGGTAGAGAACAGTGGAGCACAGTAGAGGTAAAGTACAGTGGAGCACAGTAGAGGTAGAGTACAGTGGAGCACAGTAGAGGTAGAGTACAGTGGAGTACAGCGGAGCACAGTAGAGGTAGTGTAGAGTGGAGTACAGTAGAGGTAGAGAACAGTAGAGTAGAGGTAGAGTACATTGGAGTAAAGTAGAGATAGAGTACAATGGAGCACAGTAGAGATAGACTAGAGTGGAGTACAGTAGAGGTAGAGTACAGTGGAGCACAGTAGAGGTAGCGCACAGTGGAGTACAGTAGAGGTAGAGTACAGTGCAGTACAGTAGAGGTAGAGTACAGTGGAGCATAGTAGATGTAGAGTACAGTGGAGTACAGCGGAGCACAGTAGAGGTAGAATAGAGTGGAGTGCAGTAGAGGTAGAGTAGTGTGGAGCACAGTATAGGTAGCGCACAGTGGAGTACAGTGGAGCACAGTAGAGGTAGAGTACAGTGGAGTACAGTAGAGGTAGAGTACAGTCGAGTACAGTAGAGGTAGAGTACAGTCGAGTACAGTAGAGGTAGAGTACAGTGGAATACAGTGGATCAAATTAGAGGTGGAGCACAGTAGAGTACAGTAGAGGTAGAGTACAGTGGAGTACAGTAGAGGTAGAGTACAGTGGATTACAGTAGAGGTAGAGTACAGTGCAGTACAGTAGAGGTAGAGTACAGTGGAGCATAGTAGATGTAGAGTACAGTGGAGTACAGCGGAGCACAGTAGAGGTAGAATAGAGTGGAGTGCAGTAGAGGTAGAGTAGTGTGGAGCACAGTATAGGTAGCGCACAGTGGAGTACAGTGGAGCACAGTAGAGGTAGAGTACAGTGGAGTACAGTAGAGGTAGAGTACAGTCGAGTACAGTAGAGGTAGAGTACAGTGGAATACAGTGGAGCAAATTAGAGGTGGAGCACAGTAGAGTACAGTAGAGGTAGAGTACAGTGGAGTACAGTAGAGGTAGAGTACAGTTGAGCACAGTAGAGGTAGAGTACAGTGGAGTACAGTAGAGGCAGAGTACAGTGGAGCACAGTAGAGTTAGAGTAGAGTGGAGTACAGTGGAGCACAGTAGAGGTGGAGTACAGTAGAGTACAGTAGAGGTAGAGAACAGTAGAGTACAGTAGAGGTAGAGTACAGTGGAGCACAGTAGAGATAGAGTACAGTGGAGTAGAGTAGAGGTAGAGTACAGTGGAGCACAGTAGAGGTAGAGTACAGTGGAGCACAGCAGAGGTAGAGTACAGTGGATCACAGTAGAGATAGAGTACAGTGGAGTACAGCGGAGCACAGTAGAGGTGGAGTACAGTAGAGTACAGTAGAGATAGAGTACAGTGGAGCACAGTAGAGGTAGAGTAGAGTGGAGTATAGTAGAGGTAGACAACAGTAGAGTACAGTAGAGGTAGAGTACAGTGGAATACAGTGGAGCAAATTAGAGGTGGAGCACAGTAGAGTACAGTAGAGGTAGAGTACAGTGGAGTACAGTAGAGGTAGAGTACAGTTGAGCACAGTAGAGGTAGAGTACAGTGGAGTACAGTAGAGGCAGAGTACAGTGGAGCACAGTAGAGTTAGAGTAGAGTGGAGTACAGTGGAGCACAGTAGAGGTGGAGTACAGTAGAGTACAGTAGAGGTAGAGAACAGTAGAGTACAGTAGAGGTAGAGTACAGTGGAGCACAGTAGAGATAGAGTACAATGGAGTAGAGTAGAGGTAGAGTACAGTGTAGCACAGTAGAGGTAGAGTACAGTGGAGCACAGCAGAGGTAGAGTACAGTGGATCACAGTAGAGATAGAGTACAGTGGAGTACAGCGGAGCACAGTAGAGGTGGAGTACAGTAGAGTACAGTAGAGATAGAGTACAGTGGAGCACAGTAGAGGTAGAGTAGAGTGGAGTATAGTAGAGGTAGACAACAGTAGAGTACAGTAGAGGTAGAGTACAGTGGAGTAGAGTAGAGGTAGAGTACAGTAGAGGTAGAGTACAGTGGAGTAGAGTAGAGGTAGAGTACAGTGGAGCACAGTAGAGGTAGAGTACAGTGGAGCACAGCAGAGGTAGAGTACAGTGGATCACAGTAGAGATAGAGTACAGTGGAGTACAGTGGAGCACAGTAGAGGTGGAGTACAGTAGAGTACAGTAGAGATAGAGTACAGTGGAGCAGAGTAGAGGTAGAGTAGAGTGGAGTACAGTAGAGGTAGAGTACAGTGGAGTAAAGTAGAGATAGAGTACAATGGAGCACAGTAGAGATAGACTAGAGTGGAGTAAAGTAGAGGTAGAGTACAGTGGAGCACAGTAGAGGTAGAGTAGAGTGGATCACAGTAGAGATAGAGTACAGTGGAGTACAGTGGAGCACAGTAGAGGTGGAGTACAGTAGAGTACAGTAGAGATAGAGTACAGTGGAGCACAGCAGAGGTAGAGTAGAGTGGAGTACAGTAGAGGTAGAGTACATTGGAGTAAAGTAGAGATAGAGTACAATGGAGCACAGTAGAGATAGACTAGAGTGGAGTACAGTAGAGGTAGAGTACAGTGGAGCACAGTAGAGGTAGAGTACAGTGGAGTACAGTGGAGCACAGTAGAGGTGGAGTACAGTAGAGTACAGCAGAGGTAGAGAACAGTGGAGCACAGTAGAGGTAGAGTACAGTGGAGCACAGTAGAGGTAGAGTACAGTGGAGCACAGTAGAGGTAGAGTACAGTGGAGTACAGCGGAGCACAGTAGAGGTAGTGTAGAGTGGAGTACAGTAGAGGTAGAGAACAGTAGAGTAGAGGTAGAGTACATTGGAGTAAAGTAGAGATAGAGTACAATGGAGCACAGTAGAGATAGACTAGAGTGGAGTACAGTAGAGGTAGAGTACAGTGGAGCACAGTAGAGGTAGCGCACAGTGGAGTACAGTAGAGGTAGAGTACAGTGGATTACAGTAGAGGTAGAGTACAGTGCAGTACAGAAGAGGTACAGTACAGTGGAGCATAGTAGATGTAGAGTACAGTGGAGTACAGCGGAGCACAGTAGAGGTAGAATAGAGTGGAGTGCAGTAGAGGTAGAGTAGTGTGGAGCACAGTATAGGTAGCGCACAGTGGAGTACAGTGGAGCACAGTAGAGGTAGAGTACAGTGGAGTACAGTAGAGGTAGAGTACAGTCGAGTACAGTAGAGGTAGAGTACAGTGGAATACAGTGGAGCAAATTAGAGGTGGAGCACAGTAGAGTACAGTAGAGGTAGAGTACAGTGGAGTACAGTAGAGGTAGAGTACAGTGGAGTACAGTAGAGGTAGAGTACAGTTGAGCACAGTAGAGGTAGAGTAGAGTGGAGTACAGTGGAGCACAGTAGAGGTGGAGTACAGTAGAGTACAGTAGAGGTAGAGAACAGTAGAGTACAGTAGAGGTAGAGTACAGTGGAGCACAGTAGAGATAGAGTACAGTGGAGTAGAGTAGAGGTAGAGTACAGTGGAGCACAGTAGAGGTAGAGTACAGTGGAGCACAGCAGAGGTAGAGTACAGTGGATCACAGTAGAGATAGAGTACAGTGGAGTACAGCAGAGCACAGTAGAGGTGGAGTACAGTAGAGTACAGTAGAGATAGAGTACAGTGGAATACAGTGGAGCAAATTAGAGGTGGAGCACAGTAGAGTACAGTAGAGGTAGAGTACAGTGGAGTACAGTAGAGGTAGAGTACAGTGGAGTACAGTAGAGGTAGAGTACAGTTGAGCACAGTAGAGGTAGAGTACAGTGGAGTACAGCAGAGGCAGAGTACAGTGGAGCACAGTAGAGGTAGAGTAGAGTGGAGTACAGTGGAGCACAGTAGAGATAGAGTACAGTGGAGTAGAGTAGAGGTAGAGTACAGTGGAGCATAGTAGAGGTAGAGTACAGTGGAGCACAGCAGAGGTAGAGTACAGTGGATCACAGTAGAGATAGAGTACAGTGGAGTACAGCGGAGCACAGTAGAGGTGGAGTACAGTAGAGTACAGTAGAGATAGAGTACAGTGGAGCACAGTAGAGGTAGAGTAGAGTGGAGTACAGTAGAGGTAGAGTACAGTGGAGCACATTAGAGGTAGAGTACAGTGGAGTACTGTGGAGCACAGTAGAGGTGGAGTACAGTAGAGTATAGTAGAGGTAGACAACAGTAGAGTACAGTAGAGGTAGAGTACAGTGGAGTAAAGTAGAGGTAGAGTACAGTAGAGGTAGAGTACAGTGGAGTAGAGTAGAGGTAGAGTACAGTGGAGCACAGTAGAGGTAGAGTACAGTGGAGCACAGCAGAGGTAGAGTACAGTGGATCACAGTAGAGATAGAGTACAGTGGAGTACAGTGGAGCACAGTAGAGGTGGAGTACAGTAGAGTACAGTAGAGATAGAGTACAGTGGAGCACAGTAGAGGTAGAGTAGAGTGGAGTACAGTAGAGGTAGAGTACAGTGGAGTAAAGTAGAGATAGAGTAAAATGGAGCACAGTAGAGATAGACTAGAGTGGAGTACAGTAGAGGTAGAGTACAGTTGAGCACAGTAGAGGTAGAGTAGAGTGGATCACAGTAGAGATAGAGTACAGTGGAGTACAGTGGAGCACAGTAGAGGTGGATTACAGTAGAGTACAGTAGAGATAGAGTACAGTGGAGCACAGCAGAGGTAGAGTAGAGTTTAGTACAGTAGAGGTAGAGTACATTGGAGTAAAGTAGAGATAGAGTACAATGGAGCACAGTAGAGATAGACTAGAGTGGAGTACAGTAGAGGTAGAGTACAGTGGAGCACAGTAGAGGTAGAGTACAGTGGAGTACAGTGGAGCACAGTAGAGGTGGAGTACAGTAGAGTACAGCAGAGGTAGAGAACAGTGGAGCACAGTAGAGGTAAAGTACAGTGGAGCACAGTAGAGGTAGAGTACAGTGGAGCACAGTAGAGGTAGAGTACAGTGGAGTACAGCGGAGCACAGTAGAGGTAGTGTAGAGTGGAGTACAGTAGAGGTAGAGAACAGTAGAGTAGAGGTAGAGTACATTGGAGTAAAGTAGAGATAGAGTACAATGGAGCACAGTAGAGATAGACTAGAGTGGAGTACAGTAGAGGTAGAGTACAGTGGAGCACAGTAGAGGTAGCGCACAGTGGAGTACAGTAGAGGTAGAGTACAGTGCAGTACAGTAGAGGTAGAGTACAGTGGAGCATAGTAGATGTAGAGTACAGTGGAGTACAGCGGAGCACAGTAGAGGTAGAATAGAGTGGAGTGCAGTAGAGGTAGAGTAGTGTGGAGCACAGTATAGGTAGCGCACAGTGGAGTACAGTGGAGCACAGTAGAGGTAGAGTACAGTGGAGTACAGTAGAGGTAGAGTACAGTCGAGTACAGTAGAGGTAGAGTACAGTCGAGTACAGTAGAGGTAGAGTACAGTGGAATACAGTGGATCAAATTAGAGGTGGAGCACAGTAGAGTACAGTAGAGGTAGAGTACAGTGGAGTACAGTAGAGGTAGAGTACAGTGGATTACAGTAGAGGTAGAGTACAGTGCAGTACAGTAGAGGTAGAGTACAGTGGAGCATAGTAGATGTAGAGTACAGTGGAGTACAGCGGAGCACAGTAGAGGTAGAATAGAGTGGAGTGCAGTAGAGGTAGAGTAGTGTGGAGCACAGTATAGGTAGCGCACAGTGGAGTACAGTGGAGCACAGTAGAGGTAGAGTACAGTGGAGTACAGTAGAGGTAGAGTACAGTCGAGTACAGTAGAGGTAGAGTACAGTGGAATACAGTGGAGCAAATTAGAGGTGGAGCACAGTAGAGTACAGTAGAGGTAGAGTACAGTGGAGTACAGTAGAGGTAGAGTACAGTTGAGCACAGTAGAGGTAGAGTACAGTGGAGTACAGTAGAGGCAGAGTACAGTGGAGCACAGTAGAGTTAGAGTAGAGTGGAGTACAGTGGAGCACAGTAGAGGTGGAGTACAGTAGAGTACAGTAGAGGTAGAGAACAGTAGAGTACAGTAGAGGTAGAGTACAGTGGAGCACAGTAGAGATAGAGTACAGTGGAGTAGAGTAGAGGTAGAGTACAGTGGAGCACAGTAGAGGTAGAGTACAGTGGAGCACAGCAGAGGTAGAGTACAGTGGATCACAGTAGAGATAGAGTACAGTGGAGTACAGCGGAGCACAGTAGAGGTGGAGTACAGTAGAGTACAGTAGAGATAGAGTACAGTGGAGCACAGTAGAGGTAGAGTAGAGTGGAGTATAGTAGAGGTAGACAACAGTAGAGTACAGTAGAGGTAGAGTACAGTGGAATACAGTGGAGCAAATTAGAGGTGGAGCACAGTAGAGTACAGTAGAGGTAGAGTACAGTGGAGTACAGTAGAGGTAGAGTACAGTTGAGCACAGTAGAGGTAGAGTACAGTGGAGTACAGTAGAGGCAGAGTACAGTGGAGCACAGTAGAGTTAGAGTAGAGTGGAGTACAGTGGAGCACAGTAGAGGTGGAGTACAGTAGAGTACAGTAGAGGTAGAGAACAGTAGAGTACAGTAGAGGTAGAGTACAGTGGAGCACAGTAGAGATAGAGTACAATGGAGTAGAGTAGAGGTAGAGTACAGTGTAGCACAGTAGAGGTAGAGTACAGTGGAGCACAGCAGAGGTAGAGTACAGTGGATCACAGTAGAGATAGAGTACAGTGGAGTACAGCGGAGCACAGTAGAGGTGGAGTACAGTAGAGTACAGTAGAGATAGAGTACAGTGGAGCACAGTAGAGGTAGAGTAGAGTGGAGTATAGTAGAGGTAGACAACAGTAGAGTACAGTAGAGGTAGAGTACAGTGGAGTAGAGTAGAGGTAGAGTACAGTAGAGGTAGAGTACAGTGGAGTAGAGTAGAGGTAGAGTACAGTGGAGCACAGTAGAGGTAGAGTACAGTGGAGCACAGCAGAGGTAGAGTACAGTGGATCACAGTAGAGATAGAGTACAGTGGAGTACAGTGGAGCACAGTAGAGGTGGAGTACAGTAGAGTACAGTAGAGATAGAGTACAGTGGAGCAGAGTAGAGGTAGAGTAGAGTGGAGTACAGTAGAGGTAGAGTACAGTGGAGTAAAGTAGAGATAGAGTACAATGGAGCACAGTAGAGATAGACTAGAGTGGAGTAAAGTAGAGGTAGAGTACAGTGGAGCACAGTAGAGGTAGAGTAGAGTGGATCACAGTAGAGATAGAGTACAGTGGAGTACAGTGGAGCACAGTAGAGGTGGAGTACAGTAGAGTACAGTAGAGATAGAGTACAGTGGAGCACAGCAGAGGTAGAGTAGAGTGGAGTACAGTAGAGGTAGAGTACATTGGAGTAAAGTAGAGATAGAGTACAATGGAGCACAGTAGAGATAGACTAGAGTGGAGTACAGTAGAGGTAGAGTACAGTGGAGCACAGTAGAGGTAGAGTACAGTGGAGTACAGTGGAGCACAGTAGAGGTGGAGTACAGTAGAGTACAGCAGAGGTAGAGAACAGTGGAGCACAGTAGAGGTAGAGTACAGTGGAGCACAGTAGAGGTAGAGTACAGTGGAGCACAGTAGAGGTAGAGTACAGTGGAGTACAGCGGAGCACAGTAGAGGTAGTGTAGAGTGGAGTACAGTAGAGGTAGAGAACAGTAGAGTAGAGGTAGAGTACATTGGAGTAAAGTAGAGATAGAGTACAATGGAGCACAGTAGAGATAGACTAGAGTGGAGTACAGTAGAGGTAGAGTACAGTGGAGCACAGTAGAGGTAGCGCACAGTGGAGTACAGTAGAGGTAGAGTACAGTGGATTACAGTAGAGGTAGAGTACAGTGCAGTACAGAAGAGGTACAGTACAGTGGAGCATAGTAGATGTAGAGTACAGTGGAGTACAGCGGAGCACAGTAGAGGTAGAATAGAGTGGAGTGCAGTAGAGGTAGAGTAGTGTGGAGCACAGTATAGGTAGCGCACAGTGGAGTACAGTGGAGCACAGTAGAGGTAGAGTACAGTGGAGTACAGTAGAGGTAGAGTACAGTCGAGTACAGTAGAGGTAGAGTACAGTGGAATACAGTGGAGCAAATTAGAGGTGGAGCACAGTAGAGTACAGTAGAGGTAGAGTACAGTGGAGTACAGTAGAGGTAGAGTACAGTGGAGTACAGTAGAGGTAGAGTACAGTTGAGCACAGTAGAGGTAGAGTAGAGTGGAGTACAGTGGAGCACAGTAGAGGTGGAGTACAGTAGAGTACAGTAGAGGTAGAGAACAGTAGAGTACAGTAGAGGTAGAGTACAGTGGAGCACAGTAGAGATAGAGTACAGTGGAGTAGAGTAGAGGTAGAGTACAGTGGAGCACAGTAGAGGTAGAGTACAGTGGAGCACAGCAGAGGTAGAGTACAGTGGATCACAGTAGAGATAGAGTACAGTGGAGTACAGCGGAGCACAGTAGAGGTGGAGTACAGTAGAGTACAGTAGAGATAGAGTACAGTGGAGCACAGTAGAGGTAGAGTAGAGTGGAGTAGAGTAGAGGTAGAATATAGTGGAGCACATTAGAGGTAGAGTACAGTGGAGTACAGTGGAGCACAGTAGAGGTCGAGTACAGTAGAGTACAGTAGAGGTAGAGAACAGTAGAGTACAGTAGAGGTAGAGTAGAGTGGAGTAGAGTAGAGGTAGAGTACAGTAGAGGTAGAGTACAGTGGAGTAGAGTAGAGGTAGAGTACAGTGGAGCACAGTAGAGGTAGAGTACAGTGGAGCACAGCAGAGGTAGAGTACAGTGGATCACAGTAGAGATAGAGTTCAGTGGAGTACAGTGGAGCACAGTAGAGGTGGAGTACAGTAGAGTACAGTAGAGATAGAGTACAGTGGAGCACAGTAGAGGTAGAGTAGAGTGGAGTACAGTAGAGGTAGAGTACAGTGGAGCAGAGTAGAGGTAGAGTACAGTGGAGTACAGTAGAGGTAGAGTACAGTGGAATACAGTGGATCAAATTAGAGGTGGAGCACAGTAGAGTACAGTAGAGGTAGAGTACAGTGGAGTACAGTAGAGGTAGAGTACAGTGGATTACAGTAGAGGTAGAGTACAGTGCAGTACAGTAGAGGTAGAGTACAGTGGAGCATAGTAGATGTAGAGTACAGTGGAGTACAGCGGAGCACAGTAGAGGTAGAATAGAGTGGAGTGCAGTAGAGGTAGAGTAGTGTGGAGCACAGTATAGGTAGCGCACAGTGGAGTACAGTGGAGCACAGTAGAGGTAGAGTACAGTGGAGTACAGTATAGGTAGAGTACAGTCGAGTACAGTAGAGGTAGAGTACAGTGGAATACAGTGGAGCAAATTAGAGGTGGAGCACAGTAGAGTACAGTAGAGGTAGAGTACAGTGGAGTACAGTAGAGGTAGAGTACAGTTGAGCACAGTAGAGGTAGAGTACAGTGGAGTACAGTAGAGGCAGAGTACAGTGGAGCACAGTAGAGTTAGAGTAGAGTGGAGTACAGTGGAGCACAGTAGAGGTGGAGTACAGTAGAGTACAGTAGAGGTAGAGAACAGTAGAGTACAGTAGAGGTAGAGTACAGTGGAGCACAGTAGAGATAGAGTACAGTGGAGTAGAGTAGAGGTAGAGTACAGTGGAGCACAGTAGAGGTAGAGTACAGTGGAGCACAGCAGAGGTAGAGTACAGTGGATCACAGTAGAGATAGAGTACAGTGGAGTAGAGCGGAGCACAGTAGAGGTGGAGTACAGTAGAGTACAGTAGAGATAGAGTACAGTGGAGCACAGTAGAGGTAGAGTAGAGTGGAGTATAGTAGAGGTAGACAACAGTAGAGTACAGTAGAGGTAGAGTACAGTGGAATACAGTGGAGCAAATTAGAGGTGGAGCACAGTAGAGTACAGTAGAGGTAGAGTACAGTGGAGTACAGTAGAGGTAGAGTACAGTTGAGCACAATAGAGGTAGAGTAGAGTGGAGTATAGTAGAGGTAGACAACAGTAGAGTACAGTAGAGGTAGAGTACAGTGGAGTAGAGTAGAGGTAGAGTACAGTAGAGGTAGAGTACAGTAGAGTACAGTAGAGATAGAGTACAGTGGAGCACAGTAGAGGTAGAGTAGAGTGGAGTATAGTAGAGGTAGACAACAGTAGAGTACAGTAGAGGTAGAGTACAGTGGAGTAGAGTAGAGGTAGAGTACAGTAGAGGTAGAGTACAGTGGAGTAGAGTAGAGGTAGAGTACAGTGGAGCACAGTAGAGGTAGAGTACAGTGGAGCACAGTAGAGGTGGAGTACAGTAGAGTACAGTAGAGATAGAGTACAGTGGAGCAGAGTAGAGGTAGAGTAGAGTGGAGTACAGTAGAGGTAGAGTACAGTGGAGTAAAGTAGAGATAGAGTACAATGGAGCACAGTAGAGATAGACTAGAGTGGAGTAAAGTAGAGGTAGAGTACAGTGGAGCACAGTAGAGGTAGAGTAGAGTGGATCACAGTAGAGATAGAGTACAGTGGAGTACAGTGGAGCACAGTAGAGGTGGAGTACAGTAGAGTACAGTAGAGATAGAGTACAGTGGAGCACAGCAGAGGTAGAGTAGAGTGGAGTACAGTAGAGGTAGAGTACATTGGAGTAAAGTAGAGATAGAGTACAATGGAGCACAGTAGAGATAGACTAGAGTGGAGTACAGTAGAGGTAGAGTACAGTGGAGCACAGTAGAGGTAGAGTACAGTGGAGTACAGTGGAGCACAGTAGAGGTGGAGTACAGTAGAGTACAGCAGAGGTAGAGAACAGTGGAGCACAGTAGAGGTAGAGTACAGTGGAGCACAGTAGAGGTAGAGTACAGTGGAGCACAGTAGAGGTAGAGTACAGTGGAGTACAGCGGAGCACAGTAGAGGTAGTGTAGAGTGGAGTACAGTAGAGGTAGAGAACAGTAGAGTAGAGGTAGAGTACATTGGAGTAAAGTAGAGATAGAGTACAATGGAGCACAGTAGAGATAGACTAGAGTGGAGTACAGTAGAGGTAGAGTACAGTGGAGCACAGTAGAGGTAGCGCACAGTGGAGTACAGTAGAGGTAGAGTACAGTGGATTACAGTAGAGGTAGAGTACAGTGCAGTACAGTAGAGGTAGAGTACAGTGGAGCATAGTAGATGTAGAGTACAGTGGAGTACAGCGGAGCACAGTAGAGGTAGAATAGAGTGGAGTGCAGTAGAGGTAGAGTAGTGTGGAGCACAGTATAGGTAGCGCACAGTGGAGTACAGTGGAGCACAGTAGAGGTAGAGTACAGTGGAGTACAGTAGAGGTAGAGTACAGTCGAGTACAGTAGAGGTAGAGTACAGTGGAATACAGTGGAGCAAATTAGAGGTGGAGCACAGTAGAGTACAGTAGAGGTAGAGTACAGTGGAGTACAGTAGAGGTAGAGTACAGTGGAGTACAGTAGAGGTAGAGTACAGTTGAGCACAGTAGAGGTAGAGTAGAGTGGAGTACAGTGGAGCACAGTAGAGGTGGAGTACAGTAGAGTACAGTAGAGATAGAGTACAGTGGAGCACAGTAGAGGTAGAGTAGAGTGGAGTACAGTAGAGGTAGAGTACAGTGGAGCAGAGTAGAGGTAGAGTACAGTGGAGTACAGTAGAGGTAGAGTACAGTGGAATACAGTGGATCAAATTAGAGGTGGAGCACAGTAGAGTACAGTAGAGGTAGAGTACAGTGGAGTACAGTAGAGGTAGAGTACAGTGGATTACAGTAGAGGTAGAGTACAGTGCAGTACAGTAGAGGTAGAGTACAGTGGAGCATAGTAGATGTAGAGTACAGTGGAGTACAGCGGAGCACAGTAGAGGTAGAATAGAGTGGAGTGCAGTAGAGGTAGAGTAGTGTGGAGCACAGTATAGGTAGCGCACAGTGGAGTACAGTGGAGCACAGTAGAGGTAGAGTACAGTGGAGTACAGTAGAGGTAGAGTACAGTCGAGTACAGTAGAGGTAGAGTACAGTGGAATACAGTGGAGCAAATTAGAGGTGGAGCACAGTAGAGTACAGTAGAGGTAGAGTACAGTGGAGTACAGTAGAGGTAGAGTACAGTTGAGCACAATAGAGGTAGAGTACAGTGGAGTACAGTAGAGGCAGAGTACAGTGGAGCACAGTAGAGTTAGAGTAGAGTGGAGTACAGTGGAGCACAGTAGAGGTGGAGTACAGTAGAGTACAGTAGAGGTAGAGAACAGTAGAGTACAGTAGAGGTAGAGTACAGTGGAGCACAGTAGAGATAGAGTACAGTGGAGTAGAGTAGAGGTAGAGTACAGTGGAGCACAGTAGAGGTAGAGTACAGTGGAGCACAGCAGAGGTAGAGTACAGTGGATCACAGTAGAGATAGAGTACAGTGGAGTACAGCGGAGCACAGTAGAGGTGGAGTACAGTAGAGTACAGTAGAGATAGAGTACAGTGGAGCACAGTAGAGGTAGAGTAGAGTGGAGTATAGTAGAGGTAGACAACAGTAGAGTACAGTAGAGGTAGAGTACAGTGGAGTAGAGTAGAGGTAGAGTACACTAGAGGTAGAGTACAGTGGAGTAGAGTAGAGGTAGAGTACAGTGGAGCACAGTAGAGGTAGAGTACAGTGGAGCACAGCAGAGGTAGAGTACAGTGGATCACAGTAGAGATAGAGTACAGTGGAGTACAGTGGAGCACAGTAGAGGTGGAGTACAGTAGAGTACAGTAGAGATAGAGTACAGTGGAGCAGAGTAGAGGTAGAGTAGAGTGGAGTACAGTAGAGGTAGAGTACAGTGGAGTAAAGTAGAGATAGAGTACAATGGAGCACAGTAGAGATAGACTAGAGTGGAGTACAGTAGAGGTAGAGTACAGTGGAGCACAGTAGAGGTAGAGTAGAGTGGATCACAGTAGAGATAGAGTACAGTGGAGTACAGTGGAGCACAGTAGAGGTGGAGTACAGTAGAGTACAGCAGAGATAGAGTACAGTGGAGCACAGCAGAGGTAGAGTAGAGTGGAGTACAGTAGAGGTAGAGTACATTGGAGTAAAGTAGAGATAGAGTACAATGGAGCACAGTAGAGATAGACTAGAGTGGAGTACAGTAGAGGTAGAGTACAGTGGAGCACAGTAGAGGTAGAGTACAGTGGAGTACAGTGGAGCACAGTAGAGGTGGAGTACAGTAGAGTACAGCAGAGGTAGAGAACAGTGGAGCACAGTAGAGGTAGAGTACAGTGGAGCACAGTAGAGGTAGAGTACAGTGGAGCACAGTAGAGGTAGAGTACAGTGGAGTACAGCGGAGCACAGTAGAGGTAGTGTAGAGTGGAGTACAGTAGAGGTAGAGAACAGTAGAGTAGAGGTAGAGTACATTGGAGTAAAGTAGAGATAGAGTACAATGGAGCACAGTAGAGATAGACTAGAGTGGAGTACAGTAGAGGTAGAGTACAGTGGAGCACAGTAGAGGTAGCGCACAGTGGAGTACAGTAGAGGTAGAGTACAGTGGATTACAGTAGAGGTAGAGTACAGTGCAGTACAGTAGAGGTAGAGTACAGTGGAGCATAGTAGATGTAGAGTACAGTGGAGTACAGCGGAGCACAGTAGAGGTAGAGTACAGTGGAGTACAGTAGAGGTAGAGTACAGTCGAGTACAGTAGAGGTAGAGTACAGTGGAATACAGTGGAGCAAATTAGAGGTGGAGCACAGTAGAGTACAGTAGAGGTAGAGTACAGTGGAGTACAGTAGAGGTAGAGTACAGTGGAGTACAGTAGAGGTAGAGTACAGTTGAGCACAGTAGAGGTAGAGTAGAGTGGAGTACAGTGGAGCACAGTAGAGGTGGAGTACAGTAGAGTACAGTAGAGGTAGAGAACAGTAGAGTACAGTAGAGGTAGAGTACAGTGGAGCACAGTAGAGATAGAGTACAGTGGAGTAGAGTAGAGGTAGAGTACAGTGGAGCACAGTAGAGGTAGAGTACAGTGGAGCACAGCAGAGGTAGAGTACAGTGGATCACAGTAGAGATAGAGTACAGTGGAGTACAGCGGAGCACAGTAGAGGTGGAGTACAGTAGAGTACAGTAGAGATAGAGTACAGTGGAGCACAGTAGAGGTAGAGTAGAGTGGAGTAGAGTAGAGGTAGAATACAGTGGAGCACATTAGAGGTAGAGTACAGTGGAGTACAGTGGAGCACAGTAGAGGTGGAGTACAGTAGAGTACAGTAGAGGTAGAGAACAGTAGAGTACAGTAGAGGTAGAGTAGAGTGGAGTAGAGTAGAGGTAGAGTACAGTAGAGGTAGAGTACAGTGGAGTAGAGTAGAGGTAGAGTACAGTGGAGCACAGTAGAGGTAGAGTACAGTGGAGCACAGCAGAGGTAGAGTACAGTGGATCACAGTAGAGATAGAGTTCAGTGGAGTACAGTGGAGCACAGTAGAGGTGGAGTACAGTGAAGCACAGTAGAGGTAGAGTTCTTTGGAGTACAGTAGAGGTAGAGTACAGTAGAGTACAGTAGAGGTAGAGTACAGTGGAGCACAGTAGAGGTAGAGTAGAGTGGAGTACAGTGGAGCACAGTAGAGGTGGAGTACAGTGGAGTACAGTAGAGGTAGAGTACAGTGGAGCACAGTAGAGGTAGAGTACAGTGGAGCACAGTATAGGTAGAGTAGAGTGGAGTACAGCGGAGCACAGTAGAGGTAGAGTACAGTGGAGTACAGTAGAGGTAGAGTACAGTGGAGCACAGTAGAGGTAGAGTACAGTGGAGCACAGTAGAGGTAGAGTACAGTGGAGTACAGTAGAGGTAGAATACTGTTGAGCACAGTAGAGGTAGAGTACAGTGGAGTACAGTGGAGCACAGTAGAGGTGGAGTACAATAGAGTACAGTTGAGGTAGAGAACAGTAGAGTACAGTAGAGGTAGAGTACAGTGGAGTAGAGTAGAGGTAGAGTACAGTGGAGCACAGTAGAGGTAGAGTACAGTGGAGCACAGCAGAGGTAGAGTACAGTGGATCAAAGTAGAGATAGAGTACAGTGGAGTACAGTGGAGCACAGTAGAGGTAGACTACAGTAGAGTACAGTGAAGGACAGTAGAGGTAGAGTTCTGTGGAGTACAGTAGAGGTAGATTACAGTGGAGTACAGTAGCGGTAGAGTACAGTGGAGTACAGTGGAGCGCATTAGAGGTGGAGTACAGTAGAGTACAGTAGAGGTAGAGTTCAGTGGAGTACAGTAGAGGTAGAGTACAGTGGAGTACAGTAGAGGTTGAGTACAGTGGAGCACAGTAGAGGTAGAGTACAGTGGAGTACAGTGAAGCACAGTAGAGGTAGAATAGAGTGGAGTACAGTAGAGGTAGAGTAGTGTGGAGCACAGTAGAGGTAGAGTACAGTGGAGCACAGTAGAGGTAGAGTACAGTGGAGAACAGTAGAGGTAGAGTACAGTGGAGTACAGTAGAGGTAGAGTACAGTGGTGCACAGTAGAAGTAGAGTACAGTGGAGTACATTGGAGCACAGTAGAGGTGGAGTACAGTAGAGTACAGTAGAGGTAGAGAACAGTAGAGTACAGTAGAGGTAGAGTACAGTGGAGTAGATTAGAGGTAGAGTACAGTGGAGCACAGTAGAGGTAGAGTACAGTGGAGCACAGCAGAGGTAGAGTACAGTGGATCACAGTGGAGCACAGTAGAGGTGGAGTACTGTAGAGTACAGCAGAGGTAGAGAACAGTGGAGCACAGTAGAGGTAGAGTACAGTGGAGCACAGTAGAGGTAGAGTACAGTGGAGCACAGTAGAGGTAGAGTACAGTGGAGTACAGCGGAGCACAGTAGAGGTAGTGTAGAGTGGAGTACAGTAGAGGTAGAGAACAGTAGAGTAGAGGTAGAGTACATTGGAGTAAAGTAGAGATAGAGTACAATGGAGCACAGTAGAGATAGACTAGAGTGGAGTACAGTAGAGGTAGAGTACAGTGGATTACAGTAGAGGTAGAGTACAGTGCAATACAGTAGAGGTAGAGTACAGTGGAGCATAGTAGATGTAGAGTACAGTGGAGTACAGCGGAGCACAGTAGAGGTAGAATAGAGTGGAGTGCAGTAGAGGTAGAGTAGTGTGGAGCACAGTATAGGTAGCGCACAGTGGAGTACAGTGGAGCACAGTAGAGGTAGAGTACAGTGGAGTACAGTAGAGGTAGAGTACAGTCGAGTACAGTAGAGGTAGAGTACAGTGGAATACAGTGGAGCAAATTAGAGGTGGAGCACAGTAGAGTACAGTAGAGGTAGAGTACAGTGGAGTACAGTAGAGGTAGAGTACAGTGGAGTACAGTAGAGGTAGAGTACAGTTGAGCACAGTAGAGGTAGAGTACAGTGGAGTACAGCAGAGGCAGAGTACAGTGGAGCACAGTAGAGGTAGAGTACAGTGGAGTACAGTGGAGCACAGTAGAGGTGGAGTACAGTAGAGTACAGTAGAGGTAGAGAACAGTAGAGTACAGTAGAGGTAGAGTACAGTGGAGCACAGTAGAGATAGAGTACAGTGGAGTAGAGTAGAGGTAGAGTACAGTGGAGCACAGTAGAGGTAGAGTACAGTGGAGCACAGCAGAGGTAGAGTACAGTGGATCACAGTAGAGATAGAGTACAGTGGAGTACAGCGGAGCACAGTAGAGGTGGAGTACAGTAGAGTACAGTAGAGATAGAGTACAGTGGAGCACAGTAGAGGTAGAGTAGAGTGGAGTACAGTAGAGGTAGAGTACAGTGGAGCACATTAGAGGTAGAGTACAGTGGAGTACAGTGGAGCACAGTAGAGGTGGAGTACAGTAGAGTACAGTAGAGGTAGAGAACAGTAGAGTACAGTAGAGGTAGAGTACAGTGGAGTAGAGTAGAGGTAGAGTACAGTAGAGGTAGAGTACAGTGGAGTAGAGTAGAGGTAGAGTACAGTGGAGCACAGTAGAGGTAGAGTACAGTGGAGCACAGCAGAGGTAGAGTACAGTGGATCACAGTAGAGATAGAGTACAGTGGAGTACAGTGGAGCACAGTAGAGGTGGAGTACAGTAGAGTACAGTAGAGATAGAGTACAGTGGAGCACAGTAGAGGTAGAGTAGAGTGGAGTACAGTAGAGGTAGAGTACAGTGGAGCACATTAGAGGTAGAGTACAGTGGAGTACAGTAGAGGTAGAGTACAGTGGAGCAGAGTAGAGGTAGAGTACAGTGGAGTACAGTAGAGGTAGAGTACAGTGGAGTACAGTGAAGCACAGTAGAGGTAGAGTTCTTTGGAGTACAGTAGAGGTAGAGTACAGTAGAGTACAGTAGAGGTTGAGTTCAGTGGAGCACAGTAGAGGTAGAGTAGAGTGGAGTACAGTGGAGCACAGTAGAGGTGGAGTACAGTGGAGTACAGTAGAGGTAGAGTACAGTGGAGCACAGTAGAGGTAGAGTACAGTGGAGCACAGTATAGGTAGAGTAGAGTGGAGTACAGCGGAGCACAGTAGAGGTAGAGTACAATAGAGTACAGTTGAGGTAGAGAACAGTAGAGTACAGTAGAGGTAGAGTAAAGTGGAGTAGAGTAGAGGTTGAGTACAGTGGAGCACAGTAGAGGTAGAGTACAGTGGAGCACAGCAGAGGTAGAGTACAGTGGATCAAAGTAGAGATAGAGTACAGTGGAGTACAGTGGAGCACAGTAGAGGTAGAGTACAGTAGAGTACAGTGAAGGACAGTAGAGGTAGAGTTCGGTGGAGTACAGTAGAGGTAGAGTACAGTGGAGTACAGTAGCGGTAGAGTACAGTGGAGTACAGTGGAGCGCATTAGAGGTGGAGTACAGTAGAGTACAGTAGAGGTAGAGTACAGTGGAGTACAGTAGAGGTAGAGTACAGTGGAGTACAGTAGAGGTTGAGTACAGTGGAGCACAGTAGAGGTAGAGTACAGTGGAGTACAGCGAAGCACAGTAGAGGTAGAATAGAGTGGAGTACAGTAGAGGTAGAGTAGTGTGGAGCACAGTAGAGGTAGAGTACAGTGGAGCACAGTAGAGGTAGAGTACAGTGGAGAACAGTAGAGGTAGAGTACAGTGGAGTACAGTAGAGGTAGAGTACAGTGGTGCACAGTAGAAGTAGAGTACAGTGGAGTACATTGGAGCACAGTAGAGGTGGAGTACAGTAGAGTACAGTAGAGGTAGAGAACAGTCGAGTACAGTAGAGGTAGAGTACAGTGGAGTAGATTAGAGGTAGAGTACAGTGGAGCACAGTAGAGGTAGAGTACAGTGGAGCACAGCAGAGGTAGAGTACAGTGGATCACAGTAGAGATAGAGTACAGTGGAGTACAGCGGAGCACAGTAGAGGTGGAGTACAGTAGAGTACAGTAGAGATAGAGTACAGTGGAGCACAGTAGAGGTAGAGTAGAGTGGAGTACAGTAGAGGTAGAGTACAGTGGAGCACATTAGAGGTAGAGTACAGTGGAGTACAGTAGAGGTAGAGTACAGTGGAGCACAGTAGAGGTAGAGTACAGTGGAGTACAGTGGAGCACAGTAGAGGTGGAGTACAGTAGAGTACAGTAGAAGTAGAGTACAGTAGAGTACAGTAGAGGTAGAGTACAGTGGAGCACAGTAGAGGTAGAGTACAGTGGAGTACAGTAGAGGTAGAGTACAGTGGAGCACAGTAGAGGTAGAGTAGAGTGGAGTACAGTAGAGGTAGAGTACAGTGGAGCACAGTAGAGGTAGCGTACAGTGGAGTACAGTAGAGGTAGAGTAGAGTGCAGTACAGTAGAGGTAGAGTACATTGGAGCACATTAGAGGTAGAGTACAGTGGAGTACAGTAGAGGTAGAGTACAGTGGAGCACAGTAGAGGTAGAGTACAGTGGAGTACAGTGGAGCACAGTAGAGGTGGAGTACAGTAGAGTACAGTAGAGGTAGAGTACAGTAGAGTACAGTAGAGGTATAGTACAGTGGAGCACTGTAGAGGTAGAGTACAGTGGAGTACAGTAGAGGTAGAGTACAGTGGAGCACAGTAGAGGTAGAGTAGAGTGGAGTACAGTAGAGGTAGAATACAGTGGAGCACAGTAGAGGTAGCGTACAGTGGAGTACAGTAGATGTAGAGTAGAGTGGAGTACAGTAGAGGTAGAGTACAGTGGAGCACATTAGAGGTAGCGTACAGTGGAGTACAGTAGAGGTAGAGTAGAGTGGAGCACAGTAGAGGTAGCGTACCGTTGATTACAGTAGAGGTAGAGTACAGTGGAGTACAGAAGAGGTAGAGTACAGTGTAGCACAGTAGAGGTAGAGTGAAGTGGAGTACAGTAGAGGTAGAGTACAGTGGAGCACAGTAGAGTTAGAGTAGAGTGGAGTACAGTAGAGGTAGAGTACAGTGGAGCACAGTAGGTAGAGTACAGTGGAGTACAGTAGAGGTAGAGTACAGTGGAGTACAGTGGAGCACAGTAGAGGTGGAGTACAATAGAGTACAGTTGAGGTAGAGAACAGTAGAGTACAGTAGAGGTAGAGTACAGTGGAGTACAGTGAAGCACAGTAGAGGTGGATTACAATAGAGTACAGTAGAGGTAGAGAACAGTAGAGTAGAGGTAGAGTACATTGGAGTACAGTAGAGATAGAGTACAATGGAGCACAGTAGAGATAGACTAGAGTGGAGTACAGTAGAGGTAGAGTACAGTGGAGCACAGTAGAGGTAGAGTACAGTGGAGTACAGTGGAGCACAGTAGAGGTGGAGTACAGTAGAGTACAGTAGAGCTAGAGAACAGTGGAGCACACTAGAGGTAGAGTACAGTGGAGCACAGTAGAGGTAGAGTACAGTGGAGCACAGTAGGGGCAGAGTACAGTGGAGCACATTAGAGGTAGAGTACAGTGGAGTACAGCGGAGCACAGTAGAGGTGGAGTACAGTAGAGTACAGTAGAGATAGAGTACAGTGGAGGACAGTAGAGGTAGAGTAGAGTGGAGTACAGTAGAGGTAGAGTACAGTGGAGCATAGTAGATGTAGAGTACAGTGGAGTACAGCGGAGCACAGTAGAGGTAGAATAGAGTGGAGTGCAGTAGAGGTAGAGTAGTGTGGAGCACAGTGTAGGTAGCGCACAGTGGAGTACAGTGGAGCACAGTAGAGGTAGAGTACAGTGGAGTACAGTAGAGGTAGAGTACAGTCGAGTACAGTAGAGGTAGAGTACAGTGGAATACAGTGGAGCAAATTAGAGGTGGAGCACAGTAGAGTACAGTAGAGGTAGAGTACAGTGGAGTACAGTAGAGGTAGAGTACAGTGGAGTACAGTAGAGGTAGAGTACAGTTGAGCACAGTAGAGGTAGAGTACAGTGGAGTACAGTAGAGGCAGAGTAAAGTGGAGCACAGTAGAGGTAGAGTACAGTGGAGTACAGTGGAGCACAGTAGAGGTGGAGTACAGTAGAGTACAGTAGAGGTAGAGAACAGTAGAGTACAGTAGAGGTAGAGTACAGTGGAGCACAGTAGAGATAGAGTACAGTGGAGTAGAGTAGAGGTAGAGTACAGTAGAGCACAGTAGAGGTAGAGTACAGTGGAGCACAGCAGAGGTAGAGTACAGTGGATCACAGTAGAGATAGAGTACAGTGGAGTACAGCGGAGCACAGTAGAGGTGGAGTACAGTAGAGTACAGTAGAGATAGAGTACAGTGGAGCACAGTAGAGGTAGAGTAGAGTGGAGTACAGTAGAGGTAGAGTACAGTGGAGCACATTAGAGGTAGAGTACAGTGGAGTACAGTGGAGCACAGTAGAGGTGGAGTACAGTAGAGTACAGTAGAGGTAGAGAACAGTAGAGTACAGTAGAGGTAGAGTACAGTGGAGTAGAGTAGAGGTAGAGTACAGTAGAGGTAGAGTACAGTGGAGTAGAGTAGAGGTAGAGTACAGTGGAGCACAGTAGAGGTAGAGTACAGTGGAGCACAGCAGAGGTAGAGTACAGTGGATCACAGTAGAGATAGAGTACAGTGGAGTACAGTGGAGCACAGTAGAGGTGGAGTACAGTAGAGTACAGTAGAGATAGAGTACAGTGGAGCACAGTAGAGGTAGAGTAGAGTGGAGTACAGTAGAGGTAGAGTACAGTGGAGCACATTAGAGGTAGAGTACAGTGGAGTACAGTAGAGGTAGAGTACAGTGGAGCAGAGTAGAGGTAGAGTACAGTGGAGTACAGTAGAGGTAGAGTACAGTGGAGTACAGTGAAGCACAGTAGAGGTAGAGTTCTTTGGAGTACAGTAGAGGTAGAGTACAGTAGAGTACAGTAGAGGTAGAGTACAGTGGAGCACAGTAGAGGTAGAGTAGAGTGGAGTACAGTGGAGCACAGTAGAGGTGGAGTACAGTGGAGTACAGTAGAGGTAGAGTACAGTGGAGCACAGTAGAGGTAGAGTACAGTGGAGCACAGTATAGGTAGAGTAGAGTGGAGTACAGCGGAGCACAGTAGAGGTAGAGTACAGTGGAGTACAGTAGAGGTAGAGTACAGTGGAGCACAGTAGAGGTAGAGTACAGTGGAGCACAGTAGAGGTAGAGTACAGTGGAGTACAGTAGAGGTAGAATACAGTGGAGCACAGTAGAGGTAGAGTACAGTGGAGTACAGTGGAGCACAGTAGAGGTGGAGTACAATAGAGTACAGTTGAGGTAGAGAACAGTAGAGTACAGTAGAGGTAGAGTAAAGTGGAGTAGAGTAGAGGTTGAGTACAGTGGAGCACAGTAGAGGTAGAGTACAGTGGAGCACAGCAGAGGTAGAGTACAGTGGATCAAAGTAGAGATAGAGTACAGTGGAGTACAGTGGAGCACAGTAGAGGTAGAGTACAGTAGAGTACAGTGAAGGACAGTAGAGGTAGAGTTCGGTGGAGTACAGTAGAGGTAGAGTACAGTGGAGTACAGTGGAGCGCATTAGAGGTGGAGTACAGTAGAGTACAGTAGAGGTAGAGTACAGTGGAGTACAGTAGAGGTAGAGTACAGTGGAGTACAGTAGAGGTTGAGTACAGTGGAGCACAGTAGAGGTAGAGTACAGTGGAGTACAGCGAAGCACAGTAGAGGTAGAATAGAGTGGAGTACAGTAGAGGTAGAGTAGTGTGGAGCACAGTAGAGGTAGAGTACAGTGGAGCACAGTAGAGGTAGAGTACAGTGGAGAACAGTAGAGGTAGAGTACAGTGGAGTACAGTAGAGGTAGAGTACAGTGGTGCACAGTAGAAGTAGAGTACAGTAGAGTACATTGGAGCACAGTAGAGGTGGAGTACAGTAGAGTACAGTAGAGGTAGAGAACAGTCGAGTACAGTAGAGGTAGAGTACAGTGGAGTAGATTAGAGGTAGAGTACAGTGGAGCACAGTAGAGGTAGAGTACAGTGGAGCACAGCAGAGGTAGAGTACAGTGGATCACAGTAGAGATAGAGTACAGTGGAGCACAGTAGAGGTGGAGTACAGTAGAGTACAGTAGAGGTAGAGTACAGTAGAGTACAGTAGAGGTAGAGTACAGTGGAGCACAGTAGAGGTAGAGTACAGTGGAGTACAGTAGAGGTAGAGTACAGTGGAGCACAGTAGAGGTAGAGTAGAGTGGAGTACAGTAGAGGTAGAGTACAGTGGAGCACAGTAGAGGTAGCGTACAGTGGAGTACAGTAGAGGTAGAGTAGAGTGGAGTACAGTAGAGGTAGAGTACAGTGGAGCACAGTAGAGGTAGCGTACAGTGGAGTACATTAGAGGTAGAGTAGAGTGGAGCACAGTAGAGGTAGCGTACCGTTGATTACAGTAGAGGTAGAGTACAGTGGAGTACAGAAGAGGTAGAGTACAGTGTAGCACAGTAGAGGTAGAGTGAAGTGGAGTACAGTAGAGGTAGAGTACAGTGGAGCACAGTAGAGTTAGAGTAGAGTGGAGTACAGTAGAGGTAGAGTACAGTGGAGCACAGTAGAGGTAGAGTACAGTGGAGTACAGTAGAGGTAGAGTACAGTGGAGCACAGTAGAGGTAGAGTACAGTGGAGTACAGTGAAGCACAGTAGAGGTGGATTACAATAGAGTACAGTAGAGGTAGAGAACAGTAGAGTAGAGGTAGAGTACATTGGAGTACAGTAGAGATAGAGTACAATGGAGCACAGTAGAGATAGACTAGAGTGGAGTACAGTAGAGGTAGAGTACAGTGGAGCACAGTAGAGGTAGAGTACAGTGGAGTACAGTGGAGCACAGTAGAGGTGGAGTACAGTAGAGTACAGTAGAGCTAGAGAACAGTGGAGCACACTAGAGGTAGAGTAGAGTGGAGTACAGTAGAGGTAGAGTACAGTGGAGCACATTAGAGGTAGAGTACAGTGGAGTACAGTAGAGGTAGAGTACAGTGGAGCAGAGTAGAGGTAGAGTACAGTGGAGTACAGTAGAGGTAGAGTACAGTGGAGTACAGTGAAGCACAGTAGAGGTAGAGTTCTTTGGAGTACAGTAGAGGTAGAGTACAGTAGAGTACAGTAGAGGTAGAGTACAGTGGAGCACAGTAGAGGTAGAGTAGAGTGGAGTACAGTGGAGCACAGTAGAGGTGGAGTACAGTGGAGTACAGTAGAGGTAGAGTACAGTGGAGCACAGTAGAGGTAGAGTACAGTGGAGCACAGTATAGGTAGAGTAGAGTGGAGTACAGCGAAGCACAGTAGAGGTAGAGTACAGTGGAGTACAGTAGAGGTAGAGTACAGTGGAGCACAGTAGAGGTAGAGTACAGTGGAGCACAGTAGAGGTAGAGTACAGTGGAGTACAGTAGAGGTAGAATACAGTGGAGCACAGTAGAGGTAGAGTACAGTGGAGTACAGTGGAGCACAGTAGAGGTGGAGTACAATAGAGTACAGTTGAGGTAGAGAACAGTAGAGTACAGTAGAGGTAGAGTAAAGTGGAGTAGAGTAGAGGTTGAGTACAGTGGAGCACAGTAGAGGTAGAGTACAGTGGAGCACAGCAGAGGTAGAGTACAGTGGATCAAAGTAGAGATAGAGTACAGTGGAGTACAGTGGAGCACAGTAGAGGTAGAGTACAGTAGAGTACAGTGAAGGACAGTAGAGGTAGAGTTCGGTGGAGTACAGTAGAGGTAGAGTACAGTGGAGTACAGTAGCGGTAGAGTACAGTGGAGTACAGTGGAGCGCATTAGAGGTGGAGTACAGTAGAGTACAGTAGAGGTAGAGTACAGTGGAGTACAGTAGAGGTAGAGTACAGTGGAGTACAGTAGAGGTTGAGTACAGTGGAGCACAGTAGAGGTAGAGTACAGTGGAGTACAGCGAAGCACAGTAGAGGTAGAATAGAGTGGAGTACAGTAGAGGTAGAGTAGTGTGGAGCACAGTAGAGGTAGAGTACAGTGGAGCACAGTAGAGGTAGAGTACAGTGGAGAACAGTAGAGGTAGAGTACAGTGGAGTACAGTAGAGGTAGAGTACAGTGGTGCACAGTAGAAGTAGAGTACAGTGGAGTACATTGGAGCACAGTAGAGGTGGAGTACAGTAGAGTACAGTAGAGGTAGAGAACAGTCGAGTACAGTAGAGGTAGAGTACAGTGGAGTAGATTAGAGGTAGAGTACAGTGGAGCACAGTAGAGGTAGAGTACAGTGGAGCACAGCAGAGGTAGAGTACAGTGGATCACAGTAGAGATAGAGTACAGTGGAGTACAGCGGAGCACAGTAGAGGTGGAGTACAGTAGAGTACAGTAGAGATAGAGTACAGTGGAGCACAGTAGAGGTAGAGTAGAGTGGAGTACAGTAGAGGTAGAGTACAGTGGAGCACATTAGAGGTAGAGTACAGTGGAGTACAGTAGAGGTAGAGTACAGTGGAGCACAGTAGAGGTAGAGTACAGTGGAGTACAGTGGAGCACAGTAGAGGTGGAGTACAGTAGAGTACAGTAGAGGTAGAGTACAGTAGAGTACAGTAGAGGTAGAGTACAGTGGAGCACAGTAGAGGTATAGTACAGTGGAGTACAGTAGAGGTAGAGTACAGTGGAGCACAGTAGAGGTAGAGTAGAGTGGAGTACAGTAGAGGTAGAGTACAGTGGAGCACAGTAGAGGTAGCGTACAGTGGAGTACAGTAGAGGTAGAGTAGAGTGCAGTACAGTAGAGGTAGAGTACATTGGAGCACATTAGAGGTAGAGTACAGTGGAGTACAGTAGAGGTAGAGTACAGTGGAGCACAGTAGAGGTAGAGTACAGTGGAGTACAGTGGAGCACAGTAGAGGTGGAGTACAGTAGAGTACAGTAGAGGTAGAGTACAGTAGAGTACAGTAGAGGTATAGTACAGTGGAGCACTGTAGAGGTAGAGTACAGTGGAGTACAGTAGAGGTAGAGTACAGTGGAGCACAGTAGAGGTAGAGTAGAGTGGAGTACAGTAGAGGTAGAGTACAGTGGAGCACAGTAGAGGTAGCGTACAGTGGAGTACAGTAGATGTAGAGTAGAGTGGAGTACAGTAGAGGTAGAGTACAGTGGAGCACAGTAGAGGTAGCGTACAGTGGAGTACAGTAGAGGTAGAGTAGAGTGGAGCACAGTAGAGGTAGCGTACCGTTGATTACAGTAGAGGTAGAGTACAGTGGAGTACAGAAGAGGTAGAGTACAGTGTAGCACAGTAGAGGTAGAGTGAAGTGGAGTACAGTAGAGGTAGAGTACAGTGGAGCACAGTAGAGTTAGAGTAGAGTGGAGTACAGTAGAGGTAGAGTACAGTGGAGCACAGTAGAGGTAGAGTACAGTGGAGTACAGTAGAGGTAGAGTACAGTGGAGTACAGTGGAGCACAGTAGAGGTGGAGTACAGTAGAGTACAGTAGAGATAGAGTACAGTGGAGCACAGTAGAGGTAGAGTAGAGTGGAGTACAGTAGAGGTAGAGTACAGTGGAGCACATTAGAGGTAGAGTACAGTGGAGTACAGTAGAGGTAGAGTACAGTGGAGCACAGTAGAGGTAGAGTACAGTGGAGTACAGTGGAGCACAGTAGAGGTGGAGTACAGTAGAGTACAGTAGAGGTAGAGTACAGTAGAGTACAGTAGAGGTAGAGTACAGTGGAGCACAGTAGAGGTATAGTACAGTGGAGTACAGTAGAGGTAGAGTACAGTGGAGCACAGTAGAGGTAGAGTAGAGTGGAGTACAGTAGAGGTAGAGTACAGTGGAGCACAGTAGAGGTAGCGTACAGTGGAGTACAGTAGAGGTAGAGTAGAGTGCAGTACAGTAGAGGTAGAGTACATTGGAGCACATTAGAGGTAGAGTACAGTGGAGTACAGTAGAGGTAGAGTACAGTGGAGCACAGTAGAGGTAGAGTACAGTGGAGTACAGTGGAGCACAGTAGAGGTGGAGTACAGTAGAGTACAGTAGAGGTAGAGTACAGTAGAGTACAGTAGAGGTATAGTACAGTGGAGCACTGTAGAGGTAGAGTACAGTGGAGTACAGTAGAGGTAGAGTACAGTGGAGCACAGTAGAGGTAGAGTAGAGTGGAGTACAGTAGAGGTAGAGTACAGTGGAGCACAGTAGAGGTAGCGTACAGTGGAGTACAGTAGATGTAGAGTAGAGTGGAGTACAGTAGAGGTAGAGTACAGTGGAGCACAGTAGAGGTAGCGTACAGTGGAGTACAGTAGAGGTAGAGTAGAGTGGAGCACAGTAGAGGTAGCGTACCGTTGATTACAGTAGAGGTAGAGTACAGTGGAGTACAGAAGAGGTAGAGTACAGTGTAGCACAGTAGAGGTAGAGTGAAGTGGAGTACAGTAGAGGTAGAGTACAGTGGAGCACAGTAGAGTTAGAGTAGAGTGGAGTACAGTAGAGGTAGAGTACAGTGGAGCACAGTAGAGGTAGAGTACAGTGGAGTACAGTAGAGGTAGAGTACAGTGGAGTACAGTGGAGCACAGTAGAGGTGGAGTACAATAGAGTACAGTTGAGGTAGAGAACAGTAGAGTACAG
The DNA here is from genome assembly GCA_030578255.1 of Tiaroga cobitis. Lineage (NCBI taxonomy): Eukaryota > Metazoa > Chordata > Actinopteri > Cypriniformes > Leuciscidae > Tiaroga > Tiaroga cobitis. Next base: position 36,715,263 of record CM060604.1, read on the forward strand.
TAGAGGTAGAGTACAGTGGAGTACAGTGAAGCACAGTAGAGGTGGATTACAATAGAGTACAGTAGAGGTAGAGAACAGTAGAGTAGAGGTAGAGTACATTGGAGTACAGTAGAGATAGAGTACAATGGAGCACAGTAGAGATAGACTAAAGTGGAGTACAGTAGAGGTAGAGTACAGTGGAGCACAGTAGAGGTAGAGTACAGTGGAGTACAGTGGAGCACAGTAGAGGTGGAGTACAGTAGAGTACAGTAGAGCTAGAGAACAGTGGAGCACACTAGAGGTAGAGTACAGTGGAGCACAGTAGAGGTAGAGTACAGTGGAGCACAGTAGAGGTAGAGTACAGTGGAGCACAGTAGAGGTGGAGTACAGTGGAGTACAGCGGAGCACAGTAGAGGTGGAGTACAGTAGAGTACAGTAGAGATAGAGTACAGTGGAGGACAGTAGAGGTAGAGTAGAGTGGAGTACAGTAGAGGTAGAGTACAGTGGAGCATAGTAGATGTAGAGTACAGTGGAGTACAGCGGAGCACAGTAGAGGTAGAATAGAGTGGAGTGCAGTAGAGGTAGAGTAGTGTGGAGCACAGTGTAGGTAGCGCACAGTGGAGTACAGTGGAGCACAGTAGAGGTAGAGTACAGTGGAGTACAGTAGAGGTAGAGTACAGTCGAGTACAGTAGAGGTAGAGTACAGTGGAATACAGTGGAGCAAATTAGAGGTGGAGCACAGTAGAGTACAGTAGAGGTAGAGTACAGTGGAGTACAGTAGAGGTAGAGTACAGTGGAGTACAGTAGAGGTAGAGTACAGTTGAGCACAGTAGAGGTAGAGTACAGTGGAGTACAGTAGAGGCAGAGTACAGTGGAGCACAGTAGAGGTAGAGTAGAGTGGAGTACAGTGGAGCACAGTAGAGGTGGAGTACAGTAGAGTACAGTAGAGGTAGAGAACAGTAGAGTACAGTAGAGGTAGAGTACAGTGGAGCACAGTAGAGATAGAGTACAGTGGAGTAGAGTAGAGGTAGAGTACAGTGGAGCACAGTAGAGGTAGAGTACAGTGGAGCACAGCAGAGGTAGAGTACAGTGGATCACAGTAGAGATAGAGTACAGTGGAGTACAGCGGAGCACAGTAGAGGTGGAGTACAGTAGAGTACAGTAGAGATAGAGTACAGTGGAGCACAGTAGAGGTAGAGTAGAGTGGAGTACAGTAGAGGTAGAGTACAGTGGAGCACATTAGAGGTAGAGTACAGTGGAGTACAGTGGAGCACAGTAGAGGTGGAGTACAGTAGAGTACAGTAGAGGTAGAGAACAGTAGAGTACAGTAGAGGTAGAGTACAGTGGAGTAGAGTAGAGGTAGAGTACAGTAGAGGTAGAGTACAGTGGAGTAGAGTAGAGGTAGAGTACAGTGGAGCACAGTAGAGGTAGAGTACAGTGGAGCACAGCAGAGGTAGAGTAGAGTGGATCACAGTAGAGATAGAGTACAGTGGAGTACAGTGGAGCACAGTAGAGGTGGAGTACAGTAGAGTACAGTAGAGATAGAGTACAGTGGAGCACAGTAGAGGTAGAGTAGAGTGGAGTACAGTAGAGGTAGAGTACAGTGGAGCACATTAGAGGTAGAGTACAGTGGAGTACAGTAGAGGTAGAGTACAGTGGAGCAGAGTAGAGGTAGAGTACAGTGGAGTACAGTAGAGGTAGAGTACAGTGGAGTACAGTGAAGCACAGTAGAGGTAGAGTTCTTTGGAGTACAGTAGAGGTAGAGTACAGTAGAGTACAGTAGAGGTAGAGTACAGTGGAGCACAGTAGAGGTAGAGTAGAGTGGAGTACAGTGGAGCACAGTAGAGGTGGAGTACAGTGGAGTACAGTAGAGGTAGAGTACAGTGGAGCACAGTAGAGGTAGAGTACAGTGGAGCACAGTATAGGTAGAGTAGAGTGGAGTACAGCGGAGCACAGTAGAGGTAGAGTACAGTGGAGTACAGTAGAGGTAGAGTACAGTGGAGCACAGTAGAGGTAGAGTACAGTGGAGCACAGTAGAGGTAGAGTACAGTGGAGTACAGTAGAGGTAGAATACAGTGGAGCACAGTAGAGGTAGAGTACAGTGGAGTACAGTGGAGCACAGTAGAGGTGGAGTACAATAGAGTACAGTTGAGGTAGAGAACAGTAGAGTACAGTAGAGGTAGAGTAAAGTGGAGTAGAGTAGAGGTTGAGTACAGTGGAGCACAGTAGAGGTAGAGTACAGTGGAGCACAGCAGAGGTAGAGTACAGTGGATCAAAGTAGAGATAGAGTACAGTGGAGTACAGTGGAGCACAGTAGAGGTAGAGTACAGTAGAGTACAGTGAAGGACAGTAGAGGTAGAGTTCGGTGGAGTACAGTAGAGGTAGAGTACAGTGGAGTACAGTAGCGGTAGAGTACAGTGGAGTACAGTGGAGCGCATTAGAGGTGGAGTACAGTAGAGTACAGTAGAGGTAGAGTACAGTGGAGTACAGTAGAGGTAGAGTACAGTGGAGTACAGTAGAGGTTGAGTACAGTGGAGCACAGTAGAGGTAGAGTACAGTGGAGTACAGCGAAGCACAGTAGAGGTAGAATAGAGTGGAGTACAGTAGAGGTAGAGTAGTGTGGAGCACAGTAGAGGTAGAGTACAGTGGAGCACAGTAGAGGTAGAGTACAGTGGAGAACAGTAGAGGTAGAGTACAGTGGAGTACAGTAGAGGTAGAGTACAGTGGTGCACAGTAGAAGTAGAGTACAGTGGAGTACATTGGAGCACAGTAGAGGTGGAGTACAGTAGAGTACAGTAGAGGTAGAGAACAGTCGAGTACAGTAGAGGTAGAGTACAGTGGAGTAGATTAGAGGTAGAGTACAGTGGAGCACAGTAGAGGTAGAGTACAGTGGAGCACAGCAGAGGTAGAGTACAGTGGATCACAGTAGAGATAGAGTACAGTGGAGCACAGTAGAGGTGGAGTACAGTAGAGTACAGTAGAGGTAGAGTACAGTAGAGTACAGTAGAGGTAGAGTACAGTGGAGCACAGTAGAGGTAGAGTACAGTGGAGTACAGTAGAGGTAGAGTACAGTGGAGCACAGTAGAGGTAGAGTAGAGTGGAGTACAGTAGAGGTAGAGTACAGTGGAGCACAGTAGAGGTAGCGTACAGTGGAGTACAGTAGAGGTAGAGTAGAGTGGAGTACAGTAGAGGTAGAGTACAGTGGAGCACAGTAGAGGTAGCGTACAGTGGAGTACAGTAGAGGTAGAGTAGAGTGGAGCACAGTAGAGGTAGCGTACCGTTGATTACAGTAGAGGTAGAGTACAGTGGAGTACAGAAGAGGTAGAGTACAGTGTAGCACAGTAGAGGTAGAGTGAAGTGGAGTACAGTAGAGGTAGAGTACAGTGGAGCACAGTAGAGTTAGAGTAGAGTGGAGTACAGTAGAGGTAGAGTACAGAGGAGCACAGTAGAGGTAGAGTACAGTGGAGTACAGTAGAGGTAGAGTACAGTGGAGCACAGTAGAGGTAGAGTACAGTGGAGTACAGTGAAGCACAGTAGAGGTGGATTACAATAGAGTACAGTAGAGGTAGAGAACAGTAGAGTAGAGGTAGAGTACATTGGAGTACAGTAGAGATAGAGTACAATGGAGCACAGTAGAGATAGACTAGAGTGGAGTACAGTAGAGGTAGAGTACAGTGGAGCACAGTAGAGGTAGAGTACAGTGGAGTACAGTGGAGCACAGTAGAGGTGGAGTACAGTAGAGTACAGTAGAGCTAGAGAACAGTGGAGCACACTAGAGGTAGAGTAGAGTGGAGTACAGTAGAGGTAGAGTACAGTGGAGCACATTAGAGGTAGAGTACAGTGGAGTACAGTAGAGGTAGAGTACAGTGGAGCAGAGTAGAGGTAGAGTACAGTGGAGTACAGTAGAGGTAGAGTACAGTGGAGTACAGTGAAGCACAGTAGAGGTAGAGTTCTTTGGAGTACAGTAGAGGTAGAGTACAGTAGAGTACAGTAGAGGTAGAGTACAGTGGAGCACAGTAGAGGTAGAGTAGAGTGGAGTACAGTGGAGCACAGTAGAGGTTGAGTACAGTGGAGTACAGTAGAGGTAGAGTACAGTGGAGCACAGTAGAGGTAGAGTACGGTGGAGCACAGTATAGGTAGAGTAGAGTGGAGTACAGCGGAGCACAGTAGAGGTAGAGTACAGTGGAGTACAGTAGAGGTAGAGTACAGTGGAGCACAGTAGAGGTAGAGTACAGTGGAGCACAGTAGAGGTAGAGTACAGTGGAGTACAGTAGAGGAAGAATACAGTGGAGCACAGTAGAGGTAGAGTACAGTGGAGTACAGTGGAGCACAGTAGAGGTGGAGTACAATAGAGTACAGTTGAGGTAGAGAACAGTAGAGTACAGTAGAGGTAGAGTAAAGTGGAGTAGAGTAGAGGTTGAGTACAGTGGAGCACAGTAGAGGTAGAGTACAGTGGAGTACAGTAGCGGTAGAGTACAGTGGAGTACAGTGGAGCGTATTAGAGGTGGAGTACAGTAGAGTACAGTAGAGGTAGAGTACAGTGGAGTACAGTAGAGGTAGAGTACAGTGGAGTACAGTAGAGGTTGAGTACAGTGGAGCACAGTAGAGGTAGAGTACAGTGGAGTACAGCGAAGCACAGTAGAGGTAGAATAGAGTGGAGTACAGTAGAGGTAGAGTAGTGTGGAGCACAGTAGAGGTAGAGTACAGTGGAGCACAGTAGAGGTAGAGTACAGTGGAGAACAGTAGAGGTAGAGTACAGTGGAGTACAGTAGAGGTAGAGTACAGTGGTGCACAGTAGAAGTAGAGTACAGTGGAGTACATTGGAGCACAGTAGAGGTGGAGTACAGTAGAGTACAGTAGAGGTAGAGAACAGTCGAGTACAGTAGAGGTAGAGTACAGTGGAGTAGATTAGAGGTAGAGTACAGTGGAGCACAGTAGAGGTAGAGTACAGTGGAGCACAGCAGAGGTAGAGTACAGTGGATCACAGTAGAGATAGAGTACAGTGGAGTACAGCGGAGCACAGTAGAGGTGGAGTACAGTAGAGTACAGTAGAGATAGAGTACAGTGGAGCACAGTAGAGGTAGAGTAGAGTGGAGTACAGTAGAGGTAGAGTACAGTGGAGCACATTAGAGGTAGAGTACAGTGGAGTACAGTAGAGGTAGAGTACAGTGGAGCACAGTAGAGGTAGAGTACAGTGGAGTACAGTGGAGCACAGTAGAGGTGGAGTACAGTAGAGTACAGTAGAGGTAGAGTACAGTAGAGTACAGTAGAGGTAGAGTACAGTGGAGCACAGTAGAGGTAGAGTACAGTGGAGTACAGTAGAGGTAGAGTAAAGTGGAGCACAGTAGAGGTAGAGTAGAGTGGAGTACAGTAGAGGTAGAGTACAGTGGAGCACAGTAGAGGTAGCGTACAGTGGAGTACAGTAGAGGTAGAGTAGAGTGGAGTACAGTAGAGGTAGAGTACATTGGAGCACATTAGAGGTAGAGTACAGTGGAGTACAGTAGAGGTAGAGTACAGTGGAGCACAGTAGAGGTAGAGTACAGTGGAGTACAGTGGAGCACAGTAGAGGTGGAGTACAGTAGAGTACAGTAGAGGTAGAGTACAGTAGAGTACAGTAGAGGTAGAGTACAGTGGATCACAGTAGAGGTAGAGTACAGTGGAGTACAGTAGAGGTAGAGTACAGTGGAGCACAGTAGAGGTAGAGTAGAGTGGAGTACAGTAGAGGTAGAGTACAGTGGAGCACAGTAGAGGTAGCGTACAGTGGAGTACAGTAGAGGTAGAGTAGAGTGGAGTACAGTAGAGGTAGAGTACAGTGGAGCACAGTAGAGGTAGCGTACAGTGGAGTACAATAGAGGTAGAGTAGAGTGGAGCACAGTAGAGGTAGCGTACCGTTGATTACAGTAGAGGTAGAGTACAGTGGAGTACAGAAGAGGTAGAGTACAGTGTAGCACAGTAGAGGTAGAGTGAAGTGGAGTACAGTAGAGGTAGAGTACAGTGGAGCACAGTAGAGTTAGAGTAGAGTGGAGTACAGTAGAGGTAGAGTACAGTGGAGCACAGTAGAGGTAGAGTACAGTGGAGTACAGTAGAGGTAGAGTACAGTGGAGTACAGTGGAGCACAGTAGAGGTGGAGTACAATAGAGTACAGTTGAGGTAGAGAACAGTAGAGTACAGTAGAGGTAGAGTACAGTGGAGTACAGTGAAGCACAGTAGAGGTGGATTACAATAGAGTACAGTAGAGGTAGAGAACAGTAGAGTAGAGGTAGAGTACATTGGAGTACAGTAGAGATAGAGTACAATGGAGCAAAGTGGAGATAGACTAGAGTGGAGTACAGTAGAGGTAGAGTACAGTGGAGCACAGTAGAGGTAGAGTACAGTGGAGTACAGTGGAGCACAATAGAGGTGGAGTACAGTAGAGTACAGTAGAGCTAGAGAACAGTGGAGCACACTAGAGGTAGAGTACAGTGGAGCACAGTAGAGGTAGAGTACAGTGGAGCACAGTAGAGGTAGAGTACAGTGGAGCACAGTAGAGGTAGAGTACAGTGGAGTACAGCGGAGCACAGTAGAGGTGGAGTACAGTAGAGTACAGTAGAGATAGAGTACAGTGGAGGACAGTAGAGGTAGAGTAGAGTGGAGTACAGTAGAGGTAGAGTACAGTGGAGCATAGTAGATGTAGAGTACAGTGGAGTACAGCGGAGCACAGTAGAGGTAGAATAGAATGGAGTGCAGTAGAGGTAGAGTAGTGTGGAGCACAGTGTAGGTAGCGCACAGTGGAGTACAGTGGAGCACAGTAGAGGTAGAGTACAGTGGAGTACAGTAGAGGTAGAGTACAGTCGAGTACAGTAGAGGTAGAGTACAGTGGAATACAGTTGAGCAAATTAGAGGTGGAGCACAGTAGAGTACAGTAGAGGTAGAGTACAGTGGAGTACAGTAGAGGTAGAGTACAGTTGAGCACAGTAGAGGTAGAGTACAGTGGAGTACAGTAGAGGCAGAGTACAGTGGAGCACAGTAGAGGTAGAGTAGAGTGGAGTACAGTGGAGCACAGTAGAGGTGGAGTACAGTAGAGTACAGTAGAGGTAGAGAACAGTAGAGTACAGTAGAGGTAGAGTACAGTGGAGCACAGTAGAGATAGAGTACAGTGGAGTAGAGTAGAGGTAGAGTACAGTGGAGCACAGTAGAGGTAGAGTACAGTGGAGCACAGCAGAGGTAGAGTACAGTGGATCACAGTAGAGATAGAGTACAGTGGAGTACAGCAGAGCACAGTAGAGGTGGAGTACAGTAGAGTACAGTAGAGATAGAGTACAGTGGAGCACAGTAGAGGTAGAGTAGAGTGGAGTACAGTAGAGGTAGAGTACAGTGGAGCACATTAGAGGTAGAGTACAGTGGAGTACAGTGGAGCACAGTAGAGGTGGAGTACAGTAGAGTACAGTAGAGGTAGAGAACAGTAGAGTACAGTAGAGGTAGAGTACAGTGGAGTAGAGTAGAGGTAGAGTACAGTAGAGGTAGAGTACAGTGGAGTAGAGTAGAGGTAGAGTACAGTGGAGCACAGTAGAGGTAGAGTACAGTGGAGCACAGCAGAGGTAGAGTACAGTGGATCACAGTAGAGATAGAGTACAGTGGAGTACAGTGGAGCACAGTAGAGGTGGAGTACAGTAGAGTACAGTAGAGATAGAGTACAGTGGAGCACAGTAGAGGTAGAGTAGAGTGGAGTACAGTAGAGGTAGAGTACAGTGGAGCACATTAGAGGTAGAGTACAGTGGAGTACAGTAGAGGTAGAGTACAGTGGAGCAGAGTAGAGGTAGAGTACAGTGGAGTACAGTAGAGGTAGAGTACAGTGGAGTACAGTGAAGCACAGTAGAGGTAGAGTTCTTTGGAGTACAGTAGAGGTAGAGTACAGTAGAGTACAGTAGAGGTAGAGTACAGTGGAGCACAGTAGAGGTAGAGTAGAGTGGAGTACAGTGGAGCACAGTAGAGGTGGAGTACAGTGGAGTACAGTAGAGGTAGAGTACAGTGGAGCACAGTAGAGGTAGAGTACAGTGGAGCACAGTATAGGTAGAGTAGAGTGGAGTACAGCGGAGCACAGTAGAGGTAGAGTACAGTGGAGTACAGTAGAGGTAGAGTACAGTGGAGCACAGTAGAGGTAGAGTACAGTGGAGCACAGTAGAGGTAGAGTACAGTGGAGTACAGTAGAGGTAGAATACAGTGGAGCACAGTAGAGGTAGAGTACAGTGGAGTACAGTGGAGCACAGTAGAGGTGGAGTACAATAGAGTACAGTTGAGGTAGAGAACAGTAGAGTACAGTAGAGGTAGAGTAAAGTGGAGTAGAGTAGAGGTTGAGTACAGTGGAGCACAGTAGAGGTAGAGTACAGTGGAGCACAGCAGAGGTAGAGTACAGTGGATCAAATTAGAGATAGAGTACAGTGGAGTACAGTGGAGCACAGTAGAGGTAGAGTACAGTAGAGTACAGTGAAGGACAGTAGAGGTAGAGTTCGGTGGAGTACAGTAGAGGTAGAGTACAGTGGAGTACAGTAGCGGTAGAGTACAGTGGAGTACAGTGGAGCGCATTAGAGGTGGAGTACAGTAGAGTACAGTAGAGGTAGAGTACAGTGGAGTACAGTAGAGGTAGAGTACAGTGGAGCACAGTAGAGGTAGAGTACAGTGGAGTACAGCGAAGCACAGTAGAGGTAGAATAGAGTGGAGTACAGTAGAGGTAGAGTAGTGTGGAGCACAGTAGAGGTAGAGTACAGTGGAGCACAGTAGAGGTAGAGTACAGTGGAGAACAGTAGAGGTAGAGTACAGTGGAGTACAGTAGAGGTAGAGTACAGTGGTGCACAGTAGAAGTAGAGTACAGTGGAGTACATTGGAGCACAGTAGAGGTGGAGTACAGTAGAGTACAGTAGAGGTAGAGAACAGTCGAGTACAGTAGAGGTAGAGTACAGTGGAGTAGATTAGAGGTAGAGTACAGTGGAGCACAGTAGAGGTAGAGTACAGTGGAGCACAGCAGAGGTAGAGTACAGTGGATCACAGTAGAGATAGAGTACAGTGGAGTACAGCGGAGCACAGTAGAGGTGGAGTACAGTAGAGTACAGTAGAGATAGAGTACAGTGGAGCACAGTAGAGGTAGAGTAGAGTGGAGTACAGTAGAGGTAGAGTACAGTGGAGCACATTAGAGGTAGAGTACAGTGGAGTACAGTAGAGGTAGAGTACAGTGGAGCACAGTAGAGGTAGAGTACAGTGGAGTACAGTGGAGCACAGTAGAGGTGGAGTACAGTAGAGTACAGTAGAGGTAGAGTACAGTAGAGTACAGTAGAGGTAGAGTACAGTGGAGCACAGTAGAGGTAGAGTACAGTGGAGTACAGTAGAGGTAGAGTACAGTGGAGCACAGTAGAGGTAGAGTAGAGTGGAGTACAGTAGAGGTAGAGTACAGTGGAGCACAGTAGAGGTAGCGTACAGTGGAGTACAGTAGAGGTAGAGTAGAGTGGAGTACAGTAGAGGTAGAGTACAATGGAGCACATTAGAGGTAGAGTACAGTGGAGTACAGTAGAGGTAGAGTACAGTGGAGCACAGTAGAGGTAGAGTACAGTGGAGTACAGTGGAGCACAGTAGAGGTGGAGTACAGTAGAGTACAGTAGAGGTAGAGTACAGTAGAGTACAGTAGAGGTAGAGTACAGTGGAGCACAGTAGAGGTAGAGTACAGTGGAGTACAGTAGAGGTAGAGTACAGTGGAGCACAGTAGAGGTAGAGTAGAGTGGAGTACAGTAGAGATAGAGTACAGTGGAGCACAGTAGAGGTAGCGTACAGTGGAGTACAGTAGAGGTAGAGTAGAGTGGAGTACAGTAGAGGTAGAGTACAGTGGAGCACAGTAGAGGTAGCGTACAGTGGAGTACAGTAGAGGTAGAGTAGAGTGGAGCACAGTAGAGGTAGCGTACCGTTGATTACAGTAGAGGTAGAGTACAGTGGAGTACAGAAGAGGTAGAGTACAGTGTAGCACAGTAGAGGTAGAGTGAAGTGGAGTACAGTAGAGGTAGAGTACAGTGGAGCACAGTAGAGTTAGAGTAGAGTGGAGTACAGTAGAGGTAGAGTACAGTGGAGCACAGTAGAGGTAGAGTACAGTGGAGTACAGTAGAGGTAGAGTACAGTGGAGCACAGTAGAGGTAGAGTACAGTGGAGTACAGTGAAGCACAGTAGAGGTGGATTACAATAGAGTACAGTAGAGGTAGAGAACAGTAGAGTAGAGGTAGAGTACATTGGAGTACAGTAGAGATAGAGTACAATGGAGCACAGTAGAGATAGACTAGAGTGGAGTACAGTAGAGGTAGAGTACAGTGGAGCACAGTAGAGGTAGAGTACAGTGGAGTACAGTGGAGCACAGTAGAGGTGGAGTACAGTAGAGTACAGTAGAGCTAGAGAACAGTGGAGCACACTAGAGGTAGAGTACAGTGGAGCACAGTAGAGGTAGAGTACAGTGGAGCACAGTAGAGGTAGAGTACAGTGGAGCACAGTAGAGGTAGAGTACAGTGGAGTACAGCGGAGCACAGTAGAGGTGGAGTACAGTAGAGTACAGTAGAGATAGAGTACAGTGGAGGACAGTAGAGGTAGAGTAGAGTGGAGTACAGTAGAGGTAGAGTACAGTGGAGCACAGTAGAGGTAGCGTACAGTGGAGTACAGTGGAGCAGAGTAGAGGTAGAGTACAGTGGAGTACAGCAGAGGTAGAGTACAGTGGAGTGAAGCAGAGGTAGAGTACAGTGGAGTACAGTGGAGCACAGTAGAGGTGGAGTACAGTAGAGTACAGTAGAGGTAGAGAACAGTAGAGTACAGTAGAGGTAGAGTACAGTGGAGTACAGTAGAGACAGAGTACAGTGGAGCACAGTAGAGGTAGAGTACAGTGGAGTACAGTAGAGGTAGAGTACAGTGGAGCACAGTAGAGGTAGCGTACAGTGGAGTACAGTAGAGGTAGAGTACAGTTGAGCAGGGTAGAGGTAGCGTACCGTGGAGTACAGTAGAGGTAGAGTACAGTGGAGTACAGAAGAGGTAGAGTACAGTGGAGCACAGTAGAGGTAGCGTACAGTGGAGCACTGTAGAGTTAGAGTAGAGTGGAGTACAGTAGAGGTAGAGTACAGTGGAGCACAGTAGAGGTAGAGTACAGTGGAGTACAGTAGAGGTAGAGTACAGTGGAGCACAGTAGAGGTAGAGTATAGTGGAGTACAGTGAAGCACAGTAGAGGTGGAGTACAGTAGAGTACAGTAGAGGTAGAGAACAGTAGTGTAGATGTAGAGTACATTGGAGTAAAGTAGAGATAGAGTACAATGGAGCACAGTAGAGATAGACTAGAGTGGAGTACAGTAGAGGTAGAGTACAGTGGAGCACAGTAGAGGTAGAGTACAGTGGAGTACAGTGGAGCACAGTAGAGGTGGAGTACAGTAGAGTACAGTAGAGGTAGAGAACAGTGGAGCACAGTAGAGGTAGAGTACAGTGGAGCACAGTAGAGGTAGAGTACAGTGGAGCACAGAAGAGGTAGAGTACAGTGGAGTACAGTAGAGACAGAGTACAGTGGAGCACAGTAGAGGTAGAGTACAGTGGAGCACAGTAGAGGTAGAGAACAGTGGAGCACAGTAGAGGTAGAGTACAGTGGAGTACAGTAGAGGTAGAGTACAGTGGAGCAGGGTAGAGGTAGCGTACCGTGGAGTACAGTAGAGGTAGAGTACAGTGGAGTACAGAAGAGGTAGAGTACAGTGGAGCACAGTAGAGGTAGCGTACAGTGGAGCACAGTAGAGTTAGAGTAGAGTGGAGTACAGTAGAGGTAGAGTACAGTGGAGCACAATAGAGGTAGAGTACAGTGGAGTACAGTAGAGGTAGAGTACAGTGGAGCACAGTAGAGGTAGAGTATAGTGGAGTAGAGTGAAGCAAAGTAGAGGTGGAGTACAGTAGAGTACAGTAGAGGTAGAGAACAGTAGAGTAGAGGTAGAGTACATTGGAGTAAAGTAGAGATAGAGTACAATGGAGCACAGTAGAGATAGACTAGAGTGGAGTACAGTAGAGGTAGAGTACAGTGGAGCACAGTAGAGGTAGAGTACAGTGGAGTACAGTGGAGCACAGTAGAGGTGGAGTACAGTAGAGTACAGTAGAGGTAGAGAACAGTGGAGCACAGTAGAGGTAGAGTACAGTGGAGCACAGTAGAGGTAGAGTACAGTGGAGCACAGTAGAGGTAGAGTACAGTGGAGTACAGCGGAGCACAGTAGAGGTAGTGTAGAGTGGAGTACAGTAGAGGTAGAGTAAAGTGGAGCACAGTAGAGGTAGCGCACAGTGGAGTACAGTAGAGGTAGAGTACAGTGGATTACAGTAGAGGTAGAGTACAGTGCAGTACAGTAGAGGTAGAGTACAGAGGAGCACAGTAGATGTAGAGTACAGTGGAGTACAGCGGAGCACAGTAGATGTAGAATAGAGTGGAGTACAGTAGAGGTAGAGTAGTGTGGAGCACAGTAAAGGTAGCGCACAGTGGAGTACAGTGGAGCAAATTAGAGGTGGAGCACAGTAGAGTACAGTAGAGGTAGAGTACAGTGGAGTACAGTAGAGGTAGAGTACAGTTGAGCACAGTAGAGGTAGAGTACAGTGGAGTACAGTAGAGGCAGAGTACAGTGGAGCACAGTAGAGGTAGAGTAGAGTGGAGTACAGTGGAGCACAGTAGAGGTGGAGTACAGTAGAGTACAGTAGAGGTAGAGAACAGTAGAGTACAGTAGAGGTAGAGTACAGTGGAGTACAGTAGAGATAGAGTACTGTGGAGCACAGTAGAGATAGAGTACAGTGGAGTAGAGTAGAGGTAGAGTACAGTGGAGCACAGTAGAGGTAGAGTACAGTGGAGCACAGCAGAGGTAGAGTACAGTGGATCACAGTAGAGATAGAGTACAGTGGAGTACAGCGGAGCACAGTAGAGGTAGAGTACAGTGGAGTACAGTAGAGGTAGAATACAGTGGAGCACAGTAGAGGTAGAGTACAGTGGAGTACAGTGGAGCACAGTAGAGGTGGAGTACAATAGAGTACAGTTGAGGTAGAGAACAGTAGAGTACAGTAGAGGTAGAGTAAAGTGGAGTAGAGTAGAGGTTGAGTACAGTGGAGCACAGTAGAGGTAGAGTACAGTGGAGCACAGCAGAGGTAGAGTACAGTGGATCAAAGTAGAGATAGAGTACAGTGGAGTACAGTGGAGCACAGTAGAGGTAGAGTACAGTAGAGTACAGTGAAGGACAGTAGAGGTAGAGTTCGGTGGAGTACAGTAGAGGAAGAGTACAGTGGAGTACAGTAGCGGTAGAGTACAGTGGAGTACAGTGGAGCGCATTAGAGGTGGAGTACAGTAGAGTACAGTAGAGGTAAAGTACAGTGGAGTACAGTAGAGGTAGAGTACAGTGGAGCACAGTAGAGGTAGAGTACAGTGGAGTACAGCGAAGCACAGTAGAGGTAGAATAGAGTGGAGTACAGTAGAGGTAGAGTAGTGTGGAGCACAGTAGAGGTAGAGTACAGTGGAGCACAGTAGAGGTAGAGTACAGTGGAGAACAGTAGAGGTAGAGTACGGTGGAGTACAGTAGAGGTAGAGTACAGTGGTGCACAGTAGAAGTAGAGTACAGTGGAGTACATTGGAGCACAGTAGAGGTGGAGTACAGTAGAGTACAGTAGAGGTAGAGAACAGTCGAGTACAGTAGAGGTAGAGTACAGTGGAGTAGATTAGAGGTAGAGTACAGTGGAGCACAGTAGAGGTAGAGTACAGTGGAGCACAGCAGAGGTAGAGTACAGTGGATCACAGTAGAGATAGAGTACAGTGGAGTACAGCGGAGCACAGTAGAGGTGGAGTACAGTAGAGTACAGTAGAGATAGAGTACAGTGGAGCACAGTAGAGGTAGAGTATAGTGGAGTACAGTAGAGGTAGAGTACAGTGGAGCACATTAGAGGTAGAGTACAGTGGAGTACAGTAGAGGTAGAGTACAGTGGAGCACATTAGAGGTAGAGTACAGTGGAGTACAGTGGAGCACAGTAGAGGTGGAGTACAGTAGAGTACAGTAGAGGTAGAGTACAGTAGAGTATAGTAGAGGTAGAGTACAGTGGAGCACAGTAGAGGTAGAGTACAGTGGAGTACAGTAGAGGTAGAGTACAGTGGAGCACAGTAGAGGTAGAGTAGAGTGGAGTACAGTAGAGGTAGAGTACAGTGGAGCACAGTAGAGGTAGCGTACAGTGGAGTACAGTAGAGGTAGAGTAGAGTGGAGTACAGTAGAGGTAGAGTACAATGGAGCACATTAGAGGTAGAGTACAGTGGAGTACAGTAGAGGTAGAGTACAGTGGAGCACAGTAGAGGTAGAGTACAGTGGAGTACAGTGGAGCACAGTAGAGGTGGAGTACAGTAGAGTACAGTAGAGGTAGAGTACAGTAGAGTACAGTAGAGGTAGAGTACAGTGGAGCACAGTAGAGGTAGAGTACAGTGGAGTACAGTAGAGGTAGAGTACAGTGGAGCACAGTAGAGGTAGAGTAGAGTGGAGTACAGTAGAGGTAGAGTACAGTGGAGCACAGTAGAGGTAGCGTACAGTGGAGTACAGTAGAGGTAGAGTAGAGTGGAGTACAGTAGAGGTAGAGTACAGTGGAGCACAGTAGAGGTAGCGTACAGTGGAGTACAGTAGAGGTAGAGTAGAGTGGAGCACAGTAGAGGTAGCGTACCGTTGATTACAGTAGAGGTAGAGTACAGTGGAGTACAGAAGAGGTAGAGTACAGTGTAGCACAGTAGAGGTAGAGTGAAGTGGAGTACAGTAGAGGTAGAGTACAGTGGAGCACAGTAGAGTTAGAGTAGAGTGGAGTACAGTAGAGGTAGAGTACAGTGGAGCACAGTAGAGGTAGAGTACAGTGGAGTACAGTAGAGGTAGAGTACAGTGGAGCACAGTAGAGGTAGAGTACAGTGGAGTACAGTGAAGCACAGTAGAGGTGGATTACAATAGAGTACAGTAGAGGTAGAGAACAGTAGAGTAGAGGTAGAGTACATTGGAGTACAGTAGAGATAGAGTACAATGGAGCACAGTAGAGATAGACTAGAGTGGAGTACAGTAGAGGTAGAGTACAGTGGAGCACAGTAGAGGTAGAGTACAGTGGAGTACAGTGGAGCACAGTAGAGGTGGAGTACAGTAGAGTACAGTAGAGCTAGAGAACAGTGGAGCACACTAGAGGTAGAGTACAGTGGAGCACAGTAGAGGTAGAGTACAGTGGAGCACAGTAGAGGTAGAGTACAGTGGAGCACAGTAGAGGTAGAGTACAGTGGAGTACAGCGGAGCACAGTAGAGGTGGAGTACAGTAGAGTACAGTAGAGATAGAGTACAGTGGAGGACAGTAGAGGTAGAGTAGAGTGGAGTACAGTAGAGGTAGAGTACAGTGGAGCACAGTAGAGGTAGCGTACAGTGGAGTACAGTGGAGCAGAGTAGAGGTAGAGTACAGTGGAGTACAGCAGAGGTAGAGTACAGTGGAGTGAAGCAGAGGTAGAGTACAGTGGAGTACAGTGGAGCACAGTAGAGGTGGAGTACAGTAGAGTACAGTAGAGGTAGAGAACAGTAGAGTACAGTAGAGGTAGAGTACAGTGGAGTACAGTAGAGACAGAGTACAGTGGAGCACAGTAGAGGTAGAGTAGAGTGGAGTACAGTAGAGGTAGAGTACAGTGGAGCACAGTAGAGGTAGCGTACAGTGGAGTACAGTAGAGGTAGAGTACAGTTGAGCAGGGTAGAGGTAGCGTACCGTGGAGTACAGTAGAGGTAGAGTACAGTGGAGTACAGAAGAGGTAGAGTACAGTGGAGCACAGTAGAGGTAGCGTACAGTGGAGCACAGTAGAGTTAGAGTAGAGTGGAGTACAGTAGAGGTAGAGTACAGTGGAGCACAGTAGAGGTAGAGTACAGTGGAGTACAGTAGAGGTAGAGTACAGTGGAGCACAGTAGAGGTAGAGTATAGTGGAGTACAGTGAAGCACAGTAGAGGTGGAGTACAGTAGAGTACAGTAGAGGTAGAGAACAGTAGTGTAGATGTAGAGTACATTGGAGTAAAGTAGAGATAGAGTACAATGGAGCACAGTAGAGATAGACTAGAGTGGAGTACAGTAGAGGTAGAGTACAGTGGAGCACAGTAGAGGTAGAGTACAGTGGAGTACAGTGGAGCACAGTAGAGGTGGAGTACAGTAGAGTACAGTAGAGGTAGAGAACAGTGGAGCACAGTAGAGGTAGAGTACAGTGGAGCACAGTAGAGGTAGAGTACAGTGGAGCACAGAAGAGGTAGAGTACAGTGGAGTACAGTAGAGACAGAGTACAGTGGAGCACAGTAGAGGTAGAGTACAGTGGAGCACAGTAGAGGTAGAGAACAGTGGAGCACAGTAGAGGTAGAGTACAGTGGAGTACAGTAGAGGTAGAGTACAGTGGAGCAGGGTAGAGGTAGCGTACCGTGGAGTACAGTAGAGGTAGAGTACAGTGGAGTACAGAAGAGGTAGAGTACAGTGGAGCACAGTAGAGGTAGCGTACAGTGGAGCACAGTAGAGTTAGAGTAGAGTGGAGTACAGTAGAGGTAGAGTACAGTGGAGCACAATAGAGGTAGAGTACAGTGGAGTACAGTAGAGGTAGAGTACAGTGGAGCACAGTAGAGGTAGAGTATAGTGGAGTACAGTGAAGCAAAGTAGAGGTGGAGTACAGTAGAGTACAGTAGAGGTAGAGAACAGTAGAGTAGAGGTAGAGTACATTGGAGTAAAGTAGAGATAGAGTACAATGGAGCACAGTAGAGATAGACTAGAGTGGAGTACAGTAGAGGTAGAGTACAGTGGAGCACAGTAGAGGTAGAGTACAGTGGAGTACAGTGGAGCACAGTAGAGGTGGAGTACAGTAGAGTACAGTAGAGGTAGAGAACAGTGGAGCACAGTAGAGGTAGAGTACAGTGGAGCACAGTAGAGGTAGAGTACAGTGGAGCACAGTAGAGGTAGAGTACAGTGGAGTACAGCGGAGCACAGTAGAGGTAGTGTAGAGTGGAGTACAGTAGAGGTAGAGTAAAGTGGAGCACAGTAGAGGTAGCGCACAGTGGAGTACAGTAGAGGTAGAGTACAGTGGATTACAGTAGAGGTAGAGTACAGTGCAGTACAGTAGAGGTAGAGTACAGAGGAGCACAGTAGATGTAGAGTACAGTGGAGTACAGCGGAGCACAGTAGATGTAGAATAGAGTGGAGTACAGTAGAGGTAGAGTAGTGTGGAGCACAGTAAAGGTAGCGCACAGTGGAGTACAGTGGAGCAAATTAGAGGTGGAGCACAGTAGAGTACAGTAGAGGTAGAGTACAGTGGAGTACAGTAGAGGTAGAGTACAGTTGAGCACAGTAGAGGTAGAGTGCAGTGGAGTACAGTAGAGGCAGAGTACAGTGGAGCACAGTAGAGGTAGAGTAGAGTGGAGTACAGTGGAGCACAGTAGAGGTGGAGTACAGTAGAGTACAGTAGAGGTAGAGAACAGTAGAGTACAGTAGAGGTAGAGTACAGTGGAGTACAGTAGAGATAGAGTACTGTGGAGCACAGTAGAGATAGAGTACAGTGGAGTAGAGTAGAGGTAGAGTACAGTGGAGCACAGTAGAGGTAGAGTACAGTGGAGCACAGCAGAGGTAGAGTACAGTGGATCACAGTAGAGATAGAGTACAGTGGAGTACAGCGGAGCACAGTAGAGGTGGAGTACAGTGGAGCATATTAGAGGTAGAGTACAGTGGAGTACAGTGGAGTACAGTAGAGGTAGAGTACAGTGGAGTACAGAAGAGGTAGAGTACAGTGGAGCACAGTAGAGGTAGAGTAGAGTGGAGTACAGTAGAGGTAGAGTACAGTGGAGCACAGTAGAGTTAGAGTAGAGTGGAGTACAGTAGAGGTAGAGTACAGTGGAGCACAGTAGAGGTAGAGTACAGTGGAGTACAGTAGAGGTAGAGTACAGTGGAACACAGTAGAGGTAGAGTACAGTGGAGTACAGTGAAGCACAGTAGAGGTGGAGTACAGTAGAGGTAGAGAACAGTGGAGCACAGTAGAGGTAGAGTACAGTGGAGCACAGTAGAGGTAGAGTACAGTGGAGCACAGTAGAGGTAGAGTACAGTGGAGTACAGCGGAGCACAGTAGAGGTAGTGTAGAGTGGAGTACAGTAGAGGTAGAGTAAAGTGGAGCACAGTAGAGGTAGCGCACAGTGGAGTACAGTAGAGGTAGAGTACAGTGGATTACAGTAGAGGTAGAGTACAGTGCAGTACAGTAGAGGTAGAGTACAGAGGAGCACAGTAGATGTAGAGTACAGTGGAGTACAGCGGAGCACAGTAGATGTAGAATAGAGTGGAGTACAGTAGAGGTAGAGTAGTGTGGAGCACAGTAAAGGTAGCGCACAGTGGAGTACAGTGGAGCAAATTAGAGGTGGAGCACAGTAGAGTACAGTAGAGGTAGAGTACAGTGGAGTACAGTAGAGGTAGAGTACAGTTGAGCACAGTAGAGGTAGAGTACAGTGGAGTACAGTAGAGACAGAGTACAGTGGAGCACAGTAGAGGTAGAGTAGAGTGGAGTACAGTGGAGCACAGTAGAGGTGGAGTACAGTAGAGTACAGTAGAGGTAGAGAACAGTAGAGTACAGTAGAGGTAGAGTACAGTGGAGTACAGTAGAGATAGAGTACTGTGGAGCACAGTAGAGATAGAGTACAGTGGAGTAGAGTAAAGGTAGAGTAGAGTGGAGTACAGTAGAGGTAGAGTACAGTGGAGCATATTAGAGGTAGAGTACAGTGGAGTACAGTGGAGTACAGTAGAGGTAGAGTACAGTGGAGTACAGAAGAGGTAGAGTACAGTGGAGCACAGTAGAGGTAGAGTAGAGTGGAGTACAGTAGAGGTAGAGTACAGTGGAGCACAGTAGAGTTAGAGTAGAGTGGAGTACAGTAGAGGTAGAGTACAGTGGAGCACAGTAGAGGTAGAGTACAGTGGAGTACAGTAGAGGTAGAGTACAGTGGAGCACAGTAGAGGTAGAGTACAGTGGAGTACAGTGAAGAACAGTAGAGGTGGAGTACAGTAGAGGTAGAGAACAGTGGAGCACAGTAGAGGTAGAGTACAGTGGAGCACAGTAGAGGTAGAGTACAGTGGAGCACAGCAGAGGTAGAGTACAGTGGATCACAGTAGAGATAGAGTACAGTGGAGCACAGTAGAGGTAGAGTACAGTGTAGTACAGTAGAGGTAGAGTACAGTGGAGCACAGTAGAGGTAGAGTACAGTGGAGTACAGTGAAGCACAGTAGAGGTGGATTACAATAGAGTACAGTAGAGGTAGAGAACAGTAGAGTAGAGGTAGAGTACATTGGAGTACAGTAGAGATAGAGTACAATGGAGCACAGTAGAGATAGACTAGAGTGGAGTACAGTAGAGGTAGAGTACAGTGGAGCACAGTAGAGGTAGAGTACAGTGGAGTACAGTGGAGCACAGTAGAGGTGGAGTACAGTAGAGTACAGTAGAGCTAGAGAACAGTGGAGCACACTAGAGGTAGAGTAGAGTGGAGTACAGTAGAGGTAGAGTACAGTGGAGCACATTAGAGGTAGAGTACAGTGGAGTACAGTAGAGGTAGAGTACAGTGGAGCAGAGTAGAGGTAGAGTACAGTGGAGTACAGTAGAGGTAGAGTACAGTGGAGTACAGTGAAGCACAGTAGAGGTAGAGTTCTTTGGAGTACAGTAGAGGTAGAGTACAGTAGAGTACAGTAGAGGTAGAGTACAGTGGAGCACAG
Organism: Tiaroga cobitis; assembly: GCA_030578255.1. NCBI lineage: Eukaryota > Metazoa > Chordata > Actinopteri > Cypriniformes > Leuciscidae > Tiaroga > Tiaroga cobitis. The sequence continues at coordinate 36,734,991 of CM060604.1, forward strand.
TAGAGGTAGAGTAGAGTGGAGTACAGTGGAGCACAGTAGAGGTGGAGTACAGTGGAGTACAGTAGAGGTAGAGTACAGTGGAGCACAGTAGAGGTAGAGTACAGTGGAGCACAGTATAGGTAGAGTAGAGTGGAGTACAGCGGAGCACAGTAGAGGTAGAGTACAGTGGAGTACAGTAGAGGTAGAGTACAGTGGAGCACAGTAGAGGTAGAGTACAGTGGAGCACAGTAGAGGTAGAGTACAGTGGAGTACAGTAGAGGTAGAATACAGTGGAGCACAGTAGAGGTAGAGTACAGTGGAGCACAGTAGAGGTGGAGTACAATAGAGTACAGTTGAGGTAGAGAACAGTAGAGTACAGTAGAGGTAGAGTAAAGTGGAGTAGAGTAGAGGTTGAGTACAGTGGAGCACAGTAGAGGTAGAGTACAGTGGAGCACAGCAGAGGTAGAGTACAGTGGATCAAAGTAGAGATAGAGTACAGTGGAGTACAGTGGAGCACAGTAGAGGTAGAGTACAGTAGAGTACAGTGAAGGACAGTAGAGGTAGAGTTCGGTGGAGTACAGTAGAGGTAGAGTACAGTGGAGTACAGTAGCGGTAGAGTACAGTGGAGTACAGTGGAGCGCATTAGAGGTGGAGTACAGTAGAGTACAGTAGAGGTAGAGTACAGTGGAGTACAGTAGAGGTAGAGTACAGTGGAGTACAGTAGAGGTTGAGTACAGTGGAGCACAGTATAGGTAGAGTACAGTGGAGTACAGCGAAGCACAGTAGAGGTAGAATAGAGTGGAGTACAGTAGAGGTAGAGTAGTGTGGAGCACAGTAGAGGTAGAGTACAGTGGAGCACAGTAGAGGTAGAGTACAGTGGAGAACAGTAGAGGTAGAGTACAGTGGAGTACAGTAGAGGTAGAGTACAGTGGTGCACAGTAGAAGTAGAGTACAGTGGAGTACATTGGAGCACAGTAGAGGTGGAGTACAGTAGAGTACAGTAGAGGTAGAGAACAGTCGAGTACAGTAGAGGTAGAGTACAGTGGAGTAGATTAGAGGTAGAGTACAGTGGAGCACAGTAGAGGTAGAGTACAGTGGAGCACAGCAGAGGTAGAGTACAGTGGATCACAGTAGAGATAGAGTACAGTGGAGTACAGCGGAGCACAGTAGAGGTGGAGTACAGTAGAGTACAGTAGAGATAGAGTACAGTGGAGCACAGTAGAGGTAGAGTAGAGTGGAGTACAGTAGAGGTAGAGTACAGTGGAGCACATTAGAGGTAGAGTACAGTGGAGTACAGTAGAGGTAGAGTACAGTGGAGCACAGTAGAGGTAGAGTACAGTGGAGTACAGTGGAGCACAGTAGAGGTGGAGTACAGTAGAGTACAGTAGAGGTAGAGTACAGTAGAGTACAGTAGAGGTAGAGTACAGTGGAGCACAGTAGAGGTAGAGTACAGTGGAGTACAGTAGAGGTAGAGTAAAGTGGAGCACAGTAGAGGTAGAGTAGAGTGGAGTACAGTAGAGGTAGAGTACAGTGGAGCACAGTAGAGGTAGCGTACAGTGGAGTACAGTAGAGGTAGAGTAGAGTGGAGTACAGTAGAGGTAGAGTACATTGGAGCACATTAGAGGTAGAGTACAGTGGAGTACAGTAGAGGTAGAGTACAGTGGAGCACAGTAGAGGTAGAGTACAGTGGAGTACAGTGGAGCACAGTAGAGGTGGAGTACAGTAGAGTACAGTAGAGGTAGAGTACAGTAGAGTACAGTAGAGGTAGAGTACAGTGGAGCACAGTAGAGGTAGAGTACAGTGGAGTACAGTAGAGGTAGAGTACAGTGGAGCACAGTAGAGGTAGAGTAGAGTGGAGTACAGTAGAGGTAGAGTACAGTGGAGCACAGTAGAGGTAGCGTACAGTGGAGTACAGTAGAGGTAGAGTAGAGTGGAGTACAGTAGAGGTAGAGTACAGTGGAGCACAGTAGAGGTAGCGTACAGTGGAGTACAGTAGAGGTAGAGTAGAGTGGAGCACAGTAGAGGTAGCGTACCGTTGATTACAGTAGAGGTAGAGTACAGTGGAGTACAGAAGAGGTAGAGTACAGTGTAGCACAGTAGAGGTAGAGTGAAGTGGAGTACAGTAGAGGTAGAGTACAGTGGAGCACAGTAGAGTTAGAGTAGAGTGGAGTACAGTAGAGGTAGAGTACAGTGGAGCACAGTAGAGGTAGAGTACAGTGGAGTACAGTAGAGGTAGAGTACAGTGGAGTACAGTGGAGCACAGTAGAGGTGGAGTACAATAGAGTACAGTTGAGGTAGAGAACAGTAGAGTACAGTAGAGGTAGAGTACAGTGGAGTACAGTGAAGCACAGTAGAGGTGGATTACAATAGAGTACAGTAGAGGTAGAGAACAGTAGAGTAGAGGTAGAGTACATTGGAGTACAGTAGAGATAGAGTACAATGGAGCACAGTAGAGATAGACTAGAGTGGAGTACAGTAGAGGTAGAGTACAGTGGAGCACAGTAGAGGTAGAGTACAGTGGAGTACAGTGGAGCACAGTAGAGGTGGAGTACAGTAGAGTACAGTAGAGCTAGAGAACAGTGGAGCACACTAGAGGTAGAGTACAGTGGAGCACAGTAGAGGTAGAGTACAGTGGAGCACAGTAGAGGTAGAGTACAGTGGAGCACAGTAGAGGTAGAGTACAGTGGAGTACAGCGGAGCACAGTAGAGGTGGAGTACAGTAGAGTACAGTAGAGATAGAGTACAGTGGAGGACAGTAGAGGTAGAGTAGAGTGGAGTACAGTAGAGGTAGAGTACAGTGGAGCATAGTAGATGTAGAGTACAGTGGAGTACAGCGGAGCACAGTAGAGGTAGAATAGAGTGGAGTGCAGTAGAGGTAGAGTAGTGTGGAGCACAGTGTAGGTAGCGCACAGTGGAGTACAGTGGAGCACAGTAGAGGTAGAGTACAGTGGAGTACAGTAGAGGTAGAGTACAGTCGAGTACAGTAGAGGTAGAGTACAGTGGAATACAGTGGAGCAAATTAGAGGTGGAGCACAGTAGAGTACAGTAGAGGTAGAGTACAGTGGAGTACAGTAGAGGTAGAGTACAGTGGAGCACAGTAGAGGTAGAGTAGAGTGGAGTACAGTGGAGCACAGTAGAGGTGGAGTACAGTAGAGTACAGTAGAGGTAGAGAACAGTAGAGTACAGTAGAGGTAGAGTACAGTGGAGCACAGTAGAGATAGAGTACAGTGGAGTAGAGTAGAGGTAGAGTACAGTGGAGCACAGTAGAGGTAGAGTACAGTGGAGCACAGCAGAGGTAGAGTACAGTGGATCACAGTAGAGATAGAGTACAGTGGAGTACAGCGGAGCACAGTAGAGGTGGAGTACAGTAGAGTACAGTAGAGATAGAGTACAGTGGAGCACAGTAGAGGTAGAGTAGAGTGGAGTACAGTAGAGGTAGAGTACAGTGGAGCACATTAGAGGTAGAGTACAGTGGAGTACAGTGGAGCACAGTAGAGGTGGAGTACAGTAGAGTACAGTAGAGGTAGAGAACAGTAGAGTACAGTAGAGGTAGAGTACAGTGGAGTAGAGTAGAGGTAGAGTACAGTAGAGGTAGAGTACAGTGGAGTAGAGTAGAGGTAGAGTACAGTGGAGCACAGTAGAGGTAGAGTACAGTGGAGCACAGCAGAAATAGAGTACAGTGGATCACAGTAGAGATAGAGTACAGTGGAGTACAGTGGAGCACAGTAGAGGTTGAGTACAGTGGAGTACAGTAGAGGTAGAGTACAGTGGAGCACAGTAGAGGTAGAGTACGGTGGAGCACAGTATAGGTAGAGTAGAGTGGAGTACAGCGGAGCACAGTAGAGGTAGAGTACAGTGGAGTACAGTAGAGGTAGAGTACAGTGGAGCACAGTAGAGGTAGAGTACAGTGGAGCACAGTAGAGGTAGAGTACAGTGGAGTACAGTAGAGGAAGAATACAGTGGAGCACAGTAGAGGTAGAGTACAGTGGAGTACAGTGGAGCACAGTAGAGGTGGAGTACAATAGAGTACAGTTGAGGTAGAGAACAGTAGAGTACAGTAGAGGTAGAGTAAAGTGGAGTAGAGTAGAGGTTGAGTACAGTGGAGCACAGTAGAGGTAGAGTACAGTGGAGTACAGTAGCGGTAGAGTACAGTGGAGTACAGTGGAGCGTATTAGAGGTGGAGTACAGTAGAGTACAGTAGAGGTAGAGTACAGTGGAGTACAGTAGAGGTAGAGTACAGTGGAGTACAGTAGAGGTTGAGTACAGTGGAGCACAGTAGAGGTAGAGTACAGTGGAGTACAGCGAAGCACAGTAGAGGTAGAATAGAGTGGAGTACAGTAGAGGTAGAGTAGTGTGGAGCACAGTAGAGGTAGAGTACAGTGGAGCACAGTAGAGGTAGAGTACAGTGGAGAACAGTAGAGGTAGAGTACAGTGGAGTACAGTAGAGGTAGAGTACAGTGGTGCACAGTAGAAGTAGAGTACAGTGGAGTACATTGGAGCACAGTAGAGGTGGAGTACAGTAGAGTACAGTAGAGGTAGAGAACAGTCGAGTACAGTAGAGGTAGAGTACAGTGGAGTAGATTAGAGGTAGAGTACAGTGGAGCACAGTAGAGGTAGAGTACAGTGGAGCACAGCAGAGGTAGAGTACAGTGGATCACAGTAGAGATAGAGTACAGTGGAGTACAGCGGAGCACAGTAGAGGTGGAGTACAGTAGAGTACAGTAGAGATAGAGTACAGTGGAGCACAGTAGAGGTAGAGTAGAGTGGAGTACAGTAGAGGTAGAGTACAGTGGAGCACATTAGAGGTAGAGTACAGTGGAGTACAGTAGAGGTAGAGTACAGTGGAGCACAGTAGAGGTAGAGTACAGTGGAGTACAGTGGAGCACAGTAGAGGTGGAGTACAGTAGAGTACAGTAGAGGTAGAGTACAGTAGAGTACAGTAGAGGTAGAGTACAGTGGAGCACAGTAGAGGTAGAGTACAGTGGAGTACAGTAGAGGTAGAGTAAAGTGGAGCACAGTAGAGGTAGAGTAGAGTGGAGTACAGTAGAGGTAGAGTACAGTGGAGCACAGTAGAGGTAGCGTACAGTGGAGTACAGTAGAGGTAGAGTAGAGTGGAGTACAGTAGAGGTAGAGTACATTGGAGCACATTAGAGGTAGAGTACAGTGGAGTACAGTAGAGGTAGAGTACAGTGGAGCACAGTAGAGGTAGAGTACAGTGGAGTACAGTGGAGCACAGTAGAGGTGGAGTACAGTAGAGTACAGTAGAGGTAGAGTACAGTAGAGTACAGTAGAGGTAGAGTACAGTGGATCACAGTAGAGGTAGAGTACAGTGGAGTACAGTAGAGGTAGAGTACAGTGGAGCACAGTAGAGGTAGAGTAGAGTGGAGTACAGTAGAGGTAGAGTACAGTGGAGCACAGTAGAGGTAGCGTACAGTGGAGTACAGTAGAGGTAGAGTAGAGTGGAGTACAGTAGAGGTAGAGTACAGTGGAGCACAGTAGAGGTAGCGTACAGTGGAGTACAATAGAGGTAGAGTAGAGTGGAGCACAGTAGAGGTAGCGTACCGTTGATTACAGTAGAGGTAGAGTACAGTGGAGTACAGAAGAGGTAGAGTACAGTGTAGCACAGTAGAGGTAGAGTGAAGTGGAGTACAGTAGAGGTAGAGTACAGTGGAGCACAGTAGAGTTAGAGTAGAGTGGAGTACAGTAGAGGTAGAGTACAGTGGAGCACAGTAGAGGTAGAGTACAGTGGAGTACAGTAGAGGTAGAGTACAGTGGAGTACAGTGGAGCACAGTAGAGGTGGAGTACAATAGAGTACAGTTGAGGTAGAGAACAGTAGAGTACAGTAGAGGTAGAGTACAGTGGAGTACAGTGAAGCACAGTAGAGGTGGATTACAATAGAGTACAGTAGAGGTAGAGAACAGTAGAGTAGAGGTAGAGTACATTGGAGTACAGTAGAGATAGAGTACAATGGAGCAAAGTGGAGATAGACTAGAGTGGAGTACAGTAGAGGTAGAGTACAGTGGAGCACAGTAGAGGTAGAGTACAGTGGAGTACAGTGGAGCACAATAGAGGTGGAGTACAGTAGAGTACAGTAGAGCTAGAGAACAGTGGAGCACACTAGAGGTAGAGTACAGTGGAGCACAGTAGAGGTAGAGTACAGTGGAGCACAGTAGAGGTAGAGTACAGTGGAGCACAGTAGAGGTAGAGTACAGTGGAGTACAGCGGAGCACAGTAGAGGTGGAGTACAGTAGAGTACAGTAGAGATAGAGTACAGTGGAGGACAGTAGAGGTAGAGTAGAGTGGAGTACAGTAGAGGTAGAGTACAGTGGAGCATAGTAGATGTAGAGTACAGTGGAGTACAGCGGAGCACAGTAGAGGTAGAATAGAATGGAGTGCAGTAGAGGTAGAGTAGTGTGGAGCACAGTGTAGGTAGCGCACAGTGGAGTACAGTGGAGCACAGTAGAGGTAGAGTACAGTGGAGTACAGTAGAGGTAGAGTACAGTCGAGTACAGTAGAGGTAGAGTACAGTGGAATACAGTTGAGCAAATTAGAGGTGGAGCACAGTAGAGTACAGTAGAGGTAGAGTACAGTGGAGTACAGTAGAGGTAGAGTACAGTTGAGCACAGTAGAGGTAGAGTACAGTGGAGTACAGTAGAGGCAGAGTACAGTGGAGCACAGTAGAGGTAGAGTAGAGTGGAGTACAGTGGAGCACAGTAGAGGTGGAGTACAGTAGAGTACAGTAGAGGTAGAGAACAGTAGAGTACAGTAGAGGTAGAGTACAGTGGAGCACAGTAGAGATAGAGTACAGTGGAGTAGAGTAGAGGTAGAGTACAGTGGAGCACAGTAGAGGTAGAGTACAGTGGAGCACAGCAGAGGTAGAGTACAGTGGATCACAGTAGAGATAGAGTACAGTGGAGTACAGCAGAGCACAGTAGAGGTGGAGTACAGTAGAGTACAGTAGAGATAGAGTACAGTGGAGCACAGTAGAGGTAGAGTAGAGTGGAGTACAGTAGAGGTAGAGTACAGTGGAGCACATTAGAGGTAGAGTACAGTGGAGTACAGTGGAGCACAGTAGAGGTGGAGTACAGTAGAGTACAGTAGAGGTAGAGAACAGTAGAGTACAGTAGAGGTAGAGTACAGTGGAGTAGAGTAGAGGTAGAGTACAGTAGAGGTAGAGTACAGTGGAGTAGAGTAGAGGTAGAGTACAGTGGAGCACAGTAGAGGTAGAGTACAGTGGAGCACAGCAGAGGTAGAGTACAGTGGATCACAGTAGAGATAGAGTACAGTGGAGTACAGTGGAGCACAGTAGAGGTGGAGTACAGTAGAGTACAGTAGAGATAGAGTACAGTGGAGCACAGTAGAGGTAGAGTAGAGTGGAGTACAGTAGAGGTAGAGTACAGTGGAGCACATTAGAGGTAGAGTACAGTGGAGTACAGTAGAGGTAGAGTACAGTGGAGCAGAGTAGAGGTAGAGTACAGTGGAGTACAGTAGAGGTAGAGTACAGTGGAGTACAGTGAAGCACAGTAGAGGTAGAGTTCTTTGGAGTACAGTAGAGGTAGAGTACAGTAGAGTACAGTAGAGGTAGAGTACAGTGGAGCACAGTAGAGGTAGAGTAGAGTGGAGTACAGTGGAGCACAGTAGAGGTGGAGTACAGTGGAGTACAGTAGAGGTAGAGTACAGTGGAGCACAGTAGAGGTAGAGTACAGTGGAGCACAGTATAGGTAGAGTAGAGTGGAGTACAGCGGAGCACAGTAGAGGTAGAGTACAGTGGAGTACAGTAGAGGTAGAGTACAGTGGAGCACAGTAGAGGTAGAGTACAGTGGAGCACAGTAGAGGTAGAGTACAGTGGAGTACAGTAGAGGTAGAATACAGTGGAGCACAGTAGAGGTAGAGTACAGTGGAGTACAGTGGAGCACAGTAGAGGTGGAGTACAATAGAGTACAGTTGAGGTAGAGAACAGTAGAGTACAGTAGAGGTAGAGTAAAGTGGAGTAGAGTAGAGGTTGAGTACAGTGGAGCACAGTAGAGGTAGAGTACAGTGGAGCACAGCAGAGGTAGAGTACAGTGGATCAAATTAGAGATAGAGTACAGTGGAGTACAGTGGAGCACAGTAGAGGTAGAGTACAGTAGAGTACAGTGAAGGACAGTAGAGGTAGAGTTCGGTGGAGTACAGTAGAGGTAGAGTACAGTGGAGTACAGTAGCGGTAGAGTACAGTGGAGTACAGTGGAGCGCATTAGAGGTGGAGTACAGTAGAGTACAGTAGAGGTAGAGTACAGTGGAGTACAGTAGAGGTAGAGTACAGTGGAGCACAGTAGAGGTAGAGTACAGTGGAGTACAGCGAAGCACAGTAGAGGTAGAATAGAGTGGAGTACAGTAGAGGTAGAGTAGTGTGGAGCACAGTAGAGGTAGAGTACAGTGGAGCACAGTAGAGGTAGAGTACAGTGGAGAACAGTAGAGGTAGAGTACAGTGGAGTACAGTAGAGGTAGAGTACAGTGGTGCACAGTAGAAGTAGAGTACAGTGGAGTACATTGGAGCACAGTAGAGGTGGAGTACAGTAGAGTACAGTAGAGGTAGAGAACAGTCGAGTACAGTAGAGGTAGAGTACAGTGGAGTAGATTAGAGGTAGAGTACAGTGGAGCACAGTAGAGGTAGAGTACAGTGGAGCACAGCAGAGGTAGAGTACAGTGGATCACAGTAGAGATAGAGTACAGTGGAGTACAGCGGAGCACAGTAGAGGTGGAGTACAGTAGAGTACAGTAGAGATAGAGTACAGTGGAGCACAGTAGAGGTAGAGTAGAGTGGAGTACAGTAGAGGTAGAGTACAGTGGAGCACATTAGAGGTAGAGTACAGTGGAGTACAGTAGAGGTAGAGTACAGTGGAGCACAGTAGAGGTAGAGTACAGTGGAGTACAGTGGAGCACAGTAGAGGTGGAGTACAGTAGAGTACAGTAGAGGTAGAGTACAGTAGAGTACAGTAGAGGTAGAGTACAGTGGAGCACAGTAGAGGTAGAGTACAGTGGAGTACAGTAGAGGTAGAGTACAGTGGAGCACAGTAGAGGTAGAGTAGAGTGGAGTACAGTAGAGGTAGAGTACAGTGGAGCACAGTAGAGGTAGCGTACAGTGGAGTACAGTAGAGGTAGAGTAGAGTGGAGTACAGTAGAGGTAGAGTACAATGGAGCACATTAGAGGTAGAGTACAGTGGAGTACAGTAGAGGTAGAGTACAGTGGAGCACAGTAGAGGTAGAGTACAGTGGAGTACAGTGGAGCACAGTAGAGGTGGAGTACAGTAGAGTACAGTAGAGGTAGAGTACAGTAGAGTACAGTAGAGGTAGAGTACAGTGGAGCACAGTAGAGGTAGAGTACAGTGGAGTACAGTAGAGGTAGAGTACAGTGGAGCACAGTAGAGGTAGAGTAGAGTGGAGTACAGTAGAGATAGAGTACAGTGGAGCACAGTAGAGGTAGCGTACAGTGGAGTACAGTAGAGGTAGAGTAGAGTGGAGTACAGTAGAGGTAGAGTACAGTGGAGCACAGTAGAGGTAGCGTACAGTGGAGTACAGTAGAGGTAGAGTAGAGTGGAGCACAGTAGAGGTAGCGTACCGTTGATTACAGTAGAGGTAGAGTACAGTGGAGTACAGAAGAGGTAGAGTACAGTGTAGCACAGTAGAGGTAGAGTGAAGTGGAGTACAGTAGAGGTAGAGTACAGTGGAGCACAGTAGAGTTAGAGTAGAGTGGAGTACAGTAGAGGTAGAGTACAGTGGAGCACAGTAGAGGTAGAGTACAGTGGAGTACAGTAGAGGTAGAGTACAGTGGAGCACAGTAGAGGTAGAGTACAGTGGAGTACAGTGAAGCACAGTAGAGGTGGATTACAATAGAGTACAGTAGAGGTAGAGAACAGTAGAGTAGAGGTAGAGTACATTGGAGTACAGTAGAGATAGAGTACAATGGAGCACAGTAGAGATAGACTAGAGTGGAGTACAGTAGAGGTAGAGTACAGTGGAGCACAGTAGAGGTAGAGTACAGTGGAGTACAGTGGAGCACAGTAGAGGTGGAGTACAGTAGAGTACAGTAGAGCTAGAGAACAGTGGAGCACACTAGAGGTAGAGTACAGTGGAGCACAGTAGAGGTAGAGTACAGTGGAGCACAGTAGAGGTAGAGTACAGTGGAGCACAGTAGAGGTAGAGTACAGTGGAGTACAGCGGAGCACAGTAGAGGTGGAGTACAGTAGAGTACAGTAGAGATAGAGTACAGTGGAGGACAGTAGAGGTAGAGTAGAGTGGAGTACAGTAGAGGTAGAGTACAGTGGAGCACAGTAGAGGTAGCGTACAGTGGAGTACAGTGGAGCAGAGTAGAGGTAGAGTACAGTGGAGTACAGCAGAGGTAGAGTACAGTGGAGTGAAGCAGAGGTAGAGTACAGTGGAGTACAGTGGAGCACAGTAGAGGTGGAGTACAGTAGAGTACAGTAGAGGTAGAGAACAGTAGAGTACAGTAGAGGTAGAGTACAGTGGAGTACAGTAGAGACAGAGTACAGTGGAGCACAGTAGAGGTAGAGTACAGTGGAGTACAGTAGAGGTAGAGTACAGTGGAGCACAGTAGAGGTAGCGTACAGTGGAGTACAGTAGAGGTAGAGTACAGTTGAGCAGGGTAGAGGTAGCGTACCGTGGAGTACAGTAGAGGTAGAGTACAGTGGAGTACAGAAGAGGTAGAGTACAGTGGAGCACAGTAGAGGTAGCGTACAGTGGAGCACTGTAGAGTTAGAGTAGAGTGGAGTACAGTAGAGGTAGAGTACAGTGGAGCACAGTAGAGGTAGAGTACAGTGGAGTACAGTAGAGGTAGAGTACAGTGGAGCACAGTAGAGGTAGAGTATAGTGGAGTACAGTGAAGCACAGTAGAGGTGGAGTACAGTAGAGTACAGTAGAGGTAGAGAACAGTAGTGTAGATGTAGAGTACATTGGAGTAAAGTAGAGATAGAGTACAATGGAGCACAGTAGAGATAGACTAGAGTGGAGTACAGTAGAGGTAGAGTACAGTGGAGCACAGTAGAGGTAGAGTACAGTGGAGTACAGTGGAGCACAGTAGAGGTGGAGTACAGTAGAGTACAGTAGAGGTAGAGAACAGTGGAGCACAGTAGAGGTAGAGTACAGTGGAGCACAGTAGAGGTAGAGTACAGTGGAGCACAGAAGAGGTAGAGTACAGTGGAGTACAGTAGAGACAGAGTACAGTGGAGCACAGTAGAGGTAGAGTACAGTGGAGCACAGTAGAGGTAGAGAACAGTGGAGCACAGTAGAGGTAGAGTACAGTGGAGTACAGTAGAGGTAGAGTACAGTGGAGCAGGGTAGAGGTAGCGTACCGTGGAGTACAGTAGAGGTAGAGTACAGTGGAGTACAGAAGAGGTAGAGTACAGTGGAGCACAGTAGAGGTAGCGTACAGTGGAGCACAGTAGAGTTAGAGTAGAGTGGAGTACAGTAGAGGTAGAGTACAGTGGAGCACAATAGAGGTAGAGTACAGTGGAGTACAGTAGAGGTAGAGTACAGTGGAGCACAGTAGAGGTAGAGTATAGTGGAGTAGAGTGAAGCAAAGTAGAGGTGGAGTACAGTAGAGTACAGTAGAGGTAGAGAACAGTAGAGTAGAGGTAGAGTACATTGGAGTAAAGTAGAGATAGAGTACAATGGAGCACAGTAGAGATAGACTAGAGTGGAGTACAGTAGAGGTAGAGTACAGTGGAGCACAGTAGAGGTAGAGTACAGTGGAGTACAGTGGAGCACAGTAGAGGTGGAGTACAGTAGAGTACAGTAGAGGTAGAGAACAGTGGAGCACAGTAGAGGTAGAGTACAGTGGAGCACAGTAGAGGTAGAGTACAGTGGAGCACAGTAGAGGTAGAGTACAGTGGAGTACAGCGGAGCACAGTAGAGGTAGTGTAGAGTGGAGTACAGTAGAGGTAGAGTAAAGTGGAGCACAGTAGAGGTAGCGCACAGTGGAGTACAGTAGAGGTAGAGTACAGTGGATTACAGTAGAGGTAGAGTACAGTGCAGTACAGTAGAGGTAGAGTACAGAGGAGCACAGTAGATGTAGAGTACAGTGGAGTACAGCGGAGCACAGTAGATGTAGAATAGAGTGGAGTACAGTAGAGGTAGAGTAGTGTGGAGCACAGTAAAGGTAGCGCACAGTGGAGTACAGTGGAGCAAATTAGAGGTGGAGCACAGTAGAGTACAGTAGAGGTAGAGTACAGTGGAGTACAGTAGAGGTAGAGTACAGTTGAGCACAGTAGAGGTAGAGTACAGTGGAGTACAGTAGAGGCAGAGTACAGTGGAGCACAGTAGAGGTAGAGTAGAGTGGAGTACAGTGGAGCACAGTAGAGGTGGAGTACAGTAGAGTACAGTAGAGGTAGAGAACAGTAGAGTACAGTAGAGGTAGAGTACAGTGGAGTACAGTAGAGATAGAGTACTGTGGAGCACAGTAGAGATAGAGTACAGTGGAGTAGAGTAGAGGTAGAGTACAGTGGAGCACAGTAGAGGTAGAGTACAGTGGAGCACAGCAGAGGTAGAGTACAGTGGATCACAGTAGAGATAGAGTACAGTGGAGTACAGCGGAGCACAGTAGAGGTAGAGTACAGTGGAGTACAGTAGAGGTAGAATACAGTGGAGCACAGTAGAGGTAGAGTACAGTGGAGTACAGTGGAGCACAGTAGAGGTGGAGTACAATAGAGTACAGTTGAGGTAGAGAACAGTAGAGTACAGTAGAGGTAGAGTAAAGTGGAGTAGAGTAGAGGTTGAGTACAGTGGAGCACAGTAGAGGTAGAGTACAGTGGAGCACAGCAGAGGTAGAGTACAGTGGATCAAAGTAGAGATAGAGTACAGTGGAGTACAGTGGAGCACAGTAGAGGTAGAGTACAGTAGAGTACAGTGAAGGACAGTAGAGGTAGAGTTCGGTGGAGTACAGTAGAGGAAGAGTACAGTGGAGTACAGTAGCGGTAGAGTACAGTGGAGTACAGTGGAGCGCATTAGAGGTGGAGTACAGTAGAGTACAGTAGAGGTAAAGTACAGTGGAGTACAGTAGAGGTAGAGTACAGTGGAGCACAGTAGAGGTAGAGTACAGTGGAGTACAGCGAAGCACAGTAGAGGTAGAATAGAGTGGAGTACAGTAGAGGTAGAGTAGTGTGGAGCACAGTAGAGGTAGAGTACAGTGGAGCACAGTAGAGGTAGAGTACAGTGGAGAACAGTAGAGGTAGAGTACGGTGGAGTACAGTAGAGGTAGAGTACAGTGGTGCACAGTAGAAGTAGAGTACAGTGGAGTACATTGGAGCACAGTAGAGGTGGAGTACAGTAGAGTACAGTAGAGGTAGAGAACAGTCGAGTACAGTAGAGGTAGAGTACAGTGGAGTAGATTAGAGGTAGAGTACAGTGGAGCACAGTAGAGGTAGAGTACAGTGGAGCACAGCAGAGGTAGAGTACAGTGGATCACAGTAGAGATAGAGTACAGTGGAGTACAGCGGAGCACAGTAGAGGTGGAGTACAGTAGAGTACAGTAGAGATAGAGTACAGTGGAGCACAGTAGAGGTAGAGTATAGTGGAGTACAGTAGAGGTAGAGTACAGTGGAGCACATTAGAGGTAGAGTACAGTGGAGTACAGTAGAGGTAGAGTACAGTGGAGCACATTAGAGGTAGAGTACAGTGGAGTACAGTGGAGCACAGTAGAGGTGGAGTACAGTAGAGTACAGTAGAGGTAGAGTACAGTAGAGTATAGTAGAGGTAGAGTACAGTGGAGCACAGTAGAGGTAGAGTACAGTGGAGTACAGTAGAGGTAGAGTACAGTGGAGCACAGTAGAGGTAGAGTAGAGTGGAGTACAGTAGAGGTAGAGTACAGTGGAGCACAGTAGAGGTAGCGTACAGTGGAGTACAGTAGAGGTAGAGTAGAGTGGAGTACAGTAGAGGTAGAGTACAATGGAGCACATTAGAGGTAGAGTACAGTGGAGTACAGTAGAGGTAGAGTACAGTGGAGCACAGTAGAGGTAGAGTACAGTGGAGTACAGTGGAGCACAGTAGAGGTGGAGTACAGTAGAGTACAGTAGAGGTAGAGTACAGTAGAGTACAGTAGAGGTAGAGTACAGTGGAGCACAGTAGAGGTAGAGTACAGTGGAGTACAGTAGAGGTAGAGTACAGTGGAGCACAGTAGAGGTAGAGTAGAGTGGAGTACAGTAGAGGTAGAGTACAGTGGAGCACAGTAGAGGTAGCGTACAGTGGAGTACAGTAGAGGTAGAGTAGAGTGGAGTACAGTAGAGGTAGAGTACAGTGGAGCACAGTAGAGGTAGCGTACAGTGGAGTACAGTAGAGGTAGAGTAGAGTGGAGCACAGTAGAGGTAGCGTACCGTTGATTACAGTAGAGGTAGAGTACAGTGGAGTACAGAAGAGGTAGAGTACAGTGTAGCACAGTAGAGGTAGAGTGAAGTGGAGTACAGTAGAGGTAGAGTACAGTGGAGCACAGTAGAGTTAGAGTAGAGTGGAGTACAGTAGAGGTAGAGTACAGTGGAGCACAGTAGAGGTAGAGTACAGTGGAGTACAGTAGAGGTAGAGTACAGTGGAGCACAGTAGAGGTAGAGTACAGTGGAGTACAGTGAAGCACAGTAGAGGTGGATTACAATAGAGTACAGTAGAGGTAGAGAACAGTAGAGTAGAGGTAGAGTACATTGGAGTACAGTAGAGATAGAGTACAATGGAGCACAGTAGAGATAGACTAGAGTGGAGTACAGTAGAGGTAGAGTACAGTGGAGCACAGTAGAGGTAGAGTACAGTGGAGTACAGTGGAGCACAGTAGAGGTGGAGTACAGTAGAGTACAGTAGAGCTAGAGAACAGTGGAGCACACTAGAGGTAGAGTACAGTGGAGCACAGTAGAGGTAGAGTACAGTGGAGCACAGTAGAGGTAGAGTACAGTGGAGCACAGTAGAGGTAGAGTACAGTGGAGTACAGCGGAGCACAGTAGAGGTGGAGTACAGTAGAGTACAGTAGAGATAGAGTACAGTGGAGGACAGTAGAGGTAGAGTAGAGTGGAGTACAGTAGAGGTAGAGTACAGTGGAGCACAGTAGAGGTAGCGTACAGTGGAGTACAGTGGAGCAGAGTAGAGGTAGAGTACAGTGGAGTACAGCAGAGGTAGAGTACAGTGGAGTGAAGCAGAGGTAGAGTACAGTGGAGTACAGTGGAGCACAGTAGAGGTGGAGTACAGTAGAGTACAGTAGAGGTAGAGAACAGTAGAGTACAGTAGAGGTAGAGTACAGTGGAGTACAGTAGAGACAGAGTACAGTGGAGCACAGTAGAGGTAGAGTAGAGTGGAGTACAGTAGAGGTAGAGTACAGTGGAGCACAGTAGAGGTAGCGTACAGTGGAGTACAGTAGAGGTAGAGTACAGTTGAGCAGGGTAGAGGTAGCGTACCGTGGAGTACAGTAGAGGTAGAGTACAGTGGAGTACAGAAGAGGTAGAGTACAGTGGAGCACAGTAGAGGTAGCGTACAGTGGAGCACAGTAGAGTTAGAGTAGAGTGGAGTACAGTAGAGGTAGAGTACAGTGGAGCACAGTAGAGGTAGAGTACAGTGGAGTACAGTAGAGGTAGAGTACAGTGGAGCACAGTAGAGGTAGAGTATAGTGGAGTACAGTGAAGCACAGTAGAGGTGGAGTACAGTAGAGTACAGTAGAGGTAGAGAACAGTAGTGTAGATGTAGAGTACATTGGAGTAAAGTAGAGATAGAGTACAATGGAGCACAGTAGAGATAGACTAGAGTGGAGTACAGTAGAGGTAGAGTACAGTGGAGCACAGTAGAGGTAGAGTACAGTGGAGTACAGTGGAGCACAGTAGAGGTGGAGTACAGTAGAGTACAGTAGAGGTAGAGAACAGTGGAGCACAGTAGAGGTAGAGTACAGTGGAGCACAGTAGAGGTAGAGTACAGTGGAGCACAGAAGAGGTAGAGTACAGTGGAGTACAGTAGAGACAGAGTACAGTGGAGCACAGTAGAGGTAGAGTACAGTGGAGCACAGTAGAGGTAGAGAACAGTGGAGCACAGTAGAGGTAGAGTACAGTGGAGTACAGTAGAGGTAGAGTACAGTGGAGCAGGGTAGAGGTAGCGTACCGTGGAGTACAGTAGAGGTAGAGTACAGTGGAGTACAGAAGAGGTAGAGTACAGTGGAGCACAGTAGAGGTAGCGTACAGTGGAGCACAGTAGAGTTAGAGTAGAGTGGAGTACAGTAGAGGTAGAGTACAGTGGAGCACAATAGAGGTAGAGTACAGTGGAGTACAGTAGAGGTAGAGTACAGTGGAGCACAGTAGAGGTAGAGTATAGTGGAGTACAGTGAAGCAAAGTAGAGGTGGAGTACAGTAGAGTACAGTAGAGGTAGAGAACAGTAGAGTAGAGGTAGAGTACATTGGAGTAAAGTAGAGATAGAGTACAATGGAGCACAGTAGAGATAGACTAGAGTGGAGTACAGTAGAGGTAGAGTACAGTGGAGCACAGTAGAGGTAGAGTACAGTGGAGTACAGTGGAGCACAGTAGAGGTGGAGTACAGTAGAGTACAGTAGAGGTAGAGAACAGTGGAGCACAGTAGAGGTAGAGTACAGTGGAGCACAGTAGAGGTAGAGTACAGTGGAGCACAGTAGAGGTAGAGTACAGTGGAGTACAGCGGAGCACAGTAGAGGTAGTGTAGAGTGGAGTACAGTAGAGGTAGAGTAAAGTGGAGCACAGTAGAGGTAGCGCACAGTGGAGTACAGTAGAGGTAGAGTACAGTGGATTACAGTAGAGGTAGAGTACAGTGCAGTACAGTAGAGGTAGAGTACAGAGGAGCACAGTAGATGTAGAGTACAGTGGAGTACAGCGGAGCACAGTAGATGTAGAATAGAGTGGAGTACAGTAGAGGTAGAGTAGTGTGGAGCACAGTAAAGGTAGCGCACAGTGGAGTACAGTGGAGCAAATTAGAGGTGGAGCACAGTAGAGTACAGTAGAGGTAGAGTACAGTGGAGTACAGTAGAGGTAGAGTACAGTTGAGCACAGTAGAGGTAGAGTGCAGTGGAGTACAGTAGAGGCAGAGTACAGTGGAGCACAGTAGAGGTAGAGTAGAGTGGAGTACAGTGGAGCACAGTAGAGGTGGAGTACAGTAGAGTACAGTAGAGGTAGAGAACAGTAGAGTACAGTAGAGGTAGAGTACAGTGGAGTACAGTAGAGATAGAGTACTGTGGAGCACAGTAGAGATAGAGTACAGTGGAGTAGAGTAGAGGTAGAGTACAGTGGAGCACAGTAGAGGTAGAGTACAGTGGAGCACAGCAGAGGTAGAGTACAGTGGATCACAGTAGAGATAGAGTACAGTGGAGTACAGCGGAGCACAGTAGAGGTGGAGTACAGTGGAGCATATTAGAGGTAGAGTACAGTGGAGTACAGTGGAGTACAGTAGAGGTAGAGTACAGTGGAGTACAGAAGAGGTAGAGTACAGTGGAGCACAGTAGAGGTAGAGTAGAGTGGAGTACAGTAGAGGTAGAGTACAGTGGAGCACAGTAGAGTTAGAGTAGAGTGGAGTACAGTAGAGGTAGAGTACAGTGGAGCACAGTAGAGGTAGAGTACAGTGGAGTACAGTAGAGGTAGAGTACAGTGGAACACAGTAGAGGTAGAGTACAGTGGAGTACAGTGAAGCACAGTAGAGGTGGAGTACAGTAGAGGTAGAGAACAGTGGAGCACAGTAGAGGTAGAGTACAGTGGAGCACAGTAGAGGTAGAGTACAGTGGAGCACAGTAGAGGTAGAGTACAGTGGAGTACAGCGGAGCACAGTAGAGGTAGTGTAGAGTGGAGTACAGTAGAGGTAGAGTAAAGTGGAGCACAGTAGAGGTAGCGCACAGTGGAGTACAGTAGAGGTAGAGTACAGTGGATTACAGTAGAGGTAGAGTACAGTGCAGTACAGTAGAGGTAGAGTACAGAGGAGCACAGTAGATGTAGAGTACAGTGGAGTACAGCGGAGCACAGTAGATGTAGAATAGAGTGGAGTACAGTAGAGGTAGAGTAGTGTGGAGCACAGTAAAGGTAGCGCACAGTGGAGTACAGTGGAGCAAATTAGAGGTGGAGCACAGTAGAGTACAGTAGAGGTAGAGTACAGTGGAGTACAGTAGAGGTAGAGTACAGTTGAGCACAGTAGAGGTAGAGTACAGTGGAGTACAGTAGAGACAGAGTACAGTGGAGCACAGTAGAGGTAGAGTAGAGTGGAGTACAGTGGAGCACAGTAGAGGTGGAGTACAGTAGAGTACAGTAGAGGTAGAGAACAGTAGAGTACAGTAGAGGTAGAGTACAGTGGAGTACAGTAGAGATAGAGTACTGTGGAGCACAGTAGAGATAGAGTACAGTGGAGTAGAGTAAAGGTAGAGTAGAGTGGAGTACAGTAGAGGTAGAGTACAGTGGAGCATATTAGAGGTAGAGTACAGTGGAGTACAGTGGAGTACAGTAGAGGTAGAGTACAGTGGAGTACAGAAGAGGTAGAGTACAGTGGAGCACAGTAGAGGTAGAGTAGAGTGGAGTACAGTAGAGGTAGAGTACAGTGGAGCACAGTAGAGTTAGAGTAGAGTGGAGTACAGTAGAGGTAGAGTACAGTGGAGCACAGTAGAGGTAGAGTACAGTGGAGTACAGTAGAGGTAGAGTACAGTGGAGCACAGTAGAGGTAGAGTACAGTGGAGTACAGTGAAGAACAGTAGAGGTGGAGTACAGTAGAGGTAGAGAACAGTGGAGCACAGTAGAGGTAGAGTACAGTGGAGCACAGTAGAGGTAGAGTACAGTGGAGCACAGCAGAGGTAGAGTACAGTGGATCACAGTAGAGATAGAGTACAGTGGAGCACAGTAGAGGTAGAGTACAGTGTAGTACAGTAGAGGTAGAGTACAGTGGAGCACAGTAGAGGTAGAGTACAGTGGAGTACAGTGAAGCACAGTAGAGGTGGATTACAATAGAGTACAGTAGAGGTAGAGAACAGTAGAGTAGAGGTAGAGTACATTGGAGTACAGTAGAGATAGAGTACAATGGAGCACAGTAGAGATAGACTAGAGTGGAGTACAGTAGAGGTAGAGTACAGTGGAGCACAGTAGAGGTAGAGTACAGTGGAGTACAGTGGAGCACAGTAGAGGTGGAGTACAGTAGAGTACAGTAGAGCTAGAGAACAGTGGAGCACACTAGAGGTAGAGTAGAGTGGAGTACAGTAGAGGTAGAGTACAGTGGAGCACATTAGAGGTAGAGTACAGTGGAGTACAGTAGAGGTAGAGTACAGTGGAGCAGAGTAGAGGTAGAGTACAGTGGAGTACAGTAGAGGTAGAGTACAGTGGAGTACAGTGAAGCACAGTAGAGGTAGAGTTCTTTGGAGTACAGTAGAGGTAGAGTACAGTAGAGTACAGTAGAGGTAGAGTACAGTGGAGCACAGTAGAGGTAGAGTAGAGTGGAGTACAGTGGAGCACAGTAGAGGTGGAGTACAGTGGAGTACAGTAGAGGTAGAGTACAGTGGAGCACAGTAGAGGTAGAGTACAGTGGAGCACAGTATAGGTAGAGTAGAGTGGAGTACAGCGGAGCACAGTAGAGGTAGAGTACAGTGGAGTACAGTAGAGGTAGAGTACAGTGGAGCACAGTAGAGGTAGAGTACAGTGGAGCACAGTAGAGGTAGAGTACAGTGGAGTACAGTAGAGGTAGAATACAGTGGAGCACAGTAGAGGTAGAGTACAGTGGAGCACAGTAGAGGTGGAGTACAATAGAGTACAGTTGAGGTAGAGAACAGTAGAGTACAGTAGAGGTAGAGTAAAGTGGAGTAGAGTAGAGGTTGAGTACAGTGGAGCACAGTAGAGGTAGAGTACAGTGGAGCACAGCAGAGGTAGAGTACAGTGGATCAAAGTAGAGATAGAGTACAGTGGAGTACAGTGGAGCACAGTAGAGGTAGAGTACAGTAGAGTACAGTGAAGGACAGTAGAGGTAGAGTTCGGTGGAGTACAGTAGAGGTAGAGTACAGTGGAGTACAGTAGCGGTAGAGTACAGTGGAGTACAGTGGAGCGCATTAGAGGTGGAGTACAGTAGAGTACAGTAGAGGTAGAGTACAGTGGAGTACAGTAGAGGTAGAGTACAGTGGAGTACAGTAGAGGTTGAGTACAGTGGAGCACAGTATAGGTAGAGTACAGTGGAGTACAGCGAAGCACAGTAGAGGTAGAATAGAGTGGAGTACAGTAGAGGTAGAGTAGTGTGGAGCACAGTAGAGGTAGAGTACAGTGGAGCACAGTAGAGGTAGAGTACAGTGGAGAACAGTAGAGGTAGAGTACAGTGGAGTACAGTAGAGGTAGAGTACAGTGGTGCACAGTAGAAGTAGAGTACAGTGGAGTACATTGGAGCACAGTAGAGGTGGAGTACAGTAGAGTACAGTAGAGGTAGAGAACAGTCGAGTACAGTAGAGGTAGAGTACAGTGGAGTAGATTAGAGGTAGAGTACAGTGGAGCACAGTAGAGGTAGAGTACAGTGGAGCACAGCAGAGGTAGAGTACAGTGGATCACAGTAGAGATAGAGTACAGTGGAGTACAGCGGAGCACAGTAGAGGTGGAGTACAGTAGAGTACAGTAGAGATAGAGTACAGTGGAGCACAGTAGAGGTAGAGTAGAGTGGAGTACAGTAGAGGTAGAGTACAGTGGAGCACATTAGAGGTAGAGTACAGTGGAGTACAGTAGAGGTAGAGTACAGTGGAGCACAGTAGAGGTAGAGTACAGTGGAGTACAGTGGAGCACAGTAGAGGTGGAGTACAGTAGAGTACAGTAGAGGTAGAGTACAGTAGAGTACAGTAGAGGTAGAGTACAGTGGAGCACAGTAGAGGTAGAGTACAGTGGAGTACAGTAGAGGTAGAGTAAAGTGGAGCACAGTAGAGGTAGAGTAGAGTGGAGTACAGTAGAGGTAGAGTACAGTGGAGCACAGTAGAGGTAGCGTACAGTGGAGTACAGTAGAGGTAGAGTAGAGTGGAGTACAGTAGAGGTAGAGTACATTGGAGCACATTAGAGGTAGAGTACAGTGGAGTACAGTAGAGGTAGAGTACAGTGGAGCACAGTAGAGGTAGAGTACAGTGGAGTACAGTGGAGCACAGTAGAGGTGGAGTACAGTAGAGTACAGTAGAGGTAGAGTACAGTAGAGTACAGTAGAGGTAGAGTACAGTGGAGCACAGTAGAGGTAGAGTACAGTGGAGTACAGTAGAGGTAGAGTACAGTGGAGCACAGTAGAGGTAGAGTAGAGTGGAGTACAGTAGAGGTAGAGTACAGTGGAGCACAGTAGAGGTAGCGTACAGTGGAGTACAGTAGAGGTAGAGTAGAGTGGAGTACAGTAGAGGTAGAGTACAGTGGAGCACAGTAGAGGTAGCGTACAGTGGAGTACAGTAGAGGTAGAGTAGAGTGGAGCACAGTAGAGGTAGCGTACCGTTGATTACAGTAGAGGTAGAGTACAGTGGAGTACAGAAGAGGTAGAGTACAGTGTAGCACAGTAGAGGTAGAGTGAAGTGGAGTACAGTAGAGGTAGAGTACAGTGGAGCACAGTAGAGTTAGAGTAGAGTGGAGTACAGTAGAGGTAGAGTACAGTGGAGCACAGTAGAGGTAGAGTACAGTGGAGTACAGTAGAGGTAGAGTACAGTGGAGTACAGTGGAGCACAGTAGAGGTGGAGTACAATAGAGTACAGTTGAGGTAGAGAACAGTAGAGTACAGTAGAGGTAGAGTACAGTGGAGTACAGTGAAGCACAGTAGAGGTGGATTACAATAGAGTACAGTAGAGGTAGAGAACAGTAGAGTAGAGGTAGAGTACATTGGAGTACAGTAGAGATAGAGTACAATGGAGCACAGTAGAGATAGACTAGAGTGGAGTACAGTAGAGGTAGAGTACAGTGGAGCACAGTAGAGGTAGAGTACAGTGGAGTACAGTGGAGCACAGTAGAGGTGGAGTACAGTAGAGTACAGTAGAGCTAGAGAACAGTGGAGCACACTAGAGGTAGAGTACAGTGGAGCACAGTAGAGGTAGAGTACAGTGGAGCACAGTAGAGGTAGAGTACAGTGGAGCACAGTAGAGGTAGAGTACAGTGGAGTACAGCGGAGCACAGTAGAGGTGGAGTACAGTAGAGTACAGTAGAGATAGAGTACAGTGGAGGACAGTAGAGGTAGAGTAGAGTGGAGTACAGTAGAGGTAGAGTACAGTGGAGCATAGTAGATGTAGAGTACAGTGGAGTACAGCGGAGCACAGTAGAGGTAGAATAGAGTGGAGTGCAGTAGAGGTAGAGTAGTGTGGAGCACAGTGTAGGTAGCGCACAGTGGAGTACAGTGGAGCACAGTAGAGGTAGAGTACAGTGGAGTACAGTAGAGGTAGAGTACAGTCGAGTACAGTAGAGGTAGAGTACAGTGGAATACAGTGGAGCAAATTAGAGGTGGAGCACAGTAGAGTACAGTAGAGGTAGAGTACAGTGGAGTACAGTAGAGGTAGAGTACAGTGGAGCACAGTAGAGGTAGAGTAGAGTGGAGTACAGTGGAGCACAGTAGAGGTGGAGTACAGTAGAGTACAGTAGAGGTAGAGAACAGTAGAGTACAGTAGAGGTAGAGTACAGTGGAGCACAGTAGAGATAGAGTACAGTGGAGTAGAGTAGAGGTAGAGTACAGTGGAGCACAGTAGAGGTAGAGTACAGTGGAGCACAGCAGAGGTAGAGTACAGTGGATCACAGTAGAGATAGAGTACAGTGGAGTACAGCGGAGCACAGTAGAGGTGGAGTACAGTAGAGTACAGTAGAGATAGAGTACAGTGGAGCACAGTAGAGGTAGAGTAGAGTGGAGTACAGTAGAGGTAGAGTACAGTGGAGCACATTAGAGGTAGAGTACAGTGGAGTACAGTGGAGCACAGTAGAGGTGGAGTACAGTAGAGTACAGTAGAGGTAGAGAACAGTAGAGTACAGTAGAGGTAGAGTACAGTGGAGTAGAGTAGAGGTAGAGTACAGTAGAGGTAGAGTACAGTGGAGTAGAGTAGAGGTAGAGTACAGTGGAGCACAGTAGAGGTAGAGTACAGTGGAGCACAGCAGAAATAGAGTACAGTGGATCACAGTAGAGATAGAGTACAGTGGAGTACAGTGGAGCACAGTAGAGGTGGAGTACAGTAGAGTACAGTAGAGATAGAGTACAGTGGAGCACAGTAGAGGTAGAGTAGAGTGGAGTACAGTAGAGGTAGAGTACAGTGGAGCACATTAGAGGTAGAGTACAGTGGAGTACAGTAGAGGTAGAGTACAGTGGAGCAGAGTAGAGGTAGAGTACAGTGGAGTACAGTAGAGGTAGAGTACAGTGGAGTACAGTGAAGCACAGTAGAGGTAGAGTTCTTTGGAGTACAGTAGAGGTAGAGTACAGTAGAGTACAGTAGAGGTAGAGTACAGTGGAGCACAGTAGAGGTAGAGTAGAGTGGAGTACAGTGGAGCACAGTAGAGGTGGAGTACAGTGGAGTACAGTAGAGGTAGAGTACAGTGGAGCACAGTAGAGGTAGAGTACAGTGGAGCACAGTATAGGTAGAGTAGAGTGGAGTACAGCGGAGCACAGTAGAGGTAGAGTACAGTGGAGTACAGTAGAGGTAGAGTACAGTGGAGCACAGTAGAGGTAGAGTACAGTGGAGCACAGTAGAGGTAGAGTACAGTGGAGTACAGTAGAGGTAGAATACAGTGGAGCACAGTAGAGGTAGAGTACAGTGGAGTACAGTGGAGCACAGTAGAGGTGGAGTACAATAGAGTACAGTTGAGGTAGAGAACAGTAGAGTACAGTAGAGGTAGAGTAAAGTGGATTAGAGTAGAGGTTGAGTACAGTGGAGCACAGTAGAGGTAGAGTACAGTGGAGCACAGCAGAGGTAGAGTACAGTGGATCACAGTAGAGATGGAGTACAGTGGAGTACAGTGGAGCACAGTAGAGGTGGAGTACAGTAGAGTACAGTAGAGGTAGAGAACAGTCGAGTACAGTAGAGGTAGAGTACAGTGGAGTAGATTAGAGGTAGAGTACAGTGGAGCACAGTAGAGGTAGAGTACAGTGGAGAACAGTAGAGGTAGAGTACAGTGGAGTACAGTAGAGGTAGAGTACAGTGGTGCACAGTAGAAGTAGAGTACAGTGGAGTACATTGGAGCACAGTAGAGGTGGAGTACAGTAGAGTACAGTAGAGGTAGAGAACAGTCGAGTACAGTAGAGGTAGAGTACAGTGGAGTAGATTAGAGGTAGAGTACAGTGGAGCACAGTAGAGGTAGAGTACAGTGGAGCACAGCAGAGGTAGAGTACAGTGGATCACAGTAGAGATAGAGTACAGTGGAGTACAGCGGAGCACAGTAGAGGTGGAGTACAGTAGAGTACAGTAGAGATAGAGTACAGTGGAGCACAGTAGAGGTAGAGTAGAGTGGAGTACAGTAGAGGTAGAGTACAGTGGAGCACATTAGAGGTAGAGTACAGTGGAGTACAGTAGAGGTAGAGTACAGTGGAGCACAGTAGAGGTAGAGTACAGTGGAGTACAGTGGAGCACAGTAGAGGTGGAGTACAGTAGAGTACAGTAGAGGTAGAGTACAGTAGAGTACAGTAGAGGTAGAGTACAGTGGAGCACAGTAGAGGTAGAGTACAGTGGAGTACAGTAGAGGTAGAGTAAAGTGGAGCACAGTAGAGGTAGAGTAGAGTGGAGTACAGTAGAGGTAGAGTACAGTGGAGCACAGTAGAGGTAGCGTACAGTGGAGTACAGCAGAGGTAGAGTAGAGTGGAGTACAGTAGAGGTAGAGTACATTGGAGCACATTAGAGGTAGAGTACAGTGGAGTACAGTAGAGGTAGAGTACAGTGGAGCACAGTAGAGGTAGAGTACAGTGGAGTACAGTGGAGCACAGTAGAGGTGGAGTACAGTAGAGTACAGTAGAGGTAGAGTACAGTAGAGTACAGTAGAGGTAGAGTACAGTGGAGCACAGTAGAGGTAGAGTACAGTGGAGTACAGTAGAGGTAGAGTACAGTGGAGCACAGTAGAGGTAGAGTAGAGTGGAGTACAGTAGAGGTAGAGTACAGTGGAGCACAGTAGAGGTAGCGTACAGTGGAGTACAGTAGAGGTAGAGTAGAGTGGAGTACAGTAGAGGTAGAGTACAGTGGAGCACAGTAGAGGTAGCGTACAGTGGAGTACAGTAGAGGTAGAGTAGAGTGGAGCACAGTAGAGGTAGCGTACCGTTGATTACAGTAGAGGTAGAGTACAGTGGAGTACAGAAGAGGTAGAGTACAGTGTAGCACAGTAGAGGTAGAGTGAAGTGGAGTACAGTAGAGGTAGAGTACAGTGGAGCACAGTAGAGTTAGAGTAGAGTGGAGTACAGTAGAGGTAGAGTACAGTGGAGCACAGTAGAGGTAGAGTACAGTGGAGTACAGTAGAGGTAGAGTACAGTGGAGTACAGTGGAGCACAGTAGAGGTGGAGTACAATAGAGTACAGTTGAGGTAGAGAACAGTAGAGTACAGTAGAGGTAGAGTACAGTGGAGTACAGTGAAGCACAGTAGAGGTGGATTACAATAGAGTACAGTAGAGGTAGAGAACAGTAGAGTAGAGGTAGAGTACATTGGAGTACAGTAGAGATAGAGTACAATGGAGCACAGTAGAGATAGACTAGAGTGGAGTACAGTAGAGGTAGAGTACAGTGGAGCACAGTAGAGGTAGAGTACAGTGGAGTACAGTGGAGCACAGTAGAGGTGGAGTACAGTAGAGTACAGTAGAGCTAGAGAACAGTGGAGCACACTAGAGGTAGAGTACAGTGGAGCACAGTAGAGGTAGAGTACAGTGGAGCACAGTAGAGGTAGAGTACAGTGGAGCACAGTAGAGGTAGAGTACAGTGGAGTACAGCGGAGCACAGTAGAGGTGGAGTACAGTAGAGTACAGTAGAGATAGAGTACAGTGGAGGACAGTAGAGGTAGAGTAGAGTGGAGTACAGTAGAGGTAGAGTACAGTGGAGCATAGTAGATGTAGAGTACAGTGGAGTACAGCGGAGCACAGTAGAGGTAGAATAGAGTGGAGTGCAGTAGAGGTAGAGTAGTGTGGAGCACAGTGTAGGTAGCGCACAGTGGAGTACAGTGGAGCACAGTAGAGGTAGAGTACAGTGGAGTACAGTAGAGGTAGAGTACAGTCGAGTACAGTAGAGGTAGAGTACAGTGGAATACAGTGGAGCAAATTAGAGGTGGAGCACAGTAGAGTACAGTAGAGGTAGAGTACAGTGGAGTACAGTAGAGGTAGAGTACAGTGGAGCACAGTAGAGGTAGAGTAGAGTGGAGTACAGTGGAGCACAGTAGAGGTGGAGTACAGTAGAGTACAGTAGAGGTAGA
Organism: Tiaroga cobitis; assembly: GCA_030578255.1. Taxonomy (NCBI): domain Eukaryota; kingdom Metazoa; phylum Chordata; class Actinopteri; order Cypriniformes; family Leuciscidae; genus Tiaroga; species Tiaroga cobitis. Next base: position 36,761,314 of record CM060604.1, read on the forward strand.
GAACAGTAGAGTACAGTAGAGGTAGAGTACAGTGGAGCACAGTAGAGATAGAGTACAGTGGAGTAGAGTAGAGGTAGAGTACAGTGGAGCACAGTAGAGGTAGAGTACAGTGGAGCACAGCAGAGGTAGAGTACAGTGGATCACAGTAGAGATAGAGTACAGTGGAGTACAGCGGAGCACAGTAGAGGTGGAGTACAGTAGAGTACAGTAGAGATAGAGTACAGTGGAGCACAGTAGAGGTAGAGTAGAGTGGAGTACAGTAGAGGTAGAGTACAGTGGAGCACATTAGAGGTAGAGTACAGTGGAGTACAGTGGAGCACAGTAGAGGTGGAGTACAGTAGAGTACAGTAGAGGTAGAGAACAGTAGAGTACAGTAGAGGTAGAGTACAGTGGAGTAGAGTAGAGGTAGAGTACAGTAGAGGTAGAGTACAGTGGAGTAGAGTAGAGGTAGAGTACAGTGGAGCACAGTAGAGGTAGAGTACAGTGGAGCACAGCAGAAATAGAGTACAGTGGATCACAGTAGAGATAGAGTACAGTGGAGTACAGTGGAGCACAGTAGAGGTGGAGTACAGTAGAGTACAGTAGAGATAGAGTACAGTGGAGCACAGTAGAGGTAGAGTAGAGTGGAGTACAGTAGAGGTAGAGTACAGTGGAGCACATTAGAGGTAGAGTACAGTGGAGTACAGTAGAGGTAGAGTACAGTGGAGCAGAGTAGAGGTAGAGTACAGTGGAGTACAGTAGAGGTAGAGTACAGTGGAGTACAGTGAAGCACAGTAGAGGTAGAGTTCTTTGGAGTACAGTAGAGGTAGAGTACAGTAGAGTACAGTAGAGGTAGAGTACAGTGGAGCACAGTAGAGGTAGAGTAGAGTGGAGTACAGTGGAGCACAGTAGAGGTGGAGTACAGTGGAGTACAGTAGAGGTAGAGTACAGTGGAGCACAGTAGAGGTAGAGTACAGTGGAGCACAGTATAGGTAGAGTAGAGTGGAGTACAGCGGAGCACAGTAGAGGTAGAGTACAGTGGAGTACAGTAGAGGTAGAGTACAGTGGAGCACAGTAGAGGTAGAGTACAGTGGAGCACAGTAGAGGTAGAGTACAGTGGAGTACAGTAGAGGTAGAATACAGTGGAGCACAGTAGAGGTAGAGTACAGTGGAGTACAGTGGAGCACAGTAGAGGTGGAGTACAATAGAGTACAGTTGAGGTAGAGAACAGTAGAGTACAGTAGAGGTAGAGTAAAGTGGATTAGAGTAGAGGTTGAGTACAGTGGAGCACAGTAGAGGTAGAGTACAGTGGAGCACAGCAGAGGTAGAGTACAGTGGATCAAAGTAGAGATAGAGTACAGTGGAGTACAGTGGAGCACAGTAGAGGTAGAGTACAGTAGAGTACAGTGAAGGACAGTAGAGGTAGAGTTCGGTGGAGTACAGTAGAGGTAGAGTACAGTGGAGTACAGTAGCGGTAGAGTACAGTGGAGTACAGTGGAGCGCATTAGAGGTGGAGTACAGTAGAGTACAGTAGAGGTAGAGTACAGTGGAGTACAGTAGAGGTAGAGTACAGTGGAGCACAGTAGAGGTAGAGTACAGTGGAGTACAGCGAAGCACAGTAGAGGTAGAATAGAGTGGAGTACAGTAGAGGTAGAGTGGTGTGGAGCACAGTAGAGGTAGAATACAGTGGAGCACAGTAGAGGTAGAGTACAGTGGAGAACAGTAGAGGTAGAGTACAGTGGAGTACAGTAGAGGTAGAGTACAGTGGTGCACAGTAGAAGTAGAGTACAGTGGAGTACAGTAGAGGTAGAGTACAGTGGAGCACAGTAGAGGTAGAGTAGAGTGGAGTACAGTAGAGGTAGAGTACAGTGGAGCACAGTAGAGGTGGAGTACAGTAGAGTACAGTAGAGGTAGAGTACAGTAGAGTACAGTAGAGGTAGAGTACAGTGGAGCACAGTAGAGGTAGAGTACAGTGGAGTACAGTAGAGGTAGAGTACAGTGGAGCACAGTAGAGGTAGAGTAGAGTGGAGTACAGTAGAGGTAGAGTACAGTGGAGCACAGTAGAGGTAGCGTACAGTGGAGTACAGTAGAGGTAGAGTAGAGTGGAGTACAGTAGAGGTAGAGTACAATGGAGCACATTAGAGGTAGAGTACAGTGGAGTACAGTAGAGGTAGAGTACAGTGGAGCACAGTAGAGGTAGAGTACAGTGGAGTACAGTGGAGCACAGTAGAGGTGGAGTACAGTAGAGTACAGTAGAGGTAGAGTACAGTAGAGTACAGTAGAGGTAGAGTACAGTGGAGCACAGTAGAGGTAGAGTACAGTGGAGTACAGTAGAGGTAGAGTACAGTGGAGCACAGTAGAGGTAGAGTAGAGTGGAGTACAGTAGAGGTAGAGTACAGTGGAGCACAGTAGAGGTAGCGTACAGTGGAGTACAGTAGAGGTAGAGTAGAGTGGAGTACAGTAGAGGTAGAGTACAGTGGAGCACAGTAGAGGTAGCGTACAGTGGAGTACAGTAGAGGTAGAGTAGAGTGGAGTACAGTAGAGGTAGAGTACAATGGAGCACATTAGAGGTAGAGTACAGTGGAGCACAGTAGAGGTAGAGTACAGTGGAGAACAGTAGAAGTAGAGTACAGTGGAGTACATTGGAGCACAGTAGAGGTGGAGTACAGTAGAGTACAGTAGAGGTAGAGAACAGTCGAGTACAGTAGAGGTAGAGTACAGTGGAGTAGATTAGAGGTAGAGTACAGTGGAGCACAGTAGAGGTAGAGTACAGTGGAGCACAGCAGAGGTAGAGTACAGTGGATCACAGTAGAGATAGAGTACAGTGGAGTACAGCGGAGCACAGTAGAGGTGGAGTACAGTAGAGTACAGTAGAGATAGAGTACAGTGGAGCACAGTAGAGGTAGAGTAGAGTGGAGTACAGTAGAGGTAGAGTACAGTGGAGCACATTAGAGGTAGAGTACAGTGGAGTACAGTAGAGGTAGAGTACAGTGGAGCACAGTAGAGGTAGAGTACAGTGGAGTACAGTGGAGCACAGTAGAGGTGGAGTACAGTAGAGTACAGTAGAGGTAGAGTACAGTAGAGTACAGTAGAGGTAGAGTACAGTGGAGCACAGTAGAGGTAGAGTACAGTGGAGTACAGTAGAGGTAGAGTAAAGTGGAGCACAGTAGAGGTAGAGTAGAGTGGAGTACAGTAGAGGTAGAGTACAGTGGAGCACAGTAGAGGTAGCGTACAGTGGAGTACAGTAGAGGTAGAGTAGAGTGGAGTACAGTAGAGGTAGAGTACATTGGAGCACATTAGAGGTAGAGTACAGTGGAGTACAGTAGAGGTAGAGTACAGTGGAGCACAGTAGAGGTAGAGTACAGTGGAGTACAGTGGAGCACAGTAGAGGTGGAGTACAGTAGAGTACAGTAGAGGTAGAGTACAGTAGAGTACAGTAGAGGTAGAGTACAGTGGAGCACAGTAGAGGTAGAGTACAGTGGAGTACAGTAGAGGTAGAGTACAGTGGAGCACAGTAGAGGTAGAGTAGAGTGGAGTACAGTAGAGGTAGAGTACAGTGGAGCACAGTAGAGGTAGCGTACAGTGGAGTACAGTAGAGGTAGAGTAGAGTGGAGTACAGTAGAGGTAGAGTACAGTGGAGCACAGTAGAGGTAGCGTACAGTGGAGTACAGTAGAGGTAGAGTAGAGTGGAGCACAGTAGAGGTAGCGTACCGTTGATTACAGTAGAGGTAGAGTACAGTGGAGTACAGAAGAGGTAGAGTACAGTGTAGCACAGTAGAGGTAGAGTGAAGTGGAGTACAGTAGAGGTAGAGTACAGTGGAGCACAGTAGAGTTAGAGTAGAGTGGAGTACAGTAGAGGTAGAGTACAGTGGAGCACAGTAGAGGTAGAGTACAGTGGAGTACAGTAGAGGTAGAGTACAGTGGAGTACAGTGGAGCACAGTAGAGGTGGAGTACAATAGAGTACAGTTGAGGTAGAGAACAGTAGAGTACAGTAGAGGTAGAGTACAGTGGAGTACAGTGAAGCACAGTAGAGGTGGATTACAATAGAGTACAGTAGAGGTAGAGAACAGTAGAGTAGAGGTAGAGTACATTGGAGTACAGTAGAGATAGAGTACAATGGAGCACAGTAGAGATAGACTAGAGTGGAGTACAGTAGAGGTAGAGTACAGTGGAGCACAGTAGAGGTAGAGTACAGTGGAGTACAGTGGAGCACAGTAGAGGTGGAGTACAGTAGAGTACAGTAGAGCTAGAGAACAGTGGAGCACACTAGAGGTAGAGTACAGTGGAGCACAGTAGAGGTAGAGTACAGTGGAGCACAGTAGAGGTAGAGTACAGTGGAGCACAGTAGAGGTAGAGTACAGTGGAGTACAGCGGAGCACAGTAGAGGTGGAGTACAGTAGAGTACAGTAGAGATAGAGTACAGTGGAGGACAGTAGAGGTAGAGTAGAGTGGAGTACAGTAGAGGTAGAGTACAGTGGAGCATAGTAGATGTAGAGTACAGTGGAGTACAGCGGAGCACAGTAGAGGTAGAATAGAGTGGAGTGCAGTAGAGGTAGAGTAGTGTGGAGCACAGTGTAGGTAGCGCACAGTGGAGTACAGTGGAGCACAGTAGAGGTAGAGTACAGTGGAGTACAGTAGAGGTAGAGTACAGTCGAGTACAGTAGAGGTAGAGTACAGTGGAATACAGTGGAGCAAATTAGAGGTGGAGCACAGTAGAGTACAGTAGAGGTAGAGTACAGTGGAGTACAGTAGAGGTAGAGTACAGTGGAGCACAGTAGAGGTAGAGTAGAGTGGAGTACAGTGGAGCACAGTAGAGGTGGAGTACAGTAGAGTACAGTAGAGGTAGAGAACAGTAGAGTACAGTAGAGGTAGAGTACAGTGGAGCACAGTAGAGATAGAGTACAGTGGAGTAGAGTAGAGGTAGAGTACAGTGGAGCACAGTAGAGGTAGAGTACAGTGGAGCACAGCAGAGGTAGAGTACAGTGGATCACAGTAGAGATAGAGTACAGTGGAGTACAGCGGAGCACAGTAGAGGTGGAGTACAGTAGAGTACAGTAGAGATAGAGTACAGTGGAGCACAGTAGAGGTAGAGTAGAGTGGAGTACAGTAGAGGTAGAGTACAGTGGAGCACATTAGAGGTAGAGTACAGTGGAGTACAGTGGAGCACAGTAGAGGTGGAGTACAGTAGAGTACAGTAGAGGTAGAGAACAGTAGAGTACAGTAGAGGTAGAGTACAGTGGAGTAGAGTAGAGGTAGAGTACAGTAGAGGTAGAGTACAGTGGAGTAGAGTAGAGGTAGAGTACAGTGGAGCACAGTAGAGGTAGAGTACAGTGGAGCACAGCAGAAATAGAGTACAGTGGATCACAGTAGAGATAGAGTACAGTGGAGTACAGTGGAGCACAGTAGAGGTGGAGTACAGTAGAGTACAGTAGAGATAGAGTACAGTGGAGCACAGTAGAGGTAGAGTAGAGTGGAGTACAGTAGAGGTAGAGTACAGTGGAGCACATTAGAGGTAGAGTACAGTGGAGTACAGTAGAGGTAGAGTACAGTGGAGCAGAGTAGAGGTAGAGTACAGTGGAGTAGAGTAGAGGTAGAGTACAGTAGAGGTAGAGTACAGTGGAGTAGAGTAGAGGTAGAGTACAGTGGAGCACAGTAGAGGTAGAGTACAGTGGAGCACAGCAGAAATAGAGTACAGTGGATCACAGTAGAGATAGAGTACAGTGGAGTACAGTGGAGCACAGTAGAGGTGGAGTACAGTAGAGTACAGTAGAGATAGAGTACAGTAGAGCACAGTAGAGGTAGCGCACAGTGGAGTACAGTAGAGGTAGAGTACAGTGGATTACAGTAGAGGTAGAGTACAGTGCAGTACAGTAGAGGTAGAGTACAGTGGAGCATAGTAGATGCAGAGTACAGTGGAGTACAGCGGAGCACAGTAGAGGTAGAATAGAGTGGAGTACAGTAGAGGTAGAGTAGTGTGGAGCACAGTATAGGTAGCGCACAGTGGAGTACAGTGGAGCACAGTAGAGGTAGAGTACAGTGGAGTACAGTAGAGGTAGAGTACAGTGGAGTACAGTAGAGGTAGAGTACAGTGGAATACAGTGGAGCAAATTAGAGGTGGAGCACAGTAGAGTACAGTAGAGGTAGAGAACAGTAGAGTACAGTAGAGGTAGAGTACAGTGGAGTACAGTAGAGGTAGAGTACAGTTGAGCACAGTAGAGGTAGAGTACAGTGGAGTACAGTAGAGGCAGAGTACAGTGGAGCACAGTAGAGGTAGAGTAGAGTGGAGTACAGTGGAGCACAGTAGAGGTGGAGTACAGTAGAGGTAGAGAACAGTAGAGTACAGTAGAGGTAGAGTACAGTGGAGTACAGTAGAGATAGAGTACAGTGGAGCACAGTAGAGATAGAGTAGAGTGGAGTAGAGTAGAGGTAGAGTACAGTGGAGCACAGTAGAGGTAGAGTACAGTGGAGCACAGCAGAGGTAGAGTACAGTGGATCACAGTAGAGATAGAGTACAGTGGAGTACAGTGGAGCACATTAGAGGTGGAGTACAGTAGAGTACAGTAGAGGTAGAGAACAGTAGAGTACAGTAGAGGTAGAGTACAGTGGAGTACAGTAGAGACAGAGTACAGTGGAGCACAGTAGAGGTAGAGTAGAGTGGAGTACAGTAGAGGTAGAGTACAGTGGAGCACAGTAGAGGTAGCGTACAGTGGAGTACAGTAGAGGTAGAGTACAGTGGAGCAGGGTAGAGGTAGCGTACCGTGGAGTACAGTAGAGGTAGAGTACAGTGGAGTACAGAAGAGGTAGAGTACAGTGGAGCACAGTAGAGGTAGAGTAGAGTGGAGTACAGTAGAGGTAGAGTACAGTGGAGCACAGTAGAGTTAGAGTATAGTGGAGTACAGTAGAGGTAGAGTACAGTGGAGCACAGTAGAGGTAGAGTATAGTGGAGTACAGTGAAGCACAGTAGAGGTGGAGTACAGTAGAGTACAGTAGAGGTAGAGAACAGTAGAGTAGAGGTAGAGTACATTGGAGTAAAATAGAGATAGAGTACAATGGAGCACAGTAGAGATAGACTAGAGTGGAGTACAGTAGAGGTAGAGTACAGTGGAGCACAGTAGAGGTAGAGTACAGTGGAGTACAGTGGAGCACAGTAGAGGTGGAGTACAGTAGAGGTAGAATAGAGTGGAGTGCAGTAGAGGTAGAGTAGTGTGGAGCACAGTGTAGGTAGCGCACAGTGGAGTACAGTGGAGCACAGTAGAGGTAGAGTACAGTGGAGTACAGTAGAGGTAGAGTACAGTCGAGTACAGTAGAGGTAGAGTACAGTGGAATACAGTGGAGCAAATTAGAGGTGGAGCACAGTAGAGTACAGTAGAGGTAGAGTACAGTGGAGTACAGTAGAGGTAGAGTACAGTGGAGCACAGTAGAGGTAGAGTAGAGTGGAGTACAGTGGAGCACAGTAGAGGTGGAGTACAGTAGAGTACAGTAGAGGTAGAGAACAGTAGAGTACAGTAGAGGTAGAGTACAGTGGAGCACAGTAGAGATAGAGTACAGTGGAGTAGAGTAGAGGTAGAGTACAGTGGAGCACAGTAGAGGTAGAGTACAGTGGAGCACAGCAGAGGTAGAGTACAGTGGATCACAGTAGAGATAGAGTACAGTGGAGTACAGCGGAGCACAGTAGAGGTGGAGTACAGTAGAGTACAGTAGAGATAGAGTATAGTGGAGCACAGTAGAGGTAGAGTAGAGTGGAGTACAGTAGAGGTAGAGTACAGTGGAGCACATTAGAGGTAGAGTACAGTGGAGTACAGTGGAGCACAGTAGAGGTGGAGTACAGTAGAGTACAGTAGAGGTAGAGAACAGTAGAGTACAGTAGAGGTAGAGTACAGTGGAGTAGAGTAGAGGTAGAGTACAGTAGAGGTAGAGTACAGTGGAGTAGAGTAGAGGTAGAGTACAGTGGAGCACAGTAGAGGTAGAGTACAGTGGAGCACAGCAGAAATAGAGTACAGTGGATCACAGTAGAGATAGAGTACAGTGGAGTACAGTGGAGCAGAGTAGAGGTGGAGTACAGTAGAGTACAGTAGAGATAGAGTACAGTGGAGCACAGTAGAGGTAGAGTAGAGTGGAGTACAGTAGAGGTAGAGTACAGTGGAGCACATTAGAGGTAGAGTACAGTGGAGTACAGTAGAGGTAGAGTACAGTGGAGCAGAGTAGAGGTAGAGTACAGTGGAGTACAGTAGAGGTAGAGTACAGTGGAGTACAGTGAAGCACAGTAGAGGTAGAGTTCTTTGGAGTACAGTAGAGGTAGAGTACAGTAGAGTACAGTAGAGGTAGAGTACAGTGGAGCACAGTAGAGGTAGAGTAGAGTGGAGTACAGTGGAGCACAGTAGAGGTGGAGTACAGTGGAGTACAGTAGAGGTAGAGTACAGTGGAGCACAGTAGAGGTAGAGTACAGTGGAGCACAGTATAGGTAGAGTAGAGTGGAGTACAGCGGAGCACAGTAGAGGTAGAGTACAGTGGAGTACAGTAGAGGTAGAGTACAGTGGAGCACAGTAGAGGTAGAGTACAGTGGAGCACAGTAGAGGTAGAGTACAGTGGAGTACAGTAGAGGTAGAATACAGTGGAGCACAGTAGAGGTAGAGTACAGTGGAGTACAGTGGAGCACAGTAGAGGTGGAGTACAATAGAGTACAGTTGAGGTAGAGAACAGTAGAGTACAGTAGAGGTAGAGTAAAGTGGAGTAGAGTAGAGGTTGAGTACAGTGGAGCACAGTAGAGGTAGAGTACAGTGGAGCACAGCAGAGGTAGAGTACAGTGGATCAAAGTAGAGATAGAGTACAGTGGAGTACAGTGGAGCACAGTAGAGGTAGAGTACAGTAGAGTACAGTGAAGGACAGTAGAGGTAGAGTTCGGTGGAGTACAGTAGAGGTAGAGTACAGTGGAGTACAGTAGCGGTAGAGTACAGTGGAGTACAGTGGAGCGCATTAGAGGTGGAGTACAGTAGAGTACAGTAGAGGTAGAGTACAGTGGAGTACAGTAGAGGTAGAGTACAGTGGAGCACAGTAGAGGTAGAGTACAGTGGAGTACAGCGAAGCACAGTAGAGGTAGAATAGAGTGGAGTACAGTAGAGGTAGAGTGGTGTGGAGCACAGTAGAGGTAGAATACAGTGGAGCACAGTAGAGGTAGAGTACAGTGGAGAACAGTAGAGGTAGAGTACAGTGGAGTACAGTAGAGGTAGAGTACAGTGGTGCACAGTAGAAGTAGAGTACAGTGGAGTACATTGGAGCACAGTAGAGGTGGAGTAAAGTAGAGTACAGTAGAGGTAGAGAACAGTCGAGTACAGTAGAGGTAGAGTACAGTGGAGTAGATTAGAGGTAGAGTACAGTGGAGCACAGTAGAGGTAGAGTACAGTGGAGCACAGCAGAGGTAGAGTACAGTGGATCACAGTAGAGATAGAGTACAGTGGAGTACAGCGGAGCACAGTAGAGGTGGAGTACAGTAGAGTACAGTAGAGATAGAGTACAGTGGAGCACAGTAGAGGTAGAGTAGAGTGGAGTACAGTAGAGGTAGAGTACAGTGGAGCACATTAGAGGTAGAGTACAGTGGAGTACAGTAGAGGTAGAGTACAGTGGAGCACAGTAGAGGTAGAGTACAGTGGAGTACAGTGGAGCACAGTAGAGGTGGAGTACAGTAGAGTACAGTAGAGGTAGAGTACAGTAGAGTACAGTAGAGGTAGAGTACAGTGGAGCACAGTAGAGGTAGAGTACAGTGGAGTACAGTAGAGGTAGAGTACAGTGGAGCACAGTAGAGGTAGAGTAGAGTGGAGTACAGTAGAGGTAGAGTACAGTGGAGCACAGTAGAGGTAGCGTACAGTGGAGTACAGTAGAGGTAGAGTAGAGTGGAGTACAGTAGAGGTAGAGTACAATGGAGCACATTAGAGGTAGAGTACAGTGGAGTACAGTAGAGGTAGAGTACAGTGGAGCACAGTAGAGGTAGAGTACAGTGGAGTACAGTGGAGCACAGTAGAGGTGGAGTACAGTAGAGTACAGTAGAGGTAGAGTACAGTAGAGTACAGTAGAGGTAGAGTACAGTGGAGCACAGTAGAGGTAGAGTACAGTGGAGTACAGTAGAGGTAGAGTACAGTGGAGCACAGTAGAGGTAGAGTAGTGTGGAGTACAGTAGAGGTAGAGTACAGTGGAGCACAGTAGAGGTAGCGTACAGTGGAGTACAGTAGAGGTAGAGTAGAGTGGAGTACAGTAGAGGTAGAGTACAGTGGAGCACAGTAGAGGTAGCGTACAGTGGAGTACAGTAGAGGTAGAGTAGAGTGGAGTACAGTAGAGGTAGAGTACAATGGAGCACATTAGAGGTAGAGTACAGTGGAGTACAGTAGAGGTAGAGTACAGTGGAGCACAGTAGAGGTAGAGTACAGTGGAGTACAGTGGAGCACAGTAGAGGTGGAGTACAGTAGAGTACAGTAGAGGTAGAGTACAGTAGAGTACAGTAGAGGTAGAGTACAGTGGAGCACAGTAGAGGTAGAGTACAGTGGAGTACAGTAGAGGTAGAGTACAGTGGAGCACAGTAGAGGTAGAGTAGAGTGGAGTACAGTAGAGGTAGAGTACAGTGGAGCACAGTAGAGGTAGCGTACAGTGGAGTACAGTAGAGGTAGAGTAGAGTGGAGTACAGTAGAGGTAGAGTACAGTGGAGCACAGTAGAGGTAGCGTACAGTGGAGTACAGTAGAGGTAGAGTAGAGTGGAGCACAGTAGAGGTAGCGTACCGTTGATTACAGTAGAGGTAGAGTACAGTGGAGTACAGAAGAGGTAGAGTACAGTGTAGCACAGTAGAGGTAGAGTGAAGTGGAGTACAGTAGAGGTAGAGTACAGTGGAGCACAGTAGAGTTAGAGTAGAGTGGAGTACAGTAGAGGTAGAGTACAGTGGAGCACAGTAGAGGTAGAGTACAGTGGAGTACAGTAGAGGTAGAGTACAGTGGAGTACAGTGAAGCACAGTAGAGGTGGATTACAATAGAGTACAGTAGAGGTAGAGAACAGTAGAGTAGAGGTAGAGTACATTGGAGTACAGTAGAGATAGAGTACAATGGAGCACAGTAGAGATAGACTAGAGTGGAGTACAGTAGAGGTAGAGTACAGTGGAGCACAGTAGAGGTAGAGTACAGTGGAGTACAGTGGAGCACAGTAGAGGTGGAGTACAGTAGAGTACAGTAGAGCTAGAGAACAGTGGAGCACACTAGAGGTAGAGTACAGTGGAGCACAGTAGAGGTAGAGTACAGTGGAGCACAGTAGAGGTAGAGTACAGTGGAGCACAGTAGAGGTGGAGTACAGTAGAGTACAGTAGAGATAGAGTACAGTGGAGGACAGTAGAGGTAGAGTAGAGTGGAGTACAGTAGAGGTAGAGTACAGTGGAGCACAGTAGAGGTAGCGTACAGTGGAGTACAGTGGAGCAGAGTAGAGGTAGAGTACAGTGGAGTACAGCAGAGGTAGAGTACAGTGGAGTGAAGCAGAGGTAGAGTACAGTGGAGTACAGTGGAGCACAGTAGAGGTGGAGTACAGTAGAGTACAGTAGAGGTAGAGAACAGTAGAGTACAGTAGAGGTAGAGTACAGTGGAGTACAGTAGAGACAGAGTACAGTGGAGCACAGTAGAGGTAGAGTAGAGTGGAGTACAGTAGAGGTAGAGTACAGTGGAGCACAGTAGAGGTAGCGTACAGTGGAGTACAGTAGAGGTAGAGTACAGTTGAGCAGGGTAGAGGTAGCGTACCGTGGAGTACAGTAGAGGTAGAGTACAGTGGAGCACAGTAGAGGTAGAGTACAGTGGAGTACAGTAGAGGTAGAGTACAGTGGAGCACAGTAGAGGTAGAGTAGAGTGGAGTACAGTAGAGGTAGAGTACAGTGGAGCACAGTAGAGGTAGCGTACAGTGGAGTACAGTAGAGGTAGAGTAGAGTGGAGTACAGTAGAGGTAGAGTACAGTGGAGCACAGTAGAGGTAGCGTACAGTGGAGTACAGTAGAGGTAGAGTAGAGTGGAGCACAGTAGAGGTAGCGTACCGTTGATTACAGTAGAGGTAGAGTACAGTGGAGTACAGAAGAGGTAGAGTACAGTGTAGCACAGTAGAGGTAGAGTGAAGTGGAGTACAGTAGAGGTAGAGTACAGTGGAGCACAGTAGAGTTAGAGTAGAGTGGAGTACAGTAGAGGTAGAGTACAGTGGAGCACAGTAGAGGTAGAGTACAGTGGAGTACAGTAGAGGTAGAGTACAGTGGAGCACAGTAGAGGTAGAGTACAGTGGAGTACAGTGAAGCACAGTAGAGGTGGATTACAATAGAGTACAGTAGAGGTAGAGAACAGTAGAGTAGAGGTAGAGTACATTGGAGTACAGTAGAGATAGAGTACAATGGAGCACAGTAGAGATAGACTAGAGTGGAGTACAGTAGAGGTAGAGTAGAGTGGAGCACAGTAGAGGTAGAGTACAGTGGAGTACAGTGGAGCACAGTAGAGGTAGAGTACAGTAGAGTACAGTAGAGCTAGAGAACAGTGGAGCACACTAGAGGTAGAGTACAGTGGAGCACAGTAGAGGTAGAGTACAGTGGAGCACAGTAGAGGTAGAGTACAGTGGAGCACAGTAGAGGTGGAGTACAGTAGAGTACAGTAGAGATAGAGTACAGTGGAGGACAGTAGAGGTAGAGTAGAGTGGAGTACAGTAGTGGTAGAGTACAGTGGAGCACAGTAGAGGTAGCGTACAGTGGAGTACAGTGGAGCAGAGTAGAGGTAGAGTACAGTGGAGTACAGCAGAGGTAGAGTACAGTGGAGTGAAGCAGAGGTAGAGTACAGTGGAGTACAGTGGAGCACAGTAGAGGTGGAGTACAGTAGAGTACAGTAGAGGTAGAGAACAGTAGAGTACAGTAGAGGTAGAGTACAGTGGAGTACAGTAGAGACAGAGTACAGTGGAGCACAGTAGAGGTAGAGTAGAGTGGAGTACAGTAGAGGTAGAGTACAGTGGAGCACAGTAGAGGTAGCGTACAGTGGAGTACAGTAGAGGTAGAGTACAGTTGAGCAGGGTAGAGGTAGCGTACCGTGGAGTACAGTAGAGGTAGAGTACAGTGGAGTACAGAAGAGGTAGAGTACAGTGGAGCACAGTAGAGGTAGCGTACAGTGGAGCACAGTAGAGTTAGAGTAGAGTGGAGTACAGTAGAGGTAGAGTACAGTGGAGCACAGTAGAGGTAGAGTACAGTGGAGTACAGTAGAGGTAGAGTACAGTGGAGCACAGTAGAGGTACAGTATAGTGGAGTACAGTGAAGCACAGTAGAGGTGGAGTACAGTAGAGTACAGTAGAGGTAGAGAACAGTAGTGTAGATGTAGAGTACATTGGAGTAAAGTAGAGATAGAGTACAATGGAGCACAGTAGAGATAGACTAGAGTGGAGTACAGTAGAGGTAGAGTACAGTGGAGAACAGTAGAGGTAGAGTACAGTGGAGTACAGTGGAGCACAGTAGAGGTGGAGTACAGTAGAGTACAGTAGAGGTAGAGAACAGTGGAGCACAGTAGAGGTAGAGTACAGTGGAGCACAGTAGAGGTAGAGTACAGTGGAGCACAGAAGAGGTAGAGTACAGTGGAGTACAGTAGAGACAGAGTACAGTGGAGCACAGTAGAGGTAGAGTACAGTGGAGCACAGTAGAGGTAGAGAACAGTGGAGCACAGTAGAGGTAGAGTACAGTGGAGTACAGTAGAGGTAGAGTACAGTGGAGCAGGGTAGAGGTAGCGTACCGTGGAGTACAGTAGAGGTAGAGTACAGTGGAGTACAGAAGAGGTAGAGTACAGTGGAGCACAGTAGAGGTAGCGTACAGTGGAGCACAGTAGAGTTAGAGTAGAGTGGAGTACAGTAGAGGTAGAGTACAGTGGAGCACAATAGAGGTAGAGTACAGTGGAGTACAGTAGAGGTAGAGTACAGTGGAGCACAGTAGAGGTAGAGTATAGTGGAGTACAGTGAAGCAAAGTAGAGGTGGAGTACAGTAGAGTACAGTAGAGGTAGAGAACAGTAGAGTAGAGGTAGAGTACATTGGAGTAAAGTAGAGATAGAGTACAATGGAGCACAGTAGAGATAGACTAGAGTGGAGTACAGTAGAGGTAGAGTACAGTGGAGCACAGTAGAGGTAGAGTACAGTGGAGTACAGTGGAGCACAGTAGAGGTGGAGTACAGTAGAGTACAGTAGAGGTAGAGAACAGTGGAGCACAGTAGAGGTAGAGTACAGTGGAGCACAGTAGAGGTAGAGTATAGTGGAGCACAGTAGAGGTAGAGTACAGTGGAGTACAGCGGAGCACAGTAGAGGTAGTGTAGAGTGGAGTACAGTAGAGGTAGAGTAAAGTGGAGCACAGTAGAGGTAGCGCACAGTGGAGTACAGTAGAGGTAGAGTACAGTGGATTACAGTAGAGGTAGAGTACAGTGCAGTACAGTAGAGGTAGAGTACAGAGGAGCACAGTAGATGTAGAGTACAGTGGAGTACAGCGGAGCACAGTAGATGTAGAATAGAGTGGAGTACAGTAGAGGTAGAGTAGTGTGGAGCACAGTAAAGGTAGCGCACAGTGGAGTACAGTGGAGCAAATTAGAGGTGGAGCACAGTAGAGTACAGTAGAGGTAGAGTACAGTGGAGTACAGTAGAGGTAGAGTACAGTTGAGCACAGTAGAGGTAGAGTACAGTGGAGTACAGTAGAGGCAGAGTACAGTGGAGCACAGTAGAGGTAGAGTAGAGTGGAGTACAGTGGAGCACAGTAGAGGTGGAGTACAGTAGAGTACAGTAGAGGTAGAGAACAGTAGAGTACAGTAGAGGTAGAGTACAGTGGAGTACAGTAGAGATAGAGTACTCTGGAGCACAGTAGAGATAGAGTACAGTGGAGTAGAGTAGAGGTAGAGTACAGTGGAGCACAGTAGAGGTAGAGTACAGTGGAGCACAGCAGAGGTAGAGTACAGTGGATCACAGTAGAGATAGAGTACAGTGGAGTACAGCGGAGCACAGTAGAGGTGGAGTACAGTAGAGTACAGTAGAGATAGAGTACAGTGGAGCACAGTAGAGGTAGAGTAGAGTGGAGTACAGTAGAGGTAGAGTACAGTGGAGCATATTAGAGGTAGAGTACAGTGGAGTACAGTGGAGTACAGTAGAGGTAGAGTACAGTGGAGTACAGAAGAGGTAGAGTACAGTGGAGCACAGTAGAGGTAGAGTAGAGTGGAGTACAGTAGAGGTAGAGTACAGTGGAGCACAGTAGAGTTAGAGTAGAGTGGAGTACAGTAGAGGTAGAGTACAGTGGAGCACAGTAGAGGTAGAGTACAGTGGAGTACAGTAGAGGTAGAGTACAGTGGAGCACAGTAGAGGTAGAGTACAGTGGAGTACAGTGAAGCACAGTAGAGGTGGAGTACAGTAGAGGTAGAGAACAGTGGAGCACAGTAGAGGTAGAGTACAGTGGAGCACAGTAGAGGTAGAGTACAGTGGAGCACAGTAGAGGTAGAGTACAGTGGAGTACAGCGGAGCACAGTAGAGGTAGTGTAGAGTGGAGTACAGTAGAGGTAGAGTAAAGTGGAGCACAGTAGAGGTAGCGCACAGTGGAGTACAGTAGAGGTAGAGTACAGTGGATTACAGTAGAGGTAGAGTACAGTGCAGTACAGTAGAGGTAGAGTACAGAGGAGCACAGTAGATGTAGAGTACAGTGGAGTACAGCGGAGCACAGTAGATGTAGAATAGAGTGGAGTACAGTAGAGGTAGAGTAGTGTGGAGCACAGTAAAGGTAGCGCACAGTGGAGTACAGTGGAGCAAATTAGAGGTGGAGCACAGTAGAGTACAGTAGAGGTAGAGTACAGTGGAGTACAGTAGAGGTAGAGTACAGTTGAGCACAGTAGAGGTAGAGTAAAGTGGAGTACAGTAGAGGCAGAGTACAGTGGAGCACAGTAGAGGTAGAGTAGAGTGGAGTACAGTGGAGCACAGTAGAGGTGGAGTACAGTAGAGTACAGTAGAGGTAGAGAACAGTAGAGTACAGTAGAGGTAGAGTACAGTGGAGTACAGTAGAGATAGAGTACTGTGGAGCACAGTAGAGATAGAGTACAGTGGAGTAGAGTAAAGGTAGAGTACAGTGGAGCACAGTAGAGGTAGAGTACAGTGGAGCACAGCAGAGGTAGAGTACAGTGGATCACAGTAGAGATAGAGTACAGTGGAGTACAGCGGAGCACAGAAGAGGTGGAGTACAGTAGAGTACAGTAGAGATAGAGTACAGTGGAGCACAGTAGAGGTAGAGTAGAGTGGAGTACAGTAGAGGTAGAGTACAGTGGAGCATATTAGAGGTAGAGTACAGTGGAGTACAGTGGAGTACAGTAGAGGTAGAGTACAGTGGAGTACAGAAGAGGTAGAGTACAGTGGAGCACAGTAGAGGTAGAGTAGAGTGGAGTACAGTAGAGGTAGAGTACAGTGGAGCACAGTAGAGTTAGAGTAGAGTGGAGTACAGTAGAGGTAGAGTACAGTGGAGCACAGTAGAGGTAGAGTACAGTGGAGTACAGTAGAGGTAGAGTACAGTGGAGCACAGTAGAGGTAGAGTACAGTGGAGTACAGTGAAGCACAGTAGAGGTGGAGTACAGTAGAGGTAGAGAACAGTGGAGCACAGTAGAGGTAGAGTACAGTGGAGCACAGTAGAGGTAGAGTACAGTGGAGCACAGTAGAGGTAGAGTACAGTGGAGTACAGCGGAGCACAGTAGAGGTAGTGTAGAGTGGAGTACAGTAGAGGTAGAGTACAGTGGAGCACAGTAGAGGTAGCGCACAGTGGAGTACAGTAGAGGTAGAGTACAGTGGATTACAGTAGAGGTAGAGTACAGTGCAGTACAGTAGAGGTAGAGTACAGTGGAGCATAGTAGATGTAGAGTACAGTGGAGTACAGCGGAGCACAGTAGAGGTAGCGCACAGTGGAGTACAGTAGAGGTAGAGTACAGTGGAGTACAGTAGAGGTAGAGTACAGTGGAGCACAGTAGAGTTAGAGTAGAGTGGAGTACAGTAGAGGTAGAGTACAGTGGAGCACAGTAGAGGTAGAGTACAGTGGAGTACAGTAGAGGTAGAGTACAGTGGATTACAGTAGAGGTAGAGTACAGTGCAGTACAGTAGAGGTAGAGTACAGTGGAGCATAGTAGATGTAGAGTACAGTGGAGTACAGCGGAGCACAGTAGAGGTAGCGCACAGTGGAGTACAGTAGAGGTAGAGTACAGTGAAGTACAGTAGAGGTAGAGTACAGTGGAGCACAGTAGAGTTAGAGTAGAGTGGAGTACAGTAGAGGTAGAGTACAGTGGAGCACAGTAGAGGTAGAGTACAGTGGAGTACAGTAGAGGTAGAGTACAGTGGAGCACAGTAGAGGTAGAGTACAGTGGAGTACAGTGGAGCACAGTAGAGGTGGAGTACAGTAGAGTACAGTAGAGGTAGAGTACAGTAGAGTACAGTAGAGGTAGAGTACAGTGGAGCACAGTAGAGGTAGAGTACAGTGGAGTACAGTAGAGGTAGAGTACAGTGGAGCACAGTAGAGGTAGAGTAGAGTGGAGTACAGTAGAGGTAGAGTACAGTGGAGCACAGTAGAGGTAGCGTACAGTGGAGTACAGTAGAGGTAGAGTAGAGTGGAGTACAGTAGAGGTAGAGTACAGTGGAGCACAGTAGAGGTAGCGTACAGTGGAGTACAGTAGAGGTAGAGTAGAGTGCGGCACAGTAGAGGTAGCGTACCGTTGAGTACAGTAGAGGTAGAGTACAGTGGAGTACAGAAGAGGTAGAGTACAGTGGAGCACAGTAGAGGTAGAGTGGAGTGGAGTACAGTAGAGGTAGAGTACAGTGGAGCACAGTAGAGTTAGAGTAGAGTGGAGTACAGTAGAGGTAGAGTACAGTGGAGCACAGTAGAGGTAGAGTACAGTGGAGTACAGTAGAGGTAGAGTACAGTGGAGCACAGTAGAGGTAGAGTACAGTGGAGTACAGTGAAGCACAGTAGAGGTGGATTACAATAGAGTACAGTAGAGGTAGAGAACAGTATAGTAGAGGTAGAGTACATTGGAGTACAGTAGAGATAGAGTACAATGGAGCACAGTAGAGATAGACTAGAGTGGAGTACACTAGAGGTAGAGTACAGTGGAGCACAGTAGAGGTAGAGTACAGTGGAGTACAGTGGAGCACAGTAGAGGTGGAGTACAGTAGAGTACAGTAGAGCTAGAGAACAGTGGAGCAGAGTAGAGGTAGAGTACAGTGGAGCACAGTAGAGGTAGAGTACAGTGGAGTACAGCGGAGCACAGTAGAGGTGGAGTACAGTAGAGTACAGTAGAGATAGAGTACAGTGGAGGACAGTAGAGGTAGAGTAGAGTGGAGTACAGTAGAGGTAGAGTACAGTGGAGCACAGTAGAGGTAGCGTACAGTGGAGTACAGTGGAGCAGAGTAGAGGTAGAGTACAGTGGATTACAGCAGAGGTAGAGTACAGTGGAGTACAGCAGAGGTAGAGTACAGTGGAGTACAGTGGAGCACATTAGAGGTGGAGTACAGTAGAGTACAGTAGAGGTAGAGAACAGTAGAGTACAGTAGAGGTAGAGTACAGTGGAGTACAGTAGAGACAGAGTACAGTGGAGCACAGTAGAGGTAGAGTAGAGTGGAGTACAGTAGAGGTAGAGTACAGTGGAGCACAGTAGAGGTAGCGTACAGTGGAGTACAGTAGAGGTAGAGTACAGTGGAGCAGGGTAGAGGTAGCGTACCGTGGAGTACAGTAGAGGTAGAGTACAGTGGAGTACAGAAGAGGTAGAGTACAGTGGAGCACAGTAGAGGTAGCGTACAGTGGAGCACAGTAGAGTTAGAGTAGAGTGGAGTACAGTAGAGGTAGAGTACAGTGGAGCACAGTAGAGGTAGAGTACAGTGGAGTACAGTAGAGGTAGAGTACAGTGGAGCACAGTAGAGGTAGAGTATAGTCGAGTACAGTGAAGCACAGTAGAGGTGGAGTACAGTAGAGTACAGTAGAGGTAGAGAACAGTAGAGTAGAGGTAGAGTACATTGGAGTAAAGTAGAGATAGAGTACAATGGAGCACAGTAGAGATAGACTAGAGTGGAGTACAGTAGAGGTAGAGTACAGTGGAGCACAGTAGAGGTAGAGTACAGTGGAGCACAGTAGAGGTGGAGTACAGTAGAGTACAGTAGAGGTAGAGAACAGTGGAGCAGGGTAGAGGTAGAGTACAGTGGAGCACAGTAGAGGTAGAGTACAGTGGAGCACAGAAGAGGTAGAGTACAGTGGAGTACAGTAGAGACAGAGTACAGTGGAGAACAGTAGAGGTAGAGTACAGTGGAGCACAGTAGAGGTAGAGAACAGTGGAGCACAGTAGAGGTAGAGTACAGTGGAGCAGGGTAGAGGTAGCGTACCGTGGAGTACAGTAGAGGTAGAGTACAGTGGAGTACAGAAGAGGTAGAGTACAGTGGAGCACAGTAGAGGTAGCGTACAGTGGAGCACAGTAGAGTTAGAGTAGAGTGGAGTACAGTAGAGGTAGAGTACAGTGGAGCACAGTAGAGGTAGAGTACAGTGGAGCACAGTAGAGGTAGAGTACAGTGGAGCACAGTAGAGGTAGAGTATAGTGGAGTACAGTGAAGCACAGTAGAGGTGGAGTACAGTAGAGTACAGTAGAGGTAGAGAACAGTGGAGCACAGTAGAGGTAGAGTACAGTGGAGCACAGTAGAGGTAGAGTACAGTGGAGTACAGTGGAGCACAGTAGAGGTGGAGTACAGTAGAGTACAGTAGAGGTAGAGAACAGTGGAGCACAGTAGAGGTAGAGTACAGTGGAGCACAGTAGAGGTAGAGTACAGTGGAGTACAGTGGAGGTAGAGTACAGTGGAGTACAGTAGAGGTAGAGTACAGTGGAGTACAGTAGAGGTAGAGTACAGTGGAGCACAGTAGAGGTAGAGTACAGTGGAGTACAGTGGAGCGCAGTAGAGGTGGAGTACAGTAGAGTACAGTAGAGGTAGAGTACAGTGGAGTAAAGTAGAGGTAGAGTACAGTGGAGCACAGTAGAGGTAGAGTACAGTGGAGTACAGTAGAGGTAGAGTACAGTGGAGCACAGTAGAGGTAGAGTACAGTGGAGTACAGTGGAGCGCAGTAGAGGTGGAGTACAGTAGAGTACAGTAGAGGTAGAGTACAGTAGAGTACAGTAGAGGTAGAGTACAGTGGAGCACAGTAGAGGTAGAGTACAGTGGAGTACAGTAGAGGAAGAGTACAGTGGAGCACAGTAGAGGTAGAGTAGAGTGGAGTACAGTAGAGGTAGAGTACAGTGGAGCACAGTAGAGGTAGCGTACAGTGGAGTACAGTAGAGGTAGAGTAGAGTGGAGCACAGTAGAGGTAGCGTACCGTTGAATACAGTAGAGGTAGAGTACAGTGGAGTACAGAAGAGGTAGAGTACAGTGGAGCACAGTAGAGGTAGAGTGGAGTGGAGTACAGTAGAGGTAGAGTACAGTGGAGCACAGTAGAGTTAGAGTAGAGTGGAGTACAGTAGAGGTAGAGTACAGTGGAGCACAGTAGAGGTAGAGTACAGTGGAGTACAGTAGAGGTAGAGTACAGTGGAGCACAGTAGAGGTAGAGTACAGTGGAGTACAGTGAAGCACAGTAGAGGTGGATTACAATAGAGTACAGTAGAGGTAGAGAACAGTAGAGTAGAGGTAGAGTACATTGGAGTACAGTAGAGATAGAGTACAATGGAGCACAGTAGAGATAGACTAGAGTGGAGTACAGTAGAGGTAGAGTACAGTGGAGCACAGTAGAGGTAGAGTACAGTGGAGTACAGTGGAGCACAGTAGAGGTGGAGTACAGTAGAGTACAGTAGAGCTAGAGAACAGTGGAGCACAGTAGAGGTAGAGTACAGTGGAGCACAGTAGAGGTAGAGTACAGTGGAGCACAGTAGAGGTAGAGTACAGTGGAGTACAGAGGAGCACAGTAGAGGTGGAGTACAGTAGAGTACAGTAGAGATAGAGTACAGTGGAGGACAGTAGAGGTAGAGTAGAGTGGAGTACAGTAGAGGTAGAGTACAGTGGAGCACAGTAGAGGTAGCGTACAGTGGAGTACAGTGGAGCAGAGTAGAGGTAGAGTACAGTGGAGTACAGCAGAGGTAGAGTACAGTGGAGTACAGCAGAGGTAGAGTACAGTGGAGTACAGTGGAGCACATTAGAGGTGGAGTACAGTAGAGTACAGTAGAGGTAGAGAACAGTAGAGTACAGTAGAGGTAGAGTACAGTGGAGTACAGTAGAGACACAGTACAGTGGAGCACAGTAGAGGTAGAGTAGAGTGGAGTACAGTAGAGGTAGAGTACAGTGGAGCACAGTAGAGGTAGCGTACAGTGGAGTACAGTAGAGGTAGAGTACAGTGGAGCAGGGTAGAGGTAGCGTACCGTGGAGTAGAGTAGAGGTAGAGTACAGTGGAGTACAGAAGAGGTAGAGTACAGTGGAGCACAGTAGAGGTAGAGTAGAGTGGAGTACAGTAGAGGTAGAGTACATTGGAGCACAGTAGAGTTAGAGTAGAGTGGAGTACAGTAGAGGTAGAGTACAGTGGAGCACAGTAGAGGTAGAGTACAGTGGAGTACAGTAGAGGTAGAGTACAGTGGAGCACAGTAGAGGTAGAGTATAGTGGAGTACAGTGAAGCACAGTAGAGGTGGAGTACAGTAGAGTACAGTAGAGGTAGAGAACAGTAGAGTAGAGGTAGAGTACATTGGAGTAAAGTAGAGATAGAGTATAATGGAGCACAGTAGAGATAGACTAGAGTGGAGTACAGTAGAGGTAGAGTACAGTGGAGCACAGTAGAGGTGGAGTACAGTAGAGTACAGTAGAGGTAGAGAACAGTGGAGCACAGTAGAGGTAGAGTACAGAGGAGCAAAGTAGAGGTAGAGTACAGTGGAGCACAGTAGAGGTAGAGTACAGTGGAGTACAGCGGAGCACACTAGAGGTAGTGTAGAGTGGAGTACAGTAGAGGTAGAGTACAGTGGAGCACAGTAGAGGTAGCGCACAGTGGAGTACAGTAGAGGTAGAGTACAGTGGATTACAGTAGAGGTAGAGTACAGTGCAGTACAGTAGAGGTAGAGTACAGTGGAGCATAGTAGATGTAGAGTACAGTGGAGTACAGCGGAGCACAGTAGAGGTAGAATAGAGTGGAGTACAGTAGAGGTGGAGTAGTGTGGAGCACAGTATAGGTAGCGCACAGTGGAGTACAGTGGAGCACAGTAGAGGCAGAGTACAGTGGAGTACAGTAGAGGTAGAGTACAGTGGAGTACAGTAGAGGTAGAGTACAGTGGAATACAGTGGAGCAAATTAGAGGTGGAGCACAGTAGAGTACAGTAGAGGTAGAGTACAGTGGAGTACAGTAGAGGTAGAGTACAGTGGAGTACAGTAGAGGTAGAGTACAGTTGAGCACAGTAGAGGTAGAGTACAGTGGAGTAAAGTAGAGGCAGAGTACAGTGGAGCACAGTAGAGGTAGAGTAGAGTGGAGTACAGTGGAGCACAGTAGAGGTGGAGTACAGTAGAGTACAGTAGAGGTAGAGAACAGTAGAGTACAGTAGAGGTAGAGTACAGTGGAGTACAGTAGAGATAGAGTACAGTGGAGCACAGTAGAGATAGAGTACAGTGGAGTAGATTAGAGGTAGAGTACAGTGGAGCACAGTAGAGGTAGAGTAGAGTGGAGTACAGTAGAGGTAGAGTACAGTGGAAGACAGTAGAGGTAGAGTACAGTGGAGTACAGTAGAGGTAGAGTACAGTGGAGCACAGTAGAGTTAGAGTACAGTGGAGTACAGTGAAGTACAGAAGAGGTGGATTACAATAGAGTACAGTAGAGGTAGAGAACAGTAGAGTAGAGGTAGAGTACATTGGAGTACAGTAGAGATAGAGTACAATGGAGCACAGTAGAGATAGACTAGAGTGGAGTACAGTAGAGGTAGAGTACAGTGGAGCACAGTAGAGGTAGAGTACAATGGAGTACAGTGGAGCACAGTAGAGGTGGAGTACAGTAGAGTACAGTAGAGCTAGAGAACAGTGGAGCACAGTAGAGGTAGAGTACAGTGGAGCACAGTAGAGGTAGAGTAGAGTGGAGCACAGTAGAGGTAGAGTACAGTGGAGTACAGAGGAGCACAGTAGAGGTGGAGTACAGTAGAGTACAGTAGAGATAGAGTACAGTGGAGAACAGTAGAGGTAGAGTAGAGTGGAGTACAGCAGAGGTAGAGTACAGTGGAGCACAGTAGAGGTAGCGTACAGTGGAGTACAGTGGAGCAGAGTAGAGGTAGAGTACAGTGGAGTACAGCAGAGGTAGAGTACAGTGGAGTACAGCAGAGGTAGAGTACAGTGGAGTACAGTGGAGCACATTAGAGGTGGAGTACAGTAGAGTACAGTAGAGGTAGAGAACAGTAGAGTACAGTAGAGGTAGAGTACAGTGGAGTACAGTAGAGACAGAGTACAGTGGAGCACAGTAGAGGTAGAGTAGAGTGGAGTACAGTAGAGGTAGAGTACAGTGGAGCACAGTAGAGGTAGCGTAGAGTGGAGTACAGTAGAGGTAGAGTACAGTGGAGCAGGGTAGAGGTAGCGTACCGTGGAGTACAGTAGAGGTAGAGTACAGTGGAGTACAGAAGAGGTGGAGTACAGTGGAGCACAGTAGAGGTAGAGTAGAGTGGAGTACAGTAGAGGTAGAGTACAGTGGAGCACAGTAGAGTTAGAGTAGAGTGGAGTACAGTAGAGGTAGAGTACAGTGGAGCACAGTAGAGGTAGAGTATAGTGGAGTACAGTGAAGCACAGTAGAGGTGGAGTACAGTAGAGTACAGTAGAGGTAGAGAACAGTAGAGTAGAGGTAGAGTACATTGGAGTAAAATAGAGATAGAGTACAATGGAGCACAGTAGAGATAGACTAGAGTGGAGTACAGTAGAGGTAGAGTACAGTGGAGCACAGTAGAGGTAGAGTACAGTGGAGTACAGTGGAGCACAGTAGAGGTGGAGTACAGTAGAGTACAGTAGAGGTAGAGAACAGTGGAGCACAGTAGAGGTAGAGTACAGTGGAGCATAGTAGAGGTAGAGTACAGTGGAGCACAGTAGAGGTAGAGTACAGTGGAGCACAGTAGAGGTAGAGTACAGTGGAGGTAGTGTAGAGTGGAGTACAGTAGAGGTAGAGTACAGTGGAGCACAGTAGAGGTAGCGCACAGTGGAGTGCAGTAGAGGTAGAGTACAGTGGATTACAGTAGAGGTAGAGTACAGTGCAGTACAGTAGAGGTAGAGTACAGTGGAGCATAGTAGATGTAGAGTACAGTGGAGTACAGCGGAGCACAGTAGAGGTAGAATAGAGTGGAGTACAGTAGAGGTGGAGTAGTGTAAAGCACAGTATAGGTAGCGCACAGTGGAGTACAGTGGAGCACAGTAGAGGTAGAGTACAGTGGAGTACAGTAGAGGTAGAGTACAGTGGAGTACAGTAGAGGTAGAGTACAGTGGAATACAGTGGAGCAAATTAGAGGTGGAGCACAGTAGAGTACAGTAGAGGTAGAGTACAGTGGAGTACAGTAGAGGTAGAGTACAGTGGAGTACAGTAGA
This sequence comes from Tiaroga cobitis, assembly GCA_030578255.1. Lineage (NCBI taxonomy): Eukaryota > Metazoa > Chordata > Actinopteri > Cypriniformes > Leuciscidae > Tiaroga > Tiaroga cobitis. The sequence continues at coordinate 36,785,864 of CM060604.1, forward strand.
GGTAGAGTACAGCTGAGCACAGTAGAGGTAGAGTACAGTGGAGTACAGTAGAGGCAGAGTACAGTGGAGCACAGTAGAGGTAGAGTAGAGTGGAGTACAGTGCAGCACAGTAGAGGTGGAGTACAGTAGAGTACAGTAGAGGTAGAGAACAGTAGAGTACAGTAGAGGTAGAGTACAGTGGAGTACAGTAGAGATAGAGTACAGTGGAGCACAGTAGAGATAGAGTACAGTGGAGTAGATTAGAGGTAGAGTACAGTGGAGCACAGTAGAGGTAGAGTACAGTGGAGCACAGCAGAGGTAGAGTACAGTGGATCACAGTAGAGATAGAGTACAGTGGAGTACAGCGGAGCACAGTAGAGGTGGAGTACAGTAGAGTGCAGTAGAGAGAGAGTACAGTGGAGCACAGTAGAGGTAGAGTAGAGTGGAGTACAGTAGAGGTAGAGTACAGTGGAGCATATTAGAGGTAGAGTACAGTGGAGTACAGTGGAGTACAGTAGAGGTAGAGTACAGTAGAGTACAGAAGAGGTAGAGTACAGTGGAGCACAGTAGAGGTAGAGTAGAGGGGAGTACAGTAGAGGTAGAGTACAGTGGAGCACAGTAGAGTTAGAGTAGAGTGGAGTACAGTAGAGGTAGAGTACAGTGGAGCACAGTAGAGTTAGAGTAGAGTGGAGTACAGTAGAGGTAGAGTACAGTGGAGTACAGTAGAGGTAGAGTACAGTGGAGCACAGTAGAGGTAGAGTACAGTGGAGTACAGTGAAGCACAGTAGAGGTGGAGTACAGTAGAGTACAGTAGAGGTAGAGAACAGTAGAGTAGAGGTAGAGTTCATTGGAGTAAAGTAGAGATAGAGTACAATGGAGCACAGTAGAGATAGACTAGAGTGGAGTACAGTAGAGGTAGAGTACAGTGGAGCACAGTAGAGGTAGAGTACAGTGGAGTACAGTGGAGCACAGTAGAGGTGGAGTACAGTAGAGTACAGTAGAGGTAGAGAACAGTGGAGCACACTAAAGGTAGAGTACAGTGGAGCACAGTAGAGGTAGAGTACAGTGGAGCACAGTAGAGGTAGAGTACAGCGGAGCACAGTAGAGGTAGTGTAGAGTGGAGTACAGTAGAGGTAGAGTACAGTAGAGCACAGTAGAGGTAGCGCACAGTGGAGTACAGTAGAGGTAGAGTACAGTGGATTACAGTAGAGGTAGAGTACAGTGCAGTACAGTAGAGGTAGAGTACAGTGGAGCATAGTAGATGCAGAGTACAGTGGAGTACAGCGGAGCACAGTAGAGGTAGAATAGAGTGGAGTACAGTAGAGGTAGAGTAGTGTGGAGCACAGTATAGGTAGCGCACAGTGGAGTACAGTGGAGCACAGTAGAGGTAGAGTACAGTGGAGTACAGTAGAGGTAGAGTACAGTGGAGTACAGTAGAGGTAGAGTACAGTGGAATACAGTGGAGCAAATTAGAGGTGGAGCACAGTAGAGTACAGTAGAGGTAGAGAACAGTAGAGTACAGTAGAGGTAGAGTACAGTGGAGTACAGTAGAGGTAGAGTACAGTTGAGCACAGTAGAGGTAGAGTACAGTGGAGTACAGTAGAGGCAGAGTACAGTGGAGCACAGTAGAGGTAGAGTAGAGTGGAGTACAGTGGAGCACAGTAGAGGTGGAGTACAGTAGAGGTAGAGAACAGTAGAGTACAGTAGAGGTAGAGTACAGTGGAGTACAGTAGAGATAGAGTACAGTGGAGCACAGTAGAGATAGAGTAGAGTGGAGTAGAGTAGAGGTAGAGTACAGTGGAGCACAGTAGAGGTAGAGTACAGTGGAGCACAGCAGAGGTAGAGTACAGTGGATCACAGTAGAGATAGAGTACAGTGGAGTACAGTGGAGCACATTAGAGGTGGAGTACAGTAGAGTACAGTAGAGGTAGAGAACAGTAGAGTACAGTAGAGGTAGAGTACAGTGGAGTACAGTAGAGACAGAGTACAGTGGAGCACAGTAGAGGTAGAGTAGAGTGGAGTACAGTAGAGGTAGAGTACAGTGGAGCACAGTAGAGGTAGCGTACAGTGGAGTACAGTAGAGGTAGAGTACAGTGGAGCAGGGTAGAGGTAGCGTACCGTGGAGTACAGTAGAGGTAGAGTACAGTGGAGTACAGAAGAGGTAGAGTACAGTGGAGCACAGTAGAGGTAGAGTAGAGTGGAGTACAGTAGAGGTAGAGTACAGTGGAGCACAGTAGAGTTAGAGTATAGTGGAGTACAGTAGAGGTAGAGTACAGTGGAGCACAGTAGAGGTAGAGTATAGTGGAGTACAGTGAAGCACAGTAGAGGTGGAGTACAGTAGAGTACAGTAGAGGTAGAGAACAGTAGAGTAGAGGTAGAGTACATTGGAGTAAAATAGAGATAGAGTACAATGGAGCACAGTAGAGATAGACTAGAGTGGAGTACAGTAGAGGTAGAGTACAGTGGAGCACAGTAGAGGTAGAGTACAGTGGAGTACAGTGGAGCACAGTAGAGGTGGAGTACAGTAGAGTACAGTAGAGGTAGAGAACAGTGGAGCACAGTAGAGGTAGAGTACAGTGGAGCATAGTAGAGGTAGAGTACAGTGGAGCACAGTAGAGGTAGAGTACAGTGGAGCACAGTAGAGGTAGAGTACAGTGGAGGTAGTGTAGAGTGGAGTACAGTAGAGGTAGAGTACAGTGGAGCACAGTAGAGGTAGCGCACAGTGGAGTGCAGTAGAGGTAGAGTACAGTGGATTACAGTAGAGGTAGAGTACAGTGCAGTACAGTAGAGGTAGAGTACAGTGGAGCATAGTAGATGTAGAGTACAGTGGAGTACAGCGGAGCACAGTAGAGGTAGAATAGAGTGGAGTACAGTAGAGGTGGAGTAGTGTGGAGCACAGTATAGGTAGCGCACAGTGGAGTACAGTGGAGCACAGTAGAGGTAGAGTACAGTGGAGTACAGTAGAGGTAGAGTACAGTGGAGTACAGTAGAGGTAGAGTACAGTGGAATACAGTGGAGCAAATTAGAGGTGGAGCACAGTAGAGTACAGTAGAGGTAGAGTACAGTGGAGTACAGTAGAGGTAGAGTACAGTGGAGTACAGTAGAGGTAGAGTACAGTTGAGCACAGTAGAGGTAGAGTACAGTGGAGTACAGTAGAGGCAGAGTACAGTGGAGCACAGTAGAGGTAGAGTAGAGTGGAGTACAGTGGAGCACAGTAGAGGTTGAGTACAGTAGAGTACAGTAGAGGTAGAGAACAGTAGAGTACAGTAGAGGTAGAGTACAGTGGAGTACAGTAGAGATAGAGTACAGTGGAGCACAGTAGAGATAGAGTACAGTGGAGTAGATTAGAGGTAGAGTACAGTGGAGCACAGTAGAGGTAGAGTACAGTGGAGCACAGCAGAGGTAGAGTACAGTGGATCACAGTAGAGATAGAGTACAGTGGAGTACAGCGGAGCACAGTAGAGGTGGAGTACAGTAGAGTACAGTAGAGAGAGAGTACAGTGGAGCACAGTAGAGGTAGAGTAGAGTGGAGTACAGTAGAGGTAGAGTACAGTGGAGCATATTAGAGGTAGAGTACAGTGGAGTACAGTGGAGTACAGTAGATGTAGAGTACAGTAGAGTACAGAAGAGGTAGAGTACAGTGGAGCACAGTAGAGGTAGAGTAGAGGGGAGTACAGTAGAGGTAGAGTACAGTGGAGCACAGTAGAGTTAGAGTAGAGTGGAGTACAGTAGAGGTAGAGTACAGTGGAGCACAGTAGAGGTAGAGTACAGTGGAGTACAGTAGAGGTTGAGTACAGTGTAGCACAGTAGAGGTAGAGTACAGTGGAGTACAGTGAAGCACAGTAGAGGTGGAGTACAGTAGAGTACAGTAGAGGTAGAGAACAGTAGAGTAGAGGTAGAGTTCATTGGAGTAAAGTAGAGATAGAGTACAATGGAGCACAGTAGAGATAGACTAGAGTGGAGTACAGTAGAGGTAGAGTACAATGGAGCACAGTAGAGGTAGAGTACAGTGGAGTACAGTGGAGCACAGTAGAGGTGGAGTACAGTAGAGTACAGTAGAGGTAGAGAACAGTGGAGCACACTAAAGGTAGAGTACAGTGGAGCACAGTAGAGGTAGAGTACAGTGGAGCACAGTAGAGGTAGAGTACAGTGGAGTACAGCGGAGCACAGTAGAGGTAGTGTAGAGTGGAGTACAGTAGAGGTAGAGTACAGTGGAGCACAGTAGAGGTAGCGCACAGTGGAGTACAGTAGAGGTAGAGTACAGTGGATTACAGTAGAGGTAGAGTACAGTGCAGTACAGTAGAGGTAGAGTACAGTGGAGCATAGTAGATGCAGAGTACAGTGGAGTACAGCGGAGCACAGTAGAGGTAGAATAGAGTGGAGTAAGGTAGAGGTAGAGTAGTGTGGAGCACAGTATAGGTAGCGCACAGTGGAGTACAGTGGAGCACAGTAGAGGTAGAGTACAGTGGAGTACAGTAGAGGTAGAGTACAGTGGAGTACAGTAGAGGTAGAGTACAGTGGAATACAGTGGAGAAAATTAGAGGTGGAGCACAGTAGAGTACAGTAGAGGTAGAGAACAGTAGAGTACAGTAGAGGTAGAGTACAGTGGAGTACAGTAGAGGTAGAGTACAGTTGAGCACAGTAGAGGTAGAGTACAGTGGAGTACAGTAGAGGCAGAGTAAAGTGGAGCACAGTAGAGGTAGAGTAGAGTGGAGTACAGTGGAGCACAGTAGAGGTGGAGTACAGTAGAGGTAGAGAACAGTAGAGTACAGTAGAGGTAGAGTACAGTGGAGTACAGTAGAGATAGAGTACAGTGGAGCACAGTAGAGATAGAGTAGAGTGGAGTAGAGTAGAGGTAGAGTACAGTGGAGCACAGTAGAGGTAGAGTACAGTGGAGCACAGCAGAGGTAGAGCACAGTGGATCACAGTAGAGATAGAGTACAGTGGAGTACAGCGGAGCACAGTAGAGGTGGAGTACAGTAGAGTACAGTAGAGATAGAGTACAGTGGAGCACAGTAGAGGTAGAGTAGAGTGGAGTACAGTAGAGGTAGAGTACAGTGGAGCACATTAGAGGTAGAGTACAGTGGAGTACAGTGGAGCACAGTAGAGGTGGAGTACAGTAGAGTACAGTAGAGGTAGAGAACAGTAGAGTACAGTAGAGGTAGAGTACAGTTGAGTAGAGTAGAGGTAGAGTACAGTGGAGCACAGTAGAGGTAGTGTACAGTGGAGCACAGCAGAGGTAGAGTACAGTGGATCACAGTAGAGATAGAGTACAGTGGAGTACAGTGGAGCACAGTAGAGGTGGAGTACAGTAGAGTACAGTAGAGATAGAGTACAGTGGAGCACAGTAGAGGTAGAGTAGAGTGGAGTACAGTAGAGGTAGAGTACAGTGGAGCACATTAGAGGTAGAGTACAGTGGAGTACAGTAGAGGTAGAGTACAGTGGAGCAGAGTAGAGGTAGAGTACAGTGGAGTACAGTGGAGCACAGTAGAGGTGGAGTACAGTAGAGTACAGTAGAGGTACAGTACAGTAGAGTACAGTAGAGGTAGAGTACAGTGGAGCACAGTAGAGGTAGAGTACAGTGGAGTACAAGATGTAGAGTACAGTGGTGCACAGTAGAGGTAGAGTACAGTGGAGTACAGTGGAGCAAAGTAGAGGTGGAGTACAGTAGAGTACAGTAGAGGTAGAGAACAGTAGAGTACAGTAGAGGTAGAGTACAGTGGAGTAGAGTAGAGGTAGAGTACAATGGAGCACAGTAGAGGTAGAGTACAGTGGAGCACAGCAGAGGTAGAGTACAGTGGATCACAGTAGAGATAGAGTACAGTGGAGTACAGCGGAGCACAGTAGAGGTGGAGTACAGTAGAGTACAGTAGAGATAGAGTACAGTGGAGCACAGTAGAGGTAGAGTAGAGTGGAGTACAGTAGAGGTAGAGTACAGTGGAGCACAGTAGAGGTAGAGTACAGTGGAGTACAGTAGAGGTAGAGTATAGTGGAGCACAGTAGAGGTAGAGTACAGTGGAGTAGAGTAGAGGTAGAGTACAGTGGAGCACAGTAGAGGTAGAGCACAGTGGAGTACAGTAGAGGTAGAGTACAGTGGAGCACAGTAGAGGTAGCGTACTTTGTAGTACAGTAGAGGTAGAGTACAGTGGAGCACAGTAGAGGTAGAGTACAGTGGAGTACAGCAGAGGTAGAGTACAGTGGAGCACAGTAGAGGTAGAGTACAGTGGAGTACAGCGGAGCACAGTAGAGGTAGAGTAGAGTGGAGTACAGTAGAGGTAGAGTACAGTGGAGCACAGTAGAGGTGGAGTACAGTAGAGTACAGTAGAGATAGAGTACAGTGGAGCACAGTAGAGGTAGAGTAGAGTGGAGTACAGTAGAGGTAGAGTTCAGTGGAGCACAGTAGAGGTAGAGTACAGTGGAGTACAGTAGAGGTAGAGTACAGTGGAGCACAGTAGAGGTAGAGTACAGTGGAGTACAGTGGAGCACAGTAGAGGTGGAGTACAGTAGAGTACAGTAGTGGTAGAGAACAGTAGAGTACAGAAGAGGTAGAGTACAGTGGAGCACAGTAGAGGTAGAGTACAGTGGAGCACAGTAGAGGTAGAGTACAGTGGAGTACAGTGGAGCACAGTAGAGGTGGAGTACAGTAGAGTACAGTAGTGGTAGAGAACAGTAGAGTACAGAAGAGGTAGAGTACAGTGGAGCACAGTAGAGGTAGAGTACAGTGGAGCACAGTAGAGGTGGAATACGGTATAGCACAGTAGAGGTAGAGTACAGTGGAGTACAGTAGAGGTAGAGTACAGTGGAGTACAGCAGAGCACAGTAGAGGTGGAGTACAGTATAGTACAGTAGAGATAGAGTACAGTGGAGCACAGTAGAGGTAGAGTAAAGTGGAGTACAGTAGAGGTAGAGTAGAGTGGAGCACAGTAGAGGGTAGAGTACAGTGGAGTACAGCGGAGCACAGTAGAGGTAGAGTAGAGTGGAGTACAGTAGAGGTAGAGTATAGTGGAGCACAGTAGAGGTAGCGTACAGTGGAGCACAGTAGAGGTAGAGTACAGTGGAGTACAGCGGAGCACAGTAGAGGTAGAGTAGAGTGGAGTACAGTAGAGGCAGAGTACAGTGGAGCACAGTAGAGGTAGCGTACAGTGGAGTACAGTGGAGCACAGTAGAGGTGGAGTACAGTAGAGTACAGTAGAGATAGAGTACAGTGGATCACAGTAGAGGAAGAGTAGAGTGGAGTAGAGTAGAGGTAGAGTACAGTGGAGCACAGTAGAGGTAGAGTACAGTGGAGTACAGTAGAGGTAGAGTACAGTGGAGCACTAGAGGTAGAGTACAGTGGAGTACAGCAGAGCACAGTAGAGGTGGAGTACAGTATAGTACAGTAGAGATAGAGTACAGTGGAGTACAGTAGAGGTAGAGTACAGTGGAGCACATTAGAGGTAGAGTACAGTGGAGTACAGTAGAGGTAGAGTACAGTGGAGCAGAGTAGAGGTAGAGTACAGTGGAGTACAGTGGAGCACAGTAGAGGTGGAGTACAGTAGAGTACAGTAGAGGTAGAGTACAGTAGAGTACAGTAGAGGTAGAGTACAGTGGAGCACAGTAGAGGTAGAGTACAGTGGAGTACAAGATGTAGAGTACAGTGGTGCACAGTAGAGGTAGAGTACAGTGGAGTACAGTGGAGCAAAGTAGAGGTGGAGTACAGTAGAGTACAGTAGAGGTAGAGAACAGTAGAGTACAGTAGAGGTAGAGTACAGTGGAGTAGAGTAGAGGTAGAGTACAATGGAGCACAGTAGAGGTAGAGTACAGTGGAGCACAGCAGAGGTAGAGTACAGTGGATCACAGTAGAGATAGAGTACAGTGGAGTACAGCGGAGCACAGTAGAGGTGGAGTACAGTAGAGTACAGTAGAGATAGAGTACAGTGGAGCACAGTAGAGGTAGAGTAGAGTGGAGTACAGTAGAGGTAGAGTACAGTGGAGCACAGTAGAGGTAGAGTACAGTGGAGTACAGTAGAGGTAGAGTATAGTGGAGCACAGTAGAGGTAGAGTACAGTGGAGTAGAGTAGAGGTAGAGTACAGTGGAGCACAGTAGAGGTAGAGCACAGTGGAGTACAGTAGAGGTAGAGTACAGTGGAGCACAGTAGAGGTAGCGTACTTTGTAGTACAGTAGAGGTAGAGTACAGTGGAGCACAGTAGAGGTAGAGTACAGTGGAGTACAGCAGAGGTAGAGTACAGTGGAGCACAGTAGAGGTAGAGTACAGTGGAGTACAGCGGAGCACAGTAGAGGTAGAGTAGAGTGGAGTACAGTAGAGGTAGAGTACAGTGGAGCACAGTAGAGGTGGAGTACAGTAGAGTACAGTAGAGATAGAGTACAGTGGAGCACAGTAGAGGTAGAGTAGAGTGGAGTACAGTAGAGGTAGAGTTCAGTGGAGCACAGTAGAGGTAGAGTACAGTGGAGTACAGTAGAGGTAGAGTACAGTGGAGCACAGTAGAGGTAGAGTACAGTGGAGTACAGTGGAGCACAGTAGAGGTGGAGTACAGTAGAGTACAGTAGTGGTAGAGAACAGTAGAGTACAGAAGAGGTAGAGTACAGTGGAGCACAGTAGAGGTAGAGTACAGTGGAGCACAGTAGAGGTAGAGTACAGTGGAGTACAGTGGAGCACAGTAGAGGTGGAGTACAGTAGAGTACAGTAGTGGTAGAGAACAGTAGAGTACAGAAGAGGTAGAGTACAGTGGAGCACAGTAGAGGTAGAGTACAGTGGAGCACAGTAGAGGTGGAATACGGTATAGCACAGTAGAGGTAGAGTACAGTGGAGTACAGTAGAGGTAGAGTACAGTGGAGTACAGCAGAGCACAGTAGAGGTGGAGTACAGTATAGTACAGTAGAGATAGAGTACAGTGGAGCACAGTAGAGGTAGAGTAAAGTGGAGTACAGTAGAGGTAGAGTACAGTGGAGCACAGTAGAGGGTAGAGTACAGTGGAGTACAGCGGAGCACAGTAGAGGTAGAGTAGAGTGGAGTACAGTAGAGGTAGAGTAGAGTGGAGCACAGTAGAGGGTAGAGTACAGTGGAGTACAGCGGAGCACAGTAGAGGTAGAGTAGAGTGGAGTACAGTAGAGGTAGAGTATAGTGGAGCACAGTAGAGGTAGCGTACAGTGGAGCACAGTAGAGGTAGAGTACAGTGGAGTACAGCGGAGCACAGTAGAGGTAGAGTAGAGTGGAGTACAGTAGAGGCAGAGTACAGTGGAGCACAGTAGAGGTAGCGTACAGTGGAGTACAGTGGAGCACAGTAGAGGTGGAGTACAGTAGAGTACAGTAGAGATAGAGTACAGTGGATCACAGTAGAGGAAGAGTAGAGTGGAGTAGAGTAGAGGTAGAGTACAGTGGAGCACAGTAGAGGTAGAGTACAGTGGAGTACAGTAGAGGTAGAGTACAGTGGAGCACTAGAGGTAGAGTACAGTGGAGTACAGCAGAGCACAGTAGAGGTGGAGTACAGTATAGTACAGTAGAGATAGAGTACAGTGGAGCACAGTAGAGGTAGAGTAAAGTGGAGTACAGTAGAGGTAGAGTACAGTGGAGCACAGTAGAGGGTAGAGTACAGTGGAGTACAGCGGAGCACAGTAGAGGTAGAGTAGAGTGGAGTACAGTAGAGGTAGAGTACAGTGGAGCACAGTAGAGGTAGAGTATAGTAGAGTACAGTGGAGCAGAGTAGAGGTAGAGTACAATGGAGTACAGTAGTGGTAGAGTACAGTGGAGTACAGCAGTGGTAGAAAACAGTGGAGTACAGTGGAGCACATTAGAGGTAGAGTATAGTAGAGTACAGTAGAGGTAGAGTACAGTGGAGCACAGTAGAGGTAGAGTACAGTGGAGTACAGTAGAGGTAGAGTACAGTGGAGCACAGTAGAGTTAGAGTAGAGTGGAGTACAGTAGAGGTAGAGTACAGTGGAGCACAGTAGAGGTAGCGTACAGTGGAGTACAGTAGAGGTAGAGTACAGTGGAGCACAGTAGAGGTAGCGTACCATGGAGTACAGTAGAGGTAGAGTACAGTGGAGTACAGTAGAGGTAGAGTACAGTGGAGTACAGTGGATCACAGTATAGGTGGAGTACAGTAGAGTACAGTAGAGGTAGAGAACAGTAGAGTACAGAAGAGGTAGAGTACAGTGGAGCACAGTAGAGGTAGAGTACAGTGGAGCACAGTAGAGGTGGAGTACGGTATAGCACAGTAGAGGTAGAGTACAGTGGAGTACAGTAGAGGTAGAGTACAGTGGAGTACAACGGAGCACAGTAGAGGTGGAGTACAGTATAGTACAGTAGAGATAGAGTACAGTGGAGCACAGTAGAGGTAGAGTAAAGTGGAGTACAGTAGAGGTAGAGTACAGTGGAGCACAGTAGAGGGTAGAGTACAGTGGAGTACAGCGGAGCACAGTAGAGGTAGAGTAGAGTGGCGTACAGTAGAGGTAGAGTACAATGGAGCACAGTAGAGGTAGCGTACAGTGGAGTACAGTGGAGCAGAGTAGAGGTAGAGTACAGTGGAGTACAGCAGAGGTAGAGTACAGTGGAGTACAGCAGAGGTAGAGTACAGTGGAGTACAGTGGAGCACATTAGAGGTGGAGTACAGTAGAGTACAGTAGAGGTAGAGAACAGTAGAGTACAGTAGAGGTAGAGTACAGTAGAGTACAGTAGAGACAGAGTACAGTGGAGCACAGTAGAGGTAGAGTACAGTGGAGTACAGTAGAGGTAGAGTACAGTGGAGCACAGTAGAGGTAGCGTACAGTGGAGTACAGTAGAGGTAGAGTACAGTGGAGCACAGTAGAAGTAGAGTAGAGTGGAGTACAGTAGAGGTAGAGTACAGTGGAGCACAGTAGAGTTAGAGTAGAGTGGAGTACAGTAGAGGTAGAGTACAGTGGAGCACAGTAGAGGTAGAGTACAGTGGAGTACAGTAGAGGTAGAGTACAGTTGAGCACAGTAGAGGTAGAGTACAGTGGAGTACAGTAGAGGCAGAGTACAGTGGAGCACAGTAGAGGTAGAGTAGAGTGGAGTACAGTGGAGCACAGTAGATGTGGAGTACAGTAGAGTACAGTAGAGGTAGAGAACAGTAGAGTACAGTAGAGGTAGAGTACAGTGGAGTACAGTAGAGATAGAGTACAGTGGAGCACAGTAGAGATAGAGTAGAGTGGAGTAGAGTAGAGGTAGAGTACAGTGGAGCACAGTAGAGGTAGAGTACAGTGGAGCACATTAGAGATAGAGTACAGTGGAATACAGCGGAGCACAGTAGAGGTGGAGTACAGTAGAGTACAGTAGAGATAGAGTACAGTGGAGCACAGTAGAGGTAGAGTAGAGTGGAGTACAGTAGAGGTAGAGTACAGTGGAGCACATTAGAGGTAGAGTACAGTGGAGTACAGTGGAGCACAGTAGAGGTGGAGTACAGTAGAGTACAGAAAGGTAGAGAACAGTAGAGTACAGTAGAGGTAGAGTACAGTGGAGTAGAGTAGAGGTAGAGTACAGTGGAGCACAGTAGAGGTAGAGTACAGTGGAGCACAGCAGAGGTAGAGTACAGTGGATCACAGTAGAGATAGAGTACAGTGGAGTACAGTAGAGGTAGAGTAGAGTGGAGTACAGTAGAGGTAGAGTACAGTGGAGTACAGTAGAGGTAGAGTACAGTTGAGCACAGTAGAGGTAGAGTACAGTGGAGTACAGTAGAGGTAGAGTACAGTGGAGCACAGTAGAGGTAGAGTACAGTGGAGCACAGCAGAGGTAGAGTACAGTGGATCACAGTAGAGATAGAGAACAGTAGAGTACAGTAGAGGTAGAGTACAGTGGAGCACAGTAGAGATAGAGTACAGTGGAGTAGAGTAGAGGTAGAGTACAGTGGAGCACAGTAGAGGTAGAGTACAGTGGAGCACAGCAGAGGTAGAGTACAGTGGATCACAGTAGAGATAGAGTACAGTGGAGTACAGCGGAGCACAGTAGAGGTGGAGTACAGTAGAGTACAGTAGAGATAGAGTACAGTGGAGCACAGTAGAGGTAGAGTAGAGTGGAGTACAGTAGAGGTAGAGTACAGTGGAGCACATTAGAGGTAGAGTACAGTGGAGTACTGTGGAGCACAGTAGAGGTGGAGTACAGTAGAGTATAGTAGAGGTAGACAACAGTAGAGTACAGTAGAGGTAGAGTACAGTGGAGTAGAGTAGAGGTAGAGTACAGTAGAGGTAGAGTACAGTGGAGTAGAGTAGAGGTAGAGTACAGTGGAGCACAGTAGAGGTAGAGTACAGTGGAGCACAGCAGAGGTAGAGTACAGTGGATCACAGTAGAGATAGAGTACAGTGGAGTACAGTGGAGCACAGTAGAGGTGGAGTACAGTAGAGTACAGTAGAGATAGAGTACAGTGGAGCACAGAAGAAGTAGAGTACAGTGGAGTACAGTAGAGGTAGAGTACAGTGGAGTACAGTAGAGGTAGAGTACAGTGGAGCACAGTAGAGGTAGCGTACAGTGGAGTACAGTAGAGGTAGAGTAGAGTGGAGCACAGTAGAGGTAGCGTACCGTTGATTACAGTAGAGGTAGAGTACAGTGGAGTACAGAAGAGGTAGAGTACAGTGTAGCACAGTAGAGGTAGAGTGGAGTGGAGTACAGTAGAGGTAGAGTACAGTGGAGCACAGTAGAGTTAGAGTAGAGTGGAGTACAGTAGAGGTAGAGTACAGTGGAGTACAGTAGAGGTAGAGTACAGTGGAGCACAGTAGAGGTAGAGTACAGTGGAGTACAGTGAAGCACAGTAGAGGTGGATTACAATAGAGTACAGTAGAGGTAGAGAACAGTAGAGTAGAGGTAGAGTAGAGTGGAGTACAGTAGAGATAGAGTACAATGGAGCACAGTAGAGATAGACTAGAGTGGAGTACAGTAGAGGTAGAGTACAGTGGAGCACATTAGAGGTAGAGTACAGTGGAGTACAGTGGAGCACAGTAGAGGTGGAGTACAGTAGAGTACAGTAGAGCTAGAGAACAGTGGAGCACACTAGAGGTAGAGTAAAGTGGAGCACAGTAGAGGTAGAGACAGTGGAGCACAGTAGAGGTAGAGTACAGTGGAGCACAGTAGAGGTAGAGTACAGTGGAGTACAGCGGAGCACAGTAGAGGTGGAGTACAGTAGAGTACAGTAGAGATAGAGTACAGTGGAGGACAGTAGAGGTAGTGTAGAGTGGAGTACAGTAGAGGTAGAGTACAGTGGAGCACAGTAGAGGTAGCGTACAGTGGAGTACAGTGGAGCAGAGTAGAGGTAGAGTACAGTGGAGTACAGCAGAGGTAGAGTACAGTGGAGTACAGCAGAGGTAGAGTACAGTGGAGTACAGTGGAGCACAGTAGAGGTGGAGTACAGTAGAGTACAGTAGAGGTAGAGAACAGTAGAGTACAGTAGAGGTAGAGTACAGTGGAGTACAGTAGAGACAGAGTACAGTGGATTACAGTAGAGGTAGAGTAGAGTGGAGTACAGTAGAGGTAGAGTAGAGTGGAGCACAGTAGAGGTAGCGTACAGTGGAGTACAGTAGAGGTAGAGTACAGTTGAGCAGGGTAGAGGTAGCGTACCGTGGAGTACAGTAGAGGTAGAGTACAGTGGACTACAGAAGAGGTAGAGTACAGTGGAGCAAAGTAGAGGTAGCGTACAGTGGAGCACAGTAGAGTTAGAGTAGAGTGGAGTACAGTAGAGGTAGAGTACAGTGGAGCACAGTAGAGGTAGAGTACAGTGGAGTACAGTAGAGGTAGAGTACAGTGGATTACAGTAGAGGTAGAGTATAGTGGAGTACAGTGAAGCACAGTAGAGGTGGAGTACAGTAGAGTACAGTAGAGGTAGAGAACAGTAGTGTAGAGGTAGAGTACATTGGAGTAAAGTAGAGATAGAGTACAATGGAGCACAGTAGAGATAGACTAGAGTGGAGTACAGTAGAGGTAGAGTACAGTGGAGCACAGTAGAGGTAGAGTACAGTGGATCACAGTAGAGATAGAGTACAGTGGAGTACAGTGGAGCACAGTAGAGGTGGATTACAGTAGAGTACAGTAGAGATAGAGTACAGTGGAGCACAGCAGAGGTAGAGTAGAGTGGAGTACAGTAGAGGTAGAGTACATTGGAGTAAAGTAGAGATAGAGTACAATGGAGCACAGTAGAGATAGACAAGAGTGGAGTACAGTAGAGGTAGAGTACAGTGGAGCACAGTAGAGGTAGAGTACAGTGGAGTAGAGTGGAGCACAGTAGAGGTGGAGTACAGTAGAGTACAGCAGAGGTAGAGAACAGTGGAGCACAGTAGAGGTAGAGTACAGTGGAGCACAGTAGAGGTAGAGTACAGTGGAGCACAGTAGAGGTAGAGTACAGTGGAGTACAGCGGAGCACAGTAGAGGTAGTGTAGAGTGGAGTACAGTAGAGGTAGAGAACAGTAGAGTAGAGGTAGAGTACATTGGAGTAAAGTAGAGATAGAGTACAATGGAGCACAGTAGAGATAGACTAGAGTGGAGTACAGTAGAGGTAGAGTACAGTGGAGCACAGTAGAGGTAGCGCACAGTGGAGTACAGTAGAGGTAGAGTACAGTGGATTACAGTAGAGGTAGAGTACAGTGCAGTACAGTAGAGGTAGAGTACAGTGGAGCATAGTAGATGTAGAGTACAGTGGAGTACAGCGGAGCACATAGAGGTAGAATAGAGTGGAGTGCAGTAGAGGTAGAGTAGTGTGGAGCACAGTATAGGTAGCGCACAGTGGAGTACAGTGGAGCACAGTAGAGGTAGAGTACAGTGGAGTACAGTAGAGGTAGAGTACAGTCGAGTACAGTAGAGGTAGAGTACAGTGGAATACAGTGGAGCAAATTAGAGGTGGAGCACAGTAGAGTACAGTAGAGGTAGAGTACAGTGGAGTACAGTAGAGGTAGAGTACAGTGGAGTACAGTAGAGGTAGAGTACAGTTGAGCACAGTAGAGGTAGAGTACAGTGGAGTACAGTAGAGGCAGAGTACAGTGGAGCACAGTAGAGGTAGAGTAGAGTGGAGTACAGTGGAGCACAGTAGAGGTGGAGTACAGTAGAGTACAGTAGAGGTAGAGAACAGTAGAGTACAGTAGAGGTAGAGTACAGTGGAGCACAGTAGAGATAGAGTACAGTGGAGTAGAGTAGAGGTAGAGTACAGTGGAGCACAGTAGAGGTAGAGTACAGTGGAGCACAGCAGAGGTAGAGTACAGTGGATCACAGTAGAGATAGAGTACAGTGGAGTACAGCGGAGCACAGTAGAGGTGGAGTACAGTAGAGTACAGTAGAGATAGAGTACAGTGGAGCACAGTAGAGGTAGAGTAGAGTGGAGTACAGTAGAGGTAGAGTACAGTGGAGCACATTAGAGGTAGAGTAGAGTGGAGTACAGTGGAGCACAGTAGAGGTGGAGTACAGTAGAGTACAGTAGAGGTAGAGAACAGTAGAGTACAGTAGAGGTAGAGTACAGTGGAGTACAGTAGAGATAGAGTACAGTGGAGCACAGTAGAGATAGAGTACAGTGGAGTAGATTAGAGGTAGAGTACAGTGGAGCACAATAGAGGTAGAGTAGAGTGGAGTACAGTAGAGGTAGAGTACAGTGGAGTACAGTAGAGGTAGAGTACAGTGGAGCACAGTAGAGGTAGAGTACAGTGGAGTACAGTGGAGCACAGTAGAGGTGGAGTACAGTAGAGTACAGTAGAGGTAGAGTACAGTAGAGTACAGTAGAGGTAGAGTACAGTGGATTACAGTAGATGTAGAGTACAGTGCAGTACAGTAGAGGTAGAGTACAGTGGAGCATAGTAGATGTAGAGTACAGTGGAGTACAGCGGAGCACAGTAGAGGTAGAATAGAGTGGAGTGCAGTAGAGGTAGAGTAGTGTGGAGCACAGTATAGGTAGCGCACAGTGGAGTACATTGGAGCACAGTAGAGGTAGAGTACAGTGGAGTACAGTAGAGGTAGAGTACAGTGGAATACAGTGGAGCAAATTAGAGGTGGAGCACAGTAGAGTACAGTAGAGGTAGAGTACAGTGGAGTACAGTAGAGGTAGAGTACAGTGGAGTACAGTAGAGGTAGAGTACAGTTGAGCACAGTAGAGGTAGAGTACAGTGGAGTACAGTAGAGGCAGAGTACAGTGGAGCACAGTAGAGGTAGAGTAGAGTGGAGTACATTGGAGCACAGTAGAGGTGGAGTACAGTAGAGTACAGTAGAGGTAGAGAACAGTAGAGTACAGTAGAGGTAGAGTACAGTGGAGCACAGTAGAGATAGAGTACAGTGGAGTAGAGTAGAGGTAGAGTACAGTGGAGCACAGTAGAGGTAGAGTACAGTGGAGCACAGCAGAGGTAGAGTACAGTGGATCACAGTAGAGATAGAGTACAGTGGAGTACAGCAGAGCACAGTAGAGGTGGAGTACAGTAGAGTACCGTAGAGATAGAGTACAGTGGAGCACAGTAGAGGTAGAGTAGAGTGGAGTACAGTAGAGGTAGAGTACAGTGGAGCACATTAGAGGTAGAGTACAGTGGAGTACTGTGGAGCACAGTAGAGGTGGAGTACAGTAGAGTATAGTAGAGGTAGACAACAGTAGAGTACAGTAGAGGTAGAGTACAGTGGAGTAGAGTAGAGGTAGAGTACAGTAGAGGTAGAGTACAGTGGAGTAGAGTAGAGGTAGAGTACAGTGGAGCACAGTAGAGGTAGAGTACAGTGGAGCACAGCAGAGGTAGAGTACATTGGATCACAGTAGAGATAGAGTACAGTGGAGTACAGTGGAGCACAGTAGAGGTGGAGTACAGTAGAGTACAGTAGTGTAATGGAATTTTTCCATGTATTCTTATTTCAGTTATTCCTAATGTTGGCCTCATCTGTTTCTCTCACTTGTAGTGAGAGGGGGCTGTGTGATAATTTACTGTGTTATGTTTGTCAGTGGAGGTAAGGGAAAAGCAGGTGGTCAAGGGGTCATCCTGAGTGCATTTGTATTTTATAGCCTAAAGGGTTAAAGGGGGGCATTAAGATCTCAGGGCCAGGGAGGAATGAAGAGACAAAGTATATCTCTCTCCCTGAGGGGAGGGAAGAAATAAGGCTTTGGGGTATAAGAAAGACAGGCACTGCTTTCTCCTTATCTGTCCTCACTGACTCACGAATGTGTATTGGTGACGAGGATCTCTCTTGCAAGAGAAATAAATACTTTTTAAACTATTGATTTGGACTCAGTCGCTTACTCAGTGGTGGTGTTTGTTGAATGATAAAAATAGCCACAACAGCTTGGTGTCAGACAGTGGGATTTCATGGACGTGATCCGGGAACTGACGGAGGGACGGAGGCTGATCACCTAGGAACTGACAAAGTTTCTAACCCTACCTCGAGAAAAACATTAAGAGACGAGGGACCGTTTCCGCCGTTAGGACCGGATCCGGCCACTGGAATCAAAAGAACTCAAAGTGGCACAGAACAACATCTCTGGGTAAGCAAAGCAAATTCAGTTTAATAGAGGGGAAAGAGAGAAATTGAACCATATTGGCTGAGGGCTGTCTCTGTGGTGCGTAATCTGGATTTTAACTGAGATCTATAGATAGATCAAGAAGGTTTTAAACAGATACGAGAGAAAATTATCTGAGATGAACTGGGATTTGTAGCGGATCAAGAGGTTTCAAACAGATACGAAAGTATCTGAGATTAACTGAGATTTGTAGCGGATCAAGAAGTTTGCAAACAGATAGGTAACCTGAAAATCAGCTGTTCCACCACGGAGCAAATGGTTTTTTAGGTGCTGAAGCTAATTAGGGGGAGCCAGAAAAGATTTTTTTGGTAAACCTTAATTAGGAGGGCACTAACAAGTGCAACCCGACCGATTTGGGTTAAAAGAAAAATCGGGTCTGTGTGGGGACGCCTGCCAGATTTAAGAGAACGCGCGGTGAGAAATCCACAGAGAACAGAAAAGCAGCCAGTATGGGGAAGTCTCAGAGCAAAATTATGAAATATGATACACCAGTGTACTACCAAATGAGAAAACATTATGGTCAGAAATGTATGCTAGATATTGAGAAGTTAATCAAGCATCATGATTTTCCCGAGGGGGGAACATTGAGCCGCACGAGGCTGAAAGTGGTGAGAGACTCAGTGGAAAAGAGTAGTGAGAAACAATCAGCTTGTTGCTGTAAGTGTGTTAAACATGTATGTAAAAGATGTGAAAACACAGTCGATTGCTGGCTTGAGGAAGCAGATAAAAGAGAAAGAAGGCAACTGCAAAAAGAATTAGCAGGAAGGAAAAATGAAAAGTGTGAAAGTCTGGCTGTATGTGTGTCTGCACCACCAGAACCGACTAACCCACAGTATGTTTGTGTTTCCCCACATGAAATTGCGGTGAGACCGGCACCGCCGGAGTATAAAACACACTTCCCAGGAGCCGGATTGATTGCACTGAAGTTCGACCCCGACCTTGACTGTTCTCCATCGAGACCGACCCAGCCACGAGCACAAGCCGAACCGCAACCCGAGGCGCAAGCAGCAGCGAGAGAGAGAGAG
Source organism: Tiaroga cobitis (assembly GCA_030578255.1). Taxonomy (NCBI): domain Eukaryota; kingdom Metazoa; phylum Chordata; class Actinopteri; order Cypriniformes; family Leuciscidae; genus Tiaroga; species Tiaroga cobitis. The sequence continues at coordinate 36,804,337 of CM060604.1, forward strand.
AGACAAGCACAAGCAGCGCGTGACGCAGCGCGTGAAGCGCAAGAAGAGGAAAATGACCGAGCAGCAAGAGCTGAAGCGCCGGCCGCGCGGGAGGAACAGGAGGCGAAAGAAGCCGCACGAGCAGAAGCGCAACAACAGCAAACAGCGCAGATGGCGTTGGCTTTCCAGCAACTGGCGATGCAAACGGCGCAGGCGATGCAACAGGTGCAAGCAGAGGGACAAGGGTCCAGTCACGTGACCCAGAGCGAAAAGGAAGAAACCACAGAGAACACGGACGAGCAACGCAGAGCCAAGCCGAAGAAAATCGTCACAAGATCACAGATTAGAGATGAAACAGTTAACATCACAGTGAAGGTGGAGAGAGAGCTGCAGCTGGCTGCTGTACAGATCAAAGCTAGCACGAGTGCACCACCAGCGCGGCAGAACTGGGCCAATAAGAAGAAGAAAGTGTATAAGGGAAAGTGGAAATGTGGACTGTGCGAAAGCAACGAACATGACTTTTTTAAATGCACGAAGTGCAAAGTGTGCAAAGGCGACGGACACTGGGCAAAGGATTGTCCGGAGACACAAAGGGCGGATTGACTATGGAGGAACGGAGAACAGGAGAGGGGAGGGCGAGCGACAGGCATTCAACCGACTGCGAGAAAGGGAAGTGAAATTTTGCTAACACACACGCACAACACGAACACATACACTGACGCACATACTGCTTCTTGCAATGAAGAAAATGCTAGCGAATCTTTATGTGTGAGTGAAGAAAATTTGAATAATGCTGTTACTGCTGAATGTCTGAGAATGTACAAGGGTGCAGGATTTTTAAGACTACCGAGATATCCACTGTTAGTTGACGGTACAATGATAGAGTTTCTCGTGGATTCGGGGGCTGCCCGGTCCACAATAAGGCCATATGACTTGCCATGCAAACCGAGATTGACGGATGTGATGTTTGAAAGCACGTCAGCGTCAGGGCATGTAATTTCAGAAAATTTCACTGTGCCACTACGATGCGAGACGGAGGGGGGCAAAGCATTGAAACATGCGTTTTTGTGCTCTGCAACCTGTCCGGCTCCATTGTTGGCACGAGATCTAATGTGTGAATTAAATTTGAAACTCACTGCGGGCCCGATGGGTATCGTGATTGAGGAAGAACAGCAGATATGTTGTGCAAAGTTTGAGCCGAAATGGGCATATGAGTGGCAGATAAAAGATTTTGATTGGGCACAAATGATTTTGAAAATGGCAAAGGATCGGACAGTATCAGATAACACAGAAAATATGATGCCTGACAAATTGCATTGCACGTCACATGTTGTCTTTGAGCGTGAACCTCAGTTTGAGGAAGCGTGGTTTAACAAGACAGAAGATGAGAAAATGAAGTTTGATAAAATGTTCTGGAATGAAAATGTGTGTGCGCTTTCAGTTTGCCTGTCAGAAAAACAAATGCCGCTGTATTTGATAACAGGAATGTCGGCGCCTCACTTATCAGTAACCAAGGGCAAAGCGCAGCAGTGGGCAGATTTGGGTCCTTTTGTGAGACAGTGTGTGACAGCCACAGATTGGGCTGAAAGGGGAGACGGGGTACAGAAGAGTGACAGTGTAGGGGCATTTATGCTGCCATGTGATTTTGAGGTTGATGTACACAGAGCTGTGACTGCTATTGTTCAGAGTGTAATGGAGAAACATGATCGCGGAGCTATTTCTGCCACAGATATTCATCCTATCCTGGCAGAAATACCTTCAACGTTGTGGGCGAAACACAAGTATGATGTTGGGTTGATTAAAAATTGTGAACCAGTAGTAGTCACTCCAAAGTCTGACTACAGGCCGTGTCAACCGCAATATCCCCTGAAGAAGGAGGCATTGCGGGGGATCCGGCCAGTTTTTGAATCTCTCCTGAAGGAGAAAGTCATCATCCCGTGTCATGATTCTCCAGTACGAACACCCATTTTCCCCGTAAAAAAGGCAACAGCTAATCCAAATGACATTGTTCAGTGGCGTTTTGTGCAGGATTTGACTGCAGTAAATGCAGCTGTTATTGCAAGGGCACCGCGGGTCCCAAACCCGTACAATATTTTGTCACAGATTCCACAAGACGCAACATATTTCACTGTGGTTGATTTGGCCAACGCTTTCTTTAGCGTCCCAGTGGCAAAGGAAAGTCAGTTTTGGTTTGCGTTTGATTTTGACGATAAAGGATTCACATTCACCCGACTTTGCCAGGGTTTTTGCGAGTCTCCCACGATCTATAATGAAGCGCTTAAACGAAGCCTCGAACCGTTAATTTTGTCAAGCGGAACCGCACTTTTGCAGTATGTAGACGATCTGCTAATTTGTGCACGAGATGAGGCTGTGTGTGTGGCTGACAGTGTATCTCTCCTGAGGCATTTGGAAAAGGAGGGGCACAAGGTCAGTCTGGCTAAGCTGCAGTTTGTGAGGCAGGAAATAATCTTCCTGGGTCACACAATTGCACCAAACAGTAAAGCTCTTTCTGAAAAACGAGTTAAAGCGATCAAAGAGGTACCAAGACCGGTAACAAAGAAACAATTGTTATCTTTCTTGGGAATGTGTGCATATTGTCGAACGTTTATTCCAAATTATGCACTACTGGAAAAGCCCTTGAGAGCCCTGACAGCAGGGAAAGGGCTGAGATCATGTGACAAGATTGATTGGCCCACAGAAGCACAGGATGCTTTTGAGAACATGAAAAGGCAACTGGCTCAGGCTCCTACGTTGGGCCTACCAGCAGTTGACAAGCCATTCACACAGATGGTAGATGAAAAGCATGGTTTTATGAGTTCAGTGCTATTGCAAACCCATGGTGACAGACTAAGACCAGTAGCATATTTTTCAACGAAACTTGATGCAGTTGCAGCAGGTCTGCCACACTGCCTGAGGGCTGTGGCGGCTGCTGAGCTGGCTGTGCTGGCCTCAAGAGAATTTGTGGGGTATTCTGATTTGACTTTGATGGTCCCACACGCAGTTACCATGATTTTGCAAGAGCAGAAAACATCACACTTATCTTCGGCCAGATGGTTGCGATACCATACGATTTTGCTTGATATGCCGAACATAACTGTGAAACGATGTACAACTTTGAATCCTGCCACACTTCTGCCAACAGAAGATGATGGGGAGGAACATCACTGTTGTCTCTCTGTTCTGGAGGAGGTGTGCACTCCACGTCCAGACCTGTTGGACACACCTTTGGAGAATTGTGATAATGTCCTCTTTGTGGATGGATCGGCATCCAAAGATCCACAAACAGGCCTGAATAAGGTTGGTTTCGCGGTGACCACTGAATTTGAAGTGGTGAAATCTGGCAAATTGCCGGCGACTTATTCGGCTCAGGCAGCTGAATTGGTTGCACTGACGGAAGCGTGTAAATTAATGGCAGACAAATGTGTGACGATTTACACAGACTCGCGTTACGCCTTCGGGATCACGCACGACTTCGGAGCAATATGGAAACACAGGAATTTTTTGAAGTCGGATGGACATCCGATATTGAACGCCTCACTAGTGTCAACGCTTTTGGAGGCCATTCTTTTGCCAGACAAGGTTGCAGTCTGTAAATGCGCAGCGCACTCTAACGATAAAAGTTTTATCTCCACAGGAAACGCACGAGCCGACGCGGCAGCGAAGGCCGCGGCAGCGCAGGAGACAAAAGAAACAACTTGTGCTTTGGTATCTGTGACTAACCCTGACATTTCTCTTTGTCTAGAAAGCATGCAGACGTTTTCCACAGGAGCAGAAAAACAGAAATGGAGGTCGTCTGGCTGCAGTCTCAGGGGGGGTGTATGGATGAAGGATGGCATTCCTTGTTTACCAAAGCATTTCTTTCAGCATTACGCTAAGTTGACCCACGGCCTAGACCATGGGTCAAAGGGAAGTATGGTAATGCAGATGAAAGATTTATGGTATACTAAAGGTTTCACAGTCTTTGCTGGCAGATGAAAGATTTATGGTATACTAAAGGTTTCACAGTCTTTGCTGAAAATTTTTGCAAAAGATGTGTCACTTGTAACACACACAATGTGGCAAGAGGGATAAAAACACCCTTAGCATCTCAACCAGCCCCAGCAGGTCCGTTTGAGTATCTGATGATGGACTTCATCGAATTAACCCCTTGTGGGAAACAGAAACACTGTCTGGTAATGGTAGACATGTGGTCAAAGTGGGTGGAGGCTTTCCCGACCTCACAGCAAGATTCGGCAGCAGTGGCAAAGGCCCTGCTAACCGAAATTGTTCCGAGGTGGGGAATACCAAGGAAAATCAGCTCTGACAATGGAAGACATTTTGTAAATGCTGCAATAAAGCAGGTGGGAGAGTTCTTGGGCATTGATATGAGAACACATTGCAGTTACGCTCCCTCATCAGCGGGGGTGGTCGAGAGATCAAATCAAACAATCAAGAACAAATTGGCAAAATGTTGCGAAGAGACGGGTCTGTCTTGGGTTAAGGCCCTACCAATTGTACTCATGTACATGAGAATGAGGAAACGAGTGAAAACAAATCTGAGCCCATTTGAAATTTTGTTCGGCAGGCCGCCATTTATGGGCATAGAAGGGGGTAAACAAAGGCTGCCATCCGCGGATGTGTGTGAGAATGACATGTTGAATTACTGCAAAGAAATGTCTTGTCTGTTATCACAAATTTCTGTGCAGGTGAAAGCTGCCCAGGGGAAAGTTGCTGAGACGTTTCTGCATAAGGTCAGACCGGGTGATTTCGTGGTGATTCGTGATCACAGAAGGAAAAGCTGGAAGGCGAAAAGGTGGCTTGGACCTTTCCAGGTGCTTCTGGTGACGTACACGGCGGTGAAGGTCGCAGAGAGGGCCACGTGGGTTCACGCGAACCATTGCAGGAAGGTGCCGCCCATTGCGGAGGCGGAGCAATCGCAGGAGGAGGGTCAGCGATCATAAACGTCAAGTCCAGTTATTGAAAAGCAAAGAAAGGTACCGTTATCTGCGCAAGAGCAAGGCCAGACAAAAGACATAACAAAGCCTGCAGCATTGAAGCAGCAGGGACAGCGGGAAATCGTGCGGACAACGGAACAGATAAGACTTTCTTGTTAGTGCTTTTAAAGATTGAACTTTCTTAACAATTTCTGGTCACACAGCAGATCAGAGTAACCGAGAACATGGAGCGGACAAGGCCGTGGCACCCATTCAGAGTGCCAGGAATGTGTGGCCTGGTTAAGACCACATGCATAATGACTGTGTTGTCAGTGACAATTTGCTTGATAATACTGCATTGTACAGCAGGTCTGAAAGTATTGCCAACAGGAAATCAGACCAACAGAACTGAGACAACAGAGCGGAACAACACCGTTCGACAACGTGCTAGGAGAGATGCATTCGAAGAGGTGGAGCCAGTGAGAGGCCTCGAGGGGGGCACGGTGACGGTTCACGAAGGATCAAATGTGAGTTTCGGGTGTAACCCCTATCAAATGAACTGTCCAGGCTGTCAGGGGCGCAGCGAAGACTACGCAGGATTTTACTTCTGCGAACACCCATGTAAGTGGGGCGACGTGAAAGCATATGCCTCCAACTACAAGTGGGGCAAAGATAAAAGGTTCCGGGTATTTGCAAAACATAGACTAAGCAACAACAGGTATGGGATGGTAGTCGAGCTAGCACAAGTAAGACTGTCAGACCAAGGCAAGTACTATTGTGGACTAGATTTAGAGGGAAAGGACTGGTATGAAGAAATTGACATTATTGTAAACGAGGCAGTTCCAACTTTAAAACCTTTCGTAGCACCTGAGGTCGAACGAGAAGCAAGAGACGAGCTGGCATGGATGGGGAACGGAGACATGACACGAGACCAGGGGAACCCTGAAGTGCAGAAAGCCATGATGAAGTGTCAAGGTAACAAAGCCTGTGCTCTGGCTATGCTGCAGAAAGACGAGTTAGAAATATCAACAAACTGCTGGCTGTGTCTGCAGATGTCACACGCTTGGAAGGCTGTCCCATTGACTATAGCAACAGCTAATGAAACAAAGTGTCTAGTTCCACAACAAATGACTGATGTGCTTTTAGCAGCGGCTGAACTGGAGAAAGGAGAGACACCGATGAAACGACCTGAGGACAATTGTGACAAGGTTCGACGATTTAACAACACTGATATAGCAATTCCACCACTAAGAGTAACACACGAGAAAGGTGATGTGTGCGTTTGTTCAGACGCGCAGAGACTTTTCACGACAGGATGGTCTGACTGCAGAGTTAAGATCAACACAAAGAGGGGAACAGTGAACAATTGCACAGCGACATTCGACGGCAAAGAAATTAGCTTCACATGTCCTTTTGGTGAGCTGCATGAGACTTCACCGGCAGCTGTGTGGGTATGTGGGGGCAGGGCGTTTCACAGAATGCCTAAACACGGATGGTCAGGGTGCTGTTATCCAGCTTTGATAAATGTGGGAACATCTGTGTATTTGCCAAACAAAACACCGAGGGCAAGGGAAAAAAGAAATGTTAAGATTTTGCCTGGGGATATGCCAAAACATTATTCGGGGTATACACCATCTGATCCATGGACCACACCTGAGGCAAATGTGGGGTGGTCCCTTTTCCTGGGAGTGGGAACAGCAGTGACGATTAACAAGGTTAATGGGTTAGCATGGACTGTACTAGCAATAGCAAATGCAACTGAAAATGCTATAAACATGATAAATGATGAAATGAGACATTTAAGAGAGGCAGTTATTCAGAATCGATTAGCTCTGGATTTAATTTCCGCGGAACGGGGCGGAGTTTGCAAGATGCTAGGTGTGTCTTGTTGTTTCAACATTCCAGATTACAGTGATAACATAACAAATGTGATCGAGCACATGAGAAAGGCGGTGCAGGAGCCTGAACCGGTGGAGGAGAACTGGCTGACCTGGATAATGAATTTTAAGGGGGGCTGGGGATTTTGGTTAGCTCAAACTGTGTTGCCAATTTTAGTCATAATAGTGCTGATTGTGCTATGTATACCATGTATTATACAATGTGTGTCTAGCTTAGTGCAGAGACTGGTTAAGGTTGGAATGTCTGTTCAATTGGTGAAAATGACAGTCTATCCGAGTGATGATGTTGATGAACAACAATATGATGACACAAGTAGCGGAAGCTACAGCGAAACGTGTTAATTGAGTAAAGAAAATGTTTTCCTTTATCACAAGATGGCGTGAAAGGACGAGGGTCGAATAGAGGGATTTTTTATTATATTTTTCCATCTGTTTGTTTTTTCTCCTATTTGTTTATTTTCTGAGAAAGATTAAGGGCTAAAGATTTAAAGAGGGTTAAAAGCAGCAGTCATCCGTGTTACGAGATGGCGTACAAAGATAGGGTATGAAACTGAGTGATTTTTATTATACTTTATATATATATTTTGTTTCCTTACTATGTTTATTTGCTTGCTAAAATATTACGGGGACTTTCCCCCACAAAAACAGCCTTATGCTTTTTCATTCTAAAATTTTTTCTTCAACAGGTACAAGGAGAGTGATTTTATGTAACGACTTGGACTTGCATTCATTATTAATATTATTATAATGTGATTAATCAGTTATCAGAGTATGATAAACAGAGAGGAGTTGTAATGGAATTTTTCCATGTATTCTTATTTCAGTTATTCCTAATGTTGGCCTCATCTGTTTCTCTCACTTGTAGTGAGAGGGGGCTGTGTGATAATTTACTGTGTTATGTTTGTCAGTGGAGGTAAGGGAAAAGCAGGTGGTCAAGGGGTCATCCTGAGTGCATTTGTATTTTATAGCCTAAAGGGTTAAAGGGGGGCATTAAGATCTCAGGGCCAGGGAGGAATGAAGAGACAAAGTATATCTCTCTCCCTGAGGGGAGGGAAGAAATAAGGCTTTGGGGTATAAGAAAGACAGGCACTGCTTTCTCCTTATCTGTCCTCACTGACTCACGAATGTGTATTGGTGACGAGGATCTCTCTTGCAAGAGAAATAAATACTTTTTAAACTATTGATTTGGACTCAGTCGCTTACTCAGTGGTGGTGTTTGTTGAATGATAAAAATAGCCACAACAGTAGAGATAGAAGACAGTGGAGCACAGTAGAGGTAGAGTAGAGTGGAGTACAGTAGAGGTAGAGTACAGTGGAGTAAAGTAGAGATAGAGTACAATGGAGCACAGTAGAGATAGACTAGAGTGGAGTACAGTAGAGGTAGAGTACAGTGGAGCACAGTAGAGGTAGAGTAGAGTGGATCACAGTAGAGATAGAGTACAGTGGAGTACAGTGGAGCACAGTAGAGGTGGATTACAGTAGAGTACAGTAGAGATAGAGTACAGTGGAGCACAGCAGAGGTAGAGTAGAGTGGAGTACAGTAGAGGTAGAGTACATTGGAGTAAAGTAGAGATATAGTACAATGGAGCACAGTAGAGATAGACTAGAGTGGAGTACAGTAGAGGTAGAGTACAGTGGAGCACAGTAGAGGTAGAGTACAGTGGAGTACAGTGGAGCACAGTACAGGTGGAGTACAGTAGAGTACAGCAGAGGTAGAGAACAGTGGAGCACAGTAGAGGTAGAGTACAGTGGAGCACAGTAGAGGTAGAGTACAGTGGAGCACAGTAGAGGTAGAGTACAGTGGAGTACAGCGGAGCACAGTAGAGGTAGTGTAGAGTGGAGTACAGTAGAGGTAGAGAACAGTAGAGTAGAGGTAGAGTACATTGGAGTAAAGTAGAGATAGAGTACAATGGAGCACAGTAGAGATAGACTAGAGTGGAGTACAGTAGAGGTAGAGTACAGTGGAGCACAGTAGAGGTAGCGCACAGTGGAGTACAGTAGAGGTAGAGTACAGTGGATTACAGTAGAGGTAGAGTACAGTGCAGTACAGTAGAGGTAGAGTACAGTGGAGCATAGTAGATGTAGAGTACAGTGGAGTACAGCGGAGCACAGTAGAGGTAGAATAGAGTGGAGTGCAGTAGAGGTAGAGTAGTGTGGAGCACAGTATAGGTAGCGCACAGTGGAGTACAGTGGAGCACAGTAGAGGTAGAGTACAGTGGAGTACAGTAGAGGTAGAGTACAGTCGAGTACAGTAGAGGTAGAGTACAGTGGAATACAGTGGAGCAAATTAGAGGTGGAGCACAGTAGAGTACAGTAGAGGTAGAGTACAGTGGAGTACAGTAGAGGTAGAGTACAGTGGAGTACAGTAGAGGTAGAGTACAGTTGAGCACAGTAGAGGTAGAGTACAGTGGAGTACAAAAGAGGCAGAGTACAGTGGAGCACAGTAGAGGTAGAGTAGAGTGGAGTACAGTGGAGCACAGTAGAGATAGAGTACAGTGGAGTAGAGTAGAGGTAGAGTACAGTGGAGCATAGTAGAGGTAGAGTACAGTGGAGCACAGCAGAGGTAGAGTACAGTGGATCACAGTAGAGATAGAGTACAGTGGAGTACAGCGGAGCACAGTAGAGGTGGAGTACAGTAGAGTACAGTAGAGATAGAGTACAGTGGAGCACAGTAGAGGTAGAGTAGAGTGGAGTACAGTAGAGGTAGAGTACAGTGGAGCACATTAGAGGTAGAGTACAGTGGAGTACTGTGGAGCACAGTAGAGGTGGAGTACAGTAGAGGTAGAGAACAGTAGAGTACAGTAGAGGTAGAGTACAGTGGAGTACAGTAGAGATAGAGTACAGTGGAGCACAGTAGAGATAGAGTAGAGTAGAGTAGAGTAGAGGTAGAGTACAGTGGAGCACAGTAGAGGTAGAGTACAGTGGAGCACAGCAGAGGTAGAGTACAGTGGATCACAGTAGAGATAGAGTACAGTGGAGTACAGTGGAGCACATTAGAGGTGGAGTACAGTAGAGTACAGTAGAGGTAGAGAACAGTAGAGTACAGTAGAGGTAGAGTACAGTGGAGTACAGTAGAGACAGAGTACAGTGGAGCACAGTAGAGGTAGAGTAGAGTGGAGCATAGTAGATGTAGAGTACAGTGGAGTACAGCGGAGCACAGTAGAGGTAGAATAGAGTGGAGTGCAGTAGAGGTAGAGTAGTGTGGAGCACAGTATAGGTAGCGCACAGTGGAGTACAGTGGAGCACAGTAGAGGTAGAGTACAGTGGAGTACAGTAGAGGTAGAGTACAGTCGAGTACAGTAGAGGTAGAGTACAGTGGAATACAGTGGAGCAAATTAGAGGTGGAGCACAGTAGAGTACAGTAGAGGTAGAGTACAGTGGAGTACAGTAGAGGTAGAGTACAGTGGAGTACAGTAGAGGTAGAGTACAGTTGAGCACAGTAGAGGTAGAGTACAGTGGAGTACAGTAGAGGCAGAGTACAGTGGAGCACAGTAGAGGTAGAGTAGAGTGGAGTACAGTGGAGCACAGTAGAGATAGAGTACAGTGGAGTAGAGTAGAGGTAGAGTACAGTGGAGCATAGTAGAGGTAGAGTACAGTGGAGCACAGCAGAGGTAGAGTACAGTGGATCACAGTAGAGATAGAGTACAGTGGAGTACAGCGGAGCACAGTAGAGGTTGAGTACAGTAGAGTACAGTAGAGATAGAGTACAGTGGAGCACAGTAGAGGTAGAGTAGAGTGGATTACAGTAGAGGTAGAGTACAGTGGAGCACATTAGAGGTAGAGTACAGTGGAGTACTGTGGAGCACAGTAGAGGTGGAGTACAGTAGAGGTAGAGAACAGTAGAGTACAGTAGAGGTAGAGTACAGTGGAGTACAGTAGAGATAGAGTACAGTGGAGCACAGTAGAGATAGAGTAGAGTGGAGTAGAGTAGAGGTAGAGTACAGTGGAGCACAGTAGAGGTAGAGTACAGTGGAGCACAGCAGAGGTAGAGTACAGTGGATCACAGTAGAGATAGAGTACAGTGGAGTACAGTGGAGCACATTAGAGGTGGAGTACAGTAGAGTACAGTAGAGGTAGAGAACAGTAGAGTACAGTAGAGGTAGAGTACAGTGGAGTACAGTAGAGACAGAGTACAGTGGAGCACAGTAGAGGTAGAGTAGAGTGGAGTACAGTAGAGGTAGAGTACAGTGGAGCACAGTAGAGGTAGCGTACAGTGGAGTACAGTAGAGGTAGAGTACAGTGGAGCAGGGTAGAGGTAGCGTACCGTGGAGTACAGTAGAGGTAGAGTACAGTGGAGTACAGAAGAGGTAGAGTACAGTGGAGCACAGTGGAGCACAGTAGAGGTAGAGTAGAGTGGAGTACAGTAGAGGTAGAGTAAAGTGGAGCACAGTAGAGTTAGAGTATAGTGGAGTACAGTAGAGGTAGAGTACAGTGGAGCACAGTAGAGGTAGAGTATAGTGGAGTACAGTGAAGCACAGTAGAGGTGGAGTACAGTAGAGTACAGTAGAGGTAGAGAACAGTAGAGTAGAGGTAGAGTACATTGGAGTAAAATAGAGATAGAGTACAATGGAGCACAGTAGAGATAGACTAGAGTGGAGTACAGTAGAGGTAGAGTACAGTGGAGCACAGTAGAGGTAGAGTACAGTAGAGTACAGTAGAGGTAGAGAACAGTGGAGCACAGTAGAGGTAGAGTACAGTGGAGCATAGTAGAGGTAGAGTACAGTGGAGTACAGTAGAGGTGGAGTAGTGTGGAGCACAGTATAGGTAGCGCACAGTGGAGTACAGTGGAGCACAGTAGAGGTAGAGTACAGTGGAGTACAGTAGAGGTAGAGTACAGTGGAGTACAGTAGAGGTAGAGTACAGTGGAATACAGTGGAGCAAATTAGAGGTGGAGCACAGTAGAGTACAGTAGAGGTAGAGTACAGTGGAGTACAGTAGAGGTAGAGTACAGTGGAGTACAGTAGAGGTAGAGTACAGTTGAGCACAGTAGAGGTAGAGTACAGTGGAGTACAGTAGAGGCAGAGTACAGTGGAGCACAGTAGAGGTAGAGTAGAGTGGAGTACAGTGGAGCACAGTAGAGGTGGAGTACAGTAGAGTACAGTAGAGGTAGAGAACAGTAGAGTACAGTAGAGGTAGAGTACAGTGGAGTACAGTAGAGATAGAGTACAGTGGAGCACAGTAGAGATAGAGTACAGTGGAGTAGATTAGAGGTAGAGTACAGTGGAGCACAGTAGAGGTAGAGTACAGTGGAGCACAGCAGAGGTAGAGTACAGTGGATCACAGTAGAGATAGAGTACAGTGGAGTACAGCGGAGCACAGTAGAGGTGGAGTACAGTAGAGTACAGTAGAGATAGAGTACAGTGGAGCACAGTAGAGGTAGAGTAGAGTGGAGTACAGTAGAGGTAGAGTACAGTGGAGCACATTAGAGGTAGAGTACAGTGGAGTACAGTGGAGTACAGTAGAGGTAGAGTACAGTAGAGTACAGAAGAGGTAGAGTACAGTGGAGCACAGTAGAGGTAGAGTAGAGGGGAGTACAGTAGAGGTAGAGTACAGTGGAGCACAGTAGAGTTAGAGTAGAGTGGAGTACAGTAGAGGTAGAGTACAGTGGAGCACAGTAGAGGTAGAGTACAGTGGAGTACAGTAGAGGTAGAGTACAGTGGAGCACAGTAGAGGTAGAGTACAGTGGAGTACAGTGAAGCACAGTAGAGGTGGAGTACAGTAGAGTACAGTAGAGGTAGAGAACAGTAGAGTAGAGGTAGAGTTCATTGGAGTAAAGTAGAGATAGAGTACAATGGAGCACAGTAGAGATAGACTAGAGTGGAGTACAGTAGAGGTAGAGTACAATGGAGCACAGTAGAGGTAGAGTACAGTGGAGTACAGTGGAGCACAGTAGAGGTGGAGTACAGTAGAGTACAGTAGAGGTAGAGAACAGTGGAGCACACTAAAGGTAGAGTACACTGGAGCACAGTAGAGGTAGAGTACAGTGGAGCACAGTAGAGGTAGAGTACAGTGGAGTACAGCAGAGCACAGTAGAGGTAGTGTAGAGTGGAGTACAGTAGAGGTAGAGTACAGTGGAGCACAGTAGAGGTAGCGCACAGTGGAGTACAGTAGAGGTAGAGTACAGTGGATTACAGTAGAGGTCGAGTACAGTGCAGTACAGTAGAGGTAGAGTACAGTGGAGCATAGTATATGCAGAGTACAGTGGAGTACAGCGGAGCACAGTAGAGGTAGAATAGAGTGGAGTAAGGTAGAGGTAGAGTAGTGTGGAGCACAGTATAGGTAGCGCACAGTGGAGTACAGTGGAGCACAGTAGAGGTAGAGTACAGTGGAGTACAGTAGAGGTAGAGTACAGTGGAGTACAGTAGAGGTAGAGTACAGTGGAATACAGTGGAGCAAATTAGAGGTGGAGCACAGTAGAGTACAGTAGAGGTAGAGAACAGTAGAGTACAGTAGAGGTAGAGTACAGTGGAGTACAGTAGAGGTAGAGTACAGTTGAGCACAGTAGAGGTAGAGTACAGTGGAGTACAGTAGAGGCAGAGTAAAGTGGAGCACAGTAGAGGTAGAGTAGAGTGGAGTACAGTGGAGCACAGTAGAGGTGGAGTACAGTAGAGGTAGAGAACAGTAGAGTACAGTAGAGGTAGAGTACAGTGGAGTACAGTAGAGATAGAGTACAGTGGAGCACAGTAGAGATAGAGTAGAGTGGAGTAGAGTAGAGGTAGAGTACAGTGGAGCACAGTAGAGGTAGAGTACAGTGGAGCACAGCAGAGGTAGAGTACAGTGGATCACAGTAGAGATAGAGTACAGTGGAGTACAGCGGAGCACAGTAGAGGTGGAGTACAGTAGAGTAGAGTAGAGATAGAGTACAGTGGAGCACAGTAGAGGTAGAGTAGAGTGGAGTACAGTAGAGGTAGAGTACAGTGGAGCACATTAGAGGTAGAGTACAGTGGAGTACAGTGGAGCACAGTAGAGGTGGAGTACAGTAGAGTACAGTAGAGGTAGAGAACAGTAGAGTACAGTAGAGGTAGAGTACAGTTGAGTAGAGTAGAGGTAGAGTACAGTGGAGCACAGTAGAGGTAGAGTACAGTGGAGCACAGCAGAGGTAGAGTACAGTGGATCACAGTAGAGATAGAGTACAGTGGAGTACAGTGGAGCACAGTAGAGGTGGAGTACAGTAGAGTACAGTAGAGATAGAGTACAGTGGAGCACAGTAGAGGTAGAGTAGAGTGGGGTACAGTAGAGGTAGAGTACAGTGGAGCACATTAGAGGTAGAGTACAGTGGAGTACAGTAGAGGTAGAGTACAGTGGAGCAGAGTAGAGGTAGAGTACAGTGGAGTACAGTGGAGCACAGTAGAGGTGGAGTACAGTAGAGTACAGTAGAGGTAGAGTACAGTAGAGTACAGTAGAGGTAGAGTACAGTGGAGCACAGTAGAGGTAGAGTACAGTGGAGTACAGTAGAGGTAGAGTACAGTGGAGTACAGTAGAGGTAGAGTACAGTGGAATACAGTGGAGCAAATTAGAGGTGGAGCACAGTAGAGTACAGTAGAGGTAGAGTACAGTGGAGTACAGTAGAGGTAGAGTACAGTGGAGTACAGTAGAGGTAGAGTACAGTTGAGCACAGTAGAGGTAGAGTACAGTGGAGTACAGTAGAGGCAGAGTACAGTGGAGCACAGTAGAGGTAGAGTAGAGTGGAGTACAGTGGAGCACAGTAGAGGTGGAGTACAGTAGAGTACAGTAGAGGTAGAGAACAGTAGAGTACAGTAGAGGTAGAGTACAGTGGAGTACAGTAGAGATAGAGTACAGTGGAGCACAGTAGAGATAGAGTACAGTGGAGTAGATTAGAGGTAGAGTACAGTGGAGCACAGTAGAGGTAGAATACAGTGGAGCACAGCAGAGGTAGAGTACAGTGGATCACAGTAGAGATAGAGTACAGTGGAGTACAGCGGAGCACAGTAGAGGTGGAGTACAGTAGAGTACAGTAGAGAGAGAGTACAGTGGAGCACAGTAGAGGTAGAGTAGAGTGGAGTACAGTAGAGGTAGAGTACAGTGGAGCACATTAGAGGTAGAGTACACTGGAGTACAGTGGAGTACAGTAGAGGTAGAGTACAGTAGAGTACAGAAGAGGTAGAGTACAGTGGAGCACAGTAGAGGTAGAGTAGAGGGGAGTACAGTAGAGGTAGAGTACAGTGGAGCACAGTAGAGTTAGAGTAGAGTGGAGTACAGTAGAGGTAGAGTACAGTGGAGCACAGTAGAGGTAGAGTACAGTGGAGTACAGTAGAGGTAGAGTACAGTGGAGCACAGTAGAGGTAGAGTACAGTGGAGTACAGTGAAGCACAGTAGAGGTGGAGTACAGTAGAGTACAGTAGAGGTAGAGAACAGTAGAGTAGAGGTAGAGTTCATTGGAGTAAAGTAGAGATAGAGTACAATGGAGCACAGTAGAGATAGACTAGAGTGGAGTACAGTAGAGGTAGAGTACAATGGAGCACAGTAGAGGTAGAGTACAGTGGAGTACAGTGGAGCACAGTAGAGGTGGAGTACAGTAGAGTACAGTAGAGGTAGAGAACAGTGGAGCACACTAAAGGTAGAGTACACTGGAGCACAGTAGAGGTAGAGTACAGTGGAGCACAGTAGAGGTAGAGTACAGTGGAGTACAGCGGAGCACAGTAGAGGTAGTGTAGAGTGGAGTACAGTAGAGGTAGAGTACAGTGGAGCACAGTAGAGGTAGCGCACAGTGGAGTACAGTAGAGGTAGAGTACAGTGGATTACAGTAGAGGTAGAGTACAGTGCAGTACAGTAGAGGTAGAGTACAGTGGAGCATAGTAGATGCAGAGTACAGTGGAGTACAGCGGAGCACAGTAGAGGTAGAATAGAGTGGAGTAAGGTAGAGGTAGAGTAGTGTGGAGCACAGTATAGGTAGCGCACAGTGGAGTACAGTGGAGCACAGTAGAGGTAGAGTACAGTGGAGTACAGTAGAGGTAGAGTACAGTGGAGTACAGTAGAGGTAGAGTACAGTGGAATACAGTGGAGCAAATTAGAGGTGGAGCATAGTAGAGTACAGTAGAGGTAGAGAACAGTAGAGTACAGTAGAGGTAGAGTACAGTGGAGTACAGTAGAGGTAGAGTACAGTTGAGCACAGTAGAGGTAGAGTACAGTGGAGTACAGTAGAGGCAGAGTAAAGTGGAGCACAGTAGAGGTAGAGTAGAGTGGAGTACAGTGGAGCACAGTAGAGGTGGAGTACAGTAGAGGTAGAGAACAGTAGAGTACAGTAGAGGTAGAGTACAGTGGAGTACAGTAGAGATAGAGTACAGTGGAGCACAGTAGAGATAGAGTAGAGTGGAGTAGAGTAGAGGTAGAGTACAGTGGAGCACAGTAGAGGTGGAGTACAGTAGAGTACAGTAGAGATAGAGTACAGTGGAGCACAGTAGAGGTAGAGTAGAGTGGAGTACAGTAGAGGTAGAGTACAGTGGAGCACATTAGAGGTAGAGTACAGTGGAGTACAGTAGAGGTAGAGTACAGTGGAGCAGAGTAGAGGTAGAGTACAGTGGAGTACAGTGGAGCACAGTAGAGGTGGAGTACAGTAGAGTACAGTAGAGGTAGAGTACAGTAGAGTACAGTAGAGGTAGAGTACAGTGGAGCACAGTAGAGGTAGAGTACAGTGGAGTACAAGATGTAGAGTACAGTGGTGCACAGTAGAGGTAGAGTACAGTGGAGTACAGTGGAGCAAAGTAGAGGTGGAGTACAGTAGAGTACAGTAGAGGTAGAGAACAGTAGAGTACAGTAGAGGTAGAGTACAGTGGAGTAGAGTAGAGGTAGAGTACAATGGAGCACAGTAGAGGTAGAGTACAGTGGAGCACAGCAGAGGTAGAGTACAGTGGATCACAGTAGAGATAGAGTACAGTGGAGTACAGCGGAGCACAGTAGAGGTGGAGTACAGTAGAGTACAGTAGAGATAGAGTACAGTGGAGCACAGTAGAGGTAGAGTAGAGTGGAGTACAGTAGAGGTAGAGTACAGTGGAGCACAGTAGAGGTAGAGTACAGTGGAGTACAGTAGAGGTAGAGTATAGTGGAGCACAGTAGAGGTAGAGTACAGTGGAGTAGAGTAGAGGTAGAGTACAGTGGAGCACAGTAGAGGTAGAGCACAGTGGAGTACAGTAGAGGTAGAGTACAGTGGAGCACAGTAGAGGTAGCGTACTTTGTAGTACAGTAGAGGTAGAGTACAGTGGAGCACAGTAGAGGTAGAGTACAGTGGAGTACAGCAGAGGTAGAGTACAGTGGAGCACAGTAGAGGTAGAGTACAGTGGAGTACAGCGGAGCACAGTAGAGGTAGAGTAGAGTGGAGTACAGTAGAGGTAGAGTACAGTGGAGCACAGTAGAGGTGGAGTACAGTAGAGTACAGTAGAGATAGAGTACAGTGGAGCACAGTAGAGGTAGAGTAGAGTGGAGTACAGTAGAGGTAGAGTTCAGTGGAGCACAGTAGAGGTAGAGTACAGTGGAGTACAGTAGAGGTAGAGTACAGTGGAGCACAGTAGAGGTAGAGTACAGTGGAGTACAGTGGAGCACAGTAGAGGTGGAGTACAGTAGAGTACAGTAGTGGTAGAGAACAGTAGAGTACAGAAGAGGTAGAGTACAGTGGAGCACAGTAGAGGTAGAGTACAGTGGAGCACAGTAGAGGTAGAGTACAGTGGAGTACAGTGGAGCACAGTAGAGGTGGAGTACAGTAGAGTACAGTAGTGGTAGAGAACAGTAGAGTACAGAAGAGGTAGAGTACAGTGGAGCACAGTAGGGGTAGAGTACAGTGGAGCACAGTAGAGGTGGAATACGGTATAGCACAGTAGAGGTAGAGTACAGTGGAGTACAGTAGAGGTAGAGTACAGTGGAGTACAGCAGAGCACAGTAGAGGTGGAGTACAGTATAGTACAGTAGAGATAGAGTACAGTGGAGCACAGTAGAGGTAGAGTAAAGTGGAGTACAGTAGAGGTAGAGTAGAGTGGAGCACAGTAGAGGGTAGAGTACAGTGGGGTACAGCGGAGCACAGTAGAGGTAGAGTAGAGTGGAGTACAGTAGAGGTAGAGTATAGTGGAGCACAGTAGAGGTAGCGTACAGTGGAGCACAGTAGAGGTAGAGTACAGTGGAGTACAGCGGAGCACAGTAGAGGTAGAGTAGAGTGGAGTACAGTAGAGGCAGAGTACAGTGGAGCACAGTAGAGGTAGCGTACAGTGGAGTACAGTGGAGCACAGTAGAGGTGGAGTACAGTAGAGTACAGTAGAGATAGAGTACAGTGGATCACAGTAGAGGAAGAGTAGAGTGGAGTAGAGTAGAGGTAGAGTACAGTGGAGCACAGTAGAGTTAGAGTACAGTGGAGTACAGTAGAGGTAGAGTACAGTGGAGCACTAGAGGTAGAGTACAGTGGAGTACAGCAGAGCACAGTAGAGGTGGAGTACAGTATAGTACAGTAGAGATAGAGTACAGTGGAGCACAGTAGAGGTAGAGTAAAGTGGAGTACAGTAGAGGTAGAGTACAGTGGAGCACAGTAGAGGGTAGAGTACAGTGGAGTACAGCGGAGCACAGTAGAGGTAGAGTAGAGTGGAGTACAGTAGAGGTAGAGTACAGTGGAGCACAGTAGAGGTAGAGTATAGTAGAGTACAGTGGAGCAGAGTAGAGGTAGAGTACAATGGAGTACAGTAGTGGTAGAGTACAGTGGAGTACAGCAGTGGTAGAAAACAGTGGAGTACAGTGGAGCACATTAGAGGTAGAGTATAGTAGAGTACAGTAGAGGTAGAGTACAGTGGAGCACAGTAGAGGTAGAGTACAGTGGAGTACAGTAGAGGTAGAGTACAGTGGAGCACAGTAGAGTTAGAGTAGAGTGGAGTACAGTAGAGGTAGAGTACAGTGGAGCACAGTAGAGGTAGCGTACAGTGGAGTACAGTAGAGGTAGAGTACAGTGGAGCACAGTAGAGGTAGCGTACCGTGGAGTACAGTAGAGGTAGAGTACAGTGGAGTACAGTAGAGGTAGAGTACAGTGGAGTACAGTGGATCACAGTAGAGGTGGAGTACAGTAGAGTACAGTAGAGGTAGAGAACAGTAGAGTACAGAAGAGGTAGAGTACAGTGGAGCACAGTAGAGGTAGAGTACAGTGGAGCACAGTAGAGGTGGAGTACGGTATAGCACAGTAGAGGTAGAGTACAGTGGAGTACAGTAGAGGTAGAGTACAGTGGAGTACAACGGAGCACAGTAGAGGTGGAGTACAGTATAGTACAGTAGAGATAGAGTACAGTGGAGCACAGTAGAGGTAGAGTAAAGTGGAGTACAGTAGATGTAGAGTACAGTGGAGCACAGTAGAGGGTAGAAAACAGTGGAGTACAGCGGAGCACAGTAGAGGTAGAGTAGAGTGGCGTACAGTAGAGGTAGAGTACAATGGAGCACAGTAGAAGTAGCGTACAGTGGAGTACAGTGGAGCAGAGTAGAGGTAGAGTACAGTGGAGTACAGCAGAGGTAGAGTACAGTGGAGTACAGCAGAGGTAGAGTACAGTGGAGTACAGTGGAGCACATTAGAGGTGGAGTACAGTAGAGTACAGTAGAGGTAGAGAACAGTAGAGTACAGTAGAGGTAGAGTACAGTAGAGTACAGTAGAGACAGAGTACAGTGGAGCACAGTAGAGGTAGAGTACAGTGGAGTACAGTAGAGGTAGAGTACAGTGGAGCACAGTAGAGGTAGCGTACAGTGGAGTACAGTAGAGGTAGAGTACAGTGGAGCACAGTAGAAGTAGAGTAGAGTGGAGTACAGTAGAGGTAGAGTACAGTGGAGCACAGTAGAGTTAGAGTAGAGTGGAGTACAGTAGAGGTAGAGTACAGTGGAGCACAGTAGAGGTAGAGTACAGTGGAGTACAGTAGAGGTAGAGTACAGTTGAGCACAGTAGAGGTAGAGTACAGTGGAGTACAGTAGAGGCAGAGTACAGTGGAGCACAGTAGAGGTAGAGTAGAGTGGAGTACAGTGGAGCACAGTAGAGGTAGCGTACAGTGGAGTACAGTAGAGGTAGAGTACAGTGGAGCACAGTAGAAGTAGAGTAGAGTGGAGTACAGTAGAGGTAGAGTACAGTGGAGCACATTAGAGTTAGAGTAGAGTGGAGTACAGTAGAGGTAGAGTACAGTGGAGCACAGTAGAGGTAGAGTACAGTGGAGTACAGTAGAGGTAGAGAACAGTAGAGTACAGTAGAGGTAGAGTACAGTGGAGTACAGTAGAGATAGAGTACAGTGGAATACAGTGGAGCAAATTAGAGGTGGAGCACAGTAGAGTACAGTAGAGGTAGAGTACAGTGGAGTACAGTAGAGGTAGAGTACAGTGGAGTACAGTAGAGGTAGAGTACAGTTGAGCACAGTAGAGGTAGAGTACAGTGGAGTACAGTAGAGGCAGAGTACAGTGGAGCACAGTAGAGGTAGAGTAGAGTGGAGTACAGTGGAGCACAGTAGAGGTGGAGTACAGTAGAGTACAGTAGAGGTAGAGAACAGTAGAGTACAGTAGAGGTAGAGTACAGTGGAGCACAGTAGAGATAGAGTACAGTGGAGTAGAGTAGAGGTAGAGTACAGTGGAGCACAGTAGAGGTAGAGTACAGTGGAGCACAGCAGAGGTAGAGTACAGTGGATCACAGTAGAGATAGAGTACAGTGGAGTACAGCGGAGCACAGTAGAGGTGGAGTACAGTAGAGTACAGTAGAGATAGAGTACAGTGGAGCACAGTAGAGGTAGAGTAGAGTGGAGTACAGTAGAGGTAGAGTACAGTGGAGCACATTAGAGGTAGAGTACAGTGGAGTACTGTGGAGCACAGTAGAGGTGGAGTACAGTAGAGTATAGTAGAGGTAGACAACAGTAGAGTACAGTAGAGGTAGAGTACAGTGGAGTAGAGTAGAGGTAGAGTACAGTAGAGGTAGAGTACAGTGGAGTAGAGTAGAGGTAGAGTACAGTGGAGCACAGTAGAGGTAGAGTACAGTGGAGCACAGCAGAGGTAGAGTACAGTGGATCACAGTAGAGATAGAGTACAGTGGAGCACAGTAGAGGTGGAGTACAGTAGAGTACAGTAGAGATAGAGTACAGTGGAGCACAGTAGAGGTAGAGTAGAGTGGAGTACAGTAGAGGTAGAGTACAGTGGAGTAAAGTAGAGATAGAGTACAATGGAGCACAGTAGAGATAGACTAGAGTGGAGTACAGTAGAGGTAGAGTACAGTGGATTACAGTAGAGGTAGAGTAGAGTGGATCACAGTAGAGATAGAGTACAGTGGAGTACAGTGGAGCACAGTAGAGGTGGATTACAGTAGAGTACAGTAGAGATAGAGTACAGTGGAGCACAGCAGAGGTAGAGTAGAGTGGAGTACAGTAGAGGTAGAGTACATTGGAGTAAAGTAGAGATAGAGTACAATGGAGCACAGTAGAGATAGACAAGAGTGGAGTACAGTAGAGGTAGAGTACAGTGGAGCACAGTAGAGGTAGAGTACAGTGGAGTAGAGTGGAGCACAGTAGAGGTGGAGTACAGTAGAGTACAGCAGAGGTAGAGAACAGTGGAGCACAGTAGATTTAGAGTACAGTGGAGCACAGTAGAGGTAGAGTACAGTGGAGCACAGTAGAGGTAGAGTACAGTGGAGTACAGCGGAGCACAGTAGAGGTAGTGTAGAGTGGAGTACAGTAGAGGTAGAGAACAGTAGAGTAGAGGTAGAGTACATTGGAGTAAAGTAGAGATAGAGTACAATGGAGCACAGTAGAGATAGACTAGAGTGGAGTACAGTAGAGGTAGAGTACAGTGGAGCACAGTAGAGGTAGCGCACAGTGGAGTACAGTAGAGGTAGAGTACAGTGGATTACAGAAGTGGTAGAGTACAGTGCAGTACAGTAGAGGTAGAGTACAGTGGAGCATAGTAGATGTAGAGTACAGTGGAGTACAGCGGAGCACAGTAGAGGTAGAATAGAGTGGAGTGCAGTAGAGGTAGAGTAGTGTGGAGCACAGTATAGGTAGCGCACAGTGGAGTACAATGGAGCACAGTAGAGGTAGAGTACAGTGGAGTACAGTAGAGGTAGAGTACAGTGGAGTACAGTAGAGGTAGAGTACAGTTGAGCACAGTAGAGGTAGAGTACAGTGGAGTACAGTAGAGGCAGAGTACAGTGGAGCACAGTAGAGGTAGAGTAGAGTGGAGTACAGTGGAGCACAGTAGAGGTGGAGTACAGTAGAGTACAGTAGAGGTAGAGAACAGTAGAGTACAGTAGAGGTAGAGTACAGTGGAGCACAGTAGAGATAGAGTACAGTGGAGTAGAGTAGAGGTAGAGTACAGTGGAGCACAGTAGAGGTAGAGTACAGTGGAGCACAGCAGAGGTAGAGTACAGTGGATCACAGTAGAGATAGAGTACAGTGGAGTACAGCGGAGCACAGTAGAGGTGGAGTACAGTAGAGTACAGTAGAGATAGAGTACAGTGGAGCACAGTAGAGGTAGAGTAGAGTGGAGTACAGTAGAGGTAGAGTACAGTGGAGCACATTAGAGGTAGAGTAGAGTGGAGTACAGTGGAGCACAGTAGATGTGGAGTACAGTAGAGTACAGTAGAGGTAGAGAACAGTAGAGTACAGTAGAGGTAGAGTACAGTGGAGTACAGTAGAGATAGAGTACAGTGGAGCACAGTAGAGATAGAGTACAGTGGAGTAGATTAGACGTAGAGTACAGTGGAGCACAATAGAGGTAGAGTAGAGTGGAGTACAGTAGAGGTAGAGTACAGTGGAAGACAGTAGAGGTAGAGTACAGTGGAGTACAGTAGAGGTAGAGTACAGTGGAGCACAGTAGAGTTAGAGTACAGTGGAGTACAGTGAAGCAGAGAAGAGGTGGAGTACAGTAGAGTACAGTAGAGATAGAGTACAGTGGAGCACAGTAGAGGTAGAGTACAGTGGAGCACAGCAGAGGTAGAGTACAGTGGATCACAGTAGAGATAGAGTACAGTGGAATACAGCGGAGCACAGTAGAGGTGGAGTACAGTAGAGTACAGTAGAGATAGAGTACAGTGGAGCACAGTAGAGGTAGAGTAGAGTGGAGTACAGTAGAGGTAGAGTACAGTGAAGCACATTAGAGGTAGAGTACAGTGGAGTACAGTAGAGGTAGAGTACAGTGGAGCACAGTAGAGGTAGAGTACAGTGGAGTACAGTGGAGCACAGTAGAGGTGGAGTACAGTAGAGTACAGTAGAGGTAGAGTACAGTAGAGTACAGTAGAGGTAGAGTACAGTGGATTACAGTAGAGGTAGAGTACAGTGCAGTACAGTAGAGGTAGAGTACAGTGGAGCATAGTAGATGTAGAGTACAGTGGAGTACAGCGGAGCACAGTAGAGGTAGAATAGAGTGGAGTGCAGTAGAGGTAGAGTAGTGTGGAGCACAGTATAGGTAGCGCACAGTGGAGTACATTGGAGCACAGTAGAGGTAGAGTACAGTGGAGTACAGTAGAGGTAGAGTACAGTGGAATACAGTGGAGCAAATTAGAGGTGGAGCACAGTAGAGTACAGTAGAGGTAGAGTACAGTGGAGTACAGTAGAGGTAGAGTTCAGTGGAGTACAGTAGAGGTAGAGTACAGTTGAGCACAGTAGAGGTAGAGTACAGTGGAGTACAGTAGAGGCAGAGTACAGTGGAGCACAGTAGAGGTAGAGTAGAGTGGAGTACAGTGGAGCACAGTAGAGGTGGAGTAGAGTAGAGTACAGTAGAGGTAGAGAACAGTAGAGTACAGTAGAGGTAGAGTACAGTGGAGCACAGTAGAGATAGAGTACAGTGGAGTACAGTGGAGTACAGTAGAGGTAGAGTACAGTAGAGTACAGAAGAGGTAGAGTACAGTGGAGCACAGTAGAGGTAGAGTAGAGGGGAGTACAGTAGAGGTAGAGTACAGTGGAGCACAGTAGAGTTAGAGTAGAGTGGAGTACAGTAGAGGTAGAGTACAGTGGAGCACAGTAGAGGTAGAGTACAGTGGAGTACAGTAGAGGTAGAGTACAGTGGTGCACAGTAGAGGTAGAGTACAGTGGAGTACAGTGAAGCACAGTAGAGGTGGAGTACAGTAGAGTACAGTAGAGGTAGAGAACAGTAGAGTAGAGGTAGAGTTCATTGGAGTAAAGTAGAGATAGAGTACAATGGAGCACAGTAGAGATAGACTAGAGTGGAGTACAGTAGAGGTAGAGTACAATGGAGCACAGTAGAGGTAGAGTACAGTGGAGTACAGTGGAGCACAGTAGAGGTGGAGTACAGTAGAGTACAGTAGAGGTAGAGAACAGTGGAGCACACTAAAGGTAGAGTACACTGGAGCACAGTAGAGGTAGAGTACAGTGGAGCACAGTAGAGGTAGAGTACAGTGGAGTACAGCGGAGCACAGTAGAGGTAGTGTAGAGTGGAGTACAGTAGAGGTAGAGTACAGTGGAGCACAGTAGAGGTAGCGCACAGTGGAGTACAGTAGAGGTAGAGTACAGTGGATTACAGTAGAGGTCGAGTACAGTGCAGTACAGTAGAGGTAGAGTACAGTGGAGCATAGTATATGCAGAGTACAGTGGAGTACAGCGGAGCACAGTAGAGGTAGAATAGAGTGGAGTAAGGTAGAGGTAGAGTAGTGTGGAGCACAGTATAGGTAGCGCACAGTGGAGTACAGTGGAGCACAGTAGAGGTAGAGTACAGTGGAGTACAGTAGAGGTAGAGTACAGTGGAGTAGAGTAGAGGTAGAGTACAGTGGAATACAGTGGAGCAAATTAGAGGTGGAGCACAGTAGAGTACAGTAGAGGTAGAGAACAGTAGAGTACAGTAGAGGTAGAGTACAGTGGAGTACAGTAGAGGTAGAGTACAGTTGAGCACAGTAGAGGTAGAGTACAGTGGAGTACAGTAGAGGCAGAGTAAAGTGGAGCACAGTAGAGGTAGAGTAGAGTGGAGTACAGTGGAGCACAGTAGAGGTGGAGTACAGTAGAGGTAGAGAACAGTAGAGTACAGTAGAGGTAGAGTACAGTGGAGTACAGTAGAGATAGAGTACAGTGGAGCACAGTAGAGATAGAGTAGAGTGGAGTAGAGTAGAGGTAGAGTACAGTGGAGCACAGTAGAGGTAGAGTACAGTGGAGCACAGCAGAGGTAGAGTACAGTGGATCACAGTAGAGATAGAGTACAGTGGAGTACAGCGGAGCACAGTAGAGGTGGAGTACAGTAGAGTAGAGTAGAGATAGAGTACAGTGGAGCACAGTAGAGGTAGAGTAGAGTGGAGAACAGTAGAGGTAGAGTACAGTGGAGCACATTAGAGGTAGAGTACAGTGGAGTACAGTGGAGCACAGTAGAGGTGGAGTACAGTAGAGTACAGTAGAGGTAGAGAACAGTAGAGTACAGTAGAGGTAGAGTACAGTTAAATAGAGTAGAGGTAGAGTACAGTGGAGCACAGTAGAGGTAGAGTACAGTGGAGCACAGCAGAGGTAGAGTACAGTGGATCACAGTAGAGATAGAGTACAGTGGAGTACAGTGGAGCACAGTAGAGGTGGAGTACAGTAGAGTACAGTAGAGATAGAGTACAGTGGAGCACAGTAGAGGTAGAGTAGAGTGGAGTACAGTAGAGGTAGAGTACAGTGGAGCACATTAGAGGTAGAGTACAGTGGAGTACAGTAGAGGTAGAGTACAGTGGAGCAGAGTAGAGGTAGAGTACAGTGGAGTACAGTGGAGCACAGTAGAGGTGGAGTACAGTAGAGTACAGTAGAGGTAGAGTACAGTAGAGTACAGTAGAGGTAGAGTACAGTGGAGCACAGTAGAGGTAGAGTACAGTGGAGTACAGTAGAGGTAGAGTACAGTGGAGTACAGTAGAGGTAGAGTACAGTGGAATACAGTGGAGCAAATTAGAGGTGGAGCACAGTAGAGTACAGTAGAGGTAGAGTACAGTGGAGTACAGTAGAGGTAGAGTACAGTGGAGTACAGTAGAGGTAGAGTACAGTTGAGCACAGTAGAGGTAGAGTACAGTGGAGTACAGTAGAGGCAGAGTACAGTGGAGCACAGTAGAGGTAGAGTAGAGTGAAGTACAGTGGAGCACAGTAGAGGTGGAGTACAGTAGAGTACAGTAGAGGTAGAGAACAGTAGAGTACAGTAGAGGTAGAGTACAGTGGAGTACAGTAGAGATAGAGTACAGTGGAGCACAGTAGAGATAGAGTACAGTGGAGTAGATTAGAGGTAGAGTACAGTGGAGCACAGTAGAGGTAGAGTACAGTGGAGCACAGCAGAGGTAGAGTACAGTGGATCACAGTAGAGATAGAGTACAGTGGAGTACAGCGGAGCACAGTAGAGGTGGAGTACAGTAGAGTACAGTAGAGAGAGAGTACAGTGGAGCACAGTAGAGGTAGAGTAGAGTGGAGTACAGTAGAGGTAGAGTACAGTGGAGCACATTAGAGGTAGAGTACACTGGAGTACAGTGGAGTACAGTAGAGGTAGAGTACAGTAGAGTACAGAAGAGGTAGAGTACAGTGGAGCACAGTAGAGGTAGAGTAGAGGGGAGTACAGTAGAGGTAGAGTACAGTGGAGCACAGTAGAGTTAGAGTAGAGTGGAGTACAGTAGAGGTAGAGTACAGTGGAGCACAGTAGAGGTAGAGTACAGTGGAGTACAGTAGAGGTAGAGTACAGTGGAGCACAGTAGAGGTAGAGTACAGTGGAGTACAGTGAAGCACAGTAGAGGTGGAGTACAGTAGAGTACAGTAGAGGTAGAGAACAGTAGAGTAGAGGTAGAGTTCATTGGAGTAAAGTAGAGATAGAGTACAATGGAGCACAGTAGAGATAGACTAGAGTGGAGTACAGTAGAGGTAGAGTACAATGGAGCACAGTAGAGGTAGAGTACAGTGGAGTACAGTGGAGCACAGTAGAGGTGGAGTACAGTAGAGTACAGTAGAGGTAGAGAACAGTGGAGCACACTAAAGGTAGAGTACACTGGAGCACAGTAGAGGTAGAGTACAGTGGAGCACAGTAGAGGTAGAGTACAGTGGAGTACAGCGGAGCACAGTAGAGGTAGTGTAGAGTGGAGTACAGTAGAGGTAGAGTACAGTGGAGCACAGTAGAGGTAGCGCACAGTGGAGTACAGTAGAGGTAGAGTACAGTGGATTACAGTAGAGGTAGAGTACAGTGCAGTACAGTAGAGGTAGAGTACAGTGGAGCATAGTAGATGCAGAGTACAGTGGAGTACAGCGGAGCACAGTAGAGGTAGAATAGAGTGGAGTAAGGTAGAGGTAGAGTAGTGTGGAGCACAGTATAGGTAGCGCACAGTGGAGTACAGTGGAGCACAGTAGAGGTAGAGTACAGTGGAGTACAGTAGAGGTAGAGTACAGTGGAGTACAGTAGAGGTAGAGTACAGTGGAATACAGTGGAGCAAATTAGAGGTGGAGCACAGTAGAGTACAGTAGAGGTAGAGAACAGTAGAGTACAGTAGAGGTAGAGTACAGTGGAGTACAGTAGAGGTAGAGTACAGTTGAGCACAGTAGAGGTAGAGTACAGTGGAGTACAGTAGAGGCAGAGTAAAGTGGAGCACAGTAGAGGTAGAGTAGAGTGGAGTACAGTGGAGCACAGTAGAGGTGGAGTACAGTAGAGGTAGAGAACAGTAGAGTACAGTAGAGGTAGAGTACAGTGGAGTACAGTAGAGATAGAGTACAGTGGAGCACAGTAGAGATAGAGTAGAGTGGAGTAGAGTAGAGGTAGAGTACAGTGGAGCACAGTAGAGGTAGAGTACAGTGGAGCACAGCAAAGGTAGAGTACAGTGGAGTACAGCGGAGCACAGTAGAGGTGGAGTACAGTAGAGTAGAGTAGAGATAGAGTACAGTGGAGCACAGTAGAGGTAGAGTAGAGTGGAGTACAGTAGACGTAGAGTACAGTGGAGCACATTAGAGGTAGAGTACAGTGGAGTACAGTGGAGCACAGTAGAGGTGGAGTACAGTAGAGTACAGTAGAGGTAGAGAACAGTAGAGTACAGTAGAGTAGAGTACAGTTGAGTAGAGTAGAGGTAGAGTACAGTGGAGCACAGTAGAGGTAGAGTACAGTGGAGCACAGCAGAGGTAGAGTACAGTGGATCACAGTAGAGATAGAGTACAGTGGAGTACAGTGGAGCACAGTAGAGGTGGAGTACAGTAGAGTACAGTAGAGATAGAGTACAGTGGAGCACAGTAGAGGTAGAGTAGAGTGGAGTACAGTAGAGGTAGAGTACAGTGGAGCACATTAGAGGTAGAGTACAGTGGAGTACAGTAGAGGTAGAGTACAGTGGAGCAGAGTAGAGGTAGAGTACAGTGGAGTACAGTGGAGCACAGTAGAGGTGGAGTACAGTAGAGTACAGTAGAGGTAGAGTACAGTAGAGTACAGTAGAGGTAGAGTACAGTGGAGCACAGTAGAGGTAGAGTACAGTGGAGTACAAGATGTAGAGTACAGTGGTGCACAGTAGAGGTAGAGTACAGTGGAGTACAGTGGAGCAAAGTAGAGGTGGAGTACAGTAGAGTACAGTAGAGGTAGAGAACAGTAGAGTACAGTAGAGGTAGAGTACAGTGGAGTAGAGTAGAGGTAGAGTACAATGGAGCACAGTAGAGGTAGAGTACAGTGGAGCACAGCAGAGGTAGAGTACAGTGGATCACAGTAGAGATAGAGTACAGTGGAGTACAGCGGAGCACAGTAGAGGTGGAGTACAGTAGAGTACAGTAGAGATAGAGTACAGTGGAGCACAGTAGAGGTAGAGTAGAGTGGAGTACAGTAGAGGTAGAGTACAGTGGAGCACAGTAGAGGTAGAGTACAGTGGAGTACAGTAGAGGTAGAGTATAGTGGAGCACAGTAGAGGTAGAGTACAGTGGAGTAGAGTAGAGGTAGAGTACAGTGGAGCACAGTAGAGGTAGAGCACAGTGGAGTACAGTAGAGGTAGAGTACAGTGGAGCACAGTAGAGGTAGCGTACTTTGTAGTACAGTAGAGGTAGAGTACAGTGGAGCACAGTAGAGGTAGAGTACAGTGGAGTACAGCAGAGGTAGAGTACAGTGGAGCACAGTAGAGGTAGAGTACAGTGGAGTACAGCGGAGCACAGTAGAGGTAGAGTAGAGTGGAGTACAGTAGAGGTAGAGTACAGTGGAGCACAGTAGAGGTGGAGTACAGTAGAGTACAGTAGAGATAGAGTACAGTGGAGCACAGTAGAGGTAGAGTAGAGTGGAGTACAGTAGAGGTAGAGTTCAGTGGAGCACAGTAGAGGTAGAGTACAGTGGAGTACAGTAGAGGTAGAGTACAGTGGAGCACAGTAGAGGTAGAGTACAGTGGAGTACAGTGGAGCACAGTAGAGGTGGAGTACAGTAGAGTACAGTAGTGGTAGAGAACAGTAGAGTACAGAAGAGGTAGAGTACAGTGGAGCACAGTAGAGGTAGAGTACAGTGGAGCACAGTAGAGGTAGAGTACAGTGGAGTACAGTGGAGCACAGTAGAGGTGGAGTACAGTAGAGTACAGTAGTGGTAGAGAACAGTAGAGTACAGAAGAGGTAGAGTACAGTGGAGCACAGTAGAGGTAGAGTACAGTGGAGCACAGTAGAGGTGGAATACGGTATAGCACAGTAGAGGTAGAGTACAGTGGAGTACAGTAGAGGTAGAGTAAAGTGGAGTACAGTAGAGGTAGAGTAGAGTGGAGCACAGTAGAGGGTAGAGTACAGTGGGGTACAGCGGAGCACAGTAGAGGTAGAGTAGAGTGGAGTACAGTAGAGGTAGAGTATAGTGGAGCACAGTAGAGGTAGCGTACAGTGGAGCACAGTAGAGGTAGAGTACAGTGGAGTACAGCGGAGCACAGTAGAGGTAGAGTAGAGTGGAGTACAGTAGAGGCAGAGTACAGTGGAGCACAGTAGAGGTAGCGTACAGTGGAGTACAGTGGAGCACAGTAGAGGTGGAGTACAGTAGAGTACAGTAGAGATAGAGTACAGTGGATCACAGTAGAGGAAGAGTAGAGTGGAGTAGAGTAGAGGTAGAGTACAGTGGAGCACAGTAGAGTTAGAGTACAGTGGAGTACAGTAGAGGTAGAGTACAGTGGAGCACTAGAGGTAGAGTACAGTGGAGTACAGCAGAGCACAGTAGAGGTGGAGTACAGTATAGTACAGTAGAGATAGAGTACAGTGGAGCACAGTAGAGGTAGAGTAAAGTGGAGTACAGTAGAGGTAGAGTACAGTGGAGCACAGTAGAGGGTAGAGTACAGTGGAGTACAGCGGAGCACAGTAGAGGTAGAGTAGAGTGGAGTACAGTAGAGGTAGAGTACAGTGGAGCACAGTAGAGGTAGAGTATAGTAGAGTACAGTGGAGCAGAGTAGAGGTAGAGTACAATGGAGTACAGTAGTGGTAGAGTACAGTGGAGTACAGCAGTGGTAGAAAACAGTGGAGTACAGTGGAGCACATTAGAGGTAGAGTATAGTAGAGTACAGTAGAGGTAGAGTACAGTGGAGCACAGTAGAGGTAGAGTACAGTGGAGTACAGTAGAGGTAGAGTACAGTGGAGCACAGTAGAGTTAGAGTAGAGTGGAGTACAGTAGAGGTAGAGTACAGTGGAGCACAGTAGAGGTAGCGTACAGTGGAGTACAGTAGAGGTAGAGTACAGTGGAGCACAGTAGAGGTAGCGTACCGTGGAGTACAGTAGAGGTAGAGTACAGTGGAGTACAGTAGAGGTAGAGTACAGTGGAGTACAGTGGATCACAGTAGAGGTGGAGTACAGTAGAGTACAGTAGAGGTAGAGAACAGTAGAGTACAGAAGAGGTAGAGTACAGTGGAGCACAGTAGAGGTAGAGTACAGTGGAGCACAGTAGAGGTGGAGTACGGTATAGCACAGTAGAGGTAGAGTACAGTGGAGTACAGTAGAGGTAGAGTACAGTGGAGTACAACGGAGCACAGTAGAGGTGGAGTACAGTATAGTACAGTAGAGATAGATTACAGTGGAGCACAGTAGAGGTAGAGTAAAGTGGAGTACAGTAGAGGTAGAGTACAGTGGAGCACAGTAGAGGGTAGAAAACAGTGGAGTACAGCGGAGCACAGTAGAGGTAGAGTAGAGTGGCGTACAGTAGAGGTAGAGTACAATGGAGCACAGTAGAAGTAGCGTACAGTGGAGTACAGTGGAGCAGAGTAGAGGTAGAGTACAGTGGAGTACAGCAGAGGTAGAGTACAGTGGAGTACAGCAGAGGTAGAGTACAGTGGAGTACAGTGGAGCACATTAGAGGTGGAGTACAGTAGAGTACAGTAGAGGTAGAGAACAGTAGAGTACAGTAGAGGTAGAGTACAGTAGAGTACAGTAGAGACAGAGTACAGTGGAGCACAGTAGAGGTAGAGTACAGTGGAGTACAGTAGAGGTAGAGTACAGTGGAGCACAGTAGAGGTAGCGTACAGTGGAGTACAGTAGAGGTAGAGTACAGTGGAGCACAGTAGAAGTAGAGTAGAGTGGAGTACAGTAGAGGTACAGTACAGTGGAGCACAGTAGAGTTAGAGTAGAGTGGAGTACAGTAGAGGTAGAGTACAGTGGAGCACAGTAGAGGTAGAGTACAGTGGAGTACAGTAGAGGTAGAGTACAGTTGAGCACAGTAGAGGTAGAGTACAGTGGAGTACAGTAGAGGCAGAGTACAGTGGAGCACAGTAGAGGTAGAGTAGAGTGGAGTACAGTGGAGCACAGTAGATGTGGAGTACAGTAGAGTACAGTAGAGGTAGAGAACAGTAGAGTACAGTAGAGGTAGAGTACAGTGGAGTACAGTAGAGATAGAGTACAGTGGAATACAGTGGAGCAAATTAGAGGTGGAGCACAGTAGAGTACAGTAGAGGTAGAGTACAGTGGAGTACAGTAGAGGTAGAGTACAGTGGAGTACAGTAGAGGTAGAGTACAGTTGAGCACAGTAGAGGTAGAGTACAGTGGAGTACAGTAGAGGCAGAGTACAGTGGAGCACAGTAGAGGTAGAGTAGAGTGGAGTACAGTGGAGCACAGTAGAGGTGGAGTACAGTAGAGTACAGTAGAGGTAGAGAACAGTAGAGTACAGTAGAGGTAGAGTACAGTGGAGCACAGTAGAGATAGAGTACAGTGGAGTAGAGTAGAGGTAGAGTACAGTGGAGCACAGTAGAGGTAGAGTACAGTGGAGCACAGCAGAGGTAGAGTACAGTGGATCACAGTAGAGATAGAGTACAGTGGAGTACAGCGGAGCACAGTAGAGGTGGAGTACAGTAGAGTACAGTAGAGATAGAGTACAGTGGAGCACAGTAGAGGTAGAGTAGAGTGGAGTACAGTAGAGGTAGAGTACAGTGGAGCACATTAGAGGTAGAGTACAGTGGAGTACTGTGGAGCACAGTAGAGGTGGAGTACAGTAGAGTATAGTAGAGGTAGACAACAGTAGAGTACAGTAGAGGTAGAGTACAGTGGAGTAGAGTAGAGGTAGAGTACAGTAGAGGTAGAGTACAGTGGAGTAGAGTAGAGGTAGAGTACAGTGGAGCACAGTAGAGGTAGAGTACAGTGGAGTACAGTGGAGCACAGTAGAGGTGGAGTACAGTAGAGTACAGTAGAGGTAGAGTACAGTAGAGTACAGTAGAGGTAGAGTACAGTGGATTACAGTAGAGGTAGAGTACAGTGCAGTACAGTAGAGGTAGAGTACAGTGGAGCATAGTAGATGTAGAGTACAGTGGAGTACAGCGGAGCACAGTAGAGGTAGAATAGAGTGGAGTGCAGTAGAGGTAGAGTAGTGTGGAGCACAGTATAGGTAGCGCACAGTGGAGTACATTGGAGCACAGTAGAGGTAGAGTACAGTGGAGTACAGTAGAGGTAGAGTACAGTGGAATACAGTGGAGCAAATTAGAGGTGGAGCACAGTAGAGTACAGTAGAGGTAGAGTACAGTGGAGTACAGTAGAGGTAGAGTACAGTGGAGTACAGTAGAGGTAGAGTACAGTTGAGCACAGTAGAGGTAGAGTACAGTGGAGTACAGTAGAGGCAGAGTACAGTGGAGCACAGTAGAGGTAGAGTAGAGTGGAGTACAGTGGAGCACAGTAGAGGTGGAGTAGAGTAGAGTACAGTAGAGGTAGAGAACAGTAGAGTACAGTAGAGGTAGAGTACAGTGGAGCACAGTAGAGGTAGCGCACAGTGGAGTACAGTAGAGGTAGAGTACAGTGGATTACAGTAGAGGTAGAGTACAGTGCAGTACAGTAGAGGTAGAGTACAGTGGAGCATAGTAGATGTAGAGTACAGTGGAGTACAGCGGAGCACAGTAGAGTTAGAATAGAGTGGAGTGCAGTAGAGGTAGAGTAGTGTGGAGCACAGTATAGGTAGCGAACAGTGGAGTACAGTGGAGCACAGTAGAGGTAGAGTACAGTGGAGTACAGTAGAGGTAGAGTACAGTCGAGTACAGTAGAGGTAGAGTACAGTGGAATACAGTGGAGCAAATTAGAGGTGGAGCACAGTAGAGTACAGTAGAGGTAGAGTACAGTGGAGTACAGTAGAGGTAGAGTACAGTGGAGTACAGTAGAGGTAGAGTACAGTTGAGCACAGTAGAGGTAGAGTACAGTGGAGTACAGTAGAGGCAGAGTACAGTGGAGCACAGTAGAGGTAGAGTAGAGTGGAGTACAGTGGAGCACAGTAGAGATAGAGTACAGTGGAGTAGAGTAGAGGTAGAGTACAGTGGAGTACAGTAGAGGTAGAGTACAGTGGAGCACTAGAGGTAGAGTACAGTGGAGTACAGCAGAGCACAGTAGAGGTGGAGTACAGTATAGTACAGTAGAGATAGAGTACAGTGGAGCACAGTAGAGGTAGAGTAAAGTGGAGTACAGTAGAGGTAGAGTACAGTGGAGCACAGTAGAGGGTAGAGTACAGTGGAGTACAGCGGAGCACAGTAGAGGTAGAGTAGAGTGGAGTACAGTAGAGGTAGAGTACAGTGGAGCACAGTAGAGGTAGAGTATAGTAGAGTACAGTGGAGCAGAGTAGAGGTAGAGTACAATGGAGTACAGTAGTGGTAGAGTACAGTGGAGTACAGCAGTGGTAGAAAACAGTGGAGTACAGTGGAGCACATTAGAGGTAGAGTATAGTAGAGTACAGTAGAGGTAGAGTACAGTGGAGCACAGTAGAGGTAGAGTACAGTGGAGTACAGTAGAGGTAGAGTACAGTGGAGCACAGTAGAGTTAGAGTAGAGTGGAGTACAGTAGAGGTAGAGTACAGTGGAGCACAGTAGAGGTAGCGTACAGTGGAGTACAGTAGAGGTAGAGTACAGTGGAGCACAGTAGAGGTAGCGTACCGTGGAGTACAGTAGAGGTAGAGTACAGTGGAGTACAGTAGAGGTAGAGTACAGTGGAGTACAGTGGATCACAGTAGAGGTGGAGTACAGTAGAGTACAGTAGAGGTAGAGAACAGTAGAGTACAGAAGAGGTAGAGTACAGTGGAGCACAGTAGAGGTAGAGTACAGTGGAGCACAGTAGAGGTGGAGTACGGTATAGCACAGTAGAGGTAGAGTACAGTGGAGTACAGTAGAGGTAGAGTACAGTGGAGTACAACGGAGCACAGTAGAGGTGGAGTACAGTATAGTACAGTAGAGATAGAGTACAGTGGAGCACAGTAGAGGTAGAGTAAAGTGGAGTACAGTAGAGGTAGAGTACAGTGGAGCACAGTAGAGGGTAGAAAACAGTGGAGTACAGCGGAGCACAGTAGAGGTAGAGTAGAGTGGCGTACAGTAGAGGTAGAGTACAATGGAGCACAGTAGAAGTAGCGTACAGTGGAGTACAGTGGAGCAGAGTAGAGGTAGAGTACAGTGGAGTACAGCAGAGGTAGAGTACAGTGGAGTACAGCAGAGGTAGAGTACAGTGGAGTACAGTGGAGCACATTAGAGGTGGAGTACAGTAGAGTACAGTAGAGGTAGAGAACAGTAGAGTACAGTAGAGGTAGAGTACAGTAGAGTACAGTAGAGACAGAGTACAGTGGAGCACAGTAGAGGTAGAGTACAGTGGAGTACAGTAGAGGTAGAGTACAGTGGAGCACAGTAGAGGTAGCGTACAGTGGAGTACAGTAGAGGTAGAGTACAGTGGAGCACAGTAGAAGTAGAGTAGAGTGGAGTACAGTAGAGGTAGAGTACAGTGGAGCACAGTAGAGTTAGAGTAGAGTGGAGTACAGTAGAGGTAGAGTACAGTGGAGCACAGTAGAGGTAGAGTACAGTGGAGTACAGTAGAGGTAGAGTACAGTTGAGCACAGTAGAGGTAGAGTACAGTGGAGTACAGTAGAGGCAGAGTACAGTGGAG
Source organism: Tiaroga cobitis (assembly GCA_030578255.1). NCBI lineage: Eukaryota > Metazoa > Chordata > Actinopteri > Cypriniformes > Leuciscidae > Tiaroga > Tiaroga cobitis. The sequence continues at coordinate 36,839,353 of CM060604.1, forward strand.
CACAGTAGAGGTAGAGTAGAGTGGAGTACAGTGGAGCACAGTAGATGTGGAGTACAGTAGAGTACAGTAGAGGTAGAGAACAGTAGAGTACAGTAGAGGTAGAGTACAGTGGAGTACAGTAGAGATAGAGTACAGTGGAATACAGTGGAGCAAATTAGAGGTGGAGCACAGTAGAGTACAGTAGAGGTAGAGTACAGTGGAGTACAGTAGAGGTAGAGTACAGTGGAGTACAGTAGAGGTAGAGTACAGTTGAGCACAGTAGAGGTAGAGTACAGTGGAGTACAGTAGAGGCAGAGTACAGTGGAGCACAGTAGAGGTAGAGTAGAGTGGAGTACAGTGGAGCACAGTAGAGGTGGAGTACAGTAGAGTACAGTAGAGGTAGAGAACAGTAGAGTACAGTAGAGGTAGAGTACAGTGGAGCACAGTAGAGATAGAGTACAGTGGAGTAGAGTAGAGGTAGAGTACAGTGGAGCACAGTAGAGGTAGAGTACAGTGGAGCACAGCAGAGGTAGAGTACAGTGGATCACAGTAGAGATAGAGTACAGTGGAGTACAGCGGAGCACAGTAGAGGTGGAGTACAGTAGAGTACAGTAGAGATAGAGTACAGTGGAGCACAGTAGAGGTAGAGTAGAGTGGAGTACAGTAGAGGTAGAGTACAGTGGAGCACATTAGAGGTAGAGTACAGTGGAGTACTGTGGAGCACAGTAGAGGTGGAGTACAGTAGAGTATAGTAGAGGTAGACAACAGTAGAGTACAGTAGAGGTAGAGTACAGTGGAGTAGAGTAGAGGTAGAGTACAGTAGAGGTAGAGTACAGTGGAGTAGAGTAGAGGTAGAGTACAGTGGAGCACAGTAGAGGTAGAGTACAGTGGAGCACAGCAGAGGTAGAGTACAGTGGATCACAGTAGAGATAGAGTACAGTGGAGCACAGTAGAGGTGGAGTACAGTAGAGTACAGTAGAGATAGAGTACAGTGGAGCACAGTAGAGGTAGAGTAGAGTGGAGTACAGTAGAGGTAGAGTACAGTGGAGTAAAGTAGAGATAGAGTACAATGGAGCACAGTAGAGATAGACTAGAGTGGAGTACAGTAGAGGTAGAGTACAGTGGAGCACAGTAGAGGTAGAGTAGAGTGGATCACAGTAGAGATAGAGTACAGTGGAGTACAGTGGAGCACAGTAGAGGTGGATTACAGTAGAGTACAGTAGAGATAGAGTACAGTGGAGCACAGCAGAGGTAGAGTAGAGTGGAGTACAGTAGAGGTAGAGTACATTGGAGTAAAGTAGAGATAGAGTACAATGGAGCACAGTAGAGATAGACAAGAGTGGAGTACAGTAGAGGTAGAGTACAGTGGAGCACAGTAGAGGTAGAGTACAGTGGAGTAGAGTGGAGCACAGTAGAGGTGGAGTACAGTAGAGTACAGCAGAGGTAGAGAACAGTGGAGCACAGTAGATTTAGAGTACAGTGGAGCACAGTAGAGGTAGAGTACAGTGGAGCACAGTAGAGGTAGAGTACAGTGGAGTACAGCGGAGCACAGTAGAGGTAATGTAGAGTGGAGTACAGTAGAGGTAGAGAACAGTAGAGTAGAGGTAGAGTACATTGGAGTAAAGTAGAGATAGAGTACAATGGAGCACAGTAGAGATAGACTAGAGTGGAGTACAGTAGAGGTAGAGTACAGTGGAGCACAGTAGAGGTAGCGCACAGTGGAGTACAGTAGAGGTAGAGTACAGTGGATTACAGTAGAGGTAGAGTACAGTGCAGTACAGTAGAGGTAGAGTACAGTGGAGCATAGTAGATGTAGAGTACAGTGGAGTACAGCGGAGCACAGTAGAGGTAGAATAGAGTGGAGTGCAGTAGAGGTAGATTAGTGTGGAGCACAGTATAGGTAGCGCACAGTGGAGTACAGTGGAGCACAGTAGAGGTAGAGTACAGTGGAGTAAAGTAGAGGTAGAGTACAGTCGAGTACAGTAGAGGTAGAGTACAGTGGAATACAGTGGAGCAAATTAGAGGTGGAGCACAGTAGAGTACAGTAGAGGTAGAGTACAGTGGAGTACAGTAGAGGTAGAGTACAGTGGAGTACAGTAGAGGTAGAGTACATTTGAGCACAGTAGAGGTAGAGTACAGTGGAGTACAGTAGAGGCAGAGTACAGTGGAGCATAGTAGAGGTACAGTAGAGTGGAGTACAGTGGAGCACAGTAGAGGTGGAGTACAGTAGAGTACAGTAGAGGTAGAGAACAGTAGAGTACAGTAGAGGTAGAGTACAGTGGAGCACAGTAGAGATAGAGTACAGTGGAGTAGAGTAGAGATAGAGTACAGTGGAGCACAGTAGAGGTAGAGTACAGTGGAGCACAGCAGAGGTAGAGTACAGTGGATCACAGTAGAGATAGAGTACAGTGGAGTACAGCGGAGCACAGTAGAGGTGGAGTACAGTAGAGTACAGTAGAGATAGAGTACAGTGGAGCACAGTAGAGGTAGAGTAGAGTGGAGTACAGTAGAGGTAGAGTACAGTGGAGCACATTAGAGGTAGAGTAGAGTGGAGTACAGTGGAGCACAGTAGATGTGGAGTACAGTAGAGTACAGTAGAGGTAGAGAACAGTAGAGTACAGTAGAGGTAGAGTACAGTGGAGTACAGTAGAGATAGAGTACAGTGGAGCACAGTAGAGATAGAGTACAGTGGAGTAGATTAGAGGTAGAGTACAGTGGAGCACAATAGAGGTAGAGTAGAGTGGAGTACAGTAGAGGTAGAGTACAGTGGAAGACAGTAGAGGTAGAGTACAGTGGAGTACAGTAGAGGTAGAGTACAGTGGAGCACAGTAGAGTTAGAGTACAGTGGAGTACAGTGAAGCACAGAAGAGGTGGAGTACAGTAGAGTACAGTAGAGATAGAGTACAGTGGAGCACAGTAGAGGTAGAGTACAGTGGAGCACAGCAGAGGTAGAGTACAGTGGATCACAGTAGAGATAGAGTACAGTGGAATACAGCGGAGCACAGTAGAGGTGGAGTACAGTAGAGTACAGTAGAGATAGAGTACAGTGGAGCACAGTAGAGGTAGAGTAGAGTGGAGTACAGTAGAGGTAGAGTACAGTGAAGCACATTAGAGGTAGAGTACAGTGGAGTACAGTAGAGGTAGAGTACAGTGGAGCACAGTAGAGATAGAGTACAGTGGAGTACAGCGGAGCACAGTAGAGGTGGAGTACAGTAGAGTACAGTAGAGATAGAGTACAGTGGAGCACAGTAGAGGTAGAGTAGAGTGGAGTACAGTAGAGGTAGAGTACAGTGGAGCACAGTAGAGGTAGAGTACAGTGGAGTACAGTAGAGGTAGAGTATAGTGGAGCACAGTAGAGGTAGAGTACAGTGGAGTAGAGTAGAGGTAGAGTACAGTGGAGCACAGTAGAGGTAGAGCACAGTGGAGTACAGTAGAGGTAGAGTACAGTGGAGCACAGTAGAGGTAGCGTACTTTGTAGTACAGTAGAGGTAGAGTACAGTGGAGCACAGTAGAGGTAGAGTACAGTGGAGTACAGCAGAGGTAGAGTACAGTGGAGCACAGTAGAGGTAGAGTACAGTGGAGTACAGCGGAGCACAGTAGAGGTAGAGTAGAGTGGAGTACAGTAGAGGTAGAGTACAGTGGAGCACAGTAGAGGTGGAGTACAGTAGAGTACAGTAGAGATAGAGTACAGTGGAGCACAGTAGAGGTAGAGTAGAGTGGAGTACAGTAGAGGTAGAGTTCAGTGGAGCACAGTAGAGGTAGAGTACAGTGGAGTACAGTAGAGGTAGAGTACAGTGGAGCACAGTAGAGGTAGAGTACAGTGGAGTACAGTGGAGCACAGTAGAGGTGGAGTACAGTAGAGTACAGTAGTGGTAGAGAACAGTAGAGTACAGAAGAGGTAGAGTACAGTGGAGCACAGTAGAGGTAGAGTACAGTGGAGCACAGTAGAGGTAGAGTACAGTGGAGTACAGTGGAGCACAGTAGAGGTGGAGTACAGTAGAGTACAGTAGTGGTAGAGAACAGTAGAGTACAGAAGAGGTAGAGTACAGTGGAGCACAGTAGAGGTAGAGTACAGTGGAGCACAGTAGAGGTGGAATACGGTATAGCACAGTAGAGGTAGAGTACAGTGGAGTACAGTAGATGTAGAGTACAGTGGAGTACAGCAGAGCACAGTAGAGGTGGAGTACAGTATAGTACAGTAGAGATAGAGTACAGTGGAGCACAGTAGAGGTAGAGTAAAGTGGAGTACAGTAGAGGTAGAGTAGAGTGGAGCACAGTAGAGGGTAGAGTACAGTGGGGTACAGCGGAGCACAGTAGAGGTAGAGTAGAGTGGAGTACAGTAGAGGTAGAGTATAGTGGAGCACAGTAGAGGTAGCGTACAGTGGAGCACAGTAGAGGTAGAGTACAGTGGAGTACAGCGGAGCACAGTAGAGGTAGAGTAGAGTGGAGTACAGTAGAGGCAGAGTACAGTGGAGCACAGTAGAGGTAGCGTACAGTGGAGTACAGTGGAGCACAGTAGAGGTGGAGTACAGTAGAGTACAGTAGAGATAGAGTACAGTGGATCACAGTAGAGGAAGAGTAGAGTGGAGTAGAGTAGAGGTAGAGTACAGTGGAGCACAGTAGAGTTAGAGTACAGTGGAGTACAGTAGAGGTAGAGTACAGTGGAGCACTAGAGGTAGAGTACAGTGGAGTACAGCAGAGCACAGTAGAGGTGGAGTACAGTATAGTACAGTAGAGATAGAGTACAGTGGAGCACAGTAGAGGTAGAGTAAAGTGGAGTACAGTAGAGGTAGAGTACAGTGGAGCACAGTAGAGGGTAGAGTACAGTGGAGTACAGCGGAGCACAGTAGAGGTAGAGTAGAGTGGAGTACAGTAGAGGTAGAGTACAGTGGAGCACAGTAGAGGTAGAGTATAGTAGAGTACAGTGGAGCAGAGTAGAGGTAGAGTACAATGGAGTACAGTAGTGGTAGAGTACAGTGGAGTACAGCAGTGGTAGAAAACAGTGGAGTACAGTGGAGCACATTAGAGGTAGAGTATAGTAGAGTACAGTAGAGGTAGAGTACAGTGGAGCACAGTAGAGGTAGAGTACAGTGGAGTACAGTAGAGGTAGAGTACAGTGGAGCACAGTAGAGTTAGAGTAGAGTGGAGTACAGTAGAGGTAGAGTACAGTGGAGCACAGTAGAGGTAGCGTACAGTGGAGTACAGTAGAGGTAGAGTACAGTGGAGCACAGTAGAGGTAGCGTACCGTGGAGTACAGTAGAGGTAGAGTACAGTGGAGTACAGTAGAGGTAGAGTACAGTGGAGTACAGTGGATCACAGTAGAGGTGGAGTACAGTAGAGTACAGTAGAGGTAGAGAACAGTAGAGTACAGAAGAGGTAGAGTACAGTGGAGCACAGTAGAGGTAGAGTACAGTGGAGCACAGTAGAGGTGGAGTACGGTATAGCACAGTAGAGGTAGAGTACAGTGGAGTACAGTAGAGGTAGAGTACAGTGGAGTACAACGGAGCACAGTAGAGGTGGAGTACAGTATAGTACAGTAGAGATAGAGTACAGTGGAGCACAGTAGAGGTAGAGTAAAGTGGAGTACAGTAGATGTAGAGTACAGTGGAGCACAGTAGAGGGTAGAAAACAGTGGAGTACAGCGGAGCACAGTAGAGGTAGAGTAGAGTGGCGTACAGTAGAGGTAGAGTACAATGGAGCACAGTAGAAGTAGCGTACAGTGGAGTACAGTGGAGCAGAGTAGAGGTAGAGTACAGTGGAGTACAGCAGAGGTAGAGTACAGTGGAGTACAGCAGAGGTAGAGTACAGTGGAGTACAGTGGAGCACATTAGAGGTGGAGTACAGTAGAGTACAGTAGAGGTAGAGAACAGTAGAGTACAGTAGAGGTAGAGTACAGTAGAGTACAGTAGAGACAGAGTACAGTGGAGCACAGTAGAGGTAGAGTACAGTGGAGTACAGTAGAGGTAGAGTACAGTGGAGCACAGTAGAGGTAGCGTACAGTGGAGTACAGTAGAGGTAGAGTACAGTGGAGCACAGTAGAAGTAGAGTAGAGTGGAGTACAGTAGAGGTAGAGTACAGTGGAGCACAGTAGAGTTAGAGTAGAGTGGAGTACAGTAGAGGTAGAGTACAGTGGAGCACAGTAGAGGTAGAGTACAGTGGAGTACAGTAGAGGTAGAGTACAGTTGAGCACAGTAGAGGTAGAGTACAGTGGAGTACAGTAGAGGCAGAGTACAGTGGAGCACAGTAGAGGTAGAGTAGAGTGGAGTACAGTGGAGCACAGTAGAGGTAGCGTACAGTGGAGTACAGTAGAGGTAGAGTACAGTGGAGCACAGTAGAAGTAGAGTAGAGTGGAGTACAGTAGAGGTAGAGTACAGTGGAGCACATTAGAGTTAGAGTAGAGTGGAGTACAGTAGAGGTAGAGTACAGTGGAGCACAGTAGAGGTAGAGTACAGTGGAGTACAGTAGAGGTAGAGAACAGTAGAGTACAGTAGAGGTAGAGTACAGTGGAGTACAGTAGAGATAGAGTACAGTGGAATACAGTGGAGCAAATTAGAGGTGGAGCACAGTAGAGTACAGTAGAGGTAGAGTACAGTGGAGTACAGTAGAGGTAGAGTACAGTGGAGTACAGTAGAGGTAGAGTACAGTTGAGCACAGTAGAGGTAGAGTACAGTGGAGTACAGTAGAGGCAGAGTACAGTGGAGCACAGTAGAGGTAGAGTAGAGTGGAGTACAGTGGAGCACAGTAGAGGTGGAGTACAGTAGAGTACAGTAGAGGTAGAGAACAGTAGAGTACAGTAGAGGTAGAGTACAGTGGAGCACAGTAGAGATAGAGTACAGTGGAGTAGAGTAGAGGTAGAGTACAGTGGAGCACAGTAGAGGTAGAGTACAGTGGAGCACAGCAGAGGTAGAGTACAGTGGATCACAGTAGAGATAGAGTACAGTGGAGTACAGCGGAGCACAGTAGAGGTGGAGTACAGTAGAGTACAGTAGAGATAGAGTACAGTGGAGCACAGTAGAGGTAGAGTAGAGTGGAGTACAGTAGAGGTAGAGTACAGTGGAGCACATTAGAGGTAGAGTACAGTGGAGTACTGTGGAGCACAGTAGAGGTGGAGTACAGTAGAGTATAGTAGAGGTAGACAACAGTAGAGTACAGTAGAGGTAGAGTACAGTGGAGTAGAGTAGAGGTAGAGTACAGTAGAGGTAGAGTACAGTGGAGTAGAGTAGAGGTAGAGTACAGTGGAGCACAGTAGAGGTAGAGTACAGTGGAGCACAGCAGAGGTAGAGTACAGTGGATCACAGTAGAGATAGAGTACAGTGGAGCACAGTAGAGGTGGAGTACAGTAGAGTACAGTAGAGATAGAGTACAGTGGAGCACAGTAGAGGTAGAGTAGAGTGGAGTACAGTAGAGGTAGAGTACAGTGGAGTAAAGTAGAGATAGAGTACAATGGAGCACAGTAGAGATAGACTAGAGTGGAGTACAGTAGAGGTAGAGTACAGTGGATTACAGTAGAGGTAGAGTAGAGTGGATCACAGTAGAGATAGAGTACAGTGGAGTACAGTGGAGCACAGTAGAGGTGGATTACAGTAGAGTACAGTAGAGATAGAGTACAGTGGAGCACAGCAGAGGTAGAGTAGAGTGGAGTACAGTAGAGGTAGAGTACATTGGAGTAAAGTAGAGATAGAGTACAATGGAGCACAGTAGAGATAGACAAGAGTGGAGTACAGTAGAGGTAGAGTACAGTGGAGCACAGTAGAGGTAGAGTACAGTGGAGTAGAGTGGAGCACAGTAGAGGTGGAGTACAGTAGAGTACAGCAGAGGTAGAGAACAGTGGAGCACAGTAGATTTAGAGTACAGTGGAGCACAGTAGAGGTAGAGTACAGTGGAGCACAGTAGAGGTAGAGTACAGTGGAGTACAGCGGAGCACAGTAGAGGTAGTGTAGAGTGGAGTACAGTAGAGGTAGAGAACAGTAGAGTAGAGGTAGAGTACATTGGAGTAAAGTAGAGATAGAGTACAATGGAGCACAGTAGAGATAGACTAGAGTGGAGTACAGTAGAGGTAGAGTACAGTGGAGCACAGTAGAGGTAGCGCACAGTGGAGTACAGTAGAGGTAGAGTACAGTGGATTACAGAAGTGGTAGAGTACAGTGCAGTACAGTAGAGGTAGAGTACAGTGGAGCATAGTAGATGTAGAGTACAGTGGAGTACAGCGGAGCACAGTAGAGGTAGAATAGAGTGGAGTGCAGTAGAGGTAGAGTAGTGTGGAGCACAGTATAGGTAGCGCACAGTGGAGTACAATGGAGCACAGTAGAGGTAGAGTACAGTGGAGTACAGTAGAGGTAGAGTACAGTGGAGTACAGTAGAGGTAGAGTACAGTTGAGCACAGTAGAGGTAGAGTACAGTGGAGTACAGTAGAGGCAGAGTACAGTGGAGCACAGTAGAGGTAGAGTAGAGTGGAGTACAGTGGAGCACAGTAGAGGTGGAGTACAGTAGAGTACAGTAGAGGTAGAGAACAGTAGAGTACAGTAGAGGTAGAGTACAGTGGAGCACAGTAGAGATAGAGTACAGTGGAGTAGAGTAGAGGTAGAGTACAGTGGAGCACAGTAGAGGTAGAGTACAGTGGAGCACAGCAGAGGTAGAGTACAGTGGATCACAGTAGAGATAGAGTACAGTGGAGTACAGCGGAGCACAGTAGAGGTGGAGTACAGTAGAGTACAGTAGAGATAGAGTACAGTGGAGCACAGTAGAGGTAGAGTAGAGTGGAGTACAGTAGAGGTAGAGTACAGTGGAGCACATTAGAGGTAGAGTAGAGTGGAGTACAGTGGAGCACAGTAGATGTGGAGTACAGTAGAGTACAGTAGAGGTAGAGAACAGTAGAGTACAGTAGAGGTAGAGTACAGTGGAGTACAGTAGAGATAGAGTACAGTGGAGCACAGTAGAGATAGAGTACAGTGGAGTAGATTAGACGTAGAGTACAGTGGAGCACAATAGAGGTAGAGTAGAGTGGAGTACAGTAGAGGTAGAGTACAGTGGAAGACAGTAGAGGTAGAGTACAGTGGAGTACAGTAGAGGTAGAGTACAGTGGAGCACAGTAGAGTTAGAGTACAGTGGAGTACAGTGAAGCAGAGAAGAGGTGGAGTACAGTAGAGTACAGTAGAGATAGAGTACAGTGGAGCACAGTAGAGGTAGAGTACAGTGGAGCACAGCAGAGGTAGAGTACAGTGGATCACAGTAGAGATAGAGTACAGTGGAATACAGCGGAGCACAGTAGAGGTGGAGTACAGTAGAGTACAGTAGAGATAGAGTACAGTGGAGCACAGTAGAGGTAGAGTAGAGTGGAGTACAGTAGAGGTAGAGTACAGTGAAGCACATTAGAGGTAGAGTACAGTGGAGTACAGTAGAGGTAGAGTACAGTGGAGCACAGTAGAGGTAGAGTACAGTGGAGTACAGTGGAGCACAGTAGAGGTGGAGTACAGTAGAGTACAGTAGAGGTAGAGTACAGTAGAGTACAGTAGAGGTAGAGTACAGTGGATTACAGTAGAGGTAGAGTACAGTGCAGTACAGTAGAGGTAGAGTACAGTGGAGCATAGTAGATGTAGAGTACAGTGGAGTACAGCGGAGCACAGTAGAGGTAGAATAGAGTGGAGTGCAGTAGAGGTAGAGTAGTGTGGAGCACAGTATAGGTAGCGCACAGTGGAGTACATTGGAGCACAGTAGAGGTAGAGTACAGTGGAGTACAGTAGAGGTAGAGTACAGTGGAATACAGTGGAGCAAATTAGAGGTGGAGCACAGTAGAGTACAGTAGAGGTAGAGTACAGTGGAGTACAGTAGAGGTAGAGTTCAGTGGAGTACAGTAGAGGTAGAGTACAGTTGAGCACAGTAGAGGTAGAGTACAGTGGAGTACAGTAGAGGCAGAGTACAGTGGAGCACAGTAGAGGTAGAGTAGAGTGGAGTACAGTGGAGCACAGTAGAGGTGGAGTAGAGTAGAGTACAGTAGAGGTAGAGAACAGTAGAGTACAGTAGAGGTAGAGTACAGTGGAGCACAGTAGAGATAGAGTACAGTGGAGTACAGTGGAGTACAGTAGAGGTAGAGTACAGTAGAGTACAGAAGAGGTAGAGTACAGTGGAGCACAGTAGAGGTAGAGTAGAGGGGAGTACAGTAGAGGTAGAGTACAGTGGAGCACAGTAGAGTTAGAGTAGAGTGGAGTACAGTAGAGGTAGAGTACAGTGGAGCACAGTAGAGGTAGAGTACAGTGGAGTACAGTAGAGGTAGAGTACAGTGGTGCACAGTAGAGGTAGAGTACAGTGGAGTACAGTGAAGCACAGTAGAGGTGGAGTACAGTAGAGTACAGTAGAGGTAGAGAACAGTAGAGTAGAGGTAGAGTTCATTGGAGTAAAGTAGAGATAGAGTACAATGGAGCACAGTAGAGATAGACTAGAGTGGAGTACAGTAGAGGTAGAGTACAATGGAGCACAGTAGAGGTAGAGTACAGTGGAGTACAGTGGAGCACAGTAGAGGTGGAGTACAGTAGAGTACAGTAGAGGTAGAGAACAGTGGAGCACACTAAAGGTAGAGTACACTGGAGCACAGTAGAGGTAGAGTACAGTGGAGCACAGTAGAGGTAGAGTACAGTGGAGTACAGCGGAGCACAGTAGAGGTAGTGTAGAGTGGAGTACAGTAGAGGTAGAGTACAGTGGAGCACAGTAGAGGTAGCGCACAGTGGAGTACAGTAGAGGTAGAGTACAGTGGATTACAGTAGAGGTCGAGTACAGTGCAGTACAGTAGAGGTAGAGTACAGTGGAGCATAGTATATGCAGAGTACAGTGGAGTACAGCGGAGCACAGTAGAGGTAGAATAGAGTGGAGTAAGGTAGAGGTAGAGTAGTGTGGAGCACAGTATAGGTAGCGCACAGTGGAGTACAGTGGAGCACAGTAGAGGTAGAGTACAGTGGAGTACAGTAGAGGTAGAGTACAGTGGAGTACAGTAGAGGTAGAGTACAGTGGAATACAGTGGAGCAAATTAGAGGTGGAGCACAGTAGAGTACAGTAGAGGTAGAGAACAGTAGAGTACAGTAGAGGTAGAGTACAGTGGAGTACAGTAGAGGTAGAGTACAGTTGAGCACAGTAGAGGTAGAGTACAGTGGAGTACAGTAGAGGCAGAGTAAAGTGGAGCACAGTAGAGGTAGAGTAGAGTGGAGTACAGTGGAGCACAGTAGAGGTGGAGTACAGTAGAGGTAGAGAACAGTAGAGTACAGTAGAGGTAGAGTACAGTGGAGTACAGTAGAGATAGAGTACAGTGGAGCACAGTAGAGATAGAGTAGAGTGGAGTAGAGTAGAGGTAGAGTACAGTGGAGCACAGTAGAGGTAGAGTACAGTGGAGCACAGCAGAGGTAGAGTACAGTGGATCACAGTAGAGATAGAGTACAGTGGAGTACAGCGGAGCACAGTAGAGGTGGAGTACAGTAGAGTAGAGTAGAGATAGAGTACAGTGGAGCACAGTAGAGGTAGAGTAGAGTGGAGAACAGTAGAGGTAGAGTACAGTGGAGCACATTAGAGGTAGAGTACAGTGGAGTACAGTGGAGCACAGTAGAGGTGGAGTACAGTAGAGTACAGTAGAGGTAGAGAACAGTAGAGTACAGTAGAGGTAGAGTACAGTTAAATAGAGTAGAGGTAGAGTACAGTGGAGCACAGTAGAGGTAGAGTACAGTGGAGCACAGCAGAGGTAGAGTACAGTGGATCACAGTAGAGATAGAGTACAGTGGAGTACAGTGGAGCACAGTAGAGGTGGAGTACAGTAGAGTACAGTAGAGATAGAGTACAGTGGAGCACAGTAGAGGTAGAGTAGAGTGGAGTACAGTAGAGGTAGAGTACAGTGGAGCACATTAGAGGTAGAGTACAGTGGAGTACAGTAGAGGTAGAGTACAGTGGAGCAGAGTAGAGGTAGAGTACAGTGGAGTACAGTGGAGCACAGTAGAGGTGGAGTACAGTAGAGTACAGTAGAGGTAGAGTACAGTAGAGTACAGTAGAGGTAGAGTACAGTGGAGCACAGTAGAGGTAGAGTACAGTGGAGTACAGTAGAGGTAGAGTACAGTGGAGTACAGTAGAGGTAGAGTACAGTGGAATACAGTGGAGCAAATTAGAGGTGGAGCACAGTAGAGTACAGTAGAGGTAGAGTACAGTGGAGTACAGTAGAGGTAGAGTACAGTGGAGTACAGTAGAGGTAGAGTACAGTTGAGCACAGTAGAGGTAGAGTACAGTGGAGTACAGTAGAGGCAGAGTACAGTGGAGCACAGTAGAGGTAGAGTAGAGTGAAGTACAGTGGAGCACAGTAGAGGTGGAGTACAGTAGAGTACAGTAGAGGTAGAGAACAGTAGAGTACAGTAGAGGTAGAGTACAGTGGAGTACAGTAGAGATAGAGTACAGTGGAGCACAGTAGAGATAGAGTACAGTGGAGTAGATTAGAGGTAGAGTACAGTGGAGCACAGTAGAGGTAGAGTACAGTGGAGCACAGCAGAGGTAGAGTACAGTGGATCACAGTAGAGATAGAGTACAGTGGAGTACAGCGGAGCACAGTAGAGGTGGAGTACAGTAGAGTACAGTAGAGAGAGAGTACAGTGGAGCACAGTAGAGGTAGAGTAGAGTGGAGTACAGTAGAGGTAGAGTACAGTGGAGCACATTAGAGGTAGAGTACACTGGAGTACAGTGGAGTACAGTAGAGGTAGAGTACAGTAGAGTACAGAAGAGGTAGAGTACAGTGGAGCACAGTAGAGGTAGAGTAGAGGGGAGTACAGTAGAGGTAGAGTACAGTGGAGCACAGTAGAGTTAGAGTAGAGTGGAGTACAGTAGAGGTAGAGTACAGTGGAGCACAGTAGAGGTAGAGTACAGTGGAGTACAGTAGAGGTAGAGTACAGTGGAGCACAGTAGAGGTAGAGTACAGTGGAGTACAGTGAAGCACAGTAGAGGTGGAGTACAGTAGAGTACAGTAGAGGTAGAGAACAGTAGAGTAGAGGTACAGTTCATTGGAGTAAAGTAGAGATAGAGTACAATGGAGCACAGTAGAGATAGACTAGAGTGGAGTACAGTAGAGGTAGAGTACAATGGAGCACAGTAGAGGTAGAGTACAGTGGAGTACAGTGGAGCACAGTAGAGGTGGAGTACAGTAGAGTACAGTAGAGGTAGAGAACAGTGGAGCACACTAAAGGTAGAGTACACTGGAGCACAGTAGAGGTAGAGTACAGTGGAGCACAGTAGAGGTAGAGTACAGTGGAGTACAGCGGAGCACAGTAGAGGTAGTGTAGAGTGGAGTACAGTAGAGGTAGAGTACAGTGGAGCACAGTAGAGGTAGCGCACAGTGGAGTACAGTAGAGGTAGAGTACAGTGGATTACAGTAGAGGTAGAGTACAGTGCAGTACAGTAGAGGTAGAGTACAGTGGAGCATAGTAGATGCAGAGTACAGTGGAGTACAGCGGAGCACAGTAGAGGTAGAATAGAGTGGAGTAAGGTAGAGGTAGAGTAGTGTGGAGCACAGTATAGGTAGCGCACAGTGGAGTACAGTGGAGCACAGTAGAGGTAGAGTACAGTGGAGTACAGTAGAGGTAGAGTACAGTGGAGTACAGTAGAGGTAGAGTACAGTGGAATACAGTGGAGCAAATTAGAGGTGGAGCACAGTAGAGTACAGTAGAGGTAGAGAACAGTAGAGTACAGTAGAGGTAGAGTACAGTGGAGTACAGTAGAGGTAGAGTACAGTTGAGCACAGTAGAGGTAGAGTACAGTGGAGTACAGTAGAGGCAGAGTAAAGTGGAGCACAGTAGAGGTAGAGTAGAGTGGAGTACAGTGGAGCACAGTAGAGGTGGAGTACAGTAGAGGTAGAGAACAGTAGAGTACAGTAGAGGTAGAGTACAGTGGAGTACAGTAGAGATAGAGTACAGTGGAGCACAGTAGAGATAGAGTAGAGTGGAGTAGAGTAGAGGTAGAGTACAGTGGAGCACAGTAGAGGTAGAGTACAGTGGAGCACAGCAAAGGTAGAGTACAGTGGATCACAGTAGAGATAGAGTACAGTGGAGTACAGCGGAGCACAGTAGAGGTGGAGTACAGTAGAGTAGAGTAGAGATAGAGTACAGTGGAGCACAGTAGAGGTAGAGTAGAGTGGAGTACAGTAGACGTAGAGTACAGTGGAGCACATTAGAGGTAGAGTACAGTGGAGTACAGTGGAGCACAGTAGAGGTGGAGTACAGTAGAGTACAGTAGAGGTAGAGAACAGTAGAGTACAGTAGAGTAGAGTACAGTTGAGTAGAGTAGAGGTAGAGTACAGTGGAGCACAGTAGAGGTAGAGTACAGTGGAGCACAGCAGAGGTAGAGTACAGTGGATCACAGTAGAGATAGAGTACAGTGGAGTACAGTGGAGCACAGTAGAGGTGGAGTACAGTAGAGTACAGTAGAGATAGAGTACAGTGGAGCACAGTAGAGGTAGAGTAGAGTGGAGTACAGTAGAGGTAGAGTACAGTGGAGCACATTAGAGGTAGAGTACAGTGGAGTACAGTAGAGGTAGAGTACAGTGGAGCAGAGTAGAGGTAGAGTACAGTGGAGTACAGTGGAGCACAGTAGAGGTGGAGTACAGTAGAGTACAGTAGAGGTAGAGTACAGTAGAGTACAGTAGAGGTAGAGTACAGTGGAGCACAGTAGAGGTAGAGTACAGTGGAGTACAAGATGTAGAGTACAGTGGTGCACAGTAGAGGTAGAGTACAGTGGAGTACAGTGGAGCAAAGTAGAGGTGGAGTACAGTAGAGTACAGTAGAGGTAGAGAACAGTAGAGTACAGTAGAGGTAGAGTACAGTGGAGTAGAGTAGAGGTAGAGTACAATGGAGCACAGTAGAGGTAGAGTACAGTGGAGCACAGCAGAGGTAGAGTACAGTGGATCACAGTAGAGATAGAGTACAGTGGAGTACAGCGGAGCACAGTAGAGGTGGAGTACAGTAGAGTACAGTAGAGATAGAGTACAGTGGAGCACAGTAGAGGTAGAGTAGAGTGGAGTACAGTAGAGGTAGAGTACAGTGGAGCACAGTAGAGGTAGAGTACAGTGGAGTACAGTAGAGGTAGAGTATAGTGGAGCACAGTAGAGGTAGAGTACAGTGGAGTAGAGTAGAGGTAGAGTACAGTGGAGCACAGTAGAGGTAGAGCACAGTGGAGTACAGTAGAGGTAGAGTACAGTGGAGCACAGTAGAGGTAGCGTACTTTGTAGTACAGTAGAGGTAGAGTACAGTGGAGCACAGTAGAGGTAGAGTACAGTGGAGTACAGCAGAGGTAGAGTACAGTGGAGCACAGTAGAGGTAGAGTACAGTGGAGTACAGCGGAGCACAGTAGAGGTAGAGTAGAGTGGAGTACAGTAGAGGTAGAGTACAGTGGAGCACAGTAGAGGTGGAGTACAGTAGAGTACAGTAGAGATAGAGTACAGTGGAGCACAGTAGAGGTAGAGTAGAGTGGAGTACAGTAGAGGTAGAGTTCAGTGGAGCACAGTAGAGGTAGAGTACAGTGGAGTACAGTAGAGGTAGAGTACAGTGGAGCACAGTAGAGGTAGAGTACAGTGGAGTACAGTGGAGCACAGTAGAGGTGGAGTACAGTAGAGTACAGTAGTGGTAGAGAACAGTAGAGTACAGAAGAGGTAGAGTACAGTGGAGCACAGTAGAGGTAGAGTACAGTGGAGCACAGTAGAGGTAGAGTACAGTGGAGTACAGTGGAGCACAGTAGAGGTGGAGTACAGTAGAGTACAGTAGTGGTAGAGAACAGTAGAGTACAGAAGAGGTAGAGTACAGTGGAGCACAGTAGAGGTAGAGTACAGTGGAGCACAGTAGAGGTGGAATACGGTATAGCACAGTAGAGGTAGAGTACAGTGGAGTACAGTAGAGGTAGAGTAAAGTGGAGTACAGTAGAGGTAGAGTAGAGTGGAGCACAGTAGAGGGTAGAGTACAGTGGGGTACAGCGGAGCACAGTAGAGGTAGAGTAGAGTGGAGTACAGTAGAGGTAGAGTATAGTGGAGCACAGTAGAGGTAGCGTACAGTGGAGCACAGTAGAGGTAGAGTACAGTGGAGTACAGCGGAGCACAGTAGAGGTAGAGTAGAGTGGAGTACAGTAGAGGCAGAGTACAGTGGAGCACAGTAGAGGTAGCGTACAGTGGAGTACAGTGGAGCACAGTAGAGGTGGAGTACAGTAGAGTACAGTAGAGATAGAGTACAGTGGATCACAGTAGAGGAAGAGTAGAGTGGAGTAGAGTAGAGGTAGAGTACAGTGGAGCACAGTAGAGTTAGAGTACAGTGGAGTACAGTAGAGGTAGAGTACAGTGGAGCACTAGAGGTAGAGTACAGTGGAGTACAGCAGAGCACAGTAGAGGTGGAGTACAGTATAGTACAGTAGAGATAGAGTACAGTGGAGCACAGTAGAGGTAGAGTAAAGTGGAGTACAGTAGAGGTAGAGTACAGTGGAGCACAGTAGAGGGTAGAGTACAGTGGAGTACAGCGGAGCACAGTAGAGGTAGAGTAGAGTGGAGTACAGTAGAGGTAGAGTACAGTGGAGCACAGTAGAGGTAGAGTATAGTAGAGTACAGTGGAGCAGAGTAGAGGTAGAGTACAATGGAGTACAGTAGTGGTAGAGTACAGTGGAGTACAGCAGTGGTAGAAAACAGTGGAGTACAGTGGAGCACATTAGAGGTAGAGTATAGTAGAGTACAGTAGAGGTAGAGTACAGTGGAGCACAGTAGAGGTAGAGTACAGTGGAGTACAGTAGAGGTAGAGTACAGTGGAGCACAGTAGAGTTAGAGTAGAGTGGAGTACAGTAGAGGTAGAGTACAGTGGAGCACAGTAGAGGTAGCGTACAGTGGAGTACAGTAGAGGTAGAGTACAGTGGAGCACAGTAGAGGTAGCGTACCGTGGAGTACAGTAGAGGTAGAGTACAGTGGAGTACAGTAGAGGTAGAGTACAGTGGAGTACAGTGGATCACAGTAGAGGTGGAGTACAGTAGAGTACAGTAGAGGTAGAGAACAGTAGAGTACAGAAGAGGTAGAGTACAGTGGAGCACAGTAGAGGTAGAGTACAGTGGAGCACAGTAGAGGTGGAGTACGGTATAGCACAGTAGAGGTAGAGTACAGTGGAGTACAGTAGAGGTAGAGTACAGTGGAGTACAACGGAGCACAGTAGAGGTGGAGTACAGTATAGTACAGTAGAGATAGAGTACAGTGGAGCACAGTAGAGGTAGAGTAAAGTGGAGTACAGTAGAGGTAGAGTACAGTGGAGCACAGTAGAGGGTAGAAAACAGTGGAGTACAGCGGAGCACAGTAGAGGTAGAGTAGAGTGGCGTACAGTAGAGGTAGAGTACAATGGAGCACAGTAGAAGTAGCGTACAGTGGAGTACAGTGGAGCAGAGTAGAGGTAGAGTACAGTGGAGTACAGCAGAGGTAGAGTACAGTGGAGTACAGCAGAGGTAGAGTACAGTGGAGTACAGTGGAGCACATTAGAGGTGGAGTACAGTAGAGTACAGTAGAGGTAGAGAACAGTAGAGTACAGTAGAGGTAGAGTACAGTAGAGTACAGTAGAGACAGAGTACAGTGGAGCACAGTAGAGGTAGAGTACAGTGGAGTACAGTAGAGGTAGAGTACAGTGGAGCACAGTAGAGGTAGCGTACAGTGGAGTACAGTAGAGGTAGAGTACAGTGGAGCACAGTAGAAGTAGAGTAGAGTGGAGTACAGTAGAGGTAGAGTACAGTGGAGCACAGTAGAGTTAGAGTAGAGTGGAGTACAGTAGAGGTAGAGTACAGTGGAGCACAGTAGAGGTAGAGTACAGTGGAGTACAGTAGAGGTAGAGTACAGTTGAGCACAGTAGAGGTAGAGTACAGTGGAGTACAGTAGAGGCAGAGTACAGTGGAGCACAGTAGAGGTAGAGTAGAGTGGAGTACAGTGGAGCACAGTAGATGTGGAGTACAGTAGAGTACAGTAGAGGTAGAGAACAGTAGAGTACAGTAGAGGTAGAGTACAGTGGAGTACAGTAGAGATAGAGTACAGTGGAATACAGTGGAGCAAATTAGAGGTGGAGCACAGTAGAGTACAGTAGAGGTAGAGTACAGTGGAGTACAGTAGAGGTAGAGTACAGTGGAGTACAGTAGAGGTAGAGTACAGTTGAGCACAGTAGAGGTAGAGTACAGTGGAGTACAGTAGAGGCAGAGTACAGTGGAGCACAGTAGAGGTAGAGTAGAGTGGAGTACAGTGGAGCACAGTAGAGGTGGAGTACAGTAGAGTACAGTAGAGGTAGAGAACAGTAGAGTACAGTAGAGGTAGAGTACAGTGGAGCACAGTAGAGATAGAGTACAGTGGAGTAGAGTAGAGGTAGAGTACAGTGGAGCACAGTAGAGGTAGAGTACAGTGGAGCACAGCAGAGGTAGAGTACAGTGGATCACAGTAGAGATAGAGTACAGTGGAGTACAGCGGAGCACAGTAGAGGTGGAGTACAGTAGAGTACAGTAGAGATAGAGTACAGTGGAGCACAGTAGAGGTAGAGTAGAGTGGAGTACAGTAGAGGTAGAGTACAGTGGAGCACATTAGAGGTAGAGTACAGTGGAGTACTGTGGAGCACAGTAGAGGTGGAGTACAGTAGAGTATAGTAGAGGTAGACAACAGTAGAGTACAGTAGAGGTAGAGTACAGTGGAGTAGAGTAGAGGTAGAGTACAGTAGAGGTAGAGTACAGTGGAGTAGAGTAGAGGTAGAGTACAGTGGAGCACAGTAGAGGTAGAGTACAGTGGAGTACAGTGGAGCACAGTAGAGGTGGAGTACAGTAGAGTACAGTAGAGGTAGAGTACAGTAGAGTACAGTAGAGGTAGAGTACAGTGGATTACAGTAGAGGTAGAGTACAGTGCAGTACAGTAGAGGTAGAGTACAGTGGAGCATAGTAGATGTAGAGTACAGTGGAGTACAGCGGAGCACAGTAGAGGTAGAATAGAGTGGAGTGCAGTAGAGGTAGAGTAGTGTGGAGCACAGTATAGGTAGCGCACAGTGGAGTACATTGGAGCACAGTAGAGGTAGAGTACAGTGGAGTACAGTAGAGGTAGAGTACAGTGGAATACAGTGGAGCAAATTAGAGGTGGAGCACAGTAGAGTACAGTAGAGGTAGAGTACAGTGGAGTACAGTAGAGGTAGAGTACAGTGGAGTACAGTAGAGGTAGAGTACAGTTGAGCACAGTAGAGGTAGAGTACAGTGGAGTACAGTAGAGGCAGAGTACAGTGGAGCACAGTAGAGGTAGAGTAGAGTGGAGTACAGTGGAGCACAGTAGAGGTGGAGTAGAGTAGAGTACAGTAGAGGTAGAGAACAGTAGAGTACAGTAGAGGTAGAGTACAGTGGAGCACAGTAGAGGTAGCGCACAGTGGAGTACAGTAGAGGTAGAGTACAGTGGATTACAGTAGAGGTAGAGTACAGTGCAGTACAGTAGAGGTAGAGTACAGTGGAGCATAGTAGATGTAGAGTACAGTGGAGTACAGCGGAGCACAGTAGAGTTAGAATAGAGTGGAGTGCAGTAGAGGTAGAGTAGTGTGGAGCACAGTATAGGTAGCGAACAGTGGAGTACAGTGGAGCACAGTAGAGGTAGAGTACAGTGGAGTACAGTAGAGGTAGAGTACAGTCGAGTACAGTAGAGGTAGAGTACAGTGGAATACAGTGGAGCAAATTAGAGGTGGAGCACAGTAGAGTACAGTAGAGGTAGAGTACAGTGGAGTACAGTAGAGGTAGAGTACAGTGGAGTACAGTAGAGGTAGAGTACAGTTGAGCACAGTAGAGGTAGAGTACAGTGGAGTACAGTAGAGGCAGAGTACAGTGGAGCACAGTAGAGGTAGAGTAGAGTGGAGTACAGTGGAGCACAGTAGAGATAGAGTACAGTGGAGTAGAGTAGAGGTAGAGTACAGTGGAGTACAGTAGAGGTAGAGTACAGTGGAGCACTAGAGGTAGAGTACAGTGGAGTACAGCAGAGCACAGTAGAGGTGGAGTACAGTATAGTACAGTAGAGATAGAGTACAGTGGAGCACAGTAGAGGTAGAGTAAAGTGGAGTACAGTAGAGGTAGAGTACAGTGGAGCACAGTAGAGGGTAGAGTACAGTGGAGTACAGCGGAGCACAGTAGAGGTAGAGTAGAGTGGAGTACAGTAGAGGTAGAGTACAGTGGAGCACAGTAGAGGTAGAGTATAGTAGAGTACAGTGGAGCAGAGTAGAGGTAGAGTACAATGGAGTACAGTAGTGGTAGAGTACAGTGGAGTACAGCAGTGGTAGAAAACAGTGGAGTACAGTGGAGCACATTAGAGGTAGAGTATAGTAGAGTACAGTAGAGGTAGAGTACAGTGGAGCACAGTAGAGGTAGAGTACAGTGGAGTACAGTAGAGGTAGAGTACAGTGGAGCACAGTAGAGTTAGAGTAGAGTGGAGTACAGTAGAGGTAGAGTACAGTGGAGCACAGTAGAGGTAGCGTACAGTGGAGTACAGTAGAGGTAGAGTACAGTGGAGCACAGTAGAGGTAGCGTACCGTGGAGTACAGTAGAGGTAGAGTACAGTGGAGTACAGTAGAGGTAGAGTACAGTGGAGTACAGTGGATCACAGTAGAGGTGGAGTACAGTAGAGTACAGTAGAGGTAGAGAACAGTAGAGTACAGAAGAGGTAGAGTACAGTGGAGCACAGTAGAGGTAGAGTACAGTGGAGCACAGTAGAGGTGGAGTACGGTATAGCACAGTAGAGGTAGAGTACAGTGGAGTACAGTAGAGGTAGAGTACAGTGGAGTACAACGGAGCACAGTAGAGGTGGAGTACAGTATAGTACAGTAGAGATAGAGTACAGTGGAGCACAGTAGAGGTAGAGTAAAGTGGAGTACAGTAGAGGTAGAGTACAGTGGAGCACAGTAGAGGGTAGAAAACAGTGGAGTACAGCGGAGCACAGTAGAGGTAGAGTAGAGTGGCGTACAGTAGAGGTAGAGTACAATGGAGCACAGTAGAAGTAGCGTACAGTGGAGTACAGTGGAGCAGAGTAGAGGTAGAGTACAGTGGAGTACAGCAGAGGTAGAGTACAGTGGAGTACAGCAGAGGTAGAGTACAGTGGAGTACAGTGGAGCACATTAGAGGTGGAGTACAGTAGAGTACAGTAGAGGTAGAGAACAGTAGAGTACAGTAGAGGTAGAGTACAGTAGAGTACAGTAGAGACAGAGTACAGTGGAGCACAGTAGAGGTAGAGTACAGTGGAGTACAGTAGAGGTAGAGTACAGTGGAGCACAGTAGAGGTAGCGTACAGTGGAGTACAGTAGAGGTAGAGTACAGTGGAGCACAGTAGAAGTAGAGTAGAGTGGAGTACAGTAGAGGTAGAGTACAGTGGAGCACAGTAGAGTTAGAGTAGAGTGGAGTACAGTAGAGGTAGAGTACAGTGGAGCACAGTAGAGGTAGAGTACAGTGGAGTACAGTAGAGGTAGAGTACAGTTGAGCACAGTAGAGGTAGAGTACAGTGGAGTACAGTAGAGGCAGAGTACAGTGGAGCACAGTAGAGGTAGAGTAGAGTGGAGTACAGTGGAGCACAGTAGATGTGGAGTACAGTAGAGTACAGTAGAGGTAGAGAACAGTAGAGTACAGTAGAGGTAGAGTACAGTGGAGTACAGTAGAGATAGAGTACAGTGGAATACAGTGGAGCAAATTAGAGGTGGAGCACAGTAGAGTACAGTAGAGGTAGAGTACAGTGGAGTACAGTAGAGGTAGAGTACAGTGGAGTACAGTAGAGGTAGAGTACAGTTGAGCACAGTAGAGGTAGAGTACAGTGGAGTACAGTAGAGGCAGAGTACAGTGGAGCACAGTAGAGGTAGAGTAGAGTGGAGTACAGTGGAGCACAGTAGAGGTGGAGTACAGTAGAGTACAGTAGAGGTAGAGAACAGTAGAGTACAGTAGAGGTAGAGTACAGTGGAGCACAGTAGAGATAGAGTACAGTGGAGTAGAGTAGAGGTAGAGTACAGTGGAGCACAGTAGAGGTAGAGTACAGTGGAGCACAGCAGAGGTAGAGTACAGTGGATCACAGTAGAGATAGAGTACAGTGGAGTACAGCGGAGCACAGTAGAGGTGGAGTACAGTAGAGTACAGTAGAGATAGAGTACAGTGGAGCACAGTAGAGGTAGAGTAGAGTGGAGTACAGTAGAGGTAGAGTACAGTGGAGCACATTAGAGGTAGAGTACAGTGGAGTACTGTGGAGCACAGTAGAGGTGGAGTACAGTAGAGTATAGTAGAGGTAGACAACAGTAGAGTACAGTAGAGGTAGAGTACAGTGGAGTAGAGTAGAGGTAGAGTACAGTAGAGGTAGAGTACAGTGGAGTAGAGTAGAGGTAGAGTACAGTGGAGCACAGTAGAGGTAGAGTACAGTGGAGCACAGCAGAGGTAGAGTACAGTGGATCACAGTAGAGATAGAGTACAGTGGAGCACAGTAGAGGTGGAGTACAGTAGAGTACAGTAGAGATAGAGTACAGTGGAGCACAGTAGAGGTAGAGTAGAGTGGAGTACAGTAGAGGTAGAGTACAGTGGAGTAAAGTAGAGATAGAGTACAATGGAGCACAGTAGAGATAGACTAGAGTGGAGTACAGTAGAGGTAGAGTACAGTGGAGCACAGTAGAGGTAGAGTAGAGTGGATCACAGTAGAGATAGAGTACAGTGGAGTACAGTGGAGCACAGTAGAGGTGGATTACAGTAGAGTACAGTAGAGATAGAGTACAGTGGAGCACAGCAGAGGTAGAGTAGAGTGGAGTACAGTAGAGGTAGAGTACATTGGAGTAAAGTAGAGATAGAGTACAATGGAGCACAGTAGAGATAGACAAGAGTGGAGTACAGTAGAGGTAGAGTACAGTGGAGCACAGTAGAGGTAGAGTACAGTGGAGTAGAGTGGAGCACAGTAGAGGTGGAGTACAGTAGAGTACAGCAGAGGTAGAGAACAGTGGAGCACAGTAGATTTAGAGTACAGTGGAGCACAGTAGAGGTAGAGTACAGTGGAGCACAGTAGAGGTAGAGTACAGTGGAGTACAGCGGAGCACAGTAGAGGTAATGTAGAGTGGAGTACAGTAGAGGTAGAGAACAGTAGAGTAGAGGTAGAGTACATTGGAGTAAAGTAGAGATAGAGTACAATGGAGCACAGTAGAGATAGACTAGAGTGGAGTACAGTAGAGGTAGAGTACAGTGGAGCACAGTAGAGGTAGCGCACAGTGGAGTACAGTAGAGGTAGAGTACAGTGGATTACAGTAGAGGTAGAGTACAGTGCAGTACAGTAGAGGTAGAGTACAGTGGAGCATAGTAGATGTAGAGTACAGTGGAGTACAGCGGAGCACAGTAGAGGTAGAATAGAGTGGAGTGCAGTAGAGGTAGATTAGTGTGGAGCACAGTATAGGTAGCGCACAGTGGAGTACAGTGGAGCACAGTAGAGGTAGAGTACAGTGGAGTACAGTAGAGGTAGAGTACAGTCGAGTACAGTAGAGGTAGAGTACAGTGGAATACAGTGGAGCAAATTAGAGGTGGAGCACAGTAGAGTACAGTAGAGGTAGAGTACAGTGGAGTACAGTAGAGGTAGAGTACAGTGGAGTACAGTAGAGGTAGAGTACATTTGAGCACAGTAGAGGTAGAGTACAGTGGAGTACAGTAGAGGCAGAGTACAGTGGAGCATAGTAGAGGTACAGTAGAGTGGAGTACAGTGGAGCACAGTAGAGGTGGAGTACAGTAGAGTACAGTAGAGGTAGAGAACAGTAGAGTACAGTAGAGGTAGAGTACAGTGGAGCACAGTAGAGATAGAGTACAGTGGAGTAGAGTAGAGGTAGAGTACAGTGGAGCACAGTAGAGGTAGAGTACAGTGGAGCACAGCAGAGGTAGAGTACAGTGGATCACAGTAGAGATAGAGTACAGTGGAGTACAGCGGAGCACAGTAGAGGTGGAGTACAGTAGAGTACAGTAGAGATAGAGTACAGTGGAGCACAGTAGAGGTAGAGTAGAGTGGAGTACAGTAGAGGTAGAGTACAGTGGAGCACATTAGAGGTAGAGTAGAGTGGAGTACAGTGGAGCACAGTAGATGTGGAGTACAGTAGAGTACAGTAGAGGTAGAGAACAGTAGAGTACAGTAGAGGTAGAGTACAGTGGAGTACAGTAGAGATAGAGTACAGTGGAGCACAGTAGAGATAGAGTACAGTGGAGTAGATTAGAGGTAGAGTACAGTGGAGCACAATAGAGGTAGAGTAGAGTGGAGTACAGTAGAGGTAGAGTACAGTGGAAGACAGTAGAGGTAGAGTACAGTGGAGTACAGTAGAGGTAGAGTACAGTGGAGCACAGTAGAGTTAGAGTACAGTGGAGTACAGTGAAGCACAGAAGAGGTGGAGTACAGTAGAGTACAGTAGAGATAGAGTACAGTGGAGCACAGTAGAGGTAGAGTACAGTGGAGCACAGCAGAGGTAGAGTACAGTGGATCACAGTAGAGATAGAGTACAGTGGAATACAGCGGAGCACAGTAGAGGTGGAGTACAGTAGAGTACAGTAGAGATAGAGTACAGTGGAGCACAGTAGAGGTAGAGTAGAGTGGAGTACAGTAGAGGTAGAGTACAGTGAAGCACATTAGAGGTAGAGTACAGTGGAGTACAGTAGAGGTAGAGTACAGTGGAGCACAGTAGAGGTAGAGTACAGTGGAGTACAGTGGAGCACAGTAGAGGTGGAGTACAGTAGAGTACAGTAGAGGTAGAGTACAGTAGAGTACAGTAGAGGTAGAGTACAGTGGATTACAGTAGAGGTAGAGTACAGTGCAGTACAGTAGAGGTAGAGTACAGTGGAGCATAGTAGATGTAGAGTACAGTGGAGTACAGCGGAGCACAGTAGAGGTAGAATAGAGTGGAGTGCAGTAGAGGTAGAGTAGTGTGGAGCACAGTATAGGTAGCGCACAGTGGAGTACATTGGAGCACAGTAGAGGTAGAGTACAGTGGAGTACAGTAGAGGTAGAGTACAGTGGAATACAGTGGAGCAAATTAGAGGTGGAGCACAGTAGAGTACAGTAGAGGTAGAGTACAGTGGAGTACAGTAGAGGTAGAGTACAGTGGAGTACAGTAGAGGTAGAGTACAGTTGAGCACAGTAGAGGTAGAGTACAGTGGAGTACAGTAGAGGCAGAGTACAGTGGAGCACAGTAGAGGTAGAGTAGAGTGGAGTACAGTGGAGCACAGTAGAGGTGGAGTAGAGTAGAGTACAGTAGAGGTAGAGAACAGTAGAGTACAGTAGAGGTAGAGTACAGTGGAGCACAGTAGAGATAGAGTACAGTGGAGTAGAGTAGAGGTAGAGTACAGTGGAGCACAGTAGAGGTAGAGTACAGTGGAGCACAGCAGAGGTAGAGTACAGTGGATCACAGTAGAGATAGAGTACAGTGGAGTACAGCAGAGCACAGTAGAGGTGGAGTACAGTAGAGTACAGTAGAGATAGAGTACAGTGGAGCACAGTAGAGGTAGAGTAGAGTGGAGTACAGTAGAGGTAGAGTACAGTGGAGCACATTAAAGGTAGAGTACAGTGGAGTACTGTGGAGCACAGTAGAGGTGGAGTACAGTAGAGTATAGTAGAGGTAGACAACAGTAGAGTACAGTAGAGGTAGAGTACAGTGGAGTAGAGTAGAGGTAGAGTACAGTAGAGGTAGAGTACAGTGGAGTAGAGTAGAGGTAGAGTACAGTGGAGCACAGTAGAGGTAGAGTACAGTGGAGCACAGCAGAGGTAGAGTACAGTGGATCACAGTAGAGATAGAGTACAGTGGAGTACAGTGGAGCACAGTAGAGGTGGAGTACAGTAGAGTACAGTAGAGATAGAGTACAGTGGAGCACAGTAGAGGTAGAGTAGAGTGGAGTACAGTAGAGGTAGAGTACAGTGGAGTAAAGTAGAGATAGAGTACAATGGAGCACAGTAGAGATAGACTAGAGTGGAGTACAGTAGAGGTAGAGTACAGTGGAGCACAGTAGAGGTAGAGTAGAGTGGATCACAGTAGAGATAGAGTACAGTGGAGTACAGTGGAGCACAGTAGAGGTGGATTACAGTAGAGTACAGTAGAGATAGAGTACAGTGGAGCACAGCAGAGGTAGAGTAGAGTGGAGTACAGTAGAGGTAGAGTACATTGGAGTAAAGTAGAGATAGAGTACAATGGAGCACAGTAGAGATAGACTAGAGTGGAGTACAGTAGAGGTAGAGTACAGTGGATCACAGTAGAGGTAGAGTACAGTGGAGTACAGTGGAGCACAGTAGAGGTGGAGTACAGTAGAGTACAGCAGAGGTAGAGAACAGTGGAGCACAGTAGAGGTAGAGTACAGTGGAGCACAGTAGAGGTAGAGTACAGTGGAGCACAGTAGAGGTAGAGTACAGTGGAGTACAGCGGAGCACAGTAGAGGTAGTGTAGAGTGGAGTACAGTAGAGGTAGAGAACAGTAGAGTAGAGGTAGAGTACATTGGAGTAAAGTAGAGATAGAGTACAATGGAGCACAGTAGAGATAGACTAGAGTGGAGTACAGTAGAGGTAGAGTACAGTGGAGCACAGTAGAGGTAGCGCACAGTGGAGTACAGTAGAGGTAGAGTACAGTGGATTACAGTAGAGGTAGAGTACAGTGCAGTACAGTAGAGGTAGAGTACAGTGGAGCATAGTAGATGTAGAGTACAGTGGAGTACAGCGGAGCACAGTAGAGTTAGAATAGAGTGGAGTGCAGTAGAGGTAGAGTAGTGTGGAGCACAGTATAGGTAGCGAACAGTGGAGTACAGTGGAGCACAGTAGAGGTAGAGTACAGTGGAGTACAGTAGAGGTAGAGTACAGTCGAGTACAGTAGAGGTAGAGTACAGTGGAATACAGTGGAGCAAATTAGAGGTGGAGCACAGTAGAGTACAGTAGAGGTAGAGTACAGTGGAGTACAGTAGAGGTAGAGTACAGTGGAGTACAGTAGAGGTAGAGTACAGTTGAGCACAGTAGAGGTAGAGTACAGTGGAGTACAGTAGAGGCAGAGTACAGTGGAGCACAGTAGAGGTAGAGTAGAGTGGAGTACAGTGGAGCACAGTAGAGATAGAGTACAGTGGAGTAGAGTAGAGGTAGAGTACAGTGGAGCATAGTAGAGGTAGAGTACAGTGGAGCACAGCAGAGGTAGAGTACAGTGGATCACAGTAGAGATAGAGTACAGTGGAGTACAGCGGAGCACAGTAGAGGTGGAGTACAGTAGAGTACAGTAGAGATAGAGTACAGTGGAGCACAGTAGAGGTAGAGTAGAGTGGAGTACAGTAGAGGTAGAGTACAGTGGAGCACATTAGAGGTAGAGTACAGTGGAGTACTGTGGAGCACAGTAGAGGTGGAGTACAGTAGAGGTAGAGAACAGTAGAGTACAGTAGAGGTAGAGTACAGTGGAGTACAGTAGAGATAGAGTACAGTGGAGCACAGTAGAGATAGAGTAGAGTGGAGTAGAGTAGAGGTAGAGTACAGTGGAGCACAGTAGAGGTAGAGTACAGTGGAGCACAGCAGAGGTAGAGTACAGTGGATCACAGTAGAGATAGAGTACAGTGGAGTACAGTGGAGCACATTAGAGGTGGAGTACAGTAGAGTACAGTAGAGGTAGAGAACAGTAGAGTACAGTAGAGGTAGAGTACAGTGGAGTACAGTAGAGACAGAGTACAGTGGAGCACAGTAGAGGTAGAGTAGAGTGGAGTACAGTAGAGGTAGAGTACAGTGGAGCACAGTAGAGGTAGCGTACAGTGGAGTACAGTAGAGGTAGAGTACAGTGGAGCAGGGTAGAGGTAGCGTACCGTGGAGTACAGTAGAGGTAGAGTACAGTGGAGTACAGAAGAGGTAGAGTACAGTGGAGCACAGTAGAGGTAGAGTAGAGTGGAGTACAGTAGAGGTAGAGTACAGTGGAGCACAGTAGAGTTAGAGTATAGTGGAGTACAGTAGAGGTAGAGTACAGTGGAGCACAGTAGAGGTAGAGTATAGTGGAGTACAGTGAAGCACAGTAGAGGTGGAGTACAGTAGAGTACAGTAGAGGTAGAGAACAGTAGAGTAGAGGTAGAGTACATTGGAGTAAAATAGAGATAGAGTACAATGGAGCACAGTAGAGATAGACTAGAGTGGAGTACAGTAGAGGTAGAGTACAGTGGAGCACAGTAGAGGTAGAGTACAGTGGAGTACAGTGGAGCACAGTAGAGGTGGAGTACAGTAGAGTACAGTAGAGGTAGAGAACAGTGGAGCACAGTAGAGGTAGAGTACAGTGGAGCATAGTAGAGGTAGAGTACAGTGGAGCACAGTAGAGGTAGAGTACAGTGGAGCACAGTAGAGGTAGAGTACAGTGGAGGTAGTGTAGAGTGGAGTACAGTAGAGGTAGAGTACAGTGGAGCACAGTAGAGGTAGCGCACAGTGGAGTGCAGTAGAGGTAGAGTACAGTGGATTACAGTAGAGGTAGAGTACAGTGCAGTACAGTAGAGGTAGAGTACAGTGGAGCATAGTAGATGTAGAGTACCGTGGAGTACAGCGGAGCACAGTAGAGGTAGAATAGAGTGGAGTACAGTAGAGGTGGAGTAGTGTGGAGCACAGTATAGGTAGCGCACAGTGGAGTACAGTGGAGCACAGTAGAGGTAGAGTACAGTGGAGTACAGTAGAGGTAGAGTACAGCGGAGTACAGTAGAGGTAGAGTACAGTGGAATACAGTGGAGCAAATTAGAGGTGGAGCACAGTAGAGTACAGTAGAGGTAGAGTACAGTGGAGTACAGTAGAGGTAGAGTACAGTGGAGTACAGTAGAGGTAGAGTACAGTTGAGCACAGTAGAGGTAGAGTACAGTGGAGTACAGTAGAGGCAGAGTACAGTGGAGCACAGTAGAGGTAGAGTAGAGTGGAGTACAGTGGAGCACAGTAGAGGTGGAGTACAGTAGAGTACAGTAGAGGTAGAGAACAGTAGAGTACAGTAGAGGTAGAGTACAGTGGAGTACAGTAGAGATAGAGTACAGTGGAGCACAGTAGAGATAGAGTACAGTGGAGTAGATTAGAGGTAGAGTACAGTGGAGCACAGTAGAGGTAGAGTACAGTGGAGCACAGCAGAGGTAGAGTACAGTGGATCACAGTAGAGATAGAGTACAGTGGAGTACAGCGGAGCACAGTAGAGGTGGAGTACAGTAGAGTACAGTAGAGATAGAGTACAGTGGAGCACAATAGAGGTAGAGTAGAGTGGAGTACAGTAGAGGTAGAGTACAGTGGAGCATATTAGAGGTAGAGTACAGTGGAGTACAGTGGAGTACAGTAGAGGTAGAGTACAGTAGAGTACAGAAGAGGTAGAGTACAGTGGAGCACAGTAGAGGTAGAGTAGAGGGGAGTACAGTAGAGGTAGAGTACAGTGGAGCACAGTAGAGTTAGAGTAGAGTGGAGTACAGTAGAGGTAGAGTACAGTGGAGCACAGTAGAGGTAGAGTACAGTGGAGTACAGTAGAGGTAGAGTACAGTGGAGCACAGTAGAGGTAGAGTACAGTGGAGTACAGTGAAGCACAGTAGAGGTGGAGTACAGTAGAGTACAGTAGAGGTAGAGAACAGTAGAGTAGAGGTAGAGTTCATTGGAGTAAAGTAGAGATAGAGTACAATGGAGCACAGTAGAGATAGACTAGAGTGGAGTACAGTAGAGGTAGAGTACAATGGAGCACAGTAGAGGTAGAGTACAGTGGAGTACAGTGGAGCACAGTAGAGGTGGAGTACAGTAGAGTACAGTAGAGGTAGAGAACAGTGGAGCACACTAAAGGTAGAGTACAGTGGAGCACAGTAGAGGTAGAGTACAGTGGAGCACAGTAGAGGTAGAGTACAGTGGAGTACAGCGGAGCACAGTAGAGGTAGTGTAGAGTGGAGTACAGTAGAGGTAGAGTACAGTGGAGCACAGTAGAGGTAGCGCACAGTGGAGTACAGTAGAGGTAGAGTACAGTGGATTACAGTAGAGGTAGAGTACAGTGCAGTACAGTAGAGGTAGAGTACAGTGGAGCATAGTAGATGCAGAGTACAGTGGAGTACAGCGGAGCACAGTAGAGGTAGAATAGAGTGGAGTAAGGTAGAGGTAGAGTAGTGTGGAGCACAGTATAGGTAGCGCACAGTGGAGTACAGTGGAGCACAGTAGAGGTAGAGTACAGTGGAGTACAGTAGAGGTAGAGTACAGTGGAGTACAGTAGAGGTAGAGTACAGTGGAATACAGTGGAGCAAATTAGAGGTGGAGCACAGTAGAGTACAGTAGAGGTAGAGAACAGTAGAGTACAGTAGAGGTAGAGTACAGTGGAGTACAGTAGAGGTAGAGTACAGTTGAGCACAGTAGAGGTAGAGTACAGTGGAGTACAGTAGAGGCAGAGTAAAGTGGAGCACAGTAGAGGTAGAGTAGAGTGGAGTACAGTGGAGCACAGTAGAGGTGGAGTACAGTAGAGGTAGAGAACAGTAGAGTACAGTAGAGGTAGAGTACAGTGGAGTACAGTAGAGATAGAGTACAGTGGAGCACAGTAGAGATAGAGTAGAGTGGAGTAGAGTAGAGGTAGAGTACAGTGGAGCACAGTAGAGGTAGAGTACAGTGGAGCACAGCAGAGGTAGAGTACAGTGGATCACAGTAGAGATAGAGTACAGTGGAGTACAGCGGAGCACAGTAGAGGTGGAGTACAGTAGAGTACAGTAGAGATAGAGTACAGTGGAGCACAGTAGAGGTAGAGTAGAGTGGAGTACAGTAGAGGTAGAGTACAGTGGAGCACATTAGAGGTAGAGTACAGTGGAGTACAGTGGAGCACAGTAGAGGTGGAGTACAGTAGAGTACAGTAGAGGTAGAGAACAGTAGAGTACAGTAGAGGTAGAGTACAGTTGAGTAGAGTAGAGGTAGAGTACAGTGGAGCACAGTAGAGGTAGTGTACAGTGGAGCACAGCAGAGGTAGAGTACAGTGGATCACAGTAGAGATAGAGTACATTGGAGTACAGTGGAGCACAGTAGAGGTGGAGTACAGTAGAGTACAGTAGAGATAGAGTACAGTGGAGCACAGTAGAGGTAGAGTAGAGTGGAGTACAGTAGAGGTAGAGTACAGTGGAGCACATTAGAGGTAGAGTACAGTGGAGTACAGTAGAGGTAGAGTACAGTGGAGCAGAGTAGAGGTAGAGTACAGTGGAGTACAGTGGAGCACAGTAGAGGTGGAGTACAGTAGAGTACAGTAGAGGTAGAGTACAGTAGAGTACAGTAGAGGTAGAGTACAGTGGAGCACAGTAGAGGTAGAGTACAGTGGAGTACAAGATGTAGAGTACAGTGGTGCACAGTAGAGGTAGAGTACAGTGGAGTACAGTGGAGCAAAGTAGAGGTGGAGTACAGTAGAGTACAGTAGAGGTAGAGAACAGTAGAGTACAGTAGAGGTAGAGTACAGTGGAGTAGAGTAGAGGTAGAGTACAATGGAGCACAGTAGAGGTAGAGTACAGTGGAGCACAGCAGATGTAGAGTACAGTGGAGCACAGCAGAGGTAGAGTACAGTGGATCACAGTAGAGATAGAGTACAGTGGAGTACAGTGGAGCACATTAGAGGTGGAGTACAGTAGAGTACAGTAGAGGTAGAGAACAGTAGAGTACAGTAGAGGTAGAGTACAGTGGAGTACAGTAGAGACAGAGTACAGTGGAGCACAGTAGAGGTAGAGTAGAGTGGAGTACAGTAGAGGTAGAGTACAGTGGAGCACAGTAGAGGTAGCGTACAGTGGAGTACAGTAGAGGTAGAGTACAGTGGAGCAGGGTAGAGGTAGCGTACCGTGGAGTACAGTAGAGGTAGAGTACAGTGGAGTACAGAAGAGGTAGAGTACAGTGGAGCACAGTAGAGGTAGAGTAGAGTGGAGTACAGTAGAGGTAGAGTACAGTGGAGCACAGTAGAGTTAGAGTATAGTGGAGTACAGTAGAGGTAGAGTACAGTGGAGCACAGTAGAGGTAGAGTATAGTGGAGTACAGTGAAGCACAGTAGAGGTGGAGTACAGTAGAGTACAGTAGAGGTAGAGAACAGTAGAGTAGAGGTAGAGTACATTGGAGTAAAATAGAGATAGAGTACAATGGAGCACAGTAGAGATAGACTAGAGTGGAGTACAGTAGAGGTAGAGTACAGTGGAGCACAGTAGAGGTAGAGTACAGTGGAGTACAGTGGAGCACAGTAGAGGTGGAGTACAGTAGAGTACAGTAGAGGTAGAGAACAGTGGAGCACAGTAGAGGTAGAGTACAGTGGAGCATAGTAGAGGTAGAGTACAGTGGAGCACAGTAGAGGTAGAGTACAGTGGAGCACAGTAGAGGTAGAGTACAGTGGAGGTAGTGTAGAGTGGAGTACAGTAGAGGTAGAGTACAGTGGAGCACAGTAGAGGTAGCGCACAGTGGAGTGCAGTAGAGGTAGAGTACAGTGGATTACAGTAGAGGTAGAGTACAGTGCAGTACAGTAGAGGTAGAGTACAGTGGAGCATAGTAGATGTAGAGTACCGTGGAGTACAGCAGAGCACAGTAGAGGTAGAATAGAGTGGAGTACAGTAGAGGTGGAGTAGTGTGGAGCACAGTATAGGTAGCGCACAGTGGAGTACAGTGGAGCACAGTAGAGGTAGAGTACAGTGGAGTACAGTAGAGGTAGAGTACAGTGGAGTACAGTAGAGGTAGAGTACAGTGGAATACAGTGGAGCAAATTAGAGGTGGAGCACAGTAGAGTACAGTAGAGGTAGAGTACAGTGGAGTACAGTAGAGGTAGAGTACAGTGGAGTACAGTAGAGGTAGAGTACAGTTGAGCACAGTAGAGGTAGAGTACAGTGGAGTACAGTAGAGGCAGAGTACAGTGGAGCACAGTAGAGGTAGAGTAGAGTGGAGTACAGTGGAGCACAGTAGAGGTGGAGTACAGTAGAGTACAGTAGAGGTAGAGAACAGTAGAGTACAGTAGAGGTAGAGTACAGTGGAGTACAGTAGAGATAGAGTACAGTGGAGCACAGTAGAGATAGAGTACAGTGGAGTAGATTAGAGGTAGAGTACAGTGGAGCACAGTAGAGGTAGAGTACAGTGGAGCACAGCAGAGGTAGAGTACAGTGGATCACAGTAGAGATAGAGTACAGTGGAGTACAGCGGAGCACAGTAGAGGTGGAGTACAGTAGAGTACAGTAGAGAGAGAGTACAGTGGAGCACAGTAGAGGTAGAGTAGAGTGGAGTACAGTAGAGGTAGAGTACAGTGGAGCATATTAGAGGTAGAGTACAGTGGAGTACAGTGGAGTACAGTAGAGGTAGAGTACAGTAGAGTACAGAAGAGGTAGAGTACAGTGGAGCACAGTAGAGGTAGAGTAGAGGGGAGTACAGTAGAGGTAGAGTACAGTGGAGCACAGTAGAGTTAGAGTAGAGTGGAGTACAGTAGAGGTAGAGTACAGTGGAGCACAGTAGAGGTAGAGTACAGTGGAGTACAGTAGAGGTAGAGTACAGTGGAGCACAGTAGAGGTAGAGTACAGTGGATAACAGTGAAGCACAGTAGAGGTGGAGTACAGTAGAGTACAGTAGAGGTAGAGAACAGTAGAGTAGAGGTAGAGTTCATTGGAGTAAAGTAGAGATAGAGTACAATGGAGCACAGTAGAGATAGACTAGAGTGGAGTACAGTAGAGGTAGAGTACAATGGAGCACAGTAGAGGTAGAGTACAGTGGAGTACAGTGGAGCACAGTAGAGGTGGAGTACAGTAGAGTACAGTAGAGGTAGAGAACAGTGGAGCACACTAAAGGTAGAGTACAGTGGAGCACAGTAGAGGTAGAGTACAGTGGAGCACAGTAGAGGTAGAGTACAGTGGAGTACAGCGGAGCACAGTAGAGGTAGTGTAGAGTGGAGTACAGTAGAGGTAGAGTACAGTGGAGCACAGTAGAGGTAGCGCACAGTGGAGTACAGTAGAGGTAGAGTACAGTGGATTACAGTAGAGGTAGAGTACAGTGCAGTACAGTAGAGGTAGAGTACAGTGGAGCATAGTAGATGCAGAGTACAGTGGAGTACAGCGGAGCACAGTAGAGGTAGAATAGAGTGGAGTAAGGTAGAGGTAGAGTAGTGTGGAGCACAGTATAGGTAGCGCACAGTGGAGTACAGTGGAGCACAGTAGAGGTAGAGTACAGTGGAGTACAGTAGAGGTAGAGTACAGTGGAGTACAGTAGAGGTAGAGTACAGTGGAATACAGTGGAGCAAATTAGAGGTGGAGCACAGTAGAGTACAGTAGAGGTAGAGAACAGTAGAGTACAGTAGAGGTAGAGTACAGTGGAGTACAGTAGAGGTAGAGTACAGTTGAGCACAGTAGAGGTAGAGTACAGTGGAGTACAGTAGAGGCAGAGTAAAGTGGAGCACAGTAGAGGTAGAGTAGAGTGGAGTACAGTGGAGCACAGTAGAGGTGGAGTACAGTAGAGGTAGAGAACAGTAGAGTACAGTAGAGGTAGAGTACAGTGGAGTACAGTAGAGATAGAGTACAGTGGAGCACAGTAGAGATAGAGTAGAGTGGAGTAGAGTAGAGGTAGAGTACAGTGGAGCACAGTAGAGGTAGAGTACAGTGGAGCACAGCAGAGGTAGAGTACAGTGGATCACAGTAGAGATAGAGTACAGTGGAGTACAGCGGAGCACAGTAGAGGTGGAGTACAGTAGAGTACAGTAGAGATAGAGTACAGTGGAGCACAGTAGAGGTAGAGTAGAGTGGAGTACAGTAGAGGTAGAGTACAGTGGAGCACATTAGAGGTAGAGTACAGTGGAGTACAGTGGAGCACAGTAGAGGTGGAGTACAGTAGAGTACAGTAGAGGTAGAGAACAGTAGAGTACAGTAGAGGTAGAGTACAGTTGAGTAGAGTAGAGGTAGAGTACAGTGGAGCACAGTAGAGGTAGTGTACAGTGGAGCACAGCAGAGGTAGAGTACAGTGGATCACAGTAGAGATAGAGTACAGTGGAGTACAGTGGAGCACAATAGAGGTGGAGTACAGTAGAGTACAGTAGAGATAGAGTACAGTGGAGCACAGTAGAGGTAGAGTAGAGTGGAGTACAGTAGAGGTAGAGTACAGTGGAGCACATTAGAGGTAGAGTACAGTGGAGTACAGTAGAGGTAGAGTACAGTGGAGCAGAGTAGAGGTAGAGTACAGTGGAGTACAGTGGAGCACAGTAGAGGTGGAGTACAGTAGAGTACAGTAGAGGTAGAGTACAGTAGAGTACAGTAGAGGTAGAGTACAGTGGAGCACAGTAGAGGTAGAGTACAGTGGAGTACAAGATGTAGAGTACAGTGGTGCACAGTAGAGGTAGAGTACAGTGGAGTACAGTGGAGCAAAGTAGAGGTGGAGTACAGTAGAGTACAGTAGAGGTAGAGAACAGTAGAGTACAGTAGAGGTAGAGTACAGTGGAGTAGAGTAGAGGTAGAGTACAATGGAGCACAGTAGAGGTAGAGTACAGTGGAGCACAGCAGAGGTAGAGTACAGTGGATCACAGTAGAGATAGAGTACAGTGGAGTACAGTGGAGTACAGCGGAGCACAGTAGAGGTGGAGTACAGTAGAGTACAGTAGAGATAGAGTACAGTGGAGCACAGTAGAGGTAGAGTAGAGTGGAGTACAGTAGAGGTAGAGTACAGTTGAGCACAGTAGAGGTAGAGTACAGTGGAGTACAGTAGAGGCAGAGTACAGTGGAGCACAGTAGAGGTAGAGTAGAGTGGAGTACAGTGGAGCACAGTAGAGATAGAGTACAGTGGAGTAGAGTAGAGGTAGAGTACAGTGGAGCATAGTAGAGGTAGAGTACAGTGGAGCACAGCAGAGGTAGAGTACAGTGGATCACAGTAGAGATAGAGTACAGTGGAGTACAGCGGAGCACAGTAGAGGTGGAGTACAGTAGAGTACAGTAGAGATAGAGTACAGTGGAGCACAGTAGAGGTAGAGTAGAGTGGAGTACAGTAGAGGTAGAGTACAGTGGAGCACATTAGAGGTAGAGTACAGTGGAGTACTGTGGAGCACAGTAGAGGTGGAGTACAGTAGAGGTAGAGAACAGTAGAGTACAGTAGAGGTAGAGTACAGTGGAGTACAGTAGAGATAGAGTACAGTGGAGCACAGTAGAGATAGAGTAGAGTGGAGTAGAGTAGAGGTAGAGTACAGTGGAGCACAGTAGAGGTAGAGTACAGTGGAGCACAGCAGAGGTAGAGTACAGTGGATCACAGTAGAGATAGAGTACAGTGGAGTACATTGGAGCACATTAGAGGTGGAGTACAGTAGAGTACAGTAGAGGTAGAGAACAGTAGAGTACAGTAGAGGTAGAGTACAGTGGAGTACAGTAGAGACAGAGTACAGTGGAGCACAGTAGAGGTAGAGTAGAGTGGAGTACAGTAGAGGTAGAGTACAGTGGAGCACAGTAGAGGTAGCGTACAGTGGAGTACAGTAGAGGTAGAGTACAGTGGAGCAGGGTAGAGGTAGCGTACCGTGGAGTACAGTAGAGGTAGAGTACAGTGGAGTACAGAAGAGGTAGAGTACAGTGGATCACAGTAGAGATAGAGTACAGTGGAGTACAGTGGAGCACATTAGAGGTGGAGTACAGTAGAGTACAGTAGAGGTAGAGAACAGTAGAGTACAGTAGAGGTAGAGTACAGTGGAGTACAGTAGAGACAGAGTACAGTGGAGCACAGTAGAGGTAGAGTAGAGTGGAGTACAGTAGAGGTAGAGTACAGTGGAGCACAGTAGAGGTAGCGTACAGTGGAGTACAGTAGAGGTAGAGTACAGTGGAGCAGGGTAGAGGTAGCGTACCGTGGAGTACAGTAGAGGTAGAGTACAGTGGAGTACAGAAGAGGTAGAGTACAGTGGAGCACAGTAGAGGTAGAGTATAGTGGAGTACAGTAGAGGTAGAGTACAGTGGAGCACAGTAGAGGTAGAGTATAGTGGAGTACAGTGAAGCACAGTAGAGGTGGAGTACAGTAGAGTACAGTAGAGGTAGAGAACAGTAGAGTAGAGGTAGAGTACATTGGAGTAAAATAGAGATAGAGTACAATGGAGCACAGTAGAGATAGACTAGAGTGGAGTACAGTAGAGGTAGAGTACAGTGGAGCACAGTAGAGGTAGAGTACAGTGGAGTACAGTGGAGCACAGTAGAGGTGGAGTACAGTAGAGTACAGTAGAGGTAGAGAACAGTGGAGCACAGTAGAGGTAGAGTACAGTGGAGCATAGTAGAGGTAGAGTACAGTGGAGCACAGTAGAGGTAGAGTACAGTGGAGCACAGTAGAGGTAGAGTACAGTGGAGGTAGTGTAGAGTGGAGTAGAGTAGAGGTAGAGTACAGTGGAGCACAGTAGAGGTAGCGCACAGTGGAGTGCAGTAGAGGTAGAGTACAGTGGATTACAGTAGAGGTAGAGTACAGTGCAGTACAGTAGAGGTAGAGTACAGTGGAGCATAGTAGATGTAGAGTACAGTGGAGTACAGCGGAGCACAGTAGAGGTAGAATAGAGTGGAGTACAGTAGAGGTGGAGTAGTGTGGAGCACAGTATAGGTAGCGCACAGTGGAGTACAGTGGAGCACAGTAGAGGTAGAGTACAGTGGAGTACAGTAGAGGTAGAGTACAGTGGAGTACAGTAGAGGTAGAGTACAGTGGAATACAGTGGAGCAAATTAGAGGTGGAGCACAGTAGAGTACAGTAGAGGTAGAGTACAGTGGAGTACAGTAGAGGTAGAGTACAGTGGAGTACAGTAGAGGTAGAGTACAGTTGAGCACAGTAGAGGTAGAGTACAGTGGAGTACAGTAGAGGCAGAGTACAGTGGAGCACAGTAGAGGTAGAGTAGAGTGGAGTACAGTGGAGCACAGTAGAGGTGGAGTACAGTAGAGTACAGTAGAGGTAGAGAACAGTAGAGTACAGTAGAGGTAGAGTACAGTGGAGTACAGTAGAGATAGAGTACAGTGGAGCACAGTAGAGATAGAGTACAGTGGAGTAGATTAGAGGTAGAGTACAGTGGAGCACAGTAGAGGTAGAGTACAGTGGAGCACAGCAGAGGTAGAGTACAGTGGATCACAGTAGAGATAGAGTACAGTGGAGTACAGCGGAGCACAGTAGAGGTGGAGTACAGTAGAGTACAGTAGAGAGAGAGTACAGTGGAGCACAGTAGAGGTAGAGTAGAGTGGAGTACAGTAGAGGTAGAGTACAGTGGAGCATATTAGAGGTAGAGTACAGTGGAGTACAGTGGAGTACAGTAGAGGTAGAGTACAGTAGAGTACAGAAGAGGTAGAGTACAGTGGAGCACAGTAGAGGTAGAGTAGAGGGGAGTAGAGTAGAGGTAGAGTACAGTGGAGCACAGTAGAGTTAGAGTAGAGTGGAGTACAGTAGAGGTAGAGTACAGTGGAGCACAGTAGAGGTAGAGTACAGTGGAGTACAGTAGAGGTAGAGTACAGTGGAGCACAGTAGAGGTAGAGTACAGTGAGGTGGAGTACAGTAGAGTACAGTAGAGGTAGAGAACAGTAGAGTAGAGGTAGAGTTCATTGGAGTAAAGTAGAGATAGAGTACAATGGAGCACAGTAGAGATAGACTAGAGTGGAGTACAGTAGAGGTAGAGTACAATGGAGCACAGTAGAGGTAGAGTACAGTGGAGTACAGTGGAGCACAGTAGAGGTGGAGTACAGTAGAGTACAGTAGAGGTAGAGAACAGTGGAGCACACTAAAGGTAGAGTACAGTGGAGCACAGTAGAGGTAGAGTACAGTGGAGCACAGTAGAGGTAGAGTACAGTGGAGTACAGCGGAGCACAGTAGAGGTAGTGTAGAGTGGAGTACAGTAGAGGTAGAGTACAGTGGAGCACAGTAGAGGTAGCGCACAGTGGAGTACAGTAGAGGTAGAGTACAGTGGATTACAGTAGAGGTAGAGTACAGTGCAGTACAGTAGAGGTAGAGTACAGTGGAGCATAGTAGATGCAGAGTACAGTGGAGTACAGCGGAGCACAGTAGAGGTAGAATAGAGTGGAGTAAGGTAGAGGTAGAGTAGTGTGGAGCACAGTATAGGTAGCGCACAGTGGAGTACAGTGGAGCACAGTAGAGGTAGAGTACAGTGGAGTACAGTAGAGGTAGAGTACAGTGGAGTACAGTAGAGGTAGAGTACAGTGGATTACAGTGGAGCAAATTAGAGGTGGAGCACAGTAGAGTACAGTAGAGGTAGAGAACAGTAGAGTACAGTAGAGGTAGAGTACAGTGGAGTACAGTAGAGGTAGAGTACAGTTGAGCACAGTAGAGGTAGAGTACAGTGGAGTACAGTAGAGGCAGAGTAAAGTGGAGCACAGTAGAGGTAGAGTAGAGTGGAGTACAGTGGAGCACAGTAGAGGTGGAGTACAGTAGAGGTAGAGAACAGTAGAGTACAGTAGAGGTAGAGTACAGTGGAGTACAGTAGAGATAGAGTACAGTGGAGCACAGTAGAGATAGAGTAGAGTGGAGTAGAGTAGAGG
This sequence comes from Tiaroga cobitis, assembly GCA_030578255.1. Lineage (NCBI taxonomy): Eukaryota > Metazoa > Chordata > Actinopteri > Cypriniformes > Leuciscidae > Tiaroga > Tiaroga cobitis. The sequence continues at coordinate 36,878,764 of CM060604.1, forward strand.
TAGAGTACAGTGGAGCACAGTAGAGGTAGAGTACAGTGGAGCACAGCAGAGGTAGAGTACAGTGGATCACAGTAGAGATAGAGTACAGTGGAGTACAGCGGAGCACAGTAGAGGTGGAGTACAGTAGAGTACAGTAGAGATAGAGTACAGTGGAGCACAGTAGAGGTAGAGTAGAGTGGAGTACAGTGGAGCACAGTAGAGGTGGAGTACAGTAGAGTACAGTAGAGGTAGAGTACAGTGGAGCACATTAGAGGTAGAGTACAGTGGAGTACAGTGGAGCACAGTAGAGGTGGAGTACAGTAGAGTACAGTAGAGGTAGAGAACAGTAGAGTACAGTAGAGGTAGAGTATAGTAGAGTACAGTGGAGCAGAGTAGAGGTGGAGTACAGTAGAGTACAGTAGAGGTAGAGAACAGTAGAGTACAGTAGAGGTAGAGTACAGTTGAGTAGAGTAGAGGTAGAGTACAGTGGAGCACAGTAGAGGTAGTGTACAGTGGAGCACAGCAGAGGTAGAGTACAGTGGATCACAGTAGAGATAGAGTACAGTGGAGTACAGTGGAGCACAGTAGAGGTGGAGTACAGTAGAGTACAGTAGAGATAGAGTACAGTGGAGCACAGTAGAGGTAGAGTAGAGTGGAGTACAGTAGAGGTAGAGTACAGTGGAGCACATTAGAGGTAGAGTACAGTGGAGTACAGTAGAGGTAGAGTACAGTGGAGCAGAGTAGAGGTAGAGTACAGTGGAGTACAGTGGAGCACAGTAGAGGTGGAGTACAGTAGAGTACAGTAGAGGTAGAGTACAGTAGAGTACAGTAGAGGTAGAGTACAGTGGATTACAGTAGAGGTAGAGTACAGTGGAGTACAAGATGTAGAGTACAGTGGTGCACAGTAGAGGTAGAGTACAGTGGAGTACAGTGGAGCAAAGTAGAGGTGGAGTACAGTAGAGTACAGTAGAGGTAGAGAACAGTAGAGTACAGTAGAGGTAGAGTACAGTGGAGTAGAGTAGAGGTAGAGTACAATGGAGCACAGTAGAGGTAGAGTACAGTGGAGCACAGCAGAGGTAGAGTACAGTGGATCACAGTAGAGATAGAGTACAGTGGAGTACAGCGGAGCACAGTAGAGGTGGAGTACAGTAGAGTACAGTAGAGATAGAGTACAGTGGAGCACAGTAGAGGTAGAGTAGAGTGGAGTACAGTAGAGGTAGAGTACAGTGGAGCACAGTAGAGGTAGAGTACAGTGGAGTACAGTAGAGGTAGAGTATAGTGGAGCACAGTAGAGGTAGAGTACAGTGGAGTAGAGTAGAGGTAGAGTACAGTGGAGCACAGTAGAGGTAGAGCACAGTGGAGTACAGTAGAGGTAGAGTACAGTGGAGCACAGTAGAGGTAGCGTACTTTGTAGTACAGTAGAGGTAGAGTACAGTGGAGCACAGTAGAGGTAGAGTACAGTGGAGTACAGCAGAGGTAGAGTACAGTGGAGCACAGTAGAGGTAGAGTACAGTGGAGTACAGCGGAGCACAGTAGAGGTAGAGTAGAGTGGAGTACAGTAGAGGTAGAGTACAGTGGAGCACAGTAGAGGTGGAGTACAGTAGAGTACAGTAGAGATAGAGTACAGTGGAGCACAGTAGAGGTAGAGTAGAGTGGAGTACAGTAGAGGTAGAGTTCAGTGGAGCACAGTAGAGGTAGAGTACAGTGGAGTACAGTAGAGGTAGAGTAAAGTGGAGCACAATAGAGGTAGAGTACAGTGGAGTACAGTGGAGCACAGTAGAGGTGGAGTACAGTAGAGTACAGTAGTGGTAGAGAACAGTAGAGTACAGAAGAGGTAGAGTACAGTGGAGCACAGTAGAGGTAGAGTACAGTGGAGCACAGTAGAGGTAGAGTACAGTGGAGTACAGTGGAGCACAGTAGAGGTGGAGTACAGTAGAGTACAGTAGTGGTAGAGAACAGTAGAGTACAGAAGAGGTAGAGTACAGTGGAGCACAGTAGAGGTAGAGTACAGTGGAGCACAGTAGAGGTGGAATACGGTATAGCACAGTAGAGGTAGAGTACAGTGGAGTACAGTAGAGGTAGAGTACAGTGGAGTACAGCAGAGCACAGTAGAGGTGGAGTACAGTATAGTACAGTAGAGATAGAGTACAGTGGAGCACAGTAGAGGTAGAGTAAAGTGGAGTACAGTAGAGGTAGAGTAGAGTGGAGCACAGTAGAGGGTAGAGTACAGTGGAGTACAGCGGAGCACAGTAGAGGTAGAGTAGAGTGGAGTACAGTAGAGGTAGAGTATAGTGGAGCACAGTAGAGGTAGCGTACAGTGGAGCACAGTAGAGGTAGAGTACAGTGGAGTACAGCGGAGCACAGTAGAGGTAGAGTAGAGTGGAGTACAGTAGAGGCAGAGTACAGTGGAGCACAGTAGAGGTAGCGTACAGTGGAGTACAGTGGAGCACAGTAGAGGTGGAGTACAGTAGAGTACAGTAGAGATAGAGTACAGTGGATCACAGTAGAGGAAGAGTAGAGTGGAGTAGAGTAGAGGTAGAGTACAGTGGAGCACAGTAGAGGTAGAGTACAGTGGAGTACAGTAGAGGTAGAGTACAGTGGAGCACTAGAGGTAGAGTACAGTGGAGTACAGCAGAGCACAGTAGAGGTGGAGTACAGTATAGTACAGTAGAGATAGAGTACAGTGGAGCACAGTAGAGGTAGAGTAAAGTGGAGTACAGTAGAGGTAGAGTACAGTGGAGCACAGTAGAGGGTAGAGTACAGTGGAGTACAGCGGAGCACAGTAGAGGTAGAGTAGAGTGGAGTACAGTAGAGGTAGAGTACAGTGGAGCACAGTAGAGGTAGAGTATAGTAGAGTACAGTGGAGCAGAGTAGAGGTAGAGTACAATGGAGTACAGTAGTGGTAGAGTACAGTGGAGTACAGCAGTGGTAGAAAACAGTGGAGTACAGTAGAGCACATTAGAGGTAGAGTATAGTAGAGTACAGTAGAGGTAGAGTACAGTGGAGCACAGTAGAGGTAGAGTACAGTGGAGTACAGTAGAGGTAGAGTACAGTGGAGCACAGTAGAGTTAGAGTAGAGTGGAGTACAGTAGAGGTAGAGTACAGTGGAGCACAGTAGAGGTAGCGTACAGTGGAGTACAGTAGAGGTAGAGTACAGTGGAGCACAGTAGAGGTAGCGTACCGTGGAGTACAGTAGAGGTAGAGTACAGTGGAGTACAGTAGAGGTAGAGTACAGTGGAGTACAGTGGATCACAGTATAGGTGGAGTACAGTAGAGTACAGTAGAGGTAGAGAACAGTAGAGTACAGAAGAGGTAGAGTACAGTGGAGCACAGTAGAGGTAGAGTACAGTGGAGCACAGTAGAGGTGGAGTACGGTATAGCACAGTAGAGGTAGAGTACAGTGGAGTACAGTAGAGGTAGAGTACAGTGGAGTACAACGGAGCACAGTAGAGGTGGAGTACAGTATAGTACAGTAGAGATAGAGTACAGTGGAGCACAGTAGAGGTAGAGTAAAGTGGAGTACAGTAGAGGTAGAGTACAGTGGAGCACATTAGAGGGTAGAGTACAGTGGAGTACAGCGGAGCACAGTAGAGGTAGAGTAGAGTGGCGTACAGTAGAGGTAGAGTACAATGGAGCACAGTAGAGGTAGCGTACAGTGGAGTACAGTGGAGCAGAGTAGAGGTAGAGTACAGTGGAGTACAGCAGAGGTAGAGTACAGTGGAGTACAGCAGAGGTAGAGTACAGTGGAGTACAGTGGAGCACATTAGAGGTGGAGTACAGTAGAGTACAGTAGAGGTAGAGAACAGTAGAGTACAGTAGAGGTAGAGTACAGTAGAGTACAGTAGAGACAGAGTACAGTGGAGCACAGTAGAGGTAGAGTACAGTGGAGTACAGTAGAGGTAGAGTACAGTGGAGCACAGTAGAGGTAGCGTACAGTGGAGTACAGTAGAGGTAGAGTACAGTGGAGCACAGTAGAAGTAGAGTAGAGTGGAGTACAGTAGAGGTAGAGTACAGTGGAGCACAGTAGAGTTAGAGTAGAGTGGAGTACAGTAGAGGTAGAGTACAGTGGAGCACAGTAGAGGTAGAGTACAGTGGAGTACAGTAGAGGTAGAGTACAGTTGAGCACAGTAGAGGTAGAGTACAGTGGAGTACAGTAGAGGCAGAGTACAGTGGAGCACAGTAGAGGTAGAGTAGAGTGGAGTACAGTGGAGCACAGTAGATGTGGAGTACAGTAGAGTACAGTAGAGGTAGAGAACAGTAGAGTACAGTAGAGGTAGAGTACAGTGGAGTACAGTAGAGATAGAGTACAGTGGAGCACAGTAGAGATAGAGTAGAGTGGAGTAGAGTAGAGGTAGAGTACAGTGGAGCACAGTAGAGGTAGAGTACAGTGGAGCACATTAGAGATAGAGTACAGTGGAGTACAGCGGAGCACAGTAGAGGTGGAGTACAGTAGAGTACAGTAGAGATAGAGTACAGTAGAGTACAGTAGAGGTAGAGTACAGTGGATTACAGTAGAGGTAGAGTACAGTGGAGTACAAGATGTAGAGTACAGTGGTGCACAGTAGAGGTAGAGTACAGTGGAGTACAGTGGAGCAAAGTAGAGGTGGAGTACAGTAGAGTACAGTAGAGGTAGAGAACAGTAGAGTACAGTAGAGGTAGAGTACAGTGGAGTAGAGTAGAGGTAGAGTACAATGGAGCACAGTAGAGGTAGAGTACAGTGGAGCACAGCAGAGGTAGAGTACAGTGGATCACAGTAGAGATAGAGTACAGTGGAGTACAGCGGAGCACAGTAGAGGTGGAGTACAGTAGAGTACAGTAGAGATAGAGTACAGTGGAGCACAGTAGAGGTAGAGTAGAGTGGAGTACAGTAGAGGTAGAGTACAGTGGAGCACAGTAGAGGTAGAGTACAGTGGAGTACAGTAGAGGTAGAGTATAGTGGAGCACAGTAGAGGTAGAGTACAGTGGAGTAGAGTAGAGGTAGAGTACAGTGGAGCACAGTAGAGGTAGAGCACAGTGGAGTACAGTAGAGGTAGAGTACAGTGGAGCACAGTAGAGGTAGCGTACTTTGTAGTACAGTAGAGGTAGAGTACAGTGGAGCACAGTAGAGGTAGAGTACAGTGGAGTACAGCAGAGGTAGAGTACAGTGGAGCACAGTAGAGGTAGAGTACAGTGGAGTACAGCGGAGCACAGTAGAGGTAGAGTAGAGTGGAGTACAGTAGAGGTAGAGTACAGTGGAGCACAGTAGAGGTGGAGTACAGTAGAGTACAGTAGAGATAGAGTACAGTGGAGCACAGTAGAGGTAGAGTAGAGTGGAGTACAGTAGAGGTAGAGTTCAGTGGAGCACAGTAGAGGTAGAGTACAGTGGAGTACAGTAGAGGTAGAGTAAAGTGGAGCACAATAGAGGTAGAGTACAGTGGAGTACAGTGGAGCACAGTAGAGGTGGAGTACAGTAGAGTACAGTAGTGGTAGAGAACAGTAGAGTACAGAAGAGGTAGAGTACAGTGGAGCACAGTAGAGGTAGAGTACAGTGGAGTACAGTGGAGCACAGTAGAGGTGGAGTACAGTAGAGTACAGTAGTGGTAGAGAACAGTAGAGTACAGAAGAGGTAGAGTACAGTGGAGCACAGTAGAGGTAGAGTACAGTGGAGCACAGTAGAGGTGGAATACGGTATAGCACAGTAGAGGTAGAGTACAGTGGAGTACAGTAGAGGTAGAGTACAGTGGAGTACAGCAGAGCACAGTAGAGGTGGAGTACAGTATAGTACAGTAGAGATAGAGTACAGTGGAGCACAGTAGAGGTAGAGTAAAGTGGAGTACAGTAGAGGTAGAGTAGAGTGGAGCACAGTAGAGGGTAGAGTACAGTGGAGTACAGCGGAGCACAGTAGAGGTAGAGTAGAGTGGAGTACAGTAGAGGTAGAGTATAGTGGAGCACAGTAGAGGTAGCGTACAGTGGAGCACAGTAGAGGTAGAGTACAGTGGAGTACAGCGGAGCACAGTAGAGGTAGAGTAGAGTGGAGTACAGTAGAGGCAGAGTACAGTGGAGCACAGTAGAGGTAGCGTACAGTGGAGTACAGTGGAGCACAGTAGAGGTGGAGTACAGTAGAGTACAGTAGAGATAGAGTACAGTGGATCACAGTAGAGGAAGAGTAGAGTGGAGTAGAGTAGAGGTAGAGTACAGTGGAGCACAGTAGAGGTAGAGTACAGTGGAGTACAGTAGAGGTAGAGTACAGTGGAGCACTAGAGGTAGAGTACAGTGGAGTACAGCAGAGCACAGTAGAGGTGGAGTACAGTATAGTACAGTAGAGATAGAGTACAGTGGAGCACAGTAGAGGTAGAGTAAAGTGGAGTACAGTAGAGGTAGAGTACAGTGGAGCACAGTAGAGGGTAGAGTACAGTGGAGTACAGCGGAGCACAGTAGAGGTAGAGTAGAGTGGAGTACAGTAGAGGTAGAGTACAGTGGAGCACAGTAGAGGTAGAGTATAGTAGAGTACAGTGGAGCAGAGTAGAGGTAGAGTACAATGGAGTACAGTAGTGGTAGAGTACAGTGGAGTACAGCAGTGGTAGAAAACAGTGGAGTACAGTAGAGCACATTAGAGGTAGAGTATAGTAGAGTACAGTAGAGGTAGAGTACAGTGGAGCACAGTAGAGGTAGAGTACAGTGGAGTACAGTAGAGGTAGAGTACAGTGGAGCACAGTAGAGTTAGAGTAGAGTGGAGTACAGTAGAGGTAGAGTACAGTGGAGCACAGTAGAGGTAGCGTACAGTGGAGTACAGTAGAGGTAGAGTACAGTGGAGCACAGTAGAGGTAGCGTACCGTGGAGTACAGTAGAGGTAGAGTACAGTGGAGTACAGTAGAGGTAGAGTACAGTGGAGTACAGTGGATCACAGTATAGGTGGAGTACAGTAGAGTACAGTAGAGGTAGAGAACAGTAGAGTACAGAAGAGGTAGAGTACAGTGGAGCACAGTAGAGGTAGAGTACAGTGGAGCACAGTAGAGGTGGAGTACGGTATAGCACAGTAGAGGTAGAGTACAGTGGAGTACAGTAGAGGTAGAGTACAGTGGAGTACAACGGAGCACAGTAGAGGTGGAGTACAGTATAGTACAGTAGAGATAGAGTACAGTGGAGCACAGTAGAGGTAGAGTAAAGTGGAGTACAGTAGAGGTAGAGTACAGTGGAGCACATTAGAGGGTAGAGTACAGTGGAGTACAGCGGAGCACAGTAGAGGTAGAGTAGAGTGGCGTACAGTAGAGGTAGAGTACAATGGAGCACAGTAGAGGTAGCGTACAGTGGAGTACAGTGGAGCAGAGTAGAGGTAGAGTACAGTGGAGTACAGCAGAGGTAGAGTACAGTGGAGTACAGCAGAGGTAGAGTACAGTGGAGTACAGTGGAGCACATTAGAGGTGGAGTACAGTAGAGTACAGTAGAGGTAGAGAACAGTAGAGTACAGTAGAGGTAGAGTACAGTAGAGTACAGTAGAGACAGAGTACAGTGGAGCACAGTAGAGGTAGAGTACAGTGGAGTACAGTAGAGGTAGAGTACAGTGGAGCACAGTAGAGGTAGCGTACAGTGGAGTACAGTAGAGGTAGAGTACAGTGGAGCACAGTAGAAGTAGAGTAGAGTGGAGTACAGTAGAGGTAGAGTACAGTGGAGCACAGTAGAGTTAGAGTAGAGTGGAGTACAGTAGAGGTAGAGTACAGTGGAGCACAGTAGAGGTAGAGTACAGTGGAGTACAGTAGAGGTAGAGTACAGTTGAGCACAGTAGAGGTAGAGTACAGTGGAGTACAGTAGAGGCAGAGTACAGTGGAGCACAGTAGAGGTAGAGTAGAGTGGAGTACAGTGGAGCACAGTAGATGTGGAGTACAGTAGAGTACAGTAGAGGTAGAGAACAGTAGAGTACAGTAGAGGTAGAGTACAGTGGAGTACAGTAGAGATAGAGTACAGTGGAGCACAGTAGAGATAGAGTAGAGTGGAGTAGAGTAGAGGTAGAGTACAGTGGAGCACAGTAGAGGTAGAGTACAGTGGAGCACATTAGAGATAGAGTACAGTGGAGTACAGCGGAGCACAGTAGAGGTGGAGTACAGTAGAGTACAGTAGAGATAGAGTACAGTGGAGCACAGTAGAGGTAGAGTAGAGTGGAGTACAGTAGAGGTAGAGTACAGTGGAGCACATTAGAGGTAGAGTACAGTGGAGTACAGTGGAGCACAGTAGAGGTGGAGTACAGTAGAGTACAGTAAAGGTAGAGAACAGTAGAGTACAGTAGAGGTAGAGTACAGTGGAGTAGAGTAGAGGTAGAGTACAGTGGAGCACAGTAGAGGTAGAGTACAGTGGAGCACAGCAGAGGTAGAGTACAGTGGATCACAGTAGAGATAGAGTACAGTGGAGTACAGTAGAGGTAGAGTAGAGTGGAGTACAGTAGAGGTAGAGTACAGTGGAGTACAGTAGAGGTAGAGTACAGTTGAGCACAGTAGAGGTAGAGTACAGTGGAGTACAGTAGAGGCAGAGTACAGTGGAGCACAGTAGAGGTAGAGTAGAGTGGAGTACAGTGGAGCACAGTAGAGGTGGAGTACAGTAGAGTACAGTAGAGGTAGAGAACAGTAGAGTACAGTAGAGGTAGAGTACAGTGGAGCACAGTAGAGATAGAGTACAGTGGAGTAGAGTAGAGGTAGAGTACAGTGGAGCACAGTAGAGGTAGAGTACAGTGGAGCACAGCAGAGGTAGAGTACAGTGGATCACAGTAGAGATAGAGTACAGTGGAGTACAGCGGAGCACAGTAGAGGTGGAGTACAGTAGAGTACAGTAGAGATAGAGTACAGTGGAGCACAGTAGAGGTAGAGTAGAGTGGAGTACAGTAGAGGTAGAGTACAGTGGAGCACATTAGAGGTAGAGTACAGTGGAGTACTGTGGAGCACAGTAGAGGTGGAGTACAGTAGAGTATAGTAGAGGTAGACAACAGTAGAGTACAGTAGAGGTAGAGTACAGTGGAGTAGAGTAGAGGTAGAGTACAGTAGAGGTAGAGTACAGTGGAGTAGAGTAGAGGTAGAGTACAGTGGAGCACAGTAGAGGTAGAGTACAGTGGAGCACAGCAGAGGTAGAGTACAGTGGATCACAGTAGAGATAGAGTACAGTGGAGTACAGTGGAGCACAGTAGAGGTGGAGTACAGTAGAGTACAGTAGAGATAGAGTACAGTGGAGCACAGAAGAGGTAGAGTACAGTGGAGTACAGTAGAGGTAGAGTACAGTGGAGTACAGTAGAGGTAGAGTACAGTGGAGCACAGTAGAGGTAGCGTACAGTGGAGTACAGTAGAGGTAGAGTAGAGTGGAGCACAGTAGAGGTAGCGTACCGTTGATTACAGTAGAGGTAGAGTACAGTGGAGTACAGAAGAGGTAGAGTACAGTGTAGCACAGTAGAGGTAGAGTGGAGTGGAGTACAGTAGAGGTAGAGTACAGTGGAGCACAGTAGAGTTAGAGTAGAGTGGAGTACAGTAGAGGTAGAGTACAGTGGAGCACAGTAGAGGTAGAGTACAGTGGAGTACAGTAGAGGTAGAGTACAGTGGAGCACAGTAGAGGTAGAGTACAGTGGAGTACAGTGAAGCACAGTAGAGGTGGATTACAATAGAGTACAGTAGAGGTAGAGAACAGTAGAGTAGAGGTAGAGTACATTGGAGTACAGTAGAGATAGAGTACAATGGAGCACAGTAGAGATAGACTAGAGTGGAGTACAGTAGAGGTAGAGTACAGTGGAGCACATTAGAGGTAGAGTACAGTGGAGTACAGTGGAGCACAGTAGAGGTGGAGTACAGTAGAGTACAGTAGAGCTAGAGAACAGTGGAGCACACTAGAGGTAGAGTACAGTGGAGCACAGTAGAGGTAGAGACAGTGGAGCACAGTAGAGGTAGAGTACAGTGGAGCACAGTAGAGGTAGAGTACAGTGGAGTACAGCGGAGCACAGTAGAGGTGGAGTACAGTAGAGTACAGTAGAGATAGAGTACAGTGGAGGACAGTAGAGGTAGTGTAGAGTGGAGTACAGTAGAGGTAGAGTACAGTGGAGCACAGTAGAGGTAGCGTACAGTGGAGTACAGTGGAGCAGAGTAGAGGTAGAGTACAGTGGAGTACAGCAGAGGTAGAGTACAGTGGAGTACAGCAGAGGTAGAGTACAGTGGAGTACAGTGGAGCACAGTAGAGGTGGAGTACAGTAGAGTACAGTAGAGGTAGAGAACAGTAGAGTACAGTAGAGGTAGAGTACAGTGGAGTACAGTAGAGACAGAGTACAGTGGAGCACAGTAGAGGTAGAGTAGAGTGGAGTACAGTAGAGGTAGAGTAGAGTGGAGCACAGTAGAGGTAGCGTACAGTGGAGTACAGTAGAGGTAGAGTACAGTTGAGCAGGGTAGAGGTAGCGTACCGTGGAGTACAGTAGAGGTAGAGTACAGTGGACTACAGAAGAGGTAGAGTACAGTGGAGCACAGTAGAGGTAGCGTACAGTGGAGCACAGTAGAGTTAGAGTAGAGTGGAGTACAGTAGAGGTAGAGTACAGTGGAGCACAGTAGAGGTAGAGTACAGTGGAGTACAGTAGAGGTAGAGTACAGTGGAGCACAGTAGAGGTAGAGTATAGTGGAGTACAGTGAAGCACAGTAGAGGTGGAGTACAGTAGAGTACAGTAGAGGTAGAGAACAGTAGTGTAGAGGTAGAGTACATTGGAGTAAAGTAGAGATAGAGTACAATGGAGCACAGTAGAGATAGACTAGAGTGGAGTACAGTAGAGGTAGAGTACAGTGGAGCACAGTAGAGGTAGAGTACAGTGGATCACAGTAGAGATAGAGTACAGTGGAGTACAGTGGAGCACAGTAGAGGTGGATTACAGTAGAGTACAGTAGAGATAGAGTACAGTGGAGCACAGCAGAGGTAGAGTAGAGTGGAGTACAGTAGAGGTAGAGTACATTGGAGTAAAGTAGAGATAGAGTACAATGGAGCACAGTAGAGATAGACAAGAGTGGAGTACAGTAGAGGTAGAGTACAGTGGAGCACAGTAGAGGTAGAGTACAGTGGAGTAGAGTGGAGCACAGTAGAGGTGGAGTACAGTAGAGTACAGCAGAGGTAGAGAACAGTGGAGCACAGTAGAGGTAGAGTACAGTGGAGCACAGTAGAGGTAGAGTACAGTGGAGCACAGTAGAGGTAGAGTACAGTGGAGTACAGCGGAGCACAGTAGAGGTAGTGTAGAGTGGAGTACAGTAGAGGTAGAGAACAGTAGAGTAGAGGTAGAGTACATTGGAGTAAAGTAGAGATAGAGTACAATGGAGCACAGTAGAGATAGACTAGAGTGGAGTACAGTAGAGGTAGAGTACAGTGGAGCACAGTAGAGGTAGCGCACAGTGGAGTACAGTAGAGGTAGAGTACAGTGGATTACAGTAGAGGTAGAGTACAGTGCAGTACAGTAGAGGTAGAGTACAGTGGAGCATAGTAGATGTAGAGTACAGTGGAGTACAGCGGAGCACAGTAGAGGTAGAATAGAGTGGAGTGCAGTAGAGGTAGAGTAGTGTGGAGCACAGTATAGGTAGCGCACAGTGGAGTACAGTGGAGCACAGTAGAGGTAGAGTACAGTGGAGTACAGTAGAGGTAGAGTACAGTCGAGTACAGTAGAGGTAGAGTACAGTGGAATACAGTGGAGCAAATTAGAGGTGGAGCACAGTAGAGTACAGTAGAGGTAAAGTACAGTGGAGTACAGTAGAGGTAGAGTACAGTGGAGTACAGTAGAGGTAGAGTACAGTTGAGCACAGTAGAGGTAGAGTACAGTGGAGTACAGTAGAGGCAGAGTACAGTGGAGCACAGTAGAGGTAGAGTAGAGTGGAGTACAGTGGAGCACAGTAGAGGTGGAGTACAGTAGAGTACAGTAGAGGTAGAGAACAGTAGAGTACAGTAGAGGTAGAGTACAGTGGAGCACAGTAGAGATAGAGTACAGTGGAGTAGAGTAGAGGTAGAGTACAGTGGAGCACAGTAGAGGTAGAGTACAGTGGAGCACAGCAGAGGTAGAGTACAGTGGATCACAGTAGAGATAGAGTACAGTGGAGTACAGCGGAGCACAGTAGAGGTGGAGTACAGTAGAGTACAGTAGAGATAGAGTACAGTGGAGCACAGTAGAGGTAGAGTAGAGTGGAGTACAGTAGAGGTAGAGTACAGTGGAGCACATTAGAGGTAGAGTAGAGTGGAGTACAGTGGAGCACAGTAGAGGTGGAGTACAGTAGAGTACAGTAGAGGTAGAGAACAGTAGAGTACAGTAGAGGTAGAGTACAGTGGAGTACAGTAGAGATAGAGTACAGTGGAGCACAGTAGAGATAGAGTACAGTGGACTAGATTAGAGGTAGAGTACAGTGGAGCACAATAGAGGTAGAGTAGAGTGGAGTACAGTAGAGGTAGAGTACAGTGGAAGACAGTAGAGGTAGAGTACAGTGGAGTCCAGTAGAGGTAGAGTACAGTGGAGCACAGTAGAGTTAGAGTACAGTGGAGTACAGTGAAGCACAGAAGAGGTGGAGTACAGTAGAGTACAGTAGAGATAGAGTACAGTGGAGCACAGTAGAGGTAGAGTACAGTGGAGCACAGCAGAGGTAGAGTACAGTGGATCACAGTAGAGATAGAGTACAGTGGAGTACAGCGGAGCACAGTAGAGGTGGAGTACAGTAGAGTACAGTAGAGATAGAGTACAGTGGAGCACAGTAGAGGTAGAGTAGAGTGGAGTACAGTAGAGGTAGAGTACAGTGAAGCACATTAGAGGTAGAGTACAGTGGAGTACAGTAGAGGTAGAGTACAGTGGAGCACAGTAGAGGTAGAGTACAGTGGAGTACAGTGGAGCACAGTAGAGGTGGAGTACAGTAGAGTACAGTAGAGGTAGAGTACAGTAGAGTACAGTAGAGGTAGAGTACAGTGGATTACAGTAGATGTAGAGTACAGTGCAGTACAGTAGAGGTAGAGTACAGTGGAGCATAGTAGATGTAGAGTACAGTGGAGTACAGCGGAGCACAGTAGAGGTAGAATAGAGTGGAGTGCAGTAGAGGTAGAGTAGTGTGGAGCACAGTATAGGTAGCGCACAGTGGAGTACATTGGAGCACAGTAGAGGTAGAGTACAGTGGAGTACAGTAGAGGTAGAGTACAGTGGAATACAGTGGAGCAAATTAGAGGTGGAGCACAGTAGAGTACAGTAGAGGTAGAGTACAGTGGAGTACAGTAGAGGTAGAGTACAGTGGAGTACAGTAGAGGTAGAGTACAGTTGAGCACAGTAGAGGTAGAGTACAGTGGAGTACAGTAGAGGCAGAGTACAGTGGAGCACAGTAGAGGTAGAGTAGAGTGGAGTACAGTGGAGCACAGTAGAGGTGGAGTACAGTAGAGTACAGTAGAGGTAGAGAACAGTAGAGTACAGTAGAGGTAGAGTACAGTGGAGCACAGTAGAGATAGAGTACAGTGGAGTAGAGTAGAGGTAGAGTACAGTGGAGCACAGTAGAGGTAGAGTACAGTGGAGCACAGCAGAGGTAGAGTACAGTGGATCACAGTAGAGATAGAGTACAGTGGAGTACAGCAGAGCACAGTAGAGGTGGAGTACAGTAGAGTACAGTAGAGATAGAGTACAGTGGAGCACAGTAGAGGTAGAGTAGAGTGGAGTACAGTAGAGGTAGAGTACAGTGGAGCACATTAGAGGTAGAGTACAGTGGAGTACTGTGGAGCACAGTAGAGGTGGAGTACAGTAGAGTATAGTAGAGGTAGACAACAGTAGAGTACAGTAGAGGTAGAGTACAGTGGAGTAGAGTAGAGGTAGAGTACAGTAGAGGTAGAGTAGAGTGGAGTAGAGTAGAGGTAGAGTACAGTGGAGCACAGTAGAGGTAGAGTACAGTGGAGCACAGCAGAGGTAGAGTACAGTGGATCACAGTAGAGATAGAGTACAGTGGAGTACAGTAAAGCACAGTAGAGGTGGAGTACAGTAGAGTACAGTAGAGATAGAAGACAGTGGAGCACAGTAGAGGTAGAGTAGAGTGGAGTACAGTAGAGGTAGAGTACAGTGGAGTAAAGTAGAGATAGAGTACAATGGAGCACAGTAGAGATAGACTAGAGTGGAGTACAGTAGAGGTAGAGTACAGTGGAGCACAGTAGAGGTAGAGTAGAGTGGATCACAGTAGAGATAGAGTACAGTGGAGTACAGTGGAGCACAGTAGAGGTGGATTACAGTAGAGTACAGTAGAGATAGAGTACAGTGGAGCACAGCAGAGGTAGAGTAGAGTGGAGTACAGTAGAGGTAGAGTACATTGGAGTAAAGTAGAGATAGAGTACAATGGAGCACAGTAGAGATAGACTAGAGTGGAGTACAGTAGAGGTAGAGTACAGTGGAGCACAGTAGAGGTAGAGTACAGTGGAGTACAGTGGAGCACAGTAGAGGTGGAGTACAGTAGAGTACAGCAGAGGTAGAGAACAGTGGAGCACAGTAGAGGTAGAGTACAGTGGAGCACAGTAGAGGTAGAGTACAGTGGAGCACAGTAGAGGTAGAGTACAGTGGAGTACAGCGGAGCACAGTAGAGGTAGTGTAGAGTGGAGTACAGTAGAGGTAGAGAACAGTAGAGTAGAGGTAGAGTACATTGGAGTAAAGTAGAGATAGAGTACAATGGAGCACAGTAGAGATAGACTAGAGTGGAGTACAGTAGAGGTAGAGTACAGTGGAGCACAGTAGAGGTTGCGCACAGTGGAGTACAGTAGAGGTAGAGTACAGTGGATTACAGTAGAGGTAGAGTACAGTGCAGTACAGTAGAGGTAGAGTACAGTGGAGCATAGTAGATGTAGAGTACAGTGGAGTACAGCGGAGCACAGTAGAGGTAGAATAGAGTGGAGTGCAGTAGAGGTAGAGTAGTGTGGAGCACAGTATAGGTAGCGCACAGTGGAGTACAGTGGAGCACAGTAGAGGTAGAGTACAGTGGAGTACAGTAGAGGTAGAGTACAGTCGAGTACAGTAGAGGTAGAGTACAGTGGAATACAGTGGAGCAAATTAGAGGTGGAGCACAGTAGAGTACAGTAGAGGTAGAGTACAGTGGAGTACAGTAGAGGTAGAGTACAGTGGAGTACAGTAGAGGTAGAGTACAGTTGAGCACAGTAGAGGTAGAGTACAGTGGAGTACAGTAGAGGCAGAGTACAGTGGAGCACAGTAGAGGTAGAGTAGAGTGGAGTACAGTGGAGTGCAGTAGAGGTAGAGTACAGTGGAGCACAGTAGAGGTAGCGTACAGTGGAGTACAGTAGAGGTAGAGTACAGTGGAGCAGGGTAGAGGTAGCGTACCGTGGAGTACAGTAGAGGTAGAGTACAGTGGAGTACAGAAGAGGTAGAGTACAGTGGAGCACAGTAGAGGTAGAGTAGAGTGGAGTACAGTAGAGGTAGAGTACAGTGGAGCACAGTAGAGTTAGAGTATAGTGGAGTACAGTAGAGGTAGAGTACAGTGGAGCACAGTAGAGGTAGAGTATAGTGGAGTACAGTGAAGCACAGTAGAGGTGGAGTACAGTAGAGTACAGTAGAGGTAGAGAACAGTAGAGTAGAGGTAGAGTACATTGGAGTAAAATAGAGATAGAGTACAATGGAGCACAGTAGAGATAGACTAGAGTGGAGTACAGTAGAGGTAGAGTACAGTGGAGCACAGTAGAGGTAGAGTACAGTGGAGTACAGTGGAGCACAGTAGAGGTGGAGTACAGTAGAGTACAGTAGAGGTAGAGAACAGTGGAGCACAGTAGAGGTAGAGTACAGTGGAGCATAGTAGAGGTAGAGTACAGTGGAGCACAGTAGAGGTAGAGTACAGTGGAGCACAGTAGAGGTAGAGTACAGTGGAGGTAGTGTAGAGTGGAGTAGAGTAGAGGTAGAGAACAGTGGAGCACAGTAGAGGTAGCGCACAGTGGAGTGCAGTAGAGGTAGAGTACAGTGGATTACAGTAGAGGTAGAGTACAGTGCAGTACAGTAGAGGTAGAGTACAGTGGAGCATAGTAGATGTAGAGTACAGTGGAGTACAGCGGAGCACAGTAGAGGTAGAATAGAGTGGAGTACAGTAGAGGTGGAGTAGTGTGGAGCACAGTATAGGTAGCGCACAGTGGAGTACAGTGGAGCACAGTAGAGGTAGAGTACAGTGGAGTACAGTAGAGGTAGAGTACAGTGGAGTACAGTAGAGGTAGAGTACAGTGGAATACAGTGGAGCAAATTAGAGGTGGAGCACAGTAGAGTACAGTAGAGGTAGAGTACAGTGGAGTACAGTAGAGGTAGAGTACAGTGGAGTACAGTAGAGGTAGAGTACAGTTGAGCACAGTAGAGGTAGAGTACAGTGGAGTACAGTAGAGGCAGAGTACAGTGGAGCACAGTAGAGGTAGAGTAGAGTGGAGTACAGTGGAGCACAGTAGAGGTGGAGTACAGTAGAGTACAGTAGAGGTAGAGAACAGTAGAGTACAGTAGAGGTAGAGTACAGTGGAGTACAGTAGAGATAGAGTACAGTGGAGCACAGTAGAGATAGAGTACAGTGGAGTAGATTAGAGGTAGAGTACAGTGGAGCACAGTAGAGGTAGAGTACAGTGGAGCACAGCAGAGGTAGAGTACAGTGGATCACAGTAGAGATAGAGTACAGTGGAGTACAGCGGAGCACAGTAGAGGTGGAGTACAGTAGAGTACAGTAGAGAGAGAGTACAGTGGAGCACAGTAGAGGTAGAGTAGAGTGGAGTACAGTAGAGGTAGAGTACAGTGGAGCATATTAGAGGTAGAGTACAGTGGAGTACAGTGGAGTACAGTAGAGGTAGAGTACAGTAGAGTACAGAAGAGGTAGAGTACAGTGGAGCACAGTAGAGGTAGAGTAGAGGGGAGTACAGTAGAGGTAGAGTACAGTGGAGCACAGTAGAGTTAGAGTAGAGTGGAGTACAGTAGAGGTAGAGTACAGTGGAGCACAGTAGAGGTAGAGTACAGTGGAGTACAGTAGAGGTAGAGTACAGTGGAGCACAGTAGAGGTAGAGTACAGTGGAGTACAGTGAAGCACAGTAGAGGTGGAGTACAGTAGAGTACAGTAGAGGTAGAGAACAGTAGAGTAGAGGTAGAGTTCATTGGAGTAAAGTAGAGATAGAGTACAATGGAGCACAGTAGAGATAGACTAGAGTGGAGTACAGTAGAGGTAGAGTACAATGGAGCACAGTAGAGGTAGAGTACAGTGGAGTACAGTGGAGCACAGTAGAGGTGGAGTACAGTAGAGTACAGTAGAGGTAGAGAACAGTGGAGCACACTAAAGGTAGAGTACAGTGGAGCACAGTAGAGGTAGAGTACAGTGGAGCACAGTAGAGGTAGAGTACAGTGGAGTACAGCGGAGCACAGTAGAGGTAGTGTAGAGTGGAGTACAGTAGAGGTAGAGTACAGTGGAGCACAGTAGAGGTAGCGCACAGTGGAGTACAGTAGAGGTAGAGTACAGTGGATTACAGTAGAGGTAGAGTACAGTGCAGTACAGTAGAGGTAGAGTACAGTGGAGCATAGTAGATGCAGAGTACAGTGGAGTACAGCGGAGCACAGTAGAGGTAGAATAGAGTGGAGTAAGGTAGAGGTAGAGTAGTGTGGAGCACAGTATAGGTAGCGCACAGTGGAGTACAGTGGAGCACAGTAGAGGTAGAGTACAGTGGAGTACAGTAGAGGTAGAGTACAGTGGAGTACAGTAGAGGTAGAGTACAGTGGATTACAGTGGAGCAAATTAGAGGTGGAGCACAGTAGAGTACAGTAGAGGTAGAGAACAGTAGAGTACAGTAGAGGTAGAGTACAGTGGAGTACAGTAGAGGTAGAGTACAGTTGAGCACAGTAGAGGTAGAGTACAGTGGAGTACAGTAGAGGCAGAGTAAAGTGGAGCACAGTAGAGGTAGAGTAGAGTGGAGTACAGTGGAGCACAGTAGAGGTGGAGTACAGTAGAGGTAGAGAACAGTAGAGTACAGTAGAGGTAGAGTACAGTGGAGTACAGTAGAGATAGAGTACAGTGGAGCACAGTAGAGATAGAGTAGAGTGGAGTAGAGTAGAGGTAGAGTACAGTGGAGCACAGTAGAGGTAGAGTACAGTGGAGCACAGCAGAGGTAGAGTACAGTGGATCACAGTAGAGATAGAGTACAGTGGAGTACAGCGGAGCACAGTAGAGGTGGAGTACAGTAGAGTACAGTAGAGATAGAGTACAGTGGAGCACAGTAGAGGTAGAGTAGAGTGGAGTACAGTAGAGGTAGAGTACAGTGGAGCACATTAGAGGTAGAGTACAGTGGAGTACAGTGGAGCACAGTAGAGGTGGAGTACAGTAGAGTACAGTAGAGGTAGAGAACAGTAGAGTACAGTAGAGGTAGAGTACAGTTGAGTAGAGTAGAGGTAGAGTACAGTGGAGCACAGTAGAGGTAGTGTACAGTGGAGCACAGCAGAGGTAGAGTACAGTGGATCACAGTAGAGATAGAGTACAGTGGAGTACAGTGGAGCACAGTAGAGGTGGAGTACAGTAGAGTACAGTAGAGATAGAGTACAGTGGAGCACAGTAGAGGTAGAGTAGAGTGGAGTACAGTAGAGGTAGAGTACAGTGGAGCACATTAGAGGTAGAGTACAGTGGAGTACAGTAGAGGTAGAGTACAGTGGAGCAGAGTAGAGGTAGAGTACAGTGGAGTACAGTGGAGCACAGTAGAGGTGGAGTACAGTAGAGTACAGTAGAGGTAGAGTACAGTAGAGTACAGTAGAGGTAGAGTACAGTGGAGCACAGTAGAGGTAGAGTACAGTGGAGTACAAGATGTAGAGTACAGTGGTGCACAGTAGAGGTAGAGTACAGTGGAGTACAGTGGAGCAAAGTAGAGGTGGAGTACAGTAGAGTACAGTAGAGGTAGAGAACAGTAGAGTACAGTAGAGGTAGAGTACAGTGGAGTAGAGTAGAGGTAGAGTACAATGGAGCACAGTAGAGGTAGAGTACAGTGGAGCACAGCAGAGGTAGAGTACAGTGGATCACAGTAGAGATAGAGTACAGTGGAGTACAGCGGAGCACAGTAGAGGTGGAGTACAGTAGAGTACAGTAGAGATAGAGTACAGTGGAGCACAGTAGAGGTAGAGTAGAGTGGAGTACAGTAGAGGTAGAGTACAGTGGAGCACAGTAGAGGTAGAGTACAGTGGAGTACAGTAGAGGTAGAGTATAGTGGAGCACAGTAGAGGTAGAGTACAGTGGAGTAGAGTAGAGGTAGAGTACAGTGGAGCACAGTAGAGGTAGAGCACAGTGGAGTACAGTAGAGGTAGAGTACAGTGGAGCACAGTAGAGGTAGCGTACTTTGTAGTACAGTAGAGGTAGAGTACAGTGGAGCACAGTAGAGGTAGAGTACAGTGGAGTACAGCAGAGGTAGAGTACAGTGGAGCACAGTAGAGGTAGAGTACAGTGGAGTACAGCGGAGCACAGTAGAGGTAGAGTAGAGTGGAGTACAGTAGAGGTAGAGTACAGTGGAGCACAGTAGAGGTGGAGTACAGTAGAGTACAGTAGAGATAGAGTACAGTGGAGCACAGTAGAGGTAGAGTAGGGTGGAGTACAGTAGAGGTAGAGTTCAGTGGAGCACAGTGGAGGTAGAGTACAGTGGAGTACAGTAGAGGTAGAGTACAGTGGAGCACAGTAGAGGTAGAGTACAGTGGAGCACAGTAGAGGTAGAGTACAGTGGAGTACAGTGGAGCACAGTAGAGGTGGAGTAGAGTGGAGTACAGTAGAGGTAGCGTACTTTGTAGTACAGTAGAGGTAGAGTACAGTGGAGCACAGTAGAGGTAGAGTACAGTGGAGTACAGCAGAGGTAGAGTACAGTGGAGCACAGTAGAGGTAGAGTACAGTGGAGTACAGCGGAGCACAGTAGAGGTAGAGTAGAGTGGAGTACAGTAGAGGTAGAGTACAGTGGAGCACAGTAGAGGTGGAGTACAGTAGAGTACAGTAGAGATAGAGTACAGTGGAGCACAGTAGAGGTAGAGTAGAGTGGAGTACAGTAGAGGTAGAGTTCAGTGGAGCACAGTAGAGGTAGAGTACAGTGGAGTACAGTAGAGGTAGAGTACAGTGGAGCACAGTAGAGGTAGAGTAGAGTGGAGTACAGTAGAGGTAGAGTACAGTGGAGCACATTAGAGGTAGAGTACAGTGGAGTACAGTAGAGGTAGAGTACAGTGGAGCAGAGTAGAGGTAGAGTACAGTGGAGTACAGTGGAGCACAGTAGAGGTGGAGTACAGTAGAGTACAGTAGAGGTAGAGTACAGTGGAGCACAGTAGAGGTAGAGTACAGTGGAGCACGGTAGAGGTAGAGTACAGTGGAGTACAGTGGAGCACAGTAGAGGTGGAGTACAGTAGAGTACAGTAGTGGTAGAGAACAGTAGAGTACAGAAGAGGTAGAGTACAGTGGAGCACAGTAGAGGTAGAGTACAGTGGAGCACAGTAGAGGTGGAATACGGTATAGCACAGTAGAGGTAGAGTACAGTGGAGTACAGTAGAGGTAGAGTACAGTGGAGTACAGCAGAGCACAGTAGAGGTGGAGTACAGTATAGTACAGTAGAGATAGAGTACAGTGGAGCACAGTAGAGGTAGAGTAAAGTGGAGTACAGTAGAGGTAGAGTAGAGTGGAGCACAGTAGAGGGTAGAGTACAGTGGAGTACAGCGGAGCACAGTAGAGGTAGAGTAGAGTGGAGTACAGTAGAGGTAGAGTATAGTGGAGCACAGTAGAGGTAGCGTACAGTGGAGCACAGTAGAGGTAGAGTACAGTGGAGTACAGCGGAGCACAGTAGAGGTAGAGTAGAGTGGAGTACAGTAGAGGCAGAGTACAGTGGAGCACAGTAGAGGTAGCGTACAGTGGAGTACAGTGGAGCACAGTAGAGGTGGAGTACAGTAGAGTACAGTAGAGATAGAGTACAGTGGATCACAGTAGAGGAAGAGTAGAGTGGAGTAGAGTAGAGGTAGAGTACAGTGGAGCACAGTAGAGGTAGAGTACAGTGGAGTACAGTAGAGGTAGAGTACAGTGGAGCACTAGAGGTAGAGTACAGTGGAGTACAGCAGAGCACAGTAGAGGTGGAGTACAGTATAGTACAGTAGAGATAGAGTACAGTGGAGCACAGTAGAGGTAGAGTAAAGTGGAGTACAGTAGAGGTAGAGTACAGTGGAGCACAGTAGAGGGTAGAGTACAGTGGAGTACAGCGGAGCACAGTAGAGGTAGAGTAGAGTGGAGTACAGTAGAGGTAGAGTACAGTGGAGCACAGTAGAGGTAGAGTATAGTAGAGTACAGTGGAGCAGAGTAGAGGTAGAGTACAATGGAGTACAGTAGTGGTAGAGTACAGTGGAGTACAGCAGTGGTAGAAAACAGTGGAGTACAGTAGAGCACATTAGAGGTAGAGTATAGTAGAGTACAGTAGAGGTAGAGTACAGTGGAGCACAGTAGAGGTAGAGTACAGTGGAGTACAGTAGAGGTAGAGTACAGTGGAGCACAGTAGAGTTAGAGTAGAGTGGAGTACAGTAGAGGTAGAGTACAGTGGAGCACAGTAGAGGTAGCGTACAGTGGAGTACAGTAGAGGTAGAGTACAGTGGAGCACAGTAGAGGTAGCGTACCGTGGAGTACAGTAGAGGTAGAGTACAGTGGAGTACAGTAGAGGTAGAGTACAGTGGAGTACAGTGGATCACAGTATAGGTGGAGTACAGTAGAGTACAGTAGAGGTAGAGAACAGTAGAGTACAGAAGAGGTAGAGTACAGTGGAGCACAGTAGAGGTAGAGTACAGTGGAGCACAGTAGAGGTGGAGTACGGTATAGCACAGTAGAGGTAGAGTACAGTGGAGTACAGTAGAGGTAGAGTACAGTGGAGTACAACGGAGCACAGTAGAGGTGGAGTACAGTATAGTACAGTAGAGATAGAGTACAGTGGAGCACAGTAGAGGTAGAGTAAAGTGGAGTACAGTAGAGGTAGAGTACAGTGGAGCACATTAGAGGGTAGAGTACAGTGGAGTACAGCGGAGCACAGTAGAGGTAGAGTAGAGTGGCGTACAGTAGAGGTAGAGTACAATGGAGCACAGTAGAGGTAGCGTACAGTGGAGTACAGTGGAGCAGAGTAGAGGTAGAGTACAGTGGAGTACAGCAGAGGTAGAGTACAGTGGAGTACAGCAGAGGTAGAGTACAGTGGAGTACAGTGGAGCACATTAGAGGTGGAGTACAGTAGAGTACAGTAGAGGTAGAGAACAGTAGAGTACAGTAGAGGTAGAGTACAGTAGAGTACAGTAGAGACAGAGTACAGTGGAGCACAGTAGAGGTAGAGTACAGTGGAGTACAGTAGAGGTAGAGTACAGTGGAGCACAGTAGAGGTAGCGTACAGTGGAGTACAGAAGAGGTAGAGTACAGTGTAGCACAGTAGAGGTAGAGTGGAGTGGAGTACAGTAGAGGTAGAGTACAGTGGAGCACAGTAGAGTTAGAGTAGAGTGGAGTACAGTAGAGGTAGAGTACAGTGGAGCACAGTAGAGGTAGAGTACAGTGGAGTACAGTAGAGGTAGAGTACAGTGGAGCACAGTAGAGGTAGAGTACAGTGGAGTACAGTGAAGCACAGTAGAGGTGGATTACAATAGAGTACAGTAGAGGTAGAGAACAGTAGAGTAGAGGTAGAGTACATTGGAGTACAGTAGAGATAGAGTACAATGGAGCACAGTAGAGATAGACTAGAGTGGAGTACAGTAGAGGTAGAGTACAGTGGAGCACATTAGAGGTAGAGTACAGTGGAGTACAGTGGAGCACAGTAGAGGTGGAGTACAGTAGAGTACAGTAGAGCTAGAGAACAGTGGAGCACACTAGAGGTAGAGTACAGTGGAGCACAGTAGAGGTAGAGACAGTGGAGCACAGTAGAGGTAGAGTACAGTGGAGCACAGTAGAGGTAGAGTACAGTGGAGTACAGCGGAGCACAGTAGAGGTGGAGTACAGTAGAGTACAGTAGAGATAGAGTACAGTGGAGGACAGTAGAGGTAGTGTAGAGTGGAGTACAGTAGAGGTAGAGTACAGTGGAGCACAGTAGAGGTAGCGTACAGTGGAGTACAGTGGAGCAGAGTAGAGGTAGAGTACAGTGGAGTACAGCAGAGGTAGAGTACAGTGGAGTACAGCAGAGGTAGAGTACAGTGGAGTACAGTGGAGCACAGTAGAGGTGGAGTACAGTAGAGTACAGTAGAGGTAGAGAACAGTAGAGTACAGTAGAGGTAGAGTACAGTGGAGTACAGTAGAGACAGAGTACAGTGGAGCACAGTAGAGGTAGAGTAGAGTGGAGTACAGTAGAGGTAGAGTAGAGTGGAGCACAGTAGAGGTAGCGTACAGTGGAGTACAGTAGAGGTAGAGTACAGTTGAGCAGGGTAGAGGTAGCGTACCGTGGAGTACAGTAGAGGTAGAGTACAGTGGACTACAGAAGAGGTAGAGTACAGTGGAGCACAGTAGAGGTAGCGTACAGTGGAGCACAGTAGAGTTAGAGTAGAGTGGAGTACAGTAGAGGTAGAGTACAGTGGAGCACAGTAGAGGTAGAGTACAGTGGAGTACAGTAGAGGTAGAGTACAGTGGAGCACAGTAGAGGTAGAGTATAGTGGAGTACAGTGAAGCACAGTAGAGGTGGAGTACAGTAGAGTACAGTAGAGGTAGAGAACAGTAGTGTAGAGGTAGAGTACATTGGAGTAAAGTAGAGATAGAGTACAATGGAGCACAGTAGAGATAGACTAGAGTGGAGTACAGTAGAGGTAGAGTACAGTGGAGCACAGTAGAGGTAGAGTACAGTGGATCACAGTAGAGATAGAGTACAGTGGAGTACAGTGGAGCACAGTAGAGGTGGATTACAGTAGAGTACAGTAGAGATAGAGTACAGTGGAGCACAGCAGAGGTAGAGTAGAGTGGAGTACAGTAGAGGTAGAGTACATTGGAGTAAAGTAGAGATAGAGTACAATGGAGCACAGTAGAGATAGACAAGAGTGGAGTACAGTAGAGGTAGAGTACAGTGGAGCACAGTAGAGGTAGAGTACAGTGGAGTAGAGTGGAGCACAGTAGAGGTGGAGTACAGTAGAGTACAGCAGAGGTAGAGAACAGTGAAGCACAGTAGAGGTAGAGTACAGTGGAGCACAGTAGAGGTAGAGTACAGTGGAGCACAGTAGAGGTAGAGTACAGTGGAGTACAGCGGAGCACAGTAGAGGTAGTGTAGAGTGGAGTACAGTAGAGGTAGAGAACAGTAGAGTAGAGGTAGAGTACATTGGAGTAAAGTAGAGATAGAGTACAATGGAGCACAGTAGAGATAGACTAGAGTGGAGTACAGTAGAGGTAGAGTACAGTGGAGCACAGTAGAGGTAGCGCACAGTGGAGTACAGTAGAGGTAGAGTACAGTGGATTACAGTAGAGGTAGAGTACAGTGCAGTACAGTAGAGGTAGAGTACAGTGGAGCATAGTAGATGTAGAGTACAGTGGAGTACAGCGGAGCACAGTAGAGGTAGAATAGAGTGGAGTGCAGTAGAGGTAGAGTAGTGTGGAGCACAGTATAGGTAGCGCACAGTGGAGTACAGTGGAGCACAGTAGAGGTAGAGTACAGTGGAGTACAGTAGAGGTAGAGTACAGTCGAGTACAGTAGAGGTAGAGTACAGTGGAATACAGTGGAGCAAATTAGAGGTGGAGCACAGTAGAGTACAGTAGAGGTAAAGTACAGTGGAGTACAGTAGAGGTAGAGTACAGTGGAGTACAGTAGAGGTAGAGTACAGTTGAGCACAGTAGAGGTAGAGTACAGTGGAGTACAGTAGAGGCAGAGTACAGTGGAGCACAGTAGAGGTAGAGTAGAGTGGAGTACAGTGGAGCACAGTAGAGGTGGAGTACAGTAGAGTACAGTAGAGGTAGAGAACAGTAGAGTACAGTAGAGGTAGAGTACAGTGGAGCACAGTAGAGATAGAGTACAGTGGAGTAGAGTAGAGGTAGAGTACAGTGGAGCACAGTAGAGGTAGAGTACAGTGGAGCACAGCAGAGGTAGAGTACAGTGGATCACAGTAGAGATAGAGTACAGTGGAGTACAGCGGAGCACAGTAGAGGTGGAGTACAGTAGAGTACAGTAGAGATAGAGTACAGTGGAGCACAGTAGAGGTAGAGTAGAGTGGAGTACAGTAGAGGTAGAGTACAGTGGAGCACATTAGAGGTAGAGTAGAGTGGAGTACAGTGGAGCACAGTAGAGGTGGAGTACAGTAGAGTACAGTAGAGGTAGAGAACAGTAGAGTACAGTAGAGGTAGAGTACAGTGGAGTACAGTAGAGATAGAGTACAGTGGAGCACAGTAGAGATAGAGTACAGTGGACTAGATTAGAGGTAGAGTACAGTGGAGCACAATAGAGGTAGAGTAGAGTGGAGTACAGTAGAGGTAGAGTACAGTGGAAGACAGTAGAGGTAGAGTACAGTGGAGTCCAGTAGAGGTAGAGTACAGTGGAGCACAGTAGAGTTAGAGTACAGTGGAGTACAGTGAAGCACAGAAGAGGTGGAGTACAGTAGAGTACAGTAGAGATAGAGTACAGTGGAGCACAGTAGAGGTAGAGTACAGTGGAGCACAGCAGAGGTAGAGTACAGTGGATCACAGTAGAGATAGAGTACAGTGGAGTACAGCGGAGCACAGTAGAGGTGGAGTACAGTAGAGTACAGTAGAGATAGAGTACAGTGGAGCACAGTAGAGGTAGAGTAGAGTGGAGTACAGTAGAGGTAGAGTACAGTGAAGCACATTAGAGGTAGAGTACAGTGGAGTACAGTAGAGGTAGAGTACAGTGGAGCACAGTAGAGGTAGAGTACAGTGGAGTACAGTGGAGCACAGTAGAGGTGGAGTACAGTAGAGTACAGTAGAGGTAGAGTACAGTAGAGTACAGTAGAGGTAGAGTACAGTGGATTACAGTAGATGTAGAGTACAGTGCAGTACAGTAGAGGTAGAGTACAGTGGAGCATAGTAGATGTAGAGTACAGTGGAGTACAGCGGAGCACAGTAGAGGTAGAATAGAGTGGAGTGCAGTAGAGGTAGAGTAGTGTGGAGCACAGTATAGGTAGCGCACAGTGGAGTACATTGGAGCACAGTAGAGGTAGAGTACAGTGGAGTACAGTAGAGGTAGAGTACAGTGGAATACAGTGGAGCAAATTAGAGGTGGAGCACAGTAGAGTACAGTAGAGGTAGAGTACAGTGGAGTACAGTAGAGGTAGAGTACAGTGGAGTACAGTAGAGGTAGAGTACAGTTGAGCACAGTAGAGGTAGAGTACAGTGGAGTACAGTAGAGGCAGAGTACAGTGGAGCACAGTAGAGGTAGAGTAGAGTGGAGTACAGTGGAGCACAGTAGAGGTGGAGTACAGTAGAGTACAGTAGAGGTAGAGAACAGTAGAGTACAGTAGAGGTAGAGTACAGTGGAGCACAGTAGAGATAGAGTACAGTGGAGTAGAGTAGAGGTAGAGTACAGTGGAGCACAGTAGAGGTAGAGTACAGTGGAGCACAGCAGAGGTAGAGTACAGTGGATCACAGTAGAGATAGAGTACAGTGGAGTACAGCAGAGCACAGTAGAGGTGGAGTACAGTAGAGTACAGTAGAGATAGAGTACAGTGGAGCACAGTAGAGGTAGAGTAGAGTGGAGTACAGTAGAGGTAGAGTACAGTGGAGCACATTAGAGGTAGAGTACAGTGGAGTACTGTGGAGCACAGTAGAGGTGGAGTACAGTAGAGTATAGTAGAGGTAGACAACAGTAGAGTACAGTAGAGGTAGAGTACAGTGGAGTAGAGTAGAGGTAGAGTACAGTAGAGGTAGAGTACAGTGGAGTAGAGTAGAGGTAGAGTACAGTGGAGCACAGTAGAGGTAGAGTACAGTGGAGCACAGCAGAGGTAGAGTACAGTGGATCACAGTAGAGATAGAGTACAGTGGAGTACAGTAAAGCACAGTAGAGGTGGAGTACAGTAGAGTACAGTAGAGATAGAAGACAGTGGAGCACAGTAGAGGTAGAGTAGAGTGGAGTACAGTAGAGGTAGAGTACAGTGGAGTAAAGTAGAGATAGAGTACAATGGAGCACAGTAGAGATAGACTAGAGTGGAGTACAGTAGAGGTAGAGTACAGTGGAGCACAGTAGAGGTAGAGTAGAGTGGATCACAGTAGAGATAGAGTACAGTGGAGTACAGTGGAGCACAGTAGAGGTGGATTACAGTAGAGTACAGTAGAGATAGAGTACAGTGGAGCACAGCAGAGGTAGAGTAGAGTGGAGTACAGTAGAGGTAGAGTACATTGGAGTAAAGTAGAGATAGAGTACAATGGAGCACAGTAGAGATAGACTAGAGTGGAGTACAGTAGAGGTAGAGTACAGTGGAGCACAGTAGAGGTAGAGTACAGTGGAGTACAGTGGAGCACAGTAGAGGTGGAGTACAGTAGAGTACAGCAGAGGTAGAGAACAGTGGAGCACAGTAGAGGTAGAGTACAGTGGAGCACAGTAGAGGTAGAGTACAGTGGAGCACAGTAGAGGTAGAGTACAGTGGAGTACAGCGGAGCACAGTAGAGGTAGTGTAGAGTGGAGTACAGTAGAGGTAGAGAACAGTAGAGTAGAGGTAGAGTACATTGGAGTAAAGTAGAGATAGAGTACAATGGAGCACAGTAGAGATAGACTAGAGTGGAGTACAGTAGAGGTAGAGTACAGTGGAGCACAGTAGAGGTTGCGCACAGTGGAGTACAGTAGAGGTAGAGTACAGTGGATTACAGTAGAGGTAGAGTACAGTGCAGTACAGTAGAGGTAGAGTACAGTGGAGCATAGTAGATGTAGAGTACAGTGGAGTACAGCGGAGCACAGTAGAGGTAGAATAGAGTGGAGTGCAGTAGAGGTAGAGTAGTGTGGAGCACAGTATAGGTAGCGCACAGTGGAGTACAGTGGAGCACAGTAGAGGTAGAGTACAGTGGAGTACAGTAGAGGTAGAGTACAGTCGAGTACAGTAGAGGTAGAGTACAGTGGAATACAGTGGAGCAAATTAGAGGTGGAGCACAGTAGAGTACAGTAGAGGTAGAGTACAGTGGAGTACAGTAGAGGTAGAGTACAGTGGAGTACAGTAGAGGTAGAGTACAGTTGAGCACAGTAGAGGTAGAGTACAGTGGAGTACAGTAGAGGCAGAGTACAGTGGAGCACAGTAGAGGTAGAGTAGAGTGGAGTACAGTGGAGTGCAGTAGAGGTAGAGTACATTGGAGCACAGTAGAGGTAGCGTACAGTGGAGTACAGTAGAGGTAGAGTACAGTGGAGCAGGGTAGAGGTAGCGTACCGTGGAGTACAGTAGAGGTAGAGTACAGTGGAGTACAGAAGAGGTAGAGTACAGTGGAGCACAGTAGAGGTAGAGTAGAGTGGAGTACAGTAGAGGTAGAGTACAGTGGAGCACAGTAGCGTTAGAGTATAGTGGAGTACAGTAGAGGTAGAGTACAGTGGAGCACAGTAGAGGTAGAGTATAGTGGAGTACAGTGAAGCACAGTAGAGGTGGAGTACAGTAGAGTACAGTAGAGGTAGAGAACAGTAGAGTAGAGGTAGAGTACATTGGAGTAAAATAGAGATAGAGTACAATGGAGCACAGTAGAGATAGACTAGAGTGGAGTACAGTAGAGGTAGAGTACAGTGGAGCACAGTAGAGGTAGAGTACAGTGGAGTACAGTGGAGCACAGTAGAGGTGGAGTACAGTAGAGTACAGTAGAGGTAGAGAACAGTGGAGCACAGTAGAGGTAGAGTACAGTGGAGCATAGTAGAGGTAGAGTACAGTGGAGCACAGTAGAGGTAGAGTACAGTGGAGCACAGTAGAGGTAGAGTACAGTGGAGGTAGTGTAGAGTGGAGTAGAGTAGAGGTAGAGAACAGTGGAGCACAGTAGAGGTAGCGCTCAGTGGAGTGCAGTAGAGGTAGAGTACAGTGGATTACAGTAGAGGTAGAGTACAGTGCAGTACAGTAGAGGTAGAGTACAGTGGAGCATAGTAGATGTAGAGTACAGTGGAGTACAGCGGAGCACAGTAGAGGTAGAATAGAGTGGAGTACAGTAGAGGTGGAGTAGTGTGGAGCACAGTATAGGTAGCGCACAGTGGAGTACAGTGGAGCACAGTAGAGGTAGAGTACAGTGGAGTACAGTAGAGGTAGAGTACAGTGGAGTACAGTAGAGGTAGAGTACAGTGGAATACAGTGGAGCAAATTAGAGGTGGAGCACAGTAGAGTACAGTAGAGGTAGAGTACAGTGGAGTACAGTAGAGGTAGAGTACAGTGGAGTACAGTAGAGGTAGAGTACAGTTGAGCACAGTAGAGGTAGAGTACAGTGGAGTACAGTAGAGGCAGAGTACAGTGGAGCACAGTAGAGGTAGAGTAGAGTGGAGTACAGTGGAGCACAGTAGAGGTGGAGTACAGTAGAGTACAGTAGAGGTAGAGAACAGTAGAGTACAGTAGAGGTAGAGTACAGTGGAGTACAGTAGAGATAGAGTACAGTGGAGCACAGTAGAGATAGAGTACAGTGGAGTAGATTAGAGGTAGAGTACAGTGGAGCACAGTAGAGGTAGAGTACAGTGGAGCACAGCAGAGGTAGAGTACAGTGGATCACAGTAGAGATAGAGTACAGTGGAGTACAGCGGAGCACAGTAGAGGTGGAGTACAGTAGAGTACAGTAGAGAGAGAGTACAGTGGAGCACAGTAGAGGTAGAGTAGAGTGGAGTACAGTAGAGGTAGAGTACAGTGGAGCATATTAGAGGTAGAGTACAGTGGAGTACAGTGGAGTACAGTAGAGGTAGAGTACAGTAGAGTACAGAAGAGGTAGAGTACAGTGGAGCACAGTAGAGGTAGAGTAGAGGGGAGTACAGTAGAGGTAGAGTACAGTGGAGCACAGTAGAGTTAGAGTAGAGTGGAGTACAGTAGAGGTAGAGTACAGTGGAGCACAGTAGAGGTAGAGTACAGTGGAGTACAGTAGAGGTAGAGTACAGTGGAGCACAGTAGAGGTAGAGTACAGTGGAGTACAGTGAAGCACAGTAGAGGTGGAGTACAGTAGAGTACAGTAGAGGTAGAGAACAGTAGAGTAGAGGTAGAGTTCATTGGAGTAAAGTAGAGATAGAGTACAATGGAGCACAGTAGAGATAGACTAGAGTGGAGTACAGTAGAGGTAGAGTACAATGGAGCACAGTAGAGGTAGAGTACAGTGGAGTACAGTGGAGCACAGTAGAGGTGGAGTACAGTAGAGTACAGTAGAGGTAGAGAACAGTGGAGCACACTAAAGGTAGAGTACAGTGGAGCACAGTAGAGGTAGAGTACAGTGGAGCACAGTAGAGGTAGAGTACAGTGGAGTACAGCGGAGCACAGTAGAGGTAGTGTAGAGTGGAGTACAGTAGAGGTAGAGTACAGTGGAGCACAGTAGAGGTAGCGCACAGTGGAGTACAGTAGAGGTAGAGTACAGTGGATTACAGTAGAGGTAGAGTACAGTGCAGTACAGTAGAGGTAGAGTACAGTGGAGCATAGTAGATGCAGAGTACAGTGGAGTACAGCGGAGCACAGTAGAGGTAGAATAGAGTGGAGTAAGGTAGAGGTAGAGTAGTGTGGAGCACAGTATAGGTAGCGCACAGTGGAGTACAGTGGAGCACAGTAGAGGTAGAGTACAGTGGAGTACAGTAGAGGTAGAGTACAGTGGAGTACAGTAGAGGTAGAGTACAGTGGATTACAGTGGAGCAAATTAGAGGTGGAGCACAGTAGAGTACAGTAGAGGTAGAGAACAGTAGAGTACAGTAGAGGTAGAGTACAGTGGAGTACAGTAGAGGTAGAGTACAGTTGAGCACAGTAGAGGTAGAGTACAGTGGAGTACAGTAGAGGCAGAGTAAAGTGGAGCACAGTAGAGGTAGAGTAGAGTGGAGTACAGTGGAGCACAGTAGAGGTGGAGTACAGTAGAGGTAGAGAACAGTAGAGTACAGTAGAGGTAGAGTACAGTGGAGTACAGTAGAGATAGAGTACAGTGGAGCACAGTAGAGATAGAGTAGAGTGGAGTAGAGTAGAGGTAGAGTACAGTGGAGCACAGTAGAGGTAGAGTACAGTGGAGCACAGCAGAGGTAGAGTACAGTGGATCACAGTAGAGATAGAGTACAGTGGAGTACAGCGGAGCACAGTAGAGGTGGAGTACAGTAGAGTACAGTAGAGATAGAGTACAGTGGAGCACAGTAGAGGTAGAGTAGAGTGGAGTACAGTAGAGGTAGAGTACAGTGGAGCACATTAGAGGTAGAGTACAGTGGAGTACAGTGGAGCACAGTAGAGGTGGAGTACAGTAGAGTACAGTAGAGGTAGAGAACAGTAGAGTACAGTAGAGGTAGAGTACAGTTGAGTAGAGTAGAGGTAGAGTACAGTGGAGCACAGTAGAGGTAGTGTACAGTGGAGCACAGCAGAGGTAGAGTACAGTGGATCACAGTAGAGATAGAGTACAGTGGAGTACAGTGGAGCACAGTAGAGGTGGAGTACAGTAGAGTACAGTAGAGATAGAGTACAGTGGAGCACAGTAGAGGTAGAGTAGAGTGGAGTACAGTAGAGGTAGAGTACAGTGGAGCACATTAGAGGTAGAGTACAGTGGAGTACAGTAGAGGTAGAGTACAGTGGAGCAGAGTAGAGGTAGAGTACAGTGGAGTACAGTGGAGCACAGTAGAGGTGGAGTACAGTAGAGTACAGTAGAGGTAGAGTACAGTAGAGTACAGTAGAGGTAGAGTACAGTGGAGCACAGTAGAGGTAGAGTACAGTGGAGTACAAGATGTAGAGTACAGTGGTGCACAGTAGAGGTAGAGTACAGTGGAGTACAGTGGAGCAAAGTAGAGGTGGAGTACAGTAGAGTACAGTAGAGGTAGAGAACAGTAGAGTACAGTAGAGGTAGAGTACAGTGGAGTAGAGTAGAGGTAGAGTACAATGGAGCACAGTAGAGGTAGAGTACAGTGGAGCACAGCAGAGGTAGAGTACAGTGGATCACAGTAGAGATAGAGTACAGTGGAGTACAGCGGAGCACAGTAGAGGTGGAGTACAGTAGAGTACAGTAGAGATAGAGTACAGTGGAGCACAGTAGAGGTAGAGTAGAGTGGAGTACAGTAGAGGTAGAGTACAGTGGAGCACAGTAGAGGTAGAGTACAGTGGAGTACAGTAGAGGTAGAGTATAGTGGAGCACAGTAGAGGTAGAGTACAGTGGAGTAGAGTAGAGGTAGAGTACAGTGGAGCACAGTAGAGGTAGAGCACAGTGGAGTACAGTAGAGGTAGAGTACAGTGGAGCACAGTAGAGGTAGCGTACTTTGTAGTACAGTAGAGGTAGAGTACAGTGGAGCACAGTAGAGGTAGAGTACAGTGGAGTACAGCAGAGGTAGAGTACAGTGGAGCACAGTAGAGGTAGAGTACAGTGGAGTACAGCGGAGCACAGTAGAGGTAGAGTAGAGTGGAGTACAGTAGAGGTAGAGTACAGTGGAGCACAGTAGAGGTGGAGTACAGTAGAGTACAGTAGAGATAGAGTACAGTGGAGCACAGTAGAGGTAGAGTAGGGTGGAGTACAGTAGAGGTAGAGTTCAGTGGAGCACAGTGGAGGTAGAGTACAGTGGAGTACAGTAGAGGTAGAGTACAGTGGAGCACAGTAGAGGTAGAGTACAGTGGAGCACAGTAGAGGTAGAGTACAGTGGAGTACAGTGGAGCACAGTAGAGGTGGAGTAGAGTGGAGTACAGTAGAGGTAGCGTACTTTGTAGTACAGTAGAGGTAGAGTACAGTGGAGCACAGTAGAGGTAGAGTACAGTGGAGTACAGCAGAGGTAGAGTACAGTGGAGCACAGTAGAGGTAGAGTACAGTGGAGTACAGCGGAGCACAGTAGAGGTAGAGTAGAGTGGAGTACAGTAGAGGTAGAGTACAGTGGAGCACAGTAGAGGTGGAGTACAGTAGAGTACAGTAGAGATAGAGTACAGTGGAGCACAGTAGAGGTAGAGTAGAGTGGAGTACAGTAGAGGTAGAGTTCAGTGGAGCACAGTAGAGGTAGAGTACAGTGGAGTACAGTAGAGGTAGAGTACAGTGGAGCACAGTAGAGGTAGAGTAGAGTGGAGTACAGTAGAGGTAGAGTACAGTGGAGCACATTAGAGGTAGAGTACAGTGGAGTACAGTAGAGGTAGAGTACAGTGGAGCAGAGTAGAGGTAGAGTACAGTGGAGTACAGTGGAGCACAGTAGAGGTGGAGTACAGTAGAGTACAGTAGAGGTAGAGTACAGTGGAGCACAGTAGAGGTAGAGTACAGTGGAGCACGGTAGAGGTAGAGTACAGTGGAGTACAGTGGAGCACAGTAGAGGTGGAGTACAGTAGAGTACAGTAGTGGTAGAGAACAGTAGAGTACAGAAGAGGTAGAGTACAGTGGAGCACAGTAGAGGTAGAGTACAGTGGAGCACAGTAGAGGTGGAATACGGTATAGCACAGTAGAGGTAGAGTACAGTGGAGTACAGTAGAGGTAGAGTACAGTGGAGTACAGCAGAGCACAGTAGAGGTGGAGTACAGTATAGTACAGTAGAGATAGAGTACAGTGGAGCACAGTAGAGGTAGAGTAAAGTGGAGTACAGTAGAGGTAGAGTAGAGTGGAGCACAGTAGAGGGTAGAGTACAGTGGAGTACAGCGGAGCACAGTAGAGGTAGAGTAGAGTGGAGTACAGTAGAGGTAGAGTATAGTGGAGCACAGTAGAGGTAGCGTACAGTGGAGCACAGTAGAGGTAGAGTACAGTGGAGTACAGCGGAGCACAGTAGAGGTAGAGTAGAGTGGAGTACAGTAGAGGCAGAGTACAGTGGAGCACAGTAGAGGTAGCGTACAGTGGAGTACAGTGGAGCACAGTAGAGGTGGAGTACAGTAGAGTACAGTAGAGATAGAGTACAGTGGATCACAGTAGAGGAAGAGTAGAGTGGAGTAGAGTAGAGGTAGAGTACAGTGGAGCACAGTAGAGGTAGAGTACAGTGGAGTACAGTAGAGGTAGAGTACAGTGGAGCACTAGAGGTAGAGTACAGTGGAGTACAGCAGAGCACAGTAGAGGTGGAGTACAGTATAGTACAGTAGAGATAGAGTACAGTGGAGCACAGTAGAGGTAGAGTAAAGTGGAGTACAGTAGAGGTAGAGTACAGTGGAGCACAGTAGAGGGTAGAGTACAGTGGAGTACAGCGGAGCACAGTAGAGGTAGAGTAGAGTGGAGTACAGTAGAGGTAGAGTACAGTGGAGCACAGTAGAGGTAGAGTATAGTAGAGTACAGTGGAGCAGAGTAGAGGTAGAGTACAATGGAGTACAGTAGTGGTAGAGTACAGTGGAGTACAGCAGTGGTAGAAAACAGTGGAGTACAGTAGAGCACATTAGAGGTAGAGTATAGTAGAGTACAGTAGAGGTAGAGTACAGTGGAGCACAGTAGAGGTAGAGTACAGTGGAGTACAGTAGAGGTAGAGTACAGTGGAGCACAGTAGAGTTAGAGTAGAGTGGAGTACAGTAGAGGTAGAGTACAGTGGAGCACAGTAGAGGTAGCGTACAGTGGAGTACAGTAGAGGTAGAGTACAGTGGAGCACAGTAGAGGTAGCGTACCGTGGAGTACAGTAGAGGTAGAGTACAGTGGAGTACAGTAGAGGTAGAGTACAGTGGAGTACAGTGGATCACAGTATAGGTGGAGTACAGTAGAGTACAGTAGAGGTAGAGAACAGTAGAGTACAGAAGAGGTAGAGTACAGTGGAGCACAGTAGAGGTAGAGTACAGTGGAGCACAGTAGAGGTGGAGTACGGTATAGCACAGTAGAGGTAGAGTACAGTGGAGTACAGTAGAGGTAGAGTACAGTGGAGTACAACGGAGCACAGTAGAGGTGGAGTACAGTATAGTACAGTAGAGATAGAGTACAGTGGAGCACAGTAGAGGTAGAGTAAAGTGGAGTACAGTAGAGGTAGAGTACAGTGGAGCACATTAGAGGGTAGAGTACAGTGGAGTACAGCGGAGCACAGTAGAGGTAGAGTAGAGTGGCGTACAGTAGAGGTAGAGTACAATGGAGCACAGTAGAGGTAGCGTACAGTGGAGTACAGTGGAGCAGAGTAGAGGTAGAGTACAGTGGAGTACAGCAGAGGTAGAGTACAGTGGAGTACAGCAGAGGTAGAGTACAGTGGAGTACAGTGGAGCACATTAGAGGTGGAGTACAGTAGAGTACAGTAGAGGTAGAGAACAGTAGAGTACAGTAGAGGTAGAGTACAGTAGAGTACAGTAGAGACAGAGTACAGTGGAGCACAGTAGAGGTAGAGTACAGTGGAGTACAGTAGAGGTAGAGTACAGTGGAGCACAGTAGAGGTAGCGTACAGTGGAGTACAGTAGAGGTAGAGTACAGTGGAGCACAGTAGAAGTAGAGTAGAGTGGAGTACAGTAGAGGTAGAGTACAGTGGAGCACAGTAGAGTTAGAGTAGAGTGGAGTACAGTAGAGGTAGAGTACAGTGGAGCACAGTAGAGGTAGAGTACAGTGGAGTACAGTAGAGGTAGAGTACAGTTGAGCACAGTAGAGGTAGAGTACAGTGGAGTACAGTAGAGGCAGAGTACAGTGGAGCACAGTAGAGGTAGAGTAGAGTGGAGTACAGTGGAGCACAGTAGATGTGGAGTACAGTAGAGTACAGTAGAGGTAGAGAACAGTAGAGTACAGTAGAGGTAGAGTACAGTGGAGTACAGTAGAGATAGAGTACAGTGGAGCACAGTAGAGATAGAGTAGAGTGGAGTAGAGTAGAGGTAGAGTACAGTGGAGCACAGTAGAGGTAGAGTACAGTGGAGCACATTAGAGATAGAGTACAGTGGAGTACAGCGGAGCACAGTAGAGGTGGAGTACAGTAGAGTACAGTAGAGATAGAGTACAGTGGAGCACAGTAGAGGTAGAGTAGAGTGGAGTACAGTAGAGGTAGAGTACAGTGGAGCACATTAGAGGTAGAGTACAGTGGAGTACAGTGGAGCACAGTAGAGGTGGAGTACAGTAGAGTACAGTAAAGGTAGAGAACAGTAGAGTACAGTAGAGGTAGAGTACAGTGGAGTAGAGTAGAGGTAGAGTACAGTGGAGCACAGTAGAGGTAGAGTACAGTGGAGCACAGCAGAGGTAGAGTACAGTGGATCACAGTAGAGATAGAGTACAGTGGAGTACAGTAGAGGTAGAGTAGAGTGGAGTACAGTAGAGGTAGAGTACAGTGGAGTACAGTAGAGGTAGAGTACAGTTGAGCACAGTAGAGGTAGAGTACAGTGGAGTACAGTAGAGGCAGAGTACAGTGGAGCACAGTAGAGGTAGAGTAGAGTGGAGTACAGTGGAGCACAGTAGAGGTGGAGTACAGTAGAGTACAGTAGAGGTAGAGAACAGTAGAGTACAGTAGAGGTAGAGTACAGTGGAGCACAGTAGAGATAGAGTACAGTGGAGTAGAGTAGAGGTAGAGTACAGTGGAGCACAGTAGAGGTAGAGTACAGTGGAGCACAGCAGAGGTAGAGTACAGTGGATCACAGTAGAGATAGAGTACAGTGGAGCACATTAGAGGTAGAGTACAGTGGAGTACTGTGGAGCACAGTAGAGGTGGAGTACAGTAGAGTATAGTAGAGGTAGACAACAGTAGAGTACAGTAGAGGTAGAGTACAGTGGAGTAGAGTAGAGGTAGAGTACAGTAGAGGTAGAGTACAGTGGAGTAGAGTAGAGGTAGAGTACAGTGGAGCACAGTAGAGGTAGAGTACAGTGGAGCACAGCAGAGGTAGAGTACAGTGGATCACAGTAGAGATAGAGTACAGTGGAGTACAGTGGAGCACAGTAGAGGTGGAGTACAGTAGAGTACAGTAGAGATAGAGTACAGTGGAGCACAGAAGAGGTAGAGTACAGTGGAGTACAGTAGAGGTAGAGTACAGTGGAGTACAGTAGAGCTAGAGTACAGTGGAGCACAGTAGAGGTAGAGTACAGTGGAGCACAGCAGAGGTAGAGTACAGTGGATCACAGTAGAGATAGAGTACAGTGGAGTACAGCGGAGCACAGTAGAGGTGGAGTACAGTAGAGTACAGTAGAGATAGAGTACAGTGGAGCACAGTAGAGGTAGAGTAGAGTGGAGTACAGTAGAGGTAGAGTACAGTGGAGCACAGTAGAGGTAGAGTACAGTGGAGTACAGTAGAGGTAGAGTATAGTGGAGCACAGTAGAGGTAGAGTACAGTGGAGTAGAGTAGAGGTAGAGTACAGTGGAGCACAGTAGAGGTAGAGCACAGTGGAGTACAGTAGAGGTAGAGTACAGTGGAGCACAGTAGAGGTAGCGTACTTTGTAGTACAGTAGAGGTAGAGTACAGTGGAGCACAGTAGAGGTAGAGTACAGTGGAGTACAGCAGAGGTAGAGTACAGTGGAGCACAGTAGAGGTAGAGTACAGTGGAGTACAGCGGAGCACAGTAGAGGTAGAGTAGAGTGGAGTACAGTAGAGGTAGAGTACAGTGGAGCACAGTAGAGGTGGAGTACAGTAGAGTACAGTAGAGATAGAGTACAGTGGAGCACAGTAGAGGTAGAGTAGGGTGGAGTACAGTAGAGGTAGAGTTCAGTGGAGCACAGTGGAGGTAGAGTACAGTGGAGTACAGTAGAGGTAGAGTACAGTGGAGCACAGTAGAGGTAGAGTACAGTGGAGCACAGTAGAGGTAGAGTACAGTGGAGTACAGTGGAGCACAGTAGAGGTGGAGTAGAGTGGAGTACAGTAGAGGTAGCGTACTTTGTAGTACAGTAGAGGTAGAGTACAGTGGAGCACAGTAGAGGTAGAGTACAGTGGAGTACAGCAGAGGTAGAGTACAGTGGAGCACAGTAGAGGTAGAGTACAGTGGAGTACAGCGGAGCACAGTAGAGGTAGAGTAGAGTGGAGTACAGTAGAGGTAGAGTACAGTGGAGCACAGTAGAGGTGGAGTACAGTAGAGTACAGTAGAGATAGAGTACAGTGGAGCACAGTAGAGGTAGAGTAGAGTGGAGTACAGTAGAGGTAGAGTTCAGTGGAGCACAGTAGAGGTAGAGTACAGTGGAGTACAGTAGAGGTAGAGTACAGTGGAGCACAGTAGAGGTAGAGTAGAGTGGAGTACAGTAGAGGTAGAGTACAGTGGAGCACATTAGAGGTAGAGTACAGTGGAGTACAGTAGAGGTAGAGTACAGTGGAGCAGAGTAGAGGTAGAGTACAGTGGAGTACAGTGGAGCACAGTAGAGGTGGAGTACAGTAGAGTACAGTAGAGGTAGAGTACAGTGGAGCACAGTAGAGGTAGAGTACAGTGGAGCACGGTAGAGGTAGAGTACAGTGGAGTACAGTGGAGCACAGTAGAGGTGGAGTACAGTAGAGTACAGTAGTGGTAGAGAACAGTAGAGTACAGAAGAGGTAGAGTACAGTGGAGCACAGTAGAGGTAGAGTACAGTGGAGCACAGTAGAGGTGGAATACGGTATAGCACAGTAGAGGTAGAGTACAGTGGAGTACAGTAGAGGTAGAGTACAGTGGAGTACAGCAGAGCACAGTAGAGGTGGAGTACAGTATAGTACAGTAGAGATAGAGTACAGTGGAGCACAGTAGAGGTAGAGTAAAGTGGAGTACAGTAGAGGTAGAGTAGAGTGGAGCACAGTAGAGGGTAGAGTACAGTGGAGTACAGCGGAGCACAGTAGAGGTAGAGTAGAGTGGAGTACAGTAGAGGTAGAGTATAGTGGAGCACAGTAGAGGTAGCGTACAGTGGAGCACAGTAGAGGTAGAGTACAGTGGAGTACAGCGGAGCACAGTAGAGGTAGAGTAGAGTGGAGTACAGTAGAGGCAGAGTACAGTGGAGCACAGTAGAGGTAGCGTACAGTGGAGTACAGTGGAGCACAGTAGAGGTGGAGTACAGTAGAGTACAGTAGAGATAGAGTACAGTGGATCACAGTAGAGGAAGAGTAGAGTGGAGTAGAGTAGAGGTAGAGTACAGTGGAGCACAGTAGAGGTAGAGTACAGTGGAGTACAGTAGAGGTAGAGTACAGTGGAGCACTAGAGGTAGAGTACAGTGGAGTACAGCAGAGCACAGTAGAGGTGGAGTACAGTATAGTACAGTAGAGATAGAGTACAGTGGAGCACAGTAGAGGTAGAGTAAAGTGGAGTACAGTAGAGGTAGAGTACAGTGGAGCACAGTAGAGGGTAGAGTACAGTGGAGTACAGCGGAGCACAGTAGAGGTAGAGTAGAGTGGAGTACAGTAGAGGTAGAGTACAGTGGAGCACAGTAGAGGTAGAGTATAGTAGAGTACAGTGGAGCAGAGTAGAGGTAGAGTACAATGGAGTACAGTAGTGGTAGAGTACAGTGGAGTACAGCAGTGGTAGAAAACAGTGGAGTACAGTAGAGCACATTAGAGGTAGAGTATAGTAGAGTACAGTAGAGGTAGAGTACAGTGGAGCACAGTAGAGGTAGAGTACAGTGGAGTACAGTAGAGGTAGAGTACAGTGGAGCACAGTAGAGTTAGAGTAGAGTGGAGTACAGTAGAGGTAGAGTACAGTGGAGCACAGTAGAGGTAGCGTACAGTGGAGTACAGTAGAGGTAGAGTACAGTGGAGCACAGTAGAGGTAGCGTACCGTGGAGTACAGTAGAGGTAGAGTACAGTGGAGTACAGTAGAGGTAGAGTACAGTGGAGTACAGTGGATCACAGTATAGGTGGAGTACAGTAGAGTACAGTAGAGGTAGAGAACAGTAGAGTACAGAAGAGGTAGAGTACAGTGGAGCACAGTAGAGGTAGAGTACAGTGGAGCACAGTAGAGGTGGAGTACGGTATAGCACAGTAGAGGTAGAGTACAGTGGAGTACAGTAGAGGTAGAGTACAGTGGAGTACAACGGAGCACAGTAGAGGTGGAGTACAGTATAGTACAGTAGAGATAGAGTACAGTGGAGCACAGTAGAGGTAGAGTAAAGTGGAGTACAGTAGAGGTAGAGTACAGTGGAGCACATTAGAGGGTAGAGTACAGTGGAGTACAGCGGAGCACAGTAGAGGTAGAGTAGAGTGGCGTACAGTAGAGGTAGAGTACAATGGAGCACAGTAGAGGTAGCGTACAGTGGAGTACAGTGGAGCAGAGTAGAGGTAGAGTACAGTGGAGTACAGCAGAGGTAGAGTACAGTGGAGTACAGCAGAGGTAGAGTACAGTGGAGTACAGTGGAGCACATTAGAGGTGGAGTACAGTAGAGTACAGTAGAGGTAGAGAACAGTAGAGTACAGTAGAGGTAGAGTACAGTAGAGTACAGTAGAGACAGAGTACAGTGGAGCACAGTAGAGGTAGAGTACAGTGGAGTACAGTAGAGGTAGAGTACAGTGGAGCACAGTAGAGGTAGCGTACAGTGGAGTACAGTAGAGGTAGAGTACAGTGGAGCACAGTAGAAGTAGAGTAGAGTGGAGTACAGTAGAGGTAGAGTACAGTGGAGCACAGTAGAGTTAGAGTAGAGTGGAGTACAGTAGAGGTAGAGTACAGTGGAGCACAGTAGAGGTAGAGTACAGTGGAGTACAGTAGAGGTAGAGTACAGTTGAGCACAGTAGAGGTAGAGTACAGTGGAGTACAGTAGAGGCAGAGTACAGTGGAGCACAGTAGAGGTAGAGTAGAGTGGAGTACAGTGGAGCACAGTAGATGTGGAGTACAGTAG
The DNA here is from genome assembly GCA_030578255.1 of Tiaroga cobitis. NCBI lineage: Eukaryota > Metazoa > Chordata > Actinopteri > Cypriniformes > Leuciscidae > Tiaroga > Tiaroga cobitis. The sequence goes on from CM060604.1 coordinate 36,919,354, forward strand.
AGTACAGTAGAGGTAGAGAACAGTAGAGTACAGTAGAGGTAGAGTACAGTGGAGTACAGTAGAGATAGAGTACAGTGGAGCACAGTAGAGATAGAGTAGAGTGGAGTAGAGTAGAGGTAGAGTACAGTGGAGCACAGTAGAGGTAGAGTACAGTGGAGCACATTAGAGATAGAGTACAGTGGAGTACAGCGGAGCACAGTAGAGGTGGAGTACAGTAGAGTACAGTAGAGATAGAGTACAGTGGAGCACAGTAGAGGTAGAGTAGAGTGGAGTACAGTAGAGGTAGAGTACAGTGGAGCACATTAGAGGTAGAGTACAGTGGAGTACAGTGGAGCACAGTAGAGGTGGAGTACAGTAGAGTACAGTAAAGGTAGAGAACAGTAGAGTACAGTAGAGGTAGAGTACAGTGGAGTAGAGTAGAGGTAGAGTACAGTGGAGCACAGTAGAGGTAGAGTACAGTGGAGCACAGCAGAGGTAGAGTACAGTGGATCACAGTAGAGATAGAGTACAGTGGAGTACAGTAGAGGTAGAGTAGAGTGGAGTACAGTAGAGGTAGAGTACAGTGGAGTACAGTAGAGGTAGAGTACAGTTGAGCACAGTAGAGGTAGAGTACAGTGGAGTACAGTAGAGGCAGAGTACAGTGGAGCACAGTAGAGGTAGAGTAGAGTGGAGTACAGTGGAGCACAGTAGAGGTGGAGTACAGTAGAGTACAGTAGAGGTAGAGAACAGTAGAGTACAGTAGAGGTAGAGTACAGTGGAGCACAGTAGAGATAGAGTACAGTGGAGTAGAGTAGAGGTAGAGTACAGTGGAGCACAGTAGAGGTAGAGTACAGTGGAGCACAGCAGAGGTAGAGTACAGTGGATCACAGTAGAGATAGAGTACAGTGGAGCACATTAGAGGTAGAGTACAGTGGAGTACTGTGGAGCACAGTAGAGGTGGAGTACAGTAGAGTATAGTAGAGGTAGACAACAGTAGAGTACAGTAGAGGTAGAGTACAGTGGAGTAGAGTAGAGGTAGAGTACAGTAGAGGTAGAGTACAGTGGAGTAGAGTAGAGGTAGAGTACAGTGGAGCACAGTAGAGGTAGAGTACAGTGGAGCACAGCAGAGGTAGAGTACAGTGGATCACAGTAGAGATAGAGTACAGTGGAGTACAGTGGAGCACAGTAGAGGTGGAGTACAGTAGAGTACAGTAGAGATAGAGTACAGTGGAGCACAGAAGAGGTAGAGTACAGTGGAGTACAGTAGAGGTAGAGTACAGTGGAGTACAGTAGAGGTAGAGTACAGTGGAGCACAGTAGAGGTAGCGTACAGTGGAGTACAGTAGAGGTAGAGTAGAGTGGAGCACAGTAGAGGTAGCGTACCGTTTGATTACAGTAGAGGTAGAGTACAGTGGAGTACAGAAGAGGTAGAGTACAGTGTAGCACAGTAGAGGTAGAGTGGAGTGGAGTACAGTAGAGGTAGAGTACAGTGGAGCACAGTAGAGTTAGAGTAGAGTGGAGTACAGTAGAGGTAGAGTACAGTGGAGCACAGTAGAGGTAGAGTACAGTGGAGTACAGTAGAGGTAGAGTACAGTGGAGCACAGTAGAGGTAGAGTACAGTGGAGTACAGTGAAGCACAGTAGAGGTGGATTACAATAGAGTACAGTAGAGGTAGAGAACAGTAGAGTAGAGGTAGAGTACATTGGAGTACAGTAGAGATAGAGTACAATGGAGCACAGTAGAGATAGACTAGAGTGGAGTACAGTAGAGGTAGAGTACAGTGGAGCACATTAGAGGTAGAGTACAGTGGAGTACAGTGGAGCACAGTAGAGGTGGAGTACAGTAGAGTACAGTAGAGCTAGAGAACAGTGGAGCACACTAGAGGTAGAGTACAGTGGAGCACAGTAGAGGTAGAGACAGTGGAGCACAGTAGAGGTAGAGTACAGTGGAGCACAGTAGAGGTAGAGTACAGTGGAGTACAGCGGAGCACAGTAGAGGTGGAGTACAGTAGAGTACAGTAGAGATAGAGTACAGTGGAGGACAGTAGAGGTAGTGTAGAGTGGAGTACAGTAGAGGTAGAGTACAGTGGAGCACAGTAGAGGTAGCGTACAGTGGAGTACAGTGGAGCAGAGTAGAGGTAGAGTACAGTGGAGTACAGCAGAGGTAGAGTACAGTGGAGTACAGCAGAGGTAGAGTACAGTGGAGTACAGTGGAGCACAGTAGAGGTGGAGTACAGTAGAGTACAGTAGAGGTAGAGAACAGTAGAGTACAGTAGAGGTAGAGTACAGTGGAGTACAGTAGAGCCAGAGTACAGTGGAGCACAGTAGAGGTAGAGTAGAGTGGAGTACAGTAGAGGTAGAGTAGAGTGGAGCACAGTAGAGGTAGCGTACAGTGGAGTACAGTAGAGGTAGAGTACAGTTGAGCAGGGTAGAGGTAGCGTACCGTGGAGTACAGTAGAGGTAGAGTACAGTGGACTACAGAAGAGGTAGAGTACAGTGGAGCACAGTAGAGGTAGCGTACAGTGGAGCACAGTAGAGTTAGAGTAGAGTGGAGTACAGTAGAGGTAGAGTACAGTGGAGCACAGTAGAGGTAGAGTACAGTGGAGTACAGTAGAGGTAGAGTACAGTGGAGCACAGTAGAGGTAGAGTATAGTGGAGTACAGTGAAGCACAGTAGAGGTGGAGTACAGTAGAGTACAGTAGAGGTAGAGAACAGTAGTGTAGAGGTACAGTACATTGGAGTAAAGTAGAGATAGAGTACAATGGAGCACAGTAGAGATAGACTAGAGTGGAGTACAGTAGAGGTAGAGTACAGTGGAGCACAGTAGAGGTAGAGTACAGTGGATCACAGTAGAGATAGAGTACAGTGGAGTACAGTGGAGCACAGTAGAGGTGGATTACAGTAGAGTACAGTAGAGATAGAGTACAGTGGAGCACAGCAGAGGTAGAGTAGAGTGGAGTACAGTAGAGGTAGAGTACATTGGAGTAAAGTAGAGATAGAGTACAATGGAGCACAGTAGAGATAGACAAGAGTGGAGTACAGTAGAGGTAGAGTACAGTGGAGCACAGTAGAGGTAGAGTACAGTGGAGTAGAGTGGAGCACAGTAGAGGTGGAGTACAGTAGAGTACAGCAGAGGTAGAGAACAGTGGAGCACAGTAGAGGTAGAGTACAGTGGAGCACAGTAGAGGTAGAGTACAGTGGAGCACAGTAGAGGTAGAGTACAGTGGAGTACAGCGGAGCACAGTAGAGGTAGTGTAGAGTGGAGTACAGTAGAGGTAGAGAACAGTAGAGTAGAGGTAGAGTACATTGGAGTAAAGTAGAGATAGAGTACAATGGAGCACAGTAGAGATAGACTAGAGTGGAGTACAGTAGAGGTAGAGTACAGTGGAGCACAGTAGAGGTAGCGCACAGTGGAGTACAGTAGAGGTAGAGTACAGTGGATTACAGTAGAGGTAGAGTACAGTGCAGTACAGTAGAGGTAGAGTACAGTGGAGCATAGTAGATGTAGAGTACAGTGGAGTACAGCGGAGCACAGTAGAGGTAGAATAGAGTGGAGTGCAGTAGAGGTAGAGTAGTGTGGAGCACAGTATAGGTAGCGCACAGTGGAGTACAGTGGAGCACAGTAGAGGTAGAGTACAGTGGAGTACAGTAGAGGTAGAGTACAGTCGAGTACAGTAGAGGTAGAGTACAGTGGAATACAGTGGAGCAAATTAGAGGTGGAGCACAGTAGAGTACAGTAGAGGTAAAGTACAGTGGAGTACAGTAGAGGTAGAGTACAGTGGAGTACAGTAGAGGTAGAGTACAGTTGAGCACAGTAGAGGTAGAGTACAGTGGAGTACAGTAGAGGCAGAGTACAGTGGAGCACAGTAGAGGTAGAGTAGAGTGGAGTACAGTGGAGCACAGTAGAGGTGGAGTACAGTAGAGTACAGTAGAGGTAGAGAACAGTAGAGCACAGTAGAGGTAGAGTACAGTGGAGCACAGCAGAGGTAGAGTACAGTGGATCACAGTAGAGATAGAGTACAGTGGAGTACAGCGGAGCACAGTAGAGGTGGAGTACAGTAGAGTACAGTAGAGATAGAGTACAGTGGAGCACAGTAGAGGTAGAGTAGAGTGGAGTACAGTAGAGGTAGAGTACAGTGGAGCACATTAGAGGTAGAGTAGAGTGGAGTACAGTGGAGCACAGTAGAGGTGGAGTACAGTAGAGTACAGTAGAGGTAGAGAACAGTAGAGTACAGTAGAGGTAGAGTACAGTGGAGTACAGTAGAGATAGAGTACAGTGGAGCACAGTAGAGATAGAGTACAGTGGACTAGATTAGAGGTAGAGTACAGTGGAGCACAATAGAGGTAGAGTAGAGTGGAGTACAGTAGAGGTAGAGTACAGTGGAAGACAGTAGAGGTAGAGTACAGTGGAGTCCAGTAGAGGTAGAGTACAGTGGAGCACAGTAGAGTTAGAGTACAGTGGAGTACAGTGAAGCACAGAAGAGGTGGAGTACAGTAGAGTACAGTAGAGATAGAGTACAGTGGAGCACAGTAGAGGTAGAGTACAGTGGAGCACAGCAGAGGTAGAGTACAGTGGATCACAGTAGAGATAGAGTACAGTGGAGTACAGCGGAGCACAGTAGAGGTGGAGTACAGTAGAGTACAGTAGAGATAGAGTACAGTGGAGCACAGTAGAGGTAGAGTAGAGTGGAGTACAGTAGAGGTAGAGTACAGTGAAGCACATTAGAGGTAGAGTACAGTGGAGTACAGTAGAGGTAGAGTACAGTGGAGCACAGTAGAGGTAGAGTACAGTGGAGTACAGTGGAGCACAGTAGAGGTGGAGTACAGTAGAGTACAGTAGAGGTAGAGTACAGTAGAGTACAGTAGAGGTAGAGTACAGTGGATTACAGTAGATGTAGAGTACAGTGCAGTACAGTAGAGGTAGAGTACAGTGGAGCATAGTAGATGTAGAGTACAGTGGAGTACAGCGGAGCACAGTAGAGGTAGAATAGAGTGGAGTGCAGTAGAGGTAGAGTAGTGTGGAGCACAGTATAGGTAGCGCACAGTGGAGTACATTGGAGCACAGTAGAGGTAGAGTACAGTGGAGTACAGTAGAGGTAGAGTACAGTGGAATACAGTGGAGCAAATTAGAGGTGGAGCACAGTAGAGTACAGTAGAGGTAGAGTACAGTGGAGTACAGTAGAGGTAGAGTACAGTGGAGTACAGTAGAGGTAGAGTACAGTTGAGCACAGTAGAGGTAGAGTACAGTGGAGTACAGTAGAGGCAGAGTACAGTGGAGCACAGTAGAGGTAGAGTAGAGTGGAGTACAGTGGAGCACAGTAGAGGTGGAGTACAGTAGAGTACAGTAGAGGTAGAGAACAGTAGAGTACAGTAGAGGTAGAGTACAGTGGAGCACAGTAGAGATAGAGTACAGTGGAGTAGAGTAGAGGTAGAGTACAGTGGAGCACAGTAGAGGTAGAGTACAGTGGAGCACAGCAGAGGTAGAGTACAGTGGATCACAGTAGAGATAGAGTACAGTGGAGTACAGCAGAGCACAGTAGAGGTGGAGTACAGTAGAGTACAGTAGAGATAGAGTACAGTGGAGCACAGTAGAGGTAGAGTAGAGTGGAGTACAGTAGAGGTAGAGTACAGTGGAGCACATTAGAGGTAGAGTACAGTGGAGTACTGTGGAGCACAGTAGAGGTGGAGTACAGTAGAGTATAGTAGAGGTAGACAACAGTAGAGTACAGTAGAGGTAGAGTACAGTGGAGTAGAGTAGAGGTAGAGTACAGTAGAGGTAGAGTACAGTGGAGTAGAGTAGAGGTAGAGTACAGTGGAGCACAGTAGAGGTAGAGTACAGTGGAGCACAGCAGAGGTAGAGTACAGTGGATCACAGTAGAGATAGAGTACAGTGGAGTACAGTAAAGCACAGTAGAGGTGGAGTACAGTAGAGTACAGTAGAGATAGAAGACAGTGGAGCACAGTAGAGGTAGAGTAGAGTGGAGTACAGTAGAGGTAGAGTACAGTGGAGTAAAGTAGAGATAGAGTACAATGGAGCACAGTAGAGATAGACTAGAGTGGAGTACAGTAGAGGTAGAGTACAGTGGAGCACAGTAGAGGTAGAGTAGAGTGGATCACAGTAGAGATAGAGTACAGTGGAGTACAGTGGAGCACAGTAGAGGTGGATTACAGTAGAGTACAGTAGAGATAGAGTACAGTGGAGCACAGCAGAGGTAGAGTAGAGTGGAGTACAGTAGAGGTAGAGTACATTGGAGTAAAGTAGAGATAGAGTACAATGGAGCACAGTAGAGATAGACTAGAGTGGAGTACAGTAGAGGTAGAGTACAGTGGAGCACAGTAGAGGTAGAGTACAGTGGAGTACAGTGGAGCACAGTAGAGGTGGAGTACAGTAGAGTACAGCAGAGGTAGAGAACAGTGGAGCACAGTAGAGGTAGAGTACAGTGGAGCACAGTAGAGGTAGAGTACAGTGGAGCACAGTAGAGGTAGAGTACAGTGGAGTACAGCGGAGCACAGTAGAGGTAGTGTAGAGTGGAGTACAGTAGAGGTAGAGAACAGTAGAGTAGAGGTAGAGTACATTGGAGTAAAGTAGAGATAGAGTACAATGGAGCACAGTAGAGATAGACTAGAGTGGAGTACAGTAGAGGTAGAGTACAGTGGAGCACAGTAGAGGTTGCGCACAGTGGAGTACAGTAGAGGTAGAGTACAGTGGATTACAGTAGAGGTAGAGTACAGTGCAGTACAGTAGAGGTAGAGTACAGTGGAGCATAGTAGATGTAGAGTACAGTGGAGTACAGCGGAGCACAGTAGAGGTAGAATAGAGTGGAGTGCAGTAGAGGTAGAGTAGTGTGGAGCACAGTATAGGTAGCGCACAGTGGAGTACAGTGGAGCACAGTAGAGGTAGAGTACAGTGGAGTACAGTAGAGGTAGAGTACAGTCGAGTACAGTAGAGGTAGAGTACAGTGGAATACAGTGGAGCAAATTAGAGGTGGAGCACAGTAGAGTACAGTAGAGGTAGAGAACAGTGGAGCACAGTAGAGGTAGAGTACAGTGGAGCATAGTAGAGGTAGAGTACAGTGGAGCACAGTAGAGGTAGAGTACAGTGGAGCACAGTAGAGGTAGAGTACAGTGGAGGTAGTGTAGAGTGGAGTAGAGTAGAGGTAGAGTACAGTGGAGCACAGTAGAGGTAGCGCACAGTGGAGTGCAGTAGAGGTAGAGTACAGTGGATTACAGTAGAGGTAGAGTACAGTGCAGTACAGTAGAGGTAGAGTACAGTGGAGCATAGTAGATGTAGAGTACAGTGGAGTACAGCGGAGCACAGTAGAGGTAGAATAGAGTGGAGTACAGTAGAGGTGGAGTAGTGTGGAGCACAGTATAGGTAGCGCACAGTGGAGTACAGTGGAGCACAGTAGAGGTAGAGTACAGTGGAGTACAGTAGAGGTAGAGTACAGTGGAGTACAGGAGAGGTAGAGTACAGTGGAATACAGTGGAGCAAATTAGAGGTGGAGCACAGTAGAGTACAGTAGAGGTAGAGTACAGTGGAGTACAGTAGAGGTAGAGTACAGTGGAGTACAGTAGAGGTAGAGTACAGTTGAGCACAGTAGAGGTAGAGTACAGTGGAGTACAGTAGAGGCAGAGTACAGTGGAGCACAGTAGAGGTAGAGTAGAGTGGAGTACAGTGGAGCACAGTAGAGGTGGAGTACAGTAGAGTACAGTAGAGGTAGAGAACAGTAGAGTACAGTAGAGGTAGAGTACAGTGGAGTACAGTAGAGATAGAGTACAGTGGAGCACAGTAGAGATAGAGTACAGTGGAGTAGATTAGAGGTAGAGTACAGTGGAGCACAGTAGAGGTAGAGTACAGTGGAGCACAGCAGAGGTAGAGTACAGTGGATCACAGTAGAGATAGAGTACAGTGGAGTACAGCGGAGCACAGTAGAGGTGGAGTACAGTAGAGTACAGTAGAGAGAGAGTACAGTGGAGCACAGTAGAGGTAGAGTAGAGTGGAGTACAGTAGAGGTAGAGTACAGTGGAGCATATTAGAGGTAGAGTACAGTGGAGTACAGTGGAGTACAGTAGAGGTAGAGTACAGTAGAGTACAGAAGAGGTAGAGTACAGTGGAGCACAGTAGAGGTAGAGTAGAGGGGAGTACAGTAGAGGTAGAGTACAGTGGAGCACAGTAGAGTTAGAGTAGAGTGGAGTACAGTAGAGGTAGAGTACAGTGGAGCACAGTAGAGGTAGAGTACAGTGGAGTACAGTAGAGGTAGAGTACAGTGGAGCACAGTAGAGGTAGAGTACAGTGGAGTACAGTGAAGCACAGTAGAGGTGGAGTACAGTAGAGTACAGTAGAGGTAGAGAACAGTAGAGTAGAGGTAGAGTTCATTGGAGTAAAGTAGAGATAGAGTACAATGGAGCACAGTAGAGATAGACTAGAGTGGAGTACAGTAGAGGTAGAGTACAATGGAGCACAGTAGAGGTAGAGTACAGTGGAGTACAGTGGAGCACAGTAGAGGTGGAGTACAGTAGAGTACAGTAGAGGTAGAGAACAGTGGAGCACACTAAAGGTAGAGTACAGTGGAGCACAGTAGAGGTAGAGTACAGTGGAGCACAGTAGAGGTAGAGTACAGTGGAGTACAGCGGAGCACAGTAGAGGTAGTGTAGAGTGGAGTACAGTAGAGGTAGAGTACAGTGGAGCACAGTAGAGGTAGCGCACAGTGGAGTACAGTAGAGGTAGAGTACAGTGGATTACAGTAGAGGTAGAGTACAGTGCAGTACAGTAGAGGTAGAGTACAGTGGAGCATAGTAGATGCAGAGTACAGTGGAGTACAGCGGAGCACAGTAGAGGTAGAATAGAGTGGAGTAAGGTAGAGGTAGAGTAGTGTGGAGCACAGTATAGGTAGCGCACAGTGGAGTACAGTGGAGCACAGTAGAGGTAGAGTACAGTGGAGTACAGTAGAGGTAGAGTACAGTGGAGTACAGTAGAGGTAGAGTACAGTGGATTACAGTGGAGCAAATTAGAGGTGGAGCACAGTAGAGTACAGTAGAGGTAGAGAACAGTAGAGTACAGTAGAGGTAGAGTACAGTGGAGTACAGTAGAGGTAGAGTACAGTTGAGCACAGTAGAGGTAGAGTACAGTGGAGTACAGTAGAGGCAGAGTAAAGTGGAGCACAGTAGAGGTAGAGTAGAGTGGAGTACAGTGGAGCACAGTAGAGGTGGAGTACAGTAGAGGTAGAGAACAGTAGAGTACAGTAGAGGTAGAGTACAGTGGAGTACAGTAGAGATAGAGTACAGTGGAGCACAGTAGAGATAGAGTAGAGTGGAGTAGAGTAGAGGTAGAGTACAGTGGAGCACAGTAGAGGTAGAGTACAGTGGAGCACAGCAGAGGTAGAGTACAGTGGATCACAGTAGAGATAGAGTACAGTGGAGTACAGCGGAGCACAGTAGAGGTGGAGTACAGTAGAGTACAGTAGAGATAGAGTACAGTGGAGCACAGTAGAGGTAGAGTAGAGTGGAGTACAGTAGAGGTAGAGTACAGTGGAGCACATTAGAGGTAGAGTACAGTGGAGTACAGTGGAGCACAGTAGAGGTGGAGTACAGTAGAGTACAGTAGAGGTAGAGAACAGTAGAGTACAGTAGAGGTAGAGTACAGTTGAGTAGAGTAGAGGTAGAGTACAGTGGAGCACAGTAGAGGTAGTGTACAGTGGAGCACAGCAGAGGTAGAGTACAGTGGATCACAGTAGAGATAGAGTACAGTGGAGTACAGTGGAGCACAGTAGAGGTGGAGTACAGTAGAGTACAGTAGAGATAGAGTACAGTGGAGCACAGTAGAGGTAGAGTAGAGTGGAGTACAGTAGAGGTAGAGTACAGTGGAGCACATTAGAGGTAGAGTACAGTGGAGTACAGTAGAGGTAGAGTACAGTGGAGCAGAGTAGAGGTAGAGTACAGTGGAGTACAGTGGAGCACAGTAGAGGTGGAGTACAGTAGAGTACAGTAGAGGTAGAGTACAGTAGAGTACAGTAGAGGTAGAGTACAGTGGAGCACAGTAGAGGTAGAGTACAGTGGAGTACAAGATGTAGAGTACAGTGGTGCACAGTAGAGGTAGAGTACAGTGGAGTACAGTGGAGCAAAGTAGAGGTGGAGTACAGTAGAGTACAGTAGAGGTAGAGAACAGTAGAGTACAGTAGAGGTAGAGTACAGTGGAGTAGAGTAGAGGTAGAGTACAATGGAGCACAGTAGAGGTAGAGTACAGTGGAGCACAGCAGAGGTAGAGTACAGTGGATCACAGTAGAGATAGAGTACAGTGGAGTACAGCGGAGCACAGTAGAGGTGGAGTACAGTAGAGTACAGTAGAGATAGAGTACAGTGGAGCACAGTAGAGGTAGAGTAGAGTGGAGTACAGTAGAGGTAGAGTACAGTGGAGCACAGTAGAGGTAGAGTACAGTGGAGTACAGTAGAGGTAGAGTATAGTGGAGCACAGTAGAGGTAGAGTACAGTGGAGTAGAGTAGAGGTAGAGTACAGTGGAGCACAGTAGAGGTAGAGCACAGTGGAGTACAGTAGAGGTAGAGTACAGTGGAGCACAGTAGAGGTAGCGTACTTTGTAGTACAGTAGAGGTAGAGTACAGTGGAGCACAGTAGAGGTAGAGTACAGTGGAGTACAGCAGAGGTAGAGTACAGTGGAGCACAGTAGAGGTAGAGTACAGTGGAGTACAGCGGAGCACAGTAGAGGTAGAGTAGAGTGGAGTACAGTAGAGGTAGAGTACAGTGGAGCACAGTAGAGGTGGAGTACAGTAGAGTACAGTAGAGATAGAGTACAGTGGAGCACAGTAGAGGTAGAGTAGAGTGGAGTACAGTAGAGGTAGAGTTCAGTGGAGCACAGTAGAGGTAGAGTACAGTGGAGTACAGTAGAGGTAGAGTACAGTGGAGCACAGTAGAGGTAGAGTACAGTGGAGTACAGTGGAGCACAGTAGAGGTGGAGTACAGTAGAGTACAGTAGTGGTAGAGAACAGTAGAGTACAGAAGAGGTAGAGTACAGTGGAGCACAGTAGAGGTAGAGTACAGTGGAGCACAGTAGAGGTAGAGTACAGTGGAGTACAGTGGAGCACAGTAGAGGTGGAGTACAGTAGAGTACAGTAGTGGTAGAGAACAGTAGAGTACAGAAGAGGTAGAGTACAGTGGAGCACAGTAGAGGTAGAGTACAGTGGAGCACAGTAGAGGTGGAATACGGTATAGCACAGTAGAGGTAGAGTACAGTGGAGTACAGTAGAGGTAGAGTACAGTGGAGTACAGCAGAGCACAGTAGAGGTGGAGTACAGTATAGTACAGTAGAGATAGAGTACAGTGGAGCACAGTAGAGGTAGAGTAAAGTGGAGTACAGTAGAGGTAGAGTAGAGTGGAGCACAGTAGAGGGTAGAGTACAGTGGAGTACAGCGGAGCACAGTAGAGGTAGAGTAGAGTGGAGTACAGTAGAGGTAGAGTATAGTGGAGCACAGTAGAGGTAGCGTACAGTGGAGCACAGTAGAGGTAGAGTACAGTGGAGTACAGCGGAGCACAGTAGAGGTAGAGTAGAGTGGAGTACAGTAGAGGCAGAGTACAGTGGAGCACAGTAGAGGTAGCGTACAGTGGAGTACAGTGGAGCACAGTAGAGGTGGAGTACAGTAGATTACAGTAGAGATAGAGTACAGTGGATCACAGTAGAGGAAGAGTAGAGTGGAGTAGAGTAGAGGTAGAGTACAGTGGAGCACAGTAGAGGTAGAGTACAGTGGAGTACAGTAGAGGTAGAGTACAGTGGAGCACTAGAGGTAGAGTACAGTGGAGTACAGCAGAGCACAGTAGAGGTGGAGTACAGTATAGTACAGTAGAGATAGAGTACAGTGGAGCACAGTAGAGGTAGAGTAAAGTGGAGTACAGTAGAGGTAGAGTACAGTGGAGCACAGTAGAGGGTAGAGTACAGTGGAGTACAGCGGAGCACAGTAGAGGTAGAGTAGAGTGGAGTACAGTAGAGGTAGAGTACAGTGGAGCACAGTAGAGGTAGAGTATAGTAGAGTACAGTGGAGCAGAGTAGAGGTAGAGTACAATGGAGTACAGTAGTGGTAGAGTACAGTGGAGTACAGCAGTGGTAGAAAACAGTGGAGTACAGTAGAGCACATTAGAGGTAGAGTATAGTAGAGTACAGTAGAGGTAGAGTACAGTGGAGCACAGTAGAGGTAGAGTACAGTGGAGTACAGTAGAGGTAGAGTACAGTGGAGCACAGTAGAGTTAGAGTAGAGTGGAGTACAGTAGAGGTAGAGTACAGTGGAGCACAGTAGAGGTAGCGTACAGTGGAGTACAGTAGAGGTAGAGTACAGTGGAGCACAGTAGAGGTAGCGTACCGTGGAGTACAGTAGAGGTAGAGTACAGTGGAGTACAGTAGAGGTAGAGTACAGTGGAGTACAGTGGATCACAGTATAGGTGGAGTACAGTAGAGTACAGTAGAGGTAGAGAACAGTAGAGTACAGAAGAGGTAGAGTACAGTGGAGCACAGTAGAGGTAGAGTACAGTGGAGCACAGTAGAGGTGGAGTACGGTATAGCACAGTAGAGGTAGAGTACAGTGGAGTACAGTAGAGGTAGAGTACAGTGGAGTACAACGGAGCACAGTAGAGGTGGAGTACAGTATAGTACAGTAGAGATAGAGTACAGTGGAGCACAGTAGAGGTAGAGTAAAGTGGAGTACAGTAGAGGTAGAGTACAGTGGAGCACAGTAGAGGGTAGAGTACAGTGGAGTACAGCGGAGCACAGTAGAGGTAGAGTAGAGTGGCGTACAGTAGAGGTAGAGTACAATGAAGCACAGTAGAGGTAGCGTACAGTGGAGTACAGTGGAGCAGAGTAGAGGTAGAGTACAGTGGAGTACAGCAGAGGTAGAGTACAGTGGAGTACAGCAGAGGTAGAGTACAGTGGAGTACAGTGGAGCACATTAGAGGTGGAGTACAGTAGAGTACAGTAGAGGTAGAGAACAGTAGAGTACAGTAGAGGTAGAGTACAGTAGAGTACAGTAGAGACAGAGTAAGGTGGAGCACAGTAGAGGTAGAGTACAGTGGAGTACAGTAGAGGTAGAGTACAGTGGAGCACAGTAGAGGTAGCGTACAGTGGAGTACAGTAGAGGTAGAGTACAGTGGAGCACAGTAGAAGTAGAGTAGAGTGGAGTACAGTAGAGGTAGAGTACAGTGGAGCACAGTAGAGTTAGAGTAGAGTGGAGTACAGTAGAGGTAGAGTACAGTGGAGCACAGTAGAGGTAGAGTACAGTGGAGTACAGTAGAGGTAGAGTACAGTTGAGCACAGTAGAGGTAGAGTACAGTGGAGTACAGTAGAGGCAGAGTACAGTGGAGCACAGTAGAGGTAGAGTAGAGTGGAGTACAGTGGAGCACAGTAGATGTGGAGTACAGTAGAGTACAGTAGAGGTAGAGAACAGTAGAGTACAGTAGAGGTAGAGTACAGTGGAGTACAGTAGAGATAGAGTACAGTGGAGCACAGTAGAGATAGAGTAGAGTGGAGTAGAGTAGAGGTAGAGTACAGTGGAGCACAGTAGAGGTAGAGTACAGTGGAGCACATTAGAGATAGAGTACAGTGGAGTACAGCGGAGCACAGTAGAGGTGGAGTACAGTAGAGTACAGTAGAGATAGAGTACAGTGGAGCACAGTAGAGGTAGAGTAGAGTGGAGTACAGTAGAGGTAGAGTACAGTGGAGCACATTAGAGGTAGAGTACAGTGGAGTACAGTGGAGCACAGTAGAGGTGGAGTACAGTAGAGTACAGTAAAGGTAGAGAACAGTAGAGTACAGTAGAGGTAGAGTACAGTGGAGTAGAGTAGAGGTAGAGTACAGTGGAGCACAGTAGAGGTAGAGTACAGTGGAGCACAGCAGAGGTAGAGTACAGTGGATCACAGTAGAGATAGAGTACAGTGGAGTACAGTAGAGGTAGAGTAGAGTGGAGTACAGTAGAGGTAGAGTACAGTGGAGTACAGTAGAGGTAGAGTACAGTTGAGCACAGTAGAGGTAGAGTACAGTGGAGTACAGTAGAGGCAGAGTACAGTGGAGCACAGTAGAGGTAGAGTAGAGTGGAGTACAGTGGAGCACAGTAGAGGTGGAGTACAGTAGAGTACAGTAGAGGTAGAGAACAGTAGAGTACAGTAGAGGTAGAGTACAGTGGAGCACAGTAGAGATAGAGTACAGTGGAGTAGAGTAGAGGTAGAGTACAGTGGAGCACAGTAGAGGTAGAGTACAGTGGAGCACAGCAGAGGTAGAGTACAGTGGATCACAGTAGAGATAGAGTACAGTGGAGTACAGCGGAGCACAGTAGAGGTGGAGTACAGTAGAGTACAGTAGAGATAGAGTACAGTGGAGCACAGTAGAGGTAGAGTAGAGTGGAGTACAGTAGAGGTAGAGTACAGTGGAGCACATTAGAGGTAGAGTACAGTGGAGTACTGTGGAGCACAGTAGAGGTGGAGTACAGTAGAGTATAGTAGAGGTAGACAACAGTAGAGTACAGTAGAGGTAGAGTACAGTGGAGTAGAGTAGAGGTAGAGTACAGTAGAGGTAGAGTACAGTGGAGTAGAGTAGAGGTAGAGTACAGTGGAGCACAGTAGAGGTAGAGTACAGTGGAGCACAGCAGAGGTAGAGTACAGTGGATCACAGTAGAGATAGAGTACAGTGGAGTACAGTGGAGCACAGTAGAGGTGGAGTACAGTAGAGTACAGTAGAGATAGAGTACAGTGGAGCACAGAAGAGGTAGAGTACAGTGGAGTACAGTAGAGGTAGAGTACAGTGGAGTACAGTAGAGGTAGAGTACAGTGGAGCACAGTAGAGGTAGCGTACAGTGGAGTACAGTAGAGGTAGAGTAGAGTGGAGCACAGTAGAGGTAGCGTACCGTTGATTACAGTAGAGGTGGAGTACAGTGGAGTACAGAAGAGGTAGAGTACAGTGTAGCACAGTAGAGGTAGAGTGGAGTGGAGTACAGTAGAGGTAGAGTACAGTGGAGCACAGTAGAGTTAGAGTAGAGTGGAGTACAGTAGAGGTAGAGTACAGTGGAGCACAGTAGAGGTAGAGTACAGTGGAGTACAGTAGAGGTAGAGTACAGTGGAGCACAGTAGAGGTAGAGTACAGTGGAGTACAGTGAAGCACAGTAGAGGTGGATTACAATAGAGTACAGTAGAGGTAGAGAACAGTAGAGTAGAGGTAGAGTACATTGGAGTACAGTAGAGATAGAGTACAATGGAGCACAGTAGAGATAGACTAGAGTGGAGTACAGTAGAGGTAGAGTACAGTGGAGCACATTAGAGGTAGAGTACAGTGGAGTACAGTGGAGCACAGTAGAGGTGGAGTACAGTAGAGTACAGTAGAGCTAGAGAACAGTGGAGCACACTAGAGGTAGAGTACAGTGGAGCACAGTAGAGGTAGAGACAGTGGAGCACAGTAGAGGTAGAGTACAGTGGAGCACAGTAGAGGTAGAGTACAGTGGAGTACAGCGGAGCACAGTAGAGGTGGAGTACAGTAGAGTACAGTAGAGATAGAGTACAGTGGAGGACAGTAGAGGTAGTGTAGAGTGGAGTACAGTAGAGGTAGAGTACAGTGGAGCACAGTAGAGGTAGCGTACAGTGGAGTACAGTGGAGCAGAGTAGAGGTAGAGTACAGTGGAGTACAGCAGAGGTAGAGTACAGTGGAGTACAGCAGAGGTAGAGTACAGTGGAGTACAGTGGAGCACAGTAGAGGTGGAGTACAGTAGAGTACAGTAGAGGTAGAGAACAGTAGAGTACAGTAGAGGTAGAGTACAGTGGAGTACAGTAGAGACAGAGTACAGTGGAGCACAGTAGAGGTAGAGTAGAGTGGAGTACAGTAGAGGTAGAGTAGAGTGGAGCACAGTAGAGGTAGCGTACAGTGGAGTACAGTAGAGGTAGAGTACAGTTGAGCAGGGTAGAGGTAGCGTACCGTGGAGTACAGTAGAGGTAGAGTACAGTGGACTACAGAAGAGGTAGAGTACAGTGGAGCACAGTAGAGGTAGCGTACAGTGGAGCACAGTAGAGTTAGAGTAGAGTGGAGTACAGTAGAGGTAGAGTACAGTGGAGCACAGTAGAGGTAGAGTACAGTGGAGTACAGTAGAGGTAGAGTACAGTGGAGCACAGTAGAGGTAGAGTATAGTGGAGTACAGTGAAGCACAGTAGAGGTGGAGTACAGTAGAGTACAGTAGAGGTAGAGAACAGTAGTGTAGAGGTAGAGTACATTGGAGTAAAGTAGAGATAGAGTACAATGGAGCACAGTAGAGATAGACTAGAGTGGAGTACAGTAGAGGTAGAGTACAGTGGAGCACAGTAGAGGTAGAGTACAGTGGATCACAGTAGAGATAGAGTACAGTGGAGTACAGTGGAGCACAGTAGAGGTGGATTACAGTAGAGTACAGTAGAGATAGAGTACAGTGGAGCACAGCAGAGGTAGAGTAGAGTGGAGTACAGTAGAGGTAGAGTACATTGGAGTAAAGTAGAGATAGAGTACAATGGAGCACAGTAGAGATAGACAAGAGTTGAGTACAGTAGAGGTAGAGTACAGTGGAGCACAGTAGAGGTAGAGTACAGTGGAGTAGAGTGGAGCACAGTAGAGGTGGAGTACAGTAGAGTACAGCAGAGGTAGAGAACAGTGGAGCACAGTAGAGGTAGAGTACAGTGGAGCACAGTAGAGGTAGAGTACAGTGGAGCACAGTAGAGGTAGAGTACAGTGGAGTACAGCGGAGCACAGTAGAGGTAGTGTAGAGTGGAGTACAGTAGAGGTAGAGAACAGTAGAGTAGAGGTAGAGTACATTGGAGTAAAGTAGAGATAGAGTACAATGGAGCACAGTAGAGATAGACTAGAGTGGAGTACAGTAGAGGTAGAGTACAGTGGAGCACAGTAGAGGTAGCGCACAGTGGAGTACAGTAGAGGTAGAGTACAGTGGATTACAGTAGAGGTAGAGTACAGTGCAGTACAGTAGAGGTAGAGTACAGTGGAGCATAGTAGATGTAGAGTACAGTGGAGTACAGCGGAGCACAGTAGAGGTAGAATAGAGTGGAGTGCAGTAGAGGTAGAGTAGTGTGGAGCACAGTATAGGTAGCGCACAGTGGAGTACAGTGGAGCACAGTAGAGGTAGAGTACAGTGGAGTACAGTAGAGGTAGAGTACAGTCGAGTACAGTAGAGGTAGAGTACAGTGGAATACAGTGGAGCAAATTAGAGGTGGAGCACAGTAGAGTACAGTAGAGGTAAAGTACAGTGGAGTACAGTAGAGGTAGAGTACAGTGGAGTACAGTAGAGGTAGAGTACAGTTGAGCACAGTAGAGGTAGAGTACAGTGGAGTACAGTAGAGGCAGAGTACAGTGGAGCACAGTAGAGGTAGAGTAGAGTGGAGTACAGTGGAGCACAGTAGAGGTGGAGTACAGTAGAGTACAGTAGAGGTAGAGAACAGTAGAGTACAGTAGAGGTAGAGTACAGTGGAGCACAGTAGAGATAGAGTACAGTGGAGTAGAGTAGAGGTAGAGTACAGTGGAGCACAGTAGAGGTAGAGTACAGTGGAGCACAGCAGAGGTAGAGTACAGTGGATCACAGTAGAGATAGAGTACAGTGGAGTACAGCGGAGCACAGTAGAGGTGGAGTACAGTAGAGTACAGTAGAGATAGAGTACAGTGGAGCACAGTAGAGGTAGAGTAGAGTGGAGTACAGTAGAGGTAGAGTACATTGGAGCACATTAGAGGTAGAGTAGAGTGGAGTACAGTGGAGCACAGTAGAGGTGGAGTACAGTAGAGTACAGTAGAGGTAGAGAACAGTAGAGTACAGTAGAGGTAGAGTACAGTGGAGTACAGTAGAGATAGAGTACAGTGGAGCGCAGTAGAGATAGAGTACAGTGGAGTAGATTAGAGGTAGAGTACAGTGGAGCACAATAGAGGTAGAGTAGAGTGGAGTACAGTAGAGGTAGAGTACAGTGGAAGACAGTAGAGGTAGAGTACAGTGGAGTACAGTAGAGGTAGAGTACAGTGGAGCACAGTAGAGTTAGAGTACAGTGGAGTACAGTGAAGCACAGAAGAGGTGGAGTACAGTAGAGTACAGTAGAGATAGAGTACAGTGGAGCACAGTAGAGGTAGAGTACAGTGGAGCACAGCAGAGGTAGAGTACAGTGGATCACAGTAGAGATAGAGTACAGTGGAGTACAGCGGAGCACAGTAGAGGTGGAGTACAGTAGAGTACAGTAGAGATAGAGTACAGTGGAGCACAGTAGAGGTAGAGTAGAGTGGAGTACAGTAGAGGTAGAGTACAGTGAAGCACATTAGAGGTAGAGTACAGTGGAGTACAGTAGAGGTAGAGTACAGTGGAGCACAGTAGAGGTAGAGTACAGTGGAGTACAGTGGAGCACAGTAGAGGTGGAGTACAGTAGAGTAAAGTAGAGGTAGAGTACAGTAGAGTACAGTAGAGGTAGAGTACAGTGGATTACAGTAGATGTAGAGTACAGTGCAGTACAGTAGAGGTAGAGTACAGTGGAGCATAGTAGATGTAGAGTACAGTGGAGTACAGCGGAGCACAGTAGAGGTAGAATAGAGTGGAGTGCAGTAGAGGTAGAGTAGTGTGGAGCACAGTATAGGTAGCGCACAGTGGAGTACATTGGAGCACAGTAGAGGTAGAGTACAGTGGAGTACAGTAGAGGTAGAGTACAGTGGAATACAGTGGAGCAAATTAGAGGTGGAGCACAGTAGAGTACAGTAGAGGTAGAGTACAGTGGAGTACAGTAGAGGTAGAGTACAGTGGAGTACAGTAGAGGTAGAGTACAGTTGAGCACAGTAGAGGTAGAGTACAGTGGAGTACAGTAGAGGCAGAGTACAGTGGAGCACAGTAGAGGTAGAGTAGAGTGGAGTACAGTGGAGCACAGTAGAGGTGGAGTACAGTAGAGTACAGTAGAGGTAGAGAACAGTAGAGTACAGTAGAGGTAGAGGACAGTGGAGCACAGTAGAGATAGAGTACAGTGGAGTAGAGTAGAGGTAGAGTACAGTGGAGCACAGTAGAGGTAGAGTACAGTGGAGCACAGCAGAGGTAGAGTACAGTGGATCACAGTAGAGATAGAGTACAGTGGAGTACAGCAGAGCACAGTAGAGGTGGAGTACAGTAGAGTACAGTAGAGATAGAGTACAGTGGAGCACAGTAGAGGTAGAGTAGAGTGGAGTACAGTAGAGGTAGAGTACAGTGGAGCACATTAGAGGTAGAGTACAGTGGAGTACTGTGGAGCACAGTAGAGGTGGAGTACAGTAGAGTATAGTAGAGGTAGACAACAGTAGAGTACAGTAGAGGTAGAGTACAGTGGAGTAGAGTAGAGGTAGAGTACAGTAGAGGTAGAGTACAGTGGAGTAGAGTAGAGGTAGAGTACAGTGGAGCACAGTAGAGGTAGAGTACAGTGGAGCACAGCAGAGGTAGAGTACAGTGGATCACAGTAGAGATAGAGTACAGTGGAGTACAGTGAAGCACAGTAGAGGTGGAGTACAGTAGAGTACAGTAGAGATAGAAGACAGTGGAGCACAGTAGAGGTAGAGTAGAGTGGAGTACAGTAGAGGTAGAGTACAGTGGAGTAAAGTAGAGATAGAGTACAATGGAGCACAGTAGAGATAGACTAGAGTGGAGTACAGTAGAGGTAGAGTACAGTGGAGCACAGTAGAGGTAGAGTAGAGTGGATCACAGTAGAGATAGAGTACAGTGGAGTACAGTGGAGCACAGTAGAGGTGGATTACAGTAGAGTACAGTAGAGATAGAGTACAGTGGAGCACAGCAGAGGTAGAGTAGAGTGGAGTACAGTAGAGGTAGAGTACATTGGAGTAAAGTAGAGATAGAGTACAATGGAGCACAGTAGAGATAGACTAGAGTGGAGTACAGTAGAGGTAGAGTACAGTGGAGCACAGTAGAGGTAGAGTACAGTGGAGTACAGTGGAGCACAGTAGAGGTGGAGTACAGTAGAGTACAGCAGAGGTAGAGAACAGTGGAGCACAGTAGAGGTAGAGTACAGTGGAGCACAGTAGAGGTAGAGTACAGTGGAGCACAGTAGAGGTAGAGTACAGTGGAGTACAGCGGAGCACAGTAGAGGTAGTGTAGAGTGGAGTACAGTAGAGGTAGAGAACAGTAGAGTAGAGGTAGAGTACATTGGAGTAAAGTAGAGATAGAGTACAATGGAGCACAGTAGAGATAGACTAGAGTGGAGTACAGTAGAGGTAGAGTACAGTGGAGCACAGTAGAGGTAGCGCACAGTGGAGTACAGTAGAGGTAGAGTACAGTGGATTACAGTAGAGGTAGAGTACAGTGCAGTACAGTAGAGGTAGAGTACAGTGGAGCATAGTAGATGTAGAGTACAGTGGAGTACAGCGGAGCACAGTAGAGGTAGAATAGAGTGGAGTGCAGTAGAGGTAGAGTAGTGTGGAGCACAGTATAGGTAGCGCACAGTGGAGTACAGTGGAGCACAGTAGAGGTAGAGTACAGTGGAGTACAGTAGAGGTAGAGTACAGTCGAGTACAGTAGAGGTAGAGTACAGTGGAATACAGTGGAGCAAATTAGAGGTGGAGCACAGTAGAGTACAGTAGAGGTAGAGTACAGTGGAGTACAGTAGAGGTAGAGTACAGTGGAGTACAGTAGAGGTAGAGTACAGTTGAGCACAGTAGAGGTAGAGTACAGTGGAGTACAGTAGAGGCAGAGTACAGTGGAGCACAGTAGAGGTAGAGTAGAGTGGAGTACAGTGGAGCACAGTAGAGATAGAGTACAGTGGAGTAGAGTAGAGGTAGAGTACAGTGGAGCATAGTAGAGGTAGAGTACAGTGGAGCACAGCAGAGGTAGAGTACAGTGGATCACAGTAGAGATAGAGTACAGTGGAGTACAGCGGAGCACAGTAGAGGTGGAGTACAGTAGAGTACAGTAGAGATAGAGTACAGTGGAGCACAGTAGAGGTAGAGTAGAGTGGAGTACAGTAGAGGTAGAGTACAGTGGAGCACATTAGAGGTAGAGTACAGTGGAGTACTGTGGAGCACAGTAGAGGTGGAGTACAGTAGAGGTAGAGAACAGTAGAGTACAGTAGAGGTAGAGTACAGTGGAGTACAGTAGAGATAGAGTACAGTGGAGCACAGTAGAGATAGAGTAGAGTGGAGTAGAGTAGAGGTAGAGTACAGTGGAGCACAGTAGAGGTAGAGTACAGTGGAGCACAGCAGAGGTAGAGTACAGTGGATCACAGTAGAGATAGAGTACAGTGGAGTACAGTGGAGCACATTAGAGGTGGAGTACAGTAGAGTACAGTAGAGGTAGAGAACAGTAGAGTACAGTAGAGGTAGAGTACAGTGGAGTACAGTAGAGACAGAGTACAGTGGAGCACAGTAGAGGTAGAGTAGAGTGGAGTACAGTAGAGGTAGAGTACAGTGGAGCACAGTAGAGGTAGCGTACAGTGGAGTACAGTAGAGGTAGAGTACAGTGGAGCAGGGTAGAGGTAGCGTACCGTGGAGTACAGTAGAGGTAGAGTACAGTGGAGTACAGAAGAGGTAGAGTACAGTGGAGCACAGTAGAGGTAGAGTAGAGTGGAGTACAGTAGAGGTAGAGTACAGTGGAGCACAGTAGAGTTAGAGTATAGTGGAGTACAGTAGAGGTAGAGTACAGTGGAGCACAGTAGAGGTAGAGTATAGTGGAGTACAGTGAAGCACAGTAGAGGTGGAGTACAGTAGAGTACAGTAGAGGTAGAGAACAGTAGAGTAGAGGTAGAGTACATTGGAGTAAAATAGAGATAGAGTACAATGGAGCACAGTAGAGATAGACTAGAGTGGAGTACAGTAGAGGTAGAGTACAGTGGAGCACAGTAGAGGTAGAGTACAGTAGAGTACAGTAGAGGTAGAGAACAGTGGAGCACAGTAGAGGTAGAGTACAGTGGAGCATAGTAGAGGTAGAGTACAGTGGAGTACAGTAGAGGTGGAGTAGTGTGGAGCACAGTATAGGTAGCGCACAGTGGAGTACAGTGGAGCACAGTAGAGGTAGAGTACAGTGGAGTACAGTAGAGGTAGAGTACAGTGGAGTACAGTAGAGGTAGAGTACAGTGGAATACAGTGGAGCAAATTAGAGGTGGAGCACAGTAGAGTACAGTAGAGGTAGAGTACAGTGGAGTACAGTAGAGGTAGAGTACAGTGGAGTACAGTAGAGGTAGAGTACAGTTGAGCACAGTAGAGGTAGAGTACAGTGGAGTACAGTAGAGGCAGAGTACAGTGGAGCACAGTAGAGGTAGAGTAGAGTGGAGTACAGTGGAGCACAGTAGAGGTGGAGTACAGTAGAGTACAGTAGAGGTAGAGAACAGTAGAGTACAGTAGAGGTAGAGTACAGTGGAGTACAGTAGAGATAGAGTACAGTGGAGCACAGTAGAGATAGAGTACAGTGGAGTAGATTAGAGGTAGAGTACAGTGGAGCACAGTAGAGGTAGAGTACAGTGGAGCACAGCAGAGGTAGAGTACAGTGGATCACAGTAGAGATAGAGTACAGTGGAGTACAGCGGAGCACAGTAGAGGTGGAGTACAGTAGAGTACAGTAGAGAGAGAGTACAGTGGAGCACAGTAGAGGTAGAGTAGAGTGGAGTACAGTAGAGGTAGAGTACAGTGGAGCACATTAGAGGTAGAGTACAGTGGAGTACAGTGGAGTACAGTAGAGGTAGAGTACAGTAGAGTACAGAAGAGGTAGAGTACAGTGGAGCACAGTAGAGGTAGAGTAGAGGGGAGTACAGTAGAGGTAGAGTACAGTGGAGCACAGTAGAGTTAGAGTAGAGTGGAGTACAGTAGAGGTAGAGTACAGTGGAGCACAGTAGAGGTAGAGTACAGTGGAGTACAGTAGAGGTAGAGTACAGTGGAGCACAGTAGAGGTAGAGTACAGTGGAGTACAGTGAAGCACAGTAGAGGTGGAGTACAGTAGAGTACAGTAGAGGTAGAGAACAGTAGAGTAGAGGTAGAGTTCATTGGAGTAAAGTAGAGATAGAGTACAATGGAGCACAGTAGAGATAGACTAGAGTGGAGTACAGTAGAGGTAGAGTACAATGGAGCACAGTAGAGGTAGAGTACAGTGGAGTACAGTGGAGCACAGTAGAGGTGGAGTACAGTAGAGTACAGTAGAGGTAGAGAACAGTGGAGCACACTAAAGGTAGAGTACACTGGAGCACAGTAGAGGTAGAGTACAGTGGAGCACAGTAGAGGTAGAGTACAGTGGAGTACAGCGGAGCACAGTAGAGGTAGTGTAGAGTGGAGTACAGTAGAGGTAGAGTACAGTGGAGCACAGTAGAGGTAGCGCACAGTGGAGTACAGTAGAGGTAGAGTACAGTGGATTACAGTAGAGGTAGAGTACAGTGCAGTACAGTAGAGGTAGAGTACAGTGGAGCATAGTAGATGCAGAGTACAGTGGAGTACAGCGGAGCACAGTAGAGGTAGAATAGAGTGGAGTAAGGTAGAGGTAGAGTAGTGTGGAGCACAGTATAGGTAGCGCACAGTGGAGTACAGTGGAGCACAGTAGAGGTAGAGTACAGTGGAGTACAGTAGAGGTAGAGTACAGTGGAGTACAGTAGAGGTAGAGTACAGTGGAATACAGTGGAGCAAATTAGAGGTGGAGCACAGTAGAGTACAGTAGAGGTAGAGAACAGTAGAGTACAGTAGAGGTAGAGTACAGTGGAGTACAGTAGAGGTAGAGTACAGTTGAGCACAGTAGAGGTAGAGTACAGTGGAGTACAGTAGAGGCAGAGTAAAGTGGAGCACAGTAGAGGTAGAGTAGAGTGGAGTACAGTGGAGCACAGTAGAGGTGGAGTACAGTAGAGGTAGAGAACAGTAGAGTACAGTAGAGGTAGAGTACAGTGGAGTACAGTAGAGATAGAGTACAGTGGAGCACAGTAGAGATAGAGTAGAGTGGAGTAGAGTAGAGGTAGAGTACAGTGGAGCACAGTAGAGGTAGAGTACAGTGGAGCACAGCAGAGGTAGAGTACAGTGGATCACAGTAGAGATAGAGTACAGTGGAGTACAGCGGAGCACAGTAGAGGTGGAGTACAGTAGAGTAGAGTAGAGATAGAGTACAGTGGAGCACAGTAGAGGTAGAGTAGAGTGGAGTACAGTAGAGGTAGAGTACAGTGGAGCACATTAGAGGTAGAGTACAGTGGAGTACAGTGGAGCACAGTAGAGGTGGAGTACAGTAGAGTACAGTAGAGGTAGAGAACAGTAGAGTACAGTAGAGGTAGAGTACAGTTGAGTAGAGTAGAGGTAGAGTACAGTGGAGCACAGTAGAGGTAGAGTACAGTGGAGCACAGCAGAGGTAGAGTACAGTGGATCACAGTAGAGATAGAGTACAGTGGAGTACAGTGGAGCACAGTAGAGGTGGAGTACAGTAGAGTACAGTAGAGATAGAGTACAGTGGAGCACAGTAGAGGTAGAGTAGAGTGGAGTACAGTAGAGGTAGAGTACAGTGGAGCATATTAGAGGTAGAGTACAGTGGAGTACAGTAGAGGTAGAGTACAGTGGAGCAGAGTAGAGGTAGAGTACAGTGGAGTACAGTGGAGCACAGTAGAGGTGGAGTACAGTAGAGTACAGTAGAGGTAGAGTACAGTAGAGTAGAGTAGAGGTAGAGTACAGTGGAGCACAGTAGAGGTAGAGTACAGTGGAGTACAAGATGTAGAGTACAGTGGTGCACAGTAGAGGTAGAGTACAGTGGAGTACAGTGGAGCAAAGTAGAGGTGGAGTACAGTAGAGTACAGTAGAGGTAGAGAACAGTAGAGTACAGTAGAGGTAGAGTACAGTGGAGTAGAGTAGAGGTAGAGTACAATGGAGCACAGTAGAGGTAGAGTACAGTGGAGCACAGCAGAGGTAGAGTACAGTGGATCACAGTAGAGATAGAGTACAGTGGAGTACAGCGGAGCACAGTAGAGGTGGAGTACAGTAGAGTACAGTAGAGATAGAGTACAGTGGAGCACAGTAGAGGTAGAGTAGAGTGGAGTACAGTAGAGGTAGAGTACAGTGGAGCACAGTAGAGGTAGAGTACAGTGGAGTACAGTAGAGGTAGAGTATAGTGGAGCACAGTAGAGGTAGAGTACAGTGGAGTAGAGTAGAGGTAGAGTACAGTGGAGCACAGTAGAGGTAGAGCACAGTGGAGTACAGTAGAGGTAGAGTACAGTGGAGCACAGTAGAGGTAGCGTACTTTGTAGTACAGTAGAGGTAGAGTACAGTGGAGCACAGTAGAGGTAGAGTACAGTGGAGTACAGCAGAGGTAGAGTACAGTGGAGCACAGTAGAGGTAGAGTACAGTGGAGTACAGCGGAGCACAGTAGAGGTAGAGTAGAGTGGAGTACAGTAGAGGTAGAGTACAGTGGAGCACAGTAGAGGTGGAGTACAGTAGAGTACAGTAGAGATAGAGTACAGTGGAGCACAGTAGAGGTAGAGTAGAGTGGAGTACAGTAGAGGTAGAGTTCAGTGGAGCACAGTAGAGGTAGAGTACAGTGGAGTACAGTAGAGGTAGAGTACAGTGGAGCACAGTAGAGGTAGAGTACAGTGGAGTACAGTGGAGCACAGTAGAGGTGGAGTACAGTAGAGTACAGTAGTGGTAGAGAACAGTAGAGTACAGAAGAGGTAGAGTACAGTGGAGCACAGTAGAGGTAGAGTACAGTGGAGCACAGTAGAGGTGGAATACGGTATAGCACAGTAGAGGTAGAGTACAGTGGAGTACAGTAGAGGTAGAGTACAGTGGAGTACAGCAGAGCACAGTAGAGGTGGAGTACAGTATAGTACAGTAGAGATAGAGTACAGTGGAGCACAGTAGAGGTAGAGTAAAGTGGAGTACAGTAGAGGTAGAGTAGAGTGGAGCACAGTAGAGGGTAGAGTACAGTGGAGTACAGCAGAGCACAGTAGAGGTAGAGTAGAGTGGAGTACAGTAGAGGTAGAGTATAGTGGAGCACAGTAGAGGTAGCGTACAGTGGAGCACAGTAGAGGTAGAGTACAGTGGAGTACAGCGGAGCACAGTAGAGGTAGAGTAGAGTGGAGTACAGTAGAGGCAGAGTACAGTGGAGCACAGTAGAGGTAGCGTACAGTGGAGTACAGTGGAGCACAGTAGAGGTGGAGTACAGTAGAGTACAGTAGAGATAGAGTACAGTGGATCACAGTAGAGGAAGAGTAGAGTGGAGTAGAGTAGAGGTAGAGTACAGTGGAGCACAGTAGAGTTAGAGTACAGTGGAGTACAGTAGAGGTAGAGTACAGTGGAGCACTAGAGGTAGAGTACAGTGGAGTACAGCAGAGCACAGTAGAGGTGGAGTACAGTATAGTACAGTAGAGATAGAGTACAGTGGAGCACAGTAGAGGTAGAGTAAAGTGGAGTACAGTAGAGGTAGAGTACAGTGGAGCACAGTAGAGGGTAGAGTACAGTGGAGTACAGCGGAGCACAGTAGAGGTAGAGTAGAGTGGAGTACAGTAGAGGTAGAGTACAGTGGAGCACAGTAGAGGTAGAGTATAGTAGAGTACAGTGGAGCAGAGTAGAGGTAGAGTACAATGGAGTACAGTAGTGGTAGAGTACAGTGGAGTACAGCAGTGGTAGAAAACAGTGGAGTACAGTGGAGCACATTAGAGGTAGAGTATAGTAGAGTACAGTAGAGGTAGAGTACAGTGGAGCACAGTAGAGGTAGAGTACAGTGGAGTACAGTAGAGGTAGAGTACAGTGGAGCACAGTAGAGTTAGAGTAGAGTGGAGTACAGTAGAGGTAGAGTACAGTGGAGCACAGTAGAGGTAGCGTACAGTGGAGTACAGTAGAGGTAGAGTACAGTGGAGCACAGTAGAGGTAGCGTACCGTGGAGTACAGTAGAGGTAGAGTACAGTGGAGTACAGTAGAGGTAGAATACAGTGGATTACAGTGGATCACAGTAGAGGTGGAGTACAGTAGAGTACAGTAGAGGTAGAGAACAGTAGAGTACAGAAGAGGTAGAGTACAGTGGAGCACAGTAGAGGTAGAGTACAGTGGAGCACAGTAGAGGTGGAGTACGGTATAGCACAGTAGAGGTAGAGTACAGTGGAGTACAGTAGAGGTAGAGTACAGTGGAGTACAACGGAGCACAGTAGAGGTGGAGTACAGTATAGTACAGTAGAGATAGAGTACAGTGGAGCACAGTAGAGGTAGAGTAAAGTGGAGTACAGTAGAGGTAGAGTACAGTGGAGCACAGTAGAGGGTAGAAAACAGTGGAGTACAGCGGAGCACAGTAGAGGTAGAGTAGAGTGGCGTACAGTAGAGGTAGAGTACAATGGAGCACAGTAGAGGTAGCGTACAGTGGAGTACAGTGGAGCAGAGTAGAGGTAGAGTACAGTGGAGTACAGCAGAGGTAGAGTACAGTGGAGTACAGCAGAGGTAGAGTACAGTGGAGTACAGTGGAGCACATTAGAGGTGGAGTACAGTAGAGTACAGTAGAGGTAGAGAACAGTAGAGTACAGTAGAGGTAGAGTACAGTAGAGTACAGTAGAGACAGAGTACAGTGGAGCACAGTAGAGGTAGAGTACAGTGGAGTACAGTAGAGGTAGAGTACAGTGGAGCACAGTAGAGGTAGCGTACAGTGGAGTACAGTAGAGGTAGAGTACAGTG
The DNA here is from genome assembly GCA_030578255.1 of Tiaroga cobitis. Classification (NCBI taxonomy): domain Eukaryota; kingdom Metazoa; phylum Chordata; class Actinopteri; order Cypriniformes; family Leuciscidae; genus Tiaroga; species Tiaroga cobitis. Next base: position 36,946,945 of record CM060604.1, read on the forward strand.
GAGCACAGTAGAAGTAGAGTAGAGTGGAGTACAGTAGAGGTAGAGTACAGTGGAGCACAGTAGAGTTAGAGTAGAGTGGAGTACAGTAGAAGTAGAGTACAGTGGAGCACAGTAGAGGTAGAGTACAGTGGAGTACAGTAGAGGTAGAGTACAGTTGAGCACAGTAGAGGTAGAGTACAGTGGAGTACAGTAGAGGCAGAGTACAGTGGAGCACAGTAGAGGTAGAGTAGAGTGGAGTACAGTGGAGCACAGTAGATGTGGAGTACAGTAGAGTACAGTAGAGGTAGAGAACAGTAGAGTACAGTAGAGGTAGAGTACAGTGGAGTACAGTAGAGATAGAGTACAGTGGAGCACAGTAGAGATAGAGTAGAGTGGAGTAGAGTAGAGGTAGAGTACAGTGGAGCACAGTAGAGGTAGAGTACAGTGGAGCACATTAGAGATAGAGTACAGTGGAGTACAGCGGAGCACAGTAGAGGTGGAGTACAGTAGAGTACAGTAGAGATAGAGTACAGTGGAGCACAGTAGAGGTAGAGTAGAGTGGAGTACAGTAGAGGTAGAGTACAGTGGAGCACATTAGAGGTAGAGTACAGTGGAGTACAGTGGAGCACAGTAGAGGTGGAGTACAGTAGAGTACAGTAAAGGTAGAGAACAGTAGAGTACAGTAGAGGTAGAGTACAGTGGAGTAGAGTAGAGGTAGAGTACAGTGGAGCACAGTAGAGGTAGAGTACAGTGGAGCACAGCAGAGGTAGAGTACAGTGGATCACAGTAGAGATAGAGTACAGTGGAGTACAGTAGAGGTAGAGTAGAGTGGAGTACAGTAGAGGTAGAGTACAGTGGAGTACAGTAGAGGTAGAGTACAGTTGAGCACAGTAGAGGTAGAGTACAGTGGAGTACAGTAGAGGCAGAGTACAGTGGAGCACAGTAGAGGTAGAGTAGAGTGGAGTACAGTGGAGCACAGTAGAGGTGGAGTACAGTAGAGTACAGTAGAGGTAGAGAACAGTAGAGTACAGTAGAGGTAGAGTACAGTGGAGCACAGTAGAGATAGAGTACAGTGGAGTAGAGTAGAGGTAGAGTACAGTGGAGCACAGTAGAGGTAGAGTACAGTGGAGCACAGCAGAGGTAGAGTACAGTGGATCACAGTAGATATAGAGTACAGTGGAGTACAGCGGAGCACAGTAGAGGTGGAGTACAGTAGAGTACAGTAGAGATAGAGTACAGTGGAGCACAGTAGAGGTAGAGTAGAGTGGAGTACAGTAGAGGTAGAGTACAGTGGAGCACATTAGAGGTAGAGTACAGTGGAGTACTGTGGAGCACAGTAGAGGTGGAGTACAGTAGAGTATAGTAGAGGTAGACAACAGTAGAGTACAGTAGAGGTAGAGTACAGTGGAGTAGAGTAGAGGTAGAGTACAGTAGAGGTAGAGTACAGTGGAGTAGAGTAGAGGTAGAGTACAGTGGAGCACAGTAGAGGTAGAGTACAGTGGAGCACAGCAGAGGTAGAGTACAGTGGATCACAGTAGAGATAGAGTACAGTGGAGTACAGTGGAGCACAGTAGAGGTGGAGTACAGTAGAGTACAGTAGAGATAGAGTACAGTGGAGCACAGAAGAGGTAGAGTACAGTGGAGTACAGTAGAGGTAGAGTACAGTGGAGTACAGTAGAGGTAGAGTACAGTGGAGCACAGTAGAGGTAGCGTACAGTGGAGTACAGTAGAGGTAGAGTAGAGTGGAGCACAGTAGAGGTAGCGTACCGTTGATTACAGTAGAGGTAGAGTACAGTGGAGTACAGAAGAGGTAGAGTACAGTGTAGCACAGTAGAGGTAGAGTGGAGTGGAGTACAGTAGAGGTAGAGTACAGTGGAGCACAGTAGAGTTAGAGTAGAGTGGAGTACAGTAGAGGTAGAGTACAGTGGAGCACAGTAGAGGTAGAGTACAGTGGAGTACAGTAGAGGTAGAGTACAGTGGAGCACAGTAGAGGTAGAGTACAGTGGAGTACAGTGAAGCACAGTAGAGGTGGATTACAATAGAGTACAGTAGAGGTAGAGAACAGTAGAGTAGAGGTAGAGTACATTGGAGTACAGTAGAGATAGAGTACAATGGAGCACAGTAGAGATAGACTAGAGTGGAGTACAGTAGAGGTAGAGTACAGTGGAGCACATTAGAGGTAGAGTACAGTGGAGTACAGTGGAGCACAGTAGAGATGGAGTACAGTAGAGTACAGTAGAGCTAGAGAACAGTGGAGCACACTAGAGGTAGAGTACAGTGGAGCACAGTAGAGGTAGAGACAGTGGAGCACAGTAGAGGTAGAGTACAGTGGAGCACAGTAGAGGTAGAGTACAGTGGAGTACAGCGGAGCACAGTAGAGGTGGAGTACAGTAGAGTACAGTAGAGATAGAGTACAGTGGAGGACAGTAGAGGTAGTGTAGAGTGGAGTACAGTAGAGGTAGAGTACAGTGGAGCACAGTAGAGGTAGCGTACAGTGGAGTACAGTGGAGCAGAGTAGAGGTAGAGTACAGTGGAGTACAGCAGAGGTAGAGTACAGTGGAGTACAGCAGAGGTAGAGTACAGTGGAGTACAGTGGAGCACAGTAGAGGTGGAGTACAGTAGAGTACAGTAGAGGTAGAGAACCGTAGAGTACAGTAGAGGTAGAGTACAGTGGAGTACAGTAGAGACAGAGTACAGTGGAGCACAGTAGAGGTAGAGTAGAGTGGAGTACAGTAGAGGTAGAGTACAGTGGAGCACAGTAGAGGTAGCGTACAGTGGAGTACAGTAGAGGTAGAGTACAGTTGAGCAGGGTAGAGGTAGCGTACCGTGGAGTACAGTAGAGGTAGAGTACAGTGGACTACAGAAGAGGTAGAGTACAGTGGAGCACAGTAGAGGTAGCGTACAGTGGAGCACAGTAGAGTTAGAGTAGAGTGGAGTACAGTAGAGGTAGAGTACAGTGGAGCACAGTAGAGGTAGAGTACAGTGGAGTACAGTAGAGGTAGAGTACAGTGGAGCACAGTAGAGGTAGAGTATAGTGGAGTACAGTGAAGCACAGTAGAGGTGGAGTACAGTAGAGTACAGTAGAGGTAGAGAACAGTAGTGTAGAGGTAGAGTACATTGGAGTAAAGTAGAGATAGAGTACAATGGAGCACAGTAGAGATAGACTAGAGTGGAGTACAGTAGAGGTAGAGTACAGTGGAGCACAGTAGAGGTAGAGTACAGTGGAGTACAGTGGAGCACAGTAGAGGTGGAGTACAGTAGAGTACAGTAGAGGTAGAGAACAGTGGAGCACAGTAGAGGTAGAGTACAGTGGAGCACAGTAGAGGTAGAGTACAGTGGAGCACAGAAGAGGTAGAGTACAGTGGAGTACAGTAGAGACAGAGTACAGTGGAGCACAGTAGAGGTAGAGTACAGTGGAGCACAGTAGAGGTGGAGTACAGTAGAGTACAGTAGAGCTAGAGAACAGTGGAGCACACTAGAGGTAGAGTACAGTGGAGCACAGTAGAGGTAGAGACAGTGGAGCACAGTAGAGGTAGAGTACAGTGGAGCACAGTAGAGGTAGAGTACAGTGGAGTACAGCGGAGCACAGTAGAGGTGGAGTACAGTAGAGTACAGTAGAGATAGAGTACAGTGGAGGACAGTAGAGGTAGTGTAGAGTGGAGTACAGTAGAGGTAGAGTACAGTGGAGCACAGTAGAGGTAGCGTACAGTGGAGTACAGTGGAGCAGAGTAGAGGTAGAGTACAGTGGAGTACAGCAGAGGTAGAGTACAGTGGAGTACAGCAGAGGTAGAGTACAGTGGAGTACAGTGGAGCACAGTAGAGGTGGAGTACAGTAGAGTACAGTAGAGGTAGAGAACCGTAGAGTACAGTAGAGGTAGAGTACAGTGGAGTACAGTAGAGACAGAGTACAGTGGAGCACAGTAGAGGTAGAGTAGAGTGGAGTACAGTAGAGGTAGAGTACAGTGGAGCACAGTAGAGGTAGCGTACAGTGGAGTACAGTAGAGGTAGAGTACAGTTGAGCAGGGTAGAGGTAGCGTACCGTGGAGTACAGTAGAGGTAGAGTACAGTGGACTACAGAAGAGGTAGAGTACAGTGGAGCACAGTAGAGGTAGCGTACAGTGGAGCACAGTAGAGTTAGAGTAGAGTGGAGTACAGTAGAGGTAGAGTACAGTGGAGCACAGTAGAGGTAGAGTACAGTGGAGTACAGTAGAGGTAGAGTACAGTGGAGCACAGTAGAGGTAGAGTATAGTGGAGTACAGTGAAGCACAGTAGAGGTGGAGTACAGTAGAGTACAGTAGAGGTAGAGAACAGTAGTGTAGAGGTAGAGTACATTGGAGTAAAGTAGAGATAGAGTACAATGGAGCACAGTAGAGATAGACTAGAGTGGAGTACAGTAGAGGTAGAGTACAGTGGAGCACAGTAGAGGTAGAGTACAGTGGAGTACAGTGGAGCACAGTAGAGGTGGAGTACAGTAGAGTACAGTAGAGGTAGAGAACAGTGGAGCACAGTAGAGGTAGAGTACAGTGGAGCACAGTAGAGGTAGAGTACAGTGGAGCACAGAAGAGGTAGAGTACAGTGGAGTACAGTAGAGACAGAGTACAGTGGAGCACAGTAGAGGTAGAGTACAGTGGAGCACAGTAGAGGTAGAGAACAGTGGAGCACAGTAGAGGTAGAGTACAGTGGAGTACAGTAGAGGTAGAGTACAGTGGAGCAGGGTAGAGGTAGCTTACCGTGGAGTACAGTAGAGGTAGAGTACAGTGGAGTACAGAAGAGGTAGAGTACAGTGGAGCACAGTAGAGGTAGCGTACAGTGGAGCACAGTAGAGTTAGAGTAGAGTGGAGTACAGTAGAGGTAGAGTACAGTGGAGCACAATAGAGGTAGAGTACAGTGGATCAAAGTAGAGATAGAGTACAGTGGAGTACAGTGGAGCACAGTAGAGGTAGAGTACAGTAGAGTACAGTGAAGGACAGTAGAGGTAGAGTTCGGTGGAGTACAGTAGAGGTAGAGTACAGTGGAGTACAGTAGCGGTAGAGTACAGTGGAGTACAGTGGAGCGCATTAGAGGTGGAGTACAGTAGAGTACAGTAGAGGTAGAGTACAGTGGAGTACAGTAGAGGTAGAGTACAGTGGAGTACAGTAGAGGTTGAGTACAGTGGAGCACAGTAGAGGTAGAGTACAGTGGAGTACAGCGGAGCACAGTAGAGGTGGAGTACAGTAGAGTACAGTAGAGATAGAGTACAGTGGAGCACAGTAGAGGTAGAGTAGAGTGGAGTACAGTAGAGGTAGAGTACAGTGGAGCACATTAGAGGTAGAGTACAGTGGAGTACAGTAGAGGTAGAGTACAGTGGAGTACAGTAGAGATAGAGTACAGTGGAGCACAGTAGAGATAGAGTACAGTGGAGTAGATTAGAGGTAGAGTACAGTGGAGCACAATAGAGGTAGAGTAGAGTGGAGTACAGTAGAGGTAGAGTACAGTGGAAGACAGTAGAGGTAGAGTACAGTGGAGTACAGTAGAGGTAGAGTACAGTGGAGCACAGTAGAGTTAGAGTACAGTGGAGTACAGTGAAGCACAGAAGAGGTGGAGTACAGTAGAGTACAGTAGAGATAGAGTACAGTGGAGCACAGTAGAGGTAGAGTACAGTGGAGCACAGCAGAGGTAGAGTACAGTGGATCACAGTAGAGATAGAGTACAGTGGAGTACAGCGGAGCACAGTAGAGGTGGAGTACAGTAGAGTACAGTAGAGATAGAGTACAGTGGAGCACAGTAGAGGTAGAGTAGAGTGGAGTACAGTAGAGGTAGAGTACAGTGAAGCACATTAGAGGTAGAGTACAGTGGAGTACAGTAGAGGTAGAGTACAGTGGAGCACAGTAGAGGTAGAGTACAGTGGAGTACAGTGGAGCACAGTAGAGGTGGAGTTCAGTAGAGTACAGTAGAGGTAGAGTACAGTAGAGTACAGTAGAGGTAGAGTACAGTGGATTACAGTAGAGGTAGAGTACAGTGCAGTACAGTAGAGGTAGAGTACAGTGGAGCATAGTAGATGTAGAGTACAGTGGAGTACAGCGGAGCACAGTAGAGGTAGAATAGAGTGGAGTGCAGTAGAGGTAGAGTAGTGTGGAGCACAGTATAGGTAGCGCACAGTGGAGTACATTGGAGCACAGTAGAGGTAGAGTACAGTGGAGTACAGTAGAGGTAGAGTACAGTGGAATACAGTGGAGCAAATTAGAGGTGGAGCACAGTAGAGTACAGTAGAGGTAGAGTACAGTGGAGTACAGTAGAGGTAGAGTACAGTGGAGTACAGTAGAGGTAGAGTACAGTTGAGCACAGTAGAGGTAGAGTACAGTGGAGTACAGTAGAGGCAGAGTACAGTGGAGCACAGTAGAGGTAGAGTAGAGTGGAGTACAGTGGAGCACAGTAGAGGTGGAGTACAGTAGAGTACAGTAGAGGTAGAGAACAGTAGAGTACAGTAGAGGTAGAGTACAGTGGAGTAGAGTAGAGGTAGAGTACAGTGGAGCACAGTAGAGGTAGAGTACAGTGGAGCACAGCAGAGGTAGAGTACAGTGGATCACAGTAGAGATAGAGTACAGTGGAGTACAGCGGAGCACAGTAGAGGTGGAGTACAGTAGAGTACAGTAGAGATAGAGTACAGTGGAGCACAGTAGAGGTAGAGTAGAGTGGAGTACAGTAGAGGTAGAGTACAGTGGAGCACATTAGAGGTAGAGTACAGTGGAGTACTGTGGAGCACAGTAGAGGTGGAGTACAGTAGAGTATAGTAGAGGTAGACAACAGTAGAGTACAGTAGAGGTAGAGTACAGTGGAGTAGAGTAGAGGTAGAGTACAGTAGAGGTAGAGTACAGTGGAGTAGAGTAGAGGTAGAGTACAGTGGAGCACAGTAGAGGTAGAGTACAGTGGAGCACAGCAGAGGTAGAGTACAGTGGATCACAGTAGAGATAGAGTACAGTAGAGCACAGTAGAGGTGGAGTACAGTAGAGTACAGTAGAGATAGAGTACAGTGGAGCACAGTAGAGGTAGAGTAGAGTGGAGTACAGTAGAGGTAGAGTACAGTGGAGTAAAGTAGAGATAGAGTACAATGGAGCACAGTAGAGATAGACTAGAGTGGAGTACAGTAGAGGTAGAGTACAGTGGAGCACAGTAGAGGTAGAGTAGAGTGGATCACAGTAGAGATAGAGTACAGTGGAGTACAGTGGAGCACAGTAGAGGTGGATTACAGTAGAGTACAGTAGAGATAGAGTACAGTGGAGCACAGCAGAGGTAGAGTAGAGTGGAGTACAGTAGAGGTAGAGTACATTGGAGTAAAGTAGAGATAGAGTACAATGGAGCACAGTAGAGATAGACAAGAGTGGAGTACAGTAGAGGTAGAGTACAGTGGAGCACAGTAGAGGTAGAGTACAGTGGAGTAGAGTGGAGCACAGTAGAGGTGGAGTACAGTAGAGTACAGCAGAGGTAGAGAACAGTGGAGCACAGAAGAGGTAGAGTACAGTGGAGCACAGTAGAGGTAGAGTACAGTGGAGCACAGTAGAGGTAGAGTACAGTGGAGTACAGCGGAGCACAGTAGAGGTAGTGTAGAGTGGAGTACAGTAGAGGTAGAGAACAGTAGAGTAGAGGTAGAGTACATTGGAGTAAAGTAGAGATAGAGTACAATGGAGCACAGTAGAGATAGACTAGAGTGGAGTACAGTAGAGGTAGAGTACAGTGGAGCACAGTAGAGGTAGCGCACAGTGGAGTACAGTAGAGGTAGAGTACAGTGGATTACAGTAGAGGTAGAGTACAGTGCAGTACAGTAGAGGTAGAGTACAGTGGAGCATAGTAGATGTAGAGTACAGTGGAGTACAGCGGAGCACAGTAGAGGTAGAATAGAGTGGAGTGCAGTAGAGGTAGAGTAGTGTGGAGCACAGTATAGGTAGCGCACAGTGGAGTACAGCGGAGCACAGTAGAGGTAGAGTACAGTGGAGTACAGTAGAGGTAGAGTACAGTCGAGTACAGTAGAGGTAGAGTACAGTGGAATACAGTGGAGCAAATTAGAGGTGGAGCACAGTAGAGTACAGTAGAGGTAGAGTACAGTGGAGTACAGTAGAGGTAGAGTACAGTGGAGTACAGTAGAGGTAGAGTACAGTTGAGCACAGTAGAGGTAGAGTACAGTGGAGTACAGTAGAGGCAGAGTACAGTGGAGCACAGTAGAGGTAGAGTAGAGTGGAGTACAGTGGAGCACAGTAGAGGTGGAGTACAGTAGAGTACAGTAGAGGTAGAGAACAGTAGAGTACAGTAGAGGTAGAGTACAGTGGAGCACAGTAGAGATAGAGTACAGTGGAGTAGAGTAGAGGTAGAGTACAGTGGAGCACAGTAGAGGTAGAGTACAGTGGAGCACAGCAGAGGTAGAGTACAGTGGATCACAGTAGAGATAGAGTACAGTGGAGTACAGCGGAGCACAGTAGAGGTGGAGTACAGTAGAGTACAGTAGAGATAGAGTACAGTGGAGCACAGTAGAGGTAGAGTAGAGTGGAGTACAGTAGAGGTAGAGTACAGTGGAGCACATTAGAGGTAGAGTAGAGTGGAGTACAGTGGAGCACAGTAGAGGTGGAGTACAGTAGATTACAGTAGAGGTAGAGAACAGTAGAGTACAGTAGAGGTAGAGTACAGTGGAGTACAGTAGAGATAGAGTACAGTGGAGCACAGTAGAGATAGAGTACAGTGGAGTAGATTAGAGGTAGAGTACAGTGGAGCACAATAGAGGTAGAGTAGAGTGGAGTACAGTAGAGGTAGAGTACAGTGGAAGACAGTAGAGGTAGAGTACAGTGGAGTAACGTAGAGGTAGAGTACAGTGGAGCACAGTAGAGTTAGAGTACAGTGGAGTACAGTGAAGCACAGAAGAGGTGGAGTACAGTAGAGTACAGTAGAGATAGAGTACAGTGGAGCACAGTAGAGGTAGAGTACAGTGGAGCACAGCAGAGGTAGAGTACAGTGGATCACAGTAGAGATAGAGTACAGTGGAGTACAGCGGAGCACAGTAGAGGTAGAGTACAGTGGAGCACAGTAGAGGTAGAGTAGAGTGGATCACAGTAGAGATAGAGTACAGTGGAGTACAGTGGAGCACAGTAGAGGTGGATTACAGTAGAGTACAGTAGAGATAGAGTACAGTGGAGCACAGCAGAGGTAGAGTAGAGTGGAGTACAGTAGAGGTAGAGTACATTGGAGTAAAGTAGAGATAGAGTACAATGGAGCACAGTAGAGATAGACTAGAGTGGAGTACAGTAGAGGTAGAGTACAGTGGAGCACAGTAGAGGTAGAGTACAGTGGAGTACAGTGGAGCACAGTAGAGGTGGAGTACAGTAGAGTACAGCAGAGGTAGAGAACAGTGGAGCACAGTAGAGGTAGAGTACAGTGGAGCACAGTAGAGGTAGAGTACAGTGGAGTACAGCGGAGCACAGTAGAGGTAGTGTAGAGTGGAGTACAGTAGAGGTAGAGAACAGTAGAGTAGAGGTAGAGTACATTGGAGTAAAGTAGAGATAGAGTACAATGGAGCACAGTAGAGATAGACTAGAGTGGAGTACAGTAGAGGTAGAGTACAGTGGAGCACAGTAGAGGTAGCGCACAGTGGAGTACAGTAGAGGTAGAGTACAGTGGATTACAGTAGAGGTAGAGTACAGTGCAGTACAGTAGAGGTAGAGTACAGTGGAGCATAGTAGATGTAGAGTACAGTGGAGTACAGCGGAGCACAGTAGAGGTAGAATAGAGTGGAGTGCAGTAGAGGTAGAGTAGTGTGGAGCACAGTATAGGTAGCGCACAGTGGAGTACAGTGGAGCACAGTAGAGGTAGAGTACAGTGGAGTACAGTAGAGGTAGAGTACAGTCGAGTACAGTAGAGGTAGAGTACAGTGGAATACAGTGGAGCAAATTAGAGGTGGAGCACAGTAGAGTACAGTAGAGGTAGAGTACAGTGGAGTACAGTAGAGGTAGAGTACAGTGGAGTACAGTAGAGGTAGAGTACAGTTGAGCACAGTAGAGGTAGAGTACAGTGGAGTACAGTAGAGGCAGAGTACAGTGGAGCACAGTAGAGGTAGAGTAGAGTGGAGTACAGTGGAGCACAGTAGAGGTGGAGTACAGTAGAGTACAGTAGAGGTAGAGAACAGTAGAGTACAGTAGAGGTAGAGTACAGTGGAGCACAGTAGAGATAGAGTACAGTGGAGTAGAGTAGAGGTAGAGTACAGTGGAGCACAGTAGAGGTAGAGTACAGTGGAGCACAGCAGAGGTAGAGTACAGTGGATCACAGTAGAGATAGAGTACAGTGGAGTACAGCGGAGCACAGTAGAGGTGGAGTACAGTAGAGTACAGTAGAGATAGAGTACAGTGGAGCACAGTAGAGGTAGAGTAGATTGGAGTAGAGTAGAGGTAGAATACAGTGGAGCACATTAGAGGTAGAGTACAGTGGAGTACAGTGGAGCACAGTAGAGGTGGAGTACAGTAGAGTACAGTAGAGGTAGAGAACAGTAGAGTACAGTAGAGGTAGAGTAGAGTGGAGTAGAGTAGAGGTAGAGTACAGTAGAGGTAGAGTACAGTGGAGTAGAGTAGAGGTAGAGTACAGTGGAGCACAGTAGAGGTAGAGTACAGTGGAGCACAGCAGAGGTAGAGTACAGTGGATCACAGTAGAGATAGAGTTCAGTGGAGTACAGTGGAGCACAGTAGAGGTGGAGTACAGTAGAGTACAGTAGAGATAGAGTACAGTGGAGCACAGTAGAGGTAGAGTAGAGTGGAGTACAGTAGAGGTAGAGTACAGTGGAGCAGAGTAGAGGTAGAGTACAGTGGAGTACAGTAGAGGTAGAGTACAGTGGAGTACAGTGAAGCACAGTAGAGGTAGAGTTCTTTGGAGTACAGTAGAGGTAGAGTACAGTAGAGTACAGTAGAGGTAGAGTACAGTGGAGCACAGTAGAGGTAGATTAGAGTGGAGTACAGTGGAGCACAGTAGAGGTGGAGTACAGTGGAGTACAGTAGAGGTAGAGTACAGTGGAGCACAGTAGAGGTAGAGTACAGTGGAGCACAGTATAGGTAGAGTAGAGTGGAGTACAGCGGAGCACAGTAGAGGTAGAGTACAGTGGAGTACAGTAGAGGTAGAGTACAGTGGAGCACAGTAGAGGTAGAGTACAGTGGAGCACAGTAGAGGTAGAGTACAGTGGAGTACAGTAGAGGTAGAATACTGTTGAGCACAGTAGAGGTAGAGTACAGTGGAGTACAGTGGAGCACAGTAGAGGTGGAGTACAATAGAGTACAGTTGAGGTAGAGAACAGTAGAGTACAGTAGAGGTAGAGTACAGTGGAGTAGAGTAGAGGTAGAGTACAGTGGAGCACAGTAGAGGTAGAGTACAGTGGAGCACAGCAGAGGTAGAGTACAGTGGATCAAAGTAGAGATAGAGTACAGTGGAGTGCAGTGGAGCACAGTAGAGGTAGAGTACAGTAGAGTACAGTGAAGGACAGTAGAGGTAGAGTTCGGTGGAGTACAGTAGAGGTAGATTACAGTGGAGTACAGTAGCGGTAGAGTACAGTGGAGTACAGTGGAGCGCATTAGAGGTGGAGTACAGTAGAGTACAGTAGAGGTAGAGTTCAGTGGAGTACAGTAGAGGTAGAGTACAGTGGAGTACAGTAGAGGTTGAGTACAGTGGAGCACAGTAGAGGTAGAGTACAGTGGAGTACAGTGAAGCACAGTAGAGGTAGAATAGAGTGGAGTACAGTAGAGGTAGAGTAGTGTGGAGCACAGTAGAGGTAGAGTACAGTGGAGCACAGTAGAGGTAGAGTACAGTGGAGAACAGTAGAGGTAGAGTACAGTGGAGTACAGTAGAGGTAGAGTACAGTGGTGCACAGTAGAAGTAGAGTACAGTGGAGTACATTGGAGCACAGTAGAGGTGGAGTACAGTAGAGTACAGTAGAGGTAGAGAACAGTAGAGTACAGTAGAGGTAGAGTACAGTGGAGTAGATTAGAGGTAGAGTACAGTGGAGCACAGTAGAGGTAGAGTACAGTGGAGCACAGCAGAGGTAGAGTACAGTGGATCACAGTGGAGCACAGTAGAGGTGGAGTACTGTAGAGTACAGCAGAGGTAGAGAACAGTGGAGCACAGTAGAGGTAGAGTACAGTGGAGCACAGTAGAGGTAGAGTACAGTGGAGCACAGTAGAGGTAGAGTACAGTGGAGTACAGCGGAGCACAGTAGAGGTAGTGTAGAGTGGAGTACAGTAGAGGTAGAGAACAGTAGAGTAGAGGTAGAGTACATTGGAGTAAAGTAGAGATAGAGTACAATGGAGCACAGTAGAGATAGACTAGAGTGGAGTACAGTAGAGGTAGAGTACAGTGGATTACAGTAGAGGTAGAGTACAGTGCAGTACAGTAGAGGTAGAGTACAGTGGAGCATAGTAGATGTAGAGTACAGTGGAGTACAGCGGAGCACAGTAGAGGTAGAATAGAGTGGAGTGCAGTAGAGGTAGAGTAGTGTGGAGCACAGTATAGGTAGCGCACAGTGGAGTACAGTGGAGCACAGTAGAGGTAGAGTACAGTGGAGTACAGTAGAGGTAGAGTACAGTCGAGTACAGTAGAGGTAGAGTACATTGGAATACAGTGGAGCAAATTAGAGGTGGAGCACAGTAGAGTACAGTAGAGGTAGAGTACAGTGGAGTACAGTAGAGGTAGAGTACAGTGGAGTACAGTAGAGGTAGAGTACAGTGGAGTACAGTAGAGGTAGAGTACAGTTGAGCACAGTAGAGGTAGAGTACAGTGGAGTACAGTAGAGGCAGAGTACAGTGGAGCACAGTAGAGGTAGAGTAGAGTGGAGTACAGTGGAGCACAGTAGAGGTGGAGTACAGTAGAGTACAGTAGAGGTAGAGAACAGTAGAGTACAGTAGAGGTAGAGTACAGTGGAGCACAGTAGAGATAGAGTACAGTGGAGTAGAGTAGAGGTAGAGTACAGTGGAGCACAGTAGAGGTAGAGTACAGTGGAGCACAGCAGAGGTAGAGTACAGTGGATCACAGTAGAGATAGAGTACAGTGGAGTACAGCGGAGCACAGTAGAGGTGGAGTACAGTAGAGTACAGTAGAGATAGAGTACAGTGGAGCACAGTAGAGGTAGAGTAGAGTGGAGTACAGTAGAGGTAGAGTACAGTGGAGCACATTAGAGGTAGAGTACAGTGGAGTACAGTGGAGCACAGTAGAGGTGGAGTACAGTAGAGTACAGTAGAGGTAGAGAACAGTAGAGTACAGTAGAGGTAGAGTACAGTGGAGTAGAGTAGAGGTAGAGTACAGTAGAGGTAGAGTACAGTGGAGTAGAGTAGAGGTAGAGTACAGTGGAGCACAGTAGAGGTAGAGTACAGTGGAGCACAGCAGAGGTAGAGTACAGTGGATCACAGTAGAGATAGAGTACAGTGGAGTACAGTGGAGCACAGTAGAGGTGGAGTACAGTAGAGTACAGTAGAGATAGAGTACAGTGGAGCACAGTAGAGGTAGAGTAGAGTGGAGTACAGTAGAGGTAGAGTACAGTGGAGCACATTAGAGGTAGAGTACAGTGGAGTACAGTAGAGGTAGAGTACAGTGGAGCAGAGTAGAGGTAGAGTACAGTGGAGTACAGTAGAGGTAGAGTACAGTGGAGTACAGTGAAGCACAGTAGAGGTAGAGTTCTTTGGAGTACAGTAGAGGTAGAGTACAGTAGAGTACAGTAGAGGTAGAGTACAGTAGAGTACAGTAAAGGTAGAGAACAGTAGAGTACAGTAGAGGTAGAGTACAGTGGAGTAGAGTAGAGGTAGAGTACAGTGGAGCACAGTAGAGGTAGAGTACAGTGGAGCACAGCAGAGGTAGAGTACAGTGGATCACAGTAGAGATAGAGTACAGTGGAGTACAGTAGAGGTAGAGTAGAGTGGAGTACAGTAGAGGTAGAGTACAGTGGAGTACAGTAGAGGTAGAGTACAGTTGAGCACAGTAGAGGTAGAGTACAGTGGAGTACAGTAGAGGCAGAGTACAGTGGAGCACAGTAGAGGTAGAGTAGAGTGGAGTACAGTGGAGCACAGTAGAGGTGGAGTACAGTAGAGTACAGTAGAGGTAGAGAACAGTAGAGTACAGTAGAGGTAGAGTACAGTGGAGCACAGTAGAGATAGAGTACAGTGGAGTAGAGTAGAGGTAGAGTACAGTGGAGCACAGTAGAGGTAGAGTACAGTGGAGCACAGCAGAGGTAGAGTACAGTGGATCACAGTAGAGATAGAGTACAGTGGAGCACATTAGAGGTAGAGTACAGTGGAGTACTGTGGAGCACAGTAGAGGTGGAGTACAGTAGAGTATAGTAGAGGTAGACAACAGTAGAGTACAGTAGAGGTAGAGTACAGTGGAGTAGAGTAGAGGTAGAGTACAGTAGAGGTAGAGTACAGTGGAGTAGAGTAGAGGTAGAGTACAGTGGAGCACAGTAGAGGTAGAGTACAGTGGAGCACAGCAGAGGTAGAGTACAGTGGATCACAGTAGAGATAGAGTACAGTGGAGTACAGTGGAGCACAGTAGAGGTGGAGTACAGTAGAGTACAGTAGAGATAGAGTACAGTGGAGCACAGAAGAGGTAGAGTACAGTGGAGTACAGTAGAGGTAGAGTACAGTGGAGTACAGTAGAGGTAGAGTACAGTGGAGCACAGTAGAGGTAGCGTACAGTGGAGTACAGTAGAGGTAGAGTAGAGTGGAGCACAGTAGAGGTAGCGTACCGTTTGATTACAGTAGAGGTAGAGTACAGTGGAGTACAGAAGAGGTAGAGTACAGTGTAGCACAGTAGAGGTAGAGTGGAGTGGAGTACAGTAGAGGTAGAGTACAGTGGAGCACAGTAGAGTTAGAGTAGAGTGGAGTACAGTAGAGGTAGAGTACAGTGGAGCACAGTAGAGGTAGAGTACAGTGGAGTACAGTAGAGGTAGAGTACAGTGGAGCACAGTAGAGGTAGAGTACAGTGGAGTACAGTGAAGCACAGTAGAGGTGGATTACAATAGAGTACAGTAGAGGTAGAGAACAGTAGAGTAGAGGTAGAGTACATTGGAGTACAGTAGAGATAGAGTACAATGGAGCACAGTAGAGATAGACTAGAGTGGAGTACAGTAGAGGTAGAGTACAGTGGAGCACATTAGAGGTAGAGTACAGTGGAGTACAGTGGAGCACAGTAGAGGTGGAGTACAGTAGAGTACAGTAGAGCTAGAGAACAGTGGAGCACACTAGAGGTAGAGTACAGTGGAGCACAGTAGAGGTAGAGACAGTGGAGCACAGTAGAGGTAGAGTACAGTGGAGCACAGTAGAGGTAGAGTACAGTGGAGTACAGCGGAGCACAGTAGAGGTGGAGTACAGTAGAGTACAGTAGAGATAGAGTACAGTGGAGGACAGTAGAGGTAGTGTAGAGTGGAGTACAGTAGAGGTAGAGTACAGTGGAGCACAGTAGAGGTAGCGTACAGTGGAGTACAGTGGAGCAGAGTAGAGGTAGAGTACAGTGGAGTACAGCAGAGGTAGAGTACAGTGGAGTACAGCAGAGGTAGAGTACAGTGGAGTACAGTGGAGCACAGTAGAGGTGGAGTACAGTAGAGTACAGTAGAGGTAGAGAACAGTAGAGTACAGTAGAGGTAGAGTACAGTGGAGTACAGTAGAGCCAGAGTACAGTGGAGCACAGTAGAGGTAGAGTAGAGTGGAGTACAGTAGAGGTAGAGTAGAGTGGAGCACAGTAGAGGTAGCGTACAGTGGAGTACAGTAGAGGTAGAGTACAGTTGAGCAGGGTAGAGGTAGCGTACCGTGGAGTACAGTAGAGGTAGAGTACAGTGGACTACAGAAGAGGTAGAGTACAGTGGAGCACAGTAGAGGTAGCGTACAGTGGAGCACAGTAGAG
Source organism: Tiaroga cobitis (assembly GCA_030578255.1). Taxonomy (NCBI): domain Eukaryota; kingdom Metazoa; phylum Chordata; class Actinopteri; order Cypriniformes; family Leuciscidae; genus Tiaroga; species Tiaroga cobitis. Next base: position 36,962,803 of record CM060604.1, read on the forward strand.
TTAGAGTAGAGTGGAGTACAGTAGAGGTAGAGTACAGTGGAGCACAGTAGAGGTAGAGTACAGTGGAGTACAGTAGAGGTAGAGTACAGTGGAGCACAGTAGAGGTAGAGTATAGTGGAGTACAGTGAAGCACAGTAGAGGTGGAGTACAGTAGAGTACAGTAGAGGTAGAGAACAGTAGTGTAGAGGTAGAGTACATTGGAGTAAAGTAGAGATAGAGTACAATGGAGCACAGTAGAGATAGACTAGAGTGGAGTACAGTAGAGGTAGAGTACAGTGGAGCACAGTAGAGGTAGAGTACAGTGGATCACAGTAGAGATAGAGTACAGTGGAGTACAGTGGAGCACAGTAGAGGTGGATTACAGTAGAGTACAGTAGAGATAGAGTACAGTGGAGCACAGCAGAGGTAGAGTAGAGTGGAGTACAGTAGAGGTAGAGTACATTGGAGTAAAGTAGAGATAGAGTACAATGGAGCACAGTAGAGATAGACAAGAGTGGAGTACAGTAGAGGTAGAGTACAGTGGAGCACAGTAGAGGTAGAGTACAGTGGAGTAGAGTGGAGCACAGTAGAGGTGGAGTACAGTAGAGTACAGCAGAGGTAGAGAACAGTGGAGCACAGTAGAGGTAGAGTACAGTGGAGCACAGTAGAGGTAGAGTACAGTGGAGCACAGTAGAGGTAGAGTACAGTGGAGTACAGCGGAGCACAGTAGAGGTAGTGTAGAGTGGAGTACAGTAGAGGTAGAGAACAGTAGAGTAGAGGTAGAGTACATTGGAGTAAAGTAGAGATAGAGTACAATGGAGCACAGTAGAGATAGACTAGAGTGGAGTACAGTAGAGGTAGAGTACAGTGGAGCACAGTAGAGGTAGCGCACAGTGGAGTACAGTAGAGGTAGAGTACAGTGGATTACAGTAGAGGTAGAGTACAGTGCAGTACAGTAGAGGTAGAGTACAGTGGAGCATAGTAGATGTAGAGTACAGTGGAGTACAGCGGAGCACAGTAGAGGTAGAATAGAGTGGAGTGCAGTAGAGGTAGAGTAGTGTGGAGCACAGTATAGGTAGCGCACAGTGGAGTACAGTGGAGCACAGTAGAGGTAGAGTACAGTGGAGTACAGTAGAGGTAGAGTACAGTCGAGTACAGTAGAGGTAGAGTACAGTGGAATACAGTGGAGCAAATTAGAGGTGGAGCACAGTAGAGTACAGTAGAGGTAAAGTACAGTGGAGTACAGTAGAGGTAGAGTACAGTGGAGTACAGTAGAGGTAGAGTACAGTTGAGCACAGTAGAGGTAGAGTACAGTGGAGTACAGTAGAGGCAGAGTACAGTGGAGCACAGTAGAGGTAGAGTAGAGTGGAGTACAGTGGAGCACAGTAGAGGTGGAGTACAGTAGAGTACAGTAGAGGTAGAGAACAGTAGAGCACAGTAGAGGTAGAGTACAGTGGAGCACAGCAGAGGTAGAGTACAGTGGATCACAGTAGAGATAGAGTACAGTGGAGTACAGCGGAGCACAGTAGAGGTGGAGTACAGTAGAGTACAGTAGAGATAGAGTACAGTGGAGCACAGTAGAGGTAGAGTAGAGTGGAGTACAGTAGAGGTAGAGTACAGTGGAGCACATTAGAGGTAGAGTAGAGTGGAGTACAGTGGAGCACAGTAGAGGTGGAGTACAGTAGAGTACAGTAGAGGTAGAGAACAGTAGAGTACAGTAGAGGTAGAGTACAGTGGAGTACAGTAGAGATAGAGTACAGTGGAGCACAGTAGAGATAGAGTACAGTGGACTAGATTAGAGGTAGAGTACAGTGGAGCACAATAGAGGTAGAGTAGAGTGGAGTACAGTAGAGGTAGAGTACAGTGGAAGACAGTAGAGGTAGAGTACAGTGGAGTCCAGTAGAGGTAGAGTACAGTGGAGCACAGTAGAGTTAGAGTACAGTGGAGTACAGTGAAGCACAGAAGAGGTGGAGTACAGTAGAGTACAGTAGAGATAGAGTACAGTGGAGCACAGTAGAGGTAGAGTACAGTGGAGCACAGCAGAGGTAGAGTACAGTGGATCACAGTAGAGATAGAGTACAGTGGAGTACAGCGGAGCACAGTAGAGGTGGAGTACAGTAGAGTACAGTAGAGATAGAGTACAGTGGAGCACAGTAGAGGTAGAGTAGAGTGGAGTACAGTAGAGGTAGAGTACAGTGAAGCACATTAGAGGTAGAGTACAGTGGAGTACAGTAGAGGTAGAGTACAGTGGAGCACAGTAGAGGTAGAGTACAGTGGAGTACAGTGGAGCACAGTAGAGGTGGAGTACAGTAGAGTACAGTAGAGGTAGAGTACAGTAGAGTACAGTAGAGGTAGAGTACAGTGGATTACAGTAGATGTAGAGTACAGTGCAGTACAGTAGAGGTAGAGTACAGTGGAGCATAGTAGATGTAGAGTACAGTGGAGTACAGCGGAGCACAGTAGAGGTAGAATAGAGTGGAGTGCAGTAGAGGTAGAGTAGTGTGGAGCACAGTATAGGTAGCGCACAGTGGAGTACATTGGAGCACAGTAGAGGTAGAGTACAGTGGAGTACAGTAGAGGTAGAGTACAGTGGAATACAGTGGAGCAAATTAGAGGTGGAGCACAGTAGAGTACAGTAGAGGTAGAGTACAGTGGAGTACAGTAGAGGTAGAGTACAGTGGAGTACAGTAGAGGTAGAGTACAGTTGAGCACAGTAGAGGTAGAGTACAGTGGAGTACAGTAGAGGCAGAGTACAGTGGAGCACAGTAGAGGTAGAGTAGAGTGGAGTACAGTGGAGCACAGTAGAGGTGGAGTACAGTAGAGTACAGTAGAGGTAGAGAACAGTAGAGTACAGTAGAGGTAGAGTACAGTGGAGCACAGTAGAGATAGAGTACAGTGGAGTAGAGTAGAGGTAGAGTACAGTGGAGCACAGTAGAGGTAGAGTACAGTGGAGCACAGCAGAGGTAGAGTACAGTGGATCACAGTAGAGATAGAGTACAGTGGAGTACAGCAGAGCACAGTAGAGGTGGAGTACAGTAGAGTACAGTAGAGATAGAGTACAGTGGAGCACAGTAGAGGTAGAGTAGAGTGGAGTACAGTAGAGGTAGAGTACAGTGGAGCACATTAGAGGTAGAGTACAGTGGAGTACTGTGGAGCACAGTAGAGGTGGAGTACAGTAGAGTATAGTAGAGGTAGACAACAGTAGAGTACAGTAGAGGTAGAGTACAGTGGAGTAGAGTAGAGGTAGAGTACAGTAGAGGTAGAGTACAGTGGAGTAGAGTAGAGGTAGAGTACAGTGGAGCACAGTAGAGGTAGAGTACAGTGGAGCACAGCAGAGGTAGAGTACAGTGGATCACAGTAGAGATAGAGTACAGTGGAGTACAGTAAAGCACAGTAGAGGTGGAGTACAGTAGAGTACAGTAGAGATAGAAGACAGTGGAGCACAGTAGAGGTAGAGTAGAGTGGAGTACAGTAGAGGTAGAGTACAGTGGAGTAAAGTAGAGATAGAGTACAATGGAGCACAGTAGAGATAGACTAGAGTGGAGTACAGTAGAGGTAGAGTACAGTGGAGCACAGTAGAGGTAGAGTAGAGTGGATCACAGTAGAGATAGAGTACAGTGGAGTACAGTGGAGCACAGTAGAGGTGGATTACAGTAGAGTACAGTAGAGATAGAGTACAGTGGAGCACAGCAGAGGTAGAGTAGAGTGGAGTACAGTAGAGGTAGAGTACATTGGAGTAAAGTAGAGATAGAGTACAATGGAGCACAGTAGAGATAGACTAGAGTGGAGTACAGTAGAGGTAGAGTACAGTGGAGCACAGTAGAGGTAGAGTACAGTGGAGTACAGTGGAGCACAGTAGAGGTGGAGTACAGTAGAGTACAGCAGAGGTAGAGAACAGTGGAGCACAGTAGAGGTAGAGTACAGTGGAGCACAGTAGAGGTAGAGTACAGTGGAGCACAGTAGAGGTAGAGTACAGTGGAGTACAGCGGAGCACAGTAGAGGTAGTGTAGAGTGGAGTACAGTAGAGGTAGAGAACAGTAGAGTAGAGGTAGAGTACATTGGAGTAAAGTAGAGATAGAGTACAATGGAGCACAGTAGAGATAGACTAGAGTGGAGTACAGTAGAGGTAGAGTACAGTGGAGCACAGTAGAGGTTGCGCACAGTGGAGTACAGTAGAGGTAGAGTACAGTGGATTACAGTAGAGGTAGAGTACAGTGCAGTACAGTAGAGGTAGAGTACAGTGGAGCATAGTAGATGTAGAGTACAGTGGAGTACAGCGGAGCACAGTAGAGGTAGAATAGAGTGGAGTGCAGTAGAGGTAGAGTAGTGTGGAGCACAGTATAGGTAGCGCACAGTGGAGTACAGTGGAGCACAGTAGAGGTAGAGTACAGTGGAGTACAGTAGAGGTAGAGTACAGTCGAGTACAGTAGAGGTAGAGTACAGTGGAATACAGTGGAGCAAATTAGAGGTGGAGCACAGTAGAGTACAGTAGAGGTAGAGAACAGTGGAGCACAGTAGAGGTAGAGTACAGTGGAGCATAGTAGAGGTAGAGTACAGTGGAGCACAGTAGAGGTAGAGTACAGTGGAGCACAGTAGAGGTAGAGTACAGTGGAGGTAGTGTAGAGTGGAGTAGAGTAGAGGTAGAGTACAGTGGAGCACAGTAGAGGTAGCGCACAGTGGAGTGCAGTAGAGGTAGAGTACAGTGGATTACAGTAGAGGTAGAGTACAGTGCAGTACAGTAGAGGTAGAGTACAGTGGAGCATAGTAGATGTAGAGTACAGTGGAGTACAGCGGAGCACAGTAGAGGTAGAATAGAGTGGAGTACAGTAGAGGTGGAGTAGTGTGGAGCACAGTATAGGTAGCGCACAGTGGAGTACAGTGGAGCACAGTAGAGGTAGAGTACAGTGGAGTACAGTAGAGGTAGAGTACAGTGGAGTACAGGAGAGGTAGAGTACAGTGGAATACAGTGGAGCAAATTAGAGGTGGAGCACAGTAGAGTACAGTAGAGGTAGAGTACAGTGGAGTACAGTAGAGGTAGAGTACAGTGGAGTACAGTAGAGGTAGAGTACAGTTGAGCACAGTAGAGGTAGAGTACAGTGGAGTACAGTAGAGGCAGAGTACAGTGGAGCACAGTAGAGGTAGAGTAGAGTGGAGTACAGTGGAGCACAGTAGAGGTGGAGTACAGTAGAGTACAGTAGAGGTAGAGAACAGTAGAGTACAGTAGAGGTAGAGTACAGTGGAGTACAGTAGAGATAGAGTACAGTGGAGCACAGTAGAGATAGAGTACAGTGGAGTAGATTAGAGGTAGAGTACAGTGGAGCACAGTAGAGGTAGAGTACAGTGGAGCACAGCAGAGGTAGAGTACAGTGGATCACAGTAGAGATAGAGTACAGTGGAGTACAGCGGAGCACAGTAGAGGTGGAGTACAGTAGAGTACAGTAGAGAGAGAGTACAGTGGAGCACAGTAGAGGTAGAGTAGAGTGGAGTACAGTAGAGGTAGAGTACAGTGGAGCATATTAGAGGTAGAGTACAGTGGAGTACAGTGGAGTACAGTAGAGGTAGAGTACAGTAGAGTACAGAAGAGGTAGAGTACAGTGGAGCACAGTAGAGGTAGAGTAGAGGGGAGTACAGTAGAGGTAGAGTACAGTGGAGCACAGTAGAGTTAGAGTAGAGTGGAGTACAGTAGAGGTAGAGTACAGTGGAGCACAGTAGAGGTAGAGTACAGTGGAGTACAGTAGAGGTAGAGTACAGTGGAGCACAGTAGAGGTAGAGTACAGTGGAGTACAGTGAAGCACAGTAGAGGTGGAGTACAGTAGAGTACAGTAGAGGTAGAGAACAGTAGAGTAGAGGTAGAGTTCATTGGAGTAAAGTAGAGATAGAGTACAATGGAGCACAGTAGAGATAGACTAGAGTGGAGTACAGTAGAGGTAGAGTACAATGGAGCACAGTAGAGGTAGAGTACAGTGGAGTACAGTGGAGCACAGTAGAGGTGGAGTACAGTAGAGTACAGTAGAGGTAGAGAACAGTGGAGCACACTAAAGGTAGAGTACAGTGGAGCACAGTAGAGGTAGAGTACAGTGGAGCACAGTAGAGGTAGAGTACAGTGGAGTACAGCGGAGCACAGTAGAGGTAGTGTAGAGTGGAGTACAGTAGAGGTAGAGTACAGTGGAGCACAGTAGAGGTAGCGCACAGTGGAGTACAGTAGAGGTAGAGTACAGTGGATTACAGTAGAGGTAGAGTACAGTGCAGTACAGTAGAGGTAGAGTACAGTGGAGCATAGTAGATGCAGAGTACAGTGGAGTACAGCGGAGCACAGTAGAGGTAGAATAGAGTGGAGTAAGGTAGAGGTAGAGTAGTGTGGAGCACAGTATAGGTAGCGCACAGTGGAGTACAGTGGAGCACAGTAGAGGTAGAGTACAGTGGAGTACAGTAGAGGTAGAGTACAGTGGAGTACAGTAGAGGTAGAGTACAGTGGATTACAGTGGAGCAAATTAGAGGTGGAGCACAGTAGAGTACAGTAGAGGTAGAGAACAGTAGAGTACAGTAGAGGTAGAGTACAGTGGAGTACAGTAGAGGTAGAGTACAGTTGAGCACAGTAGAGGTAGAGTACAGTGGAGTACAGTAGAGGCAGAGTAAAGTGGAGCACAGTAGAGGTAGAGTAGAGTGGAGTACAGTGGAGCACAGTAGAGGTGGAGTACAGTAGAGGTAGAGAACAGTAGAGTACAGTAGAGGTAGAGTACAGTGGAGTACAGTAGAGATAGAGTACAGTGGAGCACAGTAGAGATAGAGTAGAGTGGAGTAGAGTAGAGGTAGAGTACAGTGGAGCACAGTAGAGGTAGAGTACAGTGGAGCACAGCAGAGGTAGAGTACAGTGGATCACAGTAGAGATAGAGTACAGTGGAGTACAGCGGAGCACAGTAGAGGTGGAGTACAGTAGAGTACAGTAGAGATAGAGTACAGTGGAGCACAGTAGAGGTAGAGTAGAGTGGAGTACAGTAGAGGTAGAGTACAGTGGAGCACATTAGAGGTAGAGTACAGTGGAGTACAGTGGAGCACAGTAGAGGTGGAGTACAGTAGAGTACAGTAGAGGTAGAGAACAGTAGAGTACAGTAGAGGTAGAGTACAGTTGAGTAGAGTAGAGGTAGAGTACAGTGGAGCACAGTAGAGGTAGTGTACAGTGGAGCACAGCAGAGGTAGAGTACAGTGGATCACAGTAGAGATAGAGTACAGTGGAGTACAGTGGAGCACAGTAGAGGTGGAGTACAGTAGAGTACAGTAGAGATAGAGTACAGTGGAGCACAGTAGAGGTAGAGTAGAGTGGAGTACAGTAGAGGTAGAGTACAGTGGAGCACATTAGAGGTAGAGTACAGTGGAGTACAGTAGAGGTAGAGTACAGTGGAGCAGAGTAGAGGTAGAGTACAGTGGAGTACAGTGGAGCACAGTAGAGGTGGAGTACAGTAGAGTACAGTAGAGGTAGAGTACAGTAGAGTACAGTAGAGGTAGAGTACAGTGGAGCACAGTAGAGGTAGAGTACAGTGGAGTACAAGATGTAGAGTACAGTGGTGCACAGTAGAGGTAGAGTACAGTGGAGTACAGTGGAGCAAAGTAGAGGTGGAGTACAGTAGAGTACAGTAGAGGTAGAGAACAGTAGAGTACAGTAGAGGTAGAGTACAGTGGAGTAGAGTAGAGGTAGAGTACAATGGAGCACAGTAGAGGTAGAGTACAGTGGAGCACAGCAGAGGTAGAGTACAGTGGATCACAGTAGAGATAGAGTACAGTGGAGTACAGCGGAGCACAGTAGAGGTGGAGTACAGTAGAGTACAGTAGAGATAGAGTACAGTGGAGCACAGTAGAGGTAGAGTAGAGTGGAGTACAGTAGAGGTAGAGTACAGTGGAGCACAGTAGAGGTAGAGTACAGTGGAGTACAGTAGAGGTAGAGTATAGTGGAGCACAGTAGAGGTAGAGTACAGTGGAGTAGAGTAGAGGTAGAGTACAGTGGAGCACAGTAGAGGTAGAGCACAGTGGAGTACAGTAGAGGTAGAGTACAGTGGAGCACAGTAGAGGTAGCGTACTTTGTAGTACAGTAGAGGTAGAGTACAGTGGAGCACAGTAGAGGTAGAGTACAGTGGAGTACAGCAGAGGTAGAGTACAGTGGAGCACAGTAGAGGTAGAGTACAGTGGAGTACAGCGGAGCACAGTAGAGGTAGAGTAGAGTGGAGTACAGTAGAGGTAGAGTACAGTGGAGCACAGTAGAGGTGGAGTACAGTAGAGTACAGTAGAGATAGAGTACAGTGGAGCACAGTAGAGGTAGAGTAGAGTGGAGTACAGTAGAGGTAGAGTTCAGTGGAGCACAGTAGAGGTAGAGTACAGTGGAGTACAGTAGAGGTAGAGTACAGTGGAGCACAGTAGAGGTAGAGTACAGTGGAGTACAGTGGAGCACAGTAGAGGTGGAGTACAGTAGAGTACAGTAGTGGTAGAGAACAGTAGAGTACAGAAGAGGTAGAGTACAGTGGAGCACAGTAGAGGTAGAGTACAGTGGAGCACAGTAGAGGTAGAGTACAGTGGAGTACAGTGGAGCACAGTAGAGGTGGAGTACAGTAGAGTACAGTAGTGGTAGAGAACAGTAGAGTACAGAAGAGGTAGAGTACAGTGGAGCACAGTAGAGGTAGAGTACAGTGGAGCACAGTAGAGGTGGAATACGGTATAGCACAGTAGAGGTAGAGTACAGTGGAGTACAGTAGAGGTAGAGTACAGTGGAGTACAGCAGAGCACAGTAGAGGTGGAGTACAGTATAGTACAGTAGAGATAGAGTACAGTGGAGCACAGTAGAGGTAGAGTAAAGTGGAGTACAGTAGAGGTAGAGTAGAGTGGAGCACAGTAGAGGGTAGAGTACAGTGGAGTACAGCGGAGCACAGTAGAGGTAGAGTAGAGTGGAGTACAGTAGAGGTAGAGTATAGTGGAGCACAGTAGAGGTAGCGTACAGTGGAGCACAGTAGAGGTAGAGTACAGTGGAGTACAGCGGAGCACAGTAGAGGTAGAGTAGAGTGGAGTACAGTAGAGGCAGAGTACAGTGGAGCACAGTAGAGGTAGCGTACAGTGGAGTACAGTGGAGCACAGTAGAGGTGGAGTACAGTAGATTACAGTAGAGATAGAGTACAGTGGATCACAGTAGAGGAAGAGTAGAGTGGAGTAGAGTAGAGGTAGAGTACAGTGGAGCACAGTAGAGGTAGAGTACAGTGGAGTACAGTAGAGGTAGAGTACAGTGGAGCACTAGAGGTAGAGTACAGTGGAGTACAGCAGAGCACAGTAGAGGTGGAGTACAGTATAGTACAGTAGAGATAGAGTACAGTGGAGCACAGTAGAGGTAGAGTAAAGTGGAGTACAGTAGAGGTAGAGTACAGTGGAGCACAGTAGAGGGTAGAGTACAGTGGAGTACAGCGGAGCACAGTAGAGGTAGAGTAGAGTGGAGTACAGTAGAGGTAGAGTACAGTGGAGCACAGTAGAGGTAGAGTATAGTAGAGTACAGTGGAGCAGAGTAGAGGTAGAGTACAATGGAGTACAGTAGTGGTAGAGTACAGTGGAGTACAGCAGTGGTAGAAAACAGTGGAGTACAGTAGAGCACATTAGAGGTAGAGTATAGTAGAGTACAGTAGAGGTAGAGTACAGTGGAGCACAGTAGAGGTAGAGTACAGTGGAGTACAGTAGAGGTAGAGTACAGTGGAGCACAGTAGAGTTAGAGTAGAGTGGAGTACAGTAGAGGTAGAGTACAGTGGAGCACAGTAGAGGTAGCGTACAGTGGAGTACAGTAGAGGTAGAGTACAGTGGAGCACAGTAGAGGTAGCGTACCGTGGAGTACAGTAGAGGTAGAGTACAGTGGAGTACAGTAGAGGTAGAGTACAGTGGAGTACAGTGGATCACAGTATAGGTGGAGTACAGTAGAGTACAGTAGAGGTAGAGAACAGTAGAGTACAGAAGAGGTAGAGTACAGTGGAGCACAGTAGAGGTAGAGTACAGTGGAGCACAGTAGAGGTGGAGTACGGTATAGCACAGTAGAGGTAGAGTACAGTGGAGTACAGTAGAGGTAGAGTACAGTGGAGTACAACGGAGCACAGTAGAGGTGGAGTACAGTATAGTACAGTAGAGATAGAGTACAGTGGAGCACAGTAGAGGTAGAGTAAAGTGGAGTACAGTAGAGGTAGAGTACAGTGGAGCACAGTAGAGGGTAGAGTACAGTGGAGTACAGCGGAGCACAGTAGAGGTAGAGTAGAGTGGCGTACAGTAGAGGTAGAGTACAATGAAGCACAGTAGAGGTAGCGTACAGTGGAGTACAGTGGAGCAGAGTAGAGGTAGAGTACAGTGGAGTACAGCAGAGGTAGAGTACAGTGGAGTACAGCAGAGGTAGAGTACAGTGGAGTACAGTGGAGCACATTAGAGGTGGAGTACAGTAGAGTACAGTAGAGGTAGAGAACAGTAGAGTACAGTAGAGGTAGAGTACAGTAGAGTACAGTAGAGACAGAGTAAGGTGGAGCACAGTAGAGGTAGAGTACAGTGGAGTACAGTAGAGGTAGAGTACAGTGGAGCACAGTAGAGGTAGCGTACAGTGGAGTACAGTAGAGGTAGAGTACAGTGGAGCACAGTAGAAGTAGAGTAGAGTGGAGTACAGTAGAGGTAGAGTACAGTGGAGCACAGTAGAGTTAGAGTAGAGTGGAGTACAGTAGAGGTAGAGTACAGTGGAGCACAGTAGAGGTAGAGTACAGTGGAGTACAGTAGAGGTAGAGTACAGTTGAGCACAGTAGAGGTAGAGTACAGTGGAGTACAGTAGAGGCAGAGTACAGTGGAGCACAGTAGAGGTAGAGTAGAGTGGAGTACAGTGGAGCACAGTAGATGTGGAGTACAGTAGAGTACAGTAGAGGTAGAGAACAGTAGAGTACAGTAGAGGTAGAGTACAGTGGAGTACAGTAGAGATAGAGTACAGTGGAGCACAGTAGAGATAGAGTAGAGTGGAGTAGAGTAGAGGTAGAGTACAGTGGAGCACAGTAGAGGTAGAGTACAGTGGAGCACATTAGAGATAGAGTACAGTGGAGTACAGCGGAGCACAGTAGAGGTGGAGTACAGTAGAGTACAGTAGAGATAGAGTACAGTGGAGCACAGTAGAGGTAGAGTAGAGTGGAGTACAGTAGAGGTAGAGTACAGTGGAGCACATTAGAGGTAGAGTACAGTGGAGTACAGTGGAGCACAGTAGAGGTGGAGTACAGTAGAGTACAGTAAAGGTAGAGAACAGTAGAGTACAGTAGAGGTAGAGTACAGTGGAGTAGAGTAGAGGTAGAGTACAGTGGAGCACAGTAGAGGTAGAGTACAGTGGAGCACAGCAGAGGTAGAGTACAGTGGATCACAGTAGAGATAGAGTACAGTGGAGTACAGTAGAGGTAGAGTAGAGTGGAGTACAGTAGAGGTAGAGTACAGTGGAGTACAGTAGAGGTAGAGTACAGTTGAGCACAGTAGAGGTAGAGTACAGTGGAGTACAGTAGAGGCAGAGTACAGTGGAGCACAGTAGAGGTAGAGTAGAGTGGAGTACAGTGGAGCACAGTAGAGGTGGAGTACAGTAGAGTACAGTAGAGGTAGAGAACAGTAGAGTACAGTAGAGGTAGAGTACAGTGGAGCACAGTAGAGATAGAGTACAGTGGAGTAGAGTAGAGGTAGAGTACAGTGGAGCACAGTAGAGGTAGAGTACAGTGGAGCACAGCAGAGGTAGAGTACAGTGGATCACAGTAGAGATAGAGTACAGTGGAGTACAGCGGAGCACAGTAGAGGTGGAGTACAGTAGAGTACAGTAGAGATAGAGTACAGTGGAGCACAGTAGAGGTAGAGTAGAGTGGAGTACAGTAGAGGTAGAGTACAGTGGAGCACATTAGAGGTAGAGTACAGTGGAGTACTGTGGAGCACAGTAGAGGTGGAGTACAGTAGAGTATAGTAGAGGTAGACAACAGTAGAGTACAGTAGAGGTAGAGTACAGTGGAGTAGAGTAGAGGTAGAGTACAGTAGAGGTAGAGTACAGTGGAGTAGAGTAGAGGTAGAGTACAGTGGAGCACAGTAGAGGTAGAGTACAGTGGAGCACAGCAGAGGTAGAGTACAGTGGATCACAGTAGAGATAGAGTACAGTGGAGTACAGTGGAGCACAGTAGAGGTGGAGTACAGTAGAGTACAGTAGAGATAGAGTACAGTGGAGCACAGAAGAGGTAGAGTACAGTGGAGTACAGTAGAGGTAGAGTACAGTGGAGTACAGTAGAGGTAGAGTACAGTGGAGCACAGTAGAGGTAGCGTACAGTGGAGTACAGTAGAGGTAGAGTAGAGTGGAGCACAGTAGAGGTAGCGTACCGTTGATTACAGTAGAGGTGGAGTACAGTGGAGTACAGAAGAGGTAGAGTACAGTGTAGCACAGTAGAGGTAGAGTGGAGTGGAGTACAGTAGAGGTAGAGTACAGTGGAGCACAGTAGAGTTAGAGTAGAGTGGAGTACAGTAGAGGTAGAGTACAGTGGAGCACAGTAGAGGTAGAGTACAGTGGAGTACAGTAGAGGTAGAGTACAGTGGAGCACAGTAGAGGTAGAGTACAGTGGAGTACAGTGAAGCACAGTAGAGGTGGATTACAATAGAGTACAGTAGAGGTAGAGAACAGTAGAGTAGAGGTAGAGTACATTGGAGTACAGTAGAGATAGAGTACAATGGAGCACAGTAGAGATAGACTAGAGTGGAGTACAGTAGAGGTAGAGTACAGTGGAGCACATTAGAGGTAGAGTACAGTGGAGTACAGTGGAGCACAGTAGAGGTGGAGTACAGTAGAGTACAGTAGAGCTAGAGAACAGTGGAGCACACTAGAGGTAGAGTACAGTGGAGCACAGTAGAGGTAGAGACAGTGGAGCACAGTAGAGGTAGAGTACAGTGGAGCACAGTAGAGGTAGAGTACAGTGGAGTACAGCGGAGCACAGTAGAGGTGGAGTACAGTAGAGTACAGTAGAGATAGAGTACAGTGGAGGACAGTAGAGGTAGTGTAGAGTGGAGTACAGTAGAGGTAGAGTACAGTGGAGCACAGTAGAGGTAGCGTACAGTGGAGTACAGTGGAGCAGAGTAGAGGTAGAGTACAGTGGAGTACAGCAGAGGTAGAGTACAGTGGAGTACAGCAGAGGTAGAGTACAGTGGAGTACAGTGGAGCACAGTAGAGGTGGAGTACAGTAGAGTACAGTAGAGGTAGAGAACAGTAGAGTACAGTAGAGGTAGAGTACAGTGGAGTACAGTAGAGACAGAGTACAGTGGAGCACAGTAGAGGTAGAGTAGAGTGGAGTACAGTAGAGGTAGAGTAGAGTGGAGCACAGTAGAGGTAGCGTACAGTGGAGTACAGTAGAGGTAGAGTACAGTTGAGCAGGGTAGAGGTAGCGTACCGTGGAGTACAGTAGAGGTAGAGTACAGTGGACTACAGAAGAGGTAGAGTACAGTGGAGCACAGTAGAGGTAGCGTACAGTGGAGCACAGTAGAGTTAGAGTAGAGTGGAGTACAGTAGAGGTAGAGTACAGTGGAGCACAGTAGAGGTAGAGTACAGTGGAGTACAGTAGAGGTAGAGTACAGTGGAGCACAGTAGAGGTAGAGTATAGTGGAGTACAGTGAAGCACAGTAGAGGTGGAGTACAGTAGAGTACAGTAGAGGTAGAGAACAGTAGTGTAGAGGTAGAGTACATTGGAGTAAAGTAGAGATAGAGTACAATGGAGCACAGTAGAGATAGACTAGAGTGGAGTACAGTAGAGGTAGAGTACAGTGGAGCACAGTAGAGGTAGAGTACAGTGGATCACAGTAGAGATAGAGTACAGTGGAGTACAGTGGAGCACAGTAGAGGTGGATTACAGTAGAGTACAGTAGAGATAGAGTACAGTGGAGCACAGCAGAGGTAGAGTAGAGTGGAGTACAGTAGAGGTAGAGTACATTGGAGTAAAGTAGAGATAGAGTACAATGGAGCACAGTAGAGATAGACAAGAGTTGAGTACAGTAGAGGTAGAGTACAGTGGAGCACAGTAGAGGTAGAGTACAGTGGAGTAGAGTGGAGCACAGTAGAGGTGGAGTACAGTAGAGTACAGCAGAGGTAGAGAACAGTGGAGCACAGTAGAGGTAGAGTACAGTGGAGCACAGTAGAGGTAGAGTACAGTGGAGCACAGTAGAGGTAGAGTACAGTGGAGTACAGCGGAGCACAGTAGAGGTAGTGTAGAGTGGAGTACAGTAGAGGTAGAGAACAGTAGAGTAGAGGTAGAGTACATTGGAGTAAAGTAGAGATAGAGTACAATGGAGCACAGTAGAGATAGACTAGAGTGGAGTACAGTAGAGGTAGAGTACAGTGGAGCACAGTAGAGGTAGCGCACAGTGGAGTACAGTAGAGGTAGAGTACAGTGGATTACAGTAGAGGTAGAGTACAGTGCAGTACAGTAGAGGTAGAGTACAGTGGAGCATAGTAGATGTAGAGTACAGTGGAGTACAGCGGAGCACAGTAGAGGTAGAATAGAGTGGAGTGCAGTAGAGGTAGAGTAGTGTGGAGCACAGTATAGGTAGCGCACAGTGGAGTACAGTGGAGCACAGTAGAGGTAGAGTACAGTGGAGTACAGTAGAGGTAGAGTACAGTCGAGTACAGTAGAGGTAGAGTACAGTGGAATACAGTGGAGCAAATTAGAGGTGGAGCACAGTAGAGTACAGTAGAGGTAAAGTACAGTGGAGTACAGTAGAGGTAGAGTACAGTGGAGTACAGTAGAGGTAGAGTACAGTTGAGCACAGTAGAGGTAGAGTACAGTGGAGTACAGTAGAGGCAGAGTACAGTGGAGCACAGTAGAGGTAGAGTAGAGTGGAGTACAGTGGAGCACAGTAGAGGTGGAGTACAGTAGAGTACAGTAGAGGTAGAGAACAGTAGAGTACAGTAGAGGTAGAGTACAGTGGAGCACAGTAGAGATAGAGTACAGTGGAGTAGAGTAGAGGTAGAGTACAGTGGAGCACAGTAGAGGTAGAGTACAGTGGAGCACAGCAGAGGTAGAGTACAGTGGATCACAGTAGAGATAGAGTACAGTGGAGTACAGCGGAGCACAGTAGAGGTGGAGTACAGTAGAGTACAGTAGAGATAGAGTACAGTGGAGCACAGTAGAGGTAGAGTAGAGTGGAGTACAGTAGAGGTAGAGTACATTGGAGCACATTAGAGGTAGAGTAGAGTGGAGTACAGTGGAGCACAGTAGAGGTGGAGTACAGTAGAGTACAGTAGAGGTAGAGAACAGTAGAGTACAGTAGAGGTAGAGTACAGTGGAGTACAGTAGAGATAGAGTACAGTGGAGCGCAGTAGAGATAGAGTACAGTGGAGTAGATTAGAGGTAGAGTACAGTGGAGCACAATAGAGGTAGAGTAGAGTGGAGTACAGTAGAGGTAGAGTACAGTGGAAGACAGTAGAGGTAGAGTACAGTGGAGTACAGTAGAGGTAGAGTACAGTGGAGCACAGTAGAGTTAGAGTACAGTGGAGTACAGTGAAGCACAGAAGAGGTGGAGTACAGTAGAGTACAGTAGAGATAGAGTACAGTGGAGCACAGTAGAGGTAGAGTACAGTGGAGCACAGCAGAGGTAGAGTACAGTGGATCACAGTAGAGATAGAGTACAGTGGAGTACAGCGGAGCACAGTAGAGGTGGAGTACAGTAGAGTACAGTAGAGATAGAGTACAGTGGAGCACAGTAGAGGTAGAGTAGAGTGGAGTACAGTAGAGGTAGAGTACAGTGAAGCACATTAGAGGTAGAGTACAGTGGAGTACAGTAGAGGTAGAGTACAGTGGAGCACAGTAGAGGTAGAGTACAGTGGAGTACAGTGGAGCACAGTAGAGGTGGAGTACAGTAGAGTAAAGTAGAGGTAGAGTACAGTAGAGTACAGTAGAGGTAGAGTACAGTGGATTACAGTAGATGTAGAGTACAGTGCAGTACAGTAGAGGTAGAGTACAGTGGAGCATAGTAGATGTAGAGTACAGTGGAGTACAGCGGAGCACAGTAGAGGTAGAATAGAGTGGAGTGCAGTAGAGGTAGAGTAGTGTGGAGCACAGTATAGGTAGCGCACAGTGGAGTACATTGGAGCACAGTAGAGGTAGAGTACAGTGGAGTACAGTAGAGGTAGAGTACAGTGGAATACAGTGGAGCAAATTAGAGGTGGAGCACAGTAGAGTACAGTAGAGGTAGAGTACAGTGGAGTACAGTAGAGGTAGAGTACAGTGGAGTACAGTAGAGGTAGAGTACAGTTGAGCACAGTAGAGGTAGAGTACAGTGGAGTACAGTAGAGGCAGAGTACAGTGGAGCACAGTAGAGGTAGAGTAGAGTGGAGTACAGTGGAGCACAGTAGAGGTGGAGTACAGTAGAGTACAGTAGAGGTAGAGAACAGTAGAGTACAGTAGAGGTAGAGGACAGTGGAGCACAGTAGAGATAGAGTACAGTGGAGTAGAGTAGAGGTAGAGTACAGTGGAGCACAGTAGAGGTAGAGTACAGTGGAGCACAGCAGAGGTAGAGTACAGTGGATCACAGTAGAGATAGAGTACAGTGGAGTACAGCAGAGCACAGTAGAGGTGGAGTACAGTAGAGTACAGTAGAGATAGAGTACAGTGGAGCACAGTAGAGGTAGAGTAGAGTGGAGTACAGTAGAGGTAGAGTACAGTGGAGCACATTAGAGGTAGAGTACAGTGGAGTACTGTGGAGCACAGTAGAGGTGGAGTACAGTAGAGTATAGTAGAGGTAGACAACAGTAGAGTACAGTAGAGGTAGAGTACAGTGGAGTAGAGTAGAGGTAGAGTACAGTAGAGGTAGAGTACAGTGGAGTAGAGTAGAGGTAGAGTACAGTGGAGCACAGTAGAGGTAGAGTACAGTGGAGCACAGCAGAGGTAGAGTACAGTGGATCACAGTAGAGATAGAGTACAGTGGAGTACAGTGAAGCACAGTAGAGGTGGAGTACAGTAGAGTACAGTAGAGATAGAAGACAGTGGAGCACAGTAGAGGTAGAGTAGAGTGGAGTACAGTAGAGGTAGAGTACAGTGGAGTAAAGTAGAGATAGAGTACAATGGAGCACAGTAGAGATAGACTAGAGTGGAGTACAGTAGAGGTAGAGTACAGTGGAGCACAGTAGAGGTAGAGTAGAGTGGATCACAGTAGAGATAGAGTACAGTGGAGTACAGTGGAGCACAGTAGAGGTGGATTACAGTAGAGTACAGTAGAGATAGAGTACAGTGGAGCACAGCAGAGGTAGAGTAGAGTGGAGTACAGTAGAGGTAGAGTACATTGGAGTAAAGTAGAGATAGAGTACAATGGAGCACAGTAGAGATAGACTAGAGTGGAGTACAGTAGAGGTAGAGTACAGTGGAGCACAGTAGAGGTAGAGTACAGTGGAGTACAGTGGAGCACAGTAGAGGTGGAGTACAGTAGAGTACAGCAGAGGTAGAGAACAGTGGAGCACAGTAGAGGTAGAGTACAGTGGAGCACAGTAGAGGTAGAGTACAGTGGAGCACAGTAGAGGTAGAGTACAGTGGAGTACAGCGGAGCACAGTAGAGGTAGTGTAGAGTGGAGTACAGTAGAGGTAGAGAACAGTAGAGTAGAGGTAGAGTACATTGGAGTAAAGTAGAGATAGAGTACAATGGAGCACAGTAGAGATAGACTAGAGTGGAGTACAGTAGAGGTAGAGTACAGTGGAGCACAGTAGAGGTAGCGCACAGTGGAGTACAGTAGAGGTAGAGTACAGTGGATTACAGTAGAGGTAGAGTACAGTGCAGTACAGTAGAGGTAGAGTACAGTGGAGCATAGTAGATGTAGAGTACAGTGGAGTACAGCGGAGCACAGTAGAGGTAGAATAGAGTGGAGTGCAGTAGAGGTAGAGTAGTGTGGAGCACAGTATAGGTAGCGCACAGTGGAGTACAGTGGAGCACAGTAGAGGTAGAGTACAGTGGAGTACAGTAGAGGTAGAGTACAGTCGAGTACAGTAGAGGTAGAGTACAGTGGAATACAGTGGAGCAAATTAGAGGTGGAGCACAGTAGAGTACAGTAGAGGTAGAGTACAGTGGAGTACAGTAGAGGTAGAGTACAGTGGAGTACAGTAGAGGTAGAGTACAGTTGAGCACAGTAGAGGTAGAGTACAGTGGAGTACAGTAGAGGCAGAGTACAGTGGAGCACAGTAGAGGTAGAGTAGAGTGGAGTACAGTGGAGCACAGTAGAGATAGAGTACAGTGGAGTAGAGTAGAGGTAGAGTACAGTGGAGCATAGTAGAGGTAGAGTACAGTGGAGCACAGCAGAGGTAGAGTACAGTGGATCACAGTAGAGATAGAGTACAGTGGAGTACAGCGGAGCACAGTAGAGGTGGAGTACAGTAGAGTACAGTAGAGATAGAGTACAGTGGAGCACAGTAGAGGTAGAGTAGAGTGGAGTACAGTAGAGGTAGAGTACAGTGGAGCACATTAGAGGTAGAGTACAGTGGAGTACTGTGGAGCACAGTAGAGGTGGAGTACAGTAGAGGTAGAGAACAGTAGAGTACAGTAGAGGTAGAGTACAGTGGAGTACAGTAGAGATAGAGTACAGTGGAGCACAGTAGAGATAGAGTAGAGTGGAGTAGAGTAGAGGTAGAGTACAGTGGAGCACAGTAGAGGTAGAGTACAGTGGAGCACAGCAGAGGTAGAGTACAGTGGATCACAGTAGAGATAGAGTACAGTGGAGTACAGTGGAGCACATTAGAGGTGGAGTACAGTAGAGTACAGTAGAGGTAGAGAACAGTAGAGTACAGTAGAGGTAGAGTACAGTGGAGTACAGTAGAGACAGAGTACAGTGGAGCACAGTAGAGGTAGAGTAGAGTGGAGTACAGTAGAGGTAGAGTACAGTGGAGCACAGTAGAGGTAGCGTACAGTGGAGTACAGTAGAGGTAGAGTACAGTGGAGCAGGGTAGAGGTAGCGTACCGTGGAGTACAGTAGAGGTAGAGTACAGTGGAGTACAGAAGAGGTAGAGTACAGTGGAGCACAGTAGAGGTAGAGTAGAGTGGAGTACAGTAGAGGTAGAGTACAGTGGAGCACAGTAGAGTTAGAGTATAGTGGAGTACAGTAGAGGTAGAGTACAGTGGAGCACAGTAGAGGTAGAGTATAGTGGAGTACAGTGAAGCACAGTAGAGGTGGAGTACAGTAGAGTACAGTAGAGGTAGAGAACAGTAGAGTAGAGGTAGAGTACATTGGAGTAAAATAGAGATAGAGTACAATGGAGCACAGTAGAGATAGACTAGAGTGGAGTACAGTAGAGGTAGAGTACAGTGGAGCACAGTAGAGGTAGAGTACAGTAGAGTACAGTAGAGGTAGAGAACAGTGGAGCACAGTAGAGGTAGAGTACAGTGGAGCATAGTAGAGGTAGAGTACAGTGGAGTACAGTAGAGGTGGAGTAGTGTGGAGCACAGTATAGGTAGCGCACAGTGGAGTACAGTGGAGCACAGTAGAGGTAGAGTACAGTGGAGTACAGTAGAGGTAGAGTACAGTGGAGTACAGTAGAGGTAGAGTACAGTGGAATACAGTGGAGCAAATTAGAGGTGGAGCACAGTAGAGTACAGTAGAGGTAGAGTACAGTGGAGTACAGTAGAGGTAGAGTACAGTGGAGTACAGTAGAGGTAGAGTACAGTTGAGCACAGTAGAGGTAGAGTACAGTGGAGTACAGTAGAGGCAGAGTACAGTGGAGCACAGTAGAGGTAGAGTAGAGTGGAGTACAGTGGAGCACAGTAGAGGTGGAGTACAGTAGAGTACAGTAGAGGTAGAGAACAGTAGAGTACAGTAGAGGTAGAGTACAGTGGAGTACAGTAGAGATAGAGTACAGTGGAGCACAGTAGAGATAGAGTACAGTGGAGTAGATTAGAGGTAGAGTACAGTGGAGCACAGTAGAGGTAGAGTACAGTGGAGCACAGCAGAGGTAGAGTACAGTGGATCACAGTAGAGATAGAGTACAGTGGAGTACAGCGGAGCACAGTAGAGGTGGAGTACAGTAGAGTACAGTAGAGAGAGAGTACAGTGGAGCACAGTAGAGGTAGAGTAGAGTGGAGTACAGTAGAGGTAGAGTACAGTGGAGCACATTAGAGGTAGAGTACAGTGGAGTACAGTGGAGTACAGTAGAGGTAGAGTACAGTAGAGTACAGAAGAGGTAGAGTACAGTGGAGCACAGTAGAGGTAGAGTAGAGGGGAGTACAGTAGAGGTAGAGTACAGTGGAGCACAGTAGAGTTAGAGTAGAGTGGAGTACAGTAGAGGTAGAGTACAGTGGAGCACAGTAGAGGTAGAGTACAGTGGAGTACAGTAGAGGTAGAGTACAGTGGAGCACAGTAGAGGTAGAGTACAGTGGAGTACAGTGAAGCACAGTAGAGGTGGAGTACAGTAGAGTACAGTAGAGGTAGAGAACAGTAGAGTAGAGGTAGAGTTCATTGGAGTAAAGTAGAGATAGAGTACAATGGAGCACAGTAGAGATAGACTAGAGTGGAGTACAGTAGAGGTAGAGTACAATGGAGCACAGTAGAGGTAGAGTACAGTGGAGTACAGTGGAGCACAGTAGAGGTGGAGTACAGTAGAGTACAGTAGAGGTAGAGAACAGTGGAGCACACTAAAGGTAGAGTACACTGGAGCACAGTAGAGGTAGAGTACAGTGGAGCACAGTAGAGGTAGAGTACAGTGGAGTACAGCGGAGCACAGTAGAGGTAGTGTAGAGTGGAGTACAGTAGAGGTAGAGTACAGTGGAGCACAGTAGAGGTAGCGCACAGTGGAGTACAGTAGAGGTAGAGTACAGTGGATTACAGTAGAGGTAGAGTACAGTGCAGTACAGTAGAGGTAGAGTACAGTGGAGCATAGTAGATGCAGAGTACAGTGGAGTACAGCGGAGCACAGTAGAGGTAGAATAGAGTGGAGTAAGGTAGAGGTAGAGTAGTGTGGAGCACAGTATAGGTAGCGCACAGTGGAGTACAGTGGAGCACAGTAGAGGTAGAGTACAGTGGAGTACAGTAGAGGTAGAGTACAGTGGAGTACAGTAGAGGTAGAGTACAGTGGAATACAGTGGAGCAAATTAGAGGTGGAGCACAGTAGAGTACAGTAGAGGTAGAGAACAGTAGAGTACAGTAGAGGTAGAGTACAGTGGAGTACAGTAGAGGTAGAGTACAGTTGAGCACAGTAGAGGTAGAGTACAGTGGAGTACAGTAGAGGCAGAGTAAAGTGGAGCACAGTAGAGGTAGAGTAGAGTGGAGTACAGTGGAGCACAGTAGAGGTGGAGTACAGTAGAGGTAGAGAACAGTAGAGTACAGTAGAGGTAGAGTACAGTGGAGTACAGTAGAGATAGAGTACAGTGGAGCACAGTAGAGATAGAGTAGAGTGGAGTAGAGTAGAGGTAGAGTACAGTGGAGCACAGTAGAGGTAGAGTACAGTGGAGCACAGCAGAGGTAGAGTACAGTGGATCACAGTAGAGATAGAGTACAGTGGAGTACAGCGGAGCACAGTAGAGGTGGAGTACAGTAGAGTAGAGTAGAGATAGAGTACAGTGGAGCACAGTAGAGGTAGAGTAGAGTGGAGTACAGTAGAGGTAGAGTACAGTGGAGCACATTAGAGGTAGAGTACAGTGGAGTACAGTGGAGCACAGTAGAGGTGGAGTACAGTAGAGTACAGTAGAGGTAGAGAACAGTAGAGTACAGTAGAGGTAGAGTACAGTTGAGTAGAGTAGAGGTAGAGTACAGTGGAGCACAGTAGAGGTAGAGTACAGTGGAGCACAGCAGAGGTAGAGTACAGTGGATCACAGTAGAGATAGAGTACAGTGGAGTACAGTGGAGCACAGTAGAGGTGGAGTACAGTAGAGTACAGTAGAGATAGAGTACAGTGGAGCACAGTAGAGGTAGAGTAGAGTGGAGTACAGTAGAGGTAGAGTACAGTGGAGCATATTAGAGGTAGAGTACAGTGGAGTACAGTAGAGGTAGAGTACAGTGGAGCAGAGTAGAGGTAGAGTACAGTGGAGTACAGTGGAGCACAGTAGAGGTGGAGTACAGTAGAGTACAGTAGAGGTAGAGTACAGTAGAGTAGAGTAGAGGTAGAGTACAGTGGAGCACAGTAGAGGTAGAGTACAGTGGAGTACAAGATGTAGAGTACAGTGGTGCACAGTAGAGGTAGAGTACAGTGGAGTACAGTGGAGCAAAGTAGAGGTGGAGTACAGTAGAGTACAGTAGAGGTAGAGAACAGTAGAGTACAGTAGAGGTAGAGTACAGTGGAGTAGAGTAGAGGTAGAGTACAATGGAGCACAGTAGAGGTAGAGTACAGTGGAGCACAGCAGAGGTAGAGTACAGTGGATCACAGTAGAGATAGAGTACAGTGGAGTACAGCGGAGCACAGTAGAGGTGGAGTACAGTAGAGTACAGTAGAGATAGAGTACAGTGGAGCACAGTAGAGGTAGAGTAGAGTGGAGTACAGTAGAGGTAGAGTACAGTGGAGCACAGTAGAGGTAGAGTACAGTGGAGTACAGTAGAGGTAGAGTATAGTGGAGCACAGTAGAGGTAGAGTACAGTGGAGTAGAGTAGAGGTAGAGTACAGTGGAGCACAGTAGAGGTAGAGCACAGTGGAGTACAGTAGAGGTAGAGTACAGTGGAGCACAGTAGAGGTAGCGTACTTTGTAGTACAGTAGAGGTAGAGTACAGTGGAGCACAGTAGAGGTAGAGTACAGTGGAGTACAGCAGAGGTAGAGTACAGTGGAGCACAGTAGAGGTAGAGTACAGTGGAGTACAGCGGAGCACAGTAGAGGTAGAGTAGAGTGGAGTACAGTAGAGGTAGAGTACAGTGGAGCACAGTAGAGGTGGAGTACAGTAGAGTACAGTAGAGATAGAGTACAGTGGAGCACAGTAGAGGTAGAGTAGAGTGGAGTACAGTAGAGGTAGAGTTCAGTGGAGCACAGTAGAGGTAGAGTACAGTGGAGTACAGTAGAGGTAGAGTACAGTGGA
Source organism: Tiaroga cobitis (assembly GCA_030578255.1). Taxonomy (NCBI): domain Eukaryota; kingdom Metazoa; phylum Chordata; class Actinopteri; order Cypriniformes; family Leuciscidae; genus Tiaroga; species Tiaroga cobitis. The sequence goes on from CM060604.1 coordinate 36,985,790, forward strand.
GCACAGTAGAGGTAGAGTACAGTGGAGTACAGTGGAGCACAGTAGAGGTGGAGTACAGTAGAGTACAGTAGTGGTAGAGAACAGTAGAGTACAGAAGAGGTAGAGTACAGTGGAGCACAGTAGAGGTAGAGTACAGTGGAGCACAGTAGAGGTGGAATACGGTATAGCACAGTAGAGGTAGAGTACAGTGGAGTACAGTAGAGGTAGAGTACAGTGGAGTACAGCAGAGCACAGTAGAGGTGGAGTACAGTATAGTACAGTAGAGATAGAGTACAGTGGAGCACAGTAGAGGTAGAGTAAAGTGGAGTACAGTAGAGGTAGAGTAGAGTGGAGCACAGTAGAGGGTAGAGTACAGTGGAGTACAGCAGAGCACAGTAGAGGTAGAGTAGAGTGGAGTACAGTAGAGGTAGAGTATAGTGGAGCACAGTAGAGGTAGCGTACAGTGGAGCACAGTAGAGGTAGAGTACAGTGGAGTACAGCGGAGCACAGTAGAGGTAGAGTAGAGTGGAGTACAGTAGAGGCAGAGTACAGTGGAGCACAGTAGAGGTAGCGTACAGTGGAGTACAGTGGAGCACAGTAGAGGTGGAGTACAGTAGAGTACAGTAGAGATAGAGTACAGTGGATCACAGTAGAGGAAGAGTAGAGTGGAGTAGAGTAGAGGTAGAGTACAGTGGAGCACAGTAGAGTTAGAGTACAGTGGAGTACAGTAGAGGTAGAGTACAGTGGAGCACTAGAGGTAGAGTACAGTGGAGTACAGCAGAGCACAGTAGAGGTGGAGTACAGTATAGTACAGTAGAGATAGAGTACAGTGGAGCACAGTAGAGGTAGAGTAAAGTGGAGTACAGTAGAGGTAGAGTACAGTGGAGCACAGTAGAGGGTAGAGTACAGTGGAGTACAGCGGAGCACAGTAGAGGTAGAGTAGAGTGGAGTACAGTAGAGGTAGAGTACAGTGGAGCACAGTAGAGGTAGAGTATAGTAGAGTACAGTGGAGCAGAGTAGAGGTAGAGTACAATGGAGTACAGTAGTGGTAGAGTACAGTGGAGTACAGCAGTGGTAGAAAACAGTGGAGTACAGTGGAGCACATTAGAGGTAGAGTATAGTAGAGTACAGTAGAGGTAGAGTACAGTGGAGCACAGTAGAGGTAGAGTACAGTGGAGTACAGTAGAGGTAGAGTACAGTGGAGCACAGTAGAGTTAGAGTAGAGTGGAGTACAGTAGAGGTAGAGTACAGTGGAGCACAGTAGAGGTAGCGTACAGTGGAGTACAGTAGAGGTAGAGTACAGTGGAGCACAGTAGAGGTAGCGTACCGTGGAGTACAGTAGAGGTAGAGTACAGTGGAGTACAGTAGAGGTAGAATACAGTGGATTACAGTGGATCACAGTAGAGGTGGAGTACAGTAGAGTACAGTAGAGGTAGAGAACAGTAGAGTACAGAAGAGGTAGAGTACAGTGGAGCACAGTAGAGGTAGAGTACAGTGGAGCACAGTAGAGGTGGAGTACGGTATAGCACAGTAGAGGTAGAGTACAGTGGAGTACAGTAGAGGTAGAGTACAGTGGAGTACAACGGAGCACAGTAGAGGTGGAGTACAGTATAGTACAGTAGAGATAGAGTACAGTGGAGCACAGTAGAGGTAGAGTAAAGTGGAGTACAGTAGAGGTAGAGTACAGTGGAGCACAGTAGAGGGTAGAAAACAGTGGAGTACAGCGGAGCACAGTAGAGGTAGAGTAGAGTGGCGTACAGTAGAGGTAGAGTACAATGGAGCACAGTAGAGGTAGCGTACAGTGGAGTACAGTGGAGCAGAGTAGAGGTAGAGTACAGTGGAGTACAGCAGAGGTAGAGTACAGTGGAGTACAGCAGAGGTAGAGTACAGTGGAGTACAGTGGAGCACATTAGAGGTGGAGTACAGTAGAGTACAGTAGAGGTAGAGAACAGTAGAGTACAGTAGAGGTAGAGTACAGTAGAGTACAGTAGAGACAGAGTACAGTGGAGCACAGTAGAGGTAGAGTACAGTGGAGTACAGTAGAGGTAGAGTACAGTGGAGCACAGTAGAGGTAGCGTACAGTGGAGTACAGTAGAGGTAGAGTACAGTGGAGCACAGTAGAAGTAGAGTAGAGTGGAGTACAGTAGAGGTAGAGTACAGTGGAGCACAGTAGAGTTAGAGTAGAGTGGAGTACAGTAGAAGTAGAGTACAGTGGAGCACAGTAGAGGTAGAGTACAGTGGAGTACAGTAGAGGTAGAGTACAGTTGAGCACAGTAGAGGTAGAGTACAGTGGAGTACAGTAGAGGCAGAGTACAGTGGAGCACAGTAGAGGTAGAGTAGAGTGGAGTACAGTGGAGCACAGTAGATGTGGAGTACAGTAGAGTACAGTAGAGGTAGAGAACAGTAGAGTACAGTAGAGGTAGAGTACAGTGGAGTACAGTAGAGATAGAGTACAGTGGAGCACAGTAGAGATAGAGTAGAGTGGAGTAGAGTAGAGGTAGAGTACAGTGGAGCACAGTAGAGGTAGAGTACAGTGGAGCACATTAGAGATAGAGTACAGTGGAGTACAGCGGAGCACAGTAGAGGTGGAGTACAGTAGAGTACAGTAGAGATAGAGTACAGTGGAGCACAGTAGAGGTAGAGTAGAGTGGAGTACAGTAGAGGTAGAGTACAGTGGAGCACATTAGAGGTAGAGTACAGTGGAGTACAGTGGAGCACAGTAGAGGTGGAGTACAGTAGAGTACAGTAAAGGTAGAGAACAGTAGAGTACAGTAGAGGTAGAGTACAGTGGAGTAGAGTAGAGGTAGAGTACAGTGGAGCACAGTAGAGGTAGAGTACAGTGGAGCACAGCAGAGGTAGAGTACAGTGGATCACAGTAGAGATAGAGTACAGTGGAGTACAGTAGAGGTAGAGTAGAGTGGAGTACAGTAGAGGTAGAGTACAGTGGAGTACAGTAGAGGTAGAGTACAGTTGAGCACAGTAGAGGTAGAGTACAGTGGAGTACAGTAGAGGCAGAGTACAGTGGAGCACAGTAGAGGTAGAGTAGAGTGGAGTACAGTGGAGCACAGTAGAGGTGGAGTACAGTAGAGTACAGTAGAGGTAGAGAACAGTAGAGTACAGTAGAGGTAGAGTACAGTGGAGCACAGTAGAGATAGAGTACAGTGGAGTAGAGTAGAGGTAGAGTACAGTGGAGCACAGTAGAGGTAGAGTACAGTGGAGCACAGCAGAGGTAGAGTACAGTGGATCACAGTAGATATAGAGTACAGTGGAGTACAGCGGAGCACAGTAGAGGTGGAGTACAGTAGAGTACAGTAGAGATAGAGTACAGTGGAGCACAGTAGAGGTAGAGTAGAGTGGAGTACAGTAGAGGTAGAGTACAGTGGAGCACATTAGAGGTAGAGTACAGTGGAGTACTGTGGAGCACAGTAGAGGTGGAGTACAGTAGAGTATAGTAGAGGTAGACAACAGTAGAGTACAGTAGAGGTAGAGTACAGTGGAGTAGAGTAGAGGTAGAGTACAGTAGAGGTAGAGTACAGTGGAGTAGAGTAGAGGTAGAGTACAGTGGAGCACAGTAGAGGTAGAGTACAGTGGAGCACAGCAGAGGTAGAGTACAGTGGATCACAGTAGAGATAGAGTACAGTGGAGTACAGTGGAGCACAGTAGAGGTGGAGTACAGTAGAGTACAGTAGAGATAGAGTACAGTGGAGCACAGAAGAGGTAGAGTACAGTGGAGTACAGTAGAGGTAGAGTACAGTGGAGTACAGTAGAGGTAGAGTACAGTGGAGCACAGTAGAGGTAGCGTACAGTGGAGTACAGTAGAGGTAGAGTAGAGTGGAGCACAGTAGAGGTAGCGTACCGTTGATTACAGTAGAGGTAGAGTACAGTGGAGTACAGAAGAGGTAGAGTACAGTGTAGCACAGTAGAGGTAGAGTGGAGTGGAGTACAGTAGAGGTAGAGTACAGTGGAGCACAGTAGAGTTAGAGTAGAGTGGAGTACAGTAGAGGTAGAGTACAGTGGAGCACAGTAGAGGTAGAGTACAGTGGAGTACAGTAGAGGTAGAGTACAGTGGAGCACAGTAGAGGTAGAGTACAGTGGAGTACAGTGAAGCACAGTAGAGGTGGATTACAATAGAGTACAGTAGAGGTAGAGAACAGTAGAGTAGAGGTAGAGTACATTGGAGTACAGTAGAGATAGAGTACAATGGAGCACAGTAGAGATAGACTAGAGTGGAGTACAGTAGAGGTAGAGTACAGTGGAGCACATTAGAGGTAGAGTACAGTGGAGTACAGTGGAGCACAGTAGAGATGGAGTACAGTAGAGTACAGTAGAGCTAGAGAACAGTGGAGCACACTAGAGGTAGAGTACAGTGGAGCACAGTAGAGGTAGAGACAGTGGAGCACAGTAGAGGTAGAGTACAGTGGAGCACAGTAGAGGTAGAGTACAGTGGAGTACAGCGGAGCACAGTAGAGGTGGAGTACAGTAGAGTACAGTAGAGATAGAGTACAGTGGAGGACAGTAGAGGTAGTGTAGAGTGGAGTACAGTAGAGGTAGAGTACAGTGGAGCACAGTAGAGGTAGCGTACAGTGGAGTACAGTGGAGCAGAGTAGAGGTAGAGTACAGTGGAGTACAGCAGAGGTAGAGTACAGTGGAGTACAGCAGAGGTAGAGTACAGTGGAGTACAGTGGAGCACAGTAGAGGTGGAGTACAGTAGAGTACAGTAGAGGTAGAGAACCGTAGAGTACAGTAGAGGTAGAGTACAGTGGAGTACAGTAGAGACAGAGTACAGTGGAGCACAGTAGAGGTAGAGTAGAGTGGAGTACAGTAGAGGTAGAGTACAGTGGAGCACAGTAGAGGTAGCGTACAGTGGAGTACAGTAGAGGTAGAGTACAGTTGAGCAGGGTAGAGGTAGCGTACCGTGGAGTACAGTAGAGGTAGAGTACAGTGGACTACAGAAGAGGTAGAGTACAGTGGAGCACAGTAGAGGTAGCGTACAGTGGAGCACAGTAGAGTTAGAGTAGAGTGGAGTACAGTAGAGGTAGAGTACAGTGGAGCACAGTAGAGGTAGAGTACAGTGGAGTACAGTAGAGGTAGAGTACAGTGGAGCACAGTAGAGGTAGAGTATAGTGGAGTACAGTGAAGCACAGTAGAGGTGGAGTACAGTAGAGTACAGTAGAGGTAGAGAACAGTAGTGTAGAGGTAGAGTACATTGGAGTAAAGTAGAGATAGAGTACAATGGAGCACAGTAGAGATAGACTAGAGTGGAGTACAGTAGAGGTAGAGTACAGTGGAGCACAGTAGAGGTAGAGTACAGTGGAGTACAGTGGAGCACAGTAGAGGTGGAGTACAGTAGAGTACAGTAGAGGTAGAGAACAGTGGAGCACAGTAGAGGTAGAGTACAGTGGAGCACAGTAGAGGTAGAGTACAGTGGAGCACAGAAGAGGTAGAGTACAGTGGAGTACAGTAGAGACAGAGTACAGTGGAGCACAGTAGAGGTAGAGTACAGTGGAGCACAGTAGAGGTGGAGTACAGTAGAGTACAGTAGAGCTAGAGAACAGTGGAGCACACTAGAGGTAGAGTACAGTGGAGCACAGTAGAGGTAGAGACAGTGGAGCACAGTAGAGGTAGAGTACAGTGGAGCACAGTAGAGGTAGAGTACAGTGGAGTACAGCGGAGCACAGTAGAGGTGGAGTACAGTAGAGTACAGTAGAGATAGAGTACAGTGGAGGACAGTAGAGGTAGTGTAGAGTGGAGTACAGTAGAGGTAGAGTACAGTGGAGCACAGTAGAGGTAGCGTACAGTGGAGTACAGTGGAGCAGAGTAGAGGTAGAGTACAGTGGAGTACAGCAGAGGTAGAGTACAGTGGAGTACAGCAGAGGTAGAGTACAGTGGAGTACAGTGGAGCACAGTAGAGGTGGAGTACAGTAGAGTACAGTAGAGGTAGAGAACCGTAGAGTACAGTAGAGGTAGAGTACAGTGGAGTACAGTAGAGACAGAGTACAGTGGAGCACAGTAGAGGTAGAGTAGAGTGGAGTACAGTAGAGGTAGAGTACAGTGGAGCACAGTAGAGGTAGCGTACAGTGGAGTACAGTAGAGGTAGAGTACAGTTGAGCAGGGTAGAGGTAGCGTACCGTGGAGTACAGTAGAGGTAGAGTACAGTGGACTACAGAAGAGGTAGAGTACAGTGGAGCACAGTAGAGGTAGCGTACAGTGGAGCACAGTAGAGTTAGAGTAGAGTGGAGTACAGTAGAGGTAGAGTACAGTGGAGCACAGTAGAGGTAGAGTACAGTGGAGTACAGTAGAGGTAGAGTACAGTGGAGCACAGTAGAGGTAGAGTATAGTGGAGTACAGTGAAGCACAGTAGAGGTGGAGTACAGTAGAGTACAGTAGAGGTAGAGAACAGTAGTGTAGAGGTAGAGTACATTGGAGTAAAGTAGAGATAGAGTACAATGGAGCACAGTAGAGATAGACTAGAGTGGAGTACAGTAGAGGTAGAGTACAGTGGAGCACAGTAGAGGTAGAGTACAGTGGAGTACAGTGGAGCACAGTAGAGGTGGAGTACAGTAGAGTACAGTAGAGGTAGAGAACAGTGGAGCACAGTAGAGGTAGAGTACAGTGGAGCACAGTAGAGGTAGAGTACAGTGGAGCACAGAAGAGGTAGAGTACAGTGGAGTACAGTAGAGACAGAGTACAGTGGAGCACAGTAGAGGTAGAGTACAGTGGAGCACAGTAGAGGTAGAGAACAGTGGAGCACAGTAGAGGTAGAGTACAGTGGAGTACAGTAGAGGTAGAGTACAGTGGAGCAGGGTAGAGGTAGCTTACCGTGGAGTACAGTAGAGGTAGAGTACAGTGGAGTACAGAAGAGGTAGAGTACAGTGGAGCACAGTAGAGGTAGCGTACAGTGGAGCACAGTAGAGTTAGAGTAGAGTGGAGTACAGTAGAGGTAGAGTACAGTGGAGCACAATAGAGGTAGAGTACAGTGGATCAAAGTAGAGATAGAGTACAGTGGAGTACAGTGGAGCACAGTAGAGGTAGAGTACAGTAGAGTACAGTGAAGGACAGTAGAGGTAGAGTTCGGTGGAGTACAGTAGAGGTAGAGTACAGTGGAGTACAGTAGCGGTAGAGTACAGTGGAGTACAGTGGAGCGCATTAGAGGTGGAGTACAGTAGAGTACAGTAGAGGTAGAGTACAGTGGAGTACAGTAGAGGTAGAGTACAGTGGAGTACAGTAGAGGTTGAGTACAGTGGAGCACAGTAGAGGTAGAGTACAGTGGAGTACAGCGGAGCACAGTAGAGGTGGAGTACAGTAGAGTACAGTAGAGATAGAGTACAGTGGAGCACAGTAGAGGTAGAGTAGAGTGGAGTACAGTAGAGGTAGAGTACAGTGGAGCACATTAGAGGTAGAGTACAGTGGAGTACAGTAGAGGTAGAGTACAGTGGAGTACAGTAGAGATAGAGTACAGTGGAGCACAGTAGAGATAGAGTACAGTGGAGTAGATTAGAGGTAGAGTACAGTGGAGCACAATAGAGGTAGAGTAGAGTGGAGTACAGTAGAGGTAGAGTACAGTGGAAGACAGTAGAGGTAGAGTACAGTGGAGTACAGTAGAGGTAGAGTACAGTGGAGCACAGTAGAGTTAGAGTACAGTGGAGTACAGTGAAGCACAGAAGAGGTGGAGTACAGTAGAGTACAGTAGAGATAGAGTACAGTGGAGCACAGTAGAGGTAGAGTACAGTGGAGCACAGCAGAGGTAGAGTACAGTGGATCACAGTAGAGATAGAGTACAGTGGAGTACAGCGGAGCACAGTAGAGGTGGAGTACAGTAGAGTACAGTAGAGATAGAGTACAGTGGAGCACAGTAGAGGTAGAGTAGAGTGGAGTACAGTAGAGGTAGAGTACAGTGAAGCACATTAGAGGTAGAGTACAGTGGAGTACAGTAGAGGTAGAGTACAGTGGAGCACAGTAGAGGTAGAGTACAGTGGAGTACAGTGGAGCACAGTAGAGGTGGAGTTCAGTAGAGTACAGTAGAGGTAGAGTACAGTAGAGTACAGTAGAGGTAGAGTACAGTGGATTACAGTAGAGGTAGAGTACAGTGCAGTACAGTAGAGGTAGAGTACAGTGGAGCATAGTAGATGTAGAGTACAGTGGAGTACAGCGGAGCACAGTAGAGGTAGAATAGAGTGGAGTGCAGTAGAGGTAGAGTAGTGTGGAGCACAGTATAGGTAGCGCACAGTGGAGTACATTGGAGCACAGTAGAGGTAGAGTACAGTGGAGTACAGTAGAGGTAGAGTACAGTGGAATACAGTGGAGCAAATTAGAGGTGGAGCACAGTAGAGTACAGTAGAGGTAGAGTACAGTGGAGTACAGTAGAGGTAGAGTACAGTGGAGTACAGTAGAGGTAGAGTACAGTTGAGCACAGTAGAGGTAGAGTACAGTGGAGTACAGTAGAGGCAGAGTACAGTGGAGCACAGTAGAGGTAGAGTAGAGTGGAGTACAGTGGAGCACAGTAGAGGTGGAGTACAGTAGAGTACAGTAGAGGTAGAGAACAGTAGAGTACAGTAGAGGTAGAGTACAGTGGAGTAGAGTAGAGGTAGAGTACAGTGGAGCACAGTAGAGGTAGAGTACAGTGGAGCACAGCAGAGGTAGAGTACAGTGGATCACAGTAGAGATAGAGTACAGTGGAGTACAGCGGAGCACAGTAGAGGTGGAGTACAGTAGAGTACAGTAGAGATAGAGTACAGTGGAGCACAGTAGAGGTAGAGTAGAGTGGAGTACAGTAGAGGTAGAGTACAGTGGAGCACATTAGAGGTAGAGTACAGTGGAGTACTGTGGAGCACAGTAGAGGTGGAGTACAGTAGAGTATAGTAGAGGTAGACAACAGTAGAGTACAGTAGAGGTAGAGTACAGTGGAGTAGAGTAGAGGTAGAGTACAGTAGAGGTAGAGTACAGTGGAGTAGAGTAGAGGTAGAGTACAGTGGAGCACAGTAGAGGTAGAGTACAGTGGAGCACAGCAGAGGTAGAGTACAGTGGATCACAGTAGAGATAGAGTACAGTAGAGCACAGTAGAGGTGGAGTACAGTAGAGTACAGTAGAGATAGAGTACAGTGGAGCACAGTAGAGGTAGAGTAGAGTGGAGTACAGTAGAGGTAGAGTACAGTGGAGTAAAGTAGAGATAGAGTACAATGGAGCACAGTAGAGATAGACTAGAGTGGAGTACAGTAGAGGTAGAGTACAGTGGAGCACAGTAGAGGTAGAGTAGAGTGGATCACAGTAGAGATAGAGTACAGTGGAGTACAGTGGAGCACAGTAGAGGTGGATTACAGTAGAGTACAGTAGAGATAGAGTACAGTGGAGCACAGCAGAGGTAGAGTAGAGTGGAGTACAGTAGAGGTAGAGTACATTGGAGTAAAGTAGAGATAGAGTACAATGGAGCACAGTAGAGATAGACAAGAGTGGAGTACAGTAGAGGTAGAGTACAGTGGAGCACAGTAGAGGTAGAGTACAGTGGAGTAGAGTGGAGCACAGTAGAGGTGGAGTACAGTAGAGTACAGCAGAGGTAGAGAACAGTGGAGCACAGAAGAGGTAGAGTACAGTGGAGCACAGTAGAGGTAGAGTACAGTGGAGCACAGTAGAGGTAGAGTACAGTGGAGTACAGCGGAGCACAGTAGAGGTAGTGTAGAGTGGAGTACAGTAGAGGTAGAGAACAGTAGAGTAGAGGTAGAGTACATTGGAGTAAAGTAGAGATAGAGTACAATGGAGCACAGTAGAGATAGACTAGAGTGGAGTACAGTAGAGGTAGAGTACAGTGGAGCACAGTAGAGGTAGCGCACAGTGGAGTACAGTAGAGGTAGAGTACAGTGGATTACAGTAGAGGTAGAGTACAGTGCAGTACAGTAGAGGTAGAGTACAGTGGAGCATAGTAGATGTAGAGTACAGTGGAGTACAGCGGAGCACAGTAGAGGTAGAATAGAGTGGAGTGCAGTAGAGGTAGAGTAGTGTGGAGCACAGTATAGGTAGCGCACAGTGGAGTACAGCGGAGCACAGTAGAGGTAGAGTACAGTGGAGTACAGTAGAGGTAGAGTACAGTCGAGTACAGTAGAGGTAGAGTACAGTGGAATACAGTGGAGCAAATTAGAGGTGGAGCACAGTAGAGTACAGTAGAGGTAGAGTACAGTGGAGTACAGTAGAGGTAGAGTACAGTGGAGTACAGTAGAGGTAGAGTACAGTTGAGCACAGTAGAGGTAGAGTACAGTGGAGTACAGTAGAGGCAGAGTACAGTGGAGCACAGTAGAGGTAGAGTAGAGTGGAGTACAGTGGAGCACAGTAGAGGTGGAGTACAGTAGAGTACAGTAGAGGTAGAGAACAGTAGAGTACAGTAGAGGTAGAGTACAGTGGAGCACAGTAGAGATAGAGTACAGTGGAGTAGAGTAGAGGTAGAGTACAGTGGAGCACAGTAGAGGTAGAGTACAGTGGAGCACAGCAGAGGTAGAGTACAGTGGATCACAGTAGAGATAGAGTACAGTGGAGTACAGCGGAGCACAGTAGAGGTGGAGTACAGTAGAGTACAGTAGAGATAGAGTACAGTGGAGCACAGTAGAGGTAGAGTAGAGTGGAGTACAGTAGAGGTAGAGTACAGTGGAGCACATTAGAGGTAGAGTAGAGTGGAGTACAGTGGAGCACAGTAGAGGTGGAGTACAGTAGATTACAGTAGAGGTAGAGAACAGTAGAGTACAGTAGAGGTAGAGTACAGTGGAGTACAGTAGAGATAGAGTACAGTGGAGCACAGTAGAGATAGAGTACAGTGGAGTAGATTAGAGGTAGAGTACAGTGGAGCACAATAGAGGTAGAGTAGAGTGGAGTACAGTAGAGGTAGAGTACAGTGGAAGACAGTAGAGGTAGAGTACAGTGGAGTAACGTAGAGGTAGAGTACAGTGGAGCACAGTAGAGTTAGAGTACAGTGGAGTACAGTGAAGCACAGAAGAGGTGGAGTACAGTAGAGTACAGTAGAGATAGAGTACAGTGGAGCACAGTAGAGGTAGAGTACAGTGGAGCACAGCAGAGGTAGAGTACAGTGGATCACAGTAGAGATAGAGTACAGTGGAGTACAGCGGAGCACAGTAGAGGTAGAGTACAGTGGAGCACAGTAGAGGTAGAGTAGAGTGGATCACAGTAGAGATAGAGTACAGTGGAGTACAGTGGAGCACAGTAGAGGTGGATTACAGTAGAGTACAGTAGAGATAGAGTACAGTGGAGCACAGCAGAGGTAGAGTAGAGTGGAGTACAGTAGAGGTAGAGTACATTGGAGTAAAGTAGAGATAGAGTACAATGGAGCACAGTAGAGATAGACTAGAGTGGAGTACAGTAGAGGTAGAGTACAGTGGAGCACAGTAGAGGTAGAGTACAGTGGAGTACAGTGGAGCACAGTAGAGGTGGAGTACAGTAGAGTACAGCAGAGGTAGAGAACAGTGGAGCACAGTAGAGGTAGAGTACAGTGGAGCACAGTAGAGGTAGAGTACAGTGGAGTACAGCGGAGCACAGTAGAGGTAGTGTAGAGTGGAGTACAGTAGAGGTAGAGAACAGTAGAGTAGAGGTAGAGTACATTGGAGTAAAGTAGAGATAGAGTACAATGGAGCACAGTAGAGATAGACTAGAGTGGAGTACAGTAGAGGTAGAGTACAGTGGAGCACAGTAGAGGTAGCGCACAGTGGAGTACAGTAGAGGTAGAGTACAGTGGATTACAGTAGAGGTAGAGTACAGTGCAGTACAGTAGAGGTAGAGTACAGTGGAGCATAGTAGATGTAGAGTACAGTGGAGTACAGCGGAGCACAGTAGAGGTAGAATAGAGTGGAGTGCAGTAGAGGTAGAGTAGTGTGGAGCACAGTATAGGTAGCGCACAGTGGAGTACAGTGGAGCACAGTAGAGGTAGAGTACAGTGGAGTACAGTAGAGGTAGAGTACAGTCGAGTACAGTAGAGGTAGAGTACAGTGGAATACAGTGGAGCAAATTAGAGGTGGAGCACAGTAGAGTACAGTAGAGGTAGAGTACAGTGGAGTACAGTAGAGGTAGAGTACAGTGGAGTACAGTAGAGGTAGAGTACAGTTGAGCACAGTAGAGGTAGAGTACAGTGGAGTACAGTAGAGGCAGAGTACAGTGGAGCACAGTAGAGGTAGAGTAGAGTGGAGTACAGTGGAGCACAGTAGAGGTGGAGTACAGTAGAGTACAGTAGAGGTAGAGAACAGTAGAGTACAGTAGAGGTAGAGTACAGTGGAGCACAGTAGAGATAGAGTACAGTGGAGTAGAGTAGAGGTAGAGTACAGTGGAGCACAGTAGAGGTAGAGTACAGTGGAGCACAGCAGAGGTAGAGTACAGTGGATCACAGTAGAGATAGAGTACAGTGGAGTACAGCGGAGCACAGTAGAGGTGGAGTACAGTAGAGTACAGTAGAGATAGAGTACAGTGGAGCACAGTAGAGGTAGAGTAGATTGGAGTAGAGTAGAGGTAGAATACAGTGGAGCACATTAGAGGTAGAGTACAGTGGAGTACAGTGGAGCACAGTAGAGGTGGAGTACAGTAGAGTACAGTAGAGGTAGAGAACAGTAGAGTACAGTAGAGGTAGAGTAGAGTGGAGTAGAGTAGAGGTAGAGTACAGTAGAGGTAGAGTACAGTGGAGTAGAGTAGAGGTAGAGTACAGTGGAGCACAGTAGAGGTAGAGTACAGTGGAGCACAGCAGAGGTAGAGTACAGTGGATCACAGTAGAGATAGAGTTCAGTGGAGTACAGTGGAGCACAGTAGAGGTGGAGTACAGTAGAGTACAGTAGAGATAGAGTACAGTGGAGCACAGTAGAGGTAGAGTAGAGTGGAGTACAGTAGAGGTAGAGTACAGTGGAGCAGAGTAGAGGTAGAGTACAGTGGAGTACAGTAGAGGTAGAGTACAGTGGAGTACAGTGAAGCACAGTAGAGGTAGAGTTCTTTGGAGTACAGTAGAGGTAGAGTACAGTAGAGTACAGTAGAGGTAGAGTACAGTGGAGCACAGTAGAGGTAGATTAGAGTGGAGTACAGTGGAGCACAGTAGAGGTGGAGTACAGTGGAGTACAGTAGAGGTAGAGTACAGTGGAGCACAGTAGAGGTAGAGTACAGTGGAGCACAGTATAGGTAGAGTAGAGTGGAGTACAGCGGAGCACAGTAGAGGTAGAGTACAGTGGAGTACAGTAGAGGTAGAGTACAGTGGAGCACAGTAGAGGTAGAGTACAGTGGAGCACAGTAGAGGTAGAGTACAGTGGAGTACAGTAGAGGTAGAATACTGTTGAGCACAGTAGAGGTAGAGTACAGTGGAGTACAGTGGAGCACAGTAGAGGTGGAGTACAATAGAGTACAGTTGAGGTAGAGAACAGTAGAGTACAGTAGAGGTAGAGTACAGTGGAGTAGAGTAGAGGTAGAGTACAGTGGAGCACAGTAGAGGTAGAGTACAGTGGAGCACAGCAGAGGTAGAGTACAGTGGATCAAAGTAGAGATAGAGTACAGTGGAGTGCAGTGGAGCACAGTAGAGGTAGAGTACAGTAGAGTACAGTGAAGGACAGTAGAGGTAGAGTTCGGTGGAGTACAGTAGAGGTAGATTACAGTGGAGTACAGTAGCGGTAGAGTACAGTGGAGTACAGTGGAGCGCATTAGAGGTGGAGTACAGTAGAGTACAGTAGAGGTAGAGTTCAGTGGAGTACAGTAGAGGTAGAGTACAGTGGAGTACAGTAGAGGTTGAGTACAGTGGAGCACAGTAGAGGTAGAGTACAGTGGAGTACAGTGAAGCACAGTAGAGGTAGAATAGAGTGGAGTACAGTAGAGGTAGAGTAGTGTGGAGCACAGTAGAGGTAGAGTACAGTGGAGCACAGTAGAGGTAGAGTACAGTGGAGAACAGTAGAGGTAGAGTACAGTGGAGTACAGTAGAGGTAGAGTACAGTGGTGCACAGTAGAAGTAGAGTACAGTGGAGTACATTGGAGCACAGTAGAGGTGGAGTACAGTAGAGTACAGTAGAGGTAGAGAACAGTAGAGTACAGTAGAGGTAGAGTACAGTGGAGTAGATTAGAGGTAGAGTACAGTGGAGCACAGTAGAGGTAGAGTACAGTGGAGCACAGCAGAGGTAGAGTACAGTGGATCACAGTGGAGCACAGTAGAGGTGGAGTACTGTAGAGTACAGCAGAGGTAGAGAACAGTGGAGCACAGTAGAGGTAGAGTACAGTGGAGCACAGTAGAGGTAGAGTACAGTGGAGCACAGTAGAGGTAGAGTACAGTGGAGTACAGCGGAGCACAGTAGAGGTAGTGTAGAGTGGAGTACAGTAGAGGTAGAGAACAGTAGAGTAGAGGTAGAGTACATTGGAGTAAAGTAGAGATAGAGTACAATGGAGCACAGTAGAGATAGACTAGAGTGGAGTACAGTAGAGGTAGAGTACAGTGGATTACAGTAGAGGTAGAGTACAGTGCAGTACAGTAGAGGTAGAGTACAGTGGAGCATAGTAGATGTAGAGTACAGTGGAGTACAGCGGAGCACAGTAGAGGTAGAATAGAGTGGAGTGCAGTAGAGGTAGAGTAGTGTGGAGCACAGTATAGGTAGCGCACAGTGGAGTACAGTGGAGCACAGTAGAGGTAGAGTACAGTGGAGTACAGTAGAGGTAGAGTACAGTCGAGTACAGTAGAGGTAGAGTACATTGGAATACAGTGGAGCAAATTAGAGGTGGAGCACAGTAGAGTACAGTAGAGGTAGAGTACAGTGGAGTACAGTAGAGGTAGAGTACAGTGGAGTACAGTAGAGGTAGAGTACAGTGGAGTACAGTAGAGGTAGAGTACAGTTGAGCACAGTAGAGGTAGAGTACAGTGGAGTACAGTAGAGGCAGAGTACAGTGGAGCACAGTAGAGGTAGAGTAGAGTGGAGTACAGTGGAGCACAGTAGAGGTGGAGTACAGTAGAGTACAGTAGAGGTAGAGAACAGTAGAGTACAGTAGAGGTAGAGTACAGTGGAGCACAGTAGAGATAGAGTACAGTGGAGTAGAGTAGAGGTAGAGTACAGTGGAGCACAGTAGAGGTAGAGTACAGTGGAGCACAGCAGAGGTAGAGTACAGTGGATCACAGTAGAGATAGAGTACAGTGGAGTACAGCGGAGCACAGTAGAGGTGGAGTACAGTAGAGTACAGTAGAGATAGAGTACAGTGGAGCACAGTAGAGGTAGAGTAGAGTGGAGTACAGTAGAGGTAGAGTACAGTGGAGCACATTAGAGGTAGAGTACAGTGGAGTACAGTGGAGCACAGTAGAGGTGGAGTACAGTAGAGTACAGTAGAGGTAGAGAACAGTAGAGTACAGTAGAGGTAGAGTACAGTGGAGTAGAGTAGAGGTAGAGTACAGTAGAGGTAGAGTACAGTGGAGTAGAGTAGAGGTAGAGTACAGTGGAGCACAGTAGAGGTAGAGTACAGTGGAGCACAGCAGAGGTAGAGTACAGTGGATCACAGTAGAGATAGAGTACAGTGGAGTACAGTGGAGCACAGTAGAGGTGGAGTACAGTAGAGTACAGTAGAGATAGAGTACAGTGGAGCACAGTAGAGGTAGAGTAGAGTGGAGTACAGTAGAGGTAGAGTACAGTGGAGCACATTAGAGGTAGAGTACAGTGGAGTACAGTAGAGGTAGAGTACAGTGGAGCAGAGTAGAGGTAGAGTACAGTGGAGTACAGTAGAGGTAGAGTACAGTGGAGTACAGTGAAGCACAGTAGAGGTAGAGTTCTTTGGAGTACAGTAGAGGTAGAGTACAGTAGAGTACAGTAGAGGTAGAGTACAGTGGAGCACAGTAGAGGTAGAGTAGAGTGGAGTACAGTGGAGCACAGTAGAGGTGGAGTACAGTGGAGTACAGTAGAGGTAGAGTACAGTGGAGCACAGTAGAGGTAGAGTACAGTGGAGCACAGTATAGGTAGAGTAGAGTGGAGTACAGCGGAGCACAGTAGAGGTAGAGTACAGTGGAGTACAGTAGAGGTAGAGTACAGTGGAGCACAGTAGAGGTAGAGTACAGTGGAGCACAGTAGAGGTAGAGTACAGTGGAGTACAGTAGAGGTAGAATACAGTGGAGCACAGTAGAGGTAGAGTACAGTGGAGTACAGTGGAGCACAGTAGAGGTGGAGTACAATAGAGTACAGTTGAGGTAGAGAACAGTAGAGTACAGTAGAGGTAGAGTAAAGTGGAGTAGAGTAGAGGTTGAGTACAGTGGAGCACAGTAGAGGTAGAGTACAGTGGAGCAAAGCAGAGGTAGAGTACAGTGGATCAAAGTAGAGATAGAGTACAGTGGAGTACAGTGGAGCACAGTAGAGGTAGAGTACAGTAGAGTACAGTGAAGGACAGTAGAGGTAGAGTTCGGTGGAGTACAGTAGAGGTAGAGTACAGTGGAGTACAGTAGCGGTAGAGTACAGTGGAGTACAGTGGAGCGCATTAGAGGTGGAGTACAGTAGAGTACAGTAGAGGTAGAGTACACTGCCCTACAAAGCAAAAAGGCAGTAACTACGCAGAGTGCAGAACAGAGAAAAATGACTTTAAAGTTATCCTGTCATCCAGCCTAAGTAGTTAAAGGTAGATTATTGGACATGTGGCTGTTTTGTGACTTTATATTAGCTTATTCTTTGTACATATCAATCCTCATATTTAATTTGATATTTTACCCCTATTTTGCAGTTACTGTATTTTTGCTTTGTATTACTTACTAAACACGTGGCACCAAACCAAGGAAAAAGGCAGTAACTACAGATTCTCCAAAGACTATTTTGCCACAACTGGGGCTCTGGGTGTGTTGGATACACTGTATTTGAAATAATTGGAACCATTTGGACAACATTTTTTTTCAACATTTTTGTGTTGTGAAACTAGTGTTGCGGAGCGGGTGTGTTACGGATACGTGGTGTAAATTTTTAGTAATCAAAAATCATGTCTAATTAATTGAAATCATGAAACTTTTATGATAAACTATTATTAAACTAATACAATATTTAAAAAATATTCTATGAATATTACACATAAAATATATTAAAATTCTAACATTATTAATTAGCCTACATTTATTTTAATCATGAAATTAAACAAACATTTTTTGTCAAACAACATGCTGCACAATGAGCTTTACTGTTAAAATTAAAACATTGAATAAAAATTTAGTTTTAATCTTAATTTATTTGTATTAGTGTTAGTATTATTATTACATTGAGACGTTTCTAAATTCTACTGTACAACAGTAATAGGCCTATATTTCTGTCAAGTTAAACAGAACTTTTATTTTGACGGGTTGCCGTGAAGACCTTTGTTTCTGTGTTTATGACATGACGATAGTTTTTCTCAAATGAAGCGGTTAAATGCTCACAAAGTGACTTTAAGAGCGGATCTAGAGTCTGGAGAGTAAGTTCATGCAGTCGTGTCCTCATATGCAAAAAACAGCTCGAGCGTCACACGTGCTTCAGCGCGCGCGTGTGTGTGTGTTAAATGAAACCGCGCGTCGACTGCCCCAGGATTTGTATTTAAATTGTACTATTATTGCAGTTTAATATTCACACAGTAGTCTATCACGATTTAATTTCAAGTGTACTGAACTGCTATATCGCGAAAATCATAGTAACCGCTACATGGAGCTCTTGCACCTTTTTTTTTCTTTCTGGAATATTTTTTTCATTCTTTCAGGGGAGGGGGGTAGTTTGGTAGGGGAACAATTTGGGGAAGTTAGAAGGGTGAAATCGCAAATGTTAAAATCGTCCCGGGAGGATGCCCGAAAATCAGCTGTGTGTTCACCATGGCAACAGTAACTACACTGCGCAGAAACACGGTTATTTTTTGTTAGGTAAAACATAACAAGAACACAGTAATGGATGTTACTGTACTCTTGCTTTGTTTCACTAGGGCTTTTTGCAGTTACTGTACAAACGACCACCATTTTTCTCCAAAACGACACACATTTGAGATAAGATGTTTTGTCACATAACAAGGGATGCCTTGAATGTCATGAAAATGATAATAACTCATTTTTGACAAAAAATGCAGTTACTGCCTTTTTGCTTTGTAGGGCAGCACAGTGGAGTACAGTAGAGGTAGAGTACAGTGGAGTACAGTAGAGGTTGAGTACAGTGGAGCACAGTAGAGGTAGAGTACAGTGGAGTACAGCGAAGCACAGTAGAGGTAGAATAGAGTGGAGTACAGTAGAGGTAGAGTAGTGTGGAGCACAGTAGAGGTAGAGTACAGTGGAGCACAGTAGAGGTAGAGTACAGTGGAGAACAGTAGAGGTAGAGTACAGTGGAGTACAGTAGAGGTAGAGTACAGTGGTGCACAGTAGAAGTAGAGTACAGTGGAGTACATTGGAGCACAGTAGAGGTGGAGTACAGTAGAGTACAGTAGAGGTAGAGAACAGTCGAGTACAGTAGAGGTAGAGTACAGTGGAGTAGATTAGAGGTAGAGTACAGTGGAGCACAGTAGAGGTAGAGTACAGTGGAGCACAGCAGAGGTAGAGTACAGTGGATCACAGTAGAGATAGAGTACAGTGGAGTACAGCGGAGCACAGTAGAGGTGGAGTACAGTAGAGTACAGTAGAGATAGAGTACAGTGGAGCACAGTAGAGGTAGAGTAGAGTGGAGTACAGTAGAGGTAGAGTACAGTGGAGCACATTAGAGGTAGAGTACAGTGGAGTACAGTAGAGGTAGAGTACAATGGAGCACAGTAGAGGTAGAGTACAGTGGAGTACAGTGGAGCACAGTAGAGGTGGAGTACAGTAGAGTACAGTAGAGGTAGAGTACAGTAGAGTACAGTAGAGGTAGAGTACAGTGGAGCACAGTAGAGGTAGAGTACAGTGGAGTACAGTAGAGGTAGAGTACAGTGGAGCACAGTAGAGGTAGAGTAGAGTGGAGTACAGTAGAGGTAGAGTACAGTGGAGCACAGTAGAGGTAGCGTACAGTGGAGTACAGTAGAGGTAGAGTAGAGTGGAGTACAGTAGAGGTAGAGTACATTGGAGCACATTAGAGGTAGAGTACAGTGGAGTACAGTAGAGGTAAAGTACAGTGGAGCACAGTAGAGGTAGAGTACAGTGGAGTACAGTGGAGCACAGTAGAGGTGGAGTACAGTAGAGTACAGTAGAGGTAGAGTACAGTAGAGTACAGTAGAGGTAGAGTACAGTGGAGCACAGTAGAGGTAGAGTACAGTGGAGTACAGTAGAGGTAGAGTACAGTGGAGCACAGTAGAGGTAGAGTAGAGTGGAGTACAGTAGAGGTAGAGTACAGTGGAGCACAGTAGAGGTAGCGTACAGTGGAGTACAGTAGAGGTAGAGTAGAGTGGAGTACAGTAGAGGTAGAGTACAGTGGAGCACAGTAGAGGTAGCGTACAGTGGAGTACAGTAGAGGTAGAGTAGAGTGGAGCACAGTAGAGGTAGCGTACCGTTGATTACAGTAGAGGTAGAGTACAGTGGAGTACAGAAGAGGTAGAGTACAGTGTAGCACAGTAGAGGTAGAGTGAAGTGGAGTACAGTAGAGGTAGAGTACAGTGGAGCACAGTAGAGTTAGAGTAGAGTGGAGTACAGTAGATGTAGAGTACAGTGGAGCACAGTAGAGGTAGAGTACAGTGGAGTACAGTAGAGGTAGAGTACAGTGGAGCACAGCAGAGGTAGAGTACAGTGGATCACAGTAGAGATAGAGTACAGTGGAGTACAGCGGAGCACAGTAGAGGTGGAGTACAGTAGAGTACAGTAGAGATAGAGTACAGTGGAGCACAGTAGAGGTAGAGTAGAGTGGAGTACAGTAGAGGTAGAGTACAGTGGAGTACAGTAGAGGTAGAGTACAGTGGAGCACAGTAGAGGTAGAGTACAGTGGAGTACAGTGGAGCACAGTAGAGGTGGAGTACAGTAGAGTACAGTAGAGGTAGAGTACAGTAGAGTACAGTAGAGGTAGAGTACAGTGGAGCACAGTAGAGGTAGAGTACAGTGGAGTACAGTAGAGGTAGAGTACAGTGGAGCACAGTAGAGGTAGAGTAGAGTGGAGTACAGTAGAGGTAGAGTACAGTGGAGCACAGTAGAGGTAGCGTACAGTGGAGTACAGTAGAGGTAGAGTAGAGTGGAGTACAGTAGAGGTAGAGTACATTGGAGCACATTAGAGGTAGAGTACAGTGGAGTACAGTAGAGGTAGAGTACAGTGGAGCACAGTAGAGGTAGAGTACAGTGGAGTACAGTGGAGCACAGTAGAGGTGGAGTACAGTAGAGTACAGTAGAGGTAGAGAACAGTCGAGTACAGTAGAGGTAGAGTACAGTGGAGTAGATTAGAGGTAGAGTACAGTGGAGCACAGTAGAGGTAGAGTACAGTGGAGCACAGCAGAGGTAGAGTACAGTGGATCACAGTAGAGATAGAGTACAGTGGAGTACAGCGGAGCACAGTAGAGGTGGAGTACAGTAGAGTACAGTAGAGATAGAGTACAGTGGAGCACAGTAGAGGTAGAGTAGAGTGGAGTACAGTAGAGGTAGAGTACAGTGGAGCACATTAGAGGTAGAGTACAGTGGAGTACAGTAGAGGTAGAGTACAGTGGAGCACAGTAGAGGTAGAGTACAGTGGAGTACAGTGGAGCACAGTAGAGGTGGTGTACAGTAGAGTACAGTAGAGGTAGAGTACAGTAGAGTACAGTAGAGGTAGAGTACAGTGGAGCACAGTAGAGGTAGAGTACAGTGGAGTACAGTAGAGGTAGAGTACAGTGGAGCACAGTAGAGGTAGAGTAGAGTGGAGTACAGTAGAGGTAGAGTACAGTGGAGCACAGTAGAGGTAGCGTACAGTGGAGTACAGTAGAGGTAGAGTAGAGTGGAGTACAGTAGAGGTAGAGTACATTGGAGCACATTAGAGGTAGAGTACAGTGGAGTACAGTAGAGGTAGAATACAGTGGAGCACAGTAGAGGTAGAGTACAGTGGAGTACAGTGGAGCACAGTAGAGGTGGAGTACAGTAGAGTACAGTAGAGGTAGAGTACAGTAGAGTACAGTAGAGGTAGAGTACAGTGGAGCACAGTAGAGGTAGAGTACAGTGGAGTACAGTAGAGGTAGAGTACAGTGGAGCACAGTAGAGGTAGAGTAGAGTGGAGTACAGTAGAGGTGGAGTACAGTGGAGCACAGTAGAGGTAGCGTACAGTGGAGTACAGTAGAGGTAGAGTAGAGTGGAGTACAGTAGAGGTAGAGTACAGTGGAGCACAGTAGAGGTAGCGTACAGTGGAGTACAGTAGAGGTAGAGTAGAGTGGAGCACAGTAGAGGTAGCGTACCGTTGATTACAGTAGAGGTAGAGTACAGTGGAGTACAGAAGAGGTAGAGTACAGTGTAGCACAGTAGAGGTAGAGTGAAGTGGAGTACAGTAGAGGTAGAGTACAGTGGAGCACAGTAGAGTTAGAGTAGAGTGGAGTACAGTAGAGGTAGAGTACAGTGGAGCACAGTAGAGGTAGAGTACAGTGGAGTACAGTAGAGGTAGAGTACAGTGGAGTACAGTGGAGCACAGTAGAGGTGGAGTACAATAGAGTACAGTTGAGGTAGAGAACAGTAGAGTACAGTAGAGGAAGAGTACAGTGGAGTACAGTGAAGCACAGTAGAGGTGGATTAAAATAGAGTACAGTAGAGGTAGAGAACAGTAGAGTAGAGGTAGAGTACATTGGAGTACAGTAGAGATAGAGTACAATGGAGCACAGTAGAGATAGACTAGAGTGGAGTACAGTAGAGGTAGAGTACAGTGGAGCACAGTAGAGGTAGAGTACAGTGGAGTACAGTGGAGCACAGTAGAGGTGGAGTACAGTAGAGTACAGTAGAGCTAGAGAACAGTGGAGCACACTAGAGGTAGAGTACAGTGGAGCACAGTAGAGGTAGAGTACAGTGGAGCACAGTAGAGGTAGAGTACAGTGGAGCACAGTAGAGGTAGAGTACAGTGGAGTACAGCGGAGCACAGTAGAGGTGGAGTACAGTAGAGTACAGTAGAGATAGAGTACAGTGGAGGACAGTAGAGGTAGAGTAGAGTGGAGTACAGTAGAGGTAGAGTACAGTGGAGCATAGTAGATGTAGAGTACAGTGGAGTACAGCGGAGCACAGTAGAGGTAGAATAGAGTGGAGTGCAGTAGAGGTAGAGTAGTGTGGAGCACAGTGTAGGTAGCGCACAGTGGAGTACAGTGGAGCACAGTAGAGGTAGAGTACAGTGGAGTACAGTAGAGGTAGAGTACAGTCGAGTACAGTAGAGGTAGAGTACAGTGGAATACAGTGGAGCAAATTAGAGGTGGAGCACAGTAGAGTACAGTAGAGGTAGAGTACAGTGGAGTACAGTAGAGGTAGAGTACAGTGGAGTACAGTAGAGGTAGAGTACAGTTGAGCACAGTAGAGGTAGAGTACAGTGGAGTACAGTAGAGGCAGAGTACAGTGGAGCACAGTAGAGGTAGAGTAGAGTGGAGTACAGTGGAGCACAGTAGAGGTGGAGTACAGTAGAGTACAGTAGAGGTAGAGAACAGTAGAGTACAGTAGAGTTAGAGTACAGTGGAGCACAGTAGAGATAGAGTACAGTGGAGTAGAGTAGAGGTAGAGTACAGTGGAGCACAGTAGAGGTAGAGTACAGTGGAGCACAGCAGAGGTAGAGTACAGTGGATCACAGTAGAGATAGAGTACAGTGGAGTACAGCGGAGCACAGTAGAGGTGGAGTACAGTAGAGTACAGTAGAGATAGAGTACAGTGGAGCACAGTAGAGGTAGAGTAGAGTGGAGTACAGTAGAGGTAGAGTACAGTGGAGCACATTAGAGGTAGAGTACAGTGGAGTACAGTGGAGCACAGTAGAGGTGGAGTACAGTAGAGTACAGTAGAGGTAGAGAACAGTAGAGTACAGTAGAGGTAGAGTACAGTGGAGTAGAGTAGAGGTAGAGTACAGTAGAGGTAGAGTACAGTGGAGTAGAGTAGAGGTAGAGTACAGTGGAGCACAGTAGAGGTAGAGTACAGTGGAGCACAGCAGAGGTAGAGTACAGTGGATCACAGTAGAGATAGAGTACAGTGGAGTACAGTGGAGCACAGTAGAGGTGGAGTATAGTAGAGTACAGTAGAGATAGAGTACAGTGGAGCACAGTAGAGGTAGAGTAGAGTGGAGTACAGTAGAGGTAGAGTACAGTGGAGCACATTATAGGTAGAGTACAGTGGAGTACAGTAGAGGTAGAGTACAGTGGAGCAGAGTAGAGGTAGAGTACAGTGGAGTACAGTAGAGGTAGAGTACAGTGGAGTACAGTGAAGCACAGTAGAGGTAGAGTTCTTTGGAGTACAGTAGAGGTAGAGTACAGTAGAGTACAGTAGAGGTAGAGTACAGTGGAGCACAGTAGAGGTAGAGTAGAGTGGAGTACAGTGAAGCACAGTAGAGGTGGAGTACAGTGGAGTACAGTAGAGGTAGAGTACAGTGGAGCACAGTAGAGGTAGAGTACAGTGGAGCACAGTATAGGTAGAGTAGAGTGGAGTACAGCGGAGCACAGTAGAGGTAGAGTACAGTGGAGTACAGTAGAGGTAGAGTACAGTGGAGTACAGTAGAGGTAGAATACAGTGGAGCACAGTAGAGGTAGAGTACAGTGGAGTACAGTGGAGCACAGTAGAGGTGGAGTACAATAGAGTAACGTTGAGGTAGAGAACAGTAGAGTACAGTAGAGGTAGAGTAAAGTGGAGTAGAGTAGAGGTTGAGTACAGTGGAGCACAGTAGAGGTAGAGTACAGTGGAGCACAGCAGAGGTAGAGTACAGTGGATCAAAGTAGAGATAGAGTACAGTGGAGTACAGTGGAGCACAGTAGAGGTAGAGTACAGTAGAGTACAGTGAAGGACAGTAGAGGTAGAGTTCGGTGGAGTACAGTAGAGGTAGAGTACAGTGGAGTACAGTAGCGGTAGAGTACAGTGGAGTACAGTGGAGCGCATTAGAGGTGGAGTACAGTAGAGTACAGTAGAGGTAGAGTACAGTGGAGTACAGTAGAGGTAGAGTACAGTGGAGTACAGTAGAGGTTGAGTACAGTGGAGCACAGTAGAGGTAGAGTACAGTGGAGTACAGTAGAGGTTGAGTACAGTGGAGCACAGTAGAGGTAGAGTACAGTGGAGTACAGTAGAGGTTGAGTACAGTGGAGCACAGTAGAGGTAGAGTACAGTGGAGCACAGTAGAGGTAGAGTACAGTGGAGTACAGTGGAGCACAGTAGAGGTGGAGTACAGTAGAGTACAGTAGAGCTAGAGAACAGTGGAGCACACTAGAGGTAGAGTACAGTGGAGCACAGTAGAGGTAGAGTACAGTGGAGCACAGTAGAGGTAGAGTACAGTGGAGCACAGTAGAGGTAGAGTACAGTGGAGTACAGCGGAGCACAGTAGAGGTGGAGTACAGTAGAGTACAGTAGAGATAGAGTACAGTGGAGGACAGTAGAGGTAGAGTAGAGTGGAGTACAGTAGAGGTAGAGTACAGTGGAGCATAGTAGATGTAGAGTACAGTGGAGTACAGCGGAGCACAGTAGAGGTAGAATAGAGTGGAGTGCAGTAGAGGTAGAGTAGTGTGGAGCACAGTGTAGGTAGCGCACAGTGGAGTACAGTGGAGCACAGTAGAGGTAGAGTACAGTGGAGTACAGTAGAGGTAGAGTACAGTCGAGTACAGTAGAGGTAGAGTACAGTGGAATACAGTGGAGCAAATTAGAGGTGGAGCACAGTAGAGTACAGTAGAGGTAGAGTACAGTGGAGTACAGTAGAGGTAGAGTACAGTGGAGTACAGTAGAGGTAGAGTACAGTTGAGCACAGTAGAGGTAGAGTACAGTGGAGTACAGTAGAGGCAGATTACAGTGGAGCACAGTAGAGGTAGAGTAGAGTGGAGTACAGTGGAGCACAGTAGAGGTGGAGTACAGTAGAGTACAGTAGAGGTAGAGAACAGTAGAGTACAGTAGAGGTAGAGTACAGTGGAGCACAGTAGAGATAGAGTACAGTGGAGTAGAGTAGAGGTAGAGTACAGTGGAGCACAGTAGAGGTAGAGTACAGTGGAGCACAGCAGAGGTAGAGTACAGTGGATCACAGTAGAGATAGAGTACAGTGGAGTACAGCGGAGCACAGTAGAGGTGGAGTACAGTAGAGTACAGTAGAGATAGAGTACAGTGGAGCACAGTAGAGGTAGAGTAGAGTGGAGTACAGTAGAGGTAGAGTACAGTGGAGCACATTAGAGGTAGAGTACAGTGGAGTACAGTGGAGCACAGTAGAGGTGGAGTACAGTAGAGTACAGTAGAGGTAGAGAACAGTAGAGTACAGTAGAGGTAGAGTACAGTGGAGTAGAGTAGAGGTAGAGTACAGTAGAGGTAGAGTACAGTGGAGTAGAGTAGAGGTAGAGTACAGTGGAGCACAGTAGAGATAGAGTACAGTGGAGCACAGTAGAGGTAGAGTAGAGTGGAGTACAGTAGAGGTAGAGTACAGTGGAGCACATTAGAGGTAGAGTACAGTGGAGTACTGTGGAGCACAGTAGAGGTGGAGTACAGTAGAGTATAGTAGAGGTAGACAACAGTAGAGTACAGTAGAGGTAGAGTACAGTGGAGTAGAGTAGAGGTAGAGTACAGTAGAGGTAGAGTACAGTGGAGTAGAGTAGAGGTAGAGTACAGTGGAGCACAGTAGAGGTAGAGTACAGTGGAGCACAGCAGAGGTAGAGTACAGTGGATCACAGTAGAGATAGAGTACAGTGGAGTACAGTGGAGCACAGTAGAGGTGGAGTACAGTAGAGTACAGTAGAGATAGAGTACAGTGGAGCACAGAAGAGGTAGAGTACAGTGGAGTACAGTAGAGGTAGAGTACAGTGGAGTACAGTAGAGGTAGAGTACAGTGGAGCACAGTAGAGGTAGCGTACAGTGGAGTACAGTAGAGGTAGAGTAGAGTGGAGCACAGTAGAGGTAGCGTACAGTTGATTACAGTAGAGGTAGAGTACAGTGGAGTACAGAAGAGGTAGAGTACAGTGTAGCACAGTAGAGGTAGAGTGGAGTGGAGTACAGTAGAGGTAGAGTACAGTGGAGCACAGTAGAGTTAGAGTAGAGTGGAGTACAGTAGAGGTAGAGTACAGTGGAGCACAGTAGAGGTAGAGTACAGTGGAGTACAGTAGAGGTAGAGTACAGTGGAGCACAGTAGAGGTAGAGTACAGTGGAGTACAGTGAAGCACAGTAGAGGTGGATTACAATAGAGTACAGTAGAGGTAGAGAACAGTAGAGTAGAGGTAGAGTACATTGGAGTACAGTAGAGATAGAGTACAATGGAGCACAGTAGAGATAGACTAGAGTGGAGTACAGTAGAGGTAGAGTACAGTGGAGCACATTAGAGGTAGAGTACAGTGGAGTACAGTGGAGCACAGTAGAGGTGGAGTACAGTAGAGTACAGTAGAGCTAGAGAACAGTGGAGCACACTAGAGGTAGAGTACAGTGGAGCACAGTAGAGGTAGAGACAGTGGAGCACAGTAGAGGTAGAGTACAGTGGAGCACAGTAGAGGTAGAGTACAGTGGAGTACAGCGGAGCACAGTAGAGGTGGAGTACAGTAGAGTACAGTAGAGATAGAGTACAGTGGAGGACAGTAGAGGTAGTGTAGAGTGGAGTACAGTAGATGTAGAGTACAGTGGAGCACAGTAGAGGTAGCGTACAGTGGAGTACAGTGGAGCAGAGTAGAGGTAGAGTACAGTGGAGTACAGCAGAGGTAGAGTACAGTGGAGTACAGCAGAGGTAGAGTACAGTGGAGTACAGTGGAGCACAGTAGAGGTGGAGTACAGTAGAGTACAGTAGAGGTAGAGAACAGTAGAGTACAGTAGAGGTAGAGTACAGTGGAGTACAGTAGAGACAGAGTACAGTGGAGCACAGTAGAGGTAGAGTAGAGTGGAATACAGTAGAGGTAGAGTACAGTGGAGCACAGTAGAGGTAGCGTACAGTGGAGTACAGTAGAGGTAGAGTACAGTTGAGCAGGGTAGAGGTAGCGTACCGTGGAGTACAGTAGAGGTAGAGTACAGTGGACTACAGAAGAGGTAGAGTACAGTGGAGCACAGTAGAGGTAGCGTACAGTGGAGCACAGTAGAGTTAGAGTAGAGTGGAGTACAGTAGAGGTAGAGTACAGTGGAGCACAGTAGAGGTAGAGTACAGTGGAGTACAGTAGAGGTAGAGTACAGTGGAGCACAGTAGAGGTAGAGTATAGTGGAGTACAGTGAAGCACAGTAGAGGTGGAGTACAGTAGAGTACAGTAGAGGTAGAGAACAGTAGTGTAGAGGTAGAGTACATTGGAGTAAAGTAGAGATAGAGTACAATGGAGCACAGTAGAGATAGACTAGAGTGGAGTACAGTAGAGGTAGAGTACAGTGGAGCACAGTAGAGGTAGAGTACAGTGGAGTACAGTGGAGCACAGTAGAGGTGGAGTACAGTAGAGTACAGTAGAGGTAGAGAACAGTGGAGCACAGTAGAGGTAGAGTACAGTGGAGCACAGTAGAGGTAGAGTACAGTGGAGCACAGAAGAGGAAGAGTACAGTGGAGTACAGTAGAGACAGAGTACAGTGGAGCACAGTAGAGGTAGAGTACAGTGGAGCACAGTAGAGGTAGAGAACAGTGGAGCACAGTAGAGGTAGAGTACAGTGGAGTACAGTAGAGGTAGAGTACAGTGGAGCAGGGTAGAGGTAGCGTACCGTGGAGTACAGTAGAGGTAGAGTACAGTGGAGTACAGAAGAGGTAGAGTACAGTGGAGCACAGTAGAGGTAGCGTACAGTGGAGCACAGTAGAGTTAGAGTAGAGTGGAGTACAGTAGAGGTAGAGTACAGTGGAGCACAATAGAGGTAGAGTACAGTGGATCAAAGTAGAGATAGAGTACAGTGGAGTACAGTGGAGCACAGTAGAGTTAGAGTACAGTAGAGTACAGTGAAGGACAGTAGAGGTAGAGTTCGGTGGAGTACAGTAGAGGTAGAGTACAGTGGAGTACAGTAGCGGTAGAGTACAGTGGAGTACAGTGGAGCGCATTAGAGGTGGAGTACAGTAGAGTACAGTAGAGGTAGAGTACAGTGGAGTACAGTAGAGGTAGAGTACAGTGGAGTACAGTAGAGGTTGAGTACAGTGGAGCACAGTAGAGGTAGAGTACAGTGGAGTACAGCGGAGCACAGTAGAGGTGGAGTACAGTAGAGTACAGTAGAGATAGAGTACAGTGGAGCACAGTAGAGGTAGAGTAGAGTGGAGTACAGTAGAGGTAGAGTACAGTGGAGCACATTAGAGGTAGAGTACAGTGGAGTACAGTAGAGGTAAAGTACAGTGGAGTACAGTAGAGATAGAGTACAGTGGAGCACAGTAGAGATATAGTGCAGTGGAGTAGATTAGAGGTAGAGTACAGTGGAGCACAATAGAGGTAGAGTAGAGTGGAGTACAGTAGAGGTAGAGTACAGTGGAAGACAGTAGAGGTAGAGTACAGTGGAGTACAGTAGAGGTAGAGTACAGTGGAGCACAGTAGAGTTAGAGTACAGTGGAGTACAGTGAAGCATAGAAGAGGTGGAGTACAGTAGAGTACAGTAGAGATAGAGTACAGTGGAGCACAGTAGAGGTAGAGTACAGTGGAGCACAGCAGAGGTAGAGTACAGTGGATCACAGTAGAGATAGAGTACAGTGGAGTACAGCGGAGCACAGTAGAGGTGGAGTACAGTAGAGTACAGTAGAGATAGAGTACAGTGGAGCACAGTAGAGGTAGAGTAGAGTGGAGTACAGTAGAGGTAGAGTACAGTGAAGCACATTAGAGGTAGAGTACAGTGGAGTACAGTAGAGGTAGAGTACAGTGGAGCACAGTAGAGGTAGAGTACAGTGGAGTACAGTGGAGCACAGTAGAGGTGGAGTTCAGTAGAGTACAGTAGAGGTAGAGTACAGTAGAGTACAGTAGAGGTAGAGTACAGTGGATTACAGTAGAGGTAGAGTACAGTGCAGTACAGTAGAGGTAGAGTACAGTGGAGCATAGTAGATGTAGAGTACAGTGGAGTACAGCGGAGCACAGTAGAGGTAGAATAGAGTGGAGTGCAGTAGAGGTAGAGTAGTGTGGAGCACAGTATAGGTAGCGCACAGTGGAGTACATTGGAGCACAGTAGAGGTAGAGTACAGTGGAGTACAGTAGAGGTAGAGTACAGTGGAATACAGTGGAGCAAATTAGAGGTGGAGCACAGTAGAGTACAGTAGAGGTAGAGTACAGTGGAGTACAGTAGAGGTAGAGTACAGTGGAGTACAGTAGAGGTAGAGTACAGTTGAGCACAGTAGAGGTAGAGTACAGTGGAGTACAGTAGAGGCAGAGTACAGTGGAGCACAGTAGAGGTAGAGTAGAGTGGAGTACAGTGGAGCACAGTAGAGGTGGAGTACAGTAGAGTACAGTAGAGGTAGAGAACAGTAGAGTACAGTAGAGGTAGAGTACAGTGGAGCACAGTAGAGATAGAGTACAGTGGAGTAGAGTAGAGGTAGAGTACAGTGGAGCACAGTAGAGGTAGAGTAGAGTGGAGCACAGCAGAGGTAGAGTACAGTGGATCACAGTAGAGATAGAGTACAGTGGAGTACAGCGGAGCACAGTAGAGGTGGAGTACAGTAGAGTACAGTAGAGATAGAGTACAGTGGAGCACAGTAGAGGTAGAGTAGAGTGGAGTACAGTAGAGGTAGAGTACAGTGGAGCACATTAGAGGTAGAGTACAGTGGAGTACTGTGGAGCACAGTAGAGGTGGAGTACAGTAGAGTATAGTAGAGGTAGACAACAGTAGAGTACAGTAGAGGTAGAGTACAGTGGAGTAGAGTAGAGGTAGAGTACAGTAGAGGTAGAGTACAGTGGAGTAGAGTAGAGGTAGAGTACAGTGGAGCACAGTAGAGGTAGAGTACAGTGGAGCACAGCAGAGGTAGAGTACAGTGGATCACAGTAGAGATAGAGTACAGTAGAGCACAGTAGAGGTGGAGTACAGTAGAGTACAGTAGAGATAGAGTACAGTGGAGCACAGTAGAGGTAGAGTAGAGTGGAGTACAGTAGAGGTAGAGTACAGTGGAGTAAAGTAGAGATAGAGTACAATGGAGCACAGTAGAGATAGACTAGAGTGGAGTACAGTAGAGGTAGAGTACAGTGGAGCACAGTAGAGGTAGAGTAGAGTGGATCACAGTAGAGATAGAGTACAGTGGAGTACAGTGGAGCACAGTAGAGGTGGATTACAGTAGAGTACAGTAGAGATAGAGTACAGTGGAGCACAGCAGAGGTAGAGTAGAGTGGAGTACAGTAGAGGTAGAGTACATTGGAGTAAAGTAGAGATAGAGTACAATGGAGCACAGTAGAGATAGACAAGAGTGGAGTACAGTAGAGGTAGAGTACAGTGGAGCACAGTAGAGGTAGAGTACAGTGGAGTAGAGTGGAGCACAGTAGAGGTGGAGTACAGTAGAGTACAGCAGAGGTAGAGAACAGTGGAGCACAGAAGAGGTAGAGTACAGTGGAGCACAGTAGAGGTAGAGTACAGTGGAGCACAGTAGAGGTAGAGTACAGTGGAGTACAGCGGAGCACAGTAGAGGTAGTGTAGAGTGGAGTACAGTAGAGGTAGAGAACAGTAGAGTAGAGGTAGAGTACATTGGAGTAAAGTAGAGATAGAGTACAATGGAGCACAGTAGAGATAGACTAGAGTGGAGTACAGTAGAGGTAGAGTACAGTGGAGCACAGTAGAGGTAGCGCACAGTGGAGTACAGTAGAGGTAGAGTACAGTGGATTACAGTAGAGGTAGAGTACAGTGCAGTACAGTAGAGGTAGAGTACAGTGGAGCATAGTAGATGTAGAGTACAGTGGAGTACAGCGGAGCACAGTAGAGGTAGAATAGAGTGGAGTGCAGTAGAGGTAGAGTAGTGTGGAGCACAGTATAGGTAGCGCACAGTGGAGTACAGTGGAGCACAGTAGAGGAAGAGTACAGTGGAGTACAGTAGAGGTAGAGTACAGTCGAGTACAGTAGAGGTAGAGTACAGTGGAATACAGTGGAGCAAATTAGAGGTGGAGCACAGTAGAGTACAGTAGAGGTAGAGTACAGTGGAGTACAGTAGAGGTAGAGTACAGTGGAGTACAGTAGAGGTAGAGTACAGTTGAGCACAGTAGAGGTAGAGTACAGTGGAGTACAGTAGAGGCAGAGTACAGTGGAGCACAGTAGAGGTAGAGTAGAGTGGAGTACAGTGGAGCACAGTAGAGGTGGAGTACAGTAGAGTACAGTAGAGGTAGAGAACAGTAGAGTACAGTAGAGGTAGAGTACAGTGGAGCACAGTAGAGATAGAGTACAGTGGAGTAGAGTAGAGGTAGAGTACAGTGGAGCACAGTAGAGGTAGAGTACAGTGGAGCACAGCAGAGGTAGAGTACAGTGGATCACAGTAGAGATAGAGTACAGTGGAGTACAGCGGAGCACAGTAGAGGTGGAGTACAGTAGAGTACAGTAGAGATAGAGTACAGTGGAGCACAGTAGAGGTAGAGTAGAGTGGAGTACAGTAGAGGTAGAGTACAGTGGAGCACATTAGAGGTAGAGTAGAGTGGAGTACAGTGGAGCACAGTAGAGGTGGAGTACAGTAGATTACAGTAGAGGTAGA
Organism: Tiaroga cobitis; assembly: GCA_030578255.1. Taxonomy (NCBI): domain Eukaryota; kingdom Metazoa; phylum Chordata; class Actinopteri; order Cypriniformes; family Leuciscidae; genus Tiaroga; species Tiaroga cobitis. The sequence continues at coordinate 37,017,349 of CM060604.1, forward strand.
GAACAGTAGAGTACAGTAGAGGTAGAGTACAGTGGAGTACAGTAGAGATAGAGTACAGTGGAGCACAGTAGAGATAGAGTACAGTGGAGTAGATTAGAGGTAGAGTACAGTGGAGCACAATAGAGGTAGAGTAGAGTGGAGTACAGTAGAGGTAGAGTACAGTGGAAGACAGTAGAGGTAGAGTACAGTGGAGTACAGTAGAGGTAGAGTACAGTGGAGCACAGTAGAGTTAGAGTACAGTGGAGTACAGTGAAGCACAGAAGAGGTGGAGTACAGTAGAGTACAGTAGAGATAGAGTACAGTGGAGCACAGTAGAGGTAGAGTAGAGTGGAGTACAGTAGAGGTAGAGTACAGTGGAGCACATTAGAGGTAGAGTACAGTGGAGTACAGTGGAGCACAGTAGAGGTGGAGTACAGTAGAGTACAGTAGAGGTAGAGAACAGTAGAGTACAGTAGAGGTAGAGTACAGTGGAGTAGAGTAGAGGTAGAGTACAGTAGAGGTAGAGTACAGTGGAGTAGAGTAGAGGTAGAGTACAGTGGAGCACAGTAGAGGTAGAGTACAGTGGAGCACAGCAGAGGTAGAGTACAGTGGATCACAGTAGAGATAGAGTACAGTGGAGTACAGTGGAGCACAGTAGAGGTGGAGTATAGTAGAGTACAGTAGAGATAGAGTACAGTGGAGCACAGTAGAGGTAGAGTAGAGTGGAGTACAGTAGAGGTAGAGTACAGTGGAGCACATTATAGGTAGAGTACAGTGGAGTACAGTAGAGGTAGAGTACAGTGGAGCAGAGTAGAGGTAGAGTACAGTGGAGTACAGTAGAGGTAGAGTACAGTGGAGTACAGTGAAGCACAGTAGAGGTAGAGTTCTTTGGAGTACAGTAGAGGTAGAGTACAGTAGAGTACAGTAGAGGTAGAGTACAGTGGAGCACAGTAGAGGTAGAGTAGAGTGGAGTACAGTGAAGCACAGTAGAGGTGGAGTACAGTGGAGTACAGTAGAGGTAGAGTACAGTGGAGCACAGTAGAGGTAGAGTACAGTGGAGCACAGTATAGGTAGAGTAGAGTGGAGTACAGCGGAGCACAGTAGAGGTAGAGTACAGTGGAGTACAGTAGAGGTAGAGTACAGTGGAGCACAGTAGAGGTAGAGTACAGTGGAGCACAGTAGAGGTAGAGTACAGTGGAGTACAGTAGAGGTAGAATACAGTGGAGCACAGTAGAGGTAGAGTACAGTGGAGTACAGTGGAGCACAGTAGAGGTGGAGTACAATAGAGTAACGTTGAGGTAGAGAACAGTAGAGTACAGTAGAGGTAGAGTAAAGTGGAGTAGAGTAGAGGTTGAGTACAGTGGAGCACAGTAGAGGTAGAGTACAGTGGAGCACAGCAGAGGTAGAGTACAGTGGATCAAAGTAGAGATAGAGTACAGTGGAGTACAGTGGAGCACAGTAGAGGTAGAGTACAGTAGAGTACAGTGAAGGACAGTAGAGGTAGAGTTCGGTGGAGTACAGTAGAGGTAGAGTACAGTGGAGTACAGTAGCGGTAGAGTACAGTGGAGTACAGTGGAGCGCATTAGAGGTGGAGTACAGTAGAGTACAGTAGAGGTAGAGTACAGTGGAGTACAGTAGAGGTAGAGTACAGTGGAGTACAGTAGAGGTTGAGTACAGTGGAGCACAGTAGAGGTAGAGTACAGTGGAGTACAGTAGAGGTTGAGTACAGTGGAGCACAGTAGAGGTAGAGTACAGTGGAGTACAGTAGAGGTTGAGTACAGTGGAGCACAGTAGAGGTAGAGTACAGTGGAGCACAGTAGAGGTAGAGTACAGTGGAGTACAGTGGAGCACAGTAGAGGTGGAGTACAGTAGAGTACAGTAGAGCTAGAGAACAGTGGAGCACACTAGAGGTAGAGTACAGTGGAGCACAGTAGAGGTAGAGTACAGTGGAGCACAGTAGAGGTAGAGTACAGTGGAGCACAGTAGAGGTAGAGTACAGTGGAGTACAGCGGAGCACAGTAGAGGTGGAGTACAGTAGAGTACAGTAGAGATAGAGTACAGTGGAGGACAGTAGAGGTAGAGTAGAGTGGAGTACAGTAGAGGTAGAGTACAGTGGAGCATAGTAGATGTAGAGTACAGTGGAGTACAGCGGAGCACAGTAGAGGTAGAATAGAGTGGAGTGCAGTAGAGGTAGAGTAGTGTGGAGCACAGTGTAGGTAGCGCACAGTGGAGTACAGTGGAGCACAGTAGAGGTAGAGTACAGTGGAGTACAGTAGAGGTAGAGTACAGTCGAGTACAGTAGAGGTAGAGTACAGTGGAATACAGTGGAGCAAATTAGAGGTGGAGCACAGTAGAGTACAGTAGAGGTAGAGTACAGTGGAGTACAGTAGAGGTAGAGTACAGTGGAGTACAGTAGAGGTAGAGTACAGTTGAGCACAGTAGAGGTAGAGTACAGTGGAGTACAGTAGAGGCAGATTACAGTGGAGCACAGTAGAGGTAGAGTAGAGTGGAGTACAGTGGAGCACAGTAGAGGTGGAGTACAGTAGAGTACAGTAGAGGTAGAGAACAGTAGAGTACAGTAGAGGTAGAGTACAGTGGAGCACAGTAGAGATAGAGTACAGTGGAGTAGAGTAGAGGTAGAGTACAGTGGAGCACAGTAGAGGTAGAGTACAGTGGAGCACCGCAGAGGTAGAGTACAGTGGATCACAGTAGAGATAGAGTACAGTGGAGTACAGCGGAGCACAGTAGAGGTGGAGTACAGTAGAGTACAGTAGAGATAGAGTACAGTGGAGCACAGTAAAGGTAGAGTAGAGTGGAGTACAGTAGAGGTAGAGTACAGTGGAGCACATTAGAGGTAGAGTACAGTGGAGTACAGTGGAGCACAGTAGAGGTGGAGTACAGTAGAGTACAGTAGAGGTAGAGAACAGTAGAGTACAGTAGAGGTAGAGTACAGTGGAGTAGAGTAGAGGTAGAGTACAGTAGAGGTAGAGTACAGTGGAGTAGAGTAGAGGTAGAGTACAGTGGAGCACAGTAGAGATAGAGTACAGTGGAGCACAGTAGAGGTAGAGTAGAGTGGAGTACAGTAGAGGTAGAGTACAGTGGAGCACATTAGAGGTAGAGTACAGTGGAGTACTGTGGAGCACAGTAGAGGTGGAGTACAGTAGAGTATAGTAGAGGTAGACAACAGTAGAGTAGAGTAGAGGTAGAGTACAGTGGAGTAGAGTAGAGGTAGAGTACAGTAGAGGTAGAGTACAGTGGAGTAGAGTAGAGGTAGAGTACAGTGGAGCACAGTAGAGGTAGAGTACAGTGGAGCACAGCAGAGGTAGAGTACAGTGGATCACAGTAGAGATAGAGTACAGTGGAGTACAGTGGAGCACAGTAGAGGTGGAGTACAGTAGAGTACAGTAGAGATAGAGTACAGTGGAGCACAGAAGAGGTAGAGTACAGTGGAGTACAGTAGAGGTAGAGTACAGTGGAGTACAGTAGAGGTAGAGTACAGTGGAGCACAGTAGAGGTAGCGTACAGTGGAGTACAGTAGAGGTAGAGTAGAGTGGAGCACAGTAGAGGTAGCGTACCGTTGATTACAGTAGAGGTAGAGTACAGTGGAGTACAGAAGAGGTAGAGTACAGTGTAGCACAGTAGAGGTAGAGTGGAGTGGAGTACAGTAGAGGTAGAGTACAGTGGAGCACAGTAGAGTTAGAGTAGAGTGGAGTACAGTAGAGGTAGAGTACAGTGGAGCACAGTAGAGGTAGAGTACAGTGGAGTACAGTAGAGGTAGAGTACAGTGGAGCACAGTAGAGGTAGAGTACAGTGGAGTACAGTGAAGCACAGTAGAGGTGGATTACAATAGAGTACAGTAGAGGTAGAGAACAGTAGAGTAGAGGTAGAGTACATTGGAGTACAGTAGAGATAGAGTACAATGGAGCACAGTAGAGATAGACTAGAGTGGAGTACAGTAGAGGTAGAGTACAGTGGAGCACATTAGAGGTAGAGTACAGTGGAGTACAGTGGAGCACAGTAGAGGTGGAGTACAGTAGAGTACAGTAGAGCTAGAGAACAGTGGAGCACACTAGAGGTAGAGTACAGTGGAGCACAGTAGAGGTAGAGACAGTGGAGCACAGTAGAGGTAGAGTACAGTGGAGCACAGTAGAGGTAGAGTACAGTGGAGTACAGCGGAGCACAGTAGAGGTGGAGTACAGTAGAGTACAGTAGAGATAGAGTACAGTGGAGGACAGTAGAGGTAGTGTAGAGTGGAGTACAGTAGATGTAGAGTACAGTGGAGCACAGTAGAGGTAGCGTACAGTGGAGTACAGTGGAGCAGAGTAGAGGTAGAGTACAGTGGAGTACAGCAGAGGTAGAGTACAGTGGAGTACAGCAGAGGTAGAGTACAGTGGAGTACAGTGGAGCACAGTAGAGGTGGAGTACAGTAGAGTACAGTAGAGGTAGAGAACAGTAGAGTACAGTAGAGGTAGAGTACAGTGGAGTACAGTAGAGACAGAGTACAGTGGAGCACAGTAGAGGTAGAGTAGAGTGGAATACAGTAGAGGTAGAGTACAGTGGAGCACAGTAGAGGTAGCGTACAGTGGAGTACAGTAGAGGTAGAGTACAGTTGAGCAGGGTAGAGGTAGCGTACCGTGGAGTACAGTAGAGGTAGAGTACAGTGGACTACAGAAGAGGTAGAGTACAGTGGAGCACAGTAGAGGTAGCGTACAGTGGAGCACAGTAGAGTTAGAGTAGAGTGGAGTACAGTAGAGGTAGAGTACAGTGGAGCACAGTAGAGGTAGAGTACAGTGGAGTACAGTAGAGGTAGAGTACAGTGGAGCACAGTAGAGGTAGAGTATAGTGGAGTACAGTGAAGCACAGTAGAGGTGGAGTACAGTAGAGTACAGTAGAGGTAGAGAACAGTAGTGTAGAGGTAGAGTACATTGGAGTAAAGTAGAGATAGAGTACAATGGAGCACAGTAGAGATAGACTAGAGTGGAGTACAGTAGAGGTAGAGTACAGTGGAGCACAGTAGAGGTAGAGTACAGTGGAGTACAGTGGAGCACAGTAGAGGTGGAGTACAGTAGAGTACAGTAGAGGTAGAGAACAGTGGAGCACAGTAGAGGTAGAGTACAGTGGAGCACAGTAGAGGTAGAGTACAGTGGAGCACAGAAGAGGAAGAGTACAGTGGAGTACAGTAGAGACAGAGTACAGTGGAGCACAGTAGAGGTAGAGTACAGTGGAGCACAGTAGAGGTAGAGAACAGTGGAGCACAGTAGAGGTAGAGTACAGTGGAGTACAGTAGAGGTAGAGTACAGTGGAGCAGGGTAGAGGTAGCGTACCGTGGAGTACAGTAGAGGTAGAGTACAGTGGAGTACAGAAGAGGTAGAGTACAGTGGAGCACAGTAGAGGTAGCGTACAGTGGAGCACAGTAGAGTTAGAGTAGAGTGGAGTACAGTAGAGGTAGAGTACAGTGGAGCACAATAGAGGTAGAGTACAGTGGATCAAAGTAGAGATAGAGTACAGTGGAGTACAGTGGAGCAAAGTAGAGTTTGAGTACAGTAGAGTACAGTGAAGGACAGTAGAGGTAGAGTTCGGTGGAGTACAGTAGAGGTAGAGTACAGTGGAGTACAGTAGCGGTAGAGTACAGTGGAGTACAGTGGAGCGCATTAGAGGTGGAGTACAGTAGAGTACAGTAGAGGTAGAGTACAGTGGAGTACAGTAGAGGTAGAGTACAGTGGAGTACAGTAGAGGTTGAGTACAGTGGAGCACAGTAGAGGTAGAGTACAGTGGAGTACAGCGGAGCACAGTAGAGGTGGAGTACAGTAGAGTACAGTAGAGATAGAGTACAGTGGAGCACAGTAGAGGTAGAGTAGAGTGGAGTACAGTAGAGGTAGAGTACAGTGGAGCACATTAGAGGTAGAGTACAGTGGAGTACAGTAGAGGTAGAGTACAGTGGAGTACAGTAGAGATAGAGTACAGTGGAGCACAGTAGAGATATAGTGCAGTGGAGTAGATTAGAGGTAGAGTACAGTGGAGCACAATAGAGGTAGAGTAGAGTGGAGTACAGTAGAGGTAGAGTACAGTGGAAGACAGTAGAGGTAGAGTACAGTGGAGTACAGTAGAGGTAGAGTACAGTGGAGCACAGTAGAGTTAGAGTACAGTGGAGTACAGTGAAGCATAGAAGAGGTGGAGTACAGTAGAGTACAGTAGAGATAGAGTACAGTGGAGCACAGTAGAGGTAGAGTACAGTGGAGCACAGCAGAGGTAGAGTACAGTGGATCACAGTAGAGATAGAGTACAGTGGAGTACAGCGGAGCACAGTAGAGGTGGAGTACAGTAGAGTACAGTAGAGATAGAGTACAGTGGAGCACAGTAGAGGTAGAGTAGAGTGGAGTACAGTAGAGGTAGAGTACAGTGAAGCACATTAGAGGTAGAGTACAGTGGAGTACAGTAGAGGTAGAGTACAGTGGAGCACAGTAGAGGTAGAGTACAGTGGAGTACAGTGGAGCACAGTAGAGGTGGAGTTCAGTAGAGTACAGTAGAGGTAGAGTACAGTAGAGTACAGTAGAGGTAGAGTACAGTGGATTACAGTAGAGGTAGAGTACAGTGCAGTACAGTAGAGGTAGAGTACAGTGGAGCATAGTAGATGTAGAGTACAGTGGAGTACAGCGGAGCACAGTAGAGGTAGAATAGAGTGGAGTGCAGTAGAGGTAGAGTAGTGTGGAGCACAGTATAGGTAGCGCACAGTGGAGTACATTGGAGCACAGTAGAGGTAGAGTACAGTGGAGTACAGTAGAGGTAGAGTACAGTGGAATACAGTGGAGCAAATTAGAGGTGGAGCACAGTAGAGTACAGTAGAGGTAGAGTACAGTGGAGTACAGTAGAGGTAGAGTACAGTGGAGTACAGTAGAGGTAGAGTACAGTTGAGCACAGTAGAGGTAGAGTACAGTGGAGTACAGTAGAGGCAGAGTACAGTGGAGCACAGTAGAGGTAGAGTAGAGTGGAGTACAGTGGAGCACAGTAGAGGTGGAGTACAGTAGAGTACAGTAGAGGTAGAGAACAGTAGAGTACAGTAGAGGTAGAGTACAGTGGAGCACAGTAGAGATAGAGTACAGTGGAGTAGAGTAGAGGTAGAGTACAGTGGAGCACAGTAGAGGTAGAGTAGAGTGGAGCACAGCAGAGGTAGAGTACAGTGGATCACAGTAGAGATAGAGTACAGTGGAGTACAGCGGAGCACAGTAGAGGTGGAGTACAGTAGAGTACAGTAGAGATAGAGTACAGTGGAGCACAGTAGAGGTAGAGTAGAGTGGAGTACAGTAGAGGTAGAGTACAGTGGAGCACATTAGAGGTAGAGTACAGTGGAGTACTGTGGAGCACAGTAGAGGTGGAGTACAGTAGAGTATAGTAGAGGTAGACAACAGTAGAGTACAGTAGAGGTAGAGTACAGTGGAGTAGAGTAGAGGTAGAGTACAGTAGAGGTAGAGTACAGTGGAGTAGAGTAGAGGTAGAGTACAGTGGAGCACAGTAGAGGTAGAGTACAGTGGAGCACAGCAGAGGTAGAGTACAGTGGATCACAGTAGAGATAGAGTACAGTAGAGCACAGTAGAGGTGGAGTACAGTAGAGTACAGTAGAGATAGAGTACAGTGGAGCACAGTAGAGGTAGAGTAGAGTGGAGTACAGTAGAGGTAGAGTACAGTGGAGTAAAGTAGAGATAGAGTACAATGGAGCACAGTAGAGATAGACTAGAGTGGAGTACAGTAGAGGTAGAGTACAGTGGAGCACAGTAGAGGTAGAGTAGAGTGGATCACAGTAGAGATAGAGTACAGTGGAGTACAGTGGAGCACAGTAGAGGTGGATTACAGTAGAGTACAGTAGAGATAGAGTACAGTGGAGCACAGCAGAGGTAGAGTAGAGTGGAGTACAGTAGAGGTAGAGTACATTGGAGTAAAGTAGAGATAGAGTACAATGGAGCACAGTAGAGATAGACAAGAGTGGAGTACAGTAGAGGTAGAGTACAGTGGAGCACAGTAGAGGTAGAGTACAGTGGAGTAGAGTGGAGCACAGTAGAGGTGGAGTACAGTAGAGTACAGCAGAGGTAGAGAACAGTGGAGCACAGAAGAGGTAGAGTACAGTGGAGCACAGTAGAGGTAGAGTACAGTGGAGCACAGTAGAGGTAGAGTACAGTGGAGTACAGCGGAGCACAGTAGAGGTAGTGTAGAGTGGAGTACAGTAGAGGTAGAGAACAGTAGAGTAGAGGTAGAGTACATTGGAGTAAAGTAGAGATAGAGTACAATGGAGCACAGTAGAGATAGACTAGAGTGGAGTACAGTAGAGGTAGAGTACAGTGGAGCACAGTAGAGGTAGCGCACAGTGGAGTACAGTAGAGGTAGAGTACAGTGGATTACAGTAGAGGTAGAGTACAGTGCAGTACAGTAGAGGTAGAGTACAGTGGAGCATAGTAGATGTAGAGTACAGTGGAGTACAGCGGAGCACAGTAGAGGTAGAATAGAGTGGAGTGCAGTAGAGGTAGAGTAGTGTGGAGCACAGTATAGGTAGCGCACAGTGGAGTACAGTGGAGCACAGTAGAGGTAGAGTACAGTGGAGTACAGTAGAGGTAGAGTACAGTCGAGTACAGTAGAGGTAGAGTACAGTGGAATACAGTGGAGCAAATTAGAGGTGGAGCACAGTAGAGTACAGTAGAGGTAGAGTACAGTGGAGTACAGTAGAGGTAGAGTACAGTGGAGTACAGTAGAGGTAGAGTACAGTTGAGCACAGTAGAGGTAGAGTACAGTGGAGTACAGTAGAGGCAGAGTACAGTGGAGCACAGTAGAGGTAGAGTAGAGTGGAGTACAGTGGAGCACAGTAGAGGTGGAGTACAGTAGAGTACAGTAGAGGTAGAGAACAGTAGAGTACAGTAGAGGTAGAGTACAGTGGAGCACAGTAGAGATAGAGTACAGTGGAGTAGAGTAGAGGTAGAGTACAGTGGAGCACAGTAGAGGTAGAGTACAGTGGAGCACAGCAGAGGTAGAGTACAGTGGATCACAGTAGAGATAGAGTACAGTGGAGTACAGCGGAGCACAGTAGAGGTGGAGTACAGTAGAGTACAGTAGAGATAGAGTACAGTGGAGCACAGTAGAGGTAGAGTAGAGTGGAGTACAGTAGAGGTAGAGTACAGTGGAGCACATTAGAGGTAGAGTAGAGTGGAGTACAGTGGAGCACAGTAGAGGTGGAGTACAGTAGATTACAGTAGAGGTAGAGAACAGTAGAGTACAGTAGAGGTAGAGTACAGTGGAGTACAGTAGAGATAGAGTACAGTGGAGCACAGTAGAGATAGAGTACAGTGGAGTAGATTAGAGGTAGAGTACAGTGGAGCACAATAGAGGTAGAGTAGAGTGGAGTACAGTAGAGGTAGAGTACAGTGGAAGACAGTAGAGGTAGAGTACAGTGGAGTACAGTAGAGGTAGAGTACAGTGGAGCACAGTAGAGTTAGAGTACAGTGGAGTACAGTGAAGCACAGAAGAGGTGGAGTACAGTAGAGTACAGTAGAGATAGAGTACAGTGGAGCACAGTAGAGGTAGAGTACAGTGGAGCACAGCAGAGGTAGAGTACAGTGGATCACAGTAGAGATAGAGTACAGTGGAGTACAGCGGAGCACAGTAGAGGTGGAGTACAGTAGAGTACAGTAGAGATAGAGTACAGTGGAGCACAGTAGAGGTAGAGTAGAGTGGAGTACAGTAGAGGTAGAGTACAGTGAAGCACATTAGAGGTAGAGTACAGTGGAGTACAGTAGAGGTAGAGTACAGTGGAGCTAAGTAGAGGTAGAGTACAGTGGAGTACAGTGGAGCACAGTAGAGGTGGAGTACAGTAGAGTACAGTAGAGGTAGAGTACAGTAGAGTACAGTAGAGGTAGAGTACAGTGGATTACAGTAGAGGTAGAGTACAGTGCAGTACAGTAGAGGTAGAGTACAGTGGAGCATAGTAGATGTAGAGTACAGTGGAGTACAGCGGAGCACAGTAGAGGTAGAATAGAGTGGAGTGCAGTAGAGGTAGAGTAGTGTGGAGCACAGTATAGGTAGCGCACAGTGGAGTACATTGGAGCAGAGTAGAGGTAGAGTACAGTGGAGTACAGTAGAGGTAGAGTACAGTGGAATACAGTGGAGCAAATTAGAGGTGGAGCACAGTAGAGTACAGTAGAGGTAGAGTACAGTGGAGTACAGTAGAGGTAGAGTACAGTGGAGTACAGTAGAGGTAGAGTACAGTTGAGCACAGTAGAGGTAGAGTACAGTGGAGTACAGTAGAGGCAGAGTACAGTGGAGCACAGTAGAGGTAGAGTAGAGTGGAGTACAGTGGAGCACAGTAGAGGTGGAGTACAGTAGAGTACAGTAGAGGTAGAGAACAGTAGAGTACAGTAGAGGTAGAGTACAGTGGAGCACAGTAGAGATAGAGTACAGTGGAGTAGAGTAGAGGTAGAGTACAGTGGAGCACAGTAGAGGTAGAGTACAGTGGAGCACAGCAGAGGTAGAGTACAGTGGATCACAGTAGAGATAGAGTACAGTGGAGTACAGCAGAGCACAGTAGAGGTGGAGTACAGTAGAGTACAGTAGAGATAGAGTACAGTGGAGCACAGTAGAGGTAGAGTAGAGTGGAGTACAGTAGAGGTAGAGTACAGTGGAGCACATTAGAGGTAGAGTACAGTGGAGTACTGTGGAGCACAGTAGAGGTGGAGTACAGTAGAGTATAGTAGAGGTAGACAACAGTAGAGTACAGTAGAGGTAGAGTACAGTGGAGTAGAGTAGAGGTAGAGTACAGTAGAGGTAGAGTACAGTGGAGTAGAGTAGAGGTAGAGTACAGTGGAGCACAGTAGAGGTAGAGTACAGTGGAGCACAGCAGAGGTAGAGTACAGTGGATCACAGTAGAGATAGAGTACAGTGGAGTACAGTGGAGCACAGTAGAGGTGGAGTACAGTAGAGTACAGTAGAGATAGAGTACAGTGGAGCACAGTAGAGGTAGAGTAGAGTGGAGTACAGTAGAGGTAGAGTACAGTGGAGTAAAGTAGAGATAGAGTACAATGGAGCACAGTAGAGATAGACTAGAGTGGAGTACAGTAGAGGTAGAGTACAGTGGAGCACAGTAGAGGTAGAGTAGAGTGGATCACAGTAGAGATAGAGTACAGTGGAGTACAGTGGAGCACAGTAGAGGTGGATTACAGTAGAGTACAGTAGAGATAGAGTACAGTGGAGCACAGCAGAGGTAGAGTAGAGTGGAGTACAGTAGAGGTAGAGTACATTGGAGTAAAGTAGAGATAGAGTACAATGGAGCACAGTAGAGATAGACTAGAGTGGAGTACAGTAGAGGTAGAGTACAGTGGAGCACAGTAGAGGTAGAGTACAGTGGAGTACAGTGGAGCACAGTAGAGGTGGAGTACAGTAGAGTACAGCAGAGGTAGAGAACAGTGGAGCACAGTAGAGGTAGAGTACAGTGGAGCACAGTAGAGGTAGAGTACAGTGGAGCAGAGTAGAGGTAGAGTACAGTGGAGTACAGCGGAGCACAGTAGAGGTAGTGTAGAGTGGAGTACAGTAGAGGTAGAGAACAGTAGAGTAGAGGTAGAGTACATTGGAGTAAAGTAGAGATAGAGTACAATGGAGCACAGTAGAGATAGACTAGAGTGGAGTACAGTAGAGGTAGAGTACAGTGGAGCACAGTAGAGGTAGCGCACAGTGGAGTACAGTAGAGGTAGAGTACAGTGGATTACAGTAGAGGTAGAGTACAGTGCAGTACAGTAGAGGTAGAGTACAGTGGAGCATAGTAGATGTAGAGTACAGTGGAGTACAGCGGAGCACAGTAGAGGTAGAATAGAGTGGAGTGCAGTAGAGGTAGAGTAGTGTGGAGCACAGTATAGGTAGCGCACAGTGGAGTACAGTGGAGCACAGTAGAGGTAGAGTACAGTGGAGTACAGTAGAGGTAGAGTACAGTCGAGTACAGTAGAGGTAGAGTACAGTGGAATACAGTGGAGCAAATTAGAGGTGGAGCACAGTAGAGTACAGTAGAGGTAGAGTACAGTGGAGTACAGTAGAGGTAGAGTACAGTGGAGTACAGTAGAGGTAGAGTACAGTTGAGCACAGTAGAGGTAGAGTACAGTGGAGTACAGTAGAGGCAGAGTACAGTGGAGCACAGTAGAGGTAGAGTAGAGTGGAGTACAGTGGAGCACAGTAGAGGTGGAGTACAGTAGAGTACAGTAGAGGTAGAGAACAGTAGAGTACAGTAGAGGTAGAGTACAGTGGAGCACAGTAGAGATAGAGTACAGTGGAGTAGAGTAGAGGTAGAGTACAGTGGAGCACAGTAGAGGTAGAGTACAGTGGAGCACAGCAGAGGTAGAGTACAGTGGATCACAGTAGAGATAGAGTACAGTGGAGTACAGCGGAGCACAGTAGAGGTGGAGTACAGTAGAGTACAGTAGAGATAGAGTACAGTGGAGCACAGTAGAGGTAGAGTAGAGTGGAGTAGAGTAGAGGTAGAATACAGTGGAGCACATTAGAGGTAGAGTACAGTGGAGTACAGTGGAGCACAGTAGAGGTGGAGTACAGTAGAGTACAGTAGAGGTAGAGAACAGTAGAGTACAGTAGAGGTAGAGTAGAGTGGAGTAGAGTAGAGGTAGAGTACAGTAGAGGTAGAGTACAGTGGAGTAGAGTAGAGGTAGAGTACAGTGGAGCACAGTAGAGGTAGAGTACAGTGGAGCACAGCAGAGGTAGAGTACAGTGGATCACAGTAGAGATAGAGTACAGTGGAGTACAGCGGAGCACAGTAGAGGTGGAGTACAGTAGAGTACAGTAGAGATAGAGTACAGTGGAGCACAGTAGAGGTAGAGTAGAGTGGAGTACAGTAGAGGTAGAGTACAGTGAAGCACATTAGAGGTAAAGTACAGTGGAGTACAGTAGAGGTAGAGTACAGTGGAGCACAGTAGAGGTAGAGTACAGTGGAGTACAGTGGAGCACAGTAGAGGTGGAGTTCAGTAGAGTACAGTAGAGGTAGAGTACAGTAGAGTACAGTAGAGGTAGAGTACAGTGGATTACAGTAGAGGTAGAGTACAGTGCAGTACAGTAGAGGTAGAGTACAGTGGAGCATAGTAGATGTAGAGTACAGTGGAGTACAGCGGAGCACAGTAGAGGTAGAATAGAGTGGAGTGCAGTAGAGGTAGAGTAGTGTGGAGCACAGTATAGGTAGCGCACAGTGGAGTACATTGGAGCACAGTAGAGGTAGAGTACAGTGGAGTACAGTAGAGGTAGAGTACAGTGGAATACAGTGGAGCAAATTAGAGGTGGAGCACAGTAGAGTACAGTAGAGGTAGAGTACAGTGGAGTACAGTAGAGGTAGAGTACAGTGGAGTACAGTAGAGGTAGAGTACAGTTGAGCACAGTAGAGGTAGAGTACAGTGGAGTACAGTAGAGGCAGAGTACAGTGGAGCACAGTAGAGGTAGAGTAGAGTGGAGTACAGTGGAGCACAGTAGAGGTGGAGTACAGTAGAGTACAGTAGAGGTAGAGAACAGTAGAGTACAGTAGAGGTAGAGTACAGTGGAGCACAGTAGAGATAGAGTACAGTGGAGTAGAGTAGAGGTAGAGTACAGTGGAGCACAGTAGAGGTAGAGTACAGTGGAGCACAGCAGAGGTAGAGTACAGTGGATCACAGTAGAGATAGAGTACAGTGGAGTACAGCGGAGCACAGTAGAGGTGGAGTACAGTAGAGTACAGTAGAGATAGAGTACAGTGGAGCACAGTAGAGGTAGAGTAGAGTGGAGTACAGTAGAGGTAGAGTACAGTGGAGCACATTAGAGGTAGAGTACAGTGGAGTACTGTGGAGCACAGTAGAGGTGGAGTACAGTAGAGTATAGTAGAGGTAGACAACAGTAGAGTACAGTAGAGGTAGAGTACAGTGGAGTAGAGTAGAGGTAGAGTACAGTAGAGGTAGAGTACAGTGGAGTAGAGTAGAGGTAGAGTACAGTGGAGCAGAGTAGAGGTAGAGTACAGTGGAGCACAGCAGAGGTAGAGTACAGTGGATCACAGTAGAGATAGAGTACAGTAGAGCAGAGTAGAGGTGGAGTACAGTAGAGTACAGTAGAGATAGAGTACAGTGGAGCACAGTAGAGGTAGAGTAGAGTGGAGTACAGTAGAGGTAGAGTACAGTGGAGTAAAGTAGAGATAGAGTACAATGGAGCACAGTAGAGATAGACTAGAGTGGAGTACAGTAGAGGTAGAGTACAGTGGAGCACAGTAGAGGTAGAGTAGAGTGGATCACAGTAGAGATAGAGTACAGTGGAGTACAGTGGAGCACAGTAGAGGTGGATTACAGTAGAGTACAGTAGAGATAGAGTACAGTGGAGCACAGCAGAGGTAGAGTAGAGTGGAGTACAGTAGAGGTAGAGTACATTGGAGTAAAGTAGAGATAGAGTACAATGGAGCACAGTAGAGATAGACAAGAGTGGAGTACAGTAGAGGTAGAGTACAGTGGAGCACAGTAGAGGTAGAGTACAGTGGAGTAGAGTGGAGCACAGTAGAGGTGGAGTACAGTAGAGTACAGCAGAGGTAGAGAACAGTGGAGCACAGAAGAGGTAGAGTACAGTGGAGCACAGTAGAGGTAGAGTACAGTGGAGCACAGTAGAGGTAGAGTACAGTGGAGTACAGCGGAGCACAGTAGAGGTAGTGTAGAGTGGAGTACAGTAGAGGTAGAGAACAGTAGAGTAGAGGTAGAGTACATTGGAGTAAAGTAGAGATAGAGTACAATGGAGCACAGTAGAGATAGACTAGAGTGGAGTACAGTAGAGGTAGAGTACAGTGGAGCACAGTAGAGGTAGCGCACAGTGGAGTACAGTAGAGGTAGAGTACAGTGGATTACAGTAGAGGTAGAGTACAGTGCAGTACAGTAGAGGTAGAGTACAGTGGATCATAGTAGATGTAGAGTACAGTGGAGTACAGCGGAGCACAGTAGAGGTAGAATAGAGTGGAGTGCAGTAGAGGTAGAGTAGTGTGGAGCACAGTATAGGTAGCGCACAGTGGAGTACAGTGGAGCACAGTAGAGGTAGAGTACAGTGGAGTACAGTAGAGGTAGAGTACAGTCGAGTACAGTAGAGGTAGAGTACAGTGGAATACAGTGGAGCAAATTAGAGGTGGAGCACAGTAGAGTACAGTAGAGGTAGAGTACAGTGGAGTACAGTAGAGGTAGAGTACAGTGGAGTACAGTAGAGGTAGAGTACAGTTGAGCACAGTAGAGGTAGAGTACAGTGGAGTACAGTAGAGGCAGAGTACAGTGGAGCACAGTAGAGGTAGAGTAGAGTGGAGTACAGTGGAGCACAGTAGAGGTGGAGTACAGTAGAGTACAGTAGAGGTAGAGAACAGTAGAGTACAGTAGAGGTAGAGTACAGTGGAGCACAGTAGAGATAGAGTACAGTGGAGTAGGGTAGAGGTAGAGTACAGTGGAGCACAGTAGAGGTAGAGTACAGTGGAGCACAGCAGAGGTAGAGTACAGTGGATCACAGTAGAGATAGAGTACAGTGGAGTACAGCGGAGCACAGTAGAGGTGGAGTACAGTAGAGTACAGTAGAGATAGAGTACAGTGGAGCACAGTAGAGGTAGAGTAGAGTGGAGTACAGTAGAGGTAGAGTACAGTGGAGCACATTAGAGGTAGAGTAGAGTGGAGTACAGTGGAGCACAGTAGAGGTGGAGTACAGTAGATTACAGTAGAGGTAGAGAACAGTAGAGTACAGTAGAGGTAGAGTACAGTGGAGTACAGTAGAGATAGAGTACAGTGGAGCACAGTAGAGATAGAGTACAGTGGAGTAGATTAGAGGTAGAGTACAGTGGAGCACAATAGAGGTAGAGTAGAGTGGAGTACAGTAGAGGTAGAGTACAGTGGAAGACAGTAGAGGTAGAGTACAGTGGAGTACAGTAGAGGTAGAGTACAGTGGAGCACAGTAGAGTTAGAGTACAGTGGAGTACAGTGAAGCACAGAAGAGGTGGAGTACAGTAGAGTACAGTAGAGATAGAGTACAGTGGAGCACAGTAGAGGTAGAGTACAGTGGAGCACAGCAGAGGTAGAGTACAGTGGATCACAGTAGAGATAGAGTACAGTGGAGTACAGCGGAGCACAGTAGAGGTGGAGTACAGTAGAGTACAGTAGAGATAGAGTACAGTGGAGCACAGTAGAGGTAGAGTAGAGTGGAGTACAGTAGAGGTAGAGTACAGTGAAGCACATTAGAGGTAGAGTACAGTGGAGTACAGTAGAGGTAGAGTACAGTGGAGCACAGTAGAGGTAGAGTACAGTGGAGTACAGTGGAGCACAGTAGAGGTGGAGTACAGTAGAGTACAGTAGAGGTAGAGTACAGTAGAGTACAGTAGAGGTAGAGTACAGTGGATTACAGTAGAGGTAGAGTACAGTGCAGTACAGTAGAGGTAGAGTACAGTGGAGCATAGTAGATGTAGAGTACAGTGGAGTACAGCGGAGCACAGTAGAGGTAGAATAGAGTGGAGTGCAGTAGAGGTAGAGTAGTGTGGAGCACAGTATAGGTAGCGCACAGTGGAGTACATTGGAGCACAGTAGAGGTAGAGTACAGTGGAGTAAAGTAGAGGTAGAGTACAGTGGAATACAGTGGAGCAAATTAGAGGTGGAGCACAGTAGAGTACAGTAGAGGTAGAGTACAGTGGAGTACAGTAGAGGTAGAGTACAGTGGAGTACAGTAGAGGTAGAGTACAGTTGAGCACAGTAGAGGTAGAGTACAGTGGAGTACAGTAGAGGCAGAGTACAGTGGAGCACAGTAGAGGTAGAGTAGAGTGGAGTACAGTGGAGCACAGTAGAGGTGGAGTACAGTAGAGTACAGTAGAGGTAGAGAACAGTAGAGTACAGTAGAGGTAGAGTACAGTGGAGCACAGTAGAGATAGAGTACAGTGGAGTAGAGTAGAGGTAGAGTACAGTGGAGCACAGTAGAGGTAGAGTACAGTGGAGCACAGCAGAGGTAGAGTACAGTGGATCACAGTAGAGATAGAGTACAGTGGAGTACAGTAGA
Source organism: Tiaroga cobitis (assembly GCA_030578255.1). NCBI lineage: Eukaryota > Metazoa > Chordata > Actinopteri > Cypriniformes > Leuciscidae > Tiaroga > Tiaroga cobitis. The sequence continues at coordinate 37,034,365 of CM060604.1, forward strand.
GCACAGTAGAGGTGGAGTACAGTAGAGTACAGTAGAGATAGAGTACAGTGGAGCACAGTAGAGGTAGAGTAGAGTGGAGTACAGTAGAGGTAGAGTACAGTGGAGCACATTAGAGGTAGAGTACAGTGGAGTACTGTGGAGCACAGTAGAGGTGGAGTACAGTAGAGTATAGTAGAGGTAGACAACAGTAGAGTACAGTAGAGGTAGAGTACAGTGGAGTAGAGTAGAGGTAGAGTACAGTAGAGGTAGAGTACAGTGGAGTAGAGTAGAGGTAGAGTACAGTGGAGCACAGTAGAGGTAGAGTACAGTGGAGCACAGCAGAGGTAGAGTACAGTGGATCACAGTAGAGATAGAGTACAGTGGAGTACAGTGGAGCACAGTAGAGGTGGAGTACAGTAGAGTACAGTAGAGATAGAGTACAGTGGAGCACAGTAGAGGTAGAGTAGAGTGGAGTACAGTAGAGGTAGAGTACAGTGGAGTAAAGTAGAGATAGAGTACAATGGAGCACAGTAGAGATAGACTAGAGTGGAGTACAGTAGAGGTAGAGTACAGTGGAGCACAGTAGAGGTAGAGTAGAGTGGATCACAGTAGAGATAGAGTACAGTGGAGTACAGTGGAGCACAGTAGAGGTGGATTACAGTAGAGTACAGTAGAGATAGAGTACAGTGGAGCACAGCAGAGGTAGAGTAGAGTGGAGTACAGTAGAGGTAGAGTACATTGGAGTAAAGTAGAGATAGAGTACAATGGAGCACAGTAGAGATAGACTAGAGTGGAGTACAGTAGAGGTAGAGTACAGTGGAGCACAGTAGAGGTAGAGTACAGTGGAGTACAGTGGAGCACAGTAGAAGTGGAGTACAGTAGAGTACAGCAGAGGTAGAGAACAGTGGAGCACAGTAGAGGTAGAGTACAGTGGAGCACAGTAGAGGTAGAGTACAGTGGAGCACAGTAGAGGTAGAGTACAGTGGAGTACAGCGGAGCACAGTAGAGGTAGTGTAGAGTGGAGTACAGTAGAGGTAGAGAACAGTAGAGTAGAGGTAGAGTACATTGGAGTAAAGTAGAGATAGAGTACAATGGAGCACAGTAGAGATAGACTAGAGTGGAGTACAGTAGAGGTAGAGTACAGTGGAGCACAGTAGAGGTAGCGCACAGTGGAGTACAGTAGAGGTAGAGTACAGTGCAGTACAGTAGAGGTAGAGTACAGTGGAGCATAGTAGATGTAGAGTACAGTGGAGTACAGCGGAGCACAGTAGAGGTAGAATAGAGTGGAGTGCAGTAGAGGTAGAGTAGTGTGGAGCACAGTATAGGTAGCGCACAGTGGAGTACAGTGGAGCACAGTAGAGGTAGAGTACAGTGGAGTACAGTAGAGGTAGAGTACAGTCGAGTACAGTAGAGGTAGAGTACAGTGGAATACAGTGGAGCAAATTAGAGGTGGAGCACAGTAGAGTACAGTAGAGGTAGAGTACAGTGGAGTACAGTAGAGGTAGAGTACAGTGGAGTACAGTAGAGGTAGAGTACAGTTGAGCACAGTAGAGGTAGAGTACAGTGGAGTACAGTAGAGGCAGAGTACAGTGGAGCACAGTAGAGGTAGAGTAGAGTGGAGTACAGTGGAGCACAGTAGAGGTGGAGTACAGTAGAGTACAGTAGAGGTAGAGAACAGTAGAGTACAGTAGAGGTAGAGTACAGTGGAGCACAGTAGAGATAGAGTATAGTGGAGTAGAGTAGAGGTAGAGTACAGTGGAGCACAGTAGAGGTAGAGTACAGTGGAGCACAGCAGAGGTAGAGTACAGTGGATCACAGTAGAGATAGAGTACAGTGGAGTACAGCGGAGCACAGTAGAGGTGGAGTACAGTAGAGTACAGTAGAGATAGAGTACAGTGGAGCACAGTAGAGGTAGAGTAGAGTGGAGTAGAGTAGAGGTAGAATACAGTGGAGCACATTAGAGGTAGAGTACAGTGGAGTACAGTGGAGCACAGTAGAGGTGGAGTACAGTAGAGTACAGTAGAGGTAGAGAACAGTAGAGTACAGTAGAGGTAGAGTAGAGTGGAGTAGAGTAGAGGTAGAGTACAGTAGAGGTAGAGTACAGTGGAGTAGAGTAGAGGTAGAGTACAGTGGAGCACAGTAGAGGTAGAGTACAGTGGAGCACAGCAGAGGTAGAGTACAGTGGATCACAGTAGAGATAGAGTTCAGTGGAGTACAGTGGAGCACAGTAGAGGTGGAGTACAGTAGAGTACAGTAGAGATAGAGTACAGTGGAGCACAGTAGAGGTAGAGTAGAGTGGAGTACAGTAGAGGTAGAGTACAGTGGAGCAGAGTAGAGGTAGAGTACAGTGGAGTACAGTAGAGGTAGAGTACAGTGGAGTACAGTGAAGCACAGTAGAGGTAGAGTTCTTTGGAGTACAGTAGAGGTAGAGTACAGTAGAGTACAGTAGAGGTAGAGTACAGTGGAGCACAGTAGAGGTAGAGTAGAGTGGAGTACAGTGGAGCACAGTAGAGGTGGAGTACAGTGGAGTACAGTAGAGGTAGAGTACAGTGGAGCACAGTAGAGGTAGAGTACAGTGGAGCACAGTATAGGTAGAGTAGAGTGGAGTACAGCGGAGCACAGTAGAGGTACAGTACAGTGGAGTACAGTAGAGGTAGAGTACAGTGGAGCACAGTAGAGGTAGAGTACAGTGGAGCACAGTAGAGGTAGAGTACAGTGGAGTACAGTAGAGGTAGAATACTGTTGAGCACAGTAGAGGTAGAGTACAGTGGAGTACAGTGGAGCACAGTAGAGGTGGAGTACAATAGAGTACAGTTGAGGTAGAGAACAGTAGAGTACAGTAGAGGTAGAGTACAGTGGAGTAGAGTAGAGGTAGAGTACAGTGGAGCACAGTAGAGGTAGAGTACAGTGGAGCACAGCAGAGGTAGAGTACAGTGGATCAAAGTAGAGATAGAGTACAGTGGAGTGCAGTGGAGCACAGTAGAGGTAGAGTACAGTAGAGTACAGTGAAGGACAGTAGAGGTAGAGTTCGGTGGAGTACAGTAGAGGTAGATTACAGTGGAGTACAGTAGCGGTAGAGTACAGTGGAGTACAGTGGAGCGCATTAGAGGTGGAGTACAGTAGAGTACAGTAGAGGTAGAGTTCAGTGGAGTACAGTAGAGGTAGAGTACAGTGGAGTACAGTAGAGGTTGAGTACAGTGGAGCACAGTAGAGGTAGAGTACAGTGGAGTACAGTGAAGCACAGTAGAGGTAGAATAGAGTGGAGTACAGTAGAGGTAGAGTAGTGTGGAGCACAGTAGAGGTAGAGTACAGTGGAGCACAGTAGAGGTAGAGTACAGTGGAGAACAGTAGAGGTAGAGTACAGTGGAGTACAGTAGAGGTAGAGTACAGTGGTGCACAGTAGAAGTAGAGTACAGTGGAGTACATTGGAGCACAGTAGAGGTGGAGTACAGTAGAGTACAGTAGAGGTAGAGAACAGTAGAGTACAGTAGAGGTAGAGTACAGTGGAGTAGATTAGAGGTAGAGTACAGTGGAGCACAGTAGAGGTAGAGTACAGTGGAGCACAGCAGAGGTAGAGTACAGTGGATCACAGTGGAGCACAGTAGAGGTGGAGTACTGTAGAGTACAGCAGAGGTAGAGAACAGTGGAGCACAGTAGAGGTAGAGTACAGTGGAGCACAGTAGAGGTAGAGTACAGTGGAGCACAGTAGAGGTAGAGTACAGTGGAGTACAGCGAGCACAGTAGAGGTAGTGTAGAGTGGAGTACAGTAGAGGTAGAGAACAGTAGAGTAGAGGTAGAGTACATTGGAGTAAAGTAGAGATAGAGTACAATGGAGCACAGTAGAGATAGACTAGAGTGGAGTACAGTAGAGGTAGAGTACAGTGGATTACAGTAGAGGTAGAGTACAGTGCAGTACAGTAGAGGTAGAGTACAGTGGAGCATAGTAGATGTAGAGTACAGTGGAGTACAGCGGAGCACAGTAGAGGTAGAATAGAGTGGAGTGCAGTAGAGGTAGAGTAGTGTGGAGCACAGTATAGGTAGCGCACAGTGGAGTACAGTGGAGCACAGTAGAGGTAGAGTACAGTGGAGTACAGTAGAGGTAGAGTACAGTCGAGTACAGTAGAGGTAGAGTACAGTGGAATACAGTGGAGCAAATTAGAGGTGGAGCACAGTAGAGTACAGTAGAGGTAGAGTACAGTGGAGTACAGTAGAGGTAGAGTACAGTGGAGTACAGTAGAGGTAGAGTACAGTTGAGCACAGTAGAGGTAGAGTACAGTGGAGTACAGTAGAGGCAGAGTACAGTGGAGCACAGTAGAGGTAGAGTAGAGTGGAGTACAGTGGAGCACAGTAGAGGTGGAGTACAGTAGAGTACAGTAGAGGTAGAGAACAGTAGAGTACAGTAGAGGTAGAGTACAGTGGAGCACAGTAGAGATAGAGTACAGTGGAGTAGAGTAGAGGTAGAGTACAGTGGAGCACAGTAGAGGTAGAGTACAGTGGAGCACAGCAGAGGTAGAGTACAGTGGATCACAGTAGAGATAGAGTACAGTGGAGTACAGCGGAGCACAGTAGAGGTGGAGTACAGTAGAGTACAGTAGAGATAGAGTACAGTGGAGCACAGTAGAGGTAGAGTAGAGTGGAGTACAGTAGAGGTAGAGTACAGTGGAGCACATTAGAGGTAGAGTACAGTGGAGTACAGTGGAGCACAGTAGAGGTGGAGTACAGTAGAGTACAGTAGAGGTAGAGAACAGTAGAGTACAGTAGAGGTAGAGTACAGTGGAGTAGAGTAGAGGTAGAGTACAGTAGAGGTAGAGTACAGTGGAGTAGAGTAGAGGTAGAGTACAGTGGAGCACAGTAGAGGTAGAGTACAGTGGAGCACAGCAGAGGTAGAGTACAGTGGATCACAGTAGAGATAGAGTACAGTGGAGTACAGTGGAGCACAGTAGAGGTGGAGTACAGTAGAGTACAGTAGAGATAGAGTACAGTGGAGCACAGTAGAGGTAGAGTAGAGTGGAGTACAGTAGAGGTAGAGTACAGTGGAGCACATTAGAGGTAGAGTACAGTGGAGTACAGTAGAGGTAGAGTACAGTGGAGCAGAGTAGAGGTAGAGTACAGTGGAGTACAGTAGAGGTAGAGTACAGTGGAGTACAGTGAAGCACAGTAGAGGTAGAGTTCTTTGGAGTACAGTAGAGGTAGAGTACAGTAGAGTACAGTAGAGGTAGAGTACAGTGGAGCACAGTAGAGGTAGAGTAGAGTGGAGTACAGTGGAGCACAGTAGAGGTGGAGTACAGTGGAGTACAGTAGAGGTAGAGTACAGTGGAGCACAGTAGAGGTAGAGTACAGTGGAGCACAGTATAGGTAGAGTAGAGTGGAGTACAGCGGAGCACAGTAGAGGTAGAGTACAGTGGAGTACAGTAGAGGTAGAGTACAGTGGAGCACAGTAGAGGTAGAGTACAGTGGAGCACAGTAGAGGTAGAGTACAGTGGAGTACAGTAGAGGTAGAATACAGTGGAGCACAGTAGAGGTAGAGTACAGTGGAGTACAGTGGAGCACAGTAGAGGTGGAGTACAGTAGAGTACAGTAGAGTTAGAAAACAGTTGAGCACAGTAGAGGTAGAGTACAGTGGATCAAAGTAGAGATAGAGTACAGTGGAGTACAGTGGAGCACAGTAGAGGTAGAGTACAGTAGAGTACAGTGAAGGACAGTAGAGGTAGAGTTCGGTGGAGTACAGTAGAGGTAGAGTACAGTGGAGTACAGTAGCGGTAGAGTACAGTGGAGTACAGTGGAGCGCATTAGAGGTGGAGTACAGTAGAGTACAGTAGAGGTAGAGTACACTGCCCTACAAAGCAAAAAGGCAGTAACTACGCAGAGTGCAGAACAGAGAAAAATGACTTTAAAGTTATCCTGTCATCCAGCCTAAGTAGTTAAAGGTAGATTATTGGACATGTGGCTGTTTTGTGACTTTATATTAGCTTATTCTTTGTACATATCAATCCTCATATTTAATTTGATATTTTACCCCTATTTTGCAGTTACTGTATTTTTGCTTTGTGTTACTTACTAAACACGTGGCACCAAACCAAGGAAAAAGGCAGTAACTACAGATTCTCCAAAGACTATTTTGCCACAACTGGGGCTCTGGGTGTGTTGGATACACTGTATTTGAAATAATTGGAACCATTTGGACAACATTTTTTTTCAACATTTTTGTGTTGTGAAACTAGTGTTGCGGAGCGGGTGTGTTACGGATACGTGGTGTAAATTTTTAGTAATCAAAAATCATGTCTAATTAATTGAAATCATGAAACTTTTATGATAAACTATTATTAAACTAATACAATATTTAAAAAATATTCTATGAATATTACCAGGGCCGGCGCTAGCCATTTGGGTGCCCTAAGCACAAATGCTTGGTGGTGCCCCCCCCCCCCCCCCCCCCCCCCCCCCCCCACCCACCCACTCACCCAAGGAATAACAACCATTCAGAATTTCTTAGTCTGATGAAGCACAATATAATAATTCTGTACATAATTGATATATGTGTGTGTACTGTGTATAATTATTTTGTATATATATAAATACACATTTGCATTTATGTATTTAAGAGATATTTGTTATTTATATATAAAATATTTAAATTTATATATAATATAAATTATATATAAATATATACAGTATATACATGCAAATATTTCTTAAATATATACGTGCATATGTGTGTGTATTTATATATACAAAATAATTATACACACACACATATATCATGTAGACACAAACTTTTATTTTGGATGCGATTAATCTTTTCCCAGCCCTAATAATTTGACAACTCTGTGAATATGAAAATATACAAACACTGAGATTGTGTTTTTTTTTTTTTTTTCTAATTGCAGTTTCACCAACAGATGTCGCCCTTGGGCCTTGGCCTATGAACCTCTTGAAAATGACCGCATTATCCGCATAAAACAACAACGAAAAAACGTATCTAAGCGGTCTTCCTTTTCTCCCCAAACAAACTAACTGCATCTTAAACAGGCCAAGTTTCAAAATTTTCCGGGGGAGAAAGCCCCGGACCCCCGTTAAAATAAAAGATTCAACATGCAGGGCTAAAAAAGCCCCGGATCATTTCATTTGCACTACTAGCGACGCCCCCCCTGGACATGCATACACGACGCAAGGGCGCCCGCGCTACAAAACTAACATTTTTATTTAAAACATTGTCTTACCTGCAAAGCGACGCGCGAGTATCATCCCGCTGTCTATTCTTTTTCCTTTTTTCGCCCCCGACTCTTGGTGCCTTTTCGAGGCCATGTCTGAGGTCGGTGTCTGCCAAATTTGACATTGATTGAGGCATAATCGAACAGACCACTGGGAGGTGGGGAAGGGGGGGCACCAGAGGGAGACGAAAAAGGAGATTCACCTTTTTCTCGACTAATTTGGTCTAGGCCTATATTACTTTTGTATTGCTTTTGTATATTAACATGCTTTAGACATATTTTATTTGTTATTTATACTAGTAGCCTATTGTGATGATTTTTCACGACCCAGATTTTTTGGTGCCCCCCCAAGCACTTGGTGCCCTACGCGCAGCGCGTGATGTGCGTGTGCGGAGCGCCGGCCCTGAATATTACACATAAAATATATTAAAATTCTAACATTATTAATTAGCCTACATTTATTTTAATCATGAAATTAAACAAACATTTTTTGTCAAACAACATGCTGCACAATGAGCTTTACTGTTAAAATTAAAACATTGAATAAAAATTTAGTTTTAATCTTAATTTATTTGTATTAGTGTTAGTATTATTATTACATTGAGACGTTTCTAAATTCTACTGTACAACAGTAATAGGCCTATATTTCTGTCAAGTTAAACAGAACTTTTATTTTGACGGGTTGCCGTGAAGACCTTTGTTTCTGTGTTTATGACATGACGATAGTTTTTCTCAAATGAAGCGGTTAAATGCTCACAAAGTGACTTTAAGAGCGGATCTAGAGTCTGGAGAGTAAGTTCATGCAGTCGTGTCCTCATATGCAAAAAACAGCTCGAGCGTCACACGTGCTTCAGCGCGCGCGTGTGTGTGTGTTAAATGAAACCGCGCGTCGACTGCCCCAGGATTTGTATTTAAATTGTACTATTATTGCAGTTTAATATTCACACAGTAGTCTATCACGATTTAATTTCAAGTGTACTGAACTGCTATATCGCGAAAATCATAGTAACCGCTACATGGAGCTCTTGCACCTTTTTTTTTCTTTCTGGAATATTTTTTTCATTCTTTCAGGGGAGGGGGGTAGTTTGGTAGGGGAACAATTTGGGGAAGTTAGAAGGGTGAAATCGCAAATGTTAAAATCGTCCCGGGAGGATGCCCGAAAATCAGCTGTGTGTTCACCATGGCAACAGTAACTACACTGCGCAGAAACACGGTTATTTTTTGTTAGGTAAAACATAACAAGAACACAGTAATGGATGTTACTGTACTCTTGCTTTGTTTCACTAGGGCTTTTTGCAGTTACTGTACAAACGACCACCATTTTTCTCCAAAACGACACACATTTGAGATAAGATGTTTTGTCACATAACAAGGGATGCCTTGAATGTCATGAAAATGATAATAAATCATTTTTGACAAAAAATGCAGTTACTGCCTTTTTGCTTTGTAGGGCAGCACAGTGGAGTACAGTAGAGGTAGAGTACAGTGGAGTACAGTAGAGGTTGAGTACAGTGGAGCACAGTAGAGGTAGAGTACAGTGGAGTACAGCGAAGCACAGTAGAGGTAGAATAGAGTGGAGTACAGTAGAGGTAGAGTAGTGTGGAGCACAGTAGAGGTAGAGTACAGTGGAGCACAGTAGAGGTAGAGTACAGTGGAGAACAGTAGAGGTAGAGTACAGTGGAGTACAGTAGAGGTAGAGTACAGTGGTGCACAGTAGAAGTAGAGTACAGTGGAGTACATTGGAGCACAGTAGAGGTGGAGTACAGTAGAGTACAGTAGAGGTAGAGAACAGTCGAGTACAGTAGAGGTAGAGTACAGTGGAGTAGATTAGAGGTAGAGTACAGTGGAGCACAGTAGAGGTAGAGTACAGTGGAGCACAGCAGAGGTAGAGTACAGTGGATCACAGTAGAGATAGAGTACAGTGGAGTACAGCGGAGCACAGTAGAGGTGGAGTACAGTAGAGTACAGTAGAGATAGAGTACAGTGGAGCACAGTAGAGGTAGAGTAGAGTGGAGTACAGTAGAGGTAGAGTACAGTGGAGCACATTAGAGGTAGATTACAGTGGAGTACAGTAGAGGTAGAGTACAGTGGAGCACAGTAGAGGTAGAGTACAGTGGAGTACAGTGGAGCACAGTAGAGGTGGAGTACAGTAGAGTACAGTAGAGGTAGAGTACAGTAGAGTACAGTAGAGGTAGAGTACAGTGGAGCACAGTAGAGGTAGAGTACAGTGGAGTACAGTAGAGGTAGAGTACAGTGGAGCACAGTAGAGGTAGAGTAGAGTGGATTACAGTAGAGGTAGAGTACAGTGGAGCACAGTAGAGGTAGCGTACAGTGGAGTACAGTAGAGGTAGAGTAGAGTGGAGTACAGTAGAGGTAGAGTACATTGGAGCACATTAGAGGTAGAGTACAGTGGAGTACAGTAGAGGTAAAGTACAGTGGAGCACAGTAGAGGTAGAGTACAGTGGAGTACAGTGGAGCACAGTAGAGGTGGAGTACAGTAGAGTACAGTAGAGGTAGAGTACAGTAGAGTACAGTAGAGGTAGAGTACAGTGGAGCACAGTAGAGGTAGAGTACAGTGGAGTACAGTAGAGGTAGAGTACAGTGGAGCACAGTAGAGGTAGAGTAGAGTGGAGTACAGTAGAGGTAGAGTACAGTGGAGCACAGTAAAGGTAGCGTACAGTGGAGTACAGTAGAGGTAGAGTAGAGTGGAGTACAGTAGAGGTAGAGTACAGTGGAGCACAGTAGAGGTAGCGTACAGTGGAGTACAGTAGAGGTAGAGTAGAGTGGAGCACAGTAGAGGTAGCGTACCGTTGATTACAGTAGAGGTAGAGTACAGTGGAGTACAGAAGAGGTAGAGTACAGTGTAGCACAGTAGAGGTAGAGTGAAGTGGAGTACAGTAGAGGTAGAGTACAGTGGAGCACAGTAGAGTTAGAGTAGAGTGGAGTACAGTAGAGGTAGAGTACAGTGGAGCACAGTAGAGGTAGAGTACAGTGGAGTACAGTAGAGGTAGAGTACAGTGGAGCACAGCAGAGGTAGAGTACAGTGGATCACAGTAGAGATAGAGTACAGTGGAGTACAGCGGAGCACAGTAGAGGTGGAGTACAGTAGAGTACAGTAGAGATAGAGTACAGTGGAGCACAGTAGAGGTAGAGTAGAGTGGAGTACAGTAGAGGTAGAGTACAGTGGAGTACAGTAGAGGTAGAGTACAGTGGAGCACAGTAGAGGTAGAGTACAGTGGAGTACAGTGGAGCACAGTAGAGGTGGAGTACAGTAGAGTACAGTAGAGGTAGAGTACAGTAGAGTACAGTAGAGGTAGAGTACAGTGGAGCACAGTAGAGGTAGAGTACAGTGGAGTACAGTAGAGGTAGAGTACAGTGGAGCACAGTAGAGGTAGAGTAGAGTGGAGTACAGTAGAGGTAGAGTACAGTGGAGCACAGTAGAGGTAGCGTACAGTGGAGTACAGTAGAGGTAGAGTAGAGTGGAGTACAGTAGAGGTAGAGTACATTGGAGCACATTAGAGGTAGAGTACAGTGGAGTACAGTAGAGGTAGAGTACAGTGGAGCACAGTAGAGGTAGAGTACAGTGGAGTACAGTGGAGCACAGTAGAGGTGGAGTACAGTAGAGTACAGTAGAGGTAGAGAACAGTCGAGTACAGTAGAGGTAGAGTACAGTGGAGTAGATTAGAGGTAGAGTACAGTGGAGCACAGTAGAGGTAGAGTACAGTGGAGCACAGCAGAGGTAGAGTACAGTGGATCACAGTAGAGATAGAGTACAGTGGAGTACAGCGGAGCACAGTAGAGGTGGAGTACAGTAGAGTACAGTAGAGATAGAGTACAGTGGAGCACAGTAGAGGTAGAGTAGATTGGAGTACAGTAGAGGTAGAGTACAGTGGAGCACATTAGAGGTAGAGTACAGTGGAGTACAGTAGAGGTAGAGTACAGTGGAGCACAGTAGAGGTAGAGTACAGTGGAGTACAGTGGAGCACAGTAGAGGTGGAGTACAGTAGAGTACAGTAGAGGTAGAGTACAGTAGAGTACAGTAGAGGTAGAGTACAGTGGAGCACAGTAGAGGTAGAGTACAGTGGAGTACAGTAGAGGTAGAGTACAGTGGAGCACAGTAGAGGTAGAGTAGAGTGGAGTACAGTAGAGGTAGAGTACAGTGGAGCACAGTAGAGGTAGCGTACAGTGGAGTACAGTAGAGGTAGAGTAGAGTGGAGTACAGTAGAGGTAGAGTACATTGGAGCACATTAGAGGTAGAGTACAGTGGAGTACAGTAGAGGTAGAGTACAGTGGAGTACAGTGGAGCACAGTAGAGGTGGAGTACAGTAGAGTACAGTAGAGGTAGAGTACAGTAGAGTACAGTAGAGGTAGAGTACAGTGGAGCACAGTAGAGGTAGAGTACAGTGGAGTACAGTAGAGGTAGAGTACAGTGGAGCACAGTAGAGGTAGAGTAGAGTGGAGTACAGTAGAGGTAGAGTACAGTGGAGCACAGTAGAGGTAGCGTACAGTGGAGTACAGTAGAGGTAGAGTAGAGTGGAGTACAGTAGAGGTAGAGTACAGTGGAGCACAGTAGAGGTAGCGTACAGTGGAGTACAGTAGAGGTAGAGTAGAGTGGAGCACAGTAGAGGTAGCGTACCGTTGATTACAGTAGAGGTAGAGTACAGTGGAGTACAGAAGAGGTAGAGTACAGTGTAGCACAGTAGAGGTAGAGTGAAGTGGAGTACAGTAGAGGTAGAGTACAGTGGAGCACAGTAGAGTTAGAGTAGAGTGGAGTACAGTAGAGGTAGAGTACAGTGGAGCACAGTAGAGGTAGAGTACAGTGGAGTACAGTAGAGGTAGAGTACAGTGGAGTACAGTGGAGCACAGTAGAGGTGGAGTACAATAGAGTACAGTTGAGGTAGAGAACAGTAGAGTACAGTAGAGGTAGAGTACAGTGGAGTACAGTGAAGCACAGTAGAGGTGGATTAAAATAGAGTACAGTAGAGGTAGAGAACAGTAGAGTAGAGGTAGAGTACATTGGAGTACAGTAGAGATAGAGTACAATGGAGCACAGTAGAGATAGACTAGAGTGGAGTACAGTAGAGGTAGAGTACAGTGGAGCACAGTAGAGGTAGAGTACAGTGGAGTACAGTGGAGCACAGTAGAGGTGGAGTACAGTAGAGTACAGTAGAGCTAGAGAACAGTGGAGCACACTAGAGGTAGAGTACAGTGGAGCACAGTAGAGGTAGAGTACAGTGGAGCACAGTAGAGGTAGAGTACAGTGGAGCACAGTAGAGGTAGAGTACAGTGGAGTACAGCGGAGCACAGTAGAGGTGGAGTACAGTAGAGTACAGTAGAGATAGAGTACAGTGGAGGACAGTAGAGGTAGAGTAGAGTGGAGTACAGTAGAGGTAGAGTACAGTGGAGCATAGTAGATGTAGAGTACAGTGGAGTACAGCGGAGCACAGTAGAGGTAGAATAGAGTGGAGTGCAGTAGAGGTAGAGTAGTGTGGAGCACAGTGTAGGTAGCGCACAGTGGAGTACAGTGGAGCACAGTAGAGGTAGAGTACAGTGGAGTACAGTAGAGGTAGAGTACAGTCGAGTACAGTAGAGGTAGAGTACAGTGGAATACAGTGGAGCAAATTAGAGGTGGAGCACAGTAGAGTACAGTAGAGGTAGAGTACAGTGGAGTACAGTAGAGGTAGAGTACAGTGGAGTACAGTAGAGGTAGAGTACAGTTGAGCACAGTAGAGGTAGAGTACAGTGGAGTACAGTAGAGGCAGAGTACAGTGGAGCACAGTAGAGGTAGAGTAGAGTGGAGTACAGTGGAGCACAGTAGAGGTGGAGTACAGTAGAGTACAGTAGAGGTAGAGAACAGTAGAGTACAGTAGAGTTAGAGTACAGTGGAGCACAGTAGAGATAGAGTACAGTGGAGTAGAGTAGAGGTAGAGTACAGTGGAGCACAGTAGAGGTAAAGTACAGTGGAGCACAGCAGAGGTAGAGTACAGTGGATCACAGTAGAGATAGAGTACAGTGGAGTACAGCGGAGCACAGTAGAGGTGGAGTACAGTAGAGTACAGTAGAGATAGAGTACAGTGGAGCACAGTAGAGGTAGAGTAGAGTGGAGTACAGTAGAGGTAGAGTACAGTGGAGCACATTAGAGGTAGAGTACAGTGGAGTACAGTGGAGCACAGTAGAGGTGGAGTACAGTAGAGTACAGTAGAGGTAGAGAACAGTAGAGTACAGTAGAGGTAGAGTACAGTGGAGTAGAGTAGAGGAAGAGTACAGTAGAGGTAGAGTACAGTGGAGTAGAGTAGAGGTAGAGTACAGTGGAGCACAGTAGAGGTAGAGTACAGTGGAGCACAGCAGAGGTAGAGTACAGTGGATCACAGTAGAGATAGAGTACAGTGGAGTACAGTGGAGCACAGTAGAGGTGGAGTACAGTAGAGTACAGTAGAGATAGAGTACAGTGGAGCACAGTAGAGGTAGAGTAGAGTGGAGTACAGTAGAGGTAGAGTACAGTGGAGCACATTATAGGTAGAGTACAGTGGAGTACAGTAGAGGTAGAGTACAGTGGAGCAGAGTAGAGGTAGAGTACAGTGGAGTACAGTAGAGGTAGAGTACAGTGGAGTACAGTGAAGCACAGTAGAGGTAGAGTTCTTTGGAGTACAGTAGAGGTAGAGTACAGTAGAGTACAGTAGAGGTAGAGTACAGTGGAGCACAGTAGAGGTAGAGTAGAGTGGAGTACAGTGGAGCACAGTAGAGGTGGAGTACAGTGGAGTACAGTAGAGGTAGAGTACAGTGGAGCACAGTAGAGGTAGAGTACAGTGGAGCACAGTATAGGTAGAGTAGAGTGGAGTACAGCGGAGCACAGTAGAGGTAGATTACAGTGGAGTACAGTAGAGGTAGAGTACAGTGGAGCACAGTAGAGGTAGAGTACAGTGGAGCACAGTAGAGGTAGAGTACAGTGGAGTACAGTAGAGGTAGAATACAGTGGAGCACAGTAGAAGTAGAGTACAGTGGAGTACAGTGGAGCACAGTAGAGGTGGAGTACAATAGAGTAACGTTGAGGTAGAGAACAGTAGAGTACAGTAGAGGTAGAGTAAAGTGGAGTAGAGTAGAGGTTGAGTACAGTGGAGCACAGTAGAGGTAGAGTACAGTGGAGCACAGCAGAGGTAGAGTACAGTGGATCAAAGTAGAGATAGAGTACAGTGGAGTACAGTGGAGCACAGTAGAGGTAGAGTACAGTAGAGTACAGTGAAGGACAGTAGAGGTAGAGTTCAGTGGAGTACAGTAGAGGTAGAGTACAGTGGAGTACAGTAGCGGTAGAGTAGAGTGGAGTACAGTGGAGCGCATTAGAGGTGGAGTACAGTAGAGTACAGTAGAGGTAGAGTACAGTGGAGTACAGTAGAGGTAGAGTACAGTGGAGTACAGTAGAGGTTGAGTACAGTGGAGCACAGTAGAGGTAGAGTACAGTGGAGTACAGTAGAGGTTGAGTACAGTGGAGCACAGTAGAGGTAGAGTACAGTGGAGTACAGTAGAGGTTGAGTACAGTGGAGCACAGTAGAGGTAGAGTACAGTGGAGCACAGTAGAGGTAGAGTACAGTGGAGTACAGTGGAGCACAGTAGAGGTGGAGTACAGTAGAGTACAGTAGAGCTAGAGAACAGTGGAGCACACTAGAGGTAGAGTACAGTGGAGCACAGTAGAGGTAGAGTACAGTGGAGCACTGTAGAGGTAGAGTACAGTGGAGTACAGCGGAGCACAGTAGAGGTGGAGTACAGTAGAGTACAGTAGAGATAGAGTACAGTGGAGGACAGTAGAGGTAGAGTAGAGTGGAGTACAGTAGAGGTAGAGTACAGTGGAGCATAGTAGATGTAGAGTACAGTGGAGTACAGCGGAGCACAGTAGAGGTAGAATAGAGTGGAGTGCAGTAGAGGTAGAGTAGTGTGGAGCACAGTGTAGGTAGCGCACAGTGGAGTACAGTGGAGCACAGTAGAGGTAGAGTACAGTGGAGTACAGTAGAGGTAGAGTACAGTCGAGTACAGTAGAGGTAGAGTACAGTGGAATACAGTGGAGCAAATTAGAGGTGGAGCACAGTAGAGTACAGTAGAGGTAGAGTACAGTGGAGTACAGTAGAGGTAGAGTACAGTGGAGTACAGTAGAGGTAGAGTACAGTTGAGCACAGTAGAGGTAGAGTACAGTGGAGTACAGTAGAGGCAGAGTACAGTGGAGCACAGTAGAGGTAGAGTAGAGTGGAGTACAGTGGAGCACAGTAGAGGTGGAGTACAGTAGAGTACAGTAGAGGTAGAGAACAGTAGAGTACAGTAGAGGTAGAGTACAGTGGAGCACAGTAGAGATAGAGTACAGTGGAGTAGAGTAGAGGTAGAGTACAGTGGAGCACAGTAGAGGTAGAGTAGAGTGGAGCACAGCAGAGGTAGAGTACAGTGGATCACAGTAGAGATAGAGTACAGTGGAGTACAGCGGAGCACAGTAGAGGTGGAGTACAGTAGAGTACAGTAGAGATAGAGTACAGTGGAGAACAGTAGAGGTAGAGTAGAGTGGAGTACAGTAGAGGTAGAGTACAGTGGAGCACATTAGAGGTAGAGTACAGTGGAGTACAGTGGAGCACAGTAGAGGTGGAGTACAGTAGAGTACAGTAGAGGTAGAGAACAGTAGAGTACAGTAGAGGTAGAGTACAGTGGAGTAGAGTAGAGGTAGAGTACAGTAGAGGTAGAGTACAGTGGAGTAGAGTAGAGGTAGAGTACAGTGGAGCACAGTAGAGGTAGAGTACAGTGGAGCACAGCAGAGGTAGAGTACAGTGGATCACAGTAGAGATAGAGTACAGTGGATTACAGTGGAGCACAGTAGAGGTGGAGTACAGTAGAGTACAGTAGAGATAGAGTACAGTGGAGCACAGTAGAGGTAGAGTAGAGTGGAGTACAGTAGAGGTAGAGTACAGTGGAGCACATTAGAGGTAGAGTACAGTGGAGTACAGTAGAGGTAGAGTACAGTGGAGCAGAGTAGAGGTAGAGTACAGTGGAGTACAGTAGAGGTAGAGTACAGTGGAGTACAGTGAAGCACAGTAGAGGTAGAGTTCTTTGGAGTACAGTAGAGGTAGAGTACAGTAGAGTACAGTAGAGGTAGAGTACAGTGGAGCACAGTAGAGGTAGAGTAGAGTGGAGTACAGTGGAGCACAGTAGAGGTGGAGTACAGTGGAGTACAGTAGAGGTAGAGTACAGTGGAGCACAGTAGAGGTAGAGTACAGTGGAGCACAGTATAGGTAGAGTAGAGTGGAGTACAGCGGAGCACAGTAGAGGTAGAGTACAGTGGAGTACAGTAGAGGTAGAGTACAGTGGAGCACAGTAGAGGTAGAGTACAGTGGAGCACAGTAGAGGTAGAGTACAGTGGAGTACAGTAGAGGTAGAATACAGTGGAGCACAGTAGAGGTAGAGTACAGTGGAGTACAGTGGAGCACAGTAGAGGTGGAGTACAATAGAGTACAGTTGAGGTAGAGAACAGTAGAGTACAGTAGAGGTAGAGTAAAGTGGAGTAGAGTAGAGGTTGAGTACAGTGGAGCACAGTAGAGGTAGAGTACAGTGGAGCACAGCAGAGGTAGAGTACAGTGGATCAAAGTAGAGATAGAGTACAGTGGAGTACAGCGGAGCACAGTAGAGGTGGAGTACAGTAGAGTACAGTAGAGATAGAGTACAGTGGAGCACAGTAGAGGTAGAGTAGAGTGGAGTACAGTAGAGGTAGAGTACAGTGGAGCACATTAGAGGTAGAGTACAGTGGAGTACAGTGGAGCACAGTAGAGGTGGAGTACAGTAGAGTACAGTAGAGGTAGAGAACAGTAGAGTACAGTAGAGGTAGAGTACAGTGGAGTAGAGTAGAGGAAGAGTACAGTAGAGGTAGAGTACAGTGGAGTAGAGTAGAGGTAGAGTACAGTGGAGCACAGTAGAGGTAGAGTACAGTGGAGCACAGCAGAGGTAGAGTACAGTGGATCACAGTAGAGATAGAGTACAGTGGAGTACAGTGGAGCACAGTAGAGGTGGAGTACAGTAGAGTACAGTAGAGATAGAGTACAGTGGAGCACAGTAGAGGTAGAGTAGAGTGGAGTACAGTAGAGGTAGAGTACAGTGGAGCACATTATAGGTAGAGTACAGTGGAGTACAGTAGAGGTAGAGTACAGTGGAGCAGAGTAGAGGTAGAGTACAGTGGAGTACAGTAGAGGTAGAGTACAGTGGAGTACAGTGAAGCACAGTAGAGGTAGAGTTCTTTGGAGTACAGTAGAGGTAGAGTACAGTAGAGTACAGTAGAGGTAGAGTACAGTGGAGCACAGTAGAGGTAGAGTAGAGTGGAGTACAGTGGAGCACAGTAGAGGTGGAGTACAGTGGAGTACAGTAGAGGTAGAGTACAGTGGAGCACAGTAGAGGTAGAGTACAGTGGAGCACAGTATAGGTAGAGTAGAGTGGAGTACAGCGGAGCACAGTAGAGGTAGATTACAGTGGAGTACAGTAGAGGTAGAGTACAGTGGAGCACAGTAGAGGTAGAGTACAGTGGAGCACAGTAGAGGTAGAGTACAGTGGAGTACAGTAGAGGTAGAATACAGTGGAGCACAGTAGAAGTAGAGTACAGTGGAGTACAGTGGAGCACAGTAGAGGTGGAGTACAATAGAGTAACGTTGAGGTAGAGAACAGTAGAGTACAGTAGAGGTAGAGTAAAGTGGAGTAGAGTAGAGGTTGAGTACAGTGGAGCACAGTAGAGGTAGAGTACAGTGGAGCACAGCAGAGGTAGAGTACAGTGGATCAAAGTAGAGATAGAGTACAGTGGAGTACAGTGGAGCACAGTAGAGGTAGAGTACAGTAGAGTACAGTGAAGGACAGTAGAGGTAGAGTTCAGTGGAGTACAGTAGAGGTAGAGTACAGTGGAGTACAGTAGCGGTAGAGTAGAGTGGAGTACAGTGGAGCGCATTAGAGGTGGAGTACAGTAGAGTACAGTAGAGGTAGAGTACAGTGGAGTACAGTAGAGGTAGAGTACAGTGGAGTACAGTAGAGGTTGAGTACAGTGGAGCACAGTAGAGGTAGAGTACAGTGGAGTACAGTAGAGGTTGAGTACAGTGGAGCACAGTAGAGGTAGAGTACAGTGGAGTACAGTAGAGGTTGAGTACAGTGGAGCACAGTAGAGGTAGAGTACAGTGGAGCACAGTAGAGGTAGAGTACAGTGGAGTACAGTGGAGCACAGTAGAGGTGGAGTACAGTAGAGTACAGTAGAGCTAGAGAACAGTGGAGCACACTAGAGGTAGAGTACAGTGGAGCACAGTAGAGGTAGAGTACAGTGGAGCACTGTAGAGGTAGAGTACAGTGGAGTACAGCGGAGCACAGTAGAGGTGGAGTACAGTAGAGTACAGTAGAGATAGAGTACAGTGGAGGACAGTAGAGGTAGAGTAGAGTGGAGTACAGTAGAGGTAGAGTACAGTGGAGCATAGTAGATGTAGAGTACAGTGGAGTACAGCGGAGCACAGTAGAGGTAGAATAGAGTGGAGTGCAGTAGAGGTAGAGTAGTGTGGAGCACAGTGTAGGTAGCGCACAGTGGAGTACAGTGGAGCACAGTAGAGGTAGAGTACAGTGGAGTACAGTAGAGGTAGAGTACAGTCGAGTACAGTAGAGGTAGAGTACAGTGGAATACAGTGGAGCAAATTAGAGGTGGAGCACAGTAGAGTACAGTAGAGGTAGAGTACAGTGGAGTACAGTAGAGGTAGAGTACAGTGGAGTACAGTAGAGGTAGAGTACAGTTGAGCACAGTAGAGGTAGAGTACAGTGGAGTACAGTAGAGGCAGAGTACAGTGGAGCACAGTAGAGGTAGAGTAGAGTGGAGTACAGTGGAGCACAGTAGAGGTGGAGTACAGTAGAGTACAGTAGAGGTAGAGAACAGTAGAGTACAGTAGAGGTAGAGTACAGTGGAGCACAGTAGAGATAGAGTACAGTGGAGTAGAGTAGAGGTAGAGTACAGTGGAGCACAGTAGAGGTAGAGTAGAGTGGAGCACAGCAGAGGTAGAGTACAGTGGATCACAGTAGAGATAGAGTACAGTGGAGTACAGCGGAGCACAGTAGAGGTGGAGTACAGTAGAGTACAGTAGAGATAGAGTACAGTGGAGAACAGTAGAGGTAGAGTAGAGTGGAGTACAGTAGAGGTAGAGTACAGTGGAGCACATTAGAGGTAGAGTACAGTGGAGTACAGTGGAGCACAGTAGAGGTGGAGTACAGTAGAGTACAGTAGAGGTAGAGAACAGTAGAGTACAGTAGAGGTAGAGTACAGTGGAGTAGAGTAGAGGTAGAGTACAGTAGAGGTAGAGTACAGTGGAGTAGAGTAGAGGTAGAGTACAGTGGAGCACAGTAGAGGTAGAGTACAGTGGAGCACAGCAGAGGTAGAGTACAGTGGATCACAGTAGAGATAGAGTACAGTGGATTACAGTGGAGCACAGTAGAGGTGGAGTACAGTAGAGTACAGTAGAGATAGAGTACAGTGGAGCACAGTAGAGGTAGAGTAGAGTGGAGTACAGTAGAGGTAGAGTACAGTGGAGCACATTAGAGGTAGAGTACAGTGGAGTACAGTAGAGGTAGAGTACAGTGGAGCAGAGTAGAGGTAGAGTACAGTGGAGTACAGTAGAGGTAGAGTACAGTGGAGTACAGTGAAGCACAGTAGAGGTAGAGTTCTTTGGAGTACAGTAGAGGTAGAGTACAGTAGAGTACAGTAGAGGTAGAGTACAGTGGAGCACAGTAGAGGTAGAGTAGAGTGGAGTACAGTGGAGCACAGTAGAGGTGGAGTACAGTGGAGTACAGTAGAGGTAGAGTACAGTGGAGCACAGTAGAGGTAGAGTACAGTGGAGCACAGTATAGGTAGAGTAGAGTGGAGTACAGCGGAGCACAGTAGAGGTAGAGTACAGTGGAGTACAGTAGAGGTAGAGTACAGTGGAGCACAGTAGAGGTAGAGTACAGTGGAGCACAGTAGAGGTAGAGTACAGTGGAGTACAGTAGAGGTAGAATACAGTGGAGCACAGTAGAGGTAGAGTACAGTGGAGTACAGTGGAGCACAGTAGAGGTGGAGTACAATAGAGTACAGTTGAGGTAGAGAACAGTAGAGTACAGTAGAGGTAGAGTAAAGTGGAGTAGAGTAGAGGTTGAGTACAGTGGAGCACAGTAGAGGTAGAGTACAGTGGAGCACAGCAGAGGTAGAGTACAGTGGATCAAAGTAGAGATAGAGTACAGTGGAGTACAGTGGAGCACAGTAGAGGTAGAGTACAGTAGAGTACAGTGAAGGACAGTAGAGGTAGAGTTCGGTGGAGTACAGTAGAGGTAGAGTACAGTGGAGTACAGTAGCGGTAGAGTACAGTGGAGTACAGTGGAGCGCATTAGAGGTGGAGTACAGTAGAGTACAGTAGAGGTAGAGTACAGTGGAGTACAGTAGAGGTAGAGTACTGTGGAGTACAGTAGATGTTGAGTACAGTGGAGCACAGTAGAGGTAGAGTACAGTGGAGTACAGTAGAGGTTGAGTACAGTGGAGCACAGTAGAGGTAGAGTACAGTGGAGTACAGTAGAGGTTGAGTACAGTGGAGCACAGTAGAGGTTGAGTACAGTGGAGTACAGTAGAGGTAGAGTACAGTGGAGTACAGTAGAGGTTGAGTACAGTAGAGTACAGTAGAGGTAGAGTACAGTGGAGCACAGTAGAGGTAGAGTACAGTGGAGTACAGTAGAGGTTGAGTACAGTAGAGTACAGTAGAGGTAGAGTACAGTGGAGTACAGTAGAGGTAGAGTACAGTGGAGTACAGTAGAGGTTGAGTACAGTGGAGCACAGTAGAGGTAGAGTACAGTGGAGTACAGTAGAGGTTGAGTACAGTGGAGCACAGTAGAGGTTGAGTACAGTGGAGTACAGTAGAGGTAGAGTAGTGTGGAGCACAGTAGAGGTAGAGTACAGTGGAGCACAGTAGAGGTAGAGTACAGTGGAGAACAGTAGAGGTAGAGTACAGTGGAGTACAGTAGAGGTAGAGTACAGTGGTGCACAGTAGAAGTAGAGTACAGTGGAGTACATTGGAGCACAGTAGAGGTGGAGTACAGTAGAGTACAGTAGAGGTAGAGAACAGTCGAGTACAGTAGAGGTAAAGTACAGTGGAGTAGATTAGAGGTAGAGTACAGTGGAGCACAGTAGAGGTAGAGTACAGTGGAGCACAGCAGAGGTAGAGTACAGTGGATCACAGTAGAGATAGAGTACAGTGGAGCACAGTAGAGGTGGAGTACAGTAGAGTACAGTAGAGGTAGAGTACAGTAGAGTACAGTAGAGGTAGAGTACAGTGGAGCACAGTAAAGGTAGAGTACAGTGGAGTACAGTAGAGGTAGAGTACAGTGGAGCACAGTAGAGGTAGAGTAGAGTGGAGTACAGTAGAGGTAGAGTACAGTGGAGCACAGTAGAGGTAGCGTACAGTGGAGTACAGTAGAGGTAGAGTAGAGTGGAGTACAGTAGAGGTAGAGTACAGTGGAGCACAGTAGAGGTAGCGTACAGTGGAGTACAGTAGAGGTAGAGTAGAGTGGAGCACAGTAGAGGTAGCGTACCGTTGATTACAGTAGAGGTAGAGTACAGTGGAGTACAGAAGAGGTAGAGTACAGTGTAGCACAGTAGAGGTAGAGTGAAGTGGAGTACAGTAGAGGTAGAGTACAGTGGAGCACAGTAGAGTTAGAGTAGAGTGGAGTACAGTAGAGGTAGAGTACAGTGGAGCACAGTAGAGGTAGAGTACAGTGGAGTACAGTAGAGGTAGAGTACAGTGGAGCACAGTAGAGGTAGAGTACAGTGGAGTACAGTGAAGCACAGTAGAGGTGGATTACAATAGAGTACAGTAGAGGTAGAGAACAGTAGAGTAGAGGTAGAGTACATTGGAGTACAGTAGAGATAGAGTACAATGGAGCACAGTAGAGATAGACTAGAGTGGAGTACAGTAGAGGTAGAGTACAGTGGAGCACAGTAGAGGTAGAGTACAGTGGAGTACAGTGGAGCACAGTAGAGGTGGAGTACAGTAGAGTACAGTAGAGCTAGAGAACAGTGGAGCACACTAGAGGTAGAGTACAGTGGAGCACAGTAGAGGTAGAGTACAGTGGAGCAGAGTAGAGGTAGAGTACAGTGGAGCACAGTAGAGGTAGAGTACAGTGGAGTACAGCGGAGCACAGTAGAGGTGGAGTACAGTAGAGTACAGTAGAGACAGAGTACAGTGGAGGACAGTAGAGGTAGAGTAGAGTGGAGTACAGTAGAGGTAGAGTACAGTGGAGCATAGTAGATGTAGAGTACAGTGGAGTACAGCGGAGCACAGTAGAGGTAGAATAGAGTGGAGTGCAGTAGAGGTAGAGTAGTGTGGAGCACAGTATAGGTAGCGCACAGTGGAGTACAGTGGAGCACAGTAGAGGTAGAGTACAGTGGAGTACAGTAGAGGTAGAGTACAGTCGAGTACAGTAGAGGTAGAGTACAGTGGAATACAGTGGAGCAAATTAGAGGTGGAGCACAGTAGAGGTAGAGTACAGTGGAATACAGTGGAGCAAATTAGAGGTAGAGCACAGTAGAGTACAGTAGAGGTAGAGTACAGTGGAGTACAGTAGAGGTAGAGTACAGTGGAGTACAGTAGAGGTAGAGTACAGTTGAGCACAGTAGAGGTAGAGTACAGTGGAGTACAGTAGAGGCAGAGTACAGTGGAGCACAGTAGAGGTAGAGTAGAGTGGAGTACAGTGGAGCACAGTAGAGGTGGAGTACAGTAGAGTACAGTAGAGGTAGAGAACAGTAGAGTACAGTAGAGGTAGAGTACAGTGGAGCACAGTAGAGATAGAGTACAGTGGAGTAGAGTAGAGGTAGAGTACAGTGGAGCACAGTAGAGGTAGAGTACAGTGGAGCACAGCAGAGGTAGAGTACAGTGGATCACAGTAGAGATAGAGTACAGTGGAGTACAGCGGAGCACAGTAGAGGTGGAGTACAGTAGAGTACAGTAGAGATAGAGTACAGTGGAGCACAGTAGAGGTAGAGTAGAGTGGAGTACAGTAGAGGTAGAGTACAGTGGAGCACATTAGAGGTAGAGTACAGTGGAGTACAGTGGAGCACAGTAGAGGTGGAGTACAGTAGAGTACAGTAGAGGTAGAGAACAGTAGAGTACAGTAGAGGTAGAGTACAGTGGAGTAGAGTAGAGGTAGAGTACAGTAGAGGTAGAGTACAGTGGAGTAGAGTAGAGGTAGAGTACAGTGGAGCACAGTAGAGGTAGAGTACAGTGGAGCACAGCAGAGGTAGAGTAAAGTGGATCACAGTAGAGATAGAGTACAGTGGAGTACAGTGGAGCACAGTAGAGGTGGAGTACAGTAGAGTACAGTAGAGATAGAGTACAGTGGAGCACAGTAGAGGTAGAGTAGAGTGGAGTACAGTAGAGGTAGAGTACAGTGGAGCACATTAGAGGTAGAGTACAGTGGAGTACAGAAGAGGTAGAGTACAGTGGAGCAGAGTAGAGGTAGAGTACAGTGGAGTACAGTAGAGGTAGAGTACAGTGGAGTACAGTGAAGCACAGTAGAGGTAGAGTTCTTTGGAGTACAGTAGAGGTAGAGTACAGTAGAGTACAGTAGAGGTAGAGTACAGTGGAGCACAGTAGAGGTAGAGTAGAGTGGAGTACAGTGGAGCACAGTAGAGGTGGAGTACAGTGGAGTGCAGTAGAGGTAGAGTACAGTGGAGCACAGTAGAGGTAGAGTACAGTGGAGCACAGTATAGGTAGAGTAGAGTGGAGTACAGCGGAGCACAGTAGAGGTAGAGTACAGTGGAGTACAGTAGAGGTAGAGTACAGTGGAGCACAGTAGAGGTAGAGTACAGTGGAGCACAGTAGAGGTAGAGTACAGTGGAGTACAGTAGAGGTAGAATACAGTGGAGCACAGTAGAGGTAGAGTACAGTGGAGTACAGTGGAGCACAGTAGAGGTTGAGTACAATAGAGTACAGTTGAGGTAGAGAACAGTAGAGTACAGTAGAGGTAGAGTAAAGTGGAGTAGAGTAGAGGTTGAGGACAGTGGAGCACAGTAGAGGTAGAGTACAGTGGAGCACAGCAGAGGTAGAGTACAGTGGATCAAAGTAGAGATAGAGTACAGTGGAGTACAGTGGAGCACAGTAGAGGTAGAGTACAGTAGAGTACAGTGAAGGACAGTAGAGGTAGAGTTCGGTGGAGTACAGTAGAGGTAGAGTACAGTGGAGCACAGTAGAGGTAGAGTACAGTGGAGCACAGCAGAGGTAGAGTACAGTGGATCACAGTAGAGATAGAGTACAGTGGAGTACAGCGGAGCACAGTAGAGGTGGAGTACAGTAGAGTACAGTAGAGATAGAGTACAGTGGAGCACAGTAGAGGTAGAGTAGATTGGAGTACAGTAGAGGTAGAGTACAGTGGAGCACATTAGAGGTAGAGTACAGTGGAGTACAGTAGAGGTAGAGTACAGTGGAGCACAGTAGAGGTAGAGTACAGTGGAGTACAGTGGAGCACAGTAGAGGTGGAGTACAGTAGAGTACAGTAGAGGTAGAGTACAGTAGAGTACAGTAGAGGTAGAGTACAGTGGAGCACAGTAGAGGTAGAGTACAGTGGAGTACAGTAGAGGTAGAGTACAGTGGAGCACAGTAGAGGTAGAGTAGAGTGGAGTACAGTAGAGGTAGAGTACAGTGGAGCACAGTAGAGGTAGCGTACAGTGGAGTACAGTAGAGGTAGAGTAGAGTGGAGTACAGTAGAGGTAGAGTACATTGGAGCACATTAGAGGTAGAGTACAGTGGAGTACAGTAGAGGTAGAATACAGTGGAGCACAGTAGAGGTAGAGTACAGTGGAGTACAGTGGAGCACAGTAGAGGTGGAGTACAGTAGAGTACAGTAGAGGTAGAGTACAGTAGAGTACAGTAGAGGTAGAGTACAGTGGAGCACAGTAGAGGTAGAGTACAGTGGAGTACAGTAGAGGTAGAGTACAGTGGAGCACAGTAGAGGTAGAGTAGAGTGGAGTACAGTAGAGGTAGAGTACAGTGGAGCACAGTAGAGGTAGCGTACAGTGGAGTACAGTAGAGGTAGAGTAGAGTGGAGTACAGTAGAGGTAGAGTACAGTGGAGCACAGTAGAGGTAGCGTACAGTGGAGTACAGTAGAGGTAGAGTAGAGTGGAGCACAGTAGAGGTAGCGTACCGTTGATTACAGTAGAGGTAGAGTACAGTGGAGTACAGAAGAGGTAGAGTACAGTGTAGCACAGTAGAGGTAGAGTGAAGTGGAGTACAGTAGAGGTAGAGTACAGTGGAGCACAGTAGAGTTAGAGTAGAGTGGAGTACAGTAGAGGTAGAGTACAGTGGAGCACAGTAGAGGTAGAGTACAGTGGAGTACAGTAGAGGTAGAGTACAGTGGAGTACAGTGGAGCACAGTAGAGGTGGAGTACAATAGAGTACAGTTGAGGTAGAGAACAGTAGAGTACAGTAGAGGTAGAGTACAGTGGAGTACAGTGAAGCACAGTAGAGGTGGATTAAAATAGAGTACAGTAGAGGTAGAGAACAGTAGAGTAGAGGTAGAGTACATTGGAGTACAGTAGAGATAGAGTACAATGGAGCACAGTAGAGATAGACTAGAGTGGAGTACAGTAGAGGTAGAGTACAGTGGAGCACAGTAGAGGTAGAGTACAGTGGAGTACAGTGGAGCACAGTAGAGGTGGAGTACAGTAGAGTACAGTAGAGCTAGAGAACAGTGGAGCACACTAGAGGTAGAGTACAGTGGAGCACAGTAGAGGTAGAGTACAGTGGAGCACAGTAGAGGTAGAGTACAGTGGAGCACAGTAGAGGTAGAGTACAGTGGAGTACAGCGGAGCACAGTAGAGGTGGAGTACAGTAGAATACAGTAGAGATAGAGTACAGTGGAGGACAGTAGAGGTAGAGTAGAGTGGAGTACAGTAGAGGTAGAGTACAGTGGAGCATAGTAGATGTAGAGTACAGTGGAGTACAGCGGAGCACAGTAGAGGTAGAATAGAGTGGAGTGCAGTAGAGGTAGAGTAGTGTGGAGCACAGTGTAGGTAGCGCACAGTGGAGTACAGTGGAGCACAGTAGAGGTAGAGTACAGTGGAGTACAGTAGAGGTAGAGTACAGTCGAGTACAGTAGAGGTAGAGTACAGTGGAATACAGTGGAGCAAATTAGAGGTGGAGCACAGTAGAGTACAGTAGAGGTAGAGTACAGTGGAGTACAGTAGAGGTAGAGTACAGTGGAGTACAGTAGAGGTAGAGTACAGTTGAGCACAGTAGAGGTAGAGTACAGTGGAGTACAGTAGAGGCAGAGTACAGTGGAGCACAGTAGAGGTAGAGTAGAGTGGAGTACAGTGGAGCACAGTAGAGGTGGAGTACAGTAGAGTACAGTAGAGGTAGAGAACAGTAGAGTACAGTAGAGTTAGAGTACAGTGGAGCACAGTAGAGATAGAGTACAGTGGAGTAGAGTAGAGGTAGAGTACAGTGGAGCACAGTAGAGGTAAAGTACAGTGGAGCACAGCAGAGGTAGAGTACAGTGGATCACAGTAGAGATAGAGTACAGTGGAGTACAGCGGAGCACAGTAGAGGTGGAGTACAGTAGAGTACAGTAGAGATAGAGTACAGTGGAGCACAGTAGAGGTAGAGTAGAGTGGAGTACAGTAGAGGTAGAGTACAGTGGAGCACATTAGAGGTAGAGTACAGTGGAGTACAGTGGAGCACAGTAGAGGTGGAGTACAGTAGAGTACAGTAGAGGTAGAGAACAGTAGAGTACAGTAGAGGTAGAGTACAGTGGAGTAGAGTAGAGGTAGAGTACAGTAGAGGTAGAGTACAGTGGAGTAGAGTAGAGGTAGAGTACAGTGGAGCACAGTAGAGGTAGAGTACAGTGGAGCACAGCAGAGGTAGAGTACAGTGGATCACAGTAGAGATAGAGTACAGTGGAGTACAGTGGAGCACAGTAGAGGTGGAGTACAGTAGAGTACAGTAGAGATAGAGTACAGTGGAGCACAGTAGAGGTAGAGTAGAGTGGAGTACAGTAGAGGTAGAGTACAGTGGAGCACATTATAGGTAGAGTACAGTGGAGTACAGTAGAGGTAGAGTACAGTGGAGCAGAGTAGAGGTAGAGTACAGTGGAGTACAGTAGAGGTAGAGTACAGTGGAGTACAGTGAAGCACAGTAGAGGTAGAGTTCTTTGGAGTACAGTAGAGGTAGAGTACAGTAGAGTACAGTAGAGGTAGAGTACAGTGGAGCACAGTAGAGGTAGAGTAGAGTGGAGTACAGTGGAGCACAGTAGAGGTGGAGTACAGTGGAGTACAGTAGAGGTAGAGTACAGTGGAGCACAGTAGAGGTAGAGTACAGTGGAGCACAGTATAGGTAGAGTAGAGTGGAGTACAGCGGAGCACAGTAGAGGTAGAGTACAGTGGAGTACAGTAGAGGTAGAGTACAGTGGAGCACAGTAGAGGTAGAGTACAGTGGAGCACAGTAGAGGTAGAGTACAGTGGAGTACAGTAGAGGTAGAATACAGTGGAGCACAGTAGAAGTAGAGTACAGTGGAGTACAGTGGAGCACAGTAGAGGTGGAGTACAATAGAGTAACGTTGAGGTAGAGAACAGTAGAGTACAGTAGAGGTAGAGTAAAGTGGAGTAGAGTAGAGGTTGAGTACAGTGGAGCACAGTAGAGGTAGAGTACAGTGGAGCACAGCAGAGGTAGAGTACAGTGGATCAAAGTAGAGATAGAGTACAGTGGAGTACAGTGGAGCACAGTAGAGGTAGAGTACAGTAGAGTACAGTGAAGGACAGTAGAGGTAGAGTTCAGTGGAGTACAGTAGAGGTAGAGTACAGTGGAGTACAGTAGCGGTAGAGTAGAGTGGAGTACAGTGGAGCGCATTAGAGGTGGAGTACAGTAGAGTACAGTAGAGGTAGAGTACAGTGGAGTACAGTAGAGGTAGAGTACAGTGGAGTACAGTAGAGGTTGAGTACAGTGGAGCACAGTAGAGGTAGAGTACAGTGGAGTACAGTAGAGGTTGAGTACAGTGGAGCACAGTAGAGGTAGAGTACAGTGGAGTACAGTAGAGGTTGAGTACAGTGGAGCACAGTAGAGGTAGAGTACAGTGGAGCACAGTAGAGGTAGAGTACAGTGGAGTACAGTGGAGCACAGTAGAGGTGGAGTACAGTAGAGTACAGTAGAGCTAGAGAACAGTGGAGCACACTAGAGGTAGAGTACAGTGGAGCACAGTAGAGTTAGAGTACAGTGGAGCACTGTAGAGGTAGAGTACAGTGGAGTACAGCGGAGCACAGTAGAGGTGGAGTACAGTAGAGTACAGTAGAGATAGAGTACAGTGGAGGACAGTAGAGGTAGAGTAGAGTGGAGTACAGTAGAGGTAGAGTACAGTGGAGCATAGTAGATGTAGAGTACAGTGGAGTACAGCGGAGCACAGTAGAGGTAGAATAGAGTGGAGTGCAGTAGAGGTAGAGTAGTGTGGAGCACAGTGTAGGTAGCGCACAGTGGAGTACAGTGGAGCACAGTAGAGGTAGAGTACAGTGGAGTACAGTAGAGGTAGAGTACAGTCGAGTACAGTAGAGGTAGAGTACAGTGGAATACAGTGGAGCAAATTAGAGGTGGAGCACAGTAGAGTACAGTAGAGGTAGAGTACAGTGGAGTACAGTAGAGGTAGAGTACAGTGGAGTACAGTAGAGGTAGAGTACAGTTGAGCACAGTAGAGGTAGAGTACAGTGGAGTACAGTAGAGGCAGAGTACAGTGGAGCACAGTAGAGGTAGAGTAGAGTGGAGTACAGTGGAGCACAGTAGAGGTGGAGTACAGTAGAGTACAGTAGAGGTAGAGAACAGTAGAGTACAGTAGAGGTAGAGTACAGTGGAGCACAGTAGAGATAGAGTACAGTGGAGTAGAGTAGAGGTAGAGTACAGTGGAGCACAGTAGAGGTAGAGTACAGTGGAGCACAGCAGAGGTAGAGTACAGTGGATCACAGTAGAGATAGAGTACAGTGGAGTACAGCGGAGCACAGTAGAGGTGGAGTACAGTAGAGTACAGTAGAGATAGAGTACAGTGGAGCACAGTAGAGGTAGAGTAGAGTGGAGTACAGTAGAGGTAGAGTACAGTGGAGCACATTAGAGGTAGAGTACAGTGGAGTACAGTGGAGCACAGTAGAGGTGGAGTACAGTAGAGTACAGTAGAGGTAGAGAACAGTAGAGTACAGTAGAGGTAGAGTACAGTGGAGTAGAGTAGAGGTAGAGTACAGTAGAGGTAGAGTACAGTGGAGTAGAGTAGAGGTAGAGTACAGTGGAGCACAGTAGAGGTAGAGTACAGTGGAGCACAGCAGAGGTAGAGTACAGTGGATCACAGTAGAGATAGAGTACAGTGGAGTACAGTGGAGCACAGTAGAGGTGGAGTACAGTAGAGTACAGTAGAGATAGAGTACAGTGGAGCACAGTAGAGGTAGAGTAGAGTGGAGTACAGTAGAGGTAGAGTACAGTGGAGCACATTAGAGGTAGAGTACAGTGGAGTACAGTAGAGGTAGAGTACAGTGGAGCAGAGTAGAGGTAGAGTACAGTGGAGTACAGTAGAGGTAGAGTACAGTGGAGTACAGTGAAGCACAGTAGAGGTAGAGTTCTTTGGAGTAGAGTAGAGGTAGAGTACAGTAGAGTACAGTAGAGGTAGAGTACAGTGGAGCACAGTAGAGGTAGAGTAGAGTGGAGTACAGTGGAGCACAGTAGAGGTGGAGTACAGTGGAGTACAGTAGAGGTAGAGTACAGTGGAGCACAGTAGAGGTAGAGTACAGTGGAGCACAGTATAGGTAGAGTAGAGTGGAGTACAGCGGAGCACAGTAGAGGTAGAGTACAGTGGAGTACAGTAGAGGTAGAGTACAGTGGAGCACAGTAGAGGTAGAGTACAGTGGAGCACAGTAGAGGTAGAGTACAGTGGAGTACAGTAGAGGTAGAATACAGTGGAGCACAGTAGAGGTAGAGTACAGTGGAGTACAGTGGAGCACAGTAGAGGTGGAGTACAATAGAGTACAGTTGAGGTAGAGAACAGTAGAGTACAGTAGAGGTAGAGTAAAGTGGAGTAGAGTAGAGGTTGAGTACAGTGGAGCACAGTAGAGGTAGAGTACAGTGGAGCACAGCAGAGGTAGAGTACAGTGGATCAAAGTAGAGATAGAGTACAGTGGAGTACAGTGGAGCACAGTAGAGGTAGAGTACAGTAGAGTACAGTGAAGGACAGTAGAGGTAGAGTTCGGTGGAGTACAGTAGAGGTAGAGTACAGTGGAGTACAGTAGCGGTAGAGTACAGTGGAGTACAGTGGAGCGCATTAGAGGTGGAGTACAGTAGAGTACAGTAGAGGTAGAGTACAGTGGAGTACAGTAGAGGTAGAGTACTGTGGAGTACAGTAGATGTTGAGTACAGTGGAGCACAGTAGAGGTAGAGTACAGTGGAGTACAGTAGAGGTTGAGTACAGTGGAGCACAGTAGAGGTAGAGTACAGTGGAGTACAGTAGAGGTTGAGTACAGTGGAGCACAGTAGAGGTTGAGTACAGTGGAGTACAGTAGAGGTAGAGTACAGTGGAGTACAGTAGAGGTTGAGTACAGTAGAGTACAGTAGAGGTAGAGTACAGTGGAGCACAGTAGAGGTAGAGTACAGTGGAGTACAGTAGAGGTTGAGTACAGTAGAGTACAGTAGAGGTAGAGTACAGTGGAGTACAGTAGAGGTAGAGTACAGTGGAGTACAGTATAGGTTGAGTACAGTGGAGCACAGTAGAGGTAGAGTACAGTGGAGTACAGTAGAGGTTGAGTACAGTGGAGCACAGTAGAGGTTGAGTACAGTGGAGTACAGTAGAGGTAGAGTAGTGTGGAGCACAGTAGAGGTAGAGTACAGTGGAGCACAGTAGAGGTAGAGTACAGTGGAGAACAGTAGAGGTAGAGTACAGTGGAGTACAGTAGAGGTAGAGTACAGTGGTGCACAGTAGAAGTAGAGTACAGTGGAGTACATTGGAGCACAGTAGAGGTGGAGTACAGTAGAGTACAGTAGAGGTAGAGAACAGTCGAGTACAGTAGAGGTAAAGTACAGTGGAGTAGATTAGAGGTAGAGTACAGTGGAGCACAGTAGAGGTAGAGTACAGTGGAGCACAGCAGAGGTAGAGTACAGTGGATCACAGTAGAGATAGAGTACAGTGGAGCACAGTAGAGGTGGAGTACAGTAGAGTACAGTAGAGGTAGAGTACAGTAGAGTACAGTAGAGGTAGAGTACAGTGGAGCACAGTAGAGGTAGAGTACAGTGGAG
The DNA here is from genome assembly GCA_030578255.1 of Tiaroga cobitis. Classification (NCBI taxonomy): domain Eukaryota; kingdom Metazoa; phylum Chordata; class Actinopteri; order Cypriniformes; family Leuciscidae; genus Tiaroga; species Tiaroga cobitis. The sequence continues at coordinate 37,065,849 of CM060604.1, forward strand.
TACAGTAGAGGTAGAGTACAGTGGAGCACAGTAGAGGTAGAGTAGAGTGGAGTACAGTAGAGGTAGAGTACAGTGGAGCACAGTAGAGGTAGCGTACAGTGGAGTACAGTAGAGGTAGAGTAGAGTGGAGTACAGTAGAGGTAGAGTACAGTGGAGCACAGTAGAGGTAGCGTACAGTGGAGTACAGTAGAGGTAGAGTAGAGTGGAGCACAGTAGAGGTAGCGTACCGTTGATTACAGTAGAGGTAGAGTACAGTGGAGTACAGAAGAGGTAGAGTACAGTGTAGCACAGTAGAGGTAGAGTGAAGTGGAGTACAGTAGAGGTAGAGTACAGTGGAGCACAGTAGAGTTAGAGTAGAGTGGAGTACAGTAGAGGTAGAGTACAGTGGAGCACAGTAGAGGTAGAGTACCGTGGAGTACAGTAGAGGTAGAGTACAGTGGAGCACAGTAGAGGTAGAGTACAGTGGAGTACAGTGAAGCACAGTAGAGGTGGATTACAATAGAGTACAGTAGAGGTAGAGAACAGTAGAGTAGAGGTAGAGTACATTGGAGTACAGTAGAGATAGAGTACAATGGAGCACAGTAGAGATAGACTAGAGTGGAGTACAGTAGAGGTAGAGTACAGTGGAGCACAGTAGAGGTAGAGTACAGTGGAGTACAGTGGAGCACAGTAGAGGTGGAGTACAGTAGAGTACAGTAGAGCTAGAGAACAGTGGAGCACACTAGAGGTAGAGTACAGTGGAGCACAGTAGAGGTAGAGTACAGTGGAGCAGAGTAGAGGTAGAGTACAGTGGAGCACAGTAGAGGTAGAGTACAGTGGAGTACAGCGGAGCACAGTAGAGGTGGAGTACAGTAGAGTACAGTAGAGATAGAGTACAGTGGAGGACAGTAGAGGTAGAGTAGAGTGGAGTACAGTAGAGGTAGAGTACAGTGGAGCATAGTAGATGTAGAGTACAGTGGAGTACAGCGGAGCACAGTAGAGGTAGAATAGAGTGGAGTGCAGTAGAGGTAGAGTAGTGTGGAGCACAGTATAGGTAGCGCACAGTGGAGTACAGTGGAGCACAGTAGAGGTAGAGTACAGTGGAGTACAGTAGAGGTAGAGTACAGTCGAGTACAGTAGAGGTAGAGTACAGTGGAATACAGTGGAGCAAATTAGAGGTGGAGCACAGTAGAGGTAGAGTACAGTGGAATACAGTGGAGCAAATTAGAGGTAGAGCACAGTAGAGTACAGTAGAGGTAGAGTACAGTGGAGTACAGTAGAGGTAGAGTACAGTGGAGTACAGTAGAGGTAGAGTACAGTTGAGCACAGTAGAGGTAGAGTACAGTGGAGTACAGTAGAGGCAGAGTACAGTGGAGCACAGTAGAGGTAGAGTAGAGTGGAGTACAGTGGAGCACAGTAGAGGTGGAGTACAGTAGAGTACAGTAGAGGTAGAGAACAGTAGAGTACAGTAGAGGTAGAGTACAGTGGAGCACAGTAGAGATAGAGTACAGTGGAGTAGAGTAGAGGTAGAGTACAGTGGAGCACAGTAGAGGTAGAGTACAGTGGAGCACAGCAGAGGTAGAGTACAGTGGATCACAGTAGAGATAGAGTACAGTGGAGTACAGCGGAGCACAGTAGAGGTGGAGTACAGTAGAGTACAGTAGAGATAGAGTACAGTGGAGCACAGTAGAGGTAGAGTAGAGTGGAGTACAGTAGAGGTAGAGTACAGTGGAGCACATTAGAGGTAGAGTACAGTGGAGTACAGTGGAGCACAGTAGAGGTGGAGTACAGTAGAGTACAGTAGAGGTAGAGAACAGTAGAGTACAGTAGAGGTAGAGTACAGTGGAGTAGAGTAGAGGTAGAGTACAGTAGAGGTAGAGTACAGTGGAGTAGAGTAGAGGTAGAGTACAGTGGAGCACAGTAGAGGTAGAGTACAGTGGAGCACAGCAGAGGTAGAGTAAAGTGGATCACAGTAGAGATAGAGTACAGTGGAGTACAGTGGAGCACAGTAGAGGTGGAGTACAGTAGAGTACAGTAGAGATAGAGTACAGTGGAGCACAGTAGAGGTAGAGTAGAGTGGAGTACAGTAGAGGTAGAGTACAGTGGAGCACATTAGAGGTAGAGTACAGTGGAGTACAGAAGAGGTAGAGTACAGTGGAGCAGAGTAGAGGTAGAGTACAGTGGAGTACAGTAGAGGTAGAGTACAGTGGAGTACAGTGAAGCACAGTAGAGGTAGAGTTCTTTGGAGTACAGTAGAGGTAGAGTACAGTAGAGTACAGTAGAGGTAGAGTACAGTGGAGCACAGTAGAGGTAGAGTAGAGTGAAGTACAGTGGAGCACAGTAGAGGTGGAGTACAGTGGAGTACAGTAGAGGTAGAGTACAGTGGAGCACAGTAGAGGTAGAGTACAGTGGAGCACAGTATAGGTAGAGTAGAGTGGAGTACAGCGGAGCACAGTAGAGGTAGAGTACAGTGGAGTACAGTAGAGGTAGAGTACAGTGGAGCACAGTAGAGGTAGAGTACAGTGGAGCACAGTAGAGGTAGAGTACAGTGGAGTACAGTAGAGGTAGAATACAGTGGAGCACAGTAGAGGTAGAGTACAGTGGAGTACAGTGGAGCACAGTAGAGGTTGAGTACAAAAGAGTACAGTTGAGGTAGAGAACAGTAGAGTACAGTAGAGGTAGAGTAAAGTGGAGTAGAGTAGAGGTTGAGGACAGTGGAGCACAGTAGAGGTAGAGTACAGTGGAGCACAGCAGAGGTAGAGTACAGTGGATCAAAGTAGAGATAGAGTACAGTGGAGTACAGTGGAGCACAGTAGAGGTAGAGTACAGTAGAGTACAGTGAAGGACAGTAGAGGTAGAGTTCGGTGGAGTACAGTAGAGGTAGAGTACAGTGGAGTACAGTAGCGGTAGAGTACAGTGGAGTACAGTGGAGCGCATTAGAGGTGGAGTACAGTAGAGTACAGTAGAGGTAGAGTACAGTGGAGTACAGTAGAGGTAGAGTACAGTGGAGTACAGTAGAGGTTGAGTACAGTGGAGCACAGTAGAGGTAGAGTACAGTGGAGTACAGCGAAGCACAGTAGAGGTAGAATAGAGTGGAGTACAGTAGAGGTAGAGTAGTGTTGAGCACAGTAGAGGTAGAGTACAGTGGAGCACAGTAGAGGTAGAGTACAGTGGAGAACAGTAGAGGTAGAGTACAGTGGAGTACAGTAGAGGTAGAGTACAGTGGTGCACAGTAGAAGTAGAGTACAGTGGAGTACAGTGGAGCACAGTAGAGGTGGAGTACAGTAGAGTACAGTAGAGGTAGAGAACAGTCGAGTACAGTAGAGGTAGAGTACAGTGGAGTAGATTAGAGGTAGAGTACAGTGGAGCACAGTAGAGGTAGAGTACAGTGGAGCACAGCAGAGGTAGAGTACAGTGGATCACAGTAGAGATAGAGTACAGTGGAGTACAGCGGAGCACAGTAGAGGTGGAGTACAGTAGAGTACAGTAGAGATAGAGTACAGTGGAGCACAGTAGAGGTAGAGTAGAGTGGAGTACAGTAGAGGTAGAGTACAGTGGAGCACATTAGAGGTAGAGTACAGTGGAGTACAGTAGAGGTAGAGTACAGTGGAGCACAGTAGAGGTAGAGTACAGTGGAGTACAGTGGAGCACAGTAGAGGTGGAGTACAGTAGAGTACAGTAGAGGTAGAGTACAGTAGAGTACAGTAGAGGTAGAGTACAGTGGAGCACAGTAGAGGTAGAGTACAGTGGAGTACAGTAGAGGTAGAGTACAGTGGAGCACAGTAGAGGTAGAGTAGAGTGGAGTACAGTAGAGGTAGAGTACAGTGGAGCACAGTAGAGGTAGCGTACAGTGGAGTACAGTAGAGGTAGAGTAGAGTGGAGTACAGTAGAGGTAGAGTACAATGGAGCACATTAGAGGTAGAGTACAGTGGAGTACAGTAGAGGTAGAGTACAGTGGAGCACAGTAGAGGTAGAGTACAGTGGAGTACAGTGGAGCACAGTAGAGGTGGAGTACAGTAGAGTACAGTAGAGGTAGAGTACAGTAGAGTACAGTAGAGGTAGAGTACAGTGGAGCACAGTAGAGGTAGAGTACAGTGGAGTACAGTAGAGGTAGAGTACAGTGGAGCACAGTAGAGGTAGAGTAGAGTGGAGTAGAGTAGATGTAGAGTACAGTGGAGCACAGTAGAGGTAGCGTACAGTGGAGTACAGTAGAGGTAGAGTAGAGTGGAGTACAGTAGAGGTAGAGTACAGTGGAGCACAGTAGAGGTAGAGTACAGTGGAGTACAGTAGAGGTAGAGTAGAGTGGAGCACAGTAGAGGTAGCGTACCGTTGATTACAGTAGAGGTAGAGTACAGTGGAGTACAGAAGAGGTAGAGTACAGTGTAGCACAGATGAGGTAGAGTGAAGTGGAGTACAGTAGAAGTAGAGTACAGTGGAGCACAGTAGAGTTAGAGTAGAGTGGAGTACAGTAGAGGTAGAGTACAGTGGAGCACAGTAGAGGTAGAGTACAGTGGAGTACAGTAGAGGTAGAGTACAGTGGAGCACAGTAGAGGTAGAGTACAGTGGAGTACAGTGAAGCACAGTAGAGGTGGATTACAATAGAGTACAGTTGAGGTAGAGAACAGTAGAGTAGAGGTAGAGTACATTGGAGTACAGTAGAGATAGAGTACAATGGAGCACAGTAGAGATAGACTAGAGTGGAGTACAGTAGAGGTAGAGTACAGTGGAGCACAGTAGAGGTAGAGTACAGTGGAGTACAGTGGAGCACAGTAGAGGTGGAGTGCAGTAGAGTACAGTAGAGCTAGAGAACAGTGGAGCACACTAGAGGTAGAGTACAGTGGAGCACAGTAGAGGTAGAGTACAGTGGAGCACAGTAGAGGTAGAGTACAGTGGAGCACAGTAGAGGTAGAGTACAGTGGAGTACAGCGGAGCACAGTAGAGGTGGAGTACAGTAGAGTACAGTAGAGATAGAGTACAGTGGAGGACAGTAGAGGTAGAGTAGAGTGGAGTACAGTAGAGGTAGAGTACAGTGGAGCACAGTAGAGGTAGCGTACAGTGGAGTACAGTGGAGCAGAGTAGAGGTAGAGTACAGTGGAGTACAGCAGAGGTAGAGTACAGTGGAGTGAAGCAGAGGTAGAGTACAGTGGAGTACAGTGGAGCACAGTAGAGGTGGAGTACAGTGGAGTACAGTAGAGGTAGAGAACAGTAGAGTACAGTAGAGGTAGAGTACAGTGGAGTACAGTAGAGACAGAGTACAGTGGAGCACAGTTGAGGTAGAGTAGAGTGGAGTACAGTAGAGGTAGAGTACAGTGGAGCACAGTAGAGGTAGCGTACAGTGGAGTACAGTAGAGGTAGAGTACAGTTGAGCAGGGTAGAGGTAGCGTACCGTGGAGTACAGTAGAGGTAGAGTACAGTGGAGTACAGAAGAGGTAGAGTACAGTGGAGCACAGTAGAGGTAGCGTACAGTGGAGCACAGTAGAGTTAGAGTAGAGTGGAGTACAGTAGAGGTAGAGTACAGTGGAGCACAGTAGAGGTAGAGTACAGTGGAGTACAGTAGAGGTAGAGTACAGTGGAGCACAGTAGAGGTAGAGTATAGTGAAGTACAGTGAAGCAAAGTAGAGGTGGAGTACAGTAGAGTACAGTAGAGGTAGAGAACAGTAGTGTAGATGTAGAGTACATTGGAGTAAAGTAGAGATAGAGTACAATGGAGCACAGTAGAGATAGACTAGAGTGGAGTACAGTAGAGGTAGAGTACAGTGGAGCACAGTAGAGGTAGAGTACAGTGGAGTACAGTGGAGCACAGTAGAGGTGGAGTACAGTAGAGTACAGTAGAGGTAGAGAACAGTGGAGCACAGTAGAGGTAGAGTACAGTGGAGCACAGTAGAGGTAGAGTACAGTGGAGCACAGAAGAGGTAGAGTACAGTGGAGTACAGTAGAGACAGAGTACAGTGGAGCACAGTAGAGGTAGAGTACAGTGGAGCACAGTAGAGGTAGAGAACAGTGGAGCACAGTAGAGGTAGAGTACAGTGGAGTACAGTAGAGGTAGAGTACAGTGGAGCAGGGTAGAGGTAGCGTACCGTGGAGTACAGTAGAGGTAGAGTACAGTGGAGTACAGAAGAGGTAGAGTACAGTGGAGCACAGTAGAGGTAGCGTACAGTGGAGCACAGTAGAGTTAGAGTAGAGTGGAGTACAGTAGAGGTAGAGTACAGTGGAGCACAATAGAGGTAGAGTACAGTGGAGTACAGTAGAGGTAGAGTACAGTGGAGCACAGTAGAGGTAGAGTATAGTGGAGTACAGTGAAGCAAAGTAGAGGTGGAGTACAGTAGAGTACAGTAGAGGTAGAGAACAGTAGAGTAGAGGTAGAGTACATTGGAGTAAAGTAGAGATAGAGTACAATGGAGCACAGTAGAGATAGACTAGAGTGGAGTACAGTAGAGGTAGAGTACAGTGGAGCACAGTAGAGGTAGAGTACAGTGGAGTACAGTGGAGCACAGTAGAGGTGGAGTACAGTAGAGTACAGTAGAGGTAGAGAACAGTGGAGCACAGTAGAGGTAGAGTACAGTGGAGCACAGTAGAGGTAGAGTACAGTGGAGCACAGTAGAGGTAGAGTACAGTGGAGTACAGCGGAGCACAGTAGAGGTAGTGTAGAGTGGAGTACAGTAGAGGTAGAGTAAAGTGGAGCACAGTAGAGGTAGCGCACAGTGGAGTACAGTAGAGGTAGAGTACAGTGGATTACAGTAGAGGTAGAGTACAGTGCAGTACAGTAGAGGTAGAGTACAGAGGAGCACAGTAGATGTAGAGTACAGTGGAGTACAGCGGAGCACAGTAGATGTAGAATAGAGTGGAGTACAGTAGAGGTAGAGTAGTGTGGAGCACAGTAAAGGTAGCGCACAGTGGAGTACAGTGGAGCAAATTAGAGGTGGAGCACAGTAGAGTACAGTAGAGGTAGAGTACAGTGGAGTACAGTAGAGGTAGAGTACAGTTGAGCACAGTAGAGGTAGAGTACAGTGGAGTACAGTAGAGGCAGAGTACAGTGGAGCACAGTAGAGGTAGAGTAGAGTGGAGTACAGTGGAGCACAGTAGAGGTGGAGTACAGTAGAGTACAGTAGAGGTAGAGAACAGTAGAGTACAGTAGAGGTAGAGTACAGTGGAGTACAGTAGAGATAGAGTACTGTGGAGCACAGTAGAGATAGAGTACAGTGGAGTAGAGTAGAGGTAGAGTACAGTGGAGCACAGTAGAGGTAGAGTACAGTGGAGCACAGCAGAGGTAGAGTACAGTGGATCACAGTAGAGATAGAGTACAGTGGAGTACAGCGGAGCACAGTAGAGGTGGAGTACAGTAGAGTACAGTAGAGATAGAGTACAGTGGAGCACAGTAGAGGTAGAGTAGAGTGGAGTACAGTAGAGGTAGAGTACAGTGGAGCATATTAGAGGTAGAGTACAGTGGAGTACAGTGGAGTACAGTAGAGGTAGAGTACAGTGGAGTACAGAAGAGGTAGAGTACAGTGGAGCACAGTAGAGGTAGAGTAGAGTGGAGTACAGTAGAGGTAGAGTACAGTGGAGCACAGTAGAGTTAGAGTAGAGTGGAGTACAGTAGAGGTAGAGTATAGTGGAGCACAGTAGAGGTAGAGTAGAGTGGAGTACAGTAGAGGTAGAGTACAGTGGAGCACAGTAGAGGTAGCGTACAGTGGAGTACAGTAGAGGTAGAGTAGAGTGGAGTACAGTAGAGGTAGAGTACAGTGGAGCACAGTAGAGGTAGCGTACAGTGGAGTACAGTAGAGGTAGAGTAGAGTGGAGCACAGTAGAGGTAGCGTACCGTTGATTACAGTAGAGGTAGAGTACAGTGGAGTACAGAAGAGGTAGAGTACAGTGTAGCACAGTAGAGGTAGAGTGAAGTGGAGTACAGTAGAGGTAGAGTACAGTGGAGCACAGTAGAGTTAGAGTAGAGTGGAGTACAGTAGAGGTAGAGTACAGTGGAGCACAGTAGAGGTAGAGTACAGTGGAGTACAGTAGAGGTAGAGTACAGTGGAGCACAGTAGAGGTAGAGTACAGTGGAGTACAGTGAAGCACAGTAGAGGTGGATTACAATAGAGTACAGTAGAGGTAGAGAACAGTAGAGTAGAGGTAGAGTACATTGGAGTACAGTAGAGATAGAGTACAATGGAGCACAGTAGAGATAGACTAGAGTGGAGTACAGTAGAGGTAGAGTACAGTGGAGCACAGTAGAGGTAGAGTACAGTGGAGTACAGTGGAGCACAGTAGAGGTGGAGTACAGTAGAGTACAGTAGAGCTAGAGAACAGTGGAGCACACTAGAGGTAGAGTACAGTGGAGCACAGTAGAGGTAGAGTACAGTGGAGCAGAGTAGAGGTAGAGTACAGTGGAGCACAGTAGAGGTAGAGTACAGTGGAGTACAGCGGAGCACAGTAGAGGTGGAGTACAGTAGAGTACAGTAGAGATAGAGTACAGTGGAGGACAGTAGAGGTAGAGTAGAGTGGAGTACAGTAGAGGTAGAGTACAGTGGAGCATAGTAGATGTAGAGTACAGTGGAGTACAGCGGAGCACAGTAGAGGTAGAATAGAGTGGAGTGCAGTAGAGGTAGAGTAGTGTGGAGCACAGTATAGGTAGCGCACAGTGGAGTACAGTGGAGCACAGTAGAGGTAGAGTACAGTGGAGTACAGTAGAGGTAGAGTACAGTCGAGTACAGTAGAGGTAGAGTACAGTGGAATACAGTGGAGCAAATTAGAGGTGGAGCACAGTAGAGGTAGAGTACAGTGGAATACAGTGGAGCAAATTAGAGGTAGAGCACAGTAGAGTACAGTAGAGGTAGAGTACAGTGGAGTACAGTAGAGGTAGAGTACAGTGGAGTACAGTAGAGGTAGAGTACAGTTGAGCACAGTAGAGGTAGAGTACAGTGGAGTACAGTAGAGGCAGAGTACAGTGGAGCACAGTAGAGGTAGAGTAGAGTGGAGTACAGTGGAGCACAGTAGAGGTGGAGTACAGTAGAGTACAGTAGAGGTAGAGAACAGTAGAGTACAGTAGAGGTAGAGTACAGTGGAGCACAGTAGAGATAGAGTACAGTGGAGTAGAGTAGAGGTAGAGTACAGTGGAGCACAGTAGAGGTAGAGTACAGTGGAGCACAGCAGAGGTAGAGTACAGTGGATCACAGTAGAGATAGAGTACAGTGGAGTACAGCGGAGCACAGTAGAGGTGGAGTACAGTAGAGTACAGTACAGATAGAGTAAGGTGGAGCACAGTAGAGGTAGAGTAGAGTGGAGTACAGTAGAGGTAGAGTACAGTGGAGCACATTAGAGGTAGAGTACAGTGGAGTACAGTAGAGCACAGTAGAGGTAGAGAACAGTAGAGTACAGTAGAGGTAGAGTACAGTGGAGTAGAGTAGAGGTAGAGTACAGTAGAGGTAGAGTACAGTGGAGTAGAGTAGAGGTAGAGTACAGTGGAGCACAGTAGAGGTAGAGTACAGTGGAGCACAGCAGAGGTAGAGTACAGTGGATCACAGTAGAGATAGAGTACAGTGGAGTACAGTGGAGCACAGTAGAGGTGGAGTACAGTAGAGTACAGTAGAGATAGAGTACAGTGGAGCACAGTAGAGGTAGAGTAGAGTGGAGTACAGTAGAGGTAGAGTACAGTGGAGCACATTAGAGGTAGAGTACAGTGGAGTACAGTAGAGGTAGAGTACAGTGGAGCAGAGTAGAGGTAGAGTACAGTGGAGTACAGTAGAGGTAGAGTACAGTGGAGTACAGTAGAGGTAGAGTACAGTTGAGCACAGTAGAGGTAGAGTACAGTGGAGTACAGTAGAGGCAGAGTACAGTGGAGCACAGTAGAGGTAGAGTAGAGTGGAGTACAGTGGAGCACAGTAGAGGTGGAGTACAGTAGAGTACAGTAGAGGTAGAGAACAGTAGAGTACAGTAGAGGTAGAGTACAGTGGAGCACAGTAGAGATAGAGTACAGTGGAGTAGAGTAGAGGTAGAGTACAGTGGAGCACAGTAGAGGTAGAGTACAGTGGAGCACAGCAGAGGTAGAGTACAGTGGATCACAGTAGAGATAGAGTACAGTGGAGTACAGCGGAGCACAGTAGAGGTGGAGTACAGTAGAGTACAGTAGAGATAGAGTACAGTGGAGCACAGTAGAGGTAGAGTAGAGTGGAGTACAGTAGAGGTAGAGTACAGTGGAGCACATTAGAGGTAGAGTACAGTGGAGTACCATAGAGTACAGTAGAGGTAGAGAACAGTAGAGTACAGTAGAGGTAGAGTACAGTGGAGTAGAGTAGAGGTAGAGTACAGTAGAGGTAGAGTACAGTGGAGTAGAGTAGAGGTAGAGTACAGTGGAGCACAGTAGAGGTAGAGTACAGTGGAGCACAGCAGAGGTAGAGTACAGTGGATCACAGTAGAGATAGAGTACAGTGGAGTACAGTGGAGCACAGTAGAGGTGGAGTACAGTAGAGTACAGTAGAGATAGAGTACAGTGGAGCACAGTAGAGGTAGAGTAGAGTGGAGTACAGTAGAGGTAGAGTACAGTGGAGCACATTAGAGGTAGAGTACAGTGGAGTACAGTAGAGGTAGAGTACAGTGGAGCAGAGTAGAGGTAGAGTACAGTGGAGTACAGTAGAGGTAGAGTACAGTGGAGTACAGTGAAGCACAGTAGAGGTAGAGTTCTTTGGAGTACAGTAGAGATAGAGTACAGTAGAGTACAGTAGAGGTAGAGTACAGTGGAGCACAGTAGAGGTAGAGTAGAGTGGAGTACAGTGGAGCACAGTAGAGGTGGAGTACAGTGGAGTACAGTAGAGGTAGAGTACAGTGGAGCACAGTAGAGGTAGAGTACAGTGGAGCACAGTATAGGTAGAGTAGAGTGGAGTACAGCGGAGCACAGTAGAGGTAGAGTACAGTGGAGTACAGTAGAGGTAGAGTACAGTGGAGCACAGTAGAGGTAGAGTACAGTGGAGCACAGTAGAGGTAGAGTACAGTGGAGTACAGTAGAGGTAGAATACAGTGGAACACAGTAGAGGTAGAGTACAGTGGAGTACAGTGGAGCACAGTAGAGGTTGAGTACAATAGAGTACAGTTGAGGTAGAGAACAGTAGAGTACAGTAGAGGTAGAGTAAAGTGGAGTAGAGTAGAGGTTGAGTACAGTGGAGCACAGTAGAGGTAGAGTACAGTGGAGCACAGCAGAGGTAGAGTACAGTGGATCAAAGTAGAGATAGAGTACAGTGGAGTACAGTGGAGCACAGTAGAGGTAGAGTACAGTAGAGTACAGTGAAGGACAGTAGAGGTAGAGTTCGGTGGAGTACAGTAGAGGTAGAGTACAGTGGAGTACAGTAGCGGTAGAGTACAGTGGAGTACAGTGGAGCGCATTAGAGGTGGAGTACAGTAGAGTACAGTAGAGGTAGAGTACAGTGGAGTACAGTAGAGGTAGAGTACAGTGGAGTACAGTAGAGGTTGAGTACAGTGGAGCACAGTAGAGGTAGAGTACAGTGGAGTACAGCGAAGCACAGTAGAGGTAGAATAGAGTGGAGTACAGTAGAGGTAGAGTAGTGTGGAGCACAGTAGAGGTAGAGTACAGTGGAGCACAGTAGAGGTAGAGTACAGTGGAGAACAGTAGAGGTAGAGTACAGTGGAGTACAGTAGAGGTAGAGTACAGTGGTGCACAGTAGAAGTAGAGTACAGTGGAGTACATTGGAGCACAGTAGAGGTGGAGTACAGTAGAGTACAGTAGAGGTAGAGAACAGTCGAGTACAGTAGAGGTAGAGTACAGTGGAGTAGATTAGAGGTAGAGTACAGTGGAGCACAGTAGAGGTAGAGTACAGTGGAGCACAGCAGAGGTAGAGTACAGTGGATCACAGTAGAGATAGAGTACAGTGGAGTACAGCGGAGCACAGTAGAGGTGGAGTACAGTAGAGTACAGTAGAGATAGAGTACAGTGGAGCACAGTAGAGGTAGAGTAGAGTGGAGTACAGTAGAGGTAGAGTACAGTGGAGCACATTAGAGGTAGAGTACAGTGGAGTACAGTAGAGGTAGAGTACAGTGGAGCACAGTAGAGGTAGAGTACAGTGGAGCACAGTAGAGGTAGAGTAGAGTGGAGTACAGTGGAGCACAGTAGAGGTGGAGTACAGTAGAGTACAGTAGAGGTAGAGAACAGTAGAGTACAGTAGAGGTAGAGTACAGTGGAGTACAGTAGAGATAGAGTACTGTGGAGCACAGTAGAGATAGAGTACAGTGGAGTAGAGTAGAGGTAGAGTACAGTGGAGCACAGTAGAGGTAGAGTACAGTGGAGCACAGCAGAGGTAGAGTACAGTGGATCACAGTAGAGATAGAGTACAGTGGAGTACAGCGGAGCACAGTAGAGGTGGAGTACAGTAGAGTACAGTAGAGATAGAGTACAGTGGAGCACAGTAGAGGTAGAGTAGAGTGGAGTACAGTAGAGGTAGAGTACAGTGGAGAATATTAGAGGTAGAGTACAGTGGAGTACAGTGGAGTACAGTAGAGGTAGAGTACAGTGGAGTACAGAAGAGGTAGAGTACAGTGGAGCACAGTAGAGGTAGAGTAGAGTGGAGTACAGTAGAGGTAGAGTACAGTGGAGCACAGTAGAGTTAGAGTAGAGTGGAGTACAGTAGAGGTAGAGTATAGTGGAGCACAGTAGAGGTAGAGTAGAGTGGAGTACAGTAGAGGTAGAGTACAGTGGAGCACAGTAGAGGTAGCGTACAGTGGAGTACAGTAGAGGTAGAGTAGAGTGGAGTACAGTAGAGGTAGAGTACAGTGGAGCACAGTAGAGGTAGCGTACAGTGGAGTACAGTAGAGGTAGAGTAGAGTGGAGCACAGTAGAGGTAGCGTACCGTTGATTACAGTAGAGGTAGAGTACAGTGGAGTACAGAAGAGGTAGAGTACAGTGTAGCACAGTAGAGGTAGAGTGAAGTGGAGTACAGTAGAGGTAGAGTACAGTGGAGCACAGTAGAGTTAGAGTAGAGTGGAGTACAGTAGAGGTAGAGTACAGTGGAGCACAATAGAGGTAGAGTACAGTGGAGTACAGTAGAGGTAGAGTACAGTGGAGCACAGTAGAGGTAGAGTACAGTGGAGTACAGTGAAGCACAGTAGAGGTGGATTACAATAGAGTACAGTAGAGGTAGAGAACAGTAGAGTAGAGGTAGAGTACATTGGAGTACAGTAGAGATAGAGTACAATGGAGCACAGTAGAGATAGACTAGAGTGGAGTACAGTAGAGGTAGAGTACAGTGGAGCACAGTAGAGGTAGAGTACAGTGGAGTACAGTGGAGCACAGTAGAGGTGGAGTACAGTAGAGTACAGTAGAGCTAGAGAACAGTGGAGCACACTAGAGGTAGAGTACAGTGGAGCACAGTAGAGGTAGAGTACAGTGGAGCAGAGTAGAGGTAGAGTACAGTGGAGCACAGTAGAGGTAGAGTACAGTGGAGTACAGCGGAGCACAGTAGAGGTGGAGTACAGTAGAGTACAGTAGAGATAGAGTACAGTGGAGGACAGTAGAGGTAGAGTAGAGTGGAGTACAGTAGAGGTAGAGTACAGTGGAGCATAGTAGATGTAGAGTACAGTGGAGTACAGCGGAGCACAGTAGAGGTAGAATAGAGTGGAGTGCAGTAGAGGTAGAGTAGTGTGGAGCACAGTATAGGTAGCGCACAGTGGAGTACAGTGGAGCACAGTAGAGGTAGAGTACAGTGGAGTACAGTAGAGGTAGAGTACAGTCGAGTACAGTAGAGGTAGAGTACAGTGGAATACAGTGGAGCAAATTAGAGGTGGAGCACAGTAGAGGTAGAGTACAGTGGAATACAGTGGAGCAAATTAGAGGTAGAGCACAGTAGAGTACAGTAGAGGTAGAGTACAGTGGAGTACAGTAGAGGTAGAGTACAGTGGAGTACAGTAGAGGTAGAGTACAGTTGAGCACAGTAGAGGTAGAGTACAGTGGAGTACAGTAGAGGCAGAGTACAGTGGAGCACAGTAGAGGTAGAGTAGAGTGGAGTACAGTGGAGCACAGTAGAGGTGGAGTACAGTAGAGTACAGTAGAGGTAGAGAACAGTAGAGTACAGTAGAGGTAGAGTACAGTGGAGCACAGTAGAGATAGAGTACAGTGGAGTAGAGTAGAGGTAGAGTACAGTGGAGCACAGTAGAGGTAGAGTACAGTGGAGCACAGCAGAGGTAGAGTACAGTGGATCACAGTAGAGATAGAGTACAGTGGAGTACAGCGGAGCACAGTAGAGGTGGAGTACAGTAGAGTACAGTACAGATAGAGTAAGGTGGAGCACAGTAGAGGTAGAGTAGAGTGGAGTACAGTAGAGGTAGAGTACAGTGGAGCACATTAGAGGTAGAGTACAGTGGAGTACAGTAGAGCACAGTAGAGGTAGAGAACAGTAGAGTACAGTAGAGGTAGAGTACAGTGGAGTAGAGTAGAGGTAGAGTACAGTAGAGGTAGAGTACAGTGGAGTAGAGTAGAGGTAGAGTACAGTGGAGCACAGTAGAGGTAGAGTACAGTGGAGCACAGCAGAGGTAGAGTACAGTGGATCACAGTAGAGATAGAGTACAGTGGAGTACAGTGGAGCACAGTAGAGGTGGAGTACAGTAGAGTACAGTAGAGATAGAGTACAGTGGAGCACAGTAGAGGTAGAGTAGAGTGGAGTACAGTAGAGGTAGAGTACAGTGGAGCACATTAGAGGTAGAGTACAGTGGAGTACAGTAGAGGTAGAGTACAGTGGAGCAGAGTAGAGGTAGAGTACAGTGGAGTACAGTAGAGGTAGAGTACAGTGGAGTACAGTAGAGGTAGAGTACAGTTGAGCACAGTAGAGGTAGAGTACAGTGGAGTACAGTAGAGGCAGAGTACAGTGGAGCACAGTAGAGGTAGAGTAGAGTGGAGTACAGTGGAGCACAGTAGAGGTGGAGTACAGTAGAGTACAGTAGAGGTAGAGAACAGTAGAGTACAGTAGAGGTAGAGTACAGTGGAGCACAGTAGAGATAGAGTACAGTGGAGTAGAGTAGAGGTAGAGTACAGTGGAGCACAGTAGAGGTAGAGTACAGTGGAGCACAGCAGAGGTAGAGTACAGTGGATCACAGTAGAGATAGAGTACAGTGGAGTACAGCGGAGCACAGTAGAGGTGGAGTACAGTAGAGTACAGTAGAGATAGAGTACAGTGGAGCACAGTAGAGGTAGAGTAGAGTGGAGTACAGTAGAGGTAGAGTACAGTGGAGCACATTAGAGGTAGAGTACAGTGGAGTACCATAGAGTACAGTAGAGGTAGAGAACAGTAGAGTACAGTAGAGGTAGAGTACAGTGGAGTAGAGTAGAGGTAGAGTACAGTAGAGGTAGAGTACAGTGGAGTAGAGTAGAGGTAGAGTACAGTGGAGCACAGTAGAGGTAGAGTACAGTGGAGCACAGCAGAGGTAGAGTACAGTGGATCACAGTAGAGATAGAGTACAGTGGAGTACAGTGGTGCACAGTAGAGGTGGAGTACAGTAGAGTACAGTAGAGATAGAGTACAGTGGAGCACAGTAGAGGTAGAGTAGAGTGGAGTACAGTAGAGGTAGAGTACAGTGGAGCACATTAGAGGTAGAGTACAGTGGAGTACAGTAGAGGTAGAGTACAGTGGAGCAGAGTAGAGGTAGAGTACAGTGGAGTACAGTAGAGGTAGAGTACAGTGGAGTACAGTGAAGCACAGTAGAGGTAGAGTTCTTTGGAGTACAGTAGAGATAGAGTACAGTAGAGTACAGTAGAGGTAGAGTACAGTGGAGCACAGTAGAGGTAGAGTAGAGTGGAGTACAGTGGAGCACAGTAGAGGTGGAGTACAGTGGAGTACAGTAGAGGTAGAGTACAGTGGAGCACAGTAGAGGTAGAGTACAGTGGAGCACAGTATAGGTAGAGTAGAGTGGAGTACAGCGGAGCACAGTAGAGGTAGAGTACAGTGGAGTACAGTAGAGGTAGAGTACAGTGGAGCACAGTAGAGGTAGAGTACAGTGGAGCACAGTAGAGGTAGAGTACAGTGGAGTACAGTAGAGGTAGAATACAGTGGAACACAGTAGAGGTAGAGTACAGTGGAGTACAGTGGAGCACAGTAGAGGTTGAGTACAATAGAGTACAGTTGAGGTAGAGAACAGTAGAGTACAGTAGAGGTAGAGTAAAGTGGAGTAGAGTAGAGGTTGAGTACAGTGGAGCACAGTAGAGGTAGAGTACAGTGGAGCACAGCAGATGTAGAGTACAGTGGATCAAAGTAGAGATAGAGTACAGTGGAGTACAGTGGAGCACAGTAGAGGTAGAGTACAGTAGAGTACAGTGAAGGACAGTAGAGGTAGAGTTCGGTGGAGTACAGTAGAGGTAGAGTACAGTGGAGTACAGTAGCGGTAGAGTACAGTGGAGTACAGTGGAGCGCATTAGAGGTGGAGTACAGTAGAGTACAGTAGAGGTAGAGTACAGTGGAGTACAGTAGAGGTAGAGTACAGTGGAGTACAGTAGAGGTTGAGTACAGTGGAGCACAGTAGAGGTAGAGTACAGTGGAGTACAGCGAAGCACAGTAGAGGTAGAATAGAGTGGAGTACAGTAGAGGTAGAGTAGTGTGGAGCACAGTAGAGGTAGAGTACAGTGGAGCACAGTAGAGGTAGAGTACAGTGGAGAACAGTAGAGGTAGAGTACAGTGGAGTACAGTAGAGGTAGAGTACAGTGGTGCACAGTAGAAGTAGAGTACAGTGGAGTACATTGGAGCACAGTAGAGGTGGAGTACAGTAGAGTACAGTAGAGGTAGAGAACAGTCGAGTACAGTAGAGGTAGAGTACAGTGGAGTAGATTAGAGGTAGAGTACAGTGGAGCACAGTAGAGGTAGAGTACAGTGGAGCACAGCAGAGGTAGAGTACAGTGGATCACAGTAGAGATAGAGTACAGTGGAGTACAGCGGAGCACAGTAGAGGTGGAGTACAGTAGAGTACAGTAGAGATAGAGTACAGTGGAGCACAGTAGAGGTAGAGTAGAGTGGAGTACAGTAGAGGTAGAGTACAGTGGAGCACATTAGAGGTAGAGTACAGTGGAGTACAGTAGAGGTAGAGTACAGTGGAGCACAGTAGAGGTAGAGTACAGTGGAGTACAGTGGAGCACAGTAGAGGTGGAGTACAGTAGAGTACAGTAGAGGTAGAGTACAGCAGAGTACAGTAGAGGTAGAGTACAGTGGAGCACAGTAGAGGTAGAGTACAGTGGAGTACAGTAGAGATAGAGTACAGTGGAGCACAGTAGAGGTAGAGTAGAGTGGAGTACAGTAGAGGTAGAGTACAGTGGAGCACAGTAGAGGTAGCGTACAGTGGAGTACAGTAGAGGTAGAGTAGAGTGGAGTACAGTAGAGGTAGAGTACAATGGAGCACATTAGAGGTAGAGTACAGTGGAGTACAGTAGAGGTAGAGTACAGTGGAGCACAGTAGAGGTAGAGTACAGTGGAGTACAGTGGAGCACAGTAGAGGTGGAGTACAGTAGAGTACAGTAGAGGTAGAGTACAGTAGAGTACAGTAGAGGTAGAGTACAGTGGAGCACAGTAGAGGTAGAGTACAGTGGAGTACAGTAGAGGTAGAGTACAGTGGAGCACAGTAGAGGTAGAGTAGAGTAGAGTACAGTAGAGGTAGAGTACAGTGGAGCACAGTAGAGGTAGCGTACAGTGGAGTACAGTAGAGGTAGAGTAGAGTGGAGTACAGTAGAGGTAGAGTACAGTGGAGCACAGTAGAGGTAGAGTACAGTGGAGTACAGTAGAGGTAGAGTAGAGTGGAGCACAGTAGAGGTAGCGTACCGTTGATTACAGTAGAGGTAGAGTACAGTGGAGTACAGAAGAGGTAGAGTACAGTGTAGCACAGATGAGGTAGAGTGAAGTGGAGTACAGTAGAGGTAGAGTACAGTGGAGCACAGTAGAGTTAGAGTAGAGTGGAGTACAGTAGAGGTAGAGTACAGTGGAGCACAGTAGAGGTAGAGTACAGTGGAGTACAGTAGAGGTAGAGTACAGTGGAGCACAGTAGAGGTAGAGTACAGTGGAGTACAGTGAAGCACAGTAGAGGTGGATTACAATAGAGTACAGTTGAGGTAGAGAACAGTAGAGTAGAGGTAGAGTACATTGGAGTACAGTAGAGATAGAGTACAATGGAGCACAGTAGAGATAGACTAGAGTGGAGTACAGTAGAGGTAGAGTACAGTGGAGCACAGTAGAGGTAGAGTACAGTGGAGTACAGTGGAGCACAGTAGAGGTGGAGTACAGTAGAGTACAGTAGAGCTAGAGAACAGTGGAGCACACTAGAGGTAGAGTACAGTGGAGCACAGTAGAGGTAGAGTACAGTGGAGCACAGTAGAGGTAGAGTACAGTGGAGCACAGTAGAGGTAGAGTACAGTGGAGTACAGCGGAGCACAGTAGAGGTGGAGTACAGTAGAGTACAGTAGAGATAGAGTACAGTGGAGGACAGTAGAGGTAGAGTAGAGTGGAGTACAGTAGAGGTAGAGTACAGTGGAGCACAGTAGAGGTAGCGTACAGTGGAGTACAGTGGAGCAGAGTAGAGGTAGAGTACAGTGGAGTACAGCAGAGGTAGAGTACAGTGGAGTGAAGCAGAGGTAGAGTACAGTGGAGTACAGTGGAGCACAGTAGAGGTTGAGTACAGTAGAGTACAGTAGAGGTAGAGAACAGTAGAGTACAGTAGAGGTAGAGTACAGTGGAGTACAGTAGAGACAGAGTACAGTGGAGCACAGTAGAGGTAGAGTAGAGTGGAGTACAGTAGAGGTAGAGTACAGTGGAGCACAGTAGAGGTAGCGTACAGTGGAGTACAGTAGAGGTAGAGTACAGTTGAGCAGGGTAGAGGTAGCGTACCGTGGAGTACAGTAGAGGTAGAGTACAGTGGAGTACAGAAGAGGTAGAGTACAGTGGAGCACAGTAGAGGTAGCGTACAGTGGAGCACAGTAGAGTTAGAGTAGAGTGGAGTACAGTAGAGGTAGAGTACAGTGGAGCACAGTAGAGGTAGAGTACAGTGGAGTACAGTAGAGGTAGAGTACAGTGGAGCACAGTAGAGGTAGAGTATAGTGGAGTACAGTGAAGCACAGTAGAGGTGGAGTACAGTAGAGTACAGAAGAGGTAGAGAACAGTAGTGTAGATGTAGAGTACATTGGAGTAAAGTAGAGATAGAGTACAATGGAGCACAGTAGAGATAGACTAGAGTGGAGTACAGTAGAGGTAGAGTACAGTGGAGCACAGTAGAGGTAGAGTACAGTGGAGTACAGTGGAGCACAGTAGAGGTGGAGTACAGTAGAGTACAGTAGAGGTAGAGAACAGTGGAGCACAGTAGAGGTAGAGTACAGTGGAGCACAGTAGAGGTAGAGTACAGTGGAGCACAGAAGAGGTAGAGTACAGTGGAGTACAGTAGAGACAGAGTACAGTGGAGCACAGTAGAGGTAGAGTACAGTGGAGCACAGTAGAGGTAGAGAACAGTGGAGCACAGTAGAGGTAGAGTACAGTGGAGTACAGTAGAGGTAGAGTACAGTGGAGCAGGGTAGAGGTAGCGTACCGTGGAGTACAGTAGAGGTAGAGTACAGTGGAGTACAGAAGAGGTAGAGTACAGTGGAGCACAGTAGAGGTAGCGTACAGTGGAGCACAGTAGAGTTAGAGTAGAGTGGAGTACAGTAGAGGTAGAGTACAGTGGAGCACAATAGAGGTAGAGTACAGTGGAGTACAGTAGAGGTAGAGTACAGTGGAGCACAGTAGAGGTAGAGTATAGTGGAGTACAGTGAAGCAAAGTAGAGGTGGAGTACAGTAGAGTACAGTAGAGGTAGAGAACAGTAGAGTAGAGGTAGAGTACATTGGAGTAAAGTAGAGATAGAGTACAATGGAGCACAGTAGAGATAGACTAGAGTGGAGTACAGTAGAGGTAGAGTACAGTGGAGCACAGTAGAGGTAGAGTACAGTGGAGTACAGTGGAGCACAGTAGAGGTGGAGTAGAGTAGAGTACAGTAGAGGTAGAGAACAGTGGAGCACAGTAGAGGTAGAGTACAGTGGAGCACAGTAGAGGTAGAGTACAGTGGAGCACAGTAGAGGTAGAGTACAGTGGAGTACAGCGGAGCACAGTAGAGGTAGTGTAGAGTGGAGTACAGTAGAGGTAGAGTAAAGTGGAGCACAGTAGAGGTAGCGCACAGTGGAGTACAGTAGAGGTAGAGTACAGTGGATTACAGTAGAGGTAGAGTACAGTGCAGTACAGTAGAGGTAGAGTACAGAGGAGCACAGTAGATGTAGAGTACAGTGGAGTACAGCGGAGCACAGTAGATGTAGAATAGAGTGGAGTACAGTAGAGGTAGAGTAGTGTGGAGCACAGTAAAGGTAGTGCACAGTGGAGTACAGTGGAGCAAATTAGAGGTGGAGCACAGTAGAGTACAGTAGAGGTAGAGTACAGTGGAGTACAGTAGAGGTAGAGTACAGTTGAGCACAGTAGAGGTAGAGTACAGTGGAGTACAGTAGAGGCAGAGTACAGTGGAGCACAGTAGAGGTAGAGTAGTGTGGAGTACAGTGGAGCACAGTAGAGGTGGAGTACAGTAGAGTACAGTAGAGGTAGAGAACAGTAGAGTACAGTAGAGGTAGAGTACAGTGGAGTACAGTAGAAATAGAGTACTGTGGAGCACAGTAGAGATAGAGTACAGTGGAGTAGAGTAGAGGTAGAGTACAGTGGAGCACAGTAGAGGTAGAGTACAGTGGAGCACAGCAGAGGTAGAGTACAGTGGACCACAGTAGAGATAGAGTACAGTGGAGTACAGCGGAGCACAGTAGAGGTGGAGTACAGTAGAGTACAGTAGAGATAGAGTACAGTGGAGCACAGTAGAGGTAGAGTAGAGTGGAGTACAGTAGAGGTAGAGTTCAGTGGAGCATATTAGAGGTAGAGTACAGTGGAGTACAGTGGAGTACAGTAGAGGTAGAGTACAGTGGAGTACAGAAGAGGTAGAGTACAGTGGAGCACAGTAGAGGTAGAGTAGAGTGGAGTACAGTAGAGGTAGAGTACAGTGGAGCACAGTAGAGTTAGAGTAGAGTGGAGTACAGTAGAGGTAGAGTACAGTGGAGCACAGTAGAGGTAGAGTACAGTGGAGTACAGTAGAGGTAGAGTACAGTGGAGCACAGTAGAGGTAGAGTACAGTGGAGTACAGTGAAGCACAGTAGAGGTGGAGTACAGTAGAGGTAGAGAACAGTGGAGCACAGTAGAGGTAGAGTACAGTGGAGCACAGTAGAGGTAGAGTACAGTGGAGCACAGTAGAGGTAGAGTACAGTGGAGTACAGCGGAGCACAGTAGAGGTAGTGTAGAGTGGAGTACAGTAGAGGTAGAGTACAGTGGAGCACAGTAGAGGTAGCGCACAGTGGAGTACTGTAGAGGTAGAGTACAGTGGATTACAGTAGAGGTAGAGTACAGTGCAGTACAGTAGAGGTAGAGTACAGTGGAGCATAGTAGATGTAGAGTACAGTGGAGTACAGCGGAGCACAGTAGAGGTAGCGCACAATGGAGTACAGTAGAGGTAGAGTACAGTGGAGTACAGTAGAGGTAGAGTACAGTGGAGCACAGTAGAGTTAGAGTAGAGTGGAGTACAGTAGAGGTAGAGTACAGTGGAGCACAGTAGAGGTAGAGTACAGTGGAGTACAGTAGAGGTAGAGTACAGTGGATTACAGTAGAGGTAGAGTACAGTGCAGTACAGTAGAGGTAGAGTACAGTGGAGCATAGTAGATGTAGAGTACAGTGGAGTACAGCGGAGCAGAGTAGAGGTAGCGCACAGTGGAGTACAGTAGAGGTAGAGTACAGTGAAGTACAGTAGAGGTAGAGTACAGTGGAGCACAGTAGAGTTAGAGTAGAGTGGAGTACAGTAGAGGTAGAGTACAGTGGAGCACAGTAGAGGTAGAGTACAGTGGAGTACAGTAGAGGTAGAGTACAGTGGAGCACAGTAGAGGTAGAGTACAGTGGAGTACAGTGGAGCACAGTAGAGGTGGAGTACAGTAGAGTACAGTAGAGGTAGAGTACAGTAGAGTACAGTAGAGGTAGAGTACAGTGGAGCACAGTAGAGGTAGAGTACAGTGGAGTACAGTAGAGGTAGAGTACAGTGGAGCACAGTAGAGGTAGAGTAGAGTGGAGTACAGTAGAGGTAGAGTACAGTGGAGCACAGTAGAGGTAGCGTACAGTGGAGTACAGTAGAGGTAGAGTAGAGTGGAGTACAGTAGAGGTAGAGTACAGTGGAGCACAGTAGAGGTAGCGTACAGTGGAGTACAGTAGAGGTAGAGTAGAGTGCGGCACAGTAGAGGTAGCGTACCGTTGAGTACAGTAGAGGTAGAGTACAGTGGAGTACAGAAGAGGTAGAGTACAGTGGAGCACAGTAGAGGTAGAGTGGAGTGGAGTACAGTAGAGGTAGAGTACAGTGGAGCACAGTAGAGTTAGAGTAGAGTGGAGTACAGTAGAGGTAGAGTACAGTGGAGCACAGTAGAGGTTGAGTACAGTGGAGTACAGTAGAGGTAGAGTACAGTGGAGCACAGTAGAGGTAGAGTACAGTGGAGTACAGTGAAGCACAGTAGAGGTGGATTACAATAGAGTACAGTAGAGGTAGAGAACAGTAGAGTAGAGGTAGAGTACATTGGAGTACAGTAGAGATAGAGTACAATGGAGCACAGTAGAGATAGACTAGAGTGGAGTACAGTAGAGGTAGAGTACAGTGGAGCACAGTAGAGGTAGAGTACAGTGGAGTACAGTGGAGCACAGTAGAGGTGGAGTACAGTAGAGTACAGTAGAGCTAGAGAACAGTGGAGCAGAGTAGAGGTAGAGTACAGTGGAGCACAGTAGAGGTAGAGTACAGTGGAGTACAGCGGAGCACAGTAGAGGTGGAGTACAGTAGAGTACAGTAGAGATAGAGTACAGCGGAGGACAGTAGAGGTAGAGTAGAGTGGAGTACAGTAGAGGTAGAGTACAGTGGAGCACAGTAGAGGTAGCGTACAGTGGAGTACAGTGGAGCAGAGTAGAGGTAGAGTACAGTGGAGTACAGCAGAGGTAGAGTACAGTGGAGTACAGCAGAGGTAGAGTACAGTGGAGTACAGTGGAGCACATTAGAGGTGGAGTACAGTAGAGTACAGTAGAGGTAGAGAACAGTAGAGTACAGTAGAGGTAGAGTACAGTGGAGTACAGTAGAGACAGAGTACAGTGGAGCACAGTAGAGGTAGAGTAGAGTGGAGTAAAGTAGAGGTAGACTACAGTGGAGCACAGTAGAGGTAGCGTACAGTGGAGTACAGTAGAGGTAGAGTACAGTGGAGCAGGGTAGAGGTAGCGTACCGTGGAGTACAGTAGAGGTAGAGTACAGTGGAGTACAGAAGAGGTAGAGTACAGTGGAGCACAGTAGAGGTAGCGTACAGTGGAGCACAGTAGAGTTAGAGTAGAGTGGAGTACAGTAGAGGTAGAGTACAGTGGAGCACAGTAGAGGTAGAGTATAGTGGAGTACAGTGAAGCACAGTAGAGGTGGAGTACAGTAGAGTACAGTAGAGGTAGAGAACAGTAGAGTAGAGGTAGAGTACATTGGAGTAAAGTAGAGATAGAGTACAATGGAGCACAGTAGAGATAGACTAGAGTGGAGTACAGTAGAGGTAGAGTACAGTGGAGCACAGTAGAGGTAGAGTACAGTGGAGCACAGTAGAGGTGGAGTACAGTAGAGTACAGTAGAGGTAGAGAACGGTGGAGCAGGGTAGAGGTAGAGTACAGTGGAGCACAGTAGAGGTAGAGTACAGTGGAGCACAGAAGAGGTAGAGTACAGTGGAGTACAGTAGAGACAGAGTACAGTGGAGAACAGTAGAGGTAGAGTACAGTGGAGCACAGTAGAGGTAGAGAACAGTGGAGCACAGTAGAGGTAGAGTAAAGTGGAGCAGGGTAGAGGTAGCGTACCGTGGAGTACAGTAGAGGTAGAGTACAGTGGAGTACAGAAGAGGTAGAGTACAGTGGAGCACAGTAGAGGTAGCGTACAGTGGAGCACAGTAGAGTTAGAGTAGAGTGGAGTACAGTAGAGGTAGAGTACAGTGGAGCACAGTAGAGGTAGAGTACAGTGGAGCACAGTAGAGGCAGAGTATAGTGGAGTACAGTGAAGCACAGTAGAGGTGGAGTACAGTAGAGTACAGTAGAGGTAGAGAACAGTGGAGCACAGTAGAGGTAGAGTACAGTGGAGCACAGTAGAGGTAGAGTACAGTGGAGTACAGTGGAGCACAGTAGAGGTGGAGTACAGTAGAGTACAGTAGAGGTAGAGAACAGTGGAGCACAGTAGAGGTAGAGTACAGTGGAGCACAGTAGAGGTAGAGTACAGTGGAGCAAAGTAGAGGTAGAGTACAGTGGAGTACAGCGGAGCACAGTAGAGGTAGTGTAGAGTGGAGTACAGTAGAGGTAGAGTACAGTGGAGCACAGTAGAGGTAGCGCACAGTGGAGTACAGTAGAGGTAGAGTACAGTGGAGTACAGTAGAGGTAGAGTACAGTGGATTACAGTAGAGGTAGAGTACAGTGCAGTACAGTAGAGGTAGAGTACAGCGGAGCACAGTAGAGGTAGAGTACAGCGGAGCACAGTAGAGGTAGAATAGAGTGGAGTACAGTAGAGGTAGAGTAGTTTGGAGCACAGTATAGGTAGCGCACAGTGGAGTACAGTGGAGCACAGTAGAGGTAGAGTACAGTGGAGTACAGTAGAGGTAGAGTACAGTGGAGTAAAGTAGAGGTAGAGTACAGTGGAATACAGTGGAGCAAATTAGAGGTGGAGCACAGTAGAGTACAGTAGAGGTCGAGTACAGTGGAGTACAGTAGAGGTAGAGTACAGTGGAGTACAGTAGAGGTAGAGTACAGTTGAGCACAGTAGAGGTAGAGTACAGTGGAGTACAGTAGAGGCAGAGTACAGTGGAGTACAGTAGAGATAGAGTACAGTGGAGCACAGTAGAGATAGAGTACAGTGGAGTAGAGTAGAGGTAGAGTACAGTGGAGCACAGTAGAGGTAGAGTACAGTGGAGCACAGCAGAGGTAGAGTACAGTGGATCACAGTAGAGATAGAGTACAGTGGAGTACAGCGGAGCACAGTAGAGGTGGAGTACAGTAGAGTACAGTAGAGATAGAGTACAGTGGAGCACAGTAGAGGTAGAATAGAGTGGAGTACATTAGAGGTAGAGTACAGTGGAGCATATTAGAGGTAGAGTACAGTGGAGTACAGTGGAGTACAGTAGAGGTAGAGTACAGTGGAGTACAGAAGAGGTAGAGTACAGTGGAGCACAGTAGAGGTAGAGTAGATTGGAGTACAGTAGAGGTAGAGTACAGTGGAGCACAGTAGAGTTAGAGTAGAGTGGAGTACAGTAGAGGTAGAGTAAAGTGGAGCACAGTAGAGGTAGAGTACAGTGGAGTACAGTAGAGGTAGAGTACAGTGGAGCACAGTAGAGGTAGAGTACAGTGGAGTACAGTGAAGCACAGTAGAGGTGGAGTACAGTAGAGTACAGTAGAGGTAGAGAACAGTGGAGCACAGTAGAGGTAGAGTACAGTGGAGCACAGTAGAGGTAGAGTACAGTGGAGCACAGTAGAGGTAGAGTACAGTGGAGTACAGCGGAGCACAGTAGAGGTAGTGTAGAGTGGAGTACAGTAGAGGTAGAGTACAGTGGAGCAGAGTAGAGGTAGCGCACAGTGGAGTACAGTAGAGGTAGAGTACACTGGATTACAGTAGAGGTAGAGTACAGTGCAGTACAGTAGAGGTAGAGTACAGTGGAGCATAGTAGATGTAGAGTACAGTGGAGTACAGCGGAGCACAGTAGAGGTAGCGCACAGTGGAGTACCGTAGAGGTAGAGTACAGTGGAGTACAGTAGAGGTAGAGTACAGTGGAGCACAGTAGAGGTAGAGTACAGTGGAGTACAGTGGAGGTAGAGTACAGTGGAGTACAGTAGAGGTAGAGTACAGTGGAGTACAGTAGAGGTAGAGTACAGTGGAGTACAGTGGAGCGCAGTAGAGGTGGAGTACAGTAGAGTACAGTAGAGGTAGAGTACAGTGGAGTAAAGTAGAGGTAGAGTACAGTGGAGCACAGTAGAGGTAGAGTACAGTGGAGTACAGTAGAGGTAGAGTACAGTGGAGCACAGTAGAGGTAGAGTACAGTGGAGTACAGTGGAGCGCAGTAGAGGTGGAGTACAGTAGAGTACAGTAGAGGTAGAGTACAGTAGAGTACAGTAGAGGTAGAGTACAGTGGAGCACAGTAGAGGTAGAGTACAGTGGAGTACAGTAGAGGAAGAGTACAGTGGAGCACAGTAGAGGTAGAGTAGAGTGGAGTACAGTAGAGGTAGAGTACAGTGGAGCACAGTAGAGGTAGCGTACAGTGGAGTACAGTAGAGGTAGAGTAGAGTGGAGCACAGTAGAGGTAGCGTACCGTTGAATACAGTAGAGGTAGAGTACAGTGGAGTACAGAAGAGGTAAAGTACAGTGGAGCACAGTAGAGGTAGAGTGGAGTGGAGTAGAGTAGAGGTAGAGTACAGTGGAGCACAGTAGAGTTAGAGTAGAGTGGAGTACAGTAGAGGTAGAGTACAGTGGAGCACAGTAGAGGTAGAGTACAGTGGAGTACAGTAGAGGTAGAGTACAGTGGAGCACAGTAGAGGTAGAGTACAGTGGAGTACAGTGAAGCACAGTAGAGGTGGATTACAATAGAGTACAGTAGAGGTAGAGAACAGTAGAGTAGAGGTAGAGTACATTGGAGTACAGTAGAGATAGAGTACAATGGAGCACAGTAGAGATAGACTAGAGTGGAGTACAGTAGAGGTAGAGTACAGTGGAGCACAGTAGAGGTAGAGTACAGTGGAGTACAGTGGAGCACAGTAGAGGTGGAGTACAGTAGAGTACAGTAGAGCTAGAGAACAGTGGAGCACAGTAGAGGTAGAGTACAGTGGAGCACAGTAGAGGTAGAGTACAGTGGAGCACAGTAGAGGTAGAGTACAGTGGAGTACAGAGGAGCACAGTAGAGGTGGAGTACAGTAGAGTACAGTAGAGATAGAGTACAGTGGAGGACAGTAGAGGTAGAGTAGAGTGGAGTACAGTAGAGGTAGAGTACAGTGGAGCACAGTAGAGGTAGCGTACAGTGGAGTACAGTGGAGCAGAGTAGAGGTAGAGTACAGTGGAGTACAGCAGAGGTAGAGTACAGTGGAGTACAGTGGAGCACATTAGAGGTGGAGTACAGTAGAGTACAGTAGAGGTAGAGAACAGTAGAGTACAGTAGAGGTAGAGTACAGTGGAGTACAGTAGAGACAGAGTACAGTGGAGCACAGTAGAGGTAGAGTAGAGTGGAGTACAGTAGAGGTAGAGTACAGTGGAGCACAGTAGAGGTAGCGTACAGTGGAGTACAGTAGAGGTAGAGTACATTGGAGCAGGGTAGAGGTAGCGTACCGTGGAGTACAGTAGAGGTAGAGTACAGTGGAGTACAGAAGAGGTAGAGTACAGTGGAGCACAGTAGAGGTAGAGTAGAGTGGAGTACAGTAGAGGTAGAGTACATTGGAGCACAGTAGAGTTAGAGTAGAGTGGAGTACAGTAGAGGTAGAGTACAGTGGAGCACAGTAGAGGTAGAGTACAGTGGAGTACAGTAGAGGTAGAGTACAGTGGAGCACAGTAGAGGTAGAGTATAGTGGAGTACAGTGAAGCACAGTAGAGGTGGAGTACAGTAGAGTACAGTAGAGGTAGAGAACAGTAGAGTAGAGGTAGAGTACATTGGAGTAAAGTAGAGATAGAGTATAATGGAGCACAGTAGAGATAGACTAGAGTGGAGTACAGTAGAGGTAGAGTACAGTGGAGCACAGTAGAGGTGGAGTACAGTAGAGTACAGTAGAGGTAGAGAACAGTGGAGCACAGTAGAGGTAGAGTACAGAGGAGCACAGTAGAGGTAGAGTACAGTGGAGCACAGTAGAGGTAGAGTACAGTGGAGTACAGCGGAGCACACTAGAGGTAGTGTAGAGTGGAGTACAGTAGAGGTAGAGTACAGTGGAGCACAGTAGAGGTAGCGCACAGTGGAGTACAGTAGAGGTAGAGTACAGTGGATTACAGTAGAGGTAGAGTACAGTGCAGTACAGTAGAGGTAGAGTACAGTGGAGCATAGTAGATGTAGAGTACAGTGGAGTACAGCGGAGCACAGTAGAGGTAGAATAGAGTGGAGTGCAGTAGAGGTGGAGTAGTGTGGAGCACAGTATAGGTAGCGCACAGTGGAGTACAGTGGAGCACAGTAGAGGTAGAGTACAGTGGAGTACAGTAGAGGTAGAGTACAGTGGAGTACAGTAGAGGTAGAGTACAGTGGAATACAGTGGAGCAAATTAGAGGTGGAGCACAGTAGAGTACAGTAGAGGTAGAGTACAGTGGAGTACAGTAGAGGTAGAGTACAGTGGAGTACAGTAGAGGTAGAGTACAGTTGAGCACAGTAGAGGTAGAGTACAGTGGAGTAAAGTAGAGGCAGAGTACAGTGGAGCACAGTAGAGGTAGAGTAGAGTGGAGTACAGTGGAGCACAGTAGAGGTGGAGTACAGTAGAGTACAGTAGAGGTAGAGAACAGTAGAGTACAGTAGAGGTAGAGTACAGTGGAGTACAGTAGAGATAGAGTACAGTGGAGCACAGTAGAGATAGAGTACAGTGGAGTAGATTAGAGGTAGAGTACAGTGGAGCACAGTAGAGGTAGAGTAGAGTGGAGTACAGTAGAGGTAGAGTACAGTGGAAGACAGTAGAGGTAGAGTACAGTGGAGTACAGTAGAGGTAGAGTACAGTGGAGCACAGTAGAGTTAGAGTACAGTGGAGTACAGTGAAGCACAGAAGAGGTGGATTACAATAGAGTACAGTAGAGGTAGAGAACAGTAGAGTAGAGGTAGAGTACATTGGAGTACAGTAGAGATAGAGTACAATGGAGCACAGTAGAGATAGACTAGAGTGGAGTACAGTAGAGGTAGAGTACAGTGGAGCACAGTAGAGGTAGAGTACAGTGGAGTACAGTGGAGCACAGTAGAGGTGGAGTACAGTAGAGTACAGTAGAGCTAGAGAACAGTGGAGCACAGTAGAGGTAGAGTACAGTGGAGCACAGTAGAGGTAGAGTACAGTGGAGCACAGTAGAGGTAGAGTACAGTGGAGTACAGAGGAGCACAGTAGAGGTGGAGTACAGTAGAGTACAGTAGAGATAGAGTACAGTGGAGGACAGTAGAGGTAGAGTAGAGTGGAGTACAGTAGAGGTAGAGTACAGTGGAGCACAGTAGAGGTAGCGTACAGTGGAGTACAGTGGAGCAGAGTAGAGGTAGAGTACAGTGGAGTACAGCAGAGGTAGAGTACAGTGGAGTACAGCAGAGGTAGAGTACAGTGGAGTACAGTGGAGCACATTAGAGGTGGAGTACAGTAGAGTACAGTAGAGGTAGAGAACAGTAGAGTACAGTAGAGGTAGAGTACAGTGGAGTGCAGTAGAGACAGAGTACAGTGGAGCACAGTAGAGGTAGAGTAGAGTGGAGTACAGTAGAGGTAGAGTACAGTGGAGCACAGTAGAGGTAGCGTAGAGTGGAGTACAGTAGAGGTAGAGTACAGTGGAGCAGGGTAGAGGTAGCGTACCGTGGAGTACAGTAGAGGTAGAGTACAGTGGAGTACAGAAGAGGTAGAGTACAGTGGAGCACAGTAGAGGTAGAGTAGAGTGGAGTACAGTAGAGGTAGAGTACAGTGGAGCACAGTAGAGTTAGAGTAGAGTGGAGTACAGTAGAGGTAGAGTACAGTGGAGCACAGTAGAGGTAGAGTATAGTGGAGTACAGTGAAGCACAGTAGAGGTGGAGTACAGTAGAGTACAGTAGAGGTAGAGAACAGTAGAGTAGAGGTAGAGTACATTGGAGTAAAATAGAGATAGAGTACAATGGAGCACAGTAGAGATAGACTAGAGTGGAGTACAGTAGAGGTAGAGTACAGTGGAGCACAGTAGAGGTAGAGTACAGTGGAGTACAGTGGAGCACAGTAGAGGTGGAGTACAGTAGAGTACAGTAGAGGTAGAGAACAGTGGAGCACAGTAGAGGTAGAGTACAGTGGAGCATAGTAGAGGTAGAGTACAGTGGAGCACAGTAGAGGTAGAGTACAGTGGAGCACAGTAGAGGTAGAGTACAGTGGAGGTAGTGTAGAGTGGAGTACAGTAGAGGTAGAGTACAGTGGAGCACAGTAGAGGTAGCGCACAGTGGAGTGCAGTAGAGGTAGAGTACAGTGGATTACAGTAGAGGTAGAGTACAGTGCAGTACAGTAGAGGTAGAGTACAGTGGAGCATAGTAGATGTAGAGTACAGTGGAGTACAGCGGAGCACAGTAGAGGTAGAATAGAGTGGAGTACAGTAGAGGTGGAGTAGTGTGGAGCACAGTATAGGTAGCGCACAGTGGAGTACAGTGGAGCACAGTAGAGGTAGAGTACAGTGGAGTACAGTAGAGGTAGAGTACAGTGGAGTACAGTAGAGGTAGAGTACAGTGGAATACATTGGAGCAAATTAGAGGTGGAGCACAGTAGAGTACAGTAGAGGTAGAGTACAGTGGAGTACAGTAGAGGTAGAGTACAGTGGAGTACATTAGAGGTAGAGTACAGTTGAGCACAGTAGAGGTAGAGTACAGTGGAGTACAGTAGAGGCAGAGTACAGTGGAGCACAGTAGAGGTAGAGTAGAGTGGAGTACAGTGGAGCACAGTAGAGGTGGAGTACAGTAGAGTACAGTAGAGGTAGAGAACAGTAGAGTACAGTAGAGGTAGAGTACAGTGGAGTACAGTAGAGATAGAGTACAGTGGAGCACAGTAGAGATAGAGTACAGTGGAGTAGATTAGAGGTAGAGTACAGTGGAGCACAGTAGAGGTAGAGTACAGTGGAGCACAGCAGAGGTAGAGTACAGTGGATCACAGTAGAGATAGAGTACAGTGGAGTACAGCGGAGCACAGTAGAGGTGGAGTACAGTAGAGTACAGTAGAGAGAGAGTACAGTGGAGCACAGTAGAGGTAGAGTAGAGTGGAGTACAGTAGAGGTAGAGTACAGTGGAGCATATTAGAGGTAGAGTACAGTGGAGTACAGTGGAGTACAGTAGAGGTAGAGTACAGTAGAGTACAGAAGAGGTAGAGTACAGTGGAGCACAGTAGAGGTAGAGTAGAGGGGAGTACAGTAGAGGTAGAGTACAGTGGAGCACAGTAGAGTTAGAGTAGAGTGGAGTACAGTAGAGGTAGAGTACAGTGGAGCACAGTAGAGGTAGAGTACAGTGGAGTACAGTAGAGGTAGAGTACAGTGGAGCACAGTAGAGGTAGAGTACAGTGGAGTACAGTGAAGCACAGTAGAGGTGGAGTACAGTAGAGTACAGTAGAGGTAGAGAACAGTAGAGTAGAGGTAGAGTTCATTGGAGTAAAGTAGAGATAGAGTACAATGGAGCACAGTAGAGATAGACTAGAGTGGAGTACAGTAGAGGTAGAGTACAGTGGAGCACAGTAGAGGTAGAGTACAGTGGAGTACAGTGGAGCACAGTAGAGGTGGAGTACAGTAGAGTACAGTAGAGGTAGAGAACAGTGGAGCACACTAAAGGTAGAGTACAGTGGAGCACAGTAGAGGTAGAGTACAGTGGAGCACAGTAGAGGTAGAGTACAGTGGAGTACAGCGGAGCACAGTAGAGGTAGTGTAGAGTGGAGTACAGTAGAGGTAGAGTACAGTAGAGCACAGTAGAGGTAGCGCACAGTGGAGTACAGTAGAGGTAGAGTACAGTGGATTACAGTAGAGGTAGAGTACAGTGCAGTACAGTAGAGGTAGAGTACAGTGGAGCATAGTAGATGCAGAGTACAGTGGAGTACAGCGGAGCACAGTAGAGGTAGAATAGAGTGGAGTACAGTAGAGGTAGAGTAGTGTGGAGCACAGTATAGGTAGCGCACAGTGGAGTACAGTGGAGCACAGTAGAGGTAGAGTACAGTGGAGTACAGTAGAGGTAGAGTACAGTGGAGTACAGTAGAGGTAGAGTACAGTGGAATACAGTGGAGCAAATTAGAGGTGGAGCACAGTAGAGTACAGTAGAGGTAGAGAACAGTAGAGTACAGTAGAGGTAGAGTACAGTGGAGTACAGTAGAGGTAGAGTACAGTTGAGCACAGTAGAGGTAGAGTACAGTGGAGTACAGTAGAGGCAGAGTACAGTGGAGCACAGTAGAGGTAGAGTAGAGTGGAGTACAGTGGAGCACAGTAGAGGTGGAGTACAGTAGAGGTAGAGAACAGTAGAGTACAGTAGAGGTAGAGTACAGTGGAGTACAGTAGAGATAGAGTACAGTGGAGCACAGTAGAGATAGAGTAGAGTGGAGTAGAGTAGAGGTAGAGTACAGTGGAGCACAGTAGAGGTAGAGTACAGTGGAGCACAGCAGAGGTAGAGTACAGTGGATCACAGTAGAGATAGAGTACAGTGGAGTACAGTGGAGCACATTAGAGGTGGAGTACAGTAGAGTACAGTAGAGGTAGAGAACAGTAGAGTACAGTAGAGGTAGAGTACAGTGGAGTACAGTAGAGACAGAGTACAGTGGAGCACAGTAGAGGTAGAGTAGAGTGGAGTACAGTAGAGGTAGAGTACAGTGGAGCACAGTAGAGGTAGCGTACAGTGGAGTACAGTAGAGGTAGAGTACAGTGGAGCAGGGTAGAGGTAGCGTACCGTGGAGTACAGTAGAGGTAGAGTACAGTGGAGTACAGAAGAGGTAGAGTACAGTGGAGCACAGTAGAGGTAGAGTAGAGTGGAGTGCAGTAGAGGTAGAGTACAGTGGAGCACAGTAGAGGTAGCGTACAGTGGAGTACAGTGGAGCAGAGTAGAGGTAGAGTACAGTGGAGTACAGCAGAGGTAGAGTACAGTGGAGTACAGTGGAGCACATTAGAGGTGGAGTACAGTAGAGTACAGTAGAGGTAGAGAACAGTAGAGTACAGTAGAGGTAGAGTACAGTGGAGTACAGTAGAGACAGAGTACAGTGGAGCACAGTAGAGGTAGAGTAGAGTGGAGTACAGTAGAGGTAGAGTACAGTGGAGCACAGTAGAGGTAGCGTACAGTGGAGTACAGTAGAGGTAGAGTACATTGGAGCAGGGTAGAGGTAGCGTACCGTGGAGTACAGTAGAGGTAGAGTACAGTGGAGTACAGAAGAGGTAGAGTACAGTGGAGCACAGTAGAGGTAGAGTAGAGTGGAGTACAGTAGAGGTAGAGTACATTGGAGCACAGTAGAGTTAGAGTAGAGTGGAGTACAGTAGAGGTAGAGTACAGTGGAGCACAGTAGAGGTAGAGTACAGTGGAGTACAGTAGAGGTAGAGTACAGTGGAGCACAGTAGAGGTAGAGTATAGTGGAGTACAGTGAAGCACAGTAGAGGTGGAGTACAGTAGAGTACAGTAGAGGTAGAGAACAGTAGAGTAGAGGTAGAGTACATTGGAGTAAAGTAGAGATAGAGTATAATGGAGCACAGTAGAGATAGACTAGAGTGGAGTACAGTAGAGGTAGAGTACAGTGGAGCACAGTAGAGGTGGAGTACAGTAGAGTACAGTAGAGGTAGAGAACAGTGGAGCACAGTAGAGGTAGAGTACAGAGGAGCACAGTAGAGGTAGAGTACAGTGGAGCACAGTAGAGGTAGAGTACAGTGGAGTACAGCGGAGCACACTAGAGGTAGTGTAGAGTGGAGTACAGTAGAGGTAGAGTACAGTGGAGCACAGTAGAGGTAGCGCACAGTGGAGTACAGTAGAGGTAGAGTACAGTGGATTACAGTAGAGGTAGAGTACAGTGCAGTACAGTAGAGGTAGAGTACAGTGGAGCATAGTAGATGTAGAGTACAGTGGAGTACAGCGGAGCACAGTAGAGGTAGAATAGAGTGGAGTACAGTAGAGGTGGAGTAGTGTGGAGCACAGTATAGGTAGCGCACAGTGGAGTACAGTGGAGCACAGTAGAGGTAGAGTACAGTGGAGTACAGTAGAGGTAGAGTACAGTGGAGTACAGTAGAGGTAGAGTACAGTGGAATACAGTGGAGCAAATTAGAGGTGGAGCACAGTAGAGTACAGTAGAGGTAGAGTACAGTGGAGTACAGTAGAGGTAGAGTACAGTGGAGTACAGTAGAGGTAGAGTACAGTTGAGCACAGTAGAGGTAGAGTACAGTGGAGTAAAGTAGAGGCAGAGTACAGTGGAGCACAGTAGAGGTAGAGTAGAGTGGAGTACAGTGGAGCACAGTAGAGGTGGAGTACAGTAGAGTACAGTAGAGGTAGAGAACAGTAGAGTACAGTAGAGGTAGAGTACAGTGGAGTACAGTAGAGATAGAGTACAGTGGAGCACAGTAGAGATAGAGTACAGTGGAGTAGATTAGAGGTAGAGTACAGTGGAGCACAGTAGAGGTAGAGTAGAGTGGAGTACAGTAGAGGTAGAGTACAGTGGAAGACAGTAGAGGTAGAGTACAGTGGAGTACAGTAGAGGTAGAGTACAGTGGAGCACAGTAGAGTTAGAGTACAGTGGAGTACAGTGAAGCACAGAAGAGGTGGATTACAATAGAGTACAGTAGAGGTAGAGAACAGTAGAGTAGAGGTAGAGTACATTGGAGTACAGTAGAGATAGAGTACAATGGAGCACAGTAGAGATAGACTAGAGTGGAGTACAGTAGAGGTAGAGTACAGTGGAGCACAGTAGAGGTAGAGTACAGTGGAGTACAGTGGAGCACAGTAGAGGTGGAGTACAGTAGAGTACAGTAGAGCTAGAGAACAGTGGAGCACAGTAGAGGTAGAGTACAGTGGAGCACAGTAGAGGTAGAGTACAGTGGAGCACAGTAGAGGTAGAGTACAGTGGAGTACAGAGGAGCACAGTAGAGGTGGAGTACAGTAGAGTACAGTAGAGATAGAGTACAGTGGAGGACAGTAGAGGTAGAGTAGAGTGGAGTACAGTAGAGGTAGAGTACAGTGGAGCACAGTAGAGGTAGCGTACAGTGGAGTACAGTGGAGCAGAGTAGAGGTAGAGTACAGTGGAGTACAGCAGAGGTAGAGTACAGTGGAGTACAGCAGAGGTAGAGTACAGTGGAGTACAGTGGAGCACATTAGAGGTGGAGTACAGTAGAGTACAGTAGAGGTAGAGAACAGTAGAGTACAGTAGAGGTAGAGTACAGTGGAGTGCAGTAGAGACAGAGTACAGTGGAGCACAGTAGAGGTAGAGTAGAGTGGAGTACAGTAGAGGTAGAGTACAGTGGAGCACAGTAGAGGTAGCGTAGAGTGGAGTACAGTAGAGGTAGAGTACAGTGGAGCAGGGTAGAGGTAGCGTACCGTGGAGTACAGTAGAGGTAGAGTACAGTGGAGTACAGAAGAGGTAGAGTACAGTGGAGCACAGTAGAGGTAGAGTAGAGTGGAGTACAGTAGAGGTAGAGTACAGTGGAGCACAGTAGAGTTAGAGTAGAGTGGAGTACAGTAGAGGTAGAGTACAGTGGAGCACAGTAGAGGTAGAGTATAGTGGAGTACAGTGAAGCACAGTAGAGGTGGAGTACAGTAGAGTACAGTAGAGGTAGAGAACAGTAGAGTAGAGGTAGAGTACATTGGAGTAAAATAGAGATAGAGTACAATGGAGCACAGTAGAGATAGACTAGAGTGGAGTACAGTAGAGGTAGAGTACAGTGGAGCACAGTAGAGGTAGAGTACAGTGGAGTACAGTGGAGCACAGTAGAGGTGGAGTACAGTAGAGTACAGTAGAGGTAGAGAACAGTGGAGCACAGTAGAGGTAGAGTACAGTGGAGCATAGTAGAGGTAGAGTACAGTGGAGCACAGTAGAGGTAGAGTACAGTGGAGCACAGTAGAGGTAGAGTACAGTGGAGGTAGTGTAGAGTGGAGTACAGTAGAGGTAGAGTACAGTGGAGCACAGTAGAGGTAGCGCACAGTGGAGTGCAGTAGAGGTAGAGTACAGTGGATTACAGTAGAGGTAGAGTACAGTGCAGTACAGTAGAGGTAGAGTACAGTGGAGCATAGTAGATGTAGAGTACAGTGGAGTACAGCGGAGCACAGTAGAGGTAGAATAGAGTGGAGTACAGTAGAGGTGGAGTAGTGTGGAGCACAGTATAGGTAGCGCACAGTGGAGTACAGTGGAGCACAGTAGAGGTAGAGTACAGTGGAGTACAGTAGAGGTAGAGTACAGTGGAGTACAGTAGAGGTAGAGTACAGTGGAATACATTGGAGCAAATTAGAGGTGGAGCACAGTAGAGTACAGTAGAGGTAGAGTACAGTGGAGTACAGTAGAGGTAGAGTACAGTGGAGTACAGTAGAGGTAGAGTACAGTTGAGCACAGTAGAGGTAGAGTACAGTGGAGTACAGTAGAGGCAGAGTACAGTGGAGCACAGTAGAGGTAGAGTAGAGTGGAGTACAGTGGAGCACAGTAGAGGTGGAGTACAGTAGAGTACAGTAGAGGTAGAGAACAGTAGAGTACAGTAGAGGTAGAGTACAGTGGAGTACAGTAGAGATAGAGTACAGTGGAGCACAGTAGAGATAGAGTACAGTGGAGTAGATTAGAGGTAGAGTACAGTGGAGCACAGTAGAGGTAGAGTACAGTGGAGCACAGCAGAGGTAGAGTACAGTGGATCACAGTAGAGATAGAGTACAGTGGAGTACAGCGGAGCACAGTAGAGGTGGAGTACAGTAGAGTACAGTAGAGAGAGAGTACAGTGGAGCACAGTAGAGGTAGAGTAGAGTGGAGTACAGTAGAGGTAGAGTACAGTGGAGCATATTAGAGGTAGAGTACAGTGGAGTACAGTGGAGTACAGTAGAGGTAGAGTACAGTAGAGTACAGAAGAGGTAGAGTACAGTGGAGCACAGTAGAGGTAGAGTAGAGGGGAGTACAGTAGAGGTAGAGTACAGTGGAGCACAGTAGAGTTAGAGTAGAGTGGAGTACAGTAGAGGTAGAGTACAGTGGAGCACAGTAGAGGTAGAGTACAGTGGAGTACAGTAGAGGTAGAGTACAGTGGAGCACAGTAGAGGTAGAGTACAGTGGAGTACAGTGAAGCACAGTAGAGGTGGAGTACAGTAGAGTACAGTAGAGGTAGAGAACAGTAGAGTAGAGGTAGAGTTCATTGGAGTAAAGTAGAGATAGAGTACAATGGAGCACAGTAGAGATAGACTAGAGTGGAGTACAGTAGAGGTAGAGTACAGTGGAGCACAGTAGAGGTAGAGTACAGTGGAGTACAGTGGAGCACAGTAGAGGTGGAGTACAGTAGAGTACAGTAGAGGTAGAGAACAGTGGAGCACACTAAAGGTAGAGTACAGTGGAGCACAGTAGAGGTAGAGTACAGTGGAGCACAGTAGAGGTAGAGTACAGTGGAGTACAGCGGAGCACAGTAGAGGTAGTGTAGAGTGGAGTACAGTAGAGGTAGAGTACAGTAGAGCACAGTAGAGGTAGCGCACAGTGGAGTACAGTAGAGGTAGAGTACAGTGGATTACAGTAGAGGTAGAGTACAGTGCAGTACAGTAGAGGTAGAGTACAGTGGAGCATAGTAGATGCAGAGTACAGTGGAGTACAGCGGAGCACAGTAGAGGTAGAATAGAGTGGAGTACAGTAGAGGTAGAGTAGTGTGGAGCACAGTATAGGTAGCGCACAGTGGAGTACAGTGGAGCACAGTAGAGGTAGAGTACAGTGGAGTACAGTAGAGGTAGAGTACAGTGGAGTACAGTAGAGGTAGAGTACAGTGGAATACAGTGGAGCAAATTAGAGGTGGAGCACAGTAGAGTACAGTAGAGGTAGAGAACAGTAGAGTACAGTAGAGGTAGAGTACAGTGGAGTACAGTAGAGGTAGAGTACAGTTGAGCACAGTAGAGGTAGAGTACAGTGGAGTACAGTAGAGGCAGAGTACAGTGGAGCACAGTAGAGGTAGAGTAGAGTGGAGTACAGTGGAGCACAGTAGAGGTGGAGTACAGTAGAGGTAGAGAACAGTAGAGTACAGTAGAGGTAGAGTACAGTGGAGTACAGTAGAGATAGAGTACAGTGGAGCACAGTAGAGATAGAGTAGAGTGGAGTAGAGTAGAGGTAGAGTACAGTGGAGCACAGTAGAGGTAGAGTACAGTGGAGCACAGCAGAGGTAGAGTACAGTGGATCACAGTAGAGATAGAGTACAGTGGAGTACAGTGGAGCACATTAGAGGTGGAGTACAGTAGAGTACAGTAGAGGTAGAGAACAGTAGAGTACAGTAGAGGTAGAGTACAGTGGAGTACAGTAGAGACAGAGTACAGTGGAGCACAGTAGAGGTAGAGTAGAGTGGAGTACAGTAGAGGTAGAGTACAGTGGAGCACAGTAGAGGTAGCGTACAGTGGAGTACAGTAGAGGTAGAGTACAGTGGAGCAGGGTAGAGGTAGCGTACCGTGGAGTACAGTAGAGGTAGAGTACAGTGGAGTACAGAAGAGGTAGAGTACAGTGGAGCACAGTAGAGGTAGAGTAGAGTGGAGTGCAGTAGAGGTAGAGTACAGTGGAGCACAGTAGAGTTAGAGTATAGTGGAGTACAGTAGAGGTAGAGTACAGTGGAGCACAGTAGAGGTAGAGTATAGTGGAGTACAGTGAAGCACAGTAGAGGTGGAGTACAGTAGAGTACAGTAGAGGTAGAGAACAGTAGAGTAGAGGTAGAGCACATTGGAGTAAAATAGAGATAGAGTACAATGGAGCACAGTAGAGATAGACTAGAGTGGAGTACAGTAGAGGTAGAGTACAGTGGAGCACAGTAGAGGTAGAGTACAGTGGAGTACAGTGGAGCACAGTAGAGGTGGAGTACAGTAGAGTACAGTAGAGGTAGAGAACAGTGGAGCACATTAGAGGTAGAGTACAGTGGAGCATAGTAGAGGTAGAGTACAGTGGAGCACAGTAGAGGTAGAGTACAGTGGAGCACAGTAGAGGTAGAGTACAGTGGAGGTAGTGTAGAGTGGAGTACAGTAGAGGTAGAGTACAGTGGAGCACAGTAGAGGTAGCGCACAGTGGAGTGCAGTAGAGGTAGAGTACAGTGGATTACAGTAGAGGTAGAGTACAGTGCAGTACAGTAGAGGTAGAGTACAGTGGAGCATAGTAGATGTAGAGTACAGTAGAGTACAGCGGAGCACAGTAGAGGTAGAATAGAGTGGAGTACAGTAGAGGTGGAGTAGTGTGGAGCACAGTATAGGTAGCGCACAGTGGAGTACAGTGGAGCACAGTAGAGGTAGAGTACAGTGGAGTACAGTAGAGGTAGAGTACAGTGGAGTACAGTAGAGGTAGAGTACAGTGGAATACAGTGGAGCAAATTAGAGGTGGAGCACAGTAGAGTACAGTAGAGGTAGAGTACAGTGGAGTACAGTAGAGGTAGAGTACAGTGGAGTACAGTAGAGGTAGAGTACAGTTGAGCACAGTAGAGGTAGAGTACAGTGGAGTACAGTAGAGGCAGAGTACAGTGGAGCACAGTAGAGGTAGAGTAGAGTGGAGTACAGTGGAGCACAGTAGAGGTGGAGTACAGTAGAGTACAGTAGAGGTAGAGAACAGTAGAGTAGAGTAGAGGTAGAGTACAGTGGAGTACAGTAGAGATAGAGTACAGTGGAGCACAGTAGAGATAGAGTACAGTGGAGTAGATTAGAGGTAGAGTACAGTGGAGCACAGTAGAGGTAGAGTACAGTGGAGCACAGCAGAGGTAGAGTACAGTGGATCACAGTAGAGATAGAGTACAGTGGAGTACAGCGGAGCACAGTAGAGGTGGAGTACAGTAGAGTACAGTAGAGAGAGAGTACAGTGGAGCACAGTAGAGGTAGAGTAGAGTGGAGTACAGTAGAGGTAGAGTACAGTGGAGCATATTAGAGGTAGAGTACAGTGGAGTACAGTGGAGTACAGTAGAGGTAGAGTACAGTAGACTACAGAAGAGGTAGAGTACAGTGGAGCACAGTAGAGGTAGAGTAGAGGGGAGTACAGTAGAGGTAGAGTACAGTGGAGCACAGTAGAGTTAGAGTAGAGTGGAGTACAGTCGAGGTAGAGTACAGTGGAGCACAGTAGAGGTAGAGTACAGTGGAGTACAGTAGAGGTAGAGTACAGTGGAGTACAGTGAAGCACAGTAGAGGTGGAGTACAGTAGAGTACAGTAGAGGTAGAGAACAGTAGAGTAGAGGTAGAGTTCATTGGAGTAAAGTAGAGATAGAGTACAATGGAGCACAGTAGAGATAGACTAGAGTGGAGTACAGTAGAGGTAGAGTACAGTGGAGCACAGTAGAGGTAGAGTACAGTGGAGTACAGTGGAGCACAGTAGAGGTGGAGTACAGTAGAGTACAGTAGAGGTAGAGAACAGTGGAGCACACTAAAGGTAGAGTACAGTGGAGCACAGTAGAGGTAGAGTACAGTGGAGCACAGTAGAGGTAGAGTACAGTGGAGTACAGCGGAGCACAGTAGAGGTAGTGTAGAGTGGAGTACAGTAGAGGTAGAGTACAGTGGAGCACAGTAGAGGTAGCGCACAGTGGAGTACAGTAGAGGTAGAGTACAGTGGATTACAGTA
This sequence comes from Tiaroga cobitis, assembly GCA_030578255.1. Taxonomy (NCBI): domain Eukaryota; kingdom Metazoa; phylum Chordata; class Actinopteri; order Cypriniformes; family Leuciscidae; genus Tiaroga; species Tiaroga cobitis. The sequence goes on from CM060604.1 coordinate 37,106,298, forward strand.
GAGGTAGAGTACAGTGCAGTACAGTAGAGGTAGAGTACAGTGGAGCATAGTAGATGCAGAGTACAGTGGAGTACAGCGGAGCACAGTAGAGGTAGAATAGAGTGGAGTAAGGTAGAGGTAGAGTAGTGTGGAGCACAGTATAGGTAGCGCACAGTGGAGTACAGTGGAGCACAGTAGAGGTAGAGTACAGTGGAGTACAGTAGAGGTAGAGTACAGTGGAGTACAGTAGAGGTAGAGTACAGTGGAATACAGTGGAGCAAATTAGAGGTGGAGCACAGTAGAGTACAGTAGAGGTAGAGAACAGTAGAGTATAGTAGAGGTAGAGTACAGTGGAGTACAGTAGAGGTAGAGTACAGTTGAGCACAGTAGAGGTAGAGTACAGTGGAGTACAGTAGAGGCAGAGTACAGTGGAGCACAGTAGAGGTAGAGTAGAATGGAGTACAGTGGAGCACAGTAGAGGTGGAGTACAGTAGAGGTAGAGAACAGTAGAGTACAGTAGAGGTAGAGTACAGTGGAGTACAGTAGAGATAGAGTACAGTGGAGCACAGTAGAGATAGAGTAGAGTGGAGTAGAGTAGAGGTAGAGTACAGTGGAGCACAGTAGAGGTAGAGTACAGTGGAGCACAGCAGAGGTAGAGTACAGTGGATCACAGTAGAGATAGAGTACAGTGGAGCACAGTAGAGATAGAGTACAGTGGAGTAGATTAGGGGTAGAGTACAGTGGAGCACAGTAGAGGTAGAGTACAGTGGAGCACAGCAGAGGTAGAGTACAGTGGATCACAGTAGAGATAGAGTACAGTGGAGTACAGCGGAGCACAGTAGAGGTGGAGTACAGTAGAGTACAGTAGAGAGAGAGTACAGTGGAGCACAGTAGAGGTAGAGTAGAGTGGAGTACAGTAGAGGTAGAGTACAGTGGAGCATATTAGAGGTAGAGTACAGTGGAGTACAGTGGAGTACAGTAGAGGTAGAGTACAGTAGAGTACAGAAGGGGTAGAGTACAGTGGAGCACAGTAGAGGTAGAGTAGAGGGGAGTACAGTAGAGGTAGAGTACAGTGGAGCACAGTAGAGTTAGAGTAGAGTGGAGTACAGTAGAGGTAGAGTACAGTGGAGCACAGTAGAGGTAGAGTACAGTGGAGTACAGTAGAGGTAGAGTACAGTGGAGCACAGTAGAGGTAGAGTACAGTGGAGTACAGTGAAGCACAGTAGAGGTGGAGTACAGTAGAGTACAGTAGAGGTAGAGAACAGTAGAGTAGAGGTAGAGTTCATTGGAGTAAATTAGAGATAGAGTACAATGGAGCACAGTAGAGATAGACTAGAGTGGAGTACAGTAGAGGTAGAGTACAGTGGAGCACAGTAGAGGTAGAGTACAGTGGAGTACAGTGGAGCACAGTAGAGGTGGAGTACAGTAGAGTACAGTAGAGGTAGAGAACAGTGGAGCACACTAAAGGTAGAGTACAGTGGAGCACAGTAGAGGTAGAGTACAGTGGAGCACAGTAGAGGTAGAGTACAGTGGAGTACAGCGGAGCACAGTAGAGGTAGTGTAGAGTGGAGTACAGTAGAGGTAGAGTACAGTGGATCACAGTAGAGGTAGCGCACAGTGGAGTACAGTAGAGGTAGAGTACAGTGGATTACAGTAGAGGTAGAGTACAGTGCAGTACAGTAGAGGTAGAGTACAGTGGAGCATAGTAGATGCAGAGTACAGTGGAGTACAGCGGAGCACAGTAGAGGTAGAATAGAGTGGAGTAAGGTAGAGGTAGAGTAGTGTGGAGCACAGTATAGGTAGCGCACAGTGGAGTACAGTGGAGCACAGTAGAGGTAGAGTACAGTGGAGTACAGTAGAGGTAGAGTAGATTGGAGTACAGTAGAGGTAGAGTACAGTGGAATACAGTGGAGCAAATTAGAGGTGGAGCACAGTAGAGTACAGTAGAGGTAGAGAACAGTAGAGTACAGTAGAGGTAGAGTACAGTGGAGTACAGTAGAGGTAGAGTACAGTTGAGCACAGTAGAGGTAGAGTACAGTGGAGTACAGTAGAGGCAGAGTACAGTGGAGCACAGTAGAGGTAGAGTAGAGTGGAGTACAGTGGAGCACAGTAGAGGTGGAGTACAGTAGAGATAGAGAACAGTAGAGTACAGTAGAGGTAGAGTACAGTGGAGTACAGTAGAGATAGAGTACAGTGGAGCACAGTAGAGATAGAGTAGATTGGAGTAGAGTAGAGGTAGAGTACAGTGGAGCACAGTAGAGGTAGAGTACAGTGGAGCACAGCAGAGGTAGAGTACAGTGGATCACAGTAGAGATAGAGTACAGTGGAGTACAGCGGAGCACAGTAGAGGTGGAGTACAGTAGAGTACAGTAGAGATAGAGTACAGTGGAGCACAGTAGAGGTAGAGTAGAGTGGAGTACAGTAGAGGTAGAGTACAGTGGAGCACATTAGAGGTAGAGTACAGTGGAGTACAGTGGAGCACAGTAGAGGTGGAGTACAGTAGAGTACAGTAGAGGTAGAGAACAGTAGAGTACAGTAGAGGCAGAGTAGAGTTGAGTAGAGTAGAGGTAGAGTACAGTGGAGCACAGTAGAGGTAGAGTACAGTGGAGCACAGCAGAGGTAGAGTACAGTGGATCACAGTAGAGATAGAGTACAGTGGAGTACAGTGGAGCACAGTAGAGGTGGAGTACAGTAGAGTACAGTAGAGATAGAGTACAGTGGAGCACAGTAGAGGTAGAGTAGAGTGGAGTACAGTAGAGGTAGAGTACAGTGGAGCACATTAGAGGTAGAGTACAGTGGAGTACAGTAGAGGTAGAGTACAGTGGAGCAGAGTAGAGGTAGAGTACAGTGGAGTACAGTGGAGCACAGTAGAGGTGGAGTACAGTAGAGTACAGTAGAGGTAGAGTACAGTAGAGTACAGTAGAGGTAGAGTACAGTGGAGCACAGTAGAGGTAGAGTACAGTGGAGTACAAGATGTAGAGTACAGTGGTGCACAGTAGAGGTAGAGTACAGTGGAGTACAGTGGAGCAAAGTAGAGGTGGAGTACAGTAGAGTACAGTAGAGGTAGAGAACAGTAGAGTACAGTAGAGGTAGAGTACAGTGGAGTAGAGTAGAGGTAGAGTACAATGGAGCACAGTAGAGGTAGAGTACAGTGGAGCACAGCAGAGGTAGAGTACAGTGGATCACAGTAGAGATAGAGTACAGTGGAGTACAGCGGAGCACAGTAGAGGTGGAGTACAGTAGAGTACAGTAGAGATAGAGTACAGTGGAGCACAGTAGAGGTAGAGTAGAGTGGAGTACAGTAGAGGTAGAGTACAGTGGAGCACAGTAGAGGTAGAGTACAGTGGAGTACAGTAGAGGTAGAGTATAGTGGAGCACAGTAGAGGTAGAGTACAGTGGAGTAGAGTAGAGGTAGAGTACAGTGGAGCACAGTAGAGGTAGAGCACAGTGGAGTACAGTAGAGGTAGAGTACAGTGGAGCACAGTAGAGGTAGCGTACTTTGTAGTACAGTAGAGGTAGAGTACAGTGGAGCACAGTAGAGGTAGAGTACAGTGGAGTACAGCAGAGGTAGAGTACAGTGGAGCACAGTAGAGGTAGAGTACAGTGGAGTACAGCGGAGCACAGTAGAGGTAGAGTAGAGTGGAGTACAGTAGAGGTAGAGTACAGTGGAGCACAGTAGAGGTGGAGTACAGTAGAGTACAGTAGAGATAGAGTACAGTGGAGCACAGTAGAGGTAGAGTAGAGTGGAGTACAGTAGAGGTAGAGTTCAGTGGAGCACAGTAGAGGTAGAGTACAGTGGAGTACAGTAGAGGTAGAGTACAGTGGAGCACAGTAGAGGTAGAGTACAGTGGAGTACAGTGGAGCACAGTAGAGGTGGAGTACAGTAGAGTACAGTAGTGGTAGAGAACAGTAGAGTACAGAAGAGGTAGAGTACAGTGGAGCACAGTAGAGGTAGAGTACAGTGGAGCACAGTAGAGTTAGAGTAGAGTGGAGTACAGTAGAGGTAGAGTACAGTGGAGTACAGTAAAGGTAGAGTACAGTGGAGCACAGTAGAGGTAGAGTACAGTGGAGTACAGTGGAGGTAGAGTACAGTGGAGTACAGTAGAGGTAGAGTACAGTGGAGTACAGTAGAGGTAGAGTACAGTGGAGTACAGTGGAGCGCAGTAGAGGTGGAGTACAGTAGAGTACAGTAGAGGTAGAGTACAGTGGAGTAAAGTAGAGGTAGAGTACAGTGGAGCACAGTAGAGGTAGAGTACAGTGGAGTACAGTAGAGGTAGAGTACAGTGGAGCACAGTAGAGGTAGAGTACAGTGGAGTACAGTGGAGCGCAGTAGAGGTGGAGTACAGTAGAGTACAGTAGAGGTAGAGTACAGTAGAGTACAGTAGAGGTAGAGTACAGTGGAGTACAGTAAAGGTAGAGTACAGTGGAGCACAGTAGAGGTAGAGTACAGTGGAGTACAGTGGAGGTAGAGTACAGTGGAGTACAGTAGAGGTAGAGTACAGTGGAGTACAGTAGAGGTAGAGTACAGTGGAGTACAGTGGAGCGCAGTAGAGGTGGAGTACAGTAGAGTACAGTAGAGGTAGAGTACAGTGGAGTAAAGTAGAGGTAGAGTACAGTGGAGCACAGTAGAGGTAGAGTACAGTGGAGTACAGTAGAGGTAGAGTACAGTGGAGCACAGTAGAGGTAGAGTACAGTGGAGTACAGTGGAGCGCAGTAGAGGTGGAGTACAGTAGAGTACAGTAGAGGTAGAGTACAGTAGAGTACAGTAGAGGTAGAGTACAGTGGAGCACAGTAGAGGTAGAGTACAGTGGAGTACAGTAGAGGAAGAGTACAGTGGAGCACAGTAGAGGTAGAGTAGAGTGGAGTACAGTAGAGGTAGAGTACAGTGGAGCACAGTAGAGGTAGCGTACAGTGGAGTACAGTAGAGGTAGAGTAGAGTGGAGCACAGTAGAGGTAGCGTACCGTTGAATACAGTAGAGGTAGAGTACAGTGGAGTACAGAAGAGGTAGAGTACAGTGGAGCACAGTAGAGGTAGAGTGGAGTGGAGTACAGTAGAGGTAGAGTACAGTGGAGCACAGTAGAGTTAGAGTAGAGTGGAGTACAGTACAGGTAGAGTACAGTGGAGCACAGTAGAGGTAGAGTACAGTGGAGTACAGTAGAGGTAGAGTACAGTGGAGCACAGTAGAGGTAGAGTACAGTGGAGTACAGTGAAGCACAGTAGAGGTGGATTTCAATAGAGTACAGTAGAGGTAGAGAACAGTAGAGTACAGTAGAGGTAGAGTACAGTGGAGCACAGTAGAGGTAGAGTACAGTGGAGTACAGTAGAGATAGAGTACAATGGAGCACAGTAGAGATAGACTAGAGTGGAGTACAGTAGAGGTAGAGTACAGTGGAGCACAGTAGAGGTAGAGTACAGTGGAGTACAGTGGAGCACAGTAGAGGTGGAGTACAGTAGAGTACAGTAGAGCTAGAGAACAGTGGAGCACAGTAAAGGTAGAGTACAGTGGAGCACAGTAGAGGTAGAGTACAGTGGAGCACAGTAGAGGTAGAGTACAGTGGAGTACAGAGGAGCACAGTAGAGGTGGAGTACAGTAGAGTACAGTAGAGATAGAGTACAGTGGAGGACAGTAGAGGTAGAGTAGAGTGGAGTACAGTAGAGGTAGAGTACAGTGGAGCACAGTAGAGGTAGCGTACAGTGGAGTACAGTGGAGCAGAGTAGAGGTAGAGTACAGTGGAGTACAGCAGAGGTAGAGTACAGTTGAGTACAGTGGAGCACATTAGAGGTGGAGTACAGTAGAGTACAGTAGAGGTAGAGAACAGTAGAGTACAGTAGAGGTAGAGTACAGTGGAGTACAGTAGAGACAGAGTACAGTGGAGCACAGTAGAGGTAGAGTAGAGTGGAGTACAGTAGAGGTAGAGTACAGTGGAGCACAGTAGAGGTAGCGTACAGTGGAGTACAGTAGAGGTAGAGTACATTGGAGCAGGGTAGAGGTAGCGTACCGTGGAGTACAGTAGAGGTAGAGTACAGTGGAGTACAGAAGAGGTAGAGTACAGTGGAGCACAGTAGAGGTAGAGTAGAGTGGAGTACAGTAGAGGTAGAGTACATTGGAGCACAGTAGAGTTAGAGTAGAGTGGAGTACAGTAGAGGTAGAGTACAGTGGAGCACAGTAGAGGTAGAGTACAGTGGAGTACAGTAGAGGTAGAGTACAGTGGAGCACAGTAGAGGTAGAGTATAGTGGAGTACAGTGAAGCACAGTAGAGGTGGAGTACAGTAGAGTACAGTAGAGGTAGAGAACAGTAGAGTAGAGGTAGAGTACATTGGAGTAAAGTAGAGATAGAGTATAATGGAGCACAGTAGAGATAGACTAGAGTGGAGTACAGTAGAGGTAGAGTACAGTGGAGCACAGTAGAGGTGGAGTACAGTAGAGTACAGTAGAGGTAGAGAACAGTGGAGCACAGTAGAGGTAGAGTACAGAGGAGCACAGTAGAGGTAGAGTACAGTGGAGCACAGTAGAGGTAGAGTACAGTGGAGTACAGCGGAGCACACTAGAGGTAGTGTAGAGTGGAGTACAGTAGAGGTAGAGTACAGTGGAGCACAGTAGAGGTAGCGCACAGTGGAGTACAGTAGAGGTAGAGTACAGTGGATTACAGTAGAGGTAGAGTACAGTGCAGTACAGTAGAGGTAGAGTACAGTGGAGCATAGTAGATGTAGAGTACAGTGGAGTACAGCGGAGCACAGTAGAGGTAGAATAGAGTGGAGTACAGTAGAGGTGGAGTAGTGTGGAGCACAGTATAGGTAGCGCACAGTGGAGTACAGTGGAGCACAGTAGAGGTAGAGTACAGTGGAGTACAGTAGAGGTAGAGTACAGTGGAGTACAGTAGAGGTAGAGTACAGTGGAATACAGTGGAGCAAATTAGAGGTGGAGCACAGTAGAGTACAGTAGAGGTAGAGTACAGTGGAGTACAGTAGAGGTAGAGTACAGTGGAGTACAGTAGAGGTAGAGTACAGTTGAGCACAGTAGAGGTAGAGTACAGTGGAGTAAAGTAGAGGCAGAGTACAGTGGAGCACAGTAGAGGTAGAGTAGAGTGGAGTACAGTGGAGCACAGTAGAGGTGGAGTACAGTAGAGTACAGTAGAGGTAGAGAACAGTAGAGTACAGTAGAGGTAGAGTACAGTGGAGTACAGTAGAGATAGAGTACAGTGGAGCACAGTAGAGATAGAGTACAGTGGAGTAGATTAGAGGTAGAGTACAGTGGAGCACAGTAGAGGTAGAGTAGAGTGGAGTACAGTAGAGGTAGAGTACAGTGGAAGACAGTAGAGGTAGAGTACAGTGGAGTACAGTAGAGGTAGAGTACAGTGGAGCACAGTAGAGTTAGAGTACAGTGGAGTACAGTGAAGCACAGAAGAGGTGGATTACAATAGAGTACAGTAGAGGTAGAGAACAGTAGAGTAGAGGTAGAGTACATTGGAGTACAGTAGATATAGAGTACAATGGAGCACAGTAGAGATAGACTAGAGTGGAGTACAGTAGAGGTAGAGTACAGTGGAGCACAGTAGAGGTAGAGTACAGTGGAGTACAGTGGAGCACAGTAGAGGTGGAGTACAGTAGAGTACAGTAGAGCTAGAGAACAGTGGAGCACAGTAGAGGTAGAGTACAGTGGAGCACAGTAGAGGTAGAGTACAGTGGAGCACAGTAGAGGTAGAGTACAGTGGAGTACAGAGGAGCACAGTAGAGGTGGAGTACAGTAGAGTACAGTAGAGATAGAGTACAGTGGAGGACAGTAGAGGTAGAGTAGAGTGGAGTACAGTAGAGGTAGAGTACAGTGGAGCACAGTAGAGGTAGCGTACAGTGGAGTACAGTGGAGCAGAGTAGAGGTAGAGTACAGTGGAGTACAGCAGAGGTAGAGTACAGTGGAGTACAGCAGAGGTAGAGTACAGTGGAGTACAGTGGAGCACATTAGAGGTGGAGTACAGTAGAGTACAGTAGAGGTAGAGAACAGTAGAGTACAGTAGAGGTAGAGTACAGTGGAGTGCAGTAGAGACAGAGTACAGTGGAGCACAGTAGAGGTAGAGTAGAGTGGAGTACAGTAGAGGTAGAGTACAGTGGAGCACAGTAGAGGTAGCTTAGAGTGGAGTACAGTAGAGGTAGAGTACAGTGGAGCAGGGTAGAGGTAGCGTACCGTGGAGTACAGTAGAGGTAGAGTACAGTGGAGTACAGAAGAGGTAGAGTACAGTGGAGCACAGTAGAGGTAGAGTAGAGTGGAGTACAGTAGAGGTAGAGTACAGTGGAGCACAGTAGAGTTAGAGTAGAGTGGAGTACAGTAGAGGTAGAGTACAGTGGAGCACAGTAGAGGTAGAGTATAGTGGAGTACAGTGAAGCACAGTAGAGGTGGAGTACAGTAGAGTACAGTAGAGGTAGAGAACAGTAGAGTAGAGGTAGAGTACATTGGAGTAAAATAGAGATAGAGTACAATGGAGCACAGTAGAGATAGACTAGAGTGGAGTACAGTAGAGGTAGAGTACAGTGGAGCACAGTAGAGGTAGAGTACAGTGGAGTACAGTGGAGCACAGTAGAGGTGGAGTACAGTAGAGTACAGTAGAGGTAGAGAACAGTGGAGCACAGTAGAGGTAGAGTACAGTGGAGCATAGTAGAGGTAGAGTACAGTGGAGCACAGTAGAGGTAGAGTACAGTGGAGCACAGTAGAGGTAGAGTACAGTGGAGGTAGTGTAGAGTGGAGTACAGTAGAGGTAGAGTACAGTGGAGCACAGTAGAGGTAGCGCACAGTGGAGTGCAGTAGAGGTAGAGTACAGTGGATTACAGTAGAGGTAGAGTACAGTGCAGTACAGTAGAGGTAGAGTACAGTGGAGCATAGTAGATGTAGAGTACAGTGGAGTACAGCGGAGCACAGTAGAGGTAGAATAGAGTGGAGTACAGTAGAGGTGGAGTAGTGTGGAGCACAGTATAGGTAGCGCACAGTGGAGTACAGTGGAGCACAGTAGAGGTAGAGTACAGTGGAGTACAGTAGAGGTAGAGTACAGTGGAGTACAGTAGAGGTAGAGTACAGTGGAATACATTGGAGCAAATTAGAGGTGGAGCACAGTAGAGTACAGTAGAGGTAGAGTACAGTGGAGTACAGTAGAGGTAGAGTACAGTGGAGTACAGTAGAGGTAGAGTACAGTTGAGCACAGTAGAGGTAGAGTACAGTGGAGTACAGTAGAGGCAGAGTACAGTGGAGCACAGTAGAGGTAGAGTAGAGTGGAGTACAGTGGAGCACAGTAGAGGTGGAGTACAGTAGAGTACAGTAGAGGTAGAGAACAGTAGAGTACAGTAGAGGTAGAGTACAGTGGAGTACAGTAGAGATAGAGTACAGTGGAGCACAGTAGAGATAGAGTACAGTGGAGTAGATTAGAGGTAGAGTACAGTGGAGCACAGTAGAGGTAGAGTACAGTGGAGCACAGCAGAGGTAGAGTACAGTGGATCACAGTAGAGATAGAGTACAGTGGAGTACAGCGGAGCACAGTAGAGGTGGAGTACAGTAGAGTACAGTAGAGAGAGAGTACAGTTGAGCACAGTAGAGGTAGAGTACAGTGGAGCACAGTAGAGGTGGAGTACAGTAGAGTACAGTAGAGGTAGAGAACAGTGGAGCACAGTAGAGGTAGAGTACAGAGGAGCACAGTAGAGGTAGAGTACAGTGGAGCACAGTAGAGGTAGAGTACAGTGGAGTACAGCGGAGCACACTAGAGGTAGTGTAGAGTGGAGTACAGTAGAGGTAGAGTACAGTGGAGCACAGTAGAGGTAGCGCACAGTGGAGTACAGTAGAGGTAGAGTACAGTGGATTACAGTAGAGGTAGAGTACAGTGCAGTACAGTAGAGGTAGAGTACAGTGGAGCATAGTAGATGTAGAGTACAGTGGAGTACAGCGGAGCACAGTAGAGGTAGAATAGAGTGGAGTACAGTAGAGGTGGAGTAGTGTGGAGCACAGTATAGGTAGCGCACAGTGGAGTACAGTGGAGTACAGTAGAGGTAGAGTACAGTGGAGTACAGTAGAGGTAGAGTACAGTGGAGTACAGTAGAGGTAGAGTACAGTGGAATACAGTGGAGCAAATTAGAGGTGGAGCACAGTAGAGTACAGTAGAGGTAGAGTACAGTGGAGTACAGTAGAGGTAGAGTACAGTGGAGTACAGTAGAGGTAGAGTACAGTTGAGCACAGTAGAGGTAGAGTACAGTGGAGTAAAGTAGAGGCAGAGTACAGTGGAGCACAGTAGAGGTAGAGTAGAGTGGAGTACAGTGGAGCACAGTAGAGGTGGAGTACAGTAGAGTACAGTAGAGGTAGAGAACAGTAGAGTACAGTAGAGGTAGAGTACAGTGGAGTACAGTAGAGATAGAGTACAGTGGAGCACAGTAGAGATAGAGTACAGTGGAGTAGATTAGAGGTAGAGTACAGTGGAGCACAGTAGAGGTAGAGTAGAGTGGAGTACAGTAGAGGTAGAGTACAGTGGAAGACAGTAGAGGTAGAGTACAGTGGAGTACAGTAGAGGTAGAGTACAGTGGAGCACAGTAGAGTTAGAGTACAGTGGAGTACAGTGAAGCACAGAAGAGGTGGATTACAATAGAGTACAGTAGAGGTAGAGAACAGTAGAGTAGAGGTAGAGTACATTGGAGTACAGTAGATATAGAGTACAATGGAGCACAGTAGAGATAGACTAGAGTGGAGTACAGTAGAGGTAGAGTACAGTGGAGCACAGTAGAGGTAGAGTACAGTGGAGTACAGTGGAGCACAGTAGAGGTGGAGTACAGTAGAGTACAGTAGAGCTAGAGAACAGTGGAGCACAGTAGAGGTAGAGTACAGTGGAGCACAGTAGAGGTAGAGTACAGTGGAGCACAGTAGAGGTAGAGTACAGTGGAGTACAGAGGAGCACAGTAGAGGTGGAGTACAGTAGAGTACAGTAGAGATAGAGTACAGTGGAGGACAGTAGAGGTAGAGTAGAGTGGAGTACAGTAGAGGTAGAGTACAGTGGAGCACAGTAGAGGTAGCGCACAGTGGAGTACAGTGGAGCAGAGTAGAGGTAGAGTACAGTGGAGTACAGCAGAGGTAGAGTACAGTGGAGTACAGCAGAGGTAGAGTACAGTGGAGTACAGTGGAGCACATTAGAGGTGGAGTACAGTAGAGTACAGTAGAGGTAGAGAACAGTAGAGTACAGTAGAGGTAGAGTACAGTGGAGTGCAGTAGAGACAGAGTACAGTGGAGCACAGTAGAGGTAGAGTAGAGTGGAGTACAGTAGAGGTAGAGTACAGTGGAGCACAGTAGAGGTAGCGTAGAGTGGAGTACAGTAGAGGTAGAGTACAGTGGAGCAGGGTAGAGGTAGCGTACCGTGGAGTACAGTAGAGGTAGAGTACAGTGGAGTACAGAAGAGGTAGAGTACAGTGGAGCACAGTAGAGGTAGAGTAGAGTGGAGTACAGTAGAGGTAGAGTACAGTGGAGCACAGTAGAGTTAGAGTAGAGTGGAGTACAGTAGAGGTAGAGTACAGTGGAGCACAGTAGAGGTAGAGTATAGTGGAGTACAGTGAAGCACAGTAGAGGTGGAGTACAGTAGAGTACAGTAGAGGTAGAGAACAGTAGAGTAGAGGTAGAGTACATTGGAGTAAAATAGAGATAGAGTACAATGGAGCACAGTAGAGATAGACTAGAGTGGAGTACAGTAGAGGTAGAGTACAGTGGAGCACAGTAGAGGTAGAGTACAGTGGAGTACAGTGGAGCACAGTAGAGGTGGAGTACAGTAGAGTACAGTAGAGGTAGAGAACAGTGGAGCACAGTAGAGGTAGAGTACAGTGGAGCATAGTAGAGGTAGAGTACAGTGGAGCACAGTAGAGGTAGAGTACAGTGGAGCACAGTAGAGGTAGAGTACAGTGGAGGTAGTGTAGAGTGGAGTACAGTAGAGGTAGAGTACAGTGGAGCACAGTAGAGGTAGCGCACAGTGGAGTGCAGTAGAGGTAGAGTACAGTGGATTACAGTAGAGGTAGAGTACAGTGCAGTACAGTAGAGGTAGAGTACAGTGGAGCATAGTAGATGTAGAGTACAGTGGAGTACAGCGGAGCACAGTAGAGGTAGAATAGAGTGGAGTACAGTAGAGGTGGAGTAGTGTGGAGCACAGTATAGGTAGCGCACAGTGGAGTACAGTGGAGCACAGTAGAGGTAGAGTACAGTGGAGTACAGTAGAGGTAGAGTACAGTGGAGTACAGTAGAGGTAGAGTACAGTGGAATACATTGGAGCAAATTAGAGGTGGAGCACAGTAGAGTACAGTAGAGGTAGAGTACAGTGGAGTACAGTAGAGGTAGAGTACAGTGGAGTACAGTAGAGGTAGAGTACAGTTGAGCACAGTAGAGGTAGAGTACAGTGGAGTACAGTAGAGGCAGAGTACAGTGGAGCACAGTAGAGGTAGAGTAGAGTGGAGTACAGTGGAGCACAGTAGAGGTGGAGTACAGTAGAGTACAGTAGAGGTAGAGAACAGTAGAGTACAGTAGAGGTAGAGTACAGTGGAGTACAGTAGAGATAGAGTACAGTGGAGCACAGTAGAGATAGAGTACAGTGGAGTAGATTAGAGGTAGAGTACAGTGGAGCACAGTAGAGGTAGAGTACAGTGGAGCACAGCAGAGGTAGAGTACAGTGGATCACAGTAGAGATAGAGTACAGTGGAGTACAGCGGAGCACAGTAGAGGTGGAGTACAGTAGAGTACAGTAGAGAGAGAGTACAGTGGAGCACAGTAGAGGTAGAGTAGAGTGGAGTACAGTAGAGGTAGAGTACAGTGGAGCATATTAGAGGTAGAGTACAGTGGAGTACAGTGGAGTACAGTAGAGGTAGAGTACAGTAGAGTACAGAAGAGGTAGAGTACAGTGGAGCACAGTAGAGGTAGAGTAGAGGGGAGTACAGTAGAGGTAGAGTACAGTGGAGCACAGTAGAGTTAGAGTAGAGTGGAGTACAGTAGAGGTAGAGTACAGTGGAGCACAGTAGAGGTAGAGTACAGTGGAGTACAGTAGAGGTCGAGTACAGTGGAGCACAGTAGAGTACAGTGGAATACAGTGGAGCAAATTAGAGGTGGAGCACAGTAGAGTACAGTAGAGGTAGAGTACAGTGGAGCATAGTAGATGCAGAGTACAGTGGAGTACAGCGGAGCACAGTAGAGGTAGAATAGAGTGGAGTACAGTAGAGGTAGAGTAGTGTGGAGCACAGTGTAGGTAGCGCACAGTGGAGTACAGTGGAGCACAGTAGAGGTAGAGTACAGTGGAGTACAGTAGAGGTAGAGTACAGTGGAGTACAGTAGAGGTAGAGTACAGTGGAATACAGTGGAGCAAATTAGAGGTGGAGCACAGTAGAGTACAGTAGAGGTAGAGAACAGTAGAGTACAGTAGAGGTAGAGTACAGTGGAGTACAGTAGAGGTAGAGTACAGTTGAGCACAGTAGAGGTAGAGTACAGTGGAGTACAGTAGAGGCAGAGTACAGTGGAGCACAGTAGAGGTAGAGTAGAGTGGAGTACAGTGGAGCACAGTAGAGGTGGAGTACAGTAGAGGTAGAGAACAGTAGAGTACAGTAGAGGTAGAGTACAGTGGAGTACAGAAGAGGTAGAGTACAGTGGAGCACAGTAGAGGTAGAGTAGAGTGGAGTACAGTAGAGGTAGAGTACATTGGAGCACAGTAGAGTTAGAGTAGAGTGGAGTACAGTAGAGGTAGAGTACAGTGGAGCACAGTAGAGGTAGAGTACAGTGGAGTACAGTGAAGCACAGTAGAGGTGGAGTACAGTAGAGTACAGTAGAGGTAGAGAACAGTAGAGTAGAGGTAGAGTACATTGGAGTAAAGTAGAGATAGAGTATAATGGAGCACAGTAGAGATAGACTAGAGTGGAGTACAGTAGAGGTAGAGTACAGTGGAGCACAGTAGAGGTGGAGTACAGTAGAGTACAGTAGAGGTAGAGAACAGTGGAGCACAGTAGAGGTAGAGTACAGAGGAGCACAGTAGAGGTAGAGTACAGTGGAGCACAGTGGAGCATATTAGAGGTAGAGTACAGCGGAGCACACTAGAGGTAGTGTAGAGTGGAGTACAGTAGAGGTAGAGTACAGTGGAGCACAGTAGAGGTAGCGCACAGTGGAGTACAGTAGAGGTAGAGTACAGTGGATTACAGTAGAGGTAGAGTACAGTGCAGTACAGTAGAGGTAGAGTACAGTGGAGCATAGTAGATGTAGAGTACAGTGGAGTACAGCGGAGCACAGTAGAGGTAGAATAGAGTGGAGTACAGTAGAGGTGGAGTAGTGTGGAGCACAGTATAGGTAGCGCACAGTGGAGTACAGTGGAGCACAGTAGAGGTAGAGTACAGTGGAGTACAGTAGAGGTAGAGTACAGTGGAGTACAGTAGAGGTAGAGTACAGTGGAATACAGTGGAGCAAATTAGAGGTGGAGCACAGTAGAGTACAGTAGAGGTAGAGTACAGTGGAGTACAGTAGAGGTAGAGTACAGTGGAGTACAGTAGAGGTAGAGTACAGTTGAGCACAGTAGAGGTAGAGTACAGTGGAGTAAAGTAGAGGCAGAGTACAGTGGAGCACAGTAGAGGTAGAGTAGAGTGGAGTACAGTGGAGCACAGTAGAGGTGGAGTACAGTAGAGTACAGTAGAGGTAGAGAACAGTAGAGTACAGTAGAGGTAGAGTACAGTGGAGTACAGTAGAGATAGAGTACAGTGGAGCACAGTAGAGATAGAGTACAGTGGAGTAGATTAGAGGTAGAGTACAGTGGAGCACAGTAGAGGTAGAGTAGAGTGGAGTACAGTAGAGGTAGAGTACAGTGGAAGACAGTAGAGGTAGAGTACAGTGGAGTACAGTAGAGGTAGAGTACAGTGGAGCACAGTAGAGTTAGAGTACAGTGGAGTACAGTGAAGCACAGAAGAGGTGGATTACAATAGAGTACAGTAGAGGTAGAGAACAGTAGAGTAGAGGTAGAGTACATTGGAGTACAGTAGAGATAGAGTACAATGGAGCACAGTAGAGATAGACTAGAGTGGAGTACAGTAGAGGTAGAGTACAGTGGAGCACAGTAGAGGTAGAGTACAGTGGAGTACAGTGGAGCACAGTAGAGGTGGAGTACAGTAGAGTACAGTAGAGCTAGAGAACAGTGGAGCACAGTAGAGGTAGAGTACAGTGGAGCACAGTAGAGGTAGAGTACAGTGGAGCACAGTAGAGGTAGAGTACAGTGGAGTACAGAGGAGCACAGTAGAGGTGGAGTACAGTAGAGTACAGTAGAGATAGAGTACAGTGGAGGACAGTAGAGGTAGAGTAGAGTGGAGTACAGTAGAGGTAGAGTACAGTGGAGCACAGTAGAGGTAGCGTACAGTGGAGTACAGTGGAGCAGAGTAGAGGTAGAGTACAGTGGAGTACAGCAGAGGTAGAGTACAGTGGAGTACAGCAGAGGTAGAGTACAGTGGAGTACAGTGGAGCACATTAGAGGTGGAGTACAGTAGAGTACAGTAGAGGTAGAGAACAGTAGAGTACAGTAGAGGTAGAGTACAGTGGAGTGCAGTAGAGACAGAGTACAGTGGAGCACAGTAGAGGTAGAGTAGAGTGGAGTACAGTAGAGGTAGAGTACAGTGGAGCACAGTAGAGGTAGCGTAGAGTGGAGTACAGTAGAGGTAGAGTACAGTGGAGCAGGGTAGAGGTAGCGTACCGTGGAGTACAGTAGAGGTAGAGTACAGTGGAGTACAGAAGAGGTAGAGTACAGTGGAGCACAGTAGAGGTAGAGTAGAGTGGAGTACAGTAGAGGTAGAGTACAGTGGAGCACAGTAGAGTTAGAGTAGAGTGGAGTACAGTAGAGGTAGAGTACAGTGGAGCACAGTAGAGGTAGAGTATAGTGGAGTACAGTGAAGCACAGTAGAGGTGGAGTACAGTAGAGTACAGTAGAGGTAGAGAACAGTAGAGTAGAGGTAGAGTACATTGGAGTAAAATAGAGATAGAGTACAATGGAGCACAGTAGAGATAGACTAGAGTGGAGTACAGTAGAGGTAGAGTACAGTGGAGCACAGTAGAGGTAGAGTACAGTGGAGTACAGTGGAGCACAGTAGAGGTGGAGTACAGTAGAGTACAGTAGAGGTAGAGAACAGTGGAGCACAGTAGAGGTAGAGTACAGTGGAGCATAGTAGAGGTAGAGTACAGTGGAGCACAGTAGAGGTAGAGTACAGTGGAGCACAGTAGAGGTAGAGTACAGTGGAGGTAGTGTAGAGTGGAGTACAGTAGAGGTAGAGTACAGTGGAGCACAGTAGAGGTAGCGCACAGTGGAGTGCAGTAGAGGTAGAGTACAGTGGATTACAGTAGAGGTAGAGTACAGTGCAGTACAGTAGAGGTAGAGTACAGTGGAGCATAGTAGATGTAGAGTACAGTGGAGTACAGCGGAGCACAGTAGAGGTAGAATAGAGTGGAGTACAGTAGAGGTGGAGTAGTGTGGAGCACAGTATAGGTAGCGCACAGTGGAGTACAGTGGAGCACAGTAGAGGTAGAGTACAGTGGAGTACAGTAGAGGTAGAGTACAGTGGAGTACAGTAGAGGTAGAGTACAGTGGAATACATTGGAGCAAATTAGAGGTGGAGCACAGTAGAGTACAGTAGAGGTAGAGTACAGTGGAGTACAGTAGAGGTAGAGTACAGTGGAGTACAGTAGAGGTAGAGTACAGTTGAGCACAGTAGAGGTAGAGTACAGTGGAGTACAGTAGAGGCAGAGTACAGTGGAGCACAGTAGAGGTAGAGTAGAGTGGAGTACAGTGGAGCACAGTAGAGGTGGAGTACAGTAGAGTACAGTAGAGGTAGAGAACAGTAGAGTACAGTAGAGGTAGAGTACAGTGGAGTACAGTAGAGATAGAGTACAGTGGAGCACAGTAGAGATAGAGTACAGTGGAGTAGATTAGAGGTAGAGTACAGTGGAGCACAGTAGAGGTAGAGTACAGTGGAGCACAGCAGAGGTAGAGTACAGTGGATCACAGTAGAGATAGAGTACAGTGGAGTACAGCGGAGCACAGTAGAGGTGGAGTACAGTAGAGTACAGTAGAGAGAGAGTACAGTGGAGCACAGTAGAGGTAGAGTAGAGTGGAGTACAGTAGAGGTAGAGTACAGTGGAGCATATTAGAGGTAGAGTACAGTGGAGTACAGTGGAGTACAGTAGAGGTAGAGTACAGTAGAGTACAGAAGAGGTAGAGTACAGTGGAGCACAGTAGAGGTAGAGTAGAGGGGAGTACAGTAGAGGTAGAGTACAGTGGAGCACAGTAGAGTTAGAGTAGAGTGGAGTACAGTAGAGGTAGAGTACAGTGGAGCACAGTAGAGGTAGAGTACAGTGGAGTACAGTAGAGGTAGAGTACAGTGGAGCACAGTAGAGGTAGAGTACAGTGGAGTACAGTGAAGCACAGTAGAGGTGGAGTACAGTAGAGTACAGTAGAGGTAGAGAACAGTAGAGTAGAGGTAGAGTTCATTGGAGTAAAGTAGAGATAGAGTACAATGGAGCACAGTAGAGATAGACTAGAGTGGAGTACAGTAGAGGTAGAGTACAGTGGAGCACAGTAGAGGTAGAGTACAGTGGAGTACAGTGGAGCACAGTAGAGGTGGAGTACAGTAGAGTACAGTAGAGGTAGAGAACAGTGGAGCACACTAAAGGTAGAGTACAGTGGAGCACAGTAGAGGTAGAGTACAGTGGAGCACAGTAGAGGTAGAGTACAGTGGAGTACAGCGGAGCACAGTAGAGGTAGTGTAGAGTGGAGTACAGTAGAGGTAGAGTACAGTAGAGCACAGTAGAGGTAGCGCACAGTGGAGTACAGTAGAGGTAGAGTACAGTGGATTACAGTAGAGGTAGAGTACAGTGCAGTACAGTAGAGGTAGAGTACAGTGGAGCATAGTAGATGCAGAGTACAGTGGAGTACAGCGGAGCACAGTAGAGGTAGAATAGAGTGGAGTACAGTAGAGGTAGAGTAGTGTGGAGCACAGTATAGGTAGCGCACAGTGGAGTACAGTGGAGCACAGTAGAGGTAGAGTACAGTGGAGTACAGTAGAGGTAGAGTACAGTGGAGTACAGTAGAGGTAGAGTACAGTGGAATACAGTGGAGCAAATTAGAGGTGGAGCACAGTAGAGTACAGTAGAGGTAGAGAACAGTAGAGTACAGTAGAGGTAGAGTACAGTGGAGTACAGTAGAGGTAGAGTACAGTTGAGCACAGTAGAGGTAGAGTACAGTGGAGTACAGTAGAGGCAGAGTACAGTGGAGCACAGTAGAGGTAGAGTAGAGTGGAGTACAGTGGAGCACAGTAGAGGTGGAGTACAGTAGAGGTAGAGAACAGTAGAGTACAGTAGAGGTAGAGTACAGTGGAGTACAGTAGAGTTAGAGTACAGTGGAGCACAGTAGAGATAGAGTAGAGTGGAGTAGAGTAGAGGTAGAGTACAGTGGAGCACAGTAGAGGTAGAGTACAGTGGAGCACAGCAGAGGTAGAGTACAGTGGATCACAGTAGAGATAGAGTACAGTGGAGTACAGTGGAGCACATTAGAGGTGGAGTACAGTAGAGTACAGTAGAGGTAGAGAACAGTAGAGTACAGTAGAGGTAGAGTACAGTGGAGTACAGTAGAGACAGAGTACAGTGGAGCACAGTAGAGGTAGAGTAGAGTGGAGTACAGTAGAGGTAGAGTACAGTGGAGCACAGTAGAGGTAGCGTACAGTGGAGTACAGTAGAGGTAGAGTACAGTGGAGCAGGGTAGAGGTAGCGTACCGTGGAGTACAGTAGAGGTAGAGTACAGTGGAGTACAGAAGAGGTAGAGTACAGTGGAGCACAGTAGAGGTAGAGTAGAGTGGAGTGCAGTAGAGGTAGAGTACAGTGGAGCACAGTAGAGTTAGAGTATAGTGGAGTACAGTAGAGGTAGAGTACAGTGGAGCACAGTAGAGGTAGAGTATAGTGGAGTACAGTGAAGCACAGTAGAGGTGGAGTACAGTAGAGTACAGTAGAGGTAGAGAACAGTAGAGTAGAGGTAGAGTACATTGGAGAAAAATAGAGATAGAGTACAATGGAGCACAGTAGAGATAGACTAGAGTGGAGTACAGTAGAGGTAGAGTACAGTGGAGCACAGTAGAGGTAGAGTACAGTGGAGTACAGTGGAGCACAGTAGAGGTGGAGTACAGTAGAGTACAGTAGAGGTAGAGAACAGTGGAGCACATTAGAGGTAGAGTACAGTGGAGCATAGTAGAGGTAGAGTACAGTGGAGCACAGTAGAGGTAGAGTACAGTGGAGCACAGTAGAGGTAGAGTACAGTGGAGGTAGTGTAGAGTGGAGTACAGTAGAGGTAGAGTACAGTGGAGCACAGTAGAGGTAGCGCACAGTGGAGTGCAGTAGAGGTAGAGTACAGTGGATTACAGTAGAGGTAGAGTACAGTGCAGTACAGTAGAGGTAGAGTACAGTGGAGCATAGTAGATGTAGAGTACAGTGGAGTACAGCGGAGCACAGTAGAGGTAGAATAGAGTGGAGTACAGTAGAGGTGGAGTAGTGTGGAGCACAGTATAGGTAGCGCACAGTGGAGTACAGTGGAGCACAGTAGAGGTAGAGTACAGTGGAGTACAGTAGAGGTAGAGTACAGTGGAGTACAGTAGAGGTAGAGTACAGTGGAATACAGTGGAGCAAATTAGAGGTGGAGCACAGTAGAGTACAGTAGAGGTAGAGTACAGTGGAGTACAGTAGAGGTAGAGTACAGTGGAGTACAGTAGAGGTAGAGTACAGTTGAGCACAGTAGAGGTAGAGTACAGTGGAGTACAGTAGAGGCAGAGTACAGTGGAGCACAGTAGAGGTAGAGTAGAGTGGAGTACAGTGGAGCACAGTAGAGGTGGAGTACAGTAGAGTACAGTAGAGGTAGAGAACAGTAGAGTAGAGTAGAGGTAGAGTACAGTGGAGTACAGTAGAGATAGAGTACAGTGGAGCACAGTAGAGATAGAGTACAGTGGAGTAGATTAGAGGTAGAGTACAGTGGAGCACAGTAGAGGTAGAGTACAGTGGAGCACAGCAGAGGTAGAGTACAGTGGATCACAGTAGAGATAGAGTACAGTGGAGTACAGCGGAGCACAGTAGAGGTGGAGTACAGTAGAGTACAGTAGAGAGAGAGTACAGTGGAGCACAGTAGAGGTAGAGTAGAGTGGAGTACAGTAGAGGTAGAGTACAGTGGAGCATATTAGAGGTAGAGTACAGTGGAGTACAGTGGAGTACAGTAGAGGTAGAGTACAGTAGACTACAGAAGAGGTAGAGTACAGTGGAGCACAGTAGAGGTAGAGTAGAGGGGAGTACAGTAGAGGTAGAGTACAGTGGAGCACAGTAGAGTTAGAGTAGAGTGGAGTACAGTAGAGGTAGAGTACAGTGGAGCACAGTAGAGGTAGAGTACAGTGGAGTACAGTAGAGGTAGAGTACAGTGGAGTACAGTGAAGCACAGTAGAGGTGGAGTACAGTAGAGTACAGTAGAGGTAGAGAACAGTAGAGTAGAGGTAGAGTTCATTGGAGTAAAGTAGAGATAGAGTACAATGGAGCACAGTAGAGATAGACTAGAGTGGAGTACAGTAGAGGTAGAGTACAGTGGAGCACAGTAGAGGTAGAGTACAGTGGAGTACAGTGGAGCACAGTAGAGGTGGAGTACAGTAGAGTACAGTAGAGGTAGAGAACAGTGGAGCACACTAAAGGTAGAGTACAGTGGAGCACAGTAGAGGTAGAGTACAGTGGAGCACAGTAGAGGTAGAGTACAGTGGAGTACAGCGGAGCACAGTAGAGGTAGTGTAGAGTGGAGTACAGTAGAGGTAGAGTACAGTGGAGCACAGTAGAGGTAGCGCACAGTGGAGTACAGTAGAGGTAGAGTACAGTGGATTACAGTAGAGGTAGAGTACAGTGCAGTACAGTAGAGGTAGAGTACAGTGGAGCATAGTAGATGCAGAGTACAGTGGAGTACAGCGGAGCACAGTAGAGGTAGAATAGAGTGGAGTAAGGTAGAGGTAGAGTAGTGTGGAGCACAGTATAGGTAGCGCACAGTGGAGTACAGTGGAGCACAGTAGAGGTAGAGTACAGTGGAGTACAGTAGAGGTAGAGTACAGTGGAGTACAGTAGAGGTAGAGTACAGTGGAATACAGTGGAGCAAATTAGAGGTGGAGCACAGTAGAGTACAGTAGAGGTAGAGAACAGTAGAGTATAGTAGAGGTAGAGTACAGTGGAGTACAGTAGAGGTAGAGTACAGTTGAGCACAGTAGAGGTAGAGTACAGTGGAGTACAGTAGAGGCAGAGTACAGTGGAGCACAGTAGAGGTAGAGTAGAATGGAGTACAGTGGAGCACAGTAGAGGTGGAGTACAGTAGAGGTAGAGAACAGTAGAGTACAGTAGAGGTAGAGTACAGTGGAGTACAGTAGAGATAGAGTACAGTGGAGCACAGTAGAGATAGAGTAGAGTGGAGTAGAGTAGAGGTAGAGTACAGTGGAGCACAGTAGAGGTAGAGTACAGTGGAGCACAGCAGAGGTAGAGTACAGTGGATCACAGTAGAGATAGAGTACAGTGGAGCACAGTAGAGATAGAGTACAGTGGAGTAGATTAGGGGTAGAGTACAGTGGAGCACAGTAGAGGTAGAGTACAGTGGAGCACAGCAGAGGTAGAGTACAGTGGATCACAGTAGAGATAGAGTACAGTGGAGTACAGCGGAGCACAGTAGAGGTGGAGTACAGTAGAGTACAGTAGAGAGAGAGTACAGTGGAGCACAGTAGAGGTAGAGTAGAGTGGAGTACAGTAGAGGTAGAGTACAGTGGAGCATATTAGAGGTAGAGTACAGTGGAGTACAGTGGAGTACAGTAGAGGTAGAGTACAGTAGAGTACAGAAGGGGTAGAGTACAGTGGAGCACAGTAGAGGTAGAGTAGAGGGGAGTACAGTAGAGGTAGAGTACAGTGGAGCACAGTAGAGTTAGAGTAGAGTGGAGTACAGTAGAGGTAGAGTACAGTGGAGCACAGTAGAGGTAGAGTACAGTGGAGTACAGTAGAGGTAGAGTACAGTGGAGCACAGTAGAGGTAGAGTACAGTGGAGTACAGTGAAGCACAGTAGAGGTGGAGTACAGTAGAGTACAGTAGAGGTAGAGAACAGTAGAGTAGAGGTAGAGTTCATTGGAGTAAAGTAGAGATAGAGTACAATGGAGCACAGTAGAGATAGACTAGAGTGGAGTACAGTAGAGGTAGAGTACAGTGGAGCACAGTAGAGGTAGAGTACAGTGGAGTACAGTGGAGCACAGTAGAGGTGGAGTACAGTAGAGTACAGTAGAGGTAGAGAACAGTGGAGCACACTAAAGGTAGAGTACAGTGGAGCACAGTAGAGGTAGAGTACAGTGGAGCACAGTAGAGGTAGAGTACAGTGGAGTACAGCGGAGCACAGTAGAGGTAGTGTAGAGTGGAGTACAGTAGAGGTAGAGTACAGTGGATCACAGTAGAGGTAGCGCACAGTGGAGTACAGTAGAGGTAGAGTACAGTGGATTACAGTAGAGGTAGAGTACAGTGCAGTACAGTAGAGGTAGAGTACAGTGGAGCATAGTAGATGCAGAGTACAGTGGAGTACAGCGGAGCACAGTAGAGGTAGAATAGAGTGGAGTAAGGTAGAGGTAGAGTAGTGTGGAGCACAGTATAGGTAGCGCACAGTGGAGTACAGTGGAGCACAGTAGAGGTAGAGTACAGTGGAGTACAGTAGAGGTAGAGTAGAGTGGAGTACAGTAGAGGTAGAGTACAGTGGAATACAGTGGAGCAAATTAGAGGTGGAGCACAGTAGAGTACAGTAGAGGTAGAGAACAGTAGAGTACAGTAGAGGTAGAGTACAGTGGAGTACAGTAGAGGTAGAGTACAGTTGAGCACAGTAGAGGTAGAGTACAGTGGAGTACAGTAGAGGCAGAGTACAGTGGAGCACAGTAGAGGTAGCGTAGAGTGGAGTACAGTGGAGCACAGTAGAGGTGGAGTACAGTAGAGATAGAGAACAGTAGAGTACAGTAGAGGTAGAGTACAGTGGAGTACAGTAGAGATAGAGTACAGTGGAGCACAGTAGAGATAGAGTAGATTGGAGTAGAGTAGAGGTAGAGTACAGTGGAGCACAGTAGAGGTAGAGTACAGTGGAGCACAGCAGAGGTAGAGTACAGTGGATCACAGTAGAGATAGAGTACAGTGGAGTACAGCGGAGCACAGTAGAGGTGGAGTACAGTAGAGTACAGTAGAGATAGAGTACAGTGGAGCACAGTAGAGGTAGAGTAGAGTGGAGTACAGTAGAGGTAGAGTACAGTGGAGCACATTAGAGGTAGAGTACAGTGGAGTACAGTGGAGCACAGTAGAGGTGGAGTACAGTAGAGTACAGTAGAGGTAGAGAACAGTAGAGTACAGTAGAGGCAGAGTAGAGTTGAGTAGAGTAGAGGTAGAGTACAGTGGAGCACAGTAGAGGTAGAGTACAGTGGAGCACAGCAGAGGTAGAGTACAGTGGATCACAGTAGAGATAGAGTACAGTGGAGTACAGTGGAGCACAGTAGAGGTGGAGTACAGTAGAGTACAGTAGAGATAGAGTACAGTGGAGCACAGTAGAGGTAGAGTAGAGTGGAGTACAGTAGAGGTAGAGTACAGTGGAGCACATTAGAGGTAGAGTACAGTGGAGTACAGTAGAGGTAGAGTACAGTGGAGCAGAGTAGAGGTAGAGTACAGTGGAGTACAGTGGAGCACAGTAGAGGTGGAGTACAGTAGAGTACAGTAGAGGTAGAGTACAGTAGAGTACAGTAGAGGTAGAGTACAGTGGAGCACAGTAGAGGTAGAGTACAGTGGAGTACAAGATGTAGAGTACAGTGGTGCACAGTAGAGGTAGAGTACAGTGGAGTACAGTGGAGCAAAGTAGAGGTGGAGTACAGTAGAGTACAGTAGAGGTAGAGAACAGTAGAGTACAGTAGAGGTAGAGTACAGTGGAGTAGAGTAGAGGTAGAGTACAATGGAGCACAGTAGAGGTAGAGTACAGTGGAGCACAGCAGAGGTAGAGTACAGTGGATCACAGTAGAGATAGAGTACAGTGGAGTACAGCGGAGCACAGTAGAGGTGGAGTACAGTAGAGTACAGTAGAGATAGAGTACAGTGGAGCACAGTAGAGGTAGAGTAGAGTGGAGTACAGTAGAGGTAGAGTACAGTGGAGCACAGTAGAGGTAGAGTACAGTGGAGTACAGTAGAGGTAGAGTATAGTGGAGCACAGTAGAGGTAGAGTACAGTGGAGTAGAGTAGAGGTAGAGTACAGTGGAGCACAGTAGAGGTAGAGCACAGTGGAGTACAGTAGAGGTAGAGTACAGTGGAGCACAGTAGAGGTAGCGTACTTTGTAGTACAGTAGAGGTAGAGTACAGTGGAGCACAGTAGAGGTAGAGTACAGTGGAGTACAGCAGAGGTAGAGTACAGTGGAGCACAGTAGAGGTAGAGTACAGTGGAGTACAGCGGAGCACAGTAGAGGTAGAGTAGAGTGGAGTACAGTAGAGGTAGAGTACAGTGGAGCACAGTAGAGGTGGAGTACAGTAGAGTACAGTAGAGATAGAGTACAGTGGAGCACAGTAGAGGTAGAGTAGAGTGGAGTACAGTAGAGGTAGAGTTCAGTGGAGCACAGTAGAGGTAGAGTACAGTGGAGTACAGTAGAGGTAGAGTACAGTGGAGCACAGTAGAGGTAGAGTACAGTGGAGTACAGTGGAGCACAGTAGAGGTGGAGTACAGTAGAGTACAGTAGTGGTAGAGAACAGTAGAGTACAGAAGAGGTAGAGTACAGTGGAGCACAGTAGAGGTAGAGTACAGTGGAGCACAGTAGAGTTAGAGTAGAGTGGAGTACAGTAGAGGTAGAGTACAGTGGAGTACAGTAAAGGTAGAGTACAGTGGAGCACAGTAGAGGTAGAGTACAGTGGAGTACAGTGGAGGTAGAGTACAGTGGAGTACAGTAGAGGTAGAGTACAGTGGAGTACAGTAGAGGTAGAGTACAGTGGAGTACAGTGGAGCGCAGTAGAGGTGGAGTACAGTAGAGTACAGTAGAGGTAGAGTACAGTGGAGTAAAGTAGAGGTAGAGTACAGTGGAGCACAGTAGAGGTAGAGTACAGTGGAGTACAGTAGAGGTAGAGTACAGTGGAGCACAGTAGAGGTAGAGTACAGTGGAGTACAGTGGAGCGCAGTAGAGGTGGAGTACAGTAGAGTACAGTAGAGGTAGAGTACAGTAGAGTACAGTAGAGGTAGAGTACAGTGGAGTACAGTAAAGGTAGAGTACAGTGGAGCACAGTAGAGGTAGAGTACAGTGGAGTACAGTGGAGGTAGAGTACAGTGGAGTACAGTAGAGGTAGAGTACAGTGGAGTACAGTAGAGGTAGAGTACAGTGGAGTACAGTGGAGCGCAGTAGAGGTGGAGTACAGTAGAGTACAGTAGAGGTAGAGTACAGTGGAGTAAAGTAGAGGTAGAGTACAGTGGAGCACAGTAGAGGTAGAGTACAGTGGAGTACAGTAGAGGTAGAGTACAGTGGAGCACAGTAGAGGTAGAGTACAGTGGAGTACAGTGGAGCGCAGTAGAGGTGGAGTACAGTAGAGTACAGTAGAGGTAGAGTACAGTAGAGTACAGTAGAGGTAGAGTACAGTGGAGCACAGTAGAGGTAGAGTACAGTGGAGTACAGTAGAGGAAGAGTACAGTGGAGCACAGTAGAGGTAGAGTAGAGTGGAGTACAGTAGAGGTAGAGTACAGTGGAGCACAGTAGAGGTAGCGTACAGTGGAGTACAGTAGAGGTAGAGTAGAGTGGAGCACAGTAGAGGTAGCGTACCGTTGAATACAGTAGAGGTAGAGTACAGTGGAGTACAGAAGAGGTAGAGTACAGTGGAGCACAGTAGAGGTAGAGTGGAGTGGAGTACAGTAGAGGTAGAGTACAGTGGAGCACAGTAGAGTTAGAGTAGAGTGGAGTACAGTAGAGGTAGAGTACAGTGGAGCACAGTAGAGGTAGAGTACAGTGGAGTACAGTAGAGGTAGAGTACAGTGGAGCACAGTAGAGGTAGAGTACAGTGGAGTACAGTGAAGCACAGTAGAGGTGGATTTCAATAGAGTACAGTAGAGGTAGAGAACAGTAGAGTACAGTAGAGGTAGAGTACAGTGGAGCACAGTAGAGGTAGAGTACAGTGGAGTACAGTAGAGATAGAGTACAATGGAGCACAGTAGAGATAGACTAGAGTGGAGTACAGTAGAGGTAGAGTACAGTGGAGCACAGTAGAGGTAGAGTACAGTGGAGTACAGTGGAGCACAGTAGAGGTGGAGTACAGTAGAGTACAGTAGAGCTAGAGAACAGTGGAGCACAGTAGAGGTAGAGTACAGTGGAGCACAGTAGAGGTAGAGTACAGTGGAGCACAGTAGAGGTAGAGTACAGTGGAGTACAGAGGAGCACAGTAGAGGTGGACTACAGTAGAGTACAGTAGAGATAGAGTACAGTGGAGGACAGTAGAGGTAGAGTAGAGTGGAGTACAGTAGAGGTAGAGTACAGTGGAGCACAGTAGAGGTAGCGTACAGTGGAGTACAGTGGAGCAGAGTAGAGGTAGAGTACAGTGGAGTACAGCAGAGGTAGAGTACAGTTGAGTACAGTGGAGCACATTAGAGGTGGAGTACAGTAGAGTACAGTAGAGGTAGAGAACAGTAGAGTACAGTAGAGGTAGAGTACAGTGGAGTACAGTAGAGACAGAGTACAGTGGAGCACAGTAGAGGTAGAGTAGAGTGGAGTACAGTAGAGGTAGAGTACAGTGGAGCACAGTAGAGGTAGCGTACAGTGGAGTACAGTAGAGGTAGAGTACATTGGAGCAGGGTAGAGGTAGCGTACCGTGGAGTACAGTAGAGGTAGAGTACAGTGGAGTACAGAAGAGGTAGAGTACAGTGGAGCACAGTAGAGGTAGAGTAGAGTGGAGTACAGTAGAGGTAGAGTACATTGGAGCACAGTAGAGTTAGAGTAGAGTGGAGTACAGTAGAGGTAGAGTACAGTGGAGCACAGTAGAGGTAGAGTACAGTGGAGTACAGTAGAGGTAGAGTACAGTGGAGCACAGTAGAGGTAGAGTATAGTGGAGTACAGTGAAGCACAGTAGAGGTGGAGTACAGTAGAGTACAGTAGAGGTAGAGAACAGTAGAGTAGAGGTAGAGTACATTGGAGTAAAGTAGAGATAGAGTATAATGGAGCACAGTAGAGATAGACTAGAGTGGAGTACAGTAGAGGTAGAGTACAGTGGAGCACAGTAGAGGTGGAGTACAGTAGAGTACAGTAGAGGTAGAGAACAGTGGAGCACAGTAGAGGTAGAGTACAGAGGAGCACAGTAGAGGTAGAGTACAGTGGAGCACAGTAGAGGTAGAGTACAGTGGAGTACAGCGGAGCACACTAGAGGTAGTGTAGAGTGGAGTACAGTAGAGGTAGAGTACAGTGGAGCACAGTAGAGGTAGCGCACAGTGGAGTACAGTAGAGGTAGAGTACAGTGGATTACAGTAGAGGTAGAGTACAGTGCAGTACAGTAGAGGTAGAGTACAGTGGAGCATAGTAGATGTAGAGTACAGTGGAGTACAGCGGAGCACAGTAGAGGTAGAATAGAGTGGAGTACAGTAGAGGTGGAGTAGTGTGGAGCACAGTATAGGTAGCGCACAGTGGAGTACAGTGGAGCACAGTAGAGGTAGAGTACAGTGGAGTACAGTAGAGGTAGAGTACAGTGGAGTACAGTAGAGGTAGAGTACAGTGGAATACAGTGGAGCAAATTAGAGGTGGAGCACAGTAGAGTACAGTAGAGGTAGAGTACAGTGGAGTACAGTAGAGGTAGAGTACAGTGGAGTACAGTAGAGGTAGAGTACAGTTGAGCACAGTAGAGGTAGAGTACAGTGGAGTAAAGTAGAGGCAGAGTACAGTGGAGCACAGTAGAGGTAGAGTAGAGTGGAGTACAGTGGAGCACAGTAGAGGTGGAGTACAGTAGAGTACAGTAGAGGTAGAGAACAGTAGAGTACAGTAGAGGTAGAGTACAGTGGAGTACAGTAGAGATAGAGTACAGTGGAGCACAGTAGAGATAGAGTACAGTGGAGTAGATTAGAGGTAGAGTACAGTGGAGCACAGTAGAGGTAGAGTAGAGTGGAGTACAGTAGAGGTAGAGTACAGTGGAAGACAGTAGAGGTAGAGTACAGTGGAGTACAGTAGAGGTAGAGTACAGTGGAGCACAGTAGAGTTAGAGTACAGTGGAGTACAGTGAAGCACAGAAGAGGTGGATTACAATAGAGTACAGTAGAGGTAGAGAACAGTAGAGTAGAGGTAGAGTACATTGGAGTACAGTAGATATAGAGTACAATGGAGCACAGTAGAGATAGACTAGAGTGGAGTACAGTAGAGGTAGAGTACAGTGGAGCACAGTAGAGGTAGAGTACAGTGGAGTACAGTGGAGCACAGTAGAGGTGGAGTACAGTAGAGTACAGTAGAGCTAGAGAACAGTGGAGCACAGTAGAGGTAGAGTACAGTGGAGCACAGTAGAGGTAGAGTACAGTGGAGCACAGTAGAGGTAGAGTACAGTGGAGTACAGAGGAGCACAGTAGAGGTGGAGTACAGTAGAGTACAGTAGAGATAGAGTACAGTGGAGGACAGTAGAGGTAGAGTAGAGTGGAGTACAGTAGAGGTAGAGTACAGTGGAGCACAGTAGAGGTAGCGTACAGTGGAGTACAGTGGAGCAGAGTAGAGGTAGAGTACAGTGGAGTACAGCAGAGGTAGAGTACAGTGGAGTACAGCAGAGGTAGAGTACAGTGGAGTACAGTGGAGCACATTAGAGGTGGAGTACAGTAGAGTACAGTAGAGGTAGAGAACAGTAGAGTACAGTAGAGGTAGAGTACAGTGGAGTGCAGTAGAGACAGAGTACAGTGGAGCACAGTAGAGGTAGAGTAGAGTGGAGTACAGTAGAGGTAGAGTACAGTGGAGCACAGTAGAGGTAGCTTAGAGTGGAGTACAGTAGAGGTAGAGTACAGTGGAGCAGGGTAGAGGTAGCGTACCGTGGAGTACAGTAGAGGTAGAGTACAGTGGAGTACAGAAGAGGTAGAGTACAGTGGAGCACAGTAGAGGTAGAGTAGAGTGGAGTACAGTAGAGGTAGAGTACAGTGGAGCACAGTAGAGTTAGAGTAGAGTGGAGTACAGTAGAGGTAGAGTACAGTGGAGCACAGTAGAGGTAGAGTATAGTGGAGTACAGTGAAGCACAGTAGAGGTGGAGTACAGTAGAGTACAGTAGAGGTAGAGAACAGTAGAGTAGAGGTAGAGTACATTGGAGTAAAATAGAGATAGAGTACAATGGAGCACAGTAGAGATAGACTAGAGTGGAGTACAGTAGAGGTAGAGTACAGTGGAGCACAGTAGAGGTAGAGTACAGTGGAGTACAGTGGAGCACAGTAGAGGTGGAGTACAGTAGAGTACAGTAGAGGTAGAGAACAGTGGAGCACAGTAGAGGTAGAGTACAGTGGAGCATAGTAGAGGTAGAGTACAGTGGAGCACAGTAGAGGTAGAGTACAGTGGAGCACAGTAGAGGTAGAGTACAGTGGAGGTAGTGTAGAGTGGAGTACAGTAGAGGTAGAGTACAGTGGAGCACAGTAGAGGTAGCGCACAGTGGAGTGCAGTAGAGGTAGAGTACAGTGGATTACAGTAGAGGTAGAGTACAGTGCAGTACAGTAGAGGTAGAGTACAGTGGAGCATAGTAGATGTAGAGTACAGTGGAGTACAGCGGAGCACAGTAGAGGTAGAATAGAGTGGAGTACAGTAGAGGTGGAGTAGTGTGGAGCACAGTATAGGTAGCGCACAGTGGAGTACAGTGGAGCACAGTAGAGGTAGAGTACAGTGGAGTACAGTAGAGGTAGAGTACAGTGGAGTACAGTAGAGGTAGAGTACAGTGGAATACATTGGAGCAAATTAGAGGTGGAGCACAGTAGAGTACAGTAGAGGTAGAGTACAGTGGAGTACAGTAGAGGTAGAGTACAGTGGAGTACAGTAGAGGTAGAGTACAGTTGAGCACAGTAGAGGTAGAGTACAGTGGAGTACAGTAGAGGCAGAGTACAGTGGAGCACAGTAGAGGTAGAGTAGAGTGGAGTACAGTGGAGCACAGTAGAGGTGGAGTACAGTAGAGTACAGTAGAGGTAGAGAACAGTAGAGTACAGTAGAGGTAGAGTACAGTGGAGTACAGTAGAGATAGAGTACAGTGGAGCACAGTAGAGATAGAGTACAGTGGAGTAGATTAGAGGTAGAGTACAGTGGAGCACAGTAGAGGTAGAGTACAGTGGAGCACAGCAGAGGTAGAGTACAGTGGATCACAGTAGAGATAGAGTACAGTGGAGTACAGCGGAGCACAGTTGAGGTGGAGTACAGTAGAGTACAGTAGAGAGAGAGTACAGTGGAGCACAGTAGAGGTAGAGTAGAGTGGAGTACAGTAGAGGTAGAGTACAGTGGAGCATATTAGAGGTAGAGTACAGTGGAGTACAGTGGAGTACAGTAGAGGTAGAGTACAGTAGAGTACAGAAGAGGTAGAGTACAGTGGAGCACAGTAGAGGTAGAGTAGAGGGGAGTACAGTAGAGGTAGAGTACAGTGGAGCACAGTAGAGTTAGAGTAGAGTGGAGTACAGTAGAGGTAGAGTACAGTGGAGCACAGTAGAGGTAGAGTACAGTGGAGTACAGTAGAGGTCGAGTACAGTGGAGCACAGTAGAGTACAGTGGAATACAGTGGAGCAAATTAGAGGTGGAGCACAGTAGAGTACAGTAGAGGTAGAGTACAGTGGAGCATAGTAGATGCAGAGTACAGTGGAGTACAGCGGAGCACAGTAGAGGTAGAATAGAGTGGAGTACAGTAGAGGTAGAGTAGTGTGGAGCACAGTGTAGGTAGCGCACAGTGGAGTACAGTGGAGCACAGTAGAGGTAGAGTACAGTGGAGTACAGTAGAGGTAGAGTACAGTGGAGTACAGTAGAGGTAGAGTACAGTGGAATACAGTGGAGCAAATTAGAGGTGGAGCACAGTAGAGTACAGTAGAGGTAGAGAACAGTAGAGTACAGTAGAGGTAGAGTACAGTGGAGTACAGTAGAGGTAGAGTACAGTTGAGCACAGTAGAGGTAGAGTACAGTGGAGTACAGTAGAGGCAGAGTACAGTGGAGCACAGTAGAGGTAGAGTAGAGTGGAGTACAGTGGAGCACAGTAGAGGTGGAGTACAGTAGAGGTAGAGAACAGTAGAGTACAGTAGAGGTAGAGTACAGTGGAGTACAGAAGAGGTAGAGTACAGTGGAGCACAGTAGAGGTAGAGTAGAGTGGAGTACAGTAGAGGTAGAGTACATTGGAGCACAGTAGAGTTAGAGTAGAGTGGAGTACAGTAGAGGTAGAGTACAGTGGAGCACAGTAGAGGTAGAGTACAGTGGAGTACAGTGAAGCACAGTAGAGGTGGAGTACAGTAGAGTACAGTAGAGGTAGAGAACAGTAGAGTAGAGGTAGAGTACATTGGAGTAAAGTAGAGATAGAGTATAATGGAGCACAGTAGAGATAGACTAGAGTGGAGTACAGTAGAGGTAGAGTACAGTGGAGCACAGTAGAGGTGGAGTACAGTAGAGTACAGTAGAGGTAGAGAACAGTGGAGCACAGTAGAGGTAGAGTACAGAGGAGCACAGTAGAGGTAGAGTACAGTGGAGCACAGTGGAGCATATTAGAGGTAGAGTACAGCGGAGCACACTAGAGGTAGTGTAGAGTGGAGTACAGTAGAGGTAGAGTACAGTGGAGCACAGTAGAGGTAGCGCACAGTGGAGTACAGTAGAGGTAGAGTACAGTGGATTACAGTAGAGGTAGAGTACAGTGCAGTACAGTAGAGGTAGAGTACAGTGGAGCATAGTAGATGTAGAGTACAGTGGAGTACAGCGGAGCACAGTAGAGGTAGAATAGAGTGGAGTACAGTAGAGGTGGAGTAGTGTGGAGCACAGTATAGGTAGCGCACAGTGGAGTACAGTGGAGCACAGTAGAGGTAGAGTACAGTGGAGTACAGTAGAGGTAGAGTACAGTGGAGTACAGTAGAGGTAGAGTACAGTGGAATACAGTGGAGCAAATTAGAGGTGGAGCACAGTAGAGTACAGTAGAGGTAGAGTACAGTGGAGTACAGTAGAGGTAGAGTACAGTGGAGTACAGTAGAGGTAGAGTACAGTTGAGCACAGTAGAGGTAGAGTACAGTGGAGTAAAGTAGAGGCAGAGTACAGTGGAGCACAGTAGAGGTAGAGTAGAGTGGAGTACAGTGGAGCACAGTAGAGGTGGAGTACAGTAGAGTACAGTAGAGGTAGAGAACAGTAGAGTACAGTAGAGGTAGAGTACAGTGGAGTACAGTAGAGATAGAGTACAGTGGAGCACAGTAGAGATAGAGTACAGTGGAGTAGATTAGAGGTAGAGTACAGTGGAGCACAGTAGAGGTAGAGTAGAGTGGAGTACAGTAGAGGTAGAGTACAGTGGAAGACAGTAGAGGTAGAGTACAGTGGAGTACAGTAGAGGTAGAGTACAGTGGAGCACAGTAGAGTTAGAGTACAGTGGAGTACAGTGAAGCACAGAAGAGGTGGATTACAATAGAGTACAGTAGAGGTAGAGAACAGTAGAGTAGAGGTAGAGTACATTGGAGTACAGTAGAGATAGAGTACAATGGAGCACAGTAGAGATAGACTAGAGTGGAGTACAGTAGAGGTAGAGTACAGTGGAGCACAGTAGAGGTAGAGTACAGTGGAGTACAGTGGAGCACAGTAGAGGTGGAGTACAGTAGAGTACAGTAGAGCTAGAGAACAGTGGAGCACAGTAGAGGTAGAGTACAGTGGAGCACAGTAGAGGTAGAGTACAGTGGAGCACAGTAGAGGTAGAGTACAGTGGAGTACAGAGGAGCACAGTAGAGGTGGAGTACAGTAGAGTACAGTAGAGATAGAGTACAGTGGAGGACAGTAGAGGTAGAGTAGAGTGGAGTACAGTAGAGGTAGAGTACAGTGGAGCACAGTAGAGGTAGCGTACAGTGGAGTACAGTGGAGCAGAGTAGAGGTAGAGTACAGTGGAGTACAGCAGAGGTAGAGTACAGTGGAGTACAGCAGAGGTAGAGTACAGTGGAGTACAGTGGAGCACATTAGAGGTGGAGTACAGTAGAGTACAGTAGAGGTAGAGAACAGTAGAGTACAGTAGAGGTAGAGTACAGTGGAGTGCAGTAGAGACAGAGTACAGTGGAGCACAGTAGAGGTAGAGTAGAGTGGAGTACAGTAGAGGTAGAGTACAGTGGAGCACAGTAGAGGTAGCGTAGAGTGGAGTACAGTAGAGGTAGAGTACAGTGGAGCAGGGTAGAGGTAGCGTACCGTGGAGTACAGTAGAGGTAGAGTACAGTGGAGTACAGAAGAGGTAGAGTACAGTGGAGCACAGTAGAGGTAGAGTAGAGTGGAGTACAGTAGAGGTAGAGTACAGTGGAGCACAGTAGAGTTAGAGTAGAGTGGAGTACAGTAGAGGTAGAGTACAGTGGAGCACAGTAGAGGTAGAGTATAGTGGAGTACAGTGAAGCACAGTAGAGGTGGAGTACAGTAGAGTACAGTAGAGGTAGAGAACAGTAGAGTAGAGGTAGAGTACATTGGAGTAAAATAGAGATAGAGTACAATGGAGCACAGTAGAGATAGACTAGAGTGGAGTACAGTAGAGGTAGAGTACAGTGGAGCACAGTAGAGGTAGAGTACAGTGGAGTACAGTGGAGCACAGTAGAGGTGGAGTACAGTAGAGTACAGTAGAGGTAGAGAACAGTGGAGCACAGTAGAGGTAGAGTACAGTGGAGCATAGTAGAGGTAGAGTACAGTGGAGCACAGTAGAGGTAGAGTACAGTGGAGCACAGTAGAGGTAGAGTACAGTGGAGGTAGTGTAGAGTGGAGTACAGTAGAGGTAGAGTACAGTGGAGCACAGTAGAGGTAGCGCACAGTGGAGTGCAGTAGAGGTAGAGTACAGTGGATTACAGTAGAGGTAGAGTACAGTGCAGTACAGTAGAGGTAGAGTACAGTGGAGCATAGTAGATGTAGAGTACAGTGGAGTACAGCGGAGCACAGTAGAGGTAGAATAGAGTGGAGTACAGTAGAGGTGGAGTAGTGTGGAGCACAGTATAGGTAGCGCACAGTGGAGTACAGTGGAGCACAGTAGAGGTAGAGTACAGTGGAGTACAGTAGAGGTAGAGTACAGTGGAGTACAGTAGAGGTAGAGTACAGTGGAATACATTGGAGCAAATTAGAGGTGGAGCACAGTAGAGTACAGTACAGGTAGAGTACAGTGGAGTACAGTAGAGGTAGAGTACAGTGGAGTACAGTAGAGGTAGAGTACAGTTGAGCACAGTAGAGGTAGAGTACAGTGGAGTACAGTAGAGGCAGAGTACAGTGGAGCACAGTAGAGGTAGAGTAGAGTGGAGTACAGTGGAGCACAGTAGAGGTGGAGTACAGTAGAGTACAGTAGAGGTAGAGAACAGTAGAGTACAGTAGAGGTAGAGTACAGTGGAGTACAGTAGAGATAGAGTACAGTGGAGCACAGTAGAGATAGAGTACAGTGGAGTAGATTAGAGGTAGAGTACAGTGGAGCACAGTAGAGGTAGAGTACAGTGGAGCACAGCAGAGGTAGAGTACAGTGGATCACAGTAGAGATAGAGTACAGTGGAGTACAGCGGAGCACAGTAGAGGTGGAGTACAGTAGAGTACAGTAGAGAGAGAGTACAGTGGAGCACAGTAGAGGTAGAGTAGAGTGGAGTACAGTAGAGGTAGAGTACAGTGGAGCATATTAGAGGTAGAGTACAGTGGAGTACAGTGGAGTACAGTAGAGGTAGAGTACAGTAGAGTACAGAAGAGGTAGAGTACATTGGAGCACAGTAGAGGTAGAGTAGAGGGGAGTACAGTAGAGGTAGAGTACAGTGGAGCACAGTAGAGTTAGAGTAGAGTGGAGTACAGTAGAGGTAGAGTACAGTGGAGCACAGTAGAGGTAGAGTACAGTGGAGTACAGTAGAGGTAGAGTACAGTGGAGCACAGTAGAGGTAGAGTACAGTGGAGTACAGTGAAGCACAGTAGAGGTGGAGTACAGTAGAGTACAGTAGAGGTAGAGAACAGTAGAGTAGAGGTAGAGTTCATTGGAGTAAAGTAGAGATAGAGTACAATGGAGCACAGTAGAGATAGACTAGAGTGGAGTACAGTAGAGGTAGAGTACAGTGGAGCACAGTAGAGGTAGAGTACAGTGGAGTACAGTGGAGCACAGTAGAGGTGGAGTACAGTAGAGTACAGTAGAGGTAGAGAACAGTGGAGCACACTAAAGGTAGAGTACAGTGGAGCACAGTAGAGGTAGAGTACAGTGGAGCACAGTAGAGGTAGAGTACAGTGGAGTACAGCGGAGCACAGTAGAGGTAGTGTAGAGTGGAGTACAGTAGAGGTAGAGTACAGTAGAGCACAGTAGAGGTAGCGCACAGTGGAGTACAGTAGAGGTAGAGTACAGTGGATTACAGTAGAGGTAGAGTACAGTGCAGTACAGTAGAGGTAGAGTACAGTGGAGCATAGTAGATGCAGAGTACAGTGGAGTACAGCGGAGCACAGTAGAGGTAGAATAGAGTGGAGTACAGTAGAGGTAGAGTAGTGTGGAGCACAGTATAGGTAGCGCACAGTGGAGTACAGTGGAGCACAGTAGAGGTAGAGTACAGTGGAGTACAGTAGAGGTAGAGTACAGTGGAGTACAGTAGAGGTAGAGTACAGTGGAATACAGTGGAGCAAATTAGAGGTGGAGCACAGTAGAGTACAGTAGAGGTAGAGAACAGTAGAGTACAGTAGAGGTAGAGTACAGTGGAGTACAGTAGAGGTAGAGTACAGTTGAGCACAGTAGAGGTAGAGTACAGTGGAGTACAGTAGAGGCAGAGTACAGTGGAGCACAGTAGAGGTAGAGTAGAGTGGAGTACAGTGGAGCACAGTAGAGGTGGAGTACAGTAGAGGTAGAGAACAGTAGAGTACAGTAGAGGTAGAGTACAGTGGAGTACAGTAGAGATAGAGTACAGTGGAGCACAGTAGAGATAGAGTAGAGTGGAGTAGAGTAGAGGTAGAGTACAGTGGAGCACAGTAGAGGTAGAGTACAGTGGAGCACAGCAGAGGTAGAGTACAGTGGATCACAGTAGAGATAGAGTACAGTGGAGTACAGTGGAGCACATTAGAGGTGGAGTACAGTAGAGTACAGTAGAGGTAGAGAACAGTAGAGTACAGTAGAGGTAGAGTACAGTGGAGTACAGTAGAGACAGAGTACAGTGGAGCACAGTAGAGGTAGAGTAGAGTGGAGTACAGTAGAGGTAGAGTACAGTGGAGCACAGTAGAGGTAGCGTACAGTGGAGTACAGTAGAGGTAGAGTACAGTGGAGCAGGGTAGAGGTAGCGTACCGTGGAGTACAGTAGAGGTAGAGTACAGTGGAGTACAGAAGAGGTAGAGTACAGTGGAGCACAGTAGAGGTAGAGTAGAGTGGAGTGCAGTAGAGGTAGAGTACAGTGGAGCACAGTAGAGTTAGAGTATAGTGGAGTACAGTAGAGGTAGAGTACAGTGGAGCACAGTAGAGGTAGAGTATAGTGGAGTACAGTGAAGCACAGTAGAGGTGGAGTACAGTAGAGTACAGTAGAGGTAGAGAACAGTAGAGTAGAGGTAGAGTACATTGGAGTAAAATAGAGATAGAGTACAATGGAGCACAGTAGAGATAGACTAGAGTGGAGTACAGTAGAGGTAGAGTACAGTGGAGCACAGTAGAGGTAGAGTACAGTGGAGTACAGTGGAGCACAGTAGAGGTGGAGTACAGTAGAGTACAGTAGAGGTAGAGAACAGTGGAGCACATTAGAGGTAGAGTACAGTGGAGCATAGTAGAGGTAGAGTACAGTGGAGCACAGTAGAGGTAGAGTACAGTGGAGCACAGTAGAGGTAGAGTACAGTGGAGGTAGTGTAGAGTGGAGTACAGTAGAGGTAGAGTACAGTGGAGCACAGTAGAGGTAGCGCACAGTGGAGTGCAGTAGAGGTAGAGTACAGTGGATTACAGTAGAGGTAGAGTACAGTGCAGTACAGTAGAGGTAGAGTACAGTGGAGCATAGTAGATGTAGAGTACAGTGGAGTACAGCGGAGCACAGTAGAGGTAGAATAGAGTGGAGTACAGTAGAGGTAGAGTACAGTGGAGTACAGTAGAGGTAGAGTACAGTGGATTACAGTAGAGGTAGAGTACAGTGCAGTACAGTAGAGGTAGAGTACAGTGGAGCATAGTAGATGTAGAGTACAGTGGAGTACAGCGGAGCAGAGTAGAGGTAGCGCACAGTGGAGTACAGTAGAGGTAGAGTACAGTGAAGTACAGTAGAGGTAGAGTACAGTGGAGCACAGTAGAGTTAGAGTAGAGTGGAGTACAGTAGAGGTAGAGTACAGTGGAGCACAGTAGAGGTAGAGTACAGTGGAGTACAGTAGAGGTAGAGTACAGTGGAGCACAGTAGAGGTAGAGTACAGTGGAGTACAGTGGAGCACAGTAGAGGTGGAGTACAGTAGAGTACAGTAGAGGTAGAGTACAGTAGAGTACAGTAGAGGTAGAGTACAGTGGAGCACAGTAGAGGTAGCGCACAGTGGAGTGCAGTAGAGGTAGAGTACAGTGGATTACAGTAGAGGTAGAGTACAGTGCAGTACAGTAGAGGTAGAGTACAGTGGAGCATAGTAGATGTAGAGTACAGTGGAGTACAGCGGAGCACAGTAGAGGTAGAATAGAGTGGAGTACAGTAGAGGTGGAGTAGTGTGGAGCACAGTATAGGTAGCGCACAGTGGAGTACAGTGGAGCACAGTAGAGGTAGAGTACAGTGGAGTACAGTAGAGGTAGAGTACAGTGGAGTACAGTAGAGGTAGAGTACAGTGGAATACATTGGAGCAAATTAGAGGTGGAGCACAGTAGAGTACAGTAGAGGTAGAGTACAGTGGAGTACAGTAGAGGTAGAGTACAGTGGAGTACAGTAGAGGTAGAGTACAGTTGAGCACAGTAGAGGTAGAGTACAGTGGAGTACAGTAGAGGCAGAGTACAGTGGAGCACAGTAGAGGTAGAGTAGAGTGGAGTACAGTGGAGCACAGTAGAGGTGGAGTACAGTAGAGTACAGTAGAGGTAGAGAACAGTAGAGTACAGTAGAGGTAGAGTACAGTGGAGTACAGTAGAGATAGAGTACAGTGGAGCACAGTAGAGATAGAGTACAGTGGAGTAGATTAGAGGTAGAGTACAGTGGAGCACAGTAGAGGTAGAGTACAGTGGAGCACAGCAGAGGTAGAGTACAGTGGATCACAGTAGAGATAGAGTACAGTGGAGTACAGCGGAGCACAGTTGAGGTGGAGTACAGTAGAGTACAGTAGAGAGAGAGTACAGTGGAGCACAGTAGAGGTAGAGTAGAGTGGAGTACAGTAGAGGTAGAGTACAGTGGAGCATATTAGAGGTAGAGTACAGTGGAGTACAGTGGAGTACAGTAGAGGTAGAGTACAGTAGAGTACAGAAGAGGTAGAGTACAGTGGAGCACAGTAGAGGTAGAGTAGAGGGGAGTACAGTAGAGGTAGAGTACAGTGGAGCACAGTAGAGTTAGAGTAGAGTGGAGTACAGTAGAGGTAGAGTACAGTGGAGCACAGTAGAGGTAGAGTACAGTGGAGTACAGTAGAGGTCGAGTACAGTGGAGCACAGTAGAGTACAGTGGAATACAGTGGAGCAAATTAGAGGTGGAGCACAGTAGAGTACAGTAGAGGTAGAGTACAGTGGAGCATAGTAGATGCAGAGTACAGTGGAGTACAGCGGAGCACAGCAGAGGTAGAATAGAGTGGAGTACAGTAGAGGTAGAGTAGTGTGGAGCACAGTGTAGGTAGCGCACAGTGGAGTACAGTGGAGCACAGTAGAGGTAGAGTACAGTGGAGTACAGTAGAGGTAGAGTACAGTGGAGTACAGTAGAGGTAGAGTACAGTGGAATACAGTGGAGCAAATTAGAGGTGGAGCACAGTAGAGTACAGTAGAGGTAGAGAACAGTAGAGTACAGTAGAGGTAGAGTACAGTGGAGTACAGTAGAGGTAGAGTACAGTTGAGCACAGTAGAGGTAGAGTACAGTGGAGTACAGTAGAGGCAGAGTACAGTGGAGCACAGTAGAGGTAGAGTAGAGTGGAGTACAGTGGAGCACAGTAGAGGTGGAGTACAGTAGAGGTAGAGAACAGTAGAGTACAGTAGAGGTAGAGTACAGTGGAGTACAGAAGAGGTAGAGTACAGTGGAGCACAGTAGAGGTAGAGTAGAGTGGAGTACAGTAGAGGTAGAGTACATTGGAGCACAGTAGAGTTAGAGTAGAGTGGAGTACAGTAGAGGTAGAGTACAGTGGAGCACAGTAGAGGTAGAGTACAGTGGAGTACAGTGAAGCACAGTAGAGGTGGAGTACAGTAGAGTACAGTAGAGGTAGAGAACAGTAGAGTAGAGGTAGAGTACATTGGAGTAAAGTAGAGATAGAGTATAATGGAGCACAGTAGAGATAGACTAGAGTGGAGTACAGTAGAGGTAGAGTACAGTGGAGCACAGTAGAGGTGGAGTACAGTAGAGTACAGTAGAGGTAGAGAACAGTGGAGCACAGTAGAGGTAGAGTACAGAGGAGCACAGTAGAGGTAGAGTACAGTGGAGCACAGTGGAGCATATTAGAGGTAGAGTACAGCGGAGCACACTAGAGGTAGTGTAGAGTGGAGTACAGTAGAGGTAGAGTACAGTGGAGCACAGTAGAGGTAGCGCACAGTGGAGTACAGTAGAGGTAGAGTACAGTGGATTACAGTAGAGGTAGAGTACAGTGCAGTACAGTAGAGGTAGAGTACAGTGGAGCATAGTAGATGTAGAGTACAGTGGAGTACAGCGGAGCACAGTAGAGGTAGAATAGAGTGGAGTACAGTAGAGGTGGAGTAGTGTGGAGCACAGTATAGGTAGCGCACAGTGGAGTACAGTGGAGCACAGTAGAGGTAGAGTACAGTGGAGTACAGTAGAGGTAGAGTACAGTGGAGTACAGTAGAGGTAGAGTACAGTGGAATACAGTGGAGCAAATTAGAGGTGGAGCACAGTAGAGTA
Source organism: Tiaroga cobitis (assembly GCA_030578255.1). NCBI lineage: Eukaryota > Metazoa > Chordata > Actinopteri > Cypriniformes > Leuciscidae > Tiaroga > Tiaroga cobitis. The sequence continues at coordinate 37,146,435 of CM060604.1, forward strand.
CAGTAGAGGTAGAGTACAGTGGAGTACAGTAGAGGTAGAGTACAGTGGAGTACAGTAGAGGTAGAGTACAGTTGAGCACAGTAGAGGTAGAGTACAGTGGAGTAAAGTAGAGGCAGAGTACAGTGGAGCACAGTAGAGGTAGAGTAGAGTGGAGTACAGTGGAGCACAGTAGAGGTGGAGTACAGTAGAGTACAGTAGAGGTAGAGAACAGTAGAGTACAGTAGAGGTAGAGTACAGTGGAGTACAGTAGAGATAGAGTACAGTGGAGCACAGTAGAGATAGAGTACAGTGGAGTAGATTAGAGGTAGAGTACAGTGGAGCACAGTAGAGGTAGAGTAGAGTGGAGTACAGTAGAGGTAGAGTACAGTGGAAGACAGTAGAGGTAGAGTACAGTGGAGTACAGTAGAGGTAGAGTACAGTGGAGCACAGTAGAGTTAGAGTACAGTGGAGTACAGTGAAGCACAGAAGAGGTGGATTACAATAGAGTACAGTAGAGGTAGAGAACAGTAGAGTAGAGGTAGAGTACATTGGAGTACAGTAGAGATAGAGTACAATGGAGCACAGTAGAGATAGACTAGAGTGGAGTACAGTAGAGGTAGAGTACAGTGGAGCACAGTAGAGGTAGAGTACAGTGGAGTACAGTGGAGCACAGTAGAGGTGGAGTACAGTAGAGTACAGTAGAGCTAGAGAACAGTGGAGCACAGTAGAGGTAGAGTACAGTGGAGCACAGTAGAGGTAGAGTACAGTGGAGCACAGTAGAGGTAGAGTACAGTGGAGTACAGAGGAGCACAGTAGAGGTGGAGTACAGTAGAGTACAGTAGAGATAGAGTACAGTGGAGGACAGTAGAGGTAGAGTAGAGTGGAGTACAGTAGAGGTAGAGTACAGTGGAGCACAGTAGAGGTAGCGTACAGTGGAGTACAGTGGAGCAGAGTAGAGGTAGAGTACAGTGGAGTACAGCAGAGGTAGAGTACAGTGGAGTACAGCAGAGGTAGAGTACAGTGGAGTACAGTGGAGCACATTAGAGGTGGAGTACAGTAGAGTACAGTAGAGGTAGAGAACAGTAGAGTACAGTAGAGGTAGAGTACAGTGGAGTGCAGTAGAGACAGAGTACAGTGGAGCACAGTAGAGGTAGAGTAGAGTGGAGTACAGTAGAGGTAGAGTACAGTGGAGCACAGTAGAGGTAGCGTAGAGTGGAGTACAGTAGAGGTAGAGTACAGTGGAGCAGGGTAGAGGTAGCGTACCGTGGAGTACAGTAGAGGTAGAGTACAGTGGAGTACAGAAGAGGTAGAGTACAGTGGAGCACAGTAGAGGTAGAGTAGAGTGGAGTACAGTAGAGGTAGAGTACAGTGGAGCACAGTAGAGTTAGAGTAGAGTGGAGTACAGTAGAGGTAGAGTACAGTGGAGCACAGTAGAGGTAGAGTATAGTGGAGTACAGTGAAGCACAGTAGAGGTGGAGTACAGTAGAGTACAGTAGAGGTAGAGAACAGTAGAGTAGAGGTAGAGTACATTGGAGTAAAATAGAGATAGAGTACAATGGAGCACAGTAGAGATAGACTAGAGTGGAGTACAGTAGAGGTAGAGTACAGTGGAGCACAGTAGAGGTAGAGTACAGTGGAGTACAGTGGAGCACAGTAGAGGTGGAGTACAGTAGAGTACAGTAGAGGTAGAGAACAGTGGAGCACAGTAGAGGTAGAGTACAGTGGAGCATAGTAGAGGTAGAGTACAGTGGAGCACAGTAGAGGTAGAGTACAGTGGAGCACAGTAGAGGTAGAGTACAGTGGAGGTAGTGTAGAGTGGAGTACAGTAGAGGTAGAGTACAGTGGAGCACAGTAGAGGTAGCGCACAGTGGAGTGCAGTAGAGGTAGAGTACAGTGGATTACAGTAGAGGTAGAGTACAGTGCAGTACAGTAGAGGTAGAGTACAGTGGAGCATAGTAGATGTAGAGTACAGTGGAGTACAGCGGAGCACAGTAGAGGTAGAATAGAGTGGAGTACAGTAGAGGTGGAGTAGTGTGGAGCACAGTATAGGTAGCGCACAGTGGAGTACAGTGGAGCACAGTAGAGGTAGAGTACAGTGGAGTACAGTAGAGGTAGAGTACAGTGGAGTACAGTAGAGGTAGAGTACAGTGGAATACATTGGAGCAAATTAGAGGTGGAGCACAGTAGAGTACAGTACAGGTAGAGTACAGTGGAGTACAGTAGAGGTAGAGTACAGTGGAGTACAGTAGAGGTAGAGTACAGTTGAGCACAGTAGAGGTAGAGTACAGTGGAGTACAGTAGAGGCAGAGTACAGTGGAGCACAGTAGAGGTAGAGTAGAGTGGAGTACAGTGGAGCACAGTAGAGGTGGAGTACAGTAGAGTACAGTAGAGGTAGAGAACAGTAGAGTACAGTAGAGGTAGAGTACAGTGGAGTACAGTAGAGATAGAGTACAGTGGAGCACAGTAGAGATAGAGTACAGTGGAGTAGATTAGAGGTAGAGTACAGTGGAGCACAGTAGAGGTAGAGTACAGTGGAGCACAGCAGAGGTAGAGTACAGTGGATCACAGTAGAGATAGAGTACAGTGGAGTACAGCGGAGCACAGTAGAGGTGGAGTACAGTAGAGTACAGTAGAGAGAGAGTACAGTGGAGCACAGTAGAGGTAGAGTAGAGTGGAGTACAGTAGAGGTAGAGTACAGTGGAGCATATTAGAGGTAGAGTACAGTGGAGTACAGTGGAGTACAGTAGAGGTAGAGTACAGTAGAGTACAGAAGAGGTAGAGTACATTGGAGCACAGTAGAGGTAGAGTAGAGGGGAGTACAGTAGAGGTAGAGTACAGTGGAGCACAGTAGAGTTAGAGTAGAGTGGAGTACAGTAGAGGTAGAGTACAGTGGAGCACAGTAGAGGTAGAGTACAGTGGAGTACAGTAGAGGTAGAGTACAGTGGAGCACAGTAGAGGTAGAGTACAGTGGAGTACAGTGAAGCACAGTAGAGGTGGAGTACAGTAGAGTACAGTAGAGGTAGAGAACAGTAGAGTAGAGGTAGAGTTCATTGGAGTAAAGTAGAGATAGAGTACAATGGAGCACAGTAGAGATAGACTAGAGTGGAGTACAGTAGAGGTAGAGTACAGTGGAGCACAGTAGAGGTAGAGTACAGTGGAGTACAGTGGAGCACAGTAGAGGTGGAGTACAGTAGAGTACAGTAGAGGTAGAGAACAGTGGAGCACACTAAAGGTAGAGTACAGTGGAGCACAGTAGAGGTAGAGTACAGTGGAGCACAGTAGAGGTAGAGTACAGTGGAGTACAGCGGAGCACAGTAGAGGTAGTGTAGAGTGGAGTACAGTAGAGGTAGAGTACAGTAGAGCACAGTAGAGGTAGCGCACAGTGGAGTACAGTAGAGGTAGAGTACAGTGGATTACAGTAGAGGTAGAGTACAGTGCAGTACAGTAGAGGTAGAGTACAGTGGAGCATAGTAGATGCAGAGTACAGTGGAGTACAGCGGAGCACAGTAGAGGTAGAATAGAGTGGAGTACAGTAGAGGTAGAGTAGTGTGGAGCACAGTATAGGTAGCGCACAGTGGAGTACAGTGGAGCACAGTAGAGGTAGAGTACAGTGGAGTACAGTAGAGGTAGAGTACAGTGGAGTACAGTAGAGGTAGAGTACAGTGGAATACAGTGGAGCAAATTAGAGGTGGAGCACAGTAGAGTACAGTAGAGGTAGAGAACAGTAGAGTACAGTAGAGGTAGAGTACAGTGGAGTACAGTAGAGGTAGAGTACAGTTGAGCACAGTAGAGGTAGAGTACAGTGGAGTACAGTAGAGGCAGAGTACAGTGGAGCACAGTAGAGGTAGAGTAGAGTGGAGTACAGTGGAGCACAGTAGAGGTGGAGTACAGTAGAGGTAGAGAACAGTAGAGTACAGTAGAGGTAGAGTACAGTGGAGTACAGTAGAGATAGAGTACAGTGGAGCACAGTAGAGATAGAGTAGAGTGGAGTAGAGTACAGGTAGAGTACAGTGGAGCACAGTAGAGGTAGAGTACAGTGGAGCACAGCAGAGGTAGAGTACAGTGGATCACAGTAGAGATAGAGTACAGTGGAGTACAGTGGAGCACATTAGAGGTGGAGTACAGTAGAGTACAGTAGAGGTAGAGAACAGTAGAGTACAGTAGAGGTAGAGTACAGTGGAGTACAGTAGAGACAGAGTACAGTGGAGCACAGTAGAGGTAGAGTAGAGTGGAGTACAGTAGAGGTAGAGTACAGTGGAGCACAGTAGAGGTAGCGTACAGTGGAGTACAGTAGAGGTAGAGTACAGTGGAGCAGGGTAGAGGTAGCGTACCGTGGAGTACAGTAGAGGTAGAGTACAGTGGAGTACAGAAGAGGTAGAGTACAGTGGAGCACAGTAGAGGTAGAGTAGAGTGGAGTGCAGTAGAGGTAGAGTACAGTGGAGCACAGTAGAGTTAGAGTATAGTGGAGTACAGTAGAGGTAGAGTACAGTGGAGCACAGTAGAGGTAGAGTATAGTGGAGTACAGTGAAGCACAGTAGAGGTGGAGTACAGTAGAGTACAGTAGAGGTAGAGAACAGTAGAGTAGAGGTAGAGTACATTGGAGTAAAATAGAGATAGAGTACAATGGAGCACAGTAGAGATAGACTAGAGTGGAGTACAGTAGAGGTAGAGTACAGTGGAGCACAGTAGAGGTAGAGTACAGTGGAGTACAGTGGAGCACAGTAGAGGTGGAGTACAGTAGAGTACAGTAGAGGTAGAGAACAGTGGAGCACATTAGAGGTAGAGTACAGTGGAGCATAGTAGAGGTAGAGTACAGTGGAGCACAGTAGAGGTAGAGTACAGTGGAGCACAGTAGAGGTAGAGTACAGTGGAGGTAGTGTAGAGTGGAGTACAGTAGAGGTAGAGTACAGTGGAGCACAGTAGAGGTAGCGCACAGTGGAGTGCAGTAGAGGTAGAGTACAGTGGATTACAGTAGAGGTAGAGTACAGTGCAGTACAGTAGAGGTAGAGTACAGTGGAGCATAGTAGATGTAGAGTACAGTGGAGTACAGCGGAGCACAGTAGAGGTAGAATAGAGTGGAGTACAGTAGAGGTAGAGTACAGTGGAGTACAGTAGAGGTAGAGTACAGTGGATTACAGTAGAGGTAGAGTACAGTGCAGTACAGTAGAGGTAGAGTACAGTGGAGCATAGTAGATGTAGAGTACAGTGGAGTACAGCGGAGCAGAGTAGAGGTAGCGCACAGTGGAGTACAGTAGAGGTAGAGTACAGTGAAGTACAGTAGAGGTAGAGTACAGTGGAGCACAGTAGAGTTAGAGTAGAGTGGAGTACAGTAGAGGTAGAGTACAGTGGAGCACAGTAGAGGTAGAGTACAGTGGAGTACAGTAGAGGTAGAGTACAGTGGAGCACAGTAGAGGTAGAGTACAGTGGAGTACAGTGGAGCACAGTAGAGGTGGAGTACAGTAGAGTACAGTAGAGGTAGAGTACAGTAGAGTACAGTAGAGGTAGAGTACAGTGGAGCACAGTAGAGGTAGAGTACAGTGGAGTACAGTAGAGGTAGAGTACAGTGGAGCACAGTAGAGGTAGAGTAGAGTGGAGTACAGTAGAGGTAGAGTACAGTGGAGCACAGTAGAGGTAGCGTACAGTGGAGTACAGTAGAGGTAGAGTAGAGTGGAGTACAGTAGAGGTAGAGTACAGTGGAGCACAGTAGAGGTAGCGTACAGTGGAGTACAGTAGAGGTAGAGTAGAGTGCGGCACAGTAGAGGTAGCGTACCGTTGAGTACAGTAGAGGTAGAGTACAGTGGAGTACAGAAGAGGTAGAGTACAGTGGAGCACAGTAGAGGTAGAGTGGAGTGGAGTACAGTAGAGGTAGAGTACAGTGGAGCACAGTAGAGTTAGAGTAGAGTGGAGTACAGTAGAGGTAGAGTACAGTGGAGCACAGTAGAGATTGAGTACAGTGGAGTACAGTAGAGGTAGAGTACAGTGGAGCACAGTAGAGGTAGAGTACAGTGGAGTACAGTGAAGCACAGTAGAGGTGGATTACAATAGAGTACAGTAGAGGTAGAGAACAGTAGAGTAGAGGTAGAGTACATTGGAGTACAGTAGAGATAGAGTACAATGGAGCACAGTAGAGATAGACTAGAGTGGAGTACAGTAGAGGTAGAGTACAGTGGAGCACAGTAGAGGTAGAGTACAGTGGAGTACAGTGGAGCACAGTAGAGGTGGAGTACAGTAGAGTACAGTAGAGCTAGAGAACAGTGGAGCAGAGTAGAGGTAGAGTACAGTGGAGCACAGTAGAGGTAGAGTACAGTGGAGTACAGCGGAGCACAGTAGAGGTGGAGTACAGTAGAGTACAGTAGAGATAGAGTACAGCGGAGGACAGTAGAGGTAGAGTAGAGTGGAGTACAGTAGAGGTAGAGTACAGTGGAGCACAGTAGAGGTAGCGTACAGTGGAGTACAGTGGAGCAGAGTAGAGGTAGAGTACAGTGGAGTACAGCAGAGGTAGAGTACAGTGGAGTACAGCAGAGGTAGAGTACAGTGGAGTACAGTGGAGCACATTAGAGGTGGAGTACAGTAGAGTACAGTAGAGGTAGAGAACAGTAGAGTACAGTAGAGGTAGAGTACAGTGGAGTACAGTAGAGACAGAGTACAGTGGAGCACAGTAGAGGTAGAGTAGAGTGGAGTAAAGTAGAGGTAGACTACAGTGGAGCACAGTAGAGGTAGCGTACAGTGGAGTACAGTAGAGGTAGAGTACAGTGGAGCAGGGTAGAGGTAGCGTACCGTGGAGTACAGTAGAGGTAGAGTACAGTGGAGTACAGAAGAGGTAGAGTACAGTGGAGCACAGTAGAGGTAGCGTACAGTGGAGCACAGTAGAGTTAGAGTAGAGTGGAGTACAGTAGAGGTAGAGTACAGTGGAGCACAGTAGAGGTAGAGTATAGTGGAGTACAGTGAAGCACAGTAGAGGTGGAGTACAGTAGAGTACAGTAGAGGTAGAGAACAGTAGAGTAGAGGTAGAGTACATTGGAGTAAAGTAGAGATAGAGTACAATGGAGCACAGTAGAGATAGACTAGAGTGGAGTACAGTAGAGGTAGAGTACAGTGGAGCACAGTAGAGGTAGAGTACAGTGGAGCACAGTAGAGGTGGAGTACAGTAGAGTACAGTAGAGGTAGAGAACGGTGGAGCAGGGTAGAGGTAGAGTACAGTGGAGCACAGTAGAGGTAGAGTACAGTGGAGCACAGAAGAGGTAGAGTACAGTGGAGTACAGTAGAGACAGAGTACAGTGGAGAACAGTAGAGGTAGAGTACAGTGGAGCACAGTAGAGGTAGAGAACAGTGGAGCACAGTAGAGGTAGAGTAAAGTGGAGCAGGGTAGAGGTAGCGTACCGTGGAGTACAGTAGAGGTAGAGTACAGTGGAGTACAGAAGAGGTAGAGTACAGTGGAGCACAGTAGAGGTAGCGTACAGTGGAGCACAGTAGAGTTAGAGTAGAGTGGAGTACAGTAGAGGTAGAGTACAGTGGAGCACAGTAGAGGTAGAGTACAGTGGAGCACAGTAGAGGCAGAGTATAGTGGAGTACAGTGAAGCACAGTAGAGGTGGAGTACAGTAGAGTACAGTAGAGGTAGAGAACAGTGGAGCACAGTAGAGGTAGAGTACAGTGGAGCACAGTAGAGGTAGAGTACAGTGGAGTACAGTGGAGCACAGTAGAGGTGGAGTACAGTAGAGTACAGTAGAGGTAGAGAACAGTGGAGCACAGTAGAGGTAGAGTACAGTGGAGCACAGTAGAGGTAGAGTACAGTGGAGCAAAGTAGAGGTAGAGTACAGTGGAGTACAGCGGAGCACAGTAGAGGTAGTGTAGAGTGGAGTACAGTAGAGGTAGAGTACAGTGGAGCACAGTAGAGGTAGCGCACAGTGGAGTACAGTAGAGGTAGAGTACAGTGGAGTACAGTAGAGGTAGAGTACAGTGGATTACAGTAGAGGTAGAGTACAGTGCAGTACAGTAGAGGTAGAGTACAGCGGAGCACAGTAGAGGTAGAGTACAGCGGAGCACAGTAGAGGTAGAATAGAGTGGAGTACAGTAGAGGTAGAGTAGTTTGGAGCACAGTATAGGTAGCGCACAGTGGAGTACAGTGGAGCACAGTAGAGGTAGAGTACAGTGGAGTACAGTAGAGGTAGAGTACAGTGGAGTAAAGTAGAGGTAGAGTACAGTGGAATACAGTGGAGCAAATTAGAGGTGGAGCACAGTAGAGTACAGTAGAGGTCGAGTACAGTGGAGTACAGTAGAGGTAGAGTACAGTGGAGTACAGTAGAGGTAGAGTACAGTTGAGCACAGTAGAGGTAGAGTACAGTGGAGTACAGTAGAGGCAGAGTACAGTGGAGTACAGTAGAGATAGAGTACAGTGGAGCACAGTAGAGATAGAGTACAGTGGAGTAGAGTAGAGGTAGAGTACAGTGGAGCACAGTAGAGGTAGAGTACAGTGGAGCACAGCAGAGGTAGAGTACAGTGGATCACAGTAGAGATAGAGTACAGTGGAGTACAGCGGAGCACAGTAGAGGTGGAGTACAGTAGAGTACAGTAGAGATAGAGTACAGTGGAGCACAGTAGAGGTAGAATAGAGTGGAGTACATTAGAGGTAGAGTACAGTGGAGCATATTAGAGGTAGAGTACAGTGGAGTACAGTGGAGTACAGTAGAGGTAGAGTACAGTGGAGTACAGAAGAGGTAGAGTACAGTGGAGCACAGTAGAGGTAGAGTAGATTGGAGTACAGTAGAGGTAGAGTACAGTGGAGCACAGTAGAGTTAGAGTAGAGTGGAGTACAGTAGAGGTAGAGTAAAGTGGAGCACAGTAGAGGTAGAGTACAGTGGAGTACAGTAGAGGTAGAGTACAGTGGAGCACAGTAGAGGTAGAGTAGAGTGGAGTACAGTAGAGGTAGAGTACAGTGGAGCACAGTAGAGGTAGAGTACAGTGGAGTACAGTAGAGGTAGAGTACAGTGGAGCACAGTAGAGGTAGAGTACAGTGGAGTACAGTGAAGCACAGTAGAGGTGGAGTACAGTAGAGTACAGTAGAGGTAGAGAACAGTGGAGCACAGTAGAGGTAGAGTACAGTGGAGCACAGTAGAGGTAGAGTACAGTGGAGCACAGTAGAGGTAGAGTACAGTGGAGTACAGCGGAGCACAGTAGAGGTAGTGTAGAGTGGAGTACAGTAGAGGTAGAGTACAGTGGAGCAGAGTAGAGGTAGCGCACAGTGGAGTACAGTAGAGGTAGAGTACACTGGATTACAGTAGAGGTAGAGTACAGTGCAGTACAGTAGAGGTAGAGTACAGTGGAGCATAGTAGATGTAGAGTACAGTGGAGTACAGCGGAGCACAGTAGAGGTAGCGCACAGTGGAGTACCGTAGAGGTAGAGTACAGTGGAGTACAGTAGAGGTAGAGTACAGTGGAGCACAGTAGAGGTAGAGTACAGTGGAGTACAGTGGAGGTAGAGTACAGTGGAGTACAGTAGAGGTAGAGTACAGTGGAGTACAGTAGAGGTAGAGTACAGTGGAGTACAGTGGAGCGCAGTAGAGGTGGAGTACAGTAGAGTACAGTAGAGGTAGAGTACAGTGGAGTAAAGTAGAGGTAGAGTACAGTGGAGCACAGTAGAGGTAGAGTACAGTGGAGTACAGTAGAGGTAGAGTACAGTGGAGCACAGTAGAGGTAGAGTACAGTGGAGTACAGTGGAGCGCAGTAGAGGTGGAGTACAGTAGAGTACAGTAGAGGTAGAGTACAGTAGAGTACAGTAGAGGTAGAGTACAGTGGAGCACAGTAGAGGTAGAGTACAGTGGAGTACAGTAGAGGAAGAGTACAGTGGAGCACAGTAGAGGTAGAGTAGAGTGGAGTACAGTAGAGGTAGAGTACAGTGGAGCACAGTAGAGGTAGCGTACAGTGGAGTACAGTAGAGGTAGAGTAGAGTGGAGCACAGTAGAGGTAGCGTACCGTTGAATACAGTAGAGGTAGAGTACAGTGGAGTACAGAAGAGGTAAAGTACAGTGGAGCACAGTAGAGGTAGAGTGGAGTGGAGTAGAGTAGAGGTAGAGTACAGTGGAGCACAGTAGAGTTAGAGTAGAGTGGAGTACAGTAGAGGTAGAGTACAGTGGAGCACAGTAGAGGTAGAGTACAGTGGAGTACAGTAGAGGTAGAGTACAGTGGAGCACAGTAGAGGTAGAGTACAGTGGAGTACAGTGAAGCACAGTAGAGGTGGATTACAATAGAGTACAGTAGAGGTAGAGAACAGTAGAGTAGAGGTAGAGTACATTGGAGTACAGTAGAGATAGAGTACAATGGAGCACAGTAGAGATAGACTAGAGTGGAGTACAGTAGAGGTAGAGTACAGTGGAGCACAGTAGAGGTAGAGTACAGTGGAGTACAGTGGAGCACAGTAGAGGTGGAGTACAGTAGAGTACAGTAGAGCTAGAGAACAGTGGAGCACAGTAGAGGTAGAGTACAGTGGAGCACAGTAGAGGTAGAGTACAGTGGAGCACAGTAGAGGTAGAGTACAGTGGAGTACAGAGGAGCACAGTAGAGGTGGAGTACAGTAGAGTACAGTAGAGATAGAGTACAGTGGAGGACAGTAGAGGTAGAGTAGAGTGGAGTACAGTAGAGGTAGAGTACAGTGGAGCACAGTAGAGGTAGCGTACAGTGGAGTACAGTGGAGCAGAGTAGAGGTAGAGTACAGTGGAGTACAGCAGAGGTAGAGTACAGTGGAGTACAGTGGAGCACATTAGAGGTGGAGTACAGTAGAGTACAGTAGAGGTAGAGAACAGTAGAGTACAGTAGAGGTAGAGTACAGTGGAGTACAGTAGAGACAGAGTACAGTGGAGCACAGTAGAGGTAGAGTAGAGTGGAGTACAGTAGAGGTAGAGTACAGTGGAGCACAGTAGAGGTAGCGTACAGTGGAGTACAGTAGAGGTAGAGTACATTGGAGCAGGGTAGAGGTAGCGTACCGTGGAGTACAGTAGAGGTAGAGTACAGTGGAGTACAGAAGAGGTAGAGTACAGTGGAGCACAGTAGAGGTAGAGTAGAGTGGAGTACAGTAGAGGTAGAGTACATTGGAGCACAGTAGAGTTAGAGTAGAGTGGAGTACAGTAGAGGTAGAGTACAGTGGAGCACAGTAGAGGTAGAGTACAGTGGAGTACAGTAGAGGTAGAGTACAGTGGAGCACAGTAGAGGTAGAGTATAGTGGAGTACAGTGAAGCACAGTAGAGGTGGAGTACAGTAGAGTACAGTAGAGGTAGAGAACAGTAGAGTAGAGGTAGAGTACATTGGAGTAAAGTAGAGATAGAGTATAATGGAGCACAGTAGAGATAGACTAGAGTGGAGTACAGTAGAGGTAGAGTACAGTGGAGCACAGTAGAGGTGGAGTACAGTAGAGTACAGTAGAGGTAGAGAACAGTGGAGCACAGTAGAGGTAGAGTACAGAGGAGCACAGTAGAGGTAGAGTACAGTGGAGCACAGTAGAGGTAGAGTACAGTGGAGTACAGCGGAGCACACTAGAGGTAGTGTAGAGTGGAGTACAGTAGAGGTAGAGTACAGTGGAGCACAGTAGAGGTAGCGCACAGTGGAGTACAGTAGAGGTAGAGTACAGTGGATTACAGTAGAGGTAGAGTACAGTGCAGTACAGTAGAGGTAGAGTACAGTGGAGCATAGTAGATGTAGAGTACAGTGGAGTACAGCGGAGCACAGTAGAGGTAGAATAGAGTGGAGTACAGTAGAGGTGGAGTAGTGTGGAGCACAGTATAGGTAGCGCACAGTGGAGTACAGTGGAGCACAGTAGAGGTAGAGTACAGTGGAGTACAGTAGAGGTAGAGTACAGTGGAGTACAGTAGAGGTAGAGTACAGTGGAATACAGTGGAGCAAATTAGAGGTGGAGCACAGTAGAGTACAGTAGAGGTAGAGTACAGTGGAGTACAGTAGAGGTAGAGTACAGTGGAGTACAGTAGAGGTAGAGTACAGTTGAGCACAGTAGAGGTAGAGTACAGTGGAGTAAAGTAGAGGCAGAGTACAGTGGAGCACAGTAGAGGTAGAGTAGAGTGGAGTACAGTGGAGCACAGTAGAGGTGGAGTACAGTAGAGTACAGTAGAGGTAGAGAACAGTAGAGTACAGTAGAGGTAGAGTACAGTGGAGTACAGTAGAGATAGAGTACAGTGGAGCACAGTAGAGATAGAGTACAGTGGAGTAGATTAGAGGTAGAGTACAGTGGAGCACAGTAGAGGTAGAGTAGAGTGGAGTACAGTAGAGGTAGAGTACAGTGGAAGACAGTAGAGGTAGAGTACAGTGGAGTACAGTAGAGGTAGAGTACAGTGGAGCACAGTAGAGTTAGAGTACAGTGGAGTACAGTGAAGCACAGAAGAGGTGGATTACAATAGAGTACAGTAGAGGTAGAGAACAGTAGAGTAGAGGTAGAGTACATTGGAGTACAGTAGAGATAGAGTACAATGGAGCACAGTAGAGATAGACTAGAGTGGAGTACAGTAGAGGTAGAGTACAGTGGAGCACAGTAGAGGTAGAGTACAGTGGAGTACAGTGGAGCACAGTAGAGGTGGAGTACAGTAGAGTACAGTAGAGCTAGAGAACAGTGGAGCACAGTAGAGGTAGAGTACAGTGGAGCACAGTAGAGGTAGAGTACAGTGGAGCACAGTAGAGGTAGAGTACAGTGGAGTACAGAGGAGCACAGTAGAGGTGGAGTACAGTAGAGTACAGTAGAGATAGAGTACAGTGGAGGACAGTAGAGGTAGAGTAGAGTGGAGTACAGTAGAGGTAGAGTACAGTGGAGCACAGTAGAGGTAGCGTACAGTGGAGTACAGTGGAGCAGAGTAGAGGTAGAGTACAGTGGAGTACAGCAGAGGTAGAGTACAGTGGAGTACAGCAGAGGTAGAGTACAGTGGAGTACAGTGGAGCACATTAGAGGTGGAGTACAGTAGAGTACAGTAGAGGTAGAGAACAGTAGAGTACAGTAGAGGTAGAGTACAGTGGAGTGCAGTAGAGACAGAGTACAGTGGAGCACAGTAGAGGTAGAGTAGAGTGGAGTACAGTAGAGGTAGAGTACAGTGGAGCACAGTAGAGGTAGCGTAGAGTGGAGTACAGTAGAGGTAGAGTACAGTGGAGCAGGGTAGAGGTAGCGTACCGTGGAGTACAGTAGAGGTAGAGTACAGTGGAGTACAGAAGAGGTAGAGTACAGTGGAGCACAGTAGAGGTAGAGTAGAGTGGAGTACAGTAGAGGTAGAGTACAGTGGAGCACAGTAGAGTTAGAGTAGAGTGGAGTACAGTAGAGGTAGAGTACAGTGGAGCACAGTAGAGGTAGAGTATAGTGGAGTACAGTGAAGCACAGTAGAGGTGGAGTACAGTAGAGTACAGTAGAGGTAGAGAACAGTAGAGTAGAGGTAGAGTACATTGGAGTAAAATAGAGATAGAGTACAATGGAGCACAGTAGAGATAGACTAGAGTGGAGTACAGTAGAGGTAGAGTACAGTGGAGCACAGTAGAGGTAGAGTACAGTGGAGTACAGTGGAGCACAGTAGAGGTGGAGTACAGTAGAGTACAGTAGAGGTAGAGAACAGTGGAGCACAGTAGAGGTAGAGTACAGTGGAGCATAGTAGAGGTAGAGTACAGTGGAGCACAGTAGAGGTAGAGTACAGTGGAGCACAGTAGAGGTAGAGTACAGTGGAGGTAGTGTAGAGTGGAGTACAGTAGAGGTAGAGTACAGTGGAGCACAGTAGAGGTAGCGCACAGTGGAGTGCAGTAGAGGTAGAGTACAGTGGATTACAGTAGAGGTAGAGTACAGTGCAGTACAGTAGAGGTAGAGTACAGTGGAGCATAGTAGATGTAGAGTACAGTGGAGTACAGCGGAGCACAGTAGAGGTAGAATAGAGTGGAGTACAGTAGAGGTGGAGTAGTGTGGAGCACAGTATAGGTAGCGCACAGTGGAGTACAGTGGAGCACAGTAGAGGTAGAGTACAGTGGAGTACAGTAGAGGTAGAGTACAGTGGAGTACAGTAGAGGTAGAGTACAGTGGAATACATTGGAGCAAATTAGAGGTGGAGCACAGTAGAGTACAGTAGAGGTAGAGTACAGTGGAGTACAGTAGAGGTAGAGTACAGTGGAGTACATTAGAGGTAGAGTACAGTTGAGCACAGTAGAGGTAGAGTACAGTGGAGTACAGTAGAGGCAGAGTACAGTGGAGCACAGTAGAGGTAGAGTAGAGTGGAGTACAGTGGAGCACAGTAGAGGTGGAGTACAGTAGAGTACAGTAGAGGTAGAGAACAGTAGAGTACAGTAGAGGTAGAGTACAGTGGAGTACAGTAGAGATAGAGTACAGTGGAGCACAGTAGAGATAGAGTACAGTGGAGTAGATTAGAGGTAGAGTACAGTGGAGCACAGTAGAGGTAGAGTACAGTGGAGCACAGCAGAGGTAGAGTACAGTGGATCACAGTAGAGATAGAGTACAGTGGAGTACAGCGGAGCACAGTAGAGGTGGAGTACAGTAGAGTACAGTAGAGAGAGAGTACAGTGGAGCACAGTAGAGGTAGAGTAGAGTGGAGTACAGTAGAGGTAGAGTACAGTGGAGCATATTAGAGGTAGAGTACAGTGGAGTACAGTGGAGTACAGTAGAGGTAGAGTACAGTAGAGTACAGAAGAGGTAGAGTACAGTGGAGCACAGTAGAGGTAGAGTAGAGGGGAGTACAGTAGAGGTAGAGTACAGTGGAGCACAGTAGAGTTAGAGTAGAGTGGAGTACAGTAGAGGTAGAGTACAGTGGAGCACAGTAGAGGTAGAGTACAGTGGAGTACAGTAGAGGTAGAGTACAGTGGAGCACAGTAGAGGTAGAGTACAGTGGAGTACAGTGAAGCACAGTAGAGGTGGAGTACAGTAGAGTACAGTAGAGGTAGAGAACAGTAGAGTAGAGGTAGAGTTCATTGGAGTAAAGTAGAGATAGAGTACAATGGAGCACAGTAGAGATAGACTAGAGTGGAGTACAGTAGAGGTAGAGTACAGTGGAGCACAGTAGAGGTAGAGTACAGTGGAGTACAGTGGAGCACAGTAGAGGTGGAGTACAGTAGAGTACAGTAGAGGTAGAGAACAGTGGAGCACACTAAAGGTAGAGTACAGTGGAGCACAGTAGAGGTAGAGTACAGTGGAGCACAGTAGAGGTAGAGTACAGTGGAGTACAGCGGAGCACAGTAGAGGTAGTGTAGAGTGGAGTACAGTAGAGGTAGAGTACAGTAGAGCACAGTAGAGGTAGCGCACAGTGGAGTACAGTAGAGGTAGAGTACAGTGGATTACAGTAGAGGTAGAGTACAGTGCAGTACAGTAGAGGTAGAGTACAGTGGAGCATAGTAGATGCAGAGTACAGTGGAGTACAGCGGAGCACAGTAGAGGTAGAATAGAGTGGAGTACAGTAGAGGTAGAGTAGTGTGGAGCACAGTATAGGTAGCGCACAGTGGAGTACAGTGGAGCACAGTAGAGGTAGAGTACAGTGGAGTACAGTAGAGGTAGAGTACAGTGGAGTACAGTAGAGGTAGAGTACAGTGGAATACAGTGGAGCAAATTAGAGGTGGAGCACAGTAGAGTACAGTAGAGGTAGAGAACAGTAGAGTACAGTAGAGGTAGAGTACAGTGGAGTACAGTAGAGGTAGAGTACAGTTGAGCACAGTAGAGGTAGAGTACAGTGGAGTACAGTAGAGGCAGAGTACAGTGGAGCACAGTAGAGGTAGAGTAGAGTGGAGTACAGTGGAGCACAGTAGAGGTGGAGTACAGTAGAGGTAGAGAACAGTAGAGTACAGTAGAGGTAGAGTACAGTGGAGTACAGTAGAGATAGAGTACAGTGGAGCACAGTAGAGATAGAGTAGAGTGGAGTAGAGTAGAGGTAGAGTACAGTGGAGCACAGTAGAGGTAGAGTACAGTGGAGCACAGCAGAGGTAGAGTACAGTGGATCACAGTAGAGATAGAGTACAGTGGAGTACAGTGGAGCACATTAGAGGTGGAGTACAGTAGAGTACAGTAGAGGTAGAGAACAGTAGAGTACAGTAGAGGTAGAGTACAGTGGAGTACAGTAGAGACAGAGTACAGTGGAGCACAGTAGAGGTAGAGTAGAGTGGAGTACAGTAGAGGTAGAGTACAGTGGAGCACAGTAGAGGTAGCGTACAGTGGAGTACAGTAGAGGTAGAGTACAGTGGAGCAGGGTAGAGGTAGCGTACCGTGGAGTACAGTAGAGGTAGAGTACAGTGGAGTACAGAAGAGGTAGAGTACAGTGGAGCACAGTAGAGGTAGAGTAGAGTGGAGTGCAGTAGAGGTAGAGTACAGTGGAGCACAGTAGAGGTAGCGTACAGTGGAGTACAGTGGAGCAGAGTAGAGGTAGAGTACAGTGGAGTACAGCAGAGGTAGAGTACAGTGGAGTACAGTGGAGCACATTAGAGGTGGAGTACAGTAGAGTACAGTAGAGGTAGAGAACAGTAGAGTACAGTAGAGGTAGAGTACAGTGGAGTACAGTAGAGACAGAGTACAGTGGAGCACAGTAGAGGTAGAGTAGAGTGGAGTACAGTAGAGGTAGAGTACAGTGGAGCACAGTAGAGGTAGCGTACAGTGGAGTACAGTAGAGGTAGAGTACATTGGAGCAGGGTAGAGGTAGCGTACCGTGGAGTACAGTAGAGGTAGAGTACAGTGGAGTACAGAAGAGGTAGAGTACAGTGGAGCACAGTAGAGGTAGAGTAGAGTGGAGTACAGTAGAGGTAGAGTACATTGGAGCACAGTAGAGTTAGAGTAGAGTGGAATACAGTAGAGGTAGAGTACAGTGGAGCACAGTAGAGGTAGAGTACAGTGGAGTACAGTAGAGGTAGAGTACAGTGGAGCACAGTAGAGGTAGAGTATAGTGGAGTACAGTGAAGCACAGTAGAGGTGGAGTACAGTAGAGTACAGTAGAGGTAGAGAACAGTAGAGTAGAGGTAGAGTACATTGGAGTAAAGTAGAGATAGAGTATAATGGAGCACAGTAGAGATAGACTAGAGTGGAGTACAGTAGAGGTAGAGTACAGTGGAGCACAGTAGAGGTGGAGTACAGTAGAGTACAGTAGAGGTAGAGAACAGTGGAGCACAGTAGAGGTAGAGTACAGAGGAGCACAGTAGAGGTAGAGTACAGTGGAGCACAGTAGAGGTAGAGTACAGTGGAGTACAGCGGAGCACACTAGAGGTAGTGTAGAGTGGAGTACAGTAGAGGTAGAGTACAGTGGAGCACAGTAGAGGTAGCGCACAGTGGAGTACAGTAGAGGTAGAGTACAGTGGATTACAGTAGAGGTAGAGTACAGTGCAGTACAGTAGAGGTAGAGTACAGTGGAGCATAGTAGATGTAGAGTACAGTGGAGTACAGCGGAGCACAGTAGAGGTAGAATAGAGTGGAGTACAGTAGAGGTGGAGTAGTGTGGAGCACAGTATAGGTAGCGCACAGTGGAGTACAGTGGAGCACAGTAGAGGTAGAGTACAGTGGAGTACAGTAGAGGTAGAGTACAGTGGAGTACAGTAGAGGTAGAGTACAGTGGAATACAGTGGAGCAAATTAGAGGTGGAGCACAGTAGAGTACAGTAGAGGTAGAGTACAGTGGAGTACAGTAGAGGTAGAGTACAGTGGAGTACAGTAGAGGTAGAGTACAGTTGAGCACAGTAGAGGTAGAGTACAGTGGAGTAAAGTAGAGGCAGAGTACAGTGGAGCACAGTAGAGGTAGAGTAGAGTGGAGTACAGTGGAGCACAGTAGAGGTGGAGTACAGTAGAGTACAGTAGAGGTAGAGAACAGTAGAGTACAGTAGAGGTAGAGTACAGTGGAGTACAGTAGAGATAGAGTACAGTGGAGCACAGTAGAGATAGAGTACAGTGGAGTAGATTAGAGGTAGAGTACAGTGGAGCACAGTAGAGGTAGAGTAGAGTGGAGTACAGTAGAGGTAGAGTACAGTGGAAGACAGTAGAGGTAGAGTACAGTGGAGTACAGTAGAGGTAGAGTACAGTGGAGCACAGTAGAGTTAGAGTACAGTGGAGTACAGTGAAGCACAGAAGAGGTGGATTACAATAGAGTACAGTAGAGGTAGAGAACAGTAGAGTAGAGGTAGAGTACATTGGAGTACAGTAGAGATAGAGTACAATGGAGCACAGTAGAGATAGACTAGAGTGGAGTACAGTAGAGGTAGAGTACAGTGGAGCACAGTAGAGGTAGAGTACAGTGGAGTACAGTGGAGCACAGTAGAGGTGGAGTACAGTAGAGTACAGTAGAGCTAGAGAACAGTGGAGCACAGTAGAGGTAGAGTACAGTGGAGCACAGTAGAGGTAGAGTACAGTGGAGCACAGTAGAGGTAGAGTACAGTGGAGTACAGAGGAGCACAGTAGAGGTGGAGTACAGTAGAGTACAGTAGAGATAGAGTACAGTGGAGGACAGTAGAGGTAGAGTAGAGTGGAGTACAGTAGAGGTAGAGTACAGTGGAGCACAGTAGAGGTAGCGTACAGTGGAGTACAGTGGAGCAGAGTAGAGGTAGAGTACAGTGGAGTACAGCAGAGGTAGAGTACAGTGGAGTACAGCAGAGGTAGAGTACAGTGGAGTACAGTGGAGCACATTAGAGGTGGAGTACAGTAGAGTACAGTAGAGGTAGAGAACAGTAGAGTACAGTAGAGGTAGAGTACAGTGGAGTGCAGTAGAGACAGAGTACAGTGGAGCACAGTAGAGGTAGAGTAGAGTGGAGTACAGTAGAGGTAGAGTACAGTGGAGCACAGTAGAGGTAGCGTAGAGTGGAGTACAGTAGAGGTAGAGTACAGTGGAGCAGGGTAGAGGTAGCGTACCGTGGAGTACAGTAGAGGTAGAGTACAGTGGAGTACAGAAGAGGTAGAGTACAGTGGAGCACAGTAGAGGTAGAGTAGAGTGGAGTACAGTAGAGGTAGAGTACAGTGGAGCACAGTAGAGTTAGAGTAGAGTGGAGTACAGTAGAGGTAGAGTACAGTGGAGCACAGTAGAGGTAGAGTATAGTGGAGTACAGTGAAGCACAGTAGAGGTGGAGTACAGTAGAGTACAGTAGAGGTAGAGAACAGTAGAGTAGAGGTAGAGTACATTGGAGTAAAATAGAGATAGAGTACAATGGAGCACAGTAGAGATAGACTAGAGTGGAGTACAGTAGAGGTAGAGTACAGTGGAGCACAGTAGAGGTAGAGTACAGTGGAGTACAGTGGAGCACAGTAGAGGTGGAGTACAGTAGAGTACAGTAGAGGTAGAGAACAGTGGAGCACAGTAGAGGTAGAGTACAGTGGAGCATAGTAGAGGTAGAGTACAGTGGAGCACAGTAGAGGTAGAGTACAGTGGAGCACAGTAGAGGTAGAGTACAGTGGAGGTAGTGTAGAGTGGAGTACAGTAGAGGTAGAGTACAGTGGAGCACAGTAGAGGTAGCGCACAGTGGAGTGCAGTAGAGGTAGAGTACAGTGGATTACAGTAGAGGTAGAGTACAGTGCAGTACAGTAGAGGTAGAGTACAGTGGAGCATAGTAGATGTAGAGTACAGTGGAGTACAGCGGAGCACAGTAGAGGTAGAATAGAGTGGAGTACAGTAGAGGTGGAGTAGTGTGGAGCACAGTATAGGTAGCGCACAGTGGAGTACAGTGGAGCACAGTAGAGGTAGAGTACAGTGGAGTACAGTAGAGGTAGAGTACAGTGGAGTACAGTAGAGGTAGAGTACAGTGGAATACATTGGAGCAAATTAGAGGTGGAGCACAGTAGAGTACAGTAGAGGTAGAGTACAGTGGAGTACAGTAGAGGTAGAGTACAGTGGAGTACAGTAGAGGTAGAGTACAGTTGAGCACAGTAGAGGTAGAGTACAGTGGAGTACAGTAGAGGCAGAGTACAGTGGAGCACAGTAGAGGTAGAGTAGAGTGGAGTACAGTGGAGCACAGTAGAGGTGGAGTACAGTAGAGTACAGTAGAGGTAGAGAACAGTAGAGTACAGTAGAGGTAGAGTACAGTGGAGTACAGTAGAGATAGAGTACAGTGGAGCACAGTAGAGATAGAGTACAGTGGAGTAGATTAGAGGTAGAGTACAGTGGAGCACAGTAGAGGTAGAGTACAGTGGAGCACAGCAGAGGTAGAGTACAGTGGATCACAGTAGAGATAGAGTACAGTGGAGTACAGCGGAGCACAGTAGAGGTGGAGTACAGTAGAGTACAGTAGAGAGAGAGTACAGTGGAGCACAGTAGAGGTAGAGTAGAGTGGAGTACAGTAGAGGTAGAGTACAGTGGAGCATATTAGAGGTAGAGTACAGTGGAGTACAGTGGAGTACAGTAGAGGTAGAGTACAGTAGAGTACAGAAGAGGTAGAGTACAGTGGAGCACAGTAGAGGTAGAGTAGAGGGGAGTACAGTAGAGGTAGAGTACAGTGGAGCACAGTAGAGTTAGAGTAGAGTGGAGTACAGTAGAGGTAGAGTACAGTGGAGCACAGTAGAGGTAGAGTACAGTGGAGTACAGTAGAGGTAGAGTACAGTGGAGCACAGTAGAGGTAGAGTACAGTGGAGTACAGTGAAGCACAGTAGAGGTGGAGTACAGTAGAGTACAGTAGAGGTAGAGAACAGTAGAGTAGAGGTAGAGTTCATTGGAGTAAAGTAGAGATAGAGTACAATGGAGCACAGTAGAGATAGACTAGAGTGGAGTACAGTAGAGGTAGAGTACAGTGGAGCACAGTAGAGGTAGAGTACAGTGGAGTACAGTGGACCACAGTAGAGGTGGAGTACAGTAGAGTACAGTAGAGGTAGAGAACAGTGGAGCACACTAAAGGTAGAGTACAGTGGAGCACAGTAGAGGTAGAGTACAGTGGAGCACAGTAGAGGTAGAGTACAGTGGAGTACAGCGGAGCACAGTAGAGGTAGTGTAGAGTGGAGTACAGTAGAGGTAGAGTACAGTAGAGCACAGTAGAGGTAGCGCACAGTGGAGTACAGTAGAGGTAGAGTACAGTGGATTACAGTAGAGGTAGAGTACAGTGCAGTACAGTAGAGGTAGAGTACAGTGGAGCATAGTAGATGCAGAGTACAGTGGAGTACAGCGGAGCACAGTAGAGGTAGAATAGAGTGGAGTACAGTAGAGGTAGAGTAGTGTGGAGCACAGTATAGGTAGCGCACAGTGGAGTACAGTGGAGCACAGTAGAGGTAGAGTACAGTGGAGTACAGTAGAGGTAGAGTACAGTGGAGTACAGTAGAGGTAGAGTACAGTGGAATACAGTGGAGCAAATTAGAGGTGGAGCACAGTAGAGTACAGTAGAGGTAGAGAACAGTAGAGTACAGTAGAGGTAGAGTACAGTGGAGTACAGTAGAGGTAGAGTACAGTTGAGCACAGTAGAGGTAGAGTACAGTGGAGTACAGTAGAGGCAGAGTACAGTGGAGCACAGTAGAGGTAGAGTAGAGTGGAGTACAGTGGAGCACAGTAGAGGTGGAGTACAGTAGAGGTAGAGAACAGTAGAGTACAGTAGAGGTAGAGTACAGTGGAGTACAGTAGAGATAGAGTACAGTGGAGCACAGTAGAGATAGAGTAGAGTGGAGTAGAGTAGAGGTAGAGTACAGTGGAGCACAGTAGAGGTAGAGTACAGTGGAGCACAGCAGAGGTAGAGTACAGTGGATCACAGTAGAGATAGAGTACAGTGGAGTACAGTGGAGCACATTAGAGGTGGAGTACAGTAGAGTACAGTAGAGGTAGAGAACAGTAGAGTACAGTAGAGGTAGAGTACAGTGGAGTACAGTAGAGACAGAGTACAGTGGAGCACAGTAGAGGTAGAGTAGAGTGGAGTACAGTAGAGGTAGAGTACAGTGGAGCACAGTAGAGGTAGCGTACAGTGGAGTACAGTAGAGGTAGAGTACAGTGGAGCAGGGTAGAGGTAGCGTACCGTGGAGTACAGTAGAGGTAGAGTACAGTGGAGTACAGAAGAGGTAGAGTACAGTGGAGCACAGTAGAGGTAGAGTAGAGTGGAGTGCAGTAGAGGTAGAGTACAGTGGAGCACAGTAGAGTTAGAGTATAGTGGAGTACAGTAGAGGTAGAGTACAGTGGAGCACAGTAGAGGTAGAGTATAGTGGAGTACAGTGAAGCACAGTAGAGGTGGAGTACAGTAGAGTACAGTAGAGGTAGAGAACAGTAGAGTAGAGGTAGAGTACATTGGAGTAAAATAGAGATAGAGTACAATGGAGCACAGTAGAGATAGACTAGAGTGGAGTACAGTAGAGGTAGAGTACAGTGGAGCACAGTAGAGGTAGAGTACAGTGGAGTACAGTGGAGCACAGTAGAGGTGGAGTACAGTAGAGTACAGTAGAGGTAGAGAACAGTGGAGCACATTAGAGGTAGAGTACAGTGGAGCATAGTAGAGGTAGAGTACAGTGGAGCACAGTAGAGGTAGAGTACAGTGGAGCACAGTAGAGGTAGAGTACAGTGGAGGTAGTGTAGAGTGGAGTACAGTAGAGGTAGAGTACAGTGGAGCACAGTAGAGGTAGCGCACAGTGGAGTGCAGTAGAGGTAGAGTACAGTGGATTACAGTAGAGGTAGAGTACAGTGCAGTACAGTAGAGGTAGAGTACAGTGGAGCATAGTAGATGTAGAGTACAGTAGAGTACAGCGGAGCACAGTAGAGGTAGAATAGAGTGGAGTACAGTAGAGGTGGAGTAGTGTGGAGCACAGTATAGGTAGCGCACAGTGGAGTACAGTGGAGCACAGTAGAGGTAGAGTACAGTGGAGTACAGTAGAGGTAGAGTACAGTGGAGTACAGTAGAGGTAGAGTACAGTGGAATACAGTGGAGCAAATTAGAGGTGGAGCACAGTAGAGTACAGTAGAGGTAGAGTACAGTGGAGTACAGTAGAGGTAGAGTACAGTGGAGTACAGTAGAGGTAGAGTACAGTTGAGCACAGTAGAGGTAGAGTACAGTGGAGTACAGTAGAGGCAGAGTACAGTGGAGCACAGTAGAGGTAGAGTAGAGTGGAGTACAGTGGAGCACAGTAGAGGTGGAGTACAGTAGAGTACAGTAGAGGTAGAGAACAGTAGAGTAGAGTAGAGGTAGAGTACAGTGGAGTACAGTAGAGATAGAGTACAGTGGAGCACAGTAGAGATAGAGTACAGTGGAGTAGATTAGAGGTAGAGTACAGTGGAGCACAGTAGAGGTAGAGTACAGTGGAGCACAGCAGAGGTAGAGTACAGTGGATCACAGTAGAGATAGAGTACAGTGGAGTACAGCGGAGCACAGTAGAGGTGGAGTACAGTAGAGTACAGTAGAGAGAGAGTACAGTGGAGCACAGTAGAGGTAGAGTAGAGTGGAGTACAGTAGAGGTAGAGTACAGTGGAGCATATTAGAGGTAGAGTACAGTGGAGTACAGTGGAGTACAGTAGAGGTAGAGTACAGTAGACTACAGAAGAGGTAGAGTACAGTGGAGCACAGTAGAGGTAGAGTAGAGGGGAGTACAGTAGAGGTAGAGTACAGTGGAGCACAGTAGAGTTAGAGTAGAGTGGAGTACAGTCGAGGTAGAGTACAGTGGAGCACAGTAGAGGTAGAGTACAGTGGAGTACAGTAGAGGTAGAGTACAGTGGAGTACAGTGAAGCACAGTAGAGGTGGAGTACAGTAGAGTACAGTAGAGGTAGAGAACAGTAGAGTAGAGGTAGAGTTCATTGGAGTAAAGTAGAGATAGAGTACAATGGAGCACAGTAGAGATAGACTAGAGTGGAGTACAGTAGAGGTAGAGTACAGTGGAGCACAGTAGAGGTAGAGTACAGTGGAGTACAGTGGAGCACAGTAGAGGTGGAGTACAGTAGAGTACAGTAGAGGTAGAGAACAGTGGAGCACACTAAAGGTAGAGTACAGTGGAGCACAGTAGAGGTAGAGTACAGTGGAGCACAGTAGAGGTAGAGTACAGTGGAGTACAGCGGAGCACAGTAGAGGTAGTGTAGAGTGGAGTACAGTAGAGGTAGAGTACAGTGGAGCACAGTAGAGGTAGCGCACAGTGGAGTACAGTAGAGGTAGAGTACAGTGGATTACAGTAGAGGTAGAGTACAGTGCAGTACAGTAGAGGTAGAGTACAGTGGAGCATAGTAGATGCAGAGTACAGTGGAGTACAGCGGAGCACAGTAGAGGTAGAATAGAGTGGAGTAAGGTAGAGGTAGAGTAGTGTGGAGCACAGTATAGGTAGCGCACAGTGGAGTACAGTGGAGCACAGTAGAGGTAGAGTACAGTGGAGTACAGTAGAGGTAGAGTACAGTGGAGTACAGTAGAGGTAGAGTACAGTGGAATACAGTGGAGCAAATTAGAGGTGGAGCACAGTAGAGTACAGTAGAGGTAGAGAACAGTAGAGTATAGTAGAGGTAGAGTACAGTGGAGTACAGTAGAGGTAGAGTACAGTTGAG
This sequence comes from Tiaroga cobitis, assembly GCA_030578255.1. Lineage (NCBI taxonomy): Eukaryota > Metazoa > Chordata > Actinopteri > Cypriniformes > Leuciscidae > Tiaroga > Tiaroga cobitis. Next base: position 37,170,816 of record CM060604.1, read on the forward strand.
CACAGTAGAGGTAGAGTACAGTGGAGTACAGTAGAGGCAGAGTACAGTGGAGCACAGTAGAGGTAGAGTAGAATGGAGTACAGTGGAGCACAGTAGAGGTGGAGTACAGTAGAGGTAGAGAACAGTAGAGTACAGTAGAGGTAGAGTACAGTGGAGTACAGTAGAGATAGAGTACAGTGGAGCACAGTAGAGATAGAGTAGAGTGGAGTAGAGTAGAGGTAGAGTACAGTGGAGCACAGTAGAGGTAGAGTACAGTGGAGCACAGCAGAGGTAGAGTACAGTGGATCACAGTAGAGATAGAGTACAGTGGAGCACAGTAGAGATAGAGTACAGTGGAGTAGATTAGGGGTAGAGTACAGTGGAGCACAGTAGAGGTAGAGTACAGTGGAGCACAGCAGAGGTAGAGTACAGTGGATCACAGTAGAGATAGAGTACAGTGGAGTACAGCGGAGCACAGTAGAGGTGGAGTACAGTAGAGTACAGTAGAGAGAGAGTACAGTGGAGCACAGTAGAGGTAGAGTAGAGTGGAGTACAGTAGAGGTAGAGTACAGTGGAGCATATTAGAGGTAGAGTACAGTGGAGTACAGTGGAGTACAGTAGAGGTAGAGTACAGTAGAGTACAGAAGGGGTAGAGTACAGTGGAGCACAGTAGAGGTAGAGTAGAGGGGAGTACAGTAGAGGTAGAGTACAGTGGAGCACAGTAGAGTTAGAGTAGAGTGGAGTACAGTAGAGGTAGAGTACAGTGGAGCACAGTAGAGGTAGAGTACAGTGGAGTACAGTAGAGGTAGAGTACAGTGGAGCACAGTAGAGGTAGAGTACAGTGGAGTACAGTGAAGCACAGTAGAGGTGGAGTACAGTAGAGTACAGTAGAGGTAGAGAACAGTAGAGTAGAGGTAGAGTTCATTGGAGTAAATTAGAGATAGAGTACAATGGAGCACAGTAGAGATAGACTAGAGTGGAGTACAGTAGAGGTAGAGTACAGTGGAGCACAGTAGAGGTAGAGTACAGTGGAGTACAGTGGAGCACAGTAGAGGTGGAGTACAGTAGAGTACAGTAGAGGTAGAGAACAGTGGAGCACACTAAAGGTAGAGTACAGTGGAGCACAGTAGAGGTAGAGTACAGTGGAGCACAGTAGAGGTAGAGTACAGTGGAGTACAGCGGAGCACAGTAGAGGTAGTGTAGAGTGGAGTACAGTAGAGGTAGAGTACAGTGGATCACAGTAGAGGTAGCGCACAGTGGAGTACAGTAGAGGTAGAGTACAGTGGATTACAGTAGAGGTAGAGTACAGTGCAGTACAGTAGAGGTAGAGTACAGTGGAGCATAGTAGATGCAGAGTACAGTGGAGTACAGCGGAGCACAGTAGAGGTAGAATAGAGTGGAGTAAGGTAGAGGTAGAGTAGTGTGGAGCACAGTATAGGTAGCGCACAGTGGAGTACAGTGGAGCACAGTAGAGGTAGAGTACAGTGGAGTACAGTAGAGGTAGAGTAGAGTGGAGTACAGTAGAGGTAGAGTACAGTGGAATACAGTGGAGCAAATTAGAGGTGGAGCACAGTAGAGTACAGTAGAGGTAGAGAACAGTAGAGTACAGTAGAGGTAGAGTACAGTGGAGTACAGTAGAGGTAGAGTACAGTTGAGCACAGTAGAGGTAGAGTACAGTGGAGTACAGTAGAGGCAGAGTACAGTGGAGCACAGTAGAGGTAGAGTAGAGTGGAGTACAGTGGAGCACAGTAGAGGTGGAGTACAGTAGAGATAGAGAACAGTAGAGTACAGTAGAGGTAGAGTACAGTGGAGTACAGTAGAGATAGAGTACAGTGGAGCACAGTAGAGATAGAGTAGATTGGAGTAGAGTAGAGGTAGAGTACAGTGGAGCACAGTAGAGGTAGAGTACAGTGGAGCACAGCAGAGGTAGAGTACAGTGGATCACAGTAGAGATAGAGTACAGTGGAGTACAGCGGAGCACAGTAGAGGTGGAGTACAGTAGAGTACAGTAGAGATAGAGTACAGTGGAGCACAGTAGAGGTAGAGTAGAGTGGAGTACAGTAGAGGTAGAGTACAGTGGAGCACATTAGAGGTAGAGTACAGTGGAGTACAGTGGAGCACAGTAGAGGTGGAGTACAGTAGAGTACAGTAGAGGTAGAGAACAGTAGAGTACAGTAGAGGCAGAGTAGAGTTGAGTAGAGTAGAGGTAGAGTACAGTGGAGCACAGTAGAGGTAGAGTACAGTGGAGCACAGCAGAGGTAGAGTACAGTGGATCACAGTAGAGATAGAGTACAGTGGAGTACAGTGGAGCACAGTAGAGGTGGAGTACAGTAGAGTACAGTAGAGATAGAGTTCAGTGGAGCACAGTAGAGGTAGAGTAGAGTGGAGTACAGTAGAGGTAGAGTACAGTGGAGCACATTAGAGGTAGAGTACAGTGGAGTACAGTAGAGGTAGAGTACAGTGGAGCAGAGTAGAGGTAGAGTACAGTGGAGTACAGTGGAGCACAGTAGAGGTGGAGTACAGTAGAGTACAGTAGAGGTAGAGTACAGTAGAGTACAGTAGAGGTAGAGTACAGTGGAGCACAGTAGAGGTAGAGTACAGTGGAGTACAAGATGTAGAGTACAGTGGTGCACAGTAGAGGTAGAGTACAGTGGAGTACAGTGGAGCAAAGTAGAGGTGGAGTACAGTAGAGTACAGTAGAGGTAGAGAACAGTAGAGTACAGTAGAGGTAGAGTACAGTGGAGTAGAGTAGAGGTAGAGTACAATGGAGCACAGTAGAGGTAGAGTACAGTGGAGCACAGCAGAGGTAGAGTACAGTGGATCACAGTAGAGATAGAGTACAGTGGAGTACAGCGGAGCACAGTAGAGGTGGAGTACAGTAGAGTACAGTAGAGATAGAGTACAGTGGAGCACAGTAGAGGTAGAGTAGAGTGGAGTACAGTAGAGGTAGAGTACAGTGGAGCACAGTAGAGGTAGAGTACAGTGGAGTACAGTAGAGGTAGAGTATAGTGGAGCACAGTAGAGGTAGAGTACAGTGGAGTAGAGTAGAGGTAGAGTACAGTGGAGCACAGTAGAGGTAGAGCACAGTGGAGTACAGTAGAGGTAGAGTACAGTGGAGCACAGTAGAGGTAGCGTACTTTGTAGTACAGTAGAGGTAGAGTACAGTGGAGCACAGTAGAGGTAGAGTACAGTGGAGTACAGCAGAGGTAGAGTACAGTGGAGCACAGTAGAGGTAGAGTACAGTGGAGTACAGCGGAGCACAGTAGAGGTAGAGTAGAGTGGAGTACAGTAGAGGTAGAGTACAGTGGAGCACAGTAGAGGTGGAGTACAGTAGAGTACAGTAGAGATAGAGTACAGTGGAGCACAGTAGAGGTAGAGTAGAGTGGAGTACAGTAGAGGTAGAGTTCAGTGGAGCACAGTAGAGGTAGAGTACAGTGGAGTACAGTAGAGGTAGAGTACAGTGGAGCACAGTAGAGGTAGAGTACAGTGGAGTACAGTGGAGCACAGTAGAGGTGGAGTACAGTAGAGTACAGTAGTGGTAGAGAACAGTAGAGTACAGAAGAGGTAGAGTACAGTGGAGCACAGTAGAGGTAGAGTACAGTGGAGCACAGTAGAGTTAGAGTAGAGTGGAGTACAGTAGAGGTAGAGTACAGTGGAGTACAGTAAAGGTAGAGTACAGTGGAGCACAGTAGAGGTAGAGTACAGTGGAGTACAGTGGAGGTAGAGTACAGTGGAGTACAGTAGAGGTAGAGTACAGTGGAGTACAGTAGAGGTAGAGTACAGTGGAGTACAGTGGAGCGCAGTAGAGGTGGAGTACAGTAGAGTACAGTAGAGGTAGAGTACAGTGGAGTAAAGTAGAGGTAGAGTACAGTGGAGCACAGTAGAGGTAGAGTACAGTGGAGTACAGTAGAGGTAGAGTACAGTGGAGCACAGTAGAGGTAGAGTACAGTGGAGTACAGTGGAGCGCAGTAGAGGTGGAGTACAGTAGAGTACAGTAGAGGTAGAGTACAGTAGAGTACAGTAGAGGTAGAGTACAGTGGAGTACAGTAAAGGTAGAGTACAGTGGAGCACAGTAGAGGTAGAGTACAGTGGAGTACAGTGGAGGTAGAGTACAGTGGAGTACAGTAGAGGTAGAGTACAGTGGAGTACAGTAGAGGTAGAGTACAGTGGAGTACAGTGGAGCGCAGTAGAGGTGGAGTACAGTAGAGTACAGTAGAGGTAGAGTACAGTGGAGTAAAGTAGAGGTAGAGTACAGTGGAGCACAGTAGAGGTAGAGTACAGTGGAGTACAGTAGAGGTAGAGTACAGTGGAGCACAGTAGAGGTAGAGTACAGTGGAGTACAGTGGAGCGCAGTAGAGGTGGAGTACAGTAGAGTACAGTAGAGGTAGAGTACAGTAGAGTACAGTAGAGGTAGAGTACAGTGGAGCACAGTAGAGGTAGAGTACAGTGGAGTACAGTAGAGGAAGAGTACAGTGGAGCACAGTAGAGGTAGAGTAGAGTGGAGTACAGTAGAGGTAGAGTACAGTGGAGCACAGTAGAGGTAGCGTACAGTGGAGTACAGTAGAGGTAGAGTAGAGTGGAGCACAGTAGAGGTAGCGTACCGTTGAATACAGTAGAGGTAGAGTACAGTGGAGTACAGAAGAGGTAGAGTACAGTGGAGCACAGTAGAGGTAGAGTGGAGTGGAGTACAGTAGAGGTAGAGTACAGTGGAGCACAGTAGAGTTAGAGTAGAGTGGAGTACAGTACAGGTAGAGTACAGTGGAGCACAGTAGAGGTAGAGTACAGTGGAGTACAGTAGAGGTAGAGTACAGTGGAGCACAGTAGAGGTAGAGTACAGTGGAGTACAGTGAAGCACAGTAGAGGTGGATTTCAATAGAGTACAGTAGAGGTAGAGAACAGTAGAGTACAGTAGAGGTAGAGTACAGTGGAGCACAGTAGAGGTAGAGTACAGTGGAGTACAGTAGAGATAGAGTACAATGGAGCACAGTAGAGATAGACTAGAGTGGAGTACAGTAGAGGTAGAGTACAGTGGAGCACAGTAGAGGTAGAGTACAGTGGAGTACAGTGGAGCACAGTAGAGGTGGAGTACAGTAGAGTACAGTAGAGCTAGAGAACAGTGGAGCACAGTAAAGGTAGAGTACAGTGGAGCACAGTAGAGGTAGAGTACAGTGGAGCACAGTAGAGGTAGAGTACAGTGGAGTACAGAGGAGCACAGTAGAGGTGGAGTACAGTAGAGTACAGTAGAGATAGAGTACAGTGGAGGACAGTAGAGGTAGAGTAGAGTGGAGTACAGTAGAGGTAGAGTACAGTGGAGCACAGTAGAGGTAGCGTACAGTGGAGTACAGTGGAGCAGAGTAGAGGTAGAGTACAGTGGAGTACAGCAGAGGTAGAGTACAGTTGAGTACAGTGGAGCACATTAGAGGTGGAGTACAGTAGAGTACAGTAGAGGTAGAGAACAGTAGAGTACAGTAGAGGTAGAGTACAGTGGAGTACAGTAGAGACAGAGTACAGTGGAGCACAGTAGAGGTAGAGTAGAGTGGAGTACAGTAGAGGTAGAGTACAGTGGAGCACAGTAGAGGTAGCGTACAGTGGAGTACAGTAGAGGTAGAGTACATTGGAGCAGGGTAGAGGTAGCGTACCGTGGAGTACAGTAGAGGTAGAGTACAGTGGAGTACAGAAGAGGTAGAGTACAGTGGAGCACAGTAGAGGTAGAGTAGAGTGGAGTACAGTAGAGGTAGAGTACATTGGAGCACAGTAGAGTTAGAGTAGAGTGGAGTACAGTAGAGGTAGAGTACAGTGGAGCACAGTAGAGGTAGAGTACAGTGGAGTACAGTAGAGGTAGAGTACAGTGGAGCACAGTAGAGGTAGAGTATAGTGGAGTACAGTGAAGCACAGTAGAGGTGGAGTACAGTAGAGTACAGTAGAGGTAGAGAACAGTAGAGTAGAGGTAGAGTACATTGGAGTAAAGTAGAGATAGAGTATAATGGAGCACAGTAGAGATAGACTAGAGTGGAGTACAGTAGAGGTAGAGTACAGTGGAGCACAGTAGAGGTGGAGTACAGTAGAGTACAGTAGAGGTAGAGAACAGTGGAGCACAGTAGAGGTAGAGTACAGAGGAGCACAGTAGAGGTAGAGTACAGTGGAGCACAGTAGAGGTAGAGTACAGTGGAGTACAGCGGAGCACACTAGAGGTAGTGTAGAGTGGAGTACAGTAGAGGTAGAGTACAGTGGAGCACAGTAGAGGTAGCGCACAGTGGAGTACAGTAGAGGTAGAGTACAGTGGATTACAGTAGAGGTAGAGTACAGTGCAGTACAGTAGAGGTAGAGTACAGTGGAGCATAGTAGATGTAGAGTACAGTGGAGTACAGCGGAGCACAGTAGAGGTAGAATAGAGTGGAGTACAGTAGAGGTGGAGTAGTGTGGAGCACAGTATAGGTAGCGCACAGTGGAGTACAGTGGAGCACAGTAGAGGTAGAGTACAGTGGAGTACAGTAGAGGTAGAGTACAGTGGAGTACAGTAGAGGTAGAGTACAGTGGAATACAGTGGAGCAAATTAGAGGTGGAGCACAGTAGAGTACAGTAGAGGTAGAGTACAGTGGAGTACAGTAGAGGTAGAGTACAGTGGAGTACAGTAGAGGTAGAGTACAGTTGAGCACAGTAGAGGTAGAGTACAGTGGAGTAAAGTAGAGGCAGAGTACAGTGGAGCACAGTAGAGGTAGAGTAGAGTGGAGTACAGTGGAGCACAGTAGAGGTGGAGTACAGTAGAGTACAGTAGAGGTAGAGAACAGTAGAGTACAGTAGAGGTAGAGTACAGTGGAGTACAGTAGAGATAGAGTACAGTGGAGCACAGTAGAGATAGAGTACAGTGGAGTAGATTAGAGGTAGAGTACAGTGGAGCACAGTAGAGGTAGAGTAGAGTGGAGTACAGTAGAGGTAGAGTACAGTGGAAGACAGTAGAGGTAGAGTACAGTGGAGTACAGTAGAGGTAGAGTACAGTGGAGCACAGTAGAGTTAGAGTACAGTGGAGTACAGTGAAGCACAGAAGAGGTGGATTACAATAGAGTACAGTAGAGGTAGAGAACAGTAGAGTAGAGGTAGAGTACATTGGAGTACAGTAGATATAGAGTACAATGGAGCACAGTAGAGATAGACTAGAGTGGAGTACAGTAGAGGTAGAGTACAGTGGAGCACAGTAGAGGTAGAGTACAGTGGAGTACAGTGGAGCACAGTAGAGGTGGAGTACAGTAGAGTACAGTAGAGCTAGAGAACAGTGGAGCACAGTAGAGGTAGAGTACAGTGGAGCACAGTAGAGGTAGAGTACAGTGGAGCACAGTAGAGGTAGAGTACAGTGGAGTACAGAGGAGCACAGTAGAGGTGGAGTACAGTAGAGTACAGTAGAGATAGAGTACAGTGGAGGACAGTAGAGGTAGAGTAGAGTGGAGTACAGTAGAGGTAGAGTACAGTGGAGCACAGTAGAGGTAGCGTACAGTGGAGTACAGTGGAGCAGAGTAGAGGTAGAGTACAGTGGAGTACAGCAGAGGTAGAGTACAGTGGAGTACAGCAGAGGTAGAGTACAGTGGAGTACAGTGGAGCACATTAGAGGTGGAGTACAGTAGAGTACAGTAGAGGTAGAGAACAGTAGAGTACAGTAGAGGTAGAGTACAGTGGAGTGCAGTAGAGACAGAGTACAGTGGAGCACAGTAGAGGTAGAGTAGAGTGGAGTACAGTAGAGGTAGAGTACAGTGGAGCACAGTAGAGGTAGCTTAGAGTGGAGTACAGTAGAGGTAGAGTACAGTGGAGCAGGGTAGAGGTAGCGTACCGTGGAGTACAGTAGAGGTAGAGTACAGTGGAGTACAGAAGAGGTAGAGTACAGTGGAGCACAGTAGAGGTAGAGTAGAGTGGAGTACAGTAGAGGTAGAGTACAGTGGAGCACAGTAGAGTTAGAGTAGAGTGGAGTACAGTAGAGGTAGAGTACAGTGGAGCACAGTAGAGGTAGAGTATAGTGGAGTACAGTGAAGCACAGTAGAGGTGGAGTACAGTAGAGTACAGTAGAGGTAGAGAACAGTAGAGTAGAGGTAGAGTACATTGGAGTAAAATAGAGATAGAGTACAATGGAGCACAGTAGAGATAGACTAGAGTGGAGTACAGTAGAGGTAGAGTACAGTGGAGCACAGTAGAGGTAGAGTACAGTGGAGTACAGTGGAGCACAGTAGAGGTGGAGTACAGTAGAGTACAGTAGAGGTAGAGAACAGTGGAGCACAGTAGAGGTAGAGTACAGTGGAGCATAGTAGAGGTAGAGTACAGTGGAGCACAGTAGAGGTAGAGTACAGTGGAGCACAGTAGAGGTAGAGTACAGTGGAGGTAGTGTAGAGTGGAGTACAGTAGAGGTAGAGTACAGTGGAGCACAGTAGAGGTAGCGCACAGTGGAGTGCAGTAGAGGTAGAGTACAGTGGATTACAGTAGAGGTAGAGTACAGTGCAGTACAGTAGAGGTAGAGTACAGTGGAGCATAGTAGATGTAGAGTACAGTGGAGTACAGCGGAGCACAGTAGAGGTAGAATAGAGTGGAGTACAGTAGAGGTGGAGTAGTGTGGAGCACAGTATAGGTAGCGCACAGTGGAGTACAGTGGAGCACAGTAGAGGTAGAGTACAGTGGAGTACAGTAGAGGTAGAGTACAGTGGAGTACAGTAGAGGTAGAGTACAGTGGAATACATTGGAGCAAATTAGAGGTGGAGCACAGTAGAGTACAGTAGAGGTAGAGTACAGTGGAGTACAGTAGAGGTAGAGTACAGTGGAGTACAGTAGAGGTAGAGTACAGTTGAGCACAGTAGAGGTAGAGTACAGTGGAGTACAGTAGAGGCAGAGTACAGTGGAGCACAGTAGAGGTAGAGTAGAGTGGAGTACAGTGGAGCACAGTAGAGGTGGAGTACAGTAGAGTACAGTAGAGGTAGAGAACAGTAGAGTACAGTAGAGGTAGAGTACAGTGGAGTACAGTAGAGATAGAGTACAGTGGAGCACAGTAGAGATAGAGTACAGTGGAGTAGATTAGAGGTAGAGTACAGTGGAGCACAGTAGAGGTAGAGTACAGTGGAGCACAGCAGAGGTAGAGTACAGTGGATCACAGTAGAGATAGAGTACAGTGGAGTACAGCGGAGCACAGTAGAGGTGGAGTACAGTAGAGTACAGTAGAGAGAGAGTACAGTGGAGCACAGTAGAGGTAGAGTACAGTGGAGCACAGTAGAGGTGGAGTACAGTAGAGTACAGTAGAGGTAGAGAACAGTGGAGCACAGTAGAGGTAGAGTACAGAGGAGCACAGTAGAGGTAGAGTACAGTGGAGCACAGTAGAGGTAGAGTACAGTGGAGTACAGCGGAGCACACTAGAGGTAGTGTAGAGTGGAGTACAGTAGAGGTAGAGTACAGTGGAGCACAGTAGAGGTAGCGCACAGTGGAGTACAGTAGAGGTAGAGTACAGTGGATTACAGTAGAGGTAGAGTACAGTGCAGTACAGTAGAGGTAGAGTACAGTGGAGCATAGTAGATGTAGAGTACAGTGGAGTACAGCGGAGCACAGTAGAGGTAGAATAGAGTGGAGTACAGTAGAGGTGGAGTAGTGTGGAGCACAGTATAGGTAGCGCACAGTGGAGTACAGTGGAGCACAGTAGAGGTAGAGTACAGTGGAGTACAGTAGAGGTAGAGTACAGTGGAGTACAGTAGAGGTAGAGTACAGTGGAATACAGTGGAGCAAATTAGAGGTGGAGCACAGTAGAGTACAGTAGAGGTAGAGTACAGTGGAGTACAGTAGAGGTAGAGTACAGTGGAGTACAGTAGAGGTAGAGTACAGTTGAGCACAGTAGAGGTAGAGTACAGTGGAGTAAAGTAGAGGCAGAGTACAGTGGAGCACAGTAGAGGTAGAGTAGAGTGGAGTACAGTGGAGCACAGTAGAGGTGGAGTACAGTAGAGTACAGTAGAGGTAGAGAACAGTAGAGTACAGTAGAGGTAGAGTACAGTGGAGTACAGTAGAGATAGAGTACAGTGGAGCACAGTAGAGATAGAGTACAGTGGAGTAGATTAGAGGTAGAGTACAGTGGAGCACAGTAGAGGTAGAGTAGAGTGGAGTACAGTAGAGGTAGAGTACAGTGGAAGACAGTAGAGGTAGAGTACAGTGGAGTACAGTAGAGGTAGAGTACAGTGGAGCACAGTAGAGTTAGAGTACAGTGGAGTACAGTGAAGCACAGAAGAGGTGGATTACAATAGAGTACAGTAGAGGTAGAGAACAGTAGAGTAGAGGTAGAGTACATTGGAGTACAGTAGATATAGAGTACAATGGAGCACAGTAGAGATAGACTAGAGTGGAGTACAGTAGAGGTAGAGTACAGTGGAGCACAGTAGAGGTAGAGTACAGTGGAGTACAGTGGAGCACAGTAGAGGTGGAGTACAGTAGAGTACAGTAGAGCTAGAGAACAGTGGAGCACAGTAGAGGTAGAGTACAGTGGAGCACAGTAGAGGTAGAGTACAGTGGAGCACAGTAGAGGTAGAGTACAGTGGAGTACAGAGGAGCACAGTAGAGGTGGAGTACAGTAGAGTACAGTAGAGATAGAGTACAGTGGAGGACAGTAGAGGTAGAGTAGAGTGGAGTACAGTAGAGGTAGAGTACAGTGGAGCACAGTAGAGGTAGCGCACAGTGGAGTACAGTGGAGCAGAGTAGAGGTAGAGTACAGTGGAGTACAGCAGAGGTAGAGTACAGTGGAGTACAGCAGAGGTAGAGTACAGTGGAGTACAGTGGAGCACATTAGAGGTGGAGTACAGTAGAGTACAGTAGAGGTAGAGAACAGTAGAGTACAGTAGAGGTAGAGTACAGTGGAGTGCAGTAGAGACAGAGTACAGTGGAGCACAGTAGAGGTAGAGTAGAGTGGAGTACAGTAGAGGTAGAGTACAGTGGAGCACAGTAGAGGTAGCGTAGAGTGGAGTACAGTAGAGGTAGAGTACAGTGGAGCAGGGTAGAGGTAGCGTACCGTGGAGTACAGTAGAGGTAGAGTACAGTGGAGTACAGAAGAGGTAGAGTACAGTGGAGCACAGTAGAGGTAGAGTAGAGTGGAGTACAGTAGAGGTAGAGTACAGTGGAGCACAGTAGAGTTAGAGTAGAGTGGAGTACAGTAGAGGTAGAGTACAGTGGAGCACAGTAGAGGTAGAGTATAGTGGAGTACAGTGAAGCACAGTAGAGGTGGAGTACAGTAGAGTACAGTAGAGGTAGAGAACAGTAGAGTAGAGGTAGAGTACATTGGAGTAAAATAGAGATAGAGTACAATGGAGCACAGTAGAGATAGACTAGAGTGGAGTACAGTAGAGGTAGAGTACAGTGGAGCACAGTAGAGGTAGAGTACAGTGGAGTACAGTGGAGCACAGTAGAGGTGGAGTACAGTAGAGTACAGTAGAGGTAGAGAACAGTGGAGCACAGTAGAGGTAGAGTACAGTGGAGCATAGTAGAGGTAGAGTACAGTGGAGCACAGTAGAGGTAGAGTACAGTGGAGCACAGTAGAGGTAGAGTACAGTGGAGGTAGTGTAGAGTGGAGTACAGTAGAGGTAGAGTACAGTGGAGCACAGTAGAGGTAGCGCACAGTGGAGTGCAGTAGAGGTAGAGTACAGTGGATTACAGTAGAGGTAGAGTACAGTGCAGTACAGTAGAGGTAGAGTACAGTGGAGCATAGTAGATGTAGAGTACAGTGGAGTACAGCGGAGCACAGTAGAGGTAGAATAGAGTGGAGTACAGTAGAGGTGGAGTAGTGTGGAGCACAGTATAGGTAGCGCACAGTGGAGTACAGTGGAGCACAGTAGAGGTAGAGTACAGTGGAGTACAGTAGAGGTAGAGTACAGTGGAGTACAGTAGAGGTAGAGTACAGTGGAATACATTGGAGCAAATTAGAGGTGGAGCACAGTAGAGTACAGTAGAGGTAGAGTACAGTGGAGTACAGTAGAGGTAGAGTACAGTGGAGTACAGTAGAGGTAGAGTACAGTTGAGCACAGTAGAGGTAGAGTACAGTGGAGTACAGTAGAGGCAGAGTACAGTGGAGCACAGTAGAGGTAGAGTAGAGTGGAGTACAGTGGAGCACAGTAGAGGTGGAGTACAGTAGAGTACAGTAGAGGTAGAGAACAGTAGAGTACAGTAGAGGTAGAGTACAGTGGAGTACAGTAGAGATAGAGTACAGTGGAGCACAGTAGAGATAGAGTACAGTGGAGTAGATTAGAGGTAGAGTACAGTGGAGCACAGTAGAGGTAGAGTACAGTGGAGCACAGCAGAGGTAGAGTACAGTGGATCACAGTAGAGATAGAGTACAGTGGAGTACAGCGGAGCACAGTAGAGGTGGAGTACAGTAGAGTACAGTAGAGAGAGAGTACAGTGGAGCACAGTAGAGGTAGAGTAGAGTGGAGTACAGTAGAGGTAGAGTACAGTGGAGCATATTAGAGGTAGAGTACAGTGGAGTACAGTGGAGTACAGTAGAGGTAGAGTACAGTAGAGTACAGAAGAGGTAGAGTACAGTGGAGCACAGTAGAGGTAGAGTAGAGGGGAGTACAGTAGAGGTAGAGTACAGTGGAGCACAGTAGAGTTAGAGTAGAGTGGAGTACAGTAGAGGTAGAGTACAGTGGAGCACAGTAGAGGTAGAGTACAGTGGAGTACAGTAGAGGTCGAGTACAGTGGAGCACAGTAGAGTACAGTGGAATACAGTGGAGCAAATTAGAGGTGGAGCACAGTAGAGTACAGTAGAGGTAGAGTACAGTGGAGCATAGTAGATGCAGAGTACAGTGGAGTACAGCGGAGCACAGTAGAGGTAGAATAGAGTGGAGTACAGTAGAGGTAGAGTAGTGTGGAGCACAGTGTAGGTAGCGCACAGTGGAGTACAGTGGAGCACAGTAGAGGTAGAGTACAGTGGAGTACAGTAGAGGTAGAGTACAGTGGAGTACAGTAGAGGTAGAGTACAGTGGAATACAGTGGAGCAAATTAGAGGTGGAGCACAGTAGAGTACAGTAGAGGTAGAGAACAGTAGAGTACAGTAGAGGTAGAGTACAGTGGAGTACAGTAGAGGTAGAGTACAGTTGAGCACAGTAGAGGTAGAGTACAGTGGAGTACAGTAGAGGCAGAGTACAGTGGAGCACAGTAGAGGTAGAGTAGAGTGGAGTACAGTGGAGCACAGTAGAGGTGGAGTACAGTAGAGGTAGAGAACAGTAGAGTACAGTAGAGGTAGAGTACAGTGGAGTACAGAAGAGGTAGAGTACAGTGGAGCACAGTAGAGGTAGAGTAGAGTGGAGTACAGTAGAGGTAGAGTACATTGGAGCACAGTAGAGTTAGAGTAGAGTGGAGTACAGTAGAGGTAGAGTACAGTGGAGCACAGTAGAGGTAGAGTACAGTGGAGTACAGTGAAGCACAGTAGAGGTGGAGTACAGTAGAGTACAGTAGAGGTAGAGAACAGTAGAGTAGAGGTAGAGTACATTGGAGTAAAGTAGAGATAGAGTATAATGGAGCACAGTAGAGATAGACTAGAGTGGAGTACAGTAGAGGTAGAGTACAGTGGAGCACAGTAGAGGTGGAGTACAGTAGAGTACAGTAGAGGTAGAGAACAGTGGAGCACAGTAGAGGTAGAGTACAGAGGAGCACAGTAGAGGTAGAGTACAGTGGAGCACAGTGGAGCATATTAGAGGTAGAGTACAGCGGAGCACACTAGAGGTAGTGTAGAGTGGAGTACAGTAGAGGTAGAGTACAGTGGAGCACAGTAGAGGTAGCGCACAGTGGAGTACAGTAGAGGTAGAGTACAGTGGATTACAGTAGAGGTAGAGTACAGTGCAGTACAGTAGAGGTAGAGTACAGTGGAGCATAGTAGATGTAGAGTACAGTGGAGTACAGCGGAGCACAGTAGAGATAGAATAGAGTGGAGTACAGTAGAGGTGGAGTAGTGTGGAGCACAGTATAGGTAGCGCACAGTGGAGTACAGTGGAGCACAGTAGAGGTAGAGTACAGTGGAGTACAGTAGAGGTAGAGTACAGTGGAGTACAGTAGAGGTAGAGTACAGTGGAATACAGTGGAGCAAATTAGAGGTGGAGCACAGTAGAGTACAGTAGAGGTAGAGTACAGTGGAGTACAGTAGAGGTAGAGTACAGTGGAGTACAGTAGAGGTAGAGTACAGTTGAGCACAGTAGAGGTAGAGTACAGTGGAGTAAAGTAGAGGCAGAGTACAGTGGAGCACAGTAGAGGTAGAGTAGAGTGGAGTACAGTGGAGCACAGTAGAGGTGGAGTACAGTAGAGTACAGTAGAGGTAGAGAACAGTAGAGTACAGTAGAGGTAGAGTACAGTGGAGTACAGTAGAGATAGAGTACAGTGGAGCACAGTAGAGATAGAGTACAGTGGAGTAGATTAGAGGTAGAGTACAGTGGAGCACAGTAGAGGTAGAGTAGAGTGGAGTACAGTAGAGGTAGAGTACAGTGGAAGACAGTAGAGGTAGAGTACAGTGGAGTACAGTAGAGGTAGAGTACAGTGGAGCACAGTAGAGTTAGAGTACAGTGGAGTACAGTGAAGCACAGAAGAGGTGGATTACAATAGAGTACAGTAGAGGTAGAGAACAGTAGAGTAGAGGTAGAGTACATTGGAGTACAGTAGAGATAGAGTACAATGGAGCACAGTAGAGATAGACTAGAGTGGAGTACAGTAGAGGTAGAGTACAGTGGAGCACAGTAGAGGTAGAGTACAGTGGAGTACAGTGGAGCACAGTAGAGGTGGAGTACAGTAGAGTACAGTAGAGCTAGAGAACAGTGGAGCACAGTAGAGGTAGAGTACAGTGGAGCACAGTAGAGGTAGAGTACAGTGGAGCACAGTAGAGGTAGAGTACAGTGGAGTACAGAGGAGCACAGTAGAGGTGGAGTACAGTAGAGTACAGTAGAGATAGAGTACAGTGGAGGACAGTAGAGGTAGAGTAGAGTGGAGTACAGTAGAGGTAGAGTACAGTGGAGCACAGTAGAGGTAGCGTACAGTGGAGTACAGTGGAGCAGAGTAGAGGTAGAGTACAGTGGAGTACAGCAGAGGTAGAGTACAGTGGAGTACAGCAGAGGTAGAGTACAGTGGAGTACAGTGGAGCACATTAGAGGTGGAGTACAGTAGAGTACAGTAGAGGTAGAGAACAGTAGAGTACAGTAGAGGTAGAGTACAGTGGAGTGCAGTAGAGACAGAGTACAGTGGAGCACAGTAGAGGTAGAGTAGAGTGGAGTACAGTAGAGGTAGAGTACAGTGGAGCACAGTAGAGGTAGCGTAGAGTGGAGTACAGTAGAGGTAGAGTACAGTGGAGCAGGGTAGAGGTAGCGTACCGTGGAGTACAGTAGAGGTAGAGTACAGTGGAGTACAGAAGAGGTAGAGTACAGTGGAGCACAGTAGAGGTAGAGTAGAGTGGAGTACAGTAGAGGTAGAGTACAGTGGAGCACAGTAGAGTTAGAGTAGAGTGGAGTACAGTAGAGGTAGAGTACAGTGGAGCACAGTAGAGGTAGAGTATAGTGGAGTACAGTGAAGCACAGTAGAGGTGGAGTACAGTAGAGTACAGTAGAGGTAGAGAACAGTAGAGTAGAGGTAGAGTACATTGGAGTAAAATAGAGATAGAGTACAATGGAGCACAGTAGAGATAGACTAGAGTGGAGTACAGTAGAGGTAGAGTACAGTGGAGCACAGTAGAGGTAGAGTACAGTGGAGTACAGTGGAGCACAGTAGAGGTGGAGTACAGTAGAGTACAGTAGAGGTAGAGAACAGTGGAGCACAGTAGAGGTAGAGTACAGTGGAGCATAGTAGAGGTAGAGTACAGTGGAGCACAGTAGAGGTAGAGTACAGTGGAGCACAGTAGAGGTAGAGTACAGTGGAGGTAGTGTAGAGTGGAGTACAGTAGAGGTAGAGTACAGTGGAGCACAGTAGAGGTAGCGCACAGTGGAGTGCAGTAGAGGTAGAGTACAGTGGATTACAGTAGAGGTAGAGTACAGTGCAGTACAGTAGAGGTAGAGTACAGTGGAGCATAGTAGATGTAGAGTACAGTGGAGTACAGCGGAGCACAGTAGAGGTAGAATAGAGTGGAGTACAGTAGAGGTGGAGTAGTGTGGAGCACAGTATAGGTAGCGCACAGTGGAGTACAGTGGAGCACAGTAGAGGTAGAGTACAGTGGAGTACAGTAGAGGTAGAGTACAGTGGAGTACAGTAGAGGTAGAGTACAGTGGAATACATTGGAGCAAATTAGAGGTGGAGCACAGTAGAGTACAGTAGAGGTAGAGTACAGTGGAGTACAGTAGAGGTAGAGTACAGTGGAGTACAGTAGAGGTAGAGTACAGTTGAGCACAGTAGAGGTAGAGTACAGTGGAGTACAGTAGAGGCAGAGTACAGTGGAGCACAGTAGAGGTAGAGTAGAGTGGAGTACAGTGGAGCACAGTAGAGGTGGAGTACAGTAGAGTACAGTAGAGGTAGAGAACAGTAGAGTACAGTAGAGGTAGAGTACAGTGGAGTAATGTAGAGATAGAGTACAGTGGAGCACAGTAGAGATAGAGTACAGTGGAGTAGATTAGAGGTAGAGTACAGTGGAGCACAGTAGAGGTAGAGTACAGTGGAGCACAGCAGAGGTAGAGTACAGTGGATCACAGTAGAGATAGAGTACAGTGGAGTACAGCGGAGCACAGTAGAGGTGGAGTACAGTAGAGTACAGTAGAGAGAGAGTACAGTGGAGCACAGTAGAGGTAGAGTAGAGTGGAGTACAGTAGAGGTAGAGTACAGTGGAGCATATTAGAGGTAGAGTACAGTGGAGTACAGTGGAGTACAGTAGAGGTAGAGTACAGTAGAGTACAGAAGAGGTAGAGTACAGTGGAGCACAGTAGAGGTAGAGTAGAGGGGAGTACAGTAGAGGTAGAGTACAGTGGAGCACAGTAGAGTTAGAGTAGAGTGGAGTACAGTAGAGGTAGAGTACAGTGGAGCACAGTAGAGGTAGAGTACAGTGGAGTACAGTAGAGGTAGAGTACAGTGGAGCACAGTAGAGGTAGAGTACAGTGGAGTACAGTGAAGCACAGTAGAGGTGGAGTACAGTAGAGTACAGTAGAGGTAGAGAACAGTAGAGTAGAGGTAGAGTTCATTGGAGTAAAGTAGAGATAGAGTACAATGGAGCACAGTAGAGATAGACTAGAGTGGAGTACAGTAGAGGTAGAGTACAGTGGAGCACAGTAGAGGTAGAGTACAGTGGAGTACAGTGGAGCACAGTAGAGGTGGAGTACAGTAGAGTACAGTAGAGGTAGAGAACAGTGGAGCACACTAAAGGTAGAGTACAGTGGAGCACAGTAGAGGTAGAGTACAGTGGAGCACAGTAGAGGTAGAGTACAGTGGAGTACAGCGGAGCACAGTAGAGGTAGTGTAGAGTGGAGTACAGTAGAGGTAGAGTACAGTAGAGCACAGTAGAGGTAGCGCACAGTGGAGTACAGTAGAGGTAGAGTACAGTGGATTACAGTAGAGGTAGAGTACAGTGCAGTACAGTAGAGGTAGAGTACAGTGGAGCATAGTAGATGCAGAGTACAGTGGAGTACAGCGGAGCACAGTAGAGGTAGAATAGAGTGGAGTACAGTAGAGGTAGAGTAGTGTGGAGCACAGTATAGGTAGCGCACAGTGGAGTACAGTGGAGCACAGTAGAGGTAGAGTACAGTGGAGTACAGTAGAGGTAGAGTACAGTGGAGTACAGTAGAGGTAGAGTACAGTGGAATACAGTGGAGCAAATTAGAGGTGGAGCACAGTAGAGTACAGTAGAGGTAGAGAACAGTAGAGTACAGTAGAGGTAGAGTACAGTGGAGTACAGTAGAGGTAGAGTACAGTTGAGCACAGTAGAGGTAGAGTACAGTGGAGTACAGTAGAGGCAGAGTACAGTGGAGCACAGTAGAGGTAGAGTAGAGTGGAGTACAGTGGAGCACAGTAGAGGTGGAGTACAGTAGAGGTAGAGAACAGTAGAGTACAGTAGAGGTAGAGTACAGTGGAGTACAGTAGAGTTAGAGTACAGTGGAGCACAGTAGAGATAGAGTAGAGTGGAGTAGAGTAGAGGTAGAGTACAGTGGAGCACAGTAGAGGTAGAGTACAGTGGAGCACAGCAGAGGTAGAGTACAGTGGATCACAGTAGAGATAGAGTACAGTGGAGTACAGTGGAGCACATTAGAGGTGGAGTACAGTAGAGTACAGTAGAGGTAGAGAACAGTAGAGTACAGTAGAGGTAGAGTACAGTGGAGTACAGTAGAGACAGAGTACAGTGGAGCACAGTAGAGGTAGAGTAGAGTGGAGTACAGTAGAGGTAGAGTACAGTGGAGCACAGTAGAGGTAGCGTACAGTGGAGTACAGTAGAGGTAGAGTACAGTGGAGCAGGGTAGAGGTAGCGTACCGTGGAGTACAGTAGAGGTAGAGTACAGTGGAGTACAGAAGAGGTAGAGTACAGTGGAGCACAGTAGAGGTAGAGTAGAGTGGAGTGCAGTAGAGGTAGAGTACAGTGGAGCACAGTAGAGTTAGAGTATAGTGGAGTACAGTAGAGGTAGAGTACAGTGGAGCACAGTAGAGGTAGAGTATAGTGGAGTACAGTGAAGCACAGTAGAGGTGGAGTACAGTAGAGTACAGTAGAGGTAGAGAACAGTAGAGTAGAGGTAGAGTACATTGGAGTAAAATAGAGATAGAGTACAATGGAGCAC
Source organism: Tiaroga cobitis (assembly GCA_030578255.1). Taxonomy (NCBI): domain Eukaryota; kingdom Metazoa; phylum Chordata; class Actinopteri; order Cypriniformes; family Leuciscidae; genus Tiaroga; species Tiaroga cobitis. Next base: position 37,189,508 of record CM060604.1, read on the forward strand.
AGTAGAGATAGACTAGAGTGGAGTACAGTAGAGGTAGAGTACAGTGGAGCACAGTAGAGGTAGAGTACAGTGGAGTACAGTGGAGCACAGTAGAGGTGGAGTACAGTAGAGTACAGTAGAGGTAGAGAACAGTGGAGCACATTAGAGGTAGAGTACAGTGGAGCATAGTAGAGGTAGAGTACAGTGGAGCACAGTAGAGGTAGAGTACAGTGGAGCACAGTAGAGGTAGAGTACAGTGGAGGTAGTGTAGAGTGGAGTACAGTAGAGGTAGAGTACAGTGGAGCACAGTAGAGGTAGCGCACAGTGGAGTGCAGTAGAGGTAGAGTACAGTGGATTACAGTAGAGGTAGAGTACAGTGCAGTACAGTAGAGGTAGAGTACAGTGGAGCATAGTAGATGTAGAGTACAGTGGAGTACAGCGGAGCACAGTAGAGGTAGAATAGAGTGGAGTACAGTAGAGGTGGAGTAGTGTGGAGCACAGTATAGGTAGCGCACAGTGGAGTACAGTGGAGCACAGTAGAGGTAGAGTACAGTGGAGTACAGTAGAGGTAGAGTACAGTGGAGTACAGTAGAGGTAGAGTACAGTGGAATACAGTGGAGCAAATTAGAGGTGGAGCACAGTAGAGTACAGTAGAGGTAGAGTACAGTGGAGTACAGTAGAGGTAGAGTACAGTGGAGTACAGTAGAGGTAGAGTACAGTTGAGCACAGTAGAGGTAGAGTACAGTGGAGTACAGTAGAGGCAGAGTACAGTGGAGCACAGTAGAGGTAGAGTAGAGTGGAGTACAGTGGAGCACAGTAGAGGTGGAGTACAGTAGAGTACAGTAGAGGTAGAGAACAGTAGAGTAGAGTAGAGGTAGAGTACAGTGGAGTACAGTAGAGATAGAGTACAGTGGAGCACAGTAGAGATAGAGTACAGTGGAGTAGATTAGAGGTAGAGTACAGTGGAGCACAGTAGAGGTAGAGTACAGTGGAGCACAGCAGAGGTAGAGTACAGTGGATCACAGTAGAGATAGAGTACAGTGGAGTACAGCGGAGCACAGTAGAGGTGGAGTACAGTAGAGTACAGTAGAGAGAGAGTACAGTGGAGCACAGTAGAGGTAGAGTAGAGTGGAGTACAGTAGAGGTAGAGTACAGTGGAGCATATTAGAGGTAGAGTACAGTGGAGTACAGTGGAGTACAGTAGAGGTAGAGTACAGTAGACTACAGAAGAGGTAGAGTACAGTGGAGCACAGTAGAGGTAGAGTAGAGGGGAGTACAGTAGAGGTAGAGTACAGTGGAGCACAGTAGAGTTAGAGTAGAGTGGAGTACAGTAGAGGTAGAGTACAGTGGAGCACAGTAGAGGTAGAGTACAGTGGAGTACAGTAGAGGTAGAGTACAGTGGAGTACAGTGAAGCACAGTAGAGGTGGAGTACAGTAGAGTACAGTAGAGGTAGAGAACAGTAGAGTAGAGGTAGAGTTCATTGGAGTAAAGTAGAGATAGAGTACAATGGAGCACAGTAGAGATAGACTAGAGTGGAGTACAGTAGAGGTAGAGTACAGTGGAGCACAGTAGAGGTAGAGTACAGTGGAGTACAGTGGAGCACAGTAGAGGTGGAGTACAGTAGAGTACAGTAGAGGTAGAGAACAGTGGAGCACACTAAAGGTAGAGTACAGTGGAGCACAGTAGAGGTAGAGTACAGTGGAGCACAGTAGAGGTAGAGTACAGTGGAGTACAGCGGAGCACAGTAGAGGTAGTGTAGAGTGGAGTACAGTAGAGGTAGAGTACAGTGGAGCACAGTAGAGGTAGCGCACAGTGGAGTACAGTAGAGGTAGAGTACAGTGGATTACAGTAGAGGTAGAGTACAGTGCAGTACAGTAGAGGTAGAGTACAGTGGAGCATAGTAGATGCAGAGTACAGTGGAGTACAGCGGAGCACAGTAGAGGTAGAATAGAGTGGAGTAAGGTAGAGGTAGAGTAGTGTGGAGCACAGTATAGGTAGCGCACAGTGGAGTACAGTGGAGCACAGTAGAGGTAGAGTACAGTGGAGTACAGTAGAGGTAGAGTACAGTGGAGTACAGTAGAGGTAGAGTACAGTGGAATACAGTGGAGCAAATTAGAGGTGGAGCACAGTAGAGTACAGTAGAGGTAGAGAACAGTAGAGTATAGTAGAGGTAGAGTACAGTGGAGTACAGTAGAGGTAGAGTACAGTTGAGCACAGTAGAGGTAGAGTACAGTGGAGTACAGTAGAGGCAGAGTACAGTGGAGCACAGTAGAGGTAGAGTAGAATGGAGTACAGTGGAGCACAGTAGAGGTGGAGTACAGTAGAGGTAGAGAACAGTAGAGTACAGTAGAGGTAGAGTACAGTGGAGTACAGTAGAGATAGAGTACAGTGGAGCACAGTAGAGATAGAGTAGAGTGGAGTAGAGTAGAGGTAGAGTACAGTGGAGCACAGTAGAGGTAGAGTACAGTGGAGCACAGCAGAGGTAGAGTACAGTGGATCACAGTAGAGATAGAGTACAGTGGAGCACAGTAGAGATAGAGTACAGTGGAGTAGATTAGGGGTAGAGTACAGTGGAGCACAGTAGAGGTAGAGTACAGTGGAGCACAGCAGAGGTAGAGTACAGTGGATCACAGTAGAGATAGAGTACAGTGGAGTACAGCGGAGCACAGTAGAGGTGGAGTACAGTAGAGTACAGTAGAGAGAGAGTACAGTGGAGCACAGTAGAGGTAGAGTAGAGTGGAGTACAGTAGAGGTAGAGTACAGTGGAGCATATTAGAGGTAGAGTACAGTGGAGTACAGTGGAGTACAGTAGAGGTAGAGTACAGTAGAGTACAGAAGGGGTAGAGTACAGTGGAGCACAGTAGAGGTAGAGTAGAGGGGAGTACAGTAGAGGTAGAGTACAGTGGAGCACAGTAGAGTTAGAGTAGAGTGGAGTACAGTAGAGGTAGAGTACAGTGGAGCACAGTAGAGGTAGAGTACAGTGGAGTACAGTAGAGGTAGAGTACAGTGGAGCACAGTAGAGGTAGAGTACAGTGGAGTACAGTGAAGCACAGTAGAGGTGGAGTACAGTAGAGTACAGTAGAGGTAGAGAACAGTAGAGTAGAGGTAGAGTTCATTGGAGTAAAGTAGAGATAGAGTACAATGGAGCACAGTAGAGATAGACTAGAGTGGAGTACAGTAGAGGTAGAGTACAGTGGAGCACAGTAGAGGTAGAGTACAGTGGAGTACAGTGGAGCACAGTAGAGGTGGAGTACAGTAGAGTACAGTAGAGGTAGAGAACAGTGGAGCACACTAAAGGTAGAGTACAGTGGAGCACAGTAGAGGTAGAGTACAGTGGAGCACAGTAGAGGTAGAGTACAGTGGAGTACAGCGGAGCACAGTAGAGGTAGTGTAGAGTGGAGTACAGTAGAGGTAGAGTACAGTGGATCACAGTAGAGGTAGCGCACAGTGGAGTACAGTAGAGGTAGAGTACAGTGGATTACAGTAGAGGTAGAGTACAGTGCAGTACAGTAGAGGTAGAGTACAGTGGAGCATAGTAGATGCAGAGTACAGTGGAGTACAGCGGAGCACAGTAGAGGTAGAATAGAGTGGAGTAAGGTAGAGGTAGAGTAGTGTGGAGCACAGTATAGGTAGCGCACAGTGGAGTACAGTGGAGCACAGTAGAGGTAGAGTACAGTGGAGTACAGTAGAGGTAGAGTAGAGTGGAGTACAGTAGAGGTAGAGTACAGTGGAATACAGTGGAGCAAATTAGAGGTGGAGCACAGTAGAGTACAGTAGAGGTAGAGAACAGTAGAGTACAGTAGAGGTAGAGTACAGTGGAGTACAGTAGAGGTAGAGTACAGTTGAGCACAGTAGAGGTAGAGTACAGTGGAGTACAGTAGAGGCAGAGTACAGTGGAGCACAGTAGAGGTAGAGTAGAGTGGAGTACAGTGGAGCACAGTAGAGGTGGAGTACAGTAGAGATAGAGAACAGTAGAGTACAGTAGAGGTAGAGTACAGTGGAGTACAGTAGAGATAGAGTACAGTGGAGCACAGTAGAGATAGAGTAGATTGGAGTAGAGTAGAGGTAGAGTACAGTGGAGCACAGTAGAGGTAGAGTACAGTGGAGCACAGCAGAGGTAGAGTACAGTGGATCACAGTAGAGATAGAGTACAGTGGAGTACAGCGGAGCACAGTAGAGGTGGAGTACAGTAGAGTACAGTAGAGATAGAGTACAGTGGAGCACAGTAGAGGTAGAGTAGAGTGGAGTACAGTAGAGGTAGAGTACAGTGGAGCACATTAGAGGTAGAGTACAGTGGAGTACAGTGGAGCACAGTAGAGGTGGAGTACAGTAGAGTACAGTAGAGGTAGAGAACAGTAGAGTACAGTAGAGGCAGAGTAGAGTTGAGTAGAGTAGAGGTAGAGTACAGTGGAGCACAGTAGAGGTAGAGTACAGTGGAGCACAGCAGAGGTAGAGTACAGTGGATCACAGTAGAGATAGAGTACAGTGGAGTACAGTGGAGCACAGTAGAGGTGGAGTACAGTAGAGTACAGTAGAGATAGAGTACAGTGGAGCACAGTAGAGGTAGAGTAGAGTGGAGTACAGTAGAGGTAGAGTACAGTGGAGCACATTAGAGGTAGAGTACAGTGGAGTACAGTAGAGGTAGAGTACAGTGGAGCAGAGTAGAGGTAGAGTACAGTGGAGTACAGTGGAGCACAGTAGAGGTGGAGTACAGTAGAGTACAGTAGAGGTAGAGTACAGTAGAGTACAGTAGAGGTAGAGTACAGTGGAGCACAGTAGAGGTAGAGTACAGTGGAGTACAAGATGTAGAGTACAGTGGTGCACAGTAGAGGTAGAGTACAGTGGAGTACAGTGGAGCAAAGTAGAGGTGGAGTACAGTAGAGTACAGTAGAGGTAGAGAACAGTAGAGTACAGTAGAGGTAGAGTACAGTGGAGTAGAGTAGAGGTAGAGTACAATGGAGCACAGTAGAGGTAGAGTACAGTGGAGCACAGCAGAGGTAGAGTACAGTGGATCACAGTAGAGATAGAGTACAGTGGAGTACAGCGGAGCACAGTAGAGGTGGAGTACAGTAGAGTACAGTAGAGATAGAGTACAGTGGAGCACAGTAGAGGTAGAGTAGAGTGGAGTACAGTAGAGGTAGAGTACAGTGGAGCACAGTAGAGGTAGAGTACAGTGGAGTACAGTAGAGGTAGAGTATAGTGGAGCACAGTAGAGGTAGAGTACAGTGGAGTAGAGTAGAGGTAGAGTACAGTGGAGCACAGTAGAGGTAGAGCACAGTGGAGTACAGTAGAGGTAGAGTACAGTGGAGCACAGTAGAGGTAGCGTACTTTGTAGTACAGTAGAGGTAGAGTACAGTGGAGCACAGTAGAGGTAGAGTACAGTGGAGTACAGCAGAGGTAGAGTACAGTGGAGCACAGTAGAGGTAGAGTACAGTGGAGTACAGCGGAGCACAGTAGAGGTAGAGTAGAGTGGAGTACAGTAGAGGTAGAGTACAGTGGAGCACAGTAGAGGTGGAGTACAGTAGAGTACAGTAGAGATAGAGTACAGTGGAGCACAGTAGAGGTAGAGTAGAGTGGAGTACAGTAGAGGTAGAGTTCAGTGGAGCACAGTAGAGGTAGAGTACAGTGGAGTACAGTAGAGGTAGAGTACAGTGGAGCACAGTAGAGGTAGAGTACAGTGGAGTACAGTGGAGCACAGTAGAGGTGGAGTACAGTAGAGTACAGTAGTGGTAGAGAACAGTAGAGTACAGAAGAGGTAGAGTACAGTGGAGCACAGTAGAGGTAGAGTACAGTGGAGCACAGTAGAGTTAGAGTAGAGTGGAGTACAGTAGAGGTAGAGTACAGTGGAGTACAGTAAAGGTAGAGTACAGTGGAGCACAGTAGAGGTAGAGTACAGTGGAGTACAGTGGAGGTAGAGTACAGTGGAGTACAGTAGAGGTAGAGTACAGTGGAGTACAGTAGAGGTAGAGTACAGTGGAGTACAGTGGAGCGCAGTAGAGGTGGAGTACAGTAGAGTACAGTAGAGGTAGAGTACAGTGGAGTAAAGTAGAGGTAGAGTACAGTGGAGCACAGTAGAGGTAGAGTACAGTGGAGTACAGTAGAGGTAGAGTACAGTGGAGCACAGTAGAGGTAGAGTACAGTGGAGTACAGTGGAGCGCAGTAGAGGTGGAGTACAGTAGAGTACAGTAGAGGTAGAGTACAGTAGAGTACAGTAGAGGTAGAGTACAGTGGAGTACAGTAAAGGTAGAGTACAGTGGAGCACAGTAGAGGTAGAGTACAGTGGAGTACAGTGGAGGTAGAGTACAGTGGAGTACAGTAGAGGTAGAGTACAGTGGAGTACAGTAGAGGTAGAGTACAGTGGAGTACAGTGGAGCGCAGTAGAGGTGGAGTACAGTAGAGTACAGTAGAGGTAGAGTACAGTGGAGTAAAGTAGAGGTAGAGTACAGTGGAGCACAGTAGAGGTAGAGTACAGTGGAGTACAGTAGAGGTAGAGTACAGTGGAGCACAGTAGAGGTAGAGTACAGTGGAGTACAGTGGAGCGCAGTAGAGGTGGAGTACAGTAGAGTACAGTAGAGGTAGAGTACAGTAGAGTACAGTAGAGGTAGAGTACAGTGGAGCACAGTAGAGGTAGAGTACAGTGGAGTACAGTAGAGGAAGAGTACAGTGGAGCACAGTAGAGGTAGAGTAGAGTGGAGTACAGTAGAGGTAGAGTACAGTGGAGCACAGTAGAGGTAGCGTACAGTGGAGTACAGTAGAGGTAGAGTAGAGTGGAGCACAGTAGAGGTAGCGTACCGTTGAATACAGTAGAGGTAGAGTACAGTGGAGTACAGAAGAGGTAGAGTACAGTGGAGCACAGTAGAGGTAGAGTGGAGTGGAGTACAGTAGAGGTAGAGTACAGTGGAGCACAGTAGAGTTAGAGTAGAGTGGAGTACAGTAGAGGTAGAGTACAGTGGAGCACAGTAGAGGTAGAGTACAGTGGAGTACAGTAGAGGTAGAGTACAGTGGAGCACAGTAGAGGTAGAGTACAGTGGAGTACAGTGAAGCACAGTAGAGGTGGATTTCAATAGAGTACAGTAGAGGTAGAGAACAGTAGAGTACAGTAGAGGTAGAGTACAGTGGAGCACAGTAGAGGTAGAGTACAGTGGAGTACAGTAGAGATAGAGTACAATGGAGCACAGTAGAGATAGACTAGAGTGGAGTACAGTAGAGGTAGAGTACAGTGGAGCACAGTAGAGGTAGAGTACAGTGGAGTACAGTGGAGCACAGTAGAGGTGGAGTACAGTAGAGTACAGTAGAGCTAGAGAACAGTGGAGCACAGTAGAGGTAGAGTACAGTGGAGCACAGTAGAGGTAGAGTACAGTGGAGCACAGTAGAGGTAGAGTACAGTGGAGTACAGAGGAGCACAGTAGAGGTGGACTACAGTAGAGTACAGTAGAGATAGAGTACAGTGGAGGACAGTAGAGGTAGAGTAGAGTGGAGTACAGTAGAGGTAGAGTACAGTGGAGCACAGTAGAGGTAGCGTACAGTGGAGTACAGTGGAGCAGAGTAGAGGTAGAGTACAGTGGAGTACAGCAGAGGTAGAGTACAGTTGAGTACAGTGGAGCACATTAGAGGTGGAGTACAGTAGAGTACAGTAGAGGTAGAGAACAGTAGAGTACAGTAGAGGTAGAGTACAGTGGAGTACAGTAGAGACAGAGTACAGTGGAGCACAGTAGAGGTAGAGTAGAGTGGAGTACAGTAGAGGTAGAGTACAGTGGAGCACAGTAGAGGTAGCGTACAGTGGAGTACAGTAGAGGTAGAGTACATTGGAGCAGGGTAGAGGTAGCGTACCGTGGAGTACAGTAGAGGTAGAGTACAGTGGAGTACAGAAGAGGTAGAGTACAGTGGAGCACAGTAGAGGTAGAGTAGAGTGGAGTACAGTAGAGGTAGAGTACATTGGAGCACAGTAGAGTTAGAGTAGAGTGGAGTACAGTAGAGGTAGAGTACAGTGGAGCACAGTAGAGGTAGAGTACAGTGGAGTACAGTAGAGGTAGAGTACAGTGGAGCACAGTAGAGGTAGAGTATAGTGGAGTACAGTGAAGCACAGTAGAGGTGGAGTACAGTAGAGTACAGTAGAGGTAGAGAACAGTAGAGTAGAGGTAGAGTACATTGGAGTAAAGTAGAGATAGAGTATAATGGAGCACAGTAGAGATAGACTAGAGTGGAGTACAGTAGAGGTAGAGTACAGTGGAGCACAGTAGAGGTGGAGTACAGTAGAGTACAGTAGAGGTAGAGAACAGTGGAGCACAGTAGAGGTAGAGTACAGAGGAGCACAGTAGAGGTAGAGTACAGTGGAGCACAGTAGAGGTAGAGTACAGTGGAGTACAGCGGAGCACACTAGAGGTAGTGTAGAGTGGAGTACAGTAGAGGTAGAGTACAGTGGAGCACAGTAGAGGTAGCGCACAGTGGAGTACAGTAGAGGTAGAGTACAGTGGATTACAGTAGAGGTAGAGTACAGTGCAGTACAGTAGAGGTAGAGTACAGTGGAGCATAGTAGATGTAGAGTACAGTGGAGTACAGCGGAGCACAGTAGAGGTAGAATAGAGTGGAGTACAGTAGAGGTGGAGTAGTGTGGAGCACAGTATAGGTAGCGCACAGTGGAGTACAGTGGAGCACAGTAGAGGTAGAGTACAGTGGAGTACAGTAGAGGTAGAGTACAGTGGAGTACAGTAGAGGTAGAGTACAGTGGAATACAGTGGAGCAAATTAGAGGTGGAGCACAGTAGAGTACAGTAGAGGTAGAGTACAGTGGAGTACAGTAGAGGTAGAGTACAGTGGAGTACAGTAGAGGTAGAGTACAGTTGAGCACAGTAGAGGTAGAGTACAGTGGAGTAAAGTAGAGGCAGAGTACAGTGGAGCACAGTAGAGGTAGAGTAGAGTGGAGTACAGTGGAGCACAGTAGAGGTGGAGTACAGTAGAGTACAGTAGAGGTAGAGAACAGTAGAGTACAGTAGAGGTAGAGTACAGTGGAGTACAGTAGAGATAGAGTACAGTGGAGCACAGTAGAGATAGAGTACAGTGGAGTAGATTAGAGGTAGAGTACAGTGGAGCACAGTAGAGGTAGAGTAGAGTGGAGTACAGTAGAGGTAGAGTACAGTGGAAGACAGTAGAGGTAGAGTACAGTGGAGTACAGTAGAGGTAGAGTACAGTGGAGCACAGTAGAGTTAGAGTACAGTGGAGTACAGTGAAGCACAGAAGAGGTGGATTACAATAGAGTACAGTAGAGGTAGAGAACAGTAGAGTAGAGGTAGAGTACATTGGAGTACAGTAGATATAGAGTACAATGGAGCACAGTAGAGATAGACTAGAGTGGAGTACAGTAGAGGTAGAGTACAGTGGAGCACAGTAGAGGTAGAGTACAGTGGAGTACAGTGGAGCACAGTAGAGGTGGAGTACAGTAGAGTACAGTAGAGCTAGAGAACAGTGGAGCACAGTAGAGGTAGAGTACAGTGGAGCACAGTAGAGGTAGAGTACAGTGGAGCACAGTAGAGGTAGAGTACAGTGGAGTACAGAGGAGCACAGTAGAGGTGGAGTACAGTAGAGTACAGTAGAGATAGAGTACAGTGGAGGACAGTAGAGGTAGAGTAGAGTGGAGTACAGTAGAGGTAGAGTACAGTGGAGCACAGTAGAGGTAGCGTACAGTGGAGTACAGTGGAGCAGAGTAGAGGTAGAGTACAGTGGAGTACAGCAGAGGTAGAGTACAGTGGAGTACAGCAGAGGTAGAGTACAGTGGAGTACAGTGGAGCACATTAGAGGTGGAGTACAGTAGAGTACAGTAGAGGTAGAGAACAGTAGAGTACAGTAGAGGTAGAGTACAGTGGAGTGCAGTAGAGACAGAGTACAGTGGAGCACAGTAGAGGTAGAGTAGAGTGGAGTACAGTAGAGGTAGAGTACAGTGGAGCACAGTAGAGGTAGCTTAGAGTGGAGTACAGTAGAGGTAGAGTACAGTGGAGCAGGGTAGAGGTAGCGTACCGTGGAGTACAGTAGAGGTAGAGTACAGTGGAGTACAGAAGAGGTAGAGTACAGTGGAGCACAGTAGAGGTAGAGTAGAGTGGAGTACAGTAGAGGTAGAGTACAGTGGAGCACAGTAGAGTTAGAGTAGAGTGGAGTACAGTAGAGGTAGAGTACAGTGGAGCACAGTAGAGGTAGAGTATAGTGGAGTACAGTGAAGCACAGTAGAGGTGGAGTACAGTAGAGTACAGTAGAGGTAGAGAACAGTAGAGTAGAGGTAGAGTACATTGGAGTAAAATAGAGATAGAGTACAATGGAGCACAGTAGAGATAGACTAGAGTGGAGTACAGTAGAGGTAGAGTACAGTGGAGCACAGTAGAGGTAGAGTACAGTGGAGTACAGTGGAGCACAGTAGAGGTGGAGTACAGTAGAGTACAGTAGAGGTAGAGAACAGTGGAGCACAGTAGAGGTAGAGTACAGTGGAGCATAGTAGAGGTAGAGTACAGTGGAGCACAGTAGAGGTAGAGTACAGTGGAGCACAGTAGAGGTAGAGTACAGTGGAGGTAGTGTAGAGTGGAGTACAGTAGAGGTAGAGTACAGTGGAGCACAGTAGAGGTAGCGCACAGTGGAGTGCAGTAGAGGTAGAGTACAGTGGATTACAGTAGAGGTAGAGTACAGTGCAGTACAGTAGAGGTAGAGTACAGTGGAGCATAGTAGATGTAGAGTACAGTGGAGTACAGCGGAGCACAGTAGAGGTAGAATAGAGTGGAGTACAGTAGAGGTGGAGTAGTGTGGAGCACAGTATAGGTAGCGCACAGTGGAGTACAGTGGAGCACAGTAGAGGTAGAGTACAGTGGAGTACAGTAGAGGTAGAGTACAGTGGAGTACAGTAGAGGTAGAGTACAGTGGAATACATTGGAGCAAATTAGAGGTGGAGCACAGTAGAGTACAGTAGAGGTAGAGTACAGTGGAGTACAGTAGAGGTAGAGTACAGTGGAGTACAGTAGAGGTAGAGTACAGTTGAGCACAGTAGAGGTAGAGTACAGTGGAGTACAGTAGAGGCAGAGTACAGTGGAGCACAGTAGAGGTAGAGTAGAGTGGAGTACAGTGGAGCACAGTAGAGGTGGAGTACAGTAGAGTACAGTAGAGGTAGAGAACAGTAGAGTACAGTAGAGGTAGAGTACAGTGGAGTACAGTAGAGATAGAGTACAGTGGAGCACAGTAGAGATAGAGTACAGTGGAGTAGATTAGAGGTAGAGTACAGTGGAGCACAGTAGAGGTAGAGTACAGTGGAGCACAGCAGAGGTAGAGTACAGTGGATCACAGTAGAGATAGAGTACAGTGGAGTACAGCGGAGCACAGTAGAGGTGGAGTACAGTAGAGTACAGTAGAGAGAGAGTACAGTGGAGCACAGTAGAGGTAGAGTACAGTGGAGCACAGTAGAGGTGGAGTACAGTAGAGTACAGTAGAGGTAGAGAACAGTGGAGCACAGTAGAGGTAGAGTACAGAGGAGCACAGTAGAGGTAGAGTACAGTGGAGCACAGTAGAGGTAGAGTACAGTGGAGTACAGCGGAGCACACTAGAGGTAGTGTAGAGTGGAGTACAGTAGAGGTAGAGTACAGTGGAGCACAGTAGAGGTAGCGCACAGTGGAGTACAGTAGAGGTAGAGTACAGTGGATTACAGTAGAGGTAGAGTACAGTGCAGTACAGTAGAGGTAGAGTACAGTGGAGCATAGTAGATGTAGAGTACAGTGGAGTACAGCGGAGAACAGTAGAGGTAGAATAGAGTGGAGTACAGTAGAGGTGGAGTAGTGTGGAGCACAGTATAGGTAGCGCACAGTGGAGTACAGTGGAGCACAGTAGAGGTAGAGTACAGTGGAGTACAGTAGAGGTAGAGTACAGTGGAGTACAGTAGAGGTAGAGTACAGTGGAATACAGTGGAGCAAATTAGAGGTGGAGCACAGTAGAGTACAGTAGAGGTAGAGTACAGTGGAGTACAGTAGAGGTAGAGTACAGTGGAGTACAGTAGAGGTAGAGTACAGTTGAGCACAGTAGAGGTAGAGTACAGTGGAGTAAAGTAGAGGCAGAGTACAGTGGAGCACAGTAGAGGTAGAGTAGAGTGGAGTACAGTGGAGCACAGTAGAGGTGGAGTACAGTAGAGTACAGTAGAGGTAGAGAACAGTAGAGTACAGTAGAGGTAGAGTACAGTGGAGTACAGTAGAGATAGAGTACAGTGGAGCACAGTAGAGATAGAGTACAGTGGAGTAGATTAGAGGTAGAGTACAGTGGAGCACAGTAGAGGTAGAGTAGAGTGGAGTACAGTAGAGGTAGAGTACAGTGGAAGACAGTAGAGGTAGAGTACAGTGGAGTACAGTAGAGGTAGAGTACAGTGGAGCACAGTAGAGTTAGAGTACAGTGGAGTACAGTGAAGCACAGAAGAGGTGGATTACAATAGAGTACAGTAGAGGTAGAGAACAGTAGAGTAGAGGTAGAGTACATTGGAGTACAGTAGATATAGAGTACAATGGAGCACAGTAGAGATAGACTAGAGTGGAGTACAGTAGAGGTAGAGTACAGTGGAGCACAGTAGAGGTAGAGTACAGTGGAGTACAGTGGAGCACAGTAGAGGTGGAGTACAGTAGAGTACAGTAGAGCTAGAGAACAGTGGAGCACAGTAGAGGTAGAGTACAGTGGAGCACAGTAGAGGTAGAGTACAGTGGAGCACAGTAGAGGTAGAGTACAGTGGAGTACAGAGGAGCACAGTAGAGGTGGAGTACAGTAGAGTACAGTAGAGATAGAGTACAGTGGAGGACAGTAGAGGTAGAGTAGAGTGGAGTACAGTAGAGGTAGAGTACAGTGGAGCACAGTAGAGGTAGCGCACAGTGGAGTACAGTGGAGCAGAGTAGAGGTAGAGTACAGTGGAGTACAGCAGAGGTAGAGTACAGTGGAGTACAGTGGAGCACATTAGAGGTGGAGTACAGTAGAGTACAGTAGAGGTAGAGAACAGTAGAGTACAGTAGAGGTAGAGTACAGTGGAGTGCAGTAGAGACAGAGTACAGTGGAGCACAGTAGAGGTAGAGTAGAGTGGAGTACAGTAGAGGTAGAGTACAGTGGAGCACAGTAGAGGTAGCGTAGAGTGGAGTACAGTAGAGGTAGAGTACAGTGGAGCAGGGTAGAGGTAGCGTACCGTGGAGTACAGTAGAGGTAGAGTACAGTGGAGTACAGAAGAGGTAGAGTACAGTGGAGCACAGTAGAGGTAGAGTAGAGTGGAGTACAGTAGAGGTAGAGTACAGTGGAGCACAGTAGAGTTAGAGTAGAGTGGAGTACAGTAGAGGTAGAGTACAGTGGAGCACAGTAGAGGTAGAGTATAGTGGAGTACAGTGAAGCACAGTAGAGGTGGAGTACAGTAGAGTACAGTAGAGGTAGAGAACAGTAGAGTAGAGGTAGAGTACATTGGAGTAAAATAGAGATAGAGTACAATGGAGCACAGTAGAGATAGACTAGAGTGGAGTACAGTAGAGGTAGAGTACAGTGGAGCACAGTAGAGGTAGAGTACAGTGGAGTACAGTGGAGCACAGTAGAGGTGGAGTACAGTAGAGTACAGTAGAGGTAGAGAACAGTGGAGCACAGTAGAGGTAGAGTACAGTGGAGCATAGTAGAGGTAGAGTACAGTGGAGCACAGTAGAGGTAGAGTACAGTGGAGCACAGTAGAGGTAGAGTACAGTGGAGGTAGTGTAGAGTGGAGTACAGTAGAGGTAGAGTACAGTGGAGCACAGTAGAGGTAGCGCACAGTGGAGTGCAGTAGAGGTAGAGTACAGTGGATTACAGTAGAGGTAGAGTACAGTGCAGTACAGTAGAGGTAGAGTACAGTGGAGCATAGTAGATGTAGAGTACAGTGGAGTACAGCGGAGCACAGTAGAGGTAGAATAGAGTGGAGTACAGTAGAGGTGGAGTAGTGTGGAGCACAGTATAGGTAGCGCACAGTGGAGTACAGTGGAGCACAGTAGAGGTAGAGTACAGTGGAGTACAGTAGAGGTAGAGTACAGTGGAGTACAGTAGAGGTAGAGTACAGTGGAATACATTGGAGCAAATTAGAGGTGGAGCACAGTAGAGTACAGTAGAGGTAGAGTACAGTGGAGTACAGTAGAGGTAGAGTACAGTGGAGTACAGTAGAGGTAGAGTACAGTTGAGCACAGTAGAGGTAGAGTACAGTGGAGTACAGTAGAGGCAGAGTACAGTGGAGCACAGTAGAGGTAGAGTAGAGTGGAGTACAGTGGAGCACAGTAGAGGTGGAGTACAGTAGAGTACAGTAGAGGTAGAGAACAGTAGAGTACAGTAGAGGTAGAGTACAGTGGAGTACAGTAGAGATAGAGTACAGTGGAGCACAGTAGAGATAGAGTACAGTGGAGTAGATTAGAGGTAGAGTACAGTGGAGCACAGTAGAGGTAGAGTACAGTGGAGCACAGCAGAGGTAGAGTACAGTGGATCACAGTAGAGATAGAGTACAGTGGAGTACAGCGGAGCACAGTTGAGGTGGAGTACAGTAGAGTACAGTAGAGAGAGAGTACAGTGGAGCACAGTAGAGGTAGAGTAGAGTGGAGTACAGTAGAGGTAGAGTACAGTGGAGCATATTAGAGGTAGAGTACAGTGGAGTACAGTGGAGTACAGTAGAGGTAGAGTACAGTAGAGTACAGAAGAGGTAGAGTACAGTGGAGCACAGTAGAGGTAGAGTAGAGGGGAGTACAGTAGAGGTAGAGTACAGTGGAGCACAGTAGAGTTAGAGTAGAGTGGAGTACAGTAGAGGTAGAGTACAGTGGAGCACAGTAGAGGTAGAGTACAGTGGAGTACAGTAGAGGTCGAGTACAGTGGAGCACAGTAGAGTACAGTGGAATACAGTGGAGCAAATTAGAGGTGGAGCACAGTAGAGTACAGTAGAGGTAGAGTACAGTGGAGCATAGTAGATGCAGAGTACAGTGGAGTACAGCGGAGCACAGTAGAGGTAGAATAGAGTGGAGTACAGTAGAGGTAGAGTAGTGTGGAGCACAGTGTAGGTAGCGCACAGTGGAGTACAGTGGAGCACAGTAGAGGTAGAGTACAGTGGAGTACAGTAGAGGTAGAGTACAGTGGAGTACAGTAGAGGTAGAGTACAGTGGAATACAGTGGAGCAAATTAGAGGTGGAGCACAGTAGAGTACAGTAGAGGTAGAGAACAGTAGAGTACAGTAGAGGTAGAGTACAGTGGAGTACAGTAGAGGTAGAGTACAGTTGAGCACAGTAGAGGTAGAGTACAGTGGAGTACAGTAGAGGCAGAGTACAGTGGAGCACAGTAGAGGTAGAGTAGAGTGGAGTACAGTGGAGCACAGTAGAGGTGGAGTACAGTAGAGGTAGAGAACAGTAGAGTACAGTAGAGGTAGAGTACAGTGGAGTACAGAAGAGGTAGAGTACAGTGGAGCACAGTAGAGGTAGAGTAGAGTGGAGTACAGTAGAGGTAGAGTACATTGGAGCACAGTAGAGTTAGAGTAGAGTGGAGTACAGTAGAGGTAGAGTACAGTGGAGCACAGTAGAGGTAGAGTACAGTGGAGTACAGTGAAGCACAGTAGAGGTGGAGTACAGTAGAGTACAGTAGAGGTAGAGAACAGTAGAGTAGAGGTAGAGTACATTGGAGTAAAGTAGAGATAGAGTATAATGGAGCACAGTAGAGATAGACTAGAGTGGAGTACAGTAGAGGTAGAGTACAGTGGAGCACAGTAGAGGTGGAGTACAGTAGAGTACAGTAGAGGTAGAGAACAGTGGAGCACAGTAGAGGTAGAGTACAGAGGAGCACAGTAGAGGTAGAGTACAGTGGAGCACAGTGGAGCATATTAGAGGTAGAGTACAGCGGAGCACACTAGAGGTAGTGTAGAGTGGAGTACAGTAGAGGTAGAGTACAGTGGAGCACAGTAGAGGTAGCGCACAGTGGAGTACAGTAGAGGTAGAGTACAGTGGATTACAGTAGAGGTAGAGTACAGTGCAGTACAGTAGAGGTAGAGTACAGTGGAGCATAGTAGATGTAGAGTACAGTGGAGTACAGCGGAGCACAGTAGAGGTAGAATAGAGTGGAGTACAGTAGAGGTGGAGTAGTGTGGAGCACAGTATAGGTAGCGCACAGTGGAGTACAGTGGAGCACAGTAGAGGTAGAGTACAGTGGAGTACAGTAGAGGTAGAGTACAGTGGAGTACAGTAGAGGTAGAGTACAGTGGAATACAGTGGAGCAAATTAGAGGTGGAGCACAGTAGAGTACAGTAGAGGTAGAGTACAGTGGAGTACAGTAGAGGTAGAGTACAGTGGAGTACAGTAGAGGTAGAGTACAGTTGAGCACAGTAGAGGTAGAGTACAGTGGAGTAAAGTAGAGGCAGAGTACAGTGGAGCACAGTAGAGGTAGAGTAGAGTGGAGTACAGTGGAGCACAGTAGAGGTGGAGTACAGTAGAGTACAGTAGAGGTAGAGAACAGTAGAGTACAGTAGAGGTAGAGTACAGTGGAGTACAGTAGAGATAGAGTACAGTGGAGCACAGTAGAGATAGAGTACAGTGGAGTAGATTAGAGGTAGAGTACAGTGGAGCACAGTAGAGGTAGAGTAGAGTGGAGTACAGTAGAGGTAGAGTACAGTGGAAGACAGTAGAGGTAGAGTACAGTGGAGTACAGTAGAGGTAGAGTACAGTGGAGCACAGTAGAGTTAGAGTACAGTGGAGTACAGTGAAGCACAGAAGAGGTGGATTACAATAGAGTACAGTAGAGGTAGAGAACAGTAGAGTAGAGGTAGAGTACATTGGAGTACAGTAGAGGTAGAGTACAGTGGAGCACAGTAGAGGTAGAGTACAGTGGAGTACAGTGGAGCACAGTAGAGGTGGAGTACAGTAGAGTACAGTAGAGCTAGAGAACAGTGGAGCACAGTAGAGGTAGAGTACAGTGGAGCACAGTAGAGGTAGAGTACAGTGGAGCACAGTAGAGGTAGAGTACAGTGGAGTACAGAGGAGCACAGTAGAGGTGGAGTACAGTAGAGTACAGTAGAGATAGAGTACAGTGGAGGACAGTAGAGGTAGAGTAGAGTGGAGTACAGTAGAGGTAGAGTACAGTGGAGCAC
This sequence comes from Tiaroga cobitis, assembly GCA_030578255.1. NCBI lineage: Eukaryota > Metazoa > Chordata > Actinopteri > Cypriniformes > Leuciscidae > Tiaroga > Tiaroga cobitis. Next base: position 37,206,597 of record CM060604.1, read on the forward strand.
AGTAGAGGTAGCGTACAGTGGAGTACAGTGGAGCAGAGTAGAGGTAGAGTACAGTGGAGTACAGCAGAGGTAGAGTACAGTGGAGTACAGCAGAGGTAGAGTACAGTGGAGTACAGTGGAGCACATTAGAGGTGGAGTACAGTAGAGTACAGTAGAGGTAGAGAACAGTAGAGTACAGTAGAGGTAGAGTACAGTGGAGTGCAGTAGAGACAGAGTACAGTGGAGCACAGTAGAGGTAGAGTAGAGTGGAGTACAGTAGAGGTAGAGTACAGTGGAGCACAGTAGAGGTAGCGTAGAGTGGAGTACAGTAGAGGTAGAGTACAGTGGAGCAGGGTAGAGGTAGCGTACCGTGGAGTACAGTAGAGGTAGAGTACAGTGGAGTACAGAAGAGGTAGAGTACAGTGGAGCACAGTAGAGGTAGAGTAGAGTGGAGTACAGTAGAGGTAGAGTACAGTGGAGCACAGTAGAGTTAGAGTAGAGTGGAGTACAGTAGAGGTAGAGTACAGTGGAGCACAGTAGAGGTAGAGTATAGTGGAGTACAGTGAAGCACAGTAGAGGTGGAGTACAGTAGAGTACAGTAGAGGTAGAGAACAGTAGAGTAGAGGTAGAGTACATTGGAGTAAAATAGAGATAGAGTACAATGGAGCACAGTAGAGATAGACTAGAGTGGAGTACAGTAGAGGTAGAGTACAGTGGAGCACAGTAGAGGTAGAGTACAGTGGAGTACAGTGGAGCACAGTAGAGGTGGAGTACAGTAGAGTACAGTAGAGGTAGAGAACAGTGGAGCACAGTAGAGGTAGAGTACAGTGGAGCATAGTAGAGGTAGAGTACAGTGGAGCACAGTAGAGGTAGAGTACAGTGGAGCACAGTAGAGGTAGAGTACAGTGGAGGTAGTGTAGAGTGGAGTACAGTAGAGGTAGAGTACAGTGGAGCACAGTAGAGGTAGCGCACAGTGGAGTGCAGTAGAGGTAGAGTACAGTGGATTACAGTAGAGGTAGAGTACAGTGCAGTACAGTAGAGGTAGAGTACAGTGGAGCATAGTAGATGTAGAGTACAGTGGAGTACAGCGGAGCACAGTAGAGGTAGAATAGAGTGGAGTACAGTAGAGGTGGAGTAGTGTGGAGCACAGTATAGGTAGCGCACAGTGGAGTACAGTGGAGCACAGTAGAGGTAGAGTACAGTGGAGTACAGTAGAGGTAGAGTACAGTGGAGTACAGTAGAGGTAGAGTACAGTGGAATACATTGGAGCAAATTAGAGGTGGAGCACAGTAGAGTACAGTACAGGTAGAGTACAGTGGAGTACAGTAGAGGTAGAGTACAGTGGAGTACAGTAGAGGTAGAGTACAGTTGAGCACAGTAGAGGTAGAGTACAGTGGAGTACAGTAGAGGCAGAGTACAGTGGAGCACAGTAGAGGTAGAGTAGAGTGGAGTACAGTGGAGCACAGTAGAGGTGGAGTACAGTAGAGTACAGTAGAGGTAGAGAACAGTAGAGTACAGTAGAGGTAGAGTACAGTGGAGTACAGTAGAGATAGAGTACAGTGGAGCACAGTAGAGATAGAGTACAGTGGAGTAGATTAGAGGTAGAGTACAGTGGAGCACAGTAGAGGTAGAGTACAGTGGAGCACAGCAGAGGTAGAGTACAGTGGATCACAGTAGAGATAGAGTACAGTGGAGTACAGCGGAGCACAGTAGAGGTGGAGTACAGTAGAGTACAGTAGAGAGAGAGTACAGTGGAGCACAGTAGAGGTAGAGTAGAGTGGAGTACAGTAGAGGTAGAGTACAGTGGAGCATATTAGAGGTAGAGTACAGTGGAGTACAGTGGAGTACAGTAGAGGTAGAGTACAGTAGAGTACAGAAGAGGTAGAGTACATTGGAGCACAGTAGAGGTAGAGTAGAGGGGAGTACAGTAGAGGTAGAGTACAGTGGAGCACAGTAGAGTTAGAGTAGAGTGGAGTACAGTAGAGGTAGAGTACAGTGGAGCACAGTAGAGGTAGAGTACAGTGGAGTACAGTAGAGGTAGAGTACAGTGGAGCACAGTAGAGGTAGAGTACAGTGGAGTACAGTGAAGCACAGTAGAGGTGGAGTACAGTAGAGTACAGTAGAGGTAGAGAACAGTAGAGTAGAGGTAGAGTTCATTGGAGTAAAGTAGAGATAGAGTACAATGGAGCACAGTAGAGATAGACTAGAGTGGAGTACAGTAGAGGTAGAGTACAGTGGAGCACAGTAGAGGTAGAGTACAGTGGAGTACAGTGGAGCACAGTAGAGGTGGAGTACAGTAGAGTACAGTAGAGGTAGAGAACAGTGGAGCACACTAAAGGTAGAGTACAGTGGAGCACAGTAGAGGTAGAGTACAGTGGAGCACAGTAGAGGTAGAGTACAGTGGAGTACAGCGGAGCACAGTAGAGGTAGTGTAGAGTGGAGTACAGTAGAGGTAGAGTACAGTAGAGCACAGTAGAGGTAGCGCACAGTGGAGTACAGTAGAGGTAGAGTACAGTGGATTACAGTAGAGGTAGAGTACAGTGCAGTACAGTAGAGGTAGAGTACAGTGGAGCATAGTAGATGCAGAGTACAGTGGAGTACAGCGGAGCACAGTAGAGGTAGAATAGAGTGGAGTACAGTAGAGGTAGAGTAGTGTGGAGCACAGTATAGGTAGCGCACAGTGGAGTACAGTGGAGCACAGTAGAGGTAGAGTACAGTGGAGTACAGTAGAGGTAGAGTACAGTGGAGTACAGTAGAGGTAGAGTACAGTGGAATACAGTGGAGCAAATTAGAGGTGGAGCACAGTAGAGTACAGTAGAGGTAGAGAACAGTAGAGTACAGTAGAGGTAGAGTACAGTGGAGTACAGTAGAGGTAGAGTACAGTTGAGCACAGTAGAGGTAGAGTACAGTGGAGTACAGTAGAGGCAGAGTACAGTGGAGCACAGTAGAGGTAGAGTAGAGTGGAGTACAGTGGAGCACAGTAGAGGTGGAGTACAGTAGAGGTAGAGAACAGTAGAGTACAGTAGAGGTAGAGTACAGTGGAGTACAGTAGAGATAGAGTACAGTGGAGCACAGTAGAGATAGAGTAGAGTGGAGTAGAGTAGAGGTAGAGTACAGTGGAGCACAGTAGAGGTAGAGTACAGTGGAGCACAGCAGAGGTAGAGTACAGTGGATCACAGTAGAGATAGAGTACAGTGGAGTACAGTGGAGCACATTAGAGGTGGAGTACAGTAGAGTACAGTAGAGGTAGAGAACAGTAGAGTACAGTAGAGGTAGAGTACAGTGGAGTACAGTAGAGACAGAGTACAGTGGAGCACAGTAGAGGTAGAGTAGAGTGGAGTACAGTAGAGGTAGAGTACAGTGGAGCACAGTAGAGGTAGCGTACAGTGGAGTACAGTAGAGGTAGAGTACAGTGGAGCAGGGTAGAGGTAGCGTACCGTGGAGTACAGTAGAGGTAGAGTACAGTGGAGTACAGAAGAGGTAGAGTACAGTGGAGCACAGTAGAGGTAGAGTAGAGTGGAGTGCAGTAGAGGTAGAGTACAGTGGAGCACAGTAGAGTTAGAGTATAGTGGAGTACAGTAGAGGTAGAGTACAGTGGAGCACAGTAGAGGTAGAGTATAGTGGAGTACAGTGAAGCACAGTAGAGGTGGAGTACAGTAGAGTACAGTAGAGGTAGAGAACAGTAGAGTAGAGGTAGAGTACATTGGAGTAAAATAGAGATAGAGTACAATGGAGCACAGTAGAGATAGACTAGAGTGGAGTACAGTAGAGGTAGAGTACAGTGGAGCACAGTAGAGGTAGAGTACAGTGGAGTACAGTGGAGCACAGTAGAGGTGGAGTACAGTAGAGTACAGTAGAGGTAGAGAACAGTGGAGCACATTAGAGGTAGAGTACAGTGGAGCATAGTAGAGGTAGAGTACAGTGGAGCACAGTAGAGGTAGAGTACAGTGGAGCACAGTAGAGGTAGAGTACAGTGGAGGTAGTGTAGAGTGGAGTACAGTAGAGGTAGAGTACAGTGGAGCACAGTAGAGGTAGCGCACAGTGGAGTGCAGTAGAGGTAGAGTACAGTGGATTACAGTAGAGGTAGAGTACAGTGCAGTACAGTAGAGGTAGAGTACAGTGGAGCATAGTAGATGTAGAGTACAGTGGAGTACAGCGGAGCACAGTAGAGGTAGAATAGAGTGGAGTACAGTAGAGGTGGAGTAGTGTGGAGCACAGTATAGGTAGCGCACAGTGGAGTACAGTGGAGCACAGTAGAGGTAGAGTACAGTGGAGTACAGTAGAGGTAGAGTACAGTGGAGTACAGTAGAGGTAGAGTACAGTGGAATACAGTGGAGCAAATTAGAGGTGGAGCACAGTAGAGTACAGTAGAGGTAGAGTACAGTGGAGTACAGTAGAGGTAGAGTACAGTGGAGTACAGTAGAGGTAGAGTACAGTTGAGCACAGTAGAGGTAGAGTACAGTGGAGTACAGTAGAGGCAGAGTACAGTGGAGCACAGTAGAGGTAGAGTAGAGTGGAGTACAGTGGAGCACAGTAGAGGTGGAGTACAGTAGAGTACAGTAGAGGTAGAGAACAGTAGAGTAGAGTAGAGGTAGAGTACAGTGGAGTACAGTAGAGATAGAGTACAGTGGAGCACAGTAGAGATAGAGTACAGTGGAGTAGATTAGAGGTAGAGTACAGTGGAGCACAGTAGAGGTAGAGTACAGTGGAGCACAGCAGAGGTAGAGTACAGTGGATCACAGTAGAGATAGAGTACAGTGGAGTACAGCGGAGCACAGTAGAGGTGGAGTACAGTAGAGTACAGTAGAGAGAGAGTACAGTGGAGCACAGTAGAGGTAGAGTAGAGTGGAGTACAGTAGAGGTAGAGTACAGTGGAGCATATTAGAGGTAGAGTACAGTGGAGTACAGTGGAGTACAGTAGAGGTAGAGTACAGTAGACTACAGAAGAGGTAGAGTACAGTGGAGCACAGTAGAGGTAGAGTAGAGGGGAGTACAGTAGAGGTAGAGTACAGTGGAGCACAGTAGAGTTAGAGTAGAGTGGAGTACAGTAGAGGTAGAGTACAGTGGAGCACAGTAGAGGTAGAGTACAGTGGAGTACAGTAGAGGTAGAGTACAGTGGAGTACAGTGAAGCACAGTAGAGGTGGAGTACAGTAGAGTACAGTAGAGGTAGAGAACAGTAGAGTAGAGGTAGAGTTCATTGGAGTAAAGTAGAGATAGAGTACAATGGAGCACAGTAGAGATAGACTAGAGTGGAGTACAGTAGAGGTAGAGTACAGTGGAGCACAGTAGAGGTAGAGTACAGTGGAGTACAGTGGAGCACAGTAGAGGTGGAGTACAGTAGAGTACAGTAGAGGTAGAGAACAGTGGAGCACACTAAAGGTAGAGTACAGTGGAGCACAGTAGAGGTAGAGTACAGTGGAGCACAGTAGAGGTAGAGTACAGTGGAGTACAGCGGAGCACAGTAGAGGTAGTGTAGAGTGGAGTACAGTAGAGGTAGAGTACAGTGGAGCACAGTAGAGGTAGCGCACAGTGGAGTACAGTAGAGGTAGAGTACAGTGGATTACAGTAGAGGTAGAGTACAGTGCAGTACAGAAGAGGTAGAGTACAGTGGAGCATAGTAGATGCAGAGTACAGTGGAGTACAGCGGAGCACAGTAGAGGTAGAATAGAGTGGAGTAAGGTAGAGGTAGAGTAGTGTGGAGCACAGTATAGGTAGCGCACAGTGGAGTACAGTGGAGCACAGTAGAGGTAGAGTACAGTGGAGTACAGTAGAGGTAGAGTACAGTGGAGTACAGTAGAGGTAGAGTACAGTGGAATACAGTGGAGCAAATTAGAGGTGGAGCACAGTAGAGTACAGTAGAGGTAGAGAACAGTAGAGTATAGTAGAGGTAGAGTACAGTGGAGTACAGTAGAGGTAGAGTACAGTTGAGCACAGTAGAGGTAGAGTACAGTGGAGTACAGTAGAGGCAGAGTACAGTGGAGCACAGTAGAGGTAGAGTAGAATGGAGTACAGTGGAGCACAGTAGAGGTGGAGTACAGTAGAGGTAGAGAACAGTAGAGTACAGTAGAGGTAGAGTACAGTGGAGTACAGTAGAGATAGAGTACAGTGGAGCACAGTAGAGATAGAGTAGAGTGGAGTAGAGTAGAGGTAGAGTACAGTGGAGCACAGTAGAGGTAGAGTACAGTGGAGCACAGCAGAGGTAGAGTACAGTGGATCACAGTAGAGATAGAGTACAGTGGAGCACAGTAGAGATAGAGTAGAGTGGAGTAGAGTAGAGGTAGAGTACAGTGGAGCACAGTAGAGGTAGAGTACAGTGGAGCACAGTAGAGGTAGAGTACAGTGGAGCACAGCAGAGGTAGAGTACAGTGGATCACAGTAGAGATAGAGTACAGTGGAGTACAGCGGAGCACAGTAGAGGTGGAGTACAGTAGAGTACAGTAGAGAGAGAGTACAGTGGAGCACAGTAGAGGTAGAGTAGAGTGGAGTACAGTAGAGGTAGAGTACAGTGGAGCATATTAGAGGTAGAGTACAGTGGAGTACAGTGGAGTACAGTAGAGGTAGAGTACAGTAGAGTACAGAAGGGGTAGAGTACAGTGGAGCACAGTAGAGGTAGAGTAGAGGGGAGTACAGTAGAGGTAGAGTACAGTGGAGCACAGTAGAGTTAGAGTAGAGTGGAGTACAGTAGAGGTAGAGTACAGTGGAGCACAGTAGAGGTAGAGTACAGTGGAGTACAGTAGAGGTAGAGTACAGTGGAGCACAGTAGAGGTAGAGTACAGTGGAGTACAGTGAAGCACAGTAGAGGTGGAGTACAGTAGAGTACAGTAGAGGTAGAGAACAGTAGAGTAGAGGTAGAGTTCATTGGAGTAAAGTAGAGATAGAGTACAATGGAGCACAGTAGAGATAGACTAGAGTGGAGTACAGTAGAGGTAGAGTACAGTGGAGCACAGTAGAGGTAGAGTACAGTGGAGTACAGTGGAGCACAGTAGAGGTGGAGTACAGTAGAGTACAGTAGAGGTAGAGAACAGTGGAGCACACTAAAGGTAGAGTACAGTGGAGCACAGTAGAGGTAGAGTACAGTGGAGCACAGTAGAGGTAGAGTACAGTGGAGTACAACGGAGCACAGTAGAGGTAGTGTAGAGTGGAGTACAGTAGAGGTAGAGTACAGTGGATCACAGTAGAGGTAGCGCACAGTGGAGTACAGTAGAGGTAGAGTACAGTGGATTACAGTAGAGGTAGAGTACAGTGCAGTACAGTAGAGGTAGAGTACAGTGGAGCATAGTAGATGCAGAGTACAGTGGAGTACAGCGGAGCACAGTAGAGGTAGAATAGAGTGGAGTAAGGTAGAGGTAGAGTAGTGTGGAGCACAGTATAGGTAGCGCACAGTGGAGTACAGTGGAGCACAGTAGAGGTAGAGTACAGTGGAGTACAGTAGAGGTAGAGTAGAGTGGAGTACAGTAGAGGTAGAGTACAGTGGAATACAGTGGAGCAAATTAGAGGTGGAGCACAGTAGAGTACAGTAGAGGTAGAGAACAGTAGAGTACAGTAGAGGTAGAGTACAGTGGAGTACAGTAGAGGTAGAGTACAGTTGAGCACAGTAGAGGTAGAGTACAGTGGAGTACAGTAGAGGCAGAGTACAGTGGAGCACAGTAGAGGTAGAGTAGAGTGGAGTACAGTGGAGCACAGTAGAGGTGGAGTACAGTAGAGATAGAGAACAGTAGAGTACAGTAGAGGTAGAGTACAGTGGAGTACAGTAGAGATAGAGTACAGTGGAGCACAGTAGAGATAGAGTAGATTGGAGTAGAGTAGAGGTAGAGTACAGTGGAGCACAGTAGAGGTAGAGTACAGTGGAGCACAGCAGAGGTAGAGTACAGTGGATCACAGTAGAGATAGAGTACAGTGGAGTACAGCGGAGCACAGTAGAGGTGGAGTACAGTAGAGTACAGTAGAGATAGAGTACAGTGGAGCACAGTAGAGGTAGAGTAGAGTGGAGTACAGTAGAGGTAGAGTACAGTGGAGCACATTAGAGGTAGAGTACAGTGGAGTACAGTGGAGCACAGTAGAGGTGGAGTACAGTAGAGTACAGTAGAGGTAGAGAACAGTAGAGTACAGTAGAGGCAGAGTAGAGTTGAGTAGAGTAGAGGTAGAGTACAGTGGAGCACAGTAGAGGTAGAGTACAGTGGAGCACAGCAGAGGTAGAGTACAGTGGATCACAGTAGAGATAGAGTACAGTGGAGTACAGTGGAGCACAGTAGAGGTGGAGTACAGTAGAGTACAGTAGAGATAGAGTACAGTGGAGCACAGTAGAGGTAGAGTAGAGTGGAGTACAGTAGAGGTAGAGTACAGTGGAGCACATTAGAGGTAGAGTACAGTGGAGTACAGTAGAGGTAGAGTACAGTGGAGCAGAGTAGAGGTAGAGTACAGTGGAGTACAGTGGAGCACAGTAGAGGTGGAGTACAGTAGAGTACAGTAGAGGTAGAGTACAGTAGAGTACAGTAGAGGTAGAGTACAGTGGAGCACAGTAGAGGTAGAGTACAGTGGAGTACAAGATGTAGAGTACAGTGGTGCACAGTAGAGGTAGAGTACAGTGGAGTACAGTGGAGCAAAGTAGAGGTGGAGTACAGTAGAGTACAGTAGAGGTAGAGAACAGTAGAGTACAGTAGAGGTAGAGTACAGTGGAGTAGAGTAGAGGTAGAGTACAATGGAGCACAGTAGAGGTAGAGTACAGTGGAGCACAGCAGAGGTAGAGTACAGTGGATCACAGTAGAGATAGAGTACAGTGGAGTACAGCGGAGCACAGTAGAGGTGGAGTACAGTAGAGTACAGTAGAGATAGAGTACAGTGGAGCACAGTAGAGGTAGATTAGAGTGGAGTACAGTAGAGGTAGAGTACAGTGGAGCACAGTAGAGGTAGAGTACAGTGGAGTACAGTAGAGGTAGAGTATAGTGGAGCACAGTAGAGGTAGAGTACAGTGGAGTAGAGTAGAGGTAGAGTACAGTGGAGCACAGTAGAGGTAGAGCACAGTGGAGTACAGTAGAGGTAGAGTACAGTGGAGCACAGTAGAGGTAGCGTACTTTGTAGTACAGTAGAGGTAGAGTACAGTGGAGCACAGTAGAGGTAGAGTACAGTGGAGTACAGCAGAGGTAGAGTACAGTGGAGCACAGTAGAGGTAGAGTACAGTGGAGTACAGCGGAGCACAGTAGAGGTAGAGTAGAGTGGAGTACAGTAGAGGTAGAGTACAGTGGAGCACAGTAGAGGTGGAGTACAGTAGAGTACAGTAGAGATAGAGTACAGTGGAGCACAGTAGAGGTAGAGTAGAGTGGAGTACAGTAGAGGTAGAGTTCAGTGGAGCACAGTAGAGGTAGAGTACAGTGGAGTACAGTAGAGGTAGAGTACAGTGGAGCACAGTAGAGGTAGAGTACAGTGGAGTACAGTGGAGCACAGTAGAGGTGGAGTACAGTAGAGTACAGTAGTGGTAGAGAACATTAGAGTACAGAAGAGGTAGAGTACAGTGGAGCACAGTAGAGGTAGAGTACAGTGGAGCACAGTAGAGTTAGAGTAGAGTGGAGTACAGTAGAGGTAGAGTACAGTGGAGTACAGTAAAGGTAGAGTACAGTGGAGCACAGTAGAGGTAGAGTACAGTGGAGTACAGTGGAGGTAGAGTACAGTGGAGTACAGTAGAGGTAGAGTACAGTGGAGTACAGTAGAGGTAGAGTACAGTGGAGTACAGTGGAGCGCAGTAGAGGTGGAGTACAGTAGAGTACAGTAGAGGTAGAGTACAGTGGAGTAAAGTAGAGGTAGAGTACAGTGGAGCACAGTAGAGGTAGAGTACAGTGGAGTACAGTAGAGGTAGAGTACAGTGGAGCACAGTAGAGGTAGAGTACAGTGGAGTACAGTGGAGCGCAGTAGAGGTGGAGTACAGTAGAGTACAGTAGAGGTAGAGTACAGTAGAGTACAGTAGAGGTAGAGTACAGTGGAGTACAGTAAAGGTAGAGTACAGTGGAGCACAGTAGAGGTAGAGTACAGTGGAGTACAGTGGAGGTAGAGTACAGTGGAGTACAGTAGAGGTAGAGTACAGTGGAGTACAGTAGAGGTAGAGTACAGTGGAGTACAGTGGAGCGCAGTAGAGGTGGAGTACAGTAGAGTACAGTAGAGGTAGAGTACAGTGGAGTAAAGTAGAGGTAGAGTACAGTGGAGCACAGTAGAGGTAGAGTACAGTGGAGTACAGTAGAGGTAGAGTACAGTGGAGCACAGTAGAGGTAGAGTACAGTGGAGTACAGTGGAGCGCAGTAGAGGTGGAGTACAGTAGAGTACAGTAGAGGTAGAGTACAGTAGAGTACAGTAGAGGTAGAGTACAGTGGAGCACAGTAGAGGTAGAGTACAGTGGAGTACAGTAGAGGAAGAGTACAGTGGAGCACAGTAGAGGTAGAGTAGAGTGGAGTACAGTAGAGGTAGAGTACAGTGGAGCACAGTAGAGGTAGCGTACAGTGGAGTACAGTAGAGGTAGAGTAGAGTGGAGCACAGTAGAGGTAGCGTACCGTTGAATACAGTAGAGGTAGAGTACAGTGGAGTACAGAAGAGGTAGAGTACAGTGGAGCACAGTAGAGGTAGAGTGGAGTGGAGTACAGTAGAGGTAGAGTACAGTGGAGCACAGTAGAGTTAGAGTAGAGTGGAGTACAGTAGAGGTAGAGTACAGTGGAGCACAGTAGAGGTAGAGTACAGTGGAGTACAGTAGAGGTAGAGTACAGTGGAGCACAGTAGAGGTAGAGTACAGTGGAGTACAGTGAAGCACAGTAGAGGTGGATTTCAATAGAGTACAGTAGAGGTAGAGAACAGTAGAGTACAGTAGAGGTAGAGTACAGTGGAGCACAGTAGAGGTAGAGTACAGTGGAGTACAGTAGAGATAGAGTACAATGGAGCACAGTAGAGATAGACTAGAGTGGAGTACAGTAGAGGTAGAGTACAGTGGAGCACAGTAGAGGTAGAGTACAGTGGAGTACAGTGGAGCACAGTAGAGGTGGAGTACAGTAGAGTACAGTAGAGCTAGAGAACAGTGGAGCACAGTAGAGGTAGAGTACAGTGGAGCACAGTAGAGGTAGAGTACAGTGGAGCACAGTAGAGGTAGAGTACAGTGGAGTACAGAGGAGCACAGTAGAGGTGGAGTACAGTAGAGTACAGTAGAGATAGAGTACAGTGGAGGACAGTAGAGGTAGAGTAGAGTGGAGTACAGTAGAGGTAGAGTACAGTGGAGCACAGTAGAGGTAGCGTACAGTGGAGTACAGTGGAGCAGAGTAGAGGTAGAGTACAGTGGAGTACAGCAGAGGTAGAGTACAGTTGAGTACAGTGGAGCACATTAGAGGTGGAGTACAGTAGAGTACAGTAGAGGTAGAGAACAGTAGAGTACAGTAGAGGTAGAGTACAGTGGAGTACAGTAGAGACAGAGTACAGTGGAGCACAGTAGAGGTAGAGTAGAGTGGAGTACAGTAGAGGTAGAGTACAGTGGAGCACAGTAGAGGTAGCGTACAGTGGAGTACAGTAGAGGTAGAGTACATTGGAGCAGGGTAGAGGTAGCGTACCGTGGAGTACAGTAGAGGTAGAGTACAGTGGAGTACAGAAGAGGTAGAGTACAGTGGAGCACAGTAGAGGTAGAGTAGAGTGGAGTACAGTAGAGGTAGAGTACATTGGAGCACAGTAGAGTTAGAGTAGAGTGGAGTACAGTAGAGGTAGAGTACAGTGGAGCACAGTAGAGGTAGAGTACAGTGGAGTACAGTAGAGGTAGAGTACAGTGGAGCACAGTAGAGGTAGAGTATAGTGGAGTACAGTGAAGCACAGTAGAGGTGGAGTACAGTAGAGTACAGTAGAGGTAGAGAACAGTAGAGTAGAGGTAGAGTACATTGGAGTAAAGTAGAGATAGAGTATAATGGAGCACAGTAGAGATAGACTAGAGTGGAGTACAGTAGAGGTAGAGTACAGTGGAGCACAGTAGAGGTGGAGTACAGTAGAGTACAGTAGAGGTAGAGAACAGTGGAGCACAGTAGAGGTAGAGTACAGAGGAGCACAGTAGAGGTAGAGTACAGTGGAGCACAGTAGAGGTAGAGTACAGTGGAGTACAGCGGAGCACACTAGAGGTAGTGTAGAGTGGAGTACAGTAGAGGTAGAGTACAGTGGAGCACAGTAGAGGTAGCGCACAGTGGAGTACAGTAGAGGTAGAGTACAGTGGATTACAGTAGAGGTAGAGTACAGTGCAGTACAGTAGAGGTAGAGTACAGTGGAGCATAGTAGATGTAGAGTACAGTGGAGTACAGCGGAGCACAGTAGAGGTAGAATAGAGTGGAGTACAGTAGAGGTGGAGTAGTGTGGAGCACAGTATAGGTAGCGCACAGTGGAGTACAGTGGAGCACAGTAGAGGTAGAGTACAGTGGAGTACAGTAGAGGTAGAGTACAGTGGAGTACAGTAGAGGTAGAGTACAGTGGAATACAGTGGAGCAAATTAGAGGTGGAGCACAGTAGAGTACAGTAGAGGTAGAGTACAGTGGAGTACAGTAGAGGTAGAGTACAGTGGAGTACAGTAGAGGTAGAGTACAGTTGAGCACAGTAGAGGTAGAGTACAGTGGAGTAAAGTAGAGGCAGAGTACAGTGGAGCACAGTAGAGGTAGAGTAGAGTGGAGTACAGTGGAGCACAGTAGAGGTGGAGTACAGTAGAGTACAGTAGAGGTAGAGAACAGTAGAGTACAGTAGAGGTAGAGTACAGTGGAGTACAGTAGAGATAGAGTACAGTGGAGCACAGTAGAGATAGAGTACAGTGGAGTAGATTAGAGGTAGAGTACAGTGGAGCACAGTAGAGGTAGAGTAGAGTGGAGTACAGTAGAGGTAGAGTACAGTGGAAGACAGTAGAGGTAGAGTACAGTGGAGTACAGTAGAGGTAGAGTACAGTGGAGCACAGTAGAGTTAGAGTACAGTGGAGTACAGTGAAGCACAGAAGAGGTGGATTACAATAGAGTACAGTAGAGGTAGAGAACAGTAGAGTAGAGGTAGAGTACATTGGAGTACAGTAGATATAGAGTACAATGGAGCACAGTAGAGATAGACTAGAGTGGAGTACAGTAGAGGTAGAGTACAGTGGAGCACAGTAGAGGTAGAGTACAGTGGAGTACAGTGGAGCACAGTAGAGGTGGAGTACAGTAGAGTACAGTAGAGCTAGAGAACAGTGGAGCACAGTAGAGGTAGAGTACAGTGGAGCACAGTAGAGGTAGAGTACAGTGGAGCACAGTAGAGGTAGAGTACAGTGGAGTACAGAGGAGCACAGTAGAGGTGGAGTACAGTAGAGTACAGTAGAGATAGAGTACAGTGGAGGACAGTAGAGGTAGAGTAGAGTGGAGTACAGTAGAGGTAGAGTACAGTGGAGCACAGTAGAGGTAGCGTACAGTGGAGTACAGTGGAGCAGAGTAGAGGTAGAGTACAGTGGAGTACAGCAGAGGTAGAGTACAGTGGAGTACAGCAGAGGTAGAGTACAGTGGAGTACAGTGGAGCACATTAGAGGTGGAGTACAGTAGAGTACAGTAGAGGTAGAGAACAGTAGAGTACAGTAGAGGTAGAGTACAGTGGAGTGCAGTAGAGACAGAGTACAGTGGAGCACAGTAGAGGTAGAGTAGAGTGGAGTACAGTAGAGGTAGAGTACAGTGGAGCACAGTAGAGGTAGCTTAGAGTGGAGTACAGTAGAGGTAGAGTACAGTGGAGCAGGGTAGAGGTAGCGTACCGTGGAGTACAGTAGAGGTAGAGTACAGTGGAGTACAGAAGAGGTAGAGTACAGTGGAGCACAGTAGAGGTAGAGTAGAGTGGAGTACAGTAGAGGTAGAGTACAGTGGAGCACAGTAGAGTTAGAGTAGAGTGGAGTACAGTAGAGGTAGAGTACAGTGGAGCACAGTAGAGGTAGAGTATAGTGGAGTACAGTGAAGCACAGTAGAGGTGGAGTACAGTAGAGTACAGTAGAGGTAGAGAACAGTAGAGTAGAGGTAGAGTACATTGGAGTAAAATAGAGATAGAGTACAATGGAGCACAGTAGAGATAGACTAGAGTGGAGTACAGTAGAGGTAGAGTACAGTGGAGCACAGTAGAGGTAGAGTACAGTGGAGTACAGTGGAGCACAGTAGAGGTGGAGTACAGTAGAGTACAGTAGAGGTAGAGAACAGTGGAGCACAGTAGAGGTAGAGTACAGTGGAGCATAGTAGAGGTAGAGTACAGTGGAGCACAGTAGAGGTAGAGTACAGTGGAGCACAGTAGAGGTAGAGTACAGTGGAGGTAGTGTAGAGTGGAGTACAGTAGAGGTAGAGTACAGTGGAGCACAGTAGAGGTAGCGCACAGTGGAGTGCAGTAGAGGTAGAGTACAGTGGATTACAGTAGAGGTAGAGTACAGTGCAGTACAGTAGAGGTAGAGTACAGTGGAGCATAGTAGATGTAGAGTACAGTGGAGTACAGCGGAGCACAGTAGAGGTAGAATAGAGTGGAGTACAGTAGAGGTGGAGTAGTGTGGAGCACAGTATAGGTAGCGCACAGTGGAGTACAGTGGAGCACAGTAGAGGTAGAGTACAGTGGAGTACAGTAGAGGTAGAGTACAGTGGAGTACAGTAGAGGTAGAGTACAGTGGAATACATTGGAGCAAATTAGAGGTGGAGCACAGTAGAGTACAGTAGAGGTAGAGTACAGTGGAGTACAGTAGAGGTAGAGTACAGTGGAGTACAGTAGAGGTAGAGTACAGTTGAGCACAGTAGAGGTAGAGTACAGTGGAGTACAGTAGAGGCAGAGTACAGTGGAGCACAGTAGAGGTAGAGTAGAGTGGAGTACAGTGGAGCACAGTAGAGGTGGAGTACAGTAGAGTACAGTAGAGGTAGAGAACAGTAGAGTACAGTAGAGGTAGAGTACAGTGGAGTACAGTAGAGATAGAGTACAGTGGAGCACAGTAGAGATAGAGTACAGTGGAGTAGATTAGAGGTAGAGTACAGTGGAGCACAGTAGAGGTAGAGTACAGTGGAGCACAGCAGAGGTAGAGTACAGTGGATCACAGTAGAGATAGAGTACAGTGGAGTACAGCGGAGCACAGTAGAGGTGGAGTACAGTAGAGTACAGTAGAGAGAGAGTACAGTGGAGCACAGTAGAGGTAGAGTACAGTGGAGCACAGTAGAGGTGGAGTACAGTAGAGTACAGTAGAGGTAGAGAACAGTGGAGCACAGTAGAGGTAGAGTACAGAGGAGCACAGTAGAGGTAGAGTACAGTGGAGCACAGTAGAGGTAGAGTACAGTGGAGTACAGCGGAGCACACTAGAGGTAGTGTAGAGTGGAGTACAGTAGAGGTAGAGTACAGTGGAGCACAGTAGAGGTAGCGCACAGTGGAGTACAGTAGAGGTAGAGTACAGTGGATTACAGTAGAGGTAGAGTACAGTGCAGTACAGTAGAGGTAGAGTACAGTGGAGCATAGTAGATGTAGAGTACAGTGGAGTACAGCGGAGCACAGTAGAGGTAGAATAGAGTGGAGTACAGTAGAGGTGGAGTAGTGTGGAGCACAGTATAGGTAGCGCACAGTGGAGTACAGTGGAGCACAGTAGAGGTAGAGTACAGTGGAGTACAGTAGAGGTAGAGTACAGTGGAGTACAGTAGAGGTAGAGTACAGTGGAATACAGTGGAGCAAATTAGAGGTGGAGCACAGTAGAGTACAGTAGAGGTAGAGTACAGTGGAGTACAGTAGAGGTAGAGTACAGTGGAGTACAGTAGAGGTAGAGTACAGTTGAGCACAGTAGAGGTAGAGTACAGTGGAGTAAAGTAGAGGCAGAGTACAGTGGAGCACAGTAGAGGTAGAGTAGAGTGGAGTACAGTGGAGCACAGTAGAGGTGGAGTACAGTAGAGTACAGTAGAGGTAGAGAACAGTAGAGTACAGTAGAGGTAGAGTACAGTGGAGTACAGTAGAGATAGAGTACAGTGGAGCACAGTAGAGATAGAGTACAGTGGAGTAGATTAGAGGTAGAGTACAGTGGAGCACAGTAGAGGTAGAGTAGAGTGGAGTACAGTAGAGGTAGAGTACAGTGGAAGACAGTAGAGGTAGAGTACAGTGGAGTACAGTAGAGGTAGAGTACAGTGGAGCACAGTAGAGTTAGAGTACAGTGGAGTACAGTGAAGCACAGAAGAGGTGGATTACAATAGAGTACAGTAGAGGTAGAGAACAGTAGAGTAGAGGTAGAGTACATTGGAGTACAGTAGATATAGAGTACAATGGAGCACAGTAGAGATAGACTAGAGTGGAGTACAGTAGAGGTAGAGTACAGTGGAGCACAGTAGAGGTAGAGTACAGTGGAGTACAGTGGAGCACAGTAGAGGTGGAGTACAGTAGAGTACAGTAGAGCTAGAGAACAGTGGAGCACAGTAGAGGTAGAGTACAGTGGAGCACAGTAGAGGTAGAGTACAGTGGAGCACAGTAGAGGTAGAGTACAGTGGAGTACAGAGGAGCACAGTAGAGGTGGAGTACAGTAGAGTACAGTAGAGATAGAGTACAGTGGAGGACAGTAGAGGTAGAGTAGAGTGGAGTACAGTAGAGGTAGAGTACAGTGGAGCACAGTAGAGGTAGCGCACAGTGGAGTACAGTGGAGCAGAGTAGAGGTAGAGTACAGTGGAGTACAGCAGAGGTAGAGTACAGTGGAGTACAGCAGAGGTAGAGTACAGTGGAGTACAGTGGAGCACATTAGAGGTGGAGTACAGTAGAGTACAGTAGAGGTAGAGAACAGTAGAGTACAGTAGAGGTAGAGTACAGTGGAGTGCAGTAGAGACAGAGTACAGTGGAGCACAGTAGAGGTAGAGTAGAGTGGAGTACAGTAGAGGTAGAGTACAGTGGAGCACAGTAGAGGTAGCGTAGAGTGGAGTACAGTAGAGGTAGAGTACAGTGGAGCAGGTTAGAGGTAGCGTACCGTGGAGTACAGTAGAGGTAGAGTACAGTGGAGTACAGAAGAGGTAGAGTACAGTGGAGCACAGTAGAGGTAGAGTAGAGTGGAGTACAGTAGAGGTAGAGTACAGTGGAGCACAGTAGAGTTAGAGTAGAGTGGAGTACAGTAGAGGTAGAGTACAGTGGAGCACAGTAGAGGTAGAGTATAGTGGAGTACAGTGAAGCACAGTAGAGGTGGAGTACAGTAGAGTACAGTAGAGGTAGAGAACAGTAGAGTAGAGGTAGAGTACATTGGAGTAAAATAGAGATAGAGTACAATGGAGCACAGTAGAGATAGACTAGAGTGGAGTACAGTAGAGGTAGAGTACAGTGGAGCACAGTAGAGGTAGAGTACAGTGGAGTACAGTGGAGCACAGTAGAGGTGGAGTACAGTAGAGTACAGTAGAGGTAGAGAACAGTGGAGCACAGTAGAGGTAGAGTACAGTGGAGCATAGTAGAGGTAGAGTACAGTGGAGCACAGTAGAGGTAGAGTACAGTGGAGCACAGTAGAGGTAGAGTACAGTGGAGGTAGTGTAGAGTGGAGTACAGTAGAGGTAGAGTACAGTGGAGCACAGTAGAGGTAGCGCACAGTGGAGTGCAGTAGAGGTAGAGTACAGTGGATTACAGTAGAGGTAGAGTACAGTGCAGTACAGTAGAGGTAGAGTACAGTGGAGCATAGTAGATGTAGAGTACAGTGGAGTACAGCGGAGCACAGTAGAGGTAGAATAGAGTGGAGTACAGTAGAGGTGGAGTAGTGTGGAGCACAGTATAGGTAGCGCACAGTGGAGTACAGTGGAGCACAGTAGAGGTAGAGTACAGTGGAGTACAGTAGAGGTAGAGTACAGTGGAGTACAGTAGAGGTAGAGTACAGTGGAATACATTGGAGCAAATTAGAGGTGGAGCACAGTAGAGTACAGTAGAGGTAGAGTACAGTGGAGTACAGTAGAGGTAGAGTACAGTGGAGTACAGTAGAGGTAGAGTACAGTTGAGCACAGTAGAGGTAGAGTACAGTGGAGTACAGTAGAGGCAGAGTACAGTGGAGCACAGTAGAGGTAGAGTAGAGTGGAGTACAGTGGAGCACAGTAGAGGTGGAGTACAGTAGAGTACAGTAGAGGTAGAGAACAGTAGAGTACAGTAGAGGTAGAGTACAGTGGAGTACAGTAGAGATAGAGTACAGTGGAGCACAGTAGAGATAGAGTACAGTGGAGTAGATTAGAGGTAGAGTACAGTGGAGCACAGTAGAGGTAGAGTACAGTGGAGCACAGCAGAGGTAGAGTACAGTGGATCACAGTAGAGATAGAGTACAGTGGAGTACAGCGGAGCACAGTAGAGGTGGAGTACAGTAGAGTACAGTAGAGAGAGAGTACAGTGGAGCACAGTAGAGGTAGAGTAGAGTGGAGTACAGTAGAGGTAGAGTACAGTGGAGCATATTAGAGGTAGAGTACAGTGGAGTACAGTGGAGTACAGTAGAGGTAGAGTACAGTAGAGTACAGAAGAGGTAGAGTACAGTGGAGCACAGTAGAGGTAGAGTAGAGGGGAGTACAGTAGAGGTAGAGTACAGTGGAGCACAGTAGAGTTAGAGTAGAGTGGAGTACAGTAGAGGTAGAGTACAGTGGAGCACAGTAGAGGTAGAGTACAGTGGAGTACAGTAGAGGTAGAGTACAGTGGAGCACAGTAGAGGTAGAGTACAGTGGAGTACAGTGAAGCACAGTAGAGGTGGAGTACAGTAGAGTACAGTAGAGGTAGAGAACAGTAGAGTAGAGGTAGAGTTCATTGGAGTAAAGTAGAGACAGAGTACAATGGAGCACAGTAGAGATAGACTAGAGTGGAGTACAGTAGAGGTAGAGTACAGTGGAGCACAGTAGAGGTAGAGTACAGTGGAGTACAGTGGAGCACAGTAGAGGTGGAGTACAGTAGAGTACAGTAGAGGTAGAGAACAGTGGAGCACACTAAAGGTAGAGTACAGTGGAGCACAGTAGAGGTAGAGTACAGTGGAGCAAAGTAGAGGTAGAGTACAGTGGAGTACAGCGGAGCACAGTAGAGGTAGTGTAGAGTGGAGTACAGTAGAGGTAGAGTACAGTAGAGCACAGTAGAGGTAGCGCACAGTGGAGTACAGTAGAGGTAGAGTACAGTGGATTACAGTAGAGGTAGAGTACAGTGCAGTACAGTAGAGGTAGAGTACAGTGGAGCATAGTAGATGCAGAGTACAGTGGAGTACAGCGGAGCACAGTAGAGGTAGAATAGAGTGGAGTACAGTAGAGGTAGAGTAGTGTGGAGCACAGTGTAGGTAGCGCACAGTGGAGTACAGTGGAGCACAGTAGAGGTAGAGTACAGTGGAGTACAGTAGAGGTAGAGTACAGTGGAGTACAGTAGAGGTAGTGTACAGTGGAATACAGTGGAGCAAATTAGAGGTGGAGCACAGTAGAGTACAGTAGAGGTAGAGAACAGTAGAGTACAGTAGAGGTAGAGTACAGTGGAGTACAGTAGAGGTAGAGTACAGTTGAGCACAGTAGAGGTAGAGTACAGTGGAGTACACTGCCCTACAAAGCAAAAAGGCAGTAACTACGCAGAGTGCAGAACAGAGAAAAATGACTTTAAAGTTATCCTGTCATCCAGCCTAAGTAGTTGAAGGTAGATTATTGGACATGTGGCTGTTTTGTGACTTTATATTAGCTTATTCTTTGTACATATCAATCCTCATATTCAATTTGATATTTTACCCCTATTTTGCAGTTACTGTATTCTTGCTTTGTATTACTTTACAAAAACGTGGCACCAAACCAAGGAAAAAGGCAGTAACTACAGATTCTCCAAAGACGATTTTGCCACAACTTGGGCTCTGGGTGTGTTAGATACACTGTATTTGAAATAATTGGAACCATTTGGACAACATTTTTTTTCAACATTTTTGTGTTGCGAAACTAGTGTTGCGGAGCGGGTGTGTTACGGATACGTGGTGTAAATTTTTAGTAATCAAAAATCATGTCTAATTAATTGAAATCATGAAACTTTTATTATAAACTATTATTAAACTAATACAATATTTAAAAAAGATTCTATGAATATTACAAATAAAATATATAAAAATTCTAATATATTATTAATTATCCTACATTTCTTTTAATCATATGAAATTAAACAAACGTTTTTTGTCAAACAACATGCTGCACAATTAGCTTTACTGTTAAAATTAAAACATTGAATACAAATTTAGTTTTAATCTTAATTTATTTGTATTAGTGTTAGTATTATTATTACATTGAGACGTTTCTAAATTCTACTGTACAACAGTAATAGGCCTATATTTCTGTCAAGTTAAACCGAACTTTTATTTTGACGGGTTGCCGTGAAGACCTTTGTTTCTGTGTTTATGACATGACGATAGTTTTTCTCAGATGATGCGGTTAAATGCTCACAAAGTGACTTTAAGAGCGGATCTAGAGTCTGGAGAGTAAGTTCATGCAGTCGTGTCCTCATATGCAAAAAACAGTGCTTCAGCGCGCGCGTGTGTGTTTGTTAAATGAAACTGCGCGTCGACTGCCCCATTTATTCACAGAACATGTATGATTTGTATTTAAATTGTACTATTATTGCGGTTTAATATTCACACAGTAGTCTATCACGATTTAATTTCAAGTGTACTGAACTGCTATATCGCAAAAATCATAGTAACTAACCACTAAACTACATGGAGCTCTTGCACCTTTTTTTTTCTTTCTGGAATATTTTTTTCATTCTTTCAGGGGAGGGGGGTAGTTTGGTAGGGGAACAATTTGGTGAAGTTAGAAGGGTGAAATCGCAAATGTTAAAATCGTCCCGTGAGGATGCCCGAAAATCAGCTGTGTGTTCACCAAGGCAACAGTAACTACACTGCGCAGAAACACCGTTATTTTTTGTTGGGTAAAACATAACAAGAACACAGTAATGGATGTTACTGTACTCTTGCTTTGTTTCACTAGGGCTTTTTGCAGTTACTGTACAAACGACTACCATTTTTCTCCAAAACGACACACATTTGAGATAAGATGTTTTGTCACATAACAAAGGATGCCTTGAATGTCATGAAAAGGATAATAACTCATTTTTGACAAAAAATGCAGTTACTGCCTTTTTGCTTTGTAGGGCAGTACAGTAGAGGCAGAGTACAGTGGAGCACAGTAGAGGTAGAGTAGAGTGGAGTACAGTGGAGCACAGTAGAGGTGGAGTACAGTAGAGGTAGAGAACAGTAGAGTACAGTAGAGGTAGAGTACAGTGGAGTACAGTAGAGATAGAGTACAGTGGAGCACAGTATAGATAGAGTAGAGTGGAGTAGAGTAGAGGTAGAGTACAGTGGAGCACAGTAGAAGTAGAGTACAGTGGAGCACAGCAGAAGTAGAGTACAGTGGATCACAGTAGAGATAGAGTACAGTGGAGTACAGTGGAGCACATTAGAGGTGGAGTACAGTAGAGTACAGTAGAGGTAGAGAACAGTAGAGTACAGTAGAGGTAGAGTACAGTGGAGTACAGTAGAGACAGAGTACAGTGGAGCACAGTAGAGGTAGAGTAGAGTGGAGTACAGTAGAGGTAGAGTACAGTGGAGCACAGTAGAGGTAGCGTACAGTGGAGTACAGTAGAGGTAGAGTACAGTGGAGCAGGGTAGAGGTAGCGTACCGTGGAGTACAGTAGAGGTAGAGTACAGTGGAGTACAGAAGAGGTAGAGTACAGTGGAGCACAGTAGAGGTAGAATAGAGTGGAGTACAGTAGAGGTAGAGTACAGTGGAGCACAGTAGAGTTAGAGTATAGTGGAGTACAGTAGAGGTAGAGTACAGTGGAGCACAGTAGAGGTAGAGTATAGTGGAGTACAGTGAAGCACAGTAGAGGTGGAGTACAGTAGAGTACAGTAGAGGTAGAGAACAGTAGAGTAGAGGTAGAGTACATTGGAGTAAAATAGAGATAGAGTACAATGGAGCACTGTAGAGATAGACTAGAGTGGAGTACAGTAGAGGTAGAGTACAGTGGAGCACAGTAGAGGTAGAGTACAGTGGAGTACAGTGGAGCACAGTAGAGGTGGAGTACAGTAGAGTACAGTAGAGGTAGAGAACAGTGGAGCACAGTAGAGGTAGAGTACAGTGGAGCATAGTAGAGGTAGAGTACAGTGGAGCACAGTAGAGGTAGAGTACAGTGGAGCACAGTAGAGGTAGAGTACAGTGGAGGTAGTGTAGAGTGGAGTACAGTAGAGGTAGAGTACAGTGGAGCACAGTAGAGGTAGCGCACAGTGGAGTGCAGTAGAGGTAGAGTACAGTGGATTACAGTAGAGGTAGAGTACAGTGCAGTACAGTAGAGGTAGAGTACAGTGGAGCATAGTAGATGTAGAGTACAGTGGAGTACAGCGGAGCACAGTAGAGGTAGAATAGAGTGGAGTACAGTAGAGGTGGAGTAGTGTGGAGCACAGTATAGGTAGCGCACAGTGGAGTACAGTGGAGCACAGTAGAGGTAGAGTACAGTGGAGTACAGTAGAGGTAGAGTACAGTGGAGTACAGTAGAGGTAGAGTACAGTGGAATACAGTGGAGCAAATTAGAGGTGGAGCACAGTAGAGTACAGTAGAGGTAGAGTACAGTGGAGTACAGTAGAGGTAGAGTACAGTGGAGTACAGTAGAGGTAGAGTACAGTTGAGCACAGTAGAGGTAGAGTACAGTGGAGTACAGTAGAGGCAGAGTACAGTGGAGCACAGTAGAGGTAGAGTAGAGTGGAGTACAGTGGAGCACAGTAGAGGTGGAGTACAGTAGAGTACAGTAGAGGTAGAGAACAGTAGAGTACAGTAGAGGTAGAGTACAGTGGAGCACAGTAGAGTTAGAGTACAGTGGAGCACAGTAGAGGTAGAGTACAGTGGAGTACAGCGGAGCACAATAGAGGTGGAGTACAGTAGAGTACAGTAGTGATAGAGTACAGTGGAGCACAGTAGAGGTAGTGTAGAGTGGAGTACAGTAGAGGTAGAGTACAGTGGAGCACAGTAGAGGGTAGAGTACAGTGGAGTACAGTGGAGCACAGTAGAGGTAGAGTAGAGTGGCGTACAGTAGAGGTAGATTACAATGGAGCACAGTAGAGGTAGCGTACAGTGGAGTACAGTGGAGCAGAGTAGAGGTAGAGTACAGTGGAGTACAGCAGAGGTAGAGTACAGTGGAGTACAGCAGAGGTAGAGTACAGTGGAGTACAGTATAGGTGGAGTACAGTAGAGTAAAGTAGACGTAGAGAACAGTAGAGTACAGTAGAGGTAGAGTACAGTGGAGTACAGTAGAGATAGAGTACAGTGGAGCACAGTAGAGATAGAGTACAGCGGAGTAGAGTAGAGGTAGAGTACAGTGGAGCATAGTAGAGGTAGAGTACAGTGGAGCACAGCAGAGGTAGAGTACAGTGGATCAGATTAGAGATAGAGTACAGTGGAGTACAGTGGAGCACAGTAGAGGTAGAGTACAGTGGAGTACAGTGAAGCACAGTAGAGGTAGAGTTTGTTGGAGTACAGTAGAGGTAGAGTAAAGTAGAGTACAGTAGAGGTAGAGTACAGTGGAGCACAGTAGAGGTAGAGTACAGTGGAGTACAGTGGAGCACAGTAGAGGTGGAGTACAGTGGAGTACAGTAGAGGTAGAGTACAGTGGAGCACAGTAGAGGTAGAGTACAGTGGAGCACAGTATAGGTAGAGTAGAGTTGAGTACAGCGGAGCACAGTAGAGGTAGAGTACAGTGGAGTACAGTAGAGGTAGAGTACAGTGGAGCACAGTAGAGGTAGAGTACAGTGGAGCACAGTAGAGGTAGAGTACAGTGGAGTACAGTAGAGGTAGAATACAGTGGAGCACAGTAGAGGTAAAGTACAGTGGAGTACAGTGGAGCACAGTAGAGGTTGAGTACAATAGAGTACAGTAGAGGTAGAGAACAGTAGAGTACAGTAGAGGTAGAGTACAGTGGAGTAGAGTAGAGGTAGAGTACAGCAAAGCACAGTAGAGGTAGAGTACAGTGGAGCACAGCAGAGGTAGAGTACAGTGGATCAAAGTAGAGATAGAGTACAGTGGAGTACAGTGGAGCACAGTAGAGGTAGAGTACAGTAGAGTACATTGAAGGACAGTAGAGGTAGAGTTCGGTGGAGTACAGTAGAGGTAGAGTAGAGTGGAGTACAGTAGCGGTAGAGTACAGTGGATTACAGTGGCGGTTGAGTACAGTGGAGCACAGTAGAGGTAGAGTACAGTGGAGTACAGCGAAGCAGAGTAGAAGTAGAATAGAGTGGAGTACAGTAGAGGTAGAGTAGTGTGGAGCACAGTAGAGGTAGAGTACAGTGGAGTACAGTGGAGCAGAGTAGAGGTAGAGTACAATGGAGTACAGTAGTGGTAGAGTACAGTGGAGTACAGCAGAGGTAGAGAACAGTGGAGTACAGTGGAGCACATTAGAGGTAGAGTATAGTAGAGTACAGTAGAGGTAGAGTACAGTGGAGCACAGTAGAGGTAGAGTACAGTGGAGTACAGTAGAGGTAGAGTACAGTGGAGCACAGTAGAGTTAGAGTAGAGTGGAGTACATTAGAGGTAGAGTACAGTGGAGCACAGTAGAGGTAGCGTACAGTGGAGTACAGTAGAGGTAGAGTACAGTGGAGCACAGTAGAGGTAGCGTACCGTGGAGTACAGTAGAGGTAGAGTACAGTGGAGTACAGTAGAGGTAGAGTACAGTGGAGTACAGTGGATCACAGTAGAGGTGGAGTACAGTAGAGTACAGTAGAGGTAGAGAACAGTAGAGTACAGAAGAGGTAGAGTACAGTGGAGCACAGTAGAGGTAGAGTACAGTGGAGCACAGTAGAGGTGGAGTACGGTATAGCACAGTAGAGGTAGAGTACAGTGGAGTACAGTAGAGGTAGAGTACAGTGGAGTACAACGGAGCACAGTAGAGGTGGAGTACAGTATAGTACAGTAGAGATAGAGTACAGTGGAGCACAGTAGAGGTAGAGTAAAGTGGAGTACAGTAGAGGTAGAGTACAGTGGAGCACAGTAGAGGGTAGAGTACAGTGGAGTACAGTGGAGCACAGTAGAGGTAGAGTAGAGTGGCGTACAGTAGAGGTAGAGTACAATGGAGCACAGTAGAGGTAGCGTGCAGTGGAGTACAGTGGAGCAGAGTAGAGGTAGAGTACAGTGGAGTACAGCAGAGGTAGAGTACAGTGGAGTACAGCAGAGGTAGAGTACAGTGGAGTACAGTGGAGCACATTAGAGGTGGAGTACAGTAGAGTACAGTAGAGGTAGAGTACAGTGGAGTACAGTAGAGACAGAGTACAGTGGAGCACAGTAGAGTTAGAGTAGAGTGGAGTACAGTAGAGGTAGAGTACAGTGGAGCACAGTAGAGGTAGAGTACAGTGGAGTACAGTAGAGGTAGAGTACAGTGGAGCACAGTAGAGGTAGAGTAAAGTGGAGTACAGTGAAGCACAGTAGAGGTAGAGTACATTGGAGTACAGTAGAGATAGAGTACAATGGAGCACAGTAGAGATAGACTAGAGTGGAGTACAGTAGAGGTAGAGTACAGTGGAGCACAGTAGAGGTAGAGTACAGTGGAGTACAGTGGAGCACAGTAGAGGTGGAGTACAGTAGAGTACAGTAGAGGTAGAGAACAGTGGAGCACAGTAGAGGTAGAGTACAGTGGAGCACAGTAGAGGTAGAGTACAGTGGAGCACAGTAGAGGTAGAGTACAGTGGAGTACAGCGGAGCACAATAGAGGTGGAGTACAGTAGAGTACAGTAGTGATAGAGTACAGTGGAGCACAGTAGAGGTAGTGTAGAGTGGAGTACAGTAGAGGTAGAGTACAGTGGAGCACAGTAGAGGGTAGAGTACAGTGGAGTACAGTGGAGCACAGTAGAGGTAGAGTAGAGTGGCGTACAGTAGAGGTAGATTACAATGGAGCACAGTAGAGGTAGCGTACAGTGGAGTACAGTGGAGCAGAGTAGAGGTAGAGTACAGTGGAGTACAGCAGAGGTAGAGTACAGTGGAGTACAGCAGAGGTAGAGTACAGTGGAGTACAGTATAGGTGGAGTACAGTAGAGTAAAGTAGACGTAGAGAACAGTAGAGTACAGTAGAGGTAGAGTACAGTGGAGTACAGTAGAGATAGAGTACAGTGGAGCACAGTAGAGATAGAGTACAGCGGAGTAGAGTAGAGGTAGAGTACAGTGGAGCATAGTAGAGGTAGAGTACAGTGGAGCACAGCAGAGGTAGAGTACAGTGGATCAGATTAGAGATAGAGTACAGTGGAGTACAGTGGAGCACAGTAGAGGTAGAGTACAGTGGAGTACAGTGAAGCACAATAGAGGTAGAGTTCGTTGGAGTACAGTAGAGGTAGAGTAAAGTAGAGTACAGTAGAGGTAGAGTACAGTGGAGCACAGTAGAGGTAGAGTACAGTGGAGTACAGTGGAGCACAGTAGAGGTGGAGTACAGTGGAGTACAGTAGAGGTAGAGTACAGTGGAGCACAGTAGAGGTAGAGTACAGTGGAGCACAGTATAGGTAGAGTAGAGTTGAGTACAGCGGAGCACAGTAGAGGTAGAGTACAGTGGAGTACAGTAGAGGTAGAGTACAGTGGAGCACAGTAGAGGTAGAGTACAGTGGAGCACAGTAGAGGTAGAGTACAGTGGAGTACAGTAGAGGTAGAATACAGTGGAGTACAGTGGAGCACAGTAGAGGTAGAGTACAGTGGAGCACAGTAGAGGTAAAGTACAGTGGAGTACAGTGGAGCACAGTAGAGGTTGAGTACAATAGAGTACAGTAGAGGTAGAGAACAGTAGAGTACAGTAGAGGTAGAGTACAGTGGAGTAGAGTAGAGGTAGAGTACAGCAAAGCACAGTAGAGGTAGAGTACAGTGGAGCACAGCAGAGGTAGAGTACAGTGGATCAAAGTAGAGATAGAGTACAGTGGAGTACAGTGGAGCACAGTAGAGGTAGAGTACAGTAGAGTACATTGAAGGACAGTAGAGGTAGAGTTCGGTGGAGTACAGTAGAGGTAGAGTAGAGTGGAGTACAGTAGCGGTAGAGTACAGTGGATTACAGTGGAGGTTGAGTACAGTGGAGCACAGTAGAGGTAGAGTACAGTGGAGTACAGCGAAGCAGAGTAGAAGTAGAATAGAGTGGAGTACAGTAGAGGTAGAGTAGTGTGGAGCACAGTAGAGGTAGAGTACAGTGGAGTACAGTGGAGCAGAGTAGAGGTAGAGTACAATGGAGTACAGTAGTGGTAGAGTACAGTGGAGTACAGCAGAGGTAGAGAACAGTGGAGTACAGTGGAGCACATTAGAGGTAGAGTATAGTAGAGTACAGTAGAGGTAGAGTACAGTGGAGCACAGTAGAGGTAGAGTACAGTGGAGTACAGTAGAGGTAGAGTACAGTGGAGCACAGTAGAGTTAGAGTAGAGTGGAGTACATTAGAGGTAGAGTACAGTGGAGCACAGTAGAGGTAGCGTACAGTGGAGTACAGTAGAGGTAGAGTACAGTGGAGCACAGTAGAGGTAGCGTACCGTGGAGTACAGTAGAGGTAGAGTACAGTGGAGTACAGTAGAGGTAGAGTACAGTGGAGTACAGTGGATCACAGTAGAGGTGGAGTACAGTAGAGTACAGTAGAGGTAGAGAACAGTAGAGTACAGAAGAGGTAGAGTACAGTGGAGCACAGTAGAGGTAGAGTACAGTGGAGCACAGTAGAGGTGGAGTACGGTATAGCACAGTAGAGGTAGAGTACAGTGGAGTACAGTAGAGGTAGAGTACAGTGGAGTACAACGGAGCACAGTAGAGGTGGAGTACAGTATAGTACAGTAGAGATAGAGTACAGTGGAGCACAGTAGAGGTAGAGTAAAGTGGAGTACAGTAGAGGTAGAGTACAGTGGAGCACAGTAGAGGGTAGAGTACAGTGGAGTACAGTGGAGCACAGTAGAGGTAGAGTAGAGTGGCGTACAGTAGAGGTAGAGTACAATGGAGCACAGTAGAGGTAGCGTGCAGTGGAGTACAGTGGAGCAGAGTAGAGGTAGAGTACAGTGGAGTACAGCAGAGGTAGAGTACAGTGGAGTACAGCAGAGGTAGAGTACAGTGGAGTACAGTGGAGCACATTAGAGGTGGAGTACAGTAGAGTACAGTAGAGGTAGAGAACAGTAGAGTACAGTAGAGGTAGAGTACAGTGGAGTACTGTAGAGACAGAGTACAGTGGAGCACAGTAGAGGTAGAGTATAGTGGAGTACAGTAGAGGTAGAGTACAGTGGAGCACAGTAGAGGTATCGTACAGTGGAGTACAGTAGAGGTAGAGTACAGTGGAGCACAGTAGAGGTAGAGTAGAGTGGAGTACAGTAGAGGTAGAGTACAGTGGAGCACAGTAGAGTTAGAGTAGAGTGGAGTACAGTAGAGGTAGAGTACAGTGGAGCACAGTAGAGGTAGCGTACAGTGGAGTACAGTAGAGGTAGAGTACAGTGGAGCACAGTAGAGGTAGCTTACCGTGGAGTACAGTAGATGTAGAGTACAGTGGAGCATAGTAGATGTAGAGTACAGTGGAGTACAGCGGAGCACAGTAGAGGTAGAATAGAGTGGAGTACAGTAGAGGTAGAGTAGTGTGGAGCACAGTATAGGTAGCGCACAGTGGAGTACAGTGGAGCACAGTAGAGGTAGAGTACAGTGGAGTACAGTAGAGGTAGAGTACAGTGGAGTACAGTAGAGGTAGAGTACAGTGGAATACAGTGGAGCACATTAGAGGTGGAGTACAGTACAGTACAGTAGAGGTAGAGTACAGTGGAGTACAGTAGAGGTAGAGTACAGTGGAGTACAGTAGAGGTAGAGTACAGTTGAGCACAGTAGAGGTAGAGTACAGTGGAGTACAGTAGAGGCAGAGTACAGTGGAGCACAGTAGAGGTAGAGTAGAGTGGAGTACAGTGGAGCACAGTAGAGGTGGAGTACAGTAGAGTAAAGTAGAGGTAGAGAACAGTAGAGTACAGTAGAGGTAGAGTACAGTGGAGTACAGTAGAGATAGAGTACAGTGGAGCACAGTAGAGATAGAGTACAGTGGAGCACAGCAGAGGTAGAGTACAGTGGATCAGAGTAGAGATAGAGTACAGTGGAGTACAGTGGAGCACAGTAGAGGTAGAGTACAGTGGAGTACAGTGAAGCACAGTAGAGGTAGAGTTCGTTGGAGTACAGTAGAGGTAGAGTACAATAGAGTACAGTAGAGGTAGAGTACAGTGGAGTACAGTAGAGGTAGAGTACAGTGGAGCACAGTAGAGTTAGAGTAGAGTGGAGTACAGTAGAGGTAGAGTACAGTGGAGCACAGTAGAGGTAGCGTACAGTGGAGTACAGTAGAGGTAGAGTACAGTGGAGCACAGTAGAGGTAGCGTACCGTGGAGTACAGTAGAGGTAGAGTACAGTGGAGTACAGTAGAGGTAGAGTACAGTGGAGTACAGTGGATCACAGTAGAGGTGGAGTACAGTAGAGTACAGTAGAGGTAGAGAACAGTAGAGTACAGAAGAGGTAGAGTACAGTGGAGCACAGTAGAGGTAGAGTACAT
Source organism: Tiaroga cobitis (assembly GCA_030578255.1). NCBI lineage: Eukaryota > Metazoa > Chordata > Actinopteri > Cypriniformes > Leuciscidae > Tiaroga > Tiaroga cobitis. The sequence goes on from CM060604.1 coordinate 37,236,055, forward strand.
TGGAGCACAGTAGAGGTGGAGTACGGTATAGCATAGTAGAGGTAGAGTACAGTGGAGTACAGTAGAGGTAGAGTACAGTGGAGTACAACGGAGCACAGTAGAGGTGGAGTACAGTATAGTACAGTAGAGATAGAGTACAGTGGAGCACAGTAGAGGTAGAGTAAAGTGGAGTACAGTAGAGGTAGAGTACAGTGGAGCACAGTAGAGGGTAGAGTACAGTGGAGTACAGTGGAGCACAGTAGAGGTAGAGTAGAGTGGCGTACAGTAGAGGTAGAGTACAATGGAGCACAATAGAGGTAGCGTGCAGTGGAGTACAGTGGAGCAGAGTAGAGGTAGAGTACAGTGGAGTACAGCAGAGGTAGAGTACAGTGGAGTACAGCAGAGGTAGAGTACAGTGGAGTACAGTAGAGCACATTAGAGGTGGAGTACAGTAGAGTACAGTAGAGGTAGAGAACAGTAGAGTACAGTAGAGGTAGAGTACAGTGGAGTACAGTAGATACAGAGTACAGTGGAGCACAGTAGAGGTAGAGTACAGTGGAGTACAGTAGAGGTAGAGTACAGTGGAGCACAGTAGAGGTAGCGTACAGTGGAGTACAGTAGAGGTAGAGTACAGTGGAGTACAGTGGAGCACATTAGAGGTGGAGTACAGTAGAGTACAGTAGAGGTAGAGAACAGTAGAGTACAATAGAGGTAGAGTACAGTGGAGTACAGTAGAGACAGAGTACAGTGGAGCACAGTAGAGGTAGAGTACAGTGGAGTACAGTAGAGGTAGAGTACAGTGGAGCACAGTAGAGGTAGCGTACAGTGGAGCACAGTAGAGTTAGAGTAGATTGGAGTACAGTAGAGGTAGAGTACAGTGGAGCACAGTAGAGGTAGCGTACAGTGGAGTACAGTAGAGGTAGAGTACAGTGGAGCACAGTAGAGGTAGCGTACCATGGAGTACAGTAGAGGTAGAGTACAGTGGAGTACAGTAGAGGTAGAGTACAGTGGAGTACAGTGGATCACAGTAGAGGTGGAGTACAGTAGAGTACAGTAGAGGTAGAGAACAGTAGAGTACAGAAGAGGTAGAGTACAGTGGAGCACAGTAGAGGTAGAGTTCGTTGGAGTACAGTAGAGGTAGAGTACAATAGAGTACAGTAGAGGTAGAGTACAGTGGAGTACAGTAGAGGTAGAGTACAGTGGAGCACAGTAGAGTTAGAGTAGAGTGGAGTACAGTAGAGGTAGAGTACAGTGGAGCACAGTAGAGGTAGCGTACAGAGGAGTACAGTAGAGGTAGAGTACAGTGGAGCACAGTAGAGGTAGCGTACCGTGGAGTACAGTAGAGGTAGAGTACAGTGGAGTACAGTAGAGGTAGAGTACAGTGGAGTACAGTGGATCACAGTAGAGGTGGAGTACAGTAGAGTACAGTAGAGGTAGAGAACAGTAGAGTACAGAAGAGGTAGAGTACAGTGGAGCACAGTAGAGGTAGAGTACAGTGGAGCACAGTAGAGGTGGAGTACGGTATAGCACAGTAGAGGTAGAGTACAGTGGAGTACAGTAGAGGTAGAGTACAGTGGAGTACAACGGAGCACAGTAGAGGTGGAGTACAGTATAGTACAGTAGAGATAGAGTACAGTGGAGCACAGTAGAGGTAGAGTAAAGTGGAGTACAGTAGAGGTAGAGTACAGTGGAGCACAGTAGAGGGTAGAGTACAGTGGAGTACAGTGGAGCACAGTAGAGGTAGAGTAGAGTGGCGTACAGTAGAGGTAGAGTACAATGGAGCACAGTAGAGGTAGCGTGCAGTGGAGTACAGTGGAGCAGAGTAGAGGTAGAGTACAGTGGAGTACAGCAGAGGTAGAGTACAGTGGAGTACAGCAGAGGTAGAGTACAGTGGAGTACAGTAGAGCACATTAGAGGTGGAGTACAGTAGAGTACAGTAGAGGTAGAGAACAGTAGAGTACAGTAGAGGTAGAGTACAGTGGAGTACAGTAGAGACAGAGTACAGTGGAGCACAGTAGAGGTAGAGTACAGTAGAGTACAGTAGAGGTAGAGTACAGTGGAGCACAGTAGAGGTAGCGTACAGTGGAGTACAGTAGAGGTAGAGTACAGTGGAGTACAGTGGAGCACATTAGAGGTGGAGTACAGTAGAGTACAGTAGAGGTAGAGAACAGTAGAGTACAGAAGAGGTAGAGTACAGTGGAGCACAGTAGAGGTAGAGTACAGTGGAGCAGAGTAGAGGTGGAGTACGGTATAGCACAGTAGAGGTAGAGTACAGTGGAGTACAGTAGAGGTAGAGTACAGTGGAGTACAACGGAGCACAGTAGAGGTGGAGTACAGTATAGTACAGTAGAGATAGAGTACAGTGGAGCACAGTAGAGGTAGAGTAAAGTGGAGTACAGTAGAGGTAGAGTACAGTGGAGCACAGTAGAGGGTAGAGTACAGTGGAGTACAGTGGAGCACAGTAGAGGTAGAGTAGAGTGGCGTACAGTAGAGGTAGAGTACAATGGAGCACAGTAGAGGTAGCGTACAGTGGAGTACAGTGGAGCAGAGTAGAGGTAGAGTACAGTGGAGTACAGCAGAGGTAGAGTACAGTGGAGTACAGCAGAGGTAGAGTACAGTGGAGTACAGTAGAGGTGGAGTACAGTAGAGTAAAGTAGAGGTAGAGAACAGTAGAGTAGAGTAGAGGTAGAGTACAGTGGAGTACAGTAGAGATAGAGTACAGTGGAGCACAGTAGAGATAGAGTACAGCGGAGTAGAGTAGAGGTAGAGTACAGTGGAGCATAGTAGAGGTAGAGTACAGTGGAGCACAGCAGAGGTAGAGTACAGTGGATCAGAGTAGAGATAGAGTACAGTGGAGTACAGTGGAGCACAGTAGAGGTAGAGTACAGTGGAGTACAGTGAAGCACAGTAGAGGTAGAGTTCATTGGAGTACAGTAGAGGTAGAGGACAGTAGAGTACAGTAGAGGTAGAGTACAGTGGAGCACAGTAGAGGTAGAGTACAGTGGAGTACAGTGGAGCACAGTAGAGGTGGAGTACAGTGGAGTACAGTAAAGGTAGAGTACAGTGGAGCACAGTAGAGGTAGAGTACAGTGGAGCACAGTATAGGTAGAGTAGAGTTGAGTACAGCGGAGCACAGTAGAGGTAGAGTACAGTGGAGTACAGTAGAGGTAGAGTACAGTGGAGCACAGTAGAGGTAGAGTACAGTGGAGCACAGTAGAGGTAGAGTACAGTGGAGTACAGTAGAGGTAGAATACAGTGGAGCACAGTAGAGGTAGAGTACAGTGGAGTACAGTGGAGCACAGTAGAGGTTGAGTACAATAGAGTACAGTAGAGGTAGAGAACAGTAGAGTACAGTAGAGGTAGAGTACAGTGGAGTAGAGTAGAGGTAGAGTACAGTGGAGCACAGTAGAGGTAGAGTACAGTGGAGCACAGCAGAGGTAGAGTACAGTGGATCAAAGTAGAGATAGAGTACAGTGGAGTACAGTGGAGCACAGTAGAGGTAGAGTACAGTAGAGTACATTGAAGGACAGTAGAGGTAGAGTTCGGTGGAGTACAGTAGAGGTAGAGTAGAGTGGAGTACAGTAGCGGTAGAGTACAGTGGAGTACAGTGGAGCACATTAGAGGTGGAGTACAGTAGAGGTAGAGTACAGTGGAGTACAGTAGAGGTAGAGTACAGTGGAGTACAGTAGAGGTTGAGTACAGTGGAGCACAGTAGAGGTAGAGTACAGTGGAGTACAGCGAAGCACAGTAGAGGTAGAATAGAGTGGAGTACAGTGGAGCAGAGTAGAGGTAGAGTACAATGGAGTACAGTAGTGGTAGAGTACAGTGGAGTACAGCAGAGGTAGAGAACAGTGGAGTACAGTGGAGCACATTAGAGGTAGAGTATAGTAGAGTACAGTAGAGGTAGAGTACAGTGGAGCACAGTAGAGGTAGAGTACAGTGGAGTACAGTAGAGGTAGAGTACAGTGGAGCACAGTAGAGTTAGAGTAGAGTGGAGTACAGTAGAGGTAGAGTACAGTGGAGCACAGTAGAGGTAGCGTACAGTGGAGTACAGTAGAGGTAGAGTACAGTGGAGCACAGTAGAGGTAGCGTACCGTGGAGTACAGTAGAGGTAGAGTACAGTGGATCACAGTAGAGGTGGAGTACAGTAGAGTACAGTAGAGTACAGAAGAGGTAGAGTACAGTGGAGCACAGTAGAGGTAGAGTACAGTGGAGCACAGTAGAGGTGGAGTACGGTATAGCACAGTAGAGGTAGAGTACAGTGGAGTACAGTAGAGGTAGAGTACAGTGGAGTACAACGGAGCACAGTAGAGGTGGAGTACAGTATAGTACAGTAGAGATAGAGTACAGTGGAGCACAGTAGAGGTAGAGTAAAGTGGAGTACAGTAGAGGTAGAGTACAGTGGAGCACAGTAGAGGGTAGAGTACAGTGGAGTACAGTGGAGCACAGTAGAGGTAGAGTAGAGTGGCGTACAGTAGAGGTAGAGTACAATGGAGCACAGTAGAGGTAGCGTACAGTGGAGTACAGTGGAGCAGAGTAGAGGTAGAGTACAGTGGAGTACAGCAGAGGTAGAGTACAGTGGAGTACAGCAGAGGTAGAGTACAGTGGAGTACAGTGGAGCACATTAGAGGTGGAGTACAGTAGAGTACAGTAGAGGTAGAGAACAGTAGATTACAGTAGAGGTAGAGTACAGTGGAGTACAGTAGAGACAGAGTACAGTGGAGCATAGGAGAGGTAGAGTACAGTGGAGTACAGTAGAGGTAGACTACAGTGGAGCACAGTAGAGGTAGCGTACAGTGGAGTACAGTAGAGGTAGAGTACAGTGGAGCACAGTAGAGGTAGAGTAGAGTGGAGTACAGTAGAGGTAGAGTACAGTGGAGCACAGTAGAGTTAGAGTAGAGTGGAGTACAGTAGAGGTAGAGTACAGTGGAGCACAGTAGAGGTAGCGTACAGTGGAGTACAGTAGAGGTAGAGTACAGTGGAGCACAGTAGAGGTAGCTTACCGTGCAGTACAGTAGAGGTAGAGTACAGTGGAGTAGAGAAGAGGTAGAGTAGAGTGGAGTACAGTAGAGGTAGAGTACAGTGGAGCACAGTAGAGTTAGAGCAGAGTGGAGTACAGTAGAGGTAGAGTACAGTGGAGCACAGTAGAGGTAGAGTACAGTAGAGGTAGAGTACAGTAGAGCACAGTAGAGGTAGAGTACATTGGAGTACAGTGAAGCACAGTAGAGGTAGAGTACATTGGAGTACAGTAGAGATAGAGTACAATGGAGCACAGTAGAGATAGACTAGAGTGGAGTACAGTAGAGGTAGAGTACAGTGGAGCACAGTAGAGGTAGAGTACAGTGGAGTACAGTGAAGCACAGTAGAGGTAGAGTACATTGGAGTACAGTAGAGATAGAGTACAATGGAGCACAGTAGAGATAGACTAGAGTGGAGTACAGTAGAGGTAGAGTACAGTGGAGCACAGTAGAGGTAGAGTAAAGTGGAGTACAGTGGAGCACAGTAGAGGTGGAGTACAGTAGAGTACAGTAGAGGTAGAGAACAGTGGAGCACAGTAGAGGTAGAGTACAGTGGAGCACAGTAGAGGTAGAGTACAGTGGAGCACAGTAGAGGTAGAGTACAGTGGAGTACAGCGGAGCACAATAGAGGTGGAGTACAGTAGAGTACAGTAGAGATAGAGTACAGTGGAGCACAGTAGAGGTAGTGTAGAGTGGAGTACAGTAGAGGTAGAGTACAGTGGAGCACAGTAGAGGTAGCGCACAGTGGAGTACAGTAGAGGTAGAGTACAGTGGATTACAGTAGAGGTAGAGTACACTGCAGTACAGTAGAGGTAGAGTACAGTGGAGCATAGTAGAGGTAGAGTACAATGGAGTACAGTATTGGTAGAGTACAGTGGAGTACAGCAGAGGTAGAGAACAGTGGAGTACAGTGGAGCACATTAGAGGTAGAGTATAGTAGAGTACAGTAGAGGTAGAGTACAGTGGAGCACAGTAGAGGTAGAGTACAGTGGAGTACAGTAGAGGTAGAGTACAGTGGAGCACAGTAGAGTTAGAGTAGAGTGGAGTACAGTAGAGGTAGAGTACAGTGGAGCACAGTAGAGGTAGCGTACAGTGGAGTACAGTAGAGGTAGAGTACAGTGGAGCACAGTAGAGGTAGCGTACCGTGGAGTACAGTAGAGGTAGAGTACAGTGGAGTACAGTAGAGGTAGAGTACAGTGGAGTACAGTGGATCACAGTAGAGGTGGAGTACAGTAGAGTACAGTAGAGGTAGAGAACTGTAGAGTACAGAAGAGGTAGAGTACAGTGGAGCACAGTAGAGGTAGAGTACAGTGGAGCACAGTAGAGGTGGAGTACGGTATAGCACAGTAGAGGTAGAGTACAGTGGAGTACAGTAGAGGTAGAGTACAGTGGAATACAACGGAGCACAGTAGAGGTGGAGTACAGTATAGTACAGTAGAGATAGAGTACAGTGGAGCACAGTAGAGGTAGAGTAAAGTGGAGTACAGTAGAGGTAGAGTACAGTGGAGCACAGTAGAGGGTAGAGTGCAGTGGAGTACAGTGGAGCACAGTAGAGGTAGAGTAGAGTGGCGTACAGTAGAGGTAGAGTACAATGGAGCACAGTAGAGGTAGCGTACAGTGGAGTACAGTGGAGCAGAGTAGAGGTAGAGTACAGTGGAGTACAGCAGAGGTAGAGTACAGTGGAGTACAGCAGAGGTAGAGTACAGTGGAGTACAGTATAGGTGGAGTACAGTAGAGTAAAGTAGAGGTAGAGAACAGTAGAGTACAGTAGAGGTAGAGTACAGTGGAGTACAGTAGAGATAGAGTACAGTGGAGCAAAGTAGAGATAGAGTACAGCGGAGTAGAGTAGAGGTAGAGTACAGTGGAGCATAGTAGAGGTAGCGTACAGTGGAGTACAGTGGAGCAGAGTAGAGGTAGAGTACAGTGGAGTACAGCAGAGGTAGAGTACAGTGGAGTACAGCAGAGGTAGAGTACAGTGGAGTACAGTAGAGGTGGAGTACAGTAGAGTTAAGTAGAGGTAGAGAACAGTAGAGTACAGTAGAGGTAGAGTACAGTGGAGTACAGTAGAGATAGAGTACAGTGGAGCACAGTAGAGATAGAGTACAGCGGAGTAGAGTAGAGGTAGAGTACAGTGGAGCATAGTAGAGGTAGAGTACAGTGGAGCACAGCAGAGGTAGAGTACAGTGGATCAGAGTAGAGATAGAGTACAGTGGAGTACAGTGGAGCACAGTAGAGGTAGAGTACAGTGGAGTACAGTGAAGCACAGTAGAGGTCGAGTTCGTTGGAGTACAGTAGAGGTAGAGTAAAGTAGAGTACAGTAGAGGTAGAGTACAGTGGAGCACAGTAGAGGTAGAGTACAGTGGAGTACAGTGGAGCACAGTAGAGGTGGAGTACAGTGGAGTACAGTAGAGGTAGAGTACAGTGGAGCACAGTAGAGGTAGAGTACAGCGGAGTAGAGTAGAGGTAGAGTACAGTGGAGCATAGTAGAGGTAGAGTACAGTGGAGCACAGCAGAGGTAGAGTACAGTGGATCAGAGTAGAGATAGAGTACAGTGGAGTACAGTGGAGCACAGTAGAGGTAGAGTACAGTGGAGTACAGTGAAGCACAGTAGAGGTAGAGTTCGTTGGAGTACAGTAGAGGTAGAGTAAAGTAGAGTACAGTAGAGTTGAGTACAGCGGAGCACAGTAGAGGTAGAGTACAGTGGAGTACAGTAGAAGTAGAGTACAGTGGAGCACAGTAGAGGTAGAGTACAGTGGAGCACAGTAGAGGTAGAGTACAGTGGAGTACAGTAGAGGTAGAATACAGTGGAGCACAGTAGAGGTAAAGTACAGTGGAGTACAGTGGAGCACAGTAGAGGTTGAGTACAATAGAGTACAGTAGAGGTAGAGAACAGTAGAGTACAGTAGAGGTAGAGTACAGTGGAGTAGAGTAGAGGTAGAGTACAGTGGAGCACAGTAGAGGTAGAGTACAGTGGAGCACAGCAGAGGTAGAGTACAGTGGATCAAAGTAGAGATAGAGTACAGTGAAGTACAGTGGAGCACAGTAGAGGTAGAGTACAGTAGAGTACATTGAAGGACAGTAGAGGTAGAGTTCGGTGGAGTACAGTAGAGGTAGAGTAGAGTGGAGTACAGTAGCGGTAGAGTACAGTGGAGTACAGTGGAGGTTGAGTACAGTGGAGCACAGTAGAGGTAGAGTACAGTGGAGTACAGCGAAGCACAGTAGAGGTAGAATAGAGTGGAGTACAGTAGAGGTAGAGTAGTGTGGAGCACAGTAGAGGTAGAGTACAGTGGAGTACAGTGGAGCAGAGTAGAGGTAGAGTACAATGGAGTACAGTAGTGGTAGAGTACAGTGGAGTACAGCAGAGGTAGAGAACAGTGGAGTACAGTGGAGCACATTAGAGGTAGAGTATAGTAGAGTACAGTAGAGGTAGAGTACAGTGGAGCACAGTAGAGGTAGAGTACAGTGGAGTACAGTAGAGGTAGAGTACAGTGGAGCACAGTAGAGTTAGAGTAGAGTGGAGTACAGTAGAGGTAGAGTACAGTGGAGCACAGTAGAGGTAGCGTACAGTGGAGTACAGTAGAGGTAGAGTACAGTGGAGCACAGTAGAGGTAGCGTACCGTGGAGTACAGTAGAGGTAGAGTACAATGGAGTACAGTAGAGGTAGAGTACAGTGGAGTACAGTGGATCACAGTAGAGGTGGAGTACAGTAGAGTACAGTAGAGGTAGAGAACAGTAGAGTACAGAAGAGGTAGAGTACAGTGGAGCACAGTAGAGGTAGAGTACAGTGGAGCACAGTAGAGGTGGAGTACGGTATAGCACAGTAGAGGTAGAGTACAGTGGAGTACAGTAGAGGTAGAGTACAGTGGAGTACAACGGAGCACAGTAGAGGTGGAGTACAGTATAGTACAGTAGAGATAGAGTACAGTGGAGCACAGTAGAGGTAGAGTAAAGTGGAGTACAGTAGAGGTAGAGTACAGTGGAGCACAGTAGAGGGTAGAGTACAGTGGAGTACAGTGGAGCACAGTAGAGGTAGAGTAGAGTGGCGTACAGTAGAGGTAGAGTACAATGGAGCACAGTAGAGGTAGCGTGCAGTGGAGTACAGTGGAGCAGAGTAGAGGTAGAGTACAGTGGAGTACAGCAGAGGTAGAGTACAGTGGAGTACAGCAGAGGTAGAGTACAGTGGAGTACAGTGGAGCACATTAGAGGTGGAGTACAGTAGAGTACAGTAGAGGTAGAGAACAGTAGAGTACAGTAGAGGTAGAGTACAGTGGAGTACAGTAGAGACAGAGTACAGTGGAGCACAGTAGAGGTAGAGTATAGTGGAGTACAGTAGAGGTAGAGTACAGTGGAGCACAGTAGAGGTAGCGTACAGTGGAGTACAGTAGAGGTAGAGTACAGTGGAGCACAGTAGAGGTAGAGTAGAGTGGAGTACAGTAGAGGTAGAGTACAGTGGAGCACAGTAGAGTTAGAGTAGAGTGGAGTACAGTAGAGGTAGAGTACAGTGGAGCACAGTAGAGGTAGCGTACAGTGGAGTACAGTAGAGGTAGAGTACAGTGGAGCACAGTAGAGGTAGCTTACCGTGGAGTACAGTAGATGTAGAGTACAGTGGAGTAGAGAAGAGGTAGAGTAGAGTGGAGTACAGTAGAGGTAGAGTACAGTGGAGCACAGTAGAGTTAGAGTAGAGTGGAGTACAGTAGAGGTAGAGTACAGTGGAGTACAGTAGAGGTAGAGTACAGTGGAGCACAGTAGAGGTAGAGTACAGTGGAGTACAGTGAAGCACAGTAGAGATAGAGTACAATGGAGCACAGTAGAGATAGACTAGAGTGGAGTACAGTAGAGGTAGAGTACAGTGGAGCACAGTAGAGGTAGAGTACAGTGGAGTACAGTGGAGCACAGTCGAGGTGGAGTACAGTAGAGTACAGTAGAGGTAGAGAACAGTGTAGCACAGTAGAGGTAGAGTACAGTGGAGCACAGTAGAGGTAGAGTACAGTGGAGCAAAGTAGAGGTAGAGTACAGTGGAGTACAGCGGAGCACAATAGAGGTGGAGTACAGTAGAGTACAGTAGAGATAGAGTACAGTGGAGCACAGTAGAGGTAGTGTAGAGTGGAGTACAGTAGAGGTAGAGTACAGTGGAGCACAGTAGAGGTAGCGCACAGTGGAGTACAGTAGAGGTAGAGTACAGTGGATTACAGTAGAGGTAGAGTACAGTGCAGTACAGTAGAGGTAGAGTACAGTGGAGCATAGTAGATGTAGAGTACAGTGGAGTACAGCGGAGCACAGTAGAGGTAGAATAGAGTGGAGTACAGTAGAGGTAGAGTAGTGTGGAGCACAGTATAGGTAGCACACAGTGGAGTACAGTGGAGCACAGTAGAGGTAGAGTACAGTGGAGTACAGTAGAGGTAGAGTACAGTGGAGTACAGTAGAGGTAGAGTACAGTGGAATACAGTGGAGCACATTAGAGGTGGAGTACAGTACAGTACAGTAGAGGTAGAGTACAGTGGAGTACAGTAGAGGTAGAGTACAGTGGAGTACAGTAGAGGTAGAGTACAGTTGAGCACAGTAGAGGTAGAGTACAGTGGAGTACAGTAGAGGCAGAGTACAGTGGAGCACAGTAGAGGTAGAGTAGAGTGGAGTACAGTGGAGCACAGTAGAGGTGGAGTACAGTAGAGTAAAGTAGAGGTAGAGAACAGTAGAGTACAGTAGAGGTAGAGTACAGTGGAGTACAGTAGAGATAGAGTACAGTGGAGCACAGTAGAGATAGAGTACAGTGGAGCACAGCAGAGGTAGAGTACAGTGGATCAGAGTAGAGATAGAGTACAGTGGAGTACAGTGGAGCACAGTAGAGGTAGAGTACAGTGGAGTACAGTGAAGCACAGTAGAGGTAGAGTTCGTTGGAGTACAGTAGAGGTAGAGTACAATAGAGTACAGTAGAGGTAGAGTACAGTGGAGTACAGTAGAGGTAGAGTACAGTGGAGCACAGTAGAGTTAGAGTAGAGTGGAGTACAGTAGAGGTAGAGTACAGTGGAGCACAGTAGAGGTAGCGTACAGTGGAGTACAGTAGAGGTAGAGTACAGTGGAGCACAGTAGAGGTAGCGTACCGTGGAGTACAGTAGAGGTAGAGTACAGTGGAGTACAGTAGAGGTAGAGTACAGTGGAGTACAGTGGATCACAGTAGAGGTGGAGTACAGTAGAGCACAGTAGAGGTAGCGCACAGTGGAGTACAGTAGAGGTAGAGTACAGTGGATTACAGTAGAGGTAGAGTACAGTGCAGTACAGTAGAGGTAGAGTACAGTGGAGCATAGTAGATGTAGAGTACAGTGGAGTACAGCGGAGCACAGTAGAGGTATAATAGAGTGGAGTACAGTAGAGGTAGAGTAGTGTGGAGCACAGTATAGGTAGCGCACAGTGGAGTACAGTGGAGCACAGTAGAGGTAGAGTACAGTGGAGTACAGTAGAGGTAGAGTACAGTGGAGTACAGTAGAGGTAGAGTACAGTGGAATACAGTGGAGCACATTAGAGGTGGAGTAGAGTACAGTACAGTAGAGGTAGAGTACAGTGGAGTACAGTAGAGGTAGAGTACAGTGGAGTACAGTAGAGGTAGAGTACAGTTGAGCACAGTAGAGGTAGAGTACAGTGGAGTACAGTAGAGGCAGAGTACAGTGGAGCACAGTAGAGGTAGAGTAGAGTGGAGTACAGTGGAGCACAGTAGAGGTGGAATACAGTAGAGTAAAGTAGAGGTAGAGAACAGTAGAGTACAGTAGAGGTAGAGTACAGTGGAGTACAGTAGAGATAGAGTACAGTGGAGCACAGTAGAGATAGAGTACAGCGGAGTAGAGTAGAGGTAGAGTACAGTGGAGCATAGTAGAGGTAGAGTACAGTGGAGCACAGCAGAGGTAGAGTACAGTGGATCAGAGTAGAGATAGAGTACAGTGGAGTACAGTGGAGCACAGTAGAGGTAGAGTACAGTGGAGTACAGTGAAGCACAGTAGAGGTAGAGTTCGTTGGAGTACAGTAGAGGTAGAGTACAATAGAGTACAGTAGAGGTATAGTACAGTGGAGTACAGTAGAGGTAGAGTACAGTGGAGCACAGTAGAGTTAGAGTAGAGTGGAGTACAGTAGAGGTAGAGTACAGTGGAGCACAGTAGAGGTAGCGTACAGTGGAGTACAGTAGAGGTAGAGTACAGTGGAGTACAGTAGAGGTAGCGTACCGTGGAGTACAGTAGAGGTAGAGTATAGTGGAGTACAGTAGAGGTAGAGTACAGTGGAGTACAGTGGATCACAGTAGAGGTGGAGTACAGTAGAGTACAGTAGAGGTAGAGAACAGTAGAGTACAGAAGAGGTAGAGTACAGTGGAGCACAGTAGAGGTAGAGTACAGTGAAGCACAGTAGAGGTGGAGTACAGTATAGCACAGTAGAGGTTGTAAGGGGGTATACAGTTAAAGACCCAGAACCAGATATGAAGAATGAAGACCCGGAGTCAGAATTATAAAAAAATTAAAGAAAAGTTTTACTGAAGATAGTTTGCAGTTTCATCAGCAGAAGTCAGCTTCAAGACTCACACAGGAGTTCGTAGGCCGCCCCCCTTACAGTTACAAAGATCACAGCAGTTATACCATTTCCAAGGTCTAAGCTACGTCATTGCTTACAGGTTGAATGATTCTCATTGGCTAAGAAACATTAAGAGCCTAAACAATTTAACACATGTGAGGAGATAGGGGTGCCTATCGCCATTAGTAAAGATAGTTGTCGTCCACTCAATAGATTTAGGTCTGTGGTGGCCTCGCAGGTTAGAGAAGGGCGCCGGGTTGTCTGGTCCGAACGTCCAGAACCTACATAGAATGTCATACGCACACACACAAATAACAGACACTAGCAAATAACAGCTCCCATCAAGGCTGAAGAGAGTCTGAGCTCCTTATTATCAGTTAAGTATACCAAAACATAATGCTAAAACATTCACTCGTTTGGGAGAAAAACAGATAACTGGCATTTACTCCCAAGGAAGAAAATATACTGGAAAGAATACACTTTAATACAACAATTAAAGTTCAATAGTAACGCTCAATATAGCTTGACCATCTGTCCAGCGATGGATCATATGTGTCCATGCTGCCTTTAGGACCCTCTAACCTTTCTTCTGATACCAGAGAAAGAGACAAACGGCCTTGTGGGTTACGTGGCCTTCATGTCCTGCGTGTACTACGTGCAATCTCAAAGTAAGATTGGAATGCACCTAAAAGAAACTGGTTACTTCCATCACATGCATTTAAGAAAATATAATTTTACAAGCACAAAGAATATAAAAATGAGTATGTGATAATGAATATATTTGATTATTGATTTTTTATAAGGAAGTATATAAGCATCCAAAAGGATTTATGATTATAGATGTATTTGAAGAGGCAAGGGATTTTGACCAACCCTTCAAGGTAGAGTACAGTGGAGTACAGTAGAGGTAGAGTACAGTGGAGTACAACAGAGCACAGTAGAGGTGGAGTACAGTAGTGTACAGTAGATGTAGAGTACAGTGGAGTACAGTAGAGGTAGAGTACAGTGGAGTACAGTAGAGGTAGAGAAAAGTAGAATACAGAGGAGGTAGAGTACAGTGGAGCACAGTAGAGGTAGAGTACAGTGGAGCACAGTAGAGGTGGAGTACGGTATAGCACAGTAGAGGTAGAGTACAGTGGAGTAAAGTAGAGGTAGAGTACAGTGGAGTACAGCGGAGCACAGTAGAGGTGGAGTACAGTATAGTACAGTAGAGATAGAGTACAGTGGAGCACAGTAGAGGTAGAGTAAAGTGGAGTACAGTAGAGGTAGAGTACAGTGGAGCACAGTAGAGGGTGGAGTACAGTGGAGTACAGCGGAGCACAGTAGAGGTAGAGTAGAGTGGCGTACAGTAGAGGTAGAGTACAGTGGAGCACAGTAGAGGTAGCGTACAGTGGAGTACAGTGGAGCAGAGTAGAGGTAGAGTACAGTGGAGTACAGCAGAGGTAGAGTACAGTGGAGTACAGCAGAGGTAGAGTACAGTGGAGTACAGTGGAGCTCATTAGAGGTGGAGTACAGTAGAGTACAGTAGAGGTAGAGTACAGTGGAGCACAGTCGAGGTACCGTACAGTGGAGTACAGTAGAGGTAGAGTAAAGTGGAGCACAGTAGAGGTAGAGTAGAGTGGAGTACAGTAGAGGTAGAGTACAGTGGAGCACAGTAGAGGTAGAGTACAGTGGAGTACAGCGGAGCACAGTAGAGGTGGCGTACAGTAGAGTACAGTAGAGGTAGAGTACAGTGGAGTACAGTAGAGGTAGAGTACAGTGGAGCACAGTAGAGGTAGCGTACAGTGGAGTACAGTAGAGGTAGAGTACAGTGGAGCAGAGTAGAGGTAGAGTAGAGTGGAGTACAGTAGAGGTAGAGTACAGTGGAGCACAGTAGAGGTAGCGTACAGTGGAGTACAGTAGAGGTAGAGTACAGTGGAGCACAGTAGAGTTAGAGTAGAGTGGAGTAGAGTAGAGGTAGAGTACAGTGGAGCACAGTAGAGGTAGAGAACAGTGGAGTACAGTGGAGCACATTAGAGGTAGAGTATAGTAGAGTACAGTAGAGGTAGAGTACAGTGGAGCACAGTAGAGGTAGAGTACAGTGGAGTACAGTAGAGGTAGAGTACAGTGGAGTACAGTAAAGGTAGAGTACAGTGGAATACAGTGGAGCACATTAGAGGTGGAGTACAGTAGTGTACAGTAGATGTAGAGTACAGTGGAGTACAGTAGAGGTAGAGTACAGTGGAGTACAGTAGAGGTAGAGAAAAGTAGAGTACAGAAGAGGTAGAGTACAGTGGAGCACAGTAGAGGTAGAGTACAGTGGAGCACAGTAGAGGTGGAGTACGGTAATGCACAGTAGAGGTAGAGTACAGTGGAGTAAAGTAGAGGTAGAGTACAATGGAGTCCAGCGGAGCACAGTAGAGGTGGAGTACAGTATAGTACAGTAGAGATAGAGTACAGTGGAGCACAGTAGAGGTAGAGTAAAGTGGAGTACAGTAGAGGTAGAGTACAGTGGAGCACAGTACAGGGTGGAGTACAGTGGAGTACAGCGGAGCACAGTAGAGGTAGAGTAGAGTGGCGTACAGTAGAGGTAGAGTACAGTGGAGCACAGTAGAGGTAGCGTACAGTGGAGTACAGTGGAGCAGAGTAGAGGTAGAGTACAGTGGAGTACAGCAGAGGTAGAGTACAGTGGAGTACAGTGGAGCACATTAGAGGTGGAGTACAGTAGAGTACAGTAGAGGTAGAGTACAGTGGAGCACAGTAGAGGTAGAGTAGAGTGGAGTACAGTAGAGGTAGAGTACAGTGGAGCACAGTAGAGGTAGAGTACAGTGGAGTACAGCGGAGCACAGTAGAGGTGGCGTACAGTAGAGTACAGTAGAGGTAGAGTACAGTGGAGTACAGTAGAGGTAGAGTACAGTGGAGTACAGTAGAGGTAGAGTACAGTGGAATACAGTGGAGCACATTAGAGGTGGAGTACAGTAGTGTACAGTTGATGTAGAGTACAGTGGAGTACAGTAGAGGTAGAGTACAGTGGAGTACAGTAGAGGTAGAGAAAAGTAGAGTACAGAGGAGGTAGAGTACAGTGGAGCACAGTAGAGGTAGAGTACAGTGGAGCACAGTAGAGGTGGAGTACGGTATAGCACAGTAGAGGTAGAGTACAGTGGAGTAAAGTAGAGGTAGAGTACAGTGGAGTACAGCGGAGCACAGTAGAGGTGGAGTACAGTATAGTACAGTAGAGATAGAGTACAGTGGAGCACAGTAGAGGTAGAGTAAAGTGGAGTACAGTAGAGGTAGAGTACAGTGGAGCACAGTAGAGGGTGGAGTACAGTGGAGTACAGCGGAGCACAGTAGAGGTAGAGTAGAGTGGCGTACAGTAGAGGTAGAGTACAGTGGAGCACAGTAGAGGTAGCGTACAGTGGAGTACAGTGGAGCAGAGTAGAGGTAGAGTACAGTGGAGTACAGCAGAGGTAGAGTACAGTGGAGTACAGCAGAGGTAGAGTACAGTGGAGTACAGTGGAGCTCATTAGAGGTGGAGTACAGTAGAGTACAGTAGAGGTAGAGTACAGTGGAGCACAGTAGAGGTAGCGTACAGTGGAGTACAGTAGAGGTAGAGTACAGTGGAGCACAGTAGAGGTAGAGTAGAGTGGAGTACAGTAGAGGTAGAGTACAGTGGAGCAGAGTAGAGGTAGAGTACAGTGGAGTACAGCGGAGCACAGTAGAGGTGGCGTACAGTAGAGTACAGTAGAGGTAGAGTACAGTGGAGTACAGTAGAGGTAGAGTACAGTGGAGCACAGTAGAGGTAGCGTACAGTGGAGCACAGTAGAGGTAGAGTACAGTGGAGCACAGTAGAGGTAGAGTAGAGTGGAGTACAGTAGAGGTAGAGTACAGTGGAGCACAGTAGAGGTAGCGTACAGTGGAGTACAGTAGAGGTAGAGTACAGTGGAGCACAGTAGAGTTAGAGTAGAGTGGAGTAGAGTAGAGGTAGAGTACAGTGGAGCACAGTAGAGGTAGAGAACAGTGGAGTACAGTGGAGCACATTAGAGGTAGAGTATAGTAGAGTACAGTAGATGTAGAGTACAGTGGAGCACAGTAGAGGTAGAGTACATTGGAGTACAGTAGAGGTAGAGTACAGTGGAGCACAGTAGAGTTAGAGTAGAGTGGAGTAGAGTAGAGGTAGAGTACAGTGGAGCACAGTAGAGGTAGCGTACAGTGGAGTACAGTAGAGGTAGAGTACAGTGGAGCACAGTAGAGGTAGCGTACCGTGGAGTACAGTAGAGGTAGAGTACAGTGGAGTACAGTAGAGGTAGAGTACAGTGGAGTACAGTGGATCACTGTAGAGGTGGAGTACAGTAGAGTACAGTAGAGGTAGAGAACAGTAGAGTACAGAAGAGGTAGAGTACAGTGGAGCACAGTAGAGGTAGAGTACAGTGGAGCACAGTAGAGGTGGAGTACGGTATAGCACAGTAGAGGTAGAGTACAGTGAAGTACAGTAGAGGTAGAGTACATTGGAGTACAACGGAGCACAGTAGAGGTGGAGTACAGTATAGTACAGTAGAGATAGAGTACAGTGGAGCACAGTAGAGGTAGAGTAAAGTGGAGTACAGTAGAGGTAGAGTACAGTGGAGCACAGTAGAGGGTAGAGTACAGTGGAGTACAGTGGAGCACAGTAGAGGTAGAGTAGAGTGGCGTACAGTAGAGGTAGAGTACAGTGGAGTACAGTAGAGGTAGAGTACAGTGGAATACAGTGGAGCACATTAGAGGTGGAGTACAGTAGTGTACAGTAGATGTAGAGTACAGTGGAGTACAGTAGAGGTAGAGTACAGTGGAGTACAGTAGAGGTAGAGTACAGTGGAGTAGAGAAGAGGTAGAGTAGAGTGGAGTACAGTAGAGGTAGAGTACAGTGGAGCACAGTAGAGTTAGAGTAGAGTGGAGTACAGTAGAGGTAGAGTACAGTGGAGCAGAGTAGAGGTAGAGTACAGTGGAGTACAGTAGAGGTAGAGTACAGTGGAGCACAGTAGAGGTAGAGTACAGTGGAGTACAGTGAAGCACAGTAGAGGTAGAGTACATTGGAGTACAGTAGAGATAGAGTACAATGGAGCACAGTAGAGATAGACTAGAGTGGAGTACAGTAGAGGTAGAGTACAGTGGAGTACAGTAGCGGTAGAGTACAGTGGAGTACAGTAGAGGTAGAGTACAGTGGAGTACAGTAGAGGTAGAGTACAGTGGAATACAGTGGAGCACATTAGAGGTGGAGTACAGTAGTGTACAGTAGATGTAGAGTACAGTGGAGTACAGTAGAGGTAGAGTACAGTGGAGTACAGTAGAGGTAGAATACAGTGGAGTAGAGAAGAGGTAGAGTAGAGTGGAGTACAGTAGAGGTAGAGTACAGTGGAGCACAGTAGAGTTAGAGTAGAGTGGAGTACAGTAGAGGTAGAGTACAGTGGAGCAGAGTAGAGGTAGAGTACAGTGGAGTACAGTAGAGGTAGAGTACAGTGGAGCACAGTAGAGGTAGAGTACAGTGGAGTACAGTGAAGCACAGTAGAGGTAGAGTACATTGGAGTACAGTAGAGATAGAGTACAATGGAGCACAGTAGAGATAGACTAGAGTGGAGTACAGTAGAGGTAGAGTACAGTGGAGTACAGTAGAGGTAGAGTACAGTGGAGTACAGTAGAGGTAGAGTACAGTGGAGTACAGTAAAGGTAGAGTACAGTGGAATACAGTGGAGCACATTAGAGGTGGAGTACAGTAGTGTACAGTAGATGTAGAGTACAGTGGAGTACAGTAGAGGTAGAGTACAGTGGAGTACAGTAGAGGTAGAGAAAAGTAGAGTACAGAAGAGGTAGAGTACAGTGGAGCACAGTAGAGGTAGAGTACAGTGGAGCACAGTAGAGGTGGAGTACGGTATAGCACAGTAGAGGTAGAGTACAGTGGAGTAAAGTAGAGGTAGAGTACAATGGAGTCCAGCGGAGCCTAGTAGAGGTGGAGTACAGTATAGTACAGTAGAGATAGAGTACAGTGGAGCACAGTAGAGGTAGAGTAAAGTGGAGTACAGTAGAGGTAGAGTACAGTGGAGCACAGTACAGGGTGGAGTACAGTGGAGTACAGCGGAGCACAGTAGAGGTAGAGTAGAGTGGCGTACAGTAGAGGTAGAGTACAGTGGAGCACAGTAGAGGTAGCGTACAGTGGAGTACAGTGGAGCAGAGTAGAGGTAGAGTACAGTGGAGTACAGCAGAGGTAGAGTACAGTGGAGTACAGCAGAGGTAGAGTACAGTGGAGTGCAGTGGAGCACATTAGAGGTGGAGTACAGTAGAGTACAGTAGAGGTAGAGTACAGTGGAGCACAGTAGAGGTAGCGTACAGTGGAGTACAGTAGAGGTAGAGTACAGTGGAGCACAGTAGAGGTAGAGTAGAGTGGAGTACAGTAGAGGTAGAGTACAGTGGAGCACAGTAGAGGTAGAGTACAGTGGAGTACAGCGGAGCACAGTAGAGGTGGCGTACAGTAGAGTACAGTAGAGGTAGAGTACAGTGGAGTACAGTAGAGGTAGAGTACAGTGGAGTACAGTAGAGGTAGAGTACAGTGGAGTAAAGTAGAGGTAGAGTACAGTGGAATACAGTGGAGCACATTAGAGGTGGAGTACAGTAGTGTACAGTAGATGTAGAGTACAGTGGAGTACAGTAGAGGTAGAGTACAGTGGAGTACAGTAGAGGTAGAGAAAAGTAGAGTACAGAGGAGGTAGAGTACAGTGGAGCACAGTAGAGGTAGAGTACAGTGGAGCACAGTAGAGGTGGAGTACGGTATAGCACAGTAGAGGTAGAGTACAGTGCAGTAAAGTAGAGGTAGAGTACAGTGGAGTACAGCGGAGCACAGTAGAGGTGGAGTACAGTATAGTACAGTAGAGATAGAGTACAGTGGAGCACAGTAGAGGTAGAGTAAAGTGGAGTACAGTAGAGGTAGAGTACAGTGGAGCACAGTAGAGGGTGGAGCACAGTGGAGTACAGCGGAGCACAGTAGAGGTAGAGTAGAGTGGCGTACAGTAGAGGTAGAGTACAGTGGAGCACAGTAGAGGTAGCGTACAGTGGAGTACAGTGGAGCAGAGTAGAGGTAGAGTACAGTGGAGTACAGCAGAGGTAGAGTACAGTGGAGTACAGCAGAGGTAGAGTACAGTGGAGTAGAGTGGAGCTCATTAGAGGTGGAGTACAGTAGAGTACAGTAGAGGTAGAGTACAGTGGAGCACAGTAGAGGTAGCGTACAGTGGAGTACAGTAGAGGTAGAGTACAGTGGAGCACAGTAGAGGTAGAGTAGAGTGGAGTACAGTAGAGGTAGAGTACAGTGGAGCACAGTAGAGGTAGAGTACAGTGGAGTACAGCGGAGCACAGTAGAGGTGGCGTACAGTAGAGTACAGTAGAGATAGAGTACAGTGGAGCACAGTAGAGGTAGAGTAGAGTGGAGTACAGTAGAGGTAGAGTACAGTGGAGTACAGCAGAGGTAGAGTACAGTGGAGTACAGTAGAGGTAGCGTACAGTGGAGTACAGTAGAGGTAGAGTACAGTGGAGCACAGTAGAGGTAGAGTACAGTGGAGCACAGTAGAGGTAGCTTACCGTGGAGTACAGTAGATGTAGAGTACAGTGGAGTAGAGAAGAGGTAGAGTAGAGTGGAGTACAGTAGAGGTAGAGTACAGTGGAGCACAGTAGAGTTAGAGTAGAGTGGATTACAGTAGAGGTAGAGTACAGTGGAGCAGAGTAGAGGTAGAGTACAGTGGAGTACAGTAGAGGTAGAGTACAGTGGAGCACAGTAGAGGTAGAGTAGAGTGGAGTACAGTGAAGCACAGTAGAGGTAGAGTACATTGGAGTACAGTAGAGATAGAGTACAATGGAGCACAGTAGAGATAGACTAGAGTGGAGTACAGTAGAGGTAGAGTACAGTGGAGCAGAGTAGAGGTAGAGTACAGTGGAGTACAGTGGAGCACAGTCGAACTGGAGTACAGTAGAGTACAGTAGAGGTAGAGAACAGTGTAGCACAGTAGAGGTAGAGTACAGTGGAGCACAGTAGAGGTAGAGTACAGTGGAGCAAAGTAGAGGTAGAGTACAGTGGAGTACAGCGGAGCACAATAGAGGTGGAGTACAGTAGAGTACAGTAGAGATAGAGTACAGTGGAGCAC
Source organism: Tiaroga cobitis (assembly GCA_030578255.1). Classification (NCBI taxonomy): domain Eukaryota; kingdom Metazoa; phylum Chordata; class Actinopteri; order Cypriniformes; family Leuciscidae; genus Tiaroga; species Tiaroga cobitis. The sequence continues at coordinate 37,256,738 of CM060604.1, forward strand.
AGTAGAGGTAGTGTAGAGTGGAGTACAGTAGAGGTAGAGTACAGTGGAGCACAGTAGAGGTAGCGCACAGTGGAGTACAGTAGAGGTAGAGTACAGTGGATTACAGTAGAGGTAGAGTACAGTGCAGTACAGTAGAGGTAGAGTACAGTGGAGCATAGTAGATGTAGAGTACAGTGGAGTACAGCGGAGCACAGTAGAGGTAGAATAGAGTGGAGTACAGTGGAGCACAGTCGAGGTGGAGTACAGTAGAGTACAGTAGAGGTAGAGAACAGTGTAGCACAGTAGAGGTAGAGTACAGTGGAGCACAGTAGAGGTAGAGTACAGTGGAGCAAAGTAGAGGTAGAGTACAGTGGAGTACAGCGGAGCACAATAGAGGTGGAGTACAGTAGAGTACAGTAGAGATAGAGTACAGTGGAGCACAGTAGAGGTAGTGTAGAGTGGAGTACAGTAGAGGTAGAGTACAGTGGAGCACAGTAGAGGTAGCGCACAGTGGAGTACAGTAGAGGTAGAGTACAGTGGATTACAGTAGAGGTAGAGTACAGTGCAGTACAGTAGAGGTAGAGTACAGTGGAGCATAGTAGATGTAGAGTACAGTGGAGTACAGCGGAGCACAGTAGAGGTAGAATAGAGTGGAGTACAGTAGAGGTAGAGTAGTGTGGAGCACAGTATAGGTAGCGCACAGTGGAGTACAGTGGAGCACAGTAGAGGTAGAGTACAGTGGAGTACAGTAGAGGTAGAGTACAGTGGAGTACAGTAGAGGTAGAGTACAGTTGAGCACAGTAGAGGTAGAGTACAGTGGAGTACAGTAGAGGCAGAGTACAGTGGAGCACAGTAGAGGTAGAGTAGAGTGGATTACAGTGGAGCACAGTAGAGGTGGAGTACAGTAGAGTAAAGTAGAGGTAGAGAACAGTAGAGTACAGTGGAGCAGAGTAGAGGTAGAGTACAGTGGAGTACAGCAGAGGTAGAGTACAGTGGAGTACAGCAGAGGTAGAGTACAGTGGAGTGCAGTGGAGCACATTAGAGGTGGAGTACAGTAGAGTACAGTAGAGGTAGAGTACAGTGGAGCACAGTAGAGGTAGCGTACAGTGGAGTACAGTAGAGGTAGAGTACAGTGGAGCACAGTAGAGGTAGAGTAGAGTGGAGTACAGTAGAGGTAGAGTACAGTGGAGCACAGTAGAGGTAGAGTACAGTGGAGTACAGCGGAGCACAGTAGAGGTGGCGTACAGTAGAGTACAGTAGAGGTAGAGTACAGTGGAGTACAGTAGAGGTAGAGTACAGTGGAGTACAGTAGAGGTAGAGTACAGTGGAGTACAGTAGAGGTAGAGTACAGTGGAATACAGTGGAGCACATTAGAGGTGGAGTACAGTAGTGTACAGTAGATGTAGAGTACAGTGGAGTACAGTAGAGGTAGAGTACAGTGGAGTACAGTAGAGGTAGAGAAAAGTAGAGTACAGAGGAGGTAGAGTACAGTGGAGCACAGTAGAGGTAGAGTACAGTGGAGCACAGTAGAGGTGGAGTACGGTATAGCACAGTAGAGGTAGAGTACAGTGCAGTAAAGTAGAGGTAGAGTACAGTGGAGTACAGCGGAGCACAGTAGAGGTGGAGTACAGTATAGTACAGTAGAGATAGAGTACAGTGGAGCACAGTAGAGGTAGAGTAAAGTGGAGTACAGTAGAGGTAGAGTACAGTGGAGCACAGTAGAGGGTGGAGTACAGTGGAGTACAGCGGAGCACAGTAGAGGTAGAGTAGAGTGGCGTACAGTAGAGGTAGAGTACAGTGGAGCACAGTAGAGGTAGCGTACAGTGGAGTACAGTGGAGCAGAGTAGAGGTAGAGTACAGTGGAGTACAGCAGAGGTAGAGTACAGTGGAGTACAGCAGAGGTAGAGTACAGTGGAGTACAGTGGAGCTCATTAGAGGTGGAGTACAGTAGAGTACAGTAGAGGTAGAGTACAGTGGAGCACAGTAGAGGTAGCGTACAGTGGAGTACAGTAGAGGTAGAGTACAGTGGAGCACAGTAGAGGTAGAGTAGAGTGGAGTACAGTAGAGGTAGAGTACAGTGGAGCACAGTAGAGGTAGAGTACAGTGGAGTACAGCGGAGCACAGTAGAGGTGGCGTACAGTAGAGTACAGTAGAGATAGAGTACAGTGGAGCACAGTAGAGGTAGAGTAGAGTGGAGTACAGTAGAGGTAGAGTACAGTGGAGTACAGCAGAGGTAGAGTACAGTGGAGTACAGTAGAGGTAGCGTACAGTGGAGTACAGTAGAGGTAGAGTACAGTGGAGCACAGTAGAGGTAGAGTACAGTGGAGCACAGTAGAGGTAGCTTACCGTGGAGTACAGTAGATGTAGAGTACAGTGGAGTAGAGAAGAGGTAGAGTAGAGTGGAGTACAGTAGAGGTAGAGTACAGTGGAGCACAGTAGAGTTAGAGTAGAGTGGAGTACAGTAGAGGTAGAGTACAGTGGAGCAGAGTAGAGGTAGAGTACAGTGGAGTACAGTAGAGGTAGAGTACAGTGGAGCACAGTAGAGGTAGAGTAGAGTGGAGTACAGTGAAGCACAGTAGAGGTAGAGTACATTGGAGTACAGTAGAGATAGAGTACAATGGAGCACAGTAGAGATAGACTAGAGTGGAGTACAGTAGAGGTAGAGTACAGTGGAGCAGAGTAGAGGTAGAGTACAGTGGAGTACAGTGGAGCACAGTCGAGGTGGAGTACAGTAGAGTACAGTAGAGGTAGAGAACAGTGTAGCACAGTAGAGGTAGAGTACAGTGGAGCACAGTAGAGGTAGAGTACAGTGGAGCAAAGTAGAGGTAGAGTACAGTGGAGTACAGCGGAGCACAATAGAGGTGGAGTACAGTAGAGTACAGTAGAGATAGAGTACAGTGGAGCACAGTAGAGGTAGTGTAGAGTGGAGTACAGTAGAGGTAGAGTACAGTGGAGCACAGTAGAGGTAGCGCACAGTGGAGTACAGTAGAGGTAGAGTACAGTGGATTACAGTAGAGGTAGAGTACAGTGCAGTACAGTAGAGGTAGAGTACAGTGGAGCATAGTAGATGTAGAGTACAGTGGAGTACAGCGGAGCACAGTAGAGGTAGAATTGAGTGGAGTACAGTAGAGGTAGAGTAGTGTGGAGCACAGTATAGGTAGCGCACAGTGGAGTACAGTGGAGCACAGTAGAGGTAGAGTACAGTGGAGTACAGTAGAGGTAGAGTACAGTGGAGTACAGTAGAGGTAGAGTACAGTGGAATACAGTGGAGCACATTAGAGGTGGAGTACAGTACAGTACAGTAGAGGTAGAGTACAGTGGAGTACAGTAGAGGTAGAGTACAGTGGAGTACAGTAGAGGTAGAGTACAGTTGAGCACAGTAGAGGTAGAGTACAGTGGAGTACAGTAGAGGCAGAGTACAGTGGAGCACAGTAGAGGTAGAGTAGAGTGGATTACAGTGGAGCACAGTAGAGGTGGAGTACAGTAGAGTAAAGTAGAGGTAGAGAACAGTAGAGTACAGTAGAGGTAGAGTACAGTGGAGTACAGTAGAGATAGAGTACAGTGGAGCACAGTAGAGATAGAGTACAGTGGAGCACAGCAGAGGTAGAGTACAGTGGATCAGAGTAGAGATAGAGTACAGTGGAGTACAGTGGAGCACAGTAGAGGTAGAGTACAGTGGAGTACAGTGAAGCACAGTAGAGGTAGAGTTCGTTGGAGTACAGTAGAGGTAGAGTACAATAGAGTACAGTAGAGGTAGAGTACAGTGGAGTACAGTAGAGATAGAGTACAGTGGAGCACAGTAGAGTTAGAGTAGAGTGGAGTACAGTAGAGGTAGAGTACAGTGGAGCACAGTAGAGGTAGCGTACAGTGGAGTACAGTAGAGGTAGAGTACAGTGGAGCACAGTAGAGGTAGCGTACCGTGGAGTACAGTAGAGGTAGAGTACAGTGGAGTACAGTAGAGGTAGAGTACAGTGGAGTACAGTGGATCACAGTAGAGGTGGAGTACAGTAGAGTACAGTAGAGGTAGAGAACAGTAGAGTACAGAAGAGGTAGAGTACAGTGGAGCACAGTAGAGGTAGAGTACAGTGGAGCACAGTAGAGGTGGAGTACGGTATAGCACAGTAGAGGTAGAGTACAGTGGAGTACAGTAGAGGTAGAGTACAGTGGAGTACAACGGAGCACAGTAGAGGTGGAGTACAGTATAGTACAGTAGAGATAGAGTACAGTGGAGCACAGTAGAGGTAGAGTAAAGTGGAGTACAGTAGAGGTAGAGTACAGTGGAGCACAGTAGAGGGTAGAGTACAGTGGAGTACAGTGGAGCACAGTAGAGGTAGAGTAGAGTGGCGTACAGTAGAGGTAGAGTACAATGGAGCACAATAGAGGTAGCGTGCAGTGGAGTACAGTGGAGCAGAGTAGAGGTAGAGTACAGTGGAGTACAGCAGAGGTAGAGTACAGTGGAGTACAGCAGAGGTAGAGTACAGTGGAGTACAGTAGAGCACATTAGAGGTGGAGTACAGTAGAGTACAGTAGAGGTAGAGAACAGTAGAGTACAGTAGAGGTAGAGTACAGTGGAGTACAGTAGAGACAGAGTACAGTGGAGCACAGTAGAGGTAGAGTACAGTGGAGTACAGTAGAGGTAGAGTACAGTGGAGCACAGTAGAGGTAGCGTACAGTGGAGTACAGTAGAGGTAGAGTACAGTGGAGTACAGTGGAGCACATTAGAGGTGGAGTACAGTAGAGTACAGTAGAGGTAGAGAACAGTAGAGTACAATAGAGGTAGAGTACAGTGGAGTACAGTAGAGACAGAGTACAGTGGAGCACAGTAGAGGTAGAGTACAGTGGAGTACAGTAGAGGTAGAGTACAGTGGAGCACAGTAGAGGTAGCGTACAGTGGAGCACAGTAGAGTTAGAGTAGAGTGGAGTACAGTAGAGGTAGAGTACAGTGGAGCACAGTAGAGGTAGCGTACAGTGGAGTACAGTAGAGGTAGAGTACAGTGGAGCACAGTAGAGGTAGCGTACCATGGAGTACAGTAGAGGTAGAGTACAGTGGAGTACAGTAGAGGTAGAGTACAGTGGAGTACAGTGGATCACAGTAGAGGTGGAGTACAGTAGAGTACAGTAGAGGTAGAGAACAGTAGAGTACAGAAGAGGTAGAGTACAGTGGAGCACAGTAGAGGTAGAGTTCGTTGGAGTACAGTAGAGGTAGAGTACAATAGAGTACAGTAGAGGTAGAGTACAGTGGAGTACAGTAGAGGTAGAGTACAGTGGAGCACAGTAGAGTTAGAGTAGAGTGGAGTACAGTAGAGGTAGAGTACAGTGGAGCACAGTAGAGGTAGCGTACAGAGGAGTACAGTAGAGGTAGAGTACAGTGGAGCACAGTAGAGGTAGCGTACCGTGGAGTACAGTAGAGGTAGAGTACAGTGGAGTACAGTAGAGGTAGAGTACAGTGGAGTACAGTGGATCACAGTAGAGGTGGAGTACAGTAGAGTACAGTAGAGGTAGAGAACAGTAGAGTACAGAAGAGGTAGAGTACAGTGGAGCACAGTAGAGGTAGAGTACAGTGGAGCACAGTAGAGGTGGAGTACGGTATAGCACAGTAGAGGTAGAGTACAGTGGAGTACAGTAGAGGTAGAGTACAGTGGAGTACAACGGAGCACAGTAGAGGTGGAGTACAGTATAGTACAGTAGAGATAGAGTACAGTGGAGCACAGTAGAGGTAGAGTAAAGTGGAGTACAGTAGAGTTAGAGTACAGTGGAGCACAGTAGAGGGTAGAGTATAGTGGAGTACAGTGGAGCACAGTAGAGGTAGAGTAGAGTGGCGTACAGTAGAGGTAGAGTACAATGGAGCACAGTAGAGGTAGCGTGCAGTGGAGTACAGTGGAGCAGAGTAGAGGTAGAGTACAGTGGAGTACAGCAGAGGTAGAGTACAGTGGAGTACAGCAGAGGTAGAGTACAGTGGAGTACAGTAGAGCACATTAGAGGTGGAGTACAGTAGAGTACAGTAGAGGTAGAGAACAGTAGAGTACAGTAGAGGTAGAGTACAGTGGAGTACAGTAGAGACAGAGTACAGTGGAGCACAGTAGAGGTAGAGTACAGTGGAGTACAGTAGAGGTAGAGTACAGTGGAGCACAGTAGAGGTAGCGTACAGTGGAGTACAGTAGAGGTAGAGTACAGTGGAGTACAGTGGAGCACATTAGAGGTGGAGTACAGTAGAGTACAGTAGAGGTAGAGAACAGTAGAGTACAATAGAGGTAGAGTACAGTGGAGTACAGTAGAGACAGAGTACAGTGGAGCACAGTAGAGGTAGAGTACAGTGGAGTACAGTAGAGGTAGAGTACAGTGGAGCACAGTAGAGGTAGCGTACAGTGGAGCACAGTAGAGTTAGAGTAGAGTGGAGTACAGTAGAGGTAGAGTACAGTGGAGCACAGTAGAGGTAGCGTACAGTGGAGTACAGTAGAGGTAGAGTACAGTGGAGCACAGTAGAGGTAGCGTACCGTGGAGTACAGTAGAGGTAGAGTACAGTGGAGTACAGTAGAGGTAGAGTACAGTGGAGTACAGTGGATCACAGTAGAGGTGGAGTACAGTAGAGTACAGTAGAGGTAGAGAACAGTAGAGTACAGAAGAGGTAGAGTACAGTGGAGCACAGTAGAGGTAGAGTACAGTGGAGCAGAGTAGAGGTGGAGTACGGTATAGCACAGTAGAGGTAGAGTACAGTGGAGTACAGTAGAGGTAGAGTACAGTGGAGTACAACGGAGCACAGTAGAGGTGGAGTACAGTATAGTACAGTAGAGATAGAGTACAGTGGAGCACAGTAGAGGTAGAGTAAAGTGGAGTACAGTAGAGGTAGAGTACAGTGGAGCACAGTAGAGGGTAGAGTACAGTGGAGTACAGTGGAGCACAGTAGAGGTAGAGTAGAGTGGCGTACAGTAGAGGTAGAGTACAATGGAGCACAGTAGAGGTAGCGTACAGTGGAGTACAGTGGAGCAGAGTAGAGGTAGAGTACAGTGGAGTACAGCAGAGGTAGAGTACAGTGGAGTACAGCAGAGGTAGAGTACAGTGGAGTACAGTAGAGGTGGAGTACAGTAGAGTAAAGTAGAGGTAGAGAACAGTAGAGTACAGTAGAGGTAGAGTACAGTGGAGTACAGTAGAGATAGAGTACAGTGGAGCACAGTAGAGATAGAGTACAGCGGAGTAGAGTAGAGGTAGAGTACAGTGGAGCACAGTAGAGGTAGAGTACAGTGGAGCACAGCAGAGGTAGAGTACAGTGGATCAAAGTAGAGATAGAGTACAGTGGAGTACAGTGGAGCACAGTAGAGGTAGAGTACAGTAGAGTACATTGAAGGACAGTAGAGGTAGAGTTCGGTGGAGTACAGTAGAGGTAGAGTAGAGTGGAGTACAGTAGCGGTAGAGTACAGTGGAGTACAGTGGAGCACATTAGAGGTGGAGTACAGTAGAGGTAGAGTACAGTGGAGTACAGTAGAGGTAGAGTACAGTGGAGTACAGTAGAGGTTGAGTACAGTGGAGCACAGTAGAGGTAGAGTACAGTGGAGTACAGCGAAGCACAGTAGAGGTAGAATAGAGTGGAGTACAGTGGAGCAGAGTAGAGGTAGAGTACAATGGAGTACAGTAGTGGTAGAGTACAGTGGAGTACAGCAGAGGTAGAGAACAGTGGAGTACAGTGGAGCACATTAGAGGTAGAGTATAGTAGAGTACAGTAGAGGTAGAGTACAGTGGAGCACAGTAGAGGTAGAGTACAGTGGAGTACAGTAGAGGTAGAGTACAGTGGAGCACAGTAGAGTTAGAGTAGAGTGGAGTACAGTAGAGGTAGAGTACAGTGGAGCACAGTAGAGGTAGCGTACAGTGGAGTACAGTAGAGGTAGAGTACAGTGGAGCACAGTAGAGGTAGCGTACCGTGGAGTACAGTAGAGGTAGAGTACAGTGGATCACAGTAGAGGTGGAGTACAGTAGAGTACAGTAGAGTACAGAAGAGGTAGAGTACAGTGGAGCACAGTAGAGGTAGAGTACAGTGGAGCACAGTAGAGGTGGAGTACGGTATAGCACAGTAGAGGTAGAGTACAGTGGAGTACAGTAGAGGTAGAGTACAGTGGAGTACAACGGAGCACAGTAGAGGTGGAGTACAGTATAGTACAGTAGAGATAGAGTACAGTGGAGCACAGTAGAGGTAGAGTAAAGTGGAGTACAGTAGAGGTAGAGTACAGTGGAGCACAGTAGAGGGTAGAGTACAGTGGAGTACAGTGGAGCACAGTAGAGGTAGAGTAGAGTGGCGTACAGTAGAGGTAGAGTACAATGGAGCACAGTAGAGGTAGCGTGCAGTGGAGTACAGTGGAGCAGAGTAGAGGTAGAGTACAGTGGAGTACAGCAGAGGTAGAGTACAGTGGAGTACAGCAGAGGTAGAGTACAGTGGAGTACAGTGGAGCACATTAGAGGTGGAGTACAGTAGAGTACAGTAGAGGTAGAGAACAGTAGAGTACAGTAGAGGTAGAGTACAGTGGAGTACAGTAGAGACAGAGTACAGTGGAGCACAGTAGAGGTAGAGTATAGTGGAGTACAGTAGAGGTAGAGTACAGTGGAGCACAGTAGAGGTAGCGTACAGTGGAGTACAGTAGAGGTAGAGTACAGTGGAGCACAGTAGAGGTAGAGTAGAGTGGAGTACAGTAGAGGTAGAGTACAGTGGAGCACAGTAGAGTTAGAGTAGAGTGGAGTACAGTAGAGGTAGAGTACAGTGGAGCACAGTAGAGGTAGCGTACAGTGGAGTACAGTAGAGGTAGAGTACAGTGGAGCACAGTAGAGGTAGCTTACCGTGGAGTACAGTAGATGTAGAGTACAGTGGAGTAGAGAAGAGGTAGAGTAGAGTGGAGTACAGTAGAGGTAGAGTACAGTGGAGCACAGTAGAGTTAGAGTAGAGTGGAGTACAGTAGAGGTAGAGTACAGTGGAGCAGAGTAGAGGTAGAGTACAGTGGAGTACAGTAGAGGTAGAGTACAGTGGAGCACAGTAGAGGTAGAGTACAGTGGAGTACAGTGAAGCACAGTAGAGATAGAGTACAATGGAGCACAGTAGAGATAGACTAGAGTGGAGTACAGTAGAGGTAGAGTACAGTGGAGCACAGTAGAGGTAGAGTACAGTGGAGTACAGTGGAGCACAGTCGAGGTGGAGTACAGTAGAGTACAGTAGAGGTAGAGAACAGTGTAGCACAGTAGAGGTAGAGTACAGTGGAGCACAGTAGAGGTAGAGTACAGTGGAGCAAAGTAGAGGTAGAGTACAGTGGAGTACAGCGGAGCACAATAGAGGTGGAGTACAGTAGAGTACAGTAGAGATAGAGTACAGTGGAGCACAGTAGAGGTAGTGTAGAGTGGAGTACAGTAGAGGTAGAGTACAGTGGAGCACAGTAGAGGTAGCGCACAGTGGAGTACAGTAGAGGTAGAGTACAGTGGATTACAGTAGAGGTAGAGTACAGTGCAGTACAGTAGAGGTAGAGTACAGTGGAGCATAGTAGATGTAGAGTACAGTGGAGTACAGCGGAGCACAGTAGAGGTAGAATAGAGTGGAGTACAGTAGAGGTAGAGTAGTGTGGAGCACAGTATAGGTAGCACACAGTGGAGTACAGTGGAGCACAGTAGAGGTAGAGTACAGTGGAGTACAGTAGAGGTAGAGTACAGTGGAGTACAGTAGAGGTAGAGTACAGTGGAATACAGTGGAGCACATTAGAGGTGGAGTACAGTACAGTACAGTAGAGGTAGAGTACAGTGGAGTACAGTAGAGGTAGAGTACAGTGGAGTACAGTAGAGGTAGAGTACAGTTGAGCACAGTAGAGGTAGAGTACAGTGGAGCACAGCAGAGGTAGAGTACAGTGGATCAGAGTAGAGATAGAGTACAGTGGAGTACAGTGGAGCACAGTAGAGGTAGAGTACAGTGGAGTACAGTGAAGCACAGTAGAGGTAGAGTTCGTTGGAGTACAGTAGAGGTAGAGTACAATAGAGTACAGTAGAGGTAGAGTACAGTGGAGTACAGTAGAGGTAGAGTACAGTGGAGCACAGTAGAGTTAGAGTAGAGTGGAGTACAGTAGAGGTAGAGTACAGTGGAGCACAGTAGAGGTAGCGTACAGTGGAGTACAGTAGAGGTAGAGTACAGTGGAGCACAGTAGAGGTAGCGTACCGTGGAGTACAGTAGAGGTAGAGTACAGTGGAGTACAGTAGAGGTAGAGTACAGTGGAGTACAGTGGATCACAGTAGAGGTGGAGTACAGTAGAGCACAGTAGAGGTAGCGCACAGTGGAGTACAGTAGAGGTAGAGTACAGTGGATTACAGTAGAGGTAGAGTACAGTGCAGTACAGTAGAGGTAGAGTACAGTGGAGCATAGTAGATGTAGAGTACAGTGGAGTACAGCGGAGCACAGTAGAGGTATAATAGAGTGGAGTACAGTAGAGGTAGAGTAGTGTGGAGCACAGTATAGGTAGCGCACAGTGGAGTACAGTGGAGCACAGTAGAGGTAGAGTACAGTGGAGTACAGTAGAGGTAGAGTACAGTGGAGTACAGTAGAGGTAGAGTACAGTGGAATACAGTGGAGCACATTAGAGGTGGAGTAGAGTACAGTACAGTAGAGGTAGAGTACAGTGGAGTACAGTAGAGCTAGAGTACAGTGGAGTACAGTAGAGGTAGAGTACAGTTGAGCACAGTAGAGGTAGAGTACAGTGGAGTACAGTAGAGGCAGAGTACAGTGGAGCACAGTAGAGGTAGAGTAGAGTGGAGTACAGTGGAGCACAGTAGAGGTGGAATACAGTAGAGTAAAGTAGAGGTAGAGAACAGTAGAGTACAGTAGAGGTAGAGTACAGTGGAGTACAGTAGAGATAGAGTACAGTGGAGCACAGTAGAGATAGAGTACAGCGGAGTAGAGTAGAGGTAGAGTACAGTGGAGCATAGTAGAGGTAGAGTACAGTGGAGCACAGCAGAGGTAGAGTACAGTGGATCAGAGTAGAGATAGAGTACAGTGGAGTACAGTGGAGCACAGTAGAGGTAGAGTACAGTGGAGTACAGTGAAGCACAGTAGAGGTAGAGTTCGTTGGAGTACAGTAGAGGTAGAGTACAATAGAGTACAGTAGAGGTAGAGTACAGTGGAGTACAGTAGAGGTAGAGTACAGTGGAGCACAGTAGAGTTAGAGTAGAGTGGAGTACAGTAGAGGTAGAGTACAGTGGAGCACAGTAGAGGTAGCGTACAGTGGAGTACAGTAGAGGTAGAGTACAGTGGAGTACAGTAGAGGTAGCGTACCGTGGAGTACAGTAGAGGTAGAGTATAGTGGAGTACAGTAGAGGTAGAGTACAGTAGAGTACAGTAGAGGTAGAGAACAGTAGAGTACAGAAGAGGTAGAGTACAGTGGAGCACAGTAGAGGTAGAGTACAGTGAAGCACAGTAGAGGTGGAGTACGGTATAGCACAGTAGAGGTAGAGTACAGTGGAGTACAGTAGAGGTAGAGTACAGTGGAGTACAACAGAGCACAGTAGAGGTGGAGTACAGTAGTGTACAGTAGATGTAGAGTACAGTGGAGTACAGTAGAGGTAGAGTACAGTGGAGTACAGTAGAGGTAGAGAAAAGTAGAGTACAGAGGAGGTAGAGTACAGTGGAGCACAGTAGAGGTAGAGTACAGTGGAGCACAGTAGAGGTGGAGTACGGTATAGCACAGTAGAGGTAGAGTACAGTGGAGTAAAGTAGAGGTAGAGTACAGTGGAGTACAGCGGAGCACAGTAGAGGTGGAGTACAGTATAGTACAGTAGAGATAGAGTACAGTGGAGCACAGTAGAGGTAGAGTAAAGTGGAGTACAGTAGAGGTAGAGTACAGTGGAGCACAGCAGAGGTAGAGTACAGTGGATCAGAGTAGAGATAGAGTACAGTGGAGTACAGTGGAGCACAGTAGAGGTAGAGTACAGTGGAGTACAGTGAAGCACAGTAGAGGTAGAGTTCGTTGGAGTACAGTAGAGGTAGAGTACAATAGAGTACAGTAGAGTTAGAGTACAGTGGAGTACAGTAGAGGTAGAGTACAGTGGAGCACAGTAGAGTTAGAGTAGAGTGGAGTACAGTAGAGGTAGAGTACAGTGGAGCACAGTAGAGGTAGCGTACAGTGGAGTACAGTAGAGGTAGAGTACAGTGGAGTACAGTAGAGGTAGCGTACCGTGGAGTACAGTAGAGGTAGAGTATAGTGGAGTACAGTAGAGGTAGAGTACAGTGGAGTACAGTGGATCACAGTAGAGGTGGAGTACAGTAGAGTACAGTAGAGGTAGAGTACAGTGGAGCACAGTAGAGGTAGAGTACAGTGAAGCACAGTAGAGGTGGAGTACGGTATAGCACAGTAGAGGTAGAGTACAGTGGAGTACAGTAGAGGTAGAGTACAGTGGAGTACAACAGAGCACAGTAGAGGTGGAGTACAGTAGTGTACAGTAGATGTAGAGTACAGTGGAGTACAGTAGAGGTAGAGTACAGTGGAGTACAGTAGAGGTAGAGAAAAGTAGAGTACAGAGGAGGTAGAGTACAGTGGAGCACAGTAGAGGTAGAGTACAGTGGAGCACAGTAGAGGTGGGGTACGGTATAGCACAGTAGAGGTAGAGTACAGTGGAGTAAAGTAGAGGTAGAGTACAGTGGAGTACAGCGGAGCACAGTAGAGGTGGAGTACAGTATAGTACAGTAGAGATAGAGTACAGTGGAGCACAGTAGAGGTAGAGTAAAGTGGAGTACAGTAGAGGTAGAGTACAGTGGAGCACAGTAGAGGGTGGAGTACAGTGGAGTACAGCGGAGCACAGTAGAGGTAGAGTAGAGTGGCGTACAGTAGAGGTAGAGTACAGTGGAGCACAGTAGAGGTAGCGTACAGTGGAGTACAGTGGAGCAGAGTAGAGGTAGAGTACAGTGGAGTACAGCAGAGGTAGAGTACAGTGGAGTACAGCAGAGGTAGAGTACAGTGGAGTACAGTGGAGCTCATTAGAGGTGGAGTACAGTAGAGTACAGTAGAGGTAGAGTACAGTGGAGCACAGTCGAGGTAGCGTACAGTGGAGTACAGTAGAGGTAGAGTACAGTGGAGCACAGTAGAGGTAGAGTAGAGTGGAGTACAGTAGAGGTAGAGTACAGTGGAGCACAGTAGAGGTAGAGTACAGTGGAGTACAGCGGAGCACAGTAGAGGTGGCGTACAGTAGAGTACAGTAGAGGTAGAGTACAGTGGAGTACAGTAGAGGTAGAGTACAGTGGAGCACAGTAGAGGTAGCGTACAGTGGAGTACAGTAGAGGTAGAGTACAGTGGAGCAGAGTAGAGGTAGAGTAGAGTGGAGTACAGTAGAGGTAGAGTACAGTGGAGCACAGTAGAGGTAGCGTACAGTGGAGTACAGTAGAGGTAGAGTACAGTGGAGCACAGTAGAGTTAGAGTAGAGTGGAGTAGAGTAGAGGTAGAGTACAGTGGAGCACAGTAGAGGTAGAGAACAGTGGAGTACAGTGGAGCACATTAGAGGTAGAGTATAGTAGAGTACAGTAGAGGTAGAGTACAGTGGAGCACAGTAGAGGTAGAGTACAGTGGAGTACAGTAGAGGTAGAGTACAGTGGAGCACAGTAGAGTTAGAGTAGAGTGGAGTAGAGTAGAGGTAGAGTACAGTGGAGCACAGTAGAGGTAGCGTACAGTGGAGTACAGTAGAGGTAGAGTACAGTGGAGCACAGTAGAGGTAGCGTACCGTGGAGTACAGTAGAGGTAGAGTACAGTGGAGTACAGTAGAGGTAGAGTACAGTGGAGTATAGTGGATCACAGTAGAGGTGGAGTACAGTAGAGTACAGTAGAGGTAGAGAACAGTAGAGTACAGAAGAGGTAGAGTACAGTGGAGCACAGTAGAGGTAGAGTACAGTGGAGCACAGTAGAGGGTGAGTACGGTATAGCAGAGTAGAGGTAGAGTACAGTGAAGTACAGTAGAGGTAGAGTACAGTGGAGTACAACGGAGCACAGTAGAGGTGGAGTACAGTATAGTACAGTAGAGATAGAGTACAGTGGAGCACAGTAGAGGTAGAGTAAAGTGGAGTACAGTAGAGGTAGAGTACAGTGGAGCACAGTAGAGGGTAGAGTACAGTGGAGTACAGTGGAGCACAGTAGAGGTAGAGTAGAGTGGCGTACAGTAGAGGTAGAGTACAATGGAGCACAGTAGAGGTAGCGTACAGTGGAGTACAGTGGAGCAGAGTAGAGGTAGAGTACAGTGGAGTACAGCAGAGGTAGAGTACAGTGGAGTACAGCAGAGGTAGAGTACAGTGGAGTACAGTGGAGCACATTAGAGGTGGAGTACAGTAGAGTACAGTGGAGTACAGCAGAGGTAGAGTACAGTGGAGTACAGCAGAGGTAGAGTACAGTGGAGTACAGTGGAGCACATTAGAGGTGGAGTACAGTGGAGTACAGTAGAGGTAGAGAACAGTAGAGTACAGTAGAGGTAGAGTACAGTGGAGTACAGTAGAGACAGAGTACAGTGGAGCACAGTAGAGGTAGAGTACAGTGGAGTACAGTAGAGGTAGAGTACAGTGGAGCACAGTAGAGGTAGCGTACAGTGGAGTACAGTAGAGGTAGAGTACAGTGGAGTACAGTAGAGGTAGAGTACAGTGGAGCACAGTAGAGGTAGCGTACCGTGGAGTACAGTAGAGGTAGAGTACAGTGGAGTACAGTAGAGGTAGAGTACAGTGGAGTACAACGGAGCACAGTAGAGGTGGAGTACAGTATAGTACAGTAGAGATAGAGTACAGAGGAGCACAGTAGAGGTAGCGTAAAGTGGAGTACAGTAGAGGTAGAGTACAGTGGAGCACAGTAGAGGGTAGAGTACAGTGGAGTACAGTGGAACACAGTAGAGGTAGAGTAGAGTGGCGTACAGTAGAGGTAGAGTACAATGGAGCACAGTAGAGGTAGCGTACAGTGGAGTACAGTGGAGCAGAGTAGAGGTAGAGTACAGTGGAGTACAGCAGTGGTAGAGTACAGTGGAGTACAGCAGAGGTAGAGTACAGTGGAGTACAGTGGAGCACATTAGAGGTGGAGTACAGTAGAGTACAGTAGAGGTAGAGAACAGTAGAGTACAGTAGAGGTAGAGTACAGTGGAGTACAGTAGAGACAGAGTACAGTGGAGCACAGTAGAGGTAGAGTACAGTGGAGTACAGTAGAGGTAGAGTACAGTGGAGCACAGTAGAGGTAGCGTACAGTGGAGCACAGTAGAGGTAGCGTACAGTGGAGTACAGTAGAGGTAGAGTATAGTGGAGTACAGTAGAGGTAGAGTACAGTGGAGCACAGTAGAGGTAGAGTACAGTGGCGTACAGCGGAGCACAGTAGAGGTAGCGTACAGTGGAGTACAGTGGAGCACAGTAGAGGTAGAGTACAGTGGAGTACACTAGAGGTAGAGTACAGTGGAGTACAGTAGAGGTAGAGTACAGTGGAGTAGAGTAGAGTGGAGTACAGTAGAGGTAGAGTACAGTGGAGCACAGTAGAGGTAGAGTACAGTGGAGTTCAGTAGAGATAGAGTACAATGGAGCACAGTAGAGATAGACCAGAGTGGAGTACAGTAGAGGTAGAGTACAGTGGAGTACAGTAGAGGTAGAGTACAGTGGAGTACAGTAGAGGTAGAGTACAGTGGAGTACAGTAGAGGTAGAGTACAGTGGAGTACAGTAGAGGTAGAGTACAGTGGAATACAGTGGAGCACATTAGAGGTGGAGTACAGTAGTGTACAGTAGATGTAGAGTACAGTGGAGTACAGTAGAGGTAGAGTACAGTGGAGTACAGTAGAGGTAGAGTACAGTGGAGTAGAGAAGAGGTAGAGTAGAGTGGAGTACAGTAGAGGTAGAGTACAGTGGAGCACAGTAGAGTTAGAGTAGAGTGGAGTACAGTAGAGGTAGAGTACAGTGGAGCAGAGTAGAGGTAGAGTACAGTGGAGTACAGTAGAGGTAGAGTACAGTGGAGCACAGTAGAGGTAGAGTACAGTGGAGTACAGTGAAGCACAGTAGAGGTAGAGTACATTGGAGTACAGTAGAGATAGAGTACAATGGAGCACAGTAGAGATAGACTAGAGTGGAGTACAGTAGAGGTAGAGTACAGTGGAGTACAGTAGCGGTAGAGTACAGTGGAGTACAGTAGAGGTAGAGTACAGTGGAGTACAGTAGAGGTAGAGTACAGTGGAATACAGTGGAGCACATTAGAGGTGGAGTACAGTAGTGTACAGTAGATGTAGAGTACAGTGGAGTACAGTAGAGGTAGAGTACAGTGGAGTACAGTAGAGGTAGAATACAGTGGAGTAGAGAAGAGGTAGAGTAGAGTGGAGTACAGTAGAGGTAGAGTACAGTGGAGCACAGTCGAGTTAGAGTAGAGTGGAGTACAGTAGAGGTAGAGTACAGTGGAGCAGAGTAGAGGTAGAGTACAGTGGAGTACAGTAGAGGTAGAGTACAGTGGAGCACAGTAGAGGTAGAGTACAGTGGAGTACAGTGAAGCACAGTAGAGGTAGAGTACATTGGAGTACAGTAGAGATAGAGTACAATGGAGCACAGTAGAGATAGACTAGAGTGGAGTACAGTAGAGGTAGAGTACAGTGGAGTACAGTAGAGGTAGAGTACAGTGGAGTACAGTAGAGGTAGAGTACAGTGGAGTACAGTAAAGGTAGAGTACAGTGGAATACAGTGGAGCACATTAGAGGTGGAGTACAGTAGTGTACAGTAGATGTAGAGTACAGTGGAGTGCAGTAGAGGTAGAGTACAGTGGAGTACAGTAGAGGTAGAGAAAAGTAGAGTACAGAAGAGGTAGAGTACAGTGGAGCACAGTAGAGGTAGAGTACAGTGGAGCACAGTAGAGGTGGAGTACGGTATAGCACAGTAGAGGTAGAGTACAGTGGAGTAAAGTAGAGGTAGAGTACAATGGAGTCCAGCGGAGCACAGTAGAGGTGGAGTACAGTATAGTACAGTAGAGATAGAGTACAGTGGAGCACAGTAGAGGTAGAGTAAAGTGGAGTACAGTAGAGGTAGAGTACAGTGGAGCACAGTACAGGGTGGAGTACAGTGGAGTACAGCGGAGCACAGTAGAGGTAGAGTAGAGTGGCGTACAGTAGAGGTAGAGTACAGTGGAGCACAGTAGAGGTAGCGTACAGTGGAGTACAGTGGAGCAGAGTAGAGGTAGAGTACAGTGGAGTACAGCAGAGGTAGAGTACAGTGGAGTACAGCAGAGGTAGAGTACAGTGGAGTACAGTGGAGCACATTAGAGGTGGAGTACAGTAGAGTACAGTAGAGGTAGAGTACAGTGGAGCACAGTAGAGGTAGAGTAGAGTGGAGTACAGTAGAGGTAGAGTACAGTGGAGCACAGTAGAGGTAGAGTACAGTGGAGTACAGCGGAGCACAGTAGAGGTGGCGTACAGTAGAGTACAGTAGAGGTAGAGTACAGTGGAGTACAGTAGAGGTAGAGTACAGTGGAGTACAGTAGAGGTAGAGTACAGTGGAATACAGTGGAGCACATTAGAGGTGGAGTACAGTAGTGTACAGTAGATGTAGAGTACAGTGGAGTACAGTAGAGGTAGAGTACAGTGGAGTACAGTAGAGGTAGAGAAAAGTAGAGTACAGAGGAGGTAGAGTACAGTGGAGCACAGTAGAGGTAGAGTACAGTGGAGCACAGTAGAGGTGGAGTACGGTATAACACAGTAGAGGTAGAGTACAGTGGAGTAAAGTAGAGGTAGAGTACAGTGGAGTACAGCGGAGCACAGTAGAGGTGGAGTACAGTATAGTACAGTAGAGATAGAGTACAGTGGAGCACAGTAGAGGTAGAGTAAAGTGGAGTACAGTAGAGGTAGAGTACAGTGGAGCACAGTAGAGGGTGGAGTACAGTGGAGTACAGCGGAGCACAGTAGAGGTAGAGTAGAGTGGCGTACAGTAGAGGTAGAGTACAGTGGAGCACAGTAGAGGTAGCGTACAGTGGAGTACAGTGGAGCAGAGTAGAGGTAGAGTACAGTGGAGTACAGCAGAGGTAGAGTACAGTGGAGTACAGCAGAGGTAGAGTACAGTGGAGTACAGTGGAGCTCATTAGAGGTGGAGTACAGTAGAGTACAGTAGAGGTAGAGTACAGTGGAGCACAGTAGAGGTAGCGTACAGTGGAGTACAGTAGAGGTAGAGTACAGTGGAGCACAGTAGAGGTAGAGTAGAGTGGAGTACAGTAGAGGTAGAGTACAGTGGAGCAGAGTAGAGGTAGAGTACAGTGGAGTACAGCGGAGCACAGTAGAGGTGGCGTACAGTAGAGTACAGTAGAGGTAGAGTACAGTGGAGTACAGTAGAGGTAGAGTACAGTGGAGCACAGTAGAGGTAGCGTACAGTGGAGCACAGTAGAGGTAGAGTACAGTGGAGCACAGTAGAGGTAGAGTAGAGTGGAGTACAGTAGAGGTAGAGTACAGTGGAGCACAGTAGAGGTAGCGTACAGTGGAGTACAGTAGAGGTAGAGTACAGTGGAGCACAGTAGAGTTAGAGTAGAGTGGAGTAGAGTAGAGGTAGAGTACAGTGGAGCACAGTAGAGGTAGAGAACAGTGGAGTACAGTGGAGCACATTAGAGGTAGAGTATAGTAGAGTACAGTAGATGTAGAGTACAGTGGAGCACAGTAGAGGTAGAGTACAGTGGAGTACAGTAGAGGTAGAGTACAGTGGAGCACAGTAGAGTTAGAGTAGAGTGGAGTAGAGTAGAGGTAGAGTACAGTGGAGCACAGTAGAGGTAGCGTACAGTGGAGTACAGTAGAGGTAGAGTACAGTGGAGCACATTAGAGGTAGCGTACCGTGGAGTACAGTAGAGGTAGAGTACAGTGGAGTACAGTAGAGGTAGAGTACAGTGGAGTACAGTGGATCACTGTAGAGGTGGAGTACAGTAGAGTACAGTAGAGGTAGAGAACAGTAGAGTACAGAAGAGGTAGAGTACAGTGGAGCACAGTAGAGGTAGAGTACAGTGGAGCACAGTAGAGGTGGAGTACGGTATAGCACAGTAGAGGTAGAGTACAGTGAAGTACAGTAGAGGTAGAGTACATTGGAGTACAACGGAGCACAGTAGAGGTGGAGTACAGTATAGTACAGTAGAGATAGAGTACAGTGGAGCACAGTAGAGGTAGAGTAAAGTGGAGTACAGTAGAGGTAGAGTACAGTGGAGCACAGTAGAGGGTAGAGTACAGTGGAGTACAGTGGAGCACAGTAGAGGTAGAGTAGAGTGGCGTACAGTAGAGGTAGAGTACAGTGGAGTACAGTAGAGGTAGAGTACAGTGGAATACAGTGGAGCACATTAGAGGTGGAGTACAGTAGTGTACAGTAGATGTAGAGTACAGTGGAGTACAGTAGAGGTAGAGTACAGTGGAGTACAGTAGAGGTAGAGTACAGTGGAGTAGAGAAGAGGTAGAGTAGAGTGGAGTACAGTAGAGGTAGAGTACAGTGGAGCACAGTAGAGTTAGAGTAGAGTGGAGTACAGTAGAGGTAGAGTACAGTGGAGCAGAGTAGAGGTAGAGTACAGTGGAGTACAGTAGAGGTAGAGTACAGTGGAGCACAGTAGAGGTAGAGTACAGTGGAGTACAGTGAAGCACAGTAGAGGTAGAGTACATTGGAGTACAGTAGAGATAGAGTACAATGGAGCACAGTAGAGATAGACTAGAGTGGAGTACAGTAGAGGTAGAGTACAGTGGAGTACAGTAGCGGTAGAGTACAGTGGAGTACAGTAGAGGTAGAGTACAGTGGAGTACAGTAGAGGTAGAGTACAGTGGAATACAGTGGAGCACATTAGAGGTGGAGTACAGTAGTGTACAGTAGATGTAGAGTACAGTGGAGTACAGTAGAGGTAGAGTACAGTGGAGTACAGTAGAGGTAGAATACAGTGGAGTAGAGAAGAGGTAGAGTAGAGTGGAGTACAGTAGAGGTAGAGTACAGTGGAGCACAGTAGAGTTAGAGTAGAGTGGAGTACAGTAGAGGTAGAGTACAGTGGAGCAGAGTAGAGGTAGAGTACAGTGGAGTACAGTAGAGGTAGAGTACAGTGGAGCACAGTAGAGGTAGAGTACAGTGGAGTACAGTGAAGCACAATAGAGGTAGAGTACATTGGAGTACAGTAGAGATAGAGTACAATGGAGCACAGTAGAGATAGACTAGAGTGGAGTACAGTAGAGGTAGAGTACAGTGGAGTACAGTAATGGTAGAGTACAGTGGAGTACAGTAGAGGTAGAGTACAGTGGAGTACAGTAAAGGTAGAGTACAGTGGAATACAGTGGAGCACATTAGAGGTGGAGTACAGTAGTGTACAGTAGATGTAGAGTACAGTGGAGTACAGTAGAGGTAGAGTACAGTGGAGTACAGTAGAGGTAGAGAAAAGTAGAGTACAGAAGAGGTAGAGTACAGTGGAGCACAGTAGAGGTAGAGTACAGTGGAGCACAGTAGAGGTGGAGTACGGTATAGCACAGTAGAGGTAGAGTACAGTGGAGTAAAGTAGAGGTAGAGTACAATGGAGTCCAGCGGAGCACAGTAGAGGTGGAGTACAGTATAGTACAGTAGAGATAGAGTACAGTGGAGCACAGTAGAGGTAGAGTAAAGTGGAGTACAGTAGAGGTAGAGTACAGTGGAGCACAGTACAGGGTGGAGTACAGTGGAGTACAGCGGAGCACAGTAGAGGTAGAGTAGAGTGGCGTACAGTAGAGGTAGAGTACAGTGGAGCACAGTAGAGGTAGCGTACAGTGGAGTACAGTGGAGCAGAGTAGAGGTAGAGTACAGTGGAGTACAGCAGAGGTAGAGTACAGTGGAGTACAGCAGAGGTAGAGTACAGTGGAGTGCAGTGGAGCACATTAGAGGTGGAGTACAGTAGAGTACAGTAGAGGTAGAGTACAGTGGAGCACAGTAGAGGTAGCGTACAGTGGAGTACAGTAGAGGTAGAGTACAGTGGAGCACAGTAGAGGTAGAGTAGAGTGGAGTACAGTAGAGGTAGAGTACAGTGGAGCACAGTAGAGGTAGAGTACAGTGGAGTACAGCGGAGCACAGTAGAGGTGGCGTACAGTAGAGTACAGTAGAGGTAGAGTACAGTGGAGTACAGTAGAGGTAGAGTACAGTGGAGTACAGTAGAGGTAGAGTACAGTGGAGTACAGTAGAGGTAGAGTACAGTGGAATACAGTGGAGCACATTAGAGGTGGAGTACAGTAGTGTACAGTAGATGTAGAGTACAGTGGAGTACAGTAGAGGTAGAGTACAGTGGAGTACAGTAGAGGTAGAGAAAAGTAGAGTACAGAGGAGGTAGAGTACAGTGGAGCACAGTAGAGGTAGAGTACAGTGGAGCACAGTAGAGGTGGAGTACGGTATAGCACAGTAGAGGTAGAGTACAGTGCAGTAAAGTAGAGGTAGAGTACAGTGGAGTACAGCGGAGCACAGTAGAGGTGGAGTACAGTATAGTACAGTAGAGATAGAGTACAGTGGAGCACAGTAGAGGTAGAGTAAAGTGGAGTACAGTAGAGGTAGAGTACAGTGGAGCACAGTAGAGGGTGGAGTACAGTGGAGTACAGCGGAGCACAGTAGAGGTAGAGTAGAGTGGCGTACAGTAGAGGTAGAGTACAGTGGAGCACAGTAGAGGTAGCGTACAGTGGAGTACAGTGGAGCAGAGTAGAGGTAGAGTACAGTGGAGTACAGCAGAGGTAGAGTACAGTGGAGTACAGCAGAGGTAGAGTACAGTGGAGTACAGTGGAGCTCATTAGAGGTGGAGTACAGTAGAGTACAGTAGAGGTAGAGTACAGTGGAGCACAGTAGAGGTAGCGTACAGTGGAGTACAGTAGATGTAGAGTACAGTGGAGCACAGTAGAGGTAGAGTAGAGTGGAGTACAGTAGAGGTAGAGTACAGTGGAGCACAGTAGAGGTAGAGTACAGTGGAGTACAGCGGAGCACAGTAGAGGTGGCGTACAGTAGAGTACAGTAGAGGTAGAGTACAGTGGAGTACAGTAGAGGTAGAGTACAGTGGAGCACAGTAGAGGTAGCGTACAGTGGAGTACAGTAGAGGTAGAGTACAGTGGAGCACAGTTGAGGTAGAGTAGAGTGGAGTACAGTAGAGGTAGAGTACAGTGGAGCACAGTAGAGGTAGCGTACAGTGGAGTACAGTAGAGGTAGAGTACAGTGGAGCACAGTAGAGTTAGAGTAGAGTGGAGTAGAGTAGAGGTAGAGTACAGTGGAGCACAGTAGAGGTAGAGAACAGTGGAGTACAGTGGAGCACATTAGAGGTAGAGTATAGTAGAGTACAGTAGAGGTAGAGTACAGTGGAGCACAGTAGAGGTAGAGTACAGTGGAGTACAGTAGAGGTAGAGTACAGTGGAGTACAGTAGAGGTAGAGTACAGTGGAGTACAGTAGAGGTAGAGTACAGTGGAATACAGTGGAGCACATTAGAGGTGGAGTACAGTAGTGTACAGTAGATGTAGAGTACAGTGGAGTACAGTAGAGGTAGAGTACAGTGGAGTACAGTAGAGGTAGAGAAAAGTAGAGTACAGAGGAGGTAGAGTACAGTGGAGCACAGTAGAGGTAGAGTACAGTGGAGCACAGTAGAGGTGGAGTACGGTATAGCACAGTAGAGGTAGAGTACAGTGCAGTAAAGTAGAGGTAGAGTACAGTGGAGTACAGCGGAGCACAGTAGAGGTGGAGTACAGTATAGTACAGTAGAGATAGAGTACAGTGGAGCACAGTAGAGGTAGAGTAAAGTGGAGTACAGTAGAGGTAGAGTACAGTGGAGCACAGTAGAGGGTGGAGTACAGTGGAGTACAGCGGAGCACAGTAGAGGTAGAGTAGAGTGGCGTACAGTAGAGGTAGAGTACAGTGGAGCACAGTAGAGGTAGCGTACAGTGGAGTACAGTGGAGCAGAGTAGAGGTAGAGTACAGTGGAGTACAGCAGAGGTAGAGTACAGTGGAGTACAGCAGAGGTAGAGTACAGTGGAGTACAGTGGAGCTCATTAGAGGTGGAGTACAGTAGAGTACAGTAGAGGTAGAGTACAGTGGAGCACAGTAGAGGTAGCGTACAGTGGAGTACAGTAGATGTAGAGTACAGTGGAGCACAGTAGAGGTAGAGTAGAGTGGAGTACAGTAGAGGTAGAGTACAGTGGAGCACAGTAGAGGTAGAGTACAGTGGAGTACAGCGGAGCACAGTAGAGGTGGCGTACAGTAGAGTACAGTAGAGGTAGAGTACAGTGGAGTACAGTAGAGGTAGAGTACAGTGGAGCACAGTAGAGGTAGCGTACAGTGGAGTACAGTAGAGGTAGAGTACAGTGGAGCACAGTAGAGGTAGAGTAGAGTGGAGTACAGTAGAGGTAGAGTACAGTGGAGCACAGTAGAGGTAGCGTACAGTGGAGTACAGTAGAGGTAGAGTACAGTGGAGCACAGTAGAGTTAGAGTAGAGTGGAGTAGAGTAGAGGTAGAGTACAGTGGAGCACAGTAGAGGTAGAGAACAGTGGAGTACAGTGGAGCACATTAGAGGTAGAGTATAGTAGAGTACAGTAGAGGTAGAGTACAGTGGAGCACAGTAGAGGTAGCTTACCGTGGAGTACAGTAGATGTAGAGTACAGTGGAGTAGAGAAGAGGTAGAGTAGAGTGGAGTACAGTAGAGGTAGAGTACAGTGGAGCACAGTAGAGTTAGAGTAGAGTGGAGTACAGTAGAGGTAGAGTACAGTGGAGCAGAGTAGAGGTAGAGTACAGTGGAGTACAGTAGAGGTAGAGTACAGTGGAGCACAGTAGAGGTAGAGTACAGTGGAGTACAGTGAAGCACAGTAGAGATAGAGTACAATGGAGCACAGTAGAGATAGACTAGAGTGGAGTACAGTAGAGGTAGAGTACAGTGGAGCACAGTAGAGGTAGAGTACAGTGGAGTACAGTGGAGCACAGTCGAGGTGGAGTACAGTAGAGTACAGTAGAGGTAGAGAACAGTGTAGCACAGTAGAGGTAGAGTACAGTGGAGCACAGTAGAGGTAGAGTACAGTGGAGCAAAGTAGAGGTAGAGTACAGTGGAGTACAGCGGAGCATAATAGAGGTGGAGTACAGTAGAGTACAGTAGAGATAGAGTACAGTGGAGCACAGTAGAGGTAGTGTAGAGTGGAGTACAGTAGAGGTAGAGTACAGTGGAGCACAGTAGAGGTAGCGCACAGTGGAGTACAGTAGAGGTAGAGTACAGTGGATTACAGTAGAGGTAGAGTACAGTGCAGTACAGTAGAGGTAGAGTACAGTGGAGCATAGTAGATGTAGAGTACAGTGGAGTACAGCGGAGCACAGTAGAGGTAGAATAGAGTGGAGTACAGTAGAGGTAGAGTAGTGTGGAGCACAGTATAGGTAGCACACAGTGGAGTACAGTGGAGCACAGTAGAGGTAGAGTACAGTGGAGTACAGTAGAGGTAGAGTACAGTGGAGTACAGTAGAGGTAGAGTACAGTGGAATACAGTGGAGCACATTAGAGGTGGAGTACAGTACAGTACATTAGAGGTAGAGTACAGTGGAGTACAGTAGAGGTAGAGTACAGTGGAGTACAGTAGAGGTAGAGTACAGTTGAGCACAGTAGAGGTAGAGTACAGTGGAGCACAGCAGAGGTAGAGTACAGTGGATCAGAGTAGAGATAGAGTACAGTGGAGTACAGTGGAGCACAGTAGAGGTAGAGTACAGTGGAGTACAGTGAAGCACAGTAGAGGTAGAGTTCGTTGGAGTACAGTAGAGGTAGAGTACAATAGAGTACAGTAGAGGTAGAGTACAGTGGAGTACAGTAGAGGTAGAGTACAGTGGAGCACAGTAGAGTTAGAGTAGAGTGGAGTACAGTAGAGGTAGAGTACAGTGGAGCACAGTAGATGTAGCGTACAGTGGAGTACAGTAGAGGTAGAGTACAGTGGAGCACAGTAGAGGTAGCGTACCGTGGAGTACAGTAGAGGTAGAGTACAGTGGAGTACAGTAGAGGTAGAGTACAGTGGAGTACAGTGGATCACAGTAGAGGTGGAGTACAGTAGAGCACAGTAGAGGTAGCGCACAGTGGAGTACAGTAGAGGTAGAGTACAGTGGATTACAGTAGAGGTAGAGTACAGTGCAGTACAGTAGAGGTAGAGTACAGTGGAGCATAGTAGATGTAGAGTACAGTGGAGTACAGCGGAGCACAGTAGAGGTATAATAGAGTGGAGTACAGTAGAGGTAGAGTAGTGTGGAGCACAGTATAGGTAGCGCACAGTGGAGTACAGTGGAGCACAGTAGAGGTAGAGTACAGTGGAGTACAGTAGAGGTAGAGTACAGTGGAGTACAGTAGAGGTAGAGTACAGTGGAATACAGTGGAGCACATTAGAGGTGGAGTAGAGTACAGTACAGTAGAGGTAGAGTACAGTGGAGTACAGTAGAGCTAGAGTACAGTGGAGTACAGTAGAGGTAGAGTACAGTTGAGCACAGTAGAGGTAGAGTACAGTGGAGTACAGTAGAGGCAGAGTACAGTGGAGCACAGTAGAGGTAGAGTAGAGTGGAGTACAGTGGAGCACAGTAGAGGTGGAATACAGTAGAGTAAAGTAGAGGTAGAGAACAGTAGAGTACAGTAGAGGTAGAGTACAGTGGAGTACAGTAGAGATAGAGTACAGTGGAGCACAGTAGAGATAGAGTACAGCGGAGTAGAGTAGAGGTAGAGTACAGTGGAGCATAGTAGAGGTAGAGTACAGTGGAGCACAGCAGAGGTAGAGTACAGTGGATCAGAGTAGAGATAGAGTACAGTGGAGTACAGTGGAGCACAGTAGAGGTAGAGTACAGTGGAGTACAGTGAAGCACAGTAGAGGTAGAGTTCGTTGGAGTACAGTAGAGGTAGAGTACAATAGAGTACAGTAGAGGTAGAGTACAGTGGAGTACAGTAGAGGTAGAGTACAGTGGAGCACAGTAGAGTTAGAGTAGAGTGGAGTACAGTAGAGGTAGAGTACAGTGGAGCACAGTAGAGGTAGCGTACAGTGGAGTACAGTAGAGGTAGAGTACAGTGGAGTACAGTAGAGGTAGCGTACCGTGGAGTACAGTAGAGGTAGAGTATAGTGGAGTACAGTAGAGGTAGAGTACAGTAGAGTACAGTAGAGGTAGAGAACAGTAGAGTACAGAAGAGGTAGAGTACAGTGGAGCACAGTAGAGGTAGAGTACAGTGAAGCACAGTAGAGGTGGAGTACGGTATAGCACAGTAGAGGTAGAGTACAGTGGAGTACAGTAGAGGTAGAGTACAGTGGAGTACAACAGAGCACAGTAGAGGTGGAGTACAGTAGTGTACAGTAGATGTAGAGTACAGTGGAGTACAGTAGAGGTAGAGTACAGTGGAGTACAGTAGAGGTAGAGAAAAGTAGAGTACAGAGGAGGTAGAGTACAGTGGAGCACAGTAGAGGTAGAGTACAGTGGAGCACAGTAGAGGTGGAGTACGGTATAGCACAGTAGAGGTAGAGTACAGTGGAGTAAAGTAGAGGTAGAGTACAGTGGAGTACAGCGGAGCACAGTAGAGGTGGAGTACAGTATAGTACAGTAGAGATAGAGTACAGTGGAGCACAGTAGAGGTAGAGTAAAGTGGAGTACAGTAGAGGTAGAGTACAGTGGAGCACAGCAGAGGTAGAGTACAGTGGATCAGAGTAGAGATAGAGTACAGTGGAGTACAGTGGAGCACAGTAGAGGTAGAGTACAGTGGAGTACAGTGAAGCACAGTAGAGGTAGAGTTCGTTGGAGTACAGTAGAGGTAGAGTACAATAGAGTACAGTAGAGGTAGAGTACAGTGGAGTACAGTAGAGGTAGAGTACAGTGGAGCACAGTAGAGTTAGAGTAGAGTGGAGTACAGTAGAGGTAGAGTACAGTGGAGCACAGTAGAGGTAGCGTACAGTGGAGTACAGTAGAGGTAGAGTACAGTGGAGTACAGTAGAGGTAGCGTACCGTGGAGTACAGTAGAGGTAGAGTATAGTGGAGTACAGTAGAGGTAGAGTACAGTGGAGTACAGTGGATCACAGTAGAGGTGGAGTACAGTAGAGTACAGTAGAGGTAGAGAACAGTAGAGTACAGAAGAGGTAGAGTACAGTGGAGCACAGTAGAGGTAGAGTACAGTGAAGCACAGTAGAGGTGGAGTACGGTATAGCACAGTAGAGGTAGAGTACAGTGGAGTACAGTAGAGGTAGAGTACAGTGGAGTACAACAGAGCACAGTAGAGGTGGAGTACAGTAGTGTACAGTAGATGTAGAGTACAGTGGAGTACAGTAGAGGTAGAGTACAGTGGAGTACAGTAGAGGTAGAGAAAAGTAGAGTACAGAGGAGGTAGAGTACAGTGGAGCACAGTAGAGGTAGAGTACAGTGGAGCACAGTAGAGGTGGGGTACGGTATAGCACAGTAGAGGTAGAGTACAGTGAAGTAAAGTAGAGGTAGAGTACAGTGGAGTACAGCGGAGCACAGTAGAGGTGGAGTACAGTATAGTACAGTAGAGATAGAGTACAGTGGAGCACAGTAGAGGTAGAGTAAAGTGGAGTACAGTAGAGGTAGAGTACAGTGGAGCACAGTAGAGGGTGGAGTACAGTGGAGTACAGCGGAGCACAGTAGAGGTAGAGTAGAGTGGCGTACAGTAGAGGTAGAGTACAGTGGAGCACAGTAGAGGTAGCGTACAGTGGAGTACAGTGGAGCAGAGTAGAGGTAGAGTACAGTGGAGTACAGCAGAGGTAGAGTACAGTGGAGTACAGCAGAGGTAGAGTACAGTGGAGTACAGTGGAGCTCATTAGAGGTGGAGTACAGTAGAGTACAGTAGAGGTAGAGTACAGTGGAGCACAGTCGAGGTAGCGTACAGTGGAGTACAGTAGAGGTAGAGTACAGTGGAGCACAGTAGAGGTAGAGTAGAGTGGAGTACAGTAGAGGTAGAGTACAGTGGAGCACAGTAGAGGTAGAGTACAGTGGAGTACAGCGGAGCACAGTAGAGGTGGCGTACAGTAGAGTACAGTAGAGGTAGAGTACAGTGGAGTACAGTAGAGGTAGAGTACAGTGGAGCACAGTAGAGGTAGCGTACAGTGGAGTACAGTAGAGGTAGAGTACAGTGGAGCAGAGTAGAGGTAGAGTAGAGTGGAGTACAGTAGAGGTAGAGTACAGTGGAGCACAGTAGAGGTAGCGTACAGTGGAGTACAGTAGAGGTAGAGTACAGTGGAGCACAGTAGAGTTAGAGTAGAGTGGAGTAGAGTAGAGGTAGAGTACAGTGGAGCACAGTAGAGGTAGAGAACAGTGGAGTACAGTGGAGCACATTAGAGGTAGAGTATAGTAGAGTACAGTAGAGGTAGAGTACAGTGGAGCACAGTAGAGGTAGAGTACAGTGGAGTACAGTAGAGGTAGAGTACAGTGGAGCACAGTAGAGTTAGAGTAGAGTGGAGTAGAGTAGAGGTAGAGTACAGTGGAGCACAGTAGAGGTAGCGTACAGTGGAGTACAGTAGAGGTAGAGTACAGTGGAGCACAGTAGAGGTAGCGTACCGTGGAGTACAGTAGAGGTAGAGTACAGTGGAGTACAGTAGAGGTAGAGTACAGTGGAGTACAGTGGATCACAGTAGAGGTGGAGTACAGTAGAGTACAGTAGAGGTAGAGAACAGTAGAGTACAGAAGAGGTAGAGTACAGTGGAGCACAGTAGAGGTAGAGTACAGTGGAGCACAGTAGAGGTGGAGTACGGTATAGCACAGTAGAGGTAGAGTACAGTGAAGTACAGTAGAGGTAGAGTACAGTGGAGTACAACGGAGCACAGTAGAGGTGGAGTACAGTATAGTACAGTAGAGATAGAGTACAGTGGAGCACAGTAGAGGTAGAGTAAAGTGGAGTACAGTAGAGGTAGAGTACAGTGGAGCACAGTAGAGGGTAGAGTACAGTGGAGTACAGTGGAGCACAGTAGAGGTAGAGTAGAGTGGCGTACAGTAGAGGTAGAGTACAATGGAGCACAGTAGAGGTAGCGTACAGTGGAGTACAGTGGAGCAGAGTAGAGGTAGAGTACAGTGGAGTACAGCAGAGGTAGAGTACAGTGGAGTACAGCAGAGGTAGAGTACAGTGGAGTACAGTGGAGCACATTAGAGGTGGAGTACAGTAGAGTACAGTGGAGTACAGCAGAGGTAGAGTACAGTGGAGTACAGCAGAGGTAGAGTACAGTGGAGTACAGTGGAGCACATTAGAGGTGGAGTACAGTGGAGTACAGTAGAGGTAGAGAACAGTAGAGTACAGTAGAGGTAGAGTACAGTGGAGTACAGTAGAGACAGAGTACAGTGGAGCACAGTAGAGGTAGAGTACAGTGGAGTACAGTAGAGGTAGAGTACAGTGGAGCACAGTAGAGGTAGCGTACAGTGGAGTACAGTAGAGGTAGAGTACAGTGGAGTACAGTAGAGGTAGAGTACAGTGGAGCACAGTAGAGGTAGCGTACCGTGGAGTACAGTAGAGGTAGAGTACAGTGGAGTACAGTAGAGGTAGAGTACAGTGGAGTACAACGGAGCACAGTAGAGGTGGAGTACAGTATAGTACAGTAGAGATAGAGTACAGAGGAGCACAGTAGAGGTAGCGTAAAGTGGAGTACAGTAGAGGTAGAGTACAGTGGAGCACAGTAGAGGGTAGAGTACAGTGGAGTACAGTGGAACACAGTAGAGGTAGAGTAGAGTGGCGTACAGTAGAGGTAGAGTACAATGGAGCACAGTAGAGGTAGCGTACAGTGGAGTACAGTGGAGCAGAGTAGAGGTAGAGTACAGTGGAGTACAGCAGTGGTAGAGTACAGTGGAGTACAGCAGAGGTAGAGTACAGTGGAGTACAGTGGAGCACATTAGAGGTGGAGTACAGTAGAGTACAGTAGAGGTAGAGAACAGTAGAGTACAGTAGAGGTAGAGTACAGTGGAGTACAGTAGAGACAGAGTACAGTGGAGCACAGTAGAGGTAGAGTACAGTGGAGTACAGTAGAGGTAGAGTACAGTGGAGCACAGTAGAGGTAGCGTACAGTGGAGCACAGTAGAGGTAGCGTACAGTGGAGTACAGTAGAGGTAGAGTATAGTGGAGTACAGTAGAGGTAGAGTACAGTGGAGCACAGTAGAGGTAGAGTACAGTGGCGTACAGCGGAGCACAGTAGAGGTAGCGTACAGTGGAGTACAGTGGAGCACAGTAGAGGTAGAGTACAGTGGAGTACACTAGAGGTAGAGTACAGTGGAGTACAGTAGAGGTAGAGTACAGTGGAGTAGAGTAGAGTGGAGTACAGTAGAGGTAGAGTACAGTGGAGCACAGTAGAGGTAGAGTACAGTGGAGTTCAGTAGAGATAGAGTACAATGGAGCACAGTAGAGATAGACCAGAGTGGAGTACAGTAGAGGTAGAGTACAGTGGAGTACAGTAGAGGTAGAGTACAGTGGAGTACAGTAGAGGTAGAGTACAGTGGAGTACAGTAGAGGTAGAGTACAGTGGAGTACAGTAGAGGTAGAGTACAGTGGAATACAGTGGAGCACATTAGAGGTGGAGTACAGTAGTGTACAGTAGATGTAGAGTACAGTGGAGTACAGTAGAGGTAGAGTACAGTGGAGTACAGTAGAGGTAGAGTACAGTGGAGTAGAGAAGAGGTAGAGTAGAGTGGAGTACAGTAGAGGTAGAGTACAGTGGAGCACAGTAGAGTTAGAGTAGAGTGGAGTACAGTAGAGGTAGAGTACAGTGGAGCAGAGTAGAGGTAGAGTACAGTGGAGTACAGTAGAGGTAGAGTACAGTGGAGCACAGTAGAGGTAGAGTACAGTGGAGTACAGTGAAGCACAGTAGAGGTAGAGTACATTGGAGTACAGTAGAGATAGAGTACAATGGAGCACAGTAGAGATAGACTAGAGTGGAGTACAGTAGAGGTAGAGTACAGTGGAGTACAGTAGCGGTAGAGTACAGTGGAGCACAGTAGAGATAGACTAGAGTGGAGTACAGTAGAGGTAGAGTACAGTGGAGTACAGTAGAGGTAGAGTACAGTGGAGTACAGTAGAGGTAGAGTACAGTGGAGTACAGTAAAGGTAGAGTACAGTGGAATACAGTGGAGCACATTAGAGGTGGAGTACAGTAGTGTACAGTAGATGTAGAGTACAGTGGAGTACAGTAGAGGTAGAGTACAGTGGAGTACAGTAGAGGTAGAGAAAAGTAGAGTACAGAAGAGGTAGAGTACAGTGGAGCACAGTAGAGGTAGAGTACAGTGGAGCACAGTAGAGGTGGAGTACGGTATAGCACAGTACAGGGTGGAGTACAGTGGAGTAAAGTAGAGGTAGAGTACAATGGAGTCCAGCGGAGCACAGTAGAGGTGGAGTACAGTATAGTACAGTAGAGATAGAGTACAGTGGAGCACAGTAGAGGTAGAGTAAAGTGGAGTACAGTAGAGGTAGAGTACAGTGGAGCACAGTACAGGGTGGAGTACAGTGGAGTACAGCGGAGCACAGTAGAGGTAGAGTAGAGTGGCGTACAGTAGAGGTAGAGTACAGTGGAGCACAGTAGAGGTAGCGTACAGTGGAGTACAGTGGAGCAGAGTAGAGGTAGAGTACAGTGGAGTACAGCAGAGGTAGAGTACAGTGGAGTACAGCAGAGGTAGAGTACAGTGGAGTAGAGTGGAGCACATTAGAGGTGGAGTACAGTAGAGTACAGTAGAGGTAGAGTACAGTGGAGCACAGTAGAGGTAGAGTAGAGTGGAGTACAGTAGAGGTAGAGTACAGTGGAGCACAGTAGAGGTAGAGTACAGTGGAGTACAGCGGAGCACAGTAGAGGTGGCGTACAGTAGAGTACAGTAGAGGTAGAGTACAGTGGAGTACAGTAGAGGTAGAGTACAGTGGAGTACAGTAGAGGTAGAGTACAGTGGAATACAGTGGAGCACATTAGAGGTGGAGTACAGTAGTGTACAGTAAATGTAGAGTACAGTGGAGTACAGTAGAGGTAGAGTACAGTGGAGTACAGTAGAGGTAGAGAAAAGTAGAGTACAGAGGAGGTAGAGTACAGTGGAGCACAGTAGAGGTAGAGTACAGTGGAGCACAGTAGAGGTGGAGTACGGTATAGCACAGTAGAGGTAGAGTACAGTGGAGTAAAGTAGAGGTAGAGTACAGTGGAGTACAGCGGAGCACAGTAGAGGTGGAGTACAGTATAGTACAGTAGAGATAGAGTACAGTGGAGCACAGTAGAGGTAGAGTAAAGTGGAGTACAGTAGAGGTAGAGTACAGTGGAGCACAGTAGAGGGTGGAGTACAGTGGAGTACAGCGGAGCACAGTAGAGGTAGAGTAGAGTGGCGTACAGTAGAGGTAGAGTACAGTGGAGCACAGTAGAGGTAGCGTACAGTGGAGTACAGTGGAGCAGAGTAGAGGTAGAGTACAGTGGAGTACAGCAGAGGTAGAGTACAGTGGAGTACAGCAGAGGTAGAGTACAGTGGAGTACAGTGGAGCTCATTAGAGGTGGAGTACAGTAGAGTACAGTAGAGGTAGAGTACAGTGGAGCACAGTAGAGGTAGCGTACAGTGGAGTACAGTAGAGGTAGAGTACAGTGGAGCACAGTAGAGGTAGAGTAGAGTGGAGTACAGTAGAGGTAGAGTACAGTGGAGCAGAGTAGAGGTAGAGTACAGTGGAGTACAGCGGAGCACAGTAGAGGTGGCGTACAGTAGAGTACAGTAGAGGTAGAGTACAGTGGAGTACAGTAGAGGTAGAGTACAGTGGAGCACAGTAGAGGTAGCGTACAGTGGAGCACAGTAGAGGTAGAGTACAGTGGAGCACAGTAGAGGTAGAGTAGAGTGGAGTACAGTAGAGGTAGAGTACAGTGGAGCACAGTAGAGGTAGCGTACAGTGGAGTACAGTAGAGGTAGAGTACAGTGGAGCACAGTAGAGTTAGAGTAGAGTGGAGTAGAGTAGAGGTAGAGTACAGTGGAGCACAGTAGAGGTAGAGAACAGTGGAGTACAGTGGAGCACATTAGAGGTAGAGTATAGTAGAGTACAGTAGATGTAGAGTACAGTGGAGCACAGTAGAGGTAGAGTACAGTGGAGTACAGTAGAGGTAGAGTACAGTGGAGCACAGTAGAGTTAGAGTAGAGTGGAGTAGAGTAGAGGTAGAGTACAGTGGAGCACAGTAGAGGTAGCGTACAGTGGAGTACAGTAGAGGTAGAGTACAGTGGAGCACAGTAGAGGTAGCGTACCGTGGAGTACAGTAGAGGTAGAGTACAGTGGAGTACAGTAGAGGTAGAGTACAGTGGAGTACAGTGGATCACTGTAGAGGTGGAGTACAGTAGAGTACAGTAGAGGTAGAGAACAGTAGAGTACAGAAGAGGTAGAGTACAGTGGAGCACAGTAGAGGTAGAGTACAGTGGAGCACAGTAGAGGTGGAGTACGGTATAGCACAGTAGAGGTAGAGTACAGTGAAGTACAGTAGAGGTAGAGTACATTGGAGTACAACGGAGCACAGTAGAGGTGGAGTACAGTATAGTACAGTAGAGATAGAGTACAGTGGAGCACAGTAGAGGTAGAGTAAAGTGGAGTACAGTAGAGGTAGAGTACAGTGGAGCACAGTAGAGGGTAGAGTACAGTGGAGTACAGTGGAGCACAGTAGAGGTAGAGTAGAGTGGCGTACAGTAGAGGTAGAGTACAGTGGAGTACAGTAGAGGTAGAGTACAGTGGAATACAGTGGAGCACATTAGAGGTGGAGTACAGTAGTGTACAGTAGATGTAGAGTACAGTGGAGTACAGTAGAGGTAGAGTACAGTGGAGCACAGTAGAGGTAGAGTACAGTGGAGTACAGTGAAGCACAGTAGAGGTAGAGTACATTGGAGTACAGTAGAGGTAGAATACAGTGGAGTAGAGAAGAGGTAGAGTAGAGTGGAGTACAGTAGAGGTAGAGTACAGTGGAGCACAGTAGAGTTAGAGTAGAGTGGAGTACAGTAGAGGTAGAGTACAGTGGAGCAGAGTAGAGGTAGAGTACAGTGGAGTACAGTAGAGGTAGAGTACAGTGGAGCACAGTAGAGGTAGAGTACAGTGGAGTACAGTGAAGCACAGTAGAGGTAGAGTACATTGGAGTACAGTAGAGATAGAGTACAATGGAGCACAGTAGAGATAGACTAGAGTGGAGTACAGTAGAGGTAGAGTACAGTGGAGTACAGTAGAGGTAGAGTACAGTGGAGTACAGTACAGTGGAGTACAGTAAAGGTAGAGTACAGTGGAATTCAGTGGAGCACATTAGAGGTGGAGTACAGTAGTGTACAGTAGATGTAGAGTACAGTGGAGTACAGTAGAGGTAGAGTACAGTGGAGTACAGTAGAGGTAGAGAAAAGTAGAGTACAGAAGAGGTAGAGTACAGTGGAGCACAGTAGAGGTAGAGTACAGTGGAGCACAGTAGAGGTGGAGTACGGTATAGCACAGTAGAGGTAGAGTACAGTGGAGTAAAGTAGAGGTAGAGTACAATGGAGTCCAGCGGAGCACAGTAGAGGTGGAGTACAGTATAGTACAGTAGAGATAGAGTACAGTGGAGCACAGTAGAGGTAGAGTAAAGTGGAGTACAGTAGAGGTAGAGTACAGTGGAGCACAGTACAGGGTGGAGTACAGTGGAGTACAGCGGAGCACAGTAGAGGTAGAGTAGAGTGGCGTACAGTAGAGGTAGAGTACAGTGGAGCACAGTAGAGGTAGCGTACAGTGGAGTACAGTGGAGCAGAGTAGAGGTAGAGTACAGTGGAGTACAGCAGAGGTAGAGTACAGTGGAGTACAGCAGAGGTAGAGTACAGTGGAGTGCAGTGGAGCACATTAGAGGTGGAGTACAGTAGAGTACAGTAGAGGTAGAGTACAGTGGAGCACAGTAGAGGTAGCGTACAGTGGAGTACAGTAGAGGTAGAGTACAGTGGAGCACAGTAGAGGTAGAGTAGAGTGGAGTACAGTAGAGGTAGAGTACAGTGGAGCACAGTAGAGGTAGAGTACAGTGGAGTACAGCGGAGCACAGTAGAGGTGGCGTACAGTAGAGTACAGTAGAGGTAGAGTACAGTGGAGTACAGTAGAGGTAGAGTACAGTGGAGTACAGTAGAGGTAGAGTACAGTGGAGTACAGTAGAGGTAGAGTACAGTGGAATACAGTGGAGCACATTAGAGGTGGAGTACAGTAGTGTACAGTAGATGTAGAGTACAGTGGAGTACAGTAGAGGTAGAGTACAGTGGAGTACAGTAGAGGTAGAGAAAAGTAGAGTACAGAGGAGGTAGAGTACAGTGGAGCACAGTAGAGGTAGAGTACAGTGGAGCACAGTAGAGGTGGAGTACGGTATAGCACAGTAGAGGTAGAGTACAGTGCAGTAAAGTAGAGGTAGAGTACAGTGGAGTACAGCGGAGCACAGTAGAGGTGGAGTACAGTATAGTACAGTAGAGATAGAGTACAGTGGAGCACAGTAGAGGTAGAGTAAAGTGGAGTACAGTAGAGGTAGAGTACAGTGGAGCACAGTAGAGGGTGGAGTACAGTGGAGTACAGCGGAGCACAGTAGAGGTAGAGTAGAGTGGCGTACAGTAGAGGTAGAGTACAGTGGAGCACAGTAGAGGTAGCGTACAGTGGAGTACAGTGGAGCAGAGTAGAGGTAGAGTACAGTGGAGTACAGCAGAGGTAGAGTACAGTGGAGTACAGCAGAGGTAGAGTACAGTGGAGTACAGTGGAGCTCATTAGAGGTGGAGTACAGTAGAGTACAGTAGAGGTAGAGTACAGTGGAGCACAGTAGAGGTAGCGTACAGTGGAGTACAGTAGATGTAGAGTACAGTGGAGCACAGTAGAGGTAGAGTAGAGTGGAGTACAGTAGAGGTAGAGTACAGTGGAGCACAGTAGAGGTAGAGTACAGTGGAGTACAGCGGAGCACAGTAGAGGTGGCGTACAGTAGAGTACAGTAGAGGTAGAGTACAGTGGAGTACAGTAGAGGTAGAGTACAGTGGAGCACAGTAGAGGTAGCGTACAGTGGAGTACAGTAGAGGTAGAGTACAGTGGAGCACAGTAGAGGTAGAGTAGAGTGGAGTACAGTAGAGGTAGAGTACAGTGGAGCACAGTAGAGGTAGCGTACAGTGGAGTACAGTAGAGGTAGAGTACAGTGGAGCACAGTAGAGTTAGAGTAGAGTGGAGTAGAGTAGAGGTAGAGTACAGTGGAGCACAGTAGAGGTAGAGAACAGTGAAGTACAGTGGAGCACATTAGAGGTAGAGTATAGTAGAGTACAGTAGAGGTAGAGTACAGTGGAGCACAGTAGAGGTAGAGTACAGTGGAGTACAGTAGAGGTAGAGTACAGTGGAGTACAGTAGAGGTAGAGTACAGTGGAGTACAGTAGAGGTAGAGTACAGTGGAATACAGTGGAGCACATTAGAGGTGGAGTACAGTAGTGTACAGTAGATGTAGAGTACAGTGGAGTACAGTAGAGGTAGAGTACAGTGGAGTACAGTAGAGGTAGAGAAAAGTAGAGTACAGAGGAGGTAGAGTACAGTGGAGCACAGTAGAGGTAGAGTACAGTGGAGCACAGTAGAGGTGGAGTACGGTATAGCACAGTAGAGGTAGAGTACAGTGCAGTAAAGTAGAGGTAGAGTACAGTGGAGTACAGCGGAGCACAGTAGAGGTGGAGTACAGTATAGTACGTAAGAGATAGAGTACAGTGGAGCACAGTAGAGGTAGAGTAAAGTGGAGTACAGTAGAGGTAGAGTACAGTGGAGCACAGTAGAGGGTGGAGTACAGTGGAGTACAGCGGAGCACAGTAGAGGTAGAGTAGAGTGGCGTACAGTAGAGGTAGAGTACAGTGGAGCACAGTAGAGGTAGCGTACAGTGGAGTACAGTGGAGCAGAGTAGAGGTAGAGTACAGTGGAGTACAGCAGAGGTAGAGTACAGTGGAGTACAGCAGAGGTAGAGTACAGTGGAATACAGTGGAGCTCATTAGAGGTGGAGTACAGTAGAGTACAGTAGAGGTAGAGTAAAGTGGAGCACAGTAGAGGTAGCGTACAGTGGAGTACAGTAGATGTAGAGTACAGTGGAGCACAGTAGAGGTAGAGTAGAGTGGAGTACAGTAGAGGTAGAGTACAGTGGAGCACAGTAGAGGTAGAGTACAGTGGAGTACAGCGGAGCACAGTAGAGGTGGCGTACAGTAGAGTACAGTAGAGGTAGAGTACAGTGGAGTACAGTAGAGGTAGAGTACAGTGGAGCACAGTAGAGGTAGCGTACAGTGGAGTACAGTAGAGGTAGAGTACAGTGGAGCACAGTAGAGGTAGAGTAGAGTGGAGTACAGTAGAGGTAGAGTACAGTGGAGCACAGTAGAGGTAGCGTACAGTGGAGTACAGTAGAGGTAGAGTACAGTGGAGCACAGTAGAGTTAGAGTAGAGTGGAGTAGAGTAGAGGTAGAGTACAGTGGAGCACAGTAGAGGTAGAGAACAGTGGAGTACAGTGGAGCACATTAGAGGTAGAGTATAGTAGAGTACAGTAGAGGTAGAGTACAGTGGAGCACAGTAGAGGTAGAGTACAGTGGAGTACAGTAGAGGTAGAGTACAGTGGAGCACAGTAGAGGTAGAGTACAGTGGAGCACAGTAGAGTTAGAGTAGAGTGGAGTACAGTAGAGGTAGAGTACAGTGGAGCAGAGTAGAGGTAGAGTACAGTGGAGTACAGTAGAGGTAGAGTACAGTGGAGCACAGTAGAGGTAGAGTACAGTGGAGTACAGTGAAGCACAGTAGAGGTAGAGTACATTGGAGTACAGTAGAGATAGAGTACAATGGAGCACAGTAGAGATAGACTAGAGTGGAGTAGAGTAGAGGTAGAGTACAGTGGAGTACAGTAGAGGTAGAGTACAGTGGAGTACAGTAGAGGTAGAGTACAGTGGAGTACAGTAAAGGTAGAGTACAGTGGAGCACAGTAGAGGTAGCGTACAGTGGAGTACAGTAGAGGTAGAGTACAGTGGAGCACAGTAGAGGTAGAGTAGAGTGGAGTACAGTAGAGGTAGAGTACAGTGGAGCACAGTAGAGGTAGCGTACAGTGGAGTACAGTAGAGGTAGAGTACAGTGGAGCACAGTAGAGTTAGAGTAGAGTGGAGTAGAGTAGAGGTAGAGTACAGTGGAGCACAGTAGAGGTAGAGAACAGTGGAGTACAGTGGAGCACATTAGAGGTAGAGTATAGTAGAGTACAGTAGAGGTAGAGTACAGTGGAGCACAGTAGAGGTAGAGTACAGTGGAGTACAGTAGAGGTAGAGTACAGTGGAGTACAGTAGAGGTAGAGTACAGTGGAGTACAGTAGAGGTAGAGTACAGTGGAATACAGTGGAGCACATTAGAGGTGGAGTACAGTAGTGTACAGTAGATGTAGAGTACAGTGGAGTACAGTAGAGGTAGAGTACAGTGGAGTACAGTAGAGGTAGAGAAAAGTAGAGTACAGAGGAGGTAGAGTACAGTGGAGCACAGTAGAGGTAGAGTACAGTGGAGCACAGTAGAGGTGGAGTACGGTATAGCACAGTAGAGGTAGAGTACAGTGCAGTAAAGTAGAGGTAGAGTACAGTGGAGTACAGCGGAGCACAGTAGAGGTGGAGTACAGTATAGTACAGTAGAGATAGAGTACAGTGGAGCACAGTAGAGGTAGAGTAAAGTGGAGTACAGTAGAGGTAGAGTACAGTGGAGCACAGTAGAGGGTGGAGTACAGTGGAGTACAGCGGAGCACAGTAGAGGTAGAGTAGAGTGGCGTACAGTAGAGGTAGAGTACAGTGGAGCACAGTAGAGGTAGCGTACAGTGGAGTACAGTGGAGCAGAGTAGAGGTAGAGTACAGTGGAGTACAGCAGAGGTAGAGTACAGTGGAGTACAGCAGAGGTAGAGTACAGTGGAGTACAGTGGAGCTCATTAGAGGTGGAGTACAGTAGAGTACAGTAGAGGTAGAGTACAGTGGAGCACAGTAGAGGTAGCGTACAGTGGAGTACAGTAGATGTAGAGTACAGTGGAGCACAGTAGAGGTAGAGTAGAGTGGAGTACAGTAGAGGTAGAGTACAGTGGAGCACAGTAGAGGTAGAGTACAGTGGAGTACAGCGGAGCACAGTAGAGGTGGCGTACAGTAGAGTACAGTAGAGGTAGAGTACAGTGGAGTACAGTAGAGGTAGAGTACAGTGGAGCACAGTAGAGGTAGCGTACAGTGGAGTACAGTAGAGGTAGAGTACAGTGGAGCACAGTAGAGGTAGAGTAGAGTGGAGTACAGTAGAGGTAGAGTACAGTGGAGCACAGTAGAGGTAGCGTACAGTGGAGTACAGTAGAGGTAGAGTACAGTGGAGCACAGTAGAGTTAGAGTAGAGTGGAGTAGAGTAGAGGTAGAGTACAGTGGAGCACAGTAGAGGTAGAGAACAGTGGAGTACAGTGGAGCACATTAGAGGTAGAGTATAGTAGAGTACAGTAGAGGTAGAGTACAGTGGAGCACAGTAGAGGTAGAGTACAGTGGAGTACAGTAGAGGTAGAGTACAGTGGAGCACAGTAGAGGTAGAGTACAGTGGAGCACAGTAGAGTTAGAGTAGAGTGGAGTACAGTAGAGGTAGAGTACAGTGGAGCAGAGTAGAGGTAGAGTACAGTGGAGTACAGTAGAGGTAGAGTACAGTGGAGCACAGTAGAGGTAGAGTACAGTGGAGTACAGTGAAGCACAGTAGAGGTAGAGTACATTGGAGTACAGTAGAGATAGAGTACAATGGAGCACAGTAGAGATAGACTAGAGTGGAGTACAGTAGAGGTAGAGTACAGTGGAGTACAGTAGAGGTAGAGTACAGTGGAGTACAGTAGAGGTAGAGTACAGTGGAGTACAGTAAAGGTAGAGTACAGTGGAATACAGTGGAGCACATTAGAGGTGGAGTACAGTAGTGTACAGTAGATGTAGAGTACAGTGGAGTACAGTAGAGGTAGAGTACAGTGGAGTACAGTAGAGGTAGAGAAAAGTAGAGTACAGAAGAGGTAGAGTACAGTGGAGCACAGTAGAGGTAGAGTACAGTGGAGCACAGTAGAGGTGGAGTACGGTATAGCACAGTAGAGGTAGAGTACAGTGGAGTAAAGTAGAGGTAGAGTACAATGGAGTCCAGCGGAGCACAGTAGAGGTGGAGTACAGTATAGTACAGTAGAGATAGAGTACAGTGGAGCACAGTAGAGGTAGAGTAAAGTGGAGTACAGTAGAGGTAGAGTACAGTGGAGCACAGTACAGGGTGGAGTACAGTGGAGTACAGCGGAGCACAGTAGAGGTAGAGTAGAGTGGCGTACAGTAGAGGTAGAGTACAGTGGAGCACAGTAGAGGTAGCGTACAGTGGAGTACAGTGGAGCAGAGTAGAGGTAGAGTACAGTGGAGTACAGCAGAGGTAGAGTACAGTGGAGTACAGCAGAGGTAGAGTACAGTGGAGTGCAGTGGAGCACATTAGAGGTGGAGTACAGTAGAGTACAGTAGAGGTAGAGTACAGTGGAGCACAGTAGAGGTAGCGTACAGTGGAGTACAGTAGAGGTAGAGTACAGTGGAGCACAGTAGAGGTAGAGTAGAGTGGAGTACAGTAGAGGTAGAGTACAGTGGAGCACAGTAGAGGTAGAGTACAGTGGAGTACAGCGGAGCACAGTAGAGGTGGCGTACAGTAGAGTACAGTAGAGGTAGAGTACAGTGGAGTACAGTAGAGGTAGAGTACAGTGGAGTACAGTAGAGGTAGAGTACAGTGGAGTACAGTAGAGGTAGAGTACAGTGGAATACAGTGGAGCACATTAGAGGTGGAGTACAGTAGTGTACAGTAGATGTAGAGTACAGTGGAGTACAGTAGAGGTAGAGTACAGTGGAGTACAGTAGAGGTAGAGAAAAGTAGAGTACAGAGGAGGTAGAGTACAGTGGAGCACAGTAGAGGTAGAGTACAGTGGAGCACAGTAGAGGTGGAGTACGGTATAGCACAGTAGAGGTAGAGTACAGTGGAGTAAAGTAGAGGTAGAGTACAGTGGAGTACAGCGGAGCACAGTAGAGGTGGAGTACAGTATAGTACAGTAGAGATAGAGTACAGTGGAGCACAGTAGAGGTAGAGTAAAGTGGAGTACAGTAGAGGTAGAGTACAGTGGAGCACAGTAGAGGGTGGAGTACAGTGGAGTAGAGCGGAGCACAGTAGAGGTAGAGTAGAGTGGCGTACAGTAGAGGTAGAGTACAGTGGAGCACAGTAGAGGTAGCGTACAGTGGAGTACAGTGGAGCAGAGTAGAGGTAGAGTACAGTGGAGTACAGCAGAGGTAGAGTACAGTGGAGTACAGTGGAGCTCATTAGAG
Organism: Tiaroga cobitis; assembly: GCA_030578255.1. Lineage (NCBI taxonomy): Eukaryota > Metazoa > Chordata > Actinopteri > Cypriniformes > Leuciscidae > Tiaroga > Tiaroga cobitis. The sequence goes on from CM060604.1 coordinate 37,297,927, forward strand.
GTGGAGTACAGTAGAGTACAGTAGAGGTAGAGTACAGTGGAGCACAGTAGAGGTAGCGTACAGTGGAGTACAGTAGAGGTAGAGTACAGTGGAGCACAGTAGAGGTAGAGTAGAGTGGAGTACAGTAGAGGTAGAGTACAGTGGAGCACAGTAGAGGTAGAGTACAGTGGAGTACAGCGGAGCACAGTAGAGGTGGCGTACAGTAGAGTACAGTAGAGGTAGAGTACAGTGGAGTACAGTAGAGGTAGAGTACAGTGGAGCACAGTAGAGGTAGCGTACAGTGGAGTACAGTAGAGGTAGAGGACAGTGGAGCACAGTAGAGGTAGAGTAGAGTGGAGTACAGTAGAGGTAGAGTACAGTGGAGCACAGTAGAGGTAGCGTACAGTGGAGTACAGTAGAGGTAGAGTACAGTGGAGCACAGTAGAGTTAGAGTAGAGTGGAGTAGAGTAGAGGTAGAGTACAGTGGAGCACAGTAGAGGTAGAGAACAGTGGAGTACAGTGGAGCACATTAGAGGTAGAGTATAGTAGAGTACAGTAGAGGTAGAGTACAGTGGAGCACAGTAGAGGTAGAGTACAGTGGAGTACAGTAGAGGTAGAGTACAGTGGAGCACAGTAGAGGTAGCGTACAGTGGAGTACAGTAGAGGTAGAGTACAGTGGAGCACAGTAGAGGTAGCGTACCGTGGAGTACAGTAGAGGTAGAGTACAGTGGAGTACAGTAGAGGTAGAGTACAGTGGAGTACAGTGGATCACAGTAGAGGTGGAGTACAGTAGAGTACAGTAGAGGTAGAGAACAGTAGAGTACAGAAGAGGTAGAGTACAGTGGAGCACAGTAGAGGTAGAGTACAGTGGAGCACAGTAGAGGTGGAGTACGGTATAGCACAGTAGAGGTAGAGTACAGTGAAGTACAGTAGAGGTAGAGTACAGTGGAGTACAACGGAGCACAGTAGAGGTGGAGTACAGTATAGTACAGTAGAGATAGAGTACAGTGGAGCACAGTAGAGGTAGAGTAAAGTGGAGTACAGTAGAGGTAGAGTACAGTGGAGCACAGTACAGGGTGGAGTACAGTGGAGTACAGTAGAGGGTAGAGTACAGTGGAGTACAGTGGAGCACAGTAGAGGTAGAGTAGAGTGGCGTACAGTAGAGGTAGAGTACAATGGAGCACAGTAGAGGTAGCGTACAGTGGAGTACAGTGGAGCAGAGTAGAGGTAGATTACAGTGGAGTACAGCAGAGGTAGAGTACAGTGGAGTACAGCAGAGGTAGAGTACAGTGGAGTACAGTGGAGCACATTAGAGGTGGAGTACAGTAGAGTACAGTAGAGGTAGAGAACAGTAGAGTACAGTAGAGGTAGAGTACAGTGGAGTACAGTAGAGACAGAGTACAGTGGAGCACAGTAGAGGTAGAGTACAGTGGAGTACAGTAGAGGTAGAGTACAGTGGAGCACAGTAGAGGTAGCGTACAGTGGAGTACAGTAGAGGTAGAGTACAGTGGAGCACAGTAGAGGTAGCGTACCGTGGAGTACAGTAGAGGTAGAGTACAGTGGAGTAGAGTAGAGGTAGAGTACAGTGGAGTACAACGGAGCACAGTAGAGGTGGAGTACAGTATAGTACAGTAGAGATAGAGTACAGAGGAGCACAGTAGAGGTAGAGTAAAGTGGAGTACAGTAGAGGTAGAGTACAGTGGAGCACAGTAGAGGGTAGAGTACAGTGGAGTACAGTGGAGCACAGTAGAGGTAGAGTACAGTGGAGTACAGTGAAGCACAGTAGAGGTAGAGTACATTGGAGTACAGTAGAGATAGAGTACAATGGAGCACAGTAGAGATAGACTAGAGTGGAGTACAGTAGAGGTAGAGTACAGTGGAGTACAGTAGCGGTAGAGTACAGTGGAGTACAGTAGAGGTAGAGTACAGTGGAGTACAGTAGAGGTAGAGTACAGTGGAATACAGTGGAGCACATTAGAGGTGGAGTACAGTAGTGTACAGTAGATGTAGAGTACAGTGGAGTACAGTAGAGGTAGAGTACAGTGGAGTACAGTAGAGGTAGAATACAGTGGAGTAGAGAAGAGGTAGAGTAGAGTGGAGTACAGTAGAGGTAGAGTACAGTGGAGCACAGTAGAGTTAGAGTAGAGTGGAGTACAGTAGAGGTAGAGTACAGTGGAGCAGAGTAGAGGTAGAGTACAGTGGAGTACAGTAGAGGTAGAGTACAGTGGAGCACAGTAGAGGTAGAGTACAGTGGAGTACAGTGAAGCACAGTAGAGGTAGAGTACATTGGAGTACAGTAGAGATAGAGTACAATGGAGCACAGTAGAGATAGACTAGAGTGGAGTACAGTAGAGGTAGAGTACAGTGGAGTACAGTAGAGGTAGAGTACAGTGGAGTACAGTACAGTGGAGTACAGTAAAGGTAGAGTACAGTGGAATTCAGTGGAGCACATTAGAGGTGGAGTACAGTAGTGTACAGTAGATGTAGAGTACAGTGGAGTACAGTAGAGGTAGAGTACAGTGGAGTACAGTAGAGGTAGAGAAAAGTAGAGTACAGAAGAGGTAGAGTACAGTGGAGCACAGTAGAGGTAGAGTACAGTGGAGCACAGTAGAGGTGGAGTACGGTATAGCACAGTAGAGGTAGAGTACAGTGGAGTAAAGTAGAGGTAGAGTACAATGGAGTCCAGCGGAGCACAGTAGAGGTGGAGTACAGTATAGTACAGTAGAGATAGAGTACAGTGGAGCACAGTAGAGGTAGAGTAAAGTGGAGTACAGTAGAGGTAGAGTACAGTGGAGCACAGTACAGGGTGGAGTACAGTGGAGTACAGCGGAGCACAGTAGAGGTAGAGTAGAGTGGCGTACAGTAGAGGTAGAGTACAGTGGAGCACAGTAGAGGTAGCGTACAGTGGAGTACAGTGGAGCAGAGTAGAGGTAGAGTACAGTGGAGTACAGCAGAGGTAGAGTACAGTGGAGTACAGCAGAGGTAGAGTACAGTGGAGTGCAGTGGAGCACATTAGAGGTGGAGTACAGTAGAGTACAGTAGAGGTAGAGTACAGTGGAGCACAGTAGAGGTAGCGTACAGTGGAGTACAGTAGAGGTAGAGTACAGTGGAGCACAGTAGAGGTAGAGTAGAGTGGAGTACAGTAGAGGTAGAGTACAGTGGAGCACAGTAGAGGTAGAGTACAGTGGAGTACAGCGGAGCACAGTAGAGGTGGCGTACAGTAGAGTACAGTAGAGGTAGAGTACAGTGGAGTACAGTAGAGGTAGAGTACAGTGGAGTACAGTAGAGGTAGAGTACAGTGGAGTACAGTAGAGGTAGAGTACAGTGGAATACAGTGGAGCACATTAGAGGTGGAGTACAGTAGTGTACAGTAGATGTAGAGTACAGTGGAGTACAGTAGAGGTAGAGTACAGTGGAGTACAGTAGAGGTAGAGAAAAGTAGAGTACAGAGGAGGTAGAGTACAGTGGAGCACAGTAGAGGTAGAGTACAGTGGAGCACAGTAGAGGTGGAGTACGGTATAGCACAGTAGAGGTAGAGTACAGTGCAGTAAAGTAGAGGTAGAGTACAGTGGAGTACAGCGGAGCACAGTAGAGGTGGAGTACAGTATAGTACAGTAGAGATAGAGTACAGTGGAGCACAGTAGAGGTAGAGTAAAGTGGAGTACAGTAGAGGTAGAGTACAGTGGAGCACAGTAGAGGGTGGAGTACAGTGGAGTACAGCGGAGCACAGTAGAGGTAGAGTAGAGTGGCGTACAGTAGAGGTAGAGTACAGTGGAGCACAGTAGAGGTAGCGTACAGTGGAGTACAGTGGAGCAGAGTAGAGGTAGAGTACAGTGGAGTACAGCAGAGGTAGAGTACAGTGGAGTACAGCAGAGGTAGAGTACAGTGGAGTACAGTGGAGCTCATTAGAGGTGGAGTACAGTAGAGTACAGTAGAGGTAGAGTACAGTGGAGCACAGTAGAGGTAGCGTACAGTGGAGTACAGTAGATGTAGAGTACAGTGGAGCACAGTAGAGGTAGAGTAGAGTGGAGTACAGTAGAGGTAGAGTACAGTGGAGCACAGTAGAGGTAGAGTACAGTGGAGTACAGCGGAGCACAGTAGAGGTGGCGTACAGTAGAGTACAGTAGAGGTAGAGTACAGTGGAGTACAGTAGAGGTAGAGTACAGTGGAGCACAGTAGAGGTAGCGTACAGTGGAGTACAGTAGAGGTAGAGTACAGTGGAGCACAGTAGAGGTAGAGTAGAGTGGAGTACAGTAGAGGTAGAGTACAGTGGAGCACAGTAGAGGTAGCGTACAGTGGAGTACAGTAGAGGTAGAGTACAGTGGAGCACAGTAGAGTTAGAGTAGAGTGGAGTAGAGTAGAGGTAGAGTACAGTGGAGCACAGTAGAGGTAGAGAACAGTGAAGTACAGTGGAGCACATTAGAGGTAGAGTATAGTAGAGTACAGTAGAGGTAGAGTACAGTGGAGCACAGTAGAGGTAGAGTACAGTGGAGTACAGTAGAGGTAGAGTACAGTGGAGTACAGTAGAGGTAGAGTACAGTGGAGTACAGTAGAGGTAGAGTACAGTGGAATACAGTGGAGCACATTAGAGGTGGAGTACAGTAGTGTACAGTAGATGTAGAGTACAGTGGAGTACAGTAGAGGTAGAGTACAGTGGAGTACAGTAGAGGTAGAGAAAAGTAGAGTACAGAGGAGGTAGAGTACAGTGGAGCACAGTAGAGGTAGAGTACAGTGGAGCACAGTAGAGGTGGAGTACGGTATAGCACAGTAGAGGTAGAGTACAGTGCAGTAAAGTAGAGGTAGAGTACAGTGGAGTACAGCGGAGCACAGTAGAGGTGGAGTACAGTATAGTACAGTAGAGATAGAGTACAGTGGAGCACAGTAGAGGTAGAGTAAAGTGGAGTACAGTAGAGGTAGAGTACAGTGGAGCACAGTAGAGGGTGGAGTACAGTGGAGTACAGCGGAGCACAGTAGAGGTAGAGTAGAGTGGCGTACAGTAGAGGTAGAGTACAGTGGAGCACAGTAGAGGTAGCGTACAGTGGAGTACAGTGGAGCAGAGTAGAGGTAGAGTACAGTGGAGTACAGCAGAGGTAGAGTACAGTGGAGTACAGCAGAGGTAGAGTACAGTGGAATACAGTGGAGCTCATTAGAGGTGGAGTACAGTAGAGTACAGTAGAGGTAGAGTAAAGTGGAGCACAGTAGAGGTAGCGTACAGTGGAGTACAGTAGATGTAGAGTACAGTGGAGCACAGTAGAGGTAGAGTAGAGTGGAGTACAGTAGAGGTAGAGTACAGTGGAGCACAGTAGAGGTAGAGTACAGTGGAGTACAGCGGAGCACAGTAGAGGTGGCGTACAGTAGAGTACAGTAGAGGTAGAGTACAGTGGAGTACAGTAGAGGTAGAGTACAGTGGAGCACAGTAGAGGTAGCGTACAGTGGAGTACAGTAGAGGTAGAGTACAGTGGAGCACAGTAGAGGTAGAGTAGAGTGGAGTACAGTAGAGGTAGAGTACAGTGGAGCACAGTAGAGGTAGCGTACAGTGGAGTACAGTAGAGGTAGAGTACAGTGGAGCACAGTAGAGTTAGAGTAGAGTGGAGTAGAGTAGAGGTAGAGTACAGTGGAGCACAGTAGAGGTAGAGAACAGTGGAGTACAGTGGAGCACATTAGAGGTAGAGTATAGTAGAGTACAGTAGAGGTAGAGTACAGTGGAGCACAGTAGAGGTAGAGTACAGTGGAGTACAGTAGAGGTAGAGTACAGTGGAGCACAGTAGAGGTAGAGTACAGTGGAGCACAGTAGAGTTAGAGTAGAGTGGAGTACAGTAGAGGTAGAGTACAGTGGAGCAGAGTAGAGGTAGAGTACAGTGGAGTACAGTAGAGGTAGAGTACAGTGGAGCACAGTAGAGGTAGAGTACAGTGGAGTACAGTGAAGCACAGTAGAGGTAGAGTACATTGGAGTACAGTAGAGATAGAGTACAATGGAGCACAGTAGAGATAGACTAGAGTGGAGTAGAGTAGAGGTAGAGTACAGTGGAGTACAGTAGAGGTAGAGTACAGTGGAGTACAGTAGAGGTAGAGTACAGTGGAGTACAGTAAAGGTAGAGTACAGTGGAGCACAGTAGAGGTAGCGTACAGTGGAGTACAGTAGAGGTAGAGTACAGTGGAGCACAGTAGAGGTAGAGTAGAGTGGAGTACAGTAGAGGTAGAGTACAGTGGAGCACAGTAGAGGTAGCGTACAGTGGAGTACAGTAGAGGTAGAGTACAGTGGAGCACAGTAGAGTTAGAGTAGAGTGGAGTAGAGTAGAGGTAGAGTACAGTGGAGCACAGTAGAGGTAGAGAACAGTGGAGTACAGTGGAGCACATTAGAGGTAGAGTATAGTAGAGTACAGTAGAGGTAGAGTACAGTGGAGCACAGTAGAGGTAGAGTACAGTGGAGTACAGTAGAGGTAGAGTACAGTGGAGTACAGTAGAGGTAGAGTACAGTGGAGTACAGTAGAGGTAGAGTACAGTGGAATACAGTGGAGCACATTAGAGGTGGAGTACAGTAGTGTACAGTAGATGTAGAGTACAGTGGAGTACAGTAGAGGTAGAGTACAGTGGAGTACAGTAGAGGTAGAGAAAAGTAGAGTACAGAGGAGGTAGAGTACAGTGGAGCACAGTAGAGGTAGAGTACAGTGGAGCACAGTAGAGGTGGAGTACGGTATAGCACAGTAGAGGTAGAGTACAGTGCAGTAAAGTAGAGGTAGAGTACAGTGGAGTACAGCGGAGCACAGTAGAGGTGGAGTACAGTATAGTACAGTAGAGATAGAGTACAGTGGAGCACAGTAGAGGTAGAGTAAAGTGGAGTACAGTAGAGGTAGAGTACAGTGGAGCACAGTAGAGGGTGGAGTACAGTGGAGTACAGCGGAGCACAGTAGAGGTAGAGTAGAGTGGCGTACAGTAGAGGTAGAGTACAGTGGAGCACAGTAGAGGTAGCGTACAGTGGAGTACAGTGGAGCAGAGTAGAGGTAGAGTACAGTGGAGTACAGCAGAGGTAGAGTACAGTGGAGTACAGCAGAGGTAGAGTACAGTGGAGTACAGTGGAGCTCATTAGAGGTGGAGTACAGTAGAGTACAGTAGAGGTAGAGTACAGTGGAGCACAGTAGAGGTAGCGTACAGTGGAGTACAGTAGATGTAGAGTACAGTGGAGCACAGTAGAGGTAGAGTAGAGTGGAGTACAGTAGAGGTAGAGTACAGTGGAGCACAGTAGAGGTAGAGTACAGTGGAGTACAGCGGAGCACAGTAGAGGTGGCGTACAGTAGAGTACAGTAGAGGTAGAGTACAGTGGAGTACAGTAGAGGTAGAGTACAGTGGAGCACAGTAGAGGTAGCGTACAGTGGAGTACAGTAGAGGTAGAGTACAGTGGAGCACAGTAGAGGTAGAGTAGAGTGGAGTACAGTAGAGGTAGAGTACAGTGGAGCACAGTAGAGGTAGCGTACAGTGGAGTACAGTAGAGGTAGAGTACAGTGGAGCACAGTAGAGTTAGAGTAGAGTGGAGTAGAGTAGAGGTAGAGTACAGTGGAGCACAGTAGAGGTAGAGAACAGTGGAGTACAGTGGAGCACATTAGAGGTAGAGTATAGTAGAGTACAGTAGAGGTAGAGTACAGTGGAGCACAGTAGAGGTAGAGTACAGTGGAGTACAGTAGAGGTAGAGTACAGTGGAGCACAGTAGAGGTAGAGTACAGTGGAGCACAGTAGAGTTAGAGTAGAGTGGAGTACAGTAGAGGTAGAGTACAGTGGAGCAGAGTAGAGGTAGAGTACAGTGGAGTACAGTAGAGGTAGAGTACAGTGGAGCACAGTAGAGGTAGAGTACAGTGGAGTACAGTGAAGCACAGTAGAGGTAGAGTACATTGGAGTACAGTAGAGATAGAGTACAATGGAGCACAGTAGAGATAGACTAGAGTGGAGTACAGTAGAGGTAGAGTACAGTGGAGTACAGTAGAGGTAGAGTACAGTGGAGTACAGTAGAGGTAGAGTACAGTGGAGTACAGTAAAGGTAGAGTACAGTGGAATACAGTGGAGCACATTAGAGGTGGAGTACAGTAGTGTACAGTAGATGTAGAGTACAGTGGAGTACAGTAGAGGTAGAGTACAGTGGAGTACAGTAGAGGTAGAGAAAAGTAGAGTACAGAAGAGGTAGAGTACAGTGGAGCACAGTAGAGGTAGAGTACAGTGGAGCACAGTAGAGGTGGAGTACGGTATAGCACAGTAGAGGTAGAGTACAGTGGAGTAAAGTAGAGGTAGAGTACAATGGAGTCCAGCGGAGCACAGTAGAGGTGGAGTACAGTATAGTACAGTAGAGATAGAGTACAGTGGAGCACAGTAGAGGTAGAGTAAAGTGGAGTACAGTAGAGGTAGAGTACAGTGGAGCACAGTACAGGGTGGAGTACAGTGGAGTACAGCGGAGCACAGTAGAGGTAGAGTAGAGTGGCGTACAGTAGAGGTAGAGTACAGTGGAGCACAGTAGAGGTAGCGTACAGTGGAGTACAGTGGAGCAGAGTAGAGGTAGAGTACAGTGGAGTACAGCAGAGGTAGAGTACAGTGGAGTACAGCAGAGGTAGAGTACAGTGGAGTGCAGTGGAGCACATTAGAGGTGGAGTACAGTAGAGTACAGTAGAGGTAGAGTACAGTGGAGCACAGTAGAGGTAGCGTACAGTGGAGTACAGTAGAGGTAGAGTACAGTGGAGCACAGTAGAGGTAGAGTAGAGTGGAGTACAGTAGAGGTAGAGTACAGTGGAGCACAGTAGAGGTAGAGTACAGTGGAGTACAGCGGAGCACAGTAGAGGTGGCGTACAGTAGAGTACAGTAGAGGTAGAGTACAGTGGAGTACAGTAGAGGTAGAGTACAGTGGAGTACAGTAGAGGTAGAGTACAGTGGAGTACAGTAGAGGTAGAGTACAGTGGAATACAGTGGAGCACATTAGAGGTGGAGTACAGTAGTGTACAGTAGATGTAGAGTACAGTGGAGTACAGTAGAGGTAGAGTACAGTGGAGTACAGTAGAGGTAGAGAAAAGTAGAGTACAGAGGAGGTAGAGTACAGTGGAGCACAGTAGAGGTAGAGTACAGTGGAGCACAGTAGAGGTGGAGTACGGTATAGCACAGTAGAGGTAGAGTACAGAGGAGTAAAGTAGAGGTAGAGTACAGTGGAGTACAGCGGAGCACAGTAGAGGTGGAGTACAGTATAGTACAGTAGAGATAGAGTACAGTGGAGCACAGTAGAGGTAGAGTAAAGTGGAGTACAGTAGAGGTAGAGTACAGTGGAGCACAGTAGAGGGTGGAGTACAGTGGAGTAGAGCGGAGCACAGTAGAGGTAGAGTAGAGTGGCGTACAGTAGAGGTAGAGTACAGTGGAGCACAGTAGAGGTAGCGTACAGTGGAGTACAGTGGAGCAGAGTAGAGGTAGAGTACAGTGGAGTACAGCAGAGGTAGAGTACAGTGGAGTACAGTGGAGCTCATTAGAGGTGGAGTACAGTAGAGTACAGTAGAGGTAGAGTACAGTGGAGCACAGTAGAGGTAGCGTACAGTGGAGTACAGTAGAGGTAGAGTACAGTGGAGCACAGTAGAGGTAGAGTAGAGTGGAGTACAGTAGAGGTAGAGTACAGTGGAGCACAGTAGAGGTAGAGTACAGTGGAGTACAGCGGAGCACAGTAGAGGTGGCGTACAGTAGAGTACAGTAGAGGTAGAGTACAGTGGAGTACAGTAGAGGTAGAGTACAGTGGAGCACAGTAGAGGTAGCGTACAGTGGAGTACAGTAGAGGTAGAGTACAGTGGAGCACAGTAGAGGTAGAGTAGAGTGGAGTACAGTAGAGGTAGAGTACAGTGGAGCACAGTAGAGGTAGCGTACAGTGGAGTACAGTAGAGGTAGAGTACAGTGGAGCACAGTAGAGTTAGAGTAGAGTGGAGTAGAGTAGAGGTAGAGTACAGTGGAGCACAGTAGAGGTAGAGAACAGTGGAGTACAGTGGAGCACATTAGAGGTAGAGTATAGTAGAGTACAGTAGAGGTAGAGTACAGTGGAGCACAGTAGAGGTAGAGTACAGTGGAGTACAGTAGAGGTAGAGTACAGTGGAGCACAGTAGAGGTAGCGTACAGTGGAGTACAGTAGAGGTAGAGTACAGTGGAGCACAGTAGAGGTAGCGTACCGTGGAGTACAGTAGAGGTAGAGTACAGTGGAGTACAGTAGAGGTAGAGTACAGTGGAGTACAGTGGATCACAGTAGAGGTGGAGTACAGTAGAGTACAGTAGAGGTAGAGAACAGTAGAGTACAGAAGAGGTAGAGTACAGTGGAGCACAGTAGAGGTAGAGTACAGTGGAGCACAGTAGAGGTGGAGTACGGTATAGCACAGTAGAGGTAGAGTACAGTGAAGTACAGTAGAGGTAGAGTACAGTGGAGTACAACGGAGCACAGTAGAGGTGGAGTACAGTATAGTACAGTAGAGATAGAGTACAGTGGAGCACAGTAGAGGTAGAGTAAAGTGGAGTACAGTAGAGGTAGAGTACAGTGGAGCACAGTACAGGGTGGAGTACAGTGGAGTACAGTAGAGGGTAGAGTACAGTGGAGTACAGTGGAGCACAGTAGAGGTAGAGTAGAGTGGCGTACAGTAGAGGTAGAGTACAATGGAGCACAGTAGAGGTAGCGTACAGTGGAGTACAGTGGAGCAGAGTAGAGGTAGATTACAGTGGAGTACAGCAGAGGTAGAGTACAGTGGAGTACAGCAGAGGTAGAGTACAGTGGAGTACAGTGGAGCACATTAGAGGTGGAGTACAGTAGAGTACAGTAGAGGTAGAGAACAGTAGAGTACAGTAGAGGTAGAGTACAGTGGAGTACAATAGAGACAGAGTACAGTGGAGCACAGTAGAGGTAGAGTACAGTGGAGTACAGTAGAGGTAGAGTACAGTGGAGCACAGTAGAGGTAGCGTACAGTGGAGTACAGTAGAGGTAGAGTACAGTGGAGCACAGTAGAGGTAGCGTACCGTGGAGTACAGTAGAGGTAGAGTACAGTGGAGTAGAGTAGAGGTAGAGTACAGTGGAGTACAACGGAGCACAGTAGAGGTGGAGTACAGTATAGTACAGTAGAGATAGAGTACAGAGGAGCACAGTAGAGGTAGAGTAAAGTGGAGTACAGTAGAGGTAGAGTACAGTGGAGCACAGTAGAGGGTAGAGTACAGTGGAGTACAGTGGAGCACAGTAGAGGTAGAGTAGAGTGGAGTACAGTAGAGGTAGAATACAGTGGAGTAGAGAAGAGGTAGAGTAGAGTGGAGTACAGTAGAGGTAGAGTACAGTGGAGCACAGTAGAGTTAGAGTAGAGTGGAGTACAGTAGAGGTAGAGTACAGTGGAGCAGAGTAGAGGTAGAGTACAGTGGAGTACAGTAGAGGTAGAGTACAGTGGAGCACAGTAGAGGTAGAGTACAGTGGAGTACAGTGAAGCAAAGTAGAGGTAGAGTACATTGGAGTACAGTAGAGATAGAGTACAATGGAGCACAGTAGAGATAGACTAGAGTGGAGTACAGTAGAGGTAGAGTACAGTGGAGTACAGTAGAGGTAGAGTACAGTGGAGTACAGTAGAGGTAGAGTACAGTGGAGTACAGTAGAGGTAGAGTACAGTGGAGTACAGTAAAGGTAGAGTACAGTGGAATACAGTGGAGCACATTAGAGGTGGAGTACAGTAGTGTACAGTAGATGTAGAGTACAGTGGAGTACAGTAGAGGTAGAGTACAGTGGAGTACAGTAGAGGTAGAGAAAAGTAGAGTACAGAAGAGGTAGAGTACAGTGGAGCACAGTAGAGGTAGAGTACAGTGGAGCACAGTAGAGGTGGAGTACGGTATAGCACAGTAGAGGTAGAGTACAGTGGAGTAAAGTAGAGGTAGAGTACAATGGAGTCCAGCGGAGCACAGTAGAGGTGGAGTACAGTATAGTACAGTAGAGATAGAGTACAGTGGAGCACAGTAGAGGTAGAGTAAAGTGGAGTACAGTAGAGGTAGAGTACAGTGGAGCACAGTACAGGGTGGAGTACAGTGGAGTACAGCGGAGCACAGTAGAGGTAGAGTAGAGTGGCGTACAGTAGAGGTAGAGTACAGTGGAGCACAGTAGAGGTAGCGTACAGTGGAGTACAGTGGAGCAGAGTAGAGGTAGAGTACAGTGGAGTAAAGCAGAGGTAGAGTACAGTGGAGTACAGCAGAGGTAGAGTACAGTGGAGTACAGTGGAGCACATTAGAGGTGGAGTACAGTAGAGTACAGTAGAGGTAGAGTACAGTGGAGCACAGTAGAGGTAGCGTACAGTGGAGTACAGTAGAGGTAGAGTACAGTGGAGCACAGTAGAGGTAGAGTAGAGTGGAGTACAGTAGAGGTAGAGTACAGTGGAGCACAGTAGAGGTAGAGTACAGTGGAGTACAGCGGAGCACAGTAGAGGTGGCGTACAGTAGAGTACAGTAGAGGTAGAGTACAGTGGAGTACAGTAGAGGTAGAGTACAGTGGAGTACAGTAGAGGTAGAGTACAGTGGAGTACAGTAGAGGTAGAGTACAGTGGAATACAGTGGAGCACATTAGAGGTGGAGTACAGTAGTGTACAGTAGATGTAGAGTACAGTGGAGTACAGTAGAGGTAGAGTACAGTGGAGTACAGTAGAGGTAGAGAGAAGTAGAGTACAGAGGAGGTAGAGTACAGTGGAGCACAGTAGAGGTAGAGTACAGTGGAGCACAGTAGAGGTGGAGTACGGTATAGCACAGTAGAGGTAGAGTACAGTGGAGTAAAGTAGAGGGTGGAGTACAGTGGAGTAGAGCGGAGCACAGTAGAGGTAGAGTAGAGTGGCGTACAGTAGAGGTAGAGTACAGTGGAGCACAGTAGAGGTAGCGTACAGTGGAGTACAGTGGAGCAGAGTAGAGGTAGAGTACAGTGGAGTACAGCAGAGGTAGAGTACAGTGGAGTACAGCAGAGGTAGAGTACAGTGGAGTACAGTGGAGCTCATTAGAGGTGGAGTACAGTAGAGTACAGTAGAGGTAGAGTACAGTGGAGCACAGTAGAGGTAGCGTACAGTGGAGTACAGTAGAGGTAGAGTACAGTGGAGCACAGTAGAGGTAGAGTAGAGTGGAGTACAGTAGAGGTAGAGTACAGTGGAGCACAGTAGAGGTAGAGTACAGTGGAGTACAGCGGAGCACAGTAGAGGTGGCGTACAGTAGAGTACAGTAGAGGTAGAGTACAGTGGAGTACAGTAGAGGTAGAGTACAGTGGAGCACAGTAGAGGTAGCGTACAGTGGAGTACAGTAGAGGTAGAGTACAGTGGAGCACAGTAGAGGTAGAGTAGAGTGGAGTACAGTAGAGGTAGAGTACAGTGGAGCACAGTAGAGGTAGCGTACAGTGGAGTACAGTAGAGGTAGAGTACAGTGGAGCACAGTAGAGTTAGAGTAGAGTGGAGTAGAGTAGAGGTAGAGTACAGTGGAGCACAGTAGAGGTAGAGAACAGTGGAGTACAGTGGAGCACATTAGAGGTAGAGTATAGTAGAGTACAGTAGAGGTAGAGTACAGTGGAGCACAGTAGAGGTAGAGTACAGTGGAGTACAGTAGAGGTAGAGTACAGTGGAGCACAGTAGAGGTAGCGTACAGTGGAGTACAGTAGAGGTAGAGTACAGTGGAGCACAGTAGAGGTAGCGTACCGTGGAGTACAGTAGAGGTAGAGTACAGTGGAGTACAGTAGAGGTAGAGTACAGTGGAGTACAGTGGATCACAGTAGAGGTGGAGTACAGTAGAGTACAGTAGAGGTAGAGAACAGTAGAGTACAGAAGAGGTAGAGTACAGTGGAGCACAGTAGAGGTAGAGTACAGTGGAGCACAGTAGAGGTGGAGTACGGTATAGCACAGTAGAGGTAGAGTACAGTGAAGTACAGTAGAGGTAGAGTACAGTGGAGTACAACGGAGCACAGTAGAGGTGGAGTACAGTATAGTACAGTAGAGATAGAGTACAGTGGAGCACAGTAGAGGTAGAGTAAAGTGGAGTACAGTAGAGGTAGAGTACAGTGGAGCACAGTACAGGGTGGAGTACAGTGGAGTACAGTAGAGGGTAGAGTACAGTGGAGTACAGTGGAGCACAGTAGAGGTAGAGTAGAGTGGCGTACAGTAGAGGTAGAGTACAATGGAGCACAGTAGAGGTAGCGTACAGTGGAGTACAGTGGAGCAGAGTAGAGGTAGATTACAGTGGAGTACAGCAGAGGTAGAGTACAGTGGAGTACAGCAGAGGTAGAGTACAGTGGAGTACAGTGGAGCACATTAGAGGTGGAGTACAGTAGAGTACAGTAGAGGTAGAGAACAGTAGAGTACAGTAGAGGTAGAGTACAGTGGAGTACAGTAGAGACAGAGTACAGTGGAGCACAGTAGAGGTAGAGTACAGTGGAGTACAGTAGAGGTAGAGTACAGTGGAGCACAGTAGAGGTAGCGTACAGTGGAGTACAGTAGAGGTAGAGTACAGTGGAGCACAGTAGAGGTAGCGTACCGTGGAGTACAGTAGAGGTAGAGTACAGTGGAGTAGAGTAGAGGTAGAGTACAGTGGAGTACAACGGAGCACAGTAGAGGTGGAGTACAGTATAGTACAGTAGAGATAGAGTACAGAGGAGCACAGTAGAGGTAGAGTAAAGTGGAGTACAGTAGAGGTAGAGTACAGTGGAGCACAGTAGAGGGTAGAGTACAGTGGAGTACAGTGGAGCACAGTAGAGGTAGAGTAGAGTGGAGTACAGTAGAGGTAGAATACAGTGGAGTAGAGAAGAGGTAGAGTAGAGTGGAGTACAGTAGAGGTAGAGTACAGTGGAGCACAGTAGAGTTAGAGTAGAGTGGAGTACAGTAGAGGTAGAGTACAGTGGAGCAGAGTAGAGGTAGAGTACAGTGGAGTACAGTAGAGGTAGAGTACAGTGGAGCACAGTAGAGGTAGAGTACAGTGGAGTACAGTGAAGCAAAGTAGAGGTAGAGTACATTGGAGTACAGTAGAGATAGAGTACAATGGAGCACAGTAGAGATAGACTAGAGTGGAGTACAGTAGAGGTAGAGTACAGTGGAGTACAGTAGAGGTAGAGTACAGTGGAGTACAGTAGAGGTAGAGTACAGTGGAGTACAGTAGAGGTAGAGTACAGTGGAGTACAGTAAAGGTAGAGTACAGTGGAATACAGTGGAGCACATTAGAGGTGGAGTACAGTAGTGTACAGTAGATGTAGAGTACAGTGGAGTACAGTAGAGGTAGAGTACAGTGGAGTACAGTAGAGGTAGAGAAAAGTAGAGTACAGAAGAGGTAGAGTACAGTGGAGCACAGTAGAGGTAGAGTACAGTGGAGCACAGTAGAGGTGGAGTACGGTATAGCACAGTAGAGGTAGAGTACAGTGGAGTAAAGTAGAGGTAGAGTACAATGGAGTCCAGCGGAGCACAGTAGAGGTGGAGTACAGTATAGTACAGTAGAGATAGAGTACAGTGGAGCACAGTAGAGGTAGAGTAAAGTGGAGTACAGTAGAGGTAGAGTACAGTGGAGCACAGTACAGGGTGGAGTACAGTGGAGTACAGCGGAGCACAGTAGAGGTAGAGTAGAGTGGCGTACAGTAGAGGTAGAGTACAGTGGAGCACAGTAGAGGTAGCGTACAGTGGAGTACAGTGGAGCAGAGTAGAGGTAGAGTACAGTGGAGTAAAGCAGAGGTAGAGTACAGTGGAGTACAGCAGAGGTAGAGTACAGTGGAGTACAGTGGAGCACATTAGAGGTGGAGTACAGTAGAGTACAGTAGAGGTAGAGTACAGTGGAGCACAGTAGAGGTAGCGTACAGTGGAGTACAGTAGAGGTAGAGTACAGTGGAGCACAGTAGAGGTAGAGTAGAGTGGAGTACAGTAGAGGTAGAGTACAGTGGAGCACAGTAGAGGTAGAGTACAGTGGAGTACAGCGGAGCACAGTAGAGGTGGCGTACAGTAGAGTACAGTAGAGGTAGAGTACAGTGGAGTACAGTAGAGGTAGAGTACAGTGGAGTACAGTAGAGGTAGAGTACAGTGGAGTACAGTAGAGGTAGAGTACAGTGGAATACAGTGGAGCACATTAGAGGTGGAGTACAGTAGTGTACAGTAGATGTAGAGTACAGTGGAGTACAGTAGAGGTAGAGTACAGTGGAGTACAGTAGAGGTAGAGAGAAGTAGAGTACAGAGGAGGTAGAGTACAGTGGAGCACAGTAGAGGTAGAGTACAGTGGAGCACAGTAGAGGTGGAGTACGGTATAGCACAGTAGAGGTAGAGTACAGTGGAGTAAAGTAGAGGTAGAGTACAGTGGAGTACAGCGGAGCACAGTAGAGGTGGAGTACAGTATAGTACAGTAGAGATAGAGTACAGTGGAGCACAGTAGAGGTAGAGTAAAGTGGAGTACAGTAGAGGTAGAGTACAGTGGAGCACAGTAGAGGGTGGAGTACAGTGGAGTACAGCGGAGCACAGTAGAGGTAGAGTAGAGTGGCGTACAGTAGAGGTAGAGTACAGTGGAGCACAGTAGAGGTAGCGTACAGTGGAGTACAGTGGAGCAGAGTAGAGGTAGAGTACAGTGGAGTACAGCAGAGGTAGAGTACAGTGGAGTACAGCAGAGGTAGAGTACAGTGGAGTACAGTGGAGCTCATTAGAGGTGGAGTACAGTAGAGTACAGTAGAGGTAGAGTACAGTGGAGCACAGTAGAGGTAGCGTACAGTGGAGTACAGTAGAGGTAGAGTACAGTGGAGCACAGTAGAGGTAGAGTAGAGTGGAGTACAGTAGAGGTAGAGTACAGTGGAGCACAGTAGAGGTAGCGTACAGTGGAGTACAGTAGAGGTAGAGTACAGTGGAGCACAGTAGAGTTAGAGTAGAGTGGAGTAGAGTAGAGGTAGAGTACAGTGGAGCACAGTAGAGGTAGAGAACAGTGGAGTACAGTGGAGCACATTAGAGGTAGAGTATAGTAGAGTACAGTAGAGGTAGAGTACAGTGGAGCACAGTAGAGGTAGAGTACAGTGGAGTACAGTAGAGGTAGAGTACAGTGGAGCACAGTAGAGTTAGAGTAGAGTGGAGTAGAGTAGAGGTAGAGTACAGTGGAGCACAGTAGAGGTAGCGTACAGTGGAGTACAGTAGAGGTAGAGTACAGTGGAGCACAGTAGAGGTAGCGTACCGTGGAGTACAGTAGAGGTAGAGTACAGTGGAGTACAGTAGAGGTAGAGTACAGTGGAGTACAGTGGATCACAGTAGAGGTGGAGTACAGTAGAGTACAGTAGAGGTAGAGAACAGTAGAGTACAGAAGAGGTAGAGTACAGTGGAGCACAGTAGAGGTAGAGTACAGTGGAGCACAGTAGAGGTGGAGTACGGTATAGCACAGTAGAGGTAGAGTACAGTGAAGTACAGTAGAGGTAGAGTACAGTGGAGTACAACGGAGCACAGTAGAGGTGGAGTACAGTATAGTACAGTAGAGATAGAGTACAGTGGAGCACAGTAGAGGTAGAGTAAAGTGGAGTACAGTAGAGGTAGAGTACAGTGGAGCACAGTACAGGGTGGAGTACAGTGGAGTACAGTAGAGGGTAGAGTACAGTGGAGTACAGTGGAGCACAGTAGAGGTAGAGTAGAGTGGCGTACAGTAGAGGTAGAGTACAATGGAGCACAGTAGAGGTAGCGTACAGTGGAGTACAGTGGAGCAGAGTAGAGGTAGAGTACAGTGGAGTACAGCAGAGGTAGAGTACAGTGGAGTACAGCAGAGGTAGAGTACAGTGGAGTACAGTGGAGCACATTAGAGGTGGAGTACAGTAGAGTACAGTAGAGGTAGAGAACAGTAGAGTACAGTAGAGGTAGAGTACAGTGGAGTACAGTAGAGACAGAGTACAGTGGAGCACAGTAGAGGTAGAGTACAGTGGAGTACAGTAGAGGTAGAGTACAGTGGAGCACAGTAGAGGTAGCGTACAGTGGAGTACAGTAGAGGTAGAGTACAGTGGAGCACAGTAGAGGTAGCGTACCGTGGAGTACAGTAGAGGTAGAGTACAGTGGAGTACAGTAGAGGTAGAGTACAGTGGAGTACAACGGAGCACAGTAGAGGTGGAGTACAGTATAGTACAGTAGAGATAGAGTACAGAGGAGCACAGTAGAGGTAGAGTAAAGTGGAGTACAGTAGAGGTAGAGTACAGTGGAGCACAGTAGAGGGTAGAGTACAGTGGAGTACAGTGGAGCACAGTAGAGGTAGAGTAGAGTGGCGTACAGTAGAGGTAGAGTACAATGGAGCACAGTAGAGGTAGCGTACAGTGGAGTACAGTGGAGCAGAGTAGAGGTAGAGTACAGTGGAGTACAGCAGAGGTAGAGTACAGTGGAGTACAGCAGAGGTAGAGTACAGTGGAGCACAGTAGAGGTAGCGTACAGTGGAGCACAGTAGAGGTAGCGTACAGTGGAGTACAGTAGAGGTAGAGTACAGTGGAGCACAGTAGAGGTAGCGTACCGTGGAGTACAGTAGAGGTAGAGTACAGTGGAGTACAGTAGAGGTAGAGTACAGTGGAGCACAGTAGAGGTAGAGTACAGTGGAGTACAGCGGAGCACAGTAGAGGTAGCGTACAGTGGAGTACAGTGGAGCACAGTAGAGGTAGAGTTTAGTGGAGTACACTAGAGGTAGAGTACAGTGGAGTACAGTAGAGGTAGAGTACAGTGGAGTACAGTAGAGTGGAGTACAGTAGAGGTAGAGTACAGTGGAGCAAAGTAGAGGTAGAGTACAGTGGAGTACAGTAGAGATAGAGTACAATGGAGCACAGTAGAGATAGACTAGAGTGGAGTACAGTAGAGGTAGAGTACAGTGGAGTACAGTAGAGGTAGAGTACAGTGGAGTACAGTAGAGGTAGAGTACAGTGGAGTACAGTAGAGGTAGAGTACAGTGGAGTACAGTAGAGGTAGAGTACAGTGGAATACAGTGGAGCACATTAGAGGTGGAGTACAGTAGTGTACAGTAGATGTAGAGTACAGTGGAGTACAGTAGAGGTAGAGTACAGTGGAGTACAGTAGAGGTAGAGTACAGTGGAGTAGAGAAGAGGTAGAGTAGAGTGGAGTACAGTAGAGGTAGAGTACAGTGGAGCACAGTGGAGTTAGAGTAGAGTGGAGTACAGTAGAGGTAGAGTACAGTGGAGCAGAGTAGAGGTAGAGTACAGTGGAGTAAAGTAGAGGTAGAGTACAGTGGAGCACAGTAGAGGTAGAGTACAGTGGAGTACAGTGAAGCACAGTAGAGGTAGAGTACATTGGAGTACAGTAGAGATAGAGTACAATGGAGCACAGTAGAGATAGACTAGAGTGGAGTACAGTAGAGGTAGAGTACATAGGAGTACAGTAGAGGTAGAGTACAGTGGAGTACAGTAGCAGTAGAGTACAGTGGAGTACAGTAGAGGTAGAGTACAGTGGAGTACAGTAGAGGTAGAGTACAGTGGAATACAGTGGAGCACATTAGAGGTGGAGTACAGTAGTGTACAGTAGATGTAGAGTACAGTGGAGTACAGTAGAGGTAGAGTACAGTGGAGTACAGTAGAGGTAGAATACAGTGGAGTAGAGAAGAGGTAGAGTAGAGTGGAGTACAGTAGAGGTAGAGTACAGTGGAGCACAGTAGAGTTAGAGTAGAGTGGAGTACAGTAGAGGTAGAGTACAGTGGAGCAGAGTAGAGGTAGAGTACAGTGGAGTACAGTAGAGGTAGAGTACAGTGGAGCACAGTAGAGGTAGAGTACAGTGGAGTACAGTGAAGCACAGTAGAGGTAGCGTACAGTGGAGTACAGTGGAGCAGAGTAGAGGTAGAGTACAGTGGAGTACAGCAGAGGTAGAGTACAGTGGAGTACAGTGGAGCACATTAGAGGTAGAGTACAGTGGAGTACAGTAGAGGTAGAGTACAGTGGAGCACAGTAGAGGTAGAGTACAGTGGAGTACAGTGAAGCACAGTAGAGGTAGAGTACATTGGAGTACAGTAGAGATAGAGTACAATGGAGCACAGTAGAGATAGACTAGAGTGGAGTACAGTAGAGGTAGAGTACAGTGGAGCACAGTAGAGGTAGCGTACCGTGGAGTACAGTAGAGGTAGAGTACAGTGGAGTACAGTAGAGGTAGAGTACAGTGGAGTACAACGGAGCACAGTAGAGGTGGAGTACAGTATAGTACAGTAGATGTAGAGTACAGTGGAGTACAGTAGAGGTAGAGTACAGTGGAGTACAGTAGAGGTAGAATACAGTGGAGTAGAGAAGAGGTAGAGTAGAGTGGAGTACAGTAGAGGTAGAGTACAGTGGAGCACAGTAGAGTTAGAGTAGAGTGGAGTACAGTAGAGGTAGAGTACAGTGGAGCAGAGTAGAGGTAGAGTACAGTGGAGTACAGTAGAGGTAGAATACAGTGGAGCACAGTAGAGGTAGAGTACAGTGGAGTACAGTGAAGCACAGTAGAGGTAGAGTACATTGGAGTACAGTAGAGATAGAGTACAGTGGAGTACAGTAAAGGTAGAGTACAGTGGAATACAGTGGAGCACATTAGAGGTGGAGTACAGTAGTGTACAGTAGATGTAGAGTACAGTGGAGTACAGTAGAGGTAGAGTAGAGTGGAGTACAGTAGAGGTAGAGTACAGTGGAGTACAGTAGAGGTAGAGTACAGTGGAGTACAGTAGAGGTAGAGTACAGTGGAGTACAGTAAAGGTAGAGTACAGTGGAATACAGTGGAGCACATTAGAGGTGGAGTACAGTAGTGTACAGTAGATGTAGAGTACAGTGGAGTACAGTAGAGGTAGAGTACAGTGGAGTACAGTAGAGGTAGAGAAAAGTAGAGTACAGAAGAGGTAGAGTACAGTGGAGCACAGTAGAGGTAGAGTACAGTGGAGCACAGTAGAGGTGGAGTACGGTATAGCACAGTAGAGGTAGAGTACAGTGGAGTAAAGTAGAGGTAGAGTACAATGGAGTCCAGCGGAGCACAGTAGAGGTGGAGTACAGTATAGTACAGTAGAGATAGAGTACAGTGGAGCACAGTAGAGGTAGAGTAAAGTGGAGTACAGTAGAGGTAGAGTACAGTGGAGCACAGTAGAGGGTGGAGTACAGTGGAGTACAGCGGAGCACAGTAGAGGTAGAGTAGAGTGGCGTACAGTAGAGGTAGAGTACAGTGGAGCACAGTAGAGGTAGAGTACAGTGGAGTACAGTAGAGGTAGAGTACAGTGGAGCACAGTAGAGTTAGAGTAGAGTGGAGTAGAGTAGAGGTAGAGTACAGTGGAGCACAGTAGAGGTAGCGTACAGTGGAGTACAGTAGAGGTAGAGTACAGTGGAGCACAGTAGAGGTAGCGTACCGTGGAGTACAGTAGAGGTAGAGTACAGTGGAGTACAGTAGAGGTAGAGTACAGTGGAGTACAGTGGATCACAGTAGAGGTGGAGTACAGTAGAGTACAGTAGAGGTAGAGAACAGTAGAGTACAGAAGAGGTAGAGTACAGTGGAGCACAGTAGAGGTAGAGTACAGTGGAGCACAGTAGAGGTGGAGTACGGTATAGCACAGTAGAGGTAGAGTACAGTGAAGTACAGTAGAGGTAGAGTACAGTGGAGTACAACGGAGCACAGTAGAGGTGGAGTACAGTATAGTACAGTAGAGATAGAGTACAGTGGAGCACAGTAGAGGTAGAGTAAAGTGGAGTACAGTAGAGGTAGAGTACAGTGGAGCACAGTACAGGGTGGAGTACAGTGGAGTACAGTAGAGGGTAGAGTACAGTGGAGTACAGTGGAGCACAGTAGAGGTAGAGTAGAGTGGCGTACAGTAGAGGTAGAGTACAATGGAGCACAGTAGAGGTAGCGTACAGTGGAGTACAGTGGAGCAGAGTAGAGGTAGAGTACAGTGGAGTACAGCAGAGGTAGAGTACAGTGGAGTACAGCAGAGGTAGAGTACAGTGGAGTACAGTGGAGCACATTAGAGGTGGAGTACAGTAGAGTACAGTAGAGGTAGAGAACAGTAGAGTACAGTAGAGGTAGAGTACAGTGGAGTACAGTAGAGACAGAGTACAGTGGAGCACAGTAGAGGTAGAGTACAGTGGAGTACAGTAGAGGTAGAGTACAGTGGAGCACAGTAGAGGTAGCGTACAGTGGAGTACAGTAGAGGTAGAGTACAGTGGAGCACAGTAGAGGTAGCGTACCGTGGAGTACAGTAGAGGTAGAGTACAGTGGAGTACAGTAGAGGTAGAGTACAGTGGAGTACAACGGAGCACAGTAGAGGTGGAGTACAGTATAGTACAGTAGAGATAGAGTACAGAGGAGCACAGTAGAGGTAGAGTAAAGTGGAGTACAGTAGAGGTAGAGTACAGTGGAGCACAGTAGAGGGTAGAGTACAGTGGAGTACAGTGGAGCACAGTAGAGGTAGAGTAGAGTGGCGTACAGTAGAGGTAGAGTACAATGGAGCACAGTAGAGGTAGCGTACAGTGGAGTACAGTGGAGCAGAGTAGAGGTAGTGTACAGTGGAGTACAGCAGAGGTAGAGTACAGTGGAGTACAGCAGAGGTAGAGTACAGTGGAGTACAGTGGAGCACATTAGAGGTGGAGTACAGTAGAGTACAGTAGAGGTAGAGAACAGTAGAGTACAGTAGAGGTAGAGTACAGTGGAGTACAGTAGAGACAGAGTACAGTGGAGCACAGTAGAGGTAGAGTACAGTGGAGTACAGTAGAGGTAGAGTACAGTGGAGCACAGTAGAGGTAGCGTACAGTGGAGCACAGTAGAGGTAGCGTACAGTGGAGTACAGTAGAGGTAGAGTACAGTGGAGCACAGTAGAGGTAGCGTACCGTGGAGTACAGTAGAGGTAGAGTACAGTGGAGTACAGTAGAGGTAGAGTACAGTGGAGCACAGTAGAGGTAGAGTACAGTGGAGTACAGCGGAGCACAGTAGAGGTAGCGTACAGTGGAGTACAGTGGAGCACAGTAGAGGTAGAGTACAGTGGAGTACACTGGAGGTAGAGTACAGTGGAGTACAGTAGAGGTAGAGTACAGTGGAGTACAGTAGAGTGGAGTACAGTAGAGGTAGAGTACAGTGGAGCAAAGTAGAGGTAGAGTACAGTGGAGTACAGTAGAGATAGAGTACAATGGAGCACAGTAGAGATAGACTAGAGTGGAGTACAGTAGAGGTAGAGTACAGTGGAGTACAGTAGAGGTAGAGTACAGTGGAGTACAGTAGAGGTAGAGTACAGTGG
This sequence comes from Tiaroga cobitis, assembly GCA_030578255.1. Classification (NCBI taxonomy): domain Eukaryota; kingdom Metazoa; phylum Chordata; class Actinopteri; order Cypriniformes; family Leuciscidae; genus Tiaroga; species Tiaroga cobitis. The sequence continues at coordinate 37,321,090 of CM060604.1, forward strand.
AGTACAGTAGAGGTAGAGTACAGTGGAGTACAGTAGAGGTAGAGTACAGTGGAATACAGTGGAGCACATTAGAGGTGGAGTACAGTAGTGTACAGTAGATGTAGAGTACAGTGGAGTACAGTAGAGGTAGAGTACAGTGGAGTACAGTAGAGGTAGAGTACAGTGGAGTAGAGAAGAGGTAGAGTAGAGTGGAGTACAGTAGAGGTAGAGTACAGTGGAGCACAGTAGAGTTAGAGTAGAGTGGAGTACAGTAGAGGTAGAGTACAGTGGAGCAGAGTAGAGGTAGAGTACAGTGGAGTAAAGTAGAGGTAGAGTACAGTGGAGCACAGTAGAGGTAGAGTACAGTGGAGTACAGTGAAGCACAGTAGAGGTAGAGTACATTGGAGTACAGTAGAGATAGAGTACAATGGAGCACAGTAGAGATAGACTAGAGTGGAGTACAGTAGAGGTAGAGTACAGTGGAGTACAGTAGAGGTAGAGTACAGTGGAGTACAGTAGCGGTAGAGTACAGTGGAGTACAGTAGAGGTAGAGTACAGTGGAGTACAGTAGAGGTAGAGTACAGTGGAATACAGTGGAGCACATTAGAGGTGGAGTACAGTAGTGTACAGTAGATGTAGAGTACAGTGGAGTACAGTAGAGGTAGAGTACAGTGGAGTACAGTAGAGGTAGAATACAGTGGAGTAGAGAAGAGGTAGAGTAGAGTGGAGTACAGTAGAGGTAGAGTACAGTGGAGCACAGTAGAGTTAGAGTAGAGTGGAGTACAGTAGAGGTAGAGTACAGTGGAGCAGAGTAGAGGTAGAGTACAGTGGAGTACAGTAGAGGTAGAGTACAGTGGAGCACAGTAGAGGTAGAGTACAGTGGAGTACAGTGAAGCACAGTAGAGGTAGCGTACAGTGGAGTACAGTGGAGCAGAGTAGAGGTAGAGTACAGTGGAGTACAGCAGAGGTAGAGTACAGTGGAGTACAGTGGAGCACATTAGAGGTAGAGTACAGTGGAGTACAGTAGAGGTAGAGTACAGTGGAGCACAGTAGAGGTAGAGTACAGTGGAGTACAGTGAAGCACAGTAGAGGTAGAGTACATTGGAGTACAGTAGAGATAGATTACAATGGAGCACAGTAGAGATAGACTAGAGTGGAGTACAGTAGAGGTAGAGTACAGTGGAGCACAGTAGAGGTAGCGTACCGTGGAGTACAGTAGAGGTAGAGTACAGTGGAGTACAGTAGAGGTAGAGTACAGTGGAGTACAACGGAGCACAGTAGAGGTGGAGTACAGTATAGTACAGTAGATGTAGAGTACAGTGGAGTACAGTAGAGGTAGAGTACAGTGGAGTACAGTAGAGGTAGAATACAGTGGAGTAGAGAAGAGGTAGAGTAGAGTGGAGTACAGTAGAGGTAGAGTACAGTGGAGCACAGTAGAGTTAGAGTAGAGTGGAGTACAGTAGAGGTAGAGTACAGTGGAGCAGAGTAGAGGTAGAGTACAGTGGAGTACAGTAGAGGTAGAATACAGTGGAGCACAGTAGAGGTAGAGTACAGTGGAGTACAGTGAAGCACAGTAGAGGTAGAGTACATTGGAGTACAGTAGAGATAGAGTACAGTGGAGTACAGTAAAGGTAGAGTACAGTGGAATACAGTGGAGCACATTAGAGGTGGAGTACAGTAGTGTACAGTAGATGTAGAGTACAGTGGAGTACAGTAGAGGTAGAGTAGAGTGGAGTACAGTAGAGGTAGAGTACAGTGGAGTACAGTAGAGGTAGAGTACAGTGGAGTACAGTAGAGGTAGAGTACAGTGGAGTACAGTAAAGGTAGAGTACAGTGGAATACAGTGGAGCACATTAGAGGTGGAGTACAGTAGTGTACAGTAGATGTAGAGTACAGTGGAGTACAGTAGAGGTAGAGTACAGTGGAGTACAGTAGAGGTAGAGAAAAGTAGAGTACAGAAGAGGTAGAGTACAGTGGAGCACAGTAGAGGTAGAGTACAGTGGAGCACAGTAGAGGTGGAGTACGGTATAGCACAGTAGAGGTAGAGTACAGTGGAGTAAAGTAGAGGTAGAGTACAATGGAGTCCAGCGGAGCACAGTAGAGGTGGAGTACAGTATAGTACAGTAGAGATAGAGTACAGTGGAGCACAGTAGAGGTAGAGTAAAGTGGAGTACAGTAGAGGTAGAGTACAGTGGAGCACAGTAGAGGGTGGAGTACAGTGGAGTACAGCGGAGCACAGTAGAGGTAGAGTAGAGTGGCGTACAGTAGAGGTAGAGTACAGTGGAGCACAGTAGAGGTAGCGTACAGTGGAGTACAGTGGAGCAGAGTAGAGGTAGAGTACAGTGGAGTAAAGCAGAGGTAGAGTACAGTGGAGTACAGCAGAGGTAGAGTACAGTGGAGTACAGTGGAGCACATTAGAGGTGGAGTACAGTAGAGTACAGTAGAGGTAGAGTACAGTGGAGCACAGTAGAGGTAGCGTACAGTGGAGTACAGTAGAGGTAGAGTACAGTGGAGCACAGTAGAGGTAGAGTAGAGTGGAGTACAGTAGAGGTAGAGTACAGTGGAGCACAGTAGAGGTAGAGTACAGTGGAGTACAGCGGAGCACAGTAGAGGTGGCGTACAGTAGAGTACAGTAGAGGTAGAGTACAGTGGAGTACAGTAGAGGTAGAGTACAGTGGAGTACAGTAGAGGTAGAGTACAGTGGAGTACAGTAGAGGTAGAGTACAGTGGAATACAGTGGAGCACATTAGAGGTGGAGTACAGTAGTGTACAGTAGATGTAGAGTACAGTGGAGTACAGTAGAGGTAGAGTACAGTGGAGTACAGTAGAGGTAGAGAAAAGTAGAGTACAGAGGAGGTATAGTACAGTGGAGCACAGTAGAGGTAGAGTACAGTGGAGCACAGTAGAGGTGGAGTACGGTATAGCACAGTAGAGGTAGAGTACAGTGGAGTAAAGTAGAGGTAGAGTACAGTGGAGTACAGCGGAGCACAGTAGAGGTGGAGTACAGTATAGTACAGTAGAGATAGAGTACAGTGGAGCACAGTAGAGGTAGAGTAAAGTGGAGTACAGTAGAGGTAGAGTACAGTGGAGCACAGTAGAGGGTGGAGTACAGTGGAGTACAGCGGAGCACAGTAGAGGTAGAGTAGAGTGGCGTACAGTAGAGGTAGAGTACAGTGGAGCACAGTAGAGGTAGCGTACAGTGGAGTACAGTGGAGCAGAGTAGAGGTAGAGTACAGTGGAGTACAGCAGAGGTAGAGTACAGTGGAGTACAGCAGAGGTAGAGTACAGTGGAGTACAGTGGAGCTCATTAGAGGTGGAGTACAGTAGAGTACAGTAGAGGTAGAGTACAGTGGAGCACAGTAGAGGTAGCGTACAGTGGAGTACAGTAGAGGTAGAGTACAGTGGAGTACAGTAGAGGTAGAGTACAGTGGAATACAGTGGAGCACATTAGAGGTGGAGTACAGTAGTGTACAGTAGATGTAGAGTACAGTGGAGTACAGTAGAGGTAGAGTACAGTGGAGTACAGTAGAGGTAGAGTACAGTGGAGTAGAGAAGAGGTAGAGAAGAGTGGAGTACAGTAGAGGTAGAGTACAGTGGAGCACAGTAGAGTTAGAGTAGAGTGGAGTACAGTAGAGGTAGAGTACAGTGGAGCAGAGTAGAGGTAGAGTACAGTGGAGTACAGTAGAGGTAGAGTACAGTGGAGCACAGTAGAGGTAGAGTACAGTGGAGTACAGTGAAGCACAGTAGAGGTAGAGTACATTGGAGTACAGTAGAGATAGAGTACAATGGAGCACAGTAGAGATAGACTAGAGTGGAGTACAGTAGAGGTAGAGTACAGTGGAGTACAGTAGAGGTAGAGTACAGTGGAGTACAGTAGCGGTAGAGTACATTGGAGTACAGTAGAGGTAGAGTACAGTGGAGTACAGTAGAGGTAGAGTACAGTGGAATACAGTGGAGCACATTAGAGGTGGAGTACAGTAGTGTACAGTAGATGTAGAGTACAGTGGAGTACAGTAGAGGTAGAGTACAGTGGAGTACAGTAGAGGTAGAATACAGTGGAGTAGAGAAGAGGTAGAGTAGAGTGGAGTACAGTAGAGGTAGAGTACAGTGGAGCACAGTAGAGTTAGAGTAGAGTGGAGTACAGTAGAGGTAGAGTACAGTGGAGCAGAGTAGAGGTAGAGTACAGTGGAGTACAGTAGAGGTAGAGTACAGTGGAGCACAGTAGAGGTAGAGTACAGTGGAGTACAGTGAAGCACAGTAGAGGTAGCGTACAGTGGAGTACAGTGGAGCAGAGTAGAGGTAGAGTACAGTGGAGTACAGCAGAGGTAGAGTACAGTGGAGTACAGTGGAGCACATTAGAGGTGGAGTACAGTAGAGTACAGTAGAGGTAGAGAACAGTAGAGTACAGTAGAGGTAGAGTACAGTGGAGTACAGTAGAGACAGAGTACAGTGGAGCACAGTAGAGGTAGAGTACAGTGGAGTACAGTAGAGGTAGAGTACAGTGGAGCACAGTAGAGGTAGCGTACAGTGGAGTACAGTAGAGGTAGAGTACAGTGGAGCACAGTAGAGGTAGCGTACCGTGGAGTACAGTAGAGGTAGAGTACAGTGGAGTACAGTAGAGGTAGAGTACAGTGGAGTACAACGGAGCACAGTAGAGGTGGAGTACAGTATAGTACAGTAGATGTAGAGTACAGTGGAGTACAGTAGAGGTAGAGTACAGTGGAGTACAGTAGAGGTAGAATACAGTGGAGTAGAGAAGAGGTAGAGTAGAGTGGAGTACAGTAGAGGTAGAGTACAGTGGAGCACAGTAGAGTTAGAGTAGAGTGGAGTACAGTAGAGGTAGAGTACAGTGGAGCAGAGTAGAGGTAGAGTACAGTGGAGTACAGTAGAGGTAGAGTACAGTGGAGCACAGTAGAGGTAGAGTACAGTGGAGTACAGTGAAGCACAGTAGAGGTAGAGTACATTGGAGTACAGTAGAGATAGAGTACAATGGAGCACAGTAGAGATAGACTAGAGTGGAGTACAGTAGAGGTAGAGTACAGTGGAGTACAGTAGAGGTAGAGTACAGTGGAGTACAGTAGAGGTAGAGTACAGTGGAGTACAGTAAAGGTAGAGTACAGTGGAATACAGTGGAGCACATTAGAGGTGGAGTACAGTAGTGTACAGTAGATGTAGAGTACAGTGGAGTACAGTAGAGGTAGAGTACAGTGGAGTACAGTAGAGGTAGAGAAAAGTAGAGTACAGAAGAGGTAGAGTACAGTGGAGCACAGTAGAGGTAGAGTACAGTGGAGCACAGTAGAGGTGGAGTACGGTATAGCACAGTAGAGGTAGAGTACAGTGGAGTAAAGTAGAGGTAGAGTACAATGGAGTCCAGCGGAGCACAGTAGAGGTGGAGTACAGTAGTGTACAGTAGATGTAGAGTACAGTGGAGTACAGTAGAGGTAGAGTACAGTGGAGTACAGTAGAGGTAGAGTACAGTGGAGTAGAGAAGAGGTAGAGTAGAGTGGAGTACAGTAGAGGTAGAGTACAGTGGAGCACAGTAGAGTTAGAGTAGAGTGGAGTACAGTAGAGGTAGAGTACAGTGGAGCAGAGTAGAGGTAGAGTACAGTGGAGTACAGTAGAGGTAGAGTACAGTGGAGCACAGTAGAGGTAGAGTACAGTGGAGTACAGTGAAGCACAGTAGAGGTAGAGTACATTGGAGTACAGTAGAGATAGAGTACAATGGAGCACAGTAGAGATAGACTAGAGTGGAGTACAGTAGAGGTAGAGTACAGTGGAGTACAGTAGAGGTAGAGTACAGTGGAGTACAGTAGCGGTAGAGTACATTGGAGTACAGTAGAGGTAGAGTACAGTGGAGTACAGTAGAGGTAGAGTACAGTGGAATACAGTGGAGCACATTAGAGGTGGAGTACAGTAGTGTACAGTAGATGTAGAGTACAGTGGAGTACAGTAGAGGTAGAGTACAGTGGAGTACAGTAGAGGTAGAATACAGTGGAGTAGAGAAGAGGTAGAGTAGAGTGGAGTACAGTAGAGGTAGAGTACAGTGGAGCACAGTAGAGTTAGAGTAGAGTGGAGTACAGTAGAGGTAGAGTACAGTGGAGCAGAGTAGAGGTAGAGTACAGTGGAGTACAGTAGAGGTAGAGTACAGTGGAGCACAGTAGAGGTAGAGTACAGTGGAGTACAGTGAAGCACAGTAGAGGTAGCGTACAGTGGAGTACAGTGGAGCAGAGTAGAGGTAGAGTACAGTGGAGTACAGCAGAGGTAGAGTACAGTGGAGTACAGTGGAGCACATTAGAGGTGGAGTACAGTAGAGTACAGTAGAGGTAGAGAACAGTAGAGTACAGTAGAGGTAGAGTACAGTGGAGTACAGTAGAGACAGAGTACAGTGGAGCACAGTAGAGGTAGAGTACAGTGGAGTACAGTAGAGGTAGAGTACAGTGGAGCACAGTAGAGGTAGCGTACAGTGGAGTACAGTAGAGGTAGAGTACAGTGGAGCACAGTAGAGGTAGCGTACCGTGGAGTACAGTAGAGGTAGAGTACAGTGGAGTACAGTAGAGGTAGAGTACAGTGGAGTACAACGGAGCACAGTAGAGGTGGAGTACAGTATAGTACAGTAGATGTAGAGTACAGTGGAGTACAGTAGAGGTAGAGTACAGTGGAGTACAGTAGAGGTAGAATACAGTGGAGTAGAGAAGAGGTAGAGTAGAGTGGAGTACAGTAGAGGTAGAGTACAGTGGAGCACAGTAGAGTTAGAGTAGAGTGGAGTACAGTAGAGGTAGAGTACAGTGGAGCAGAGTAGAGGTAGAGTACAGTGGAGTACAGTAGAGGTAGAGTACAGTGGAGCACAGTAGAGGTAGAGTACAGTGGAGTACAGTGAAGCACAGTAGAGGTAGAGTACATTGGAGTACAGTAGAGATAGAGTACAATGGAGCACAGTAGAGATAGACTAGAGTGGAGTACAGTAGAGGTAGAGTACAGTGGAGTACAGTAGAGGTAGAGTACAGTGGAGTACAGTAGAGGTAGAGTACAGTGGAGTACAGTAAAGGTAGAGTACAGTGGAATACAGTGGAGCACATTAGAGGTGGAGTACAGTAGTGTACAGTAGATGTAGAGTACAGTGGAGTACAGTAGAGGTAGAGTACAGTGGAGTACAGTAGAGGTAGAGAAAAGTAGAGTACAGAAGAGGTAGAGTACAGTGGAGCACAGTAGAGGTAGAGTACAGTGGAGCACAGTAGAGGTGGAGTACGGTATAGCACAGTAGAGGTAGAGTACAGTGGAGTAAAGCAGAGGTAGAGTACAATGGAGTCCAGCGGAGCACAGTAGAGGTGGAGTACAGTATAGTACAGTAGAGATAGAGTACAGTGGAGCACAGTAGAGGTAGAGTAAAGTGGAGTACAGTAGAGGTAGAGTACAGTGGAGCACAGTACAGGGTGGAGTACAGTGGAGTACAGCGGAGCACAGTAGAGGTAGAGTAAAGTGGCGTACAGTAGAGGTAGAGTACAGTGGAGCACAGTAGAGGTAGCGTACAGTGGAGTACAGTGGAGCAGAGTAGAGGTAGAGTACAGTGGAGTAAAGCAGAGGTAGAGTACAGTGGAGTACAGCAGAGGTAGAGTACAGTGGAGTACAGTGGAGCACATTAGAGGTGGAGTACAGTAGAGTACAGTAGAGGTAGAGTACAGTGGAGCACAGTAGAGGTAGCGTACAGTGGAGTACAGTAGAGGTAGAGTACAGTGGAGCACAGTAGAGGTAGAGTAGAGTGGAGTACAGTAGAGGTAGAGTACAGTGGAGCACAGTAGAGGTAGAGTACAGTGGAGTACAGCGGAGCACAATAGAGGTGGCGTACAGTAGAGTACAGTAGAGGTAGAGTACAGTGGAGTACAGTAGAGGTAGAGTACAGTGGAGTACAGTAGAGGTAGAGTACAGTGGAGTACAGTAGAGGTAGAGTACAGTGGAATACAGTGGAGCACATTAGAGGTGGAGTACAGTAGTGTACAGTAGATGTAGAGTACAGTGGAGTACAGTAGAGGTAGAGTACAGTGGAGTACAGTAGAGGTAGAGAAAAGTAGAGTACAGAGGAGGTAGAGTACAGTGGAGCACAGTAGAGGTAGGGTACAGTGGAGCACAGTAGAGGTGGAGTACGGTATAGCACAGTAGAGGTAGAGTACAGTGGAGTAAAGTAGAGGTAGAGTACAGTGGAGTACAGCGGAGCACAGTAGAGGTGGAGTACAGTATAGTACAGTAGAGATAGAGTACAGTGGAGCACAGTAGAGGTAGAGTAAAGTGGAGTACAGTAGAGGTAGAGTACAGTGGAGCACAGTAGAGGGTGGAGTACAGTGGAGTACAGCGGAGCACAGTAGAGGTAGAGTAGAGTGGCGTACAGTAGAGGTAGAGTACAGTGGAGCACAGTAGAGGTAGCGTACAGTGGAGTACAGTGGAGCAGAGTAGAGGTAGAGTACAGTGGAGTACAGCAGAGGTAGAGTACAGTGGAGTACAGCAGAGGTAGAGTACAGTGGAGTACAGTGGAGCTCATTAGAGGTGGAGTACAGTAGAGTACAGTAGAGGTAGAGTACAGTGGAGCACAGTAGAGGTAGCGTACAGTGGAGTACAGTAGAGGTAGAGTACAGTGGAGCACAGTAGAGGTAGAGTAGAGTGGATTACAGTAGAGGTAGAGTACAGTGGAGCACAGTAGAGGTAGCGTACAGTGGAGTACAGTAGAGGTAGAGTACAGTGGAGCACAGTAGAGTTAGAGTAGAGTTGAGTAGAGTAGAGGTAGAGTACAGTGGAGCACAGTAGAGGTAGAGAACAGTGGAGTACAGTGGAGCACATTAGAGGTAGAGTATAGTAGAGTACAGTAGAGGTAGAGTACAGTGGAGCACAGTAGAGGTAGAGTACAGTGGAGTACAGTAGAGGTAGAGTACAGTGGAGCACAGTAGAGTTAGAGTAGAGTGGAGTACAGTAGAGGTAGAGTACAGTGGAGCACAGTAGAGGTAGCGTACCGTGGAGTACAGTAGAGGTAGAGTACAGTGGAGTACAGTAGAGGTAGAGTACAGTGGAGTACAGTGGATCACAGTAGAGGTGGAGTACAGTAGAGTACAGTAGAGGTAGAGAACAGTAGAGTACAGAAGAGGTAGAGTACAGTGGAGCACAGTAGAGGTAGAGTACAGTTGAGCACAGTAGAGGTGGAGTACGGTATAGCACAGTAGAGGTAGAATACAGTGAAGTACAGTAGAGGTAGAGTACAGTGGAGTACAACGGAGCACAGTAGAGGTGGAGTACAGTATAGTACAGTAGAGATAGAGTACAGTGGAGCACAGTAGAGGTAGAGTAAAGTGGAGTACAGTAGAGGTAGAGTACAGTGGAGCACAGTACAGGGTGGAGTACAGTGGAGTACAGTAGAGGGTAGAGTACAGTGGAGTACAGTGGAGCATAGTAGAGGTAGAGTAGAGTGGCGTACAGTAGAGGTAGAGTACAATGGAGCACAGTAGAGGTAGCGTACAGTGGAGTACAGTGGAGCAGAGTAGAGGTAGAGGACAGTGGAGTACAGCAGAGGTAGAGTACAGTGGAGTACAGCAGAGGTAGAGTACAGTGGAGTACAGTGGAGCACATTAGAGGTGGAGTACAGTAGAGTACAGTAGAGGTAGAGAACAGTAGAGTACAGTAGAGGTAGAGTACAGTGGAGCACAGTAGAGTTAGAGTAGAGTGGAGTACAGTAGAGGTAGAGTACAGTGGAGCACAGTAGAGGTAGCGTACCGTGGAGTACAGTAGAGGTAGAGTACAGTGGAGTACAGTAGAGGTAGAGTACAGTGGAGTACAGTGGATCACAGTAGAGGTGGAGTACAGTAGAGTACAGTAGAGGTAGAGAACAGTAGAGTACAGAAGAGGTAGAGTACAGTTGAGCACAGTAGAGGTGGAGTACGGTATAGCACAGTAGAGGTAGAATACAGTGAAGTACAGTAGAGGTAGAGTACAGTGGAGTACAACGGAGCACAGTAGAGGTGGAGTACAGTATAGTACAGTAGAGATAGAGTACAGTGGAGCACAGTAGAGGTAGAGTAAAGTGGAGTACAGTAGAGGTAGAGTACAGTGGAGCACAGTACAGGGTGGAGTACAGTGGAGTACAGTAGAGGGTAGAGTACAGTGGAGTACAGTGGAGCACAGTAGAGGTAGAGTAGAGTGGCGTACAGTAGAGGTAGAGTACAATGGAGCACAGTAGAGGTAGCGTACAGTGGAGTACAGTGGAGCAGAGTAGAGGTAGAGTACAGTGGAGTACAGCAGAGGTAGAGTACAGTGGAGTACAGCAGAGGTAGAGTACAGTGGAGTACAGTGGAGCACATTAGAGGTGGAGTACAGTAGAGTACAGTAGAGGTAGAGAACAGTAGAGTACAGTAGAGGTAGAGTACAGTGGAGTACAGTAGAGACAGAGTACAGTGGAGCACAGTAGAGGTAGAGTACAGTGGAGTACAGTAGAGGTAGAGTACAGTGGAGCACAGTAGAGGTAGCGTACAGTGGAGTACAGTAGAGGTAGAGTACAGTGGAGCACAGTAGAGGTAGCGTACCGTGGAGTACAGTAGAGGTAGAGTAAAGTGGAGTACAGTAGAGGTAGAGTACAGTGGAGTACAACGGAGCACAGTAGAGGTGGAGTACAGTATAGTACAGTAGCGATATAGTACAGAGGAGCACAGTAGAGGTAGAGTAAAGTGCAGTACAGTAGAGGTAGAGTACAGTGGAGCACAGTAGAGGGTAGAGTACAGTGGAGTACAGTGGAGCACAGTAGAGGTAGAGTAGAGTGGCGTACAGTAGAGGTAGAGTACAATGGAGCACAGTAGAGGTAGCGTACAGTGGAGTACAGTGGAGCAGAGTAGAGGTAGAGTACAGTGGAGTACAGCAGAGGTAGAGTACAGTGGAGTACAGCAGAGGTAGAGTACAGTGGAGTACAGTGGAGCACATTAGAGGTGGAGTACAGTAGAGTACAGTAGAGGTAGAGAACAGTAGAGTACAGTAGAGGTAGAGTACAGTGGAGTACAGTAGAGACAGAGTACAGTAGAGTACAGTAGAGGTAGAGTACAGTGGAGTACAGTAGAGACAGAGTACAGTGGAGCACAGTAGAGGTAGAGTACAGTGGAGTACAGTAGAGGTAGAGTACAATGGAGCACAGTAGAGGTAGCGTACAGTGGAGCACAGTAGAGGTAGCGTACAGTGGAGTACAGTAGAGGTAGAGTACAGTGGAGTACAGTAGAGGTAGAGTACAGTGGAGCACAGTAGAGGTAGAGTACAGTGGAGTACAGCGGAGCACAGTAGAGGTAGCGTACAGTGGAGTACAGTGGAGCACAGTAGAGGTAGAGTACAGTGGAGTACACTAGAGGTAGAGTACAGTGGAGTACAATAGAGTGGAGTACAGTAGAGGTAGAGTACAGTGGAGCACAGTAGAGGTAGAGTACAGTGGAGTACAGTAGAGATAGAGTACAATGGAGCACAGTAGAGATAGACTAGAGTGGAGTACAGTAGAGGTAGAGTACAGTGGAGTACAGTAGAGGTAGAGTACAGTGGAGTACAGTAGAGGTAGAGTACAGTGGAGTACAGTAGCGGTAGAGTACAGTGGAGTACAGTAGAGGTAGAGTACAGTGGAATACAGTGGAGCACATTAGAGGTGGAGTACAGTAGTGTACAGTAGATGTAGAGTACAGTGGAGTACAGTAGAGGTAGAGTACAGTGGAGTACAGTAGAGGTAGAGTACAGTGGAGTAGAGAAGTGGTAGAGTAGAGTGGAGTACAGTAGAGGTAGAGTACAGTGGAGCACAGTAGAGTTAGAGTAGAGTGGAGTACAGTAGAGGTAGAGTACAGTGGAGCAGAGTAGAGGTAGAGTACAGTGGAGTACAGTAGAGGTAGAGTACAGTGGAGCACAGTAGAGGTAGAGTACAGTGGAGTACAGTGAAGCACAGTAGAGGTAGAGTACATTGGAGTACAGTAGAGATAGAGTACAATGGAGCACAGTAGAGATAGACTAGAGTGGAGTACAGTAGATGTAGAGTACAGTGGAGTACAGTAGCGGTAGAGTACAGTGGAGTACAGTAGAGGTAGAGTACAGTGGAGTACAGTAGAGGTAGAGTACAGTTGAATACAGTGGAGCACATTAGAGGTGGAGTACAGTAGTGTACAGTAGATGTAGAGTACAGTGGAGTACAGTAGAGGTAGAGTACAGTGGAGTACAGTAGAGGTAGAATACAGTGGAGTAGAGAAGAGGTAGAGTAGAGTGGAGTACAGTAGAGGTAGAGTACAGTGGAGCACAGTAGAGTTAGAGTAGAGTGGAGTACAGTAGAGGTAGAGTACAGTGGAGCAGAGTAGAGGTAGAGTACAGTGGAGTATAGTAGAGGTAGAATACAGTGGAGCACAGTAGAGGTAGAGTACAGTGGAGTACAGTGAAGCACAGTAGAGGTAGAGTACATTGGAGTACAGTAGAGATAGAGTACAATGGAGCACAGTAGAGATAGACTAGAGTGGAGTACAGTAGAGGTAGAGTACAGTGGAGTACAGTAGAGGTAGAGTACAGTGGAGTACAGTAGAGGTAGAGTACAGTGGAGTACAGTAAAGGTAGAGTACAGTGGAATACAGTGGAGCACATTAGAGGTGGAGTACAGTAGTGTACAGTAGATGTAGAGTACAGTGGAGTACAGTAGAGGTAGAGTACAGTGGAGTACAGTAGAGGTAGAGAAAAGTAGAGTACAGAAGAGGTAGAGTACAGTGGAGCACAGTAGAGGTAGAGTACAGTGGAGCACAGTAGAGGTGGAGTACGGTATAGCACAGTAGAGGTAGAGTACAGTGGAGTAAAGTAGAGGTAGAGTACAATGGAGTCCAGCGGAGCACAGTAGAGGTGGAGTACAGTATAGTACAGTAGAGATAGAGTACAGTGGAGCACAGTAGAGGTAGAGTAAAGTGGAGTACAGTAGAGGTAGAGTACAGTGGAGCACAGTACAGGGTGGAGTACAGTGGAGTACAGCGGAGCACAGTAGAGGTAGAGTAGAGTGGCGTACAGTAGAGGTAGAGTACAGTGGAGCACAGTAGAGGTAGCGTACAGTGGAGTACAGTGGAGCAGAGTAGAGGTAGAGTACAGTGGAGTAAAGCAGAGGTAGAGTACAGTGGAGTACAGCAGAGGTAGAGTACAGTGGAGTACAGTGGAGCACATTAGAGGTGGAGTACAGTAGAGTACAGTAGAGGTAGAGTACAGTGGAGCACAGTAGAGGTAGCGTACAGTGGAGTACAGTAGAGGTAGAGTACAGTGGAGCACAGTAGAGGTAGAGTAGAGTGGAGTACAGTAGAGGTAGAGTACAGTGGAGCACAGTAGAGGTAGAGTACAGTGGAGTACAGCGGAGCACAGTAGAGGTGGCGTACAGTAGAGTACAGTAGAGGTAGAGTACAGTGGAGTACAGTAGAGGTAGAGTACAGTGGAGTACAGTAGAGGTAGAGTACAGTGGAGTACAGTAGAGGTAGAGTACAGTGGAATACAGTGGAGCACATTAGAGGTGGAGTACAGTAGTGTACAGTAGATGTAGAGTACAGTGGAGTACAGTAGAGGTAGAGTACAGTGGAGTACAGTAGAGGTAGAGAAAAGTAGAGTACAGAGGAGGTAGAGTACAGTGGAGCACAGTAGAGGTAGAGTACAGTGGAGCACAGTAGAGGTGGAGTACGGTATAGCACAGTAGAGGTAGAGTACAGTGGAGTACAGCGGAGCACAGTAGAGGTGGAGTACAGTATAGTACAGTAGAGATAGAGTACAGTGGAGCACAGTAGAGGTAGAGTAAAGTGGAGTACAGTAGAGGTAGAGTACAGTGGAGCACAGTAGAGGGTGGAGTACAGTGGAGTACAGCGGAGCACAGTAGAGGTAGAGTAGAGTGGCGTACAGTAGAGGTAGAGTACAGTGGAGCACAGTAGAGGTAGCGTACAGTGGAGTACAGTGGAGCAGAGTAGAGGTAGAGTACAGTGGAGTACAGCAGAGGTAGAGTACAGTGGAGTACAGCAGAGGTAGAGTACAGTGGAGTACAGCAGAGGTAGAGTACAGTGGAGTACAGTGGAGCTCATTAGAGGTGGAGTACAGTAGAGTACAGTAGAGGTAGAGTACAGTGGAGCACAGTAGAGGTAGCGTACAGTGGAGTACAGTAGAGGTAGAGTACAGTGGAGCACAGTAGAGGTAGAGTAGAGTGGAGTACAGTAGAGGTAGAGTACAGTGGAGCACAGTAGAGGTAGCGTACAGTGGAGTACAGTAGAGGTAGAGTACAGTGGAGCACAGTAGAGTTAGAGTAGAGTGGAGTAGAGTAGAGGTAGAGTACAGTGGAGCACAGTAGAGGTAGAGAACAGTGGAGTACAGTGGAGCACATTAGAGGTAGAGTATAGTAGAGTACAGTAGAGGTAGAGTACAGTGGAGCACAGTAGAGGTAGAGTACAGTGGAGTACAGTAGAGGTAGAGTACAGTGGAGCACAGTAGAGTTAGAGTAGAGTGGAGTAGAGTAGAGGTAGAGTACAGTGGAGCACAGTAGAGGTAGCGTACAGTGGAGTACAGTAGAGGTAGAGTACAGTGGAGCACAGTAGAGGTAGCGTACCGTGGAGTACAGTAGAGGTAGAGTACAGTGGAGTACAGTAGAGGTAGAGTACAGTGGAGTACAGTGGATCACAGTAGAGGTGGAGTACAGTAGAGTACAGTAGAGGTAGAGAACAGTAGAGTACAGAAGAGGTAGAGTACAGTGGAGCACAGTAGAGGTAGAGTACAGTGGAGCACAGTAGAGGTGGAGTACGGTATAGCACAGTAGAGGTAGAGTACAGTGAAGTACAGTAGAGGTAGAGTACAGTGGAGTACAACGGAGCACAGTAGAGGTGGAGTACAGTATAGTACAGTAGAGATAGAGTACAGTGGAGCACAGTAGAGGTAGAGTAAAGTGGAGTACAGTAGAGGTAGAGTACAGTGGAGCACAGTACAGGGTGGAGTACAGTGGAGTACAGTAGAGGGTAGAGTACAGTGGAGTACAGTGGAGCACAGTAGAGGTAGAGTAGAGTGGCGTACAGTAGAGGTAGAGTACAATGGAGCACAGTAGAGGTAGCGTACAGTGGAGTACAGTGGAGCAGAGTAGAGGTAGAGTACAGTGGAGTACAGCAGAGGTAGAGTACAGTGGAGTAGAGCAGAGGTAGAGTACAGTGGAGTACAGTGGAGCACATTAGAGGTGGAGTACAGTAGAGTACAGTAGAGGTAGAGAACAGTAGAGTACAGTAGAGGTAGAGTACAGTGGAGCACAGTAGAGTTAGAGTAGAGTGGAGTACAGTAGAGGTAGAGTACAGTGGAGCACAGTAGAGGTAGCGTACCGTGGAGTACAGTAGAGGTAGAGTACAGTGGAGTACAGTAGAGGTAGAGTACAGTGGAGTACAGTGGATCACAGTAGAGGTGGAGTACAGTAGAGTACAGTAGAGGTAGAGAACAGTAGAGTACAGAAGAGGTAGAGTACAGTGGAGCACAGTAGAGGTAGAGTACAGTTGAGCACAGTAGAGGTGGAGTACGGTATAGCACAGTAGAGGTAGAATACAGTGAAGTACAGTAGAGGTAGAGTACAGTGGAGTACAACGGAGCACAGTAGAGGTGGAGTACAGTATAGTACAGTAGAGATAGAGTACAGTGGAGCACAGTAGAGGTAGAGTAAAGTGGAGTACAGTAGAGGTAGAGTACAGTGGAGCACAGTACAGGGTGGAGTACAGTGGAGTACAGTAGAGGGTAGAGTACAGTGGAGTACAGTGGAGCACAGTAGAGGTAGAGTAGAGTGGCGTACAGTAGAGGTAGAGTACAATGGAGCACAGTAGAGGTAGCGTACAGTGGAGTACAGTGGAGCAGAGTAGAGGTAGAGTACAGTGGAGTACAGCAGAGGTAGAGTACAGTGGAGTACAGCAGAGGTAGAGTACAGTGGAGTACAGTGGAGCACATTAGAGGTGGAGTACAGTAGAGTACAGTAGAGGTAGAGAACAGTAGAGTACAGTAGAGGTAGAGTACAGTGGAGTACAGTAGAGACAGAGTACAGTGGAGCACAGTAGAGGTAGAGTACAGTGGAGTACAGTAGAGGTAGAGTACAGTGGAGCACAGTAGAGGTAGCGTACAGTGGAGTACAGTAGAGGTAGAGTACAGTGGAGCACAGTAGAGGTAGCGTACCGTGGAGTACAGTAGAGGTAGAGTACAGTGGAGTACAGTAGAGGTAGAGTACAGTGGAGTACAGCGGAGCACAGTAGAGGTGGAGTACAGTATAGTACAGTAGAGATAGAGTACAGTGGAGCACAGTAGAGGTAGAGTAAAGTGGAGTACAGTAGAGGTAGAGTACAGTGGAGCACAGTAGAGGGTGGAGTACAGTGGAGTACAGCGGAGCACAGTAGAGGTAGAGTAGAGTGGCGTACAGTAGAGGTAGAGTACAGTGGAGCACAGTAGAGGTAGCGTACAGTGGAGTACAGTGGAGCAGAGTAGAGGTAGAGTACAGTGGAGTACAGCAGAGGTAGAGTACAGTGGAGTACAGCAGAGGTAGAGTACAGTGGAGTACAGCAGAGGTAGAGTACAGTGGAGTACAGTGGAGCTCATTAGAGGTGGAGTACAGTAGAGTACAGTAGAGGTAGAGTACAGTGGAGCACAGTAGAGGTAGCGTACAGTGGAGTACAGTAGAGGTAGAGTACAGTGGAGCACAGTAGAGGTAGAGTAGAGTGGAGTACAGTAGAGGTAGAGTACAGTGGAGCACAGTAGAGGTAGCGTACAGTGGAGTACAGTAGAGGTAGAGTACAGTGGAGCACAGTAGAGTTAGAGTAGAGTGGAGTAGAGTAGAGGTAGAGTACAGTGGAGCACAGTAGAGGTAGAGAACAGTGGAGTACAGTGGAGCACATTAGAGGTAGAGTATAGTAGAGTACAGTAGAGGTAGAGTACAGTGGAGCACAGTAGAGGTAGAGTACAGTGGAGTACAGTAGAGGTAGAGTACAGTGGAGCACAGTAGAGTTAGAGTAGAGTGGAGTAGAGTAGAGGTAGAGTACAGTGGAGCACAGTAGAGGTAGCGTACAGTGGAGTACAGTAGAGGTAGAGTACAGTGGAGCACAGTAGAGGTAGCGTACCGTGGAGTACAGTAGAGGTAGAGTACAGTGGAGTACAGTAGAGGTAGAGTACAGTGGAGTACAGTGGATCACAGTAGAGGTGGAGTACAGTAGAGTACAGTAGAGGTAGAGAACAGTAGAGTACAGAAGAGGTAGAGTACAGTGGAGCACAGTAGAGGTAGAGTACAGTGGAGCACAGTAGAGGTGGAGTACGGTATAGCACAGTAGAGGTAGAGTACAGTGAAGTACAGTAGAGGTAGAGTACAGTGGAGTACAACGGAGCACAGTAGAGGTGGAGTACAGTATAGTACAGTAGAGATAGAGTACAGTGGAGCACAGTAGAGGTAGAGTAAAGTGGAGTACAGTAGAGGTAGAGTACAGTGGAGCACAGTACAGGGTGGAGTACAGTGGAGTACAGTAGAGGGTAGAGTACAGTGGAGTACAGTGGAGCACAGTAGAGGTAGAGTAGAGTGGCGTACAGTAGAGGTAGAGTACAATGGAGCACAGTAGAGGTAGCGTACAGTGGAGTACAGTGGAGCAGAGTAGAGGTAGAGTACAGTGGAGTACAGCAGAGGTAGAGTACAGTGGAGTAGAGCAGAGGTAGAGTACAGTGGAGTACAGTGGAGCACATTAGAGGTGGAGTACAGTAGAGTACAGTAGAGGTAGAGAACAGTAGAGTACAGTAGAGGTAGAGTACAGTGGAGCACAGTAGAGTTAGAGTAGAGTGGAGTACAGTAGAGGTAGAGTACAGTGGAGCACAGTAGAGGTAGCGTACCGTGGAGTACAGTAGAGGTAGAGTACAGTGGAGTACAGTAGAGGTAGAGTACAGTGGAGTACAGTGGATCACAGTAGAGGTGGAGTACAGTAGAGTACAGTAGAGGTAAAGAACAGTAGAGTACAGAAGAGGTAGAGTACAGTGGAGCACAGTAGAGGTAGAGTACAGTTGAGCACAGTAGAGGTGGAGTACGGTATAGCACAGTAGAGGTAGAATACAGTGAAGTACAGTAGAGGTAGAGTACAGTGGAGTACAACGGAGCACAGTAGAGGTGGAGTACAGTATAGTACAGTAGAGATAGAGTACAGTGGAGCACAGTAGAGGTAGAGTAAAGTGGAGTACAGTAGAGGTAGAGTACAGTGGAGCACAGTACAGGGTGGAGTACAGTGGAGTACAGTAGAGGGTAGAGTACAGTGGAGTACAGTGGAGCACAGTAGAGGTAGAGTAGAGTGGCGTACAGTAGAGGTAGAGTACAATGGAGCACAGTAGAGGTAGCGTACAGTGGAGTACAGTGGAGCAGAGTAGAGGTAGAGTACAGTGGAGTACAGCAGAGGTAGAGTACAGTGGAGTACAGCAGAGGTAGAGTACAGTGGAGTACAGTGGAGCACATTAGAGGTGGAGTACAGTAGAGTACAGTAGAGGTAGAGAACAGTAGAGTACAGTAGAGGTAGAGTACAGTGGAGTACAGTAGAGACAGAGTACAGTGGAGCACAGTAGAGGTAGAGTACAGTGGAGTACAGTAGAGGTAGAGTACAGTGGAGCACAGTAGAGGTAGCGTACAGTGGAGTACAGTAGAGGTAGAGTACAGTGGAGCACAGTAGAGGTAGCGTACCGTGGAGTACAGTAGAGGTAGAGTACAGTGGAGTACAGTAGAGGTAGAGTACAGTGGAGTACAACGGAGCACAGTAGAGGTGGAGTACAGTATAGTACAGTAGAGATAGAGTACAGAGGAGCACAGTAGAGGTAGAGTAAAGTGGAGTACAGTAGAGGTAGAGTACAGTGGAGCACAGTAGAGGGTAGAGTACAGTGGAGTACAGTGGAGCACAGTAGAGGTAGAGTAGAGTGGCGTACAGTAGAGGTAGAGTACAATGGAGCACAGTAGAGGTAGCGTACAGTGGAGTACAGTGGAGCAGAGTAGAGGTAGAGTACAGTGGAGTACAGCAGAGGTAGAGTACAGTGGAGTACAGCAGTGGTAGAGTACAGTGGAGTACAGTGGAGCACATTAGAGGTGGAGTACAGTAGAGTACAGTAGAGGTAGAGAACAGTAGAGTACAGTAGAGGTAGAGTACAGTGGAGTACAGTAGAGACAGAGTACAGTAGAGTACAGTAGAGGTAGAGTACAGTGGAGTACAGTAGAGACAGAGTATAGTGGAGCACAGTAGAGGTAGAGTACAGTGGAGTACAGTAGAGGTAGAGTACAATGGAGCACAGTAGAGGTAGCGTACAGTGGAGCACAGTAGAGGTAGCGTACAGTGGAGTACAGTAGAGGTAGAGTACAGTGGAGTACAGTAGAGGTAGAGTACAGTGGAGCACAGTAGAGGTAGAGTACAGTGGAGTACAGCGGAGCACAGTAGAGGTAGCGTACAGTGGAGTACAGTGGAGCACAGTAGAGGTAGAGTACAGTGGAGTACACTAGAGGTAGAGTACAGTGGAGTACAGTAGAGGTAGAGTACAGTGGAGTACAGTAGAGTGGAGTACAGTAGAGGTAGAGTACAGTGGAGCACAGTAGAGGTAGAGTACAGTGGAGTACAGTAGAGATAGAGTACAATGGAGCACAGTAGAGATAGACTAGAGTGGAGTACAGTAGAGGTAGAGTACAGTGGAGTACAGTAGAGGTAGAGTACAGTGGAGTACAGTAGAGGTAGAGTACAGTGGAGTACAGTAGCGGTAGAGTACAGTGGAGTACAGTAGAGGTAGAGTACAGTGGAATACAGTGGAGCACATTAGAGGTGGAGTACAGTAGTGTACAGTAGATGTAGAGTACAGTGGAGTACAGTAGAGGTAGAGTACAGTGGAGTACAGTAGAGGTAGAGTACAGTGGAGTAGAGAAGAGGTAGAGTAGAGTGGAGTACAGTAGAGGTAGAGTACAGTGGAGCACAGTAGAGTTAGAGTAGAGTGGAGTACAGTAGAGGTAGAGTACAGTGGAGCAGAGTAGAGGTAGAGTACAGTGGAGTACAGTAGAGGTAGAGTACAGTGGAGCACAGTAGAGGTAGAGTACAGTGGAGTACAGTGAAGCACAGTAGAGGTAGAGTACATTGGAGTACAGTAGAGATAGAGTACAATGGAGCACAGTAGAGATAGACTAGAGTGGAGTACAGTAGAGGTAGAGTACAGTGGAGTACAGTAGCGGTAGAGTACAGTGGAGTACAGTAGAGGTAGAGTACAGTGGAGTACAGTAGAGGTAGAGTACAGTGGAATACAGTGGAGCACATTAGAGGTGGAGTACAGTAGTGTACAGTAGATGTAGAGTACAGTGGAGTACAGTAGAGGTAGAGTACAGTGGAGTACAGTAGAGGTAGAATACAGTGGAGTAGAGAAGAGGTAGAGTAGAGTGGAGTACAGTAGAGGTAGAGTACAGTGGAGCACAGTAGAGTTAGAGTAGAGTGGAGTACAGTAGAGGTAGAGTACAGTGGAGCAGAGTAGAGGTAGAGTACAGTGGAGTACAGTAGAGGTAGAATACAGTGGAGCACAGTAGAGGTAGAGTACAGTGGAGTACAGTGAAGCACAGTAGAGGTAGAGTACATTGGAGTACAGTAGAGATAGAGTACAATGGAGCACAGTAGAGATAGACTAGAGTGGAGTACAGTAGAGGTAGAGTACAGTGGAGTACAGTAGAGGTAGAGTACAGTGGAGTACAGTAGAGGTAGAGTACAGTGAAGTACAGTAAAGGTAGAGTACAGTGGAATACAGTGGAGCACATTAGAGGTGGAGTACAGTAGTGTACAGTAGATGTAGAGTACAGTGGAGTACAGTAGAGGTAGAGTACAGTGGAGTACAGTAGAGGTAGAGAAAAGTAGAGTACAGAAGAGGTAGAGTACAGTGGAGCACAGTAGAGGTAGAGTACAGTGGAGCACAGTAGAGGTGGAGTACGGTATAGCACAGTAGAGGTAGAGTACAGTGGAGTAAAGTAGAGGTAGAGTACAATGGAGTCCAGCGGAGCACAGTAGAGGTGGAGTACAGTATAGTACAGTAGAGATAGAGTACAGTGGAGCACAGTAGAGGTAGAGTAAAGTGGAGTACAGTAGAGGTAGAGTACAGTGGAGCACAGTACAGGGTGGAGTACAGTGGAGTACAGCGGAGCACAGTAGAGGTAGAGTAGAGTGGCGTACAGTAGAGGTAGAGTACAGTGGAGCACAGTAGAGGTAGCGTACAGTGGAGTACAGTGGAGCAGAGTAGAGGTAGAGTACAGTGGAGTAAAGCAGAGGTAGAGTACAGTGGAGTACAGCAGAGGTAGAGTACAGTGGAGTACAGTGGAGCACATTAGAGGTGGAGTACAGTAGAGTACAGTAGAGGTAGAGTACAGTGGAGCACAGTAGAGGTAGCGTACAGTGGAGTACAGTAGAGGTAGAGTACAGTGGAGCACAGTAGAGGTAGAGTAGAGTGGAGTACAGTAGAGGTAGAGTACAGTGGAGCACAGTAGAGGTAGAGTACAGTGGAGTACAGCGGAGCACAGTAGAGGTGGCGTACAGTAGAGTACAGTAGAGGTAGAGTACAGTGGAGTACAGTAGAGGTTGAGTACAGTGGAGTACAGTAGAGGTAGAGTACAGTGGAGTACAGTAGAGGTAGAGTACAGTGGAATACAGTGGAGCACATTAGAGGTGGAGTACAGTAGTGTACAGTAGATGTAGAGTACAGTGGAGTACAGTAGAGGTAGAGTACAGTGGAGTACAGTAGAGGTAGAGAAAAGTAGAGTACAGAGGAGGTAGAGTACAGTGGAGCACAGTAGAGGTAGAGTACAGTGGAGCACAGTAGAGGTGGAGTACGGTATAGCACAGTAGAGGTAGAGTACAGTTGAGTAAAGTAGAGGTAGAGTACAGTGGAGTACAGCGGAGCACAGTAGAGGTGGAGTACAGTATAGTACAGTAGAGATAGAGTACAGTGGAGCACAGTAGAGGTAGAGTAAAGTGGAGTACAGTAGAGGTAGAGTACAGTGGAGCACAGTAGAGGGTGGAGTACAGTGGAGTACAGCGGAGCACAGTAGAGGTAGAGTAGAGTGGCGTACAGTAGAGGTAGAGTACAGTGGAGCACAGTAGAGGTAGCGTACAGTGGAGTACAGTGGAGCAGAGTAGAGGTAGAGTACAGTGGAGTACAGCAGAGGTAGAGTACAGTGGAGTACAGCAGAGGTAGAGTACAGTGGAGTACAGCAGAGGTAGAGTACAGTGGAGTACAGTGGAGCTCATTAGAGGTGGAGTACAGTAGAGTACAGTAGAGGTAGAGTACAGTGGAGCACAGTAGAGGTAGCGTACAGTGGAGTACAGTAGAGGTAGAGTACAGTGGAGCACAGTAGAGGTAGAGTAGAGTGGAGTACAGTAGAGGTAGAGTACAGTGGAGCACAGTAGAGGTAGCGTACAGTGGAGTACAGTAGAGGTAGAGTACAGTGGAGCACAGTAGAGTTAGAGTAGAGTGGAGTAGAGTAGAGGTAGAGTACAGTGGAGCACAGTAGAGGTAGAGAACAGTGGAGTACAGTGGAGCACATTAGAGGTAGAGTATAGTAGAGTACAGTAGAGGTAGAGTACAGTGGAGCACAGTAGAGGTAGAGTACAGTGGAGTACAGTAGAGGTAGAGTACAGTGGAGCACAGTAGAGTTAGAGTAGAGTGGAGTAGAGTAGAGGTAGAGTACAGTGGAGCACAGTAGAGGTAGCGTACAGTGGAGTACAGTAGAGGTAGAGTACAGTGGAGCACAGTAGAGGTAGCGTACCGTGGAGTACAGTAGAGGTAGAGTACAGTGGAGTACAGTAGAGGTAGAGTACAGTGGAGTACAGTGGATCACAGTAGAGGTGGAGTACAGTAGAGTACAGTAGAGGTAGAGAACAGTAGAGTACAGAAGAGGTAGAGTACAGTGGAGCACAGTAGAGGTAGAGTACAGTGGAGCACAGTAGAGGTGGAGTACGGTATAGCACAGTAGAGGTAGAGTACAGTGAAGTACAGTAGAGGTAGAGTACAGTGGAGTACAACGGAGCACAGTAGAGGTGGAGTACAGTATAGTACAGTAGAGATAGAGTACAGTGGAGCACAGTAGAGGTAGAGTAAAGTGGAGTACAGTAGAGGTAGAGTACAGTGGAGCACAGTACAGGGTGGAGTACAGTGGAGTACAGTAGAGGGTAGAGTACAGTGGAGTACAGTGGAGCACAGTAGAGGTAGAGTAGAGTGGCGTACAGTAGAGGTAGAGTACAATGGAGCACAGTAGAGGTAGCGTACAGTGGAGTACAGTGGAGCAGAGTAGAGGTAGAGTACAGTGGAGTACAGCAGAGGTAGAGTACAGTGGAGTACAGCAGAGGTAGAGTACAGTGGAGTACAGTGGAGCACATTAGAGGTGGAGTACAGTAGAGTACAGTAGAGGTAGAGAACAGTAGAGTACAGTAGAGGTAGAGTACAGTGGAGCACAGTAGAGTTAGAGTAGAGTGGAGTACAGTAGAGGTAGAGTACAGTGGAGCACAGTAGAGGTAGCGTACCGTGGAGTACAGTAGAGGTAGAGTACAGTGGAGTACAGTAGAGGTAGAGTACAGTGGAGTACAGTGGATCACAGTAGAGGTGGAGTACAGTAGAGTACAGTAGAGGTAGAGAACAGTAGAGTACAGAAGAGGTAGAGTACAGTGGAGCACAGTAGAGGTAGAGTACAGTTGAGCACAGTAGAGGTGGAGTACGGTATAGCACAGTAGAGGTAGAATACAGTGAAGTACAGTAGAGGTAGGGTACAGTGGAGTACAACGGAGCACAGTAGAGGTGGAGTACAGTATAGTACAGTAGAGATAGAGTACAGTGGAGCACAGTAGAGGTAGAGTAAAGTGGAGTACAGTAGAGGTAGAGTACAGTGGAGCACAGTACAGGGTGGAGTACAGTGGAGTACAGTAGAGGGTAGAGTACAGTGGAGTACAGTGGAGCACAGTAGAGGTAGAGTAGAGTGGCGTACAGTAGAGGTAGAGTACAATGGAGCACAGTAGAGGTAGCGTACAGTGGAGTACAGTGGAGCAGAGTAGAGGTAGAGTACAGTGGAGTACAGCAGAGGTAGAGTACAGTGGAGTACAGCAGAGGTAGAGTACAGTGGAGTACAGTGGAGCACATTAGAGGTGGAGTACAGTAGAGTACAGTAGAGGTAGAGAACAGTAGAGTACAGTAGAGGTAGAGTACAGTGGAGTACAGTAGAGACAGAGTACAGTGGAGCACAGTAGAGGTAGAGTACAGTGGAGTACAGTAGAGGTAGAGTACAGTGGAGCACAGTAGAGATAGCGTACAGTGGAGTACAGTAGAGGTAGAGTACAGTGGAGCACAGTAGAGGTAGCGTACCGTGGAGTACAGTAGAGGTAGAGTACAGTGGAGTACAGTAGAGGTAGAGTACAGTGGAGTACAACGGAGCACAGTAGAGGTGGAGTACAGTATAGTACAGTAGAGATAGAGTACAGAGGAGCACAGTAGAGGTAGAGTAAAGTGGAGTACAGTAGAGGTAGAGTACAGTGGAGCACAGTAGAGGGTAGAGTACAGTGGAGTACAGTGGAGCACAGTAGAGGTAGAGTAGAGTGGCGTACAGTAGAGGTAGAGTACAATGGAGCACAGTAGAGGTAGCGTACAGTGGAGTACAGTGGAGCAGAGTAGAGGTAGAGTACAGTGGAGTACAGCAGAGGTAGAGTACAGTGGAGTACAGCAGAGGTAGAGTACAGTGGAGTACAGTGGAGCACATTAGAGGTGGAGTACAGTAGAGTACAGTAGAGGTAGAGAACAGTAGAGTACAGTAGAGGTAGAGTACAGTGGAGTACAGTAGAGACAGAGTACAGTAGAGTACAGTAGAGGTAGAGTACAGTGGAGTACAGTAGAGACAGAGTACAGTGGAGCACAGTAGAGGTAGAGTACAGTGGAGTACAGTAGAGGTAGAGTACAATGGAGCACAGTAGAGGTAGCGTACAGTGGAGCACAGTAGAGGTAGCGTACAGTGGAGTACAGTAGAGGTAGAGTACAGTGGAGTACAGTAGAGGTAGAGTACAGTGGAGCACAGTAGAGGTAGAGTACAGTGGAGTACAGCGGAGCACAGTAGAGGTAGCGTACAGTGGAGTACATTGGAGCACAGTAGAGGTAGAGTACAGTGGAGTACACTAGAGGTAGAGTACAGTGGAGTACAGTAGAGGTAGAGTACAGTGGAGTACAGTAGAGTGGAGTACAGTAGAGATAGAGTACAGTGGAGCACAGTAGAGGTAGAGTACAGTGGAGTACAGTAGAGATAGAGTACAATGGAGCACAGTAGAGATAGACTAGAGTGGAGTACAGTAGAAGTAGAGTACAGTGGAGTACAGTAGAGGTAGAGTACAGTGGAGTACAGTAGAGGTAGAGTACAGTGGAGTACAGTAGCGGTAGAGTACAGTGGAGTACAGTAGAGGTAGAGTACAGTGGAATACAGTGGAGCACATTAGAGGTGGAGTACAGTAGTGTACAGTAGATGTAGAGTACAGTGGAGTACAGTAGAGGTAGAGTACAGTGGAGTACAGTAGAGGTAGAGTACAGTGGAGTAGAGAAGAGGTAGAGTAGAGTGGAGTACAGTAGAGGTAGAGTACAGTGGAGCACAGTAGAGTTAGAGTAGAGTGGAGTACAGTAGAGGTAGAGTACAGTGGAGCAGAGTAGAGGTAGAGTACAGTGGAGTACAGTAGAGGTAGAGTACAGTGGAGCACAGTAGA
Source organism: Tiaroga cobitis (assembly GCA_030578255.1). NCBI lineage: Eukaryota > Metazoa > Chordata > Actinopteri > Cypriniformes > Leuciscidae > Tiaroga > Tiaroga cobitis. Next base: position 37,346,814 of record CM060604.1, read on the forward strand.
GGTAGAGTACAGTGGAGTACAGTGAAGCACAGTAGAGGTAGAGTACATTGGAGTACAGTAGAGATAGAGTACAATGGAGCACAGTAGAGATAGACTAGAGTGGAGTACAGTAGAGGTAGAGTACAGTGGAGTACAGTAGCGGTAGAGTACAGTGGAGTACAGTAGAGGTAGAGTACAGTGGAGTACAGTAGAGGTAGAGTACAGTGGAATACAGTGGAGCACATTAGAGGTGGAGTACAGTAGTGTACAGTAGATGTAGAGTACAGTGGAGTACAGTAGAGGTAGAGTACAGTGGAGTACAGTAGAGGTAGAATACAGTGGAGTAGAGAAGAGGTAGAGTAGAGTGGAGTACAGTAGAGGTAGAGTACAGTGGAGCACAGTAGAGTTAGAGTAGAGTGGAGTACAGTAGAGGTAGAGTACAGTGGAGCAGAGTAGAGGTAGAGTACAGTGGAGTACAGTAGAGGTAGAATACAGTGGAGCACAGTAGAGGTAGAGTACAGTGGAGTACAGTGAAGCACAGTAGAGGTAGAGTACATTGGAGTACAGTAGAGATAGAGTACAATGGAGCACAGTAGAGATAGACTAGAGTGGAGTACAGTAGAGGTAGAGTACAGTGGAGTACAGTAGAGGTAGAGTACAGTGGAGTACAGTAAAGGTAGAGTACAGTGGAATACAGTGGAGCACATTAGAGGTGGAGTACAGTAGTGTACAGTAGATGTAGAGTACAGTGGAGTACAGTAGAGGTAGAGTACAGTGGAGTACAGTAGAGGTAGAGAAAAGTAGAGTACAGAAGAGGTAGAGTACAGTGGAGCACAGTAGAGGTAGAGTACAGTGGAGCACAGTAGAGGTGGAGTACGGTATAGCACAGTAGAGGTAGAGTACAGTGGAGTAAAGTAGAGGTAGAGTACAATGGAGTCCAGCGGAGCACAGTAGAGGTGGAGTACAGTATAGTACAGTAGAGATAGAGTACAGTGGAGCACAGTAGAGGTAGAGTAAAGTGGAGTACAGTAGAGGTAGAGTACAGTGGAGCACAGTACAGGGTGGAGTACAGTGGAGTACAGCGGAGCACAGTAGAGGTAGAGTAGAGTGGCGTACAGTAGAGGTAGAGTACAGTGGAGCACAGTAGAGGTAGCGTACAGTGGAGTACAGTGGAGCAGAGTAGAGGTAGAGTACAGTGGAGTAAAGCAGAGGTAGAGTACAGTGGAGTACAGCAGAGGTAGAGTACAGTGGAGTACAGTGGAGCACATTAGAGGTGGAGTACAGTAGAGTACAGTAGAGGTAGAGTACAGTGGAGCACAGTAGAGGTAGCGTACAGTGGAGTACAGTAGAGGTAGAGTACAGTGGAGCACAGTAGAGGTAGAGTAGAGTGGAGTACAGTAGAGGTAGAGTACAGTGGAGCACAGTAGAGGTAGAGTACAGTGGAGTACAGCGGAGCACAGTAGAGGTGGCGTACAGTAGAGTACAGTAGAGGTAGAGTACAGTGGAGTACAGTAGAGGTAGAGTACAGTGGAGTACAGTAGAGGTAGAGTACAGTGGAGTACAGTGAAGCAGAGTAGAGGTAGAGTACAGTGGAGTACAGTAGAGGTAGAGTACAGTGGAGCACAGTAGAGGTAGAGTACAGTGGAGTACAGTGAAGCACAGTAGAGGTAGAGTACATTGGAGTACAGTAGAGATAGAGTACAATGGAGCACAGTAGAGATAGACTAGAGTGGAGTACAGTAGAGGTAGAGTACAGTGGAGTACAGTAGCGGTAGAGTACAGTGGAGTACAGTAGAGGTAGAGTACAGTGGAGTACAGTAGAGGTAGAGTACAGTGGAATACAGTGGAGCACATTAGAGGTGGAGTACAGTAGTGTACAGTAGATGTAGAGTACAGTGGAGTACAGTAGAGGTAGAGTACAGTGGAGTACAGTAGAGGTAGAATACAGTGGAGTAGAGAAGAGGTAGAGTAGAGTGGAGTACAGTAGAGGTAGAGTACAGTGGAGCACAGTAGAGTTAGAGTAGAGTGGAGTACAGTAGAGGTAGAGTACAGTGGAGCAGAGTAGAGGTAGAGTACAGTGGAGTACAGTAGAGGTAGAATACAGTGGAGCACAGTAGAGGTAGAGTACAGTGGAGTACAGTGAAGCACAGTAGAGGTAGAGTACATTGGAGTACAGTAGAGATAGAGTACAATGGAGCACAGTAGAGATAGACTAGAGTGGAGTACAGTAGAGGTAGAGTACAGTGGAGTACAGTAGAGGTAGAGTACAGTGGAGTACAGTAGAGGTAGAGTACAGTGGAGTACAGTAAAGGTAGAGTACAGTGGAATACAGTGGAGCACATTAGAGGTGGAGTACAGTAGTGTACAGTAGATGTAGAGTACAGTGGAGTACAGTAGAGGTAGAGTACAGTGGAGTACAGTAGAGGTAGAGAAAAGTAGAGTACAGAAGAGGTAGAGTACAGTGGAGCACAGTAGAGGTAGAGTACAGTGGAGCACAGTAGAGGTGGAGTACGGTATAGCACAGTAGAGGTAGAGTACAGTGGAGTAAAGTAGAGGTAGAGTACAATGGAGTCCAGCGGAGCACATTAGAGGTGGAGTACAGTATAGTACAGTAGAGATAGAGTACAGTGGAGCACAGTAGAGGTAGAGTAAAGTGGAGTACAGTAGAGGTAGAGTACAGTGGAGCACAGTACAGGGTGGAGTACAGTGGAGTACAGTGGAGCACATTAGAGGTGGAGTACAGTAGAGTACAGTAGAGGTAGAGAACAGTAGAGTACAGTAGAGGTAGAGTACAGTGGAGTACAGTAGAGACAGAGTACAGTGGAGCACAGTAGAGGTAGAGTACAGTGGAGTACAGTAGAGGTAGAGTACAGTGGAGCACAGTAGAGGTAGCGTACAGTGGAGTACAGTAGAGGTAGAGTACAGTGGAGCACAGTAGAGGTAGCGTACCGTGGAGTACAGTAGAGGTAGAGTACAGTGGAGTACAGTAGAGGTAGAGTACAGTGGAGTACAACGGAGCACAGTAGAGGTGGAGTACAGTATAGTACAGTAGAGATAGAGTACAGAGGAGCACAGTAGAGGTAGAGTAAAGTGGAGTACAGTAGAGGTAGAGTACAGTGGAGCACAGTAGAGGGTAGAGTACAGTGGAGTACAGTGGAGCACAGTAGAGGTAGAGTAGAGTGGCGTACAGTAGAGGTAGAGTACAATGGAGCACAGTAGAGGTAGCGTACAGTGGAGTACAGTGGAGCAGAGTAGAGGTAGAGTACAGTGGAGTACAGCAGAGGTAGAGTACAGTGGAGTACAGCAGAGGTAGAGTACAGTGGAGTACAGTGGAGCACATTAGAGGTGGAGTACAGTAGAGTACAGTAGAGGTAGAGAACAGTAGAGTACAGTAGAGGTAGAGTACAGTGGAGTACAGTAGAGACAGAGTACAGTAGAGTACAGTAGAGGTAGAGTACAGTGGAGTACAGTAGAGACAGAGTACAGTGGAGCACAGTAGAGGTAGAGTACAGTGGAGTACAGTAGAGGTAGAGTACAATGGAGCACAGTAGAGGTAGCGTACAGTGGAGCACAGTAGAGGTAGCGTACAGTGGAGTACAGTAGAGGTAGAGTACAGTGGAGTACAGTAGAGGTAGAGTACAGTGGAGCACAGTAGAGGTAGAGTACAGTGGAGTACAGCGGAGCACAGTAGAGGTAGCGTACAGTGGAGTACAGTGGAGCACAGTAGAGGTAGAGTACAGTGGAGTACACTAGAGGTAGAGTACAGTGGAGTACAGTAGAGGTAGAGTACAGTGGAGTACAGTAGAGTGGAGTACAGTAGAGGTAGAGTACAGTGGAGCACAGTAGAGGTAGAGTACAGTGGAGTACAGTAGAGATAGAGTACAATGGAGCACAGTAGAGATAGACTAGAGTGGAGTACAGTAGAGGTAGAGTACAGTGGAGTACAGTAGAGGTAGAGTACAGTGGAGTACAGTAGAGGTAGAGTACAGTGGAGTACAGTAGCGGTAGAGTACAGTGGAGTACAGTAGAGGTAGAGTACAGTGGAATACAGTGGAGCACATTAGAGGTGGAGTACAGTAGTGTACAGTAGATGTAGAGTACAGTGGAGTACAGTAGAGGTAGAGTACAGTGGAGTACAGTAGAGGTAGAGTACAGTGGAGTAGAGAAGAGGTAGAGTAGAGTGGAGTACAGTAGAGGTAGAGTACAGTGGAGCACAGTAGAGTTAGAGTAGAGTGGAGTACAGTAGAGGTAGAGTACAGTGGAGCAGAGTAGAGGTAGAGTACAGTGGAGTACAGTAGAGGTAGAGTACAGTGGAGCACAGTAGAGGTAGAGTACAGTGGAGTACAGTGAAGCACAGTAGAGGTAGAGTACATTGGAGTACAGTAGAGATAGAGTACAATGGAGCACAGTAGAGATAGACTAGAGTGGAGTACAGTAGAGGTAGAGTACAGTGGAGTACAGTAGCGGTAGAGTACAGTGGAGTACAGTAGAGGTGGAGTACGGTATAGCACAGTAGAGGTAGAATACAGTGAAGTACAGTAGAGGTAGAGTACAGTGGAGTACAACGGAGCACAGTAGAGGTGGAGTACAGTATAGTACAGTAGAGATAGAGTACAGTGGAGCACAGTAGAGGTAGAGTAAAGTGGAGTACAGTAGAGGTAGAGTACAGTGGAGCACAGTACAGGGTGGAGTACAGTGGAGTACAGTAGAGGGTAGAGTACAGTGGAGTACAGTGGAGCACAGTAGAGGTAGAGTAGAGTGGCGTACAGTAGAGGTAGAGTACAATGGAGCACAGTAGAGGTAGCGTACAGTGGAGTACAGTGGAGCAGAGTAGAGGTAGAGTACAGTGGAGTACAGCAGAGGTAGAGTACAGTGGAGTACAGCAGAGGTATAGTACAGTGGAGTACAGTGGAGCACATTAGAGGTGGAGTACAGTAGAGTACAGTAGAGGTAGAGAACAGTAGAGTACAGTAGAGGTAGAGTACAGTGGAGTACAGTAGAGACAGAGTACAGTGGAGCACAGTAGAGGTAGAGTACAGTGGAGTACAGTAGAGGTAGAGTACAGTGGAGCACAGTAGAGGTAGCGTACAGTGGAGTACAGTAGAGGTAGAGTACAGTGGAGCACAGTAGAGGTAGCGTACCGTGGAGTACAGTAGAGGTAGAGTACAGTGGAGTACAGTAGAGGTAGAGTACAGTGGAGTACAACGGAGCACAGTAGAGGTGGAGTACAGTATAGTACAGTAGAGATAGAGTACAGAGGAGCACAGTAGAGGTAGAGTAAAGTGGAGTACAGTAGAGGTAGAGTACAGTGGAGCACAGTAGAGGGTAGAGTACAGTGGAGTACAGTGGAGCACAGTAGAGGTAGAGTAGAGTGGCGTACAGTAGAGGTAGAGTACAATGGAGCACAGTAGAGGTAGCGTACAGTGGAGTACAGTGGAGCAGAGTAGAGGTAGAGTACAGTGGAGTACAGCAGAGGTAGAGTACAGTGGAGTACAGCAGAGGTAGAGTACAGTGGAGTACAGTGGAGCACAGTAGAGGTGGAGTACAGTAGAGTACAGTAGAGGTAGAGAACAGTAGAGTACAGTAGAGGTAGAGTACAGTGGAGTACAGTAGAGACAGAGTACAGTAGAGTACAGTAGAGGTAGAGTACAGTGGAGTACAGTAGAGACAGAGTACAGTGGAGCACAGTAGAGGTAGAGTACAGTGGAGTACAGTAGAGGTAGAGTACAATGGAGCACAGTAGAGGTAGCGTACAGTGGAGCACAGTAGAGGTAGCGTACAGTGGAGTACAGTAGAGGTAGAGTACAGTGGAGTACAGTAGAGGTAGAGTACAGTGGAGCACAGTAGAGGTAGAGTACAGTGGAGTACAGCGGAGCACAGTAGAGGTAGCGTACAGTGGAGTACAGTGGAGCACAGTAGAGGTAGAGTACAGTGGAGTACACTAGAGGTAGAGTACAGTGGAGTACAGTAGAGGTAGAGTACAGTGGAGTACAGTAGAGTGGAGTACAGTAGAGGTAGAGTACAGTGGAGCACAGTAGAGGTAGAGTACAGTGGAGTACAGTAGAGATAGAGTACAATGGAGCACAGTAGAGATAGACTAGAGTGGAGTACAGTAGAGGTAGAGTACAGTGGAGTACAGTAGAGGTAGAGTACAGTGGAGTACAGTAGAGGTAGAGTACAGTGGAGTACAGTAGCGGTAGAGTACAGTGGAGTACAGTAGAGGTAGAGTACAGTGGAATACAGTGGAGCACATTAGAGGTGGAGTACAGTAGTGTACAGTAGATGTAGAGTACAGTGGAGTACAGTAGAGGTAGAGTACAGTGGAGTACAGTAGAGGTAGAGTACAGTGGAGTAGAGAAGAGGTAGAGTAGAGTGGAGTACAGTAGAGGTAGAGTACAGTGGAGCACAGTAGAGTTAGAGTAGAGTGGAGTACAGTAGAGGTAGAGTACAGTGGAGCAGAGTAGAGGTAGAGTACAGTGGAGTACAGTAGAGGTAGAGTACAGTGGAGCACAGTAGAGGTAGAGTACAGTGGAGTACAGTGAAGCACAGTAGAGGTAGAGTACATTGGAGTACAGTAGAGATAGAGTACAATGGAGCACAGTAGAGATAGACTAGAGTGGAGTACAGTAGAGGTAGAGTACAGTGGAGTACAGTAGCGGTAGAGTACAGTGGAGTACAGTAGAGGTAGAGTACAGTGGAGTACAGTAGAGGTAGAGTACAGTGGAATACAGTGGAGCACATTAGAGGTGGAGTACAGTAGTGTACAGTAGATGTAGAGTACAGTGCAGTACAGTAGAGGTAGAGTACAGTGGAGTACAGTAGAGGTAGAATACAGTGGAGTAGAGAAGAGGTAGAGTAGAGTGGAGTACAGTAGAGGTAGAGTACAGTGGAGCACAGTAGAGTTAGAGTAGAGTGGAGTACAGTAGAGGTAGAGTACAGTGGAGCAGAGTAGAGGTAGAGTACAGTGGAGTACAGTAGAGGTAGAATACAGTGGAGCACAGTAGAGGTAGAGTACAGTGGAGTACAGTGAAGCACAGTAGAGGTAGAGTACATTGGAGTACAGTAGAGATAGAGTACAATGGAGCACAGTAGAGATAGACTAGAGTGGAGTACAGTAGAGGTAGAGTACAGTGGAGTACAGTAGAGGTAGAGTACAGTGGAGTACAGTAAAGGTAGAGTACAGTGGAATACAGTGGAGCACATTAGAGGTGGAGTACAGTAGTGTACAGTAGATGTAGAGTACAGTGGAGTACAGTAGAGGTAGAGTACAGTGGAGTACAGTAGAGGTAGAGAAAAGTAGAGTACAGAAGAGGTAGAGTACAGTGGAGCACAGTAGAGGTAGAGTACAGTGGAGCACAGTAGAGGTGGAGTACGGTATAGCACAGTAGAGGTAGAGTACAGTGGAGTAAAGTAGAGGTAGAGTACAATGGAGTCCAGCGGAGCACAGTAGAGGTGGAGTACAGTATAGTACAGTAGAGATAGAGTACAGTGGAGCACAGTAGAGGTAGAGTAAAGTGGAGTACAGTAGAGGTAGAGTACAGTGGAGCACAGTACAGGGTGGAGTACAGTGGAGTACAGTGGAGCACATTAGAGGTGGAGTACAGTAGAGTACAGTAGAGGTAGAGAACAGTAGAGTACAGTAGAGGTAGAGTACAGTGGAGTACAGTAGAGACAGAGTACAGTGGAGCACAGTAGAGGTAGAGTACAGTGGAGTACAGTAGAGGTAGAGTACAGTGGAGCACAGTAGAGGTAGCGTACAGTGGAGTACAGTAGAGGTAGAGTACAGTGGAGCACAGTAGAGGTAGCGTACCGTGGAGTACAGTAGAGGTAGAGTACAGGGGAGTACAGTAGAGGTAGAGTACAGTGGAGTACAACGGAGCACAGTAGAGGTGGAGTACAGTATAGTACAGTAGAGATAGAGTACAGAGGAGCACAGTAGAGGTAGAGTAAAGTGGAGTACAGTAGAGGTAGAGTACAGTGGAGCACAGTAGAGGGTAGAGTACAGTGGAGTACAGTGGAGCACAGTAGAGGTAGAGTAGAGTGGCGTACAGTAGAGGTAGAGTACAATGGAGCACAGTAGAGGTAGCGTACAGTGGAGTACAGTGGAGCAGAGTAGAGGTAGAGTACAGTGGAGTACAGCAGAGGTAGAGTACAGTGGAGTACAGCAGAGGTAGAGTACAGTGGAGTACAGTGGAGCACATTAGAGGTGGAGTACAGTAGAGTACAGTAGAGGTAGAGAACAGTAGAGTACAGTAGAGGTAGAGTACAGTGGAGTACAGTAGAGACAGAGTACAGTAGAGTACAGTAGAGGTAGAGTACAGTGGAGTACAGTAGAGACAGAGTACAGTGGAGCACAGTAGAGGTAGAGTACAGTGGAGTACAGTAGAGGTAGAGTACAATGGAACACAGTAGAGGTAGCGTACAGTGGAGCACAGTAGAGGTAGCGTACAGTGGAGTACAGTAGAGGTAGAGTACAGTGGAGTACAGTAGAGGTAGAGTACAGTGGAGCACAGTAGAGGTAGAGTACAGTGGAGTACAGCGGAGCACAGTAGAGGTAGCGTACAGTGGAGTACAGTGGAGCACAGTAGAGGTAGAGTACAGTGGAGTACACTAGAGGTAGAGTACAGTGGAGTACAGTAGAGGTAGAGTACAGTGGAGTACAGTAGAGTGGAGTACAGTAGAGGTAGAGTACAGTGGAGCACAGTAGAGGTAGAGTACAGTGGAGTACAGTAGAGATAGAGTACAATGGAGCACAGTAGAGATAGACTAGAGTGGAGTACAGTAGAGGTAGAGTACAGTGGAGTACAGTAGAGGTAGAGTACAGTGGAGTACAGTAGAGGTAGAGTACAGTGGAGTACAGTAGCGGTAGAGTACAGTGGAGTACAGTAGACGTAGAGTACAGTGGAATACAGTGGAGCACATTAGAGGTGGAGTACAGTAGTGTACAGTAGATGTAGAGTACAGTGGAGTACAGTAGAGGTAGAGTACAGTGGAGTACAGTAGAGGTAGAGTACAGTGGAGTAGAGAAGAGGTAGAGTAGAGTGGAGTACAGTAGAGGTAGAGTACAGTGGAGCACAGTAGAGTTAGAGTAGAGTGGAGTACAGTAGAGGTAGAGTACAGTGGAGCAGAGTAGAGGTAGAGTACAGTGGAGTACAGTAGAGGTAGAGTACAGTGGAGCACAGTAGAGGTAGAGTACAGTGGAGTACAGTGAAGCACAGTAGAGGTAGAGTACATTGGAGTACAGTAGAGATAGAGTACAATGGAGCACAGTAGAGATAGACTAGAGTGGAGTACAGTAGAGGTAGAGTACAGTGGAGTACAGTAGCGGTAGAGTACAGTGGAGTACAGTAGAGGTAGAGTACAGTGGAGTACAGTAGAGGTAGAGTACAGTGGAATACAGTGGATTACATTAGAGGTGGAGTACAGTAGTGTACAGTAGATGTAGAGTACAGTGGAGTACAGTAGAGGTAGAGTAAAGTGGAGTACAGTAGAGGTAGAGTACAGTGGAGCACAGTAGAGGTAGAGTACAGTGGAGTACAGTAGAGGTAGAGTACAGTGGAGCACAGTAGAGGTAGCGTACAGTGGAGTACAGTAGAGGTAGAGTACAGTGGAGCACAGTAGAGGTAGCGTACCGTGGAGTACAGTAGAGGTAGAGTACAGTGGAGTACAGTAGAGGTAGAGTACAGTGGAGTACAACGGAGCACAGTAGAGGTGGAGTACAGTATAGTACAGTAGAGATAGAGTACAGAGGAGCACAGTAGAGGTAGAGTAAAGTGGAGTACAGTAGAGGTAGAGTACAGTGGAGCACAGTAGAGGGTAGAGTACAGTGGAGTACAGTGGAGCACAGTAGAGGTAGAGTAGAGTGGCGTACAGTAGAGGTAGAGTACAATGGAGCACAGTAGAGGTAGCGTACAGTGGAGTACAGTGGAGCAGAGTAGAGGTAGAGTACAGTGGAGTACAGCAGAGGTAGAGTACAGTGGAGTACAGCAGAGGTAGAGTACAGTGGAGTACAGTGGAGCACATTAGAGGTGGAGTACAGTAGAGTACAGTAGAGGTAGAGAACAGTAGAGTACAGTAGAGGTAGAGTACAGTGGAGTACAGTAGAGACAGAGTACAGTAGAGTACAGTAGAGGTAGAGTACAGTGGAGTACAGTAGAGACAGAGTACAGTGGAGCACAGTAGAGGTAGAGTACAGTGGAGTACAGTAGAGGTAGAGTACAATGGAACACAGTAGAGGTAGCGTACAGTGGAGCACAGTAGAGGTAGCGTACAGTGGAGTACAGTAGAGGTAGAGTACAGTGGAGTACAGTAGAGGTAGAGTACAGTGGAGCACAGTAGAGGTAGAGTACAGTGGAGTACAGCGGAGCACAGTAGAGGTAGCGTACAGTGGAGTACAGTGGAGCACAGTAGAGGTAGAGTACAGTGGAGTACACTAGAGGTAGAGTACAGTGGAGTACAGTAGAGGTAGAGTACAGTGGAGTACAGTAGAGTGGAGTACAGTAGAGGTAGAGTACAGTGGAGCACAGTAGAGGTAGAGTACAGTGGAGTACAGTAGAGATAGAGTACAATGGAGCACAGTAGAGATAGACTAGAGTGGAGTACAGTAGAGGTAGAGTACAGTGGAGTACAGTAGAGGTAGAGTACAGTGGAGTACAGTAGAGGTAGAGTACAGTGGAGTACAGTAGCGGTAGAGTACAGTGGAGTACAGTAGAGGTAGAGTACAGTGGAATACAGTGGAGCACATTAGAGGTGGAGTACAGTAGTGTACAGTAGATGTAGAGTACAGTGGAGTACAGTAGAGGTAGAGTACAGTGGAGTACAGTAGAGGTAGAGTACAGTGGAGTAGAGAAGAGGTAGAGTAGAGTGGAGTACAGTAGAGGTAGAGTACAGTGGAGCACAGTAGAGTTAGAGTAGAGTGGAGTACAGTAGAGGTAGAGTACAGTGGAGCAGAGTAGAGGTAGAGTACAGTGGAGTACAGTAGAGGTAGAGTACAGTGGAGCACAGTAGAGGTAGAGTACAGTGGAGTACAGTGAAGCACAGTAGAGGTAGAGTACATTGGAGTACAGTAGAGATAGAGTACAATGGAGCACAGTAGAGATAGACTAGAGTGGAGTACAGTAGAGGTAGAGTACAGTGGAGTACAGTAGCGGTAGAGTACAGTGGAGTACAGTAGAGGTAGAGTACAGTGGAGTACAGTAGAGGTAGAGTACAGTGGAATACAGTGGAGCACATTAGAGGTGGAGTACAGTAGTGTACAGTAGATGTAGAGTACAGTGGAGTACAGTAGAGGTAGAGTACAGTGGAGTACAGTAGAGGTAGAATACAGTGGAGTAGAGAAGAGGTAGAGTAGAGTGGAGTACAGTAGAGGTAGAGTACAGTGGAGCACAGTAGAGTTAGAGTAGAGTGGAGTACAGTAGAGGTAGAGTACAGTGGAGCAGAGTAGAGGTAGAGTACAGTGGAGTACAGTAGAGGTAGAATACAGTGGAGCACAGTAGAGGTAGAGTACAGTGGAGTACAGTGAAGCACAGTAGAGGTAGAGTACATTGGAGTACAGTAGAGATAGAGTACAATGGAGCACAGTAGAGATAGACTAGAGTGGAGTACAGTAGAGGTAGAGTACAGTGGAGTACAGTAGAGGTAGAGTACAGTGGAGTACAGTAGAGGTAGAGTACAGTGGAGTACAGTAAAGGTAGAGTACAGTGGAATACAGTGGAGCACATTAGAGGTGGAGTACAGTAGTGTACAGTAGATGTAGAGTACAGTGGAGTACAGTAGAGGTAGAGTACAGTGGAGTACAGTAGAGGTAGAGAAAAGTAGAGTACAGAAGAGGTAGAGTACAGTGGAGCACAGTAGAGGTAGAGTACAGTGGAGCACAGTAGAGGTGGAGTACGGTATAGCACAGTAGAGGTAGAGTACAGTGGAGTAAAGTAGAGGTAGAGTACAATGGAGTCCAGCGGAGCACAGTAGAGGTGGAGTACAGTATAGTACAGTAGAGATAGAGTACAGTGGAGCACAGTAGAGGTAGAGTAAAGTGGAGTACAGTAGAGGTAGAGTACAGTGGAGCACAGTACAGGGTGGAGTACAGTGGAGTACAGCGGAGCACAGTAGAGGTAGAGTAGAGTGGCGTACAGTAGAGGTAGAGTACAGTGGAGCACAGTAGAGGTAGCGTACAGTGGAGTACAGTGGAGCAGAGTAGAGGTAGAGTACAGTGGAGTAAAGCAGAGGTAGAGTACAGTGGAGTACAGCAGAGGTAGAGTACAGTGGAGTACAGTGGAGCACATTAGAGGTGGAGTACAGTAGAGTACAGTAGAGGTAGAGTACAGTGGAGCACAGTAGAGGTAGCGTACAGTGGAGTACAGTAGAGGTAGAGTACAGTGGAGCACAGTAGAGGTAGAGTAGAGTGGAGTACAGTAGAGGTAGAGTACAGTGGAGCACAGTAGAGGTAGAGTACAGTGGAGTACAGCGGAGCACAGTAGAGGTGGCGTACAGTAGAGTACAGTAGAGGTAGAGTACAGTGGAGTACAGTAGAGGTAGAGTACAGTGGAGTACAGTAGAGGTAGAGTACAGTGGAGTACAGTGAAGCAGAGTAGAGGTAGAGTACAGTGGAGTACAGTAGAGGTAGAGTACAGTCGAGCACAGTAGAGGTAGAGTACAGTGGAGTACAGTGAAGCACAGTAGAGGTAGAGTACATTGGAGTACAGTAGAGATAGAGTACAATGGAGCACAGTAGAGATAGACTAGAGTGGAGTACAGTAGAGGTAGAGTACAGTGGAGTACAGTAGCGGTAGAGTACAGTGGAGTACAGTAGAGGTAGAGTACAGTGGAGTACAGTAGAGGTAGAGTACAGTGGAATACAGTGGAGCACATTAGAGGTGGAGTACAGTAGTGTACAGTAGATGTAGAGTACAGTGGAGTACAGTAGAGGTAGAGTACAGTGGAGTACAGTAGAGGTAGAATACAGTGGAGTAGAGAAGAGGTAGAGTAGAGTGGAGTACAGTAGAGGTAGAGTACAGTGGAGCACAGTAGAGTTAGAGTAGAGTGGAGTACAGTAGAGGTAGAGTACAGTGGAGCAGAGTAGAGGTAGAGTACAGTGGAGTACAGTAGAGGTAGAATACAGTGGAGCACAGTAGAGGTAGAGTACAGTGGAGTACAGTGAAGCACAGTAGAGGTAGAGTACATTGGAGTACAGTAGAGATAGAGTACAATGGAGCACAGTAGAGATAGACTAGAGTGGAGTACAGTAGAGGTAGAGTACAGTGGAGTACAGTAGAGGTAGAGTACAGTGGAGTACAGTAGAGGTAGAGTACAGTGGAGTACAGTAAAGGTAGAGTACAGTGGAATACAGTGGAGCACATTAGAGGTGGAGTACAGTAGTGTACAGTAGATGTAGAGTACAGTGGAGTACAGTAGAGGTAGAGTACAGTGGAGTACAGTAGAGGTAGAGAAAAGTAGAGTACAGAAGAGGTAGAGTACAGTGGAGCACAGTAGAGGTAGAGTACAGTGGAGCACAGTAGAGGTGGAGTACGGTATAGCACAGTAGAGGTAGAGTACAGTGGAGTAAAGTAGAGGTAGAGTACAATGGAGTCCAGCGGAGCACAGTAGAGGTGGAGTACAGTATAGTACAGTAGAGATAGAGTACAGTGGAGCACACTAGAGGTAGAGTAAAGTGGAGTACAGTAGAGGTAGAGTACAGTGGAGCACAGTACAGGGTGGAGTACAGTGGAGTACAGCGGAGCACAGTAGAGGTAGAGTAGAGTGGCGTACAGTAGAGGTAGAGTACAGTGGAGCACAGTAGAGGTAGCGTACAGTGGAGTACAGTGGAGCAGAGTAGAGGTAGAGTACAGTGGAGTAAAGCAGAGGTAGAGTACAGTGGAGTACAGCAGAGGTAGAGTACAGTGGAGTACAGTGGAGCACATTAGAGGTGGAGTACAGTAGAGTACAGTAGAGGTAGAGTACAGTGGAGCACAGTAGAGGTAGCGTACAGTGGAGTACAGTAGAGGTAGAGTACAGTGGAGCACAGTAGAGGTAGAGTAGAGTGGAGTACAGTAGAGGTAGAGTACAGTGGAGCACAGTAGAGGTAGAGTACAGTGGAGTACAGCGGAGCACAGTAGAGGTGGCGTACAGTAGAGTACAGTAGAGGTAGAGTACAGTGGAGTACAGTAGAGGTAGAGTAGAGGTAGAGTACAGTGGAGTACAGTAGAGGTAGAGTACAGTGGAGTACAGTAGAGGTAGAGTACAGTGGAATACAGTGGAGCACATTAGAGGTGGAGTACAGTAGTGTACAGTAGATGTAGAGTACAGTGGAGTACAGTAGAGGTAGAGTACAGTGGAGTACAGTAGAGGTAGAGTACAGTGGAGTACAGTAGAGTGGAGTACAGTAGAGGTAGAGTACAGTGGAGCACAGTAGAGGTAGAGTACAGTGGAGTACAGTAGAGATAGAGTACAATGGAGCACAGTAGAGATAGACTAGAGTGGAGTACAGTAGAGGTAGAGTACAGTGGAGTACAGTAGAGGTAGAGTACAGTGGAGTACAGTAGAGGTAGAGTACAGTGGAGTACAGTAGCGGTAGAGTACAGTGGAGTACAGTAGAGGTAGAGTACAGTGGAATACAGTGGAGCACATTAGAGGTGGAGTACAGTAGTGTACAGTAGATGTAGAGTACAGTGGAGTACAGTAGAGGTAGAGTACAGTGGAGTACAGTAGAGGTAGAGTACAGTGGAGTAGAGAAGAGGTAGAGTAGAGTGGAGTACAGTAGAGGTAGAGTACAGTGGAGCACAGTAGAGTTAGAGTAGAGTGGAGTACAGTAGAGGTAGAGTACAGTGGAGCAGAGTAGAGGTAGAGTACAGTGGAGTACAGTAGAGGTAGAGTACAGTGGAGCACAGTAGAGGTAGAGTACAGTGGAGTACAGTGAAGCACAGTAGAGGTAGAGTACATTGGAGTACAGTAGAGATAGAGTACAATGGAGCACAGTAGAGATAGACTAGAGTGGAGTACAGTAGAGGTAGAGTACAGTGGAGTACAGTAGCGGTAGAGTACAGTGGAGTACAGTAGAGGTAGAGTACAGTGGAGTACAGTAGAGGTAGAGTACAGTGGAATACAGTGGAGCACATTAGAGGTGGAGTACAGTAGTGTACAGTAGATGTAGAGTACAGTGGAGTACAGTAGAGGTAGAGTACAGTGGAGTACAGTAGAGGTAGAATACAGTGGAGTAGAGAAGAGGTAGAGTAGAGTGGAGTACAGTAGAGGTAGAGTACAGTGGAGCACAGTAGAGTTAGAGTAGAGTGGAGTACAGTAGAGGTAGAGTACAGTGGAGCAGAGTAGAGGTAGAGTACAGTGGAGTACAGTAGAGGTAGAATACAGTGGAGCACAGTAGAGGTAGAGTACAGTGGAGTACAGTGAAGCACAGTAGAGGTAGAGTACATTGGAGTACAGTAGAGATAGAGTACAATGGAGCACAGTAGAGATAGACTAGAGTGGAGTACAGTAGAGGTAGAGTACAGTGGAGTACAGTAGAGGTAGAGTACAGTGGAGTACAGTAAAGGTAGAGTACAGTGGAATACAGTGGAGCACATTAGAGGTGGAGTACAGTAGTGTACAGTAGATGTAGAGTACAGTGGAGTACAGTAGAGGTAGAGTACAGTGGAGTACAGTAGAGGTAGAGAAAAGTAGAGTACAGAAGAGGTAGAGTACAGTGGAGCACAGTAGAGGTAGAGTACAGTGGAGCACAGTAGAGGTGGAGTACGGTATAGCACAGTAGAGGTAGAGTACAGTGGAGTAAAGTAGAGGTAGAGTACAATGGAGTCCAGCGGAGCACAGTAGAGGTGGAGTACAGTATAGTACAGTAGAGATAGAGTACAGTGGAGCACAGTAGAGGTAGAGTAAAGTGGAGTACAGTAGAGGTAGAGTACAGTGGAGCACAGTACAGGGTGGAGTACAGTGGAGTACAGCGGAGCACAGTAGAGGTAGAGTAGAGTGGCGTACAGTAGAGGTAGAGTACAGTGGAGCACAGTAGAGGTAGCGTACAGTGGAGTACAGTGGAGCAGAGTAGAGGTAGAGTACAGTGGAGTAAAGCAGAGGTAGAGTACAGTGGAGTACAGCAGAGGTAGAGTACAGTGGAGTACAGTGGAGCACATTAGAGGTGGAGTACAGTAGAGTACAGTAGAGGTAGAGTACAGTGGAGCACAGTAGAGGTAGCGTACAGTGGAGTACAGTAGAGGTAGAGTACAGTGGAGCACAGTAGAGGTAGAGTAGAGTGGAGTACAGTAGAGGTAGAGTACAGTGGAGCACAGTAGAGGTAGAGTACAGTGGAGTACAGTAGAGGTAGAGTACAGTGGAGTACAGTAGAGGTAGAGTACAGTGGAGTACAGTAGAGGTAGAGTACAGTGGAGTACAGTGAAGCAGAGTAGAGGTAGAGTACAGTGGAGTACAGTAGAGGTAGAGTACAGTGGAGCACAGTAGAGGTAGAGTACAGTGGAGTACAGTGAAGCACAGTAGAGGTAGAGTACATTGGAGTACAGTAGAGATAGAGTACAATGGAGCACAGTAGAGATAGACTAGAGTGGAGTACAGTAGAGGTAGAGTACAGTGGAGTACAGTAGCGGTAGAGTACAGTGGAGTAAAGTAGAGGTAGAGTACAGTGGAGTACAGTAGAGGTAGAGTACAGTGGAATACAGTGGAGCACATTAGAGGTGGAGTACAGTAGTGTACAGTAGATGTAGAGTACAGTGGAGTACAGTAGAGGTAGAGTACAGTGGAGTACAGTAGAGGTAGAATACAGTGGAGTAGAGAAGAGGTAGAGTAGAGTGGAGTACAGTAGAGGTAGAGTACAGTGGAGCACAGTAGAGTTAGAGTAGAGTGGAGTACAGTAGAGGTAGAGTACAGTGGAGCAGAGTAGAGGTAGAGTACAGTGGAGTACAGTAGAGGTAGAATACAGTGGAGCACAGTAGAGGTAGAGTACAGTGGAGTACAGTGAAGCACAGTAGAGGTAGAGTACATTGGAGTACAGTAGAGATAGAGTACAATGGAGCACAGTAGAGATAGACTAGAGTGGAGTACAGTAGAGGTAGAGTACAGTGGAGTACAGTAGAGGTAGAGTACAGTGGAGTACAGTAGAGGTAGAGTACAGTGGAGTACAGTAAAGGTAGAGTACAGTGGAATACAGTGGAGCACATTAGAGGTGGAGTACAGTAGTGTACAGTAGATGTAGAGTACAGTGGAGTACAGTAGAGGTAGAGTACAGTGGAGTACAGTAGAGGTAGAGAAAAGTAGAGTACAGAAGAGGTAGAGTACAGTGGAGCACAGTGGAGGTAGAGTACAGTGGAGCACAGTAGAGGTGGAGTACGGTATAGCACAGTAGAGGTAGAGTACAGTGGAGTAAAGTAGAGGTAGAGTACAATGGAGTCCAGCGGAGCACAGTAGAGGTGGAGTACAGTATAGTACAGTAGAGATAGAGTACAGTGGAGCACAGTAGAGGTAGAGTAAAGTGGAGTACAGTAGAGGTAGAGTACAGTGGAGCACAGTACAGGGTGGAGTACAGTGGAGTACAGTGGAGCACATTAGAGGTGGAGTACAGTAGAGTACAGTAGAGGTAGAGAACAGTAGAGTACAGTAGAGGTAGAGTACAGTGGAGTACAGTAGAGACAGAGTACAGTGGAGCACAGTAGAGGTAGAGTACAGTGGAGTACAGTAGAGGTAGAGTACAGTGGAGCACAGTAGAGGTAGCGTACAGTGGAGTACAGTAGAGGTAGAGTACAGTGGAGCACAGTAGAGGTAGCGTACCGTGGAGTACAGTAGAGGTAGAGTACAGTGGAGTACAGTAGAGGTAGAGTACAGTGGAGTACAACGGAGCACAGTAGAGGTGGAGTACAGTATAGTACAGTAGAGATAGAGTACAGAGGAGCACAGTAGAGGTAGAGTAAAGTGGAGTACAGTAGAGGTAGAGTACAGTGGAGCACAGTAGAGGGTAGAGTACAGTGGAGTACAGTGGAGCACAGTAGAGGTAGAGTAGAGTGGCGTACAGTAGAGGTAGAGTACAATGGAGCACAGTAGAGGTAGCGTACAGTGGAGTACAGTGGAGCAGAGTAGAGGTAGAGTACAGTGGAGTACAGCAGAGGTAGAGTACAGTGGAGTACAGCAGAGGTAGAGTACAGTGGAGTACAGTGGAGCACATTAGAGGTGGTGTACAGTAGAGTACAGTAGAGGTAGAGAACAGTAGAGTACAGTAGAGGTAGAGTACAGTGGAGTACAGTAGAGACAGAGTACAGTAGAGTACAGTAGAGGTAGAGTACAGTGGAGTACAGTAGAGACAGAGTACAGTGGAGCACAGTAGAGGTAGAGTACAGTGGAGTACAGTAGAGGTAGAGTACAATGGAACACAGTAGAGGTAGCGTACAGTGGAGCACAGTAGAGGTAGCGTACAGTGGAGTACAGTAGAGGTAGAGTACAGTGGAGTACAGTAGAGGTAGAGTACAGTGGAGCACAGTAGAGGTAGAGTACAGTGGAGTACAGCGGAGCACAGTAGAGGTAGCGTACAGTGGAGTACAGTGGAGCACAGTAGAGGTAGAGTACAGTGGAGTACACTAGAGGTAGAGTACAGTGGAGTACAGTAGAGGTAGAGTACAGTGGAGTACAGTAGAGTGGAGTACAGTAGAGGTAGAGTACAGTGGAGCACAGTAGAGGTAGAGTACAGTGGAGTACAGTAGAGATAGAGTACAATGGAGCACAGTAGAGATAGACTAGAGTGGAGTACAGTAGAGGTAGAGTACAGTGGAGTACAGTAGAGGTAGAGTACAGTGGAGTACAGTAGAGGTAGAGTACAGTGGAGTACAGTAGCGGTAGAGTACAGTGGAGTACAGTAGAGGTAGAGTACAGTGGAATACAGTGGAGCACATTAGAGGTGGAGTACAGTAGTGTACAGTAGATGTAGAGTACAGTGGAGTACAGTAGAGGTAGAGTACAGTGGAGTACAGTAGAGGTAGAGTACAGTGGAGTAGAGAAGAGGTAGAGTAGAGTGGAGTAAAGTAGAGGTAGAGTACAGTGGAGCACAGTAGAGTTAGAGTAGAGTGGAGTACAGTAGAGGTAGAGTACAGTGGAGCAGAGTAGAGGTAGAGTACAGTGGAGTACAGTAGAGGTAGAGTACAGTGGAGCACAGTAGAGGTAGAGTACAGTGGAGTACAGTGAAGCACAGTAGAGGTAGAGTACATTGGAGTACAGTAGAGATAGAGTACAATGGAGCACAGTAGAGATAGACTAGAGTGGAGTACAGTAGAGGTAGAGTACAGTGGAGTACAGTAGCGGTAGAGTACAGTGGAGTACAGTAGAGGTAGAGTACAGTGGAGTACAGTAGAGGTAGAGTACAGTGGAATACAGTGGAGCACATTAGAGGTGGAGTACAGTAGTGTACAGTAGATGTAGAGTACAGTGGAGTACAGTAGAGGTAGAGTACAGTGGAGTACAGTAGAGGTAGAATACAGTGGAGTAGAGAAGAGGTAGAGTAGAGTGGAGTACAGTAGAGGTAGAGTACAGTGGAGCACAGTAGAGTTAGAGTAGAGTGGAGTACAGTAGAGGTAGAGTACAGTGGAGCAGAGTAGAGGTAGAGTACAGTGGAGTACAGTAGAGGTAGAATACAGTGGAGCACAGTAGAGGTAGAGTACAGTGGAGTACAGTGAAGCACAGTAGAGGTAGAGTACATTGGAGTACAGTAGAGATAGAGTACAATGGAGCACAGTAGAGATAGACTAGAGTGGAGTACAGTAGAGGTAGAGTACAGTGGAGTACAGTAGAGGTAGAGTACAGTGGAGTACAGTAGAGGTAGAGTACAGTGGAGTACAGTAAAGGTAGAGTACAGTGGAATACAGTGGAGCACATTAGAGGTGGAGTACAGTAGTGTACAGTAGATGTAGAGTACAGTGGAGTACAGTAGAGGTAGAGTACAGTGGAGTACAGTAGAGGTAGAGAAAAGTAGAGTACAGAAGAGGTAGAGTACAGTGGAGCACAGTAGAGGTAGAGTACAGTGGAGCACAGTAGAGGTGGAGTACGGTATAGCACAGTAGAGGTAGAGTACAGTGGAGTAAAGTAGAGGTAGAGTACAATGGAGTCCAGCGGAGCACAGTAGAGGTGGAGTACAGTATAGTACAGTAGAGATAGAGTACAGTGGAGCACAGTAGAGGTAGAGTAAAGTGGAGTACAGTAGAGGTAGAGTACAGTGGAGCACAGTACAGGGTGGAGTACAGTGGAGTACAGCGGAGCACAGTAGAGGTAGAGTAGAGTGGCGTACAGTAGAGGTAGAGTACAGTGGAGCACAGTAGAGGTAGCGTACAGTGGAGTAGAGTGGAGCAGAGTAGAGGTAGAGTACAGTGGAGTAAAGCAGAGGTAGAGTACAGTGGAGTACAGCAGAGGTAGAGTACAGTGGAGTACAGTGGAGCACATTAGAGGTGGAGTACAGTAGAGTACAGTAGAGGTAGAGTACAGTGGAGCACAGTAGAGGTAGCGTACAGTGGAGTACAGTAGAGGTAGAGTACAGTGGAGCACAGTAGAGGTAGAGTAGAGTGGAGTACAGTAGAGGTAGAGTACAGTGGAGCACAGTAGAGGTAGAGTACAGTGGAGTACAGCGGAGCACAGTAGAGGTGGCGTACAGTAGAGTACAGTAGAGGTAGAGTACAGTGGAGTACAGTAGAGGTAGAGTACAGTGGAGTACAGTAGAGGTAGAGTACAGTGGAGTACAGTGAAGCAGAGTAGAGGTAGAGTACAGTGGAGTACAGTAGAGGTAGAGTACAGTGGAGCACAGTAGAGGTAGAGTACAGTGGAGTACAGTGAAGCACAGTAGAGGTAGAGTACATTGGAGTACAGTAGAGATAGAGTACAATGGAGCACAGTAGAGATAGACTAGAGTGGAGTACAGTAGAGGTAGAGTACAGTGGAGTACAGTAGCGGTAGAGTACAGTGGAATACAGTGGAGCACATTAGAGGTGGAGTACAGTAGTGTACAGTAGATGTAGAGTACAGTGGAGTACAGTAGAGGTAGAGTAAAGTGGAGTACAGTAGAGGTAGAGTACAGTGGAGCACAGTACAGGGTGGAGTACAGTGGAGTACAGCGGAGCACAGTAGAGGTAGAGTAGAGTGGCGTACAGTAGAGGTAGAGTACAGTGGAGCACAGTAGAGGTAGCGTACAGTGGAGTAGAGTGGAGCAGAGTAGAGGTAGAGTACAGTGGAGTAAAGCAGAGGTAGAGTACAGTGGAGTACAGCAGAGGTAGAGTACAGTGGAGTACAGTGGAGCACATTAGAGGTGGAGTACAGTAGAGTACAGTAGAGGTAGAGTACAGTGGAGCACAGTAGAGGTAGCGTACAGTGGAGTACAGTAGAGGTAGAGTACAGTGGAGCACAGTAGAGGTAGAGTAGAGTGGAGTACAGTAGAGGTAGAGTACAGTGGAGCACAGTAGAGGTAGAGTACAGTGGAGTACAGCGGAGCACAGTAGAGGTGGCGTACAGTAGAGTACAGTAGAGGTAGAGTACAGTGGAGTACAGTAGAGGTAGAGTAGAGGTAGAGTACAGTGGAGTACAGTAGAGGTAGAGTACAGTGGAGTACAGTAGAGGTAGAGTACAGTGGAATACAGTGGAGCACATTAGAGGTGGAGTACAGTAGTGTACAGTAGATGTAGAGTACAGTGGAGTACAGTAGAGGTAGAGTACAGTGGAGTACAGTAGAGGTAGAGAAAAGTAGAGTACAGAGGAGGTAGAGTACAGTGGAGCACAGTAGAGGTAGAGTACAGTGGAGCACAGTAGAGGTGGAGTACGGTATAGCACAGTAGAGGTAGAGTACAGTGGAGTAAAGTAGAGGTAGAGTACAGTGGAGTACAGCGGAGCACAGTAGAGGTGGAGTACAGTATAGTACAGTAGAGATAGAGTACAGTGGAGCACAGTAGAGGTAGAGTAAAGTGGAGTACAGTAGAGGTAGAGTACAGTGGAGCACAGTAGAGGTAGAGTACAGTGGAGCACAGTAGAGGGTGGAGTACAGTGGAGTACAGCGGAGCACAGTAGAGGTAGAGTAGAGTGGCGTACAGTAGAGGTAGAGTACAGTGGAGCACAGTAGAGGTAGCGTACAGTGGAGTACAGTGGAGCAGAGTAGAGGTAGAGTACAGTGGAGTACAGCAGAGGTAGAGTACAGTGGAGTACAGCAGAGGTAGAGTACAGTGGAGTACAGCAGAGGTAGAGTACAGTGGAGTACAGTGGAGCTCATTAGAGGTGGAGTACAGTAGAGTACAGTAGAGGTAGAGTACAGTGGAGCACAGTAGAGGTATCGTACAGTGGAGTACAGTAGAGGTAGAGTACAGTGGAGCACAGTAGAGGTAGAGTAGAGTGGAGTACAGTAGAGGTAGAGTACAGTGGAGCACAGTAGAGGTAGCGTACAGTGGAGTACAGTAGAGGTAGAGTACAGTGGAGCACAGTAGAGTTAGAGTAGAGTGGAGTAGAGTAGAGGTAGAGTACAGTGGAGCACAGTAGAGGTAGAGAACAGTGGAGTACAGTGGAGCACATTAGAGGTAGAGTATAGTAGAGTACAGTAGAGGTAGAGTACAGTGGAGCACAGTAGAGGTAGAGTACAGTGGAGTACAGTAGAGGTAGAGTACAGTGGAGCACAGTAGAGTTAGAGTAGAGTGGAGTAGAGTAGAGGTAGAGTACAGTGGAGCACAGTAGAGGTAGCGTACAGTGGAGTACAGTAGCGGTAGAGTACAGTGGAGCACAGTAGAGGTAGCGTACCGTGGAGTACAGTAGAGGTAGAGTACAGTGGAGTACAGTAGAGGTAGAGTACAGTGGAGTACAGTGGATCACAGTAGAGGTGGAGTACAGTAGAGTACAGTAGAGGTAGAGAACAGTAGAGTACAGAAGAGGTAGAGTACAGTGGAGCACAGTAGAGGTAGAGTACAGTGGAGCACAGTAGAGGTGGAGTACGGTATAGCACAGTAGAGGTAGAGTACAGTGAAGTACAGTAGAGGTAGAGTACAGTGGAGTACAACGGAGCACAGTAGAGGTGGAGTACAGTATAGTACAGTAGAGATAGAGTACAGTGGAGCACAGTAGAGGTAGAGTAAAGTGGAGTACAGTAGAGGTAGAGTACAGTGGAGCACAGTACAGGGTGGAGTACAGTGGAGTACAGTAGAGGGTAGAGTACAGTGGAGTACAGTGGAGCACAGTAGAGGTAGAGTAGAGTGGCGTACAGTAGAGGTAGAGTACAATGGAGCACAGTAGAGGTAGCGTACAGTGGAGTACAGTGGAGCAGAGTAGAGGTAGAGTACAGTGGAGTACAGCAGAGGTAGAGTACAGTGGAGTACAGCAGAGGTAGAGTACAGTGGAGTACAGTGGAGCACATTAGAGGTGGAGTACAGTAGAGTACAGTAGAGGTAGAGAACAGTAGCGTACAGTAGAGGTAGAGTACAGTGGAGTACAGTAGAGACAGAGTACAGTGGAGCACAGTAGAGGTAGAGTACAGTGGAGTACAGTAGAGGTAGAGTACAGTGGAGCACAGTAGAGGTAGCGTACAGTGGAGTACAGTAGAGGTAGAGTACAGTGGAGCACAGTAGAGGTAGCGTACCGTGGAGTACAGTAGAGGTAGAGTACAGTGGAGTACAGTAGAGGTAGAGTACAGTGGAGTACAACGGAGCACAGTAGAGGTGGAGTACAGTATAGTAGAGTAGAGATAGAGTACAGAGGAGCACAGTAGAGGTAGAGTAATGTGGAGTACAGTAGAGGTAGAGTACAGTGGAGCACAGTAGAGGGTAGAGTACAGTGGAGTACAGTGGAGCACAGTAGAGGTAGAGTAGAGTGGCGTACAGTAGAGGTAGAGTACAATGGAGCACAGTAGAGGTAGCGTACAGTGGAGTACAGTGGAGCAGAGTAGAGGTAGAGTACAGTGGAGTACAGCAGAGGTAGAGTACAGTGGAGTACAGCAGAGGTAGAGTACAGTGGAGTACAGTGGAGCACATTAGAGGTGGAGTACAGTAGAGTACAGTAGAGGTAGAGAACAGTAGAGTACAGTAGAGGTAGAGTACAGTGGAGTACAGTAGAGACAGAGTACAGTGGAGCACAGTAGAGGTAGAGTACAGTGGAGTACAGTAGAGGTAGAGTACAGTGGAGCACAGTAGAGGTAGCGTACAGTGGAGCACAGTAGAGGTAGCGTACAGTGGAGTACAGTAGAGGTAGAGTACAGTGGAGCACAGTAGAGGTAGCGTACCGTGGAGTACAGTAGAGGTAGAGTACAGTGGAGTACAGTAGAGGTAGAGTACAGTGGAGCACAGTAGAGGTAGAGTACAGTGGAGTACAGCGGAGCACAGTAGAGGTAGCGTACAGTGGAGTACAGTGGAGCACAGTAGAGGTAGAGTACAGTGGAGTACACTAGAGGTAGAGTACAGTGGAGTACAGTAGAGGTAGAGTACAGTGGAGCACAGTAGAGGTAGAGTACAGTGGAGTACAGCGGAGCACAGTAGAGGTGGCGTACAGTAGAGTACAGTAGAGGTAGAGTAGAGTGGAGCACAGTAGAGGTAGCGTACAGTGGAGTACAGTAGAGGTAGAGTACAGTGGAGCACAGTAGAGGTAGAGTAGAGTGGAGTACAGTAGAGGTAGAGTACAGTGGAGCACAGTAGAGGTAGAGTACAGTGGAGTACAGCGGAGCACAGTAGAGGTGGCGTACAGTAGAGTACAGTAGAGGTAGAGTAGAGTGGAGTACAGTAGAGGTAGAGTACAGTGGAGCACAGTAGAGGTAGCGTACAGTGGAATACAGTTGAGGTAGAGTACAGTGGAGCACAGTAGAGGTAGAGTAGAGTGGAGTACAGTAGAGGTAGAGTACAGTGGAGTACAGTAGAGGTAGAGTACAGTGGAGCACAGTAGAGTTAGAGTAGAGTGGAGTAGAGTAGAGGTAGAGTACAGTGGAGCACAGTAGAGGTAGAGAACAGTGGAGTACAGTGGAGCACATTAGAGGTAGAGTATAGTAGAGTACAGTAGAGGTAGAGTACAGTGGAGCACAGTAGAGGTAGAGTACAGTGGAGTACAGTAGAGGTAGAGTACAGTGGAGCACAGTAGAGTTAGAGTAGAGTGGAGTAGAGTAGAGGTAGAGTACAGTTGAGCACAGTAGAGGTAGCGTACAGTGGAGTACAGTAGAGGTAGAGTACAGTGGAGCACAGTAGAGGTAGCGTACCGTGGAGTACAGTAGAGGTAGAGTACAGTGGAGTACAGTAGAGGTAGAGTACAGTGGAGTAAAGTGGATCACAGTAGAGGTGGAGTACAGTAGAGTACAGTAGAGGTAGAGAACAGTAGAGTACAGAAGAGGTAGAGTACAGTGGAGCACAGAAGAGGTAGAGTACAGTGGAGCACAGTAGAGGTGGAGCACGGTATAGCACAGTAGAGGTAGAGTACAGTGAAGTACAGTAGAGGTAGAGTACAGTGGAGTACAACGGAGCACAGTAGAGGTGGAGTACAGTATAGTACAGTAGAGATAGAGTACAGTGGAGCACAGTAGAGGTAGCGTACCGTGGAGTACAGTAGAGGTAGAGTACAGTGGAGTACAGTAGAGGTAGAGTACAGTGGAGTACAGTGGATCACAGTAGAGGTGGAGTACAGTAGAGTACAGTAGAGGTAGAGAACAGTAGAGTACAGAAGAGGTAGAGTACAGTGGAGCACAGAAGAGGTAGAGTACAGTGGAGCACAGTAGAGGTGGAGCACGGTATAGCACAGTAGAGGTAGAGTACAGTGAAGTACAGTAGAGGTAGAGTACAGTGGAGTACAACGGAGCACAGTAGAGGTGGAGTACAGTATAGTACAGTAGAGATAGAGTACAGTGGAGCACAGTAGAGGTAGAGTAAAGTGGAGTACAGTAGAGGTAGAGTACAGTGGAGCACAGTACAGGGTGGAGTACAGTGGAGTACAGTAGAGGGTAGAGTACAGTGGAGTACAGTGGAGCACAGTAGAGGTAGAGTTGAGTGGCGTACAGTAGAGGTAGAGTACAGTGGAGCACAGTAGAGGAAGAGTACAGTGGAGTACAGTAGAGGTAGAGAAAAGTAGAGTACAGAAGAGGTAGAGTACAGTGGAGCACAGTAGAGTTAGAGTACAGTGGAGCACAGTAGAGGTGGAGTACGGTATAGCACAGTAGAGGTAGAGTACAGTGGAGTAAAGTAGAGGTAGAGTACAATGGAGTCCAGCGGAGCACAGTAGAGGTGGAGTACAGTATAGTACAGTAGAGATAGAGTACAGTGGAGCACAGTAGAGGTAGAGTAAAGTGGAGTACAGTAGAGGTAGAGTACAGTGGAGCACAGTAGAGGGTGGAGTACAGTGGAGTACAGCGGAGCACAGTAGAGGTAGAGTAGAGTGGCGTACAGTAGAGGTAGAGTACAGTGGAGCACAGTAGAGGTAGCGTACAGTGGAGTACAGTGGAGCAGAGTAGAGGTAGAGTACAGTGGAGTACAGCAGAGGTAGAGTACAGTGGAGTACAGCAGAGGTAGAGTACAGTGGAGTACAGTGGAGCACATTAGAGGTGGAGTACAGTAGAGTACAGTAGAGGTAGAGTACAGTGGAGCACAGTAGAGGTAGCGTACAGTGGAGTACAGTAGAGGTAGAGTACAGTGGAGCACAGTAGAGGTAGAGTAGAGTGGAGTACAGTAGAGGTAGAGTACAGTGGAGCACAGTAGAGGTAGAGTACAGTGGAGTACAGCGGAGCACAGTAGAGGTGGCGTACAGTAGAGTACAGTAGAGGTAGAGTACAGTGGAGTA
The DNA here is from genome assembly GCA_030578255.1 of Tiaroga cobitis. NCBI lineage: Eukaryota > Metazoa > Chordata > Actinopteri > Cypriniformes > Leuciscidae > Tiaroga > Tiaroga cobitis. The sequence continues at coordinate 37,373,544 of CM060604.1, forward strand.
CAGTAGAGGTAGAGTACAGTGGAGCACAGTAGAGGTAGCGTACAGTGGAGTACAGTAGAGGTAGAGTACAGTGGAGCACAGTAGAGGTAGAGTAGAGTGGAGTACAGTAGAGGTAGAGTACAGTGGAGCACAGTAGAGGTAGCGTACAGTGGAGTACAGTAGAGGTAGAGTACAGTGGAGCACAGTAGAGGTAGAGTAGAGTGGAGTAGAGTAGAGGTAGAGTACAGTGGAGCACAGTAGAGGTAGAGAACAGTGGAGTACAGTGGAGCACATTAGAGGTAGAGTATAGTAGAGTACAGTAGAGGTAGAGTACAGTGGAGCACAGTAGAGGTAGAGTACAGTGGAGTACATTAGAGGTAGAGTACAGTGGAGCACAGTAGAGTTAGAGTAGAGTGGAGTACAGTAGAGGTAGAGTACAGTGGAGCACAGTAGAGGTAGCGTACAGTGGAGTACAGTAGAGGTAGAGTACAGTGGAGCACAGTACAGGTAGCGTACCGTGGAGTACAGTAGAGGTAGAGTACAGTGGAGTACAGTGGATCACAGTAGAGGTGGAGTACAGTAGAGTACAGTAGAGGTAGAGAACAGTAGAGTACAGAAGAGGTAGAGTACAGTGGAGCACAGTAGAGGTAGAGTACAGTGGAGCACAGTAGAGGTGGAGTACGGTATAGCACAGTAGAGGTAGAGTACAGTGGAGTACAACGGAGCACAGTAGAGGTGGAGTACAGTATAGTACAGTAGAGATAGAGTACAGTGGAGCACAGTAGAGGTAGAGTAAAGTGGAGTACAGTAGAGGTAGAGTACAGTGGAGCACAGTAGAGGGTAGAGTACAGTGGAGTACAGTGGAGCACAGTAGAGGTAGAGTAGAGTGGCGTACAGTAGAGGTAGAGTACAATGGAGCACAGTAGAGGTAGCGTACAGTGGAGTACAGTGGAGCAGAGTAGAGGTAGAGTACAGTGGAGTACAGCAGAGGTAGAGTACAGTGGAGTACAGCAGAGGTAGAGTACAGTGGAGTACAGTGGAGCACATTAGAGGTGGAGTACAGTAGAGTACAGTAGAGGTAGAGAACAGTAGAGTACAGTAGAGGTAGAGTACAGTGGAGTACAGTAGAGACAGATTACAGTGGAGCACAGTAGAGGTAGAGTACAGTGGAGTACAGTAGAGGTAGAGTACAGTGGAGCACAGTAGAGGTAGCGTACAGTGGAGTACAGTAGAGGTAGAGTCAAGTGGAGCACAGTAGAGGTAGCGTACCGTGGAGTACAGTAGAGGTAGAGTACAGTGGAGTAGAGAAGAGGTAAAGTAGAGTGGAGTACAGTAGAGGTAGAGTACAGTGGAGCACAGTAGAGTTAGAGTAGAGTGGAGTACAGTAGAGGTAGAGTACAGTGGAGCAGAGTAGAGGTAGAGTACAGTGGAGTACAGTAGAGGTAGAGTACAGTGGAGCACAGTAGAGGTAGAGTACAGTGGAGTACAGTGAAGCACAGTAGAGGTAGAGTACATTGGAGTACAGTAGAGATAGAGTACAATGGAGCACAGTAGAGATAGACTAGAGTGGAGTACAGTAGAGGTAGAGTACAGTGGAGCACAGTAGAGGTAGAGTACAGTGGAGTACAGTGGAGCACAGTAGAGGTGGAGTACAGTAGAGTACAGTAGAGGTAGAGAACAGAGGAACACAGTAGAGGTAGAGTACAGTGGAGCACAGTAGAGGTAGAGTACAGTGGAGCACAATAGAGGTAGAGTACAGTGGAGTACAGCGGAGCACAGTAGAGGTGGAGTACAGTAGAGTACAGTAGAGATAGAGTACAGTGGAGCACAGTAGAGGTAGTGTAGAGTGGAGTACAGTAGAGGTAGAGTACAGTGGAGCACAGTAGAGGTAGCGCACAGTGGAGTACAGTAGAGGTAGAGTACAGTGGATTACAGTAGAGGTAGAGTACAGTGCAGTACAGTAGAGGTAGAGTACAGTGGAGCATAGTAGATGTAGAGTACAGTGGAGTACAGCGGAGCACAGTAGAGGTAGAATAGAGTGGAGTACAGTAGAGGTAGAGTAGTGTGGAGCACAGTATAGGTAGCGCACAGTGGAGTACAGTGGAGCACAGTAGAGGTAGAGTACAGTGGAGTACAGTAGAGGTAGAGTACAGTGGAGTACAGTAGAGGTAGAGTACAGTGGAATACAGTGGAGCACATTAGAGGTGGAGTACAGTACAGTACAGTAGAGGTAGAGTACAGTGGAGTACAGTAGAGGTAGAGTACAGTGGAGTACAGTAGAGGTAGAGTATAGTGGAGCACAGTAGAGGTAGAGTACAGTAGAGTACAGTAGAGGCAGAGTACAGTGGAGCACAGTAGAGGTAGAGTACAGTGGAGCACAGCAGAGGTAGAGTACAGTGGATCAGAGTAGATATAGAGTACAGTGGAGTACAGTGGAGCAGAGTAGAGGTAGAGTACAGTGGAGTACAGTGAAGCACAGTAGAGGTAGAGTTCGTTGGAGTACAGTAGAGGTAGAGTACAGTAGAGTACAGTAGAGGTAGAGTACAGTGGAGCTCAGTAGAGGTAGAGTACAGTGGAGTACAGTGGAGCACAGTAGAGGTGGAGTACAGTAGAGTAAAGTAGAGGTAGAGAACAGTAGAGTACAGTAGAGGTAGAGTACAGTGGAGTACAGTAGAGATAGAGTACAGTGGAGCACAGTAGAGATAGAGTACAGCGGAGTAGAGTAGAGGTAGAGTACAGTGGAGCATAGTAGAGGTAGAGTACAGTGGAGCACAGCAGAGGTAGAGTACAGTGGATCAGAGTAGAGATAGAGTACAGTGGAGTACAGTGGAGCAGAGTAGAGGTAGAGTACAGTGGAGTACAGTGAAGCACAGTAGAGGTAGAGTTCGTTGGAGTACAGTAGAGGTAGAGTACAGTAGAGTACAGTAGAGGTAGAGTACAGTGGAGCTCAGTAGAGGTAGAGTACAGTGGAGTACAGTGGAGCACAGTAGAGGTGGAGTACAGTGGAGTACAGTAGAGGTAGAGTACAGTGGAGCACAGTAGAGGTAGAGTACAGTGGAGCACAGTATAGGTAGAGTAAAGTTGAGTACAGCGGAGCACAGTAGAGGTAGAGTACATTGGAGTACAGTAGAGGTAGAGTACAGTGGAGCACAGTAGAGGTAGAGTACAGTGGAGCACAGTAGAGGTAGAGTACAGTGGAGTACAGTAGAGGTAGAATACAGTGGAGCACAGTAGAGGTAGAGTACAGTGGAGTACAGTGGAGCACAGTAGAGGTGGAGTACAATAGAGTACAGTAGAGGTAGAGAACAGTAGAGTACAGTAGAGGTAGAGTACAGTGGAGTAGAGTAGAGGTAGAGTACAGTGGAGCACAGTAGAGGTAGAGTACAGTGGAGCACAGCAGAGGTAGAGTACAGTGGATCAAAGTAGAGATAGAGTACAGTGGAGTACAGTGGAGCACAGTAGAGGTAGAGTACAGTAGAGTACATTGAAGGACAGTAGAGGTAGAGTTCGGTGGAGTACAGTAGAGGTAGAGTAGAGTGGAGTACAGTAGCGGTAGAGTACAGTGGAGTACAGTGGAGCGCATTAGAGGTGGAGTACAGTAGAGTACAGTAGAGGTAGAGTACAGTGGAGTACAGTAGAGGTAGAGTACAGTGGAGTACAGTAGAGGTTGAGTACAGTGGAGCACAGTAGAGGTAGAGTACAGTGGAGTACAGCGAAGCACAGTAGAGGTAGAATAGAGTGGAGTACAGTAGAGGTAGAGTAGTGTGGAGCACAGTAGAGGTAGAGTACAGTGGAGCACAGTAGAGGTAGAGTACAGTGGAGCACAGTAGAGGTAGAGTACAGTGGAGTACAGTAGAGGTAGAGTACAGTGGTGCACAGTAGAGGTAGAGTACAGTGGAGTACATTGGAGCACAGTAGATGTGGAGTACAGTAGAGTACAGTAGAGGTAGAGAACAGTAGAGTACAGTAGAGGTAGAGTACAGTGGAGTAGATTAGAGGTAGAGTACAGTGGAGCACAGTAGAGGTAGAGTACAGTGGAGCACAGCAGAGGTAGAGTACAGTGGATCACAGTAGAGATAGAGTACAGTGGAGTACAGCGGAGCACAGTAGAGGTGGAGTACAGTAGAGTACAGTAGAGATAGAGTACAGTGGAGCACAGTAGAGGTAGAGTAGAGTGGAGTACAGTAGAGGTAGAGTACAGTGGAGCATATTAGAGGTAGAGTACAGTGGAGTACAGTAGAGGTAGAGTACAGTGGAGCACAGTAGAGGTAGAGAACAGTGGAGTACAGTGGAGCACAGTAGAGGTGGAGTACAGTAGAGTACAGTAGAGGTAGAGTACAGTAGAGTACAGTAGAGGTAGTGTACAGTGGAGCACAGTAGAGGTAGAGTACAGTGGAGTACAGTAGAGGTAGAGTACAGTGGAGCACAGTAGAGTTAGAGTAGAGTGGAGTAGAGTAGAGGTAGAGTACAGTGGAGCACAGTAGAGGTAGCGTACAGTGGAGTACAGTAGAGGTAGAGTACAGTGGAGTACAGTAGAGGTAGAGTACAGTGGAGTACAGAAGAGGTAGAGTACAGTGGAGCACAGTAGAGGTAGAGTAGAGTGGAGTACAGTAGAGGTAGAGTACAGTGGAGCACAGTAGAGTTAGAGTAGAGTGGAGTACAGTAGAGGTAGAGTACAGTGGAGCACAGTAGAGGTAGAGTACAGTGGAGCACAGTAGAGGTAGAGTACAGTGGAGTACAGTGAAGCACAGTAGAGGTGGAGTACAGTAGAGTACAGTAGAGGTAGAGAACAGTAGAGTAGAGGTAGAGTACATTGGAGTACAGTAGAGATAGAGTACAATGGAGCACAGTAGAGATAGACTAGAGTGGAGTACAGTAGAGGTAGAGTACAGTAGAGCACAGTAGAGGTAGAGTACAGTGGAGTACAGTGGAGCACAGTAGAGGTGGAGTACAGTAGAGTACAGTAGAGGTAGAAAACAGTGGAGCACAGTAGAGGTAGAGTACAGTGGAGCACAGTAGAGGTAGAGTACAGTGGAGCACAGTAGAGGTAGAGTACAGTGGAGTACAGCGGAGCACAGTAGAGGTGGAGTACAGTAGAGTACAGTAGAGGTAGAGTACAGTGGAATACAGTGGAATACATTAGAGGTGGAGTACAGTAGAGTACAGTAGAGGTAGAGTACAGTGGAGTACAGTAGAGGTAGAGTACAGTGGAGTACAGTAGAGGTAGAGTACAGTTGAGCACAGTAGAGGTAGAGTACAGTGGAGTACAGTAGAGGCAGAGTACAGTGGAGCACAGTAGATGTAGAGTAGAGTGGAGTACAGTGGAGCACAGTAGAGGTGGAGTACAGTAGTGTACAGTAGATGTAGAGTATAGTGGAGTACAGTAGAGGTAGAGTACAGTGGAGTACAGTAGAGGTAGAGTACATTGGAGCACAGTAGAGTTAGAGTAGAGTGGAGTAGAGTAGAGGTAGAGTACAGTGGAGCACAGTAGAGGTAGCGTACAGTGGAGTACAGTAGAGGTAGAGTACAGTGGAGCACAGTAGACGTAGCGTACCGTTGAGTACAGTAGAGGTAGAGTACAGTGGAGTACAGAAGAGGTAGAGTACAGTGGAGCACAGTAGAGGTAGAGTAGAGTGGAGTACAGTAGAGGTAGAGTACAGTGGAGCACAGTAGAGTTAGAGTAGAGTGGAGTACAGTAGAGGTAGAGTACAGTGGAGCACAGTAGAGGTAGAGTACAGTGGAGTACAGTAGAGGTAGAGTACAGTGGAGCACAGTAGAGGTAGAGTACAGTGGAGTACAGTGAAGCACAGTAGAGGTGGAGTACAGTAGAGTACAGTAGAGGTAGAGAACAGTAGAGTAGAGGTAGAGTACATTGGAGTACAGTAGAGATAGAGTACAATGGAGCACAGTAGAGATAGACTAGAGTGGAGTACAGTAGAGGTAGAGTACAGTAGAGCACAGTAGAGGTAGAGTACAGTGGAGTACAGTGGAGCACAGTAGAGGTAGAGTACAGTGGAGTACAGTGGAGTACAGTAGAGTACAGTAGATGTAGAGAACAGTGGAGCACAGTAGAGGTAGAGTACAGTGGAGCACAGTAGAGGTAGAGTACAGTGGAGCACAGTAGAGGTAGAGTACAGTGGAGTACAGCGGAGCACAGTAGAGGTGGAGTACAGTAGAGTACAGTAGAGGTAGAGAACAGTAGAGTAGAGGTAGAGTACATTGGAGTACAGTAGAGATAGAGTACAATGGAGCACAGTAGAGATAGACTAGAGTGGAGTACAGTAGAGGTAGAGTACAGTAGAGCACAGTAGAGGTAGAGTACAGTGGAATACAGTGGAGCACAGTAGAGGTAGAGTACAGTGGAGTACAGTGGAGTACAGTAGAGTACAGTAGATGTAGAGAACAGTGGAGCACAGTAGAGGTAGAGTACAGTGGAGCACAGTAGAGGTAGAGTACAGTGGAGCACAGTAGAGGTAGAGTACAGTGGAGTACAGCGGAGCACAGTAGAGGTAGAATAGAGTGGAGTACACTAGAGGTAGAGTATGTGGAGCACAGTATAGGTAGCGCACAGTGGAGTACAGTGGAGCACAGTAGAGGTAGAGTACAGTGGAGTACAGTAGAGGTAGAGTACAGTGGAGTACAGTAGAGGTAGAGTACAGTGGAATACAGTGGAGCACATTAGAGGTGGAGTACAGTAGAGTACAGTAGAGGTAGAGTACAGTGGAGTACAGTAGAGGTAGAGTACAGTGGAGTACAGTAGATGTAGAGTACAGTTGAGCACAGTAGAGGTAGAGTACAGTGGAGTACAGTAGAGGCAGAGTACAGTGGAGCACAGTAGAGGTAGAGTACAGTGGAGTACAGTGGAGCACAGTAGAGGTGGAGTACAGTAGTGTACAGTAGATGTAGAGTACAGTGGAGTACAGTAGAGGTAGAGTACAGTGGAGTACAGTAGAGGTAGAGTACAGTGGAGTACAGTAGAGGTAGAGTACAGTGGATCAAAGTAGAGATAGAGTACATTGGAGTACAGTGGAGCACAGTAGAGGTAGAGTACAGTAGAGTACATTGAAGGACAGTAGAGGTAGAGTTCGGTGGAGTACAGTAGAGGTAGAGTACAGTGGAGTACAGTGGAGCGCATTAGAGGTGGAGTACAGTAGAGTACAGTAGAGGTAGAGTACAGTGGAGTACAGTAGAGGTAGAGTACAGTGGAGTACAGTAGAGGTTGAGTACAGTGGAGCACAGTAGAGGCAGAGTACAGTGGAGTACAGCGAAGCACAGTAGAGGTAGAATAGAGTGGAGTACAGTAGAGGTAGAGTAGTGTGGAGCACAGTAGAGGTAGAGTACAGTGGAGTACAGTAGAGGTAGAGTACAGTGGTGCACAGTAGAGGTAGAGTACAGTGGAGTACATTGGAGCACAGTAGATGTGGAGTACAGTAGAGTACAGTAGAGGTAGAGAACAGTAGAGTACAGTAGAGGTAGAGTACAGTGGAGTAGATTAGAGGTAGAGTACAGTGGAGCACAGTAGAGGTAGAGTACAGTGGAGCACAGCAGAGGTAGAGTACAGTGGATCACAGTAGAGATAGAGTACAGTGGAGTACAGCGGAGCACAGTAGAGGTGGAGTACAGTAGAGTACAGTAGAGATAGAGTACAGTGGAGCACAGTAGAGGTAGAGTAGAGTGGAGTACAGTAGAGGTAGAGTACAGTGGAGCATATTAGAGGTAGAGTACAGTGGAGTACAGTAGAGGTAGAGTACAGTGGAGCACAGTAGAGGTAGAGTACAGTGGAGTACAGTGGAGCACAGTAGAGGTGGAGTACAGTAGAGTACAGTAGAGGTAGAGTACAGTAGAGTACAGTAGAGGTAGTGTACAGTGGAGCACAGTAGAGGTAGAGTACAGTGGAGTACAGTAGAGGTAGAGTACAGTGGAGCACAGTAGAGTTAGAGTAGAGTGGAGTAGAGTAGAGGTAGAGTACAGTGGAGCACAGTAGAGGTAGCGTACAGTGGAGTACAGTAGAGGTAGAGTACAGTGGAGTACAGTAGAGGTAGAGTACAGTGGAGTACAGAAGAGGTAGAGTACAGTGGAGCACAGTAGAGGTAGAGTAGAGTGGAGTACAGTAGAGGTAGAGTACAGTGGAGAACAGTAGAGTTAGAGTAGAGTGGAGTACAGTAGAGGTAGAGTACAGTGGAGCACAGTAGAGGTAGAGTACAGTGGAGCACAGTAGAGGTAGAGTACAGTGGAGTACAGTGAAGCACAGTAGAGGTGGAGTACAGTAGAGTACAGTAGAGGTAGAGAACAGTAGAGTAGAGGTAGAGTACATTGGAGTACAGTAGAGATAAAGTACAATGGAGCACAGTAGAGATAGACTAGAGTGGAGTACAGTAGAGGTAGAGTACAGTAGAGCACAGTAGAGGTAGAGTACAGTGGAGTACAGTGGAGCACAGTAGAGGTGGAGTACAGTAGAGTACAGTAGAGGTAGAGAACAGTGGAGCACAGTAGAGGTAGAGTACAGTGGAGCACAGAAGAGGTAGAGTACAGTGGAGCACAGTAGAGGTAGAGTACAGTGGAGTACAGCGGAGCACAGTAGAGGTGGAGTACAGTAGAGTACAGTAGAGGTAGAGTACAGTGGAATACAGTGGAATACATTAGAGGTGGAGTACAGTAGAGTACAGTAGAGGTAGAGTACAGTGGAGTACAGTAGAGGTAGAGTACAGTGGAGTACAGTAGAGGTAGAGTACAGTTGAGCACAGTAGAGGTAGAGTAGAGTGGAGTACAGTAGAGGTAGAGTACAGTGGAGCACAGTAGAGTTAGAGTAGAGTGGAGTACAGTAGAGGTAGAGTACAGTTGAGCACAGTAGAGTTAGAGTAGAGTGGAGTAGAGTAGAGGTAGAGTACAGTGGAGCACAGTAGAGGTAGCGTACAGTGGAGTACAGTAGAGGTAGAGTACAGTGGAGCACAGTAGACGTAGCGTACCGTTGAGTACAGAAGAGGTAGAGTACAGTGGAGCACAGTAGAGGTAGAGTAGAGTGGAGTACAGTAGAGGTAGAGTACAGTGGAGCACAGTAGAGTTAGAGTAGAGTGGAGTACAGTAGAGGTAGAGTACAGTTGAGCACAGTAGAGGTAGAGTACAGTGGAGTACAGTAGAGGTAGAGTACAGTGGAATACAGTGGAGCACATTAGAGGTGGAGTACAGTAGAGTACAGTAGAGGTAGTGTACAGTGGAGTACAGTAGAGGTAGAGTATGTGGAGCAGAGTATAGGTAGCGCACAGTGGAGTACAGTGGAGCACAGTAGAGGTAGAGTACAGTGGAGTACAGTAGAGGTAGAGTACAGTGGAGTACAGTAGAGGTAGAGTACAGTGGAATACAGTGGAGCACATTAGAGGTGGAGTACAGTAGAGTACAGTAGAGGTAGAGTACAGTGGAGTACAGTAGAGGTAGAGTACAGTGGAGTACAGTAGATGTAGAGTACAGTTCAGCACAGTAGAGGTAGAGTACAGTGGAGTACAGTAGAGGCAGAGTACAGTGGAGCACAGTAGAGGTAGAGTACAGTAGTGTACAGTAGAGGCAGAGTACAGTGGAGCACAGTAGAGGTGGAGTACAGTAGTGTACAGTAGATGTAGAGTACAGTGGAGTACAGTAGAGGTAGAGTACAGTGGAGTACAGTAGAGGTAGAGTACAGTGGAGTACAGTAGAGGTAGAGTACAGTGGAATACAGTGGAGCATATTAGAGGTGGAGTACAGTAGTGAACAGTAGATGTAGAGTACAGTGGAGTACAGTAGAGGTAGAATACAGTGGAGTACAGTAGAGGTAGAGAAAAGTAGAGTACAGAAGAGGTAGAGTACAGTGGAGCACAGTAGAGGTAGAGTACAGTGGAGCACAGTAGAGGTGGACTACGGTATAGCACAGTAGAGGTAGAGTACAGTGGATTACAGTAGAGGTAGAGTACAGTGGAGTACAGTAGAGGTAGAGTACAGTCGAGTACAGTAGAGGTAGAGTACAGTGGAGTACAGTAGAGGTAGAGTACAGTGGAGTACAGTAGAGGTAGAGTACAGTGGAATACAGTGGAGCACATTAGAGGTGGAGTACAGTAGTGTACAGTAGATGTAGAGTACAGTGGAGTACAGTAGAGGTAGAGTACAGTGGAGTACAGTAGAGGTAGAGAAAAGTAGAGTACAGAAGAGGTAGAGTACAGTGGAGCACAGTTGAGGTAGAGTACAGTGGAGCACAGTAGAGGTGGAGTACGGTATAGCACAGTAGAGGTAGAGTACAGTGGAGTAAAGTAGAGGTAGAGTACAGTGGAGTACAGCGGAGCACAGTAGAGGTGGAGTACAGTATAGTACAGTAGAGATAGAGTACAGTGTAGCACAGTAGAGGTAGAGTAAAGTGGAGTACAGTAGAGGTAGAGTACAGTGGAGCACAGTAGAGGGTGGAGTACAGTGGAGTACAGCGGAGCACAGTAGAGGTAGAGTAGAGTGGCGTACAGTAGAGGTAGAGTACAGTGGAGCACAGTAGAGGTAGAGTACAGTAAAGGTAGACTACAGTGGACCACAGTAGAAGTAGAGTACAGTGGAGTACAGTAGAGGTAGAGTACAGTGGAGCACAGTAGAGGTAGAGTACAGTGGAGTACAGCTGAGCACAGTAGAGGTAGAGTAGAGTGGACTACAGTAGAGGTAGAGTACAGTGGAGCACAGTAGAGGTAGAGTACAGTGGAGTACAGCGGAGCACAGTAGAGGTGGAGTACAGTAGAGTACAGTAGAGATAGAGTACAGTGGAGCACAGTAGAGGTAGTGTAGAGTGGAGTACAGTAGAGGTAGAGTACAGTGGAGCACAGTAGAGGTGGAGTACAGTAGAGTGCAGTAGAGATAGAGTACAGTGGAGCACAGTAGAGGTAGGGTAGAGTGGAGTACAGTAGAGGTAGAGTACAGTGGAGCACAGTAGAGGTACTCCGCTGTACTCCACTGTACTCTACCTCTACTGTACTCCACTGTACTCAACTGTACTATATCTCTACTGTGATTCACTGTAGTCTACCTCTGCTGTGCTCCACTGTACTCTACCTCTACTGTGCTCCACTGTACTCTACCTCTACTGTACTCCACTGTACTCTACCTCTACTGTACTCTACTGTACTCTACCTCTACTGTACTCCACTGTACTCTACCTCTACTGTGCTATACCGTACTCCACCTCTACTGTGCTACACTGTACTCTACCTCTACTGTGCTCCACTGTACTCTACCTCTTCTGTACTCTACTGTTCTCTACCTCTACTGTACTCTACTGTACTCCACCTCTACTGTGCTCCACTGTACTCTACCTCTATTGTGCTCCACTTTACTCTACTTCTACTGTACTCCACTTTACTCTTCCTCTACTGTGTTCCACTGTACTCTATCTCTACTGTACTCTACTGTACTCCACCTCTACTGTGCTCCACTGTACTCCACTCTACTCTTCCTCTACTGTGTTCCACTGTACTCTATCTCTACTGTACTCTACTGTACTCCACCTCTACTGTGCTCCACTGTACTCCACTGTACGCTACCTCTACTGTGCTCCACTGTACTCTACCTCTACTTTACTCCACTCTACTCTACCTCTACTGTGCTCCGCTGTACTCCACTGTACTCTACCTCTACTGTGCTCCACTGTACTCTCTACCTCTGCTGTACTCCACTGTACTCTACCTCTACTCTGCTCCACTTTACTCTACCTCTACTGTACTACAATGTACGCTACCTCTACTGTGCTCCACTGTACTCTACCTCTACTGTACTCCACTGTGCTCTACCTTTACTGTGCTCCACTGTACTTTACCTCTACTCTACTCTACTCTACCTCTACTGTACTCTACTGTTCTCTACCTCTACTGTACTCTACTGTACTCCACCTCTACTGTGCTCCACTGTACTCCACTGTACTCTACCTCTACTGTGCTCCACTGTACTCTACCTGTACTGTACTCCACTGTACTCTACATCTACTGTGCTCCACTGTACTCTACCTCTACTGTACTCCACTCTACTCTACCTCTACTGTGCTTAACTGTACTCTATCTCTACTGTACTCTACTGTGCTCCACCTCTACTGTGATCCGCTGTACTCCACTGTACTCTATCTCTAACGTGGTCCACTGTACTCTACCTCTGCTGTGCTCCACTGTACTCTACCTCTACTGTGCTCCACTGTACTCTACCTCTACTCTACTCCACTGTACTCTACCTCTACTGTACTCTATGGTTCTCTACCTCTACTGTACTCTACTGTACTCCACCTCTACTGTGCTCCACTGTACTCTACCTCTACTGTGCACCACTGTACTCTACCTCTACTCTACTCCACTGTACTCTACCTCTACTGTCCTTCACTGTTCTCTACTGTACTCTACCTCTACTGTGCTCCACTGTACTCCACTGTACTCTATCTCTACTGTGATCCACTGTACTCTACCTCTGATATGCTCCACTGTACTCTACCTCTACTGTGCTCCACTGTACTCTACCTCTACTCTACTCCACTGTACTCTACCTCTACTGTACTCTACTGTTCTCTACCTCTACTGTACTCTACTGTACTCCACCTCTACTGTGCTCCACTGTACTCCACTGTACTCTACCTCTACTGTGCTCCACTGTACTCTACCTCTACTGTACTCCACTGTACTCTACCTCTACTGTGCTCTACTGTACTCTACCTCTACTGTACTCCACTGTACTCTACCTCTACTGTACTCTACTGCACTCCACCTCTAATGTGCTCCACTGTACTACACTGTACTCTACCTCTACTGTACTCAACTGTACTCTACCTCTACTGTGCTCCACTGTACTCCACTGTACGCTACCTCTACTGTGCTCCACTGTACTCTACCTCTACTGTACTCCACTCTACTCTACCTCTACTGTGCTCCGCTGTACTCCACTGTACTCTACCTTTACTGTGCTCCACTGTACTCTACCTCTACTGTACTCCACTGTACTCTACCTCTACTGTGCTCCACTGTAGTCTACCTCTACTGTACTCTACCTCTACTGTGCTCCACTGTACTCTATCTCGACTGTACTCTACTGTAGTCCACCTCTACTGTGCTCCGCTGTACTCCACTGTGCTCTACCTCTACTGTGCTCCACTGTACTCTACCTCTACTCTACTCCACTGTACTCTACCTCTACTGTACTCTACTGTTCTCTACCTCTACTGTAATCTACTGTACTCCACCTCTACTGTGCTCCACTGTACTCCACTGTACTCTACCTCTACTGTGCTCCACTGTACTCTACCTCTACTGTGCTCTACTGTACTCCACCTCTACTGTGCTCCGCTGTACTCCACTGTACTCTACCTCTACTGTGCTCCACTGTACTCTACCTCTACTCTACTCCACTGTACTCTACCTCTACTGTACTCTACTGTTCTCTACCTCTACTGTACTCTACTGCACTCCACCTCTACTGTGCTCCACTGTACTCCACTGTACTCTACCTCTACTGTGCACCACTGTACTCTACCTCTACTGTACTCCACTGTACTCTACCTCTACTGTCCTTCACTGTACTCTACTGTACTCTACCTCTACTGTGCTCCACTGTACTCCACTGTAATCTATCTCTACTGTGATCCACTGTACTCTACCTCTGCTGTGCTCCACTGTACTCTACCTCTACTGTGCTCCACTGTACTCTACCTCTACTCTACTCCACTGTACTCTACCTCTACTGTACTCTACTGTTCTCTACCTCTACTGTACTCTACTGTACTCCACTTCTACTGTGCTCCACTGTACTCCACTGTACTCTACCTCTACTGTGCTCCACTGTACTCTACCTCTACTGTACTCTACTGTTCTCTACCTCTACTGTACTCACCGGAACTCCACCTCTACTGTGCTCCACTGTACTCCACTGTACTCCACCTCTACTGTGCTCCACTGTACTTTACCTCTACTCTACTCCACTGTACTCTACCTCTACTGTACTCTACTGTTCTCTACCTCTACTGTACTCTACTGTACTCCACCTCTACTGTGCTCCACTGTACTCCACTGTACTCTACCTCTACTGTGCTCCACTGTACTTTACCTCTACTCTACTCCACTCTACTCTACCTCTACTGTACTCTACTGTTCTCTACCTCTACTGTACTCTACTGTACTCCACCTCTACTGTGCTCCACTGTACTCCACTGTACTCTACCTCTACTGTGCTCCACTGTACTCTACCTCTACTGTGCTCCACTGTACTCTACCTCTACTGTACTCCACTCTACTCTACCTCTACTGTGCTTCACTGTACTCTATCTCTACTGTACTCTACTGTACTCCACCTCTACTGTGCTCCGCTGTACTACACTGTACTCTACCTCTACTGTATTCAAATGTACTCTACCTCACCTGTGCTCGACTGTACTCCACTGTACGCTACCTCTACTGTGCTCCACTGTACTCTACCTCTACTGTACTCCACTCTACTCTACCTCTACTGTGCTCCGCTGTACTCCACTGTACTCTACCTTTACTGTGGTCCACTGTACTCTACCTCTACTGTACTCCACTGTACTCTACCTCTACTGTGCTCCACTGTAGTCTACCTCTACTGTACTCTACCTCTACTGTGCTCCACTGTACTCTATCTCGACTCTACTCTACTGTACTCCACCTCTACTGTGCTCCGCTGTACTCCACTGTGCTCTACCTCTACTGTGCTCCACTGTACTCTACCTCTAATCTACTCCACTGTACTCTACCTCTACTGTACTCTACTGTTCTCTACCTCTACTGTACTCTACTGTACTCCACCTCTAATGTGCTCCACTGTACTCCACTGTACTCTACCTCTACTGTGCTCCACTGTACTCTACCTCTACTGTGATCCACTGTACTCTACCTCTGCTGTGCTCCACTATACTCTACCTCTACTGTGCTCAACTGTACTCTACCTCTACTCTACTCCACTGTACTCTACCTCTACTGTACTCTACTGTTCTCTACCTCTACTGTACTCTACTGTACTCCACCTCTACTGTGCTCCACTGTACTCCACTGTACTCTACCTCTACTGTGCACCACTGTACTCTACCTCTACTGTACTCCACTGTACTCTACCTCTACTGTCCTTCACTGTACTCTACTGTACTCTACCTCTACTGTGCTCCACTGTACTCCACTGTAATGTATCTCTACTGTGATCCACTGTACTCTACCTCTGCTGTGCTCCACTGTACTCTACCTCTACTGTGCTCCACTGTACTCTACCTCTACTCTACTCCACTGTACTCTACCTCTACTGTACTCTACTGTTCTCTACCTCTACTGTACTCTACTGTACTCCACTTCTACTGTGCTCCACTGTACTCCACTGTACTCTACCTCTACTGTGCTCCACTGTACTCTACCTCTACTGTACTCTACTGTTCTCTACCTCTACTGTACTCTACTGTACTCCACCTCTACTGTGCTCCACTGTACTCCACTGTACTCTACCTCTACTGTGCTCCACTGTACTTTACCTCTACTCTACTCCACTGTACTCGACCTCTACTGTACTCTACTGTTCTCTACCTCTACTGTACTCTACTGTACTCCACCTCTACTGTGCTCCACTGTACTCCACTGTACTCTACCTCTACTGTGCTCCACTGTACTTTACCTCTACTCTACTCCACTGTACTCTACCTCTACTGTACTCTACTGTTCTCTACCTCTACTGTACTCTACTGTACTCCACCTCTACTGTGCTCCACTGTACTCCACTGTACTCTACCTCTACTGTGCTCCACTGTACTCTACCTCTACTGTGCTCCACTGTACTCTACCTCTACTGTACTCCACTCTACTCTACCTCTTCTGTGCTTCACTGTACTCAATCTCTACTGTACTCTACTGTACTCCACCTCTACTGTGCTCCGCTGTACTACACTGTACTCTACCTCTACTGTACTCAACTGTACTCTACCTCTACTGTGCTCGACTGTACTCCACTGTACGCTACCTCTACTGTGCTCCACTGTACTCTACCTCTACTGTACTCCACTCTACTCTACCTCTACTGTGCTCCGCTGTACTCCACTGTACTCTACCTTTACTGTGCTCCACTGTACTCTACCTCTACTGTACTCCACTGTACTCTACCTCTACTGTGCTCCACTGTAGTCTACCTCTACTGTACTCTACCTCTACTGTGCTCCACTGTACTCTATCTCGACTCTACTCTACTGTACTCCACCTCTACTGTGCTCCGCTGTACTCCACTGTGCTCTACCTCTACTGTGCTCCACTGTACTCTACCTCTAATCTACTCCACTGTACTCTACCTCTACTGTACTCTACTGTTCTCTACCTCTACTGTACTCTAATGTACTCCACCTCTAATGTGCTCCACTGTACTCCACTGTACTCTACCTCTAATGTGCTCCACTGTACTTTACCTCTACTCTACTCCACTGTACTCTACCTCTACTGTACTCTACTGTTCTCTACCTCTACTGTACTCTACTGTACTCCACCTCTACTGTGCTCCACTGTACTCCACTGTACTCTACCTCTACTGTGCACCACTGTACTCTACCTCTACTGTACTCCACTGTACTCTACCTCTACTGTACTCTACTGTTCTCTACCTCTACTGTACTCTACTGTACTCTACCTCTACTGTGCACCACTGTACTCTACCTCGACTGTACTCCACTGTACTCTACCTCTACTGTCCTTCACTCTACTCTACTGTACTCTACCTCTACTGTGCTCCACTGTACTCTACCTCTACTGTACTCCACTCTACTCTACCTCTACTGTGCTTCACTGTACTCTATCTCTACTGTACTCTACTGTACTCCACCTCTATTGTGCTCCGCTATACTCCACTGTACTCTATCTCTACTGTGATCCACTGTACTCTACCTCTGCTGTGCTCCACTGTACTCTCCCTCTACTGTGCTCCACTGTACTCTACCTCTACTCTACTCCACTGTACTCTATCTCTACTGTGCTCCACTGTACTCTATCTCTACTGTACTCCACTGTACTCTACCTCTACTGTACTCTACTGTTCTCTACCTCTACTGTACTCTACTGTACTCCACCTCTACTTTGCTCCACTGTACTCCACTCTACTCTACCTCTACTGTGCTCCACTGTACTCTGCCTCTACTGTACTCCACTGTACTCTACCTCTACTGTGCTCAACTGTACTCTACCTCTACTGTACTCCACTGTACTCTAACTCTACTGTACTCCACTGTACTCTACCTCTACTGTACTCTACTGTGCTCCACCTCTAATTTGCTCCACTGTATTCCACTGTACTCAACCTCTACTGTACTCCACTGTACTCTACCTCTACTGTACTCCACTGTACTCTACCTCTACTGTGCTCCACTGTACTCCACTGTGCGCTACCTATACTGTGCTCCACACTACTCTACCTCTACTGTACTCCACTCTATTCTACCTCTACTGTGCTCCGCTGTACTCCACTGTACTCTACATCTACTATGCTCCACTGTACTCTACCTCTACTGTATTGCACTGTACTCTACCTCTACTGTAATCCACTGTACTCTACCTCTACTGTACTCCACTGTGCGCTACCTCTACTGTGCTCCACTGTACTCTACCTCTACTGTACTCCACTCTAGTCTATCTCTAATGTGCTCCTTTGTACTCTATCTCTACTTTACTCCAATGTACTCTACCTCTACTCTACTGTTCTCTACCTCTACTGTACTCCACTCTACACTACCTCTACTGTGCTCCGCTGTACTCCACTGTACTCTACCTCTACTGTGGTCCACTGTACTCTACCTCTGCTGTGCTCCACTGTACTCTACCTCTACTGTGCTCCACTGTACTCTACCTCTACTCTACTCCACTGTACTCTACCTCTGCTGTACTCTATGGTTCTCTACCTCTACTGTACTCTACTGTACTCCACCTCTACTGTACTCCACTGTACTCTACCTCTACTGTCCTTCACTGTTCTCTACTGTACTCTACCTCTACTGTGCTCCACTGTACTCCACTGTACTCTATCTCTACTGTGATCCACTGTACTCTACCTCTGATATGCTCCACTGTACTCTACCTCTACTGTGCTCCACTGTACTCTACCTCTACTCTACTCCAATGTACTCTACCTCTACTGTACTCTACTGTTCTCTACCTCTACTGTACTCTACTGTACTCCACCTCTACTGTGCTCCACTGTACTCCACTGTACTCTACCTCTACTGTGCTCCACTGTACTCTACCTCTACTGTACTCCACTGTACTCTACCTCTACTGTGCTCTACTGTACTCTACCTCTACTGTACTCCACTGTACTCTACCTCTACTGTACTCTACTGCACTCCACCTCTAATGTGCTCCACTGTACTACACTGTACTCTACCTCTACTGTACTCAACTGTACTCTACCTCTACTGTGCTCCACTGTACTCCACTGTACGCTACCTCTACTGTGCTCCACTGTACTCTACCTCTACTGTACTCCACTCTACTCTACCTCTACTGTGCTCCGCTGTACTCCACTGTACTCCACTGTACTCTACCTCTACTGTACTCCACTGTACTCTACCTCTACTGTGCTCCACTGTAGTCTACCTCTACTGTACTCTACCTCTACTGTGCTCCACTGTACTCTATCTCGACTGTACTCTACTGTACTCCACCTCTACTGTGCTCCGCTGTACTCCACTGTGCTCTACCTCTACTGTGCTCCACTGTACTCTACCTCTACTCTACTCCACTGTACTCTACCTCTACTGTACTCTACTGTTCTCTACCTCTACTGTAATCTACTGTACTCCACCTCTACTGTGCTCCACTGTACTCCACTGTACTCTACCTCTACTGTGCTCCACTGTACTCTACCTCTACTGTGCTCTACTGTACTCCACCTCTACTGTGCTCCGCTGTACTCCACTGTACTCTACCTCTACTGTGCTCCACTGTACTCTACCTCTACTCTACTCCACTGTACTCTACCTCTACTGTACTCTACTGTTCTCTACCTCTACTGTACTCTACTGCACTCCACCTCTACTGTGCTCCACTGTACTCCACTGTACTCTACCTCTACTGTGCACCACTGTACTCTACCTCTACTGTACTCCACTGTACTCTACCTCTACTGTCCTTCACTGTACTCTACTGTACTCTACCTCTACTGTACTCCACTGTACTCCACTGTAATCTATCTCTACTGTGATCCACTGTACTCTACCTCTGCTGTGCTCCACTGTACTCTACCTCTACTGTGCTCCACTGTACTCTACCTCTACTCTACTCCACTGTACTCTACCTCTACTGCACTCTACTGTTCTCTACCTCTACTGTACTCTACTGTACTCCACTTCTACTGTGCTCCACTGTTCTCCACTGTACTCTACCTCTACTGTGCTCCACTGTACTCTACCTCTACTGTACTCTACTGTTCTCTACCTCTACTGTACTCACCGGAACTCCACCTCTACTGTGCTCCACTGTACTCCACTGTACTCTACCTCTACTGTGCTCCACTGTACTTTACCTCTACTCTACTCCACTGTACTCTACCTCTACTGTACTCTACTGTTCTCTACCTCTACTGTACTCTACTGTACTCCACCTCTACTGTGCTCCACTGTACTCCACTGTACTCTACCTCTACTGTGCTCCACTGTACTTTACCTCTACTCTACTCCACTCTACTCTACCTCTACTGTACTCTACTGTTCTCTACCTCTACTGTACTCTACTGTACTCCACCTCTACTGTGCTCCACTGTACTCCACTGTACTCTACCTCTACTGTGCTCCACTGTACTCTACCTCTACTGTGCTCCACTGTACTCTACCTCTACTGTACTCCACTCTACTCTACCTCTACTGTGCTTCACTGTACTCTATCTCTACTGTACTCTACTGTACTCCACCTCTACTGTGCTCCGCTGTACTACACTGTACTCTACCTCTACTGTATTCAACTGTACTCTACCACACCTGTGCTCGACTGTACTCCACTGTACGCTACCTCTACTGTGCTCCACTGTACTCTACCTCTACTGTACTCCACTCTACTCTACCTCTACTGTGCTCCGCTGTACTCCACTGTACTCTACCTTTACTGTGCTCCACTGTACTCTACCTCTACTGTACTCCACTGTACTCTACCTCTACTGTGCTCCACTGTAGTCTACCTCTACTGTACTCTACCTCTACTGTGCTCCACTGTACTCTATCTCGACTCTACTCTACTGTACTCCACCTCTACTGTGCTCCGCTGTACTCCACTGTGCTCTACCTCTACTGTGCTCCACTGTACTCTACCTCTAATCTACTCCACTGTACTCTACCTCTACTGTACTCTACTGTTCTCTACCTCTACTGTACTCTACTGTACTCCACCTCTAATGTGCTCCACTGTACTCCACTGTACTCTACCTCTACTGTGCTCCACTGTACTCTACCTCTACTGTGATCCACTGTACTCTACCTCTGCTGTGCTCCACTATACTCTACCTCTACTGTGCTCCACTGTACTCTACCTCTACTCTACTCCACTGTACTCTACCTCTACTGTACTCTACTGTTCTCTACCTCTACTGTACTCTACTGTACCCCACCTCTACTGTGCTCCACTGTACTCCACTGTACTCTACCTCTACTGTGCACCACTGTACTCTACCTCTACTGTACTCCACTGTACTCTACCTCTACTGTCCTTCACTGTACTCTACTGTACTCTACCTCTACTGTGCTCCACTGTACTCCACTGTAATCTATCTCTACTGTGATCCACTGTACTCTACCTCTGCTGTGCTCCACTGTACTCTACCTCTACTGTGCTCCACTGTACTCTACCTCTACTCTACTCCACTGTACTCTACCTCTACTGTACTCTACTGTTCTCTACCTCTACTGTACTCTACTGTACTCCACTTCTACTGTGCTCCACTGTACTCCACTGTACTCTACCTCTACTGTGCTCCACTGTACTCTTCCTCTACTGTACTCTACTGTTCTCTACCTCTACTGTACTCTACTGTACTCCACCTCTACTGTGCTCCACTGTACTCCACTGTACTCTACCTCTACTGTGCTCCACTGTACTTTACCTCTACTCTACTCCACTGTACTCGACCTCTACTGTACTCTACTGTTCTCTACCTCTACTGTACTCTACTGTACTCCACCTCTACTGTGCTCCACTGTACTCCACTGTACTCTACCTCTACTGTGCTCCACTGTACTTTACCTCTACTCTACTCCACTGTACTCGACCTCTACTGTACTCTACTGTTCTCTACCTCTACTGTACTCTACTGTACTCCACCTCTACTGTGCTCCACTGTACTCCACTGTACTCTACCTCTACTGTGCTCCACTGTACTTTACCTCTACTCTACTCCACTGTACTCTACCTCTACTGTACTCCACTGTACTCTACCTTTACTGTGCTCCACTGTACTCTACCTCTACTGTACTCCACTGTACTCTACCTCTACTGTGCTCCACTGTAGTCTACCTCTACTGTACTCTACATCTACTGTGCTCCACTGTACTCTATCTCGACTCTACTCTACTGTACTCCACCTCTACTGTGCTCCGCTGTACTCCACTGTGCTCTACCTCTACTGTGCTCCACTGTACTCTACCTCTAATCTACTCCACTGTACTCTACCTCTACTGTACTCTACTGTTCTCTACCTCTACTGTACTCTAATGTACTCCACCTCTAATGTGCTCCACTGTACTCCACTGTACTCTACCTCTAATGTGCTCCACTGTACTTTACCTCTACTCTACTCCACTGTACTCTACCTCTACTGTACTCTACTGTTCTCTACCTCTACTGTACTCTACTGTACTCCACCTC
The DNA here is from genome assembly GCA_030578255.1 of Tiaroga cobitis. Lineage (NCBI taxonomy): Eukaryota > Metazoa > Chordata > Actinopteri > Cypriniformes > Leuciscidae > Tiaroga > Tiaroga cobitis. The sequence goes on from CM060604.1 coordinate 37,395,368, forward strand.
TACTGTGCTCCACTGTACTCCACTGTACTCTACCTCTACTGTGCTCCACTGTACTCTACCTCTACTGTGCTCCACTGTACTCTACCTCTACTGTGATCCACTGTACTCTACCTCTGCTGTGCTCCACTATACTCTACCTCTACTGTGCTCCACTGTACTCTACCTCTACTCTACTCCACTGTACTCTATCTCTACTGTACTCTACTGTTCTCTACCTCTACTGTACTCTACTGTACTCCACCTCTACTGTGCTCCACTGTACTCCACTGTACTCTACCTCTACTGTGCACCACTGTACTCTACCTCTACTGTACTCCACTGTACTCTACCTCTACTGTACTCTACTGTTCTCTACCTCTACTGTACTCTACTGTACTCTACCTCTACTGTGCACCACTGTACTCTACCTCGACTGTACTCCACTGTACTCTACCTCTACTGTCCTTCACTGTACTCTACTGTACTCTACCTCTACTGTGCTCCACTGTACTCTACCTCTACTGTACTCCACTCTACTCTACCTCTACTGTGCTTCACTGTACTCTATCTCTACTGTACTCTACTGTACTCCACCTCTACTGTGCTCCGCTATACTCCACTGTACTCTATCTCTACTGTGACCCACTGTACTCTACCTCTGCTGTGCTCCACTGTACTCTCCCTCTACTGTGCTCCACTGTACTCTACCTCTACTCTACTCCACTGTGCTCTACCTCTACTGTGCTCCACTGTACTCTACCTCTAATCTACTCCACTGTACTCTACCTCTACTGTACTCTACTGTTCTCTACCTCTACTGTACTCTAATGTACTCCACCTCTAATGTGCTCCACTGTACTCCACTGTACTCTACCTCTAATGTGCTCCACTGTACTTTACCTCTACTCTACTCCACTGTACTCTACCTCTACTGTACTCTACTGTTCTCTACCTCTACTGTACTCTACTGTACTCCACCTCTACTGTGCTCCACTGTACTCCACTGTACTCTACCTCTACTGTGCTCCACTGTACTCTACCTCTACTGTGCTCCACTGTACTCTACCTCTACTGTGATCCACTGTACTCTACCTCTGCTGTGCTCCACTATACTCTACCTCTACTGTGCTCCACTGTACTCTACCTCTACTCTACTCCACTGTACTCTATCTCTACTGTACTCTACTGTTCTCTACCTCTACTGTACTCTACTGTACTCCACCTCTACTGTGCTCCACTGTACTCCACTGTACTCTACCTCTACTGTGCACCACTGTACTCTACCTCTACTCTACTCCACTGTACTCTACCTCTACTGTACTCTACTGTTCTCTACCTCTACTGTACTCTACTGTACTCTACCTCTACTGTGCACCACTGTACTCTACCTCGACTGTACTCCACTGTACTCTACCTCTACTGTCCTTCACTGTACTCTACTGTACTCTACCTCTACTGTGCTCCACTGTACTCTACCTCTACTGTACTCCACTCTACTCTACCTCTACTGTGCTTCACTGTACTCTATCTCTACTGTACTCTACTGTACTCCACCTCTACTGTGCTCCGCTATACTCCACTGTACTCTATCTCTACTGTGACCCACTGTACTCTACCTCTGCTGTGCTCCACTGTACTCTCCCTCTACTGTGCTCCACTGTACTCTACCTCTACTCTACTCCACTGTACTCTATCTCTACTGTGCTCCACTGTACTCTATCTCTACTGTACTCCACTGTACTCTACCTCTACTGTACTCTACTGTTCTCTACCTCTACTGTACTCTACTGTACTCCACCTCTACTTTGCTCCACTGTACTCCACTCTACTCTACCTCTACTGTGCTCCACTGTACTCTGCCTCTACTGTACTCCACTGTACTCTACCTCTACTGTGCTCAACTGTACTCTACCTCTACTGTACTCCACTGTACTCTAACTCTACTGTACTCCACTGTACTCTACCTCTACTGTACTCTACTGTGCTCCACCTCTAATTTGCTCCACTGTATTCCACTGTACTCAACCTCTACTGTACTCCACTGTACTCTACCTCTACTGTACTCCACTGTACTCTACCTCTACTGTGCTCCACTGTACTCCACTGTGCGCTACCTATACTGTGCTCCACACTACTCTACCTCTACTGTACTCCACTGTACTCTACCTCTGCTGTACTCCACTGTACTCTACCTCTACTCTGCTCCAATGTACTCCACTGTATGCTACCTCTACTGTGCTCCACTGTACTCTACCTCTACTGTATTCCACTCTACTCTACCTCTACTGTGCTCCATTGTACTCTATCTCTACTGTACTCTACTGTACTCCACCTCTACTGTGCTCCGCTGTACTCCACTGTACTCTACCTCTACTGTACTCCACTGTACTCTACCTCTACTGTACTCCACTGTACTCTACCTCTACTGTGCTCCACTGTACTCCACTGTGCGCTACCTATACTGTGCTCCACACTACTCTACCTCTACTGTACTCCACTCTATTCTACCTCTACTGTACTCCGCTGTACTCCACTGTACTCTACATCTACTATGCTCCACTGTACTCTACCTCTACTATACTGCACTGTACTCTACCTCTACTGTAATCCACTGTACTCTACCTCTACTGTACTCCACTGTGCGCTACCTCTACTGTGCTCCACTGTACTCTACCTCTACTGTACTCCACTGTATTCTACCTCTACTGTGCTCCGCTGTACTCCACTGTACTCTACATCTACTATGCTCCACTGTACTCTACCTCTACTGTACTGCACTGTACTCTACCTCTACTGTAATCCACTGTACTCTACCTCTACTGTACTCCACTGTGCGCTACCTCTACTGTGCTCCACTGTACTCTATCTCTACTGTAGTCTACTGTACTCCACCTCTATTGTGCTCCACTGTACTCCACTGTACTCTACCTCTAGAGTGCTCCACTGTACTCTACCTCTACTGTGCTCCACTGTACTCTACCTCTACTGTGCTCAACTTTTCTCTACCTCTACTGTACTCTACTGTACTCCACCTCTACTGTGCTCCACTGTACTCCACTGTACTCTACCTCTACTGTGCTCCACTGTACTCTACCTCTACTGTACTCCACTCTAGTCTATCTCTACTGTGCTCCATTGTACTCTATCTCTACTGTACTCCAATGTACTCTACCTCTACTCTACTGTTCTCTACCTCTACTGTACTCTACTGTACTCCACCTCTACTGTGCTTCACTGTACTCCACTGTACTCTACCTCTACTGTGCTCCACTGTGCTCTACCTCTACTGTACTCCACTGTACTCTACCTCTACTGTGCTCCACTGTACTCTACCTCTACTCTACTCCACTCTACTCTAACTCTACTGTGCTCCACTGTACTCTACCTCTACTGTACTCCACTCTACTCTACCTCTAGTGTTCTCCACTGTACTCTACCTCTTCTGTACTCCACTGTACTCTACCTCTACTGTACTCCACGGTACGCTACCTCTACTGTGCTCCACTGTACTCTACCTCTACTGTACTCCACTGTACGCTACCTCTACTCTGCTCCACTGTACTCTACCTCTACTGTACTCCACTCTACTCTAACTCTACTGTGCTCCACTGTACTCTACCTCTACTGTACTCCACTCTACTCTACCTCTACTGTGCTCCACTGTACTCTACCTCTACTGTACTCCACTGTACGCTACCTCTACTGTGCTCCACTGTACTCTACCTCTACTGTACTCCACTGTACTCTGACTCTACTGTGCTCCACTGTACTCTACCTCTACTGTACTCTACTGTACTCTACCTCTACTGTACTCTACTGTACTCCACCTCTACTGTGCTCCACTGTACTCCACTGTACTCTACCTCTACTCTGCTCCCCTGTACTCTACCTCTACTGTACTCCACTGTACTCTACCTCTAATATGCTCCACTGTACTCTACCTCTACAGTACTCCACTCTACTCTACCTCTACTGTGCTCCACTGTACTCTATCTCTACTGTACTCTACTGTACTCCACCTCTACTGTGCTCCGCTGTACTCCACTGTACTCTATCTCTACTGTGATCCACTGTACTCTACCTCTGCTGTGCTCCACTGTACTCTACCTCTACTGCGCTCCACTGTACTCCACCTCTACTCTACTCCACTCCACTGTACTCTACCTCTACTGTACTCTACTGTTCTCTACCTCTACTGTACTCTACTGTACTCCACCTCTACTGTGCTCCACTGTACTCCACTGTACTCTACCTCTAATGTGCTCCACTGTACTCTACCTCTACTGTACTCCACTCTACTCTGCCTCTACTGTGCTCCACTGTACTCCACTGTGCGCTACCTATACTGTGCTCCACACTACTCTACCTCTACTGTACTCCACTCTATTCTACCTCTACTGTGCTCCGCTGTACTCCACTGTACTCTACATCTACTATGCTCCACTGTACTCTACCTCTACTATACTGCACTGTACTCTACCTCTACTGTAATCCACTGTACTCTACCTCTACTGTACTCCACTGTGCGCTACCTCTACTGTGCTCCACTGTACTCTACCTCTACTGTACTCCACTCTACTCTACCTCTACTGTGCTCCGCTGTACTCCACTGTACTCTACCTTTACTGTGCTCCACTGTACTCTACCTCTACTGTACTCCACTGTACTCTACCTCTACTGTGCTCCACTGTAGTCTACCTCTACTGTACTCTACCTCTACTGTGCTCCACTGTACTCTATCTCGACTCTACTCTACTGTACTCCACCTCTACTGTGCTCCGCTGTACTCCACTGTGCTCTACCTCTACTGTGCTCCACTGTACTCTACCTCTAATCTACTCCACTGTACTCTACCTCTACTGTACTCTACTGTTCTCTACCTCTACTGTACTCTAATGTACTCCACCTCTAATGTGCTCCACTGTACTCCACTGTACTCTACCTCTAATGTGCTCCACTGTACTTTACCTCTACTCTACTCCACTGTACTCTACCTCTACTGTACTCTACTGTTCTCTACCTCTACTGTACTCTACTGTACTCCAACTCTACTGTGCTCCACTGTACTCCACTGTACTCTACCTCTACTGTGCTCCACTGTACTCTACCTCTACTGTGCTCCACTGTACTCTACCTCTACTGTGATCCACTGTACTCTACCTCTGCTGTGCTCCACTATACTCTACCTCTACTGTGCTCCACTGTACTCTACCTCTACTCTACTCCACTGTACTCTATCTCTACTGTACTCTACTGTTCTCTACCTCTACTGTACTCTACTGTACTCCACCTCTACTGTGCTCCACTGTACTCCACTGTACTCTACCTCTACTGTGCACCACTGTACTCTACCTCTACTGTACTCCACTGTACTCTACCTCTACTGTACTCTACTGTTCTCTACCTCTACTGTACTCTACTGTACTCTACCTCTACTGTGCACCACTGTACTCTACCTCTACTGTGCTCCACTGTACTCTACCTCTACTGTACTCCACTCTACTCTACCTCTACTGTGCTTCACTGTACTCTATCTCTACTGTACTCTACTGTACTCCACCTCTACTGTGCTCCGCTATACTCCACTGTACTCTATCTCTACTGTGACCCACTGTACTCTACCTCTGCTGTGCTCCACTGTACTCTCCCTCTACTGTGCTCCACTGTACTCTACCTCTACTCTACTCCACTGTACTCTATCTCTACTGTGCTCCACTGTACTCTATCTCTACTGTACTCCACTGTACTCTACCTCTACTGTACTCTACTGTTCTCTACCTCTACTGTACTCTACTGTACTCCACCTCTACTTTGCTCCACTGTACTCCACTCTACTCTACCTCTACTGTGCTCCACTGTACTCTGCCTCTACTGTACTCCACTGTACTCTACCTCTACTGTGCTCAACTGTACTCTACCTCTACTGTACTCCACTGTACTCTAACTCTACTGTACTCCACTGTACTCTACCTCTACTGTACTCTACTGTGCTCCACCTCTAATTTGCTCCACTGTATTCCACTGTACTCAACCTCTACTATACTCCACTGTACTCTACCTCTACTGTACTCCACTGTACTCTACCTCTACTGTGCTCCACTGTACTCCACTGTGCACTACCTATACTGTGCTCCACACTACTCTACCTCTACTGTACTCCACTCTATTCTACCTCTACTGTGCTCCGCTGTACTCCACTGTACTCTACATCTACTATGCTCCACTGTACTCTACCTCTACTGTACTGCACTGTACTCTACCTCTACTGTAATCCACTGTACTCTACCTCTACTGTACTCCACTGTGCGCTACCTCTACTGTGCTCCACTGTACTCTACCTCTACTGTACTCCACTCTAGTCTATCTCTAATGTGCTCATTTGTACTCTATCTCTACTTTACTCCAATGTACTCTACCTCTACTCTACTGTTCTCTACCTCTACTGTACTCCACTCTACACTACCTCTACTGTGCTCCGCTGTACTCCACTGTACTCTACCTCTACTGTGCTCCACTGTACTCTACCTCTACTGTGCTCCACTGTACTCTACCTCTACTGTGCTTCACTGTTCTCTACCTCTACTGTACTCTACTGTACTCCACCTCTACTGTGCTCCACTGTACTCCACTGTACTCTACCTCTACTGTGCTCCACTGTACTCTACCTCTACTGTACTCCACTCTAGTCTATCTCTACTGTGCTCCATTGTACTCTATCTCTACTTTACTCCAATGTACTCTACCTCTACTCTACTGTTCTCTACCTCTACTGTACTCCACCTCTACTGTGCTTCACTGTACTCCACTGTACTCTACCTCTACTGTGCTCCACTGTACTCTACCTCTACTGTACTCCACTGTACTCTACCTCTACTGTGCTCCACTGTACTCTACCTCTACTGTACTCCACTCTACTCTAACTCTACTGTGCTCCACTGTACTCTACCTCTACTGTACTCCACTCTACTCTACCTCTACTGTGCTCCACTGTACTCTACCTCTACTGTACTCCACTGTACGCTACCTCTACTGTGCTCCACTGTACTCTACCTCTACTGTACTCCACTGTACTCTACCTCTACTGTGCTCCACTGTACTCTACCTCTACTGTACTCTACTGTACTCTACCTCTACTGTACTCTACTGTACTCCACCTCTACTGTGCTCCACTGTACTCCACTGTACTCTACCTCTACTCTGCTCCCCTGTACTCTACCTCTACTGTACTCCACTGTACTCTACCTCTAATATGCTCCACTGTACTCTACCTCTACAGTACTCCACTCTACTCTACCTCTACTGTGCTCCACTGTACTCTATCTCTACTGTACTCTACTGTACTCTACCTCTACTGTGCTCCGCTGTACTCCACTGTACTCTATCTCTACTGTGATCCACTGTACTCTACCTCTGCTGTGCTCCACTGTACTCTACCTCTACTGCGCTCCACTGTACTCCACCTCTACTCTACTCCACTCCACTGTACTCTACCTCTACTGTACTCTACTGTTCTCTACCTCTACTGTACTCTACTGTACTCCACCTCTACTGTGCTCCACTGTACTCCACTGTACTCTACCTCTAATGTGCTCCACTGTACTCTACCTCTACTGTACTCCACTCTACTCTGCCTCTACTGTGCTCCACTGTACTCCACTGTGCGCTACCTATACTGTGCTCCACACTACTCTACCTCTACTGTACTCCACTGTACTCTACCTCTACTGTGCTCCACTGTAATCTGTCTCTACTGTACTCCACTGTACTCTACCTCTACTGTACTGCACTGTACTCTACCTCTATTGTAATCCACTGTACTCTACCTCTACTGTACTCCACTGTGCGCTACCTCTACTGTGCTCCACTGTACTCTACCTCTACTGTACTCCACTCTATTCTACCTCTACTGTGCTCCGCTGTACTCCACTGTACTCTACATCTACTATGCTCCACTGTACTCTACCTCTACTGTACTGCACTGTACTCTACCTCTACTGTAATCCACTGTACTCTACCTCTACTGTACTCCACTGTGCGCTACCTCTACTGTGCTCCACTGTACTCTATCTCTACTGTACTCTACTGTACTCCACCTCTATTGTGCTCCGCTGTACTCCACTGTACTCTACCTCTACTGTGCTCCACTGTACTCTACCTCTACTTTGCTCCACTGTACTCTACCTCTACTGTGCTCAACTTTTCTCTACCTCTACTGTACTCTACTGTACTCCACCTCTACTGTGCTCCACTGTACTCCACTGTACTCTACCTCTACTGTGCTCCACTGTACTCTACCTCTACTGTACTCCACTCTAGTCTATCTCTACTGTGCTCCATTGTACTCTATCTCTACTGTACTCCAATGTACTCTACCTCTAATCTACTGTTGTCTACCTCTACTGTACTCTACTGTACTCCACCTCTACTGTGCTTCACTGTACTCCACTGTACTCTACCTCTACTGTGCTCCACTGTACTCTACCTCTACTGTACTCCACTGTACTCTACCTCTACTGTGCTCCACTGTACTCTACCTCTACTCTACTCCACTCTACTCTAACTCTACTGTGCTCCACTGTACTCTACCTCTACTGTACTCCACTCTAATCTACCTCTAGTGTTCTCCACTGTACTCTACCTCTTCTGTACTCCACTGTACTCTACCTCTACTGTACTCCACGGTACGCTACCTCTACTGTGCTCCACTGTACTCTATCTCTACTGTACTCCACTGTACGCTACCTCTACTGTGCTCCACTGTACTCTACCTCTACTCTACTCCACTCTACTCTAACTCTACTGTGCTCCACTGTACTCTACCTCTACTGTACTCCACTCTACTCTACCTCTAGTGTTCTCCACTGTACTCTACCTCTTCTGTACTCCACTGTACTCTACCTCTACTGTACTCCACGGTACGCTACCTCTACTGTACTCCACTGTACTCTACCTCTACTGTACTCCACTGTACGCTACCTCTACTGTGCTCCACTGTACTCTACCTCTACTGTACTCCACTCTACTCTAACTATACTGTGCTCCACTGTACTCTACCTCTACTGTACTCTACTGTACTCTACCTCTACTGTGCTCCGCTGTACTCCACTGTACTCTATCTCTACTGTGATCCACTGTACTCTACCTCTGCTGTGCTCCACTGTACTCTACCTCTACTGCGCTCCACTGTACTCCACCTCTACTCTACTCCACTCCACTGTACTCTACCTCTACTGTACTCTACTGTTCTCTACCTCTACTGTACTCTACTGTACTCCACCTCTACTGTGCTCCACTGTACTCCACTGTACTCTACCTCTAATGTGCTCCACTGTACTCTACCTCTACTGTACTCCACTCTACTCTGCCTCTACTGTGCTCCACTGTACTCCACTGTGCGCTACCTATACTGTGCTCCACACTACTCTACCTCTACTGTACTCCACTGTACTCTACCTCTACTGTGCTCCACTGTAATCTGTCTCTACTGTACTCCACTGTACTCTACCTCTACTGTACTGCACTGTACTCTACCTCTATTGTAATCCACTGTACTCTACCTCTACTGTACTCCACTGTGCGCTACCTCTACTGTGCTCCACTGTACTCTACCTCTACTGTACTCCACTCTATTCTACCTCTACTGTGCTCCGCTGTACTCCACTGTACTCTACATCTACTATGCTCCACTGTACTCTACCTCTACTGTACTGCACTGTACTCTACCTCTACTGTAATCCACTGTACTCTACCTCTACTGTACTCCACTGTGCGCTACCTCTACTGTGCTCCACTGTACTCTATCTCTACTGTACTCTACTGTACTCCACCTCTATTGTGCTCCGCTGTACTCCACTGTACTCTACCTCTACTGTGCTCCACTGTACTCTACCTCTACTTTGCTCCACTGTACTCTACCTCTACTGTGCTCAACTTTTCTCTACCTCTACTGTACTCTACTGTACTCCACCTCTACTGTGCTCCACTGTACTCCACTGTACTCTACCTCTACTGTGCTCCACTGTACTCTACCTCTACTGTACTCCACTCTAGTCTATCTCTACTGTGCTCCATTGTACTCTATCTCTACTGTACTCCAATGTACTCTACCTCTAATCTACTGTTCTCTACCTCTACTGTACTCTACTGTACTCCACCTCTACTGTGCTTCACTGTACTCCACTGTACTCTACCTCTACTGTGCTCCACTGTACTCTACCTCTACTGTACTCCACTGTACTCTACCTCTACTGTGCTCCACTGTACTCTACCTCTACTCTACTCCACTCTACTCTAACTCTACTGTGCTCCACTGTACTCTACCTCTACTGTACTCCACTCTAATCTACCTCTAGTGTTCTCCACTGTACTCTACCTCTTCTGTACTCCACTGTACTCTACCTCTACTGTACTCCACGGTACGCTACCTCTACTGTGCTCCACTGTACTCTATCTCTACTGTACTCCACTGTACGCTACCTCTACTGTGCTCCACTGTACTCTACCTCTACTCTACTCCACTCTACTCTAACTCTACTGTGCTCCACTGTACTCTACCTCTACTGTACTCCACTCTACTCTACCTCTAGTGTTCTCCACTGTACTCTACCTCTTCTGTACTCCACTGTACTCTACCTCTACTGTACTCCACGGTACGCTACCTCTACTGTACTCCACTGTACTCTACCTCTACTGTACTCCACTGTACGCTACCTCTACTGTGCTCCACTGTACTCTACCTCTACTGTACTCCACTCTACTCTAACTATACTGTGCTCCACTGTACTCTACCTCTACTGTACTCCACTCTACTCTACCTCTACTGTGCTCCACTGTACTCTACCTCTACTGTACTCCACTGTACGCTACCTCTACTGTGCTCCACTGTACTCTACCTCTACTGTACTCCACTGTACTCTACCTCTACTGTGCTCCACTGTACTCTACCTCTACTGTACTCTACTGTACTCTACCTCTACTGTACTCTACTGTACTCCACCTCTACTGTGCTCCACTGTACTCCACTGTACTCTACCTCTACTCTGCTCCCCTGTACTCTACCTCTACTGTACTCCACTGTACTCTACCTCTAATGTGCTCCACTGTACTCTACCTCTACAGTACTCCACTCTACTCTACCTCTACTGTGCTCCACTGTACTCTATCTCTACTGTACTCTACTGTACTCCACCTCTACTGTGCTCCGCTGTTCTCCACTGTACTCTATCTCTACTTTGATCCACTGTACTCTACCTCTGCTGTGCTCCACTGTACTCTACCTCTACTGCGCTCCATTGTACTCCACCTCTACTCTACTCCACCCCACTGTACTCTACCTCTACTGTACTCTACTGTTCTCTACCTCTACTGTACTCTACTGTACTCCACCTCTACTCTGCTTCACTGTACTCCACTGTACTCTACCTCTTCTGTACTCCACTGTACTCTACCTCTACTGTACTCCACGGTACGCTACCTCTACTGTGCTCCACTGTACTCTACCTCTACTGTACTCCACTGTACGCTACCTCTACTGTGCTCCACTGTACTCTACCTCTACAGTACTCCACTCTACTCTACCTCTACTGCGCTCCACTGTACTCCACCTCTACTCTACTCCACTCCACTGTACTCTACCTCTACTGTACTCTACTGTACTCTATCTCTACTGTACTCTACTGTACTCCACCTCTACTGTGCTCCGCTGTACTCCACTGTACTCTATCTCTACTGTGATCCACTGTACTCTACCTCTGCTGTGCTCCACTGTACTCTACATCTACTGCGCTCCACTGTACTCCACCTCTACTCTACTCCACTCCACTGTACTCTACCTCTACAGTACTCTACTGTTCTCTACCTCTACTGTACTCTACTGTACTCCACCTCTACTGTGTTCCACTGTACTCCACTGTACTCTACCTCTAATGTGCTCCACTGTACTCTACCTCTACTGTACTCCACTCTACTCTACCTCTACTGTGCTCCACTGTACTCCACTGTGCGCTACCTATACTGTGCTCCACACTACTCTACCTCTACTGTACTCCACTCTATTCTACCTCTACTGTGCTCCGCTGTACTCCACTGTACTCTACATCTACTATGCTCCACTGTACTCTACCTCTACTATACTGCACTGTACTCTACCTCTACTGTAATCCACTGTACTCTACCTCTACTGTACTCCACTGTGCGCTACCTCTACTGTGCTCCACTGTACTCTACCTCTACTGTAATCCACTCTATTCTACCTCTACTGTGCTCCGCTGTACTCCACTGTACTCTACATCTACTATGCTCCACTGTACTCTACCTCTACTGTACTGCACTGTACTCTACCTCTACTGTAATCCACTGTACTCTACCTCTACTGTACTCCACTGTGCGCTACCTCTACTGTGCTCCACTGTACTCTATCTCTACTGTACTCTACTGTACTCCACCTCTATTGTGCTCCACTGTACTCCACCTCCACTGTACTCTACCTCTACTGTGCTCCACTGTACTCTACCTCTACTGTGCTCCACTGTACTCTACCTCTACTGTGCTCAACTTTTCTCTACCTCTACTGTACTCTACTGTACTCCACCTCTACTGTGCTCCACTGTACTCCACTGTACTCTACCTCTACTGTGCTCCACTGTACTCTACCTCTACTGTACTCCACTCTAGTCTATCTCTACTGTGCTCCATTGTACTCTATCTCTACTGTACTCCAATGTACTCTACCTCTACTCTACTGTTCTCTACCTCTACTGTACTCTACTGTACTCCACCTCTACTGTGCTTCACTGTACTCCACTGTACTCTACCTCTACTGTGCTCCACTGTACTCTACCTCTACTGTACTCCACTGTACTCTACCTCTACTGTGCTCCACTGTACTCTACCTCTACTCTACTCCACTCTACTCTACCTCTACTGTGCTCCACTGTACTCTACCTCTACTGTACTCCACTGTACGCTACCTCTACTGTGCTCCACTGTACTCTACCTCTACTGTACTCCACTCTACTCTACCTCTACTGTGCTCCACTGTACTCTACCTCTACAGTACTCCACTCTACTCTACCTCTACTGCGCTCCACTGTACTCCACCTCTACTCTACTCCACTCCACTGTACTCTACCTCTACTGTACTCTACTGTACTCTATCTCTACTGTACTCTACTGTACTCCACCTCTACTGTGCTCCGCTGTACTCCACTGTACTCTATCTCTACTGTGATCCACTGTACTCTACCTCTGCTGTGCTCCACTGTACTCTACCTCTACTGCGCTCCACTGTACTCCACCTCTACTCTACTCCACTCCACTGTACTCTACCTCTACTGTACTCTACTGTTCTCTACCTCTACTGTACTCTACTGTACTCCACCTCTACTGTGTTCCACTGTAGTCCACTGTACTCTACCTCTAATGTGCTCCACTGTACTCTACCTCTACTGTACTCCACTCTACTCTACCTCTACTGTGCTCCACTGTACTCCACTGTGCGCTACCTATACTGTGCTCCACACTACTCTACCTCTACTGTACTCCACTCTATTCTACCTCTACTGTGCTCCGCTGTACTCCACTGTACTCTACATCTACTATGCTCCACTGTACTCTACCTCTACTATACTGCACTGTACTCTACCTCTACTGTAATCCACTGTACTCTACCTCTACTGTACTCCACTGTGCGCTACCTCTACTGTGCTCCACTGTACTCTACCTCTACTGTACTCCACTCTATTCTACCTCTACTGTGCTCCGCTGTACTCCACTGTACTCTACATCTACTATGCTCCACTGTACTCTACCTCTACTGTACTGCACTGTACTCTACCTCTACTGTAATCCACTGTACTCTACCTCTACTGTACTCCACTGTGCGCTACCTCTACTGTGCTCCACTGTACTCTATCTCTACTGTACTCTACTGTACTCCACCTCTATTGTGCTCCGCTGTACTCCACTGTACTCTACCTCTACTGTGCTCCACTGTACTCTACCTCTACTGTGCTCCACTGTACTCTACCTCTACTGTGCTCAACTTTTCTCTACCTCTACTGTACTCTACTGTACTCCACCTCTACTGTGCTCCACTGTACTCCACTGTACTCTACCTCTACTCTGCTCCACTGTACTCTACCTCTACTGTACTCCACTCTAGTCTATCTCTACTGTGCTCCATTGTACTCTATCTCTACTGTACTCCAATGTACTCTACCTCTACTCTACTGTTCTCTACCTCTACTGTACTCTACTGTACTCCACCTCTACTGTGCTTCACTGTACTCCACTGTACTCTACCTCTACTGTGCTCCACTGTACTCTACCTCTACTGTACTCCACTGTACTCTACCTCTACTGTGCTCCACTGTACTCTACCTCTACTCTACTCCACTCTACTCTAACTCTACTGTGCTCCACTGTACTCTACCTCTACTGTACTCCACTCTACTCTACCTCTAGTGTTCTCCACTGTACTCTACCTCTTCTGTACTCCACTGTACTCTACCTCTACTGTACTCCACGGTACGCTACCTCTACTGTGCTCCACTGTACTCTACCTCTACTGTACTCCACTCTACTCTACCTCTACTGTGCTCCACTGTACTCTATCTCTACTGTACTCTACTGTACTCCACCTCTACTGTGCTCCGCTGTACTCCACTGTACTCTATCTCTACTGTGATCCACTGTACTCTACATCTGCTGTGCTCCACTGTACTCTACCTCTACTGTGCTCCATTGTTCTCTACCTCTACTCTACTCCACTGTACTCTACCTCTACTGTACTCTACTGTTTTCTACCTCTACTGTACTCTACTGTACTCCACCTCTACTGTGCTCCACTGTACTCCACTGTACTCTACCTCTACTGTGCACCACTGTACTCTACCTCTACTGTACTCCACTGTACTCTACCTCTACTGTGCTCCACTGTACTCTACCTCTACTGTACTCTACTGTACTCTACCTCTACTGTACTCTACTGTACTCCACCTCTACTATGCTCCACTGTACTCCACTGTATTCTACCTCTACTCTGCTCCCCTGTACTCTACCTCTACTGTACTCCACTGTACTCTACCTCTAATGTGCTCCACTGTACTCTACCTCTACTGTACTCCACTGTACGCTACCTCTACTGTGCTCCACTGTACTCTACCTCTACTGTACTCCACTGTACTCTACCTCTACTGTGCTCCACTGTACTCTACCTCTACTGTACTCTACTGTACTCTACCTCTACTGTACTCTACTGTACTCCACCTCTACTGTGCTCCACTGTACTCCACCTCTACTGTGCTCCGCTGTACTCCACAGTACTCTATCTCTACTGTGATCCACTGTACTCTACATCTGCTGTGCTCCACTGTACTCTACCTCTACTGTGCTCCATTGTACTCTACCTCTACTCTACTCCACTGTACTCTACCTCTACTGTACTCTACTGTTTTCTACCTCTACTGTACTCTACTGTACTCCACCTCTACTGTGCTCCACTGTACTCCACTGTACTCTACCTCTACTGTGCACCACTGTACTCTACCTCTACTGTACTCCACTGTACTCTACCTCTACTGTGCTCCACTGTACTCTACCTCTACTGTACTCTACTGTACTCTACCTCTACTGTACTCTACTGTACTCCACCTCTACTGTGCTCCACTGTACTCCACTGTACTCTACCTCTACTCTGCTCCCCTGTACTCTACCTCTACTGTACTCCACTGTACTCTACCTCTAATGTGCTCCACTGTACTCTACCTCTACTGTACTCCACTCTACTCTACCTCTACTGTGCTCCACTGTACTCTATCTCTACTGTACTCTACTGTACTCCACCTCCACTGTGCTCCGCTGTACTCCACTGTACTCTATCTCTACTGTGATCCACTGTACTCGACCTCTGCTGTGCTCCACTGTACTCTACCCTTACTGTGCTCCACTGTACTCTACCTCTACTCTACTCCACTGTACTCTACCTCTACTGTACTCTACTGTTCTCTACCTCTACTGTACTCTACTTTACTCCACCTCTACTGTGCTCCACTGTACTCCACTGTACTCTACCTCTAATGTGCTCCACTCTACTCTACCTCTACTGTACTCCACTCTACTCTACCTCTACTGTGCTCCACTGTACTCTATCTCTACTGTACTCTACTGTACTCCACCTCTACTGTGCTCCGCTGTACTCCACTTTACTCTATCTCTACTGTGATCCACTGTACTCTACCTCTGCTGTGCTCCACTGTACTCTACCTCTACTGTGCTCAACTGTACTCTACCTCTACTCTACTCCACTGTACTCTATCTCTACTGTGCTCCACTGTACTCTATCTCTACTGTACTCCACTGTACTCTACCTCTACTGTACTCTACTGTTCTCTACCTCTACTGTACTCTACTGTACTCCACCTCTACTGTGCTCCACTGTACTCCACTCTACTCTACCTCTACTGTACTCCACTCTACTCTACCTCTACTGTGCTCAACTGTACTCTACCTCTACTGTACTCCACTGTACTCTACCTCTACTGTACTCCACGGTACTCTACCTCTACTGTACTCTACTGTGCTCCACCTCTTATTTGCTCCACTGTATTCCACTGTACTCTACCTCTACTGTACTCCACTGTACTCTACCTCTACTGTACTCTACTGTACTCTACCTCTACTGTGCTCCACTCTACTCCACTGTGCGCTACCTATACTGTGCTCCACTCTACTCTACCTCTACTGTACTCCACTCTATTCTACCTCTACCGTGCTCCGCTGTACTCCACTGTACTCTACCTCTACTGTACTGCACTGTACTCTACCTCTACTGTAATCCACTGTACTCTACCTCTACTGTACTCCACTGTGCGCTACCTCTACTGTGCTCCACAGTACTCTACCTCTACTGTACTCCACTCTAGTCTATCTCTACTGTGCTCCATTGTACTCTATCTCTACTTTACTCCAATGTACTCTACCTCTACTCTACTGTTCTCTACCTCTACTGTACTCCACTCTACACTACCTCTACTGTGCTCCGCTGTACTCCACTGTACTCTACCTCTACTGTGCTCCACTGTACTCTACCTCTACTGTGCTCCACTGTACTCTACCTCTACTGTGCTCCACTGTTTTCTACCTCTACTGTACTCTACTGTACTCCACCTCTACTGTGCTCCACTGTACTCCACTGTACTCTACCTCTACTGTGCTCCACTGTACTCTACCTCTACTGTACTCCACTCTAGTCTATCTCTACTGTATTCCATTGTACTCTATCTTTACTTTACTCCAATGTACTCTACCTCTACTCTACTGTTCTCTACCTCTACTGTACTCTACTGTACTCCACCTCTACTGTGCTCCACTGTACTCCACTGTACTCTACCTCTACTGTGCACCACTGTACTCTACCTCTACTGTACTCCACTGTACTCTACCTCTACTGTGCTCCACTGTACTCTACCTCTACTGTACTCTACTGTACTCTACCTCTACTGTGCTCTACTGTACTCCACCTCTACTGTGCTCCACTGTACTCCACTGTACTCTACCTCTACTCTGCTCCCCTGTACTCTACCTCTACTGTACTCCACTGTACTCTACCTCTAATGTGCTCCACTGTACTCTACCTCTACAGTACTCCACTCTACTCTACCTCTACTGTGCTCCACTGTACTCTATCTCTACTGTACTCTACTGTACTCCACCTCTACTGTGCTCCGCTGTACTCCACTGTACTCTATCTCTACTGTGATCCACTGTACTCTACCTCTGCTGTGCTCCACTGTACTCTACCTCTACTGCGCTCCACTGTACTCCACCTCTACTCTACTCCACTGTACTCTACCTCTACTGTACTCTACTGTTCTCTACCTCTACTGTACTCTACTGTACTCCACCTCTACTGTGCTCCACTGTACTCCACTGTACTCTACCTCTAATGTGCTCCACTGTACTCTACCTCTATGGTACTCCACTCTACTCTACCTCTACTGTGCTCCACTGTATTCCACTGTGCGCTACCTATACTGTGCTCCACACTACTCTACCTCTACTGTACTCCACTCTATTCTACCTCTACTGTGCTCCGATGTACTCCACTGTACTCTACATCTACTATGCTCCACTGTACTCTACCTCTACTATACTGCACTGTACTCTAACTCTACTGTAATCCACTGTACTCTACCTCTACTGTACTCCACTGTGCGCTACCTCTACTGTGCTCCACTGTACTCTACCTCTACTGTACTCCACTCTATTCTACCTCTACTGTGCTCCGCTGTACTCCACTGTACTCTACATCTACTATGCTCCACTGTACTCTACCTCTACTGTACTGCACTGTACTCTACCTCTACTGTAATCCACTGTACTCTACCTCTACTGTACTCCACTGTGCGCTACCTCTACTGTGCTCCACTGTACTCTATCTCTACTGTACTCTACTGTACTCCACCTCTATTGTGCTCCGCTGTACTCCACTGTACTCTACCTCTACTGTGCTCCACTGTACTCTACCTCTACTGTGCTCCACTGTACTCTACCTCTACTGTGCTCCACTTTTCTCTACCTCTACTGTACTCTACTGTACTCCACCTCTACTGTGCTCCGCTGTACTCCACTGTACTCTACCTCTACTGTGCTCCACTGTACTCTACCTCTACTGTGCTCCACTGTACTCTACCTCTACTGTGCTCCACTTTTCTCTACCTCTACTGTACTCTACTGTACTCCACCTCTACTGTGGTTCACTGTACTCCACTGTACTCTACCTCTACTGTGCTCCACTGTACTCTACCTCTACTGTACTCCACTGTACTCTACCTCTACTGTGCTCCACTGTACTCTACCTCTACTCTACTCGACTCTACTCTAACTCTACTGTGCTCCACTGTACTCTACCTCTACTGTACTCCACTCTACTCTACTTCTAGTGTTCTCCACTGTACTCTACCTCTTCTGTACTCCAATGTACTCTACCTCTACTGTACTCCACGGTACGCTACCTCTACTGTGCTCCACTGTACTCTACCTCTACTGTACTCCAATGTACGCTACCTCTACTGTGCTCCACTGTACTCTACCTCTACTGTATTCCACTCTACTCTAACTCTACTGTGCTCCACTGTACTCTACCTCTACTGTACTCCACTCTACTCTACCTCTACTGTGCTCCACTGTACTCTACCTCTACTGTACTCCACTGTACGCTACCTCTACTGTGCTCCACTGTACTCTACCTCTACTGTACTCCACTGTACTCTACCTCTACTGTGCTCCACTGTACTCTGTCTCTACTCTACTCCACTGTACTCTACCTCTACTGTACTCTACTGTTCTCTACCTCTACTCTACTCTACTGTACTCCACCTCTAATGTGCTCCACTGTACTCCACTGTACTCTACCTCTGCTGTACTCCACTGTACTCTACCTCTGCTGTACTCCACTGTACTCTACCTCTACTCTTCTCCACTGTACTCCACTGTACGCTACCTCTACTGTGCTCCACTGTACTCTACCTCTACTGTACACCACTCTACTCTACCTCTACTGTGCTCCGCTGTACTCCACTGTACTCTACCCTCTACTGTGCTCCACTGTACTCTACCTCTACTGTACTCCACTTTACTCTACCTCTACTGTGCTCCACTGTACTCTATCTCTACTGTACTATACTCTACTCCACCTCTACAGTGCTCCGCTGTACTCCACTGTACTCTACCTCTACTGTACTCCACTGTACTCTACCTCTACTGTGCTATACCGTACTCCACCTCTACTGTGCTCCACTGTACTTTACCACTACTGTGCTCCACTGTACTCTACTGTTCTCTACCTCTACTGTACTCCACTCTACTCTACCTCTACTGTGCTCCACTGTACTCTACCTCTACTGTACTCCACTGTACTCTACCTCTACTGTACTCCACGGTACGCTACCTCTACTGTGCTCCACTGTACTCTACCTCTACTGTACTCCACTGTACGCTACCTCTACTGTGCTCCACTGTACTCTACCTCTACTGTACTCCACTCTACTCTACCTCTACTGTGCTCCACTGTACTCTACCTCTACTGTACTCCACTGTACGCTACCTCTACTGTGCTCCACTGTGCTCTACCTCTACTGTACTCCACTGTACTCTACCTCTACTGTGCTCCACTGTACTCTGTCTCTACTGTACTCCACTGTACTCTACCTCTACTGTACTCTACTATACTCCACCTCTAATGTGCTCCACTGTACTCCACTGTACTCTACCTCTGCTGTACTCCACTGTACTCTACCACTACTGTACTCCACTGTACTCTACCTCTACTCTGCTCCACTGTACTCCACTGTACGCTACCTCTACTGTGCTCCACTGTACTCTACCTCTACTGTACTCCACTCTACTCTACCTCTACTGTGCTCCGCTGTACTCCACTGTACTCTACCCTCTACTGTGCTCCACTGTACTCTACCTCTACTGTACTCCACTTTACTCTACCTCTACTGTGCTCCACTGTACTCTATCTCTACTGTACTATACTGTACTCCACCTCTACTGTGCTCTGCTGTACTCCACAGTACTCTACCTCTACTGTGCTCCACTGTACTCTACCTCTACTGTACTCCACTGTACTCTACCTCTACTGTGCTCCACTGTACTCTACCTCTACTGTACTCCACTCTACCTCTACTGTGCTCCACTGTACTCTATCTCTACTGTACTCTACTGTACTCCACCTCTACTGTGCTCCACTGTACTCCACTGTACGCTACCTCTACTGTGCTCCACTGTACTCTACCTCTACTGTACTCCACTCTACTCTACCTCTACTGTGCTCCGCTGTACTCCACTGTACTCTACCTCTTCTGTGCTCCACTGTACGCTACCTCTACTGTGCTCCACTGTACTCTACCTCTACTGTACTCCACTCTACTCTACCTCTACTGTTCTCCGCTGTACTCCACTGTACTCTACCCTCTACTGTGCTCCACTGTACTCTACCTCTACTGTACTCCACTTTACTCTACCTCTACTGTGCTCCACTGTACTCTACCTCTTCTGTACTCTACTGTTCTCTACCACTACTGTACTCTACTGTACTCCACCTCTACTGTGCTCCACTGTACTCCACTGTACTCTGCCTCTACTGTGCTCCACTGTACTCTACCTCTTCTGTACTCTACTGTTCTCTACCACTACTGTACTCTACTGTACTCCACCTCTACTGTGCTCCACTGTACTCCACTGTACTCTACCTCTACTGTGCTCCACTGTACTCTACCTCTACTGTACTCCACTGTACTCTACCTCTACTGTGCTCCACTGTACTCTACCTCTACTGTACTCCACTCTACTCTACCTCTACTGTGCTCCACTGTACTCTATCTCTACTGTACTCTACTGTACTCCACCTCTACTGTGCTCCACTGTACTCCACTGTACGCTACCTCTACTGTGCTCCACTGTACTCTACCTCTACTGTACTCCACTCTACTCTACCTCTACTGTGCTCCGCTGTACTCCACTGTACTCTACCTCTACTGTGCTCTGCTGTACTCCACTGTACTCTACCTCTAGTGTGCTCCACTGTACTCTACCTCTGCTTTACTCCACTGTACTCTACCTCTACTGTGCTCCACTGTACTCTACCTCTACTGTACTACAAAGTACGCTACCTCTACTGTGCTCCACTGTACTCTACCTCTACTGTATTCCACTGTGCTCTACCTCTACTGTGCTCCACTGTACTCTACCGCTACTCTACTCCACTGTACTCTACCTCTACTGTGCTCCAATGTACTCTACCTCTACTGTACTCCACTGTACTCTACCTCTACTGTGCTCCACTGTACTCTACCTCTACTGTACTCCACTCTACTCTACCTCTACTGTGCTCCACTGTATTCTATCTCTACTGTACTCTACTGTACTCCACCTCTACTGTGCTCTGCTCTACTCCACTGTACTCTATCTCTACTCTACTCCACTGTACTCTACCTCTACTGTACTCTACTGTTCTCTACCTCTACTGTACTCTACTGTACTCCACCTCTACTGTGCTCCACTGTACTCCACTGTACTCTACCTCTACTGTGCACCACTGTACTCTACCTCTACTGTACTCCACTGTACTCTACCTCTACTGTGCTCCACTGTACTCTACCTCTACTTTACTCTACTGTACTCTACCTCTACTGTACTCTACTGTACTCTACCTCTACTGTGCTCCGCTGTACTCCACTGTACTCTACCTCTACTGTGCTCCACTGTACGCTACCTCTACTGTGCTCCACTGTACTCTACCTCTACTGTACTCCACTCTACTCTACCTCTACTGTGCTCCGCTGTACTCCACTGTACTCTACCCTCTACTGTGCTCCACTGTACTCTACCTCTACTGTACTCCACTTTACTCTACCTCTACTGTGCTCCACTGTACTCTATCTCTATTGTACTATACTGTACTCCACCTCTACTGTGCTCTGCTGTACTCCACTGTACTCTACCTCTACTGTACTCCACTGTACTCTACCTCTACTGTGCTATACCGTACTCCACATCTACTGTACTCCACTCTACTCTACCTCTACTCTGCTCCACTGTACTCTACCTCTTCTGTACTCTACTGTTCTCTACCACTACTGTACTCTACTGTAATCCACCTCTACTGTGCTCCAATGTACTCCACTGTACTCTACCTCTACTGTGCTCCACTGTACTCTACCTCTACTGTGCTCCACTGTACTCTACCTCTTCTGTACTCTACTGTTCTCTACCACTACTGTACTCTACTGTACTCTACCTCTACTGTACTCTACTGTACTCTACCTCTACTGTGCTCCACTGTACTCTACCTCTACTGTACTCCACTCTACTCTACCTCTACTGTGCTCCACTGTACTCTATCTCTACTGTACTCTACTGTACTCCATCTCTACTGTGCTCCACTGTACTCCACTGTACGCTACCTCTACTGTACTCCACTGTACTCTACCTCTACTGTGCTCCACTGTACTCTACCTCTACTGTACTCCACTCTACTCTACCTCTACTGTGCTCCACTGTACTCTATCTCTACTGTACTCTACTGTACTCCACCTCTACTGTGCTCCACTGTACTCCACTGTACGCTACCTCTACTGTGCTCCACTGTACTCTACCTCTACTGTGACCCATTGTACTCTACCTCTACTGTGCTCCACTCTACTCTACCTCTAATGTGCTCCGCTGTACTCTACCTCTACTGTGCTCCGCTGTACTCCACTGTACTCTACCTCTACTGTGCTCCACTGTACTCTACCTCTGCTGTACTCCACTGTACTCTACCTCTACTGTGCTCCACTGTACTCTACCTCTACTGTACTACAAAGTACGCTACCTCTACTGTGCTCCACTGTACTCTACCTCTACTGTACTCCACTGTGCTCTACCTCTACTGTGCTCCACTGTACTCTACCGCTACTCTACTCCACTCTACTCTACCTCTACTGTGCTCCACTGTACTCTACCTCTACTGTACTCCACTGTACTCTACCTCTACTGTGCTCCACTGTACTCTACCTCTACTGTACTCCACTCTACTCTACCTCTACTGTGCTCCACTGTACTCTATCTCTACTGTACTCTACTGTACTCCACCTCTACTGTGCTCCGCTGTACTCCACTGTACTCTATCTCTACTGTGATCTACTGTACTCTACATCTGCTGTGCTCCACTGTACTCTACCTCTACTGTGCTCCATTGTACTCTACCTCTACTCTACTCCACTGTACTCTACCTCTACTGTACTCTACTGTTTTCTACCTCTACTGTACTCTACTGTACTCCACCTCTACTGTGCTCCACTGTACTCCACTGTACTCTACCTCTACTGTGCACCACTGTACTCTACCTCTAATGTACTCCACTGTACTCTACCTCTACTGTGCTCCACTGTACTCTACCTCTACTGTACTCTACTGTACTCTACCTCTACTGTACTCTACTGTACTCCACCTCTACTGTGCTCCACTGTAATCCACTGTACTCTACCTCTACTCTGCTCCCCTGTACTCTACCTCTACTGTACTCCACTGTACTCTACCTCTAATGTGCTCCACTGTACTCTACCTCTAATGTACTCCACTCTACTCTACCTCTACTGTGCTCCACTGTACTCTATCTCTACTGTACTCTACTGTACTCCACCTCCACTGTGCTCCGCTGTACTCCACTGTACTCTATCTCTACTGTGATCCACTGTACTCTACCTCTGCTGTGCTCCACTGTACTCTACCCTTACTGTGCTCCACTGTACTCTACCTCTACTCTACTCCACTGTACTCTACCTCTACTGTACTCTACTGTTCTCTACCTCTACTGTACTCTACTTTACTCCACCTCTACTGTGCTCCACTCTACTCCACTGTACTCTACCTCTAATGTGCTCCACTGTACTCTACCTCTACTGTACTCCACTCTACTCTACCTCTACTGTGCTCCACTGTACTCTATCTCTACTGTACTCTACTGTACTCCACCTCTACTGTGCTCCGCTGTACTCCACTTTACTCTATCTCTACTGTGATCCACTGTACTCTACCTCTGCTGTGCTCCACTGTACTCTACCTCTACTGTGCTCCACTGTACTCTACCTCTACTCTACTCCACCTGTACTCTATCTCTACTGTGCTCCACTGTACTCTATCTCTACTGTACTCCACTGTACTCTACCTCTACTGTACTCTACTGTTCTCTACCTCTACTGTACTCTACTGTACTCCACCTCTACTGTGCTCCACTGTACTCCACTCTACTCTACCTCTACTGTGCTCCACTGTACTCTGCCTCTACTGTACTCCACTGTACTCTACCTCTACTGTGCTCAACTGTACTCTACCTCTACTGTACTCCACTGTACTCTACCTCTACTGTACTCTACTGTGCTCCACCTCTTATTTGCTCCACTGTATTCCACTGTACTCTACCTCTACTGTACTCCACTGTACTCTACCTCTACTGTACTCTACTGTACTCTACCTCTACTGTGCTCCACTGTACTCCACTGTGCGCTACCTATACTGTGCTCCACTCTACTCTACCTCTACTTTACTCCACTCTATTCTACCTCTACTGTGCTCCGCTGTACTCCACTGTACTCTACCTCTACTGTACTGCACTGTACTCTACCTCTACTGTAATCCACTGTACTCTACCTCTACTGTACTCCACTGTGCGCTACCTCTACTGTGCTCCACTGTACTCTACCTCTACTGTACTCCACTCTAGTCTATCTCTACTGTGCTCCATTGTACTCTATCTCTACTTTACTCCAATGTACTCTACCTCTACTCTACTGTTCTCTACCTCTACTGTACTCCACTCTACACTACCTCTACTGTGCTCCGCTGTACTCCACTGTACTCTACCTCTACTGTGCTCCACTGTACTCTACCTCTACTGTGCTCCACTGTACTCTACCTCTACTGTGCTCCACTGTTCTCTACCTCTACTGTACTCTACTGTACTCCACCTCTACTGTGCTCCACTGTACTCCACTGTACTCTACCTCTACTGTGCTCCACTGTACTCTACCTCTACTGTACTCCACTCTAGTCTATCTCTACTGTATTCCATTGTACTCTATCTTTACTTTACTCCAATGTACTCTACCTCTACTCTACTGTTCTCTACCTCTACTGTACTCTACTGTACTCCACCTCTACTGTGCTTCACTGTACTCCACTGTACTCTACTTCTACTGTGCTCCACTGTACTCTACCTCTACTGTACTCCACTGTACTCTACCTCTACTGTGCTCCACTGTACTCTACCTCTACTGTACTCCACTCTACTCTAACTCTACTGTGCTCCACTGTACTCTACCTCTACTATACTCCACTCTACTCTACCTCTACTGTGCTCAACTGTACTCTACCTCTTCTGTACTCCACTGTACTCTACCTCTACTGTACTCCACGGTACGCTACCTCTACTGTGCTCAACTGTACTCTACCTCTACTGTGCTCCACTGTACTCTACCTCTACTGTACTCCACTCTACTCTACCTCTACTGTGCTCCACTGTACTCTATCTCTACTGTACTCTACTGTACTCCACCTCTACTGTGCTCCACTGTACTCCACTGTACGCTACCTCTACTGTGCTCCACTGTACTCTACCTCTACTGTACTCCACTCTACTCTACCTCTACTGTGCTCCGCTGTACTCCACTGTACTCTACCTCTACTGTACTCCGCTGTACTCCACTGTACTCTACCTCTAGTGTGCTCCACTGTACTCTACATCTACTATGCTCCACTGTACTCTACCTCTACTGTACTGCACTGTACTCTACCTCTACTGTAATCCACTGTACTCTACCTCTACTGTACTCCACTGTGCGCTACCTCTACTGTTCTCCACTGTACTCTATCTCTACTGTACTCTACTGTACTCCACCTCTATTGTGCTCCGCTGTACTCCACTGTACTCTACCTCTACTGTGCTCCACTGTACTCTACCTCTACTGTGCTCCACTGTACTCTACCTCTACTGTGCTCAACTTTTCTCTACCTCTACTGTACTCTACTGTACTCCACCTCTACTGTGCTCCACTGTACTCCACTGTACTCTACCTCTACTGTGCTCCACTGTACTCTACCTCTACTGTACTCCACTCTAGTCTATCTCTACTGTGCTCCATTGTACTCTATCTCTACTGTACTCCAATGTACTCTACCTCTACTCTACTGTTCTCTACCTCTACTGTACTCTACTGTACTCCACCTCTACTGTGCTTCACTGTACTCCACTGTACTCTACCTCTACTGTGCTCCACTGTGCTCTACCTCTACTCTACTCCACTGTACTCTACCTCTACTGTGCTCCACTGTACTCTACCTCTACTCTACTCCACTCTACTCTAACTCTACTGTGCTCCACTGTACTCTACCTCTACTGTACTCCACTCTACTCTACCTCTAGTGTTCTCCACTGTACTCTACCTCTTCTGTACTCCACTGTACTCTACCTCTACTGTACTCCACGGTACGCTACCTCTACTGTGCTCCACTGTACTCTACCTCTACTGTACTCCACTGTACGCTACCTCTACTGTGCTCCACTGTACTCTACCTCTACTGTACTCCACTCTACTCTAACTCTACTGTGCTCCACTGTACTCTACCTCTACTGTACTCCACTCTACTCTACCTCTACTGTGCTCCACTGTACTCTACCTCTACTGTACTCCACTGTACGCTACCTCTACTGTGCTCCACTGTACTCTACCTCTACTGTACTCCACTGTACTCTACCTCTACTGTGCTCCACTGTACTCTACCTCTACTGTACTCTACTGTACTGTACCTCTACTGTACTCTACTGTACTCCACCTCTACTGTGCTCCACTGTACTCCACTGTACTCTACCTCTACTCTGCTCCCCTGTACTCTACCTCTACTGTACTCCACTGTACTCTACCTCTAATATGCTCCACTGTACTCTACCTCTACAGTACTCCACTCTACTCTACCTCTACTGTGCTCCACTGTACTCTATCTCTACTGTACTCTACTGTACTCCACCTCTACTGTGCTCCGCTGTACTCCACTGTACTCTATCTCTACTGTGGTCCACTGTACTCTACCTCTACTGCGCTCCACTGTACTCCACCTCTACTCTACTCCACTCCACTGTACTCTACCTCTACTGTACTCTACTGTTCTCTACCTCTACTGTACTCTACTGTACTCCACCTCTACTGTGCTCCACTGTACTCCACTGTACTCTACCTCTAATGTGCTCCACTGTACTCTACCTCTACTGTACTCCACTCTACTCTGCCTCTACTGTGCTCCACTGTACTCCACTGTGCGCTACCTATACTGTGCTCCACACTACTCTACCTCTACTGTACTCCACTCTATTCTACCTCTACTGTGCTCCGCTGTACTCCACTGTACTCTACATCTACTATGCTCCACTGTACTCTACCTCTACTATACTGCACTGTACTCTACCTCTACTGTAATCCACTGTACTCTACCTCTACTGTACTCCACTGTGCGCTACCTCTACTGTGCTCCACTGTACTCTACCTCTACTGTACTCCACTCTATTCTACCTCTACTGTGCTCCGCTGTACTCCACTGTACTCTACATCTACTATGCTCCACTGTACTCTACCTCTACTGTACTGCACTGTACTCTACTTCTACTGTAATCCACTGTACTCTACCTCTACTTTACTCCACTGTGCGCTACCTCTACTGTGCTCCACTGTACTCTATCTCTACTGTACTCTACTGTACTCCACCTCTATTGTGCTCCGCTGTACTCCACTGTACTCTACCTCTACTGTGCTCCACTGTACTCTACCTCTACTTTGCTCCACTGTACTCTACCTCTACTGTGCTCAACTTTTCTCTACCTCTACAGTACTCTACTGTACTCCACCTCTACTGTGCTTCACTGTACTCCACTGTACTCTACCTCTACTGTGCTCCACTGTACTCTACCTCTACTGTACTCCACTCTAGTCTATCTCTACTGTGCTCCATTGTACTCTATCTCTACTGTACTCCAATGTACTCTACCTCTACTCTACTGTTCTCTACCTCTACTGTACTCTACTGTACTCCACCTCTACTGTGCTTCACTGTACTCCACTGTACTCTACCTCTACTGTGCTCCACTGTACTCTACCTCTACTGTACTCCACTGTACTCTACCTCTACTGTGCTCCACTGTACTCTACCTCTACTCTACTCCACTCTACTCTAACTCTACTGTGCTCCACTGTACTCTACCTCTACTGTAC
This sequence comes from Tiaroga cobitis, assembly GCA_030578255.1. Lineage (NCBI taxonomy): Eukaryota > Metazoa > Chordata > Actinopteri > Cypriniformes > Leuciscidae > Tiaroga > Tiaroga cobitis. The sequence goes on from CM060604.1 coordinate 37,424,152, forward strand.
TCCACTCTACTCTACCTCTAGTGTTCTCCACTGTACTCTACCTCTTCTGTACTCCACTGTACTCTACCTCTACTGTACTCCACGGTACGCTACCTCTACTGTGCTCCACTGTACTCTATCTCTACTGTACTCCACTGTACGCTACCTCTACTGTGCTCCACTGTACTCTACCTCTACTCTACTCCACTCTACTCTAACTCTACTGTGCTCCACTGTACTCTACCTCTACTGTACTCCACTCTACTCTACCTCTAGTGTTCTCCACTGTACTCTACCTCTTCTGTACTCCACTGTACTCTACCTCTACTGTACTCCACGGTACGCTACCTCTACTGTACTCCACTGTACTCTACCTCTACTGTACTCCACTGTACGCTACCTCTACTGTGCTCCACTGTACTCTACCTCTACTGTACTCCACTCTACTCTAACTATACTGTGCTCCACAGTACTCTACCTCTACTGTACTCCACTCTACTCTACCTCTACTGTGCTCCACTGTACTCTACCTCTACTGTACTCCACTGTACGCTACCTCTACTGTGCTCCACTGTACTCTACCTCTACTGTACTCCACTGTACTCTACCTCTACTGTGCTCCACTGTACTCTACCTCTACTGTACTCTACTGTACTCTACCTCTACTGTACTCTACTGTACTCCACCTCTACTGTGCTCCACTGTACTCCACTGTACTCTACCTCTACTCTGCTCCCCTGTACTCTACCTCTACTGTACTCCACTGTACTCTACCTCTAATGTGCTCCACTGTACTCTACCTCTACAGTACTCCACTCTACTCTACCTCTACTGTGCTCCACTGTACTCTATCTCTACTGTACTCTACTGTACTCCACCTCTACTGTGCTCCGCTGTTCTCCACTGTACTCTATCTCTACTTTGATCCACTGTACTCTACCTCTGCTGTGCTCCACTGTACTCTACCTCTACTGCGCTCCACTGTACTCCACCTCTACTCTACTCCACCCCACTGTACTCTACCTCTACTGTACTCTACTGTTCTCTACCTCTACTGTACTCTACTGTACTCCACCTCTACTGTGCTTCACTGTACTCCACTGTACTCTACCTCTTCTGTACTCCACTGTAATCTACCTCTACTCTACTCCACGGTACGCTACCTCTACTGTGCTCCACTGTACTCTACCTCTACTGTACTCCACTGTACGCTACCTCTACTGTGCTCCACTGTACTCTACCTCTACTGTACTCCACTCTACTCTACCTCTACTGCGCTCCACTGTACTCCACCTCTACTCTACTCCACTCCACTGTACTCTACCTCTACTGTACTCTACTGTACTCTATCTCTACTGTACTCTACTGTACTCCACCTCTACTGTGCTCCGCTGTACTCCACTGTACTCTATCTCTACTGTGATCCACTGTACTCTACCTCTGCTGTGCTCCACTGTACTCTACCTCTACTGCGCTCCACTGTACTCCACCTCTACTCTACTCCACTCCACTGTACTCTACCTCTACTGTACTCTACTGTTCTCTACCTCTACTGTACTCTACTGTACTCCACCTCTACTCTGTTCCACTGTACTCCACTGTACTCTACCTCTAATGTGCTCCACTGTACTCTACCTCTACTGTACTCCACTCTACTCTACCTCTACTGTGCTCCACTGTACTCCACTGTGCGCTACCTATACTGTGCTCCACACTACTCTACCTCTACTGTACTCCACTCTATTCTACCTCTACTGTGCTCCGCTGTACTCCACTGTACTCTACATCCACTATGCTCCACTGTACTCTACCTCTACTATACTGCACTGTACTCTACCTCTACTGTAATCCACTGTACTCTACCTCTACTGTACTCCACTGTGCGCTACCTCTACTGTGCTCCACTGTACTCTACCTCTACTGTACTCCACTCTATTCTACCTCTACTGTGCTCCGCTGTACTCCACTGTACTCTACATCTACTATGCTCCACTGTACTCTACCTCTACTGTACTGCACTGTACTCTACCTCTACTGTAATCCACTGTACTCTACCTCTACTGTACTCCACTGTGCGCTACCTCTACTGTGCTCCACTGTACTCTATCTCTACTGTACTCTACTGTACTCCACCTCTATTGTGCTCCGCTGTACTCCACTGTACTCTACCTCTACTGTGCTCCACTGTACTCTACCTCTACTGTGCTCCACTGTACTCTACCTCTACTGTGCTCAACTTTTCTCTACCTCTACTGTACTCTACTGTACTCCACCTCTACTGTGCTCCACTGTACTCCACTGTACTCTACCTCTACTGTGCTCCACTGTACTCTACCTCTACTGTACTCCACTCTAGTCTATCTCTACTGTGCTCCATTGTAATCTATCTCTACTGTACTCCAATGTACTCTACCTCTACTCTACTGTTCTCTACCTCTACTGTACTCTACTGTACTCCACCTCTACTGTGCTTCACTGTACTCCACTGTACTCTACCTCTACTGTGCTCCACTGTACTCTACCTCTACTGTACTCCACTGTACTCTACCTCTACTGTGCTCCACTGTACTCTACCTCTACTCTACTCCACTCTACTCTACCTCTACTGTGCTCCACTGTACTCTACCTCTACTGTACTCCACTGTACGCTACCTCTACTGTGCTCCACTGTACTCTACCTCTACTGTACTCCACTCTACTCTACCTCTACTGTGCTCCACTGTACTCTACCTCTACAGTACTCCACTCTACTCTACCTCTACTGCGCTCCACTGTACTCCACCTCTACTCTACTCCACTCCACTGTACTCTACCTCTACTGTACTCTACTGTACTCTATCTCTACTGTACTCTACTGTACTCCACCTCTACTGTGCTCCGCTGTACTCCACTGTACTCTATCTCTACTGTGATCCACTGTACTCTACCTCTGCTGTGCTCCACTGTACTCTACCTCTACTGCGCTCCACTGTACTCCACCTCTACTCTACTCCACTCCACTGTACTCTACCTCTACTGTACTCTACTGTTCTCTACCTCTACTGTACTCTACTGTACTCCACCTCTACTGTGTTCCACTGTAGTCCACTGTACTCTACCTCTAATGTGCTCCACTGTACTCTACCTCTACTGTACTCCACTCTACTCTACCTCTACTGTGCTCCACTGTACTCCACTGTGCGCTACCTATACTGTCCTCCACACTACTCTACCTCTACTGTACTCCACTCTATTCTACCTCTACTGTGCTCCGCTGTACTCCACTGTACTCTACATCTACTATGCTCCACTGTACTCTACCTCTACTATACTGCACTGTACTCTACCTCTACTGTAATCCAATGTACTCTACCTCTACTGTACTCCACTGTGCGCTACCTCTACTGTGCTCCACTGTACTCTACCTCTACTGTACTCCACTCTATTCTACCTCTACTGTGCTCCGCTGTACTCCACTGTACTCTACATCTACTATGCTCCACTGTACTCTACCTCTACTGTACTGCACTGTACTCTACCTCTACTGTAATCCACTGTACTCTACCTCTACTGTACTCCACTGTGCGCTACCTCTACTGTGCTCCACTGTACTCTATCTCTACTGTACTTTACTGTACTCCACCTCTATTGTGCTCCGCTGTACTCCACTGTACTCTACCTCTACTGTGCTCCACTGTACTCTACCTCTACTGTGCTCCACTGTACTCTACCTCTACTGTGCTCAACTTTTCTCTACCTCTACTGTACTCTACTGTACTCCACCTCTACTGTGCTCCACTGTACTCCACTGTACTCTACCTCTACTCTGCTCCACTGTACTCTACCTCTACTGTACTCCACTCTAGTCTATCTCTACTGTGCTCCATTGTACTCTATCTCTACTGTACTCCAATGTACTCTACCTCTACTCTACTGTTCTCTACCTCTACTGTACTCTACTGTACTCCACCTCTACTGTGCTTCACTGTACTCCACTGTACTCTACCTCTACTGTGCTCCACTGTACTCTACCTCTACTGTACTCCACTGTACTCTACCTCTACTGTGCTCCACTGTACTCTACCTCTACTCTACTCCACTCTACTCTAACTCTACTGTGCTCCACTGTACTCTACCTCTACTGTACTCCACTCTACTCTACCTCTAGTGTTCTCCACTGTACTCTACCTCTTCTGTACTCCACTGTACTCTACCTCTACTGTACTCCACGGTACGCTACCTCTACTGTGCTCCACTGTACTCTACCTCTACTGTACTCCACTGTACGCTACCTCTACTGTGCTCCACTGTACTCTACCTCTACTGTACTCCACTCTACTCTAACTATACTGTGCTCCACTGTACTCTACCTCTACTGTACTCCACTCTACTCTACCTCTACTGTGCTCCACTGTACTCTACCTCTACTGTACTCTACTGTACTCCACCTCTACTGTGCTCCACTGTACTCCACTGTGCTCTACTTCTACTCTGCTCCCCTGTACTCTACCTCTACTGTACTCCACTGTACTCTACCTCTAATGTGCTCCACTGTACTCTACCTCTACAGTACTCCACTCTACTCTACCTCTACTGTGCTCCACTGTACTCTATCTCTACTGTACTCTACTGTACTCCACCTCTACTGTGCTCCGCTGTACTCCACTGTACTCTATCTCTACTGTGATCCACTGTACTCTACCTCTGCTGTGCTCCACTGTACTCTACCTCTACTGCGCTCCACTGTACTCCACCTCTACTCTACTACACTCCACTGTACTCTACCTCTACTGTACTCTACTGTTCTCTACCTCTACTGTACTCTACTGTACTCCACCTCTACTGTGCTTCACTGTACTCCACTGTACTCTACCTCTTCTGTACTCCACTGTACTCTACCTCTACTGTACTCCACGGTACGCTACCTCTACTGTGCTCCACTGTACTCTACCTCTACTGTACTCCACTGTACGCTACCTCTACTGTGCTCCACTGTACTCTACCTCTACAGTACTCCACTCTACTCTACCTCTACTGCGCTCCACTGTACTCCACCTCTACTCTACTCCACTCCACTGTACTCTACCTCTACTGTACTCTACTGTACTCTATCTCTACTGTACTCTACTGTACTCCACCTCTACTGTGCTCCGCTGTACTCCACTGTACTCTATCTCTACTGTGATCCACTGTACTCTACCTCTGCTGTGCTCCACTGTACTCTACCTCTACTGCGCTCCACTGTACTCCACCTCTACTCTACTCCACTCCACTGTACTCTACCTCTACTGTACTCTACTGTTCTCTACCTCTACTGTACTCTACTGTACTCCACCTCTACTGTGCTCCACTGTACTCCACTGTACTCTACCTCTAATGTGCTCCACTGTACTCTACCTCTACTGTACTCCACTCTACTCTACCTCTACTGTGCTCCACTGTACTCCACTGTGCGTTACCTATACTGTGCTCCACACTACTCTACCTCTACTGTACTCCACTCTATTCTACCTCTACTGTGCTCCGCTGTACTCCACTGTACTCTACATCTACTATGCTCCACTGTACTCTACCTCTACTATACTGCACTGTACTCTACCTCTACTGTAATCCACTGTACTCTACCTCTACTGTACTCCACTGTGCGCTACCTCTACTGTGCTCCACTGTACTCTACCTCTACTGTACTCCACTCTATTCTACCTCTACTGTGCTCCGCTGTACTCCACTGTACTCTACATCTACTATGCTCCACTGTACTCTACCTCTACTGTACTGCACTGTACTCTACCTCTACTGTAATCCACTGCACTCTACCTCTACTGTACTCCACTGTGCGCTACCTCTACTGTGCTCCACTGTACTCTATCTCTACTGTACTCTACTGTACTCCACCTCTATTGTGCTCCGCTGTACTCCACTGTACTCTACCTCTACTGTGCTCCACTGTACTCTACCTCTACTGTGCTCCACTGTACTCTACCTCTACTGTGCTCAACTTTTCTCTACCTCTACTGTACTCTACTGTACTCCACCTCTACTGTGCTCCACTGTACTCCACTGTACTCTACCTCTACTGTGCTCCACTGTACTCTACCTCTACTGTACTCCACTCTAGTCTATCTCTACTGTGCTCCATTGTACTCTATCTCTACTGTACTCCAATGTACTCTACCTCTACTCTACTGTTCTCTACCTCTACTGTACTCTACTGTACTCCACCTCTACTGTGCTTCACTGTACTCCACTGTACTCTACCTCTACTGTGCTCCACTGTACTCTACCTCTACTGTACTCCACTGTACTCTACCTCTACTGTGCTCCACTGTACTCTACCTCTACTCTACTCCACTCTACTCTAACTCTACTGTGCTCCACTGTACTCTACCTCTACTGTACTCCACTCTACTCTACCTCTAGTGTTCTCCACTGTACTCTACCTCTTCTGTACTCCACTGTACTCTACCTCTACTGTACTCCACGGTACGCTACCTCTAATGTGCTCCACTGTACTCTACCTCTACTGTACTCCACTGTACGCTAACTCTACTGTGCTCCACTGTACTCTACCTCTACTGTACTCCACTCTACTCTACCTCTACTGTGGTCCACTGTACTCTACCTCTACTGTACTCCACTGTACGCTACCTCTACTGTGCTCCACTGTACTCTACCTCTACTGTACTCCACTGTACTCTACCTCTACTGTGCTCCACTGTACTCTACCTCTACTGTACTCTACTGTACTCTACCTCTACTGTACTCTACTGTACTCCACCTCTACTGTGCTCCACTGTACTCCACTGTACTCTACCTCTACTCTGCTCCCCTGTACTCTACCTCTACTGTACTCCACTGTACTCTACCTCTAATATGCTCCACTGTACTCTACCTCTACAGTACTCCACTCTACTCTACCTCTACTGTGCTCCACTGTACTCTATCTCTACTGTACTCTACTGTACTCCACCTCTACTGTGCTCCGCTGTACTTCACTGTACTCAATCTCTACTGTGATCCACTGTACTCTACCTCTGCTGTGCTCCACTGTACTCTACCTCTACTGCGCTCCACTGTACTCCACCTCTACTCTGCTCCACTCCACTGTACTCTACCTCTACTGTACTCTACTGTTCTCTACCTCTACTGTACTCTACTGTACTCCACCTCTACTGTGCTCCACTGTACTCCACTGTACTCTACCTCTAATGTGCTCCACTGTACTCTACCTCTACTGTACTCCACTCTACTCTACCTCTACTGTGCTCCACTGTACTCCACTGTGCGCTACCTATACTGTGCTCCACACTACTCTACCTCTACTGTACTCCACTCTATTCTACCTCTACTGTGCTCCGCTGTACTCCACTGTACTCTACATCTACTATGCTCCACTGTACTCTACCTCTACTATACTGCACTGTACTCTACCTCTACTGTAATCCACTGTACTCTACCTCTACTGTACTCCACTGTGCGCTACCTCTACTGTGCTCCACTGTACTCTACCTCTACTGTACTCCACTCTATTCTACCTCTACTGTGCTCCGCTGTACTCCACTGTACTCTACATCTACTATGCTCCACTGTACTCTACCTCTACTGTACTGCACTGTACTCTACCTCTACTGTAATCCATTGTACTCTACCTCTACTGTACTCCACTGTGCGCTACCTCTACTGTGCTCCACTGTACTCTATCTCTACTGTACTCTACTGTACTCCACCTCTATTGTGCTCCGCTGTACTCCACTGTACTCTACCTCTACTGTGCTCCACTGTACTCTACCTCTACTGTGCTCAACTTTTCTCTACCTCTACTGTACTCTACTGTACTCCACCTCTACTGTGCTCCACTGTACTCCACTGTACTCTACCTCTACTGTGCTCCACTGTACTCTACCTCTACTGTACTCCACTCTAGTCTATCTCTACTGTGCTCCATTGTACTCTATCTCTACTGTACTCCAATGTACTCTACCTCTACTCTACTGTTCTCTACCTCTACTGTACTCTACTGTACTCCACCTCTACTGTGCTTCACTGTACTCCACTGTACTCTACCTCTACTGTGCTCCACTCTACTCTACCTCTACTGTACTCCACTGTACTCTACCTCTACTGTGCTCCACTGTACTCTACCTCTACTCTACTCCACTCTACTCTAACTCTACTGTGCTCCACTGTACTCTACCTCTACTGTACTCCACTCTACTCTACCTCTAGTGTTCTCCACTGTACTCTACCTCTTCTGTACTCCACTGTACTCTACCTCTACTGTACTCCACGGTACGCTACCTCTAATGTGCTCCACTGTACTCTACCTCTACTGTACTCCACTGTACGCTACCTCTACTGTGCTCCACTGTACTCTACCTCTACTGTACTCCACTCTACTCTACCTCTACTGTGGTCCACTGTACTCTACCTCTACTGTACTCCACTGTACGCTACCTCTACTGTGCTCCACTGTACTCTACCTCTACTGTACTCCACTGTACTCTACCTCTACTGTGCTCCACTGTACTCTACCTCTACTGTACTCTACTGTACTCTACCTCTACTGTACTCTACTGTCCTCCACCTCTACTGTGCTCCACTGTACTCCACTGTACTCTACCTCTACTCTGCTCCCCTGTACTCTACCTCTACTGTACTCCACTGTACTCTACCTCTAATATGCTCCACTGTACTCTACCTCTACAGTACTCCACTCTACTCTACCTCTACTGTGCTCCACTGTACTCTATCTCTACTGTACTCTACTGTACTCCACCTCTACTGTGCTCCGCTGTACTTCACTGTACTCAATCTCTACTGTGATCCACTGTACTCTACCTCTGCTGTGCTCCACTGTACTCTACCTCTACTGCGCTCCACTGTACTCCACCTCTACTCTGCTCCACTCCACTGTACTCTACCTCTACTGTACTCTACTGTTCTCTACCTCTACTGTACTCTACTGTACTCCACCTCTACTGTGCTCCACTGTACTCCACTGTACTCTACCTCTAATGTGCTCCACTGTACTCTACCTCTACTGTACTCCACTCTACTCTACCTCTACTGTGCTCCACTGTACTCCACTGTGCGCTACCTATACTGTGCTCCACACTACTCTACCTCTACTGTACTCCACTCTATTCTACCTCTACTGTGCTCCGCTGTACTCCACTGTACTCTACATCTACTATGCTCCACTGTACTCTACCTCTACTATACTGCACTGTACTCTACCTCTACTGTAATCCACTGTACTCTACCTCTACTGTACTCCACTGTGCGCTACCTCTACTGTGCTCCACTGTACTCTACCTCTACTGTACTCCACTCTATTCTACCTCTACTGTGCTCCGCTGTACTCCACTGTACTCTACATCTACTATGCTCCACTGTACTCTACCTCTACTGTACTGCACTGTACTCTACCTCTACTGTAATCCACTGTACTCTACCTCTACTGTACTCCACTGTGCGCTACCTCTACTGTGCTCCACTGTACTCTATCTCTACTGTACTCTACTGTACTCCACCTCTATTGTGCTCCGCTGTACTCCACTGTACTCTACCTCTACTGTGCTCCACTGTACTCTACCTCTACTGTGCTCCACTGTACTCTACCTCTACTGTGCTCAACTTTTCTCTACCTCTACTGTACTCTACTGTACTCCACCTCTACTGTGCTCCACTGTACTCCACTGTACTCTACCTCTACTGTGCTCCACTGTACTCTACCTCTACTGTACTCCACTCTAGTCTATCTCTACTGTGCTCCATTGTACTCTATCTCTACTGTACTCCAATGTACTCTACCTCTACTCTACTGTTCTCTACCTCTACTGTACTCTACTGTACTCCACCTCTACTGTGCTTCACTGTACTCCACTGTACTCTACCTCTACTGTGCTCCACTGTACTCTACCTCTACTGTACTCCACTGTACTCTACCTCTACTGTGCTCCACTGTACTCTACCTCTACTCTACTCCACTCTACTCTAACTCTACTGTGCTCCACTGTACTCTACCTCTACTGTACTCCACTCTACTCTACCTCTAGTGTTCTCCACTGTACTCTACCTCTTCTGTACTCCACTGTACTCTACCTCTATTGTACTCCACGGTACGCTACCTCTACTGTGCTCCACTGTACTCTACCTCTACTGTACTCCACTCTACTCTACCTCTACTGTGCTCCACTGTACTCTATCTCTACTGTACTCTACTGTACTCCACCTCTACTGTGCTCCGCTGTACTCCACTGTACTCTATCTCTACTGTGATCCACTGTACTCTACATCTGCTGTGCTCCACTGTACTCTACCTCTACTGTGCTCCATTGTACTCTACCTCTACTCTACTCCACTGTACTCTACCTCTACTGTACTCTACTGTTTTCTACCTCTACTGTACTCTACTGTACTCCACCTCTACTGTGCTCCACTGTACTCCACTGTACTCTACCTCGACTGTGCACCACTGTACTCTACCTCTACTGTACTCCACTGTACTCTACCTCTACTGTGCTCCACTGTACTCTACCTCTACTGTACTCTACTGTACTCTACCTCTACTGTACTCTACTGTACTCCACCTCTACTGTGCTCCACTGTACTCCACTGTATTCTACCTCTACTCTGCTCCCCTGTACTCTACCTCTACTGTACTCCACTGTACTCTACCTCTAATGTGCTCCACTGTACTCTACCTCTACTGTACTCCACTGTACGCTACCTCTACTGTGCTCCACTGTACTCTACCTCTACTGTACTCCACTGTACTCTACCTCTACTGTGCTCCACTGTACTCTACCTCTACTGTACTCTACTGTACTCTACCTCTACTGTACTCTACTGTACTCCACCTCTACTGTGCTCCACTGTACTCCACCTGTACTGTGCTCCGCTGTACTCCACTGTACTCTATCTCTACTGTGATCCACTGTACTCTACATCTGCTGTGCTCCACTGTACTCTACCTCTACTGTGCTCCATTGTACTCTACCTCTACTCTACTCCACTGTACTCTACCTCTACTGTACTCTACTGTTTTCTACCTCTACTGTACTCTACTGTACTCCACCTCTACTGTGCTCCACTGTACTCCACTGTACTCTACCTCTACTGTGCACCACTGTACTCTACCTCTACTGTACTCCACTGTACTCTACCTCTACTGTGCTCCACTGTACTCTACCTCTACTGTACTCTACTGTACTCTACCTCTACTGTACTCTACTGTACTCCACCTCTACTGTGCTCCACTGTACTCCACTGTACTCTACCTCTACTCTGCTCCCCTGTACTCTACCTCTACTGTACTCCACTGTACTCTACCTCTAATGTGCTCCACTGTACTCTACCTCTACTGTACTCCACTCTACTCTACCTCTACTGTGCTCCACTGTACTCTATCTCTACTGTACTCTACTGTACTCCACCTCCACTGTGCTCCGCTGTACTCCACTGTACTCTATCTCTACTGTGATCCACTGTACTCTACCTCTGCTGTGCTCCACTGTACTCTACCCTTACTGTGCTCCACTGTACTCTACCTCTACTCTACTCCACTGTACTCTACCTCTACTGTACTCTACTGTTCTCTACCTCTACTGTACTCTACTTTACTCCACCTCTACTGTGCTCCACTGTACTCCACTGTACTCTACCTCTAATGTGCTCCACTCTACTCTACCTCTACTGTACTCCACTCTACTCTACCTCTACTGTGCTCCACTGTACTCTATCTCTACTGTACTCTACTGTACTCCACCTCTACTGTGCTCCGCTGTACTCCACTTTACTCTATCTCTACTGTGATCCACTGTACTCTACCTCTGCTGTGCTCCACTGTACTCTACCTCTACTGTGCTCAACTGTACTCTACCTCTACTGTACTCCACTCTACTCTACCTCTACTGTGCTTCACTGTACTCTATCTCTACTGTACTCTACTGTACTCCACCTCTACTGTGCTCCGCTATACTCCACTGTACTCTATCTCTACTGTGACCCACTGTACTCTACCTCTGCTGTGCTCCACTGTACTCTCCCTCTACTGTGCTCCACTGTACTCTACCTCTACTCTACTCCACTGTGCTCTACCTCTACTGTGCTCCACTGTACTCTACCTCTAATCTACTCCACTGTACTCTACCTCTACTGTACTCTACTGTTCTCTACCTCTACTGTACTCTAATGTACTCCACCTCTAATGTGCTCCACTGTACTCCACTGTACTCTACCTCTAATGTGCTCCACTGTACTTTACCTCTACTCTACTCCACTGTACTCTACCTCTACTGTACTCTACTGTTCTCTACCTCTACTGTACTCTACTGTACTCCACCTCTACTGTGCTCCACTGTACTCCACTGTACTCTACCTCTACTGTGCTCCACTGTACTCTACCTCTACTGTGCTCCACTGTACTCTACCTCTACTGTGATCCACTGTACTCTACCTCTGCTGTGCTCCACTATACTCTACCTCTACTGTGCTCCACTGTACTCTACCTCTACTCTACTCCACTGTACTCTATCTCTACTGTACTCTACTGTTCTCTACCTCTACTGTACTCTACTGTACTCCACCTCTACTGTGCTCCACTGTACTCCACTGTACTCTACCTCTACTGTGCACCACTGTACTCTACCTCTACTGTACTCCACTGTACTCTACCTCTACTGTACTCTACTGTTCTCTACCTCTACTGTACTCTACTGTACTCTACCTCTACTGTGCACCACTGTACTCTACCTCGACTGTACTCCACTGTACTCTACCTCTACTGTCCTTCACTGTACTCTACTGTACTCTACCTCTACTGTGCTCCACTGTACTCTACCTCTACTGTACTCCACTCTACTCTACCTCTACTGTGCTTCACTGTACTCTATCTCTACTGTACTCTACTGTACTCCACCTCTACTGTGCTCCGCTATACTCCACTGTACTCTATCTCTACTGTGACCCACTGTACTCTACCTCTGCTGTGCTCCACTGTACTCTCCCTCTACTGTGCTCCACTGTACTCTACCTCTACTCTACTCCACTGTACTCTATCTCTACTGTGCTCCACTGTACTCTATCTCTACTGTACTCCACTGTACTCTACCTCTACTGTACTCTACTGTTCTCTACCTCTACTGTACTCTACTGTACTCCACCTCTACTTTGCTCCACTGTACTCCACTCTACTCTACCTCTACTGTGCTCCACTGTACTCTGCCTCTACTGTACTCCACTGTACTCTACCTCTACTGTGCTCAACTGTACTCTACCTCTACTGTACTCCACTGTACTCTAACTCTACTGTACTCCACTGTACTCTACCTCTACTGTACTCTACTGTGCTCCACCTCTAATTTGCTCCACTGTATTCCACTGTACTCAACCTCTACTGTACTCCACTGTACTCTACCTCTACTGTACTCCACTGTACTCTACCTCTACTGTGCTCCACTGTACTCCACTGTGCGCTACCTATACTGTGCTCCACACTACTCTACCTCTACTGTACTCCACTGTACTCTACCTCTGCTGTACTCCACTGTACTCTACCTCTACTCTGCTCCAATGTACTCCACTGTACGCTACCTCTACTGTGCTCCACTGTACTCTACCTCTACTGTATTCCACTCTACTCTACCTCTACTGTGCTCCATTGTACTCTATCTCTACTGTACTCTACTGTACTCCACCTCTACTGTGCTCCGCTGTACTCCACTGTACTCTACCTCTACTGTACTCCACTGTACTCTACCTCTACTGTACTCCACTGTACTCTACCTCTACTGTGCTCCACTGTACTCCAATGTGCGCTACCTATACTGTGCTCCACACTACTCTACCTCTACTGTACTCCACTCTATTCTACCTCTACTGTACTCCGCTGTACTCCACTGTACTCTACATCTACTATGCTCCACTGTACTCTACCTCTACTATACTGCACTGTACTCTACCTCTACTGTAATCCACTGTACTCTACCTCTACTGTACTCCACTGTGCGCTACCTCTACTGTGCTCCACTGTACTCTACCTCTACTGTACTCCACTGTATTCTACCTCTACTGTGCTCCGCTGTACTCCACTGTACTCTACATCTACTATGCTCCACTGTACTCTACCTCTACTGTACTGCACTGTACTCTACCTCTACTGTAATCCACTGTACTCTACCTCTACTGTACTCCACTGTGCGCTACCTCTACTGTGCTCCACTGTACTCTATCTCTACTGTAGTCTACTGTACTCCACCTCTATTGTGCTCCACTGTACTCCACTGTACTCTACCTCTAGAGTGCTCCACTGTACTCTACCTCTACTGTGCTCCACTGTACTCTACCTCTACTGTGCTCAACTTTTCTCTACCTCTACTGTACTCTACTGTACTCCACCTCTACTGTGCTCCACTGTACTCCACTGTACTCTACCTCTACTGTGCTCCACTGTACTCTACCTCTACTGTACTCCACTCTAGTCTATCTCTACTGTGCTCCATTGTACTCTATCTCTACTGTACTCCAATGTACTCTACCTCTACTCTACTGTTCTCTACCTCTACTGTACTCTACTGTACTCCACCTCTACTGTGCTTCACTGTACTCCACTGTACTCTACCTCTACTGTGCTCCACTGTGCTCTACCTCTACTGTACTCCACTGTACTCTACCTCTACTGTGCTCCACTGTACTCTACCTCTACTCTACTCCACTCTACTCTAACTCTACTGTGCTCCACTGTACTCTACCTCTACTGTACTCCACTCTACTCTACCTCTAGTGTTCTCCACTGTACTCTACCTCTTCTGTACTCCACTGTACTCTACCTCTACTGTACTCCACGGTACGCTACCTCTACTGTGCTCCACTGTACTCTACCTCTACTGTACTCCACTGTACGCTACCTCTACTGTGCTCCACTGTACTCTACCTCTACTGTACTCCACTCTACTCTAACTCTACTGTGCTCCACTGTACTCTACCTCTACTGTACTCCACTCTACTCTACCTCTACTGTGCTCCACTGTACTCTACCTCTACTGTACTCCACTGTACGCTACCTCTACTGTGCTCCACTGTACTCTACCTCTACTGTACTCCACTGTACTCTGACTCTACTGTGCTCCACTGTACTCTACCTCTACTGTACTCTACTGTACTCTACCTCTACTGTACTCTACTGTACTCCACCTCTACTGTGCTCCACTGTACTCCACTGTACTCTACCTCTACTCTGCTCCCCTGTACTCTACCTCTACTGTACTCCACTGTACTCTACCTCTAATATGCTCCACTGTACTCTACCTCTACAGTACTCCACTCTACTCTACCTCTACTGTGCTCCACTGTACTCTATCTCTACTGTACTCTACTGTACTCCACCTCTACTGTGCTCCGCTGTACTCCACTGTACTCTATCTCTACTGTGATCCACTGTACTCTACCTCTGCTGTGCTCCACTGTACTCTACCTCTACTGCGCTCCACTGTACTCCACCTCTACTCTACTCCACTCCACTGTACTCTACCTCTACTGTACTCTACTGTTCTCTACCTCTACTGTACTCTACTGTACTCCACCTCTACTGTGCTCCACTGTACTCCACTGTACTCTACCTCTAATGTGCTCCACTGTACTCTACCTCTACTGTACTCCACTCTACTCTGCCTCTACTGTGCTCCACTGTACTCCACTGTGCGCTACCTATACTGTGCTCCACACTACTCTACCTCTACTGTACTCCACTCTATTCTACCTCTACTGTGCTCCGCTGTACTCCACTGTACTCTACATCTACTATGCTCCACTGTACTCTACCTCTACTATACTGCACTGTACTCTACCTCTACTGTAATCCACTGTACTCTACCTCTACTGTACTCCACTGTGCGCTACCTCTACTGTGCTCCACTGTACTCTACCTCTACTGTACTCCACTCTACTCTACCTCTACTGTGCTCCGCTGTACTCCACTGTACTCTACCTTTACTGTGCTCCACTGTACTCTACCTCTACTGTACTCCACTGTACTCTACCTCTACTGTGCTCCACTGTAGTCTACCTCTACTGTACTCTACCTCTACTGTGCTCCACTGTACTCTATCTCGACTCTACTCTACTGTACTCCACCTCTACTGTGCTCCGCTGTACTCCACTGTGCTCTACCTCTACTGTGCTCCACTGTACTCTACCTCTAATCTACTCCACTGTACTCTACCTCTACTGTACTCTACTGTTCTCTACCTCTACTGTACTCTAATGTACTCCACCTCTAATGTGCTCCACTGTACTCCACTGTACTCTACCTCTAATGTGCTCCACTGTACTTTACCTCTACTCTACTCCACTGTACTCTACCTCTACTGTACTCTACTGTTCTCTACCTCTACTGTACTCTACTGTACTCCAACTCTACTGTGCTCCACTGTACTCCACTGTACTCTACCTCTACTGTGCTCCACTGTACTCTACCTCTACTGTGCTCCACTGTACTCTACCTCTACTGTGATCCACTGTACTCTACCTCTGCTGTGCTCCACTATACTCTACCTCTACTGTGCTCCACTGTACTCTACCTCTACTCTACTCCACTGTACTCTATCTCTACTGTACTCTACTGTTCTCTACCTCTACTGTACTCTACTGTACTCCACCTCTACTGTGCTCCACTGTACTCCACTGTACTCTACCTCTACTGTGCACCACTGTACTCTACCTCTACTGTACTCCACTGTACTCTACCTCTACTGTACTCTACTGTTCTCTACCTCTACTGTACTCTACTGTACTCTACCTCTACTGTGCACCACTGTACTCTACCTCGACTGTACTCCACTGTACTCTACCTCTACTGTCCTTCACTGTACTCTACTGTACTCTACCTCTACTGTGCTCCACTGTACTCTACCTCTACTGTACTCCACTCTACTCTACCTCTACTGTGCTTCACTGTACTCTATCTCTACTGTACTCTACTGTACTCCACCTCTACTGTGCTCCGCTATACTCCACTGTACTCTATCTCTACTGTGACCCACTGTACTCTACCTCTGCTGTGCTCCACTGTACTCTCCCTCTACTGTGCTCCACTGTACTCTACCTCTACTCTACTCCACTGTACTCTATCTCTACTGTGCTCCACTGTACTCTATCTCTACTGTACTCCACTGTACTCTACCTCTACTGTACTCTACTGTTCTCTACCTCTACTGTACTCTACTGTACTCCACCTCTACTTTGCTCCACTGTACTCCACTCTACTCTACCTCTACTGTGCTCCACTGTACTCTGCCTCTACTGTACTCCACTGTACTCTACCTCTACTGTGCTCAACTGTACTCTACCTCTACTGTACTCCACTGTACTCTAACTCTACTGTACT
The DNA here is from genome assembly GCA_030578255.1 of Tiaroga cobitis. Classification (NCBI taxonomy): domain Eukaryota; kingdom Metazoa; phylum Chordata; class Actinopteri; order Cypriniformes; family Leuciscidae; genus Tiaroga; species Tiaroga cobitis. The sequence continues at coordinate 37,441,496 of CM060604.1, forward strand.
CCACTGTACTCTACCTCTACTGTACTCTACTGTGCTCCACCTCTAATTTGCTCCACTGTATTCCACTGTACTCAACCTCTACTATACTCCACTGTACTCTACCTCTACTGTACTCCACTGTACTCTACCTCTACTGTGCTCCACTGTACTCCACTGTGCACTACCTATACTGTGCTCCACACTACTCTACCTCTACTGTACTCCACTCTATTCTACCTCTACTGTGCTCCGCTGTACTCCACTGTACTCTACATCTACTATGCTCCACTGTACTCTACCTCTACTGTACTGCACTGTACTCTACCTCTACTGTAATCCACTGTACTCTACCTCTACTGTACTCCACTGTGCGCTACCTCTACTGTGCTCCACTGTACTCTACCTCTACTGTACTCCACTCTAGTCTATCTCTAATGTGCTCCTTTGTACTCTATCTCTACTTTACTCCAATGTACTCTACCTCTACTCTACTGTTCTCTACCTCTACTGTACTCCACTCTACACTACCTCTACTGTGCTCCGCTGTACTCCACTGTACTCTACCTCTACTGTGCTCCACTGTACTCTACCTCTACTGTGCTCCACTGTACTCTACCTCTACTGTGCTTCACTGTTCTCTACCTCTACTGTACTCTACTGTACTCCACCTCTACTGTGCTCCACTGTACTCCACTGTACTCTACCTCTACTGTGCTCCACTGTACTCTACCTCTACTGTACTCCACTCTAGTCTATCTCTACTGTGCTCCATTGTACTCTATCTCTACTTTACTCCAATGTACTCTACCTCTACTCTACTGTTCTCTACCTCTACTGTACTCCACCTCTACTGTGCTTCACTGTACTCCACTGTACTCTACCTCTACTGTGCTCCACTGTACTCTACCTCTACTGTACTCCACTGTACTCTACCTCTACTGTGCTCCACTGTACTCTACCTCTACTGTACTCCACTCTACTCTAACTCTACTGTGCTCCACTGTACTCTACCTCTACTGTACTCCACTCTACTCTACCTCTACTGTGCTCCACTGTACTCTACCTCTACTGTACTCCACTGTACGCTACCTCTACTGTGCTCCACTGTACTCTACCTCTACTGTACTCCACTGTACTCTACCTCTACTGTGCTCCACTGTACTCTACCTCTACTGTACTCTACTGTACTCTACCTCTACTGTACTCTACTGTACTCCACCTCTACTGTGCTCCACTGTACTCCACTGTACTCTACCTCTACTGTACTCCACTGTACTCTACCTCTAATATGCTCCACTGTACTCTACCTCTACAGTACTCCACTCTACTCTACCTCTACTGTGCTCCACTGTACTCTATCTCTACTGTACTCTACTGTACTCTACCTCTACTGTGCTCCGCTGTACTCCACTGTACTCTATCTCTACTGTGATCCACTGTACTCTACCTCTGCTGTGCTCCACTGTACTCTACCTCTACTGCGCTCCACTGTACTCCACCTCTACTCTACTCCACTCCACTGTACTCTACCTCTACTGTACTCTACTGTTCTCTACCTCTACTGTACTCTACTGTACTCCACCTCTACTGTGCTCCACTGTACTCCACTGTACTCTACCTCTAATGTGCTCCACTGTACTCTACCTCTACTGTACTCCACTCTACTCTGCCTCTACTGTGCTCCACTGTACTCCACTGTGCGCTACCTATACTGTGCTCCACACTACTCTACCTCTACTGTACTCCACTGTACTCTACCTCTACTGTGCTCCACTGTAATCTGTCTCTACTGTACTCCACTGTACTCTACCTCTACTGTACTGCACTGTACTCTACCTCTATTGTAATCCACTGTACTCTACCTCTACTGTACTCCACTGTGCGCTACCTCTACTGTGCTCCACTGTACTCTACCTCTACTGTACTCCACTCTATTCTACCTCTACTGTGCTCCGCTGTACTCCACTGTACTCTACATCTACTATGCTCCACTGTACTCTACCTCTACTGTACTGCACTGTACTCTACCTCTACTGTAATCCACTGTACTCTACCTCTACTGTACTCCACTGTGCGCTACCTCTACTGTGCTCCACTGTACTCTATCTCTACTGTACTCTACTGTACTCCACCTCTATTGTGCTCCGCTGTACTCCACTGTACTCTACCTCTACTGTGCTCCACTGTACTCTACCTCTACTTTGCTCCACTGTACTCTACCTCTACTGTGCTCAACTTTTCTCTACCTCTACTGTACTCTACTGTACTCCACCTCTACTGTGCTCCACTGTACTCCACTGTACTCTACCTCTACTGTGCTCCACTGTACTCTACCTCTACTGTACTCCACTCTAGTCTATCTCTACTGTGCTCCATTGTACTCTATCTCTACTGTACTCCAATGTACTCTACCTCTAATCTACTGTTCTCTACCTCTACTGTACTCTACTGTACTCCACCTCTACTGTGCTTCACTGTACTCCACTGTACTCTACCTCTACTGTGCTCCACTGTACTCTACCTCTACTGTACTCCACTGTACTCTACCTCTACTGTGCTCCACTGTACTCTACCTCTACTCTACTCCACTCTACTCTAACTCTACTGTGCTCCACTGTACTCTACCTCTACTGTACTCCACTCTACTCTACCTCTAGTGTTCTCCACTGTACTCTACCTCTTCTGTACTCCACTGTACTCTACCTCTACTGTACTCCACGGTACGCTACCTCTACTGTGCTCCACTGTACTCTATCTCTACTGTACTCCACTGTACGCTACCTCTACTGTGCTCCACTGTACTCTACCTCTACTCTACTCCACTCTACTCTAACTCTACTGTGCTCCACTGTACTCTACCTCTACTGTACTCCACTCTACTCTACCTCTAGTGTTCTCCACTGTACTCTACCTCTTCTGTACTCCACTGTACTCTACCTCTACTGTACTCCACGGTACGCTACCTCTACTGTACTCCACTGTACTCTACCTCTACTGTACTCTACTGTGCTCCACTGTACTCTACCTCTACTGTACTCCACTCTACTCTAACTATACTGTGCTCCACTGTACTCTACCTCTACTGTACTCCACTCTACTCTACCTCTACTGTGCTCCACTGTACTCTACCTCTACTGTACTCCACTGTACGCTACCTCTACTGTGCTCCACTGTACTCTACCTCTACTGTACTCCACTGTACTCTACCTCTACTGTGCTCCACTGTACTCTACCTCTACTGTACTCTACTGTACTCTACCTCTACTGTACTCTACTGTACTCCACCTCTACTGTGCTCCACTGTACTCCACTGTACTCTACCTCTACTCTGCTCCCCTGTACTCTACCTCTACTGTACTCCACTGTACTCTACCTCTAATGTGCTCCACTGTACTCTACCTCTACAGTACTCCACTCTACTCTACCTCTACTGTGCTCCACTGTACTCTATCTCTACTGTACTCTACTGTACTCCACCTCTACTGTGCTCCGCTGTTCTCCACTGTACTCTATCTCTACTTTGATCCACTGTACTCTACCTCTGCTGTGCTCCACTGTACTCTACCTCTACTGCGCTCCATTGTACTCCACCTCTACTCTACTCCACCCCACTGTACTCTACCTCTACTGTACTCTACTGTTCTCTACCTCTACTGTACTCTACTGTACTCCACCTCTACTCTGCTTCACTGTACTCCACTGTACTCTACCTCTTCTGTACTCCACTGTACTCTACCTCTACTGTACTCCACGGTACGCTACCTCTACTGTGCTCCACTGTACTCTACCTCTACTGTACTCCACTGTACGCTACCTCTACTGTGCTCCACTGTACTCTACCTCTACAGTACTCCACTCTACTCTACCTCTACTGCGCTCCACTGTACTCCACCTCTACTCTACTCCACTCCACTGTACTCTACCTCTACTGTACTCTACTGTACTCTATCTCTACTGTACTCTACTGTACTCCACCTCTACTGTGCTCCGCTGTACTCCACTGTACTCTATCTCTACTGTGATCCACTGTACTCTACCTCTGCTGTGCTCCACTGTACTCTACATCTACTGCGCTCCACTGTACTCCACCTCTACTCTACTCTACTCCACTGTACTCTACCTCTACAGTACTCTACTGTTCTCTACCTCTACTGTACTCTACTGTACTCCACCTCTACTGTGTTCCACTGTACTCCACTGTACTCTACCTCTAATGTGCTCCACTGTACTCTACCTCTACTGTACTCCACTCTACTCTACCTCTACTGTGCTCCACTGTACTCCACTGTGCGCTACCTATACTGTGCTCCACACTACTCTACCTCTACTGTACTCCACTCTATTCTACCTCTACTGTGCTCCGCTGTACTCCACTGTACTCTACATCTACTATGCTCCACTGTACTCTACCTCTACTATACTGCACTGTACTCTACCTCTACTGTAATCCACTGTACTCTACCTCTACTGTACTCCACTGTGCGCTACCTCTACTGTGCTCCACTGTACTCTACCTCTACTGTACTCCACTCTATTCTACCTCTACTGTGCTCCGCTGTACTCCACTGTACTCTACATCTACTATGCTCCACTGTACTCTACCTCTACTGTACTGCACTGTACTCTACCTCTACTGTAATCCACTGTACTCTACCTCTACTGTACTCCACTGTGCGCTACCTCTACTGTGCTCCACTGTACTCTATCTCTACTGTACTCTACTGTACTCCACCTCTATTGTGCTCCGCTGTACTCCACTGTACTCTACCTCTACTGTGCTCCACTGTACTCTACCTCTACTGTGCTCCACTGTACTCTACCTCTACTGTGCTCAACTTTTCTCTACCTCTACTGTACTCTACTGTACTCCACCTCTACTGTGCTCCACTGTACTCCACTGTACTCTACCTCTACTGTGCTCCACTGTACTCTACCTCTACTGTACTCCACTCTAGTCTATCTCTACTGTGCTCCATTGTACTCTATCTCTACTGTACTCCAATGTACTCTACCTCTACTCTACTGTTCTCTACCTCTACTGTACTCTACTGTACTCCACCTCTACTGTGCTTCACTGTACTCCACTGTACTCTACCTCTACTGTGCTCCACTGTACTCTACCTCTACTGTACTCCACTGTACTCTACCTCTACTGTGCTCCACTGTACTCTACCTCTACTCTACTCCACTCTACTCTAACTCTACTGTGCTCCACTGTACTCTACCTCTACTGTACTCCACTCTACTCTACCTCTAGTGTTCTCCACTGTACTCTACCTCTTCTGTACTCCACTGTACTCTACCTCTATTGTACTCCACGGTACGCTACCTCTACTGTGCTCCACTGTACTCTACCTCTACTGTACTCCACTCTACTCTACCTCTACTGTGCTCCACTGTACTCTATCTCTACTGTACTCTACTGTACTCCACCTCTACTGTGCTCCGCTGTACTCCACTGTACTCTATCTCTACTGTGATCCACTGTACTCTACATCTGCTGTGCTCCACTGTACTCTACCTCTACTGTGCTCCATTGTACTCTACCTCTACTCTACTCCACTGTACTCTACCTCTACTGTACTCTACTGTTTTCTACCTCTACTGTACTCTACTGTACTCCACCTCTACTGTGCTCCACTGTACTCCACTGTACTCTACCTCGACTGTGCACCACTGTACTCTACCTCTACTGTACTCCACTGTACTCTACCTCTACTGTGCTCCACTGTACTCTACCTCTACTGTACTCTACTGTACTCTACCTCTACTGTACTCTACTGTACTCCACCTCTACTGTGCTCCACTGTACTCCACTGTATTCTACCTCTACTCTGCTCCCCTGTACTCTACCTCTACTGTACTCCACTGTACTCTACCTCTAATGTGCTCCACTGTACTCTACCTCTACTGTACTCCACTGTACGCTACCTCTACTGTGCTCCACTGTACTCTACCTCTACTGTACTCCACTGTACTCTACCTCTACTGTGCTCCACTGTACTCTACCTCTACTGTACTCTACTGTACTCTACCTCTACTGTACTCTACTGTACTCCACCTCTACTGTGCTCCACTGTACTCCACCTGTACTGTGCTCCGCTGTACTCCACTGTACTCTATCTCTACTGTGATCCACTGTACTCTACATCTGCTGTGCTCCACTGTACTCTACCTCTACTGTGCTCCATTGTACTCTACCTCTACTCTACTCCACTGTACTCTACCTCTACTGTACTCTACTGTTTTCTACCTCTACTGTACTCTACTGTACTCCACCTCTACTGTGCTCCACTGTACTCCACTGTACTCTACCTCTACTGTGCACCACTGTACTCTACCTCTACTGTACTCCACTGTACTCTACCTCTACTGTGCTCCACTGTACTCTACCTCTACTGTACTCTACTGTACTCTACCTCTACTGTACTCTACTGTACTCCACCTCTACTGTGCTCCACTGTACTCCACTGTACTCTACCTCTACTCTGCTCCCCTGTACTCTACCTCTACTGTACTCCACTGTACTCTACCTCTAATGTGCTCCACTGTACTCTACCTCTACTGTACTCCACTCTACTCTACCTCTACTGTGCTCCACTGTACTCTATCTCTACTGTACTCTACTGTACTCCACCTCCACTGTGCTCCGCTGTACTCCACTGTACTCTATCTCTACTGTGATCCACTGTACTCTACCTCTGCTGTGCTCCACTGTACTCTACCCTTACTGTGCTCCACTGTACTCTACCTCTACTCTACTCCACTGTACTCTACCTCTACTGTACTCTACTGTTCTCTACCTCTACTGTACTCTACTTTACTCCACCTCTACTGTGCTCCACTGTACTCCACTGTACTCTACCTCTAATGTGCTCCACTCTACTCTACCTCTACTGTACTCCACTCTACTCTACCTCTACTGTGCTCCACTGTACTCTATCTCTACTGTACTCTACTGTACTCCACCTCTACTGTGCTCCGCTGTACTCCACTTTACTCTATCTCTACTGTGATCCACTGTACTCTACCTCTGCTGTGCTCCACTGTACTCTACCTCTACTGTGCTCAACTGTACTCTACCTCTACTGTACTCCACTCTACTCTACCTCTACTGTGCTTCACTGTACTCTATCTCTACTGTACTCTACTGTACTCCACCTCTACTGTGCTCCGCTATACTCCACTGTACTCTATCTCTACTGTGACCCACTGTACTCTACCTCTGCTGTGCTCCACTGTACTCTCCCTCTACTGTGCTCCACTGTACTCTACCTCTACTCTACTCCACTGTGCTCTACCTCTACTGTGCTCCACTGTACTCTACCTCTAATCTACTCCACTGTACTCTACCTCTACTGTACTCTACTGTTCTCTACCTCTACTGTACTCTAATGTACTCCACCTCTAATGTGCTCCACTGTACTCCACTGTACTCTACCTCTAATGTGCTCCACTGTACTTTACCTCTACTCTACTCCACTGTACTCTACCTCTACTGTACTCTACTGTTCTCTACCTCTACTGTACTCTACTGTACTCCACCTCTACTGTGCTCCACTGTACTCCACTGTACTCTACCTCTACTGTGCTCCACTGTACTCTACCTCTACTGTGCTCCACTGTACTCTACCTCTACTGTGATCCACTGTACTCTACCTCTGCTGTGCTCCACTATACTCTACCTCTACTGTGCTCCACTGTACTCTACCTCTACTCTACTCCACTGTACTCTATCTCTACTGTACTCTACTGTTCTCTACCTCTACTGTACTCTACTGTACTCCACCTCTACTGTGCTCCACTGTACTCCACTGTACTCTACCTCTACTGTGCACCACTGTACTCTACCTCTACTGTACTCCACTGTACTCTACCTCTACTGTACTCTACTGTTCTCTACCTCTACTGTACTCTACTGTACTCTACCTCTACTGTGCACCACTGTACTCTACCTCGACTGTACTCCACTGTACTCTACCTCTACTGTCCTTCACTGTACTCTACTGTACTCTACCTCTACTGTGCTCCACTGTACTCTACCTCTACTGTACTCCACTCTACTCTACCTCTACTGTGCTTCACTGTACTCTATCTCTACTGTACTCTACTGTACTCCACCTCTACTGTGCTCCGCTATACTCCACTGTACTCTATCTCTACTGTGACCCACTGTACTCTACCTCTGCTGTGCTCCACTGTACTCTCCCTCTACTGTGCTCCACTGTACTCTACCTCTACTCTACTCCACTGTACTCTATCTCTACTGTGCTCCACTGTACTCTATCTCTACTGTACTCCACTGTACTCTACCTCTACTGTACTCTACTGTTCTCTACCTCTACTGTACTCTACTGTACTCCACCTCTACTTTGCTCCACTGTACTCCACTCTACTCTACCTCTACTGTGCTCCACTGTACTCTGCCTCTACTGTACTCCACTGTACTCTACCTCTACTGTGCTCAACTGTACTCTACCTCTACTGTACTCCACTGTACTCTAACTCTACTGTACTCCACTGTACTCTACCTCTACTGTACTCTACTGTGCTCCACCTCTAATTTGCTCCACTGTATTCCACTGTACTCAACCTCTACTGTACTCCACTGTACTCTACCTCTACTGTACTCCACTGTACTCTACCTCTACTGTGCTCCACTGTACTCCACTGTGCGCTACCTATACTGTGCTCCACACTACTCTACCTCTACTGTACTCCACTGTACTCTACCTCTGCTGTACTCCACTGTACTCTACCTCTACTCTGCTCCAATGTACTCCACTGTACGCTACCTCTACTGTGCTCCACTGTACTCTACCTCTACTGTATTCCACTCTACTCTACCTCTACTGTGCTCCATTGTACTCTATCTCTACTGTACTCTACTGTACTCCACCTCTACTGTGCTCCGCTGTACTCCACTGTACTCTACCTCTACTGTACTCCACTGTACTCTACCTCTACTGTACTCCACTGTACTCTACCTCTACTGTGCTCCACTGTACTCCAATGTGCGCTACCTATACTGTGCTCCACACTACTCTACCTCTACTGTACTCCACTCTATTCTACCTCTACTGTACTCCGCTGTACTCCACTGTACTCTACATCTACTATGCTCCACTGTACTCTACCTCTACTATACTGCACTGTACTCTACCTCTACTGTAATCCACTGTACTCTACCTCTACTGTACTCCACTGTGCGCTACCTCTACTGTGCTCCACTGTACTCTACCTCTACTGTACTCCACTGTATTCTACCTCTACTGTGCTCCGCTGTACTCCACTGTACTCTACATCTACTATGCTCCACTGTACTCTACCTCTACTGTACTGCACTGTACTCTACCTCTACTGTAATCCACTGTACTCTACCTCTACTGTACTCCACTGTGCGCTACCTCTACTGTGCTCCACTGTACTCTATCTCTACTGTAGTCTACTGTACTCCACCTCTATTGTGCTCCACTGTACTCCACTGTACTCTACCTCTAGAGTGCTCCACTGTACTCTACCTCTACTGTGCTCCACTGTACTCTACCTCTACTGTGCTCAACTTTTCTCTACCTCTACTGTACTCTACTGTACTCCACCTCTACTGTGCTCCACTGTACTCCACTGTACTCTACCTCTACTGTGCTCCACTGTACTCTACCTCTACTGTACTCCACTCTAGTCTATCTCTACTGTGCTCCATTGTACTCTATCTCTACTGTACTCCAATGTACTCTACCTCTACTCTACTGTTCTCTACCTCTACTGTACTCTACTGTACTCCACCTCTACTGTGCTTCACTGTACTCCACTGTACTCTACCTCTACTGTGCTCCACTGTGCTCTACCTCTACTGTACTCCACTGTACTCTACCTCTACTGTGCTCCACTGTACTCTACCTCTACTCTACTCCACTCTACTCTAACTCTACTGTGCTCCACTGTACTCTACCTCTACTGTACTCCACTCTACTCTACCTCTAGTGTTCTCCACTGTACTCTACCTCTTCTGTACTCCACTGTACTCTACCTCTACTGTACTCCACGGTACGCTACCTCTACTGTGCTCCACTGTACTCTACCTCTACTGTACTCCACTGTACGCTACCTCTACTGTGCTCCACTGTACTCTACCTCTACTGTACTCCACTCTACTCTAACTCTACTGTGCTCCACTGTACTCTACCTCTACTGTACTCCACTCTACTCTACCTCTACTGTGCTCCACTGTACTCTACCTCTACTGTACTCCACTGTACGCTACCTCTACTGTGCTCCACTGTACTCTACCTCTACTGTACTCCACTGTACTCTGACTCTACTGTGCTCCACTGTACTCTACCTCTACTGTACTCTACTGTACTCTACCTCTACTGTACTCTACTGTACTCCACCTCTACTGTGCTCCACTGTACTCCACTGTACTCTACCTCTACTCTGCTCCCCTGTACTCTACCTCTACTGTACTCCACTGTACTCTACCTCTAATATGCTCCACTGTACTCTACCTCTACAGTACTCCACTCTACTCTACCTCTACTGTGCTCCACTGTACTCTATCTCTACTGTACTCTACTGTACTCCACCTCTACTGTGCTCCGCTGTACTCCACTGTACTCTATCTCTACTGTGATCCACTGTACTCTACCTCTGCTGTGCTCCACTGTACTCTACCTCTACTGCGCTCCACTGTACTCCACCTCTACTCTACTCCACTCCACTGTACTCTACCTCTAATGTACTCTACTGTTCTCTACCTCTACTGTACTCTACTGTACTCCACCTCTACTGTGCTCCACTGTACTCCACTGTACTCTACCTCTAATGTGCTCCACTGTACTCTACCTCTACTGTACTCCACTCTACTCTGCCTCTACTGTGCTCCACTGTACTCCACTGTGCGCTACCTATACTGTGCTCCACACTACTCTACCTCTACTGTACTCCACTCTATTCTACCTCTACTGTGCTCCGCTGTACTCCACTGTACTCTACATCTACTATGCTCCACTGTACTCTACCTCTACTATACTGCACTGTACTCTACCTCTACTGTAATCCACTGTACTCTACCTCTACTGTACTCCACTGTGCGCTACCTCTACTGTGCTCCACTGTACTCTACCTCTACTGTACTCCACTCTACTCTACCTCTACTGTGCTCCGCTGTACTCCACTGTACTCTACCTTTACTGTGCTCCACTGTACTCTACCTCTACTGTACTCCACTGTACTCTACCTCTACTGTGCTCCACTGTAGTCTACCTCTACTGTACTCTACCTCTACTGTGCTCCACTGTACTCTATCTCGACTCTACTCTACTGTACTCCACCTCTACTGTGCTCCGCTGTACTCCACTGTGCTCTACCTCTACTGTGCTCCACTGTACTCTACCTCTAATCTACTCCACTGTACTCTACCTCTACTGTACTCTACTGTTCTCTACCTCTACTGTACTCTAATGTACTCCACCTCTAATGTGCTCCACTGTACTCCACTGTACTCTACCTCTAATGTGCTCCACTGTACTTTACCTCTACTCTACTCCACTGTACTCTACCTCTACTGTACTCTACTGTTCTCTACCTCTACTGTACTCTACTGTACTCCAACTCTACTGTGCTCCACTGTACTCCACTGTACTCTACCTCTACTGTGCTCCACTGTACTCTACCTCTACTGTGCTCCACTGTACTCTACCTCTACTGTGATCCACTGTACTCTACCTCTGCTGTGCTCCACTATACTCTACCTCTACTGTGCTCCACTGTACTCTACCTCTACTCTACTCCACTGTACTCTATCTCTACTGTACTCTACTGTTCTCTACCTCTACTGTACTCTACTGTACTCCACCTCTACTGTGCTCCACTGTACTCCACTGTACTCTACCTCTACTGTGCACCACTGTACTCTACCTCTACTGTACTCCACTGTACTCTACCTCTACTGTACTCTACTGTTCTCTACCTCTACTGTACTCTACTGTACTCTACCTCTACTGTGCACCACTGTACTCTACCTCGACTGTACTCCACTGTACTCTACCTCTACTGTCCTTCACTGTACTCTACTGTACTCTACCTCTACTGTGCTCCACTGTACTCTACCTCTACTGTACTCCACTCTACTCTACCTCTACTGTGCTTCACTGTACTCTATCTCTACTGTACTCTACTGTACTCCACCTCTACTGTGCTCCGCTATACTCCACTGTACTCTATCTCTACTGTGACCCACTGTACTCTACCTCTGCTGTGCTCCACTGTACTCTCCCTCTACTGTGCTCCACTGTACTCTACCTCTACTCTACTCCACTGTACTCTATCTCTACTGTGCTCCACTGTACTCTATCTCTACTGTACTCCACTGTACTCTACCTCTACTGTACTCTACTGTTCTCTACCTCTACTGTACTCTACTGTACTCCACCTCTACTTTGCTCCACTGTACTCCACTCTACTCTACCTCTACTGTGCTCCACTGTACTCTGCCTCTACTGTACTCCACTGTACTCTACCTCTACTGTGCTCAACTGTACTCTACCTCTACTGTACTCCACTGTACTCTAACTCTACTGTACTCCACTGTACTCTACCTCTACTGTACTCTACTGTGCTCCACCTCTAATTTGCTCCACTGTATTCCACTGTACTCAACCTCTACTGTACTCCACTGTACTCTACCTCTACTGTACTCCACTGTACTCTACCTCTACTGTGCTCCACTGTACTCCACTGTGCGCTACCTATACTGTGCTCCACACTACTCTACCTCTACTGTACTCCACTGTACTCTACCTCTGCTGTACTCCACTGTACTCTACCTCTACTCTGCTCCAATGTACTCCACTGTACGCTACCTCTACTGTGCTCCACTGTACTCTACCTCTACTGTATTCCACTCTACTCTACCTCTACTGTGCTCCATTGTACTCTATCTCTACTGTACTCTACTGTACTCCACCTCTACTGTGCTCCGCTGTACTCCACTGTACTCTACCTCTACTGTACTCCACTGTACTCTACCTCTACTGTACTCCACTGTACTCTACCTCTACTGTGCTCCACTGTACTCCAATGTGCGCTACCTATACTGTGCTCCACACTACTCTACCTCTACTGTACTCCACTCTATTCTACCTCTACTGTACTCCGCTGTACTCCACTGTACTCTACATCTACTATGCTCCACTGTACTCTACCTCTACTATACTGCACTGTACTCTACCTCTACTGTAATCCACTGTACTCTACCTCTACTGTACTCCACTGTGCGCTACCTCTACTGTGCTCCACTGTACTCTACCTCTACTGTACTCCACTGTATTCTACCTCTACTGTGCTCCGCTGTACTCCACTGTACTCTACATCTACTATGCTCCACTGTACTCTACCTCTACTGTACTGCACTGTACTCTACCTCTACTGTAATCCACTGTACTCTACCTCTACTGTACTCCACTGTGCGCTACCTCTACTGTGCTCCACTGTACTCTATCTCTACTGTAGTCTACTGTACTCCACCTCTATTGTGCTCCACTGTACTCCACTGTACTCTACCTCTAGAGTGCTCCACTGTACTCTACCTCTACTGTGCTCCACTGTACTCTACCTCTACTGTGCTCAACTTTTCTCTACCTCTACTGTACTCTACTGTACTCCACCTCTACTGTGCTCCACTGTACTCCACTGTACTCTACCTCTACTGTGCTCCACTGTACTCTACCTCTACTGTACTCCACTCTAGTCTATCTCTACTGTGCTCCATTGTACTCTATCTCTACTGTACTCCAATGTACTCTACCTCTACTCTACTGTTCTCTACCTCTACTGTACTCTACTGTACTCCACCTCTACTGTGCTTCACTGTACTCCACTGTACTCTACCTCTACTGTGCTCCACTGTGCTCTACCTCTACTGTACTCCACTGTACTCTACCTCTACTGTGCTCCACTGTACTCTACCTCTACTCTACTCCACTCTACTCTAACTCTACTGTGCTCCACTGTACTCTACCTCTACTGTACTCCACTCTACTCTACCTCTAGTGTTCTCCACTGTACTCTACCTCTTCTGTACTCCACTGTACTCTACCTCTACTGTACTCCACGGTACGCTACCTCTACTGTGCTCCACTGTACTCTACCTCTACTGTACTCCACTGTACGCTACCTCTACTGTGCTCCACTGTACTCTACCTCTACTGTACTCCACTCTACTCTAACTCTACTGTGCTCCACTGTACTCTACCTCTACTGTACTCCACTCTACTCTACCTCTACTGTGCTCCACTGTACTCTACCTCTACTGTACTCCACTGTACGCTACCTCTACTGTGCTCCACTGTACTCTACCTCTACTGTACTCCACTGTACTCTGACTCTACTGTGCTCCACTGTACTCTACCTCTACTGTACTCTACTGTACTCTACCTCTACTGTACTCTACTGTACTCCACCTCTACTGTGCTCCACTGTACTCCACTGTACTCTACCTCTACTCTGCTCCCCTGTACTCTACCTCTACTGTACTCCACTGTACTCTACCTCTAATATGCTCCACTGTACTCTACCTCTACAGTACTCCACTCTACTCTACCTCTACTGTGCTCCACTGTACTCTATCTCTACTGTACTCTACTGTACTCCACCTCTACTGTGCTCCGCTGTACTCCACTGTACTCTATCTCTACTGTGATCCACTGTACTCTACCTCTGCTGTGCTCCACTGTACTCTACCTCTACTGCGCTCCACTGTACTCCACCTCTACTCTACTCCACTCCACTGTACTCTACCTCTAATGTACTCTACTGTTCTCTACCTCTACTGTACTCTACTGTACTCCACCTCTACTGTGCTCCACTGTACTCCACTGTACTCTACCTCTAATGTGCTCCACTGTACTCTACCTCTACTGTACTCCACTCTACTCTGCCTCTACTGTGCTCCACTGTACTCCACTGTGCGCTACCTATACTGTGCTCCACACTACTCTACCTCTACTGTACTCCACTCTATTCTACCTCTACTGTGCTCCGCTGTACTCCACTGTACTCTACATCTACTATGCTCCACTGTACTCTACCTCTACTATACTGCACTGTACTCTACCTCTACTGTAATCCACTGTACTCTACCTCTACTGTACTCCACTGTGCGCTACCTCTACTGTGCTCCACTGTACTCTACCTCTACTGTACTCCACTCTACTCTACCTCTACTGTGCTCCGCTGTACTCCACTGTACTCTACCTTTACTGTGCTCCACTGTACTCTACCTCTACTGTACTCCACTGTACTCTACCTCTACTGTGCTCCACTGTAGTCTACCTCTACTGTACTCTACCTCTACTGTGCTCCACTGTACTCTATCTCGACTCTACTCTACTGTACTCCACCTCTACTGTGCTCCGCTGTACTCCACTGTGCTCTACCTCTACTGTGCTCCACTGTACTCTACCTCTAATCTACTCCACTGTACTCTACCTCTACTGTACTCTACTGTTCTCTACCTCTACTGTACTCTAATGTACTCCACCTCTAATGTGCTCCACTGTACTCCACTGTACTCTACCTCTAATGTGCTCCACTGTACTTTACCTCTACTCTACTCCACTGTACTCTACCTCTACTGTACTCTACTGTTCTCTACCTCTACTGTACTCTACTGTACTCCAACTCTACTGTGCTCCACTGTACTCCACTGTACTCTACCTCTACTGTGCTCCACTGTACTCTACCTCTACTGTGCTCCACTGTACTCTACCTCTACTGTGATCCACTGTACTCTACCTCTGCTGTGCTCCACTATACTCTACCTCTACTGTGCTCCACTGTACTCTACCTCTACTCTACTCCACTGTACTCTATCTCTACTGTACTCTACTGTTCTCTACCTCTACTGTACTCTACTGTACTCCACCTCTACTGTGCTCCACTGTACTCCACTGTACTCTACCTCTACTGTGCACCACTGTACTCTACCTCTACTGTACTCCACTGTACTCTACCTCTACTGTACTCTACTGTTCTCTACCTCTACTGTACTCTACTGTACTCTACCTCTACTGTGCACCACTGTACTCTACCTCGACTGTACTCCACTGTACTCTACCTCTACTGTCCTTCACTGTACTCTACTGTACTCTACCTCTACTGTGCTCCACTGTACTCTACCTCTACTGTACTCCACTCTACTCTACCTCTACTGTGCTTCACTGTACTCTATCTCTACTGTACTCTACTGTACTCCACCTCTACTGTGCTCCGCTATACTCCACTGTACTCTATCTCTACTGTGACCCACTGTACTCTACCTCTGCTGTGCTCCACTGTACTCTCCCTCTACTGTGCTCCACTGTACTCTACCTCTACTCTACTCCACTGTACTCTATCTCTACTGTGCTCCACTGTACTCTATCTCTACTGTACTCCACTGTACTCTACCTCTACTGTACTCTACTGTTCTCTACCTCTACTGTACTCTACTGTACTCCACCTCTACTTTGCTCCACTGTACTCCACTCTACTCTACCTCTACTGTGCTCCACTGTACTCTGCCTCTACTGTACTCCACTGTACTCTACCTCTACTGTGCTCAACTGTACTCTACCTCTACTGTACTCCACTGTACTCTAACTCTACTGTACTCCACTGTACTCTACCTCTACTGTACTCTACTGTGCTCCACCTCTAATTTGCTCCACTGTATTCCACTGTACTCAACCTCTACTATACTCCACTGTACTCTACCTCTACTGTACTCCACTGTACTCTACCTCTACTGTGCTCCACTGTACTCCACTGTGCACTACCTATACTGTGCTCCACACTACTCTACCTCTACTGTACTCCACTCTATTCTACCTCTACTGTGCTCCGCTGTACTCCACTGTACTCTACATCTACTATGCTCCACTGTACTCTACCTCTACTGTACTGCACTGTACTCTACCTCTACTGTAATCCACTGTACTCTACCTCTACTGTACTCCACTGTGCGCTACCTCTACTGTGCTCCACTGTACTCTACCTCTACTGTACTCCACTCTAGTCTATCTCTAATGTGCTCCTTTGTACTCTATCTCTACTTTACTCCAATGTACTCTACCTCTACTCTACTGTTCTCTACCTCTACTGTACTCCACTCTACACTACCTCTACTGTGCTCCGCTGTACTCCACTGTACTCTACCTCTACTGTGCTCCACTGTACTCTACCTCTACTGTGCTCCACTGTACTCTACCTCTACTGTGCTTCACTGTTCTCTACCTCTACTGTACTCTACTGTACTCCACCTCTACTGTGCTCCACTGTACTCCACTGTACTCTACCTCTACTGTGCTCCACTGTACTCTACCTCTACTGTACTCCACTCTAGTCTATCTCTACTGTGCTCCATTGTACTCTATCTCTACTTTACTCCAATGTACTCTACCTCTACTCTACTGTTCTCTACCTCTACTGTACTCCACCTCTACTGTGCTTCACTGTACTCCACTGTACTCTACCTCTACTGTGCTCCACTGTACTCTACCTCTACTGTACTCCACTGTACTCTACCTCTACTGTGCTCCACTGTACTCTACCTCTACTGTACTCCACTCTACTCTAACTCTACTGTGCTCCACTGTACTCTACCTCTACTGTACTCCACTCTACTCTACCTCTACTGTGCTCCACTGTACTCTACCTCTACTGTACTCCACTGTACGCTACCTCTACTGTGCTCCACTGTACTCTACCTCTACTGTACTCCACTGTACTCTACCTCTACTGTGCTCCACTGTACTCTACCTCTACTGTACTCTACTGTACTCTACCTCTACTGTACTCTACTGTACTCCACCTCTACTGTGCTCCACTGTACTCCACTGTACTCTACCTCTACTGTACTCCACTGTACTCTACCTCTAATATGCTCCACTGTACTCTACCTCTACAGTACTCCACTCTACTCTACCTCTACTGTGCTCCACTGTACTCTATCTCTACTGTACTCTACTGTACTCTACCTCTACTGTGCTCCGCTGTACTCCACTGTACTCTATCTCTACTGTGATCCACTGTACTCTACCTCTGCTGTGCTCCACTGTACTCTACCTCTACTGCGCTCCACTGTACTCCACCTCTACTCTACTCCACTCCACTGTACTCTACCTCTACTGTACTCTACTGTTCTCTACCTCTACTGTACTCTACTGTACTCCACCTCTACTGTGCTCCACTGTACTCCACTGTACTCTACCTCTAATGTGCTCCACTGTACTCTACCTCTACTGTACTCCACTCTACTCTGCCTCTACTGTGCTCCACTGTACTCCACTGTGCGCTACCTATACTGTGCTCCACACTACTCTACCTCTACTGTACTCCACTGTACTCTACCTCTACTGTGCTCCACTGTAATCTGTCTCTACTGTACTCCACTGTACTCTACCTCTACTGTACTGCACTGTACTCTACCTCTATTGTAATCCACTGTACTCTACCTCTACTGTACTCCACTGTGCGCTACCTCTACTGTGCTCCACTGTACTCTACCTCTACTGTACTCCACTCTATTCTACCTCTACTGTGCTCCGCTGTACTCCACTGTACTCTACATCTACTATGCTCCACTGTACTCTACCTCTACTGTACTGCACTGTACTCTACCTCTACTGTAATCCACTGTACTCTACCTCTACTGTACTCCACTGTGCGCTACCTCTACTGTGCTCCACTGTACTCTATCTCTACTGTACTCTACTGTACTCCACCTCTATTGTGCTCCGCTGTACTCCACTGTACTCTACCTCTACTGTGCTCCACTGTACTCTACCTCTACTTTGCTCCACTGTACTCTACCTCTACTGTGCTCCACTGTACTCTACCTCTACTGTACTCCACTCTAGTCTATCTCTACTGTGCTCCATTGTACTCTATCTCTACTGTACTCCAATGTACTCTACCTCTAATCTACTGTTCTCTACCTCTACTGTACTCTACTGTACTCCACCTCTACTGTGCTTCACTGTACTCCACTGTACTCTACCTCTACTGTGCTCCACTGTACTCTACCTCTACTGTACTCCACTGTACTCTACCTCTACTGTGCTCCACTGTACTCTACCTCTACTCTACTCCACTCTACTCTAACTCTACTGTGCTCCACTGTACTCTACCTCTACTGTACTCCACTCTACTCTACCTCTAGTGTTCTCCACTGTACTCTACCTCTTCTGTACTCCACTGTACTCTACCTCTACTGTACTCCACGGTACGCTACCTCTACTGTGCTCCACTGTACTCTATCTCTACTGTACTCCACTGTACGCTACCTCTACTGTGCTCCACTGTACTCTACCTCTACTCTACTCCACTCTACTCTAACTCTACTGTGCTCCACTGTACTCTACCTCTACTGTACTCCACTCTACTCTACCTCTAGTGTTCTCCACTGTACTCTACCTCTTCTGTACTCCACTGTACTCTACCTCTACTGTACTCCACGGTACGCTACCTCTACTGTACTCCACTGTACTCTACCTCTACTGTACTCTACTGTGCTCCACTGTACTCTACCTCTACTGTACTCCACTCTACTCTAACTATACTGTGCTCCACTGTACTCTACCTCTACTGTACTCCACTCTACTCTACCTCTACTGTGCTCCACTGTACTCTACCTCTACTGTACTCCACTGTACGCTACCTCTACTGTGCTCCACTGTACTCTACCTCTACTGTACTCCACTGTACTCTACCTCTACTGTGCTCCACTGTACTCTACCTCTACTGTACTCTACTGTACTCTACCTCTACTGTACTCTACTGTACTCCACCTCTACTGTGCTCCACTGTACTCCACTGTACTCTACCTCTACTCTGCTCCCCTGTACTCTACCTCTACTGTACTCCACTGTACTCTACCTCTAATGTGCTCCACTGTACTCTACCTCTACAGTACTCCACTCTACTCTACCTCTACTGTGCTCCACTGTACTCTATCTCTACTGTACTCTACTGTACTCCACCTCTACTGTGCTCCGCTGTTCTCCACTGTACTCTATCTCTACTTTGATCCACTGTACTCTACCTCTGCTGTGCTCCACTGTACTCTACCTCTACTGCGCTCCATTGTACTCCACCTCTACTCTACTCCACCCCACTGTACTCTACCTCTACTGTACTCTACTGTTCTCTACCTCTACTGTACTCTACTGTACTCCACCTCTACTCTGCTTCACTGTACTCCACTGTACTCTACCTCTTCTGTACTCCACTGTACTCTACCTCTACTGTACTCCACGGTACGCTACCTCTACTGTGCTCCACTGTACTCTACCTCTACTGTACTCCACTGTACGCTACCTCTACTGTGCTCCACTGTACTCTACCTCTACAGTACTCCACTCTACTCTACCTCTACTGCGCTCCACTGTACTCCACCTCTACTCTACTCCACTCCACTGTACTCTACCTCTACTGTACTCTACTGTACTCTATCTCTACTGTACTCTACTGTACTCCACCTCTACTGTGCTCCGCTGTACTCCACTGTACTCTATCTCTACTGTGATCCACTGTACTCTACCTCTGCTGTGCTCCACTGTACTCTACATCTACTGCGCTCCACTGTACTCCACCTCTACTCTACTCTACTCCACTGTACTCTACCTCTACAGTACTCTACTGTTCTCTACCTCTACTGTACTCTACTGTACTCCACCTCTACTGTGTTCCACTGTACTCCACTGTACTCTACCTCTAATGTGCTCCACTGTACTCTACCTCTACTGTACTCCACTCTACTCTACCTCTACTGTGCTCCACTGTACTCCACTGTGCGCTACCTATACTGTGCTCCACACTACTCTACCTCTACTGTACTCCACTCTATTCTACCTCTACTGTGCTCCGCTGTACTCCACTGTACTCTACATCTACTATGCTCCACTGTACTCTACCTCTACTATACTGCACTGTACTCTACCTCTACTGTAATCCACTGTACTCTACCTCTACTGTACTCCACTGTGCGCTACCTCTACTGTGCTCCACTGTACTCTACCTCTACTGTACTCCACTCTATTCTACCTCTACTGTGCTCCGCTGTACTCCACTGTACTCTACATCTACTATGCTCCACTGTACTCTACCTCTACTGTACTGCACTGTACTCTACCTCTACTGTAATCCACTGTACTCTACCTCTACTGTACTCCACTGTGCGCTACCTCTACTGTGCTCCACTGTACTCTATCTCTACTGTACTCTACTGTACTCCACCTCTATTGTGCTCCACTGTACTCCACCTCCACTGTACTCTACCTCTACTGTGCTCCACTGTACTCTACCTCTACTGTGCTCCACTGTACTCTACCTCTACTGTGCTCAACTTTTCTCTACCTCTACTGTACTCTACTGTACTCCACCTCTACTGTGCTCCACTGTACTCCACTGTACTCTACCTCTACTGTGCTCCACTGTACTCTACCTCTACTGTACTCCACTCTAGTCTATCTCTACTGTGCTCCATTGTACTCTATCTCTACTGTACTCCAATGTACTCTACCTCTACTCTACTGTTCTCTACCTCTACTGTACTCTACTGTACTCCACCTCTACTGTGCTTCACTGTACTCCACTGTACTCTACCTCTACTGTGCTCCACTGTACTCTACCTCTACTCTACTCCACTCTACTCTACCTCTACTGTGCTCCACTGTACTCTACCTCTACTGTACTCCACTGTACGCTACCTCTACTGTGCTCCACTGTACTCTACCTCTACTGTACTCCACTCTACTCTACCTCTACTGTGCTCCACTGTACTCTACCTCTACAGTACTCCACTCTACTCTACCTCTACTGCGCTCCACTGTACTCCACCTCTACTCTACTCCACTCCACTGTACTCTACCTCTACTGTACTCTACTGTACTCTATCTCTACTGTACTCTACTGTACTCCACCTCTACTGTGCTCCGCTGTACTCCACTGTACTCTATCTCTACTGTGATCCACTGTACTCTACCTCTGCTGTGCTCCACTGTACTCTACCTCTACTGCGCTCCACTGTACTCCACCTCTACTCTACTCCACTCCACTGTACTCTACCTCTACTGTACTCTACTGTTCTCTACCTCTACTGTACTCTACTGTACTCCACCTCTACTGTGTTCCACTGTAGTCCACTGTACTCTACCTCTAATGTGCTCCACTGTACTCTACCTCTACTGTACTCCACTCTACTCTACCTCTACTGTGCTCCACTGTACTCCACTGTGCGCTACCTATACTGTGCTCCACACTACTCTACCTCTACTGTACTCCACTCTATTCTACCTCTACTGTGCTCCGCTGTACTCCACTGTACTCTACATCTACTATGCTCCACTGTACTCTACCTCTACTATACTGCACTGTACTCTACCTCTACTGTAATCCACTGTACTCTACCTCTACTGTACTCCACTGTGCGCTACCTCTACTGTGCTCCACTGTACTCTACCTCTACTGTACTCCACTCTATTCTACCTCTACTGTGCTCCGCTGTACTCCACTGTACTCTACATCTACTATGCTCCACTGTACTCTACCTCTACTGTACTGCACTGTACTCTACCTCTACTGTAATCCACTGTACTCTACCTCTACTGTACTCCACTGTGCGCTACCTCTACTGTGCTCCACTGTACTCTATCTCTACTGTACTCTACTGTACTCCACCTCTATTGTGCTCCGCTGTACTCCACTGTACTCTACCTCTACTGTGCTCCACTGTACTCTACCTCTACTGTGCTCCACTGTACTCTACCTCTACTGTGCTCAACTTTTCTCTACCTCTACTGTACTCTACTGTACTCCACCTCTACTGTGCTCCACTGTACTCCACTGTACTCTACCTCTACTCTGCTCCACTGTACTCTACCTCTACTGTACTCCACTCTAGTCTATCTCTACTGTGCTCCATTGTACTCTATCTCTACTGTACTCCAATGTACTCTACCTCTACTCTACTGTTCTCTACCTCTACTGTACTCTACTGTACTCCACCTCTACTGTGCTTCACTGTACTCCACTGTACTCTACCTCTACTGTGCTCCACTGTACTCTACCTCTACTGTACTCCACTGTACTCTACCTCTACTGTGCTCCACTGTACTCTACCTCTACTCTACTCCACTCTACTCTAACTCTACTGTGCTCCACTGTACTCTACCTCTACTGTACTCCACTCTACTCTACCTCTAGTGTTCTCCACTGTACTCTACCTCTTCTGTACTCCACTGTACTCTACCTCTACTGTACTCCACGGTACGCTACCTCTACTGTGCTCCACTGTACTCTACCTCTACTGTACTCCACTCTACTCTACCTCTACTGTGCTCCACTGTACTCTATCTCTACTGTACTCTACTGTACTCCACCTCTACTGTGCTCCGCTGTACTCCACTGTACTCTATCTCTACTGTGATCCACTGTACTCTACATCTGCTGTGCTCCACTGTACTCTACCTCTACTGTGCTCCATTGTTCTCTACCTCTACTCTACTCCACTGTACTCTACCTCTACTGTACTCTACTGTTTTCTACCTCTACTGTACTCTACTGTACTCCACCTCTACTGTGCTCCACTGTACTCCACTGTACTCTACCTCTACTGTGCACCACTGTACTCTACCTCTACTGTACTCCACTGTACTCTACCTCTACTGTGCTCCACTGTACTCTACCTCTACTGTACTCTACTGTACTCTACCTCTACTGTACTCTACTGTACTCCACCTCTACTATGCTCCACTGTACTCCACTGTATTCTACCTCTACTCTGCTCCCCTGTACTCTACCTCTACTGTACTCCACTGTACTCTACCTCTAATGTGCTCCACTGTACTCTACCTCTACTGTACTCCACTGTACGCTACCTCTACTGTGCTCCACTGTACTCTACCTCTACTGTACTCCACTGTACTCTACCTCTACTGTGCTCCACTGTACTCTACCTCTACTGTACTCTACTGTACTCTACCTCTACTGTACTCTACTGTACTCCACCTCTACTGTGCTCCACTGTACTCCACCTCTACTGTGCTCCGCTGTACTCCACAGTACTCTATCTCTACTGTGATCCACTGTACTCTACATCTGCTGTGCTCCACTGTACTCTACCTCTACTGTGCTCCATTGTACTCTACCTCTACTCTACTCCACTGTACTCTACCTCTACTGTACTCTACTGTTTTCTACCTCTACTGTACTCTACTGTACTCCACCTCTACTGTGCTCCACTGTACTCCACTGTACTCTACCTCTACTGTGCACCACTGTACTCTACCTCTACTGTACTCCACTGTACTCTACCTCTACTGTGCTCCACTGTACTCTACCTCTACTGTACTCTACTGTACTCTACCTCTACTGTACTCTACTGTACTCCACCTCTACTGTGCTCCACTGTACTCCACTGTACTCTACCTCTACTCTGCTCCCCTGTACTCTACCTCTACTGTACTCCACTGTACTCTACCTCTAATGTGCTCCACTGTACTCTACCTCTACTGTACTCCACTCTACTCTACCTCTACTGTGCTCCACTGTACTCTATCTCTACTGTACTCTACTGTACTCCACCTCCACTGTGCTCCGCTGTACTCCACTGTACTCTATCTCTACTGTGATCCACTGTACTCGACCTCTGCTGTGCTCCACTGTACTCTACCCTTACTGTGCTCCACTGTACTCTACCTCTACTCTACTCCACTGTACTCTACCTCTACTGTACTCTACTGTTCTCTACCTCTACTGTACTCTACTTTACTCCACCTCTACTGTGCTCCACTGTACTCCACTGTACTCTACCTCTAATGTGCTCCACTCTACTCTACCTCTACTGTACTCCACTCTACTCTACCTCTACTGTGCTCCACTGTACTCTATCTCTACTGTACTCTACTGTACTCCACCTCTATTGTGCTCCGCTGTACTCCACTTTACTCTATCTCTACTGTGATCCACTGTACTCTACCTCTGCTGTGCTCCACTGTACTCTACCTCTACTGTGCTCAACTGTACTCTACCTCTACTCTACTCCACTGTACTCTATCTCTACTGTGCTCCACTGTACTCTATCTCTACTGTACTCCACTGTACTCTACCTCTACTGTACTCTACTGTTCTCTACCTCTACTGTACTCTACTGTACTCCACCTCTACTGTGCTCCACTGTACTCCACTCTACTCTACCTCTACTGTACTCCACTCTACTCTACCTCTACTGTGCTCAACTGTACTCTACCTCTACTGTACTCCACTGTACTCTACCTCTACTGTACTCCACGGTACTCTACCTCTACTGTACTCTACTGTGCTCCACCTCTTATTTGCTCCACTGTATTCCACTGTACTCTACCTCTACTGTACTCCACTGTACTCTACCTCTACTGTACTCTACTGTACTCTACCTCTACTGTGCTCCACTCTACTCCACTGTGCGCTACCTATACTGTGCTCCACTCTACTCTACCTCTACTGTACTCCACTCTATTCTACCTCTACCGTGCTCCGCTGTACTCCACTGTACTCTACCTCTACTGTACTGCACTGTACTCTACCTCTACTGTAATCCACTGTACTCTACCTCTACTGTACTCCACTGTGCGCTACCTCTACTGTGCTCCACAGTACTCTACCTCTACTGTACTCCACTCTAGTCTATCTCTACTGTGCTCCATTGTACTCTATCTCTACTTTACTCCAATGTACTCTACCTCTACTCTACTGTTCTCTACCTCTACTGTACTCCACTCTACACTACCTCTACTGTGCTCCGCTGTACTCCACTGTACTCTACCTCTACTGTGCTCCACTGTACTCTACCTCTACTGTGCTCCACTGTACTCTACCTCTACTGTGCTCCACTGTTTTCTACCTCTACTGTACTCTACTGTACTCCACCTCTACTGTGCTCCACTGTACTCCACTGTACTCTACCTCTACTGTGCTCCACTGTACTCTACCTCTACTGTACTCCACTCTAGTCTATCTCTACTGTATTCCATTGTACTCTATCTTTACTTTACTCCAATGTACTCTACCTCTACTCTACTGTTCTCTACCTCTACTGTACTCTACTGTACTCCACCTCTACTGTGCTCCACTGTACTCCACTGTACTCTACCTCTACTGTGCACCACTGTACTCTACCTCTACTGTACTCCACTGTACTCTACCTCTACTGTGCTCCACTGTACTCTACCTCTACTGTACTCTACTGTACTCTACCTCTACTGTGCTCTACTGTACTCCACCTCTACTGTGCTCCACTGTACTCCACTGTACTCTACCTCTACTCTGCTCCCCTGTACTCTACCTCTACTGTACTCCACTGTACTCTACCTCTAATGTGCTCCACTGTACTCTACCTCTACAGTACTCCACTCTACTCTACCTCTACTGTGCTCCACTGTACTCTATCTCTACTGTACTCTACTGTACTCCACCTCTACTGTGCTCCGCTGTACTCCACTGTACTCTATCTCTACTGTGATCCACTGTACTCTACCTCTGCTGTGCTCCACTGTACTCTACCTCTACTGAGCTCCACTGTACTCCACCTCTACTCTACTCCACTGTACTCTACCTCTACTGTACTCTACTGTTCTCTACCTCTACTGTACTCTACTGTACTCCACCTCTACTGTGCTCCACTGTACTCCACTGTACTCTACCTCTAATGTGCTCCACTGTACTCTACCTCTATGGTACTCCACTCTACTCTACCTCTACTGTGCTCCACTGTATTCCACTGTGCGCTACCTATACTGTGCTCCACACTACTCTACCTCTACTGTACTCCACTCTATTCTACCTCTACTGTGCTCCGCTGTACTCCACTGTACTCTACATCTACTATGCTCCACTGTACTCTACCTCTACTATACTGCACTGTACTCTAACTCTACTGTAATCCACTGTACTCTACCTCTACTGTACTCCACTGTGCGCTACCTCTACTGTGCTCCACTGTACTCTACCTCTACTGTACTCCACTCTATTCTACCTCTACTGTGCTCCGCTGTACTCCACTGTACTCTACATCTACTATGCTCCACTGTACTCTACCTCTACTGTACTGCACTGTACTCTACCTCTACTGTAATCCACTGTACTCTACCTCTACTGTACTCCACTGTGCGCTACCTCTACTGTGCTCCACTGTACTCTATCTCTACTGTACTCTACTGTACTCCACCTCTATTGTGCTCCGCTGTACTCCACTGTACTCTACCTCTACTGTGCTCCACTGTACTCTACCTCTACTGTGCTCCACTGTACTCTACCTCTACTGTGCTCCACTTTTCTCTACCTCTACTGTACTCTACTGTACTCCACCTCTACTGTGCTCCGCTGTACTCCACTGTACTCTACCTCTACTGTGCTCCACTGTACTCTACCTCTACTGTGCTCCACTGTACTCTACCTCTACTGTGCTCCACTTTTCTCTACCTCTACTGTACTCTACTGTACTCCACCTCTACTGTGGTTCACTGTACTCCACTGTACTCTACCTCTACTGTGCTCCACTGTACTCTACCTCTACTGTACTCCACTGTACTCTACCTCTACTGTGCTCCACTGTACTCTACCTCTACTCTACTCCACTCTACTCTAACTCTACTGTGCTCCACTGTACTCTACCTCTACTGTACTCCACTCTACTCTACCTCTAGTGTTCTCCACTGTACTCTACCTCTTCTGTACTCCAATGTACTCTACCTCTACTGTACTCCACGGTACGCTACCTCTACTGTGCTCCACTGTACTCTACCTCTACTGTACTCCAATGTACGCTACCTCTACTGTGCTCCACTGTACTCTACCTCTACTGTATTCCACTCTACTCTAACTCTACTGTGCTCCACTGTACTCTACCTCTACTGTACTCCACTCTACTCTACCTCTACTGTGCTCCACTGTACTCTACCTCTACTGTACTCCACTGTACGCTACCTCTACTGTGCTCCACTGTACTCTACCTCTACTGTACTCCACTGTACTCTACCTCTACTGTGCTCCACTGTACTCTGTCTCTACTCTACTCCACTGTACTCTACCTCTACTGTACTCTACTGTTCTCTACCTCTACTCTACTCTACTGTACTCCACCTCTAATGTGCTCCACTGTACTCCACTGTACTCTACCTCTGCTGTACTCCACTGTACTCTACCTCTGCTGTACTCCACTGTACTCTACCTCTACTCTTCTCCACTGTACTCCACTGTACGCTACCTCTACTGTGCTCCACTGTACTCTACCTCTACTGTACGCCACTCTACTCTACCTCTACTGTGCTCCGCTGTACTCCACTGTACTCTACCCTCTACTGTGCTCCACTGTACTCTACCTCTACTGTACTCCACTTTACTCTACCTCTACTGTGCTCCACTGTACTCTATCTCTACTGTACTATACTCTACTCCACCTCTACAGTGCTCCGCTGTACTCCACTGTACTCTACCTCTACTGTACTCCACTGTACTCTACCTCTACTGTGCTATACCGTACTCCACCTCTACTGTGCTCCACTGTACTTTACCACTACTGTGCTCCACTGTACTCTACCTCTTCTGTACTCTACTGTTCTCTACCTCTACTGTACTCCACTCTACTCTACCTCTACTGTGCTCCACTGTACTCTACCTCTACTGTACTCCACTGTACTCTACCTCTACTGTACTCCACGGTACGCTACCTCTACTGTGCTCCACTGTACTCTACCTCTACTGTACTCCACTGTACGCTACCTCTACTGTGCTCCACTGTACTCTACCTCTACTGTACTCCACTCTACTCTACCTCTACTGTGCTCCACTGTACTCTACCTCTACTGTACTCCACTGTACGCTACCTCTACTGTGCTCCACTGTACTCTACCTCTACTGTACTCCACTGTACTCTACCTCTACTGTGCTCCACTGTACTCTGTCTCTACTGTACTCCACTGTACTCTACCTCTACTGTACTCTACTATACTCCACCTCTAATGTGCTCCACTGTACTCCACTGTACTCTACCTCTGCTGTACTCCACTGTACTCTACCACTACTGTACTCCACTGTACTCTACCTCTACTCTGCTCCACTGTACTCCACTGTACGCTACCTCTACTGTGCTCCACTGTACTCTACCTCTACTGTACTCCACTCTACTCTACCTCTACTGTGCTCCGCTGTACTCCACTGTACTCTACCCTCTACTGTGCTCCACTGTACTCTACCTCTACTGTACTCCACTTTACTCTACCTCTACTGTGCTCCACTGTACTCTATCTCTACTGTACTAT
The DNA here is from genome assembly GCA_030578255.1 of Tiaroga cobitis. NCBI lineage: Eukaryota > Metazoa > Chordata > Actinopteri > Cypriniformes > Leuciscidae > Tiaroga > Tiaroga cobitis. The sequence goes on from CM060604.1 coordinate 37,470,811, forward strand.
ACTGTACTCCACCTCTACTGTGCTCTGCTGTACTCCACAGTACTCTACCTCTACTGTGCTCCACTGTACTCTACCTCTACTGTACTCCACTGTACTCTACCTCTACTGTGCTCCACTGTACTCTACCTCTACTGTACTCCACTCTACCTCTACTGTGCTCCACTGTACTCTATCTCTACTGTACTCTACTGTACTCCACCTCTACTGTGCTCCACTGTACTCCACTGTACGCTACCTCTACTGTGCTCCACTGTACTCTACCTCTACTGTACTCCACTCTACTCTACCTCTACTGTGCTCCGCTGTACTCCACTGTACTCTACCTCTTCTGTGCTCCACTGTACGCTACCTCTACTGTGCTCCACTGTACTCTACCTCTACTGTACTCCACTCTACTCTACCTCTACTGTTCTCCGCTGTACTCCACTGTACTCTACCCTCTACTGTGCTCCACTGTACTCTACCTCTACTGTACTCCACTTTAATCTACCTCTACTGTGCTCCACTGTACTCTACCTCTTCTGTACTCTACTGTTCTCTACCACTACTGTACTCTACTGTACTCCACCTCTACTGTGCTCCACTGTACTCCACTGTACTCTGCCTCTACTGTGCTCCACTGTACTCTACCTCTTCTGTACTCTACTGTTCTCTACCACTACTGTACTCTACTGTACTCCACCTCTACTGTGCTCCACTGTACTCCACTGTACTCTACCTCTACTGTGCTCCACTGTACTCTACCTCTACTGTACTCCACTGTACTCTACCTCTACTGTGCTCCACTGTACTCTACCTCTACTGTACTCCACTCTACTCTACCTCTACTGTGCTCCACTGTACTCTATCTCTACTGTACTCTACTGTACTCCACCTCTACTGTGCTCCACTGTACTCCACTGTACGCTACCTCTACTGTGCTCCACTGTACTCTACCTCTACTGTACTCCACTCTACTCTACCTCTACTGTGCTCCGCTGTACTCCACTGTACTCTACCTCTACTGTGCTCTGCTGTACTCCACTGTACTCTACCTCTAGTGTGCTCCACTGTACTCTACCTCTGCTTTACTCCACTGTACTCTACCTCTACTGTACTACAAAGTACGCTACCTCTACTGTGCTCCACTGTACTCTACCTCTACTGTATTCCACTGTGCTCTACCTCTACTGTGCTCCACTGTACTCTACCGCTACTCTACTCCACTGTACTCTACCTCTACTGTGCTCCAATGTACTCTACCTCTACTGTACTCCACTGTACTCTACCTCTACTGTGCTCCACTGTACTCTACCTCTACTGTACTCCACTCTACTCTACCTCTACTGTGCTCCACTGTACTCTATCTCTACTGTACTCTACTGTACTCCACCTCTACTGTGCTCTGCTCTACTCCACTGTACTCTATCTCTACTCTACTCCACTGTACTCTACCTCTACTGTACTCTACTGTTCTCTACCTCTACTGTACTCTACTGTACTCCACCTCTACTGTGCTCCACTGTACTCCACTGTACTCTACCTCTACTGTGCACCACTTTACTCTACCTCTACTGTACTCCACTGTACTCTACCTCTACTGTGCTCCACTGTACTCTACCTCTACTTTACTCTACTGTACTCTACCTCTACTGTACTCTACTGTACTCTACCTCTACTGTGCTCCGCTGTACTCCACTGTACTCTACCTCTACTGTGCTCCACTGTACGCTACCTCTACTGTGCTCCACTGTACTCTACCTCTACTGTACTCCACTCTACTCTACCTCTACTGTGCTCCGCTGTACTCCACTGTACTCTACCCTCTACTGTGCTCCACTGTACTCTACCTCTACTGTACTCCACTTTACTCTACCTCTACTGTGCTCCACTGTACTCTATCTCTATTGTACTATACTGTACTCCACCTCTACTGTGCTCTGCTGTACTCCACTGTACTCTACCTCTACTGTACTCCACTGTACTCTACCTCTACTGTGCTATACCGTACTCCACATCTACTGTACTCCACTCTACTCTACCTCTACTCTGCTCCACTGTACTCTACCTCTTCTGTACTCTACTGTTCTCTACCACTACTGTACTCTACTGTAATCCACCTCTACTGTGCTCCAATGTACTCCACTGTACTCTACCTCTACTGTGCTCCACTGTACTCTACCTCTACTGTGCTCCACTGTACTCTACCTCTTCTGTACTCTACTGTTCTCTACCACTACTGTACTCTACTGTACTCTACCTCTACTGTACTCTACTGTACTCTACCTCTACTGTGCTCCACTGTACTCTACCTCTACTGTACTCCACTCTACTCTACCTCTACTGTGCTCCACTGTACTCTATCTCTACTGTACTCTACTGTACTCCATCTCTACTGTGCTCCACTGTACTCCACTGTACGCTACCTCTACTGTACTCCACTGTACTCTACCTCTACTGTGCTCCACTGTACTCTACCTCTACTGTACTCCACTCTACTCTACCTCTACTGTGCTCCACTGTACTCTATCTCTACTGTACTCTACTGTACTCCACCTCTACTGTGCTCCACTGTACTCCACTGTACGCTACCTCTACTGTGCTCCACTGTACTCTACCTCTACTGTGACCCATTGTACTCTACCTCTACTGTGCTCCACTCTACTCTACCTCTAATGTGCTCCGCTGTACTCTACCTCTACTGTGCTCCGCTGTACTCCACTGTACTCTACCTCTACTGTGCTCCACTGTACTCTACCTCTGCTGTACTCCACTGTACTCTACCTCTACTGTGCTCCACTGTACTCTACCTCTACTGTACTCCACTGTGCTCTACCTCTACTGTGCTCCACTGTACTCTACCGCTACTCTACTCCACTCTACTCTACCTCTACTGTGCTCCACTGTACTCTACCTCTACTGTACTCCACTGTACTCTACCTCTACTGTGCTCCACTGTACTCTACCTCTACTGTACTCCACTCTACTCTACCTCTACTGTGCTCCACTGTACTCTATCTCTACTGTACTCTACTGTACTCCACCTCTACTGTGCTCCGCTGTACTCCACTGTACTCTATCTCTACTGTGATCTACTGTACTCTACATCTGCTGTGCTCCACTGTACTCTACCTCTACTGTGCTCCATTGTACTCTACCTCTACTCTACTCCACTGTACTCTACCTCTACTGTACTCTACTGTTTTCTACCTCTACTGTACTCTACTGTACTCCACCTCTACTGTGCTCCACTGTACTCCACTGTACTCTACCTCTACTGTGCACCACTGTACTCTACCTCTAATGTACTCCACTGTACTCTACCTCTACTGTGCTCCACTGTACTCTACCTCTACTGTACTCTACTGTACTCTACCTCTACTGTACTCTACTGTACTCCACCTCTACTGTGCTCCACTGTAATCCACTGTACTCTACCTCTACTCTGCTCCCCTGTACTCTACCTCTACTGTACTCCACTGTACTCTACCTCTAATGTGCTCCACTGTACTCTACCTCTAATGTACTCCACTCTACTCTACCTCTACTGTGCTCCACTGTACTCTATCTCTACTGTACTCTACTGTACTCCACCTCCACTGTGCTCCGCTGTACTCCACTGTACTCTATCTCTACTGTGATCCACTGTACTCTACCTCTGCTGTGCTCCACTGTACTCTACCCTTACTGTGCCTCACTGTACTCTACCTCTACTCTACTCCACTGTACTCTACCTCTACTGTACTCTACTGTTCTCTACCTCTACTGTACTCTACTTTACTCCACCTCTACTGTGCTCCACTCTACTCCACTGTACTCTACCTCTAATGTGCTCCACTGTACTCTACCTCTACTGTACTCCACTCTACTCTACCTCTACTGTGCTCCACTGTACTCTATCTCTACTGTACTCTACTGTACTCCACCTCTACTGTGCTCCGCTGTACTCCACTTTACTCTATCTCTACTGTGATCCACTGTACTCTACCTCTGCTGTGCTCCACTGTACTCTACCTCTACTGTGCTCCACTGTACTCTACCTCTACTCTACTCCACCTGTACTCTATCTCTACTGTGCTCCACTGTACTCTATCTCTACTGTACTCCACTGTACTCTACCTCTACTGTACTCTACTGTTCTCTACCTCTACTGTACTCTACTGTACTCCACCTCTACTGTGCTCCACTGTACTCCACTCTACTCTACCTCTACTGTGCTCCACTGTACTCTGCCTCTACTGTACTCCACTGTACTCTACCTCTACTGTGCTCAACTGTACTCTACCTCTACTGTACTCCACTGTACTCTACCTCTACTGTACTCTACTGTGCTCCACCTCTTATTTGCTCCACTGTATTCCACTGTACTCTACCTCTACTGTACTCCACTGTACTCTACCTCTACTGTACTCTACTGTACTCTACCTCTACTGTGCTCCACTGTACTCCACTGTGCGCTACCTATACTGTGCTCCACTCTACTCTACCTCTACTTTACTCCACTCTATTCTACCTCTACTGTGCTCCGCTGTACTCCACTGTACTCTACCTCTACTGTACTGCACTGTACTCTACCTCTACTGTAATCCACTGTACTCTACCTCTACTGTACTCCACTGTGCGCTACCTCTACTGTGCTCCACTGTACTCTACCTCTACTGTACTCCACTCTAGTCTATCTCTACTGTGCTCCATTGTACTCTATCTCTACTTTACTCCAATGTACTCTACCTCTACTCTACTGTTCTCTACCTCTACTGTACTCCACTCTACACTACCTCTACTGTGCTCCGCTGTACTCCACTGTACTCTACCTCTACTGTGCTCCACTGTACTCTACCTCTACTGTGCTCCACTGTACTCTACCTCTACTGTGCTCCACTGTTCTCTACCTCTACTGTACTCTACTGTACTCCACCTCTACTGTGCTCCACTGTACTCCACTGTACTCTACCTCTACTGTGCTCCACTGTACTCTACCTCTACTGTACTCCACTCTAGTCTATCTCTACTGTATTCCATTGTACTCTATCTTTACTTTACTCCAATGTACTCTACCTCTACTCTACTGTTCTCTACCTCTACTGTACTCTACTGTACTCCACCTCTACTGTGCTTCACTGTACTCCACTGTACTCTACTTCTACTGTGCTCCACTGTACTCTACCTCTACTGTACTCCACTGTACTCTACCTCTACTGTGCTCCACTGTACTCTACCTCTACTGTACTCCACTCTACTCTAACTCTACTGTGCTCCACTGTACTCTACCTCTACTATACTCCACTCTACTCTACCTCTACTGTGCTCAACTGTACTCTACCTCTTCTGTACTCCACTGTACTCTACCTCTACTGTACTCCACGGTACGCTACCTCTACTGTGCTCAACTGTACTCTACCTCTACTGTGCTCCACTGTACTCTACCTCTACTGTACTCCACTCTACTCTACCTCTACTGTGCTCCACTGTACTCTATCTCTACTGTACTCTACTGTACTCCACCTCTACTGTGCTCCACTGTACTCCACTGTACGCTACCTCTACTGTGCTCCACTGTACTCTACCTCTACTGTACTCCACTCTACTCTACCTCTACTGTGCTCCGCTGTACTCCACTGTACTCTACCTCTACTGTGCTCCGCTGTACTCCACTGTACTCTACCTCTAGTGTGCTCCACTGTACTCTACATCTACTATGCTCCACTGTACTCTACCTCTACTGTACTGCACTGTACTCTACCTCTACTGTAATCCACTGTACTCTACCTCTACTGTACTCCACTGTGCGCTACCTCTACTGTGCTCCACTGTACTCTATCTCTACTGTACTCTACTGTACTCCACCTCTATTGTGCTCCGCTGTACTCCACTGTACTCTACCTCTACTGTGCTCCACTGTACTCTACCTCTACTGTGCTCCACTGTACTCTACCTCTACTGTGCTCAACTTTTCTCTACCTCTACTGTACTCTACTGTACTCCACCTCTACTGTGCTCCACTGTACTCCACTGTACTCTACCTCTACTGTGCTCCACTGTACTCTACCTCTACTGTACTCCACTCTAGTCTATCTCTACTGTGCTCCATTGTACTCTATCTCTACTGTACTCCAATGTACTCTACCTCTACTCTACTGTTCTCTACCTCTACTGTACTCTACTGTACTCCACCTCTACTGTGCTTCACTGTACTCCACTGTACTCTACCTCTACTGTGCTCCACTGTGCTCTACCTCTACTCTACTCCACTGTACTCTACCTCTACTGTGCTCCACTGTACTCTACCTCTACTCTACTCCACTCTACTCTAACTCTACTGTGCTCCACTGTACTCTACCTCTACTGTACTCCACTCTACTCTACCTCTAGTGTTCTCCACTGTACTCTACCTCTTCTGTGCTCCACTGTACTCTACCTCTACTGTACTCCACTGTACGCTACCTCTACTGTGCTCCACTGTACTCTACCTCTACTGTACTCCACTCTACTCTAACTCTACTGTGCTCCACTGTACTCTACCTCTACTGTACTCCACTCTACTCTACCTCTACTGTGCTCCACTGTACTCTACCTCTACTGTACTCCACTGTACGCTACCTCTACTGTGCTCCACTGTACTCTACCTCTACTGTACTCCACTGTACTCTACCTCTACTGTGCTCCACTGTACTCTACCTCTACTGTACTCTACTGTACTGTACCTCTACTGTACTCTACTGTACTCCACCTCTACTGTGCTCCACTGTACTCCACTGTACTCTACCTCTACTCTGCTCCCCTGTACTCTACCTCTACTGTACTCCACTGTACTCTACCTCTAATATGCTCCACTGTACTCTACCTCTACAGTACTCCACTCTACTCTACCTCTACTGTGCTCCACTGTACTCTATCTCTACTGTACTCTACTGTACTCCACCTCTACTGTGCTCCGCTGTACTCCACTGTACTCTATCTCTACTGTGGTCCACTGTACTCTACCTCTACTGCGCTCCACTGTACTCCACCTCTACTCTACTCCACTCCACTGTACTCTACCTCTACTGTACTCTACTGTTCTCTACCTCTACTGTACTCTACTGTACTCCACCTCTACTGTGCTCCACTGTACTCCACTGTACTCTACCTCTAATGTGCTCCACTGTACTCTACCTCTACTGTACTCCACTCTACTCTGCCTCTACTGTGCTCCACTGTACTCCACTGTGCGCTACCTATACTGTGCTCCACACTACTCTACCTCTACTGTACTCCACTCTATTCTACCTCTACTGTGCTCCGCTGTACTCCACTGTACTCTACATCTACTATGCTCCACTGTACTCTACCTCTACTATACTGCACTGTACTCTACCTCTACTGTAATCCACTGTACTCTACCTCTACTGTACTCCACTGTGCGCTACCTCTACTGTGCTCCACTGTACTCTACCTCTACTGTACTCCACTCTATTCTACCTCTACTGTGCTCCGCTGTACTCCACTGTACTCTACATCTACTATGCTCCACTGTACTCTACCTCTACTGTACTGCACTGTACTCTACTTCTACTGTAATCCACTGTACTCTACCTCTACTGTACTCCACTGTGCGCTACCTCTACTGTGCTCCACTGTACTCTATCTCTACTGTACTCTACTGTACTCCACCTCTATTGTGCTCCGCTGTACTCCACTGTACTCTACCTCTACTGTGCTCCACTGTACTCTACCTCTACTTTGCTCCACTGTACTCTACCTCTACTGTGCTCAACTTTTCTCTACCTCTACAGTACTCTACTGTACTCCACCTCTACTGTGCTTCACTGTACTCCACTGTACTCTACCTCTACTGTGCTCCACTGTACTCTACCTCTACTGTACTCCACTCTAGTCTATCTCTACTGTGCTCCATTGTACTCTATCTCTACTGTACTCCAATGTACTCTACCTCTACTCTACTGTTCTCTACCTCTACTGTACTCTACTGTACTCCACCTCTACTGTGCTTCACTGTACTCCACTGTACTCTACCTCTACTGTGCTCCACTGTACTCTACCTCTACTGTACTCCACTGTACTCTACCTCTACTGTGCTCCACTGTACTCTACCTCTACTCTACTCCACTCTACTCTAACTCTACTGTGCTCCACTGTACTCTACCTCTACTGTACTCCACTCTACTCTACCTCTAGTGTTCTCCACTGTACTCTACCTCTTCTGTACTCCACTGTACTCTACCTCTACTGTACTCCACGGTACGCTACCTCTACTGTGCTCCACTGTACTCTATCTCTACTGTACTCCACTGTACGCTACCTCTACTGTGCTCCACTGTACTCTACCTCTACTCTACTCCACTCTACTCTAACTCTACTGTGCTCCACTGTACTCTACCTCTACTGTACTCCACTCTACTCTACCTCTAGTGTTCTCCACTGTACTCTACCTCTTCTGTACTCCACTGTACTCTACCTCTACTGTACTCCACGGTACGCTACCTCTACTGTACTCCACTGTACTCTACCTCTACTGTACTCCACTGTACGCTACCTCTACTGTGCTCCACTGTACTCTACCTCTACTGTACTCCACTCTACTCTAACTATACTGTGCTCCACTGTACTCTACCTCTACTGTACTCCACTCTACTCTACCTCTACTGTGCTCCACTGTACTCTACCTCTACTGTACTCCACTGTACGCTACCTCTACTGTGCTCCACTGTACTCTACCTCTACTGTACTCCACTGTACTCTACCTCTACTGTGCTCCACTGTACTCTACCTCTACTGTACTCTACTGTACTCTACCTCTACTGTACTCTACTGTACTCCACCTCTACTGTGCTCCACTGTACTCCACTGTACTCTACCTCTACTCTGCTCCCCTGTACTCTACCTCTACTGTACTCCACTGTACTCTACCTCTAATGTGCTCCACTGTACTCTACCTCTACAGTACTCCACTCTACTCTACCTCTACTGTGCTCCACTGTACTCTATCTCTACTGTACTCTACTGTACTCCACCTCTACTGTGCTCCGCTGTTCTCCACTGTACTCTATCTCTACTTTGATCCACTGTACTCTACCTCTGCTGTGCTCCACTGTACTCTACCTCTACTGCGCTCCACTGTACTCCACCTCTACTCTACTCCACCCCACTGTACTCTACCTCTACTGTACTCTACTGTTCTCTACCTCTACTGTACTCTACTGTACTCCACCTCTACTGTGCTTCACTGTACTCCACTGTACTCTACCTCTTCTGTACTCCACTGTACTCTACCTCTACTCTACTCCACGGTACGCTACCTCTACTGTGCTCCACTGTACTCTACCTCTACTGTACTCCACTGTACGCTACCTCTACTGTGCTCCACTGTACTCTACCTCTACAGTACTCCACTCTACTCTACCTCTACTGCGCTCCACTGTACTCCACCTCTACTCTACTCCACTCCACTGTACTCTACCTCTACTGTACTCTACTGTACTCTATCTCTACTGTACTCTACTGTACTCCACCTCTACTGTGCTCCGCTGTACTCCACTGTACTCTATCTCTACTGTGATCCACTGTACTCTACCTCTGCTGTGCTCCACTGTACTCTACCTCTACTGCGCTCCACTGTACTCCACCTCTACTCTACTCCACTCCACTGTACTCTACCTCTACTGTACTCTACTGTTCTCTACCTCTACTGTACTCTACTGTACTCCACCTCTACTCTGTTCCACTGTACTCCACTGTACTCTACCTCTAATGTGCTCCACTGTACTCTACCTCTACTGTACTCCACTCTACTCTACCTCTACTGTGCTCCACTGTACTCCACTGTGCGCTACCTATACTGTGCTCCACACTACTCTACCTCTACTGTACTCCACTCTATTCTACCTCTACTGTGCTCCGCTGTACTCCACTGTACTCTACATCCACTATGCTCCACTGTACTCTACCTCTACTATACTGCACTGTACTCTACCTCTACTGTAATCCACTGTACTCTACCTCTACTGTACTCCACTGTGCGCTACCTCTACTGTGCTCCACTGTACTCTACCTCTACTGTACTCCACTCTATTCTACCTCTACTGTGCTCCGCTGTACTCCACTGTACTCTACATCTACTATGCTCCACTGTACTCTACCTCTACTGTACTGCACTGTACTCTACCTCTACTGTAATCCACTGTACTCTACCTCTACTGTACTCCACTGTGCGCTACCTCTACTGTGCTCCACTGTACTCTATCTCTACTGTACTCTACTGTACTCCACCTCTATTGTGCTCCGCTGTACTCCACTGTACTCTACCTCTACTGTGCTCCACTGTACTCTACCTCTACTGTGCTCCACTGTACTCTACCTCTACTGTGCTCAACTTTTCTCTACCTCTACTGTACTCTACTGTACTCCACCTCTACTGTGCTCCACTGTACTCCACTGTACTCTACCTCTACTGTGCTCCACTGTACTCTACCTCTACTGTACTCCACTCTAGTCTATCTCTACTGTGCTCCATTGTAATCTATCTCTACTGTACTCCAATGTACTCTACCTCTACTCTACTGTTCTCTACCTCTACTGTACTCTACTGTACTCCACCTCTACTGTGCTTCACTGTACTCCACTGTACTCTACCTCTACTGTGCTCCACTGTACTCTACCTCTACTGTACTCCACTGTACTCTACCTCTACTGTGCTCCACTGTACTCTACCTCTACTCTACTCCACTCTACTCTACCTCTACTGTGCTCCACTGTACTCTACCTCTACTGTACTCCACTGTACGCTACCTCTACTGTGCTCCACTGTACTCTACCTCTACTGTACTCCACTCTACTCTACCTCTACTGTGCTCCACTGTACTCTACCTCTACAGTACTCCACTCTACTCTACCTCTACTGCGCTCCACTGTACTCCACCTCTACTCTACTCCACTCCACTGTACTCTACCTCTACTGTACTCTACTGTACTCTATCTCTACTGTACTCTACTGTACTCCACCTCTACTGTGCTCCGCTGTACTCCACTGTACTCTATCTCTACTGTGATCCACTGTACTCTACCTCTGCTGTGCTCCACTGTACTCTACCTCTACTGCGCTCCACTGTACTCCACCTCTACTCTACTCCACTCCACTGTACTCTACCTCTACTGTACTCTACTGTTCTCTACCTCTACTGTACTCTACTGTACTCCACCTCTACTGTGTTCCACTGTAGTCCACTGTACTCTACCTCTAATGTGCTCCACTGTACTCTACCTCTACTGTACTCCACTCTACTCTACCTCTACTGTGCTCCACTGTACTCCACTGTGCGCTACCTATACTGTCCTCCACACTACTCTACCTCTACTGTACTCCACTCTATTCTACCTCTACTGTGCTCCGCTGTACTCCACTGTACTCTACATCTACTATGCTCCACTGTACTCTACCTCTACTATACTGCACTGTACTCTACCTCTACTGTAATCCAATGTACTCTACCTCTACTGTACTCCACTGTGCGCTACCTCTACTGTGCTCCACTGTACTCTACCTCTACTGTACTCCACTCTATTCTACCTCTACTGTGCTCCGCTGTACTCCACTGTACTCTACATCTACTATGCTCCACTGTACTCTACCTCTACTGTACTGCACTGTACTCTACCTCTACTGTAATCCACTGTACTCTACCTCTACTGTACTCCACTGTGCGCTACCTCTACTGTGCTCCACTGTACTCTATCTCTACTGTACTTTACTGTACTCCACCTCTATTGTGCTCCGCTGTACTCCACTGTACTCTACCTCTACTGTGCTCCACTGTACTCTACCTCTACTGTGCTCCACTGTACTCTACCTCTACTGTGCTCAACTTTTCTCTACCTCTACTGTACTCTACTGTACTCCACCTCTACTGTGCTCCACTGTACTCCACTGTACTCTACCTCTACTCTGCTCCACTGTACTCTACCTCTACTGTACTCCACTCTAGTCTATCTCTACTGTGCTCCATTGTACTCTATCTCTACTGTACTCCAATGTACTCTACCTCTACTCTACTGTTCTCTACCTCTACTGTACTCTACTGTACTCCACCTCTACTGTGCTTCACTGTACTCCACTGTACTCTACCTCTACTGTGCTCCACTGTACTCTACCTCTACTGTACTCCACTGTACTCTACCTCTACTGTGCTCCACTGTACTCTACCTCTACTCTACTCCACTCTACTCTAACTCTACTGTGCTCCACTGTACTCTACCTCTACTGTACTCCACTCTACTCTACCTCTAGTGTTCTCCACTGTACTCTACCTCTTCTGTACTCCACTGTACTCTACCTCTACTGTACTCCACGGTACGCTACCTCTACTGTGCTCCACTGTACTCTACCTCTACTGTACTCCACTGTACGCTACCTCTACTGTGCTCCACTGTACTCTACCTCTACTGTACTCCACTCTACTCTAACTATACTGTGCTCCACTGTACTCTACCTCTACTGTACTCCACTCTACTCTACCTCTACTGTGCTCCACTGTACTCTACCTCTACTGTACTCTACTGTACTCCACCTCTACTGTGCTCCACTGTACTCCACTGTGCTCTACTTCTACTCTGCTCCCCTGTACTCTACCTCTACTGTACTCCACTGTACTCTACCTCTAATGTGCTCCACTGTACTCTACCTCTACAGTACTCCACTCTACTCTACCTCTACTGTGCTCCACTGTACTCTATCTCTACTGTACTCTACTGTACTCCACCTCTACTGTGCTCCGCTGTACTCCACTGTACTCTATCTCTACTGTGATCCACTGTACTCTACCTCTGCTGTGCTCCACTGTACTCTACCTCTACTGCGCTCCACTGTACTCCACCTCTACTCTACTACACTCCACTGTACTCTACCTCTACTGTACTCTACTGTTCTCTACCTCTACTGTACTCTACTGTACTCCACCTCTACTGTGCTTCACTGTACTCCACTGTACTCTACCTCTTCTGTACTCCACTGTACTCTACCTCTACTGTACTCCACGGTACGCTACCTCTACTGTGCTCCACTGTACTCTACCTCTACTGTACTCCACTGTACGCTACCTCTACTGTGCTCCACTGTACTCTACCTCTACAGTACTCCACTCTACTCTACCTCTACTGCGCTCCACTGTACTCCACCTCTACTCTACTCCACTCCACTGTACTCTACCTCTACTGTACTCTACTGTACTCTATCTCTACTGTACTCTACTGTACTCCACCTCTACTGTGCTCCGCTGTACTCCACTGTACTCTATCTCTACTGTGATCCACTGTACTCTACCTCTGCTGTGCTCCACTGTACTCTACCTCTACTGCGCTCCACTGTACTCCACCTCTACTCTACTCCACTCCACTGTACTCTACCTCTACTGTACTCTACTGTTCTCTACCTCTACTGTACTCTACTGTACTCCACCTCTACTGTGCTCCACTGTACTCCACTGTACTCTACCTCTAATGTGCTCCACTGTACTCTACCTCTACTGTACTCCACTCTACTCTACCTCTACTGTGCTCCACTGTACTCCACTGTGCGTTACCTATACTGTGCTCCACACTACTCTACCTCTACTGTACTCCACTCTATTCTACCTCTACTGTGCTCCGCTGTACTCCACTGTACTCTACATCTACTATGCTCCACTGTACTCTACCTCTACTATACTGCACTGTACTCTACCTCTACTGTAATCCACTGTACTCTACCTCTACTGTACTCCACTGTGCGCTACCTCTACTGTGCTCCACTGTACTCTACCTCTACTGTACTCCACTCTATTCTACCTCTACTGTGCTCCGCTGTACTCCACTGTACTCTACATCTACTATGCTCCACTGTACTCTACCTCTACTGTACTGCACTGTACTCTACCTCTACTGTAATCCACTGCACTCTACCTCTACTGTACTCCACTGTGCGCTACCTCTACTGTGCTCCACTGTACTCTATCTCTACTGTACTCTACTGTACTCCACCTCTATTGTGCTCCGCTGTACTCCACTGTACTCTACCTCTACTGTGCTCCACTGTACTCTACCTCTACTGTGCTCCACTGTACTCTACCTCTACTGTGCTCAACTTTTCTCTACCTCTACTGTACTCTACTGTACTCCACCTCTACTGTGCTCCACTGTACTCCACTGTACTCTACCTCTACTGTGCTCCACTGTACTCTACCTCTACTGTACTCCACTCTAGTCTATCTCTACTGTGCTCCATTGTACTCTATCTCTACTGTACTCCAATGTACTCTACCTCTACTCTACTGTTCTCTACCTCTACTGTACTCTACTGTACTCCACCTCTACTGTGCTTCACTGTACTCCACTGTACTCTACCTCTACTGTGCTCCACTGTACTCTACCTCTACTGTACTCCACTGTACTCTACCTCTACTGTGCTCCACTGTACTCTACCTCTACTCTACTCCACTCTACTCTAACTCTACTGTGCTCCACTGTACTCTACCTCTACTGTACTCCACTCTACTCTACCTCTAGTGTTCTCCACTGTACTCTACCTCTTCTGTACTCCACTGTACTCTACCTCTACTGTACTCCACGGTACGCTACCTCTAATGTGCTCCACTGTACTCTACCTCTACTGTACTCCACTGTACGCTACCTCTACTGTGCTCCACTGTACTCTACCTCTACTGTACTCCACTCTACTCTACCTCTACTGTGGTCCACTGTACTCTACCTCTACTGTACTCCACTGTACGCTACCTCTACTGTGCTCCACTGTACTCTACCTCTACTGTACTCCACTGTACTCTACCTCTACTGTGCTCCACTGTACTCTACCTCTACTGTACTCTACTGTACTCTACCTCTACTGTACTCTACTGTACTCCACCTCTACTGTGCTCCACTGTACTCCACTGTACTCTACCTCTACTCTGCTCCCCTGTACTCTACCTCTACTGTACTCCACTGTACTCTACCTCTAATATGCTCCACTGTACTCTACCTCTACAGTACTCCACTCTACTCTACCTCTACTGTGCTCCACTGTACTCTATCTCTACTGTACTCTACTGTACTCCACCTCTACTGTGCTCCGCTGTACTTCACTGTACTCAATCTCTACTGTGATCCACTGTACTCTACCTCTGCTGTGCTCCAAGGTACTCTACCTCTACTGCGCTCCACTGTACTCCACCTCTACTCTGCTCCACTCCACTGTACTCTACCTCTACTGTACTCTACTGTTCTCTACCTCTACTGTACTCTACTGTACTCCACCTCTACTGTGCTCCACTGTACTCCACTGTACTCTACCTCTAATGTGCTCCACTGTACACTACCTCTACTGTACTCCACTCTACTCTACCTCTACTGTGCTCCACTGTACTCCACTGTGCGCTACCTATACTGTGCTCCACACTACTCTACCTCTACTGTACTCCACTCTATTCTACCTCTACTGTGCTCCGCTGTACTCCACTGTACTCTACATCTACTATGCTCCACTGTACTCTACCTCTACTATACTGCACTGTACTCTACCTCTACTGTAATCCACTGTACTCTACCTCTACTGTACTCCACTGTGCGCTACCTCTACTGTGCTCCACTGTACTCTACCTCTACTGTACTCCACTCTATTCTACCTCTACTGTGCTCCGCTGTACTCCACTGTACTCTACATCTACTATGCTCCACTGTACTCTACCTCTACTGTACTGCACTGTACTCTACCTCTACTGTAATCCACTGTACTCTACCTCTACTGTACTCCACTGTGCGCTACCTCTACTGTGCTCCACTGTACTCTATCTCTACTGTACTCTACTGTACTCCACCTCTATTGTGCTCCGCTGTACTCCACTGTACTCTACCTCTACTGTGCTCCACTGTACTCTACCTCTACTGTGCTCAACTTTTCTCTACCTCTACTGTACTCTACTGTACTCCACCTCTACTGTGCTCCACTGTACTCCACTGTACTCTACCTCTACTGTGCTCCACTGTACTCTACCTCTACTGTACTCCACTCTAGTCTATCTCTACTGTGCTCCATTGTACTCTATCTCTACTGTACTCCAATGTACTCTACCTCTACTCTACTGTTCTCTACCTCTACTGTACTCTACTGTACTCCACCTCTACTGTGCTTCACTGTACTCCACTGTACTCTACCTCTACTGTGCTCCACTGTACTCTACCTCTACTGTACTCCACTGTACTCTACCTCTACTGTGCTCCACTGTACTCTACCTCTACTCTACTCCACTCTACTCTAACTCTACTGTGCTCCACTGTACTCTACCTCTACTGTACTCCACTCTACTCTACCTCTAGTGTTCTCCACTGTACTCTACCTCTTCTGTACTCCACTGTACTCTACCTCTACTGTACTCCACGGTACGCTACCTCTAATGTGCTCCACTGTACTCTACCTCTACTGTACTCCACTGTACGCTACCTCTACTGTGCTCCACTGTACTCTACCTCTACTGTACTCCACTCTACTCTACCTCTACTGTGGTCCACTGTACTCTACCTCTACTGTACTCCACTGTACGCTACCTCTACTGTGCTCCACTGTACTCTACCTCTACTGTACTCCACTGTACTCTACCTCTACTGTGCTCCACTGTACTCTACCTCTACTGTACTCTACTGTACTCTACCTCTACTGTACTCTACTGTCCTCCACCTCTACTGTGCTCCACTGTACTCCACTGTACTCTACCTCTACTCTGCTCCCCTGTACTCTACCTCTACTGTACTCCACTGTACTCTACCTCTAATATGCTCCACTGTACTCTACCTCTACAGTACTCCACTCTACTCTACCTCTACTGTGCTCCACTGTACTCTATCTCTACTGTACTCTACTGTACTCCACCTCTACTGTGCTCCGCTGTACTTCACTGTACTCAATCTCTACTGTGATCCACTGTACTCTACCTCTGCTGTGCTCCACTGTACTCTACCTCTACTGCGCTCCACTGTACTCCACCTCTACTCTGCTCCACTCCACTGTACTCTACCTCTACTGTACTCTACTGTTCTCTACCTCTACTGTACTCTACTGTACTCCACCTCTACTGTGCTCCACTGTACTCCACTGTACTCTACCTCTAATGTGCTCCACTGTACTCTACCTCTACTGTACTCCACTCTACTCTACCTCTACTGTGCTCCACTGTACTCCACTGTGCGCTACCTATACTGTGCTCCACACTACTCTACCTCTACTGTACTCCACTCTATTCTACCTCTACTGTGCTCCGCTGTACTCCACTGTACTCTACATCTACTATGCTCCACTGTACTCTACCTCTACTATACTGCACTGTACTCTACCTCTACTGTAATCCACTGTACTCTACCTCTACTGTACTCCACTGTGCGCTACCTCTACTGTGCTCCACTGTACTCTACCTCTACTGTACTCCACTCTATTCTACCTCTACTGTGCTCCGCTGTACTCCACTGTACTCTACATCTACTATGCTCCACTGTACTCTACCTCTACTGTACTGCACTGTACTCTACCTCTACTGTAATCCACTGTACTCTACCTCTACTGTACTCCACTGTGCGCTACCTCTACTGTGCTCCACTGTACTCTATCTCTACTGTACTCTACTGTACTCCACCTCTATTGTGCTCCGCTGTACTCCACTGTACTCTACCTCTACTGTGCTCCACTGTACTCTACCTCTACTGTGCTCCACTGTACTCTACCTCTACTGTGCTCAACTTTTCTCTACCTCTACTGTACTCTACTGTACTCCACCTCTACTGTGCTTCACTGTACTCCACTGTACTCTACCTCTACTGTGCTCCACTGTACTCTACCTCTACTGTACTCCACTCTAGTCTATCTCTACTGTGCTCCATTGTACTCTATCTCTACTGTACTCCAATGTACTCTACCTCTACTCTACTGTTCTCTACCTCTACTGTACTCTACTGTACTCCACCTCTACTGTGCTTCACTGTACTCCACTGTACTCTACCTCTACTGTGCTCCACTGTACTCTACCTCTACTGTACTCCACTGTACTCTACCTCTACTGTGCTCCACTGTACTCTACCTCTACTCTACTCCACTCTACTCTAACTCTACTGTGCTCCACTGTACTCTACCTCTACTGTACTCCACTCTACTCTACCTCTAGTGTTCTCCACTGTACTCTACCTCTTCTGTACTCCACTGTACTCTACCTCTATTGTACTCCACGGTACGCTACCTCTACTGTGCTCCACTGTACTCTACCTCTACTGTACTCCACTCTACTCTACCTCTACTGTGCTCCACTGTACTCTATCTCTACTGTACTCTACTGTACTCCACCTCTACTGTGCTCCGCTGTACTCCACTGTACTCTATCTCTACTGTGATCCACTGTACTCTACATCTGCTGTGCTCCACTGTACTCTACCTCTACTGTGCTCCATTGTACTCTACCTCTACTCTACTCCACTGTACTCTACCTCTACTGTACTCTACTGTTTTCTACCTCTACTGTACTCTACTGTACTCCACCTCTACTGTGCTCCACTGTACTCCACTGTACTCTACCTCTACTGTGCACCACTGTACTCTACCTCTACTGTACTCCACTGTACTCTACCTCTACTGTGCTCCACTGTACTCTACCTCTACTGTACTCTACTGTACTCTACCTCTACTGTACTCTACTGTACTCCACCTCTACTGTGCTCCACTGTACTCCACTGTATTCTACCTCTACTCTGCTCCCCTGTACTCTACCTCTACTGTACTCCACTGTACTCTACCTCTAATGTGCTCCACTGTACTCTACCTCTACTGTACTCCACTGTACGCTACCTCTACTGTGCTCCACTGTACTCTACCTCTACTGTACTCCACTGTACTCTACCTCTACTGTGCTCCACTGTACTCTACCTCTACTGTACTCTACTGTACTCTACCTCTACTGTACTCTACTGTACTCCACCTCTACTGTGCTCCACTGTACTCCACCTGTACTGTGCTCCGCTGTACTCCACTGTACTCTATCTCTACTGTGATCCACTGTACTCTACATCTGCTGTGCTCCACTGTACTCTACCTCTACTGTGCTCCATTGTACTCTACCTCTACTCTACTCCACTGTACTCTACCTCTACTGTACTCTACTGTTTTCTACCTCTACTGTACTCTACTGTACTCCACCTCTACTGTGCTCCACTGTACTCCACTGTACTCTACCTCTATTGTGCACCACTGTACTCTACCTCTACTGTACTCCACTGTACTCTACCTCTACTGTGCTCCACTGTACTCTACCTCTACTGTACTCTACTGTACTCTACCTCTACTGTACTCTACTGTACTCCACCTCTACTGTGCTCCACTGTACTCCACTGTACTCTACCTCTACTCTGCTCCCCTGTACTCTACCTCTACTGTACTCCACTGTACTCTACCTCTAATGTGCTCCACTGTACTCTACCTCTACTGTACTCCACTCTACTCTACCTCTACTGTGCTCCACTGTACTCTATCTCTACTGTACTCTACTGTACTCCACCTCCACTGTGCTCCGCTGTACTCCACTGTACTCTATCTCTACTGTGATCCACTGTACTCTACCTCTGCTGTGCTCCACTGTACTCTACCCTTACTGTGCTCCACTGTACTCTACCTCTACTCTACTCCACTGTACTCTACCTCTACTGTACTCTACTGTTCTCTACCTCTACTGTACTCTACTTTACTCCACCTCTACTGTGCTCCACTGTACTCCACTGTACTCTACCTCTAATGTGCTCCACTCTACTCTACCTCTACTGTACTCCACTCTACTCTACCTCTACTGTGCTCCACTGTACTCTATCTCTACTCTACTCTACTGTACTCCACCTCTACTGTGCTCCGCTGTACTCCACTTTACTCTATCTCTACTGTGATCCACTGTACTCTACCTCTGCTGTGCTCCACTGTACTCTACCTCTACTGTGCTCAACTGTACTCTACCTCTACTCTACTCCACTGTACTCTATCTCTACTGTGCTCCACTGTACTCTATCTCTACTGTACTCCACTGTACTCTACCTCTACTGTACTCTACTGTTCTCTACCTCTACTGTACTCTACTGTACTCCACCTCTACTGTGCTCCACTGTACTCCACTCTACTCTACCTCTACTGTACTCCACTCTACTCTACCTCTACTGTGCTCAACTGTACTCTACCTCTACTGTACTCCACTGTACTCTACCTCTACTGTACTCCACGGTACTCTACCTCTACTGTACTCTACTGTGCTCCACCTCTTATTTGCTCCACTGTATTCCACTGTACTCTACCTCTACTGTACTCCACTGTACTCTACCTCTACTGTACTCTACTGTACTCTACCTCTACTGTGCTCCACTCTACTCCACTGTGCGCTACCTATACTGTGCTCCACTCTACTCTACCTCTACTGTACTCCACTCTATTCTACCTCTACCGTGCTCCGCTGTACTCCACTGTACTCTACCTCTACTGTACTGCACTGTACTCTACCTCTACTGTAATCCACTGTACTCTACCTCTACTGTACTCCACTGTGCGCTACCTCTACTGTGCTCCACTGTACTCTACCTCTACTGTACTCCACTCTAGTCTATCTCTACTGTGCTCCATTGTACTCTATCTCTACTTTACTCCAATGTACTCTACCTCTACTCTACTGTTCTCTACCTCTACTGTACTCCACTCTACACTACCTCTACTGTGCTCCGCTGTACTCCACTGTACTCTACCTCTACTGTACTCTACTGTTCTCTACCTCTACTGTACTCTACTGTACTCCACCTCTACTGTGCTCCACTGTACTCCACTCTACTCTACCTCTACTGTACTCCACTCTACTCTACCTCTACTGTGCTCAACTGTACTCTACCTCTACTGTACTCCACTGTACTCTACCTCTACTGTACTCCACTGTACTCTACCTCTACTGTACTCTACTGTGCTCCACCTCTTATTTGCTCCACTGTATTCCACTGTACTCTACCTCTACTGTACTCCATTGTACTCTACCTCTACTGTACTCTACTGTACTCTACCTCTACTGTGCTCCACTCTACTCCACTGTGCGCTACCTATACTGTGCTCCACTCTACTCTACCTCTACTGTACTCCACTCTATTCTACCTCTACCGTGCTCCGCTGTACTCCACTGTACTCTACCTCTACTGTACTGCACTGTACTCTACCTCTACTGTAATCCACTGTACTCTACCTCTACTGTACTCCACTCTAGTCTATCTCTACTGTGCTCCATTGTACTCTATCTCTACTTTACTCCAATGTACTCTACCTCTACTCTACTGTTCTCTACCTCTACTGTACTCCACTCTACACTACCTCTACTGTGCTCCGCTGTACTCCACTGTACTCTACCTCTACTGTGCTCCACTGTACTCTACCTCTACTGTGCTCCACTGTACTCTACCTCTACTGTGCTCCACTGTTCTCTACCTCTACTGTACTCTACTGTACTCCACCTCTACTGTGCTCCACTGTACTCCACTGTACTCTACCTCTACTGTGCTCCACTGTACTCTACCTCTACTGTACTCCACTCTAGTCTATCTCTACTGTATTCCATTGTACTCTATCTTTACTTTACTCCAATGTACTCTACCTCTACTCTACTGTTCTCTACCTCTACTGTACTCTACTGTACTCCACCTCTACTGTGCTTCACTGTACTCCACTGTACTCTACCTCTACTGTGCTCCACTGTACTCAACCTCTACTTTACTCCACTGTACTCTACCTCTACTGTGCTCCACTGTACTCTACCTCTACTGTACTCCACTCTACTCTAACTCTACTGTGCTCCACTGTACTCTACCTCTACTGTACTCCACTCTACTCTACCTCTACTGTGCTCAACTGTACTCTACCTCTTCTGTACTCCACTGTACTCTACCTCTACTGTACTCCACGGTACGCTACCTCTACTGTGCTCCACTGTACTCTACCTCTACTGTACTCCACTGTACGCTACCTCTACTGTGCTCCACTTTACTCTACCTCTACTGTACTCCACTCTACTCTACCTCTACTGTGCTCCACTGTACTCTGTCTCTACTGTACTCCACTGTACTCTACCTCTACTGTACTCTACTTTTCTCTACCTCTACTGTACTCTACTGTACTCCACCTCTAATGTGCTCCACTGTACTCCACTGTACTCTACCTCTGTTGTACTCCACTGTACTCTACCTCTGCTGTACTCCACTGTACTCTACCTCTACTCTGCTCCACTGTACTCCACTGTACGCTACCTCTACTGTGCTCCACTGTACTCTACCTCTACTGTACTCCACTCTACTCTACCTCTACTGTGCTCCATTGTACTCCACTGACTCTACCTCTACTGTGCTCCACTGTACTCTAACTCTACTGTGCTCCACTGTACTCTACCTCTACTGTGCTCCACTGTTCTCTACCTCTACTGTACTCTATTGTACTCCATCTCTACTTTGCTCCACTGTACTCCACTGTACTCTACCTCTACTGTGCTCCACTGTACTCTACCTCTACTGTACTCCACTCTAGTCTATCTCTACTGTCCTACATTGTACTCTATCTCTACTGTACTCCAATGTACTCTACCTCTACTCTACTGTTCTCTACCTCTACTGTAATCTACTGTAATCCACCTCTACTGTGCTTCACTGTACTCCACTGTACTCTACCTCTACTGTGCTCCACTGTACTCTACCTCTACTGTACTCCACTTTACTCTACCTCTAATGTGCTCCACTGTACTCTACCTCTACTGTACTCTACTCTACTCTAACTCTACTGTGCTCCAATGTACTCTACCTCTACTGTACTCTACTCTACCTCTACTGTGCTCCACTGTACTCTACCTCTACTGTGCTCCACTGTACTCTACCTCTACTGTGCTCCACTGTACTCTACCTCTACTGTGCTCCACTGTACTCTACCTCTACTGTGCTCCACTGTACTCTACCTCTACTGTGCTCCACTGTACTCTACCTCTACTGTACTACAAAGTACGCTACCTCTACTGTGCTCCACTGTACTCTACCTCTACTGTATTCCACTGTGCTCTACCTCTACTGTGCTCCACTGTACTCTACCGCTACTCTACTCCACTGTACTCTACCTCTACTGTGCTCCACTGTACTCTACCTCTACTGTACTCCACTGTACTCTACCTCTACTGTGCTCCACTGTACTCTACCTCTACTGTACTCCACTCTACTCTACCTCTACTGTGCTCCACTGTACTCTATCTCTACTGTACTCTACTGTACTCCACCTCTACTGTGCTCCACTGTACTCCACTGTACTCTACCTCTACTGTGCACCACTGTACTCTACCTCTACTGTACTCCACTGTACTCTACCTCTACTGTGCTCCACTGTACTCTACCTCTACTTTACTCTACTGTACTCTACCTCTACTGTACTCTACTGTACTCTACCTCTACTGTGCTCCGCTGTACTCCACTGTACTCTACCTCTACTGTGCTCCACTGTACGCTACCTCTACTGTGCTCCACTGTACTCTACCTCTACTCTACTCCACTGTACTCTACCTCTACTGTACTCTACTGTTCTCTACCTCTACTGTACTCTACTGTACTCCACCTCTACTGTGCTCCACTGTACTCCACTGTACTCTACCTCTACTGTGCACCACTGTACTCTACCTCTACTGTACTCCACTGTACTCTACCTCTACTGTGCTCCACTGTACTCTACCTCTACTTTACTCTACTGTACTCTACCTCTACTGTACTCTACTGTACTCTACCTCTACTGTGCTCCGCTGTACTCCACTGTACTCTACCTCTACTGTGCTCCACTGTACGCTACCTCTACTGTGCTCCACTGTACTCTACCTCTACTGTACTCCACTCTACTCTCCCTATACTGTGCTCCGCTGTACTCCACTGTACTCTACCCTCTACTGTGCTCCACTGTACTCTACCTCTACTGTACTCCACTTTACTCTACCTCTACTGTGCTCCACTGTACTCCACTGTACTCTACCTCTAGTGTGCTCCACTGTACTCTACCTCTGCTGTACTCCACTGTACTCTACCTCTGCTGTGCTCCACTGTACTCTACCTCTACTGTACTACAAAGTACGCTACCTCTACTGTGCTCCACTGTACTCTACCTCTACTGTATTCCACTGTGCTCTACCTCTACTGTGCTCCACTGTACTCTACCGCTACTCTACTCCACTGTACTCTACCTCTACTGTGCTCCACTGTACTCTACCTCTACTGTACTCCACTGTACTCTACCTCTACTGTGCTCCACTGTACTCTACCTCTACTGTACTCCACTCTACTCTACCTCTACTGTGCTCCACTGTACTCCACCTCTACTGTGCTCTGCTTTACTCCACTGTACTCTATCTCTACTCTACTCCACTGTACTCTACCTCTACTGTACTCTACTGTTCTCTACCTCTACTGTACTCTACTGTACTCCACCTCTACTGTGCTCCATTGTACTCCACTGTACTCTACCTCTACTGTGCACCACTGTACTCTACCTCTACTGTACTCCACTGTACTCTACCTCTACTGTGCTCCACTGTACTCTACCTCTACTTTACTCTACTGTACTCTACCTCTACTGTACTCTACTGTACTCTACCTCTACTGTGCTCCGCTGTACTCCACTGTACTCTACCTCTACTGTGCTCCACTGTACGCTACCTCTACTGTGCTCCACTGTACTCTACCTCTACTGTACTCCACTCTACTCTACCTCTACTGTGCTCCGCTGTACTCCACTGTACTCTACCCTCTACTGTGCTCCACTGTACTCTACCTCTACTGTACTCCACTTTACTCTACCTCTACTGTGCTCCACTGTACTCTATCTCTATTGTACTATACTGTACTCCACCTCTACTGTGCTCTGCTGTACTCCACTGTACTCTACCTCTACTGTACTCCACTGTACTCTACCTCTACTGTGCTATACCGTACTCCACATCTACTGTACTCCACTCTACTCTACCTCTACTGTGCTCCACTGTACTCTACCTCTTCTGTACTCTACTGTTCTCTACCACTACTGTACTCTACTGTAATCCACCTCTACTGTGCTCCACTGTACTCCACTGTACTCTACCTCTACTGTGCTCCACTGTACTCTACCTCTACTGTGCTCCACTCTACTCTACCTCTTCTGTACTCTACTGTTCTCTACCACTACTGTACTCTACTGTACTCTACCTCTATTGTACTCCACTGTACTCTACCTCTACTGTGCTCCACTGTACTCTACCTCTAGTGTACTCCACTCTACTCTACCTCTACTGTGCTCCACTGTACTCTATCTCTACTGTACTCTACTGTACTCCACCTCTACTGTGCTCCACTGTACTCCACTGTACGCTACCTCTACTGTGCTCCACTGTACTCTACATCTACTGTGCTCCACTGTACTCTACCTCTACTGTACTCCACTCTACTTTACCTCTACTGTGCTCCACTGTACTCTATCTCTACTGTACTCTACTGTACTCCACCTCTACTGTGCTCCACTGTACTCCACTGTACGCTACCTCTACTGTGCTCCACTGTACTCTACCTCTACTGTGACCCATTGTACTCTACCTCTACTGTGCTCCACTCTACTCTACCTCTAATGTGCTCCACTGTACTCTACCTCTACTGTGCTCCGCTGTACTCCACTGTACTCTACCTCTACTGTGCTCCACTGTACTCTACCTCTGCTGTACTCCACTGTACTCTACCTCTACTGTGCTCCACTGTACTCTACCTCTACTGTACTACAAAGTACGCTACCTCTACTCTGCTCCACTGTACTCTACCTCTACTGTACTCCACTGTGCTCTACCTCTACTGTGCTCCACTGTACTCTACCGCTACTCTACTCCACTCTACTCTACCTCTACTGTGCTCCACTGTACTCTACCTCTACTGTACTCCACTGTACTCTACCTCTACTGTGCTCCACTGTACTCTACCTCTACTGTACTCCACTCTACTCTACCTCTACTGTGCTCCACTTTACTCTATCTCTACTGTACTCTACTGTACTCCACCTCTACTGTGCTCCGCTGTACTCCACTGTACTCTATCTCTACTGTGATCCACTGTACTCTACATCTGCTGTGCTCCACTGTACTCTACCTCTACTGTGCTCCATTGTACTCTACCTCTACTCTACTCCACTGTACTCTACCTCTACTGTACTCTACTGTTTTCTACCTCTACTGTACTCTACTGTACTCCACCTCTACTGTGCTCCACTGTACTCCACTGTACTCTACCTCTACTGTGCACCACTGTACTCTACCTCTACTGTACTCCACTGTACTCTACCTCTACTGTGCTCCACTGTACTCTACCTCTACTGTACTCTACTGTACTCTACCTCTACTGTACTCTACTGTACTCCACCTCTACTGTGCTCCACTGTAATCCACTGTACTCTACCTCTACTCTGCTCCCCTGTACTCTACCTCTACTGTACTCCACTGTACTCTACCTCTAATGTGCTCCACTGTACTCTATCTCTAATGTACTCCACTCTACTCTACCTCTACTGTGCTCCACTGTACTCTATCTCTACTGTACTCTACTGTACTCCACCTCCACTGTGCTCCGCTGTACTCCACTGTACTCTATCTCTACTGTGATCCACTGTACTCTACCTCTGCTGTGCTCCACTGTACTCTACCTCTACTGTGCTCCACTGTACTCTACCTCTACTGTACTACAAAGTACGCTACCTCTACTGTGCTCCACTGTACTCTACCTCTACTGTACTCCACTGTGCTCTACCTCTACTGTGCTCCACTGTACTCTACCGCTACTCTACTCCACTCTACTCTACCTCTACTGCGCTCCACTGTACTCTACCTCTACTGTACTCCACTGTACTCTACCTCTACTGTGCTCCACTGTACTCTACCTCTACTATACTCCACTCTACTCTACCTCTACTGTGCTCCACTGTACTCTATCTCTACTGTACTCTACTGTACTCCACCTCTACTGTGCTCCGCTGTACTCCACTCCACTCTATCTCTACTGTGATCCACTGTACTCTACCTCTACTGTACTCCACTGTACTCTACCTCTACTGTGCTCCACTGTACTCTACCTCTACTGTACTCCACTCTACTCTACCTCTACTGTGCTCCACTGTCCTCTATCTCTACTGTACTCTACTGTACTCCACCTCTACTGTGCTCCGCTGTACTCCACTGTACTCTATCTCTACTGTGATCCACTGTACTCTACATCTGCTGTGCTCCACTGTACTCTACCTCTACTGTGCTCCATTGTACTCTACCTCTACTGTACTCCACTGTACTCTACCTCTACTGTGCTCAACTGTACTCTACCTCTACTGTACTCCACTCTACTCTACCTCTACTGTGCTCCACTGTACTCTATCTCTACTGTACTCTACTGTACTCCACCTCTACTGTGCTCCGCTGTACTCCACTGTACTCTATCTCTACTGTGATCCACTGTACTCTACATCTGCTGTGCTCCACTGTACTCTAACTCTACTGTGCTCCATTGTACTCTACCTCTACTCTACTCCACTGTACTCTACCTCTACTGTACTCTACTGTTTTCTACCTCTACTGTACTCTACTGTACTCCACCTCTACTGTGCTCCACTGTACTCCACTGTACTCTACCTCTACTGTGCACCACTGTACTCTACCTCTACTGTACTCCAATGTACTCTACCTCTACTGTGCTCCACTGTACTCTACCTCTACTGTACTCTACTGTACTCTACCTCTACTGTACTCTACTGTACTCCACCTCTACTGTGCTCCACTGTAATCCACTGTACTCTACCTCTACTCTGCTCCCCTGTACTCTACCTCTACTGTACTCCACTGTACTCTACCTCTAATGTGCTCCACTGTACTCTACCTCTAATGTACTCCACTCTACTCTACCTCTACTGTGCTCCACTGTACTCTATCTCTACTGTACTCTACTGTACTCCACCTCCACTGTGCTCCGCTGTACTCCACTGTACTCTATCTCTACTGTGATCCACTGTACTCTACCTCTGCTGTGCTCCACTGTACTCTACCTCTACTGTGCTCCACTGTACTCTACCTCTACTGTACTACAAAGTACGCTACCTCTACTGTGCTCCACTGTACTCTACCTCTACTGTACTCCACTGTGCTCTACCTCTACTGTGCTCCACTGTACTCTACCGCTACTCTACTCCACTCTACTCTACCTCTACTGTGCTCCACTGTACTCTACCTCTACTGTACTCCACTGTACTCTACCTCTACTGTGCTCCACTGTACTCTACCTCTACTGTACTCCACTCTACTCTACCTCTACTGTGCTCCACTGTACTCTATCTCTACTGTACTCTACTGTACTCCACCTCTACTGTGCTCCGCTGTACTCCACTGTACTCTATCTCTACTGTGATCCACTGTACTCTACCTCTACTGTGCTCCACTGTACTCTACCGCTACTCTACTCCACTCTACTCTACCTCTACTGTGCTCCACTGTACTCTACCTCTACTGTACTCCACTGTACTCTACCTCTACTGTGCTCCACTGTACTCTACCTCTACTGTACTCCACTCTACTCTACCTCTACTGTGCTCCACTGTACTCTATCTCTACTGTACTCTACTGTACTCCACCTCTACTGTGCTCCGCTGTACTCCACTGTACTCTATCTCTACTGTACTCCACTGTACTCTACCTCTACTGTGCTCCACTGTACTCTACCTCTACTGTACTCCACTCTACTCTACCTCTACTGTGCTCCACTGTACTCTATCTCTACTGTACTCTACTGTACTCCACCTCTACTGTGCTCCGCTGTACTCCACTGTACTCTATCTCTACTGTGATCCACTGTACTCTACATCTGCTGTGCTCCACTGTACTCTACCTCTACTGTGCTCCGCTGTACTCCACTGTACTCTACCTCTAGTGTGCTCCACTGTACTCTACCTCTGCTGTACTCCACTGTACTCTACCTTTACTGTGCTCCACTGTATTCTACCTCTACTGTACTACAAAGTACGCTACCTCTACTGTGCTCCACTGTACTCTACCTCTACTGTATTCCACTGTGCTCTACCTCTACTGTGCTCCACTGTACTCTACCGCTACTCTACTCCACTGTACTCTACCTCTACTGTGCTCCACTGTACTCTACCTCTACTGTACTCCACTGTACTCTACCTCTACTGTGCTCCACTGTACTCTACCTCTACTGTACTCCACTCTACTCTACCTCTACTGTGCTCCACTGTACTCTATCTCTACTGTACTCTACTGTACTCCACCTCTACTGTGCTCCGCTGTACTCCACTGTACTCTATCTCTACTGTGATCCACTGTACTCTACATCTGCTGTGCTCCACTGTACTCTACCGCTACTCTACTCCACTGTACTCTACCTCTACTGTGCTCCACTGTACTCTACCTCTACTGTACTCCACTGTACTCTACCTCTACTGTGCTCCACTGTACTCTACCTCTACTGTACTCCACTCTACTCTACCTCTACTGTGCTCCATTGTACTCTATCTCTACTGTACTCTACTGTACTCCACCTCTACTGTGCTCCGCTGTACTCCACTGTACTCTATCTCTACTGTGATCCACTGTACTCTACCTCTACTGTACTCCACTGTACTCTACCTCTACTGTGCTCCACTGTACTCTACCTCTACTGTACTCTACTGTACTCTACCTCTACTGTACTCTACTGTACTCCACCTCTACTGTGCTCCACTGTACTCCACTGTACTCTACCTCTACTCTGCTCCCCTGTACTCTACCTCTACTGTACTCCACTGTACTCTACCTCTAATGTGCTCCACTGTACTCTACCTCTACAGTACTCCACTCTACTCTACCTCTACTGTGCTCCACTGTACTCTATCTCTACTGTACTCTACTGTACTCCACCTCTACTGTGCTCCGCTGTACTCCACTGTACTCTATCTCTACTGTGATCCACTGTACTCTACCTCTGCTGTGCTCCACTGTACTCTACCTCTACTGCGCTCCACTGTACTCCACCTCTACTCTACTCCACTGTACTCTACCTCTACTGTACTCTACTGTTCTCTACCTCTACTGTGCTCTACTGTACTCCACCTCTACTGTGCTCCAATGTACTCCACTGTACTCTACCTCTAATGTGCTCCACTGTACTCTACCTCTATGGTACTCCACTCTACTCTACCTCTACTGTGCTCCACTGTACTCCACTGTGCGCTACCTGTACTGTGCTCCACACTACTCTACCTCTACTTTACTCCACTCTATTCTACCTCTACTGTGCTCCGCTGTACTCCACTGTACTCTACATCTACTATGCTCCACTGTACTCTACCTCTACTATACTGCACTGTACTCTACCTCTACTGTAATCCACTGTACTCTACCTCTACTGTACTCCACTGTGCGCTACCTCTACTGTGCTCCACTTTACTCTACCTCTACTGTACTCCACTCTATTCTACCTCTACTGTGCTCCGCTGTACTCCACTGTACTCTACATCTACTATGCTCCACTGTACTCTACCTCTACTGTACTGCACTGTACACTACCTCTACTGTAATCCACTGCACTCTACCTCTACTGTACTCCACTGTGCGCTACCTCTACTGTGCTCCACTGTACTCTATCTCTACTGTACTCTACTGTACTCCACCTCTATTGTGCTCCGCTGTACTCCACTGTACTCTACCTCTACTGTGCTCCACTGTACTCTACCTCTACTGTGCTCCACTGTACTCTACCTCTACTGTGCTCCACTTTTCTCTACCTCTACTGTACTCTACTGTACTCCACCTCTACTGTGCTCCGCTGTA
Source organism: Tiaroga cobitis (assembly GCA_030578255.1). Classification (NCBI taxonomy): domain Eukaryota; kingdom Metazoa; phylum Chordata; class Actinopteri; order Cypriniformes; family Leuciscidae; genus Tiaroga; species Tiaroga cobitis. Next base: position 37,501,683 of record CM060604.1, read on the forward strand.
CTCCACTGTACTCTACCTCTACTGTGCTCCACTGTACTCTACCTCTACTGTGCTCCACTGTACTCTACCTCTACTGTGCTCCACTTTTCTCTACCTCTACTGTACTCTACTGTACTCCACCTCTATTGTGGTTCACTGTACTCCACTGTACTCTACCTCTACTGTGCTCCACTGTACTCTACCTCTACTGTACTCCACTGTACTCTACCTCTACTGTGCTCCACTGTACTCTACCTCTACTCTACTCCACTCTACTCTAACTCTACTGTGCTCCACTGTACTCTACCTCTACTGTACTCCACTCTACTCTACCTCTAGTGTTCTCCACTGTACTCTACCTCTTCTGTACTCCAATGTACTCTACCTCTACTGTACTCCACGGTACGCTACCTCTACTGTGCTCCACTGTACTCTACCTCTACTGTACTCCAATGTACGCTACCTCTACTGTGCTCCACTGTACTCTACCTCTACTGTATTCCACTCTACTCTAACTCTACTGTGCTCCACTGTACTCTACCTCTACTGTACTCCACTCTACTCTACCTCTACTGTGCTCCACTGTACTCTACCTCTACTGTACTCCACTGTACGCTACCTCTACTGTGCTCCACTGTACTCTACCTCTACTGTACTCCACTGTACTCTACCTCTACTGTGGTCCACTGTACTCTGTCTCTACTCTACTCCACTGTACTCTACCTCTACTGTACTCTACTGTTCTCTACCTCTACTCTACTCTACTGTACTCCACCTCTAATGTGCTCCACTGTACTCCACTGTACTCTACCTCTGCTGTACTCCACTGTACTCTACCTCTGCTGTACTCCACTGTACTCTACCTCTACTCTTCTCCACTGTACTCCACTGTACGCTACCTCTACTGTGCTCCACTGTACTCTACCTCTACTGTACGCCACTCTACTCTACCTCTACTGTGCTCCGCTGTACTCCACTGTACTCTACCCTCTACTGTGCTCCACTGTACTCTACCTCTACAGTACTCCACTTTACTCTACCTCTACTGTGCTCCACTGTACTCTATCTCTACTGTACTATACTCTACTCCACCTCTACAGTGCTCCGCTCTACTCCACTGTACTCTACCTCTACTGTACTCCACTCTACTCTACCTCTACTGTGCTCCACTGTACTCTACCTCTACTGTACTCCACTGTACTCTACCTCTACTGTACTCCACGGTACGCTACCTCTACTGTGCTCCACTGTACTCTACCTCTACTGTACTCCACTGTACGCTACCTCTACTGTGCTCCACTGTACTCTACCTCTACTGTACTCCACTCTACTCTACCTCTACTGTGCTCCACTGTACTCTACCTCTACTGTACTCCACTGTACGCTACCTCTACTGTGCTCCACTGTACTCTACCTCTACTGTACTCCACTGTACTCTACCTCTACTGTGCTCCACTGTACTCTGTCTCTACTGTACTCCACTGTACTCTACCTCTACTGTACTCTACTATACTCCACCTCTAATGTGCTCCACTGTACTCCACTGTACTCTACCTCTGCTGTACTCCACTGTACTCTACCACTACTGTACTCCACTGTACTCTACCTCTACTCTGCTCCACTGAACTCCACTGTACGCTACCTCTACTGTGCTCCACTGTACTCTACCTCTATTGTACTCCACTCTACTCTACCTCTACTGTGCTCCGCTGTACTCCACTGTACTCTACCCTCTACTGTGCTCCACTGTACTCTACCTCTACTGTACTCCACTTTACTCTACCTCTACTGTGCTCCACTGTACTCTATCTCTACTGTACTATACTGTACTCCACCTCTACTGTGCTCTGCTGTACTCCACAGTACTCTACCTCTACTGTGCTCCACTGTACTCTACCTCTACTGTACTCCACTGTACTCTACCTCTACTGTGCTCCACTGTACTCTACCTCTACTGTACTCCACTCTACCTCTACTGTGCTCCACTGTACTCTATCTCTACTGTACTCTACTGTACTCCACCTCTACTGTGCTCCACTGTACTCCACTGTACGCTACCTCTACTGTGCTCCACTGTACTCTACCTCTACTGTACTCCACTCTACTCTACCTCTACTCTGCTCCGCTGTACTCCACTGTACTCTACCTCTTCTGTGCTCCACTGTACGCTACCTCTACTGTGCTCCACTGTACTCTACCTCTACTGTACTCTACTGTACTCTACCTCTACTGTACTCTACTGTACTCCACCTCTACTGTGCTCCACTGTAATCCACTGTACTCTACCTCTACTCTGCTCCCCTGTACTCTACCTCTACTGTACTCCACTGTACTCTACCTCTAATGTGCTCCACTGTACTCTACCTCTAATGTACTCCACTCTACTCTACCTCTACTGTGCTCCACTGTACTCTATCTCTACTGTACTCTACTGTACTCCACCTCCACTGTGCTCCGCTGTACTCCACTGTACTCTATCTCTACTGTGATCCACTGTACTCTACCTCTGCTGTGCTCCACTGTACTCTACCTCTACTGTGCTCCACTGTACTCTACCTCTACTGTACTACAAAGTACGCTACCTCTACTGTGCTCCACTGTACTCTACCTCTACTGTACTCCACTGTGCTCTACCTCTACTGTGCTCCACTGTACTCTACCGCTACTCTACTCCACTCTACTCTACCTCTACTGTGCTCCACTGTACTCTACCTCTACTGTACTCCACTGTACTCTACCTCTACTGTGCTCCACTGTACTCTACCTCTACTGTACTCCACTCTACTCTACCTCTACTGTGCTCCACTGTACTCTATCTCTACTGTACTCTACTGTACTCCACCTCTACTGTGCTCCGCTGTACTCCACTGTACTCTATCTCTACTGTGATCCACTGTACTCTACCTCTACTGTGCTCCACTGTACTCTACCGCTACTCTACTCCACTCTACTCTACCTCTACTGTGCTCCACTGTACTCTACCTCTACTGTACTCCACTGTACTCTACCTCTACTGTGCTCCACTGTACTCTACCTCTACTGTACTCCACTCTACTCTACCTCTACTGTGCTCCACTGTACTCTATCTCTACTGTACTCTACTGTACTCCACCTCTACTGTGCTCCGCTGTACTCCACTGTACTCTATCTCTACTGTACTCCACTGTACTCTACCTCTACTGTGCTCCACTGTACTCTACCTCTACTGTACTCCACTCTACTCTACCTCTACTGTGCTCCACTGTACTCTATCTCTACTGTACTCTACTGTACTCCACCTCTACTGTGCTCCGCTGTACTCCACTGTACTCTATCTCTACTGTGATCCACTGTACTCTACATCTGCTGTGCTCCACTGTACTCTACCTCTACTGTGCTCCGCTGTACTCCACTGTACTCTACCTCTAGTGTGCTCCACTGTACTCTACCTCTGCTGTACTCCACTGTACTCTACCTTTACTGTGCTCCACTGTATTCTACCTCTACTGTACTACAAAGTACGCTACCTCTACTGTGCTCCACTGTACTCTACCTCTACTGTATTCCACTGTGCTCTACCTCTACTGTGCTCCACTGTACTCTACCGCTACTCTACTCCACTGTACTCTACCTCTACTGTGCTCCACTGTACTCTACCTCTACTGTACTCCACTGTACTCTACCTCTACTGTGCTCCACTGTACTCTACCTCTACTGTACTCCACTCTACTCTACCTCTACTGTGCTCCACTGTACTCTATCTCTACTGTACTCTACTGTACTCCACCTCTACTGTGCTCCGCTGTACTCCACTGTACTCTATCTCTACTGTGATCCACTGTACTCTACATCTGCTGTGCTCCACTGTACTCTACCGCTACTCTACTCCACTGTACTCTACCTCTACTGTGCTCCACTGTACTCTACCTCTACTGTACTCCACTGTACTCTACCTCTACTGTGCTCCACTGTACTCTACCTCTACTGTACTCCACTCTACTCTACCTCTACTGTGCTCCATTGTACTCTATCTCTACTGTACTCTACTGTACTCCACCTCTACTGTGCTCCGCTGTACTCCACTGTACTCTATCTCTACTGTGATCCACTGTACTCTACCTCTACTGTACTCCACTGTACTCTACCTCTACTGTGCTCCACTGTACTCTACCTCTACTGTACTCTACTGTACTCTACCTCTACTGTACTCTACTGTACTCCACCTCTACTGTGCTCCACTGTACTCCACTGTACTCTACCTCTACTCTGCTCCCCTGTACTCTACCTCTACTGTACTCCACTGTACTCTACCTCTAATGTGCTCCACTGTACTCTACCTCTACAGTACTCCACTCTACTCTACCTCTACTGTGCTCCACTGTACTCTATCTCTACTGTACTCTACTGTACTCCACCTCTACTGTGCTCCGCTGTACTCCACTGTACTCTATCTCTACTGTGATCCACTGTACTCTACCTCTGCTGTGCTCCACTGTACTCTACCTCTACTGCGCTCCACTGTACTCCACCTCTACTCTACTCCACTGTACTCTACCTCTACTGTACTCTACTGTTCTCTACCTCTACTGTGCTCTACTGTACTCCACCTCTACTGTGCTCCAATGTACTCCACTGTACTCTACCTCTAATGTGCTCCACTGTACTCTACCTCTATGGTACTCCACTCTACTCTACCTCTACTGTGCTCCACTGTACTCCACTGTGCGCTACCTGTACTGTGCTCCACACTACTCTACCTCTACTTTACTCCACTCTATTCTACCTCTACTGTGCTCCGCTGTACTCCACTGTACTCTACATCTACTATGCTCCACTGTACTCTACCTCTACTATACTGCACTGTACTCTACCTCTACTGTAATCCACTGTACTCTACCTCTACTGTACTCCACTGTGCGCTACCTCTACTGTGCTCCACTTTACTCTACCTCTACTGTACTCCACTCTATTCTACCTCTACTGTGCTCCGCTGTACTCCACTGTACTCTACATCTACTATGCTCCACTGTACTCTACCTCTACTGTACTGCACTGTACACTACCTCTACTGTAATCCACTGCACTCTACCTCTACTGTACTCCACTGTGCGCTACCTCTACTGTGCTCCACTGTACTCTATCTCTACTGTACTCTACTGTACTCCACCTCTATTGTGCTCCGCTGTACTCCACTGTACTCTACCTCTACTGTGCTCCACTGTACTCTACCTCTACTGTGCTCCACTGTACTCTACCTCTACTGTGCTCCACTTTTCTCTACCTCTACTGTACTCTACTGTACTCCACCTCTACTGTGCTCCGCTGTACTCCACTGTACTCTACCTCTACTGTGCTCCACTGTACTCTACCTCTACTGTGCTCCACTGTACTCTACCTCTACTGTGCTCCACTTTTCTCTACCTCTACTGTACTCTACTGTACTCCACCTCTATTGTGGTTCACTGTACTCCACTGTACTCTACCTCTACTGTGCTCCACTGTACTCTACCTCTACTGTACTCCACTGTACTCTACCTCTACTGTGCTCCACTGTACTCTACCTCTACTCTACTCCACTCTACTCTAACTCTACTGTGCTCCACTGTACTCTACCTCTACTGTACTCCACTCTACTCTACCTCTAGTGTTCTCCACTGTACTCTACCTCTTCTGTACTCCAATGTACTCTACCTCTACTGTACTCCACGGTACGCTACCTCTACTGTGCTCCACTGTACTCTACCTCTACTGTACTCCAATGTACGCTACCTCTACTGTGCTCCACTGTACTCTACCTCTACTGTATTCCACTCTACTCTAACTCTACTGTGCTCCACTGTACTCTACCTCTACTGTACTCCACTCTACTCTACCTCTACTGTGCTCCACTGTACTCTACCTCTACTGTACTCCACTGTACGCTACCTCTACTGTGCTCCACTGTACTCTACCTCTACTGTACTCCACTGTACTCTACCTCTACTGTGGTCCACTGTACTCTGTCTCTACTCTACTCCACTGTACTCTACCTCTACTGTACTCTACTGTTCTCTACCTCTACTCTACTCTACTGTACTCCACCTCTAATGTGCTCCACTGTACTCCACTGTACTCTACCTCTGCTGTACTCCACTGTACTCTACCTCTGCTGTACTCCACTGTACTCTACCTCTACTCTTCTCCACTGTACTCCACTGTACGCTACCTCTACTGTGCTCCACTGTACTCTACCTCTACTGTACGCCACTCTACTCTACCTCTACTGTGCTCCGCTGTACTCCACTGTACTCTACCCTCTACTGTGCTCCACTGTACTCTACCTCTACAGTACTCCACTTTACTCTACCTCTACTGTGCTCCACTGTACTCTATCTCTACTGTACTATACTCTACTCCACCTCTACAGTGCTCCGCTCTACTCCACTGTACTCTACCTCTACTGTACTCCACTCTACTCTACCTCTACTGTGCTCCACTGTACTCTACCTCTACTGTACTCCACTGTACTCTACCTCTACTGTACTCCACGGTACGCTACCTCTACTGTGCTCCACTGTACTCTACCTCTACTGTACTCCACTGTACGCTACCTCTACTGTGCTCCACTGTACTCTACCTCTACTGTACTCCACTCTACTCTACCTCTACTGTGCTCCACTGTACTCTACCTCTACTGTACTCCACTGTACGCTACCTCTACTGTGCTCCACTGTACTCTACCTCTACTGTACTCCACTGTACTCTACCTCTACTGTGCTCCACTGTACTCTGTCTCTACTGTACTCCACTGTACTCTACCTCTACTGTACTCTACTATACTCCACCTCTAATGTGCTCCACTGTACTCCACTGTACTCTACCTCTGCTGTACTCCACTGTACTCTACCACTACTGTACTCCACTGTACTCTACCTCTACTCTGCTCCACTGAACTCCACTGTACGCTACCTCTACTGTGCTCCACTGTACTCTACCTCTATTGTACTCCACTCTACTCTACCTCTACTGTGCTCCGCTGTACTCCACTGTACTCTACCCTCTACTGTGCTCCACTGTACTCTACCTCTACTGTACTCCACTTTACTCTACCTCTACTGTGCTCCACTGTACTCTATCTCTACTGTACTATACTGTACTCCACCTCTACTGTGCTCTGCTGTACTCCACAGTACTCTACCTCTACTGTGCTCCACTGTACTCTACCTCTACTGTACTCCACTGTACTCTACCTCTACTGTGCTCCACTGTACTCTACCTCTACTGTACTCCACTCTACCTCTACTGTGCTCCACTGTACTCTATCTCTACTGTACTCTACTGTACTCCACCTCTACTGTGCTCCACTGTACTCCACTGTACGCTACCTCTACTGTGCTCCACTGTACTCTACCTCTACTGTACTCCACTCTACTCTACCTCTACTCTGCTCCGCTGTACTCCACTGTACTCTACCTCTTCTGTGCTCCACTGTACGCTACCTCTACTGTGCTCCACTGTACTCTACCTCTACTGTACTCCACTCTACTCTACCTCTACTGTTCTCCGCTGTACTCCACTGTACTCTACCCTCTACTGTGCTCCACTGTACTCTACCTCTACTGTACTCCACTTTACTCTACCTCTACTGTGGTCCACTGTACTCTATCTCTACTGTACTATACTGTACTCCACCTCTACTGTGCTCTGCTGTACTCCACTTTACTCTACCTCTACTGTACTCCACTGTACTCTACCTCTACTGTGCTATACCGTACTCCACCTCTACTGTGCTCCACTCTACTCTACCTCTACTGTGCTCCACTGTACTCTACCTCTTCTGTACTCTACTGTTCTCTACCACTACTATACTCTACTGTACTCCACCTCTACTGTGCTCCACTGTACTCCACTGTACTCTGCCTCTACTGTGCTCCACTGTACTCTACCTCTTCTGTACTCTACTGTTCTCTACCACTACTGTACTCTACTGTACTCTACCTCTACTGTGCTCCACTGTACTCCACTGTACTCTACCTCTACTGTGCTCCACTGTACTCTACCTCTACTGTACTCCACTATACTCTACCTCTACTGTGCTCCACTGTACTCTACCTCTACTGTACTCCAATCTACTCTACCTCTACTGTGCTCCACTGTACTCTATCTCTACTGTACTCTACTGTACTCCACCTCTACTGTGCTCCACTGTACTCCACTGTACGCTACCTCTACTGTGCTCCACTGTACTCTACCTCTACTGTACTCCACTCTACTCTACCTCTACTGTGCTCCGCTGTACTCCACTGTACTCTACCTCTACTGTGCTCCGCTGTACTCCACTGTACTCTACCTCTAGTGTGCTCCACTGTACTCTACCTCTGCTTTACTCCACTGTACTCTACCTCTACTGTGCTCCACTGTACTCTACCTCTACTGTACTACAAAGTACGCTACCTCTACTGTGCTCCACTGTACTCTACCTCTACTGTATTCCACTGTGCTCTACCTCTACTGTGCTCCACTGTACTCTACCGCTACTCTACTCCACTGTACTCTACCTCTACTGTGCTCCACTGTACTCTACCTCTACTGTACTCCACTGTACTCTACCTCTACTGTGCTCCACTGTACTCTACCTCTACTGTACTCCACTCTACTCTACCTCTACTGTGCTCCACTGTACTCTATCTCTACTGTACTCTACTGTACTCCACCTCTACTGTGCTCTGCTGTACTCCACTGTACTCTATCTCTACTCTACTCCACTGTACTCTACCTCTACTGTACTCTACTGTTCTCTACCTCTACTGTACTCTACTGTACTCCACCTCTACTGTGCTCCACTGTACTCCACTGTACTCTACCTCTACTGTGCACCACTGTACTCTACCTCTACTGTACTCCACTGTACTCTACCTCTACTGTGCTCCACTGTACTCTACCTCTACTTTACTCTACTGTACTCTACCTCTACTGTACTCTACTGTACTCTACCTCTACTGTGCTCCGCTGTACTCCACTGTACTCTACCTCTACTGTGCTCCACTGTATGCTACCTCTACTGTGCTCCACTGTACTCTACCTCTACTGTACTCCACTCTACTCTACCTCTACTGTGCTCCGCTGTACTCCACTGTACTCTACCCTCTACTGTGCTCCACTGTACTCTACCTCTACTGTACTCCACTTTACTCTACCTCTACTGTGCTCCACTGTACTCTATCTCTATTGTACTATACTGTACTCCACCTCTACTGTGCTCTGCTGTACTCCACTGTACTCTACCTCTACTGTACTCCACTGTACTCTACCTCTACTGTGCTATACCGTACTCCACATCTACTGTACTCCACTCTACTCTACCTCTACTGTGCTCCACTGTACTCTACCTCTTCTGTACTCTACTGTTCTCTACCACTACTGTACTCTACTGTAATCCACCTCTACTGTGCTCCAATGTACTCCACTGTACTCTACCTCTACTGTGCTCCGCTGTACTCCACTGTACTCTACCTCTACTGTGCTCCACTGTACGCTACCTCTACTGTGCTCCACTGTACTCTACCTCTACTGTACTCCACTCTACTCTAACTCTACTGTGCTCCGCTTTACTCCACTGTACTCTACCCTCTACTGTGCTCCACTGTAGTCTACCTCTACTGTACTCCACTTTACTCTACCTCTACTGTGCTCCACTGTACTCTATCTCTACTGTACTATACTGTACTCCACCTCTACTGTGCTCTACTGTACTCCACTCTACTCTACCTCTACTGTGCTCCACTGTACTCTACCTCTTCTGTACTCTACTGTTCTCTACCACTACTGTACTCTACTGTAATCCACCTCTACTGTGCTCCAATGTACTCCACTGTACTCTACCTCTACTGTGCTCCACTGTACTCTACCTCTACTGTGCTCCACTGTACTCTACCTCTTCTGTACTCTACTGTTCTCTACCACTACTGTACTCTACTGTACTCTACCTCTACTGTACTCCACTGTACTCTACCTCTACTGTGCTCCACTGTACTCTACCTCTACTGTACTCCACTCTACTGTACCTCTACTATGCTCCACTGTACTCTATCTCTACTGTACTCTACTGTACTCCACCTCTACTGTGCTCCACTGTACTCCACTGTACGCTACCTCTACTGTGCTCCACTGTACTCTACCTCTACTGTGCTCCACTGTAATCTACCTCTACTGTACTCCACTCTACTCTACCTCTACTGTGCTCCACTGTACTCTATCTCTACTGTACTCTACTGTACTCCACCTCTACTGTGCTCCAATGTACTCCACTGTACGCTACCTCTACTGTGCTCCACTGTACTCTACCTCTACTGTGACCCATTGTACTCTACCTCTACTGTGCTCCACTCTACTCTACCTCTAATGTGCTCCACTGTACTCTACCTCTACTGTGCTCCGCTGTACTCCACTGTACTCTACCTCTACTGTGCTCCACTGTACTCTACCTCTGCTGTACTCCACTGTACTCTACCTCTACTGTGCTCCACTGTACTCTACCTCTACTGTACTACAAAGTACGCTACCTCTACTGTGCTCCACTGTACTCTACCTCTACTGTACTCCACTGTGCTCTACCTCTACTGTGCTCCACTGTACTCCACCACTATTCTACTCCACTCTACTCTACCTCTACTGTGCTCCACTGTACTCTACCTCTACTGTACTCCACTGTACTCTACCTCTACTGTGCTCCACTGTACTCTACCTCTACTGTACTCCACTCTACTCTACCTCTACTGTGCTCCACTGTACTCTATCTCTACTGTACTCTACTGTACTCCACCTCTACTGTGCTCCGCTGTACTCCACTGTACTCTATCTCTACTGTGATCCACTGTACTCTACATCTGCTGTGCTCCACTGTACTCTACCTCTACTGTGCTCCATTGTACTCTACCTCTACTGTACTCTACTGTTTTCTACCTCTACTGTACTCTACTGTACTCCACCTCTACTGTGCTCCACTGTACTCCACTGTACTCTACCTCTACTGTGCACCACTGTACTCTACCTCTACTGTACTCCACTGTACTCTACCTCTACTGTGCTCCACTGTACTCTACCTCTACTGTACTCTACTGTACTCTACCTCTACTGTACTCTACTGTACTCCACCTCTACTGTGCTCCACTGTACTCCACTGTACTCTACCTCTACTCTGCTCCCCTGTACTCTACCTCTACTGTACTCCACTGTACTCTACCTCTAATGTGCTCCACTGTACTCTACCTCTACTGTACTCCACTCTACTCTACCTCTACTGTGCTCCACTGTACTCTATCTCTACTGTACTCTACTGTACTCCACCTCCACTGTGCTCCGCTGTACTCCACTGTACTCTATCTCTACTGTGATCCACTGTACTCTACCTCTGCTGTGCTCCACTGTACTCTACCCTTACTGTGCTCCACTGTACTCTACCTCTACTCTACTCCACTGTTATCTACCTCTACTGTACTCCACTGTACTCTACCTCTACTGTACTCTACTGTTCTCTACCTCTACTGTACTCTACTGTACTCCACCTCTACTGTGCTCCACTGTACTCCACTCTACTCTACCTCTACTGTACTCCACTCTACTCTACCTCTACTGTGGTCAACTGTACTCTACCTCTACTGTACTCCACTGTACTCTACCTCTACTGTACTCCACTGTACTCTACCTCTACTGTACTCTACTGTGCTCCACCTCTTATTTGCTCCACTGTATTCCACTGTACTCTACCTCTACTGTACTCCACTGTACTCTACCTCTACTGTACTCTACCTCTACTGTGATCCACTCTACTCCACTGTGCGCTACCTATACTGTGCTCCACTCTACTCTACCTCTACTGTACTCCACTCTATTCTACCTCTACCGTGCTCCGCTGTACTCCACTGTACTCTACCTCTACTGTACTGCACTGTACTCTACCTCTACTGTAATCCACTGTACTCTACCTCTACTGTACTCCACTGTGCGCTATCTCTACTGTGCTCCACTGTACTCTACCTCTACTGTACTCCACTCTAGTCTATCTCTACTGTGCTCCATTGTACTCTATCTCTACTTTACTCCAATGTACTCTACCTCTACTCTACTGTTCTCTACCTCTACTGTACTCCACTCTACACTACCTCTACTGTGCTCCGCTGTACTCCACTGTACTCTACCTCTACTGTGCTCCACTGTACTCTACCTCTACTGTGCTCCACTGTACTCTACCTCTACTGTGCTCCACTGTTCTCTACCTCTACTGTACTCTACTGTACTCCACCTCTACTGTGCTCCACTGTACTCCACTGTACTCTACCTCTACTGTGCTCCACTGTACTCTACCTCTACTGTACTCCACTCTAGTCTATCTCTACTGTATTCCATTGTACTCTATCTTTACTTTACTCCAATGTACTCTACCTCTACTCTACTGTTCTCTACCTCTACTGTACTCTACTGTACTCCACCTCTACTGTGCTTCACTGTACTCCACTGTACTCTACCTCTACTGTGCTCCACTGTACTCAACCTCTACTGTACTCCACTGTACTCTACCTCTACTGTGCTCCACTGTACTCTACCTCTACTGTACTCCACTCTACTCTAACTCTACTGTGCTCCACTGTACTCTACCTCTACTGTACTCCACTCTACTCTACCTCTACTATGCTCAACTGTACTCTACCTCTTCTGTACTCCACTGTACTCTACCTCTACTGTACTCCACGGTACGCTACCTCTACTGTGCTCCACTGTACTCTACCTCTACTGTACTCCACTGTACGCTACCTCTACTGTGCTCCACTTTACTCTACCTCTACTGTACTCCACTCTACTCTACCTCTACTGTGCTCCACTGTACTCTGTCTCTACTGTACTCCACTGTACTCTACCTCTACTGTACTCTACTTTTCTCTACCTCTACTGTACTCTACTGTACTCCACCTCTAATGTGCTCCACTGTACTCCACTGTACTCTACCTCTGTTGTACTCCACTGTACTCTACCTCTGCTGTACTCCACTGTACTCTACCTCTACTCTGCTCCACTGTACTCCACTGTACGCTACCTCTACTGTGCTCCACTGTACTCTACCTCTACTGTACTCCACTCTACTCTACCTCTACTGTGCTCCATTGTACTCTATCTCTACTGTACTCTACTGTACTCCACCTCTACTGTGCTCCGCTGTACTCCACTGACTCTACCTCTACTGTGCTCCACTGTACTCTACCTCTACTGTGCTCCACTGTACTCTACCTCTACTGTGCTCCACTGTTCTCTACCTCTACTCTACTCTATTGTACTCCACCTCTACTGTGCTCCACTGTACTCCACTGTACTCTACCTCTACTGTGCTCCACTGTACTCTACCTCTACTGTACTCCACTCTAGTCTGTCTCTACTGTGCTACATTGTACTCTATCTCTACTGTACTCCAATGTACTCTACCTCTACTCTACTGTTCTCTACCTCTACTGTAATCTACTGTAATCCACCTCTACTGTGCTTCACTGTACTCCACTGTACTCTACCTCTACTGTGCTCCACTGTACTCTACCTCTACTGTACTCCACTTTACTCTACCTCTAATGTGCTCCACTGTACTCTACCTCTACTGTACTCCACTCTACTCTAACTCTACTGTGCTCCAATGTACTCTACCTCTACTGTACTCCACTCTACTCTACCTCTACTGTGCTCCACTGTACTCTACCTCTTCTGTACTCCAATGTACTCTACCTCTACTGTACTCCACGGTACGCTACCTCTACTGTGCTCCACTGTACTCTACCTCTACTGTACTCCAATGTACGCTACCTCTACTGTGCTCCACTGTACTCTACCTCTACTGTATTCCACTCTACTCTAACTCTACTGTGCTCCACTGTACTCTACCTCTACTGTACTCCACTCTACTCTACCTCTACTGTGCTCCACTGTACTCTACCTCTACTGTACTCCACTGTACGCTACCTCTACTGTGCTCCACTGTACTCTACCTCTACTGTACTCCACTGTACTCTACCTCTACTGTGCTCCACTGTACTCTGTCTCTACTCTACTCCACTGTACTCTACCTCTACTGTACTCTACTGTTCTCTACCTCTACTCTACTCTACTGTACTCCACCTCTAATGTGCTCCACTGTACTCCACTGTACTCTACCTCTGCTGTACTCCACTGTACTCTACCTCTGCTGTACTCCACTGTACTCTACCTCTACTCTTCTCCACTGTACTCCACTGTACGCTACCTCTACTGTGCTCCACTGTACTCTACCTCTACTGTACGCCACTCTACTCTACCTCTACTGTGCTCCGCTGTACTCCACTGTACTCTACCCTCTACTGTGCTCCACTGTACTCTACCTCTACTGTACTCCACTTTACTCTACCTCTACTGTGCTCCACTGTACTCTATCTCTACTGTACTATACTCTACTCCACCTCTACAGTGCTCCGCTGTACTCCACTGTACTCTACCTCTACTGTACTCCACTCTACTCTACCTCTACTGTGCTCCACTGTACTCTACCTCTACTGTACTCCACTGTACTCTACCTCTACTGTACTCCACGGTACGCTACCTCTACTGTGCTCCACTGTACTCTACCTCTACTGTACTCCACTGTACGCTACCTCTACTGTGCTCCACTGTACTCTACCTCTACTGTACTCCACTCTACTCTACCTCTACTGTGCTCCACTGTACTCTACCTCTACTGTACTCCACTGTACGCTACCTCTACTGTGCTCCACTGTACTCTACCTCTACTGTACTCCACTGTACTCTACCTCTACTGTGCTCCACTGTACTCTGTCTCTACTGTACTCCACTGTACTCTACCTCTACTGTACTCTACTATACTCCACCTCTAATGTGCTCCACTGTACTCCACTGTACTCTACCTCTGCTGTACTCCACTGTACTCTACCACTACTGTACTCCACTGTACTCTACCTCTACTCTGCTCCACTGTACTCCACTGTACGCTACCTCTACTGTGCTCCACTGTACTCTACCTCTATTGTACTCCACTCTACTCTACCTCTACTGTGCTCCGCTGTACTCCACTGTACTCTACCCTCTACTGTGCTCCACTGTACTCTACCTCTACTGTACTCCACTTTACTCTACCTCTACTGTGCTCCACTGTACTCTATCTCTACTGTACTATACTGTACTCCACCTTTACTGTGCTCTGCTGTACTCCACAGTACTCTACCTCTACTGTGCTCCACTGTACTCTACCTCTACTCTACTCCACTGTACTCTACCTCTACTGTGCTCCACTGTACTCTACCTCTACTGTGCTCCACTGTACTCTATCTCTACTGTACTCTACTGTACTCCACCTCTACTGTGCTCCACTGTACTCCACTGTACGCTACCTCTACTGTGCTCCACTGTACTCTACCTCTACTGTACTCCACTCTACTCTACCTCTACTGTGCTCCGCTGTACTCCACTGTACTCTACCTCTTCTCTGCTCCACTGTACGCTACCTCTACTGTGCTCCACTGTACTCTACCTCTACTGTACTCCACTCTACTCTACCTCTACTGTTCTCCGCTGTACTCCACTGTACTCTACCCTCTACTGTGCTCCACTGTACTCTACCTCTACTGTACTCCACTTTACTCTACCTCTACTGTGCTCCACTGTACTCTATCTCTACTGTACTATACTGTACTCCACCTCTACTGTGCTCTGCTGTACTCCACTTTACTCTACCTCTACTGTACTCCACTGTACTCTACCTCTACTGTGCTATACCGTACTCCACCTCTACTGTGCTCCAATCTACTCTACCTCTACTGTGCTCCACTGTACTCTACCTCTTCTGTACTCTACTGTTCTCTACCACTACTATACTCTACTGTACTCCACCTCTACTG
Organism: Tiaroga cobitis; assembly: GCA_030578255.1. NCBI lineage: Eukaryota > Metazoa > Chordata > Actinopteri > Cypriniformes > Leuciscidae > Tiaroga > Tiaroga cobitis. The sequence continues at coordinate 37,517,543 of CM060604.1, forward strand.
TGCTCCACTGTACTCCACTGTACTCTGCCTCTACTGTGCTCCACTGTACTCTACCTCTTCTGTACTCTACTGTTCTCTACCACTACTGTACTCTACTGTACTCTACCTCTACTGTGCTCCACTGTACTCCACTGTACTCTACCTCTACTGTGCTCCACTGTACTCTACCTCTACTGTACTCCACTATACTCTACCTCTACTGTGCTCCACTGCACTCTACCTCTACTGTACTCCACTCTACTCTACCTCTACTGTGCTCCACTGTACTCTATCTCTACTGTACTCTACTGTACTCCACCTCTACTGTGCTCCACTGTACTCCACTGTACGCTACCTCTACTGTGCTCCACTGTACTCTACCTCTACTGTACTCCACTCTACTCTACCTCTACTGTGCTCCGCTGTACTCCACTGTACTCTACCTCTACTGTGCTCCGCTGTACTCCACTGTACTCTACCTCTAGTGTGCTCCACTGTACTCTACCTCTGCTTTACTCCACTGTACTCTACCTCTACTGTGCTCCACTGTACTCTACCTCTACTGTACTACAAAGTACGCTACCTCTACTGTGCTCCACTGTACTCTACCTCTACTGTATTCCACTGTGCTCTACCTCTACTGTGCTCCACAGTACTCTACCGCTACTCTACTCCACTGTACTCTACCTCTACTGTGCTCCACTGTACTCTACCTCTACTGTACTCCACTCTACTCTACCTCTACTGTGCTCCACTGTACTCTATCTCTACTGTACTCTACTGTACTCCACCTCTACTGTGCTCTGCTGTACTCCACTGTACTCTATCTCTACTCTACTCCACTGTACTCTACCTCTACTGTACTCTACTGTTCTCTACCTCTACTGTACTCTACTGTACTCCACCTCTACTGTGCTCCACTGTACTCCACTGTACTCTACCTCTACTGTGCACCACTGTACTCTACCTCTACTGTACTCCACTGTACTCTACCTCTACTGTGCTCCACTGTACTCTACCTCTACTGTACTCCACTCTACTCTACCTCTACTGTGCTCCGCTGTACTCCACTGTACTCTACCCTCTACTGTGCTCCACTGTACTCTATCTCTACTGTACTCTACTGTACTCCACCTCTACTGTGCTCTGCTGTACTCCACTGTACTCTATCTCTACTCTACTCCACTGTACTCTACCTCTACTGTACTCTACTGTTCTCTACCTCTACTGTACTCTACTGTACTCCACCTCTACTGTGCTCCACTGTACTCCACTGTACTCTACCTCTACTGTGCACCACTGTACTCTACCTCTACTGTACTCCACTGTACTCTACCTCTACTGTGCTCCACTGTACTCTACTTCTACTTTACTCTACTGTACTCTACCTCTACTGTACTCTACTGTACTCTACCTCTACTGTGCTCCGCTGTACTCCACTGTACTCTACCTCTACTGTGCTCCACTGTATGCTACCTCTACTGTGCTCCACTGTACTCTACCTCTACTGTACTCCACTCTACTCTACCTCTACTGTGCTCCGCTGTACTCCACTGTACTCTACCCTCTACTGTGCTCCACTGTACTCTACCTCTACTGTACTCCACTTTACTCTACCTCTACTGTGCTCCACTGTACTCTATCTCTATTGTACTATACTGTACTCCACCTCTACTGTGCTCCGCTGTACTCCACTGTACTCTACCCTCTACTGTGCTCCACTGTACTCTACCTCTACTGTACTCCACTTTACTCTACCTCTACTGTGCTCCACTGTACTCTACCTCTACTGTACTCCACTGTACTCTACCTCTACTGTGCTATACCATACTCCACATCTACTGTACTCCACTCTACTCTACCTCTACTGTGCTCCACTGTACTCTACCTCTTTTGTACTCTACTGTTCTCTACCACTACTGTACTCTACTGTAATCCACCTCTACTGTGCTCCAATGTACTCCACTGTACTCTACCTCTACTGTGCTCCGCTGTACTCCACTGTACTCTACCTCTACTGTGCTCCACTGTACGCTACCTCTACTGTGCTCCACTGTACTCTACCTCTACTGTACTCCACTCTACTCTACCTCTACTGTGCTCCGCTTTACTCCACTGTACTCTACCCTCTACTGTGCTCCACTGTAGTCTACCTCTACTGTACTCCACTTTACTCTACCTCTACTGTGCTCCACTGTACTCTATCTCTACTGTACTATACTGTACTCCACCTCTACTCTGCTCTACTGTACTCCACTCTACTCTACCTCTACTGTGCTCCACTGTACTCTACCTCTTCTGTACTCTACTGTTCTCTACCACTACTGTACTCTACTGTAATCCACCTCTACTGTGCTCCAATGTACTCCACTGTACTCTACCTCTACTGTGCTCCACTGTACTCTACCTCTACTGTGCTCCACTGTACTCTACCTCTTCTGTACTCTACTGTTCTCTACCACTACTGTACTCTACTGTACTCTACCTCTACTGTACTCCACTGTACTCTACCTCTACTGTGCTCCACTGTACTCTACCTCTACTGTACTCCACTCTACTGTACCTCTACTATGCTCCACTGTACTCTATCTCTACTGTACTCTACTGTACTCCACCTCTACTGTGCTCCACTGTACTCTACCTCTACTGTGCTCCACTGTAATCTACCTCTACTGTACTCCACTCTACTCTACCTCTACTGTGCTCCACTGTACTCTATCTCTACTGTACTCTACTGTACTCCACCTCTACTGTGCTCCAATGTACTCCACTGTACGCTACCTCTACTGTGCTCCACTGTACTCTACCTCTACTGTGACCCATTGTAGTCTACCTCTACTGTGCTCCACTCTACTCTACCTCTAATGTGCTCCACTGTACTCTACCTCTACTGTGCTCCGCTGTACTCCACTGTACTCTACCTCTACTGTGCTCCACTGTACTCTACCTCTGCTGTACTCCACTGTACTCTACCTCTACTGTGCTCCACTGTACTCTACCTCTACTGTACTACAAAGTACGCTACCTCTACTGTGCTCCACTGTACTCTACCTCTACTGTACTCCACTGTGCTCTACCTCTACTGTGCTCCACTGTACTCCACCGCTACTCTACTCCACTCTACTCTACCTCTACTGTGCTCCACTGTACTCTACCTCTACTGTACTCCACTGTACTCTACCTCTACTGTGCTCCACTGTACTCTACCTCTACTGTACTCCACTCTACTCTACCTCTACTGTGCTCCACTGTACTCTATCTCTACTGTACTCTACTGTACTCCACCTCTACTGTGCTCCGCTGTACTCCACTGTACTCTATCTCTACTGTGATCCACTGTACTCTACATCTGCTGTGCTCCACTGTACTCTACCTCTACTGTGCTCCATTGTACTCTACCTCTACTGTACTCTACTGTTTTCTACCTCTACTGTACTCTACTGTACTCCACCTCTACTGTGCTCCACTGTACTCCACTGTACTCTACCTCTACTGTGCACCACTGTACTCTACCTCTACTGTACTCCACTGTACTCTACCTCTACTGTGCTCCACTGTACTCTACCTCTACTGTACTCTACTGTACTCTACCTCTACTGTACTCTACTGTACTCCACCTCTACTGTGCTCCACTGTACTCCACTGTACTCTACCTCTACTCTGCTCCCCTGTACTCTACCTCTACTGTACTCCACTGTACTCTACCTCTAATGTGCTCCACTGTACTCTACCTCTACTGTACTCCACTCTACTCTACCTCTACTGTGCTCCACTGTACTCTATCTCTACTGTACTCTACTGTACTCCACCTCCACTGTGCTCCGCTGTACTCCACTGTACTCTATCTCTACTGTGATCCACTGTACTCTACCTCTGCTGTGCTCCACTGTACTCTACCCTTACTGTGCTCCACTGTACTCTACCTCTACTCTACTCCACTGTACTCTACCTCTACTGTACTCTACTGTTCTCTACCTCTACTGTACTCCACTGTACTCTACCTCTACTGTACTCTACTGTTCTCTACCTCTACTGTACTCTACTGTACTCCACCTCTACTGTGCTCCACTGTACTCCACTCTACTCTACCTCTACTGTACTCCACTCTACTCTACCTCTACTGTGCTCAACTGTACTCTACCTCTACTGTACTCCACTGTACTCTACCTCTACTGTACTCCACTGTACTCTACCTCTACTGTACTCTACTGTGCTCCACCTCTTATTTGCTTCACTGTATTCCACTGTACTCTACCTCTACTGTACTCCACTCTACTCTACCTCTACTGTGCTCCACTGTACTCTGTCTCTACTGTACTCCACTGTACTCTACCTCTACTGTACTCTACTTTTCTCTACCTCTACTGTACTCTACTGTACTCCACCTCTAATGTGCTCCACTGTACTCTACCTCTACTGTACGCCACTCTACTCTACCTCTACTGTGCTCCGCTGTACTCCACTGTACTCTACCCTCTACTGTGCTCCACTGTACTCTACCTCTACTGTACTCCACTTTACTCTACCTCTACTGTGCTCCACTGTACTCTATCTCTACTGTACTATACTCTACTCCACCTCTACAGTGCTCCGCTGTACTCCACTGTACTCTACCTCTACTGTACTCCACTCTACTCTACCTCTACTGTGCTCCACTGTACTCTACCTCTACTGTACTCCACTGTACTCTACCTCTACTGTACTCCACGGTACGCTACCTCTACTGTGCTCCACTGTACTCTACCTCACCTGTACTCCACTGTACGCTACCTCTACTGTGCTCCACTGTACTCTACCTCTACTGTACTCCACTCTACTCTACCTCTACTGTGCTCCACTGTACTCTACCTCTACTGTACTCCACTGTACGCTACCTCTACTGTGCTCCACTGTACTCTACCTCTACTGTACTCCACTGTACTCTACCTCTACTGTGCTCCACTGTACTCTGTCTCTACTGTACTACACTGTACTCTACCTCTACTGTACTCTACTATACTCCACCTCTAATGTGCTCCACTGTACTCCACTGTACTCTACCTCTGCTGTACTCCACTGTACTCTACCACTACTGTACTCCACTGTACTCTACCTCTACTCTGCTCCACTGTACTCCACTGTACGCTACCTCTACTGTGCTCCACTGTACTCTACCTCTATTGTACTCCACTCTACTCTACCTCTACTGTGCTCCGCTGTACTCCACTGTACTCTACCCTCTACTGTGCTCCACTGTACTCTACCTCTACTGTACTCCACTTTACTCTACCTCTACTGTGCTCCACTGTACTCTATCTCTACTGTACTATACTGTACTCCACCTCTACTGTGCTCTACTGTACTCCACAGTACTCTACCTCTACTGTGCTCCACTGTACTCTACCTCTACTGTACTCCACTGTACTCTACCTCTACTGTGCTCCACTGTACTCTACCTCTACTGTACTCCACTCTACCTCTACTGTGCTCCACTGTACTCTATCTCTACTGTACTCTACTGTACTCCACCTCTACTGTGCTCCACTGTACTCCACTGTACGCTACCTCTACTGTGCTCCACTGTACTCTACCTCTACTGTACTCCACTCTACTCTACCTCTACTGTGCTCCGCTGTACTCCACTGTACTCTACCTCTTCTGTGCTCCACTGTACGCTACCTCTACTGTGCTCCACTGTACTCTACCTCTACTGTACTCCACTCTACTCTACCTCTACTGTTCTCCGCTGTACTCCACTGTACTCTACCCTCTACTGTGCTCCACTGTACTCTACCTCTACTGTACTCCACTTTACTCTACCTCTACTGTGCTCCACTGTACTCTATCTCTACTGTACTATACTGTACTCCACCTCTACTGTGCTCTGCTGTACTCCACTTTACTCTACCTCTACTGTACTCCACTGTACTCTACCTCTACTGTGCTATACCGTACTCCACCTCTACTGTGCTCCACTCTACTCTACCTCTACTGTGCTCCACTGTACTCTACCTCTTCTGTACTCTACTGTTCTCTACCACTACTATACTCTACTGTACTCCACCTCTACTGTGCTCCACTGTACTCCACTGTACTCTGCCTCTACTGTGCTCCACTGTACTCTACCTCTTCTGTACTCTACTGTTCTCTACCACTACTGTACTCTACTCTACTCTACCTCTACTGTGCTCCACTGTACTCCACTGTACTCTACCTCTACTGTGCTCCACTGTACTCTACCTCTACTGTACTCCACTATACTCTACCTCTACTGTGCTCCACTGTACTCTACCTCTACTGTACTCCACTCTACTCTACCTCTACTGTGCTCCACTGTACTCTATCTCTACTGTACTCTACTGTACTCCACCTCTACTGTGCTCCACTGTACTCCACTGTACGCTACCTCTACTGTGCTCCACTGTACTCTACCTCTACTGTACTCCACTCTACTCTACCTCTACTGTGCTCCGCTGTACTCCACTGTACTCTACCTCTACTGTGTTCCGCTGTACTCCACTGTACTCTACCTCTAGTGTGCTCCACTGTACTCTACCTCTGCTTTACTCCACTGTACTCTACCTCTACTCTGCTCCACTGTACTCTACCTCTACTGTACTACAAAGTACGCTACCTCTACTGTGTTCCACTGTACTCTACCTCTACTGTATTCCACTGTGCTCTACCTCTACTGTGCTCCACTGTACTCTACCGCTACTCTACTCCACTGTACTCTACCTCTACTGTGCTCCACTGTACTCTACCTCTACTGTACTCCACTGTACTCTACCTCTACTGTACTCCACTGTACTCTACCTCTACTGTGCTCCACTGTACTCTACCTCTACTGTACTCCACTCTACTCTACCTCTACTGTGCTCCACTGTACTCTATCTCTACTGTACTCTACTGTACTCCACCTCTACTGTGCTCTGCTGTACTCCACTGTACTCTATCTCTACTCTACTCCACTGTACTCTACCTCTACTGTACTCTACTGTTCTCTACCTCTACTGTACTCTACTGTACTCCACCTCTACTGTGCTCCACTGTACTCCACTGTACTCTACCTCTACTGTGCACCACTGTACTCTACCTCTACTGTACTCCACTGTACTCTACCTCTACTGTGCTCCACTGTACTCTACCTCTACTTTACTCTACTGTACTCTACTTCTACTGTACTCTACTGTACTCTACCTCTACTGTGCTCCGCTGTACTCCACTGTACTCTACCTCTACTGTGCTCCACTATATGCTACCTCTACTGTGCTCCACTGTACTCTACCTCTACTGTACTCCACTCTACTCTACCTCTACTGTGCTCCGCTGTACTCCACTGTACTCTACCCTCTACTGTGCTCCACTGTACTCTACCTCTACTGTGCTATACCGTACTCCACATCTACTGTACTCCACTCTACTCTACCTCTACTGTGCTCCACTGTACTCTACCTCTTCTGTACTCTACTGTTCTCTACCACTACTGTACTCTACTGTAATCCACCTCTACTGTGCTCCAATGTACTCCACTGTACTCTACCTCTACTGTGCTCCGCTGTACTCCACTGTACTCTACCTCTACTGTGCTCCACTGTACGCTACCTCTACTGTGCTCCACTGTACTCTACCTCTACTGTACTCCACTCTACTCTACCTCTACTGTGCTCCGCTTTACTCCACTGTACTCTACCCTCTACTGTGCTCCACTGTAGTCTACCTCTACTGTACTCCACTTTACTCTACCTCTACTGTGCTCCACTGTACTCTATCTCTACTGTACTATACTGTACTCCACCTCTACTCTGCTCTACTGTACTCCACTCTACTCTACCTCTACTGTGCTCCACTGTACTCTACCTCTTCTGTACTCTACTGTTCTCTACCACTACTGTACTCTACTGTAATCCACCTCTACTGTGCTCCAATGTACTCCACTGTACTCTACCTCTACTGTGCTCCACTGTACTCTACCTCTACTGTGCTCCACTGTACTCTACCTCTTCTGTACTCTACTGTTCTCTACCACTACTGTACTCTACTGTACTCTACCTCTACTGTACTCCACTGTACTCTACTTCTACTGTGCTCCACTGTACTCTACCTCTACTGTACTCCACTCTACTGTACCTCTACTATGCTCCACTGTACTCTATCTCTACTGTACTCTACTGTACTCCACCTCTACTGTGCTCCACTGTACTCCACTGTACGCTACCTCTACTGTGCTCCACTGTACTCTACCTCTACTGTGCTCCACTGTAATCTACCTCTACTGTACTCCACTCTACTCTACCTCTACTGTGCTCCACTGTACTCTATCTCTACTGTACTCTACTGTACTCCACCTCTACTGTGCTCCAATGTACTCCACTGTACGCTACCTCTACTGTGCTCCACTGTACTCTACCTCTACTGTGACCCATTGTACTCTACCTCTACTGTGCTCCACTCTACTCTACCTCTAATGTGCTCCACTGTACTCTACCTCTACTGTGCTCCGCTGTACTCCACTGTACTCTACCTCTACTGTGCTCCACTGTACTCTACCTCTGCTGTACTCCACTGTACTCTACCTCTACTGTGCTCCACTGTACTCTACCTCTACTGTACTACAAAGTACGCTACCTCTACTGTGCTCCACTGTACTCTACCTCTACTGTACTCCACTGTGCTCTACCTCTACTGTGCTCCACTGTACTCCACCGCTACTCTACTCCACTCTACTCTTCCTCTACTGTGCTCCACTGTACTCTACCTCTACTGTACTCCACTGTACTCTACCTCTACTGTGCTCCACTGTACTCTACCTCTACTGTACTCCACTCTACTCTACCTCTACTGTGCTCCACTGTACTCTATCTCTACTGTACTCTACTGTACTCCACCTCTACTGTGCTCCGCTGTACTCCACTGTACTCTATCTCTACTGTGATCCACTGTACTCTACATCTGCTGTGCTCCACTGTACTCTACCTCTACTGTGCTCCATTGTACTCTACCTCTACTGTACTCTACTGTTTTCTACCTCTACTGTACTCTACTGTACTCCACCTCTACTGTGCTCCACTGTACTCCACTGTACTCTACCTCTACTGTGCACCACTGTACTCTACCTCTACTGTACTCCACTGTACTCTACCTCTACTGTGCTCCACTGTACTCTACCTCTACTGTACTCTACTGTACTCTACCTCTACTGTACTCTACTGTACTCCACCTCTACTGTGCTCCACAGTACTCCACTGTACTCTACCTCTACTCTGCTCCCCTGTACTCTACCTCTACTGTACTCCACTGTACTCTACCTCTAATGTGCTCCACTGTACTCTACCTCTACTGTACTCCACTCTACTCTACCTCTACTGTGCTCCACTGTACTCTATCTCTACTGTACTCTACTGTACTCCACCTCCACTGTGCTCCGCTGTACTCCACTGTACTCTATCTCTACTGTGATCCACTGTACTCTACCTCTGCTGTGCTCCACTGTACTCTACCCTTACTGTGCTCCACTGTACTCTACCTCTACTCTACTCCACTGTACTCTACCTCTACTGTACTCTACTGTTCTCTACCTCTACTGTACTCCACTGTACTCTACCTCTACTGTACTCTACTGTTCTCTACCTCTACTGTACTCTACTGTACTCCACCTCTACTGTGCTCCACTGTACTCCACTCTACTCTACCTCTACTGTACTCCACTCTACTCTACCTCTACTGTGCTCAACTGTACTCTACCTCTACTGTACTCCACTGTACTCTACCTCTACTGTACTCCACTGTACTCTACCTCTACTGTACTCTACTGTGCTCCACCTCTTATTTGCTCCACTGTATTCCACTGTACTCTACCTCTACTGTACTCCACTGTACTCTACCTCTACTGTACTCTACCTCTACTGTGATCCACTCTACTCCACTGTGCGCTACCTATACTGTGCTCCACTCTACTCTACCTCTACTGTACTCCACTCTATTCTACCTCTACCGTGCTCCGCTGTACTCCACTGTACTCTACCTCTACTGTACTGCACTGTACTCTACCTCTACTGTAATCCACTGTACTCTACCTCTACTGTACTCCACTGTGCGCTATCTCTACTGTGCTCCACTGTACTCTACCTCTACTGTACTCCACTCTAGTCTATCTCTACTGTGCTCCATTGTACTCTATCTCTACTTTACTCCAATGTACTCTACCTCTACTCTACTGTTCTCTACCTCTACTGTACTCCACTCTACACTACCTCTACTGTGCTCCGCTGTACTCCACTGTACTCTACCTCTACTGTGCTCCACTGTACTCTACCTCTACTGTGCTCCACTGTACTCTACCTCTACTGTGCTCCACTGTTCTCTACCTCTACTGTACTCTACTGTACTCCACCTCTACTGTGCTCCACTGTACTCCACTGTACTCTACCTCTACTGTGCTCCACTGTACTCTACCTCTACTGTACTCCACTCTAGTCTATCTCTACTGTATTCCATTGTACTCTATCTTTACTTTACTCCAATGTACTCTACCTCTACTCTACTGTTCTCTACCTCTACTGTACTCTACTGTACTCCACCTCTACTGTGCTTCACTGTACTCCACTGTACTCTACCTCTACTGTGCTCCACTGTACTCAACCTCTACTGTACTCCACTGTACTCTACCTCTACTGTGCTCCACTGTACTCTACCTCTACTGTACTCCACTCTACTCTAACTCTACTGTGCTCCACTGTACTCTACCTCTACTGTACTCCACTCTACTCTACCTCTACTGTGCTCCACTGTACTCTACCTCTACTGTACTCCACTCTACTCTAACTCTACTGTGCTCCACTGTACTCTACCTCTACTGTACTCCACTCTACTCTACCTCTACTGTGCTCAACTGTACTCTACCTCTTCTGTACTCCACTGTACTCTACCTCTACTGTACTCCACGGTACGCTACCTCTACTGTGCTCCACTGTACTCTACCTCTACTGTACTCCACTGTACGCTACCTCTACTGTGCTCCACTTTACTCTACCTCTACTGTACTCCACTCTACTCTACCTCTACTGTGCTCCACTGTACTCTGTCTCTACTGTACTCCACTGTACTCTACCTCTACTGTACTCTACTTTTCTCTACCTCTACTGTACTCCACTGTGCTCTACCTCTACTGTGCTCCACTGTACTCCACCGCTACTCTACTCCACTCTACTCTACCTCTACTGTGCTCCACTGTACTCTACCTCTACTGTACTCCACTGTACTCTACCTCTACTGTGCTCCACTGTACTCTACCTCTACTGTACTCCACTCTACTCTACCTCTACTGTGCTCCACTGTACTCTATCTCTACTGTACTCTACTGTACTCCACCTCTACTGTGCTCCGCTGTACTCCACTGTACTCTATCTCTACTGTGATCCACTGTACTCTACATCTGCTGTGCTCCACTGTACTCTACCTCTACTGTGCTCCATTGTACTCTACCTCTACTGTACTCTACTGTTTTCTACCTCTACTGTACTCTACTGTACTCCACCTCTACTGTGCTCCACTGTACTCCACTGTACTCTACCTCTACTGTGCACCACTGTACTCTACCTCTACTGTACTCCACTGTACTCTACCTCTACTGTGCTCCACTGTACTCTACCTCTACTGTACTCTACTGTACTCTACCTCTACTGTACTCTACTGTACTCCACCTCTAATGTGCTCCACTGTACTCCACTGTACTCTACCTCTACTCTGCTCCCCTGTACTCTACCTCTACTGTACTCCACTGTACTCTACCTCTAATGTGCTCCACTGTACTCTACCTCTACTGTACTCCACTCTACTCTACCTCTACTGTGCTCCACTGTACTCTATCTCTAATGTACTCTACTGTACTCCACCTCCACTGTGCTCCGCTGTACTCCACTGTACTCTATCTCTACTGTGATCCACTGTACTCTACCTCTGCTGTGCTCCACTGTACTCTACCCTTACTGTGCTCCACTGTACTCTACCTCTACTCTACTCCACTGTACTCTACCTCTACTGTACTCTACTGTTCTCTACCTCTACTGTACTCCACTGTACTCTACCTCTACTGTACTCTACTGTTCTCTACCTCTACTGTACTCTACTGTACTCCACCTCTACTGTGCTCCACTGTACTCCACTCTACTCTACCTCTACTGTACTCCACTCTACTCTACCTCTACTGTGCTCAACTGTACTCTACCTCTACTGTACTCCACTGTACTCTACCTCTACTGTACTCCACTGTACTCTACCTCTACTGTACTCTACTGTGCTCCACCTCTTATTTGCTCCACTGTATTCCACTGTACTCTACCTCTACTGTACTCCACTGTACTCTACCTCTACTGTACTCTACCTCTACTGTGATCCACTCTACTCCACTGTGCGCTACCTATACTGTGCTCCACTCTACTCTACCTCTACTGTACTCCACTCTATTCTACCTCTACCGTGCTCCGCTGTACTCCACTGTACTCTACCTCTACTGTACTGCACTGTACTCTACCTCTACTGTAATCCACTGTACTCTACCTCTACTGTACTCCACTGTGCGCTATCTCTACTGTGCTCCACTGTACTCTACCTCTACTGTACTCCACTCTAGTCTATCTCTACTGTGCTCCATTGTACTCTATCTCTACTTTACTCCAATGTACTCTACCTCTACTCTACTGTTCTCTACCTCTACTGTACTCCACTCTACACTACCTCTACTGTGCTCCGCTGTACTCCACTGTACTCTACCTCTACTGTGCTCCACTGTACTCTACCTCTACTGTGCTCCACTGTACTCTACCTCTACTGTGCTCCACTGTTCTCTACCTCTACTGTACTCTACTGTACTCCACCTCTACTGTGCTCCACTGTACTCCACTGTACTCTACCTCTACTGTGCTCCACTGTACTCTACCTCTACTGTACTCCACTCTAGTCTATCTCTACTGTATTCCATTGTACTCTATCTTTACTTTACTCCAATGTACTCTACCTCTACTCTACTGTTCTCTACCTCTACTGTACTCTACTGTACTCCACCTCTACTGTGCTTCACTGTACTCCACTGTACTCTACCTCTACTGTGCTCCACTGTACTCAACCTCTACTGTACTCCACTGTACTCTACCTCTACTGTGCTCCACTGTACTCTACCTCTACTGTACTCCACTCTACTCTAACTCTACTGTGCTCCACTGTACTCTACCTCTACTGTACTCCACTCTACTCTACATCTACTGTGCTCCACTGTACTCTACCTCTACTGTACTCCACTCTACTCTAACTCTACTGTGCTCCACTGTACTCTACCTCTACTGTACTCCACTCTACTCTACCTCTACTGTGCTCAACTGTACTCTACCTCTTCTGTACTCCACTGTACTCTACCTCTACTGTACTCCACGGTACGCTACCTCTACTGTGCTCCACTGTACTCTACCTCTACTGTACTCCACTGTACGCTACCTCTACTGTGCTCCACTTTACTCTACCTCTACTGTACTCCACTCTACTCTACCTCTACTGTGCTCCACTGTACTCTATCTCTACTGTACTCCACTGTACTCTACCTCTACTGTACTCTACTTTTCTCTACCTCTACTGTACTCTACTGTACTCCACCTCTAATGTGCTCCACTGTACTCCACTGTACTCTACCTCTGTTGTACTCCACTGTACTCTACCTCTGCTGTACTCCACTGTACTCTACCTCTACTCTGCTCCACTGTACTCCACTGTACGCTACCTCTACTGTGCTCCACTGTACTCTACCTCTACTGTACTCCACTCTACTCTACCTCTACTGTGCTCCATTGTACTCTATCTCTACTGTACTCTACTGTACTCCACCTCTACTGTGCTCCGCTGTACTCCACTGACTCTACCTCTACTGTGCTCCACTCTACTCTACCTCTACTGTGCTCCACTGTACTCTACCTCTACTGTGCTCCACTGTTCTCTACCTCTACTCTACTCTATTGTACTCCACCTCTACTGTGCTCCACTGTACTCCACTGTACTCTACCTCTACTGTGCTCCACTGTACTCTACCTCTACTGTACTCCACTCTAGTCTGTCTCTACTGTGCTACATTGTACTCTATCTCTACTGTACTCCAATGTACTCTACCTCTACTCTACTGTTCTCTACCTCTACTGTAATCTACTGTAATCCACCTCTACTGTGCTTCACTGTACTCCACTGTACTCTACCTCTACTGTGCTCCACTGTACTCTACCTCTACTGTACTCCACTTTACTCTACCTCTAATGTGCTCCACTGTACTCTACCTCTACTGTACTCCACTCTACTCTAACTCTACTGTGCTCCAATGTACTCTACCTCTACTGTACTCCACTCTACTCTACCTCTACTGTGCTCCACTGTACTCTACCTCTTCTGTACTCCACTGTACTCTACCTCTACTGTACTCCACGGTACGCTACCTCTACTGTGCTCCACTCTACTCTACCTCTACTGTACTCCACTGTACGCTACCTCTACTGTGCTCCACTGTACTCTACCTCTACTGTACTCCACTCTACTCTACCTCTACTGTGCTCCACTGTACTCTACCTCTACTCTACTCCACTGTACTCTACCTCTACTGTGCTCCACTGTACTCTACCTCTACTGTACTCTACTGTACTCTACCTCTACTGTACTCTACTGTACTCCACCTCTACTGTGCTCCACTGTACTCCACTGTACTCTACCTCTACTGTGCTCCACTGTACTCTACCTCTACTGTACTCCACTGTACTCTACCTCTAATGTGCTCCACTGTACTCTACCTCTACTGTACTCCACTCTACTCTACCTCTACTGTGCTCCACTGTACTCTATCTCTACTGTACTCTACTGTACTCCACCTCTACTGTGCTCCGCTGTACTCCACTGTACTCTATCTCTACTGTGATCCACTGTACTCTACCTCTGCTGTTCTCCACTGTACTCTACCTCTAATCTACTCCACTGTACTCTACCTCTACTGTACTCTACTGTTCTCTACCTCTACTGTACTCTACTGTACTCCACCTCTACTGTGCTCCAATGTACTCCACTGTACTCTACCTCTACTGTGCACCACTGTACTCTACCTCTACTGTACTCCACTGTACTCTACCTCTACTGTGCTCCACACTACTCTACCTCTACTGTACTCCACTCTATTCTACCTCTACTGTGCTTCGCTGTACTCCACTGTACTCTACCTCTACTGTGCTCCACTGTACTCAACCTCTACTGTACTCCACTGTACTCTACCTCTACTGTACTCCACTGTACTCTACCTCTACTGTACTCCACTCTACTCTAACTCTACTGTGCTCCACTGTACTCTACCTCTACTGTACTCCACTCTACTCTACCTCTACTGTGCTCCACTGTACTCTACCTCTTCTGTACTCCACTGTACTCTACCTCTACTCTACTCCACGGTACGCTACCTCTACTGTGCTCCACTCTACTCTACCTCTACTGTACTCCACTGTACGCTACCTCTACTGTGCTCCACTGTACTCTACCTCTACTGTACTCCACTCTACTCTACCTCTACTGTGCTCCACTGTACTCTACCTCTTCTGTACTCCACTGTACTCTACCTCTACTCTACTCCACGGTACGCTACCTCTACTGTGCTCCACTCTACTCTACCTCTACTGTACTCCACTGTACGCTACCTCTACTGTGCTCTACTGTACTCTACCTCTACTGTACTCCACTCTACTCTACCTCTACTGTACTCCACTCTACTCTACCTCTACTGTGCTCCACTGTACTCTATCTCTACTGTACTCTACTGTACTCCACCTCTACTGTGCTCTGCTGTACTCCACTGTACTCTATCTCTAGTCTACTCCACTGTACTCTACCTCTACTGTACTCTACTGTTCTCTACCTCTACTGTACTCTACTGTACTCCACCTCTACTCTGCTCCACTGTACTCCACTGTACTCTACCTCTACTGTGCACCACTGTACTCTACCTCTACTGTACTCCACTGTACTCTACCTCTAATGTGCTCCACTGTACTCTACCTCTACTGTACTCTACTGTACTCTACCTCTACTGTACTCTACTGTACTCTACCTCTACTGTGCTCCGCTGTACTCCACTGTACTCTACCTCTACTGTGCTCCACTGTACGCTACCTCTACTGTGCTCCACTGTACTCTACCTCTACTGTACTCCACTCTACTCTACCTCTACTGTGCTCCGCTTTACTCCACTGTACTCTACCCTCTACTGTGCTCCACTGTAGTCTACCTCTACTGTACTCCACTTTACTCTACCTCTACTGTGCTCCACTGTACTCTATCTCTACTGTACTATACTGTACTCCACCTCTACTGTGCTCTACTGTACTCCACTCTACTCTACCTCTACTGTGCTCCACTGTACTCTACCTCTTCTGTACTCTACTGTTCTCTACCACTACTGTACTCTACTGTAATCCACCTCTACTGTGCTCCAATGTACTCCACTGTACTCTACCTCTACTGTGCTCCACTGTACTCTACCTCTACTGTGCTCCACTGTACTCTACCTCTTCTGTACTCTACTGTTCTCTACCACTACTGTACTCTACTGTACTCTACCTCTACTGTACTCCACTGTACTCTACCTCTACTGTGCTCCACTGTACTCTACCTCTACTGTACTCCACTCTACTCTACCTCTACTGTGCTCCACTGTACTCTATCTCTACTGTACTCTACTGTACTCCACCTCTACTGTGCTCCACTGTACTCCACTGTACGCTACCTCTACTGTGCTCCACTGTACTCTACCTCTACTGTGCTCCACTGTACTCTACCTCTACTGTACTCCACTCTACTCTACCTCTACTGTGCTCCACTGTACTCTATCTCTACTGTACTCTACTGTACTCCACCTCTACTGTGCTCCAATGTACTCCACTGTACGCTACCTCTACTGTGCTCCACTGTACTCTACCTCTACTGTGACCCATTGTACTCTACCTCTACTGTGCTCCACTCTACTCTACCTCTAATGTGCTCCACTGTACTCTACCTCTACTGTGCTCCGCTGTACTCCACTGTACTCTACCTCTACTGTGCTCCACTGTACTCTACCTCTGCTGTACTCCACTGTACTCTACCTCTACTGTGCTCCACTGTACTCTACCTCTACTGTACTACAAAGTACGCTACCTCTACTGTGCTCCACTGTACTCTACCTCTACTGTACTCCACTGTGCTCTACCTCTACTGTGCTCCACTGTACTCCACCGCTACTCTACTCCACTCTACTCTACCTCTGCTTTACTCCACTGTACTCTACCTCTACTGTGCTCCACTGTACTCTACCTCTACTGTACTACAAAGTACGCTACCTCTACTGTGCTCCACTGTACTCTACCTCTACTGTATTCCACTGTGCTCTACCTCTACTGTGCTCCACTGTACTCTACCGCTACTCTACTCCACTGTACTCTACCTCTACTGTGCTCCACTGTACTCTACCTCTACTGTACTCCACTGTACTCTACCTCTACTGTACTCCACTGTACTCTACCTCTACTGTGCTCCACTGTACTCTACCTCTACTGTACTCCACTCTACTCTACCTCTACTGTGCTCCACTGTACTCTATCTCTACTGTACTCTACTGTACTCCACCTCTACTGTGCTCTGCTGTACTCCACTGTAATCTATCTCTACTCTACTCCACTGTACTCTACCTCTACTGTACTCTACTGTTCTCTACCTCTACTGTACTCTACTGTACTCCACCTCTACTGTGCTCCACTGTACTCCACTGTACTCTACCTCTACTGTGCACCACTGTACTCTACCTCTACTGTACTCCACTGTACTCTACCTCTACTGTGCTCCACTGTACTCTACCTCTACTTTACTCTACTGTACTCTACCTCTACTGTACTCTACTGTACTCTACCTCTACTGTGCTCCGCTGTACTCCACTGTACTCTACCTCTACTGTGCTCCACTGTATGCTACCTCTACTGTGCTCCACTGTACTCTACCTCTACTGTACTCCACTCTACTCTACCTCTACTGTGCTCCGCTGTACTCCACTGTACTCTACCCTCTACTGTGCTCCACTCTACTCTACCTCTACTGTACTCCACTTTACTCTACCTCTACTGTGCTCCACTGTACTCTATCTCTATTGTACTATACTGTACTCCACCTCTACTGTGCTCTGCTGTACTCCACTGTACTCTACCTCTACTGTACTCCACTGTACTCTACCTCTACTGTGCTATACCGTACTCCACATCTACTGTACTCCACTCTACTCTACCTCTACTGTGCTCCACTGTACTCTACCTCTTCTGTACTCTACTGTTCTCTACCACTACTGTACTCTACTGTAATCCACCTCTACTGTGCTCCAATGTACTCCACTGTACTCTACCTCTACTGTGCTCCGCTGTACTCCACTGTACTCTACCTCTACTGTGCTCCACTGTACGCTACCTCTACTGTGCTCCACTGTACTCTACCTCTACTGTACTCCACTCTACTCTACCTCTACTGTGCTCCGCTTTACTCCACTGTACTCTACCCTCTACTGTGCTCCACTGTAGTCTACCTCTACTGTACTCCACTTTACTCTACCTCTACTGTGCTCCACTGTACTCTATCTCTACTGTACTATACTGTATTCCACCTCTACTCTGCTCTACTGTACTCCACTCTACTCTACCTCTACTGTGCTCCACTGTACTCTACCTCTTCTGTACTCTACTGTTCTCTACCACTACTGTACTCTACTGTAATCCACCTCTACTGTGCTCCAATGTACTCCACTGTACTCTACCTCTACTGTGCTCCACTGTACTCTACCTCTACTGTGCTCCACTGTACTCTACCTCTTCTGTACTCTACTGTTCTCTACCACTACTGTACTCTACTGTACTCTACCTCTACTGTACTCCACTGTACTCTACCTCTACTGTGCTCCACTGTACTCTACCTCTACTGTACTCCACTCTACTCTACCTCTACTGTGCTCCACTGTACTCTATCTCTACTGTACTCTACTGTACTCCACCTCTACTGTGCTCCACTGTACTCCACTGTACGCTACCTCTACTGTGCTCCACTGTACTCTACCTCTACTGTGCTCCACTGTACTCTACCTCTACTGTACTCCACTCTACTCTACCTCTACTGTGCTCCACTGTACTCTATCTCTACTGTACTCTACTGTACTCCACCTCTACTGTGCTCCAATGTACTCCACTGTACGCTACCTCTACTGTGCTCCACTGTACTCTACCTCTACTGTGACCCATTGTACTCTACCTCTACTGTGCTCCACTCTACTCTACCTCTAATGTGCTCCACTGTACTCTACCTCTACTGTGCTCCGCTGTACTCCACTGTACTCTACCTCTACTGTGCTCCACTGTACTCTACCTCTGCTGTACTCCACTGTACTCTACCTCTACTGTGCTCCACTGTACTCTACCTCTACTGTACTACAAAGTACGCTACCTCTACTGTGCTCCACTGTACTCTACCTCTACTGTACTCCACTGTGCTCTACCTCTACTGTGCTCCACTGTACTCCACCGCTACTCTACTCCACTCTACTCTACCTCTGCTTTACTCCACTGTACTCTACCTCTACTGTGCTCCACTGTACTCTACCTCTACTGTACTACAAAGTACGCTACCTCTACTGTGCTCCACTGTACTCTACCTCTACTGTATTCCACTGTGCTCTACCTCTACTGTGCTCCACTGTACTCTACCGCTACTCTACTCCACTGTACTCTACCTCTACTGTGCTCCACTGTACTCTACCTCTACTGTACTCCACTGTACTCTACCTCTACTGTACTCCACTGTACTCTACCTCTACTGTGCTCCACTGTACTCTACCTCTACTGTACTCCACTCTACTCTACCTCTACTGTGCTCCACTGTACTCTATCTCTACTGTACTCTACTGTACTCCACCTCTACTGTGCTCTGCTGTACTCCACTGTACTCTATCTCTACTCTACTCCACTGTACTCTACCTCTACTGTACTCTACTGTTCTCTACCTCTACTGTACTCTACTGTACTCCACCTCTACTGTGCTCCACTGTACTCCACTGTACTCTACCTCTACTGTGCACCACTGTACTCTACCTCTACTGTACTCCACTGTACTCTACCTCTACTGTGCTCCACTGTACTCTACCTCTACTTTACTCTACTGTACTCTACCTCTACTGTACTCTACTGTACTCTACCTCTACTGTGCTCCGCTGTACTCCACTGTACTCTACCTCTACTGTGCTCCACTGTATGCTACCTCTACTGTGCTCCACTGTACTCTACCTCTACTGTACTCCACTCTACTCTACCTCTACTGTGCTCCGCTGTACTCCACTGTACTCTACCCTCTACTGTGCTCCACTGTACTCTACCTCTACTGTACTCCACTTTACTCTACCTCTACTGTGCTCCACTGTACTCTATCTCTATTGTACTATACTGTACTCCACCTCTACTGTGCTCTGCTGTACTCCACTGTACTCTACCTCTACTGTACTCCACTGTACTCTACCTCTACTGTGCTATACCGTACTCCACATCTACTGTACTCCACTCTACTCTACCTCTACTGTGCTCCACTGTACTCTACCTCTTCTGTACTCTACTGTTCTCTACCACTACTGTACTCTACTGTAATCCACCTCTACTGTGCTCCAATGTACTCCACTGTACTCTACCTCTACTGTGCTCCGCTGTACTCCACTGTACTCTACCTCTACTGTGCTCCACTGTACGCTACCTCTACTGTGCTCCACTGTACTCTACCTCTACTGTACTCCACTCTACTCTACCTCTACTGTGCTCCGCTTTACTCCACTGTACTCTACCCTCTACTGTGCTCCACTGTAGTCTACCTCTACTGTACTCCACTTTACTCTACCTCTACTGTGCTCCACTGTACTCTATCTCTACTGTACTATACTGTACTCCACCTCTACTCTGCTCTACTGTACTCCACTCTACTCTACCTCTACTGTGCTCCACTGTACTCTACCTCTTCTGTACTCTACTGTTCTCTACCACTACTGTACTCTACTGTAATCCACCTCTACTGTGCTCCAATGTACTCCACTGTACTCTACCTCTACTGTGCTCCACTGTACTCTACCTCTACTGTGCTCCACTGTACTCTACCTCTTCTGTACTCTACTGTTCTCTACCACTACTGTACTCTACTGTACTCTACCTCTACTGTACTCCACTGTACTCTACCTCTACTGTGCTCCACTGTACTCTACCTCTACTGTACTCCACTCTACTGTACCTCTACTATGCTCCACTGTACTCTATCTCTACTGTACTCTACTGTACTCCACCTCTACTGTGCTCCACTGTATCCACTGTACGCTACCTCTACTGTGCTCCACTGTACTCTACCTCTACTGTGCTCCACTGTAATCTACCTCTACTGTACTCCACTCTACTCTACCTCTACTGTGCTCCACTGTACTCTATCTCTACTGTACTCTACTGTACTCCACCTCTACTGTGCTCCAATGTACTCCACTGTACGCTACCTCTACTGTGCTCCACTGTACTCTACCTCTACTGTGACCCATTGTACTCTACCTCTACTGTGCTCCACTCTACTCTACCTCTAATGTGCTCCACTGTACTCTACCTCTACTGTGCTCCGCTGTACTCCACTGTACTCTACCTCTACTGTGCTCCACTGTACTCTACCTCTGCTGTACTCCACTGTACTCTACCTCTACTGTGCTCCACTGTACTCTACCTCTACTGTACTACAAAGTACGCTACCTCTACTGTGCTCCACTGTACTCTACCTCTACTGTACTCCACTGTGCTCTACCTCTACTGTGCTCCACTGTACTCCACCGCTACTCTACTCCACTCTACTCTACCTCTACTGTGCTCCACTGTACTCTACCTCTACTGTACTCCACTGTACTCTACCTCTACTGTGCTCCACTGTACTCTACCTCTACTGTACTCCACTCTACTCTACCTCTACTGTGCTCCACTGTACTCTATCTCTACTGTACTCTACTGTACTCCACCTCTACTGTGCTCCGCTGTACTCCACTGTACTCTATCTCTACTGTGATCCACTGTACTCTACATCTGCTGTGCTCCACTGTACTCTACCTCTACTGTGCTCCATTGTACTCTACCTCTACTGTACTCTACTGTTTTCTACCTCTACTGTACTCTACTGTACTCCACCTCTACTGTGCTCCACTGTAATCCACTGTACTCTACCTCTACTGTGCACCACTGTACTCTACCTCTACTGTACTCCACTGTACTCTACCTCTACTGTGCTCCACTGTACTCTACCTCTACTGTACTCTACTGTACTCTACCTCTACTGTACTCTACTGTACTCCACCTCTACTGTGCTCCACTGTACTCCACTGTACTCTACCTCTACTCTGCTCTCCTGTACTCTACCTCTACTGTACTCCACTGTACTCTACCTCTAATGTGCTCCACTGTACTCTACCTCTACTGTACTCCACTCTACTCTACCTCTGCTGTGCTCCACTGTACTCTATCTCTACTGTACTCTACTGTACTCCACCTCCACTGTGCTCCGCTGTACTCCACTGTACTCTATCTCTACTGTGATCCACTGTACTCTACCTCTGCTGTGCTCCACTGTACTCTACCCTTACTGTGCTCCACTGTACTCTACCTCTACTCTACTCCACTGTACTCTACCTCTACTGTACTCTACTGTTCTCTACCTCTACTGTACTCCACTGTACTCTACCTCTACTGTACTCTACTGTTCTCTACCTCTACTGTACTCTACTGTACTCCACCTCTACTGTGCTCCACTGTACTCCACTGTACTCTACCTCTACTGTACTCCACTCTACTCTACCTCTACTGTGCTCAACTGTACTCTACCTCTACTGTACTCCACTGTACTCTACCTCTACTGTACTCCACTGTACTCTACCTCTACTGTACTCTACTGTGCTCCACCTCTTATTTGCTCCACTGTATTCCACTGTACTCTACCTCTACTGTACTCCACTGTACTCTACCTCTACTGTACTCTACCTCTACTGTGATCCACTCTACTCCACTGTGCGCTACCTATACTGTGCTCCACTCTACTCTACCTCTACTGTACTCCACTCTATTCTACCTCTACCGTGCTCCGCTGTACTCCACTGTACTCTACCTCTACTGTACTGCACTGTACTCTACCTCTACTGTAATCCACTGTACTCTACCTCTACTGTACTCCACTGTGCGCTATCTCTACTGTGCTCCACTGTACTCTACCTCTACTGTACTCCACTCTAGTCTATCTCTACTGTGCTCCATTGTACTCTATCTCTACTTTACTCCAATGTACTCTACCTCTACTCTACTGTTCTCTACCTCTACTGTACTCCACTCTACACTACCTCTACTGTGCTCCGCTGTACTCCACTGTACTCTACCTCTACTGTGCTCCACTGTACTCTACCTCTACTGTGCTCCACTGTACTCTACCTCTACTGTGCTCCACTGTTCTCTACCTCTACTGTACTCTACTGTACTCCACCTCTACTGTGCTCCACTGTACTCCACTGTACTCTACCTCTACTGTGCTCCACTGTACTCTACCTCTACTGTACTCCACTCTAGTCTATCTCTACTGTATTCCATTGTACTCTATCTTTACTTTACTCCAATGTACTCTACCTCTACTCTACTGTTCTCTACCTCTACTGTACTCTACTGTACTCCACCTCTACTGTGCTTCACTGTACTCCACTGTACTCTACCTCTACTGTGCTCCACTGTACTCAACCTCTACTGTACTCCACTGTACTCTACCTCTACTGTGCTCCACTGTACTCTACCTCTACTGTACTCCACTGTACTCTACCTCTAATGTGCTCCACTGTACTCTACCTCTACTGTACTCCACTCTACTCTACCTCTACTGTGCTCCACTGTACTCTATCTCTACTGTACTCTACTGTACTCCACCTCTACTGTGCTCCGCTGTACTCCACTGTACTCTATCTCTACTGTGATCCACTGTACTCTACCTCTGCTGTTCTCCACTGTACTCTACCTCTAATCTACTCCACTGTACTCTACCTCTACTGTACTCTACTGTTCTCTACCTCTACTGTACTCTACTGTACTCCACCTCTACTGTGCTCCAATGTACTCCACTGTACTCTACCTCTACTGTGCACCACTGTACTCTACCTCTACTGTACTCCACTGTACTCTACCTCTACTGTGCTCCACACTACTCTACCTCTACTGTACTCCACTCTATTCTACCTCTACTGTGCTTCGCTGTACTCCACTGTACTCTACCTCTACTGTGCTCCACTGTACTCAACCTCTACTGTACTCCACTGTACTCTACCTCTACTGTACTCCACTGTACTCTACCTCTACTGTACTCCACTCTACTCTAACTCTACTGTGCTCCACTGTACTCTACCTCTACTGTACTCCACTCTACTCTACCTCTACTGTGCTCCACTGTACTCTACCTCTTCTGTACTCCACTGTACTCTACCTCTACTCTACTCCACGGTACGCTACCTCTACTGTGCTCCACTCTACTCTACCTCTACTGTACTCCACTGTACGCTACCTCTACTGTGCTCCACTGTACTCTACCTCTACTGTACTCCACTCTACTCTACCTCTACTGTGCTCCACTGTACTCTACCTCTTCTGTACTCCACTGTACTCTACCTCTACTCTACTCCACGGTACGCTACCTCTACTGTGCTCCACTCTACTCTACCTCTACTGTACTCCACTGTACGCTACCTCTACTGTGCTCTACTGTACTCTACCTCTACTGTACTCCACTCTACTCTACCTCTACTGTACTCCACTCTACTCTACCTCTACTGTGCTCCACTGTACTCTATCTCTACTGTACTCTACTGTACTCCACCTCTACTGTGCTCTGCTGTACTCCACTGTACTCTATCTCTAGTCTACTCCACTGTACTCTACCTCTACTGTACTCTACTGTTCTCTACCTCTACTGTACTCTACTGTACTCCACCTCTACTCTGCTCCACTGTACTCCACTGTACTCTACCTCTACTGTGCACCACTGTACTCTACCTCTACTGTACTCCACTGTACTCTACCTCTAATGTGCTCCACTGTACTCTACCTCTACTGTACTCTACTGTACTCTACCTCTACTGTACTCTACTGTACTCTACCTCTACTGTGCTCCGCTGTACTCCACTGTACTCTACCTCTACTGTGCTCCACTGTACGCTACCTCTACTGTGCTCCACTGTACTCTACCTCTACTGTACTCCACTCTACTCTACCTCTACTGTGCTCCGCTTTACTCCACTGTACTCTACCCTCTACTGTGCTCCACTGTAGTCTACCTCTACTGTACTCCACTTTACTCTACCTCTACTGTGCTCCACTGTACTCTATCTCTACTGTACTATACTGTACTCCACCTCTACTGTGCTCTACTGTACTCCACTCTACTCTACCTCTACTGTGCTCCACTGTACTCTACCTCTACTGTGCTCCACTGTACTCTACCTCTACTGTGCTCCACTGTACTCTACCTCTTCTGTACTCTACTGTTCTCTACCACTACTGTACTCTACTGTACTCTACCTCTACTGTACTCCACTGTACTCTACCTCTACTGTGCTCCACTGTACTCTACCTCTACTGTACTCCACTCTACTCTACCTCTACTGTGCTCCACTGTACTCTATCTCTACTGTACTCTACTGTACTCCACCTCTACTGTGCTCCACTGTACTCCACTGTACGCTACCTCTACTGTGCTCCACTGTACTCTACCTCTACTGTGCTCCACTGTACTCTACCTCTACTGTACTCCACTCTACTCTACCTCTACTGTGCTCCACTGTACTCTATCTCTACTGTACTCTACTGTACTCCACCTCTACTGTGCTCCAATGTACTCCACTGTACGCTACCTCTACTGTGCTCCACTGTACTCTACCTCTACTGTGACCCATTGTACTCTACCTCTACTGTGCTCCACTCTACTCTACCTCTAATGTGCTCCACTGTACTCTACCTCTACTGTGCTCCGCTGTACTCCACTGTACTCTACCTCTACTGTGCTCCACTGTACTCTACCTCTGCTGTACTCCACTGTACTCTACCTCTACTGTGCTCCACTGTACTCTACCTCTACTGTACTACAAAGTACGCTACCTCTACTGTGCTCCACTGTACTCTACCTCTACTGTACTCCACTGTGCTCTACCTCTACTGTGCTCCACTGTACTCCACCGCTACTCTACTCCACTCTACTCTACCTCTGCTTTACTCCACTGTACTCTACCTCTACTGTGCTCCACTGTACTCTACCTCTACTGTACTCCACTCTACTCTACCTCTGCTGTGCTCCACTGTACTCTATCTCTACTGTACTCTACTGTACTCCACCTCCACTGTGCTCCGCTGTACTCCACTGTACTCTATCTCTACTGTGATCCACTGTACTCTACCTCTGCTGTGCTCCACTGTACTCTACCCTTACTGTGCTCCACTGTACTCTACCTCTACTCTACTCCACTGTACTCTACCTCTACTGTACTCTACTGTTCTCTACCTCTACTGTACTCCACTGTACTCTACCTCTACTGTACTCTACTGTTCTCTACCTCTACTGTACTCTACTGTACTCCACCTCTACTGTGCTCCACTGTACTCCACTGTACTCTACCTCTACTGTACTCCACTCTACTCTACCTCTACTGTGCTCAACTGTACTCTACCTCTACTGTACTCCACTGTACTCTACCTCTACTGTACTCCACTGTACTCTACCTCTACTGTACTCTACTGTGCTCCACCTCTTATTTGCTCCACTGTATTCCACTGTACTCTACCTCTACTGTACTCCACTGTACTCTACCTCTACTGTACTCTACCTCTACTGTGATCCACTCTACTCCACTGTGCGCTACCTATACTGTGCTCCACTCTACTCTACCTCTACTGTACTCCACTCTATTCTACCTCTACCGTGCTCCGCTGTACTCCACTGTACTCTACCTCTACTGTACTGCACTGTACTCTACCTCTACTGTAATCCACTGTACTCTACCTCTACTGTACTCCACTGTGCGCTATCTCTACTGTGCTCCACTGTACTCTACCTCTACTGTACTCCACTCTAGTCTATCTCTACTGTGCTCCATTGTACTCTATCTCTACTTTACTCCAATGTACTCTACCTCTACTCTACTGTTCTCTACCTCTACTGTACTCCACTCTACACTACCTCTACTGTGCTCCGCTGTACTCCACTGTACTCTACCTCTACTGTGCTCCACTGTACTCTACCTCTACTGTGCTCCACTGTACTCTACCTCTACTGTGCTCCACTGTTCTCTACCTCTACTGTACTCTACTGTACTCCACCTCTACTGTGCTCCACTGTACTCCACTGTACTCTACCTCTACTGTGCTCCACTGTACTCTACCTCTACTGTACTCCACTCTAGTCTATCTCTACTGTATTCCATTGTACTCTATCTTTACTTTACTCCAATGTACTCTACCTCTACTCTACTGTTCTCTACCTCTACTGTACTCTACTGTACTCCACCTCTACTGTGCTTCACTGTACTCCACTGTACTCTACCTCTACTGTGCTCCACTGTACTCAACCTCTACTGTACTCCACTGTACTCTACCTCTACTGTGCTCCACTGTACTCTACCTCTACTGTACTCCACTGTACTCTACCTCTAATGTGCTCCACTGTACTCTACCTCTACTGTACTCCACTCTACTCTACCTCTACTGTGCTCCACTGTACTCTATCTCTACTGTACTCTACTGTACTCCACCTCTACTGTGCTCCGCTGTACTCCACTGTACTCTATCTCTACTGTGATCCACTGTACTCTACCTCTGCTGTTCTCCACTGTACTCTACCTCTAATCTACTCCACTGTACTCTACCTCTACTGTACTCTACTGTTCTCTACCTCTACTGTACTCTACTGTACTCCACCTCTACTGTGCTCCAATGTACTCCACTGTACTCTACCTCTACTGTGCACCACTGTACTCTACCTCTACTGTACTCCACTGTACTCTACCTCTACTGTGCTCCACACTACTCTACCTCTACTGTACTCCACTCTATTCTACCTCTACTGTGCTTCGCTGTACTCCACTGTACTCTACCTCTACTGTGCTCCACTGTACTCAACCTCTACTGTACTCCACTGTACTCTACCTCTACTGTACTCCACTGTACTCTACCTCTACTGTACTCCACTCTACTCTAACTCTACTGTGCTCCACTGTACTCTACCTCTACTGTACTCCACTCTACTCTACCTCTACTGTGCTCCACTGTACTCTACCTCTTCTGTACTCCACTGTACTCTACCTCTACTCTACTCCACGGTACGCTACCTCTACTGTGCTCCACTCTACTCTACCTCTACTGTACTCCACTGTACGCTACCTCTACTGTGCTCCACTGTACTCTACCTCTACTGTACTCCACTCTACTCTACCTCTACTGTGCTCCACTGTACTCTACCTCTTCTGTACTCCACTGTACTCTACCTCTACTCTACTCCACGGTACGCTACCTCTACTGTGCTCCACTCTACTCTACCTCTACTGTACTCCACTGTACGCTACCTCTACTGTGCTCTACTGTACTCTACCTCTACTGTACTCCACTCTACTCTACCTCTACTGTACTCCACTCTACTCTACCTCTACTGTGCTCCACTGTACTCTATCTCTACTGTACTCTACTGTACTCCACCTCTACTGTGCTCTGCTGTACTCCACTGTACTCTATCTCTAGTCTACTCCACTGTACTCTACCTCTACTGTACTCTACTGTTCTCTACCTCTACTGTACTCTACTGTACTCCACCTCTACTCTGCTCCACTGTACTCCACTGTACTCTACCTCTACTGTGCACCACTGTACTCTACCTCTACTGTACTCCACTGTACTCTACCTCTACTGTGCTCCACTGTACTCTACCTCTACTGTACTCTACTGTACTCTACCTCTACTGTACTCTACTGTACTCTACCTCTACTGTGCTCCGCTGTACTCCACTGTACTCTACCTCTACTGTGCTCCACACTACTCTACCTCTACTGTACTCCACTCTACTCTACCTCTACTGTGCTCCGCTTTACTCCACTGTACTCTACCCTCTACTGTGCTCCACTGTAGTCTACCTCTACTGTACTCCACTTTCCTCTACCTCTACTGTGCTCCACTGTACTCTATCTCTACTGTACTATACTGTACTCCACCTCTACTGTGCTCTACTGTACTCCACTCTACTCTACCTCTACTGTGCTCCACTGTACTCTACCTCTTCTGTACTCTACTGTTCTCTACCACTACTGTACTCTACTGTAATCCACCTCTACTGTGCTCCAATGTACTCCACTGTACTCTACCTCTACTGTGCTCCACTGTACTCTACCTCTACTGTGCTCCACTGTACTCTACCTCTTCTGTACTCTACTGTTCTCTACCACTACTGTACTCTACTGTACTCTACCTCTACTGTACTCCACTGTACTCTACCTCTACTGTGCTCCACTGTACTCTACCTCTACTGTACTCCACTCTACTCTACCTCTACTGTGCTCCACTGTACTCTATCTCTACTGTACTCTACTGTACTCCACCTCTACTGTGCTCCACTGTACTCCACTGTACGCTACCTCTACTGTGCTCCACTGTACTCTACCTCTACTGTGCTCCACTGTACTCTACCTCTACTGTACTCCACTCTACTCTACCTCTACTGTGCTCCACTGTACTCTATCTCTACTGTACTCTACTGTACTCCACCTCTACTGTGCTCCAATGTACTCCACTGTACGCTACCTCTACTGTGCTCCACTGTACTCTACCTCTACTGTGACCCATTGTACTCTACCTCTACTGTGCTCCACTCTACTCTACCTCTAATGTGCTCCACTGTACTCTACCTCTACTGTGCTCCGCTGTACTCCACTGTACTCTACCTCTACTGTGCTCCACTGTACTCTACCTCTGCTGTACTCCACTGTACTCTACCTCTACTGTGCTCCACTGTACTCTACCTCTACTGTACTACAAAGTACGCTACCTCTACTGTGCTCCACTGTACTCTACCTCTACTGTACTCCACTGTGCTCTACCTCTACTGTGCTCCACTGTACTCCACCGCTACTCTACTCCACTCTACTCTACCTCTACTGTACTCCACTCTACTCTACCTCTACTGTGCTCCACTGTACTCTATCTCTACTGTACTCTACTGTACTCCACCTCTACTGTGCTCTGCTGTACTCCACTGTACTCTATCTCTAGTCTACTCCACTGTACTCTACCTCTACTGTACTCTACTGTTCTCTACCTCTACTGTACTCTACTGTACTCCACCTCTACTCTGCTCCACTGTACTCCACTGTACTCTACCTCTACTGTGCACCACTGTACTCTACCTCTACTGTACTCCACTGTACTCTACCTCTACTGTGCTCCACTGTACTCTACCTCTACTGTACTCTACTGTACTCTACCTCTACTGTACTCTACTGTACTCTACCTCTACTGTGCTCCGCTGTACTCCACTGTACTCTACCTCTACTGTGCTCCACTGTACGCTACCTCTACTGTGCTCCACTGTACTCTACCTCTACTGTACTCCACTCTACTCTACCTCTACTGTGCTCCGCTTTACTCCACTGTACTCTACCCTCTACTGTGCTCCACTGTAGTCTACCTCTACTGTACTCCACTTTACTCTACCTCTACTGTGCTCCACTGTACTCTATCTCTACTGTACTATACTGTACTCCACCTCTACTGTGCTCTACTGTACTCCACTCTACTCTACCTCTACTGTGCTCCACTGTACTCTACCTCTTCTGTACTCTACTGTTCTCTACCACTACTGTACTCTACTGTAATCCACCTCTACTGTGCTCCAATGTACTCCACTGTACTCTACCTCTACTGTGCTCCACTGTACTCTACCTCTACTGTGCTCCACTGTACTCTACCTCTTCTGTACTCTACTGTTCTCTACCACTACTGTACTCTACTGTACTCTACCTCTACTGTACTCCACTGTACTCTACCTCTACTGTGCTCCACTGTACTCTACCTCTACTGTACTCCACTCTACTCTACCTCTACTGTGCTCCACTGTACTCTATCTCTACTGTACTCTACTGTACTCCACCTCTACTGTGCTCCACTGTACTCCACTGTACGCTACCTCTACTGTGCTCCACTGTACTCTACCTCTACTGTGCTCCACTGTACTCTACCTCTACTGTACTCCACTCTACTCTACCTCTACTGTGCTCCACTGTACTCTATCTCTACTGTACTCTACTGTACTCCACCTCTACTGTGCTCCAATGTACTCCACTGTACGCTACCTCTACTGTGCTCCACTGTACTCTACCTCTACTGTGACCCATTGTACTCTACCTCTACTGTGCTCCACTCTACTCTACCTCTAATGTGCTCCACTGTACTCTACCTCTACTGTGCTCCGCTGTACTCCACTGTACTCTACCTCTACTGTGCTCCACTGTACTCTACCTCTGCTGTACTCCACTGTACTCTACCTCTACTGTGCTCCACTGTACTCTACCTCTACTGTACTACAAAGTACGCTACCTCTACTGTGCTCCACTGTACTCTACCTCTACTGTACTCCACTGTGCTCTACCTCTACTGTGCTCCACTGTACTCCACCGCTACTCTACTCCACTCAACTCTACCTCTACTGTGCTCCACTGTACTCTACCTCTACTGTACTCCACTGTACTCTACCTCTACTGTGCTCCACTGTACTCTACCTCTACTGTACTCCACTCTACTCTACCTCTACTGTGCTCCACTGTACTCTATCTCTACTGTACTCTACTGTAGTCCACCTCTACTGTGCTCCGCTGTACTCCACTGTACTCTATCTCTACTGTGATCCACTGTACTCTACATCTGCTGTGCTCCACTGTACTCTACCTCTACTGTGCTCCATTGTACTCTACCTCTACTCTACTCCACTGTACTCTACCTCTACTGTACTCTACTGTTCTCTACCTCTACTGTACTCTACTGTACTCCACCTCTACTGTGCTCCACTGTACTCCACTGTACTCTACCTCTACTGTGCACAACTGTACTCTACCTCTACTGTACTCCACTGTACTCTACCTCTACTGTGCTCCACTGTACTCTACCTCTACTGTACTCTACTGTACTCTACCTCTACTGTACTCTACTGTACTCCACCTCTACTGTGCTCCACTGTACTCCACTGTACTCTACCTCTACTCTGCTCCCCTGTACTCTACCTCTACTGTACTCCACTGTATTCTACCTCTAATGTGCTCCACTGTACTCTACCTCTACTGTACTCCACTCTACTCTACCTCTACTGTGCTCCACTGTACTCTATCTCTACTGTACTCTACTGTACTCCACCTCCACTGTGCTCCGCTGTACTCCACTGTACTCTATCTCTACTGTGATCCACTGTACTCTACCTCTGCTGTGCTCCACTGTACTCTACCCTTACTGTGCTCCACTGTACTCTACCTCTACTCTACTCCACTCTACTCTACCTCTACTGTACTCTACTGTTCTCTACCTCTACTGTACTCTACTTTACTCCACCTCTACTGTGCTCCACTGTACTCCACTGTACTCTACCTCTAATGTGCTCCACTCTACTCTACCTCTACTGTACTCCACTCTACTCTACCTCTACTGTGCTCCACTGTACTCTATCTCTACTGTACTCTACTGTACTCCACCTCTACTGTGCTCCGCTGTGCTCCACTGTACTCTACCTCTCCTGTGCTCCACTGTACTCTACCTCTACTCTACTCCACCTGTACTCTATCTCTACTGTGCTCCACTGTACTCTATCTCTACTGTACTCCACTGTACTCTACCTCTACTGTACTCTACTGTTCTCTACCTCTACTGTACTCTACTGTACTCCACCTCTACTGTGCTCCACTGTACTCCACTCTACTCTACCTCTACTGTACTCCACTCTACTCTACCTCTACTGTGCTCAACTGTACTCTACCTCTACTGTACTCCACTGTACTCT
The DNA here is from genome assembly GCA_030578255.1 of Tiaroga cobitis. Lineage (NCBI taxonomy): Eukaryota > Metazoa > Chordata > Actinopteri > Cypriniformes > Leuciscidae > Tiaroga > Tiaroga cobitis. The sequence goes on from CM060604.1 coordinate 37,550,663, forward strand.
ACCTCTACTGTACTCCACTGTACTCTACCTCTACTGTACTCTACTGTGCTCCACCTCTTATTTGCTCCACTGTATTCCACTGTACTCTACCTCTACTGTACTCCAATGTACTCTACCTCTACTGTACTCTACCTCTACTGTGCTCCACTCTACTCCACTGTGCGCTACCTATACTGTGCTCCACTCTACTCTACCTCTACTGTACTCCACTCTATTCTACCTCTACCGTGCTCCGCTGTACTCCACTGTACTCTACCTCTACTGTACTGCACTGTACTCTACCTCTACTGTAATCCACTGTACTCTACCTCTACTGTACTCCACTGTGCGCTACCTCTACTGTGCTCCACTGTACTCTACCTCTACTGTACTCCACTCTAGTCTATCTCTACTGTGCTCCATTGTACTCTATCTCTACTTTACTCCAATGTACTCTACCTCTACTCTACTGTTCTCTACCTCTACTGTACTCCACTCTACACTACCTCTACTGTGCTCCGCTGTACTCCACTGTACTCTACCTCTACTGTGCTCCACTGTACTCTGCCTCTACTGTGCTCCACTGTACTCTACCTCTACTGTGCTCCACTGTTCTCTACCTCTACTGTACTCTACTGTACTCCACCTCTACTATGCTCCACTGTACTCCACTGTACTCTACCTCTACTGTGCTCCACTGTACTCTACCTCTACTGTACTCCACTCTAGTCTATCTCTACTGTATTCCATTGTACTCTATCTTTACTTTACTCCAATGTACTCTACCTCTACTCTACTGTTCTCTACCTCTACTGTACTCTACTGTACTCCACCTCTACTGTGCTTCACTGTACTCCACTGTACTCTACCTCTACTGTGCTCCACTGTACTCAACCTCTACTGTACTCCACTGTACTCTACCTCTACTGTGCTCCACTGTACTCTACCTCTACTGTACTCCACTCTACTCTACTGTGCTCCACTGTACTCTACCTCTACTGTACTCCACTCTACTCTACCTCTACTGTGCTCAACTGTACTCTACCTCTTCTGTACTCCACTGTACTCTACCTCTACTGTACTCCACGGTACGCTACCTCTACTGTGCTCCACTGTACTCTACCTCTACTGTACTCCACTGTACGCTACCTCTACTGTGCTCCACTTTACTCTACCTCTACTGTGCTCCACTGTACTCTACCTCTACTGTACTCCACTTTACTCTACCTCTACTGTGCTCCACTGTACTCTATCTCTACTGTACTATACTGTACTCCACCTCTACTGTGCTCTGCTGTACTCCACTGTACTCTACCTCTACTGTACTCCACTGTACTCTACCTCTACTGTGCTATACTGTACTCCACCTCTACTGTGCTCCACTCTACTCTACCTCTACTGTGCTCCACTGTACTCTACCTCTTCTGTACTCTACTGTTCTCTACCACTACTGTACTCTACTGTACTCCACCTCTACTGTGCTCCACTGTACTCCACTGTACTCTACCTCTACTGTGCTCCACTGTACTCTACCTCTACTGTGCTCCATTGTACTCTACCTCTTCTGTACTCTACTGTTCTCTACCACTACTGTACTCTACTGTACTCCACCTCTACTGTGCTCCACTGTACTCCACTGTACTCTACCTCTACTGTGCTCCACTGTACTCTACCTCTACTGTACTCCACTGTATTCTACCTCTACTGTGCTCCACTGTACTCTACCTCTACTGTACTCCACTCTACTCTACCTCTACTGTGCTCCACTGTACTCTATCTCTACTGTACTCTACTGTACTCCACCTCTACTGTGCTCCACTGTACTCCACTGTACGCTACCTCTACTGTGCTCCACTGTACTCTACCTCTACTGTACTCCACTCTACTCTAACTCTAATGTGCTCCGCTGTACTCCACTGTACTCTACCTCTACTGTGCTCCGCTGTACTCCACTGTACTCTAGCCTCTACTGTGTTCCACTGTACTCTACCTCTACTGTACTCCACTTTACTCTACCTCTACTGTGCTCCACTGTACTCTATCTCTACTGTACTATACTGTACTCCACCTCTACTGTGCTCCGCTGTACTCCACTGTACTCTACCTCTACTGTACTCCACTGTACTCTACCTCTACTGTGCTATACCGTACTCCACCTCTACTGTGCTCCACTGTACTCTACCCCTACTGTGCTCCACTGTACTCCACTGTACTCTACCTCTACTGTACTCCACTCTACTCTACCTCTACTGTGCTCCACTGTACTCTATCTCTACTGTACTCTACTGTACTCCACCTCTACTGTGCTCCACTGTACTCCACTGTACGCTACCTCTACTGTGCTCCACTCTACTCTAACTCTACTGTGCTCCACTGTACTCCACTGTACGCTACCTCTACTGTGCTCCACTGTACTCTAGCCTCTACTGTGCTCCACTGTACTCTACCTCTACTGTACTCCACTTTACTCTAACTCTACTGTGCTCCACTGTACTCTATCTCTACTGTACTATGCTGTACTCCACCTCTACTGTGCTCCGCTGTACTCCACTGTACTCTACCTCTACTGTACTCCACTGTACTCTACCTCTACTGTGCTATACCGTACTCCACCTCTACTGTGCTCCACTGTACTCTACCCCTACTGTGCTCCACTGTACTCTACCTCTTCTGTACTCTTCTGTTCTCTACCTCTACTGTACTCTACTGTACTCCACCTCTACTGTGATCCAATGTACTCCACTGTACTCTACCTCTACTGTACTCCACTGTACTCTACCTCTACTGTACTCCACTGTACTCTACCTCTACTGTGCTATACCGTACTCCACCTCTACTGTGCTCCACTGTACTCTACCTCTACTGTGCTCCACTGTACTCTAGCTCTTCTGTACTCTACTGTACTCTACCTCTACTGTACTCCACTGTACGCTACCTCTACTGTGCTCCACTGTACTCTACCTCTACTGTACTCCACTCTACTCTACCTCTACTGTGCTCCACTGTACTCTACCTCTACTGTACTCCACTGTACGCTACCTCTACTGTGCTCCACTGTACTCTACCTCTACTGTACTCCACTGTACTCTACCTCTACTGTGCTCCACTGTACTCTGTCTCTACTCTACTCCACTGTACTCTACCTCTACTGTACTCTACTATACTCCACCTCTAATGTGCTCCACTGTACTCCACTGTACTCTACCTCTGCTGTACTCCACTGTACACTACCACTACTGTACTCCAATGTACTCTACCTCTACTCTGCTCCACTGTACTCCACTGTACGCTACCTCTACTGTGCTCCACTGTACTCTACCTCTACTGTACTCCACTCTAATCTACCTCTACTGTGCTCCGCTGTACTCCAGTGTACTCTACCCTCTACTGTGCTCCACTGTACTCTACCTCTACTGTACTCCACTTTACTCTACCTCTACTGTGCTCCACTGTACTCTATCTCTACTGTACTGTACTGTACTCCACCTCTACTGTGCTCTGCTGTACTCCACTCTACTCTACCTCTACTGTGCTCCACTGTACTCTACCTCTACTGTACTCCACTGTACTCTACCTCTACTGTGCTCCACTGTACTCTACCTCTACTGTACTCCACTCTACTCTACCTCTACTCTGCTCCACTGTACTCTATCTCTACTGTACTCTACTGTACTCCACCTCTACTGTGCTCCACTGTACTCCACTGTACGCTACCTCTACTGTGCTCCACTGCACTCTACCTCTACTGTACTCCACTCTACTCTACCTCTACTGTGCTCCGCTGTACTCCAATGTACTCTACCTCTACTGTGCTCCACTGTACGCTACCTCTACTGTGCTCCACTGTACTCTACCTCTACTGTACTCCACTCTACTCTACCTCTACTGTTCTACGCTGTACTCCACTGTACTCTACCCTCTACTGTGCTCCACTGTACTCTACCTCTACTGTACTCCACTTTACTCTACCTCTACTGTGCTCCACTGTACTCTATCTCTACTGTACTATACTGTACTCCACCTCTACTGTGCTCTGCTGTACTCCACTGTACTCTACCTCTACTGTACTCCACTGTACTCTACCTCTACTGTGCTATACTGTACTCCACCTCTACTGTGCTCCACTCTACTCTACCTCTACTGTGCACCACTGTACTCTACCTCTTCTGTACTCTACTGTTCTCTACCACTACTGTACTCTACTGTACTCCACCTCTACTGTGCTCCACTGTACTCCACTGTACTCTACCTCTACTGTGCTCCACTGTACTCTACCTCTACTGTGCTCCACTGTACTCTACCTCTTCTGTACTCTACTGTTCTCTACCACTACTGTACTCTACTGTACTCCACCTCTACTGTGCTCCACTGTACTCCACTGTACTCTACCTCTACTGTGCTCCACTGTACTCTACCTCTACTGTACTCCACTGTACTCTACCTCTACTGTGCTCCACTGTACTCTACCTCTACTGTACTCCACTCTACTCTACCTCTACTGTGCTCCACTGTACTCTATCTCTACTGTACTCTACTGTACTCCACCTCTACTGTGCTCCACTGTACTCCACTGTACGCTACCTCTACTGTGCTCCACTGTACTCTACCTCTACTGTACTCCACTCTACTCTAACTCTACTGTGCTCCGCTGTACTCCACTGTACTCTACCTCTACTGTGCTCCGCTGTACTCCACTGTACTCTACCTCTAGTGTGCTCCACTGTACTCTACCTCTGCTGTACTCCACTGTACTCTAACTTTACTGTGCTCCACTGTATTCTACCTCTACTGTACTACAAAGTACGCTACCTCTACTTTGCTCCACTGTACTCTACCTCTACTGTACTCCACTGTGCTCTACCTCTACTGTGCTCCACTGGACTCTACCTCTACTGTACTCCACTGTACTCTACCTCTACTGTGCTCCACTGTACTCTATCTCTACTGTACTCTACTTTACTCCACCTCTACTGTGCTCCGCTGTACTCCACTGTACTCTATCTCTACTGTGATCCACTGTACTCTACATCTGCTGTGCTCCACTGTACTCTACCTCTACTGTGCTCCATTGTACTCTACCTCTACTCTACTCCACTGTACTCTACCTCTACTGTACTCTACTGTTCTCTACCTCTACTGTACTCTACTGTACTCCACCTCTACTGTGCTCCACTGTACTCCACTGTACTCTACCTCTACTGTGCACCACTGTACTCTACCTCTACTGTACTCCACTGTACTCTACCTCTACTGTGCTCCACTGTACTCTACCTCTACTGTACTCTACTGTACTCTACCTCTACTGTACTCTACTGTACTCCACCTCTACTGTGCTCCACTGTACTCCACTGTACTCTACCTCTACTCTGCTCCCCTGTACTCTACCTCTACTGTACTCCACTGTACTCTACCTCTAATGTGCTCCACTGTACTCTACCTCTACAGTACTCCACTCTACTCTACCTCTACTGTGCTCCACTGTACTCTATCTCTACTGTACTCTACTGTACTCCACCTCTACTGTGCTCCGCTGTACTCCACTGTACTCTATCTCTACTGTGATCCACTGTACTCTACCTCTGCTGTGCTCCACTGTACTCTACCTCTACTGCGCTCCACTGTACTCCACCTCTACTCTACTCCACTCCACTGTACTCTACCTCTACTGTACTCTACTGTTCTCTACCTCTACTGTACTCTACTGTACTCCACCTCTACTGTGCTCCACTGTACTCCACTGTACTCTACCTCTAATGTGCTCCACTGTACTCTACCTCTACTGTACTACACTCTACTCTACCTCTACTGTGCTCCACTGTACTCCACTGTGCGCTACCTATACTGTGCTCCACACTACTCTACCTCTACTGTACTCCACTCTATTCTACCTCTACTGTGCTCCGCTGTACTCCACTGTACTCTACATCTACTATGCTCCACTGTACTCTACCTCTACTATACTGCACTGTACTCTACCTCTACTGTAATCCACTGTACTCTACCTCTACTGTACTCCACTGTGCGCTACCTCTACTGTGCTCCACTGTACTCTACCTCTACTGTACTCCACTCTATTCTACCTCTACTGTGCTCCGCTGTACTCCACTGTACTCTACATCTACTATGCTCCACTGTACTCTACCTCTACTGTACTGCACTGTACTCTACCTCTACTGTAATCCACTGTACTCTACCTCTACTGTACTCCACTGTGCGCTACCTCTACTGTGCTCCACTGTACTCTATCTCTACTGTACTCTACTGTACTCCACCTCTATTGTGCTCCGCTGTACTCCACTGTACTCTACCTCTACTGTGCTCCACTGTACTCTACCTCTACTGTGCTCCACTGTACTCTACCTCTACTGTGCTCCACTTTTCTCTACCTCTACTGTACTCTACTGTACTCCACCTCTACTGTGCTCCACTGTACTCCACTGTACTCTACCTCTATTGTGCTCCACTGTACTCTACCTCTACTGTACTCCACTCTAGTCTATCTCTACTGTGCTCCATTGTACTCTATCTCTACTGTACTCCAATGTACTCTACCTCTACTCTGCTGTTCTCTACCTCTACTGTACTCTACTGTACTCCACCTCTACTGTGGTTCACTGTACTCCACTGTACTTGTTGTGGCAAAAATTCTCAAACAAACATCACTGCGTAAGAGACACTCAGAGTCAAATTATATAAAATAGAAGTATTTATTCTTGCAAGAATAGGAGCAGTCTAATACACAGTTGTTACCCTGTGCAGAAGAGTGACACCCCCCCAGACAGACTGAACTAGCTTTTATCTTAGTTTCAAGGCCTTCTTCCCCCCAGAGCCTTCCTCCCAGTAGTTTTCCATAGACTAGTTGGCCCACTAAGCTCCCCTGCACCAAATGGCCTTCTGACATCTAGGTCAGAGGTCCTTGTTCGTCTGTTCTCTGGAGTGTCTCCCTCTTCTGCCTCCCCAGGTACATAAACAGAATCCTCTCACTACAAGTGAGAGACACACATGTGACATTCTTTGAATCATCTATATTTTACTAAAGATCAATGAATATCATTAAAATTGCCACCACAACTCCTCACTTTTTATCATTCTGATTACCCATAATCACAATAATAAACAATAAGACAAATTTTAAGTCATATCATCACACTTATACTTTTCTCTGATTTTTGCATAAATGATCACTCTCCTTGAACCTGTGAAGAAAAGTTTAGAATGAAGAAGCATAAGGCTGTTTTTGTGGGGGAAAGGCCCCGTAATATTTTAGCAAGCAAGTAAACATAGTAAGGAAACAAAAAAAAAAATATATATATATAAAGTATAATAAAAATCACTCAGTTTCATACCCTATCTTTGTACGCCATCTCGTAACACGGATGACTGCTGCTTTTAACCCTCTTTAAATCTTTTGCCCTTAATCTTTCTCAGAAAATAAACAAATAGAAGAAAAACAAACAGAACATACATTTAACACATATCTCACTGTAGCTCCCACTACCTGTGTCGTCACATAATTTTGTTCATCCTTGGGATAGACTGTCATTTTCACCAATTGAACAGACAACATGTTTCACCTGTCACTGTAATCATATTCACCCATGAATAACAAAATGATTAGAATAACAATCCTAACTCCTATCATTAAGCCTTTTCCATTAATCTACGCCCATCTCCATATTTCATTTACTTCTAATTCAATTTAGTAAGCTCTATTTAATGCCATATTTAACAAAATCTAACCAGAGAAGTCTTATAATTTTATCCATTCTTCTAACCAATGCAGTTGTTCAATATTAACTCTAATATTTTCATTACGGACAATCAATATATTTTCTACATTTACAATCAAATCAATACTTTTAATTCAAACATGCTGTGGTTCTACTTAATAAGCTTCAACAATTATCCCTATAATTTACATTAATTAATAGATCTCTTCCCAAAAACATTTTCCTTAAATATTTCCTAATGAATAAGTAACCAATCAAATCTTTTGATCTACTGTATATCAATACTAAGCCCTATTTTGATTTAATCAAATCAAATCCTCAAAATAATCACAAAACCCCATTCTTCTGTTAAACTTAAACCATCAGTTGGCAGTTGGTTCCTCCTCCAGGCGTGTTGATAATCTCGTTCGCCCCATGGACTATGGGATGGTTGTGGCCTGTTGGTGTTGTCTAAGGTGAGAGGGTTGGACCCAGGTGTCACACTCCAACCATTTTCTGATCCTTATAAGGTTTTCCCTTATATCACGACCGCACCCCCACTGGAGTGAACTGTCACCTGTGAATGGAGACCTTAAGTATTTTGTTAGTGACCGCTTGTCTAGCCGCTCGTCCCCTTTGGTGTGACCTGTGGATTCAACCTGAAACATTATCACCGGATAATTTCTCGCTCACTTAATAGCACTCAGGATCCTTTTCCCCTGAAAAACAATATTTATACATTTGGAACAGAATCAGTTCTGTTTTCTGCAACCCATCCTGACATTCTGTAAAAGGAAAATTTAAGTTTGCGCTGCGCAGGTGTGGCACCTTTCTGCTACAAAAACAATCCAGGCCAGGATAGTTAGTCAAATTCATCCATAGCCATCATTTTATAGGGGACATTCTCCCCTGTATCCAAAAGTCTGCATGCTCTGTAAAGAAAAACAAATGTCGAGGTTATTTTCAGATAGTAAAATACGTAGTTTCTTTTGTCTGCTGTGCTGCCATGGCCTTCGCTGCCACATCTGCCCTAGCGTTTCCTGTTGAAACAGTCCTGCAAATACATGTACAGACAGCAAATTTTGTTTGGGACCCAAGTAAACCATATTTGGCAATTGTTATACCATCTCCCTCTTGATGCACGACACAACTCGAGCATCAATTTAACATAACATTTAACATAGTGTTTTTTAATAAAGTTTGCCATCAACACTAACCCAAACGGCGTCCTTCAGCCAAATTTTGCCCAGACATCCTTCTCTGCCTCTGAAACAAAATATTACATTCTCCACTTAAAGCCACAATCTCATCTTCTTCTCGCAGTATTTGAAAGGCAACGTCCCTGAGTCTCACAGCGAATCTTGCTTTTCAGGCCTGTTGTTTGGTCTCAAGTCAGCCATCACAAACATTTCTAAAGTCATCAATTTTCAGGTCAGGTCGTGCTGTACAGACTTGGTCAATGTCAGTCAATCATTTCTCCCCCTTTGTTCACAATTATCATAAATGTTAAAGGCTCTCTTGATACTTCGAAATTGACTTAGCCAATATGTCATTTTGTTGTTGCAACTACAACTACAACATTTTCATTTATCTCAGCCCATGACAGATGGTGATCTACAACTACACAATTCCAATTTACACAAATACTTAAACTGATCCAGAACATAATTCAAATCGACATCCTGCATGAGAAAAGTATTACTACCAGACAGAGCTTGATGTCCAATCAACTTAAAGCTCGTCCCATGTTCTGTATTGTCTTTTCAACCGTTCCACTCAGAATTATCGGCTTCTTTAAAATTTGTCATTTGCCTTAACCCATCTGTAATGATAAAACTGTTCTGTTCTAATTTCAATACTGTTCTAATATTAGTACCCCAAACTAATACATACAACATAAAGTGCTGTCACCATCACACACACACTCATACTAGACACACACATGTTAACTGCTCATTCTCAATGTTTGCCCTTTCCTTATATCATCGTTAAAAGGATTTAAATTTTAAATAAGATTTTAAACTTCACATTTTCCTGTAGCCTTTCCCTAATTTTACATGGTCTCTTAACCACTTTCAAAGCATGTCTTGTTCATTATTCATTAGATTTTTAGACAAGTCAGCTGGGTTGTTTTGGATTCATTATCATTATTTTCTTCAGCTTGCTCTAGCAGGCCGATAACAGAAAGACAGACACAGTTACCATTCCTCCAAAAGAAAGGAAGTGGCACGACCTCCGCTCAAGCAGTCTCTCTCACTATAAATCCATTTCTTAGACAAAATGTAATATTAAATTCATTACAATAACCTTTGACCATCCACCTTTGTTATCCAGACTTAAATCTACAAAAGCTGTCTTTATCTTTAGTCACCACCATGTCTAACGACCTTCAGGAGTTAGAACTATGTTATAGACTAGTTCTAAATCAACTCCTATACATTTTCCTTGCCCATAAGGCAACCGACATCAAAAAGTTTTATTACTGTCTCCACAACAATTAATAATGGCAATCCCCCCACGGTCTCAGCTGGCTCTTGAAAGCCCATTGCCATTAGCTCTTTGTCTATAATTTTCTTCTCAGGGTGTTGTCCCCCTGGTATAGTTGCAGACACTTGTCACAATGAAAAACAAGCCATACAACTAATGCGGTTTCTTCTGGTGAGTGGTATAGAGGAGCTTTGCATCATGGGGAAGACTGGCGTGACTCGTCATAGCTTCATCTCCCCCTAACGGCATAAGGACGCTGCTGGCCTCACAGCTCCTGCTCAACTCTCCTACCTGTCTCACATAAAACATCTCCATTCAGGAAATGCCCAGTGACTTTACGTGAGCCCTCTGGCTTGGGTTGCCCCCTGTCTGGCCAAAGAAGGTCTTACCCGTCATGGAGGTGGTCACTCGTGCCCACTGGTGACCGCTTTTTTTTCCCATCACACAATCGGTTTTCTTCAACAGAACTCAGCTGCTTTCTGGAGCTTAGGAAAGGCACGTTCAAGAGTCACCAGAGCCATTCTCATTGCCTAATAGTGTTCACACAGGGAGACAGGTCAATAACAACAGTATTTAATCACTTAAATCCATTATTTTATCTTAAAAGCAGAAACCCTAGCTGCTTAGACTATACTCAGCGAATTTGGATCATCCGTACGTTCAGTGAACTTTACCTGTAGACGGAGCCATCGGTCCTGAATGGTGGAGACTAAATGAGACAAAGTTACTGGTCCTAAAATAAAATAATGTCTTCAAGTTCTGCATTATTATTTTAAAAACTTCTTTAAAGTCATTCAGTTTTACATTTACAAATACAAATTGCCCTTTATGGCAATTGTTTCTTTAAACATCTATGTGTCTATGATTCTTCAACTGAAACTGTGCTTTACTACAAATAGCTTATCACAGATAACAGCTTTGAGCTGACATTGAATGAGAGAGACTCTGAGGCATTCAGGACTGGCACACTGCACTCTCATAAACTTCTAACATCAAACTTTTATCTACCATCCTATAGCTCTATCCCAGCTTAAGGCATATTTGCCAGAAATTACATGTGTTTCCAAATAAACATAATTTTTATAGTTGTCTTTATTTAGACATTACAAATTTCCACTCAGATTGAGTCTCTGTTGCACTGGCAGTTTTCAGCCACAGTACACATCAGATTTAGATAAGCAAACTGTTTCATTACAGCCAATAATAAACTTATCTTTTGAAAGCAAAACATCAGCTTCTAGTTCTTTCATGGTCAACTTTTCAAGCTGCCAATCAACTTAATCAGCATTCAGCAACTGTTAATCCAGTATTGCTTCTGCTTACTTGATCTTAAATAAAAATAATTATTTTAGTTCTAAATAATGTTTCACATTTCTCAATCTTGATTTTAGTGTCAAGTTCTCAATTACGTTAACTTTGACAAGGCCAGCACTCTCTGCTTGATACATCTTTTGCAATTCTCTTCAAAGTGAGATCTTCTGAGCAGAGCTGTTTACAGCATTTGCTCTCTTCTGTCTCACTATTTATTTATTTATTTTCCCGGACTGTTCCGTTACTCTTCATAAAGTGTAACAATTTGTACATCATTATTTTCATTACAACTGGTTTGAAGCCTTTTCCCTTCCATCACATGGTTAGTCTGCAGATTCAACTTAATATTATCATCATTGTCTCAGTCTTATCTCTACTGTTTCTCCAAAGCAGATTATATTACTCAGTCTGTAAATTACACAGACAACCATTATAGCTACTTGCTTCAATACCCTTATTTTCTTAACATTAATAAAATAAAGCAGATATATCATCATTTCAATCATTTTTTTATCAAAATCAATGCCTTATTTTATTCTAAAACTGACTTTTCATTTCAACAGTTAAACAGTTAATTTGACTTCCATAAATTCTGTCAGACCATGTCTATTTTCATCACATATAGTTTTCTACTATATTTCTCCTTTCCTTTCCCTACATGCCAGTTCCCTCATTATCCTCTCCTTTCTTTTCTCAAACATGCCAGTTCCTTCATTATCTAACCAGTACATGATTGTTTGAACAATCCCCACACACACATATCTCACACACCAACCTTTTTGTTTTTTCACTTCCCTCTTCCACCAAGTCTCACTTACAGTTCCCTCTATTTCACACAGACAGCCTTATTGCTTCTTGCTACAATCCTTGTCATATAAATTTAAGTTCTATAGACATCTAATGTCATGCATCCATTTACTGGATGAAGAAGTAAAAAAACATTATTTCTCCTGGCAGTTCGACATTTTATCTTCAAGCCAACAATCCATTATCTGTTCACATTTTTTTACACACATGTTGAACACAGACACAACCTTTGTTTCTCACTGCTCTGTTCAACTGATTCCCGCACCATCTTTAATGTTGTGGCGCTCAATACCTCATTTGACAAAACACCGGTGTACCAAATTTCGCAAGCTTGCTCTGAGACTTCCCCATACTGGCTGCTTTTCTCTCTGTTCTCTGTGGATTTCTCACCGCGCGTTCTCTTTATCTGTCAGGCGTCCCCGTTACAGACCCGATTTTTTCTTTTAACCCAAATCGGTCGGGTTGCACTCGTTAGTGCCCTCCTAATTAAGGTTTACCAAAAAAAATCTTTTCTGGCTCCCCCTAACTAGCTTCAGCACCTAAAAAACCATTTGCTCCGTGGTGGAACAACTGATTTTCAGGTTACCTATCTGTTTGCAAACTTCTTGATCCGCTACAAATCTCAGTTAATCTCAGATACTTTCGTATCTGTTTGAAACCTCTTGATCCGCTACAAATCCCAGTTCATCTCAGATAATTTTCTCTCGTATCTGTTTAAAACCTTCTTGATCTATCTATAGATCTCAGTTAAAATCCAGATTACGCACCACAGAGACAGCCCTCAGCCAATATGGTTCAATTTCTCTCTTTCCCCTCTATTAAACTGAATTTGCTTTGCTTACCCAGAGATGTTGTTCCGTGCCACTTGCGGGTTCTTTAGATTCCAGTGGTCGATTCTCCCGGCCCTGATATCGGTCGGCCCCTCTCTCTCAAGTTTACGAGGTAGAGCTGGAACTTACTTAGTCCAGGTGGCCAAACACCGTCCGATCTCAGGTCCAGGGAACACGTTCAAGGAATATCACTTCTGACACCAAAACTGTTGTGGCAAAAATTCTCAAACAAACATCACTGCGTAAGAGACACTCAGAGTCAAATTATATAAAATAGAAGTATTTATTCTTGCAAGAATAGGAGCAGTCTAATACACAGTTGTTACCCTGTGCAGAAGAGTGACACCCCCCCAGACAGACTGAACTAGCTTTTATCTTAGTTTCAAGGCCTTCTTCCCCCCAGAGCCTTCCTCCCAGTAGTTTTCCATAGACTAGTTGGCCCACTAAGCTCCCCTGCACCAAATGGCCTTCTGACATCTAGGTCAGAGGTCCTTGTTCGTCTGTTCTCTGGAGTGTCTCCCTCTTCTGCCTCCCCAGGTACATAAACAGAATCCTCTCACTACAAGTGAGAGACACACATGTGACATTCTTTGAATCATCTATATTTTACTAAAGATCAATGAATATCATTAAAATTGCCACCACATACTCTACCGCTACTGTGCTCCACTGTACTCTACCTCTACTGTACTCCACTGTACTCTACCTCTACTGTACTCCACTCTACTCTACCTCTAGTGTTTTCCACTGTACTCTACCTCTTCTGTACTCCACTGTACTCTACCTCTACTGTACTCCACGGTACGCTACCTCTACTGTGCTCCACTGTACTCTACCTCTACTGTACTCCAATGTACGCTACCTCTACTGTGCTCCACTGTACTCTACCTCTACTGTACTCCACTCTATTCTACCTCTACTGTGCTCCGCTGTACTCCACTGTACTCTACATCTACTATGCTCCACTGTACTCTACCTCTACTGTACTGCACTGTACTCTACCTCTACTGTAATCCACTGTACTCTACCTCTACTGTACTCCACTGTGCGCTACCTCTACTGTGCTCCACTGTACTCTATCTCTACTGTACTCTACTGTACTCCACCTCTATTGTGCTCCGCTGTACTCCACTGTACTCTACCTCTACTGTGCTCCACTGTACTCTACCTCTACTGTGCTCCACTGTACTCTACCTCTACTGTGCTCCACTTTTCTCTACCTCTACTGTACTCTACTGTACTCCACCTCTACTGTGCTCCACTGTACTCCACTGTACTCTACCTCTACTGTGCTCCACTGTACTCTACCTCTACTGTACTCCACTCTAGTCTATCTCTACTGTGCTCCATTGTACTCTATCTCTACTGTACTCCAATGTACTCTACCTCTACTCTGCTGTTCTCTACCTCTACTGTACTCTACTGTACTCCACCTCTACTGTGGTTCACTGTACTCCACTGTACTCTACCGCTACTGTGCTCCACTGTACTCTACCTCTACTGTACTCCACTGTACTCTACCTCTACTGTACTCCACTCTACTCTACCTCTAGTGTTTTCCACTGTACTCTACCTCTTCTGTACTCCACTGTACTCTACCTCTACTGTACTCCACGGTACGCTACCTCTACTGTGCTCCACTGTACTCTACCTCTACTGTACTCCAATGTACGCTACCTCTACTGTGCTCCACTGTACTCTACCTCTACTGTACTCCACTCTACTCTAACTCTACTGTGCTCCACTGTACTCTACCTCTACTGTACTCCACTCTACTCTACCTCTACTGTGCTCCATTGTACTCTACCTCTACTGTACTCCACTGTACGCTACCTCTACTGTGCTCCACTGTACTCTACCTCTACTGTACTCCACTGTACTCTACCTCTACTGTACTCCACTGTACTCTACCTCTACTGTGCTCCACTGTACTCTATCTCTACTGTACTCTACTGTACTCCACCTCTACTGTGCTCCGCTGTACTCCACTGTACTCTATCTCTACTCTGATCCACTGTACTCTACATCTGCTGTGCTCCACTGTACTCTACCTCTACTGTGCTCCATTGTACTCTACCTCTACTCTACTCCACTGTACTCTACCTCTACTGTACTCTACTGTTCTCTACCTCTACTGTACTCTACTGTACTCCACCTCTACTGTGCTCCACTGTACTCCACTGTACTCTACCTCTACTGTACACCACTGTACTCTACCTCTACTGTACTCCACTGTACTCTACCTCTACTGTGCTCCACTGTACTCTACCTCTACTGTACTCTACCTCTACTGTACTCCACCTCTACTGTGCTCCACTGTACTCCACTGTACTCTACCTCTACTCTGCTCCCCTGTACTCTACCTATACTGTACTCCACTGTACTCTACCTCTAATGTGCTCCACTGTACTCTACCTCTACAGTACTCCACTCTACTCTACCTCTACTGTGCTCCACTGTACTCTATCTCTACTGTACTCTACTGTACTCCACCTCTACTGTGCTCCGCTGTACTCCACTGTACTCTATCTCTACTGTGATCCACTGTACTCTACCTCTACTATACTGCACTGTACTCTACCTCTACTGTAATCCACTGTACTCTACCTCTACTGTACTCCACTGTGCGCTACCTCTACTGTGCTCCACTGTACTCTACCTCTACTGTACTCCACTCTATTCTACCTCTACTGTGCTCCGCTGTACTCCACTGTACTCTACATCTACTATGCTCCACTGTACTCTACCTCTACTGTACTGCACTGTACTCTACCTCTACTGTAATCCACTGTACTCTACCTCTACTGTACTCCACGGTGCGCTACCTCTACTGTGCTCCACTGTACTCTATCTCTACTGTACTCTACTGTACTCCACCTCTATTGTGCTCCGCTGTACTCCACTGTACTCTACCTCTACTGTGCTCCACTGTACTCTACCTCTACTGTGCTCCACTTTTCTCTACCTCTACTGTACTCTACTGTACTCCACCTCTACTGTGCTCCACTGTACTCCACTGTACTCTACCTCTACTGTGCTCCACTGTACTCTACCTCTACTGTACTCCACTCTAGTCTATCTCTACTGTGCTCCATTGTACTCTATCTCTACTGTACTCCAATGTACTCTACCTCTACTCTGCTGTTCTCTACCTCTACTGTACTCTACTGTACTCCACCTCTACTGTGGTTCACTGTACTCCACTGTACTCTACCGCTACTGTGCTCCACTGTACTCTACCTCTACTGTACTCCACTGTACTCTACCTCTACTGTGCTCCACTGTACTCTACCTCTACTCTACTCCACTCTACTCTAACGCTACTGTGCTCCACTGTACTCTACCTCTACTGTACTCCACTCTACTCTACCTCTAGTGTTCTCCACTGTACTCTACCTCTACAGTACTCCACTCTACTCTACCTCTACTGTGCTCCACTGTACTCTATCTCTACTGTACTCTACTGTACTCCACCTCTACTGTGCTCCGCTGTACTCCACTGTACTCTATCTCTACTGTGATCCACTGTACTCTACCTCTACTATACTGCACTGTACTCTACCTCTACTGTAATCCACTGTACTCTACCTCTACTGTACTCCACTGTGCGCTACCTCTACTGTGCTCCACTGTACTCTACCTCTACTGTACTCCACTCTATTCTACCTCTACTGTGCTCCGCTGTACTCCACTGTACTCTACATCTACTATGCTCCACTGTACTCTACCTCTACTGTACTGCACTGTACTCTACCTCTACTGTAATCCACTGTACTCTACCTCTACTGTACTCCACGGTGCGCTACCTCTACTGTGCTCCACTGTACTCTATCTCTACTGTACTCTACTGTACTCCACCTCTATTGTGCTCCGCTGTACTCCACTGTACTCTACCTCTACTGTGCTCCACTGTACTCTACCTCTACTGTGCTCCACTTTTCTCTACCTCTACTGTACTCTACTGTACTCCACCTCTACTGTGCTCCACTGTACTCCACTGTACTCTACCTCTACTGTGCTCCACTGTACTCTACCTCTACTGTACTCCACTCTAGTCTATCTCTACTGTGCTCCATTGTACTCTATCTCTACTGTACTCCAATGTACTCTACCTCTACTCTGCTGTTCTCTACCTCTACTGTACTCTACTGTACTCCACCTCTACTGTGGTTCACTGTACTCCACTGTACTCTACCGCTACTGTGCTCCACTGTACTCTACCTCTACTGTACTCCACTGTACTCTACCTCTACTGTGCTCCACTGTACTCTACCTCTACTCTACTCCACTCTACTCTAACGCTACTGTGCTCCACTGTACTCTACCTCTACTGTACTCCACTCTACTCTACCTCTAGTGTTCTCCACTGTACTCTACCTCTTCTGTACTCCACTGTACTCTACCTCTACTGTACTCCACGGTACGCTACCTCTACTGTGCTCCACTGTACTCTACCTCTACTGTACTCCAATGTACGCTACCTCTACTGTGCTCCACTGTACTCTACCTCTACTGTACTCCACTCTACTCTAACTCTACTGTGCTCCACTGTACTCTACCTCTACTGTACTCCACTCTACTCTACCTCTACTGTGCTCCACTGTACTCTCCCTTTACTGTACTCCACTGTACGCTACCTCTACTGTGCTCCACTGTACTCTACCTCTACTGTACTCCACTGTACTCTACCTCTACTGTACTCCACTGTACTCTACCTCTACTGTGCTCCACTGTACTCTATCTCTACTGTACTCTACTGTACTCCACCTCTACTGTGCTCCGCTGTACTCCACTGTACTCTATCTCTACTGTGATCCACTGTACTCTACATCTGCTGTGCTCCACTGTACTCTACCTCTACTGTGCTCCATTGTACTCTACCTCTACTCTACTCCACTGTACTCTACCTCTACTGTACTCTACTGTTCTCTACCTCTACTGTACTCTACTGTACTCCACCTCTACTGTGCTCCACTGTACTCTACCTCTACTGTACACCACTCTACTCTACCTCTACTGTACTCCACTGTACTCTACCTCTACTGTGCTCCACTGTACTCTACCTCTACTGTACTCTACTGTACTCTACCTCTACTGTACTCCACCTCTACTGTGCTCCACTGTACTCCACTGTACTCTACCTCTACTCTGCTCCCCTGTACTCTACCTATACTGTACTCCACTGTACTCTACCTCTAATGTGCTCCACTGTACTCTACCTCTACAGTACTCCACTCTACTCTACCTCTACTGTGCTCCACTGTACTCTATCTCTACTGTACTCTACTGTACTCCACCTCTACTGTGCTCCGCTGTACTCCACTGTATTCTATCTCTACTGTGATCCACTGTACTCTACCTCTGCTGTGCTCCACTGTACTCTACCTCTACTGCGCTCCACTGTACTCCACCTCTACTCTACTCCACTCCACTGTACTCTACCTCTACTGTACTCTACTGTTCTCTACCTCTACTGTACTCTACTGTACTCCACCTCTACTGTGCTCCACTGTACTCCACTGTACTCTACCTCTAATGTGCTCCACTGTACTCTACCTCTACTGTACTCCACTGTGCGCTACCTATACTGTGCTCCACACTACTCTACCTCTACTGTACTCCACTCTATTCTACCTCTACTGTGCTCCGCTGTACTCCACTGTACTCTACATCTACTATGCTCCACTGTACTCTACCTCTACTATACTGCACTGTACTCTACCTCTACTGTAATCCACTGTACTCTACCTCTACTGTACTCCACTGTGCACTACCTCTACTGTGCTCCACTGTACTCTACCTCTACTGTACTCCACTCTATTCTACCTCTACTGTGCTCCGCTGTACTCCACTGTACTCTACATCTACTATGCTCCACTGTACTCTACCTCTACTGTACTGCACTGTACTCTACCTCTACTGTAATCCACTGTACTCTACCACTACTGTACTCCACTGTGCGCTACCTCTACTGTGCTCCACTGTACTCTATCTCTACTGTACTCTACTGTACTCCACCTCTATTGTGCTCCGCTGTACTCCACTGTACTCTACCTCTACTGTGCTCCACTGTACTCTACCTCTACTGTGCTCCACTGTACTCTAACTCTACTGTGCTCCACTTTTCTCTACCTCTACTGTACTCTACTGTACTCCAACTCTACTGTGCTCCACTGTACTCCACTGTACTCTACCTCTACTGTGCTCCACTGTACTCTACCTCTACTGTACTCCACTCTAGTCTATCTCTACTGTGCTCCATTGTACTCTATCTCTACTGTACTCCAATGTACTCTACCTCTACTCTGCTGTTCTCTACCTCTACTGTACTCTACTGTACTCCACCTCTACTGTGGTTCACTGTACTCCACTGTACTCTACCGTTACTGTGCTCCACTGTACTCTACCTCTACTGTACTCCACTGTACTCTACCTCTACTGTGCTCCACTGTACTCTACCTCTACTCTACTCCACTCTACTCTAACGCTACTGTGCTCCACTGTACTCTACCTCTACTGTACTCCACTCTACTCTACCTCTAGTGTTCTCCACTGTACTCTACCTCTTCTGTACTCCACTGTACTCTACCTCTACTGTACTCCACGGTACGCTACCTCTACTGTGCTCCACTGTACTCTACCTCTACTGTACTCCAATGTACGCTACCTCTACTGTGCTCCACTGTACTCTACCTCTACTGTACTCCACTCTACTCTAACTCTACTGTGCTCCACTGTACTCTACCTCTACTGTACTCCACTCTACTCTACCTCTACTGTGCTCCACTGTACTCTACCTCTACTGTACTCCACTGTACGCTACCTCTACTGTGCTCCACTGTACTCTACCTCTACTGTACTCCACTGTACTCTACCTCTACTGTGCTCCACTGTACTCTGTCTCTACTGTACTCCACTGTACTCTACCTCTACTGTACTCTACTGTTCTCTACCTCTACTCTACTCTACTGTACTCCACCTCTAACGTGCTCCACTGTACTCCACTGTACTCTACCTCTGCTGTACTCCACTGTACTCTACCTCTGCTGTACTCCACTGTACTCTACCTCTACTCTGCTCCACTGTACTCCACTGTACGCTACCTCTACTGTGCTCCACTGTACTCTACCTCTACTGTACGCCACTCTACTCTACCTCTACTGTGCTCCGCTGTACTCCACTGTACTCTACCCTCTACTGTGCTCCACTGTACTCTACCTCTACTGTACTCCACTTGACTCTACCTCTACTCTGCTCCACTGTACTCCACTGTACTCTACCTCTACTGTGCTCCGCTGTACTCCACTGTACTCTACCTCTACTGTACTCCACTGTACTCTACCTCTACTGTGCTATACCGTACTCCACCTCTACTGTGCTCCACTGTACTCTACCTCTACTGTGCTCCACTGTACTCTACCTCTTCTGTACTCTACTGTTCTCTACCTCTACTGTACTCCACTCTACTCTACCTCTACTGTGCTCCACTGTACTCTACCTCTACTGTACTCCACTGTACTCTACCTCTACTGTACTCCACGGTACGCTACCTCTACTGTGCTCCACTGTACTCTACCTCTACTCTACTCCACTGTACGCTACCTCTACTGTGCTCCACTGTACTCTACCTCTACTGTACTCCACTCTACTCTACCTCTACTGTGCTCCACTGTACTCTACCTCTACTTTACCCCACTGTACGCTACCTCTACTGTGCTCCACTGTACTCTACCTCTACTGTACTCCACTGTACTCTACCTCTACTGTGCTCCACTGTACTCTGTCTCTACTGTACTCCACTGTACTCTACCTCTACTGTACTCTACTATACTCCACCTCTAATGTGCTCCACTGTACTCCACTGTACTCTACCTCTGCTGTACTCCACTGTACTCTACCACTACTGTACTCCACTGTACTCTACCTCTACTCTGCTCCACTGTACTCCACTGTACGCTACCTCTACTGTGCTCCACTGTACTCTACCTCTACTGTACTCCACTCTATTCTACCTCTACTGTGCTCCGCTGTACTCCACTGTACTCTACCTCTACTTTACTCCACTGTACGCTACCTCTACTGTGCTCCACTGTACTCTACCTCTACTGTACTCCACTGTACTCTACCTCTACTGTACTCCACTGTACTCTACCTCTACTGTGCTCCACTGTACTCTATCTCTACTGTACTCTACTGTACTCCACCTCTACTGTGCTCCGCTGTACTCCACTGTACTCTATCTCTACTGTGATCCACTGTACTCTACATCTGCTGTGCTCCACTGTACTCTACCTCTACTGTGCTCCATTGTACTCTACCTCTACTCTACTCCACTGTACTCTACCTCTACTGTACTCTACTGTTCTCTACCTCTACTGTACTCTACTGTACTCCACCTCTACTGTGCTCCACTATACTCCACTGTACTCTACCTCTACTGTACACCACTGTACTCTACCTCTACTGTACTCCACTGTACTCTACCTCTACTGTGCTCCACTGTACTCTACCTCTACTGTACTCTACTGTACTCTACCTCTACTGTACTCTACTGTACTCCACCTCTACTGTGCTCTACTGTACTCCACTGTACTCTACCTCTTCTCTGCTCCCCTGTACTCTACCTCTACTGTACTCCACTGTACTCTACCTCTAATGTGCTCCACTGTACTCTACCTCTACAGTACTCCACTCTACTCTACCTCTACTGTGCTCCACTGTACTCTATCTCTACTGTACTCTACTGTACTCCACCTCTACTGTGCTCCGCTGTACTCCACTGTACTCTATCTCTACTGTGATCCACTGTACTTTACCTCTGCTGTGCTCCACTGTACTCTACCTCTACTGTGCTCCATTGTACTCTACCTCTACTCTACTCCACTGTACTCTACCTCTACTGTACTCTACTGTTCTCTACCTCTATTGTACTCTACTGTACTCCACCTCTACTGTGCTCCACTGTACTCCACTGTACTCTACCTCTACTGTGCACCACTGTACTCTACCTCTACTGTACTCCACTGTACTCTACCTCTACTGTGCTCCACTGTACTCTACCTCTACTGTACTCTACTGTACTCTACCTCTACTGTACTCTACTTTACTCCACCTCTACTGTGCTCCACTGTACTCCACTGTACTCTACCTCTACTCTGCTCCCCTGTACTCTACCTCTACTGTACTCCACTGTACTCTACCTCTAATGTGCTGCACTGTACTCTACCTCTACAGTACTCCACTCTACTCTACCTCTACTGTGCTCCACTGTACTCTATCTCTACTGTACTCTACTTTACTCCACCTCTACTGTGCTCCGCTGTACTCCACTGTACTCTATCTCTACTGTGATCCACTGTACTCTACCTCTGCTGTGCTCCACTGTACTCTACCTCTACTGCGCTCCACTGTACTCCACCTCTACTCTACTCCACTCCACTGTACTCTACCTCTACTGTACTCTACTGTTCTCTACCTCTACTGTACTCTACTGTACTCCACCTCTACTGTGCTCCACTGTACTCCACTGTACTCTACCTCTAATGTGCTCCACTGTACTCTATCTCTACTGTGATCCACTGTACTCTACCTCTACTATACTGCACTGTACTCTACCTCTACTGTAATCCACTGTACTCTACCTCTACTGTACTCCACTGTGCGCTACCTCTACTGTGCTCCACTGTACTCTACCTCTACTGTACTCCACTCTATTCTACCTCTACTGTGCTCCGCTGTACTCCACTGTACTCTACATCTACTATGCTCCACTGTACTCTACCTCTACTGTACTGCACTGTACTCTACCTCTACTGTAATCCACTGTACTCTACCTCTACTGTACTCCACGGTGCGCTACCTCTACTGTGCTCCACTGTACTCTATCTCTACTGTACTCTACTGTACTCCACCTCTATTGTGCTCCGCTGTACTCCACTGTACTCTACCTCTACTGTGCTCCACTGTACTCTACCTCTACTGTGCTCCACTTTTCTCTACCTCTACTGTACTCTACTGTACTCCACCTCTACTGTGCTCCACTGTACTCCACTGTACTCTACCTCTACTGTGCTCCACTGTACTCTACCTCTACTGTACTCCACTCTAGTCTATCTCTACTGTGCTCCATTGTACTCTATCTCTACTGTACTCCAATGTACTCTACCTCTACTCTGCTGTTCTCTACCTCTACTGTACTCTACTGTACTCCACCTCTACTGTGGTTCACTGTACTCCACTGTACTCTACCGCTACTGTGCTCCACTGTACTCTACCTCTACTGTACTCCACTGTACTCTACCTCTACTGTGCTCCACTGTACTCTACCTCTACTCTACTCCACTCTACTCTAACGCTACTGTGCTCCACTGTACTCTACCTCTACTGTACTCCACTCTACTCTACCTCTAGTGTTCTCCACTGTACTCTACCTCTTCTGTACTCCACTGTACTCTACCTCTACTGTACTCCACGGTACGCTACCTCTACTGTGCTCCACTGTACTCTACCTCTACTGTACTCCAATGTACGCTACCTCTACTGTGCTCCACTGTACTCTACCTCTACTGTACTCCACTCTACTCTAACTCTACTGTGCTCCACTGTACTCTACCTCTACTGTACTCCACTCTACTCTACCTCTACTGTGCTCCACTGTACTCTCCCTTTACTGTACTCCACTGTACGCTACCTCTACTGTGCTCCACTGTACTCTACCTCTACTGTACTCCACTGTACTCTACCTCTACTGTACTCCACTGTACTCTACCTCTACTGTGCTCCACTGTACTCTATCTCTACTGTACTCTACTGTACTCCACCTCTACTGTGCTCCGCTGTACTCCACTGTACTCTATCTCTACTGTGATCCACTGTACTCTACATCTGCTGTGCTCCACTGTACTCTACCTCTACTGTGCTCCATTGTACTCTACCTCTACTCTACTCCACTGTACTCTACCTCTACTGTACTCTACTGTTCTCTACCTCTACTGTACTCTACTGTACTCCACCTCTACTGTGCTCCACTGTACTCCACTGTACTCTACCTCTACTGTACACCACTCTACTCTACCTCTACTGTACTCCACTGTACTCTACCTCTACTGTGCTCCACTGTACTCTACCTCTACTGTACTCTACTGTACTCTACCTCTACTGTACTCCACCTCTACTGTGCTCCACTGTACTCCACTGTACTCTACCTCTACTCTGCTCCCCTGTACTCTACCTATACTGTACTCCACTGTACTCTACCTCTAATGTGCTCCACTGTACTCTACCTCTACAGTACTCCACTCTACTCTACCTCTACTGTGCTCCACTGTACTCTATCTCTACTGTACTCTACTGTACTCCACCTCTACTGTGCTCCGCTGTACTCCACTGTATTCTATCTCTACTGTGATCCACTGTACTCTACCTCTGCTGTGCTCCACTGTACTCTACCTCTACTGCGCTCCACTGTACTCCACCTCTACTCTACTCCACTCCACTGTACTCTACCTCTACTGTACTCTACTGTTCTCTACCTCTACTGTACTCTACTGTACTCCACCTCTACTGTGCTCCACTGTACTCCACTGTACTCTACCTCTAATGTGCTCCACTGTACTCTACCTCTACTGTACTCCACTGTGCGCTACCTATACTGTGCTCCACACTACTCTACCTCTACTGTACTCCACTCTATTCTACCTCTACTGTGCTCCGCTGTACTCCACTGTACTCTACATCTACTATGCTCCACTGTACTCTACCTCTACTATACTGCACTGTACTCTACCTCTACTGTAATCCACTGTACTCTACCTCTACTGTACTCCACTGTGCACTACCTCTACTGTGCTCCACTGTACTCTACCTCTACTGTACTCCACTCTATTCTACCTCTACTGTGCTCCGCTGTACTCCACTGTACTCTACATCTACTATGCTCCACTGTACTCTACCTCTACTGTACTGCACTGTACTCTACCTCTACTGTAATCCACTGTACTCTACCACTACTGTACTCCACTGTGCGCTACCTCTACTGTGCTCCACTGTACTCTATCTCTACTGTACTCTACTGTACTCCACCTCTATTGTGCTCCGCTGTACTCCACTGTACTCTACCTCTACTGTGCTCCACTGTACTCTACCTCTACTGTGCTCCACTGTACTCTAACTCTACTGTGCTCCACTTTTCTCTACCTCTACTGTACTCTACTGTACTCCAACTCTACTGTGCTCCACTGTACTCCACTGTACTCTACCTCTACTGTGCTCCACTGTACTCTACCTCTACTGTACTCCACTCTAGTCTATCTCTACTGTGCTCCATTGTACTCTATCTCTACTGTACTCCAATGTACTCTACCTCTACTCTGCTGTTCTCTACCTCTACTGTACTCTACTGTACTCCACCTCTACTGTGGTTCACTGTACTCCACTGTACTCTACCGTTACTGTGCTCCACTGTACTCTACCTCTACTGTACTCCACTGTACTCTACCTCTACTGTGCTCCACTGTACTCTACCTCTACTCTACTCCACTCTACTCTAACGCTACTGTGCTCCACTGTACTCTACCTCTACTGTACTCCACTCTACTCTACCTCTAGTGTTCTCCACTGTACTCTACCTCTTCTGTACTCCACTGTACTCTACCTCTACTGTACTCCAATGTACGCTACCTCTACTGTGCTCCACTGTACTCTACCTCTACTGTACTCCACTCTACTCTAACTCTACTGTGCTCCACTGTACTCTACCTCTACTGTACTCCACTCTACTCTACCTCTACTGTGCTCCACTGTACTCTACCTCTACTGTACTCCACTGTACGCTACCTCTACTGTGCTCCACTGTACTCTACCTCTACTGTACTCCACTGTACTCTACCTCTACTGTGCTCCACTGTACTCTGTCTCTACTGTACTCCACTGTACTCTACCTCTACTGTACTCTACTGTTCTCTACCTCTACTCTACTCTACTGTACTCCACCTCTAACGTGCTCCACTGTACTCCACTGTACTCTACCTCTGCTGTACTCCACTGTACTCTACCTCTGCTGTACTCCACTGTACTCTACCTCTACTCTGCTCCACTGTACTCCACTGTACGCTACCTCTACTGTGCTCCACTGTACTCTACCTCTACTGTACGCCACTCTACTCTACCTCTACTGTGCTCCGCTGTACTCCACTGTACTCTACCCTCTACTGTGCTCCACTGTACTCTACCTCTACTGTACTCCACTTGACTCTACCTCTACTCTGCTCCACTGTACTCTATCTCTACTGTACTATACTCTACTCCACTTCTACTGTGCTCCGCTGTACTCCACTGTACTCTACCTCTACTGTACTCCACTGTACTCTACCTCTACTGTGCTATACCGTACTCCACCTCTACTGTGCTCCACTGTACTCTACCTCTACTGTGCTCCACTGTACTCTACCTCTTCTGTACTCTACTGTTCTCTACCTCTACTGTACTCCACTCTACTCTACCTCTACTGTGCTCCACTGTACTCTACCTCTACTGTACTCCACTGTACTCTACCTCTACTGTACTCCACGGTACGCTACCTCTACTGTGCTCCACTGTACTCTACCTCTACTGTACTCCACTGTACGCTACCTCTACTGTGCTCCACTGTACTCTACCTCTACTGTACTCCACTCTACTCTACCTCTACTGTGCTCCACTGTACTCTACCTCTACTGTACCCCACTGTACGCTACCTCTACTGTGCTCCACTGTACTCTACCTCTACTGTACTCCACTGTACTCTACCTCTACTGTGCTCCACTGTACTCTGTCTCTACTGTACTCCACTGTACTCTACCTCTACTGTACTCTACTATACTCCACCTCTAATGTGCTCCACTGTACTCCACTGTACTCTACCTCTGCTGTACTCCACTGTACTCTACCACTACTGTACTCCACTGTACTCTACCTCTACTCTGCTCCACTGTACTCCACTGTACGCTACCTCTACTGTGCTCCACTGTACTCTACCTCTACTGTAATCCACTCTATTCTACCTCTACTGTGCTCCGCTGTACTCCACTGTACTCTACCTCTACTGTACTCCACTGTACGCTACCTCTACTGTGCTCCACTGTACTCTACCTCTACTGTACTCCACTGTACTCTACCTCTACTGTACTCCACTGTACTCTACCTCTACTGTGCTCCACTGTACTCTATCTCTACTGTACTCTACTGTACTCCACCTCTACTGTGCTCCGCTGTACTCCACTGTACTCTATCTCTACTGTGATCCACTGTACTCTACATCTGCTGTGCTCCACTGTACTCTACCTCTACTGTGCTCCATTGTACTCTACCTCTACTCTACTCCACTGTACTCTACCTCTACTGTACTCTACTGTTCTCTACCTCTACTGTACTCTACTGTACTCCACCTCTACTGTGCTCCACTATACTCCACTGTACTCTACCTCTACTGTACACCACTGTACTCTACCTCTACTGTACTCCACTGTACTCTACCTCTACTGTGCTCCACTGTACTCTACCTCTACTGTACTCTACTGTACTCTACCTCTACTGTACTCTACTGTACTCCACCTCTAATGTGCTCTACTGTACTCCACTGTACTCTACCTCTTCTCTGCTCCCCTGTACTCTACCTCTACTGTACTCCACTGTACTCTACCTCTAATGTGCTCCACTGTACTCTACCTCTACAGTACTCCACTCTACTCTACCTCTACTGTGCTCCACTGTACTCTATCTCTACTGTACTCTACTGTACTCCACCTCTACTGTGCTCCGCTGTACTCCACTGTACTCTATCTCTACTGTGATCCACTGTACTCTACCTCTGCTGTGCTCCACTGTACTCTACCTCTACTGCGCTCCACTGTACTCCACCTCTACTCTACTCCACTCCACTGTACTCTACCTCTACTGTACTCTACTGTTTTCTACCTCTACTGTACTCTACTGTACTCCACCTCTACTGTGCTCCACTGTACTCCACTGTACTCTACCTCTAATGTGCTCCACTGTACTCTACCTCTACTGTACTCCACTCTACTCTACCTCTACTGTGCTCCACTGTACTCCACTGTGCGCTACCTATACTGTGCTCCACACTACTCTACCTCTACTGTACTCCACTCTATTCTACCTCTACTGTGCTCCGCTGTACTCCACTGTGCTCTACATCTACTATGCTCCACTGTACTCTACCTCTACTATACTGCACTGTACTCTACCTCTACTGTAATCCACTGTACTCTACCTCTACTGTACTCCACTGTGCGCTACCTCTACTGTGCTCCACTGTACTCTACCTCTACTCTGCTGTTCTCTACCTCTACTGTACTCTACTGTACTCCACCTCTACTGTGGTTCACTGTACTCCACTGTACTCTACCGTTACTGTGCTCCACTGTACTCTACCTCTACTGTACTCCACTGTACTCTACCTCTACTGTGCTCCACTGTACTCTACCTCTACTCTACTCCACTCTACTCTAACGCTACTGTGCTCCACTGTACTCTACCTCTACTGTACTCCACTCTACTCTACCTCTAGTGTTCTCCACTGTACTCTACCTCTTCTGTACTCCACTGTACTCTACCTCTACTGTACTCCATGGTACGCTACCTCTACTGTGCTCCACTGTACTCTACCTCTACTGTACTCCAATGTACGCTACCTCTACTGTGCTCCACTGTACTCTACCTCTACTGTACTCCACTCTACTCTAACTCTACTGTGCTCCACTGTACTCTACCTCTACTGTACTCCACTCTACTCTACCTCTACTGTGCTCCACTGTACTCTACCTCTACTGTACTCCACTGTACGCTACCTCTACTGTGCTCCACTGTACTCTACCTCTACTGTACTCCACTGTACTCTACCTCTACTGTGCTCCACTGTACTCTGTCTCTACTGTACTCCACTGTACTCTACCTCTACTGTACTCTACTGTTCTCTACCTCTACTCTACTCTACTGTACTCCACCTCTAACGTGCTCCACTGTACTCCACTGTACTCTACCTCTGCTGTACTCCACTGTACTCTACCTCTGCTGTACTCCACTGTACTCTACCTCTACTCTGCTCCACTGTACTCCACTGTACGCTACCTCTACTGTGCTCCACTGTACTCTACCTCTACTGTACGCCACTCTACTCTACCTCTACTGTGCTCCGCTGTACTCCACTGTACTCTACCCTCTACTGTGCTCCACTGTACTCTACCTCTACTGTACTCCACTTGACTCTACCTCTACTCTGCTCCACTGTACTCTATCTCTACTGTACTATACTCTACTCCACTTCTACTGTGCTCCGCTGTACTCCACTGTACTCTACCTCTACTGTACTCCACTGTACTCTACCTCTACTGTGCTATACCGTACTCCACCTCTACTGTGCTCCACTGTACTCTACCTCTACTGTGCTCCACTGTACTCTACCTCTTCTGTACTCTACTGTTCTCTACCTCTACTGTACTCCACTCTACTCTACCTCTACTGTGCTCCACTGTACTCTACCTCTACTGTACTCCACTGTACTCTACCTCTACTGTACTCCACGGTACGCTACCTCTACTGTGCTCCACTGTACTCTACCTCTACTGTACTCCACTGTACGCTACCTCTACTGTGCTCCACTGTACTCTACCTCTACTGTACTCCACTCTACTCTACCTCTACTGTGCTCCACTGTACTCTACCTCTACTGTACCCCACTGTACGCTACCTCTACTGTGCTCCACTGTACTCTACCTCTACTGTACTCCACTGTACTCTACCTCTACTGTGCTCCACTGTACTCTGTCTCTACTGTACTCCACTGTACTCTACCTCTACTGTACTCTACTATACTCCACCTCTAATGTGCTCCACTGTACTCCACTGTACTCTACCTCTGCTGTACTCCACTGTACTCTACCACTACTGTACTCCACTGTACTCTACCTCTACTCTGCTCCACTGTACTCCACTGTACGCTACCTCTACTGTGCTCCACTGTACTCTACCTCTACTGTAATCCACTCTATTCTACCTCTACTGTGCTCCGCTGTACTCCACTGTACTCTACCTCTACTGTACTCCACTGTACGCTACCTCTACTGTGCTCCACTGTACTCTACCTCTACTGTACTCCACTGTACTCTACCTCTACTGTACTCCACTGTACTCTACCTCTACTGTGCTCCACTGTACTCTATCTCTACTGTACTCTACTGTACTCCACCTCTACTGTGCTCCGCTGTACTCCACTGTACTCTATCTCTACTGTGATCCACTGTACTCTACATCTGCTGTGCTCCACTGTACTCTACCTCTACTGTGCTCCATTGTACTCTACCTCTACTCTACTCCACTGTACTCTACCTCTACTGTACTCTACTGTTCTCTACCTCTACTGTACTCTACTGTACTCCACCTCTACTGTGCTCCACTATACTCCACTGTACTCTACCTCTACTGTACACCACTGTACTCTACCTCTACTGTACTCCACTGTACTCTACCTCTACTGTGCTCCACTGTACTCTACCTCTACTGTACTCTACTGTACTCTACCTCTACTGTACTCTACTGTACTCCACCTCTAATGTGCTCTACTGTACTCCACTGTACTCTACCTCTTCTCTGCTCCCCTGTACTCTACCTCTACTGTACTCCACTGTACTCTACCTCTAATGTGCTCCACTGTACTCTACCTCTACAGTACTCCACTCTACTCTACCTCTACTGTGCTCCACTGTACTCTATCTCTACTGTACTCTACTGTACTCCACCTCTACTGTGCTCCGCTGTACTCCACTGTACTCTATCTCTACTGTGATCCACTGTACTCTACCTCTGCTGTGCTCCACTGTACTCTACCTCTACTGCGCTCCACTGTACTCCACCTCTACTCTACTCCACTCCACTGTACTCTACCTCTACTGTACTCTACTGTTTTCTACCTCTACTGTACTCTACTGTACTCCACCTCTACTGTGCTCCACTGTACTCCACTGTACTCTACCTCTAATGTGCTCCACTGTACTCTACCTCTACTGTACTCCACTCTACTCTACCTCTACTGTGCTCCACTGTACTCCACTGTGCGCTACCTATACTGTGCTCCACACTACTCTACCTCTAATGTACTCCACTCTATTCTACCTCTACTGTGCTCCGCTGTACTCCACTGTACTCTACATCTACTATGCTCCACTGTACTCTACCTCTACTATACTGCACTGTACTCTACCTCTACTGTAATCCACCGTACTCTACCTCTACTGTACTCCACTGTGCGCTACCTCTACTGTGCTCCACTGTACTCTACCTCTACTGTACTCCACTCTATTCTACCTCTACTGTGCTCCGCTGTACTCCACTGTACTCTACATCTACTATGCTCCACTGTACTCTACCTCTACTGTACTGCACTGCACTCTACCTCTACTGTAATCCACTGTACTCTACCACTACTGTACTCCACTGTGCGCTACCTCTACTGTGCTCCACTGTACTCTATCTCTACTGTACTCTACTGTACTCCACCTCTATTGTGCTCCGCTGTACTCCACTGTACTCTACCTCTACTGTGCTCCACTGTACTCTACCTCTACTGTGCTCCACTGTACTCTACCTCTACTGTGCTCCACTTTTCTCTACCTCTACTGTACTCTACTGTACTCCACCTCTACTGTGCTCCACTGTACTCCACTGTACTCTACCTCTACTGTGCTCCACTGTACTCTACCTCTACTCTACTCCACTCTAGTCTATCTCTACTGTGCTCCATTGTACTCTATCTCTACTGTACTCCAATGTACTCTACCTCTACTCTGCTGTTCTCTACCTCTACTGTACTCTACTGTACTCCACCTCTACTGTGGTTCACTGTACTCCACTGTACTCTACCGCTACTGTGCTCCACTGTACTCTACCTCTACTGTACTCCACTGTACTCTACCTCTACTGTGCTCCACTGCACTCTACCTCTACTCTACTCCACTCTACTCTAACGCTACTGTGCTCCACTGTACTCTACCTCTACTGTACTCCACTCTACTCTACCTCTAGTGTTCTCCACTGTACTCTACCTCTTCTGTACTCCACTGTACTCTACCTCTACTGTACTCCAATGTACGCTACCTCTACTGTGCTCCACTGTACTCTACCTCTACTGTACTCCACTCTAATATAATTCTACTGTGCTCCACTGTACTCTACCTCTACTGTACTCCACTCTACTCTACCTCTACTGTGCTCCACTGTACTCTACCTCTACTGTACTCCACTGTACGCTACCTCTACTGTGCTCCACTGTACTCTACCTCTACTGTACTCCACTGTACTCTACCTCTACTGTGCTCCACTGTACTCTGTCTCTACTGTACTCTACTGTTCTCTACCTCTACTCTACTCTACTGTACTCCACCTCTAACGTGCTCCACTGTACTCTACCTCTACTGTACTCCACTCTAATATAATTCTACTGTGCTCCACTGTACTCTACCTCTACTGTACTCCACTCTACTCTACATCTACTATGCTCCACTGTACTCTACCTCTACTGTACTGCACTGCACTCTACCTCTACTGTAATCCACTGTACTCTACCACTACTGTACTCCACTGTGCGCTACCTCTACTGTGCTCCACTGTACTCTACCTCTACTGTGCTCCACTTTTCTCTACCTCTACTGTACTCTACTGTACTCCACCTCTACTGTGCTCCACTGTACTCCACTGTACTCTACCTCTACTGTGCTCCACTGTACTCTACCTCTACTCTACTCCACTCTAGTCTATCTCTACTGTGCTCCATTGTACTCTATCTCTACTGTACTCCAATGTACTCTACCTCTACTCTGCTGTTCTCTACCTCTACTGTACTCTACTGTACTCCACCTCTACTGTGGTTCACTGTACTCCACTGTACTCTACCGCTACTGTGCTCCACTGTACTCTACCTCTACTGTACTCCACTGTACTCTACCTCTACTGTGCTCCACTGCACTCTACCTCTACTCTACTCCACTCTACTCTAACGCTACTGTGCTCCACTGTACTCTACCTCTACTGTACTCCACTCTACTCTACCTCTAGTGTTCTCCACTGTACTCTACCTCTTCTGTACTCCACTGTACTCTACCTCTACTGTACTCCAATGTACGCTACCTCTACTGTGCTCCACTGTACTCTACCTCTACTGTACTCCACTCTAATATAATTCTACTGTGCTCCACTGTACTCTACCTCTACTGTACTCCACTCTACTCTACCTCTACTGTGCTCCACTGTACTCTACCTCTACTGTACTCCACTGTACGCTACCTCTACTGTGCTCCACTGTACTCTACCTCTACTGTACTCCACTGTACTCTACCTCTACTGTGCTCCACTGTACTCTGTCTCTACTGTACTCTACTGTTCTCTACCTCTACTCTACTCTACTGTACTCCACCTCTAACGTGCTCCACTGTACTCTACCTCTACTGTACTCCACTCTAATATAATTCTACTGTGCTCCACTGTACTCTACCTCTACTGTACTCCACTCTACTCTACATCTACTATGCTCCACTGTACTCTACCTCTACTGTACTGCACTGCACTCTACCTCTACTGTAATCCACTGTACTCTACCACTACTGTACTCCACTGTGCGCTACCTCTACTGTGCTCCACTGTACTCTATCTCTACTGTACTCTACTGTACTCCACCTCTATTGTGCTCCGCTGTACTCCACTGTACTCTACCTCTACTGTGCTCCACTGTACTCTACCTCTACTGTACTCCACTGTACTCTACCTCTACTGTGCTCCACTGTACTCTGTCTCTACTGTACTCTACTGTTCTCTACCTCTACTCTACTCTACTGTACTCCACCTCTAACGTGCTCCACTGTACTCTACCTCTACTGTACTCCACTCTAATATAATTCTACTGTGCTCCACTGTACTCTACCTCTACTGTACTCCACTCTACTCTACATCTACTATGCTCCACTGTACTCTACCTCTACTGTACTGCACTGCACTCTACCTCTACTGTAATCCACTGTACTCTACCACTACTGTACTCCACTGTGCGCTACCTCTACTGTGCTCCACTGTACTCTATCTCTACTGTACTCTACTGTACTCCACCTCTATTGTGCTCCGCTGTACTCCACTGTACTCTACCTCTACTGTGCTCCACTGTACTCTACCTCTACTGTACTCCACTGTACTCTACCTCTACTGTGCTCCACTGTACTCTGTCTCTACTGTACTCTACTGTTCTCTACCTCTACTCTACTCTACTGTACTCCACCTCTAACGTGCTCCACTGTACTCTACCTCTACTGTACTCCACTCTAATATAATTCTACTGTGCTCCACTGTACTCTACCTCTACTGTACTCCACTCTACTCTACATCTACTATGCTCCACTGTACTCTACCTCTACTGTGCTCCACTGCACTCTACCTCTACTCTACTCCACTCTACTCTAACGCTACTGTGCTCCACTGTACTCTACCTCTACTGTACTCCACTCTACTCTACCTCTAGTGTTCTCCACTGTACTCTACCTCTTCTGTACTCCACTGTACTCTACCTCTACTGTACTCCAATGTACGCTACCTCTACTGTGCTCCACTGTACTCTACCTCTACTGTACTCCACTCTAATATAATTCTACTGTGCTCCACTGTACTCTACCTCTACTGTACTCCACTCTACTCTACCTCTACTGTGCTCCACTGTACTCTACCTCTACTGTACTCCACTGTACGCTACCTCTACTGTGCTCCACTGTACTCTACCTCTACTGTACTCCACTGTACTCTACCTCTACTGTGCTCCACTGTACTCTGTCTCTACTGTACTCTACTGTTCTCTACCTCTACTCTACTCTACTGTACTCCACCTCTAACGTGCTCCACTGTACTCTACCTCTACTGTACTCCACTCTAATATAATTCTACTGTGCTCCACTGTACTCTACCTCTACTGTACTCCACTCTACTCTACATCTACTATGCTCCACTGTACTCTACCTCTACTGTACTGCACTGCACTCTACCTCTACTGTAATCCACTGTACTCTACCACTACTGTACTCCACTGTGCGCTACCTCTACTGTGCTCCACTGTACTCTATCTCTACTGTACTCTACTGTACTCCACCTCTATTGTGCTCCGCTGTACTCCACTGTACTCTACCTCTACTGTGCTCCACTGTACTCTACCTCTACTGTACTCCACTGTACTCTACCTCTACTGTGCTCCACTGTACTCTGTCTCTACTGTACTCTACTGTTCTCTACCTCTACTCTACTCTACTGTACTCCACCTCTAACGTGCTCCACTGTACTCTACCTCTACTGTACTCCACTCTAATATAATTCTACTGTGCTCCACTGTACTCTACCTCTACTGTACTCCACTCTACTCTACATCTACTATGCTCCACTGTACTCTACCTCTACTGTACTGCACTGCACTCTACCTCTACTGTAATCCACTGTACTCTACCACTACTGTACTCCACTGTGCGCTACCTCTACTGTGCTCCACTGTACTCTATCTCTACTGTACTCTACTGTACTCCACCTCTATTGTGCTCCGCTGTACTCCACTGTACTCTACCTCTACTGTGCTCCACTGTACTCTACCTCTACTGTACTCCACTGTACTCTACCTCTACTGTGCTCCACTGTACTCTGTCTCTACTGTACTCTACTGTTCTCTACCTCTACTCTACTCTACTGTACTCCACCTCTAACGTGCTCCACTGTACTCTACCTCTACTGTACTCCACTCTAATATAATTCTACTGTGCTCCACTGTACTCTACCTCTACTGTACTCCACTCTACTCTACATCTACTATGCTCCACTGTACTCTACCTCTACTGTACTGCACTGCACTCTACCTCTACTGTAATCCACTGTACTCTACCACTACTGTACTCCACTGTGCGCTACCTCTACTGTGCTCCACTGTACTCTATCTCTACTGTACTCTACTGTACTCCACCTCTATTGTGCTCCGCTGTACTCCACTGTACTCTACCTCTACTGTGCTCCACTGTACTCTACCTCTACTGTGCTCCACTGTACTCTACCTCTACTGTGCTCCACTTTTCTCTACCTCTACTGTACTCTACTGTACTCCACCTCTACTGTGCTCCACTGTACTCCACTGTACTCTACCTCTACTGTGCTCCACTGTACTCTACCTCTACTCTACTCCACTCTAGTCTATCTCTACTGTGCTCCATTGTACTCTATCTCTACTGTACTCCAATGTACTCTACCTCTACTCTGCTGTTCTCTACCTCTACTGTACTCTACTGTACTCCACCTCTACTGTGGTTCACTGTACTCCACTGTACTCTACCGCTACTGTGCTCCACTGTACTCTACCTCTACTGTACTCCACTGTACTCTACCTCTACTGTGCTCCACTGTACTCTACCTCTACTCTACTCCACTCTACTCTAACGCTACTGTGCTCCACTGTACTTTACCTCTACTGTACTCCACTCTACTCTACCTCTAGTGTTCTCCACTGTACTCTACCTCTTCTGTACTCCACTGTACTCTACCTCTACTGTACTCCAATGTACGCTACCTCTACTGTGCTCCACTGTACTCTACCTCTACTGTACTCCACTCTAATATAATTCTACTGTGCTCCACTGTACTCTACCTCTACTGTACTCCACTCTACTCTACCTCTACTGTGCTCCACTGTACTCTACCTCTACTGTACTCCACTGTACGCTACCTCTACTGTGCTCCACTGTACTCTACCTCTACTGAACTCCACTGTACTCTACCTCTACTGTGCTCCACTGTACTCTGTCTCTACTGTACTCTACTGTTCTCTACCTCTACTCTACTCTACTGTACTCCACCTCTAACGTGCTCCACTGTACTCCACTGTACTCTACCTCTGCTGTACTCCACTGTACTCTACCTCTGCTGTACTCCACTGTACTCTACCTCTACTCTGCTCCACTGTACTCCACTGTACGCTACCTCTACTGTGCCCCACTGTACTCCACCTCTACTGTACGCCACTCTACTCTACCTCTACTGTGCTCCGCTGTACTCCACTGTACTCTATCCTCTACTGTGCTCCACTGTACTCTACCTCTACTGTACTCCACTTTACTCTACCTCTACTGTGCTCCACTGTACTCTATCTCTACTGTACTATACTCTACTCCACCTCTACTGTGCTCCGCTGTACTCTACCTCTACTGTACTCCACTGTACGCTACCTCTACTGTGCTACACTGTACTCTACCTCTACTGTACTCCACTGTACTCTACCTCTACTGTGCTCCACTGTACTCTGTCTCTACTGTACTCCACTGTACTCTACCTCTACTGTACTCTACTATACTCCACCTCTAATGTGCTCCACTGTACTCCACTGTACTCTACCTCTGCTGTACTCCACTGTACTCTACCACTACTGTACTCCACTGTACTCTACCTCTACTCTGCTCCACTGTACTCCACTGTACGCTACCTCTACTGTGCTCCACTGTACTCTACCTCTACTGTACTCCACTCTACTCTACCTCTACTGTGCTCCGCTGTACTCCAGTGTACTCTATCTCTACTGTGATCCACTGTACTCTACCTCTGCTGTGCTCCACTGTACTCTACCTCTACTGCGCTCCACTGTACTCCACCTCTACTCTACTCCACTCCACTGTACTCTACCTCTACTGTACTCTACTGTTCTCTACCTCTACTGTACTCTACTGTACTCCACCTCTACTGTGCTCCACTGTACTCCACTGTACTCTACCTCTAATGTGCTCCACTGTACTCTACCTTTACTGTACTACACTCTACTCTACCTCTACTGTGCTCCACTGTACTCCACTGTGCGCTACCTATACTGTGCTCCACACTACTCTACCTCTACTGTACTCCACTCTATTCTACCTCTACTGTGCTCCGCTGTACTCCACTGTACTCTACATCTACTATGCTCCACTGTACTCTACCTCTACTATACTGCACTGTACTCTACCTCTACTGTAATCCACTGTACTCTACCTCTACTGTACTCCACTGTGCGCTACCTCTACTGTGCTCCACTGTACTCTACCTCTACTGTACTATACTCTACTCCACCTCTACTGTGCTCCGCTGTACTCTACCTCTACTGTACTCCACTGTACGCTACCTCTACTGTGCTCCACTGTACTCTACCTCTACTGTACTCCACTGTACTCTACCTCTACTGTGCTCCACTGTACTCTGTCTCTACTGTACTCCACTGTACTCTACCTCTACTGTACTCTACTGTACTCCACCTCTAATGTGCTCCACTGTACTCCACTGTACTCTACCTCTGCTGTACTCCACTGTACTCTACCACTACTGTACTCCACTGTACTCTACCTCTACTCTGCTCCACTGTACTCCACTGTACGCTACCTCTACTGTGCTCCACTGTACTCTACCTCTACTGTACTCCACTCTACTCTACCTCTACTGTGCTCCGCTGTACTCCAGTGTACTCTATCTCTACTGTGATCCACTGTACTCTACCTCTGCTGTGCTCCACTGTACTCTACCTCTACTGCGCTCCAATGTATTCCACCTCTACTCTACTCCACTCCACTGTACTCTACCTCTACTGTACTCTACTGTTCTCTACCTCTACTGTACTCTACTGTACTCCACCTCTACTGTGCTCCACTGTACTCCACTGTACTCTACCTCTAATGTGCTCCACTGTACTCTACCTCTACTGTACTACACTCTACTCTACCTCTACTGTGCTCCACTGTACTCCACTGTGCGCTACCTATACTGTGCTCCACACTACTCTAC
Source organism: Tiaroga cobitis (assembly GCA_030578255.1). NCBI lineage: Eukaryota > Metazoa > Chordata > Actinopteri > Cypriniformes > Leuciscidae > Tiaroga > Tiaroga cobitis. The sequence continues at coordinate 37,589,637 of CM060604.1, forward strand.
CTCTACTGTACTCCACTCTATTCTACCTCTACTGTGCTCCGCTGTACTCCACTGTGCTCTACATCTACTATGCTCCACTGTACTCTACCTCTACTATACTGCACTGTACTCTACCTCTACTGTAATCCACTGTACTCTACCTCTACTGTACTCCACTGTGCGCTACCTCTACTGTGCTCCACTGTACTCTACCTCTACTCTGCTGTTCTCTACCTCTACTGTACTCTACTGTACTCCACCTCTACTGTGGTTCACTGTACTCCACTGTACTCTACCGCTACTGTGCTCCACTGTACTCTACCTCTACTGTACTCCACTGTACTCTACCTCTACTGTGCTCCACTGTACTCTACCTCTACTCTACTCCACTCTACTCTAACGCTACTGTGCTCCACTGTACTCTACCTCTACTGTACTCCACTCTACTCTACCTCTAGTGTTCTCCACTGTACTCTACCTCTTCTGTACTCCACTGTACTCTACCTCTACTGTACTCCACGGTACGCTACCTCTACTGTGCTCCACTGTACTCTACCTCTACTGTACTCCAATGTACTCTACCTCTACTGTACTCCACTGTACTCTACCTCTACTGTACTCCACTGTACTCTACCTCTACTGTGCTCCACTGTACTCTATCTCTACTGTACTCTACTTTACTCCACCTCTACTGTGCTCCGCTGTACTCCACTGTACTCTATCTCTACTGTGATCCACTGTACTCTACATCTGCTGTGCTCCACTGTACTCTACCTCTACTGTGCTCCATTGTACTCTACCTCTACTCTACTCCACTGTACTCTACCTCTACTGTACTCTACTGTTCTCTACCTCTACTGTACTCTACTGTACTCCACCTCTACTCTGCTCCACTGTACTCCACTGTACTCTACCTCTACTGTACTCCACTGTACTCTACCTCTACTGTGCTCCACTGTACTCTACCTCTACTGTACTCCACTGTACTCTACCTCTACTGTGCTCCACTGTACTCTACCTCTACTGTACTCCACTGTACTCTACCTCTACTGTACTCCACTGTACTATACCTCTACTGTACTCCACTGTACTCTACCTCTACTGTGCTCCATTGTACTCTACCTCTACTCTACTCCACTGTACTCTACCTCTACTGTACTCTACTGTTCTCTACCTCTACTGTACTCTACTGTACTCCACCTCTACTGTGCTCCACTGTACTCCACTGTATTCTACCTCTACTGTACTCCACTGTACTCTACCTCTACTGTGCTCCACTGTACTCTACCTCTACTGTACTCCACTGTACTCTACCTCTACTGTACTCCACTGTACTCTACCTCTACTGTACTCCACTGTACTCTACCTCTACTGTGCTCCACTGTACTCTACCTCAACTGTACTCCACTGTACTCTACCTCTACTGTACTCCACTGTACTCTACCTCTACTGTACTCCACTGTACTCTACCTCTACTGTACTCCACTGTACTCTACCTCTACTGTGCTCCACTGTACTCTACCTCTACTGTACACCACTGTACTCTACCTCTACTGTACTCCACTGTACTCTACCTCTACTGTACTCCACTGTACTCTACCTCTACTGTGCTCTACTGTACTCTACCTCTACTGTACTCTACTGTACTCTACCTCTACTGTACTCCACTGTATTCCACCTCTACTGTACTCCACTGTACTCTACCTCTACTGTACTCCACTGTACTCTACCTCTACTGTACTCCACTGTACTCTACCTCTACTGTGCTCCACTGTACTCTACCTCTACTGTACTCCACTGTACTCTACCTCTACTGTACTCCACTGTACTCTACCTCTACTGTACTCCACTGTACTCTACCTCTACTGTACTCCACTGTACTCTACCTCTACTGTACTCCACCTCTACTGTGCTTCACTGTACTCCACTGTACTCTACCTCTTCTGTACTCCACTGTACTCTACCTCTACTGTACTCCACGGTACGCTACCTCTACTGTGCTCCACTGTACTCTACCTCTACTGTACTCCACTGTACGCTACCTCTACTGTGCTCCACTGTACTCTACCTCTACAGTACTCCACTCTACTCTACCTCTACTGCGCTCCACTGTACTCCACCTCTACTCTACTCCACTCCACTGTACTCTACCTCTACTGTACTCTACTGTACTCTATCTCTACTGTACTCTACTGTACTCCACCTCTACTGTGCTCTGCTGTACTCCACTGTACTCTACCTCTACTGTGCTCCACTGTACTCTACCTCTACTGTACTCCACTGTACTCTACCTCTACTGTGCTCCACTGTACTCTACCTCTACTGTACTCCACTCTACTCTACCTCTACTGTGCTCCACTGTACTCTATCTCTACTGTACTCTACTGTACTCCACCTCTACTGTGCTCCACTGTACTCCACTGTACGCTACCTCTACTGTGGTCCACTGTACTCTACCTCTACTGTACTCCACTCTACTCTACCTCTACTGTGCTCCGCTGTACTCCACTGTACTCTACCTCTACTGTGCTCCACTGTACGCTACCTCTACTGTGCTCCACTGTACTCCACTCTACTCTACCTCTACTGTTCTCCGCTGTACTCCACTGTACTCTACCCTCTACTGTGCTCCACTGTACTCTACCTCTACTGTACTCCACTTTACTCTACCTCTACTGTGCTCCACTGTACTCTATCTCTACTGTACTATACTGTACTCCACCTCTACTGTACTCTGCTGTACTCCACTGTACTCTACCTCTACTGTACTCCACTGTACTCTACCTCTACTGTGCTATACCGTAATCCACCTCTACTGTGCTCCACTCTACTCTACCTCTACTGTGCTCCACTGTACTCTACCTCTTCTGTACTCTACTGTTCTCTACCACTACTGTACTCTACTGTACTCCACCTCTACTGTGCTCCACTGTACTCCACTGTACTCTACCTCTACTGTGCTCCACTGTACTCTACCTCTACTGTGCTCCACTGTACTCTACCTCTTCTGTACTCTACTGTTCTCTACCACTACTGTACTCTACTGTACTCCACCTCTACTCTGCTCCACTGTACTCCACTGTACTCTACCTCTACTGTGCTCCACTGTACTCTACCTCTACTGTACTCCACTGTACTCTACCTCTACTGTGCTCCACTGTACTCTACCTCTACTGTACTCCACTCTACTCTACCTCTACTGTGCTCCACTGTACTCTATCTCTACTGTACTCTACTGTAATCCACCTCTACTGTGCTCCACTGTACTCCACTGTACGCTACCTCTACTGTGCTCCACTGTACTCTACCTCTACTGTACTCCACTCTACTCTACCTCTACTGTGCTCCGCTGTACTCCACTGTACTCTACCTCTACTGTGCTCCGCTGTACTCCACTGTACTCTACCTCTAGTGTGCTCCACTGTACTCTACCTCTGCTGTACTCCACTGTACTCTACCTCTACTGTGCTCCACTGTACTCTACCTCTACTGTACTACAAAGTACGCTACCTCTACTGTGCTCCACTGTACTCTACCGCTACTCTACTCCACTGTACTCTACCTCTACTGTGCTCCACTGTACTCTTCCTCTACTGTACTCCACTGTACTCTACCTCTACTGTGCTCCACTGTACTCTACCTCTACTGTACTCCACTCTACTCTACCTCTACTGTGCTCCACTGTACTCTATCTCTACTGTACTCTACTGTACTCCACCTCTACTGTGCTCCGCTGTACTCCACTGTACTCTATCTCTACTCTACTCCACTGTACCCTACCTCTACTGTACTCTACTGTTCTCTACCTCTACTGTACTCTACTGTACTCCACCTCTACTGTGCTCCACTGTACTCCACTGTACTCTACCTCTACTGTGCACCACTGTACTCTACCTCTACTGTACTCCACTGTACTCTACCTCTACTGTGCTCCACTGTACTCTACCTCTACTGTACTCTACTGTACTCTACCTCTACTGTACTCCACTGTACTCTACCTCTACTGTGCTCCACTGTACTCTATCTCTACTGTACTCTACTTTACTCCACCTCTACTGTGCTCCGCTGTACTCCACTGTACTCTATCTCTACTGTGATCCACTGTACTCTACATCTGCTGTGCTCCACTGTACTCTACCTCTACTGTGCTCCATTGTACTCTACCTCTACTCTACTCCACTGTACTCTACCTCTACTGTACTCTACTGTTCTCTACCTCTACTGTACTCTACTGTACTCCACCTCTACTGTGCTCCACTGTACTCCACTGTACTCTACCTCTACTGTGCACCACTGTACTCTACCTCTACTGTACTCCACTGTACTCTACCTCTACTGTGCTCCACTGTACTCTACCTCTACAGTACTCCACTCTACTCTACATCTACTGTGCTCCACTGTACTCTATCTCTACTGTACTCTACTGTACTCCACCTCTACTGTGCTCCACTGTACTCCACTGTACGCTACCTCTACTGTGCTCCACTGTACTCTACCTCTACTGTACTCCACTCTACGCTACCTCTACTGTGCTCCACTGTACTCTACCTCTACTGTACTCCACTCTACTCTACCTCTACTGTACTCCACTCTATTCTACCTCTACTGTGCTCCGCTGTACTCCACTGTACTCTACCTCTACTGTACTGCACTGTACTCTACCTCTACTGTAATCCACTGTACTCTGCCTCTACTGTACTCCACTGTGTGCTACCTCTACTGTGCTCCACTGTACTCTACCTCTACTGTACTCCACTCTAGTCTATCTCTACTGTGCTCCATTGTACTCTATCTCTACTTTACTCCAATGTACTCTACCTCTACTCTACTGTTCTCTACCTCTACTGTACTCCACCCTACACTACCTCTACTGTGCTCCGCTGTACTCCACTGTACTCTACCTCTACTGTACTCTATTGTACTCCACCTCTACTGTGCTCCACTGTGCTCCACTGTACTCTACCTCTACTGTGCTCCACTGTACTCTACCTCTACTGTGCTCCACTGTTCTCTACCTCTACTGTACTCTATTGTACTCCACCTCTACTGTGCTCCACTGTACTCCACTGTACTCTACCTCTACTGTGCTCCACTGTACTCTACCTCTACTGTACTCCACTCTAGTCTATCTCTACTGTGCTCCATTGTACTCTATCTCTACTGTACTCCAATGTACTCTACCTCTACTCTACTGTTCTCTACCTCTACTGTAATCTAGTGTAATCCACCTCTACTGAGCTTCACTGTACTCCACTGTACTCTACCTCTACTGTGCTCCACTGTACTCTACCTCTACTGTACTCCACTGTACTCTACCTCTACTGTGCTCCACTGTACTCTACCTCTACTGTACTCCACTCTACTCTAACTCTACTGTGCTCCACTGTACTCTACCTCTACTGTACTCCACTCTACTCTACCTCTACTGTGCTCCACTGTACTCTACCTCTTCTGTACTCCACTGTACTCTACCTCTACTGTACTCCACGGTACGCTACCTCTACTGTGCTCCACTCTACTCTACCTCTACTGTACTCCACTGTACGCTACCTCTACTGTGCTCCACTGTACTCTACCTCTACTGTACTCCACTCTACTCTACCTCTACTGTGCTCCACTGTACTCTACCTCTACTCTACTCCACTGTACTCTACCTCTACTGTGCTCCACTGTACTCTACCTCTACTGTACTCTACTGTACTCTACCTCTACTGTACTCTACTGTACTCCACCTCTACTGTGCTCCACTGTACTCCACTGTACTCTACCTCTACTGTGCTCCACTGTACTCTACCTCTACTGTACTCCACTGTACTCTACCTCTAATGTGCTCCACTGTACTCTACCTCTACTGTACTCCACTCTACTCTAACTCTACTGTGCTCCACTGTACTCTATCTCTACTGTAGTCTACTGTACTCCACCTCTACTGTGCTCCGCTGTACTCCACTGTACTCTATCTCTACTGTGATCCACTGTACTCTACCTCTGCTGTGCTCCACTGTACTCTACCTCTAATCTACTCCACTGTACTCTACCTCTACTGTACTCTACTGTTCTCTACCTCTACTGTACTCTACTGTACTCCACCTCTACTGTGCTCCAATGTACTCCACTGTACTCTACCTCAACTGTGCACCACTGTACTCTACCTCTACTGTACTCCACTGTACTCTACCTCTACTGTGCTCCACACTACTCTACCTCTACTCTACTCCACTCTATTCTACCTCTACTGTGCTTCGCTGTACTCCACTGTACTCTACCTCTACTGTGCTCCACTGTACTCAACCTCTACTGTACTCCACTGTACTCTACCTCTACTGTACTCCACTGTACTCTACCTCTACTGTACTCCACTCTACTCTAACTCTACTGTGCTCCACTGTACTCTACCTCTAATGTACTCCACTCTACTCTACCTCTACTGTGCTCCACTGTACTCTACCTCTTCTGTACTCCACTGTACTCTACCTCTACTGTACTCCACGGTACGCTACCTCTACTGTGCTCCACTCTACTCTACCTCTACTGTACTCCACTGTACGCTACCTCTACTGTGCTCCACTGTACTCTACCTCTACTGTACTCCACTCTATTCTACCTCTACTGTGCTCCACTGTACTCTACCTCTACTGTACTCCACTGTACTCTACCTCTACTGTGCTCCACTGTACTCTACCGCTACTGTACTCCACTGTACTCTACGTCTACTGTGCTCCACTGTACTCTACCTCTACTGTACTCTACTGTACTCTACCTCTACTGTACTCTACTGTACTCCACCTCTACTGTGCTCCACTGTACTCCACTGTACTCTACCTCTACTGTGCTCCACTGTACTCTACCTCTACTGTACTCCACTGTACTCTACCTCTAATGTGCTCCACTGTACTCTACCTCTACTGTACTCCACTCTACTCTACCTCTACTGTGCTCCACTGTACTCTATCTCTACTGTACTCTACTGTACTCCACCTCTACTGTGCTCCGCTGTACTCCACTGTACTCTATCTCTACTGTGATCCACTGTACTCTACCTCTGCTGTCCTCCACTGTATTCTACCTCTACTGTGCTCCACTGTACTCTACCTCTAATCTACTCCACTGTACTCTACCTCTACTGTACTCTACTGTTCTCTACCTCTGCTGTACTCTACTGTACTCCACCTCTACTGTGCTCCAATGTACTCCACTGTACTCTACCTCTACTGTGCACCACTGTTCTCTACCTCTACTGTACTCCACTGTACTCTAACTCTACTGTGCTCCACTGTACTCTACCTCTACTGTACTCCACTCTACTCTACCTCTACTGTGCTCCACTGTACTCTACCTCTTCTGTACTCCACTGTACTCTACCTCTACTGTACTCCACGGTACGCCACCTCTACTGTGCTCCACTCTACTCTACCTCTACTGTACTCCACTGTACGCTACCTCTACTGTGCTCCACTGTACTCTACCTCTACTGTAATCCACTCTACTCTACCTCTACTGGGCTCCACTGTACTCTACCTCTACTGTACTCCACTCTACTCTACCTCTACTGGGCTCCACTGTACTCTACCTCTACTCTACTCCACTGTACTCTACCTCTACTGTGCTCCACTGTACTCTACCTCTACTGTACTCTACTGTACACTACCTCTACTGTACTCTACTGTACTCCACCTCTACTGTGCTTCACTGTACTCCACTGTACTCTACCTCTACTTTGCTCCACTGTACTCTACCTCTACTGTACTCCACTCTACTCTACCTCTAATGTGCTCCACTGTACTCTACCTCTACTGTACTCCACTCTACTCTACCTCTACTGTGCTCCACTGTACTCTATATCTACTGTACTCTACTGTACTCCACCTCTACTGTGCTCCGCTGTACTCCACTGTACTCTATCTCTAGTGTGATCCACTCTACTCTACCTCTGCTGTGCTCCACTGTACTCTACCTCTACTGTGCTCCACTGTACTCTACCTCTAATCTACTCCACTGTACTCTACCTCTACTGCACTCTACTGTTCTCTACCTCTACTGTACTCTACTGTACTCCACCTCTACTGTGCTCCAATGTACTCCACTGTACTCTACCTCTACTGTGCACCACTGTACTCTACCTCTACTGTACTCCACTGTACTCTACCTCTACTGTGCTCCACTGTACTCTACCTCTACTATGCTCCACTGTACTCTACCTCTACTGTGCTCCACACTACTCTACCTCTACTGTACTCCACTCTATTCTACCTCTACTGTGCTTCACTGTACTCCACTGTACTCTACCTCTACTGTGCTCCACTGTACTCAACCTCTACTGTACTCCACTGTACTCTACCTCTACAGTACTCCACTGTACTCTACCTCTACTGTACTCCACTCTACTCTAACTCTACTGTGCTCCACTGTACTCTACCTCTACTGTACTCCAATCTACTCTACCTCTACTGTGCTCCACTGTACTCTACGTCTTCTGTACTCCACTGTACTCTACCTCTACTCTACTCCACGGTACGCTACCTCTACTGTGCTGCACTCTACCTCTACTGTACTCCACTGTACGCTACCTCTACTGTGCTCCACTGTACTCTACCTCTACTGTACTCCACTCTACTCTACCTCTACTGTGCTCCACTGTACTCTACCTCTACTGTACTCCACTGTACTCTACCTCTACTGTGCTCCACTGTACTCTACCTCTACTGTACTCTACTGTACTCTACCTCTACTGTACTCTACTGTACTCCACCTCTACTCTGCTCCACTGTACTCCACTGTACTCTACCTCTACTGTGCTCCACTGTACTCTACCTCTACTGTACTCCACTGTACTCTACCTCTAATGTGCTCCACTGTACTCTACCTCTACTGTACTCCACTCTACTCTACCTCCACTGTGCTCCACTGTACTCTATCTCTACTGTACTCTACTGTACTCCACCTCTACTGTGCTCCGCTGTACTCCACTGTACTCTATCTCTACTGTGATCCACTGTACTCTACCTCTGCTGTGCTCCACTGTACTCTACATCTACTGTGCTCCACTGTACTCTACCTCTAATCTACTCCACTGTACTCTACCTCTACTGTACTCTACTGTTCTCTACCTCTACTGTACTCTACAGTACTCCACCTCTACTGTGCTCCAATGTACTCCACTGTACTCTACCTCTACTGTGCACCACTGTACTCTACCTCTACTGTACTCCACTGTACTCTACCTCTACTCTGCTCCACTGTACTCTACCTCTACTGTGCTCCACTGTACTCTACCTCTACTGTGCTCCACACTACTCTACCTCTACTGTACTCCACTCTATTCTACCTCTACTGTGCTTCGCTGTACTCCACTGTACTCTACCTCTACTGTGCTCCACTGTACTCAACCTCTACTGTACTCCACTGTACTCTACCTCTACTGTACTCCACTGTACTCTACCTCTACTGTACTCTACTGTACTCCACCTCTAATGCGCTCCACTGTACTCCACCGTACTCTACCGCTACTGTACTCCACTGTACTCTACCTCTACTGTACTCCACCGAACTCTACCTCTACTGTCCTTCTCTGTACTCCACTGTACTCTACCTCTACTGTGCTCCCCTGTACTCCACTCTACTCTACCTATACTGTGCTCCACTGTACTCTACCTCTACTGTGCTCCACTGTACTCTACCTCTACTGTACTCCACTGTACTCCACCTCTACTGTAATCCACTGTACTCCACTGTACTCTACCTCTACTGTGCTCCACTGTACTCTACCTCTACTGTACTCTACTGTACTCTACCTCTACTGTACTCCAACGAACTCTACCTCTACTGTGCTTCACTGTACTCCACTGTACTCTACCTCTACTGTGCTCCACTGTACTCCACTGTACTCTATCTCTACTCTGATCCACTGTACTCTAACTCTGCTGTGCTCCACTGTACTATACCTCTGCTGTGCTCCACTGTACTCTACCTCTACTCTACTCCGCTGTACTCTATCTCTACTGTGCTGCACTGTACTCTATCTCTACTGTACTCCACTGTACTCTACCTCTACTGTACTCTACTGTTCTCTACCTCTACTGTACTCTACTGTACTCCACCTCTACTGTGCTCCACTGTACTCCACTCTACTCTACCTCTACTGTGCTCCACTGTACTCTGCCTCTACTGTACTCCACTGTACTCTACCTCTACTGTGCTCAACTATACTCTGCCTCTACTGTACTCCACTGTACTCTACCTCTACTGTACTCCACTGTACTCTACCTCTACTGTACTCTACTGTACTCCACCTCTAATGTGCTCCACTGTATTCCACTGTACTCTACCTCTACTGTACTCCACTGTACTCTACCTCTACTGTACTCCACTGTACACTACCTCTACTGTGCTCCACTGTACTCCACTGTGTGCTACCTATACTGTGCTCCACACTACTCTACCTCTACTGTACTCAACTCTATTCTACCTCTACTGTGCTCCGCTGTACTCCACTGTACTCTACATCTACTATGCTCCACTGTACTCTACCTCTACTGTACTGCACTGTACTCTGCCTCTACTGTAATCCACTGTACTCTACCTCTACTGTACTCCACTGTGCGCTACCTCTACTGTGCTCCACTGTACTCTACCTCTACTGTGCTCCACTCTATTCTACCTCTACTGTGCTCCGCTGTACTCCACTGTACTCTACATCTACTATGCTCCACTGTACTCTACCTCTACTGTACTGCACTGTACTCTACCTCTACTTTAATCCACTGTACTCTACCTCTACTGTACTCCACTGTGCGCTACCTCTACTGTGCTCCACTGTACTCTATCTCTACTGTACTCTACTGTACTCCACCTCTATTGTGCTCCGCTGTACTCCACTGTACTCTACCTCTACTGTGCTCCACTGTACTCTACCTCTACTGTGCTCCACTGTACTCTACCTCTACTGTGCTCCACTGTTCTCTACCTCTACTGTACTCTACTGTACTCCACCTCTACTGTGCTCCACTGTACTCCACTGTACTCTACCTCTACTGTGCTCCACTGTACTCTACCTCTACTGTACTCATCTCTAGTCTATCTCTACTGTGCTCCATTGTACTCTATCTATACTGTACTCCACTGTACTCCACCTCTACTGTGCTCCACTGTACTCCACTGTACTCTACCTCTACTGTGCTCCACTGTACTCTACCTCTACTGTACTCTACTGTACTCTACCTCTACTGTACTCCAACGAACTCTACCTCTACTGTGCTTCACTGTACTCCACTGTACTCTACCTCTACTATGCTCCACTGTACTCCACTGTACTCTATCTCTACTCTGATCAACTGTACTCTACCTCTGCTGTGCTCCACTGTACTCTACCTCTACTGTGCTCCTCTACTGTGCTCCACTGTACTCTACCTCTACTCTACTCCGCTGTACTCTATCTCTACTGTGCTCCACTGTACTCTATCTCTACTGTACTCCACTGTACTCTACCTCTACTGTACTCTACTGTTCTCTACCTCTACTGTACTCTACTGTACTCCACCTCTACTGTGCTCCACTGTACTCCACTCTACTCTACCTCTACTGTGCTCCACTGTGCTCTGCCTCTACTGTACTCCACTGTACTCTACCTCTACTGTGCTCAACTATACTCTACCTCTACTGTACTCCACTGTACTCTACCTCTACTGTACTCCACTGTACTCTACCTCTACTGTACTCCACGGTACGCTACCTCTACTGTGCTCCACTGTACTCTACCTCTACTGTACTCCACTGTACGCTACCTCTACTGTGCTCCACTGTACTCTACCTCTACTGTACTCCACTCTACTCTACCTCTACTGTGCTCCACTGTACTCTACCTCTACTGTACTCCACTGTACGCTACCTCTACTGTGCTCCACTGTACTCTACCTCTACTGTACTCCACTGTACTCTACCTCTACTGTGCTCCACTGTACTCTGTCTCTACTGTACTCCACGGTACGCTACCTCTACTGTGCTCCACTGTACTCTACCTCTACTGTACTCCAATGTACTCTACCTCTACTGTACTCCACTGTACTCTACCTCTACTGTACTCCACTGTACTCTACCTCTACTGTGCTCCACTGTACTCTATCTCTACTGTACTCTACTTTACTCCACCTCTACTGTGCTCCGCTGTACTCCACTGTACTCTATCTCTACTGTGATCCACTGTACTCTACATCTGCTGTGCTCCACTGTACTCTACCTCTACTGTGCTCCATTGTACTCTACCTCTACTCTACTCCACTGTACTCTACCTCTACTGTACTCCACTGTACTCTACCTCTACTGTACTCCACTGTACTATACCTCTACTGTACTCTACTGTTCTCTACCTCTACTGTACTCTACTGTACTCTACCTCTACTGTACTCCACCTCTACTCTGCTCCACTGTACTCCACTGTACTCTACCTCTACTGTACTCCACTGTACTCTACCTCTACTGTGCTCCACTGTACTCTACCTCTACTGTACTCCACTGTACTCTACCTCTACTGTGCTCCACTGTACTCTACCTCTACTGTACTCCACTGTACTCTACCTCTACTGTACTCCACTGTACTATACCTCTACTGTACTCCACTGTACTCTACCTCTACTGTGCTCCATTGTACTCTACCTCTACTCTACTCCACTGTACTCTACCTCTACTGTACTCTACTGTTCTCTACCTCTACTGTACTCTACTGTACTCCACCTCTACTGTGCTCCACTGTACTCCACTGTATTCTACCTCTACTGTACTCCACTGTACTCTACCTCTACTGTGCTCCACTGTACTCTACCTCTACTGTACTCCACTGTACTCTACCTCTACTGTACTCCACTGTACTCTACCTCTACTGTACTCCACTGTACTCTACCTCTACTGTGCTCCACTGTACTCTACCTCAACTGTACTCCACTGTACTCTACCTCTACTGTACTCCACTGTACTCTACCTCTACTGTACTCCACTGTACTCTACCTCTACTGTACTCCACTGTACTCTACCTCTACTGTGCTCCACTGTACTCTACCTCTACTGTACACCACTGTACTCTACCTCTACTGTACTCCACTGTACTCTACCTCTACTGTACTCCACTGTACTCTACCTCTACTGTGCTCTACTGTACTCTACCTCTACTGTACTCTACTGTACTCTACCTCTACTGTACTCCACTGTACTCCACCTCTACTGTACTCCACTGTACTGTACCTCTACTGTACTCCACTGTACTCTACCTCTACTGTACTCCACTGTACTCTACCTCTACTGTGCTCCACTGTACTCTACCTCTACTGTACTCCACTGTACTCTACCTCTACTGTACTCCACTGTACTCTACCTCTACTGTACTCCACTGTACTCTACCTCTACTGTACTCCACTGTACTCTACCTCTACTGTACTCCACCTCTACTGTGCTTCACTGTACTCCACTGTACTCTACCTCTTCTGTACTCCACTGTACTCTACCTCTACTGTACTCCACGGTACGCTACCTCTACTGTGCTCCACTGTACTCTACCTCTACTGTACTCCACTGTACGCTACCTCTACTGTGCTCCACTGTACTCTACCTCTACAGTACTCCACTCTACTCTACCTCTACTGCGCTCCACTGTACTCCACCTCTACTCTACTCCACTCCACTGTACTCTACCTCTACTGTACTCTACTGTACTCTATCTCTACTGTACTCTACTGTACTCCACCTCTACTGTGCTCTGCTGTACTCCACTGTACTCTACCTCTACTGTGCTCCACTGTACTCTACCTCTACTGTACTCCACTGTACTCTACCTCTACTGTGCTCCACTGTACTCTACCTCTACTGTACTCCACTCTACTCTACCTCTACTGTGCTCCACTGTACTCTATCTCTACTGTACTCTACTGTACTCCACCTCTACTGTGCTCCACTGTACTCCACTGTACGCTACCTCTACTGTGGTCCACTGTACTCTACCTCTACTGTACTCCACTCTACTCTACCTCTACTGTGCTCCGCTGTACTCCACTGTACTCTACCTCTACTGTGCTCCACTGTACGCTACCTCTACTGTGCTCCACTGTACTCCACTCTACTCTACCTCTACTGTTCTCCGCTGTACTCCACTGTACTCTACCCTCTACTGTGCTCCACTGTACTCTACCTCTACTGTACTCCACTTTACTCTACCTCTACTGTGCTCCACTGTACTCTATCTCTACTGTACTATACTGTACTCCACCTCTACTGTGCTCTGCTGTACTCCACTGTACTCTACCTCTACTGTACTCCACTGTACTCTACCTCTACTGTGCTATACCGTACTCCACCTCTACTGTGCTCCACTCTACTCTACCTCTACTGTGCTCCACTGTACTCTACCTCTTCTGTACTCTACTGTTCTCTACCACTACTGTACTCTACTGTACTCCACCTCTACTGTGCTCCACTGTACTCCACTGTACTCTACCTCTACTGTGCTCCACTGTACTCTACCTCTACTGTGCTCCACTGTACTCTACCTCTTCTGTACTCTACTGTTCTCTACCACTACTGTACTCTACTGTACTCCACCTCTACTCTGCTCCACTGTACTCCACTGTACTCTACCTCTACTGTGCTCCACTGTACTCTACCTCTACTGTACTCCACTGTACTCTACCTCTACTGTGCTCCACTGTACTCTACCTCTACTGTACTCCACTCTACTCTACCTCTACTGTGCTCCACTGTACTCTATCTCTACTGTACTCTACTGTAATCCACCTCTACTGTGCTCCACTGTACTCCACTGTACGCTACCTCTACTGTGCTCCACTGTACTCTACCTCTACTGTACTCCACTCTACTCTACCTCTACTGTGCTCCGCTGTACTCCACTGTACTCTACCTCTACTGTGCTCCGCTGTACTCCACTGTACTCTACCTCTAGTGTGCTCCACTGTACTCTACCTCTGCTGTACTCCACTGTACTCTACCTCTACTGTGCTCCACTGTACTCTACCTCTACTGTACTACAAAGTACGCTACCTCTACTGTGCTCCACTGTACTCTACCGCTACTCTACTCCACTGTACTCTACCTCTACTGTGCTCCACTGTACTCTTCCTCTACTGTACTCCACTGTACTCTACCTCTACTTTGCTCCACTGTACTCTACCTCTACTGTACTCCACTCTACTCTACCTCTACTGTGCTCCACTGTACTCTATCTCTACTGTACTCTACTGTACTCCACCTCTACTGTGCTCCGCTGTACTCCACTGTACTCTATCTCTACTCTACTCCACTGTACCCTACCTCTACTGTACTCTACTGTTCTCTACCTCTACTGTACTCTACTGTACTCCACCTCTACTGTGCTCCACTGTACTCCACTGTACTCTACCTCTACTGTGCACCACTGTACTCTACCTCTACTGTACTCCACTGTACTCTACCTCTACTGTGCTCCACTGTACTCTACCTCTACTGTACTCTACTGTACTCTACCTCTACTGTACTCCACTGTACTCTACCTCTACTGTGCTCCACTGTACTCTATCTCTACTGTACTCTACTTTACTCCACCTCTACTGTGCTCCGCTGTACTCCACTGTACTCTATCTCTACTGTGATCCACTGTACTCTACATCTGCTGTGCTCCACTGTACTCTACCTCTACTGTGCTCCATTGTACTCTACCTCTACTCTACTCCACTGTACTCTACCTCTACTGTACTCTACTGTTCTCTACCTCTACTGTACTCTACTGTACTCCACCTCTACTGTGCTCCACTGTACTCCACTGTACTCTACCTCTACTGTGCACCACTGTACTCTACCTCTACTGTACTCCACTGTACTCTACCTCTACTGTGCTCCACTGTACTCTACCTCTACAGTACTCCACTCTACTCTACCTCTACTGTGCTCCACTGTACTCTATCTCTACTGTACTCTACTGTACTCCACCTCTACTGTGCTCCACTGTACTCCACTGTACGCTACCTCTACTGTGCTCCACTGTACTCTACCTCTACTGTACTCCACTCTACGCTACCTCTACTGTGCTCCACTGTACTCTACCTCTACTGTACTCCACTCTACTCTACCTCTACTGTACTCCACTCTATTCTACCTCTACTGTGCTCCGCTGTACTCCACTGTACTCTACCTCTACTGTACTGCACTGTACTCTACCTCTACTGTAATCCACTGTACTCTGCCTCTACTGTACTCCACTGTGTGCTACCTCTACTGTGCTCCACTGTACTCTACCTCTACTGTACTCCACTCTAGTCTATCTCTACTGTGCTCCATTGTACTCTATCTCTACTTTACTCCAATGTACTCTACCTCTACTCTACTGTTCTCTACCTCTACTGTACTCCACCCTACACTACCTCTACTGTGCTCCGCTGTACTCCACTGTACTCTACCTCTACTGTACTCTATTGTACTCCACCTCTACTGTGCTCCACTGTGCTCCACTGTACTCTACCTCTACTGTGCTCCACTGTACTCTACCTCTACTGTGCTCCACTGTTCTCTACCTCTACTGTACTCTATTGTACTCCACCTCTACTGTGCTCCACTGTACTCCACTGTACTCTACCTCTACTGTGCTCCACTGTACTCTACCTCTACTGTACTCCACTCTAGTCTATCTCTACTGTGCTCCATTGTACTCTATCTCTACTGTACTCCAATGTACTCTACCTCTACTCTACTGTTCTCTACCTCTACTGTAATCTAGTGTAATCCACCTCTACTGAGCTTCACTGTACTCCACTGTACTCTACCTCTACTGTGCTCCACTGTACTCTACCTCTACTGTACTCCACTGTACTCTACCTCTACTGTGCTCCACTGTACTCTACCTCTACTGTACTCCACTCTACTCTAACTCTACTGTGCTCCACTGTACTCTACCTCTACTGTACTCCACTCTACTCTACCTCTACTGTGCTCCACTGTACTCTACCTCTTCTGTACTCCACTGTACTCTACCTCTACTGTACTCCACGGTACGCTACCTCTACTGTGCTCCACTCTACTCTACCTCTACTGTACTCCACTGTACGCTACCTCTACTGTGCTCCACTGTACTCTACCTCTACTGTACTCCACTCTACTCTACCTCTACTGTGCTCCACTGTACTCTACCTCTACTCTACTCCACTGTACTCTACCTCTACTGTGCTCCACTGTACTCTACCTCTACTGTACTCTACTGTACTCTACCTCTACTGTACTCTACTGTACTCCACCTCTACTGTGCTCCACTGTACTCCACTGTACTCTACCTCTACTGTGCTCCACTGAATTCTACCTCTACTGTACTCCACTGTACTCTACCTCTAATGTGCTCCACTGTACTCTACCTCTACTGTACTCCACTCTACTCTAACTCTACTGTGCTCCACTGTACTCTATCTCTACTGTAGTCTACTGTACTCCACCTCTACTGTGCTCCGCTGTACTCCACTGTACTCTATCTCTACTGTGATCCACTGTACTCTACCTCTGCTGTGCTCCACTGTACTCTACCTCTAATCTACTCCACTGTACTCTACCTCTACTGTACTCTACTGTTCTCTACCTCTACTGTACTCTACTGTACTCCACCTCTACTGTGCTCCAATGTACTCCACTGTACTCTACCTCAACTGTGCACCACTGTACTCTACCTCTACTGTACTCCACTGTACTCTACCTCTACTGTGCTCCACACTACTCTACCTCTACTCTACTCCACTCTATTCTACCTCTACTGTGCTTCGCTGTACTCCACTGTACTCTACCTCTACTGTGCTCCACTGTACTCAACCTCTACTGTACTCCACTGTACTCTACCTCTACTGTACTCCACTGTACTCTACCTCTACTGTACTCCACTCTACTCTAACTCTACTGTGCTCCACTGTACTCTACCTCTAATGTACTCCACTCTACTCTACCTCTACTGTGCTCCACTGTACTCTACCTCTTCTGTACTCCACTGTACTCTACCTCTACTGTACTCCACGGTACGCTACCTCTACTGTGCTCCACTCTACTCTACCTCTACTGTACTCCACTGTACGCTACCTCTACTGTGCTCCACTGTACTCTACCTCTACTGTACTCCACTCTATTCTACCTCTACTGTGCTCCACTGTACTCTACCTCTACTGTACTCCACTGTACTCTACCTCTACTGTGCTCCACTGTACTCTACCTCTACTGTACTCCACTGTACTCTACGTCTACTGTGCTCCACTGTACTCTACCTCTACTGTACTCTACTGTACTCTACCTCTACTGTACTCTACTGTACTCCACCTCTACTGTGCTCCACTGTACTCCACTGTACTCTACCTCTACTGTGCTCCACTGTACTCTACCTCTACTGTACTCCACTGTACTCTACCTCTAATGTGCTCCACTGTACTCTACCTCTACTGTACTCCACTCTACTCTACCTCTACTGTGCTCCACTGTACTCTATCTCTACTGTACTCTACTGTACTCCACCTCTACTGTGCTCCGCTGTACTCCACTGTACTCTATCTCTACTGTGATCCACTGTACTCTACCTCTGCTGTCCTCCACTGTATTCTACCTCTACTGTGCTCCACTGTACTCTACCTCTAATCTACTCCACTGTACTCTACCTCTACTGTACTCTACTGTTCTCTACCTCTGCTGTACTCTACTGTACTCCACCTCTACTGTGCTCCAATGTACTCCACTGTACTCTACCTCTACTGTGCACCACTGTTCTCTACCTCTACTGTACTCCACTGTACTCTAACTCTACTGTGCTCCACTGTACTCTACCTCTACTGTACTCCACTCTACTCTACCTCTACTGTGCTCCACTGTACTCTACCTCTTCTGTACTCCACTGTACTCTACCTCTACTGTACTCCACGGTACGCCACCTCTACTGTGCTCCACTCTACTCTACCTCTACTGTACTCCACTGTACGCTACCTCTACTGTGCTCCACTGTACTCTACCTCTACTGTAATCCACTCTACTCTACCTCTACTGGGCTCCACTGTACTCTACCTCTACTGTACTCCACTCTACTCTACCTCTACTGGGCTCCACTGTACTCTACCTCTACTCTACTCCACTGTACTCTACCTCTACTGTGCTCCACTGTACTCTACCTCTACTGTACTCTACTGTACTCTACCTCTACTGTACTCTACTGTACTCCACCTCTACTGTGCTTCACTGTACTCCACTGTACTCTACCTCTACTTTGCTCCACTGTACTCTACCTCTACTGTACTCCACTCTACTCTACCTCTAATGTGCTCCACTGTACTCTACCTCTACTGTACTCCACTCTACTCTACCTCTACTGTGCTCCACTGTACTCTATATCTACTGTACTCTACTGTACTCCACCTCTACTGTGCTCCGCTGTACTCCACTGTACTCTATCTCTAGTGTGATCCACTCTACTCTACCTCTGCTGTGCTCCACTGTACTCTACCTCTACTGTGCTCCACTGTACTCTACCTCTAATCTACTCCACTGTACTCTACCTCTACTGTACTCTACTGTTCTCTACCTCTACTGTACTCTACTGTACTCCACCTCTACTGTGCTCCAATGTACTCCACTGTACTCTACCTCTACTGTGCACCACTGTACTCTACCTCTACTGTACTCCACTGTACTCTACCTCTACTGTGCTCCACTGTACTCTACCTCTACTATGCTCCACTGTACTCTACCTCTACTGTGCTCCACACTACTCTACCTCTACTGTACTCCACTCTATTCTACCTCTACTGTGCTTCACTGTACTCCACTGTACTCTACCTCTACTGTGCTCCACTGTACTCAACCTCTACTGTACTCCACTGTACTCTACCTCTACTGTACTCCACTGTACTCTACCTCTACTGTACTCCACTCTACTCTAACTCTACTGTGCTCCACTGTACTCTACCTCTACTGTACTCCAATCTACTCTACCTCTACTGTGCTCCACTGTACTCTACGTCTTCTGTACTCCACTGTACTCTACCTCTACTGTACTCCACGGTACGCTACCTCTACTGTGCTGCACTCTACCTCTACTGTACTCCACTGTACGCTACCTCTACTGTGCTCCACTGTACTCTACCTCTACTGTACTCCACTCTACTCTACCTCTACTGTGCTCCACTGTACTCTACCTCTACTGTACTCCACTGTACTCTACCTCTACTGTGCTCCACTGTACTCTACCTCTACTGTACTCTACTGTACTCTACCTCTACTGTACTCTACTGTACTCCACCTCTACTCTGCTCCACTGTACTCCACTGTACTCTACCTCTACTGTGCTCCACTGTACTCTACCTCTACTGTACTCCACTGTACTCTACCTCTAATGTGCTCCACTGTACTCTACCTCTACTGTACTCCACTCTACTCTACCTCCACTGTGCTCCACTGTACTCTATCTCTACTGTACTCTACTGTACTCCACCTCTACTGTGCTCCGCTGTACTCCACTGTACTCTATCTCTACTGTGATCCACTGTACTCTACCTCTGCTGTGCTCCACTGTACTCTACATCTACTGTGCTCCACTGTACTCTACCTCTAATCTACTCCACTGTACTCTACCTCTACTGTACTCTACTGTTCTCTACCTCTACTGTACTCTACAGTACTCCACCTCTACTGTGCTCCAATGTACTCCACTGTACTCTACCTCTACTGTGCACCACTGTACTCTACCTCTACTGTACTCCACTGTACTCTACCTCTACTGTGCTCCACTGTACTCTACCTCTACTGTGCTCCACTGTACTCTACCTCTACTGTGCTCCACACTACTCTACCTCTACTGTACTCCACTCTATTCTACCTCTACTGTGCTTCGCTGTACTCCACTGTACTCTACCTCTACTGTGCTCCACTGTACTCAACCTCTACTGTACTCCACTGTACTCTACCTCTACTGTACTCCACTGTACTCTACCTCTACTGTACTCTACTGTACTCCACCTCTAATGCGCTCCACTGTACTCCACCGTACTCTACCGCTACTGTACTCCACTGTACTCTACCTCTACTGTACTCCACCGAACTCTACCTCTACTGTCCTTCTCTGTACTCCACTGTACTCTACCTCTACTGTGCTCCCCTGTACTCCACTCTACTCTACCTATAGTGTGCTCCACTGTACTCTACCTCTACTGTGCTCCACTGTACTCTACCTCTACTGTACTCCACTGTACTCCACCTCTACTGTAATCCACTGTACTCCACTGTACTCTACCTCTACTGTGCTCCACTGTACTCTACCTCTACTGTACTCTACTGTACTCTACCTCTACTGTACTCCAACGAACTCTACCTCTACTGTGCTTCACTGTACTCCACTGTACTCTACCTCTACTGTGCTCCACTGTACTCCACTGTACTCTATCTCTACTCTGATCCACTGTACTCTAACTCTGCTGTGCTCCACTGTACTATACCTCTGCTGTGCTCCACTGTACTCTACCTCTACTCTACTCCGCTGTACTCTATCTCTACTGTGCTGCACTGTACTCTATCTCTACTGTACTCCACTGTACTCTACCTCTACTGTACTGTTCTCTACCTCTACTGTACTCTACTGTACTCCACCTCTACTGTGCTCCACTGTACTCCACTCTACTCTACCTCTACTGTGCTCCACTGTACTCTGCCTCTACTGTACTCCACTGTACTCTACCTCTACTGTGCTCAACTATACTCTGCCTCTAATGTACTCCACTGTACTCTACCTCTACTGTACTCCACTGTACTCTACCTCTACTGTACTCTACTGTACTCCACCTCTAATGTGCTCCACTGTATTCCACTGTACTCTACCTCTACTGTACTCCACTGTACTCTACCTCTACTGTACTCCACTGTACACTACCTCTACTGTGCTCCTCTGTACTCCACTGTGTGCTACCTATACTGTGCTCCACACTACTCTACCTCTACTGTACTCAACTCTATTCTACCTCTACTGTGCTCCGCTGTACTCCACTGTACTCTACATCTACTATGCTCCACTGTACTCTACCTCTACTGTACTGCACTGTACTCTGCCTCTACTGTAATCCACTGTACTCTACCTCTACTGTACTCCACTGTGCGCTACCTCTACTGTGCTCCACTGTACTCTACCTCTACTGTGCTCCACTCTATTCTACCTCTACTGTGCTCCGCTGTACTCCACTGTACTCTACATCTACTATGCTCCACTGTACTCTACCTCTACTGTACTGCACTGTACTCTACCTCTACTTTAATCCACTGTACTCTACCTCTACTGTACTCCACTGTGCGCTACCTCTACTGTGCTCCACTGTACTCTATCTCTACTGTACTCTACTGTACTCCACCTCTATTGTGCTCCGCTGTACTCCACTGTACTCTACCTCTACTGTGCTCCACTGTACTCTACCTCTACTGTGCTCCACTGTACTCTACCTCTACTGTGCTCCACTGTTCTCTACCTCTACTGTACTCTACTGTACTCCACCTCTACTGTGCTCCACTGTACTCCACTGTACTCTACCTCTACTGTGCTCCACTGTACTCTACCTCTACTGTACTCATCTCTAGTCTATCTCTACTGTGCTCCATTGTACTCTATCTATACTGTACTCCACTGTACTCCACCTCTACTGTGCTCCACTGTACTCCACTGTACTCTACCTCTACTGTGCTCCACTGTACTCTACCTCTACTGTACTCTACTGTACTCTACCTCTACTGTACTGCACTGTACTCTACCTCTACTTTAATCCACTGTACTCTACCTCTACTGTACTCCACTGTGCGCTACCTCTACTGTGCTCCACTGTACTCTATCTCTACTGTACTCTACTGTACTCCACCTCTATTGTGCTCCGCTGTACTCCACTGTACTCTACCTCTACTGTGCTCCACTGTACTCTACCTCTACTGTGCTCCACTGTACTCTACCTCTACTGTGCTCCACTGTTCTCTACCTCTACTGTACTCTACTGTACTCCACCTCTACTGTGCTCCACTGTACTCCACTGTACTCTACCTCTACTGTGCTCCACTGTACTCTACCTCTACTGTACTCATCTCTAGTCTATCTCTACTGTGCTCCATTGTACTCTATCTATACTGTACTCCACTGTACTCCACCTCTACTGTGCTCCACTGTACTCCACTGTACTCTACCTCTACTGTGCTCCACTGTACTCTACCTCTACTGTACTCTACTGTACTCTACCTCTACTGTACTCCAACGAACTCTACCTCTACTGTGCTTCACTGTACTCCACTGTACTCTACCTCTACTATGCTCCACTGTACTCCACTGTACTCTATCTCTACTCTGATCAACTGTACTCTACCTCTGCTGTGCTCCACTGTACTCTACCTCTACTGTGCTCCTCTACTGTGCTCCACTGTACTCTACCTCTACTCTACTCCGCTGTACTCTATCTCTACTGTGCTCCACTGTACTCTATCTCTACTGTACTCCACTGTACTCTACCTCTACTGTACTCTACTGTTCTCTACCTCTACTGTACTCTACTGTACTCCACCTCTACTGTGCTCCACTGTACTCCACTCTACTCTACCTCTACTGTGCTCCACTGTGCTCTGCCTCTACTGTACTCCACTGTACTCTACCTCTACTGTGCTCAACTATACTCTACCTCTACTGTACTCCACTGTACTCTACCTCTACTGTACTCCACTGTACTCTACCTCTACTGTACTCCACGGTACGCTACCTCTACTGTGCTCCACTGTACTCTACCTCTACTGTACTCCACTGTACGCTACCTCTACTGTGCTCCACTGTACTCTACCTCTACTGTACTCCACTCTACTCTACCTCTACTGTGCTCCACTGTACTCTACCTCTACTGTACTCCACTGTACGCTACCTCTACTGTGCTCCACTGTACTCTACCTCTACTGTACTCCACTGTACTCTACCTCTACTGTGCTCCACTGTACTCTGTCTCTACTGTACTCCACTGTACTCTACCTCTACTGTACTCTACTATACTCCACCTCTAATGTGCTCCACTGTACTCCACTGTACTCTACCTCTGCTGTACTCCACTGTACTCTACCACTACTGTACTCCACTGTACTCTACCTCTACTCTGCTCCACTGTACTCCACTGTACGCTACCTCTACTGTGCTCCACTGTACTCTACCTCTACTGTACTCCACTCTACTCTACCTCTACTGTGCTCCGCTGTACTCCACTGTACTCTACCCTCTACTGTGCTCCACTGTACTCTACCTCTACTGTACTCCACTTTACTCTACCTCTACTGTGCTCCACTGTACTCTATCTCTACTGTACTATACTGTACTCCACCTCTACTGTGCTCTGCTGTACTCCACTGTACTCTACCTCTACTGTGATCCACTGTACTCTACCTCTACTGTACTCCACTGTACTCTACCTCTACTGTGCTCCACTGTACTCTACCTCTACTGTACTCCACTCTACTCTACCTCTACTGTGCTCCACTGTACTCTATCTCTACTGTACTCTACTGTACTCCACCTCTACTGTGCTCCACTGTACTCCACTGTACGCTACCTCTACTGTGCTCCACTGTACTCTACCTCTAATGTACTCCACTCTACTCTACCTCTACTGTGCTCCGCTGTACTCCACTGTACTCTACCTCTACTGTGCTCCACTGTACGCTACCTCTACTGTGCTCCACTGTACTCTACCTCTACTGTACTATACTGTACTCCACCTCTACTGTGCTCTGCTGTACTCCACTGTACTCTACCTCTACTGTACTCCACTGTACTCTACCTCTACTGTGCTATACCGTACTCCACCTCTACTGTGCTCCACTCTACTCTACCTCTACTGTGCTCCACTGTACTCTACCTCTTCTGTACTCTACTGTTCTCTACCACTACTGTACTCTACTGTACTCCACTTCTACTGTGCTCCACTGTACTCCACTGTACTCTGCCTCTACTGTGCTCCACTGTACTCTACCTCTACTGTGCTCCACTGTACTCTACCTCTTCTGTACTCTACTGTTCTCTACCACTACTGTACTCTACTGTACTCCACCTCTACTGTGCTCCACTGTACTCCACTGTACTCTACCTCTACTGTGCTCCACTGTACTCTACCTCTACTGTACTCCACTGTACTCTACCTCTACTGTGCTCCACTGTACTCTACCTCTACTGTGCTCCACTCTATTCTACCTCTACTGTGCTCCGCTGTACTCCACTGTACTCTACATCTACTATGCTCCACTGTACTCTACCTCTACTGTACTGCACTGTACTCTACCTCTACTTTAATCCACTGTACTCTACCTCTACTGTACTCCACTGTGCGCTACCTCTACTGTGCTCCACTGTACTCTATCTCTACTGTACTCTACTGTACTCCACCTCTATTGTGCTCCGCTGTACTCCACTGTACTCTACCTCTACTGTGCTCCACTGTACTCTACCTCTACTGTGCTCCACTGTACTCTACCTCTACTGTGCTCCACTGTTCTCTACCTCTACTGTACTCTACTGTACTCCACCTCTACTGTGCTCCACTGTACTCCACTGTACTCTACCTCTACTGTGCTCCACTGTACTCTACCTCTACTGTACTCATCTCTAGTCTATCTCTACTGTGCTCCATTGTACTCTATCTATACTGTACTCCACTGTACTCCACCTCTACTGTGCTCCACTGTACTCCACTGTACTCTACCTCTACTGTGCTCCACTGTACTCTACCTCTACTGTACTCTACTGTACTCTACCTCTACTGTACTGCACTGTACTCTACCTCTACTTTAATCCACTGTACTCTACCTCTACTGTACTCCACTGTGCGCTACCTCTACTGTGCTCCACTGTACTCTATCTCTACTGTACTCTACTGTACTCCACCTCTATTGTGCTCCGCTGTACTCCACTGTACTCTACCTCTACTGTGCTCCACTGTACTCTACCTCTACTGTGCTCCACTGTACTCTACCTCTACTGTGCTCCACTGTTCTCTACCTCTACTGTACTCTACTGTACTCCACCTCTACTGTGCTCCACTGTACTCCACTGTACTCTACCTCTACTGTGCTCCACTGTACTCTACCTCTACTGTACTCATCTCTAGTCTATCTCTACTGTGCTCCATTGTACTCTATCTATACTGTACTCCACTGTACTCCACCTCTACTGTGCTCCACTGTACTCCACTGTACTCTACCTCTACTGTGCTCCACTGTACTCTACCTCTACTGTACTCTACTGTACTCTACCTCTACTGTACTCCAACGAACTCTACCTCTACTGTGCTTCACTGTACTCCACTGTACTCTACCTCTACTATGCTCCACTGTACTCCACTGTACTCTATCTCTACTCTGATCAACTGTACTCTACCTCTGCTGTGCTCCACTGTACTCTACCTCTACTGTGCTCCTCTACTGTGCTCCACTGTACTCTACCTCTACTCTACTCCGCTGTACTCTATCTCTACTGTGCTCCACTGTACTCTATCTCTACTGTACTCCACTGTACTCTACCTCTACTGTACTCTACTGTTCTCTACCTCTACTGTACTCTACTGTACTCCACCTCTACTGTGCTCCACTGTACTCCACTCTACTCTACCTCTACTGTGCTCCACTGTGCTCTGCCTCTACTGTACTCCACTGTACTCTACCTCTACTGTGCTCAACTATACTCTACCTCTACTGTACTCCACTGTACTCTACCTCTACTGTACTCCACTGTACTCTACCTCTACTGTACTCCACGGTACGCTACCTCTACTGTGCTCCACTGTACTCTACCTCTACTGTACTCCACTGTACGCTACCTCTACTGTGCTCCACTGTACTCTACCTCTACTGTACTCCACTCTACTCTACCTCTACTGTGCTCCACTGTACTCTACCTCTACTGTACTCCACTGTACGCTACCTCTACTGTGCTCCACTGTACTCTACCTCTACTGTACTCCACTGTACTCTACCTCTACTGTGCTCCACTGTACTCTGTCTCTACTGTACTCCACTGTACTCTACCTCTACTGTACTCTACTATACTCCACCTCTAATGTGCTCCACTGTACTCCACTGTACTCTACCTCTGCTGTACTCCACTGTACTCTACCACTACTGTACTCCACTGTACTCTACCTCTACTCTGCTCCACTGTACTCCACTGTACGCTACCTCTACTGTGCTCCACTGTACTCTACCTCTACTGTACTCCACTCTACTCTACCTCTACTGTGCTCCGCTGTACTCCACTGTACTCTACCCTCTACTGTGCTCCACTGTACTCTACCTCTACTGTACTCCACTTTACTCTACCTCTACTGTGCTCCACTGTACTCTATCTCTACTGTACTATACTGTACTCCACCTCTACTGTGCTCTGCTGTACTCCACTGTACTCTACCTCTACTGTGATCCACTGTACTCTACCTCTACTGTACTCCACTGTACTCTACCTCTACTGTGCTCCACTGTACTCTACCTCTACTGTACTCCACTCTACTCTACCTCTACTGTGCTCCACTGTACTCTATCTCTACTGTACTCTACTGTACTCCACCTCTACTGTGCTCCACTGTACTCCACTGTACGCTACCTCTACTGTGCTCCACTGTACTCTACCTCTAATGTACTCCACTCTACTCTACCTCTACTGTGCTCCGCTGTACTCCACTGTACTCTACCTCTACTGTGCTCCACTGTACGCTACCTCTACTGTGCTCCACTGTACTCTACCTCTACTGTACTATACTGTACTCCACCTCTACTGTGCTCTGCTGTACTCCACTGTACTCTACCTCTACTGTACTCCACTGTACTCTACCTCTACTGTGCTATACCGTACTCCACCTCTACTGTGCTCCACTCTACTCTACCTCTACTGTGCTCCACTGTACTCTACCTCTTCTGTACTCTACTGTTCTCTACCACTACTGTACTCTACTGTACTCCACTTCTACTGTGCTCCACTGTACTCCACTGTACTCTGCCTCTACTGTGCTCCACTGTACTCTACCTCTACTGTGCTCCACTGTACTCTACCTCTTCTGTACTCTACTGTTCTCTACCACTACTGTACTCTACTGTACTCCACCTCTACTGTGCTCCACTGTACTCCACTGTACTCTACCTCTACTGTGCTCCACTGTACTCTACCTCTACTGTACTCCACTGTACTCTACCTCTACTGTGCTCCACTGTACTCTACCTCTACTGTACTCCACTCTACTCTACCACTACTGTGCTCCACTGTACTCTATCTCTACTGTACTCTACTGTACTCCACCTCTACTGTGCTCCACTGTACTCCACTGTACGCTACCTCTACTGTGCTCCACTGTACTCTACCTCTACTGTACTCCACTCTACTCTACCTCTACTGTGCTCCGCTCTACTCCACTGTACTCTACCTCTACTGTGCTCCGCTGTACTCCACTGTACTCTACCTCTAGTGTGCTCCACTGTACTCTACCTCTGCTGTACTCCACTGTACTCTACCTCTACTGTGCTCCACTGTACTCTACCTCTACTGTACTACAAAGTACACTACCTCTACTGTGCTCCACTGTACTCTACCTCTACTGTACTCCACTGTGCTCTACCTCTACTGTGCTCCACTGTACTCTACCGCTACTCTACTCCACTGTACTCTACCTCTACTGTGCTCCACTGTACTCTACCTCTACTGTACTCCACTGTACTCTACCTCTACTGTGCTCCACTGTACTCTACCTCTACTGTACTCCACTCTACTCTACCTCTACTGTGCTCCACTGTACTCTATCTCTACTGTACTCTACTGTACTCCACCTCTACTGTGCTCTGCTGTACTCCACTGTACTCTACCTCTACTGTACTCTACTGTTCTCTACCTCTACTGTACTCTACTGTACTCTACTGTACTCCACCTCTACTGTGCTCCACTGTACTCCACTGTACTCTACCTCTACTGTACACCACTGTACTCTACCTCTACTGTACTCCACTGTACTCTACCTCTACTGTGCTCCACTGTACTCTACCTCTACTGTACTCTACTGTACTCTACCTCTACTGTACTCTACTGTACTCTACCTCTACTGTGCTCCGCTGTACTCCACTGTACTCTACCTCTACTGTGCTCCACTGTACGCTACCTCTACTGTGCTCCACTGTACTCTACCTCTACTGTACTCCACTCTACTCTACCTCTACTCTGCTCCGCTGTACTCCACTGTACTCTACCCTCTACTGTGCTCCACTGTACTCTACCTCTACTGTACTCCACTTTACTCTACCTCTACTGTGCTCCACTGTACTCTATCTCTACTGTACTATACTGTACTCCACCTCTACTGTGCTCTGCTGTACTCCACTGTACTCTACCTCTACTGTACTCCACTGTACTCTACCTCTACTGTGCTATACCGTACTCCACCTCTACTGTTCTCCACTCTACTCTACCTCTACTGTGCTCCACTGTACTCTACCTCTTCTGTACTCTACTGTTCTCTACCACTACTGTACTCTACTGTAATCCACCTCTACTGTGCTCCACTGTACTCCACTGTACTCTACCTCTACTGTGCTCCACTGTACTCTACCTCTACTCTGCTCCACTTTTCTCTACCTCTACTGTACTCTACTGTACTCCACCTCTACTGTGCTCCACTGTACTCCACTGTACTCTACCTCTACTGTGCTCCACTGTACTCTACCTCTACTGTACTCCACTCTAGTCTATCTCTACTGTGCTCCATTGTACTCTATCTCTACTGTACTCCAATGTACTCTACCTCTACTCTGCTGTTCTCTACCTCTACTGTACTCTACTGTACTCCACCTCTACTGTGGTTCACTGTACTCCACTGTACTCTACCTCTACTGTGCTCCACTGTACTCTACCTCTACTGTACTCCACTGTACTCTACCTCTACTGTGCTCCACTGTACTCTACCTCTACTCTACTCCACTCTACTCTAACTCTACTGTGCTCCACTGTACTCTACCTCTACTGTACTCCACTCTACTCTACCTCTAGTGTTCTCCACTATACTCTACCTCTTCTGTACTCCAATGTACTCTACCTCTACTGTACTCCACGGTACGCTACCTCTACTGTGCTCCACTGTACTCTACCTCTACTGTACTCCAATGTACGCTACCTCTACTGTGCTCCACTGTACTCTACCTCTACTGTACTCCACTCTACTCTAACTCTACTGTGCTCCACTGTACTCTACCTCTACTGTACTCCACTCTACTCTACCTCTACTGTGCTCCACTGTACTCTACCTCTACTGTACTCCACTGTACGCTACCTCTACTGTGCTCCACTGTACTCTACCTCTACTGTACTCCACTGTACTCTACCTCTACTGTGCTCCACTGTACTCTGTCTCTACTGTACTCCACTGTACTCTACCTCTACTGTACTCTACTGTTCTCTACCTCTACTCTAATCTACTGTACTCCACCTCTAATGTGCTCCACTGTACTCCACTGTACTCTACCTCTACTGTGCTATACCGTACTCCACCTCTACTGTGCTCCACTGTACTCTACCTCTACTGTGCTCCACTGTACTCTACCTCTTCTGTACTCTAATGTACTCTAACTCTACTGTACTCCACTGTACGCTACCTCTACTGTGCTCCACTGTACTCTACCTCTACTGTACTCCACTCTACTCTACCTCTACTGTGCTCCACTGTACTCTACCTCTACTGTACTCCACTGTACGCTACCTCTACTGTGCTCCACTGTACTCTACCTCTACTGTACTCCACTGTACTCTACCTCTACTGTGCTCCACTGTACTCTGTCTCTACTGTACTCCACTGTACTCTACCTCTACTGTACTCCACTGTACTCTACCACTACTGTACTCCACTGTACTCTACCTCTACTCTGCTCCACTGTACTCCACTGTACGCTACCTCTACTGTGCTCCACTGTACTCTACCTCTACTGTACTCCACTCTACTCTACCTCTACTGTGCTCCGCTGTACTTCACAGTACTCTACCCTCTACTGTGCTCCACTGTACTCTACCTCTACTGTACTCCACTTTACTCTACCTCTACTGTGCTCCACTGTACTCTATCTCTACTGTACTATACTGTACTCCACCTCTACTGTGCTCTGCTGTACTCCACTGTACTCTACCTCTACTGTGCTCCACTGTACTCTACCTCTACTGTACTCCACTGTACTCTACCTCTACTGTGCTCCACTGTACTCTACCTCTACTGTACTCCACTCTACTCTACCTCTACTGTGCTCCACTGTACTCTATCTCTACTGTACTCTACTGTACTCCACCTCTACTGTGCTCCACTGTACTCCACTGTACGCTACCTCTACTGTGCTCCACTGTACTCTACCTCTACTGTACTCCACTCTACTCTACCTCTACTGTGCTCCGCTGTACTCCACTGTACTCTACCTCTACTGTGCTCCACTGTACGCTACCTCTACTGTGCTCCACTGTACTCTACTTCTACTGTACTCCACTCTACTCTACCGCTACTGTTCTCCGCTGTACTCCACTGTACTCTACCCTCTACTGTGCTCCACTGTACTCTACCTCTACTGTACTCCACTTTACTCTACCTCTACTGTGCTCCACTGTACTCTATCTCTACTGTACTATACTGTACTCCACCTCTACTGTGCTCTGCTGTACTCCACTGTACTCTACCTCTACTGTACTCCACTGTACTCTACCTCTACTGTGCTATACTGTACTCCACCACTACTGTACTCTACTGTACTCCACCTCTACTGTGCTCCACTGTACTCCACTGTACTCTACCTCTACTGTGCTCCACTGTACTCTACCTCTACTGTACTCCACTGTACTCTACCTCTACTGTGCTCCACTGTACTCTACCTCTACTGTACTCCACTCTACTCTACCTCTACTGTGCTCCACTGTACTCTATCTCTACTGTACTCTACTGTACTCCACCTCTACTGTGCTCCACTGTACTCCAGTGTACGCTACCTCTACTGTGCTCCACTGTACTCTACCTCTACTGTACTCCACTCTACTCTAACTCTACTGTGCTCCGCTGTACTCCACTGTACTCTACCTCTACTGTGCTCCGCTGTACTCCACTGTACTCTACCTCTAGTGTGCTCCACTGTACTCTACCTCTGCTGTACTCCACTGTACTCTACCTTTACTGTGCTCCACTGTATTCTACCTCTACTGTACTACAAAGTACGCTACCTCTACTGTGCTCCACTGTACTCTACCTCTACTGTACTCCACTGTGCTCTACCTCTACTGTGCTCCACTGTACTCTACCGCTACTCTACTCCACTGTACTCTACCTCTATTGTGCTCCACTGTACTCTACCTCTACTGTGCTCCACTGTACTGTACCTCTACTGTGCTCCACTGTACTCTACCTCTACTGTACTCCACTCTACTCTACCTCTACTGTGCTCCACTGTACTCTATCTCTACTGTACTCTACTGTACTCCACCTCTACTGTGCTCCGCTGTACTCCACTGTACTCTATCTCTACTGTGATCCACTGTACTCTACATCTGCTGTGCTCCACTGTACTCTACCTCTACTGTTCTCCATTGTACTCTACCTCTACTCTACTCCACTGTACTCTACCTCTACTGTACTCTACTGTTCTCTACCTCTACTGTACTCTACTGTACTCCACCTCTACTGTGCTCCACTGTACTCCACTGTACTCTACCTCTACTGTGCACCACTGTACTCTACCTCTACTGTACTCCACTGTACTCTACCTCTACTGTGCTCCACTGTACTCTACCTCTACTGTACTCTACTGTACTCTACCTCTACTGTACTCTACTGTACTCCACCTCTACTGTGCTCCACTGTACTCCACTGTACTCTACCTCTACTCTGCTCCCCTGTACTCTACCTCTACTGTACTCCACTGTACTCTACCTCTAATGTGCTCCACTGTACTCTACCTCTACAGTACTCCACTCTACTCTACCTCTACTGTGCTCCACTGTACTTTATCTCTACTGTACTCTACTGTACTCCACCTCTACTGTGCTCCGCTGTACTCCACTGTACTCTATCTCTACTGTGATCCACTGTACTCTACCTCTGCTGTGCTCCACTGTACTCTACCTCTACTGCGCTCCAGTGTACTCCACCTCTACTCTACTCAACTGTACTCTACCTCTACTGTACTCTACTGTTCTCTACCTCTACTGTACTCTACTGTACTCCACCTCTACTGTGCTCCACTGTACTCCACTGTACTCTACCTCTAATGTGCTCCACTGTACTCTACCTCTACTGTACTCCACTCTACTCTACCTCTACTGTGCTCCACTGTACTCCACTGTGCGCTACCTATACTGTGCTCCACACTACTCTACCTCTACTGTACTCCACTCTATTCTACCTCTACTGTGCTCCGCTGTAATCCACTGTACTCTACATCTACTAAGCTCCACTGTACTCTACCTCTACTATACTGCACTGTACTCTACCTCTACTGTAATCCACTGTACTCTACCTCTACTGTACTCCACTGTGCGCTACCTCTACTGTGCTCCACTGTACTCTACCTCTACTGTACTCCACTCTATTCTACCTCTACTGTGCTCCGCTGTACTCCACCGTACTCTACATCTACTATGCTCCACTGTACTCTACCTCTACTGTACTGCACTGTACTCTACCTCTACTGTAATCCACTGTACTCTACCTCTACTGTACTCCACGGTACGCTACCTCTACTGTGCTCCACTGTACTCTACCTCTACTGTACTCCAATGTACGCTACCTCTACTGTGCTCCACTGTACTCTACCTCTACTGTACTCCACTCTACTCTACCTCTACTGTGCTCCACTGTACTCTACCTCTACTGTACTCCACTGTACGCTACCTCTACTGTGCTCCACTGTACTCTACCTCTACTGTACTCCACTGTACTCTACCTCTACTGTGCTCCACTGTACTCTGTCTCTACTGTACTCCACTGTACTCTACCTCTACTGTACTCTACTGTTCTCTACCTCTACTCTACTCTACTGTACTCCACCTCTAATGTGCTCCACTGTACTCTACCTCTGCTGTACTCCACTGTACTCTGCCTCTGCTGTACTCCACTGTACTCTACCTCTACTCTTCTCCACTGTACTCCACTGTACGCTACCTCTACTGTGCTCCACTGTACTCTACCTCTACTCTACGCCACTCTACTCTACCTCTACTGTGCTCCGCTGTACTCCACTGTACTCTACCCTCTACTGTGCTCCACTGTACTCTACCTCTACTGTACTCCACTTTACTCTACCTCTACTGTGCTCCACTGTACTCTATCTCTACTGTACTATACTCTACTCCACCTCTACTGTGCTCCGCTGTACTCCACTGTACTCTACCTCTACTGTACTCCACTGTACTCTACCTCTACTGTGCTATACCGTACTCCACCTCTACTGTGCTCCACTGTACTCTACCTCTACTGTGCTCCACTGTACTCTACCTCTTCTGTACTCTACTGTTCTCTACCTCTACTGTACTCCACTCTACTCTACCTCTACTGTGCTCCACTGTACTCTACCTCTACTGTACTCTACTGTACTCTACCTCTACTGTACTCCACGGTACGCTACCTCTACTGTGCTCCACTGTACTCTACCTCTACTGTACTCCACTGTACGCTACCTCTACTGTGCTCCACTGTACTCTACCTCTACTGTACTCCACTCTACTCTACCTCTACTGTGCTCCACTGTACTCTACCTCTACTGTACTCCACTGTACGCTACCTCTACTGTAATCCACTGTACTCTACCTCTACTGTACTCCACTGTACTCTACCTCTACTGTGCTCCACTGTACTCTGTCTTTACTGTACTCCACTGTACTCTACCTCTACTGTACTCTACTATACTCCACTTCTAATGTGCTCCACTGTACTCCACTGTACTCTACCTCTGCTGTACTCCACTGTACTCTACCACTACTGTACTCCACTGTACTCTACCTCTACTCTGCTCCACTGTACTCCACTGTACGCTACCTCTACTGTGCTCCAATGTACTCTACCTCTACTGTACTCCACTCTACTCTACCTCTACTGTGCTCCGCTGTACTCCACTGTACTCTACCCTCTACTGTGCTCCACTGTACTCTACCTCTACTGTACTCCGCTTTACTCTACCTCTACTGTGCTCCACTGTACTCTATCTCTACTGTACTATACTGTACTCCACCTCTACTGTGCTCCACTGTACTCCACTGTACTCTACCTCTACTGTGCTCCACTGTACTCTACCTCTACTATACTCCACTCTAGTCTATCTCTACTGTGCTCCATTGTACTCTACCTCTACTGTACTCCAATGTACTCTACCTCTACTGTACTCCACTGTACTCTACCTCTACTGTGCTCCACTGTACTCCACTGTACGCTACCTCTACTGTGCTCCACTGTACTCTACCTCTACTGTACTCTACTCTACTCCACCTCTAATGCGCTCCACTGTACTCCACTGTACTCTACCTCTACTGTACTCCACTCTACTCTACCTCTAGTGTACTCCACTGTACTCTACCTCTACTGTACTCCACCGAACTCTACCTCTACTGTCCTTCACTGTACTCTACCTCTACTGTGCTCCACTGTACTCCACTGTACTCTATCTCTACTGTGATCCACTGTACTCTACCTCTGCTGTGCTCCACTGAACTCTACCTCTACTGTGCTCCACTGTACTCTACCCCTACTCTACTCCACTGTACTCTACCTCCACTGTACTCTACTGTTCTCTACCTCTACTGTACTCTACTGTACTCCACCTCTACTGTGCTCCACTGTACTCCACTGTACTCTACCTCTACTGTGCTCCACTGTACTCTACCTCTACTGTACTCCACTGTACTCTACCTCTACTGTGCTCCACTGTACTCTACCTCTGCTGTACTCCACTGTACTCTACCTCTACTGTACTCCACTGTACTCTTCCTCTACTGTACTCCACCTCTAATGTGCTCCACTGTACTCCACTGTACTCTACCTCTACTGTACGCCAATGTACTCTACCTCTACTGTACTCCACTGTACTCTACCTCTACTGTGCTCCACTGTACTCCACTGTACGCTACCTCTACTGTGCTCCACTGTACTCTACCTCTACTGTACTCCACTCTACTCTAACTCTACTGTGCTCCGCTGTACTCCACTGTACTCTACCTCTACTGTGCTCCACTGTACTCTACCTCTACTGTTCTCCACTGTACTCTACCTCTACTGTGCTCCACTTTACTCTACCTCTATTGTACTCCAATGTACGCTACCTCTACTGTGCTCCACTGTACTCTACCTCTACTGTACTCCACTCCACTCTACTCTACCTCTACTGTGCTCCGCTGTACTCCACTGTACTCTACCTCTACTGTGCTCCACTGTACTCTACCTCTACTGTACTCCACTGTACTCTACCTCTACTGTGCTCCACTGTACTCTACCTCTACTCTACTCCACTGTACTCTACCTCTACTGTGCTCCACTGTACTCTACCTCTACTGTACTCCACTGTACTCTACCTCTGCTGTGCTCAACTGTACCCTACCTCTACTGTGCTATACCGTACTCCACCTCTACTGTGCTCTACTGTTCTCCACCTCTACTGTACTCTACTGTACTCCACCTCTAATGTGCTCCACTGTACTCCACTGTACTCTACCTCTGCTGTACTCCACTGTACTCTACCTCTACTCTACTCCACTGTACTCTACCTCTACTCTGCTCCACTGTACTCCACTGTACGCTACCTCTACTGTGCTCCACTGTACTCTACCTCTACTGTACTCCACTCTACTCTACCTCTACTGTGCTCCGCTGTACTCCACTGTACTCTACCCTCTACTGTGCTCCACTGTACTCTACCTCTACTGTACTCCACTTTACTCTACCTCTACTGTGCTCCACTGTACTCTATCTCTACTGTACTATACTGTACTCAACCTCTAATGTGCTCCGCTGTACTCCTCTGTACTCTACCTCTACTGTACTCCACTGTACTCTACCTCTACTGTGCTATACCGTACTCCACCTCTACTGTGCTCAACTGTACTCTACCTCTACTGTGCTACACTGTACTCCACTGTACTCTACCTCTACTGTTCTCCACTGTATTCTACCTCTACTGTACTCCACTGTACTCTACCTCTACTGTACTCCAACGAACTCTACCTCTACTGTGCTTCACTATACTCCACTGTACTCTACCTCTACTGTGCTCCACTTTACTCCACTGTACGCTACCTCTACTCTGCTCCACACTACTCTACCTCTACTGTACTCCACTCTATTCTACCTCTACTGTGCTCCGCTGTACTCCACTGTACTCTACATCTACTGTGCTCCACTGTACTCTACCTCTACTGTACTCCACTGTACTCTACCTCTACTGTAATCCACTGTACTCTACCTCTACTGTGCTCCACTGTACTCTATCTCTACTGTAGTCTACTGTACTCCACCTCTACTGTGCTCCACTGTACTCCACTGTACTCTAACTCTACTGTGCTCCACTGTACTCTACCTCTACTGTACTCCACTGTACACTATCTCTACTGTACTCCACTGTACTCTACCTCTACTGTACTCTACTGTTCTCTACCTCTACTGTGCTCCACTGTACTTTACCTCTACTGTACTCCACTGTACTCTACCTCTAATGTGCTCCACTGTTCTCTACCTCTACTGTACTCTACTGTACTCCACCTCTACTGTGCTCCACTGTACTCCACTGTACTCTACCTCTACTGTGCTCCACTGTACTCTACCTCTACTGTACTCCAATGTACTCTACCTCTACTGTACTCCACTGTACTCTACCTCTACTGTACTCCACTGTACTCTACCTCTACTGTGCTCCACTGTACTCTACCTCTACTGTACTCCACTGTACGCTACCTCTACTGTGCTCCACTCTACTCTACCTCTACTGTACTCCACTCTACTCTACCTCTACTGTGCTCCGCTGTACTCCACTGTACTCTACCTCTACTGTGCTCCACTGTACTCTACCTCTACTGTACTCCACTGTACTCTACATCTACTGTGCTCCACTGTACTCTACCTCTACTGTACTACAATGTACGCTACCTCTACTGTGCTCCACTGTACTCTACCACTACTGTACTCCACTCTACTCTAACTCTACTGTGCTCCACTGTACTCTATCTCTACTGTACTCTACTGTACTCCACCTCTACTGTGCTCCGCTGTACTCCACTGTACTCTACCTCTACTGTGCTCCACTGTACTCTACCTCTACTGTACTCCCCTGTACTCTACCTCTAATGTGCTCCACTGTTCTCTACCTCTACTGTAATCTACTGTACTCCACCTCTACTGTGCTCCACTCTACTCCACTGTACTCTACCTCTACTGTGCTCCACTGTACTCTACCTCTACTGTACTCCACTGTACTCTACCTCTACTGTACTCCACTGAACTCTACCTCTACTGTCCTTCACTGTTCTCTACTGTACTCTACCTCTACTGTGCTCCACTGTACTCCACTGTACTCTATCTCTACTGTGATCCACTGTACTCCACCTCTACTGTGCTCCACTGTACTCCACTGTACTCTACCTCTACTGTGCTATACCGTACTCCACCTCTACTGTGCTCTACTGTACTCTACCTCTATTGTGCTCCACTGTACTCTACCTCTTCTGTACTCTACTGTTCTCTACCTCTACTGTACTCCACTCTACTCTACCTCTACTGTGCTCCACTGTACTCTACCTCTACTGTACTCCACTGTACTCTACCTCTACTGTACTCCACGGTACGCTACCTCTACTGTGCTCCACTGTACTCTACCACTACTGTACTCCACTGTACTCTACCTCTACTGTACTCCACTGTACTCTACCTCTACTGTGCTCCACTGTACTCTATCTCTACTGTACTCTACTGTACTCCACCTCTACTGTGCTCCGCTGTACTCCACTGTACTCTATCTCTACTGTGATCCACTGTACTCTACATCTGCTGTGCTCCACTGTACTCTACCTCTACTGTGCTCCATTGTACTCTACCTCTACTCTACTCCACTGTACTCTACCTCTACTGTACTCTACTGTTCTCTACCTCTACTGTACTCTACTGTACTCCACCTCTACTGTGCTCCACTATACTCCACTGTACTCTACCTCTACTGTACACCACTGTACTCTACCTCTACTGTACCCCACTGTACTCTACCTCTACTGTGCTCCACTGTACTCTACCTCTACTGTACTCTACTGTACTCTACCTCTACTGTACTCTACTGTACTCCACCTCTACTGTGCTCTACTGTACTCCACTGTACTCTACCTCTTCTCTGCTCCCCTGTACTCTACCTCTACTGTACTCCACTGTACTCTACCTCTAATGTGCTCCACTGTACTCTACCTCTACAGTACTCCACTCTACTCTACCTCTACTGTGCTCCACTGTACTCTATCTCTACTGTACTCTACTGTACTCCACCTCTACTGTGCTCCGCTGTACTCCACTGTACTCTATCTCTACTGTGATCCACTGTACTCTACCTCTGCTGTGCTCCACTGTACTCTACCTCTACTGTGCTCCATTGTACTCTACCTCTACTCTACTCCACTGTACTCTACCTCTACTGTACTCTACTGTTCTCTACCTCTACTGTACTCTACTGTACTCCACCTCTACTGTGCTCCACTGTACTCCACTGTACTCTACCTCTACTGTGCACCACTGTACTCTACCTCTACTGTACTCCATTGTACTCTACCTCTACTGTGCTCCACTGTACTCTACCTCTACTGTACTCTACTGTACTCTACCTCTACTGTACTCTACTGTACTCCACCTCTACTGTGCTCCACTGTACTCCACTGTACTCTACCTCTACTCTGCTCCCCTGTACTTTACCTCTACTGTACTCCCCTGTACTCTACCTCTACTGTACTCCACTGTACTCTACCTCTAATGTGCTCCACTGTACTCTACCTCTACAGTACTCCACTCTACTCTACCTCTACTGTGCTCCACTGTACTCTATCTCTACTGTACTCTACTTTACTCCACCTCTACTGTGCTCCGCTGTACTCCACTGTACTCTATCTCTACTGTGATCCACTGTACTCTACCTCTGCTGTGCTCCACTGTACTCTACCTCTACTGCGCTCCACTGTACTCCACCTCTACTCTACTCCACTCCACTGTACTCTACCTCTACTGTACTCTACTGTTCTCTACCTCTACTGTACTCTACTGTACTCCACCTCTACTGTGCTCCACTGCACTCCACTGTACTCTACCTCTAATGTGCTCCACTGTACTCTACCTCTACTGTACTACACTCTACTCTACCTCTACTGTGCTCCACTGTACTCCACTGTGCGCTACCTATACTGTGCTCCACACTACTCTACCTCTACTGTACTCCACTCTATTCTACCTCTACTGTGCTCCGCTGTACTCCACTGTACTCTACATCTACTATGCTCCACTGTACTCTACCTCTACTATACTGCACTGTACTCTACCTCTACTGTAATCCACTGTACTCTACCTCTACTGTACTCCACTGTGCGCTAGCTCTACTGTGCTCCACTGTACTCTACCTCTACTGTACTCCACTCTATTCTACCTCTACTGTGCTCCGCTGTACTCCACTGTACTCTACATCTACTATGCTCCACTGTACTCTACCTCTACTGTACTGCACTGTACTCTACCTCTACTGTAATCCACTGTACTCTACCTCTACTGTACTCCACTGTGCGCTACCTCTACTGTGCTCCACTGTACTCTATCTCTACTGTACTCTACTGTACTCCACCTCTATTTTGCTCCGCTGTACTCCACTGTACTCTACCTCTACTGTGCTCCACTGTACTCTACATTTACTGTGCTCCACTGTACTCTACCTCTACTGTGCTCCACTTTTCTCTACCTCTACTGTACTCTACTGTACTCCACCTCTACTGTGCTCCACTGTACTCCACTGTACTCTACCTCTATTGTGCTCCACTGTACTCTACCTCTACTGTACTCCACTCTAGTCTATCTCTACTGTGCTCCATTGTACTCTATCTCTACTGTACTCCAATGTACTCTACCTCTACTCTGCTGTTCTCTACCTCTACTGTACTCTACTGTACTCCACCTCTACTGTGGTTCACTGTACTCCACTGTACTCTACCGCTACTGTGCTCCACTGTACTCTACCTCTACTGTACTCCACTGTACTCTACCTCTACTGTACTCCACTCTACTCTACCTCTAGTGTTTTCCACTGTACTCTACCTCTTCTGTACTCCACTGTACTCTACCTCTACTGTACTCCACGGTACGCTACCTCTACTGTGCTCCACTGTACTCTACCTCTACTGTACTCCAATGTACGCTACCTCTACTGTGCTCCACTGTACTCTACCTCTACTGTACTCCACTCTACTCTACCTCTACTGTGCTCCGCTGTACTCCACTGTACTCTACATCTACTATGCTCCACTGTACTCTACCTCTACTGTACTGCACTGTACTCTACCTCTACTGTAATCCACTGTACTCTACCTCTACTGTACTCCACTGTGCGCTACCTCTACTGTGCTCCACTGTACTCTATCTCTACTGTACTCTACTGTACTCCACCTCTATTGTGCTCCGCTGTACTCCACTGTACTCTACCTCTACTGTGCTCCACTGTACTCTACCTCTACTGTGCTCCACTGTACTCTACCTCTACTGTGCTCCACTTTTCTCTACCTCTACTGTACTCTACTCTACTCCACCTCTACTGTGCTCCACTGTACTCCACTGTACTCTACCTCTACTGTGCTCCACTGTACTCTACCTCTACTGTACTCCACTCTAGTCTATCTCTACTCTGCTCCATTGTACTCTATCTCTACTGTACTCTACTGTTCTCTACCTCTACTGTACTCTACTGTACTCCACCTCTACTGTGCTCCACTGTACTCCACTGTACTCTACCTCTACTGTACACCACTGTACTCTACCTCTACTGTACTCCACTGTACTCTACCTCTACTGTGCTCCACTGTACTCTACCTCTACTGTACTCTACTGTACTCTACCTCTACTGTACTCCACCTCTACTGTGCTCCACTGTACTCCACTGTACTCTACCTCTAC
This sequence comes from Tiaroga cobitis, assembly GCA_030578255.1. Classification (NCBI taxonomy): domain Eukaryota; kingdom Metazoa; phylum Chordata; class Actinopteri; order Cypriniformes; family Leuciscidae; genus Tiaroga; species Tiaroga cobitis. Next base: position 37,631,786 of record CM060604.1, read on the forward strand.
TCTGCTCCCCTGTACTCTACCTATACTGTACTCCACTGTACTCTACCTCTAATGTGCTCCACTGTACTCTACCTCTACAGTACTCCACTCTACTCTACCTCTACTGTGCTCCACTGTATTCTATCTCTACTGTACTCTACTGTACTCCACCTCTACTGTGCTCCGCTGTACTCCACTGTACTCTATCTCTACTGTGATCCACTGTACTCTACCTCTACTATACTGCACTGTACTCTACCTCTACTGTAATCCACTGTACTCTACCTCTACTGTACTCCACTGTGCGCTACCTCTACTGTGCTCCACTGTACTCTACCTCTACTGTACTCCACTCTATTCTATCTCTACTGTGCTCCGCTGTACTCCACTGTACTCTACATCTACTATGCTCCACTGTACTCTACCTCTACTGTACTGCACTGTACTCAACCTCTACTGTAATCCACTGTACTCTACCTCTACTGTACTCCAATGTGCGCTACCTCTACTGTGCTCCACTGCACTCTATCTCTACTGTACTCTACTGTACTCCACCTCTATTGTGCTCCGCTGTACTCCACTGTACTCTACCTCTACTGTGCTCCACTGTACTCTACCTCTACTGTGCTCCACTGTACTCTACCTCTACTGTGCTCCACTTTTCTCTACCTCTACTGTACTCCACCTCTACTGTGCTCCACTGTACTCCACTGTACTCTACCTCTACTGTGCTCCACTGTACTCTACCTCTACTGTACTCCACTCTAGTCTATCTCTACTGTGCTCCATTGTACTCTATCTCTACTGTACTCCAATGTACTCTACCTCTACTCTGCTGTTCTCTACCTCTACTGTACTCTACTGTACTCCACCTCTACTGTGGTTCACTGTACTCCACTGTACTCTACCGCTACTGTGCTCCACTGTACTCTACCTCTACTGTACTCCACTGTACTCTACCTCTACTGTGCTCCACTGTACTCTACCTCTACTCTACTCCACTCTACTCTAACGCTACTGTGCTCCACTGTACTCTACCTCTACTGTACTCCACTCTACTCTACCTCTAGTGTTCTCCACTGTACTCTACCTCTTCTGTACTCCACTGTACTCTACCTCTACTGTACTCCACGGTACGCTACCTCTACTGTGCTCCACTGTACTCTACCTCTACTGTACTCCAATGTACGCTACCTCTACTGTGCTCCACTGTACTCTACCTCTACTGTACTCCACTCTACTCTAACTCTACTGTGCTCCACTGTACTCTACCTCTACTGTACTCCACTCTACTCTACCTCTACTGTGCTCCACTGTACTCTACCTCTACTGTACTCCACTGTACGCTACCTCTACTGTGCTCCACTGTACTCTACCTCTACTGTACTCCACTGTACTCTACCTCTACTGTACTCCACTGTACTCTACCTCTACTGTGCTCCACTGTACTCTATCTCTACTGTACTCTACTGTACTCCACCTCTACTGTGCTCCGCTGTACTCCACTGTACTCTATCTCTACTGTGATCCACTGTACTCTACATCTGCTGTGCTCCACTGTACTCTACCTCTACTGTGCTCCATTGTACTCTACCTCTACTCTACTCCACTGTACTCTACCTCTACTGTACTCTACTGTTCTCTACCTCTACTGTACTCTACTGTACTCCACCTCTACTGTGCTCCACTGTACTCCACTGTACTCTACCTCTACTGTACACCACTCTACTCTACCTCTACTGTACTCCACTGTACTCTACCTCTACTGTGCTCCACTGTACTCTACCTCTACTGTACTCTACTGTACTCTACCTCTACTGTACTCCACCTCTACTGTGCTCCACTGTACTCCACTGTACTCTACCTCTACTCTGCTCCCCTGTACTCTACCTATACTGTACTCCACTGTACTCTACCTCTAATGTGCTCCACTGTACTCTACCTCTACAGTACTCCACTCTACTCTACCTCTACTGTGCTCCACTGTACTCTATCTCTACTGTACTCTACTGTACTCCACCTCTACTGTGCTCCGCTGTACTCCACTGTATTCTATCTCTACTGTGATCCACTGTACTCTACCTCTGCTGTGCTCCACTGTACTCTACCTCTACTGCGCTCCACTGTACTCCACCTCTACTCTACTCCAATCCACTGTACTCTACCTCTACTGTACTCTACTGTTCTCTACCTCTACTGTACTCTACTGTACTCCACCTCTACTGTGCTCCACTGTACTCCACTGTACTCTACCTCTAATGTGCTCCACTGTACTCTACCTCTACTGTACTCCACTCTACTCTACCTCTACTGTGCTCCACTGTACTCCACTCTGCGCTACCTATACTGTGCTCCACACTACTCTACCTCTACTGTACTCCACTCTATTCTACCTCTACTGTGCTCCGCTGTACTCCACTGTACTCTACATCTACTATGCTCCACTGTACTCTACCTCTACTATACTGCACTGTACTCTACCTCTACTGTAATCCACTGTACTCTACCTCTACTGTACTCCACTGTGCGCTACCTCTACTGTGCTCCACTGTACTCTACCTCTACTGTACTCCACTCTATTCTACCTCTACTGTGCTCCGCTGTACTCCACTGTACTCTACATCTACTATGCTCCACTGTACTCTACCTCTACTGTACTGCACTGTACTCTACCTCTACTGTAATCCACTGTACTCTACCACTACTGTACTCCACTGTGCGCTACCTCTACTGTGCTCCACTGTACTCTATCTCTACTGTACTCTACTGTACTCCACCTCTATTGTGCTCCGCTGTACTCCACTGTACTCTACCTCTACTGTGCTCCACTGTACTCTACCTCTACTGTGCTCCACTTTTCTCTACCTCTACTGTACTCTACTGTACTCCAACTCTACTGTGCTCCACTGTACTCCACTGTACTCTACCTCTACTGTGCTCCACTGTACTCTACCTCTACTGTACTCCACTCTAGTCTATCTCTACTGTGCTCCATTGTACTCTATCTCTACTGTACTCCAATGTACTCTACCTCTACTCTGCTGTTCTCTACCTCTACTGTACTCTACTGTACTCCACCTCTACTGTGGTTCACTGTACTCCACTGTACTCTACCGTTACTGTGCTCCACTGTACTCTACCTCTACTGTACTCCACTGTACTCTACCTCTACTGTGCTCCACTGTACTCTACCTCTACTCTACTCCACTCTACTCTAACGCTACTGTGCTCCACTGTACTCTACCTCTACTGTACTCCACTCTACTCTACCTCTAGTGTTCTCCACTGTACTCTACCTCTTCTGTACTCCACTGTACTCTACCTCTACTGTACTCCACGGTACGCTACCTCTACTGTGCTCCACTGTACTCTACCTCTACTGTACTCCAATGTACGCTACCTCTACTGTGCTCCACTGTACTCTACCTCTACTGTACTCCACTCTACTCTAACTCTACTGTGCTCCACTGTACTCTACCTCTACTGTACTCCACTCTACTCTACCTCTACTGTGCTCCACTGTACTCTACCTCTACTGTACTCCACTGTACGCTACCTCTACTGTGCTCCACTGTACTCTACCTCTACTGTACTCCACTGTACTCTACCTCTACTGTGCTCCACTGTACTCTGTCTCTACTGTACTCCACTGTACTCTACCTCTACTGTACTCTACTGTTCTCTACCTCTACTCTACTCTACTGTACTCCACCTCTAACGTGCTCCACTGTACTCCACTGTACTCTACCTCTGCTGTACTCCACTGTACTCTACCTCTGCTGTACTCCACTGTACTCTACCTCTACTCTGCTCCACTGTACTCCACTGTACGCTACCTCTACTGTGCTCCACTGTACTCTACCTCTACTGTACGCCACTCTACTCTACCTCTACTGTGCTCCGCTGTACTCCACTGTACTCTACCCTCTACTGTGCTCCACTGTACTCTACCTCTACTGTACTCCACTTGACTCTACCTCTACTCTGCTCCACTGTACTCTATCTCTACTGTACTATACTCTACTCCACCTCTACTGTGCTCCGCTGTACTCCACTGTACTCTACCTCTACTGTACTCCACTGTACTCTACCTCTACTGTGCTATACCGTACTCCACCTCTACTGTGCTCCACTGTACTCTACCTCTACTGTGCTCCACTGTACTCTACCTCTTCTGTACTCCACTGTACTCTACCTCTACTGTACTCTACTGTTCTCTACCTCTACTCTACTCTACTGTACTCCACCTCTAACGTGCTCCACTGTACTCCACTGTACTCTACCTCTGCTGTACTCCACTGTACTCTACCTCTGCTGTACTCCACTGTACTCTACCTCTACTCTGCTCCACTGTACTCCACTGTACGCTACCTCTACTGTGCTCCACTGTACTCTACCTCTACTGTACGCCACTCTACTCTACCTCTACTGTGCTCCGCTGTACTCCACTGTACTCTACCCTCTACTGTGCTCCACTGTACTCTACCTCTACTGTACTCCACTTGACTCTACCTCTACTCTGCTCCACTGTACTCTATCTCTACTGTACTATACTCTACTCCACCTCTACTGTGCTCCGCTGTACTCCACTGTACTCTACCTCTACTGTACTCCACTGTACTCTACCTCTACTGTGCTATACCGTACTCCACCTCTACTGTGCTCCACTGTACTCTACCTCTACTGTGCTCCACTGTACTCTACCTCTTCTGTACTCTACTGTTCTCTACCTCTACTGTACTCCACTCTACTCTACCTCTACTGTGCTCCACTGTACTCTACCTCTACTGTACTCCACTGTACTCTACCTCTACTGTACTCCACGGTACGCTACCTCTACTGTGCTCCACTGTACTCTACCTCTACTGTACTCCACTGTACGCTACCTCTACTGTGCTCCACTGTACTCTACCTCTACTGTACTCCACTCTACTCTACCTCTACTGTGCTCCACTGTACTCTACCTCTACTGTACCCCACTGTACGCTACCTCTACTGTGCTCCACTGTACTCTACCTCTACTGTACTCCACTGTACTCTACCTCTACTGTGCTCCACTGTACTCTGTCTCTACTGTACTCCACTGTACTCTACCTCTACTGTACTCTACTATACTCCACCTCTAATGTGCTCCACTGTACTCCACTGTACTCTACCTCTGCTGTACTCCACTGTACTCTACCACTACTGTACTCCACTGTACTCTACCTCTACTCTGCTCCACTGTACTCCACTGTACGCTACCTCTACTGTGCTCCACTGTACTCTACCTCTACTGTAATCCACTCTATTCTACCTCTACTGTGCTCCGCTGTACTCCACTGTACTCTACCTCTACTGTACTCCACTGTACGCTACCTCTACTGTGCTCCACTGTACTCTACCTCTACTGTACTCCACTGTACTCTACCTCTACTGTACTCCACTGTACTCTACCTCTACTGTGCTCCACTGTACTCTATCTCTACTGTACTCTACTGTACTCCACCTCTACTGTGCTCCGCTGTACTCCACTGTACTCTATCTCTACTGTGATCCACTGTACTCTACATCTGCTGTGCTCCACTGTACTCTACCTCTACTGTGCTCCATTGTACTCTACCTCTACTCTACTCCACTGTACTCTACCTCTACTGTACTCTACTGTTCTCTACCTCTACTGTACTCTACTGTACTCCACCTCTACTGTGCTCCACTATACTCCACTGTACTCTACCTCTACTGTACACCACTGTACTCTACCTCTACTGTACTCCACTGTACTCTACCTCTACTGTGCTCCACTGTACTCTACCTCTACTGTACTCTACTGTACTCTACCTCTACTGTACTCTACTGTACTCCACCTCTACTGTGCTCTACTGTACTCCACTGTACTCTACCTCTTCTCTGCTCCCCTGTACTCTACCTCTACTGTACTCCACTGTACTCTACCTCTAATGTGCTCCACTGTACTCTACCTCTACAGTACTCCACTCTACTCTACCTCTACTGTGCTCCACTGTACTCTATCTCTACTGTACTCTACTGTACTCCACCTCTACTGTGCTCCGCTGTACTCCACTGTACTCTATCTCTACTGTGATCCACTGTACTCTACCTCTGCTGTGCTCCACTGTACTCTACCTCTACTGCGCTCCACTGTACTCCACCTCTACTCTACTCCACTCCACTGTACTCTACCTCTACTGTACTCTACTGTTCTCTACCTCTACTGTACTCTACTGTACTCCACCTCTACTGTGCTCCACTGTACTCCACTGTACTCTACCTCTAATGTGCTCCACTGTACTCTACCTCTACTGTACTCCACTCTACTCTACCTCTACTGTGCTCCACTGTACTCCACTGTGCGCTACCTATACTGTGCTCCACACTACTCTACCTCTAATGTACTCCACTCTATTCTACCTCTACTGTGCTCCGCTGTACTCCACTGTACTCTACATCTACTATGCTCCACTGTACTCTACCTCTACTATACTGCACTGTACTCTACCTCTACTGTAATCCACTGTACTCTACCTCTACTGTACTCCACTGTGCGCTACCTCTACTGTGCTCCACTGTACTCTACCTCTACTGTACTCCACTCTATTCTACCTCTACTGTGCTCCGCTGTACTCCACTGTACTCTACATCTACTATGCTCCACTGTACTCTACCTCTACTGTACTGCACTGCACTCTACCTCTACTGTAATCCACTGTACTCTACCACTACTGTACTCCACTGTGCGCTACCTCTACTGTGCTCCACTGTACTCTATCTCTACTGTACTCTACTGTACTCCACCTCTATTGTGCTCCGCTGTACTCCACTGTACTCTACCTCTACTGTGCTCCACTGTACTCTACCTCTACTGTGCTCCACTGTACTCTACCTCTACTGTGCTCCACTTTTCTCTACCTCTACTGTACTCTACTGTACTCCACCTCTACTGTGATCCACTGTACTCCACTGTACTCTACCTCTACTGTGCTCCACTGTACTCTACCTCTACTCTACTCCACTCTAGTCTATCTCTACTGTGCTCCATTGTACTCTATCTCTACTGTACTCCAATGTACTCTACCTCTACTCTGCTGTTCTCTACCTCTACTGTACTCTACTGTACTCCACCTCTACTGTGGTTCACTGTACTCCACTGTACTCTACCGCTACTGTGCTCCACTGTACTCTACCTCTACTGTACTCCACTGTACTCTACCTCTACTGTGCTCCACTGTACTCTACCTCTACTCTACTCCACTCTACTCTAACGCTACTGTGCTCCACTGTACTCTACCTCTACTGTACTCCACTCTACTCTACCTCTAGTGTTCTCCACTGTACTCTACCTCTTCTGTACTCCACTGTACTCTACCTCTACTGTACTCCAATGTACGCTACCTCTACTGTGCTCCACTGTACTCTACCTCTACTCTACTCCACTCTAATATAATTCTACTGTGCTCCACTGTACTCTACCTCTACTGTACTCCACTCTACTCTACCTCTACTGTGCTCCACTGTACTCTACCTCTACTGTACTCCACTGTACGCTACCTCTACTGTGCTCCACTGTACTCTACCTCTACTGTACTCCACTGTACTCTACCTCTACTGTGCTCCACTGTACTCTGTCTCTACTGTACTCTACTGTTCTCTACCTCTACTCTACTCTACTGTACTCCACCTCTAACGTGCTCCACTGTACTCTACCTCTACTGTACTCCACTCTAATATAATTCTACTGTGCTCCACTGTACTCTACCTCTACTGTACTCCACTCTACTCTACATCTACTATGCTCCACTGTACTCTACCTCTACTGTACTGCACTGCACTCTAACTCTACTGTAATCCACTGTACTCTACCACTACTGTACTCCACTGTGCGCTACCTCTACTGTGCTCCACTGTACTCTATCTCTACTGTACTCTACTGTACTCCACCTCTATTGTGCTCCGCTGTACTCCACTGTACTCTACCTCTACTGTGCTCCACTGTACTCTACCTCTACTGTGCTCCACTTTTCTCTACCTCTACTGTACTCTACTGTACTCCACCTCTACTGTGCTCCACTGTACTCCACTGTACTCTACCTCTACTGTGCTCCACTGTACTCTACCTCTACTCTACTCCACTCTAGTCTATCTCTACTGTGCTCCATTGTACTCTATCTCTACTGTACTCCAATGTACTCTACCTCTACTCTGCTGTTCTCTACCTCTACTGTACTCTACTGTACTCCACCTCTACTGTGGTTCACTGTACTCCACTGTACTCTACCGCTACTGTGCTCCACTGTACTCTACCTCTACTGTACTCCACTGTACTCTACCTCTACTGTGCTCCACTGTACTCTACCTCTACTCTACTCCACTCTACTCTAACGCTACTGTGCTCCACTGTACTCTACCTCTACTGTACTCCACTCTACTCTACCTCTAGTGTTCTCCACTGTACTCTACCTCTTCTGTACTCCACTGTACTCTACCTCTACTGTACTCCAATGTACGCTACCTCTACTGTGCTCCACTGTACTCTACCTCTACTGTACTCCACTCTAATATAATTCTACTGTGCTCCACTGTACTCTACCTCTACTGTACTCCACTCTACTCTACCTCTACTGTGCTCCACTGTACTCTACCTCTACTGTATTCCACTGTACGCTACCTCTACTGTGCTCCACTGTACTCTACCTCTACTGAACTCCACTGTACTCTACCTCTACTGTGCTCCACTGTACTCTGTCTCTACTGTACTCTACTGTTCTCTACCTCTACTCTACTCTACTGTACTCCACCTCTAACGTGCTCCACTGTACTCCACTGTACTCTACCTCTGCTGTACTCCACTGTACTCTACCTCTGCTGTACTCCACTGTACTCTACCTCTACTCTGCTCCACTGTACTCCACTGTACGCTACCTCTACTGTGCTCCACTGTACTCTACCTCTACTGTACGCCACTCTACTCTACCTCTACTGTGCTCCGCTGTACTCCACTGTACTCTACCCTCTACTGTGCTCCACTGTACTCTACCTCTATTGTACTCCACTTTACTCTACCTCTACTGTGCTCCACTGTACTCTATCTCTACTGTACTATACTCTACTCCACCTCTACTGTGCTCCGCTGTACTCTACCTCTACTGTACTCCACTGTACGCTACCTCTACTGTGCTCCACTGTACTCTACCTCTACTGTACTCCACTGTACTCTACCTCTACTGTGCTCCACTGTACTCTGTCTCTACTGTACTCCACTGTACTCTACCTCTACTGTACTCTACTATACTCCACCTCTAATGTGCTCCACTGTACTCCACTGTACTCTACCTCTGCTGTACTCCACTGTACTCTACCACTACTGTACTCCACTGTACTCTACCTCTACTCTGCTCCACTGTACTCCACTGTACGCTACCTCTACTGTGCTCCACTGTACTCTACCTCTACTGTACTCCACTCTACTCTACCTCTACTGTGCTCCGCTGTACTCCAGTGTACTCTATCTCTACTGTGATCCACTGTACTCTACCTCTGCTGTGCTCCACTGTACTCTACCTCTACTGCGCTCCACTGTACTCCACCTCTACTCTACTCCACTCCACTGTACTCTACCTCTACTGTACTCTACTGTTCTCTACCTCTACTGTACTCTACTGTACTCCACCTCTACTGTGCTCCACTGTACTCCACTGTACTCTACCTCTAATGTGCTCCACTGTACTCTACCTCTACTGTACTACACTCTACTCTACCTCTACTGTGCTCCACTGTACTCCACTGTGCGCTACCTATACTGTGCTCCACACTACTCTACCTCTACTGTACTCCACTCTATTCTACCTCTACTGTGCTCCGCTGTACTCCACTGTACTCTACATCTACTATGCTCCACTGTACTCTACCTCTACTATACTGCACTGTACTCTACCTCTACTGTAATCCACTGTACTCTACCTCTACTGTACTCCACTGTGCGCTACCTCTACTGTGCTCCACTGTACTCTACCTCTACTGTACTATACTCTACTCCACCTCTACTGTGCTCCGCTGTACTCTACCTCTACTGTACTCCACTGTACGCTACCTCTACTGTGCTCCACTGTACTCTACCTCTACTGTACTCCACTGTACTCTACCTCTACTGTGCTCCACTGTACTCTGTCTCTACTGTAATCCACTGTACTCTACCTCTACTGTACTCTACTGTACTCCACCTCTAATGTGCTCCACTGTACTCCACTGTACTCTACCTCTGCTGTACTCCACTGTACTCTACCACTACTGTACTCCACTGTACTCTACCTCTACTCTGCTCCACTGTACTCCACTGTACGCTACCTCTACTGTGCTCCACTGTACTCTACCTCTACTGTACTCCACTCTACTCTACCTCTACTGTGCTCCGCTGTACTCCAGTGTACTCTATCTCTACTGTGATCCACTGTACTCTACCTCTGCTGTGCTCCACTGTACTCTACCTCTACTGCGCTCCAATGTATTCCACCTCTACTCTACTCCACTCCACTGTACTCTACCTCTACTGTACTCTACTGTTCTCTACCTCTACTGTACTCTACTGTACTCCACCTCTACTGTGCTCCACTGTACTCCACTGTACTCTACCTCTAATGTGCTGCACTGTACTCTACCTCTACTGTACTACACTCTACTCTACCTCTACTGTGCTCCACTGTACTCCACTGTGCGCTACCTATACTGTGCTCCACACTACTCTACCTCTACTGTACTCCACTCTATTCTACCTCTACTGTGCTCCGCTGTACTCGCCTGTACTCTACATCTACTATGCTCCACTGTACTCTACCTCTACTATACTGCACTGTACTCTACCTCTACTGTAATCCACTGTACTCTACCTCTACTGTACTCCACTGTGCGCTACCTCTACTGTGCTCCACTGTACTCTACCTCTACTCTGCTGTTCTCTACCTCTACTGTACTCTACTGTACTCCACCTCTACTGTGGTTCACTGTACTCCACTGTACTCTACCGCTACTGTGCTCCACTGTACTCTACCTCTACTGTACTCCACTGTACTCTACCTCTACTGTGCTCCACTGTACTCTACCTCTACTCTACTCCACTCTACTCTAACGCTACTGTGCTCCACTGTACTCTACCTCTACTGTACTCCACTCTACTCTACCTCTAGTGTTCTCCACTGTACTCTACCTCTTCTGTACTCCACTGTACTCTACCTCTACTGTACTCCACGGTACGCTACCTCTACTGTGCTCCACTGTACTCTACCTCTACTGTACTCCAATGTACTCTACCTCTACTGTACTCCACTGTACTCTACCTCTACTGTACTCCACTGTACTCTACCTCTACTGTGCTCCACTGTACTCTATCTCTACTGTACTCTACTTTACTCCACCTCTACTGTGCTCCGCTGTACTCCACTGTACTCTATCTCTACTGTGATCCACTGTACTCTACATCTGCTGTGCTCCACTGTACTCTACCTCTACTGTGCTCCATTGTACTCTACCTCTACTCTACTCCACTGTACTCTACCTCTACTGTACTCTACTGTTCTCTACCTCTACTGTACTCTACTGTACTCCACCTCTACTGTGCTCCACTGTACTCCACAGTACTCTACCTCTACTGTACTCCACTGTACTCTACCTCTACTGTGCTCCACTGTACTCTACCTCTACTGTACTCCACTGTACTCTACCTCTACTGTGCTCCACTGTACTCTACCTCTACTGTACTCCACTGTACTCTACCTCTACTGTACTCCACTGTACTATACCTCTACTGTACTCCACTGTACTCTACCTCTACTGTGCTCCATTGTACTCTACCTCTACTCTACTCCACTGTACTCTACCTCTACTGTACTCTAGTGTTCTCTACCTCTACTGTACTCTACTGTACTCCACCTCTACTGTGCTCTGCTGTACTCCACTGTACTCTACCTCTACTGTGCTCCACTGTACTCTACCTCTACTGTGCTCCACTGTACTCTACCTCTACTGTACTCCACTGTACTCTACCTCTACTGTACTCCACTGTACTCTACCTCTACTGTGCTCCACTGTACTCTACCTCTACTGTACTCCACTGTACTCTACCTCTACTGTACTCCACTGTACTCTACCTCTACTGTACTCCACTGTACTCTACCTCTACTGTACTCCACTGTACTCTACCTCTACTGTACTCCACCTCTACTGTGCTTCACTGTACTCCACTGTACTCTACCTCTTCTGTACTCCACTGTACTCTACCTCTACTGTACTCAACGGTACGCTACCTCTACTGTGCTCCACTGTACTCTACCTCTACTGTACTCCACTGTACGCTACCTCTACTGTGCTCCACTGTACTCTACCTTTACAGGACTCCACTCTACTCTACCTCTACTGCGCTCCACTGTACTCCACCTCTACTCTACTCCACTCCACTGTACTCTACCTCTACTGTACTCTACTGTACTCTATCTCTACTGTACTCTACTGTACTCCACCTCTACTGTGCTCTGCTGTACTCCACTGTACTCTACCTCTACTGTGCTCCACTGTACTCTACCTCTACTGTACTCCACTGTACTCTACCTCTACTGTGCTCCACTGTACTCTACCTCTACTGTACTCCACTCTACTCTACCTCTACTGTGCTCCACTGTACTCTATCTCTACTGTACTCTACTGTACTCCACCTCTACTGTGCTCCACTGTACTCCACTGTACGCTACCTCTACTGTGCTCCACTGTACTCTACCTCTACTGTACTCCACTCTACTCTACCTCTACTGTGCTCCGCTGTACTCCACTGTACTCTACCTCTACTGTGCTCCACTGTACGCTACCTCTACTGTGCTCCACTGTACTCCACTCTACTCTACCTCTACTGTTCTCCGCTGTACTCCACTGTACTCTACCCTCTACTGTGCTCCACTGTACTCTACCTCTACTGTACTCCACTTTACTCTACCTCTACTGTGCTCCACTGTACTCTATCTCTACTGTACTATACTGTACTCCACCTCTACTGTGCTCTGCTGTACTCCACTGTACTCTACCTCTACTGTACTCCACTGTACTCTACCTCTACTGTGCTATACCGTACTCCACCTCTACTGTGCTCCACTCTACTCTACCTCTACTGTGCTCCACTGTACTCTACCTCTTCTGTACTCTACTGTTCTCTACCACTACTGTACTCTACTGTACTCCACCTCTACTGTGCTCCACTGTACTCCACTGTACTCTACCTCTACTGTGCTCCACTGTACTCTACCTCTACTGTGCTCCACTGTACTCTACCTCTTCTGTACTCTACTGTTCTCTACCACTACTGTACTCTACTGTACTCCACCTCTACTCTGCTCCACTGTACTCCACTGTACTCTACCTCTACTGTGCTCCACTGTACTCTACCTCTACTGTACTCCACTGTACTCTACCTCTACTGTGCTCCACTGTACTCTACCTCTACTGTACTCCACTCTACTCTACCTCTACTGTGCTCCACTGTACTCTATCTCTACTGTACTCTACTGTACTCCACCTCTACTGTGCTCCACTGTACTCCACTGTACGCTACCTCTACTGTGCTCCACTGTACTCTACCTCTACTGTACTCCACTCTACTCTACCTCTACTGTGCTCCGCTGTACTCCACTGTACTCTACCTCTACTGTGCTCCGCTGTACTCCACTGTACTCTACCTCTAGTGTGCTCCACTGTACTCTACCTCTGCTGTACTCCACTGTACTCTACCTCTACTGTGCTCCACTGTACTCTACCTCTACTGTACTACAAAGTACGCTACCTCTACTGTGCTCCACTGTACTCTACCGCTACTCTACTCCACTGTACTCTACCTCTACTGTGCTCCACTGTACTCTTCCTCTACTGTACTCCACTGTACTCTACCTCTACTGTGCTCCACTGTACTCTACCTCTACTGTACTCCACTCTACTCTACCTCTACTGTGCTCCACTGTACTCTATCTCTACTGTACTCTACTGTACTCCACCTCTACTGTGCTCCGCTGTACTCCACTGTACTCTATCTCTACTCTACTCCACTGTACCCTACCTCTACTGTACTCTACTGTTCTCTACCTCTACTGTACTCTACTGTACTCCACCTCTACTGTGCTCCACTGTACTCCACTGTACTCTACCTCTACTGTGCACCACTGTACTCTACCTCTACTGTACTCCACTGTACTCTACCTCTACTGTGCTCCACTGTACTCTACCTCTACTGTACTCTACTGTACTCTACCTCTACTGTACTCCACTGTACTCTACCTCTACTGTGCTCCACTGTACTCTATCTCTACTGTACTCTACATTACTCCACCTCTACTGTGCTCCGCTGTACTCCACTGTACTCTATCTCTACTGTGATCCACTGTACTCTACATCTGCTGTGCTCCACTGTACTCTACCTCTACTGTGCTCCATTGTACTCTACCTCTACTCTACTCCACTGTACTCTACCTCTACTGTACTCTACTGTTCTCTACCTCTACTGTACTCTACTGTACTCCACCTCTACTGTGCTCCACTGTACTCCACTGTACTCTACCTCTACTGTGCACCACTGTACTCTACCTCTACTGTACTCCACTGTACTCTACCTCTACTGTGCTCCACTGTACTCTACCTCTACAGTACTCCACTCTACTCTACCTCTACTGTGCTCCACTGTACTCTATCTCTACTGTACTCTACTGTACTCCACCTCTACTGTGCTCCACTGTACTCCACTGTACGCTACCTCTACTGTGCTCCACTGTACTCTACCTCTACTGTACTCCACTCTACGCTACCTCTACTGTGCTCCACTGTACTCTACCTCTACTGTACTCCACTCTACTCTACCTCTACTGTACTCCACTCTATTCTACCTCTACTGTGCTCCGCTGTACTCCACTGTACTCTACCTCTACTGTACTGCACTGTACTCTACCTCTACTGTAATCCACTGTACTCTGCCTCTACTGTACTCCACTGTGTGCTACCTCTACTGTGCTCCACTGTACTCTACCTCTACTGTACTCCACTCTAGTCTATCTCTACTGTGCTCCATTGTACTCTATCTCTACTTTACTCCAATGTACTCTACCTCTACTCTACTGTTCTCTACCTCTACTGTACTCCACCCTACACTACCTCTACTGTGCTCCGCTGTACTCCACTGTACTCTACCTCTACTGTACTCTATTGTACTCCACCTCTACTGTGCTCCACTGTGCTCCACTGTACTCTACCTCTACTGTGCTCCACTGTACTCTACCTCTACTGTGCTCCACTGTTCTCTACCTCTACTGTACTCTATTGTACTCCACCTCTACTGTGCTCCACTGTACTCCACTGTACTCTACCTCTACTGTGCTCCACTGTACTCTACCTCTACTGTACTCCACTCTAGTCTATCTCTACTGTGCTCCATTGTACTCTATCTCTACTGTACTCCAATGTACTCTACCTCTACTCTACTGTTCTCTACCTCTACTGTAATCTAGTGTAATCCACCTCTACTGAGCTTCACTGTACTCCACTGTACTCTACCTCTACTGTGCTCCACTGTACTCTACCTCTACTGTACTCCACTGTACTCTACCTCTACTGTGCTCCACTGTACTCTACCTCTACTGTACTCCACTCTACTCTAACTCTACTGTGCTCCACTGTACTCTACCTCTACTGTACTCCACTCTACTCTACCTCTACTGTGCTCCACTGTACTCTACCTCTTCTGTACTCCACTGTACTCTACCTCTACTGTACTCCACGGTACGCTACCTCTACTGTGCTCCACTCTACTCTACCTCTACTGTACTCCACTGTACGCTACCTCTACTGTGCTCCACTGTACTCTACCTCTACTGTACTCCACTCTACTCTACCTCTACTGTGCTCCACTGTACTCTACCTCTACTCTACTCCACTGTACTCTACCTCTACTGTGCTCCACTGTACTCTACCTCTACTGTACTCTACTGTACTCTACCTCTACTGTACTCTACTGTACTCCACCTCTACTGTGCTCCACTGTACTCCACTGTACTCTACCTCTACTGTGCTCCACTGTACTCTACCTCTACTGTACTCCACTGTACTCTACCTCTAATGTGCTCCACTGTACTCTACCTCTACTGTACTCCACTCTACTCTAACTCTACTGTGCTCCACTGTACTCTATCTCTACTGTAGTCTACTGTACTCCACCTCTACTGTGCTCCGCTGTACTCCACTGTACTCTATCTCTACTGTGATCCACTGTACTCTACCTCTGCTGTGCTCCACTGTAATCTACCTCTAATCTACTCCACTGTACTCTGCCTCTACTGTACTCTACTGTTCTCTACCTCTACTGTACTCTACTGTACTCCACCTCTACTGTGCTCCAATGTACTCCACTGTACTCTACCTCAACTGTGCACCACTGTACTCTACCTCTACTGTACTCCACTGTACTCTACCTCTACTCTGCTCCACACTACTCTACCTCTACTGTACTCCACTCTATTCTACCTCTACTGTGCTTCGCTGTACTCCACTGTACTCTACCTCTACTGTGCTCCACTGTACTCAACCTCTACTGTACTCCACTGTACTCTACCTCTACTGTGCTCCACTGTACTCAACCTCTACTGTACTCCACTGTACTCTACCTCTACTGTACTCCACTGTACTCTACCTCTACTGTACTCCACTCTACTCTAACTCTACTGTGCTCCACTGTACTCTACCTCTACTGTACTCCACTCTACTCTACCTCTACTGTGCTCCACTGTACTCTACCTCTTCTGTACTCCACTGTACTCTACCTCTACTGTACTCCACGGTACGCTACCTCTACTGTGCTCCACTCTACTCTACCTCTATTGTACTCCACTGTACGCTACCTCTACTGTGCTCCACTGTACTCTACCTCTACTGTACTCCACTCTACTCTACCTCTACTGTGCTCCAGTGTACTCTACCTCTACTGTACTCCACTGTACTCTATCTCTACTGTGCTCCACTGTACTCTACCTCTACTGTACTCCACTGTACTCTACGTCTACTGTGCTCCACTGTACTCTACCTCTACTGTACTCTACTGTACTCTACCTCTACTGTACTCTACTGTACTCCACCTCTACTGTGCTCCACTGTACTCCACTGTACTCTACCTCTACTGTGCTCCACTGTACTCTACCTCTACTGTACTCCACTGTACTCTACCTCTAATGTGCTCCACTGTACTCTACCTCTACTGTACTCCACTCTACTCTACCTCTACTGTGCTCCACTGTACTCTATCTCTACTGTACTCTACTGTACTCCACCTCTACTGTGCTCCGCTGTACTCCACTGTACTCTATCTCTACTGTGATCCACTGTACTCTACCTCTGCTGTCCTCCACTGTATTCTACCTCTACTGTGCTCCACTGTACTCTACCTCTAATCTACTCCACTGTACTCTACCTCTACTGTACTCTACTGTTCTCTACCTCTGCTGTACTCTACTGTACTCCACCTCTACTGTGCTCCAATGTACTCCACTGTACTCTACCTCTACTGTGCACCACTGTTCTCTACCTCTACTGTACTCCACTGTACTCTAACTCTACTGTGCTCCACTGTACTCTACCTCTACTGTACTCCACTGTACTCTACCTCTTCTGTACTCCACTGTACTCTACCTCTACTGTACTCCACGGTACGCCACCTCTACTGTGCTCCACTCTACTCTACCTCTACTGTACTCCACTGTACGCTACCTCTACTGTGCTCCACTGTACTCTACCTCTACTGTAATCCACTCTACTCTACCTCTACTGGGCTCCACTGTACTCTACCTCTACTGTACTCCACTCTACTCTACCTCTACTGGGCTCCACTGTACTCTACCTCTACTCTACTCCACTGTACTCTACCTCTACTGTGCTCCACTGTACTCTACCTCTACTGTACTCTACTGTACTCTACCTCTACTGTACTCTACTGTACTCCACCTCTACTCTGCTCCACTGTACTCCACTGTACTCTACCTCTACTTTGCTCCACTGTACTCTACCTCTACTGTACTCCACTCTACTCTACCTCTAATGTGCTCCACTGTACTCTACCTCTACTGTACTCCACTCTACTCTACCTCTACTGTGCTCCACTGTACTCTATATCTACTGTACTCTACTGTACTCCACCTCTACTGTGCTCCGCTGTACTCCACTGTACTCTATCTCTAGTGTGATCCACTCTACTCTACCTCTGCTGTGCTCCACTGTACTCTACCTCTACTGTGCTCCACTGTACTCTACCTCTAATCTACTCCACTGTACTCTACCTCTACTGTACTCTACTGTTCTCTACCTCTACTGTACTCTACTGTACTCCACCTCTACTGTGCTCCAATGTACTCCACTGTACTCTACCTCTACTGTGCACCACTGTACTCTACCTCTACTGTACTCCACTGTACTCTACCTCTACTGTGCTCCACTGTACTCTACCTCTACTATGCTCCACTGTACTCTACCTCTACTGTGCTCCACACTACTCTACCTCTACTGTACTCCACTCTATTCTACCTCTACTGTGCTTCACTGTACTCCACTGTACTCTACCTCTACTGTGCTCCACTGTACTCAACCTCTACTGTACTCCACTGTACTCTACCTCTACTGTACTCCACTGTCCTCTACCTCTACTGTACTCCACTCTACTCTAACTCTACTGTAATCCACTGTACTCTACCTCTACTGTACTCCAATCTACTCTACCTCTACTGTGCTCCACTGTACTCTACGTCTTCTGTACTCCACTGTACTCTACCTCTACTGTACTCCACGGTACGCTACCTCTACTGTGCTGCACTCTACCTCTACTGTACTCCACTGTACGCTACCTCTACTGTGCTCCACTGTACTCTACCTCTACTGTACTCCACTCTACTCTACCTCTACTGTGCTCCACTGTACTCTACCTCTACTGTACTCCACTGTACTCTACCTCTACTGTGCTCCACTGTACTCTACCTCTACTGTACTCTACTGTACTCTACCTCTACTGTACTCTACTGTACTCCACCTCTACTCTGCTCCACTGTACTCCACTGTACTCTACCTCTACTGTGCTCCACTGTACTCTACCTCTACTGTACTCCACTGTACTCTACCTCTAATGTGCTCCACTGTACTCTACCTCTACTGTACTCCACTGTACTCTACCTCTACTGTGCTCCGCTGTACTCCAGTGTACTCTATCTCTACTGTGATCCACTGTACTCTACCTCTGCTGTGCTCCACTGTACTCTACCTCTACTGCGCTCCAATGTATTCCACCTCTACTCTACTCCACTCCACTGTACTCTACCTCTACTGTACTCTACTGTTCTCTACCTCTACTGTACTCTACTGTACTCCACCTCTACTGTGCTCCACTGTACTCCACTGTACTCTACCTCTAATGTGCTGCACTGTACTCTACCTCTACTGTACTACACTCTACTCTACCTCTACTGTGCTCCACTGTACTCCACTGTGCGCTACCTATACTGTGCTCCACACTACTCTACCTCTACTGTACTCCACTCTATTCTACCTCTACTGTGCTCCGCTGTACTCGCCTGTACTCTACATCTACTATGCTCCACTGTACTCTACCTCTACTATACTGCACTGTACTCTACCTCTACTGTAATCCACTGTACTCTACCTCTACTGTACTCCACTGTGCGCTACCTCTACTGTGCTCCACTGTACTCTACCTCTACTCTGCTGTTCTCTACCTCTACTGTACTCTACTGTACTCCACCTCTACTGTGGTTCACTGTACTCCACTGTACTCTACCGCTACTGTGCTCCACTGTACTCTACCTCTACTGTACTCCACTGTACTCTACCTCTACTGTGCTCCACTGTACTCTACCTCTACTCTACTCCACTCTACTCTAACGCTACTGTGCTCCACTGTACTCTACCTCTACTGTACTCCACTCTACTCTACCTCTAGTGTTCTCCACTGTACTCTACCTCTTCTGTACTCCACTGTACTCTACCTCTACTGTACTCCACGGTACGCTACCTCTACTGTGCTCCACTGTACTCTACCTCTACTGTACTCCAATGTACTCTACCTCTACTGTACTCCACTGTACTCTACCTCTACTGTACTCCACTGTACTCTACCTCTACTGTGCTCCACTGTACTCTATCTCTACTGTACTCTACTTTACTCCACCTCTACTGTGCTCCGCTGTACTCCACTGTACTCTATCTCTACTGTGATCCACTGTACTCTACATCTGCTGTGCTCCACTGTACTCTACCTCTACTGTGCTCCATTGTACTCTACCTCTACTCTACTCCACTGTACTCTACCTCTACTGTACTCTACTGTTCTCTACCTCTACTGTACTCTACTGTACTCCACCTCTACTGTGCTCCACTGTACTCCACAGTACTCTACCTCTACTGTACTCCACTGTACTCTACCTCTACTGTGCTCCACTGTACTCTACCTCTACTGTACTCCACTGTACTCTACCTCTACTGTGCTCCACTGTACTCTACCTCTACTGTACTCCACTGTACTCTACCTCTACTGTACTCCACTGTACTATACCTCTACTGTACTCCACTGTACTCTACCTCTACTGTGCTCCATTGTACTCTACCTCTACTCTACTCCACTGTACTCTACCTCTACTGTACTCTAGTGTTCTCTACCTCTACTGTACTCTACTGTACTCCACCTCTACTGTGCTCTGCTGTACTCCACTGTACTCTACCTCTACTGTGCTCCACTGTACTCTACCTCTACTGTGCTCCACTGTACTCTACCTCTACTGTACTCCACTGTACTCTACCTCTACTGTACTCCACTGTACTCTACCTCTACTGTGCTCCACTGTACTCTACCTCTACTGTACTCCACTGTACTCTACCTCTACTGTACTCCACTGTACTCTACCTCTACTGTACTCCACTGTACTCTACCTCTACTGTACTCCACTGTACTCTACCTCTACTGTACTCCACCTCTACTGTGCTTCACTGTACTCCACTGTACTCTACCTCTTCTGTACTCCACTGTACTCTACCTCTACTGTACTCCACGGTACGCTACCTCTACTGTGCTCCACTGTACTCTACCTCTACTGTACTCCACTGTACGCTACCTCTACTGTGCTCCACTGTACTCTACCTTTACAGGACTCCACTCTACTCTACCTCTACTGCGCTCCACTGTACTCCACCTCTACTCTACTCCACTCCACTGTACTCTACCTCTACTGTACTCTACTGTACTCTATCTCTACTGTACTCTACTGTACTCCACCTCTACTGTGCTCTGCTGTACTCCACTGTACTCTACCTCTACTGTGCTCCACTGTACTCTACCTCTACTGTACTCCACTGTACTCTACCTCTACTGTGCTCCACTGTACTCTACCTCTACTGTACTCCACTCTACTCTACCTCTACTGTGCTCCACTGTACTCTATCTCTACTGTACTCTACTGTACTCCACCTCTACTGTGCTCCACTGTACTCCACTGTACGCTACCTCTACTGTGCTCCACTGTACTCTACCTCTACTGTACTCCACTCTACTCTACCTCTACTGTGCTCCGCTGTACTCCACTGTACTCTACCTCTACTGTGCTCCACTGTACGCTACCTCTACTGTGCTCCACTGTACTCCACTCTACTCTACCTCTACTGTTCTCCGCTGTACTCCACTGTACTCTACCCTCTACTGTGCTCCACTGTACTCTACCTCTACTGTACTCCACTTTACTCTACCTCTACTGTGCTCCACTGTACTCTATCTCTACTGTACTATACTGTACTCCACCTCTACTGTGCTCTGCTGTACTCCACTGTACTCTACCTCTACTGTACTCCACTGTACTCTACCTCTACTGTGCTATACCGTACTCCACCTCTACTGTGCTCCACTCTACTCTACCTCTACTGTGCTCCACTGTACTCTACCTCTTCTGTACTCTACTGTTCTCTACCACTACTGTACTCTACTGTACTCCACCTCTACTGTGCTCCACTGTACTCCACTGTACTCTACCTCTACTGTGCTCCACTGTACTCTACCTCTACTGTGCTCCACTGTACTCTACCTCTTCTGTACTCTACTGTTCTCTACCACTACTGTACTCTACTGTACTCCACCTCTACTCTGCTCCACTGTACTCCACTGTACTCTACCTCTACTGTGCTCCACTGTACTCTACCTCTACTGTACTCCACTGTACTCTACCTCTACTGTGCTCCACTGTACTCTACCTCTACTGTACTCCACTCTACTCTACCTCTACTGTGCTCCACTGTACTCTATCTCTACTGTACTCTACTGTACTCCACCTCTACTGTGCTCCACTGTACTCCACTGTACGCTACCTCTACTGTGCTCCACTGTACTCTACCTCTACTGTACTCCACTCTACTCTACCTCTACTGTGCTCCGCTGTACTCCACTGTACTCTACCTCTACTGTGCTCCGCTGTACTCCACTGTACTCTACCTCTAGTGTGCTCCACTGTACTCTACCTCTGCTGTACTCCACTGTACTCTACCTCTACTGTGCTCCACTGTACTCTACCTCTACTGTACTACAAAGTACGCTACCTCTACTGTGCTCCACTGTACTCTACCGCTACTCTACTCCACTGTACTCTACCTCTACTGTGCTCCACTGTACTCTTCCTCTACTGTACTCCACTGTACTCTACCTCTACTGTGCTCCACTGTACTCTACCTCTACTGTACTCCACTCTACTCTACCTCTACTGTGCTCCACTGTACTCTATCTCTACTGTACTCTACTGTACTCCACCTCTACTGTGCTCCGCTGTACTCCACTGTACTCTATCTCTACTCTACTCCACTGTACCCTACCTCTACTGTACTCTACTGTTCTCTACCTCTACTGTACTCTACTGTACTCCACCTCTACTGTGCTCCACTGTACTCCACTGTACTCTACCTCTACTGTGCACCACTGTACTCTACCTCTACTGTACTCCACTGTACTCTACCTCTACTGTGCTCCACTGTACTCTACCTCTACTGTACTCTACTGTACTCTACCTCTACTGTACTCCACTGTACTCTACCTCTACTGTGCTCCACTGTACTCTATCTCTACTGTACTCTACATTACTCCACCTCTACTGTGCTCCGCTGTACTCCACTGTACTCTATCTCTACTGTGATCCACTGTACTCTACATCTGCTGTGCTCCACTGTACTCTACCTCTACTGTGCTCCATTGTACTCTACCTCTACTCTACTCCACTGTACTCTACCTCTACTGTACTCTACTGTTCTCTACCTCTACTGTACTCTATTGTACTCCACCTCTACTGTGCTCCACTGTACTCCACTGTACTCTACCTCTACTGTGCACCACTGTACTCTACCTCTACTGTACTCCACTGTACTCTACCTCTACTGTGCTCCACTGTACTCTACCTCTACAGTACTCCACTCTACTCTACCTCTACTGTGCTCCACTGTACTCTATCTCTACTGTACTCTACTGTACTCCACCTCTACTGTGCTCCACTGTACTCCACTGTACGCTACCTCTACTGTGCTCCACTGTACTCTACCTCTACTGTACTCCACTCTACGCTACCTCTACTGTGCTCCACTGTACTCTACCTCTACTGTACTCCACTCTACTCTACCTCTACTGTACTCCACTCTATTCTACCTCTACTGTGCTCCGCTGTACTCCACTGTACTCTACCTCTACTGTACTGCACTGTACTCTACCTCTACTGTAATCCACTGTACTCTGCCTCTACTGTACTCCACTGTGTGCTACCTCTACTGTGCTCCACTGTACTCTACCTCTACTGTACTCCACTCTAGTCTATCTCTACTGTGCTCCATTGTACTCTATCTCTACTTTACTCCAATGTACTCTACCTCTACTCTACTGTTCTCTACCTCTACTGTACTCCACCCTACACTACCTCTACTGTGCTCCGCTGTACTCCACTGTACTCTACCTCTACTGTACTCTATTGTACTCCACCTCTACTGTGCTCCACTGTGCTCCACTGTACTCTACCTCTACTGTGCTCCACTGTACTCTACCTCTACTGTGCTCCACTGTTCTCTACCTCTACTGTACTCTATTGTACTCCACCTCTACTGTGCTCCACTGTACTCCACTGTACTCTACCTCTACTGTGCTCCACTGTACTCTACCTCTACTGTACTCCACTCTAGTCTATCTCTACTGTGCTCCATTGTACTCTATCTCTACTGTACTCCAATGTACTCTACCTCTACTCTACTGTTCTCTACCTCTACTGTAATCTAGTGTAATCCACCTCTACTGAGCTTCACTGTACTCCACTGTACTCTACCTCTACTGTGCTCCACTGTACTCTACCTCTACTGTACTCCACTGTACTCTACCTCTACTGTGCTCCACTGTACTCTACCTCTACTGTACTCCACTCTACTCTAACTCTACTGTGCTCCACTGTACTCTACCTCTACTGTACTCCACTCTACTCTACCTCTACTGTGCTCCACTGTACTCTACCTCTTCTGTACTCCACTGTACTCTACCTCTACTGTACTCCACGGTACGCTACCTCTACTGTGCTCCACTCTACTCTACCTCTACTGTACTCCACTGTACGCTACCTCTACTGTGCTCCACTGTACTCTACCTCTACTGTACTCCACTCTACTCTACCTCTACTGTGCTCCACTGTACTCTACCTCTACTCTACTCCACTGTACTCTACCTCTACTGTGCTCCACTGTACTCTACCTCTACTGTACTCTACTGTACTCTACCTCTACTGTACTCTACTGTACTCCACCTCTACTGTGCTCCACTGTACTCCACTGTACTCTACCTCTACTGTGCTCCACTGTACTCTACCTCTACTGTACTCCACTGTACTCTACCTCTAATGTGCTCCACTGTACTCTACCTCTACTGTACTCCACTCTACTCTAACTCTACTGTGCTCCACTGTACTCTATCTCTACTGTAGTCTACTGTACTCCACCTCTACTGTGCTCCGCTGTACTCCACTGTACTCTATCTCTACTGTGATCCACTGTACTCTACCTCTGCTGTGCTCCACTGTAATCTACCTCTAATCTACTCCACTGTACTCTGCCTCTACTGTACTCTACTGTTCTCTACCTCTACTGTACTCTACTGTACTCCACCTCTACTGTGCTCCAATGTACTCCACTGTACTCTACCTCAACTGTGCACCACTGTACTCTACCTCTACTGTACTCCACTGTACTCTACCTCTACTCTGCTCCACACTACTCTACCTCTACTGTACTCCACTCTATTCTACCTCTACTGTGCTTCGCTGTACTCCACTGTACTCTACCTCTACTGTGCTCCACTGTACTCAACCTCTACTGTACTCCACTGTACTCTACCTCTACTGTGCTCCACTGTACTCAACCTCTACTGTACTCCACTGTACTCTACCTCTACTGTACTCCACTGTACTCTACCTCTACTGTACTCCACTCTACTCTAACTCTACTGTGCTCCACTGTACTCTACCTCTACTGTACTCCACTCTACTCTACCTCTACTGTGCTCCACTGTACTCTACCTCTTCTGTACTCCACTGTACTCTACCTCTACTGTACTCCACGGTACGCTACCTCTACTGTGCTCCACTCTACTCTACCTCTATTGTACTCCACTGTACGCTACCTCTACTGTGCTCCACTGTACTCTACCTCTACTGTACTCCACTCTACTCTACCTCTACTGTGCTCCAGTGTACTCTACCTCTACTGTACTCCACTGTACTCTATCTCTACTGTGCTCCACTGTACTCTACCTCTACTGTACTCCACTGTACTCTACGTCTACTGTGCTCCACTGTACTCTACCTCTACTGTACTCTACTGTACTCTACCTCTACTGTACTCTACTGTACTCCACCTCTACTGTGCTCCACTGTACTCCACTGTACTCTACCTCTACTGTGCTCCACTGTACTCTACCTCTACTGTACTCCACTGTACTCTACCTCTAATGTGCTCCACTGTACTCTACCTCTACTGTACTCCACTCTACTCTACCTCTACTGTGCTCCACTGTACTCTATCTCTACTGTACTCTACTGTACTCCACCTCTACTGTGCTCCGCTGTACTCCACTGTACTCTATCTCTACTGTGATCCACTGTACTCTACCTCTGCTGTCCTCCACTGTATTCTACCTCTACTGTGCTCCACTGTACTCTACCTCTAATCTACTCCACTGTACTCTACCTCTACTGTACTCTACTGTTCTCTACCTCTGCTGTACTCTACTGTACTCCACCTCTACTGTGCTCCAATGTACTCCACTGTACTCTACCTCTACTGTGCACCACTGTTCTCTACCTCTACTGTACTCCACTGTACTCTAACTCTACTGTGCTCCACTGTACTCTACCTCTACTGTACTCCACTCTACTCTACCTCTACTGTGCTCCACTGTACTCTACCTCTTCTGTACTCCACTGTACTCTACCTCTACTGTACTCCACGGTACGCCACCTCTACTGTGCTCCACTCTACTCTACCTCTACTGTACTCCACTGTACGCTACCTCTACTGTGCTCCACTGTACTCTACCTCTACTGTAATCCACTCTACTCTACCTCTACTGGGCTCCACTGTACTCTACCTCTACTGTACTCCACTCTACTCTACCTCTACTGGGCTCCACTGTACTCTACCTCTACTCTACTCCACTGTACTCTACCTCTACTGTGCTCCACTGTACTCTACCTCTACTGTACTCTACTGTACTCTACCTCTACTGTACTCTACTGTACTCCACCTCTACTGTGCTCCACTGTACTCCACTGTACTCTACCTCTACTTTGCTCCACTGTACTCTACCTCTACTGTACTCCACTCTACTCTACCTCTAATGTGCTCCACTGTACTCTACCTCTACTGTACTCCACTCTACTCTACCTCTACTGTGCTCCACTGTACTCTATATCTACTGTACTCTACTGTACTCCACCTCTACTGTGCTCCGCTGTACTCCACTGTACTCTATCTCTAGTGTGATCCACTCTACTCTACCTCTGCTGTGCTCCACTGTACTCTACCTCTACTGTGCTCCACTGTACTCTACCTCTAATCTACTCCACTGTACTCTACCTCTACTGTACTCTACTGTTCTCTACCTCTACTGTACTCTACTGTACTCCACCTCTACTGTGCTCCAATGTACTCCACTGTACTCTACCTCTACTGTGCACCACTGTACTCTACCTCTACTGTACTCCACTGTACTCTACCTCTACTGTGCTCCACTGTACTCTACCTCTACTATGCTCCACTGTACTCTACCTCTACTGTGCTCCACACTACTCTACCTCTACTGTACTCCACTCTATTCTACCTCTACTGTGCTTCACTGTACTCCACTGTACTCTACCTCTACTGTGCTCCACTGTACTCAACCTCTACTGTACTCCACTGTACTCTACCTCTACTGTACTCCACTGTCCTCTACCTCTACTGTACTCCACTCTACTCTAACTCTACTGTAATCCACTGTACTCTACCTCTACTGTACTCCAATCTACTCTACCTCTACTGTGCTCCACTGTACTCTACGTCTTCTGTACTCCACTGTACTCTACCTCTACTGTACTCCACGGTACGCTACCTCTACTGTGCTGCACTCTACCTCTACTGTACTCCACTGTACGCTACCTCTACTGTGCTCCACTGTACTCTACCTCTACTGTACTCCACTCTACTCTACCTCTACTGTGCTCCACTGTACTCTACCTCTACTGTACTCCACTGTACTCTACCTCTACTGTGCTCCACTGTACTCTACCTCTACTGTACTCTACTGTACTCTACCTCTACTGTACTCTACTGTACTCCACCTCTACTCTGCTCCACTGTACTCCACTGTACTCTACCTCTACTGTGCTCCACTGTACTCTACCTCTACTGTACTCCACTGTACTCTACCTCTAATGTGCTCCACTGTACTCTACCTCTACTGTACTCCACTCTACTCTACCTCCACTGTGCTCCACTGTACTCTATCTCTACTGTACTCTACTGTACTCCACCTCTACTGTGCTCCGCTGTACTCCACTGTACTCTATCTCTACTGTGATCCACTGTACTCTACCTCTGCTGTGCTCCACTGTACTCTACATCTACTGTGCTCCACTGTACTCTACCTCTAATCTACTCCACTGTACTCTACCTCTACTGTACTCTACTGTTCTCTACCTCTACTGTACTCTACAGTACTCCACCTCTACTGTGCTCCAATGTACTCCACTGTACTCTACCTCTACTGTGCACCACTGTACTCTACCTCTACTGTACTCCACTGTACTCTACCTCTACTGTGCTCCACTGTACTCTACCTCTACTGTGCTCCACTGTACTCTACCTCTACTGTGCTCCACACTACTCTACCTCTACTGTACTCCACTCTATTCTACCTCTACTGTGCTTCGCTGTACTCCACTGTACTCTACCTCTACTGTGCTCCACTGTACTCAACCTCTACTGTACTCCACTGTACTGTACCTCTACTGTACTCCACTGTACTCTACCTCTACTGTACTCTACTGTACTCCACCTCTAATGCGCTCCACTGTACTCCACCGTACTCTACCGCTACTGTACTCCACTGTACTCTACCTCTACTGTACTCCACCGAACTCTACCTCTACTGTCCTTCACTGTACTCCACTGTACTCTACCTCTACTGTGCTCCCCTGTACTCCACTCTACTCTACCTATACTGTGCTCCACTGTACTCTACCTCTACTGTGCTCCACTGTACTCTACCTCTACTGTACTCCACTGTACTCCACCTCTACTGTAATCCACTGTACTCCACTGTACTCTACCTCTACTGTGCTCCACTGTACTCTACCTCTTCTGTACTCTACTGTACTCTACCTCTACTGTACTCCAACGAACTCTACCTCTACTGTGCTTCACTGTACTCTATATCTACTGTACTCTACTGTACTCCACCTCTACTGTGCTCCACTGTACTCCACTGTACGCTACCTCTACTGTGCTCCACTGTACTCTACCTCTACTGTACTCCACTCTACTCTACCTCTACTGTGCTCCGCTGTACTCCACTGTACTCTACCTCTACTGTGCTCCGCTGTACTCCACTGTACTCTACCTCTAGTGTGCTCCACTGTACTCTACCTCTGCTGTACTCCACTGTACTCTACCTCTACTGTGCTCCACTGTACTCTACCTCTACTGTACTACAAAGTACGCTACCTCTACTGTGCTCCACTGTACTCTACCGCTACTCTACTCCACTGTACTCTACCTCTACTGTGCTCCACTGTACTCTTCCTCTACTGTACTCCACTGTACTCTACCTCTACTGTGCTCCACTGTACTCTACCTCTACTGTACTCCACTCTACTCTACCTCTACTGTGCTCCACTGTACTCTATCTCTACTGTACTCTACTGTACTCCACCTCTACTGTGCTCCGCTGTACTCCACTGTACTCTATCTCTACTCTACTCCACTGTACTCTACCTCTACTGTACTCTACTGTTCTCTACCTCTACTGTACTCTACTGTACTCTACCTCTACTGTGCACCACTGTACTCTACCTCTACTGTACTCCACTGTACTCTACCTCTACTGTGCTCCACTGTACTCTACCTCTACTGTACTCTACTGTACTCTACCTCTACTGTACTCCACTGTACTCTACCTCTACTGTGCTCCACTGTACTCTATCTCTACTGTACTCTACTTTACTCCACCTCTACTGTGCTCCGCTGTACTCCACTGTACTCTATCTCTACTGTGATCCACTGTACTCTACATCTGCTGTGCTCCACTGTACTCTACCTCTACTGTGCTCCATTGTACTCTACCTCTACTCTACTCCACTGTACTCTACCTCTACTGTACTCTACTGTTCTCTACCTCTACTGTACTCTACTGTACTCCACCTCTACTGTGCTCCACTGTACTCCACTGTACTCTACCTCTACTGTGCACCACTGTACTCTACCTCTACTGTACTCCACTGTACTCTACCTCTACTGTGCTCCACTGTACTCTACCTCTACAGTACTCCACTCTACTCTACCTCTACTGTGCTCCACTGTACTCTATCTCTACTGTACTCTACTGTACTCCACCTCTACTGTGCTCCACTGTACTCCACTGTACGCTACCTCTACTGTGCTCCACTGTACTCTACCTCTACTGTACTCCACTCTACGCTACCTCTACTGTGCTCCACTGTACTCTACCTCTACTGTACTCCACTCTACTCTACCTCTACTGTACTCCACTCTATTCTACATCTACTGTGCTCCGCTGTACTCCACTGTACTCTACCTCTACTGTACTGCACTGTACTCTACCTCTACTGTAATCCACTGTACTCTGCCTCTACTGTACTCCACTGTGTGCTACCTCTACTGTGCTCCACTGTACTCTACCTCTACTGTACTCCACTCTAGTCTATCTCTACTGTGCTCCATTGTACTCTATCTCTACTTTACTCCAATGTACTCTACCTCTACTCTACTGTTCTCTACCTCTACTGTACTCCACCCTACACTACCTCTACTGTGCTCCGCTGTACTCCACTGTACTCTACCTCTACTGTACTCTATTGTACTCCACCTCTACTGTGCTCCACTGTGCTCCACTGTACTCTACCTCTACTGTGCTCCACTGTACTCTACCTCTACTGTGCTCCACTGTTCTCTACCTCTACTGTACTCTATTGTACTCCACCTCTACTGTGCTCCACTGTACTCCACTGTACTCTACCTCTACTGTGCTCCACTGTACTCTACCTCTACTGTACTCCACTCTAGTCTATCTCTACTGTGCTCCATTGTACTCTATCTCTACTGTACTCCAATGTACTCTACCTCTACTCTACTGTTCTCTACCTCTACTGTAATCTAGTGTAATCCACCTCTACTGAGCTTCACTGTACTCCACTGTACTCTACCTCTACTGTGCTCCACTGTACTCTACCTCTACTGTACTCCACTGTACTCTACCTCTACTGTGCTCCACTGTACTCTACCTCTACTGTACTCCACTCTACTCTAACTCTACTGTGCTCCACTGTACTCTACCTCTACTGTACTCCACTCTACTCTACCTCTACTGTGCTCCACTGTACTCTACCTCTTCTGTACTCCACTGTACTCTACCTCTACTGTACTCCACGGTACGCTACCTCTACTGTGCTCCACTCTACTCTACCTCTACTGTACTCCACTGTACGCTACCTCTACTGTGCTCCACTGTACTCTACCTCTACTGTACTCCACTCTACTCTACCTCTACTGTGCTCCACTGTACTCTACCTCTACTCTACTCCACTGTACTCTACCTCTACTGTGCTCCACTGTACTCTACCTCTACTGTACTCTACTGTACTCTACCTCTACTGTACTCTACTGTACTCCACCTCTACTGTGCTCCACTGTACTCCACTGTACTCTACCTCTACTGTGCTCCACTGTACTCTACCTCTACTGTACTCCACTGTACTCTACCTCTAATGTGCTCCACTGTACTCTACCTCTACTGTACTCCACTCTACTCTAACTCTACTGTGCTCCACTGTACTCTATCTCTACTGTAGTCTACTGTACTCCACCTCTACTGTGCTCCGCTGTACTCCACTGTACTCTATCTCTACTGTGATCCACTGTACTCTACCTCTGCTGTGCTCCACTGTACTCTACCTCTAATCTACTCCACTGTACTCTACCTCTACTGTACTCTACTGTTCTCTACCTCTACTGTACTCTACTGTACTCCACCTCTACTGTGCTCCAATGTACTCCACTGTACTCTACCTCAACTGTGCACCACTGTACTCTACCTCTACTGTACTCCACTGTACTCTACCTCTACTGTGCTCCACACTACTCTACCTCTACTGTACTCCACTCTATTCTACCTCTACTGTGCTTCGCTGTACTCCACTGTACTCTACCTCTACTGTGCTCCACTGTACTCAACCTCTACTGTACTCCACTGTACTCTACCTCTACTGTACTCCACTGTACTCTACCTCTACTGTACTCCACTCTACTCTAACTCTACTGTGCTCCACTGTACTCTACCTCTACTGTACTCCACTCTACTCTACCTCTACTGTGCTCCACTGTACTCTACCTCTTCTGTACTCCACTGTACTCTACCTCTACTGTACTCCACGGTACGCTACCTCTACTGTGCTCCACTCTACTCTACCTCTACTGTACTCCACTGTACGCTACCTCTACTGTGCTCCACTGTACTCTACCTCTACTATACTCCACTCTACTCTACCTCTACTGTGCTCCACTGTACTCTACCTCTACTGTACTCCACTGTACTCTACCTCTACTGTGCTCCACTGTACTCTACCTCTACTGTACTCCACTGTACTCTACGTCTACTGTGCTCCACTGTACTCTACCTCTACTGTACTCTACTGTACTCTACCTCTACTGTACTCTACTGTACTCCACCTCTACTGTGCTCCACTGTACTCCACTGTACTCTACCTCTACTGTGCTCCACTGTACTCTACCTCTACTGTACTCCACTGTACTCTACCTCTAATGTGCTCCGCTGTACTCTACCTCTACTGTACTCCACTCTACTCTACCTCTACTGTGCTCCACTGTACTCTATCTCTACTGTACTCTACTGTACTCCACCTCTACTGTGCTCCGCTGTACTCCACTGTACTCTATCTCTACTGTGATCCACTGTACTCTACCTCTGCTGTCCTCCACTGTATTCTACCTCTACTGTGCTCCACTGTACTCTACCTCTAATCTACTCCACTGTACTCTACCTCTACTGTACTCTACTGTTCTCTACCTCTGCTGTACTCTACTGTACTCCACCTCTACTGTGCTCCAATGTACTCCACTGTACTCTACCTCTACTGTGCACCACTGTTCTCTACCTCTACTGTACTCCACTGTACTCTAACTCTACTGTGCTCCACTGTACTCTACCTCTACTGTACTCCACTCTACTCTACCTCTACTGTGCTCCACTGTACTCTACCTCTTCTGTACTCCACTGTACTCTACCTCTACTGTACTCCACGGTACGCCACCTCTACTGTGCTCCACTCTACTCTACCTCTACTGTACTCCACTGTACGCTACCTCTACTGTGCTCCACTGTACTCTACCTCTACTGTAATCCACTCTACTCTACCTCTACTGGGCTCCACTGTACTCTACCTCTACTGTACTCCACTCTACTCTACCTCTACTGGGCTCCACTGTACTCTACCTCTACTCTACTCCACTGTACTCTACCTCTACTGTGCTCCACTGTACTCTACCTCTACTGTACTCTACTGTACTCTACCTCTACTGTACTCTACTGTACTCCACCTCTACTGTGCTCAACTGTACTCCACTGTACTCTACCTCTACTTTGCTCCACTGTACTCTACCTCTACTGTACTCCACTCTACTCTACCTCTAATGTGCTCCACTGTACTCTACCTCTACTGTACTCCACTCTACTCTACCTCTACTGTGCTCCACTGTACTCTATATCTACTGTACTCTACTGTACTCCACCTCTACTGTGCTCCGCTGTACTCCACTGTACTCTATCTCTAGTGTGATCCACTCTACTCTACCTCTGCTGTGCTCCACTGTACTCTACCTCTACTGTGCTCCACTGTACTCTACCTCTAATCTACTCCACTGTACTCTACCTCTACTGTACTCTACTGTTCTCTACCTCTACTGTACTCTACTGTACTCCACCTCTACTGTGCTCCAATGTACTCCACTGTACTCTACCTCTACTGTGCACCACTGTACTCTACCTCTACTGTACTCCACTGTACTCTACCTCTACTGTGCTCCACTGTACTCTACCTCTACTATGCTCCACTGTACTCTACCTCTACTGTGCTCCACACTACTCTACCTCTACTGTACTCCACTCTATTCTACCTCTACTGTGCTTCACTGTACTCCACTGTACTCTACCTCTACTGTGCTCCACTGTACTCAACCTCTACTGTACTCCACTGTACTCTACCTCTACTGTACTCCACTGTACTCTACCTCTACTGTACTCCACTCTACTCTAACTCTACTGTGCTCCACTGTACTCTACCTCTACTGTACTCCAATCTACTCTACCTCTACTGTGCTCCACTGTACTCTACGTCTTCTGTACTCCACTGTACTCTACCTCTACTGTACTCCACGGTACGCTACCTCTACTGTGCTGCACTCTACCTCTACTGTACTCCACTGTACGCTACCTCTACTGTGCTCCACTGTACTCTACCTCTACTGTACTCCACTCTACTCTACCTCTACTGTGCTCCACTGTACTCTACCTCTACTGTACTCCACTGTACTCTACCTCTACTGTGCTCCACTGTACTCTACCTCTACTGTACTCTACTGTACTCTACCTCTACTGTACTCTACTGTACTCCACCTCTACTCTGCTCCACTGTACTCCACTGTACTCTACCTCTACTGTGCTCCACTGTACTCTACCTCTACTGTACTCCACTGTACTCTACCTCTAATGTGCTCCACTGTACTCTACCTCTACTGTACTCCACTCTACTCTACCTCCACTGTGCTCCACTGTACTCTATCTCTACTGTACTCTACTGTACTCCACCTCTACTGTGCTCCGCTGTACTCCACTGTACTCTATCTCTACTGTGATCCACTGTACTCTACCTCTGCTGTGCTCCACTGTACTCTACATCTACTGTGCTCCACTGTACTCTACCTCTAATCTACTCCACTGTACTCTACCTCTAATGTACTCTACTGTTCTCTACCTCTACTGTACTCTACAGTACTCCACCTCTACTGTGCTCCAATGTACTCCACTGTACTCTACCTCTACTGTGCACCACTGTACTCCACCTCTACTGTACTCCACTGTACTCTACCTCTACTGTGCTCCACTGTACTCTACCTCTACTGTGCTCCACTGTACTCTACCTCTACTGTGCTCCACACTACTCTACCTCTACTGTACTCCACTCTATTCTACCTCTACTGTGCTTCGCTGTACTCCACTGTACTCTACCTCTACTGTGCTCCACTTTACTCAACCTCTACTGTACTCCACTGTACTCTACCTCTACTGTACTCCACTGTACTCTACCTCTACTGTACTCTACTGTACTCCACCTCTAATGCGCTCCACTGTACTCCACCGTACTCTACCGCTACTGTACTCCACTGTACTCTACCTCTACTGTACTCCACCGAACTCTACCTCTACTGTCCTTCACTGTACTCCACTGTACTCTACCTCTACTGTGCTCCCCTGTACTCCACTCTACTCTACCTATACTGTGCTCCACTGTACTCTACCTCTACTGTGCTCCACTGTACTCTACCTCTACTGTACTCCACTGTACTCCACCTCTACTGTAATCCACTGTACTCCACTGTACTCTACCTCTACTGTGCTCCACTGTACTCTACCTCTACTGTACTCTACTGTACTCTACCTCTACTGTACTCCAACGAACTCTACCTCTACTGTGCTTCACTGTACTCCACTGTACTCTACCTCTACTGTGCTCCACTGTACTCTACCTCTACAGTACTCCACTCTACTCTACCTCTACTGTGCTCCACTGTACTCTATCTCTACTGTACTCTACTGTACTCCACCTCTACTGTGCTCCACTGTACTCCACTGTACGCTACCTCTACTGTGCTCCACTGTACTCTACCTCTACTGTACTCCACTCTACGCTACCTCTACTGTGCTCCACTGTACTCTACCTCTACTGTACTCCACTCTACTCTACCTCTACTGTACTCCACTCTATTCTACATCTACTGTGCTCCGCTGTACTCCACTGTACTCTACCTCTACTGTACTGCACTGTACTCTACCTCTACTGTAATCCACTGTACTCTGCCTCTACTGTACTCCACTGTGTGCTACCTCTACTGTGCTCCACTGTACTCTACCTCTACTGTACTCCACTCTAGTCTATCTCTACTGTGCTCCATTGTACTCTATCTCTACTTTACTCCAATGTACTCTACCTCTACTCTACTGTTCTCTACCTCTACTGTACTCCACCCTACACTACCTCTACTGTGCTCCGCTGTACTCCACTGTACTCTACCTCTACTGTACTCTATTGTACTCCACCTCTACTGTGCTCCACTGTGCTCCACTGTACTCTACCTCTACTGTGCTCCACTGTACTCTACCTCTACTGTGCTCCACTGTTCTCTACCTCTACTGTACTCTATTGTACTCCACCTCTACTGTGCTCCACTGTACTCCACTGTACTCTACCTCTACTGTGCTCCACTGTACTCTACCTCTACTGTACTCCACTCTAGTCTATCTCTACTGTGCTCCATTGTACTCTATCTCTACTGTACTCCAATGTACTCTACCTCTACTCTACTGTTCTCTACCTCTACTGTAATCTAGTGTAATCCACCTCTACTGAGCTTCACTGTACTCCACTGTACTCTACCTCTACTGTGCTCCACTGTACTCTACCTCTACTGTACTCCACTGTACTCTACCTCTACTGTGCTCCACTGTACTCTACCTCTACTGTACTCCACTCTACTCTAACTCTACTGTGCTCCACTGTACTCTACCTCTACTGTACTCCACTCTACTCTACCTCTACTGTGCTCCACTGTACTCTACCTCTTCTGTACTCCACTGTACTCTACCTCTACTGTACTCCACGGTACGCTACCTCTACTGTGCTCCACTCTACTCTACCTCTACTGTACTCCACTGTACGCTACCTCTACTGTGCTCCACTGTACTCTACCTCTACTGTACTCCACTCTACTCTACCTCTACTGTGCTCCACTGTACTCTACCTCTACTCTACTCCACTGTACTCTACCTCTACTGTGCTCCACTGTACTCTACCTCTACTGTACTCTACTGTACTCTACCTCTACTGTACTCTACTGTACTCCACCTCTACTGTGCTCCACTGTACTCCACTGTACTCTACCTCTACTGTGCTCCACTGTACTCTACCTCTACTGTACTCCACTGTACTCTACCTCTAATGTGCTCCACTGTACTCTACCTCTACTGTACTCCACTCTACTCTAACTCTACTGTGCTCCACTGTACTCTATCTCTACTGTAGTCTACTGTACTCCACCTCTACTGTGCTCTGCTGTACTCCACTGTACTCTATCTCTACTGTGATCCACTGTACTCTACCTCTGCTGTGCTCCACTGTACTCTACCTCTAATCTACTCCACTGTACTCTACCTCTACTGTACTCTACTGTTCTCTACCTCTACTGTACTCTACTGTACTCCACCTCTACTGTGCTCCAATGTACTCCACTGTACTCTACCTCAACTGTGCACCACTGTACTCTACCTCTACTGTACTCCACTGTACTCTACCTCTACTGTGCTCCACACTACTCTACCTCTACTGTACTCCACTCTATTCTACCTCTACTGTGCTTCGCTGTACTCCACTGTACTCTACCTCTACTGTGCTCCACTGTACTCAACCTCTACTGTACTCCACTGTACTCTACCTCTACTGTACTCCACTGTACTCTACCTCTACTGTACTCCACTCTACTCTAACTCTACTGTGCTCCACTGTACTCTACCTCTACTGTACTCCACTCTACTCTACCTCTACTGTGCTCCACTGTACTCTACCTCTTCTGTACTCCACTGTACTCTACCTCTACTGTACTCCACGGTACGCTACCTCTACTGTGCTCCACTCTACTCTACCTCTACTGTACTCCACTGTACGCTACCTCTACTGTGCTCCACTGTACTCTACCTCTACTGTACTCCACTCTACTCTACCTCTACTGTGCTCCACTGTACTCTACCTCTACTGTACTCCACTGTACTCTACCTCTACTGTGCTCCACTGTACTCTACCTCTACTGTACTCCACTGTACTCTACGTCTACTGTGCTCCACTGTACTCTACCTCTACTGTACTCTACTGTACTCTACCTCTACTGTACTCTACTGTACTCCACTTCTACTGTGCTCCACTGTACTCCACTGTACTCTACCTCTACTGTGCTCCACTGTACTCTACCTCTACTGTACTCCACTGTACTCTACCTCTAATGTGCTCCACTGTACTCTACCTCTACTGTACTCCACTCTACTCTACCTCTACTGTGCTCCACTGTACTCTATCTCTACTGTACTCTACTGTACTCCACCTCTACTGTGCTCCGCTGTACTCCACTGTACTCTATCTCTACTGTGATCCACTGTACTCTACCTCTGCTGTCCTCCACTGTATTCTACCTCTACTGTGCTCCACTGTACTCTACCTCTAATCTACTCCACTGTACTCTACCTCTACTGTACTCTACTGTTCTCTACCTCTGCTGTACTCTACTGTACTCCACCTCTACTGTGCTCCAATGTACTCCACTGTACTCTACCTCTACTGTGCACCACTGTTCTCTACCTCTACTGTACTCCACTGTACTCTAACTCTACTGTG
Source organism: Tiaroga cobitis (assembly GCA_030578255.1). NCBI lineage: Eukaryota > Metazoa > Chordata > Actinopteri > Cypriniformes > Leuciscidae > Tiaroga > Tiaroga cobitis. The sequence continues at coordinate 37,670,323 of CM060604.1, forward strand.
CTCCACTGTACTCTACCTCTACTGTACTCCACTCTACTCTACCTCTACTGTGCTCCACTGTACTCTACCTCTTCTGTACTCCACTGTACTCTACCTCTACTGTACTCCACGGTACGCCACCTCTACTGTGCTCCACTCTACTCTACCTCTACTGTACTCCACTGTACGCTACCTCTACTGTGCTCCACTGTACTCTACCTCTACTGTAATCCACTCTACTCTACCTCTACTGGGCTCCACTGTACTCTACCTCTACTGTACTCCACTCTACTCTACCTCTACTGGGCTCCACTGTACTCTACCTCTACTCTACTCCACTGTACTCTACCTCTACTGTGCTCCACTGTACTCTACCTCTACTGTACTCTACTGTACTCTACCTCTACTGTACTCTACTGTACTCCACCTCTACTGTGCTCAACTGTACTCCACTGTACTCTACCTCTACTTTGCTCCACTGTACTCTACCTCTACTGTACTCCACTCTACTCTACCTCTAATGTGCTCCACTGTACTCTACCTCTACTGTACTCCACTCTACTCTACCTCTACTGTGCTCCACTGTACTCTATATCTACTGTACTCTACTGTACTCCACCTCTACTGTGCTCCGCTGTACTCCACTGTACTCTATCTCTAGTGTGATCCACTCTACTCTACCTCTGCTGTGCTCCACTGTACTCTACCTCTACTGTGCTCCACTGTACTCTACCTCTAATCTACTCCACTGTACTCTACCTCTACTGTACTCTACTGTTCTCTACCTCTACTGTACTCTACTGTACTCCACCTCTACTGTGCTCCAATGTACTCCACTGTACTCTACCTCTACTGTGCACCACTGTACTCTACCTCTACTGTACTCCACTGTACTCTACCTCTACTGTGCTCCACTGTACTCTACCTCTACTATGCTCCACTGTACTCTACCTCTACTGTGCTCCACACTACTCTACCTCTACTGTACTCCACTCTATTCTACCTCTACTGTGCTTCACTGTACTCCACTGTACTCTACCTCTACTGTGCTCCACTGTACTCAACCTCTACTGTACTCCACTGTACTCTACCTCTACTGTACTCCACTGTACTCTACCTCTACTGTACTCCACTCTACTCTAACTCTACTGTGCTCCACTGTACTCTACCTCTACTGTACTCCAATCTACTCTACCTCTACTGTGCTCCACTGTACTCTACGTCTTCTGTACTCCACTGTACTCTACCTCTACTGTACTCCACGGTACGCTACCTCTACTGTGCTGCACTCTACCTCTACTGTACTCCACTGTACGCTACCTCTACTGTGCTCCACTGTACTCTACCTCTACTGTACTCCACTCTACTCTACCTCTACTGTGCTCCACTGTACTCTACCTCTACTGTACTCCACTGTACTCTACCTCTACTGTGCTCCACTGTACTCTACCTCTACTGTACTCTACAGTACTCTACCTCTACTGTACTCTACTGTACTCCACCTCTACTCTGCTCCACTGTACTCCACTGTACTCTACCTCTACTGTGCTCCACTGTACTCTACCTCTACTGTACTCCACTGTACTCTACCTCTAATGTGCTCCACTGTACTCTACCTCTACTGTACTCCACTCTACTCTACCTCCACTGTGCTCCACTGTACTCTATCTCTACTGTACTCTACTGTACTCCACCTCTACTGTGCTCCGCTGTACTCCACTGTACTCTATCTCTACTGTGATCCACTGTACTCTACCTCTGCTGTGCTCCACTGTACTCTACATCTACTGTGCTCCACTGTACTCTACCTCTAATCTACTCCACTGTACTCTACCTCTAATGTACTCTACTGTTCTCTACCTCTACTGTACTCTACAGTACTCCACCTCTACTGTGCTCCAATGTACTCCACTGTACTCTACCTCTACTGTGCACCACTGTACTCCACCTCTACTGTACTCCACTGTACTCTACCTCTACTGTGCTCCACTGTACTCTACCTCTACTGTGCTCCACTGTACTCTACCTCTACTGTGCTCCACACTACTCTACCTCTACTGTACTCCACTCTATTCTACCTCTACTGTGCTTCGCTGTACTCCACTGTACTCTACTTCTACTGTGCTCCACTTTACTCAACCTCTACTGTACTCCACTGTACTCTACCTCTACTGTACTCCACTGTACTCTACCTCTACTGTACTCTACTGTACTCCACCTCTAATGTGTCCACTGTACTCCACCGTACTCTACCGCTACTGTACTCCACTGTACTCTACCTCTACTGTACTCCACCGAACTCTACCTCTACTGTCCTTCACTGTACTCCACTGTACTCTACCTCTACTGTGCTCCCCTGTACTCCACTCTACTCTACCTATACTGTGCTCCACTGTACTCTACCTCTACTGTGCTCCACTGTACTCTACCTCTACTGTACTCCACTGTACTCCACCTCTACTGTAATCCACTGTACTCCACTGTACTCTACCTCTACTGTGCTCCACTGTACTCTACCTCTACTGTACTCTACTGTACTCTACCTCTACTGTACTCCAACGAACTCTACCTCTACTGTGCTTCACTGTACTCCACTGTACTCTACCTCTACTGTGCTCCACTGTACTCCACTGTACTCTATCTCTACTCTGATCCACTGTACTCTAACTCTGCTGTGCTCCACTGTACTATACCTCTGCTGTGCTCCACTGTACTCTACCTCTACTCTACTCCGCTGTACTCTATCTCTACTGTGCTGCACTGTACTCTATCTCTACTGTACTCCACTGTACTCTACCTCTACTGTACTCTACTGTTCTCTACCTCTACTGTACTCTACTGTACTCCACCTCTACTGTGCTCCACTGTACTCCACTCTACTCTACCTCTACTGTGCTCCACTGTACTCTGCCTCTACTGTACTCCACTGTACTCTACCTCTACTGTGCTCAACTATACTCTGCCTCTACTGTACTCCACTGTACTCTACCTCTACTGTACTCCACTGTACTCTACCTCTACTGTACTCTACTGTACTCCACCTCTAATGTGCTCCACTGTATTCCACTGTACTCTACCTCTACTGTACTCCACTGTACTCTACCTCTACTGTACTCCACTGTACACTACCTCTACTGTGCTCCACTGTACTCCACTGTGTGCTACCTATACTGTGCTCCACACTACTCTACCTCTACTGTACTCAACTCTATTCTACCTCTACTGTGCTCCGCTGTACTCCACTGTACTCTACATCTACTATGCTCCACTGTACTCTACCTCTACTGTACTGCACTGTACTCTGCCTCTACTGTAATCCACTGTACTCTACCTCTACTGTACTCCACTGTGCGCTACCTCTACTGTGCTCCACTGTACTCTACCTCTACTGTGCTCCACTCTATTCTACCTCTACTGTGCTCCGCTGTACTCCACTGTACTCTACATCTACTATGCTCCACTGTACTCTACCTCTACTGTACTGCACTGTACTCTACCTCTACTTTAATCCACTGTACTCTACCTCTACTGTACTCCACTGTGCGCTACCTCTACTGTGCTCCACTGTACTCTATCTCTACTGTACTCTACTGTACTCCACCTCTATTGTGCTCCGCTGTACTCCACTGTACTCTACCTCTACTGTGCTCCACTGCACTCTACCTCTACTGTGCTCCACTGTACTCTACCTCTACTGTGCTCAACTGTTCTCTACCTCTACTGTACTCTACTGTACTCCACCTCTACTGTGCTCCACTGTACTCCACTGTACTCTACCTCTACTGTGCTCCACTGTACTCTACCTCTACTGTACTCATCTCTAGTCTATCTCTACTGTGCTCCATTGTACTCTATCTATACTGTACTCCACTGTACTCCACCTCTACTGTGCTCCACTGTACTCCACTGTACTCTACCTCTACTGTGCTCCACTGTACTCTACCTCTACTGTACTCTACTGTACTCTACCTCTACTGTACTCCAACGAACTCTACCTCTACTGTGCTTCACTGTACTCCACTGTACTCTACCTCTACTATGCTCCACTGTACTCCACTGTACTCTATCTCTACTCTGATCAACTGTACTCTACCTCTGCTGTGCTCCACTGTACTCTACCTCTACTGTGCTCCTCTACTGTGCTCCACTGTACTCTACCTCTACTCTACTCCGCTGTACTCTATCTCTACTGTGCTCCACTGTACTCTATCTCTACTGTACTCCACTGTACTCTACCTCTACTGTACTCTACTGTTCTCTACCTCTACTGTACTCTACTGTACTCCACCTCTACTGTGCTCCACTGTACTCCACTCTACTCTACCTCTACTGTGCTCCACTGTGCTCTGCCTCTACTGTACTCCACTGTACTCTACCTCTACTGTGCTCAACTATACTCTACCTCTACTGTACTCCACTGTACTCTACCTCTACTGTACTCCACTGTACTCTACCTCTAGTGTACTCCACGGTACGCTACCTCTACTGTGCTCCACTGTACTCTACCTCTACTGTACTCCACTGTACGCTACCTCTACTGTACTCCACTCTACTCTACCTCTACTGTGCTCCACTGTACTCTACCTCTACTGTACTCCACTGTACGCTACCTCTACTGTGCTCCACTGTACTCTACCTCTACTGTACTCCACTGTACTCTACCTCTACTGTGCTCCACTGTACTCTGTCTCTACTGTACTCCACTGTACTCTACCTCTACTGTACTCTACTATACTCCACCTCTAATGTGCTCCACTGTACTCCACTGTACTCTACCTCTGCTGTACTCCACTGTACTCTACCACTACTGTACTCCACTGTACTCTACCTCTACTCTGCTCTACTGTACTCCACTGTACGCTACCTCTACTGTGCTCCACTGTACTCTACCTCTACTGTACTCCACTCTACTCTACCTCTACTGTGCTCCGCTGTACTCCACTGTACTCTACCCTCTACTGTGCTCCACTGTACTCTACCTCTACTGTACTCCACTTTACTCTACCTCTACTGTGCTCCACTGTACTCTATCTCTACTGTACTATACTGTACTCCACCTCTACTGTGCTCTGCTGTACTCCACTGTACTCTACCTCTACTGTGCTCCACTGTACTCTACCTCTACTGTACTCCACTGTACTCTACCTCTACTGTGCTCCACTGTACTCTACCTCTACTGTACTCCACTCTACTCTACCTCTACTGTGCTCCACTGTACTCTATCTCTACTGTACTCTACTGTACTCCACCTCTACTGTGCTCCACTGTACTCCACTGTACGCTACCTCTACTGTGCTCCACTGTACTCTACCTCTACTGTACTCCACTCTACTCTACCTCTACTGTGCTCCGCTGTACTCCACTGTACTCTACCTCTACTGTGCTCCACTGTACGCTACCTCTACTGTGCTCCACTGTACTCTACCTCTACTGTACTATACTGTACTCCACCTCTACTGTGCTCTGCTGTACTCCACTGTACTCTACCTCTACTGTACTCCACTGTACTCTACCTCTACTGTGCTATACCGTACTCCACCTCTACTGTGCTCCACTCTACTCTACCTCTACTGTGCTCCACTGTACTCTACCTCTTCTGTACTCTACTGTTCTCTACCACTACTGTACTCTACTGTACTCCACTTCTACTGTGCTCCACTGTACTCCACTGTACTCTGCCTCTACTGTGCTCCACTGTACTCTACCTCTACTGTGCTCCACTGTACTCTACCTCTTCTGTACTCTACTGTTCTCTACCACTACTGTACTCTACTGTACTCCACCTCTACTGTGCTCCACTGTACTCCACTGTACTCTACCTCTACTGTGCTCCACTGTACTCTACCTCTACTGTACTCCACTGTACTCTACCTCTACTGTGCTCCACTGTACTCTACCTCTACTGTACTCCACTCTACTCTACCTCTACTGTGCTCCACTGTACTCTATCTTTACTGTACTCTACTGTACTCCACCTCTACTGTGCTCCACTGTACTCCACTGTACGCTACCTCTACTGTGCTCCACTGTACTCTACCTCTACTGTACTCCACTCTACTCTACCTCTACTGTGCTCCGCTCTACTCCACTGTACTCTACCTCTACTGTGCTCCGCTGTACTCCACTGTACTCTACCTCTAGTGTGCTCCACTGTACTCTACCTCTGCTGTACTCCACTGTACTCTACCTCTACTGTGCTCCACTGTACTCTACCTCTACTGTACTACAAAGTACACTACCTCTACTGTGCTCCACTGTACTCTACCTCTACTGTACTCCACTGTGCTCTACCTCTACTGTGCTCCACTGTACTCTACCGCTACTCTACTCCACTGTACTCTACCTCTACTGTGCTCCACTGTACTCTACCTCTACTGTACTCCACTGTACTCTACCTCTACTGTGCTCCACTGTACTCTACCTCTACTGTACTCCACTCTACTCTACCTCTACTGTGCTCCACTGTACTCTATCTCTACTGTACTCTACTGTACTCCACCTCTACTGTGCTCTGCTGTACTCCACTGTACTCTACCTCTACTGTACTCTACTGTTCTCTACCTCTACTGTACTCTACTGTACTCCACCTCTACTGTGCTCCACTGTACTCCACTGTACTCTACCTCTACTGTGCACCACTGTACTCTACCTCTACTGTGCTCCACTGTACTCTACCTCTACTGTACTCTACTGTACTCTACCTCTACTGTACTCCACTGTACTCTACCTCTACTGTGCTCCACTGTACTCTACCTCTACTGTACTCTACTGTACTCTACCTCTACTGTACTCTACTGTACTCTACCTCTACTGTGCTCCGCTGTAGTCCACTGTACTCTACCTCTACTGTGCTCCACTGTACGCTACCTCTACTGTGCTCCACTGTACTCTACCTCTACTGTACTCCACTCTACTCTACCTCTACTCTGCTCCGCTGTACTCCACTGTACTCTACCCTCTACTGTGCTCAACTGTACTCTACCTCTACTGTACTCCACTTTACTCTACCTCTACTGTGCTCCACTGTACTCTATCTCTACTGTACTATACTGTACTCCACCTCTACTGTGCTCTGCTGTACTCCACTGTACTCTACCTCTACTGTACTCCACTGTACTCTACCTCTACTGTGCTATACCGTACTCCACCTCTACTGTTCTCCACTCTACTCTACCTCTACTGTGCTCCACTGTACTCTACCTCTTCTGTACTCTACTGTTCTCTACCACTACTGTACTCTACTGTAATCCACCTCTACTGTGCTCCACTGTACTCCACTGTACTCTACCTCTACTGTGCTCCACTGTACTCTACCTCTACTCTGCTCCACTTTTCTCTACCTCTACTGTACTCTACTGTACTCCACCTCTACTGTGCTCCACTGTACTCCACTGTACTCTACCTCTACAGTGCTCCACTGTACTTTACCTCTACTGTACTCCACTCTAGTCTATCTCTACTGTGCTCCATTGTACTCTATCTCTACTGTACTCCAATGTACTCTACCTCTACTCTGCTGTTCTCTACCTCTACTGTACTCTACTGTACTCCACCTCTACTGTGGTTCACTGTACTCCACTGTACTCTACCTCTACTGTGCTCCACTGTACTCTACCTCTACTGTACTCCACTGTACTCTACCTCTACTGTGCTCCACTGTACTCTGTCTCTACTGTACTCCACTGTACTCTACCTCTACTGTACTCTACTATACTCCACCTCTAATGTGCTCCACTGTACTCCACTGTACTCTACCTCTGCTGTACTCCACTGTACTCTACCACTACTGTACTCCACTGTACTCTACCTCTACTCTGCTCCATTGTACTCCACTGTACGCTACCTCTACTGTGCTCCACTGTACTCTACCTCTACTGTACTCCACTCTACTCTACCTCTACTGTGCTCCGCTGTACTCCACTGTACTCTACCCTCTACTGTGCTCCACTGTACTCTACCTCTACTGTACTCCACTTTACTCTACCTCTACTGTGCTCCACTGTACTCTATCTCTACTGTACTATACTGTACTCCACCTCTACTGTGCTCTGCTGTACTCCACAGTACTCTACCTCTACTGTGCTCCACTGTACTCTACCTCTACTGTACTCCACTGTACTCTACCTCTACTGTGCTCCACTGTACTCTACCTCTACTGTACTCCACTCTACCTCTACTGTGCTCCACTGTACTCTATCTCTACTGTACTCTACTGTACTCCACCTCTACTGTGCTCCACTGTACTCCACTGTACGCTACCTCTACTGTGCTCCACTGTACTCTACCTCTACTGTACTCCACTCTACTCTACCTCTACTGTGCTCCGCTGTACTCCACTGTACTCTACCTCTTCTGTGCTCCACTGTACGCTACCTCTACTGTGCTCCACAGTACTCTACCTCTACTGTACTCCACTCTACTCTACCTCTACTGTTCTCCGCTGTACTCCACTGTACTCTACCCTCTACTGTGCTCCACTGTACTCTACCTCTACTGTACTCCACTTTACTCTACCTCTACTGTGCTCCACTGTACTCTACCTCTTCTGTACTCTACTGTTCTCTACCACTACTGTACTCTACTGTACTCCACCTCTACTGTGCTCCACTGTACTCCACTGTACTCTGCCTCTACTGTGCTCCACTGTACTCTACCTCTTCTGTACTCTACTGTTCTCTACCACTACTGTACTCTACTGTACTCCACCTCTACTGTGCTCCACTGTACTCCACTGTACTCTACCTCTACTGTGCTCCACTGTACTCTACCTCTACTGTACTCCACTGTACTCTACCTCTACTGTGCTCCACTGTACTCTACCTCTACTGTACTCCACTCTACTCTACCTCTACTGTGCTCCACTGTACTCTATCTCTACTGTACTCTACTGTACTCCACCTCTACTGTGCTCCACTGTACTCCACTGTACGCTACCTCTACTGTGCTCCACTGTACTCTACCTCTACTGTACTCCACTCTACTCTACCTCTACTGTGCTCCGCTGTACTCCACTGTACTCTACCTCTACTGTGCTCTGCTGTACTCCACTGTACTCTACCTCTAGTGTGCTCCACTGTACTCTACCTCTGCTTTACTCCACTGTACTCTACCTCTACTGTGCTCCACTGTACTCTACCTCTACTGTACTACAAAGTACGCTACCTCTACTGTGCTCCACTGTACTCTACCTCTACTGTACTCCACTCTACTCTACCTCTACTGTGCTCCGCTGTACTCCACTGTACTCTACCTCTTCTGTGCTCCACTGTACGCTACCTCTACTGTGCTCCACAGTACTCTACCTCTACTGTACTCCACTCTACTCTACCTCTACTGTTCTCCGCTGTACTCCACTGTACTCTACCCTCTACTGTGCTCCACTGTACTCTACCTCTACTGTACTCCACTTTACTCTACCTCTACTGTGCTCCACTGTACTCTACCTCTTCTGTACTCTACTGTTCTCTACCACTACTGTACTCTACTGTACTCCACCTCTACTGTGCTCCACTGTACTCCACTGTACTCTGCCTCTACTGTGCTCCACTGTACTCTACCTCTTCTGTACTCTACTGTTCTCTACCACTACTGTACTCTACTGTACTCCACCTCTACTGTGCTCCACTGTACTCCACTGTACTCTACCTCTACTGTGCTCCACTGTACTCTACCTCTACTGTACTCCACTGTACTCTACCTCTACTGTGCTCCACTGTACTCTACCTCTACTGTACTCCACTCTACTCTACCTCTACTGTGCTCCACTGTACTCTATCTCTACTGTACTCTACTGTACTCCACCTCTACTGTGCTCCACTGTACTCCACTGTACGCTACCTCTACTGTGCTCCACTGTACTCTACCTCTACTGTACTCCACTCTACTCTACCTCTACTGTGCTCCGCTGTACTCCACTGTACTCTACCTCTACTGTGCTCTGCTGTACTCCACTGTACTCTACCTCTAGTGTGCTCCACTGTACTCTACCTCTGCTTTACTCCACTGTACTCTACCTCTACTGTGCTCCACTGTACTCTACCTCTACTGTACTACAAAGTACGCTACCTCTACTGTGCTCCACTGTACTCTACCTCTACTGTATTCCACTGTGCTCTACCTCTACTGTGCTCCACTGTACTCTACCGCTACTCTACTCCACTGTACTCTACCTCTACTGTGCTCCACTGTACTCTACCTCTACTGTACTCCACTGTACTCTACCTCTACTGTGCTCCACTGTACTCTACCTCTACTGTACTCCACTCTACTCTACCTCTACTGTGCTCCACTGTACTCTATCTCTACTGTACTCTACTGTACTCCACCTCTACTGTGCTCTGCTCTACTCCACTGTACTCTATCTCTACTCTACTCCACTGTACTCTACCTCTACTGTACTCTACTGTTCTCTACCTCTACTGTACTCTACTGTACTCCACCTCTACTGTGCTCCACTGTACTCCACTGTACTCTACCTCTACTGTGCACCACTGTACTCTACCTCTACTGTACTCCACTGTACTCTACCTCTGCTGTGCTCCACTGTACTCTACCTCTACTTTACTCTACTGTACTCTACCTCTACTGTACTCTACTGTACTCTACCTCTACTGTGCTCCGCTGTACTCCACTGTACTCTACCTCTACTGTGCTCCACTGTACGCTACCTCTACTGTGCTCCACTGTACTCTACCTCTACTGTACTCCACTCTACTCTACCTCTACTGTGCTCCGCTGTACTCCACTGTACTCTACCCTCTACTGTGCTCCACTGTACTCTACCTCTACTGTACTCCACTTTACTCTACCTCTACTGTGCTCCACTGTACTCTATCTCTATTGTACTATACTGTACTCCACCTCTACTGTGCTCTGCTGTACTCCACTCTACTCTACCTCTACTGTACTCCACTGTACTCTACCTCTACTGTGCTATACCGTACTCCACATCTACTGTACTCCACTCTACTCTACCTCTACTCTGCTCCACTGTACTCTACCTCTTCTGTACTCTACTGTTCTCTACCACTACTGTACTCTACTGTAATCCACCTCTACTGTGCTCCAATGTACTCCACTGTACTCTACCTCTACTGTGCTCCACTGTACTCTACCTCTACTGTGCTCCACTGTACTCTACCTCTTCTGTACTCTACTGTTCTCTACCACTACTGTACTCTACTGTACTCTACCTCTACTGTACTCTACTGTACTCTACCTCTACTGTGCTCCACTGTACTCTACCTCTACTGTACTCCACTCTACTCTACCTCTACTGTGCTCCACTGTACTCTATCTCTACTGTACTCTACTGTACTCCATCTCTACTGTGCTCCACTGTACTCCACTGTACGCTACCTCTACTGTACTCCACTGTACTCTACCTCTACTGTGCTCCACTGTACTCTACCTCTACTGTACTCCACTCTACTCTACCTCTACTGTGCTCCACTGTACTCTATCTCTACTGTACTCTACTGTACTCCACCTCTACTGTGCTCCACTGTACTCCACTGTACGCTACCTCTACTGTGCTCCACTGTACTCTACCTCTACTGTGACCCATTGTACTCTACCTCTACTGTGCTCCACTCTACTCTACCTCTAATGTGCTCCGCTGTACTCTACCTCTACTGTGCTCCGCTGTACTCCACTGTACTCTACCTCTACTGTGCTCCACTGTACTCTACCTCTGCTGTACTCCACTGTACTCTACCTCTACTGTGCTCCACTGTACTCTACCTCTACTGTACTACAAAGTACGCTACCTCTACTGTGCTCCACTGTACTCTACCTCTACTGTACTCCACTGTGCTCTACCTCTACTGTGCTCCACTGTACTCTACCGCTACTCTACTCCACTCTACTCTACCTCTACTGTGCTCCACTGTACTCTACCTCTACTGTACTCCACTGTACTCTACCTCTACTGTGCTCCACTGTACTCTACCTCTACTGTACTCCACTCTACTCTACCTCTACTGTGCTCCACTGTACTCTATCTCTACTGTACTCTACTGTACTCCACCTCTACTGTGCTCCGCTGTACTCCACTGTACTCTATCTCTACTGTGATCTACTGTACTCTACATCTGCTGTGCTCCACTGTACTCTACCTCTACTGTGCTCCATTGTACTCTACCTCTACTCTACTCCACTGTACTCTACCTCTACTGTACTCTACTGTTTTCTACCTCTACTGTACTCTACTGTACTCCACCTCTACTGTGCTCCACTGTACTCCACTGTACTCTACCTCTACTGTGCACCACTGTACTCTACCTCTAATGTACTCCACTGTACTCTACCTCTACTGTGCTCCACTGTACTCTACCCCTACTGTACTCTACTGTACTCTACCTCTACTGTACTCTACTGTACTCCACCTCTACTGTGCTCCACTGTAATCCACTGTACTCTACCTCTACTCTGCTCCCCTGTACTCTACCTCTACTCTACTCCACTGTACTCTACCTCTAATGTGCTCCACTGTACTCTACCTCTAATGTACTCCACTCTACTCTACCTCTACTGTGCTCCACTGTACTCTATCTCTACTGTACTCTACTGTACTCCACCTCCACTGTGCTCCGCTGTACTCCACTGTACTCTATCTCTACTGTGATCCACTGTACTCTACCTCTGCTGTGCTCCACTGTACTCTACCCTTACTGTGCTCCACTGTACTCTACCTCTACTCTACTCCACTGTACTCTACCTCTACTGTACTCTACTGTTCTCTACCTCTACTGTACTCTACTTTACTCCACCTCTACTGTGCTCCACTGTACTCCACTGTACTCTACCTCTAATGTGCTCCACTGTACTCTACCTCTACTGTACTCCACTCTACTCTACCTCTACTGTGCTCCACTGTACTCTATCTCTACTGTACTCTACTGTACTCCACCTCTACTGTGCTCCGCTGTACTCCACTTTACTCTATCTCTACTGTGATCCACTGTACTCTACCTCTGCTGTGCTCCACTGTACTCTACCTCTACTGTGCTCCACTGTACTCTACCTCTACTCTACTCCACCTGTACTCTATCTCTACTGTGCTCCACTGTACTCTATCTCTACTGTACTCCACTGTACTCTACCTCTACTGTACTCTACTGTTCTCTACCTCTACTGTACTCTACTGTACTCCACCTCTACTGTGCTCCACTGTACTCCACTCTACTCTACCTCTACTGTGCTCCACTGTACTCTGCCTCTACTGTACTCCACTGTACTCTACCTCTACTGTGCTCAACTGTACTCTACCTCTACTGTACTCCACTGTACTCTACCTCTACTGTACTCTACTGTGCTCCACCTCTTATTTGCTCCACTGTATTCCACTGTACTCTACCTCTACTGTACTCCACTGTACTCTACCTCTACTGTACTCTACTGTACTCTACCTCTACTGTGCTCCACTGTACTCCACTGTGCGCTACCTATACTGTGCTCCACTCTACTCTACCTCTACTTTACTCCACTCTATTCTACCTCTACTGTGCTCCGCTGTACTCCACTGTACTCTACCTCTACTGTACTGCACTGTACTCTACCTCTACTGTAATCCACTGTACTCTACCTCTACTGTACTCCACTGTGCGCTACCTCTACTGTGCTCCACTGTACTCTACCTCTACTGTACTCCACTCTAGTCTATCTCTACTGTGCTCCATTGTACTCTATCTCTACTTTACTCCAATGTACTCTACCTCTACTCTACTGTTCTCTACCTCTACTGTACTCCACTCTACACTACCTCTACTGTGCTCCGCTGTACTCCACTGTACTCTATCTCTACTGTGCTCCACTGTACTCTACCTCTACTGTGCTCCACTGTACTCTACCTCTACTGTGCTCCACTGTTCTCTACCTCTACTGTACTCTACTGTACTCCACCTCTACTGTGCTCCACTGTACTCCACTGTACTCTACCTCTACTGTGCTCCACTGTACTCTACCTCTACTGTACTCCACTCTAGTCTATCTCTACTGTATTCCATTGTACTCTATCTTTACTTTACTCCAATGTACTCTACCTCTACTCTACTGTTCTCTACCTCTACTGTACTCTACTGTACTCCACCTCTACTGTGCTTCACTGTACTCCACTGTACTCTACTTCTACTGTGCTCCACTGTACTCTACCTCTACTGTACTCCACTGTACTCTACCTCTACTGTGCTCCACTGTACTCTACCTCTACTGTACTCCACTCTACTCTAACTCTACTGTGCTCCACTGTACTCTACCTCTACTATACTCCACTCTACTCTACCTCTACTGTGCTCAACTGTACTCTACCTCTTCTGTACTCCACTGTACTCTACCTCTACTGTACTCCACGGTACGCTACCTCTACTGTGCTCAACTGTACTCTACCTCTACTGTGCTCCACTGTACTCTACCTCTACTGTACTCCACTCTACTCTACCTCTACTGTGCTCCACTGTACTCTATCTCTACTGTACTCTACTGTACTCCACCTCTACTGTGCTCCACTGTACTCCACTGTACGCTACCTCTACTGTGCTCCACTGTACTCTACCTCTACTGTACTCCACTCTACTCTACCTCTACTGTGCTCCGCTGTACTCCACTGTACTCTACCTCTACTGTGCTCCGCTGTACTCCACTGTACTCTACCTCTAGTGTGCTCCACTGTACTCTACATCTACTATGCTCCACTGTACTCTACCTCTACTGTACTGCACTGTACTCTACCTCTACTGTAATCCACTGTACTCTACCTCTACTGTACTCCACTGTGCGCTACCTCTACTGTGCTCCACTGTACTCTATCTCTACTGTACTCTACTGTACTCCACCTCTATTGTGCTCCGCTGTACTCCACTGTACTCTACCTCTACTGTGCTCCACTGTACTCTACCTCTACTGTGCTCCACTGTACTCTACCTCTACTGTGCTCAACTTTTCTCTACCTCTACTGTACTCTACTGTACTCCACCTCTACTGTGCTCCACTGTACTCCACTGTACTCTACCTCTACTGTGCTCCACTGTACTCTACCTCTACTGTACTCCACTCTAGTCTATCTCTACTGTGCTCCATTGTACTCTATCTCTACTGTACTCCAATGTACTCTACCTCTACTCTACTGTTCTCTACCTCTACTGTACTCTACTGTACTCCACCTCTACTGTGCTTCACTGTACTCCACTGTACTCTACCTCTACTGTGCTCCACTGTGCTCTACCTCTACTGTACTCCACTGTACTCTACCTCTACTGTGCTCCACTGTACTCTACATCTACTCTACTCCACTCTACTCTAACTCTACTGTGCTCCACTGTACTCTACCTCTACTGTACTCCACTCTACTCTACCTCTAGTGTTCTCCACTGTACTCTACCTCTTCTGTACTCCACTGTACTCTACCTCTACTGTACTCCACGGTACGCTACCTCTACTGTGCTCCACTGTACTCTACCTCTACTGTACTCCACTGTACGCTACCTCTACTGTGCTCCACTGTACTCTACCTCTACTGTACTCCACTCTACTCTAACTCTACTGTGCTCCACTGTACTCTACCTCTACTGTACTCCACTCTACTCTACCTCTACTGTGCTCCACTGTACTCTACCTCTACTGTACTCCACTGTACGCTACCTCTACTGTGCTCCACTGTACTCTACCTCTACTGTACTCCACTGTACTCTACCTCTACTGTGCTCCACTGTACTCTACCTCTACTGTACTCTACTGTACTGTACCTCTACTGTACTCTACTGTACTCCACCTCTACTGTGCTCCACTGTACTCCACTGTACTCTACCTCTACTCTGCTCCCCTGTACTCTACCTCTACTGTACTCCACTGTACTCTACCTCTAATATGCTCCACTGTACTCTACCTCTACAGTACTCCACTCTACTCTACCTCTACTGTGCTCCACTGTACTCTATCTCTACTGTACTCTACTGTACTCCACCTCTACTGTGCTCCGCTGTACTCCACTGTACTCTATCTCTACTGTGGTCCACTGTACTCTACCTCTACTGCGCTCCACTGTACTCCACCTCTACTCTACTCCACTCCACTGTACTCTACCTCTACTGTACTCTACTGTTCTCTACCTCTACTGTACTCTACTGTACTCCACCTCTACTGTGCTCCACTGTACTCCACTGTACTCTACCTCTAATGTGCTCCACTGTACTCTACCTCTACTGTACTCCACTCTACTCTGCCTCTACTGTGCTCCACTGTACTCCACTGTGCGCTACCTATACTGTGCTCCACACTACTCTACCTCTACTGTACTCCACTCTATTCTACCTCTACTGTGCTCCGCTGTACTCCACTGTACTCTACATCTACTATGCTCCACTGTACTCTACCTCTACTATACTGCACTGTACTCTACCTCTACTGTAATCCACTGTACTCTACCTCTACTGTACTCCACTGTGCGCTACCTCTACTGTGCTCCACTGTACTCTACCTCTACTGTACTCCACTCTATTCTACCTCTACTGTGCTCCGCTGTACTCCACTGTACTCTACATCTACTATGCTCCACTGTACTCTACCTCTACTGTACTGCACTGTACTCTACCTCTACTGTAATCCACTGTACTCTACCTCTACTGTACTCCACTGTGCGCTACCTCTACTGTGCTCCACTGTACTCTATCTCTACTGTACTCTACTGTACTCCACCTCTATTGTGCTCCGCTGTACTCCACTGTACTCTACCTCTACTGTGCTCCACTGTACTCTACCTCTACTTTGCTCCACTGTACTCTACCTCTACTGTGCTCAACTTTTCTCTACCTCTACTGTACTCTACTGTACTCCACCTCTACTGTGCTTCACTGTACTCCACTGTACTCTACCTCTACTGTGCTCCACTGTACTCTACCTCTACTGTACTCCACTCTAGTCTATCTCTACTGTGCTCCATTGTACTCTATCTCTACTGTACTCCAATGTACTCTACCTCTACTCTACTGTTCTCTACCTCTACTGTACTCTACTGTACTCCACCTCTACTGTGCTTCACTGTACTCCACTGTACTCTACCTCTACTGTGCTCCACTGTACTCTACCTCTACTGTACTCCACTGTACTCTACCTCTACTGTGCTCCACTGTACTCTACCTCTACTCTACTCCACTCTACTCTAACTCTACTGTGCTCCACTGTACTCTACCTCTACTGTACTCCACTCTACTCTACCTCTAGTGTTCTCCACTGTACTCTACCTCTTCTGTACTCCACTGTACTCTACCTCTACTGTACTCCACGGTACGCTACCTCTACTGTGATCCACTGTACTCTATCTCTACTGTACTCCACTGTACGCTACCTCTACTGTGCTCCACTGTACTCTACCTCTACTCTACTCCACTCTACTCTAACTCTACTGTGCTCCACTGTACTCTACCTCTACTGTACTCCACTCTACTCTACCTCTAGTGTTCTCCACTGTACTCTACCTCTTCTGTACTCCACTGTACTCTACCTCTACTGTACTCCACGGTACGCTACCTCTACTGTACTCCACTGTACTCTACCTCTACTGTACTCCACTGTACGCTACCTCTACTGTGCTCCACTGTACTCTACCTCTACTGTACTCCACTCTACTCTAACTATACTGTGCTCCACTGTACTCTACCTCTACTGTACTACACTCTACTCTACCTCTACTGTGCTCCACTGTACTCTACCTCTACTGTACTCCACTGTACGCTACCTCTACTGTGCTCCACTGTACTCTACCTCTACTGTACTCCACTGTACTCTACCTCTACTGTGCTCCACTGTACTCTACCTCTACTGTACTCTACTGTACTCTACCTCTACTGTACTCTACTGTACTCCACCTCTACTGTGCTCCACTGTACTCCACTGTACTCTACCTCTACTCTGCTCCCCTGTACTCTACCTCTACTGTACTCCACTGTACTCTACCTCTAATGTGCTCCACTGTACTCTACCTCTACAGTACTCCACTCTACTCTACCTCTACTGTGCTCCACTGTACTCTATCTCTACTGTACTCTACTGTACTCCACCTCTACTGTGCTCCGCTGTTCTCCACTGTACTCTATCTCTACTTTGATCCACTGTACTCTACCTCTGCTGTGCTCCACTGTACTCTACCTCTACTGCGCTCCACTGTACTCCACCTCTACTCTACTCCACCCCACTGTACTCTACCTCTACTGTACTCTACTGTTCTCTACCTCTACTGTACTCTACTGTACTCCACCTCTACTGTGCTTCACTGTACTCCACTGTACTCTACCTCTTCTGTACTCCACTGTACTCTACCTCTACTCTACTCCACGGTACGCTACCTCTACTGTGCTCCACTGTACTCTACCTCTACTGTACTCCACTGTACGCTACCTCTACTGTGCTCCACTGTACTCTACCTCTACAGTACTCCACTCTACTCTACCTCTACTGCGCTCCACTGTACTCCACCTCTACTCTACTCCACTCCACTAAACTCTACCTCTACTGTACTCTACTGTACTCTATCTCTACTGTACTCTACTGTACTCCACCTCTACTGTGCTCCGCTGTACTCCACTGTACTCTATCTCTACTGTGATCCACTGTACTCTACCTCTGCTGTGCTCCACTGTACTCTACCTCTACTGCGCTCCACTGTACTCCACCTCTACTCTACTCCACTCCACTGTACTCTACCTCTACTGTACTCTACTGTTCTCTACCTCTACTGTACTCTACTGTACTCCACCTCTACTCTGTTCCACTGTACTCCACTGTACTCTACCTCTAATGTGCTCCACTGTACTCTACCTCTACTGTACTCCACTCTACTCTACCTCTACTGTGCTCCACTGTACTCCACTGTGCGCTACCTATACTGTGCTCCACACTACTCTACCTCTACTGTACTCCACTCTATTCTACCTCTACTGTGCTCCGCTGTACTCCACTGTACTCTACATCCACTATGCTCCACTGTACTCTACCTCTACTATACTGCACTGTACTCTACCTCTACTGTAATCCACTGTACTCTACCTCTACTGTACTCCACTGTGCGCTACCTCTACTGTGCTCCACTGTACTCTACCTCTACTGTACTCCACTCTATTCTACCTCTACTGTGCTCCGCTGTACTCCACTGTACTCTACATCTACTATGCTCCACTGTACTCTACCTCTACTGTACTGCACTGTACTCTACCTCTACTGTAATCCACTGTACTCTACCTCTACTGTACTCCACTGTGCGCTACCTCTACTGTGCTCCACTGTACTCTATCTCTACTGTACTCTACTGTACTCCACCTCTATTGTGCTCCGCTGTACTCCACTGTACTCTACCTCTACTGTGCTCCACTGTACTCTACCTCTACTGTGCTCCACTGTACTCTACCTCTACTGTGCTCAACTTTTCTCTACCTCTACTGTACTCTACTGTACTCCACCTCTACTGTGCTCCACTGTACTCCACTGTACTCTACCTCTACTGTGCTCCACTGTACTCTACCTCTACTGTACTCCACTCTAGTCTATCTCTACTGTGCTCCATTGTACTCTATCTCTACTGTACTCCAATGTACTCTACCTCTACTCTACTGTTCTATACCTCTACTGTACTCTACTGTACTCCACCTCTACTGTGCTTCACTGTACTCCACTGTACTCTACCTCTACTGTGCTCCACTGTACTCTACCTCTACTGTACTCCACTGTACTCTACCTCTACTGTGCTCCACTGTACTCTACCTCTACTCTACTCCACTCTACTCTACCTCTACTGTGCTCCACTGTACTCTACCTCTACTGTACTCCACTGTACGCTACCTCTACTGTGCTCCACTGTACTCTACCTCTACTGTACTCCACTCTACTCTACCTCTACTGTGCTCCACTGTACTCTACCTCTACAGTACTCCACTCTACTCTACCTCTACTGCGCTCCACTGTACTCCACCTCTACTCTACTCCACTCCACTGTACTCTACCTCTACTGTACTCTACTGTACTCTATCTCTACTGTACTCTACTGTACTCCACCTCTACTGTGCTCCGCTGTACTCCACTGTACTCTATCTCTACTGTGATCCACTGTACTCTACCTCTGCTGTGCTCCACTGTACTCTACCTCTACTGCGCTCCACTGTACTCCACCTCTACTCTACTCCACTCCACTGTACTCTACCTCTACTGTACTCTACTGTTCTCTACCTCTACTGTACTCTACTGTACTCCACCTCTACTGTGTTCCACTGTAGTCCACTGTACTCTACCTCTAATGTGCTCCACTGTACTCTACCTCTACTGTACTCCACTCTACTCTACCTCTACTGTGCTCCACTGTACTCCACTGTGCGCTACCTATACTGTCCTCCACACTACTCTACCTCTACTGTACTCCACTCTATTCTACCTCTACTGTGCTCCGCTGTACTCCACTGTACTCTACATCTACTATGCTCCACTGTACTCTACCTCTACTATACTGCACTGTACTCTACCTCTACTGTAATCCACTGTACTCTACCTCTACTGTACTCCACTGTGCGCTACCTCTACTGTGCTCCACTGTACTCTACCTCTACTGTACTCCACTCTATTCTACCTCTACTGTGCTCCGCTGTACTCCACTGTACTCTACATCTACTATGCTCCACTGTACTCTACCTCTACTGTACTGCACTGTACTCTACCTCTACTGTAATCCACTGTACTCTACCTCTACTGTACTCCACTGTGCGCTACCTCTACTGTGCTCCACTGTACTCTATCTCTACTGTACTCTACTGTACTCCACCTCTATTGTGCTCCGCTGTACTCCACTGTACTCTACCTCTACTGTGCTCCACTGTACTCTACCTCTACTGTGCTCCACTGTACTCTACCTCTACTGTGCTCAACTTTTCTCTACCTCTACTGTACTCTACTGTACTCCACCTCTACTGTGCTCCACTGTACTCCACTGTACTCTACCTCTACTCTGCTCCACTGTACTCTACCTCTACTGTACTCCTCTCTAGTCTATCTCTACTGTGCTCCATTGTACTCTATCTCTACTGTACTCCAATGTACTCTACCTCTACTCTACTGTTCTCTACCTCTACTGTACTCTACTGTACTCCACCTCTACTGTGCTTCACTGTACTCCACTGTACTCTACCTCTACTGTGCTCCACTGTACTCTACCTCTACTGTACTCCACTGTACTCTACCTCTACTGTGCTCCACTGTACTCTACCTCTACTCTACTCCACTCTACTCTAACTCTACTGTGCTCCACTGTACTCTACCTCTACTGTACTCCACTCTACTCTACCTCTAGTGTTCTCCACTGTACTCTACCTCTTCTGTACTCCACTGTACTCTACCTCTACTGTACTCCACGGTACGCTACCTCTACTGTGCTCCACTGTACTCTACCTCTACTGTACTCCACTGTACGCTACCTCTACTGTGCTCCACTGTACTCTACCTCTACTGTACTCCACTCTACTCTAACTATACTGTGCTCCACTGTACTCTACCTCTACTGTACTCCACTCTACTCTACCTCTACTGTGCTCCACTGTACTCTACCTCTACTGTACTCTACTGTACTCCACCTCTACTGTGCTCCACTGTACTCCACTGTGCTCTACTTCTACTCTGCTCCCCTGTACTCTACCTCTACTGTACTCCACTGTACTCTACCTCTAATGTGCTCCACTGTACTCTACCTCTACAGTACTCCACTCTACTCTACCTCTACTGTGCTCCACTGTACTCTATCTCTACTGTACTCTACTGTACTCCACCTCTACTGTGCTCCGCTGTACTCCACTGTACTCTATCTCTACTGTGATCCACTGTACTCTACCTCTGCTGTGCTCCACTGTACTCTACCTCTACTGCGCTCCACTGTACTCCACCTCTACTCTACTACACTCCACTGTACTCTACCTCTACTGTACTCTACTGTTCTCTACCTCTACTGTACTCTACTGTACTCCACCTCTACTGTGCTTCACTGTACTCCACTGTACTCTACCTCTTCTGTACTCCACTGTACTCTACCTCTACTGTACTCCACGGTACGCTACCTCTACTGTGCTCCACTGTACTCTACCTCTACTGTACTCCACTGTACGCTACCTCTACTGTGCTCCACTGTACTCTACCTCTACAGTACTCCACTCTACTCTACCTCTACTGCGCTCCACTGTACTCCACCTCTACTCTACTCCACTCCACTGTACTCTACCTCTACTGTACTCTACTGTACTCTATCTCTACTGTACTCTACTGTACTCCACCTCTACTGTGCTCCGCTGTACTCCACTGTACTCTATCTCTACTGTGATCCACTGTACTCTACCTCTGCTGTGCTCCACTGTACTCTACCTCTACTGCGCTCCACTGTACTCCACCTCTACTCTACTCCACTCCACTGTACTCTACCTCTACTGTACTCTACTGTTCTCTACCTCTACTGTACTCTACTGTACTCCACCTCTACTGTGCTCCACTGTACTCCACTGTACTCTACCTCTAATGTGCTCCACTGTACTCTACCTCTACTGTACTCCACTCTACTCTACCTCTACTGTGCTCCACTGTACTCCACTGTGCGTTACCTATACTGTGCTCCACACTACTCTACCTCTACTGTACTCCACTCTATTCTACCTCTACTGTGCTCCGCTGTACTCCACTGTACTCTACATCTACTATGCTCCACTGTACTCTACCTCTACTATACTGCACTGTACTCTACCTCTACTGTAATCCACTGTACTCTACCTCTACTGTACTCCACTGTGCGCTACCTCTACTGTGCTCCACTGTACTCTACCTCTACTGTACTCCACTCTATTCTACCTCTACTGTGCTCCGCTGTACTCCACTGTACTCTACATCTACTATGCTCCACTGTACTCTACCTCTACTGTACTGCACTGTACTCTACCTCTACTGTAATCCACTGCACTCTACCTCTACTGTACTCCACTGTGCGCTACCTCTACTGTGCTCCACTGTACTCTATCTCTACTGTACTCTACTGTACTCCACCTCTATTGTGCTCCGCTGTACTCCACTGTACTCTACCTCTACTGTGCTCCACTGTACTCTACCTCTACTGTGCTCCACTGTACTCTACCTCTACTGTGCTCAACTTTTCTCTACCTCTACTGTACTCTACTGTACTCCACCTCTACTGTGCTCCACTGTACTCCACTGTACTCTACCTCTACTGTGCTCCACTGTACTCTACCTCTACTGTACTCCACTCTAGTCTATCTCTACTGTGCTCCATTGTACTCTATCTCTACTGTACTCCAATGTACTCTACCTCTACTCTACTGTTCTCTACCTCTACTGTACTCTACTGTACTCCACCTCTACTGTGCTTCACTGTACTCCACTGTACTCTACCTCTACTGTGCTCCACTGTACTCTACCTCTACTGTACTCCACTGTACTCTACCTCTACTGTGCTCCACTGTACTCTACCTCTACTCTACTCCACTCTACTCTAACTCTACTGTGCTCCACTGTACTCTACCTCTACTGTACTCCACTCTACTCTACCTCTAGTGTTCTCCACTGTACTCTACCTCTTCTGTACTCCACTGTACTCTACCTCTACTGTACTCCACGGTACGCTACCTCTAATGTGCTCCACTGTACTCTACCTCTACTGTACTCCACTGTACGCTACCTCTACTGTGCTCCACTGTACTCTACCTCTACTGTACTCCACTCTACTCTACCTCTACTGTGGTCCACTGTACTCTACCTCTACTGTACTCCACTGTACGCTACCTCTACTGTGCTCCACTGTACTCTACCTCTACTGTACTCCACTGTACTCTACCTCTACTGTGCTCCACTGTACTCTACCTCTACTGTACTCTACTGTACTCTACCTCTACTGTACTCTACTGTACTCCACCTCTACTGTGCTCCACTGTACTCCACTGTACTCTACCTCTACTCTGCTCCCCTGTACTCTACCTCTACTGTACTCCACTGTACTCTACCTCTAATATGCTCCACTGTACTCTACCTCTACAGTACTCCACTCTACTCTACCTCTACTGTGCTCCACTGTACTCTATCTCTACTGTACTCTACTGTACTCCACCTCTACTGTGCTCCGCTGTACTTCACTGTACTCAATCTCTACTGTGATCCACTGTACTCTACCTCTGCTGTGCTCCACTGTACTCTACCTCTACTGCGCTCCACTGTACTCCACCTCTACTCTGCTCCACTCCACTGTACTCTACCTCTACTGTACTCTACTGTTCTCTACCTCTACTGTACTCTACTGTACTCCACCTCTACTGTGCTCCACTGTACTCCACTGTACTCTACCTCTAATGTGCTCCACTGTACTCTACCTCTACTGTACTCCACTCTACTCTACCTCTACTGTGCTCCACTGTACTCCACTGTGCGCTACCTATACTGTGCTCCACACTACTCTACCTCTACTGTACTCCACTCTATTCTACCTCTACTGTGCTCCGCTGTACTCCACTGTACTCTACATCTACTATGCTCCACTGTACTCTACCTCTACTATACTGCACTGTACTCTACCTCTACTGTAATCCACTGTACTCTACCTCTACTGTACTCCACTGTGCGCTACCTCTACTGTGCTCCACTGTACTCTACCTCTACTGTACTCCACTCTATTCTACCTCTACTGTGCTCCGCTGTACTCCACTGTACTCTACATCTACTATGCTCCACTGTACTCTACCTCTACTGTACTGCACTGTACTCTACCTCTACTGTAATCCACTGTACTCTACCTCTACTGTACTCCACTGTGCGCTACCTCTACTGTGCTCCACTGTACTCTATCTCTACTGTACTCTACTGTACTCCACCTCTATTGTGCTCCGCTGTACTCCACTGTACTCTACCTCTACTGTGCTCCACTGTACTCTACCTCTACTGTGCTCAACTTTTCTCTACCTCTACTGTACTCTACTGTACTCCACCTCTACTGTGCTCCACTGTACTCCACTGTACTCTACCTCTACTGTGCTCCACTGTACTCTACCTCTACTGTACTCCACTCTAGTCTATCTCTACTGTGCTCCATTGTACTCTATCTCTACTGTACTCCAATGTACTCTACCTCTACTCTACTGTTCTCTACCTCTACTGTACTCTACTGTACTCCACCTCTACTGTGCTTCACTGTACTCCACTGTACTCTACCTCTACTGTGCTCCACTGTACTCTACCTCTACTGTACTCCACTGTACTCTACCTCTACTGTGCTCCACTGTACTCTACCTCTACTCTACTCCACTCTACTCTAACTCTACTGTGCTCCACTGTACTCTACCTCTACTGTACTCCACTCTACTCTACCTCTAGTGTTCTCCACTGTACTCTACCTCTTCTGTACTCCACTGTACTCTACCTTTACTGTACTCCACGGTACGCTACCTCTAATGTGCTCCACTGTACTCTACATCTACTGTACTCCACTGTACGCTACCTCTACTGTGCTCCACTGTACTCTACCTCTACTGTACTCCACTCTACTCTACCTCTACTGTGGTCCACTGTACTCTACCTCTACTGTACTCCACTGTACGCTACCTCTACTGTGCTCCACTGTACTCTACCTCTACTGTACTCCACTGTACTCTACCTCTACTGTGCTCCACTGTACTCTACCTCTACTGTACTCTACTGTACTCTACCTCTACTGTACTCTACTGTCCTCCACCTCTACTGTGCTCCACTGTACTCCACTGTACTCTACCTCTACTCTGCTCCCCTGTACTCTACCTCTACTGTACTCCACTGTACTCTACCTCTAATATGCTCCACTGTACTCTACCTCTACAGTACTCCACTCTACTCTACCTCTACTTTGCTCCACTGTACTCTATCTCTACTGTACTCTACTGTACTCCACCTCTACTGTGCTCCGCTGTACTTCACTGTACTCAATCTCTACTGTGATCCACTGTACTCTACCTCTGCTGTGCTACACTGTACTCTACCTCTACTGCGCTCCACTGTACTCCACCTCTACTCTGCTCCACTCCACTGTACTCTACCTCTACTGTACTCTACTGTTCTCTACCTCTACTGTACTCTACTGTACTCCACCTCTACTGTGCTCCACTGTACTCCACTGTACTCTACCTCTAATGTGCTCCACTGTACTCTACCTCTACTGTACTCCACTCTACTCTACCTCTACTGTGCTCCACTCTACTCCACTGTGCGCTACCTATACTGTGCTCCACACTACTCTACCTCTACTGTACTCCACTCTATTCTACCTCTACTGTGCTCCGCTGTACTCCACTGTACTCTACATCTACTATGCTCCACTGTACTCTACCTCTACTATACTGCACTGTACTCTACCTCTACTGTAATCCACTGTACTCTACCTCTACTGTACTCCACTGTGCGCTACCTCTACTGTGCTCCACTGTACTCTACCTCTACTGTACTCCACTCTATTCTACCTCTACTGTGCTCCGCTGTACTCCACTGTACTCTACATCTACTATGCTCCACTGTACTCTACCTCTACTGTACTGCACTGTACTCTACCTCTACTGTAATCCACTGTACTCTACCTCTACTGTACTCCACTGTGCGCTACCTCTACTGTGCTCCACTGTACTCTATCTCTACTGTACTCTACTGTACTCCACCTCTATTGTGCTCCGCTGTACTCCACTGTACTCTACCTCTACTGTGCTCCACTGTACTCTACCTCTACTGTGCTCCACTGTACTCTACCTCTACTGTGCTCAACTTTTCTCTACCTCTACTGTACTCTACTGTACTCCACCTCTACTGTGCTCCACTGTACTCCACTGTACTCTACCTCTACTGTGCTCCACTGTACTCTACCTCTACTGTACTCCACTCTAGTCTATCTCTACTGTGCTCCATTGTACTCTATCTCTACTGTACTCCAATGTACTCTACCTCTACTCTACTGTTCTCTACCTCTACTGTACTCTACTGTACTCCACCTCTACTGTGCTTCACTGTACTCCACTGTACTCTACCTCTACTGTGCTCCACTGTACTCTACCTCTACTGTACTCCACTGTACTCTACCTCTACTGTGCTCCACTGTACTCTACCTCTACTCTACTCCACTCTACTCTAACTCTACTGTGCTCCACTGTACTCTACCTCTACTGTACTCCACTCTACTCTACCTCTAGTGTTCTCCACTGTACTCTACCTCTTCTGTACTCCACTGTACTCTACCTCTATTGTACTCCACGGTACGCTACCTCTACTGTGCTCCACTGTACTCTACCTCTACTGTACTCCACTCTACTCTACCTCTACTGTGCTCCACTGTACTCTATCTCTACTGTACTCTACTGTACTCCACCTCTACTGTGCTCCGCTGTACTCCACTGTACTCTATCTCTACTGTGATCCACTGTACTCTACATCTGCTGTGCTCCACTGTACTCTACCTCTACTGTGCTCCATTGTACTCTACCTCTACTCTACTCCACTGTACTCTACCTCTACTGTACTCTACTGTTTTCTACCTCTACTGTACTCTACTGTACTCCACCTCTACTGTGCTCCACTGTACTCCACTGTACTCTACCTCTACTGTGCACCACTGTACTCTACCTCTACTGTACTCCACTGTACTCTACCTCTACTGTGCTCCACTGTACTCTACCTCTACTGTACTCTACTGTACTCTACCTCTACTGTACTCTACTGTACTCCACCTCTACTGTGCTCCACTGTACTCCACTGTATTCTACCTCTACTCTGCTCCCCTGTACTCTACCTCTACTGTACTCCACTGTACTCTACCTCTAATGTGCTCCACTGTACTCTACCTCTACTGTACTCCACTGTACGCTACCTCTACTGTGCTCCACTGTACTCTACCTCTACTGTACTCTACTGTACTCTACCTCTACTGTACTCTACTGTACTCCACCTCTACTGTGCTCCACTGTACTCCACCTGTACTGTGCTCCGCTGTACTCCACTGTACTCTATCTCTACTGTGATCCACTGTACTCTACATCTGCTGTGCTCCACTGTACTCTACCTCTACTGTGCTCCATTGTACTCTACCTCTACTCTACTCCACTGTACTCTACCTCTACTGTACTCTACTGTTTTCTACCTCTACTGTACTCTACTGTACTCCACCTCTACTGTGCTCCACTGTACTCCACTGTACTCTACCTCTACTGTGCACCACTGTACTCTACCTCTACTGTACTCCACTGTACTCTACCTCTACTGTGCTCCACTGTACTCTACCTTTACTGTACTCTACTGTACTCTACCTCTACTGTACTCTACTGTACTCCACCTCTACTGTGCTCCACTGTACTCCACTGTACTCTACCTCTACTCTGCTCCCCTGTACTCTACCTCTACTGTACTCCACTGTACTCTACCTCTAATGTGCTCCACTGTACTCTACCTCTACTGTACTCCACTCTACTCTACCTCTACTGTGCTCCACTGTACTCTATCTCTACTGTACTCTACTGTACTCCACCTCCACTGTGCTCCGCTGTACTCCACTGTACTCTATCTCTACTGTGATCCACTGTACTCTACCTCTGCTGTGCTCCACTGTACTCTACCCTTACTGTGCTCCACTGTACTCTACCTCTACTCTACTCCACTGTACTCTACCTCTACTGTACTCTACTGTTCTCTACCTCTACTGTACTCTACTTTACTCCACCTCTACTGTGCTCCACTGTACTCCACTGTACTCTACCTCTAATGTGCTCCACTCTACTCTACCTCTACTGTACTCCACTCTACTCTACCTCTACTGTGCTCCACTGTACTCTATCTCTACTGTACTCTACTGTACTCCACCTCTACTGTGCTCCGCTGTACTCCACTTTACTCTATCTCTACTGTGATCCACTGTACTCTACCTCTGCTGTGCTCCACTGTACTCTACCTCTACTGTGCTCAACTGTACTCTACCTCTACTCTACTCCACTGTACTCTATCTCTACTGTGCTCCACTGTACTCTATCTCTACTGTACTCCACTGTACTCTACCTCTACTGTACTCTACTGTTCTCTACCTCTACTGTACTCTACTGTACTCCACCTCTACTGTGCTCCACTGTACTCCACTCTACTCTACCTCTACTGTACTCCACTCTACTCTACCTCTACTGTGCTCAACTGTACTCTACCTCTACTGTACTCCACTGTACTCTACCTCTACTGTACTCCACGGTACTCTACCTCTACTGTACTCTACTGTGCTCCACCTCTTATTTGCTCCACTGTATTCCACTGTACTCTACCTCTACTGTACTCCACTGTACTCTACCTCTACTGTACTCTACTGTACTCTACCTCTACTGTGCTCCACTCTACTCCACTGTGCGCTACCTATACTGTGCTCCACTCTACTCTACCTCTACTGTACTCCACTCTATTCTACCTCTACCGTGCTCCGCTGTACTCCACTGTACTCTACCTCTACTGTACTGCACTGTACTCTACCTCTACTGTAATCCACTGTACTCTACCTCTACTGTACTCCACTGTGCGCTACCTCTACTGTGCTCCACTGTACTCTACCTCTACTGTACTCCACTCTAGTCTATCTCTACTGTGCTCCATTGTACTCTATCTCTACTTTACTCCAATGTACTCTACCTCTACTCTACTGTTCTCTACCTCTACTGTACTCCACTCTACACTACCTCTACTGTGCTCCGCTGTACTCCACTGTACTCTACCTCTACTGTGCTCCACTGTACTCTACCTCTACTGTGCTCCACTGTACTCTACCTCTACTGTGCTCCACTGTTTTCTACCTCTACTGTACTCTACTGTACTCCACCTCTACTGTGCTCCACTGTACTCCACTGTACTCTACCTCTACTGTGCTCCACTGTACTCTACCTCTACTGTATTCCACTCTAGTCTATCTCTACTGTATTCCATTGTACTCTATCTTTACTTTACTCCAATGTACTCTACCTCTACTCTACTGTTCTCTACCTCTACTGTACTCTACTGTACTCCACCTCTACTGTGCTCCACTGTACTCCACTGTACTCTACCTCTACTGTGCACCACTGTACTCTACCTCTACTGTACTCCACTGTACTCTACC
The DNA here is from genome assembly GCA_030578255.1 of Tiaroga cobitis. NCBI lineage: Eukaryota > Metazoa > Chordata > Actinopteri > Cypriniformes > Leuciscidae > Tiaroga > Tiaroga cobitis. The sequence continues at coordinate 37,700,438 of CM060604.1, forward strand.
TCTACTGTGCTCCACTGTACTCTACCTCTACTGTACTCTACTGTACTCTACCTCTACTGTACTCTACTGTACTCCACCTCTACTGTGCTCCACTGTACTCCACTGTACTCTACCTCTACTCTGCTCCCCTGTACTCTACCTCTACTGTACTCCACTGTACTCTACCTCTAATGTGCTCCACTGTACTCTACCTCTACAGTACTCCACTCTACTCTACCTCTACTGTGCTCCACTGTACTCTATCTCTACTGTACTCTACTGTACTCCACCTCTACTGTGCTCCGCTGTACTCCACTGTACTCTATCTCTACTGTGATCCACTGTACTCTACCTCTGCTGTGCTCCACTGTACTCTACCTCTACTGCGCTCCACTGTACTCCACCTCTACTCTACTCCACTGTACTCTACCTCTACTGTACTCTACTGTTCTCTACCTCTACTGTACTCTACTGTACTCCACCTCTACTGTGCTCCACTGTACTCCACTGTACTCTACCTCTAATGTGCTCCACTGTACTCTACCTCTATGGTACTCCACTCTACTCTACCTCTACTGTGCTCCACTGTATTCCACTGTGCGCTACCTATACTGTGCTCCACACTACTCTACCTCTACTGTACTCCACTCTATTCTACCTCTACTGTGCTCCGCTGTACTCCACTGTACTCTACATCTACTATGCTCCACTGTACTCTACCTCTACTATACTGCACTGTATTCTACCTCTACTGTAATCCACTGTACTCTACCTCTACTGTACTCCACTGTGCGCTACCTCTACTGTGCTCCACTGTACTCTACCTCTACTGTACTCCACTCTATTCTACCTCTACTGTGCTCCGCTGTACTCCACTGTACTCTACATCTACTATGCTCCACTGTACTCTACCTCTACTGTACTGCACTGTACTCTACCTCTACTGTAATCCACTGTACTCTACCTCTACTGTACTCCACTGTGCGCTACCTCTACTGTGCTCCACTGTACTCTATCTCTACTGTACTCTACTGTACTCCACCTCTATTGTGCTCCGCTGTACTCCACTGTACTCTACCTCTACTGTGCTCCACTGTACTCTACCTCTACTGTGCTCCACTGTACTCTACCTCTACTGTGCTCCACTTTTCTCTACCTCTACTGTACTCTACTGTACTCCACCTCTACTGTGCTTCGCTGTACTCCACTGTACTCTACCTCTACTGTGCTCCACTGTACTCTACCTCTACTGTGCTCCACTTTTCTCTACCTCTACTGTACTCTACTGTACTCCACCTCTACTGTGGTTCACTGTACTCCACTGTACTCTACCTCTACTGTGCTCCACTGTACTCTACCTCTACTGTACTCCACTGTACTCTACCTCTACTGTGCTCCACTGTACTCTACCTCTACTCTACTCCACTCTACTCTAACTCTACTGTGCTCCACTGTACTCTACCTCTACTGTACTCCACTCTACTCTACCTCTAGTGTTCTCCACTGTACTCTACCTCTTCTGTACTCCAATGTACTCTACCTCTACTGTACTCCACGGTACGCTACCTCTACTGTGCTCCACTGTACTCTACCTCTACTGTACTCCAATGTACGCTACCTCTACTGTGCTCCACTGTACTCTACCTCTACTGTATTCCACTCTACTCTAACTCTACTGTGCTCCACTGTACTCTACCTCTACTGTACTCCACTCTACTCTACCTCTACTGTGCTCCACTGTACTCTACCTCTACTGTACTCCACTGTACGCTACCTCTACTGTGCTCCACTGTACTCTACCTCTACTGTACTCCACTGTACTCTACCTCTACTGTGCTCCACTGTACTCTGTCTCTACTCTACTCCACTGTACTCTACCTCTACTGTACTCTACTGTTCTCTACCTCTACTCTACTCTACTGTACTCCACCTCTAATGTGCTCCACTGTACTCCACTGTACTCTACCTCTGCTGTACTCCACTGTACTCTACCTCTGCTGTACTCCACTGTACTCTACCTCTACTCTTCTCCACTGTACTCCACTGTACGCTACCTCTACTGTGCTCCACTGTACTCTACCTCTACTGTACGCCACTCTACTCTACCTCTACTGTGCTCCGCTGTACTCCACTGTACTCTACCCTCTACTGTGCTCCACTGTACTCTACCTCTACTGTACTCCACTTTACTCTACCTCTACTGTGCTCCACTGTACTCTATCTCTACTGTACTATACTCTACTCCACCTCTACAGTGCTCCGCTGTACTCCACTGTACTCTACCTCTACTGTACTCCACTGTACTCTACCTCTACTGTGCTATACCGTACTCCACCTCTACTGTGCTCCACTGTACTTTACCACTACTCTGCTCCACTGTACTCTACCTCTTCTGTACTCTACTGTTCTCTACCTCTACTGTACTCCACTCTACTCTACCTCTACTGTGCTCCACTGTACTCTACCTCTACTGTACTCCACTGTACTCTACCTCTACTGTACTCCACGGTACGCTACCTCTACTGTGCTCCACTGTACTCTACCTCTACTGTACTCCACTGTACGCTACCTCTACTGTGCTCCACTGTACTCTACCTCTACTGTACTCCACTCTACTCTACCTCTACTGTGCTCCACTGTACTCTACCTCTACTGTACTCCACTGTACGCTACCTCTACTGTGCTCCACTGTACTCTACCTCTACTGTACTCCACTGTACTCTACCTCTACTGTGCTCCACTGTACTCTGTCTCTACTGTACTCCACTGTACTCTACCTCTACTGTACTCTACTATACTCCACATCTAATGTGCTCCACTGTACTCCACTGTACTCTACCTCTGCTGTACTCCACTGTACTCTACCACTACTGTACTCCACTGTACTCTACCTCTACTCTGCTCCACTGTACTCCACTGTACGCTACCTCTACTGTGCTCCACTGTACTCTACCTCTACTGTACTCCACTCTACTCTACCTCTACTGTGCTCCGCTGTACTCCACTGTACTCTACCCTCTACTGTGCTCCACTGTACTCTACCTCTACTGTACTCCACTTTACTCTACCTCTACTGTGCTCCACTGTACTCTATCTCTACTGTACTATACTGTACTCCACCTCTACTGTGCTCTGCTGTACTCCACAGTACTCTACCTCTACTGTGCTCCACTGTACTCTACCTCTACTGTACTCCACTGTACTCTACCTCTACTGTGCTCCACTGTACTCTACCTCTACTGTACTCCATTCTACCTCTACTGTGCTCCACTGTACTCTATCTCTACTGTACTCTACTGTACTCCACCTCTACTGTGCTCCACTGTACTCCACTGTACGCTACCTCTACTGTGCTCCACTGTACTCTACCTCTACTGTACTCCACTCTACTCTACCTCTACTGTGCTCCGCTGTACTCCACTGTACTCTACCTCTTCTGTGCTCCACTGTATGCTACCTCTACTGTGCTCCACTGTACTCTACCTCTACTGTACTCCACTCTACTCTACCTCTACTGTTCTCCGCTGTACTCCACTGTACTCTACCCTCTACTGTGCTCCACTGTACTCTACCTCTACTGTACTCCACTTTACTCTACCTCTACTGTGCTCCACTGTACTCTACCTCTTCTGTACTCTACTGTTCTCTACCACTACTGTACTCTACTGTACTCCACCTCTACTGTGCTCCACTGTACTCCACTGTACTCTGCCTCTACTGTGCTCCACTGTACTCTACCTCTTCTGTACTCTACTGTTCTCTACCACTACTGTACTCTACTGTACTCCACCTCTACTGTGCTCCACTGTACTCCACTGTACTCTACCTCTACTGTGCTCCACTGTACTCTACCTCTACTGTACTCCACTGTACTCTACCTCTACTGTGCTCCACTGTACTCTACCTCTACTGTACTCCACTCTACTCTACCTCTACTGTGCTCCACTGTACTCTATCTCTACTGTACTCTACTGTACTCCACCTCTACTGTGCTCCACTGTACTCCACTGTACGCTACCTCTACTGTGCTCCACTGTACTCTACCTCTACTGTACTCCACTCTACTCTACCTCTACTGTGCTCCGCTGTACTCCACTGTACTCTACCTCTACTGTGCTCTGCTGTACTCCACTGTACTCTACCTCTAGTGTGCTCCACTGTACTCTACCTCTGCTTTACTCCACTGTACTCTACCTCTACTGTGCTCCACTGTACTCTACCTCTACTGTACTACAAAGTACGCTACCTCTACTGTGCTCCACTGTACTCTACCTCTACTGTATTCCACTGTGCTCTACCTCTACTGTGCTCCACTCTACTCTACCGCTACTCTACTCCACTGTACTCTACCTCTACTGTGCTCCACTGTACTCTACCTCTACTGTACTCCACTGTACTCTACCTCTACTGTGCTCCACTGTACTCTACCTCTACTGTACTCCACTCTACTCTACCTATACTGTGCTCCACTGTACTCTATCTCTACTGTACTCTACTGTACTCCACCTCTACTGTGCTCTGCTGTACTCCACTGTACTCTATCTCTACTCTACTCCACTGTACTCTACCTCTACTGTACTCTACTGTTCTCTACCTCTACTGTACTCTACTGTACTCCACCTCTACTGTGCTCCACTGTACTCCACTGTACTCTACCTCTACTGTGCACCACTGTACTCTACCTCTACTGTACTCCACTGTACTCTACCTCTACTGTGCTCCACTGTACTCTACCTCTACTTTACTCTACTGTACTCTACCTCTACTGTACTCTACTGTACTCTACCTCTACTCTGCTCCGCTGTACTCCACTGTACTCTACATCTACTGTGCTCCACTGTACGCTACCTCTACTGTGCTCCACTGTACTCTACCTCTACTGTACTCCACTCTACTCTACCTCTACTGTGCTCCGCTGTACTCCACTGTACTCTACCCTCTACTGTGCTCCACTGTACTCTACCTCTACTGTACTCCACTTTACTCTACCTCTACTGTGCTCCACTGTACTCTATCTCTATTGTACTATACTGTACTCCACCTCTACTGTGCTCTGCTGTACTCCACTGTACTCTACCTCTACTGTACTCCACTGTACTCTACCTCTACTGTGCTATACCGTACTCCACATCTACTGTACTCCACTCTACTCTACCTCTACTCTGCTCCACTGTACTCTACCTCTTCTGTACTCTATTGTTCTCTACCACTACTGTACTCTACTGTAATCCACCTCTACTGTGCTCCAATGTACTCCACTGTACTCTACCTCTACTGTGCTCCACTGTACTCTACCTCTACTGTGCTCCACTGTACTCTACCTCTTCTGTACTCTACTGTTCTCTACCACTACTGTACTCTACTGTACTCTACCTCTACTGTACTCCACTGTACTCTACCTCTACTGTGCTCCACTGTACTCTACCTCTACTGTACTCCACTCTACTCTACCTCTACTGTGCTCCACTGTACTCTATCTCTACTGTACTCTACTGTACTCCACCTCTACTGTGCTCCGCTGTACTCCACTGTACTCTATCTCTACTGTGATCTACTGTACTCTACATCTGCTGTGCTCCACTGTACTCTACCTCTACTGTGCTCCATTGTACTCTACCTCTACTCTACTCCACTGTACTCTACCTCTACTGTACTCTACTGTTTTCTACCTCTACTGTACTCTACTGTACTCCACCTCTACTGTGCTCCACTGTACTCCACTGTACTCTACCTCTACTGTGCACCACTGTACTCTACCTCTAATGTACTCCACTGTACTCTACCTCTACTGTGCTCCACTGTACTCTACCTCTACTGTACTCTACTGTACTCTACCTCTACTGTACTCTACTGTACTCCACCTCTACTGTGCGTCACTGTAATCCACTGTACTCTACCTCTACTCTGCTCCCCTGTACTCTACCTCTACTGTACTCCACTGTACTCTACCTCTAATGTGCTCCACTGTACTCTACCTCTAATGTACTCCACTCTACTCTACCTCTACTGTGCTCCACTGTACTCTATCTCTACTGTACTCTACTGTACTCCACTTCCACTGTGCTCCGCTGTACTCCACTGTACTCTATCTCTACTGTGATCCACTGTACTCTACCTCTGCTGTGCTCCACTGTACTCTACCCTTACTGTGCTCCACTGTACTCTACCTCTACTCTACTCCACTGTACTCTACCTCTACTGTACTCTACTGTTCTCTACCTCTACTGTACTCTACTTTACTCCACCTCTACTGTGCTCCTATGTACTACACTGTACTCTACCTCTAATGTGCTCCACTGTACTCTACCTCTACTGTACTCCACTCTACTCTACCTCTACTGTGCTCCACTGTACTCTATCTCTACTGTACTCTACTGTACTCCACCTCTACTGTGCTCCGCTGTACTCCACTTTACTCTATCTCTACTGTGATCCACTGTACTCTACCTCTGCTGTGCTCCACTGTACTCTACCTCTACTGTGCTCCACTGTACTCTACCTCTACTCTACTCCACCTGTACTCTATCTCTACTGTGCTCCACTGTACTCTATCTCTACTGTACTCCACTGTACTCTACCTCTACTGTACTCTACTGTTCTCTACCTCTACTGTACTCTACTGTACTCCACCTCTACTGTGCTCCACTGTACTCCACTCTACTCTACCTCTACTGTGCTCCACTGTACTCTGCCTCTACTGTACTCCACTGTACTCTACCTCTACTGTGCTCAACTGTACTCTACCTCTACTGTACTCTACTGTGCTCCACCTCTTATTTGCTCCACTGTATTCCACTGTACTCTACCTCTACTGTACTCCACTGTACTCTACCTCTACTGTACTCTACTGTACTCTACCTCTACTGTGCTCCACTGTACTCCACTGTGCGCTACCTATACTGTGCTCCACTCTACTCTACCTCTACTTTACTCCACTCTATTCTACCTCTACTGTGCTCCGCTGTACTCCACTGTACTCTACCTCTACTGTACTGCACTGTACTCTACCTCTACTGTAATCCACTGTACTCTACCTCTACTGTACTCCACTGTGCGCTACCTCTACTGTGCTCCACTGTACTCTACCTCTACTGTACTCCACTCTAGTCTATCTCTACTGTGCTCCATTGTACTCTATCTCTACTTTACTCCAATGTACTCTACCTCTACTCTACTGTTCTCTACCTCTACTGTACTCCACTCTACACTACCTCTACTGTGCTCCGCTGTACTCCACTGTACTCTACCTCTACTGTGCTCCACTGTACTCTACCTCTACTGTGCTCCACTGTACTCTACCTCTACTGTGCTCCACTGTTCTCTACCTCTACTGTACTCTACTGTACTCCACCTCTACTGTGCTCCACTGTACTCCACTGTACTCTACCTCTACTGTGCTCCACTGTACTCTACCTCTACTGTACTCCACTCTAGTCTATCTCTACTGTATTCCATTGTACTCTATCTTTACTTTACTCCAATGTACTCTACCTCTACTCTACTGTTCTCTACCTCTACTGTACTCTACTGTACTCCACCTATACTGTGCTTCACTGTACTCCACTGTACTCTACTTCTACTGTGCTCCACTGTACTCTACCTCTACTGTACTCCACTGTACTCTACCTCTACTGTGCTCCACTGTACTCTACCTCTACTGTACTCCACTCTACTCTAACTCTACTGTACTCCACTGTACTCTACATCTACTGTGCTCCACTGTACGCTACCTCTACTGTGCTCCACTGTACTCTACCTCTACTGTACTCCACTCTACTCTACCTCTACTGTGCTCCGCTGTACTCCACTGTACTCTACCAACTACTGTGCTCCACTGTACTCTACCTCTACTGTACTCCACTTTACTCTACCTCTACTGTGCTCCACTGTACTCTATCTCTATTGTACTATACTGTACTCCACCTCTACTGTGCTCTGCTGTACTCCACTGTACTCTACCTCTACTGTACTCCACTGTACTCTACCTCTACTGTGCTTTACCGTACTCCACATCTACTGTACTCCACTCTACTCTACCTCTACTCTGCTCCACTGTACTCTACCTCTTCTGTACTCTATTGTTCTCTACCACTACTGTACTCTACTGTAATCCACCTCTACTGTGCTCCAATGTACTCCACTGTACTCTACCTCTACTGTGCTCCACTGTACTCTACCTCTACTGTGCTCCACTGTACTCTACCTCTTCTGTACTCTACTGTTCTCTACCACTACTGTACTCTACTGTACTCTACCTCTACTGTACTCCACTGTACTCTACCTCTACTGTGCTCCACTGTACTCTACCTCTACTGTACTCCACTCTACTCTACCTCTACTGTGCTCCACTGTACTCTATCTCTACTGTACTCTACTGTACTCCACCTCTAATGTGCTCCACTGTACTCCACTGTACGCTACCTCTACTGTACTCCACTGTACTCTACCTCTACTGTGCTCCACTGTACTCTACCTCTACTGTACTCCACTTTACTCTACCTCTACTGTGCTCCACTGTACTCTATCTCTACTGTACTCTACTGTACTCCACCTCTACTGTGCTCCACTGTACTCCACTGTACGCTACCTCTACTGTGCTCCACTGTACTCTACCTCTACTGTGACCCATTGTACTCTACCTCTACTGTGCTCCACTCTACTCTACCTCTAATGTGCTCCGCTGTACTCTACCTCTACTGTGCTCCGCTGTACTCCACTGTACTCTACCTCTACTGTGCTCCACTGTACTCTACCTCTGCTGTACTCCACTGTACTCTACCTCTACTGTGCTCCACTGTACTCTACCTCTACTGTACTACAAAGTACGCTACCTCTACTGTGCTCCACTGTACTCTACCTCTACTGTACTCCACTGTGCTCTACCTCTACTGTGCTCCACTGTACTCTACCGCTACTCTACTCCACTCTACTCTACCTCTACTGTGCTCCACTGTACTCTACCTCTACTGTACTCCACTGTACTCTACCTCTACTGTGCTCCACTGTACTCTACCTCTACTGTACTCCACTCTACTCTACCTCTACTGTGCTCCACTGTACTCTATCTCTACTGTACTCTACTGTACTCCACCTCTACTGTGCTCCGCTGTACTCCACTGTACTCTATCTCTACTGTGATCTACTGTACTCTACATCTGCTGTGCTCCACTGTACTCTACCTCTACTGTGCTCCATTGTACTCTACCTCTACTCTACTCCACTGTACTCTACCTCTACTGTACTCTACTGTTTTCTACCTTTACTGTACTCTACTGTACTCCACCTCTACTGTGCTCCACTGTACTCCACTGTACTCTACCTCTACTGTGCACCACTGTACTCTACCTCTAATGTACTCCACTGTACTCTACCTCTACTGTGCTCCACTGTACTCTACCTCTACTGTACTCTACTGTACTCTACCTCTACTGTACTCTACTGTACTCCACCTCTACTGTGCGTCACTGTAATCCACTGTACTCTACCTCTACTCTGCTCCCCTGTACTCTACCTCTACTGTACTCCACTGTACTCTACCTCTAATGTGCTCCACTGTACTCTACCTCTAATGTACTCCACTCTACTCTACCTCTACTGTGCTCCACTGTACTCTATCTCTACTGTACTCTACTGTACTCCACTTCCACTGTGCTCCGCTGGACTCCACTGTACTCTATCTCTACTGTGATCCACTGTACTCTACCTCTGCTGTGCTCCACTGTACTCTACCCTTACTGTGCTCCACTGTACTCTACCTCTACTCTACTCCACTGTACTCTACCTCTACTGTGACCCATTGTACTCTACCTCTACTGTGCTCCACTCTACTCTACCTCTAATATGCTCCACTGTACTCTACCCTTACTGTGCTCCACTGTACTCTACCTCTACTCTACTCCACTGTACTCTACCTCTACTGTACTCTACTGTTCTCTACCTCTACTGTACTCTACTTTACTCCACCTCTACTGTGCTCCACTGTACTCCACTGTACTCTACCTCTAATGTGCTCCACTGTACTCTACCTCTACTGTACTCCACTCTACTCTACCTCTACTGTGCTCCACTGTACTCTATCTCTACTGTACTCTACTGTACTCCACCTCTACTGTGCTCCGCTGTACTCCACTTTACTCTATCTCTACTGTGATCCACTGTACTCTACCTCTGCTGTGCTCCACTGTACTCTACCTCTACTGTGCTCCACTGTACTCTACCTCTACTCTACTCCACCTGTACTCTATCTCTACTGTGCTCCACTGTACTCTATCTCTACTGTACTCCACTGTACTCTACCTCTACTGTACTCTACTGTTCTCTACCTCTACTGTACTCTACTGTACTCCACCTCTACTGTGCTCCACTGTACTCCACTCTACTCTACCTCTACTGTGCTCCACTGTACTCTGCCTCTACTGTACTCCACTGTACTCTACCTCTACTGTGCTCAACTGTACTCTACCTCTACTGTACTCCACTGTACTCTACCTCTACTGTACTCTACTGTGCTCCACCTCTTATTTGCTCCACTGTATTCCACTGTACTCTACCTCTACTGTACTCCACTGTACTCTACCTCTACTGTACTCTACTGTACTCTACCTCTACTGTGCTCCACTGTACTCCACTGTGCGCTACCTATACTGTGCTCCACTCTACTCTACCTCTACTTTACTCCACTCTATTCTACCTCTACTGTGCTCCGCTGTACTCCACTGTACTCTACCTCTACTGTACTGCACTGTACTCTACCTCTACTGTAATCCACTGTACTCTACCTCTACTGTACTCCACTGTGCGCTACCTCTACTGTGCTCCACTGTACTCTACCTCTACTGTACTCCACTCTAGTCTATCTCTACTGTGCTCCATTGTACTCTATCTCTACTTTACTCCAATGTACTCTACCTCTACTCTACTGTTCTCTACCTCTACTGTACTCCACTCTACACTACCTCTACTGTGCTCCGCTGTACTCCACTGTACTCTACCTCTACTGTGCTCCACTGTACTCTACCTCTACTGTGCTCCACTGTACTCTACCTCTACTGTGCTCTACTGTTCTCTACCTCTACTGTACTCTACTGTACTCCACCTCTACTGTGCTCCACTGTACTCCACTGTACTCTACCTCTACTGTGCTCCACTGTACTCTACCTCTACTGTACTCCACTCTAGTCTATCTCTACTGTATTCCATTGTACTCTATCTTTACTTTACTCCAATGTACTCTACCTCTACTCTACTGTTCTCTACCTCTACTGTACTCTACTGTACTCCACCTATACTGTGCTTCACTGTACTCCACTGTACTCTACTTCTACTGTGCTCCACTGTACTCTACCTCTACTGTACTCCACTGTACTCTACCTCTACTGTGCTCCACTGTACTCTACCTCTACTGTACTCCACTCTACTCTAACTCTACTGTGCTCCACTGTACTCTACCTCTACTGTACTCCACTCTACTCTACCTCTACTGTGCTCAACTGTACTCTACCTCTTCTGTACTCCACTGTACTCTACCTGTACTGTACTCCACGGTACGCTACCTCTACTGTGCTCCACTGTACTCTACCTCTACTGTGCTCCACTGTACTCTACCTCTACTGTACTCCACTCTACTCTACCTCTACTGTGCTCCACTGTACTCTATCTCTACTGTACTCTACTGTACTCCACCTCTACTGTGCTCCACTGTACTCCACTGTACGCTACCTCTACTGTGCTCCACTGTACTCTACCTCTACTGTACTCCACTCTACTCTACCTCTACTGTGCTCCGCTGTACTCCACTGTACTCTACCTCTACTGTGCTCCGCTGTACTCCACTGTACTCTACCTCTAGTGTGCTCCACTGTACTCTACCTCTGCTGTACTCCACTGTACTCTACCTCTACTGTGCTCCACTGTACTCTACCTCTACTGTACTACAAAGTACGCTACCTCTACTGTGCTCCACTGTACTCTACCTCTACTGTACTCCACTGTGCTCTACCTCTACTGTGCTCCACTGTACTCTACCGCTACTCTACTCCACTGTACTCTACCTCTACTGTGCTCCACTGTACTCTACCTCTACTGTACTCCACTGTACTCTACCTCTACTGTGCTCCACTGTACTCTACCTCTACTGTACTCCACTCTACTCTACCTCTACTGTGCTCCACTGTACTCTATCTCTACTGTACTCTACTGTACTCCACCTCTACTGTGCTCTGCTGTACTCCACTGTACTCTATCTCTAGTCTACTCCACTGTACTCTACCTCTACTGTACTCTACTGTTCTCTACCTCTACTGTACTCTACTGTACTCCACCTCTACTCTGCTCCACTGTACTCCACTGTACTCTACCTCTACTGTGCACCACTGTACTCTACCTCTACTGTACTCCACTGTACTCTACCTCTACTGTGCTCCACTGTACTCTACCTCTACTGTACTCTACTGTTCTCTACCTCTACTGTACTCTACTGTACTCCACCTCTACTGTGCTCCGCTGTACTCCACTGTACTCTACCTCTACTGTGCTCCACTGTACGCTACCTCTACTGTGCTCCACTGTACTCTACCTCTACTGTACTCCACTCTACTCTACCTCTACTGTGCTCCGCTTTACTCCACTGTACTCTACCCTCTACTGTGCTCCACTGTAGTCTACCTCTACTGTACTCCACTTTACTCTACCTCTACTGTGCTCCACTGTACTCTATCTCTACTGTACTATACTGTACTCCACCTCTACTGTGCTCTACTGTACTCCACTCTACTCTACCTCTACTGTGCTCCACTGTACTCTACCTCTTCTGTACTCTACTGTTCTCTACCACTACTGTACTCTACTGTAATCCACCTCTACTGTGCTCCAATGTAATCCACTGTACTCTACCTCTACTGTGCTCCACTGTACTCTACCTCTACTGTGCTCCACTGTACTCTACCTCTTCTGTACTCTACTGTTCTCTACCACTACTGTACTCTACTGTACTCTACCTCTACTGTACTCCACTGTACTCTACCTCTACTGTGCTCCACTGTACTCTACCTCTACTGTACTCCACTCTACTCTACCTCTACTGTGCTCCACTGTACTCTATCTCTACTGTACTCTACTGTACTCCACCTCTACTGTGCTCCACTGTACTCCACTGTACGCTACCTCTACTGTGCTCCACTGTACTCTACCTCTACTGTGCTCCACTGTACTCTACCTCTACTGTACTCCACTCTACTCTACCTCTACTGTGCTCCACTGTACTCTATCTCTACTGTACTCTACTGTACTCCACCTCTACTGTGCTCCAATGTACTCCACTGTACGCTACCTCTACTGTGCTCCACTGTACTCTACCTCTACTGTGACCCATTGTACTCTACCTCTACTGTGCTCCACTCTACTCTACCTCTAATGTGCTCCACTGTACTCTACCTCTACTGTGCTCCGCTGTACTCCACTGTACTCTACCTCTACTGTGCTCCACTGTACTCTACCTCTGCTGTACTCCACTGTACTCTACCTCTACTGTGCTCCACTGTACTCTACCTCTACTGTACTACAAAGTACGCTACCTCTACTGTGCTCCACTGTACTCTACCTCTACTGTACTCCACTGTGCTCTACCTCTACTGTGCTCCACTGTACTTCACCGCTACTCTACTCCACTCTACTCTACCTCTACTGTGCTCCACTGTACTCTACCTCTACTGTACTCCACTGTACTCTACCTCTACTGTGCTCCACTGTACTCTACCTCTACTGTACTCCACTCTACTCTACCTCTACTGTGCTCCACTGTACTCTATCTCTACTGTACTCTACTGTACTCCACCTCTACTGTGCTCCGCTGTACTCCACTGTACTCTATCTCTACTGTGATCCACTGTACTCTACATCTGCTGTGCTCCACTGTACTCTACCTCTACTGTGCTCCATTGTACTCTACCTCTACTCTACTCCACTGTACTCTACCTCTACTGTACTCTACTGTTTTCTACCTCTACTGTACTCTACTGTACTCCACCTCTACTGTGCTCCACTGTACTCTACCTCTACTGTACTCCACTCTACTCTACCTCTACTGTGCTCCACTGTACTCTATCTCTACTGTACTCTACTGTACTCCACCTCTACTGTGCTCCACTGTACTCCACTGTACGCTACCTCTACTGTGCTCCACTGTACTCTACCTCTACTGTGCTCCACTGTACTCTACCTCTACTGTACTCCACTCTACTCTACCTCTACTGTGCTCCACTGTACTCTATCTCTACTGTACTCTACTGTACTCCACCTCTACTGTGCTCCAATGTACTCCACTGTACGCTACCTCTACTGTGCTCCACTGTACTCTACCTCTACTGTGACCCATTGTACTCTACCTCTACTGTGCTCCACTCTACTCTACCTCTAATGTGCTCCACTGTACTCTACCTCTACTGTGCTCCGCTGTACTCCACTGTACTCTACCTCTACTGTGCTCCACTGTACTCTACCTCTGCTTTACTCCACTGTACTCTACCTCTACTGTGCTCCACTGTACTCTACCTCTACTGTACTACAAAGTACGCTACCTCTACTGTGCTCCACTGTACTCTACCTCTACTGTATTCCACTGTGCTCTACCTCTACTGTGCTCCACTCTACTCTACCGCTACTCTACTCCACTGTACTCTACCTCTACTGTGCTCCACTGTACTCTACCTCTACTGTACTCCACTGTACTCTACCTCTACTGTGCTCCACTGTACTCTACCTCTACTGTACTCCACTCTACTCTACCTATACTGTGCTCCACTGTACTCTATCTCTACTGTACTCTACTGTACTCCACCTCTACTGTGCTCTGCTGTACTCCACTGTACTCTATCTCTACTCTACTCCACTGTACTCTACCTCTACTGTACTCTACTGTTCTCTACCTCTACTGTACTCTACTGTACTCCACCTCTACTGTGCTCCACTGTACTCCACTGTACTCTACCTCTACTGTGCACCACTGTACTCTACCTCTACTGTACTCCACTGTACTCTACCTCTACTGTGCTCCACTGTACTCTACCTCTACTTTACTCTACTGTACTCTACCTCTACTGTACTCTACTGTACTCTACCTCTACTCTGCTCCGCTGTACTCCACTGTACTCTACATCTACTGTGCTCCACTGTACGCTACCTCTACTGTGCTCCACTGTACTCTACCTCTACTGTACTCCACTCTACTCTACCTCTACTGTGCTCCGCTGTACTCCACTGTACTCTACCCTCTACTGTGCTCCACTGTACTCTACCTCTACTGTACTCCACTTTACTCTACCTCTACTGTGCTCCACTGTACTCTATCTCTATTGTACTATACTGTACTCCACCTCTACTGTGCTCTGCTGTACTCCACTGTACTCTACCTCTACTGTACTCCACTGTACTCTACCTCTACTGTGCTATACCGTACTCCACATCTACTGTACTCCACTCTACTCTACCTCTACTCTGCTCCACTGTACTCTACCTCTTCTGTACTCTATTGTTCTCTACCACTACTGTACTCTACTGTAATCCACCTCTACTGTGCTCCAATGTACTCCACTGTACTCTACCTCTACTGTGCTCCACTGTACTCTACCTCTACTGTGCTCCACTGTACTCTACCTCTTCTGTACTCTACTGTTCTCTACCACTACTGTACTCTACTGTACTCTACCTCTACTGTACTCCACTGTACTCTACCTCTACTGTGCTCCACTGTACTCTACCTCTACTGTACTCCACTCTACTCTACCTCTACTGTGCTCCACTGTACTCTATCTCTACTGTACTCTACTGTACTCCACCTCTACTGTGCTCCACTGTACTCCACTGTACGCTACCTCTACTGTACTCCACTGTACTCTACCTCTACTGTGCTCCACTGTACTCTACCTCTACTGTACTCCACTCTACTCTACCTCTACTGTGCTCCACTGTACTCTATCTCTACTGTACTCTACTGTACTCCACCTCTACTGTGCTCCACTGTACTCCACTGTACGCTACCTCTACTGTGCTCCACTGTACTCTACCTCTACTGTGACCCATTGTACTCTACCTCTACTGTGCTCCACTCTACTCTACCTCTAATGTGCTCCGCTGTACTCTACCTCTACTGTGCTCCGCTGTACTCCACTGTACTCTACCTCTACTGTGCTCCACTGTACTCTACCTCTGCTGTACTCCACTGTACTCTACCTCTACTGTGCTCCACTGTACTCTACCTCTACTGTACTACAAAGTACGCTACCTCTACTGTGCTCCACTGTACTCTACCTCTACTGTACTCCACTGTGCTCTACCTCTACTGTGCTCCACTGTACTCTACCGCTACTCTACTCCACTCTACTCTACCTCTACTGTGCTCCACTGTACTCTACCTCTACTGTACTCCACTGTACTCTACCTCTACTGTGCTCCACTGTACTCTACCTCTACTGTACTCCACTCTACTCTACCTCTACTGTGCTCCACTGTACTCTATCTCTACTGTACTCTACTGTACTCCACCTCTACTGTGCTCCGCTGTACTCCACTGTACTCTATCTCTACTGTGATCTACTGTACTCTACATCTGCTGTGCTCCACTGTACTCTACCTCTACTGTGCTCCATTGTACTCTACCTCTACTCTACTCCACTGTACTCTACCTCTACTGTACTCTACTGTTTTCTACCTCTACTGTACTCTACTGTACTCCACCTCTACTGTGCTCCACTGTACTCCACTGTACTCTACCTCTACTGTGCACCACTGTACTCTACCTCTAATGTACTCCACTGTACTCTACCTCTACTGTGCTCCACTGTACTCTACCTCTACTGTACTCTACTGTACTCTACCTCTACTGTACTCTACTGTACTCCACCTCTACTGTGCGTCACTGTAATCCACTGTACTCTACCTCTACTCTGCTCCCCTGTACTCTACCTCTACTGTACTCCACTGTACTCTACCTCTAATGTGCTCCACTGTACTCTACCTCTAATGTACTCCACTCTACTCTACCTCTACTGTGCTCCACTGTACTCTATCTCTACTGTACTCTACTGTACTCCACTTCCACTGTGCTCCGCTGGACTCCACTGTACTCTATCTCTACTGTGATCCACTGTACTCTACCTCTGCTGTGCTCCACTGTACTCTACCCTTACTGTGCTCCACTGTACTCTACCTCTACTCTACTCCACTGTACTCTACCTCTACTGTGACCCATTGTACTCTACCTCTACTGTGCTCCACTCTACTCTACCTCTAATGTGCTCCGCTGTACTCTACCTCTACTGTGCTCCGCTGTACTCCACTGTACTCTACCTCTACTGTGCTCCACTGTACTCTACCTCTGCTGTACTCCACTGTACTCTACCTCTACTGTGCTCCACTGTACTCTACCTCTACTGTACTACAAAGTACGCTACCTCTACTGTGCTCCACTGTACTCTACCTCTACTGTACTCCACTGTGCTCTACCTCTACTGTGCTCCACTGTACTCTACCGCTACTCTACTCCACTCTACTCTACCTCTACTGTGCTCCACTGTACTCTACCTCTACTGTACTCCACTGTACTCTACCTCTACTGTGCTCCACTGTACTCTACCTCTACTGTACTCCACTCTACTCTACCTCTACTGTGCTCCACTGTACTCTATCTCTACTGTACTCTACTGTACTCCACCTCTACTGTGCTCCGCTGTACTCCACTGTACTCTATCTCTACTGTGATCTACTGTACTCTACATCTGCTGTGCTCCACTGTACTCTACCTCTACTGTGCTCCATTGTACTCTACCTCTACTCTACTCCACTGTACTCTACCTCTACTGTACTCTACTGTTTTCTACCTCTACTGTACTCTACTGTACTCCACCTCTACTGTGCTCCACTGTACTCCACTGTACTCTACCTCTACTGTGCACCACTGTACTCTACCTCTAATGTACTCCACTGTACTCTACCTCTACTGTGCTCCACTGTACTCTACCTCTACTGTACTCTACTGTACTCTACCTCTACTGTACTCTACTGTACTCCACCTCTACTGTGCGTCACTGTAATCCACTGTACTCTACCTCTACTCTGCTCCCCTGTACTCTACCTCTACTGTACTCCACTGTACTCTACCTCTAATGTGCTCCACTGTACTCTACCTCTAATGTACTCCACTCTACTCTACCTCTACTGTGCTCCACTGTACTCTATCTCTACTGTACTCTACTGTACTCCACTTCCACTGTGCTCCGCTGTACTCCACTGTACTCTATCTCTACTGTGATCCACTGTACTCTACCTCTGCTGTGCTCCACTGTACTCTACCCTTACTGTGCTCCACTGTACTCTACCTCTACTCTACTCCACTGTACTCTACCTCTACTGTACTCTACTGTTCTCTACCTCTACTGTACTCTACTTTACTCCACCTCTACTGTGCTCCACTGTACTCCACTGTACTCTACCTCTAATGTGCTCCACTGTACTCTACCTCTACTGTACTCCACTCT
This sequence comes from Tiaroga cobitis, assembly GCA_030578255.1. NCBI lineage: Eukaryota > Metazoa > Chordata > Actinopteri > Cypriniformes > Leuciscidae > Tiaroga > Tiaroga cobitis. The sequence goes on from CM060604.1 coordinate 37,718,944, forward strand.
ACTCTACCTCTACTGTGCTCCACTGTACTCTATCTCTACTGTACTCTACTGTACTCCACCTCTACTGTGCTCCGCTGTACTCCACTTTACTCTATCTCTACTGTGATCCACTGTACTCTACCTCTGCTGTGCTCCACTGTACTCTACCTCTACTGTGCTCCACTGTACTCTACCTCTACTCTACTCCACCTGTACTCTATCTCTACTGTGCTCCACTGTACTCTATCTCTACTGTACTCCACTGTACTCTACCTCTACTGTACTCTACTGTTCTCTACCTCTACTGTACTCTACTGTACTCCACCTCTACTGTGCTCCACTGTACTCCACTCTACTCTACCTCTACTGTGCTCCACTGTACTCTGCCTCTACTGTACTCCACTGTACTCTACCTCTACTGTGCTCAACTGTACTCTACCTCTACTGTACTCCACTGTACTCTACCTCTACTGTACTCTACTGTGCTCCACCTCTTATTTGCTCCACTGTATTCCACTGTACTCTACCTCTACTGTACTCCACTGTACTCTACCTCTACTGTACTCTACTGTACTCTACCTCTACTGTGCTCCACTGTACTCCACTGTGCGCTACCTATACTGTGCTCCACTCTACTCTACCTCTACTTTACTCCACTCTATTCTACCTCTACTGTGCTCCGCTGTACTCCACTGTACTCTACCTCTACTGTACTGCACTGTACTCTACCTCTACTGTAATCCACTGTACTCTACCTCTACTGTACTCCACTGTGCGCTACCTCTACTGTGCTCCACTGTACTCTACCTCTACTGTACTCCACTCTAGTCTATCTCTACTGTGCTCCATTGTACTCTATCTCTACTTTACTCCAATGTACTCTACCTCTACTCTACTGTTCTCTACCTCTACTGTACTCCACTCTACACTACCTCTACTGTGCTCCGCTGTACTCCACTGTACTCTACCTCTACTGTGCTCCACTGTACTCTACCTCTACTGTGCTCCACTGTACTCTACCTCTACTGTGCTCCACTGTTCTCTACCTCTACTGTACTCTACTGTACTCCACCTCTACTGTGCTCCACTGTACTCCACTGTACTCTACCTCTACTGTGCTCCACTGTACTCTACCTCTACTGTACTCCACTCTAGTCTATCTCTACTGTATTCCATTGTACTCTATCTTTACTTTACTCCAATGTACTCTACCTCTACTCTACTGTTCTCTACCTCTACTGTACTCTACTGTACTCCACCTATACTGTGCTTCACTGTACTCCACTGTACTCTACTTCTACTGTGCTCCACTGTACTCTACCTCTACTGTACTCCACTGTACTCTACCTCTACTGTGCTCCACTGTACTCTACCTCTACTGTACTCCACTCTACTCTAACTCTACTGTACTCCACTGTACTCTACATCTACTGTGCTCCACTGTACGCTACCTCTACTGTGCTCCACTGTACTCTACCTCTACTGTACTCCACTCTACTCTACCTCTACTGTGCTCCGCTGTACTCCACTGTACTCTACCCTCTACTGTGCTCCACTGTACTCTACCTCTACTGTACTCCACTTTACTCTACCTCTACTGTGCTCCACTGTACTCTATCTCTATTGTACTATACTGTACTCCACCTCTACTGTGCTCTGCTGTACTCCACTCTACTCTACCTCTACTGTACTCCACTGTACTCTACCTCTACTGTGCTATACCGTACTCCACATCTACTGTACTCCACTCTACTCTACCTCTACTGTGCTCCACTGTACTCTATCTCTACTGTACTCTACTGTACTCCACCTCTACTGTGCTCCAATGTACTCCACTGTACGCTACCTCTACTGTGCTCCACTGTACTCTACCTCTACTGTGACCCATTGTACTCTACCTCTACTGTGCTCCACTCTACTCTACCTCTAATGTGCTCCACTGTACTCTACCTCTACTGTGCTCCGCTGTACTCCACTGTACTCTACCTCTACTGTGCTCCACTGTACTCTACCTCTGCTTTACTCCACTGTACTCTACCTCTACTGTGCTCCACTGTACTCTACCTCTACTGTACTACAAAGTACGCTACCTCTACTGTGCTCCACTGTACTCTACCTCTACTGTATTCCACTGTGCTCTACCTCTACTGTGCTCCACTCTACTCTACCGCTACTCTACTCCACTGTACTCTACCTCTACTGTGCTCCACTGTACTCTACCTCTACTGTACTCCACTGTACTCTACCTCTACTGTGCTCCACTGTACTCTACCTCTACTGTACTCCACTCTACTCTACCTATACTGTGCTCCACTGTACTCTATCTCTACTGTACTCTACTGTACTCCACCTCTACTGTGCTCTGCTGTACTCCACTGTACTCTATCTCTACTCTACTCCACTGTACTCTACCTCTACTGTACTCTACTGTTCTCTACCTCTACTGTACTCTACTGTACTCCACCTCTACTGTGCTCCACTGTACTCCACTGTACTCTACCTCTACTGTGCACCACTGTACTCTACCTCTACTGTACTCCACTGTACTCTACCTCTACTGTGCTCCACTGTACTCTACCTCTACTTTACTCTACTGTACTCTACCTCTACTGTACTCTACTGTACTCTACCTCTACTCTGCTCCGCTGTACTCCACTGTACTCTACATCTACTGTGCTCCACTGTACGCTACCTCTACTGTGCTCCACTGTACTCTACCTCTACTGTACTCCACTCTACTCTACCTCTACTGTGCTCCGCTGTACTCCACTGTACTCTACCCTCTACTGTGCTCCACTGTACTCTACCTCTACTGTACTCCACTTTACTCTACCTCTACTGTGCTCCACTGTACTCTATCTCTATTGTACTATACTGTACTCCACCTCTACTGTGCTCTGCTGTACTCCACTGTACTCTACCTCTACTGTACTCCACTGTACTCTACCTCTACTGTGCTATACCGTACTCCACATCTACTGTACTCCACTCTACTCTACCTCTACTCTGCTCCACTGTACTCTACCTCTTCTGTACTCTATTGTTCTCTACCACTACTGTACTCTACTGTAATCCACCTCTACTGTGCTCCAATGTACTCCACTGTACTCTACCTCTACTGTGCTCCACTGTACTCTACCTCTACTGTGCTCCACTGTACTCTACCTCTTCTGTACTCTACTGTTCTCTACCACTACTGTACTCTACTGTACTCTACCTCTACTGTACTCCACTGTACTCTACCTCTACTGTGCTCCACTGTACTCTACCTCTACTGTACTCCACTCTACTCTACCTCTACTGTGCTCCACTGTACTCTATCTCTACTGTACTCTACTGTACTCCACCTCTACTGTGCTCCACTGTACTCCACTGTACGCTACCTCTACTGTACTCCACTGTACTCTACCTCTACTGTGCTCCACTGTACTCTACCTCTACTGTACTCCACTCTACTCTACCTCTACTGTGCTCCACTGTACTCTATCTCTACTGTACTCTACTGTACTCCACCTCTACTGTGCTCCACTGTACTCCACTGTACGCTACCTCTACTGTGCTCCACTGTACTCTACCTCTACTGTGACCCATTGTACTCTACCTCTACTGTGCTCCACTCTACTCTACCTCTAATGTGCTCCGCTGTACTCTACCTCTACTGTGCTCCGCTGTACTCCACTGTACTCTACCTCTACTGTGCTCCACTGTACTCTACCTCTGCTGTACTCCACTGTACTCTACCTCTACTGTGCTCCACTGTACTCTACCTCTACTGTACTACAAAGTACGCTACCTCTACTGTGCTCCACTGTACTCTACCTCTACTGTACTCCACTGTGCTCTACCTCTACTGTGCTCCACTGTACTCTACCGCTACTCTACTCCACTCTACTCTACCTCTACTGTGCTCCACTGTACTCTACCTCTACTGTACTCCACTGTACTCTACCTCTACTGTGCTCCACTGTACTCTACCTCTACTGTACTCCACTCTACTCTACCTCTACTGTGCTCCACTGTACTCTATCTCTACTGTACTCTACTGTACTCCACCTCTACTGTGCTCCGCTGTACTCCACTGTACTCTATCTCTACTGTGATCTACTGTACTCTACATCTGCTGTGCTCCACTGTACTCTACCTCTACTGTGCTCCATTGTACTCTACCTCTACTCTACTCCACTGTACTCTACCTCTACTGTACTCTACTGTTTTCTACCTCTACTGTACTCTACTGTACTCCACCTCTACTGTGCTCCACTGTACTCCACTGTACTCTACCTCTACTGTGCACCACTGTACTCTACCTCTAATGTACTCCACTGTACTCTACCTCTACTGTGCTCCACTGTACTCTACCTCTACTGTACTCTACTGTACTCTACCTCTACTGTACTCTACTGTACTCCACCTCTACTGTGCGTCACTGTAATCCACTGTACTCTACCTCTACTCTGCTCCCCTGTACTCTACCTCTACTGTACTCCACTGTACTCTACCTCTAATGTGCTCCACTGTACTCTACCTCTAATGTACTCCACTCTACTCTACCTCTACTGTGCTCCACTGTACTCTATCTCTACTGTACTCTACTGTACTCCACTTCCACTGTGCTCCGCTGGACTCCACTGTACTCTATCTCTACTGTGATCCACTGTACTCTACCTCTGCTGTGCTCCACTGTACTCTACCCTTACTGTGCTCCACTGTACTCTACCTCTACTCTACTCCACTGTACTCTACCTCTACTGTGACCCATTGTACTCTACCTCTACTGTGCTCCACTCTACTCTACCTCTAATGTGCTCCGCTGTACTCTACCTCTACTGTGCTCCGCTGTACTCCACTGTACTCTACCTCTACTGTGCTCCACTGTACTCTACCTCTGCTGTACTCCACTGTACTCTACCTCTACTGTGCTCCACTGTACTCTACCTCTACTGTACTACAAAGTACGCTACCTCTACTGTGCTCCACTGTACTCTACCTCTACTGTACTCCACTGTGCTCTACCTCTACTGTGCTCCACTGTACTCTACCGCTACTCTACTCCACTCTACTCTACCTCTACTGTGCTCCACTGTACTCTACCTCTACTGTACTCCACTGTACTCTACCTCTACTGTGCTCCACTGTACTCTACCTCTACTGTACTCCACTCTACTCTACCTCTACTGTGCTCCACTGTACTCTATCTCTACTGTACTCTACTGTACTCCACCTCTACTGTGCTCCGCTGTACTCCACTGTACTCTATCTCTACTGTGATCTACTGTACTCTACATCTGCTGTGCTCCACTGTACTCTACCTCTACTGTGCTCCATTGTACTCTACCTCTACTCTACTCCACTGTACTCTACCTCTACTGTACTCTACTGTTTTCTACCTCTACTGTACTCTACTGTACTCCACCTCTACTGTGCTCCACTGTACTCCACTGTACTCTACCTCTACTGTGCACCACTGTACTCTACCTCTAATGTACTCCACTGTACTCTACCTCTACTGTGCTCCACTGTACTCTACCTCTACTGTACTCTACTGTACTCTACCTCTACTGTACTCTACTGTACTCCACCTCTACTGTGCGTCACTGTAATCCACTGTACTCTACCTCTACTCTGCTCCCCTGTACTCTACCTCTACTGTACTCCACTGTACTCTACCTCTAATGTGCTCCACTGTACTCTACCTCTAATGTACTCCACTCTACTCTACCTCTACTGTGCTCCACTGTACTCTATCTCTACTGTACTCTACTGTACTCCACTTCCACTGTGCTCCGCTGTACTCCACTGTACTCTATCTCTACTGTGATCCACTGTACTCTACCTCTGCTGTGCTCCACTGTACTCTACCCTTACTGTGCTCCACTGTACTCTACCTCTACTCTACTCCACTGTACTCTACCTCTACTGTACTCTACTGTTCTCTACCTCTACTGTACTCTACTTTACTCCACCTCTACTGTGCTCCACTGTACTCCACTGTACTCTACCTCTAATGTGCTCCACTGTACTCTACCTCTACTGTACTCCACTCTACTCTACCTCTACTGTGCTCCACTGTACTCTATCTCTACTGTACTCTACTGTACTCCACCTCTACTGTGCTCCGCTGTACTCCACTTTACTCTATCTCTACTGTGATCCACTGTACTCTACCTCTGCTGTGCTCCACTGTACTCTACCTCTACTGTGCTCCACTGTACTCTACCTCTACTCTACTCCACCTGTACTCTATCTCTACTGTGCTCCACTGTACTCTATCTCTACTGTACTCCACTGTACTCTACCTCTACTGTACTCTACTGTTCTCTACCTCTACTGTACTCTACTGTACTCCACCTCTACTGTGCTCCACTGTACTCCACTCTACTCTACCTCTACTGTGCTCCACTGTACTCTGCCTCTACTGTACTCCACTGTACTCTACCTCTACTGTGCTCAACTGTACTCTACCTCTACTGTACTCCACTGTACTCTACCTCTACTGTACTCTACTGTGCTCCACCTCTTATTTGCTCCACTGTATTCCACTGTACTCTACCTCTACTGTACTCCACTGTACTCTACCTCTACTGTACTCTACTGTACTCTACCTCTACTGTGCTCCACTGTACTCCACTGTGCGCTACCTATACTGTGCTCCACTCTACTCTACCTCTACTTTACTCCACTCTATTCTACCTCTACTGTGCTCCGCTGTACTCCACTGTACTCTACCTCTACTGTACTGCACTGTACTCTACCTCTACTGTAATCCACTGTACTCTACCTCTACTGTACTCCACTGTGCGCTACCTCTACTGTGCTCCACTGTACTCTACCTCTACTGTACTCCACTCTAGTCTATCTCTACTGTGCTCCATTGTACTCTATCTCTACTTTACTCCAATGTACTCTACCTCTACTCTACTGTTCTCTACCTCTACTGTACTCCACTCTACACTACCTCTACTGTGCTCCGCTGTACTCCACTGTACTCTACCTCTACTGTGCTCCACTGTACTCTACCTCTACTGTGCTCCACTGTACTCTACCTCTACTGTGCTCCACTGTTCTCTACCTCTACTGTACTCTACTGTACTCCACCTCTACTGTGCTCCACTGTACTCCACTGTACTCTACCTCTACTGTGCTCCACTGTACTCTACCTCTACTGTACTCCACTCTAGTCTATCTCTACTGTATTCCATTGTACTCTATCTTTACTTTACTCCAATGTACTCTACCTCTACTCTACTGTTCTCTACCTCTACTGTACTCTACTGTACTCCACCTATACTGTGCTTCACTGTACTCCACTGTACTCTACTTCTACTGTGCTCCACTGTACTCTACCTCTACTGTACTCCACTGTACTCTACCTCTACTGTGCTCCACTGTACTCTACCTCTACTGTACTCCACTCTACTCTAACTCTACTGTACTCCACTGTACTCTACATCTACTGTGCTCCACTGTACGCTACCTCTACTGTGCTCCACTGTACTCTACCTCTACTGTACTCCACTCTACTCTACCTCTACTGTGCTCCGCTGTACTCCACTGTACTCTACCCTCTACTGTGCTCCACTGTACTCTACCTCTACTGTACTCCACTTTACTCTACCTCTACTGTGCTCCACTGTACTCTATCTCTATTGTACTATACTGTACTCCACCTCTACTGTGCTCTGCTGTACTCCACTCTACTCTACCTCTACTGTACTCCACTGTACTCTACCTCTACTGTGCTATACCGTACTCCACATCTACTGTACTCCACTCTACTCTACCTCTACTCTGCTCCACTGTACTCTACCTCTTCTGTACTCTATTGTTCTCTACCACTACTGTACTCTACTGTAATCCACCTCTACTGTGCTCCAATGTACTCCACTGTACTCTACCTCTACTGTGCTCCACTGTACTCTACCTCTACTGTGCTCCACTGTACTCTACCTCTTCTGTACTCTACTGTTCTCTACCACTACTGTACTCTACTGTACTCTACCTCTACTGTACTCCACTGTACTCTACCTCTACTGTGCTCCACTGTACTCTACCTCTACTGTACTCCACTCTACTCTACCTCTACTGTGCTCCACTGTACTCTATCTCTACTGTACTCTACTGTACTCCACCTCTACTGTGCTCCACTGTACTCCACTGTACGCTACCTCTACTGTACTCCACTGTACTCTACCTCTACTGTGCTCCACTGTACTCTACCTCTACTGTACTCCACTCTACTCTACCTCTACTGTGCTCCACTGTACTCTATCTCTACTGTACTCTACTGTACTCCACCTCTACTGTGCTCCACTGTACTCCACTGTACGCTACCTCTACTGTGCTCCACTGTACTCTACCTCTACTGTGACCCATTGTACTCTACCTCTACTGTGCTCCACTCTACTCTACCTCTAATATGCTCCGCTGTACTCTACCTCTACTGTGCTCCGCTGTACTCCACTGTACTCTACCTCTACTGTGCTCCACTGTACTCTACCTCTGCTGTACTCCACTGTACTCTACCTCTACTGTGCTCCACTGTACTCTACCTCTACTGTACTACAAAGTACGCTACCTCTACTGTGCTCCACTGTACTCTACCTCTACTGTACTCCACTGTGCTCTACCTCTACTGTGCTCCACTGTACTCTACCGCTACTCTACTCCACTCTACTCTACCTCTACTGTGCTCCACTGTACTCTACCTCTACTGTACTCCACTGTACTCTACCTCTACTGTGCTCCACTGTACTCTACCTCTACTGTACTCCACTCTACTCTACCTCTACTGTGCTCCACTGTACTCTATCTCTACTGTACTCTACTGTACTCCACCTCTACTGTGCTCCGCTGTACTCCACTGTACTCTATCTCTACTGTGATCTACTGTACTCTACATCTGCTGTGCTCCACTGTACTCTACCTCTACTGTGCTCCATTGTACTCTACCTCTACTCTACTCCACTGTACTCTACCTCTACTGTACTCTACTGTTTTCTACCTCTACTGTACTCTACTGTACTCCACCTCTACTGTGCTCCACTGTACTCCACTGTACTCTACCTCTACTGTGCACCACTGTACTCTACCTCTAATGTACTCCACTGTACTCTACCTCTACTGTGCTCCACTGTACTCTACCTCTACTGTACTCTACTGTACTCTACCTCTACTGTACTCTACTGTACTCCACCTCTACTGTGCGTCACTGTAATCCACTGTACTCTACCTCTACTCTGCTCCCCTGTACTCTACCTCTACTGTACTCCACTGTACTCTACCTCTAATGTGCTCCACTGTACTCTACCTCTAATGTACTCCACTCTACTCTACCTCTACTGTGCTCCACTGTACTCTATCTCTACTGTACTCTACTGTACTCCACTTCCACTGTGCTCCGCTGGACTCCACTGTACTCTATCTCTACTGTGATCCACTGTACTCTACCTCTGCTGTGCTCCACTGTACTCTACCCTTACTGTGCTCCACTGTACTCTACCTCTACTCTACTCCACTGTACTCTACCTCTACTGTGACCCATTGTACTCTACCTCTACTCTGCTCCACTCTACTCTACCTCTAATGTGCTCCGCTGTACTCTACCTCTACTGTGCTCCGCTGTACTCCACTGTACTCTACCTCTACTGTGCTCCACTGTACTCTACCTCTGCTCTACTCCACTGTACTCTACCTCTACTGTGCTCCACTGTACTCTACCTCTACTGTACTACAAAGTACGCTACCTCTACTGTGCTCCACTGTACTCTACCTCTACTGTACTCCACTGTGCTCTACCTCTACTGTGCTCCACTGTACTCTACCGCTACTCTACTCCACTCTACTCTACCTCTACTGTGCTCCACTGTACTCTACCTCTACTGTACTCCACTGTACTCTACCTCTACTGTGCTCCACTGTACTCTACCTCTACTGTACTCCACTCTACTCTACCTCTACTGTGCTCCACTGTACTCTATCTCTACTGTACTCTACTGTACTCCACCTCTACTGTGCTCCGCTGTACTCCACTGTACTCTATCTCTACTGTGATCTACTGTACTCTACATCTGCTGTGCTCCACTGTACTCTACCTCTACTGTGCTCCATTGTACTCTACCTCTACTCTACTCCACTGTACTCTACCTCTACTGTACTCTACTGTTTTCTACCTCTACTGTACTCTACTGTACTCCACCTCTACTGTGCTCCACTGTACTCCACTGTACTCTACCTCAACTGTGCACCACTGTACTCTACCTCTAATGTACTCCACTGTACTCTACCTCTACTGTGCTCCACTGTACTCTACCTCTACTGTACTCTACTGTACTCTACCTCTACTGTACTCTACTGTACTCCACCTCTACTGTGCGTCACTGTAATCCACTGTACTCTACCTCTACTCTGCTCCCCTGTACTCTACCTCTACTGTACTCCACTGTACTCTACCTCTAATGTGCTCCACTGTACTCTACCTCTAATGTACTCCACTCTACTCTACCTCTACTGTGCTCCACTGTACTCTATCTCTACTGTACTCTACTGTACTCCACTTCCACTGTGCTCCGCTGTACTCCACTGTACTCTATCTCTACTGTGATCCACTGTACTCTACCTCTGCTGTGCTCCACTGTACTCTACCCTTACTGTGCTCCACTGTACTCTACGTCTACTCTACTCCACTGTACTCTACCTCTACTGTACTCTACTGTTCTCTACCTCTACTGTACTCTACTTTACTCCACCTCTACTGTGCTCCACTGTACTCCACTGTACTCTACCTCTAATGTGCTCCACTGTACTCTACCTCTACTGTACTCCACTCTACTCTACCTCTACTGTGCTCCACTGTACTCTATCTCTACTGTACTCTACTGTACTCCACCTCTACTGTGCTCCGCTGTACTCCACTTTACTCTATCTCTACTGTGATCCACTGTACTCTACCTCTGCTGTGCTCCACTGTACTCTACCTCTACTGTGCTCCACTGTACTCTACCTCTACTCTACTCCACCTGTACTCTATCTCTACTGTGCTCCACTGTACTCTATCTCTACTGTACTCCACTGTACTCTACCTCTACTGTACTCTACTGTTCTCTACCTCTACTGTACTCTACTGTACTCCACCTCTACTGTGCTCCACTGTACTCCACTCTACTCTACCTCTACTGTGCTCCACTGTACTCTGCCTCTACTGTACTCCACTGTACTCTACCTCTACTGTGCTCAACTGTACTCTACCTCTACTGTACTCCACTGTACTCTACCTCTACTGTACTCTACTGTGCTCCACCTCTTATTTGCTCCACTGTATTCCACTGTACTCTACCTCTACTGTACTCCACTGTACTCTACCTCTACTGTACTCTACTGTACTCTACCTCTACTGTGCTCCACTGTACTCCACTGTGCGCTACCTATACTGTGCTCCACTCTACTCTACCTCTACTTTACTCCACTCTATTCTACCTCTACTGTGCTCCGCTGTACTCCACTGTACTCTACCTCTACTGTACTGCACTGTACTCTACCTCTACTGTAATCCACTGTACTCTACCTCTACTGTACTCCACTGTGCGCTACCTCTACTGTGCTCCACTGTACTCTACCTCTACTGTACTCCACTCTAGTCTATCTCTACTGTGCTCCATTGTACTCTATCTCTACTTTACTCCAATGTACTCTACCTCTACTCTACTGTTCTCTACCTCTACTGTACTCCACTCTACACTACCTCTACTGTGCTCCGCTGTACTCCACTGTACTCTACCTCTACTGTGCTCCACTGTACTCTACCTCTACTGTGCTCCACTGTACTCTACCTCTACTGTGCTCCACTGTTCTCTACCTCTACTGTACTCTACTGTACTCCACCTCTACTGTGCTCCACTGTACTCCACTGTACTCTACCTCTACTGTGCTCCACTGTACTCTACCTCTACTGTACTCCACTCTAGTCTATCTCTACTGTATTCCATTGTACTCTATCTTTACTTTACTCCAATGTACTCTACCTCTACTCTACTGTTCTCTACCTCTACTGTACTCTACTGTACTCCACCTATACTGTGCTTCACTGTACTCCACTGTACTCTACTTCTACTGTGCTCCACTGTACTCTACCTCTACTGTACTCCACTGTACTCTACCTCTACTGTGCTCCACTGTACTCTACCTCTACTGTACTCCACTCTACTCTAACTCTACTGTGCTCCACTGTACTCTACCTCTACTGTACTCCACTCTACTCTACCTCTACTGTGCTCAACTGTACTCTACCTCTTCTGTACTCCACTGTACTCTACCTGTACTGTACTCCACGGTACGCTACCTCTACTGTGCTCCACTGTACTCTACCTCTACTGTGCTCCACTGTACTCTACCTCTACTGTACTCCACTCTACTCTACCTCTACTGTGCTCCACTGTACTCTATCTCTACTGTACTCTACTGTACTCCACCTCTACTGTGCTCCACTGTACTCCACTGTACGCTACCTCTACTGTGCTCCACTGTACTCTACCTCTACTGTACTCCACTCTACTCTACCTCTACTGTGCTCCGCTGTACTCCACTGTACTCTACCTCTACTGTGCTCCGCTGTACTCCACTGTACTCTACCTCTAGTGTGCTCCACTGTACTCTACCTCTGCTGTACTCCACTGTACTCTACCTCTACTGTGCTCCACTGTACTCTACCTCTACTGTACTACAAAGTACGCTACCTCTACTGTGCTCCACTGTACTCTACCTCTACTGTACTCCACTGTGCTCTACCTCTACTGTGCTCCACTGTACTCTACCGCTACTCTACTCCACTGTACTCTACCTCTACTGTGCTCCACTGTACTCTACCTCTACTGTACTCCACTGTACTCTACCTCTACTGTGCTCCACTGTACTCTACCTCTACTGTACTCCACTCTACTCTACCTCTACTGTGCTCCACTGTACTCTATCTCTACTGTACTCTACTGTACTCCACCTCTACTGTGCTCTGCTGTACTCCACTGTACTCTATCTCTAGTCTACTCCACTGTACTCTACCTCTACTGTACTCTACTGTTCTCTACCTCTACTGTACTCTACTGTACTCCACCTCTACTCTGCTCCACTGTACTCCACTGTACTCTACCTCTACTGTGCACCACTGTACTCTACCTCTACTGTACTCCACTGTACTCTACCTCTACTGTGCTCCACTGTACTCTACCTCTACTGTACTCTACTGTACTCTACCTCTACTGTACTCTACTGTACTCTACCTCTACTGTGCTCCGCTGTACTCCACTGTACTCTACCTCTACTGTGCTCCACTGTACGCTACCTCTACTGTGCTCCACTGTACTCTACCTCTACTGTACTCCACTCTACTCTACCTCTACTGTGCTCCGCTTTACTCCACTGTACTCTACCCTCTACTGTGCTCCACTGTAGTCTACCTCTACTGTACTCCACTTTACTCTACCTCTACTGTGCTCCACTGTACTCTATCTCTACTGTACTATACTGTACTCCACCTCTACTGTGCTCTACTGTACTCCACTCTACTCTACCTCTACTGTGCTCCACTGTACTCTACCTCTTCTGTACTCTACTGTTCTCTACCACTACTGTACTCTACTGTAATCCACCTCTACTGTGCTCCAATGTACTCCACTGTACTCTACCTCTACTGTGCTCCACTGTACTCTACCTCTACTGTGCTCCACTGTACTCTACCTCTTCTGTACTCTACTGTTCTCTACCACTACTGTACTCTACTGTACTCTACCTCTACTGTACTCCACTGTACTCTACCTCTACTGTGCTCCACTGTACTCTACCTCTACTGTACTCCACTCTACTCTACCTCTACTGTGCTCCACTGTACTCTATCTCTACTGTACTCTACTGTACTCCACCTCTACTGTGCTCCACTGTACTCCACTGTACGCTACCTCTACTGTGCTCCACTGTACTCTACCTCTACTGTGCTCCACTGTACTCTACCTCTACTGTACTCCACTCTACTCTACCTCTACTGTGCTCCACTGTACTCTATCTCTACTGTACTCTACTGTACTCCACCTCTACTGTGCTCCAATGTACTCCACTGTACGCTACCTCTACTGTGCTCCACTGTACTCTACCTCTACTGTGACCCATTGTACTCTACCTCTACTGTGCTCCACTCTACTCTACCTCTAATGTGCTCCACTGTACTCTACCTCTACTGTGCTCCGCTGTACTCCACTGTACTCTACCTCTACTGTGCTCCACTGTACTCTACCTCTGCTGTACTCCACTGTACTCTACCTCTACTGTGCTCCACTGTACTCTACCTCTACTGTACTACAAAGTACGCTACCTCTACTCTGCTCCACTGTACTCTACCTCTACTGTACTCCACTGTGCTCTACCTCTACTGTGCTCCACTGTACTCCACCGCTACTCTACTCCACTCTACTCTACCTCTACTGTGCTCCACTGTACTCTACCTCTACTGTACTCCACTGTACTCTACCTCTACTGTGCTCCACTGTACTCTACCTCTACTGTACTCCACTCTACTCTACCTCTACTGTGCTCCACTGTACTCTATCTCTACTGTACTCTACTGTACTCCACCTCTACTGTGCTCCGCTGTACTCCACTGTACTCTATCTCTACTGTGATCCACTGTACTCTACATCTGCTGTGCTCCACTGTACTCTACCTCTACTGTGCTCCATTGTACTCTACCTCTACTCTACTCCACTGTACTCTACCTCTACTGTACTCTACTGTTTTCTACCTCTACAGTACTCTACTGTACTCCACCTCTACTGTGCTCCACTGTACTCCACTGTACTCTACCTCTACTGTGCACCACTGTACTCTACCTCTACTGTACTCCACTGTACTCTACCTCTACTGTGCTCCACTGTACTCTACCTCTACTGTACTCTACTGTACTCTACCTCTACTGTACTCTACTGTACTCCACCTCTACTGTGCTCCACTGTACTCCACTGTACTCTACCTCTACTCTACTCCCCTGTACTCTACCTCTACTGTACTCCACTGTACTCTACCTCTAATGTGCTCCACTGTACTCTACCTCTACTGTACTCCACTCTACTCTACCTCTACTGTGCTCCACTGTACTCTATCTCTACTGTACTCTACTGTACTCCACCTCCACTGTGCTCCGCTGTACTCCACTGTACTCTATCTCTACTGTGATCCACTGTACTCTACCTCTGCTGTGCTCCACTGTACTCTACCCTTACTGTGCTCCACTGTACTCTACCTCTACTCTACTCCACTGTACTCTACCTCTACTGTACTCTACTGTTCTCTACCTCTACTGTACTCTACTTTACTCCACCTCTACTGTGCTCCACTGTACTCCACTGTACTCTACCTCTAATGTGCTCCACTCTACTCTACCTCTACTGTACTCCACTCTACTCTACCTCTACTGTGCTCCACTGTACTCTATCTCTACTGTACTCTACTGTACTCCACCTCTACTGTGCTCCGCTGTACTCCACTTTACTCTATCTCTACTGTGATCCACTGTACTCTACCTCTGCTGTGCTCCACTGTACTCTACCTCTACTGTGCTCCACTGTACTCTACCTCTACTCTACTCCACCTGTACTTTATCTCTACTGTGCTCCACTGTACTCTATCTCTACTGTACTCCACTGTACTCTACCTCTACTGTACTCTACTGTTCTCTACCTCTACTGTACTCTACTGTACTCCACCTCTACTGTGCTCCACTGTACTCCACTCTACTCTACCTCTACTGTACTCCACTCTACTCTACCTCTACTGTGCTCAACTGTACTCTACCTCTACTGTACTCCACTGTACTCTACCTCTACTGTACTCCACTGTACTCTACCTCTACTGTACTCTACTGTGCTCCACCTCTTATTTGCTCCACTGTATTCCACTGTACTCTACCTCTACTGTACTCCATTGTACTCTACCTCTACTGTACTCTACTGTACTCTACCTCTACTGTGCTCCACTCTACTCCACTGTGCGCTACCTATACTGTGCTCCACTCTACTCTACCTCTACTGTACTCCACTCTATTCTACCTCTACCGTGCTCCGCTGTACTCCACTGTACTCTACCTCTACTGTACTGCACTGTACTCTACCTCTACTGTAATCCACTCTACTCTACCTCTACTGTACTCCACTCTAGTCTATCTCTACTGTGCTCCATTGTACTCTATCTCTACTTTACTCCAATGTACTCTACCTCTACTCTACTGTTCTCTACCTCTACTGTACTCCACTCTACACTACCTCTACTGTGCTCCGCTGTACTCCACTGTACTCTACCTCTACTGTGCTCCACTGTACTCTACCTCTACTGTGCTCCACTGTACTCTACCTCTACTGTGCTCCACTGTTCTCTACCTCTACTGTACTCTACTGTACTCCACCTCTACTGTGCTCCACTGTACTCCACTGTACTCTACCTCTACTGTGCTCCACTGTACTCTACCTCTACTGTACTCCACTCTAGTCTATCTCTACTGTATTCCATTGTACTCTATCTTTACTTTACTCCAATGTACTCTACCTCTACTCTACTGTTCTCTACCTCTACTGTACTCTACTGTACTCCACCTCTACTGTGCTTCACTGTACTCCACTGTACTCTACCTCTACTGTGCTCCACTGTACTCAACCTCTACTGTACTCCACTGTACTCTACCTCTACTGTGCTCCACTGTACTCTACCTCTACTGTACTCCACTCTACTCTAACTCTACTGTGCTCCACTGTACTCTACCTCTACTGTACTCCACTCTACTCTACCTCTACTGTGCTCAACTGTACTCTACCTCTTCTGTACTCCACTGTACTCTACCTCTACTGTACTCCACGGTACGCTACCTCTACTGTGCTCCACTGTACTCTACCTCTACTGTACTCCACTGTACGCTACCTCTACTGTGCTCCACTTTACTCTACCTCTACTGTACTCCACTCTACTCTACCTCTACTGTGCTCCACTGTACTCTGTCTCTACTGTACTCCACTGTACTCTACCTCTACTGTACTCTACTTTTCTCTACCTCTACTGTACTCTACTGTACTCCACCTCTAATGTGCTCCACTGTACTCCACTGTACTCTACCTCTGTTGTACTCCACTGTACTCTACCTCTGCTGTACTCCACTGTACTCTACCTCTACTCTGCTCCACTGTACTCCACTGTACGCTACCTCTACTGTGCTCCACTGTACTCTACCTCTACTGTACTCCACTCTACTCTACCTCTACTGTGCTCCATTGTACTCCACTGACTCTACCTCTACTGTGCTCCACTGTACTCTAACTCTACTGTGCTCCACTGTACTCTACCTCTACTGTGCTCCACTGTTCTCTACCTCTACTGTACTCTATTGTACTCCATCTCTACTTTGCTCCACTGTACTCCACTGTACTCTACCTCTAGTGTGCTCCACTGTACTCTACCTCTACTGTACTCCACTCTAGTCTATCTCTACTGTGCTACATTGTACTCTATCTCTACTGTACTCCAATGTACTCTACCTCTACTCTACTGTTCTCTACCTCTACTGTAATCTACTGTAATCCACCTCTACTGTGCTTCACTGTACTCCACTGTACTCTACCTCTACTGTGCTCCACTGTACTCTACCTCTACTGTACTCCACTTTACTCTACCTCTAATGTGCTCCACTGTACTCTACCTCTACTGTACTCTACTCTACTCTAACTCTACTGTGCTCCAATGTACTCTACCTCTACTGTACTCTACTCTACCTCTACTGTGCTCCACTGTACTCTACCTCTACTGTGCTCCACTGTACTCTACCTCTACTGTGCTCCACTGTACTCTACCTCTACTGTGCTCCACTGTACTCTACCTCTACTGTGCTCCACTGTACTCTACCTCTACTGTACTACAAAGTACGCTACCTCTACTGTGCTCCACTGTACTCTACCTCTACTGTATTCCACTGTGCTCTACCTCTACTGTGCTCCACTGTACTCTACCGCTACTCTACTCCACTGTACTCTACCTCTACTGTGCTCCACTGTACTCTACCTCTACTGTACTCCACTGTACTCTACCTCTACTGTGCTCCACTGTACTCTACCTCTACTGTACTCCACTCTACTCTACCTCTACTGTGCTCCACTGTACTCTATCTCTACTGTACTCTACTGTACTCCACCTCTACTGTGCTCCACTGTACTCCACTGTACTCTACCTCTACTGTGCACCACTGTACTCTACCTCTACTGTACTCCACTGTACTCTACCTCTACTGTGCTCCACTGTACTCTACCTCTACTTTACTCTACTGTACTCTACCTCTACTGTACTCTACTGTACTCTACCTCTACTGTGCTCCGCTGTACTCCACTGTACTCTACCTCTACTGTGCTCCACTGTACGCTACCTCTACTGTGCTCCACTGTACTCTACCTCTACTCTACTCCACTGTACTCTACCTCTACTGTACTCTACTGTTCTCTACCTCTACTGTACTCTACTGTACTCCACCTCTACTGTGCTCCACTGTACTCCACTGTACTCTACCTCTACTGTGCACCACTGTACTCTACCTCTACTGTACTCCACTGTACTCTACCTCTACTGTGCTCCACTGTACTCTACCTCTACTTTACTCTACTGTACTCTACCTCTACTGTACTCTAGTGTACTCTACCTCTACTGTGCTCCGCTGTACTCCACTGTACTCTACCTCTACTGTGCTCCACTGTACGCTACCTCTACTGTGCTCCACTGTACTCTACCTCTACTGTACTCCACTCTACTCTACCTCTACTGTGCTCCGCTGTACTCCACTGTACTCTACCCTCTACTGTGCTCCACTGTACTCTACCTCTACTGTACTCCACTTTACTCTACCTCTACTGTGCTCCACTGTACTCCACTGTACTCTACCTCTAGTGTGCTCCACTGTACTCTACCTCTGCTGTACTCCACTGTACTCTACCTCTACTGTGCTCCACTGTACTCTACCTCTACTGTACTACAAAGTACGCTACCTCTACTGTGCTCCACTGTACTCTACCTCTACTGTATTCCACTGTGCTCTACCTCTACTGTGCTCCACTGTACTCTACCGCTACTCTACTCCACTGTACTCTACCTCTACTGTGCTCCACTGTACTCTACCTCTACTGTACTCCACTGTACTCTACCTCTACTGTGCTCCACTGTACTCTACCTCTACTGTACTCCACTCTACTCTACCTCTACTGTGCTCCACTGTACTCTATCTCTACTGTACTCTACTGTACTCCACCTCTACTGTGCTCTGCTTTACTCCACTGTACTCTATCTCTACTCTACTCCACTGTACTCTACCTCTACTGTACTCTACTGTTCTCTACCTCTACTGTACTCTACTGTACTCCACCTCTACTGTGCTCCATTGTACTCCACTGTACTCTACCTCTACTGTGCACCACTGTACTCTACCTCTACTGTACTCCACTGTACTCTACCTCTACTGTGCTCCACTGTACTCTACCTCTACTTTACTCTACTGTACTCTACCTCTACTGTACTCTACTGTACTCTACCTCTACTGTGCTCCGCTGTACTCCACTGTACTCTACCTCTACTGTGCTCCACTGTACGCTACCTCTACTGTGCTCCACTGTACTCTACCTCTACTGTACTCCACTCTACTCTACCTCTACTGTGCTCCGCTGTACTCCACTGTACTCTACCCTCTACTGTGCTCCACTGTACTCTACCTCTACTGTACTCCACTTTACTCTACCTCTACTGTGCTCCACTGTACTCTATCTCTATTGTACTATACTGTACTCCACCTCTACTGTGCTCTGCTGTACTCCACTGTACTCTACCTCTACTGTACTCCACTGTACTCTACCTCTACTGTGCTATACCGTACTCCACATCTACTGTACTCCACTCTACTCTACCTCTACTGTGCTCCACTGTACTCTACCTCTTCTGTACTCTACTGTTCTCTACCACTACTGTACTCTACTGTAATCCACCTCTACTGTGCTCCACTGTACTCCACTGTACTCTACCTCTACTGTGCTCCACTGTACTCTACCTCTACTGTGCTCCACTCTACTCTACCTCTTCTGTACTCTACTGTTCTCTACCACTACTGTACTCTACTGTACTCTACCTCTATTGTACTCCACTGTACTCTACCTCTACTGTGCTCCACTGTACTCTACCTCTAGTGTACTCCACTCTACTCTACCTCTACTGTGCTCCACTGTACTCTATCTCTACTGTACTCTACTGTACTCCACCTCTACTGTGCTCCACTGTACTCCACTGTACGCTACCTCTACTGTGCTCCACTGTACTCTACATCTACTGTGCTCCACTGTACTCTACCTCTACTGTACTCCACTCTACTTTACCTCTACTGTGCTCCACTGTACTCTATCTCTACTGTACTCTACTGTACTCCACCTCTACTGTGCTCCACTGTACTCCACTGTACGCTACCTCTACTGTGCTCCACTGTACTCTACCTCTACTGTGACCCATTGTACTCTACCTCTACTGTGCTCCACTCTACTCTACCTCTAATGTGCTCCACTGTACTCTACCTCTACTGTGCTCCGCTGTACTCCACTGTACTCTACCTCTACTGTGCTCCACTGTACTCTACCTCTGCTGTACTCCACTGTACTCTACCTCTACTGTGCTCCACTGTACTCTACCTCTACTGTACTACAAAGTACGCTACCTCTACTCTGCTCCACTGTACTCTACCTCTACTGTACTCCACTGTGCTCTACCTCTACTGTGCTCCACTGTACTCTACCGCTACTCTACTCCACTCTACTCTACCTCTACTGTGCTCCACTGTACTCTACCTCTACTGTACTCCACTGTACTCTACCTCTACTGTGCTCCACTGTACTCTACCTCTACTGTACTCCACTCTACTCTACCTCTACTGTGCTCCACTGTACTCTATCTCTACTGTACTCTACTGTACTCCACCTCTACTGTGCTCCGCTGTACTCCACTGTACTCTATCTCTACTGTGATCCACTGTACTCTACATCTGCTGTGCTCCACTGTACTCTACCTCTACTGTGCTCCATTGTACTCTACCTCTACTCTACTCCACTGTACTCTACCTCTACTGTACTCTACTGTTTTCTACCTCTACTGTACTCTACTGTACTCCACCTCTACTGTGCTCCACTGTACTCCACTGTACTCTACCTCTACTGTGCACCACTGTACTCTACCTCTACTGTACTCCACTGTACTCTACCTCTACTGTGCTCCACTGTACTCTACCTCTACTGTACTCTACTGTACTCTACCTCTACTGTACTCTACTGTACTCCACCTCTACTGTGCTCCACTGTAATCCACTGTACTCTACCTCTACTCTGCTCCCCTGTACTCTACCTCTACTGTACTCCACTGTACTCTACCTCTAATGTGCTCCACTGTACTCTATCTCTAATGTACTCCACTCTACTCTACCTCTACTGTGCTCCACTGTACTCTATCTCTACTGTACTCTACTGTACTCCACCTCCACTGTGCTCCGCTGTACTCCACTGTACTCTATCTCTACTGTGATCCACTGTACTCTACCTCTGCTGTGCTCCACTGTACTCTACCTCTACTGTGCTCCACTGTACTCTACCTCTACTGTACTACAAAGTACGCTACCTCTACTGTGCTCCACTGTACTCTACCTCTACTGTACTCCACTGTGCTCTACCTCTACTGTGCTCCACTGTACTCTACCGCTACTCTACTCCACTCTACTCTACCTCTACTGCGCTCCACTGTACTCTACCTCTACTGTACTCCACTGTACTCTACCTCTACTGTGCTCCACTGTACTCTACCTCTACTATACTCCACTCTACTCTACCTCTACTGTGCTCCACTGTACTCTATCTCTACTGTACTCTACTGTACTCCACCTCTACTGTGCTCCGCTGTACTCCACTGTACTCTATCTCTACTGTGATCCACTGTACTCTACCTCTACTGTACTCCACTGTACTCTACCTCTACTGTGCTCCACTGTACTCTACCTCTACTGTACTCCACTCTACTCTACCTCTACTGTGCTCCACTGTCCTCTATCTCTACTGTACTCTACTGTACTCCACCTCTACTGTGCTCCGCTGTACTCCACTGTACTCTATCTCTACTGTGATCCACTGTACTCTACATCTGCTGTGCTCCACTGTACTCTACCTCTACTGTGCTCCATTGTACTCTACCTCTACTGTACTCCACTGTACTCTACCTCTACTGTGCTCAACTGTACTCTACCTCTACTGTACTCCACTCTACTCTACCTCTACTGTGCTCCACTGTACTCTATCTCTACTGTACTCTACTGTACTCCACCTCTACTGTGCTCCGCTGTACTCCACTGTACTCTATCTCTACTGTGATCCACTGTACTCTACATCTGCTGTGCTCCACTGTACTCTACCTCTACTGTGCTCCATTGTACTCTACCTCTACTCTACTCCACTGTACTCTACCTCTACTGTACTCTACTGTTTTCTACCTCTACTGTACTCTACTGTACTCCACCTCTACTGTGCTCCACTGTACTCCACTGTACTCTACCTCTACTGTGCACCACTGTACTCTACCTCTACTGTACTCCAATGTACTCTACCTCTACTGTGCTCCACTGTACTCTACCTCTACTGTACTCTACTGTACTCTACCTCTACTGTACTCTACTGTACTCCACCTCTACTGTGCTCCACTGTAATCCACTGTACTCTACCTCTACTCTGCTCCCCTGTACTCTACCTCTACTGTACTCCACTGTACTCTACCTCTAATGTGCTCCACTGTACTCTACCTCTAATGTACTCCACTCTACTCTACCTCTACTGTGCTCCACTGTACTCTATCTCTACTGTACTCTACTGTACTCCACCTCCACTGTGCTCCGCTGTACTCCACTGTACTCTATCTCTACTGTGATCCACTGTACTCTACCTCTGCTGTGCTCCACTGTACTCTACCTCTACTGTGCTCCACTGTACTCTACCTCTACTGTACTACAAAGTACGCTACCTCTACTGTGCTCCACTGTACTCTACCTCTACTGTACTCCACTGTGCTCTACCTCTACTGTGCTCCACTGTACTCTACCGCTACTCTACTCCACTCTACTCTACCTCTACTGTGCTCCACTGTACTCTACCTCTACTGTACTCCACTGTACTCTACCTCTACTGTGCTCCACTGTACTCTACCTCTACTGTACTCCACTCTACTCTACCTCTACTGTGCTCCACTGTACTCTATCTCTACTGTACTCTACTGTACTCCACCTCTACTGTGCTCCGCTGTACTCCACTGTACTCTATCTCTACTGTGATCCACTGTACTCTACCTCTACTGTACTCCACTGTCCTCTACCTCTACTGTGCTCCACTGTACTCTACCTCTACTGTACTCCACTCTACTCTACCTCTACTGTGCTCCACTGTACTCTATCTCTACTGTACTCTACTGTACTCCACCTCTACTGTGCTCCGCTGTACTCCACTGTACTCTATCTCTACTGTGATCCACTGTACTCTACATCTGCTGTGCTCCACTGTACTCTACCTCTACTGTGCTCCGCTGTACTCCACTGTACTCTACCTCTAGTGTGCTCCACTGTACTCTACCTCTGCTGTACTCCACTGTACTCTACCTTTACTGTGCTCCACTGTATTCTACCTCTACTGTACTACAAAGTACGCTACCTCTACTGTGCTCCACTGTACTCTACCTCTACTGTATTCCACTGTGCTCTACCTCTACTGTGCTCCACTGTACTCTACCGCTACTCTACTCCACTGTACTCTACCTCTACTGTGCTCCACTGTACTCTACCTCTACTGTACTCCACTGTACTCTACCTCTACTGTGCTCCACTGTACTCTACCTCTACTGTACTCCACTCTACTCTACCTCTACTGTGCTCCACTGTACTCTATCTCTACTGTACTCTACTGTACTCCACCTCTACTGTGCTCCGCTGTACTCCACTGTACTCTATCTCTACTGTGATCCACTGTACTCTACATCTGCTGTGCTCCACTGTACTCTACCGCTACTCTACTCCACTGTACTCTACCTCTACTGTGCTCCACTGTACTCTACCTCTACTGTACTCCACTGTACTCTACCTCTACTGTGCTCCACTGTACTCTACCTCTACTGTACTCCACTCTACTCTACCTCTACTGTGCTCCACTGTACTCTATCTCTACTGTACTCTACTGTACTCCACCTCTACTGTGCTCCGCTGTACTCCACTGTACTCTATCTCTACTGTGATCCACTGTACTCTACCTCTACTGTACTCCACTGTACTCTACCTCTACTGTGCTCCACTGTACTCTACCTCTACTGTACTCTACTGTACTCTACCTCTACTGTACTCTACTGTACTCCACCTCTACTGTGCTCCACTGTACTCCACTGTACTCTACCTCTACTCTGCTCCCCTGCACTCTACCTCTACTGTACTCCACTGTACTCTACCTCTAATGTGCTCCACTGTACTCTACCTCTACAGTACTCCACTCTACTCTACCTCTACTGTGCTCCACTGTACTCTATCTCTACTGTACTCTACTGTACTCCACCTCTACTGTGCTCCGCTGTACTCCACTGTACTCTATCTCTACTGTGATCCACTGTACTCTACCTCTGCTGTGCTCCACTGTACTCTACCTCTACTGCGCTCCACTGTACTCCACCTCTACTCTACTCCACTGTACTCTACCTCTACTGTACTCTACTGTTCTCTACCTCTACTGTGCTCTACTGTACTCCACCTCTACTGTGCTCCAATGTACTCCACTGTACTCTACCTCTAATGTGCTCCACTGTACTCTACCTCTATGGTACTCCACTCTACTCTACCTCTACTGTGCTCCACTGTACTCCACTGTGCGCTACCTGTACTGTGCTCCACACTACTCTACCTCTACTGTACTCCACTCTATTCTACCTCTACTGTGCTCCGCTGTACTCCACTGTACTCTACATCTACTATGCTCCACTGTACTCTACCTCTACTATACTGCACTGTACTCTACCTCTACTGTAATCCACTGTACTCTACCTCTACTGTACTCCACTGTGCGCTACCTCTACTGTGCTCCACTTTACTCTACCTCTACTGTACTCCACTCTATTCTACCTCTACTGTGCTCCGCTGTACTCCACTGTACTCTACATCTACTATGCTCCACTGTACTCTACCTCTACTGTACTGCACTGTACTCTACCTCTACTGTAATCCACTGTACTCTACCTCTACTGTACTCCACTGTGCGCTACCTCTACTGTGCTCCACTGTACTCTATCTCTACTGTACTCTACTGTACTCCACCTCTATTGTGCTCCGCTGTACTCCACTGTACTCTACCTCTACTGTGCTCCACTGTACTCTACCTCTACTGTGCTCCACTGTACTCTACCTCTACTGTGCTCCACTTTTCTCTACCTCTACTGTACTCTACTGTACTCCACCTCTACTGTGCTCCGCTGTACTCCACTGTACTCTACCTCTACTGTGCTCCACTGTACTCTACCTCTACTGTGCTCCACTGTACTCTACCTCTACTGTGCTCCACTTTTCTCTACCTCTACTGTACTCTACTGTACTCCACCTCTATTGTGGTTCACTGTACTCCACTGTACTCTACCTCTACTGTGCTCCACTGTACTCTACCTCTACTGTACTCCACTGTACTCTACCTCTACTGTGCTCCACTGTACTCTACCTCTACTCTACTCCACTCTACTCTAACTCTACTGTGCTCCACTGTACTCTACCTCTACTGTACTCCACTCTACTCTACCTCTAGTGTTCTCCACTGTACTCTACCTCTTCTGTACTCCAATGTACTCTACCTCTACTGTACTCCACGGTACGCTACCTCTACTGTGCTCCACTGTACTCTACCTCTACTGTACTCCAATGTACGCTACCTCTACTGTGCTCCACTGTACTCTACCTCTACTGTATTCCACTCTACTCTAACTCTACTGTGCTCCACTGTACTCTACCTCTACTGTACTCCACTCTACTCTACCTCTACTGTGCTCCACTGTACTCTACCTCTACTGTACTCCACTGTACGCTACCTCTACTGTGCTCCACTGTACTCTACCTCTACTGTACTCCACTGTACTCTACCTCTACTGTGGTCCACTGTACTCTGTCTCTACTCTACTCCACTGTACTCTACCTCTACTGTACTCTACTGTTCTCTACCTCTACTCTACTCTACTGTACTCCACCTCTAATGTGCTCCACTGTACTCCACTGTACTCTACCTCTGCTGTACTCCACTGTACTCTACCTCTGCTGTACTCCACTGTACTCTACCTCTACTCTTCTCCACTGTACTCCACTGTACGCTACCTCTACTGTGCTCCACTGTACTCTACCTCTACTGTACGCCACTCTACTCTACCTCTACTGTGCTCCGCTGTACTCCACTGTACTCTACCCTCTACTGTGCTCCACTGTACTCTACCTCTACTGTACTCCACTTTACTCTACCTCTACTGTGCTCCACTGTACTCTATCTCTACTGTACTATACTCTACTCCACCTCTACAGTGCTCCGCTCTACTCCACTGTACTCTACCTCTACTGTACTCCACTCTACTCTACCTCTACTGTGCTCCACTGTACTCTACCTCTACTGTACTCCACTGTACTCTACCTCTACTGTACTCCACGGTACGCTACCTCTACTGTGCTCCACTGTACTCTACCTCTACTGTACTCCACTGTACGCTACCTCTACTGTGCTCCACTGTACTCTACCTCTACTGTACTCCACTCTACTCTACCTCTACTGTGCTCCACTGTACTCTACCTCTACTGTACTCCACTGTACGCTACCTCTACTGTGCTCCACTGTACTCTACCTCTACTGTACTCCACTGTACTCTACCTCTACTGTGCTCCACTGTACTCTGTCTCTACTGTACTCCACTGTACTCTACCTCTACTGTACTCTACTATACTCCACCTCTAATGTGCTCCACTGTACTCCACTGTACTCTACCTCTGCTGTACTCCACTGTACTCTACCACTACTGTACTCCACTGTACTCTACCTCTACTCTGCTCCACTGTACTCCACTGTACGCTACCTCTACTGTGCTCCACTGTACTCTACCTCTATTGTACTCCACTCTACTCTACCTCTACTGTGCTCCGCTGTACTCCACTGTACTCTACCCTCTACTGTGCTCCACTGTACTCTACCTCTACTGTACTCCACTTTACTCTACCTCTACTGTGCTCCACTGTACTCTATCTCTACTGTACTATACTGTACTCCACCTCTACTGTGCTCTGCTGTACTCCACAGTACTCTACCTCTACTGTGCTCCACTGTACTCTACCTCTACTGTACTCCACTGTACTCTACCTCTACTGTGCTCCACTGTACTCTACCTCTACTGTACTCCACTCTACCTCTACTGTGCTCCACTGTACTCTATCTCTACTGTACTCTACTGTACTCCACCTCTACTGTGCTCCACTGTACTCCACTGTACGCTACCTCTACTGTGCTCCACTGTACTCTACCTCTACTGTACTCCACTCTACTCTACCTCTACTGTGCTCCGCTGTACTCCACTGTACTCTACCTCTTCTGTGCTCCACTGTACGCTACCTCTACTGTGCTCCACTGTACTCTACCTCTACTGTACTCCACTCTACTCTACCTCTACTGTTCTCCGCTGTACTCCACTGTACTCTACCCTCTACTGTGCTCCACTGTACTCTACCTCTACTGTACTCCACTTTACTCTACCTCTACTGTGCTCCACTGTACTCTATCTCTACTGTACTATACTGTACTCCACCTCTACTGTGCTCTGCTGTACTCCACTTTACTCTACCTCTACTGTACTCCACTGTACTCTACCTCTACTGTGCTATACCGTACTCCACCTCTACTGTGCTCCACTCTACTCTACCTCTACTGTGCTCCACTGTACTCTACCTCTTCTGTACTCTACTGTTCTCTACCACTACTATACTCTACTGTACTCCACCTCTACTGTGCTCCACTGTACTCCACTGTACTCTGCCTCTACTGTGCTCCACTGTACTCTACCTCTTCTGTACTCTACTGTTCTCTACCACTACTGTACTCTACTGTACTCTACCTCTACTGTGCTCCACTGTACTCCACTGTACTCTACCTCTACTGTGCTCCACTGTACTCTACCTCTACTGTACTCCACTATACTCTACCTCTACTGTGCTCCACTGTACTCTACCTCTACTGTACTCCACTCTACTCTACCTCTACTGTGCTCCACTGTACTCTATCTCTACTGTACTCTACTGTACTCCACCTCTACTGTGCTCCACTGTACTCCACTGTACGCTACCTCTACTGTGCTCCACTGTACTCTACCTCTACTGTACTCCACTCTACTCTACCTCTACTGTGCTCCGCTGTACTCCACTGTACTCTACCTCTACTGTGCTCCGCTGTACTCCACTGTACTCTACCTCTAGTGTGCTCCACTGTACTCTACCTCTGCTTTACTCCACTGTACTCTACCTCTACTGTGCTCCACTGTACTCTACCTCTACTGTACTACAAAGTACGCTACCTCTACTGTGCTCCACTGTACTCTACCTCTACTGTATTCCACTGTGCTCTACCTCTACTGTGCTCCACTGTACTCTACCGCTACTCTACTCCACTGTACTCTACCTCTACTGTGCTCCACTGTACTCTACCTCTACTGTACTCCACTGTACTCTACCTCTACTGTGCTCCACTGTACTCTACCTCTACTGTACTCCACTCTACTTTACCTCTACTGTGCTCCACTGTACTCTATCTCTACTGTACTCTACTGTACTCCACCTCTACTGTGCTCTGCTGTACTCCACTGTACTCTATCTCTACTCTACTCCACTGTACTCTACCTCTACTGTACTCTACTGTTCTCTACCTCTACTGTACTCTACTGTACTCCACCTCTACTGTGCTCCACTGTACTCCACTGTACTCTACCTCTACTGTGCACCACTGTACTCTACCTCTACTGTACTCCACTGTACTCTACCTCTACTGTGCTCCACTGTACTCTACCTCTACTTTACTCTACTGTACTCTACCTCTACTGTACTCTACTGTACTCTACCTCTACTGTGCTCCGCTGTACTCCACTGTACTCTACCTCTACTGTGCTCCACTGTATGCTACCTCTACTGTGCTCCACTGTACTCTACCTCTACTGTACTCCACTCTACTCTACCTCTACTGTGCTCCGCTGTACTCCACTGTACTCTACCCTCTACTGTGCTCCACTGTACTCTACCTCTACTGTACTCCACTTTACTCTACCTCTACTGTGCTCCACTGTACTCTATCTCTATTGTACTATACTGTACTCCACCTCTACTGTGCTCTGCTGTACTCCACTGTACTCTACCTCTACTGTACTCCACTGTACTCTACCTCTACTGTGCTATACCGTACTCCACATCTACTGTACTCCACTCTACTCTACCTCTACTGTGCTCCACTGTACTCTACCTCTTCTGTACTCTACTGTTCTCTACCACTACTGTACTCTACTGTAATCCACCTCTACTGTGCTCCAATGTACTCCACTGTACTCTACCTCTACTCTGCTCCGCTGTACTCCACTGTACTCTACCTCTACTGTGCTCCACTGTACGCTACCTCTACTGTGCTCCACTGTACTCTACCTCTACTGTACTCCACTCTACTCTACCTCTACTGTGCTCCGCTTTACTCCACTGTACTCTACCCTCTACTGTGCTCCACTGTAGTCTACCTCTACTGTACTCCACTTTACTCTACCTCTACTGTGCTCCACTGTACTCTATCTCTACTGTACTATACTGTACTCCACCTCTACTGTGCTCTACTGTACTCCACTCTACTCTACCTCTACTGTGCTCCACTGTACTCTACCTCTTCTGTACTCTACTGTTCTCTACCACTACTGTACTCTACTGTAATCCACCTCTACTGTGCTCCAATGTACTCCACTGTACTCTACCTCTACTGTGCTCCACTGTACTCTACCTCTACTGTGCTCCACTGTACTCTACCTCTTCTGTACTCTACTGTTCTCTACCACTACTGTACTCTACTGTACTCTACCTCTACTGTACTCCACTGTACTCTACCTCTACTGTGCTCCACTGTACTCTACCTCTACTGTACTCCACTCTACTGTACCTCTACTATGCTCCACTGTACTCTATCTCTACTGTACTCTACTGTACTCCACCTCTACTGTGCTCCACTGTACTCCACTGTACGCTACCTCTACTGTGCTCCACTGTACTCTACCTCTACTGTGCTCCACTGTAATCTACCTCTACTGTACTCCACTCTACTCTACCTCTACTGTGCTCCACTGTACTCTATCTCTACTGTACTCTACTGTACTCCACCTCTACTGTGCTCCAATGTACTCCACTGTACGCTACCTCTACTGTACTCCACTGTACTCTACCTCTACTGTGACCCATTGTACTCTACCTCTACTGTGCTCCACTCTACTCTACCTCTAATGTGCTCCACTGTACTCTACCTCTACTGTGCTCCGCTGTACTCCACTGTACTCTACCTCTACTGTGCTCCACTGTACTCTACCTCTGCTGTACTCCACTGTACTCTACCTCTACTGTGCTCCACTGTACTCTACCTCTACTGTACTACAAAGTACGCTACCTCTACTGTGCTCCACTGTACTCTACCTCTACTCTACTCCACTGTGCTCTACCTCTACTGTGCTCCACTGTACTCCACCACTATTCTACTCCACTCTACTCTACCTCTACTGTGCTCCACTGTACTCTACCTCTACTGTACTCCACTGTACTCTACCTCTACTGTGCTCCACTGTACTCTACCTCTACTGTACTCCACTCTACTCTACCTCTACTGTGCTCCACTGTACTCTATCTCTACTGTACTCTACTGTACTCCACCTCTACTGTGCTCCGCTGTACTCCACTGTACTCTATCTCTACTGTGATCCACTGTACTCTACATCTGCTGTGCTCCACTGTACTCTACCTCTACTGTGCGCCATTGTACTCTACCTCTACTGTACTCTACTGTTTTCTACCTCTACTGTACTCTACTGTACTCCACCTCTACTGTGCTCCACTGTACTCCACTGTACTCTACCTCTACTGTGCACCACTGTACTCTACCTCTACTGTACTCCACTGTACTCTACCTCTACTGTGCTCCACTGTACTCTACCTCTACTGTACTCTACTGTACTCTACCTCTACTGTACTCTACTGTACTCCACCTCTACTGTGCTCCACTGTACTCCACTGTACTCTACCTCTACTCTGCTCCCCTGTACTCTACCTCTACTGTACTCCACTGTACTCTACCTCTAATGTGCTCCACTGTACTCTACCTCTACTGTACTCCACTCTACTCTACCTCTACTGTGCTCCACTGTACTCTATCTCTACTGTACTCTACTGTACTCCACCTCCACTGTGCTCCGCTGTACTCCACTGTACTCTATCTCTACTGTGATCCACTGTACTCTACCTCTGCTGTGCTCTACTGTACTCTACCCTTACTGTGCTCCACTGTACTCTACCTCTACTCTACTCCACTGTACTCTACCTCTACTGTACTCTACTGTTCTCTACCTCTACTGTACTCCACTGTACTCTACCTCTACTGTACTCTACTGTTCTCTACCTCTACTGTACTCTACTGTACTCCACCTCTACTGTGCTCCACTGTACTCCACTCTACTCTACCTCTACTGTACTCCACTCTACTCTACCTCTACTGTGCTCAACTGTACTCTACCTCTACTGTACTCCACTGTACTCTACCTCTACTGTACTCCACTGTACTCTACCTCTACTGTACTCTACTGTGCTCCACCTCTTATTTGCTCCACTGTATTCCACTGTACTCTACCTCTACTGTACTCCACTGTACTCTACCTCTACTGTACTCTACCTCTACTGTGATCCACTCTACTCCACTGTGCGCTACCTATACTGTGCTCCACTCTACTCTACCTCTACTGTACTCCACTCTATTCTACCTCTACCGTGCTCCGCTGTACTCCACTGTACTCTACCTCTACTGTACTGCACTGTACTCTACCTCTACTGTAATCCACTGTACTCTACCTCTACTGTACTCCACTGTGCGCTATCTCTACTGTGCTCCACTGTACTCTACCTCTACTGTACTCCACTCTAGTCTATCTCTACTGTGCTCCATTGTACTCTATCTCTACTTTACTCCAATGTACTCTACCTCTACTCTACTGTTCTCTACCTCTACTGTACTCCACTCTACACTACCTCTACTGTGCTCCGCTGTACTCCACTGTACTCTACCTCTACTGTGCTCCACTGTACTCTACCTCTACTGTGCTCCACTGTACTCTACCTCTACTGTGCTCCACTGTTCTCTACCTCTACTGTACTCTACTGTACTCCACCTCTACTGTGCTCCACTGTACTCCACTGTACTCTACCTCTACTGTGCTCCACTGTACTCTACCTCTACTGTACTCCACTCTAGTCTATCTCTACTGTATTCCATTGTACTCTATCTTTACTTTACTCCAATGTACTCTACCTCTACTCTACTGTTCTCTACCTCTACTGTACTCTACTGTACTCCACCTCTACTGTGCTTCACTGTACTCCACTGTACTCTACCTCTACTGTGCTCCACTGTACTCAACCTCTACTGTACTCCACTGTACTCTACCTCTACTGTGCTCCACTGTACTCTACCTCTACTGTACTCCACTCTACTCTAACTCTACTGTGCTCCACTGTACTCTACCTCTACTGTACTCCACTCTACTCTACCTCTACTGTGCTCAACTGTACTCTACCTCTTCTGTACTCCACTGTACTCTACCTCTACTGTACTCCACGGTACGCTACCTCTACTGTGCTCCACTGTACTCTACCTCTACTGTACTCCACTGTACGCTACCTCTACTGTGCTCCACTTTACTCTACCTCTACTGTACTCCACTCTACTCTACCTCTACTGTGCTCCACTGTACTCTGTCTCTACTGTACTCCACTGTACTCTACCTCTACTGTACTCTACTTTTCTCTACCTCTACTGTACTCTACTGTACTCCACCTCTAATGTGCTCCACTGTACTCCACTGTACTCTACCTCTGTTGTACTCCACTGTACTCTACCTCTGCTGTACTCCACTGTACTCTACCTCTACTCTGCTCCACTGTACTCCACTGTACGCTACCTCTACTGTGCTCCACTGTACTCTACCTCTACTGTACTCCACTCTACTCTACCTCTACTGTGCTCCATTGTACTCTATCTCTACTGTACTCTACTGTACTCCACCTCTACTGTGCTCCGCTGTACTCCACTGACTCTACCTCTACTGTGCTCCACTGTACTCTACCTCTACTGTGCTCCACTGTACTCTACCTCTACTGTGCTCCACTGTTCTCTACCTCTACTCTACTCTATTGTACTCCACCTCTACTGTAATCCACTGTACTCCACTGTACTCTACCTCTACTGTGCTCCACTGTACTCTACCTCTACTGTACTCCACTCTAGTCTGTCTCTACTGTGCTACATTGTACTCTATCTCTACTGTACTCCAATGTACTCTACCTCTACTCTACTGTTCTCTACCTCTACTGTAATCTACTGTAATCCACCTCTACTGTGCTTCACTGTACTCCACTGTACTCTACCTCTACTGTGCTCCACTGTACTCTACCTCTACTGTACTCCACTTTACTCTACCTCTAATGTGCTCCACTGTACTCTACCTCTACTGTACTCCACTCTACTCTAACTCTACTGTGCTCCAATGTACTCTACCTCTACTGTACTCCACTCTACTCTACCTCTACTGTGCTCCACTGTACTCTACCTCTTCTGTACTCCAATGTACTCTACCTCTACTGTACTCCACGGTACGCTACCTCTACTGTGATCCACTGTACTCTACCTCTACTGTACTCCAATGTACGCTACCTCTACTGTGCTCCACTGTACTCTACCTCTACTGTATTCCACTCTACTCTAACTCTACTGTGCTCCACTGTACTCTACCTCTACTGTACTCCACTCTACTCTACCTCTACTGTGCTCCACTGTACTCTACCTCTACTGTACTCCACTGTACGCTACCTCTACTGTGCTCCACTGTACTCTACCTCTACTGTACTCCACTGTACTCTACCTCTACTGTGCTCCACTGTACTCTGTCTCTACTCTACTCCACTGTACTCTACCTCTACTGTACTCTACTGTTCTCTACCTCTACTCTACTCTACTGTACTCCACCTCTAATGTGCTCCACTGTACTCCACTGTACTCTACCTCTGCTGTACTCCACTGTACTCTACCTCTGCTGTACTCCACTGTACTCTACCTCTACTCTTCTCCACTGTACTCCACTGTACGCTACCTCTACTGTGCTCCACTGTACTCTACCTCTACTGTACGCCACTCTACTCTACCTCTACTGTGCTCCGCTGTACTCCACTGTACTCTACCCTCTACTGTGCTCCACTGTACTCTACCTCTACTGTACTCAACTTTACTCTACCTCTACTGTGCTCCACTGTACTCTATCTCTACTGTACTATACTCTACTCCACCTCTACAGTGCTCCGCTGTACTCCACTGTACTCTACCTCTACTGTACTCCACTCTACTCTACCTCTACTGTGCTCCACTGTACTCTACCTCTACTGTACTCCACTGTACTCTACCTCTACTGTACTCCACGGTACGCTACCTCTACTGTGCTCCACTGTACTCTACCTCTACTGTACTCCACTGTACGCTACCTCTACTGTGCTCCACTGTACTCTACCTCTACTGTACTCCACTCTACTCTACCTCTACTGTGCTCCACTGTACTCTACCTCTACTGTACTCCACTGTACGCTACCTCTACTGTGCTCCACTGTACTCTACCTCTACTGTACTCCACTGTACTCTACCTCTACTGTGCTCCACTGTACTCTGTCTCTACTGTACTCCACTGTACTCTACCTCTACTGTACTCTACTATACTCCACCTCTAATGTGCTCCACTGTACTCCACTGTACTCTACCTCTGCTGTACTCCACTGTACTCTACCACTACTGTACTCCACTGTACTCTACCTCTACTCTGCTCCACTGTACTCCACTGTACGCTACCTCTACTGTGCTCCACTGTACTCTACCCTTACTGTGCTCCACTGTACTCTACCTCTACTCTACTCCACTGTACTCTACCTCAACTGTACTCTACTGTTCTCTACCTCTACTGTACTCCACTGTACTCTACCTCTACTGTACTCTACTGTTCTCTACCTCTACTGTACTCTACTGTACTCCACCTCTACTGTGCTCCACTGTACTCCACTCTACTCTACCTCTACTGTACTCCACTCTACTCTACCTCTACTGTGCTCAACTGTACTCTACCTCTACTGTACTCCACTGTACTCTACCTCTACTGTACTCCACTGTACTCTACCTCTACTGTACTCTACTGTGCTCCACCTCTTATTTGCTCCACTGTATTCCACTGTACTCTACCTCTACTGTACTCCACTGTACTCTACCTCTACTGTACTCTACCTCTACTGTGATCCACTCTACTCCACTGTGCGCTACCTATACTGTGCTCCACTCTACTCTACCTCTACTGTACTCCACTCTATTCTACCTCTACCGTGCTCCGCTGTACTCCACTGTACTCTACCTCTACTGTACTGCACTGTACTCTACCTCTACTGTAATCCACTGTACTCTACCTCTACTGTACTCCACTGTGCGCTATCTCTACTGTGCTCCACTGTACTCTACCTCTACTGTACTCCACTCTAGTCTATCTCTACTGTGCTCCATTGTACTCTATCTCTACTTTACTCCAATGTACTCTACCTCTACTCTACTGTTCTCTACCTCTACTGTACTCCACTCTACACTACCTCTACTGTGCTCCGCTGTACTCCACTGTACTCTACCTCTACTGTGCTCCACTGTACTCTACCTCTACTGTGCTCCATCTACTCTACCTCTACTGTGCTCCACTGTTCTCTACCTCTACTGTACTCTACTGTACTCCACCTCTACTGTGCTCCAATGTACTCCACTGTACTCTACCTCTACTGTGCTCCACTGTACTCTACCTCTACTGTACTCCACTCTAGTCTATCTCTACTGTATTCCATTGTACTCTATCTTTACTTTACTCCAATGTACTCTACCTCTACTCTACTGTTCTCTACCTCTACTGTACTCTACTGTACTCCACCTCTACTGTGCTTCACTGTACTCCACTGTACTCTACCTCTACTGTGCTCCACTGTACTCAACCTCTACTGTACTCCACTGTACTCTACCTCTACTGTGCTCCACTGTACTCTACCTCTACTGTACTCCACTCTACTCTAACTCTACTGTGCTCCACTGTACTCTACCTCTACTGTACTCCACTCTACTCTACCTCTACTGTGCTCAACTGTACTCTACCTCTTCTGTACTCCACTGTACTCTACCTCTACTGTACTCCACGGTACGCTACCTCTACTGTGCTCCACTGTACTCTACCTCTACTGTACTCCACTGTACGCTACCTCTACTGTGCTCCACTTTACTCTACCTCTACTGTACTCCACTCTACTCTACCTCTACTGTGCTCCACTGTACTCTGTCTCTACTGTACTCCACTGTACTCTACCTCTACTGTACTCTACTTTTCTCTACCTCTACTGTACTCTACTGTACTCCACCTCTAATGTGCTCCACTGTACTCCACTGTACTCTACCTCTGTTGTACTCCACTGTACTCTACCTCTGCTGTACTCCACTGTACTCTACCTCTACTCTGCTCCACTGTACTCCACTGTACGCTACCTCTACTGTGCTCCACTGTACTCTACCTCTACTGTACTCCACTCTACTCTACCTCTACTGTGCTCCATTGTACTCTATCTCTACTGTACTCTACTGTACTCCACCTCTACTGTGCTCCGCTGTACTCCACTGACTCTACCTCTACTGTGCTCCACTGTACTCTACCTCTACTGTGCTCCACTGTACTCTACCTCTACTGTGCTCCACTGTTCTCTACCTCTACTCTACTCTATTGTACTCCACCTCTACTGTGCTCCACTGTACTCCACTGTACTCTACCTCTACTGTGCTCCACTGTACTCTACCTCTACTGTACTCCACTCTAGTCTGTCTCTACTGTGCTACATTGTACTCTATCTCTACTGTACTCCAATGTACTCTACCTCTACTCTACTGTTCTCTACCTCTACTGTAATCTACTGTAATCCACCTCTACTGTGCTTCACTGTACTCCACTGTACTCTACCTCTACTGTGCTCCACTGTACTCTACCTCTACTGTACTCCACTTTACTCTACCTCTAATGTGCTCCACTGTACTCTACCTCTACTGTACTCCACTCTACTCTAACTCTACTGTGCTCCAATGTACTCTACCTCTACTGTACTCCACTCTACTCTACCTCTACTGTGCTCCACTGTACTCTACCTCTTCTGTACTCCAATGTACTCTACCTCTACTGTACTCCACGGTACGCTACCTCTACTGTGCTCCACTGTACTCTACCTCTACTGTACTCCAATGTACGCTACCTCTACTGTGCTCCACTGTACTCTACCTCTACTGTATTCCACTCTACTCTAACTCTACTGTGCTCCACTGTACTCTACCTCTACTGTACTCCACTCTACTCTACCTCTACTGTGCTCCACTGTACTCTACCTCTACTGTACTCCACTGTACGCTACCTCTACTGTGCTCCACTGTACTCTACCTCTACTGTACTCCACTGTACTCTACCTCTACTGTGCTCCACTGTACTCTGTCTCTACTCTACTCCACTGTACTCTACCTCTACTGTACTCTACTGTTCTCTACCTCTACTCTACTCTACTGTACTCCACCTCTAATGTGCTCCACTGTACTCCACTGTACTCTACCTCTGCTGTACTCCACTGTACTCTACCTCTGCTGTACTCCACTGTACTCTACCTCTACTCTTCTCCACTGTACTCCACTGTACGCTACCTCTACTGTGCTCCACTGTACTCTACCTCTACTGTACGCCACTCTACTCTACCTCTACTGTGCTCCGCTGTACTCCACTGTACTCTACCCTCTACTGTGCTCCACTGTACTCTACCTCTACTGTACTCCACTTTACTCTACCTCTACTGTGCTCCACTGTACTCTATCTCTACTGTACTATACTCTACTCCACCTCTACAGTGCTCCGCTGTACTCCACTGTACTCTACCTCTACTGTACTCCACTCTACTCTACCTCTACTGTGCTCCACTGTACTCTACCTCTACTGTACTCCACTGTACTCTACCTCTACTGTACTCCACGGTACGCTACCTCTACTGTGCTCCACTGTACTCTACCTCTACTGTACTCCACTGTACGCTACCTCTACTGTGCTCCACTGTACTCTACCTCTACTGTACTCCACTCTACTCTACCTCTACTGTGCTCCACTGTACTCTACCTCTACTGTACTCCACTGTACGCTACCTCTACTGTGCTCCACTGTACTCTACCTCTACTGTACTCCACTGTACTCTACCTCTATTGTGCTCCACTGTACTCTGTCTCTACTGTACTCCACTGTACTCTACCTCTACTGTACTCTACTATACTCCACCTCTAATGTGCTCCACTGTACTCCACTGTACTCTACCTCTGCTGTACTCCACTGTACTCTACCACTACTGTACTCCACTGTACTCTACCTCTACTCTGCTCCACTGTACTCCACTGTACGCTACCTCTACTGTGCTCCACTGTACTCTACCTCTATTGTACTCCACTCTACTCTACCTCTACTGTCCTCCGCTGTACTCCACTGTACTCTACCCTCTACTGTGCTCCACTGTACTCTACCTCTACTGTACTCCACTTTACTCTACCTCTACTGTGCTCCACTGTACTCTATCTCTACTGTACTATACTGTACTCCACCTTTACTGTGCTCTGCTGTACTCCACAGTACTCTACCTCTACTGTGCTCCACTGTACTCTACCTCTACTCTACTCCACTGTACTCTACCTCTACTGTGCTCCACTGTACTCTACCTCTACTGTGCTCCACTGTACTCTATCTCTACTGTACTCTACTGTACTCCACCTCTACTGTGCTCCACTGTACTCCACTGTACGCTACCTCTACTGTGCTCCACTGTACTCTACCTCTACTGTACTCCACTCTACTCTACCTCTACTGTGCTCCGCTGTACTCCACTGTACTCTACCTCTTCTCTGCTCCACTGTACGCTACCTCTACTGTGCTCCACTGTACTCTACCTCTACTGTACTCCACTCTACTCTACCTCTACTGTTCTCCGCTGTACTCCACTGTACTCTACCCTCTACTGTGCTCCACTGTACTCTACCTCTACTGTACTCCACTTTACTCTACCTCTACTGTGCTCCACTGTACTCTATCTCTACTGTACTATACTGTACTCCACCTCTACTGTGCTCTTCTGTACTCCACTTTACTCTACCTCTACTGTACTCCACTGTACTCTACCTCTACTGTGCTATACCGTACTCCACCTCTACTGTGCTCCAATCTACTCTACCTCTACTGTGCTCCACTGTACTCTACCTCTTCTGTACTCTACTGTTCTCTACCACTACTATACTCTACTGTACTCCACCTCTACTGTGCTCCACTGTACTCCACTGTACTCTGCCTCTACTGTGCTCCACTGTACTCTACCTCTTCTGTACTCTACTGTTCTCTACCACTACTGTACTCTACTGTACTCTACCTCTACTGTGCTCCACTGTACTCCACTGTACTCTACCTCTACTGTGCTCCACTGTACTCTACCTCTACTGTACTCCACTATACTCTACCTCTACTGTGCTCCACTGTACTCTACCTCTACTGTACTCCACTCTACTCTACCTCTACTGTGCTCCACTGTACTCTATCTCTACTGTACTCTACTGTACTCCACCTCTACTGTGCTCCACTGTACTCCACTGTACGCTACCTCTACTGTGCTCCACTGTACTCTACCTCTACTGTACTCCACTCTACTCTACCTCTACTGTGCTCCGCTGTACTCCACTGTACTCTACCTCTACTGTGCTCCGCTGTACTCCACTGTACTCTACCTCTAGTGTGCTCCACTGTACTCTACCTCTGCTTTACTCCACTGTACTCTACCTCTACTGTGCTCCACTGTACTCTACCTCTACTGTACTACAAAGTACGCTACCTCTACTGTGCTCCACTGTACTCTACCTCTACTGTATTCCACTGTGCTCTACCTCTACTGTGCTCCACTGTACTCTACCGCTACTCTACTCCACTGTACTCTACCTCTACTGTGCTCCACTGTACTCTACCTCTACTGTACTCCACTGTACTCTACCTCTACTGTGCTCCACTGTACTCTACCTCTACTGTACTCCACTCTACTCTACCTCTACTGTGCTCCACTGTACTCTATCTCTACTGTACTCTACTGTACTCCACCTCTACTGTGCTCTGCTGTACTCCACTGTACTCTATCTCTACTCTACTCCACTGTACTCTACCTCTACTGTACTCTACTGTTCTCTACCTCTACTGTACTCTACTGTACTCCACCTCTACTGTGCTCCACTGTACTCCACTGTACTCTACCTCTACTGTGCACCACTGTACTCTACCTCTACTGTACTCCACTGTACTCTACCTCTACTGTGCTCCACTGTACTCTACCTCTACTTTACTCTACTGTACTCTACCTCTACTGTACTCTACTGTACTCTACCTCTACTGTGCTCCGCTGTACTCCACTGTACTCTACCTCTACTGTGCTCCACTGTATGCTACCTCTACTGTGCTCCACTGTACTCTACCTCTACTGTACTCCACTCTACTCTACCTCTACTGTGCTCCGCTGTACTCCACTGTACTCTACCCTCTACTGTGCTCCACTGTACTCTACCTCTACTGTACTCCACTTTACTCTACCTCTACTGTGCTCCACTGTACTCTATCTCTATTGTACTATACTGTACTCCACCTC
Organism: Tiaroga cobitis; assembly: GCA_030578255.1. NCBI lineage: Eukaryota > Metazoa > Chordata > Actinopteri > Cypriniformes > Leuciscidae > Tiaroga > Tiaroga cobitis. The sequence goes on from CM060604.1 coordinate 37,760,087, forward strand.
TACTGTGCTCCGCTGTACTCCACTGTACTCTACCCTCTACTGTGCTCCACTGTACTCTACCTCTACTGTACTCCACTTTACTCTACCTCTACTGTGCTCCACTGTACTCTACCTCTACTGTACTCCACTGTACTCTACCTCTACTGTGCTATACCGTACTCCACATCTACTGTACTCCACTCTACTCTACCTCTACTGTGCTCCACTGTACTCTACCTCTTCTGTACTCTACTGTTCTCTACCACTACTGTACTCTACTGTAATCCACCTCTACTGTGCTCCAATGTACTCCACTGTACTCTACCTCTACTGTGCTCCGCTGTACTCCACTGTACTCTACCTCTACTGTGCTCCACTGTACGCTACCTCTACTGTGCTCCACTGTACTCTACCTCTACTGTACTCCACTCTACTCTACCTCTACTGTGCTCCGCTTTACTCCACTGTACTCTACCCTCTACTGTGCTCCACTGTAGTCTACCTCTACTGTACTCCACTTTACTCTACCTCTACTGTGCTCCACTGTACTCTATCTCTACTGTACTATACTGTACTCCACCTCTACTCTGCTCTACTGTACTCCACTCTACTCTACCTCTACTGTGCTCCACTGTACTCTACCTCTTCTGTACTCTACTGTTCTCTACCACTACTGTACTCTACTGTAATCCACCTCTACTGTGCTCCAATGTACTCCACTGTACTCTACCTCTACTGTGCTCCACTGTACTCTACCTCTACTGTGCTCCACTGTACTCTACCTCTTCTGTACTCTACTGTTCTCTACCACTACTGTACTCTACTGTACTCTACCTCTACTGTACTCCACTGTACTCTACCTCTACTGTGCTCCACTGTACTCTACCTCTACTGTACTCCACTCTACTGTACCTCTACTATGCTCCACTGTACTCTATCTCTACTGTACTCTACTGTACTCCACCTCTACTGTGCTCCACTGTACTCCACTGTACGCTACCTCTACTGTGCTCCACTGTACTCTACCTCTACTGTGCTCCACTGTAATCTACCTCTACTGTACTCCACTCTACTCTACCTCTACTCTGCTCCACTGTACTCTATCTCTACTGTACTCTACTGTACTCCACCTCTACTGTGCTCCAATGTACTCCACTGTACGCTACCTCTACTGTGCTCCACTGTACTCTACCTCTACTGTGCTCCGCTGTACTCCACTGTACTCTACCTCTACTGTGCTCCACTGTACTCTACCTCTGCTGTACTCCACTGTACTCTACCTCTACTGTGCTCCACTGTACTCTACCTCTACTGTACTCCACTCTACTGTACCTCTACTATGCTCCACTGTACTCTATCTCTACTGTACTCTACTGTACTCCACCTCTACTGTGCTCCACTGTACTCCACTGTACGCTACCTCTACTGTGCTCCACTGTACTCTACCTCTACTGTGCTCCACTGTAATCTACCTCTACTGTACTCCACTCTACTCTACCTCTACTGTGCTCCACTGTACTCTATCTCTACTGTACTCTACTGTACTCCACCTCTACTGTGCTCCAATGTACTCCACTGTACGCTACCTCTACTGTGCTCCACTGTACTCTACCTCTACTGTGACCCATTGTAGTCTACCTCTACTGTGCTCCACTCTACTCTACCTCTAATGTGCTCCACTGTACTCTACCTCTACTGTGCTCCGCTGTACTCCACTGTACTCTACCTCTACTGTGCTCCACTGTACTCTACCTCTGCTGTACTCCACTGTACTCTACCTCTACTGTGCTCCACTGTACTCTACCTCTACTGTACTACAAAGTACGCTACCTCTACTGTGCTCCACTGTACTCTACCTCTACTGTACTCCACTGTGCTCTACCTCTACTGTGCTCCACTGTACTCCACCGCTACTCTACTCCACTCTACTCTACCTCTACTGTGCTCCACTGTACTCTACCTCTACTGTACTCCACTGTACTCTACCTCTACTGTGCTCCACTGTACTCTACCTCTACTGTACTCCACTCTACTCTACCTCTACTGTGCTCCACTGTACTCTATCTCTACTGTACTCTACTGTACTCCACCTCTACTGTGCTCCGCTGTACTCCACTGTACTCTATCTCTACTGTGATCCACTGTACTCTACATCTGCTGTGCTCCACTGTACTCTACCTCTACTGTGCTCCATTGTACTCTACCTCTACTGTACTCTAATGTTTTCTACCTCTACTGTACTCTACTGTACTCCACCTCTACTGTGCTCCACTGTACTCCACTGTACTCTACCTCTACTGTGCACCACTGTACTCTACCTCTACTGTACTCCACTGTACTCTACCTCTACTGTGCTCCACTGTACTCTACCTCTACTGTACTCTACTGTACTCTACCTCTACTGTACTCTACTGTACTCCACCTCTACTGTGCTCCACTGTACTCCACTGTACTCTACCTCTACTCTGCTCCCCTGTACTCTACCTCTACTGTACTCCACTGTACTCTACCTCTAATGTGCTCCACTGTACTCTACCTCTACTGTACTCCACTCTACTCTACCTCTACTGTGCTCCACTGTACTCTATCTCTACTGTACTCTACTGTACTCCACCTCCACTGTGCTCCGCTGTACTCCACTGTACTCTATCTCTACTGTGATCCACTGTACTCTACCTCTGCTGTGCTCCACTGTACTCTACCCTTACTGTGCTCCACTGTACTCTACCTCTACTCTACTCCACTGTACTCTACCTCTACTGTACTCTACTGTTCTCTACCTCTACTGTACTCCACTGTACTCTACCTCTACTGTACTCTACTGTTCTCTACCTCTACTGTACTCTACTGTACTCCACCTCTACTGTGCTCCACTGTACTCCACTCTACTCTACCTCTACTGTACTCCACTCTACTCTACCTCTACTGTGCTCAACTGTACTCTACCTCTACTGTACTCCACTGTACTCTACCTCTACTGTACTCCACTGTACTCTACCTCTACTGTACTCTACTGTGCTCCACCTCTTATTTGCTTCACTGTATTCCACTGTACTCTACCTCTACTGTACTCCACTCTACTCTACCTCTACTGTGCTCCACTGTACTCTGTCTCTACTGTACTCCACTGTACTCTACCTCTACTGTACTCTACTTTTCTCTACCTCTACTGTACTCTACTGTACTCCACCTCTAATGTGCTCCACTGTACTCTACCTCTACTGTACGCCACTCTACTCTACCTCTACTGTGCTCCGCTGTACTCCACTGTACTCTACCCTCTACTGTGCTCCACTGTACTCTACCTCTACTGTACTCCACTTTACTCTACCTCTACTGTGCTCCACTGTACTCTATCTCTACTGTACTATACTCTACTCCACCTCTACAGTGCTCCGCTGTACTCCACTGTACTCTACCTCTACTGTACTCCACTCTAGTCTACCTCTACTGTGCTCCACTGTACTCTACCTCTACTGTACTCCACTGTACTCTACCTCTACTGTACTCCACGGTACGCTACCTCTACTGTGCTCCACTGTACTCTACCTCACCTGTACTCCACTGTACACTACCTCTACTGTGCTCCACTGTACTCTACCTCTACTGTACTCCACTCTACTCTACCTCTACTGTGCTCCACTGTACTCTACCTCTACTGTACTCCACTGTACGCTACCTCTACTGTGCTCCACTGTACTCTACCTCTACTGTACTCCACTGTACTCTACCTCTACTGTGCTCCACTGTACTCTGTCTCTACTGTACTCCACTGTACTCTACCTCTACTGTACTCTACTATACTCCACCTCTAATGTGCTCCACTGTACTCCACTGTACTCTACCTCTGCTGTACTCCACTGTACTCTACCACTACTGTACTCCACTGTACTCTACCTCTACTCTGCTCCACTGTACTCCACTGTACGCTACCTCTACTGTGCTCCACTGTACTCTACCTCTATTGTACTCCACTCTACTCTACCTCTACTGTGCTCCGCTGTACTCCACTGTACTCTACCCTCTACTGTGCTCCACTGTACTCTACCTCTACTGTACTCCACTTTACTCTACCTCTACTGTGCTCCACTGTACTCTATCTCTACTCTACTATACTGTACTCCACCTCTACTGTGCTCTACTGTACTCCACAGTACTCTACCTCTACTGTGCTCCACTGTACTCTACCTCTACTGTACTCCACTGTACTCTACCTCTACTGTGCTCCACTGTACTCTACCTCTACTGTACTCCACTCTACCTCTACTGTGCTCCACTGTACTCTATCTCTACTGTACTCTACTGTACTCCACCTCTACTGTGCTCCACTGTACTCCACTGTACGCTACCTCTACTGTGCTCCACTGTACTCTACCTCTACTGTACTCCACTCTACTCTACCTCTACTGTGCTCCGCTGTACTCCACTGTACTCTACCTCTTCTGTGCTCCACTGTACGCTACCTCTACTGTGCTCCACTGTACTCTACCTCTACTGTACTCCACTCTACTCTACCTCTACTGTTCTCCGCTGTACTCCACTGTACTCTACCCTCTACTGTGCTCCACTGTACTCTACCTCTACTGTACTCCACTTTACTCTACCTCTACTGTGCTCCACTGTACTCTATCTCTACTGTACTATACTGTACTCCACCTCTACTGTGCTCTGCTGTACTCCACTTTACTCTACCTCTACTGTACTCCACTGTACTCTACCTCTACTGTGCTATACCGTACTCCACCTCTACTGTGCTCCACTCTACTCTACCTCTACTGTGCTCCACTGTACTCTACCTCTTCTGTACTCTACTGTTCTCTACCACTACTATACTCTACTGTACTCCACCTCTACTGTGCTCCACTGTACTCCACTGTACTCTGCCTCTACTGTGCTCCACTGTACTCTACCTCTTCTGTACTCTACTGTTCTCTACCACTACTGTACTCTACTGTACTCTACCTCTACTGTGCTCCACTGTACTCCACTGTACTCTACCTCTACTGTGCTCCAATGTACTCTACCTCTACTGTACTCCACTATACTCTACCTCTACTGTGCTCCACTGTACTCTACCTCTACTGTACTCCACTCTACTCTACCTCTACTGTGCTCCACTGTACTCTATCTCTACTGTACTCTACTGTACTCCACCTCTACTGTGCTCCACTGTACTCCACTGTACGCTACCTCTACTGTGCTCCACTGTACTCTACCTCTACTGTACTCCACTCTACTCTACCTCTACTGTGCTCCGCTGTACTCCACTGTACTCTACCTCTACTGTGCTCCGCTGTACTCCACTGTACTCTACCTCTAGTGTGCTCCACTGTACTCTACCTCTGCTTTACTCCACTGTACTCTACCTCTACTGTGCTCCACTGTACTCTACCTCTACTGTACTACAAAGTACGCTACCTCTACTGTGTTCCACTGTACTCTACCTCTACTGTATTCCACTGTGCTCTACCTCTACTGTGCTCCACTGTACTCTACCGCTACTCTACTCCACTGTACTCTACCTCTACTGTGCTCCACTGTACTCTACCTCTACTGTACTCCACTGTACTCTACCTCTACTGTACTCCACTGTACTCTACCTCTACTGTGCTCCACTGTACTCTACCTCTACTGTACTCCACTCTACTCTACCTCTACTGTGCTCCACTGTACTCTATCTCTACTGTACTCTACTGTACTCCACCTCTACTGTGCTCTGCTGTACTCCACTGTACTCTATCTCTACTCTACTCCACTGTACTCTACCTCTACTGTACTCTACTGTTCTCTACCTCTACTGTACTCTACTGTACTCCACCTCTACTGTGCTCCACTGTACTCCACTGTACTCTACCTCTACTGTGCACCACTGTACTCTACCTCTACTGTACTCCACTGTACTCTACCTCTACTGTGCTCCACTGTACTCTACCTCTACTTTACTCTACTGTACTCTACCTCTACTGTACTCTACTGTACTCTACCTCTACTGTGCTCCGCTGTACTCCACTGTACTCTACCTCTACTGTGCTCCACTGTATGCTACCTCTACTGTGCTCCACTGTACTCTACCTCTACTGTACTCCACTCTACTCTACCTCTACTGTGCTCCGCTGTACTCCACTGTACTCTACCCTCTACTGTGCTCCACTGTACTCTACCTCTACTGTACTCCACTTTACTCTACCTCTACTGTGCTCCACTGTACTCTATCTCTATTGTACTATACTGTACTCCACCTCTACTGTGCTCTGCTGTACTCCACTGTACTCTACCTCTACTGTACTCCACTGTACTCTACCTCTACTGTGCTATACCGTACTCCACATCTACTGTACTCCACTCTACTCTACCTCTACTGTGCTCCACTGTACTCTACCTCTTCTGTACTCTACTGTTCTCTACCACTACTGTACTCTACTGTAATCCACCTCTACTGTGCTCCAATGTACTCCACTGTACTCTACCTCTACTGTGCTCCGCTGTACTCCACTGTACTCTACCTCTACTGTGCTCCACTGTACGCTACCTCTACTGTGCTCCACTGTACTCTACCTCTACTGTACTCCACTCTACTCTACCTCTACTGTGCTCCGCTTTACTCCACTGTACTCTACCCTCTACTGTGCTCCACTGTAGTCTACCTCTACTGTACTCCACTTTACTCTACCTCTACTGTGCTCCACTGTACTCTATCTCTACTGTACTATACTGTACTCCACCTCTACTCTGCTCTACTGTACTCCACTCTACTCTACCTCTACTGTGCTCCACTGTACTCTACCTCTTCTGTACTCTACTGTTCTCTACCACTACTGTACTCTACTGTAATCCACCTCTACTGTGCTCCAATGTACTCCACTGTACTCTACCTCTACTGTGCTCCACTGTACTCTACCTCTACTGTGCTCCACTGTACTCTACCTCTTCTGTACTCTACTGTTCTCTACCACTACTGTACTCTACTGTACTCTACCTCTACTGTACTCCACTGTACTCTACCTCTACTGTGCTCCACTGTACTCTACCTCTACTGTACTCCACTCTACTGTACCTCTACTATGCTCCACTGTACTCTATCTCTACTGTACTCTACTGTACTCCACCTCTACTGTGCTCCACTGTACTCCACTGTACGCTACCTCTACTGTGCTCCACTGTACTCTACCTCTACTGTGCTCCACTGTAATCTACCTCTACTGTACTCCACTCTACTCTACCTCTACTGTGCTCCACTGTACTCTATCTCTACTGTACTCTACTGTACTCCACATCTACTGTGCTCCAATGTACTCCACTGTACGCTACCTCTACTGTGCTCCACTGTACTCTACCTCTACTGTGACCCATTGTACTCTACCTCTACTGTGCTCCACTCTACTCTACCTCTAATGTGCTCCACTGTACTCTACCTCTACTGTGCTCCGCTGTACTCCACTGTACTCTACCTCTACTGTGCTCCACTGTACTCTACCTCTGCTGTACTCCACTGTACTCTACCTCTACTGTGCTCCACTGTACTCTACCTCTACTGTACTACAAAGTACGCTACCTCTACTGTGCTCCACTGTACTCTACCTCTACTGTACTCCACTGTGCTCTACCTCTACTGTGCTCCACTGTACTCCACCGCTACTCTACTCCACTCTACTCTACCTCTACTGTGCTCCACTGTACTCTACCTCTACTGTACTCCACTGTACTCTACCTCTACTGTGCTCCACTGTACTCTACCTCTACTGTACTCCACTCTACTCTACCTCTACTGTGCTCCACTGTACTCTATCTCTACTGTACTCTACTGTACTCCACCTCTACTGTGCTCCGCTGTACTCCACTGTACTCTATCTCTACTGTGATCCACTGTACTCTACATCTGCTGTGCTCCACTGTACTCTACCTCTACTGTGCTCCATTGTACTCTACCTCTACTGTACTCTACTGTTTTCTACCTCTACTGTACTCTACTGTACTCCACCTCTACTGTGCTCCACTGTACTCCACTGTACTCTACCTCTACTGTGCACCACTGTACTCTACCTCTACTGTACTCCACTGTACTCTACCTCTACTGTGCTCCACTGTACTCTACCTCTACTGTACTCTACTGTACTCTACCTCTACTGTACTCTACTGTACTCCACCTCTACTGTGCTCCACTGTACTCCACTGTACTCTACCTCTACTCTGCTCCCCTGTACTCTACCTCTACTGTACTCCACTGTACTCTACCTCTAATGTGCTCCACTGTACTCTACCTCTACTGTACTCCACTCTACTCTACCTCTACTGTGCTCCACTGTACTCTATCTCTACTGTACTCTACTGTACTCCACCTCCACTGTGCTCCGCTGTACTCCACTGTACTCTATCTCTACTGTGATCCACTGTACTCTACCTCTGCTGTGCTCCACTGTACTCTACCCTTACTGTGCTCCACTGTACTCTACCTCTACTCTACTCCACTGTACTCTACCTCTACTGTACTCTACTGTTCTCTACCTCTACTGTACTCCACTGTACTCTACCTCTACTGTACTCTACTGTTCTCTACCTCTACTGTACTCTACTGTACTCCACCTCTACTGTGCTCCACTGTACTCCACTCTACTCTACCTCTACTGTACTCCACTCTACTCTACCTCTACTGTGCTCAACTGTACTCTACCTCTACTGTACTCCACTGTACTCTACCTCTACTGTACTCCACTGTACTCTACCTCTACTGTACTCTACTGTGCTCCACCTCTTATTTGCTCCACTGTATTCCACTGTACTCTACCTCTACTGTACTCCACTGTACTCTACCTCTACTGTACTCTACCTCTACTGTGATCCACTCTACTCCACTGTGCGCTACCTATACTGTGCTCCACTCTACTCTACCTCTACTGTACTCCACTCTATTCTACCTCTACCGTGCTCCGCTGTACTCCACTGTACTCTACCTCTACTGTACTGCACTGTACTCTACCTCTACTGTAATCCACTGTACTCTACCTCTACTGTACTCCACTGTGCGCTATCTCTACTGTGCTCCACTGTACTCTACCTCTACTGTACTCCACTCTAGTCTATCTCTACTGTGCTCCATTGTACTCTATCTCTACTTTACTCCAATGTACTCTACCTCTACTCTACTGTTCTCTACCTCTACTGTACTCCACTCTACACTACCTCTACTGTGCTCCGCTGTACTCCACTGTACTCTACCTCTACTGTGCTCCACTGTACTCTACCTCTACTGTGCTCCACTGTACTCTACCTCTACTGTGCTCCACTGTTCTCTACCTCTACTGTACTCTACTGTACTCCACCTCTACTGTGCTCCACTGTACTCCACTGTACTCTACCTCTACTGTGCTCCACTGTACTCTACCTCTACTGTACTCCACTCTAGTCTATCTCTACTGTATTCCATTGTACTCTATCTTTACTTTACTCCAATGTACTCTACCTCTACTCTACTGTTCTCTACCTCTACTGTACTCTACTGTACTCCACCTCTACTGTGCTTCACTGTACTCCACTGTACTCTACCTCTACTGTGCTCCACTGTACTCAACATCTACTGTACTCCACTGTACTCTACCTCTACTGTGCTCCACTGTACTCTACCTCTACTGTACTCCACTCTACTCTAACTCTACTGTGCTCCACTGTACTCTACCTCTACTGTACTCCACTCTACTCTACCTCTACTGTGCTCCACTGTACTCTACCTCTACTGTACTCCACTCTACTCTAACTCTACTGTGCTCCACTGTACTCTACCTCTACTGTACTCCACTCTACTCTACCTCTACTGTGCTCAACTGTACTCTACCTCTTCTGTACTCCACTGTACTCTACCTCTACTGTACTCCACGGTACGCTACCTCTACTGTGCTCCACTGTACTCTACCTCTACTGTACTCCACTGTACGCTACCTCTACTGTGCTCCACTTTACTCTACCTCTACTGTACTCCACTCTACTCTACCTCTACTGTGCTCCACTGTACTCTGTCTCTACTGTACTCCACTGTACTCTACCTCTACTGTACTCTACTTTTCTCTACCTCTACTGTACTCTACTGTACTCCACCTCTAATGTGCTCCACTGTACTCCACTGTACTCTACCTCTGTTGTACTCCACTGTACTCTACCTCTGCTGTACTCCACTGTACTCTACCTCTACTCTGCTCCACTGTACTCCACTGTACGCTACCTCTACTGTGCTCCACTGTACTCTACCTCTACTGTACTCCACTCTACTCTACCTCTACTGTGCTCCATTGTACTCTATCTCTACTGTACTCTACTGTACTCCACCTCTACTGTGCTCCGCTGTACTCCACTGACTCTACCTCTACTGTGCTCCACTGTACTCTACCTCTACTGTGCTCCACTGTACTCTACCTCTACTGTGCTCCACTGTTCTCTACCTCTACTCTACTCTATTGTACTCCACCTCTACTGTGCTCCACTGTACTCCACTGTACTCTACCTCTACTGTGCTCCACTGTACTCTACCTCTACTGTACTCCACTCTAGTCTGTCTCTACTGTGCTACATTGTACTCTATCTCTACTGTACTCCAATGTACTCTACCTCTACTCTACTGTTCTCTACCTCTACTGTAATCTACTGTAATCCACCTCTACTGTGCTTCACTGTACTCCACTGTACTCTACCTCTACTGTGCTCCACTGTACTCTACCTCTACTGTACTCCACTTTACTCTACCTCTAATGTGCTCCACTGTACTCTACCTCTACTGTACTCCACTCTACTCTAACTCTACTGTGCTCCAATGTACTCTACCTCTACTGTACTCCACTCTACTCTACCTCTACTGTGCTCCACTGTACTCTACCTCTTCTGTACTCCACTGTACTCTACCTCTACTGTACTCCACGGTACGCTACCTCTACTGTGCTCCACTCTACTCTACCTCTACTGTACTCCACTGTACGCTACCTCTACTGTGCTCCACTGTACTCTACCTCTACTGTACTCCACTCTACTCTACCTCTACTGTGCTCCACTGTACTCTACCTCTACTCTACTCCACTGTACTCTACCTCTACTGTGCTCCACTGTACTCTACCTCTACTGTACTCTACTGTACTCTACCTCTACTGTACTCTACTGTACTCCACCTCTACTGTGCTCCACTGTACTCCACTGTACTCTACCTCTACTGTGCTCCACTGTACTCTACCTCTACTGTACTCCACTGTACTCTACCTCTAATGTGCTCCACTGTACTCTACCTCTACTGTACTCCACTCTACTCTACCTCTACTGTGCTCCACTGTACTCTATCTCTACTGTACTCTACTGTACTCCACCTCTACTGTGCTCCGCTGTACTCCACTGTACTCTATCTCTACTGTGATCCACTGTACTCTACCTCTGCTGTTCTCCACTGTACTCTACCTCTAATCTACTCCACTGTACTCTACCTCTACTGTACTCTACTGTTCTCTACCTCTACTGTACTCTACTGTACTCCACCTCTACTGTGCTCCAATGTACTCCACTGTACTCTACCTCTACTGTGCACCACTGTACTCTACCTCTACTGTACTCCACTGTACTCTACCTCTACTGTGCTCCACACTACTCTACCTCTACTGTACTCCACTCTATTCTACCTCTACTGTGCTTCGCTGTACTCCACTGTACTCTACCTCTACTGTGCTCCACTGTACTCAACCTCTACTGTACTCCACTGTACTCTACCTCTACTGTACTCCACTGTACTCTACCTCTACTGTACTCCACTCTACTCTAACTCTACTGTGCTCCACTGTACTCTACCTCTACTGTACTCCACTCTACTCTACCTCTACTGTGCTCCACTGTACTCTACCTCTTCTGTACTCCACTGTACTCTACCTCTACTCTACTCCACGGTACGCTACCTCTACTGTGCTCCACTCTACTCTACCTCTACTGTACTCCACTGTACGCTACCTCTACTGTGCTCCACTGTACTCTACCTCTACTGTACTCCACTCTACTCTACCTCTACTGTGCTCCACTGTACTCTACCTCTTCTGTACTCCACTGTACTCTACCTCTACTCTACTCCACGGTACGCTACCTCTACTGTGCTCCACTCTACTCTACCTCTACTGTACTCCACTGTACGCTACCTCTACTGTGCTCTACTGTACTCTACCTCTACTGTACTCCACTCTACTCTACCTCTACTGTACTCCACTCTACTCTACCTCTACTGTGCTCCACTGTACTCTATCTCTACTGTACTCTACTGTACTCCACCTCTACTGTGCTCTGCTGTACTCCACTGTACTCTATCTCTAGTCTACTCCACTGTACTCTACCTCTACTGTACTCTACTGTTCTCTACCTCTACTGTACTCTACTGTACTCCACCTCTACTCTGCTCCACTGTACTCCACTGTACTCTACCTCTACTGTGCACCACTGTACTCTACCTCTACTGTACTCCACTGTACTCTACCTCTACTGTGCTCCACTGTACTCTACCTCTACTGTACTCTACTGTACTCTACCTCTACTGTACTCTACTGTACTCTACCTCTACTGTGCTCCGCTGTACTCCACTGTACTCTACCTCTACTGTGCTCCACTGTACGCTACCTCTACTGTGCTCCACTGTACTCTACCTCTACTGTACTCCACTCTACTCTACCTCTACTGTGCTCCGCTTTACTCCACTGTACTCTACCCTCTACTGTGCTCCACTGTAGTCTACCTCTACTGTACTCCACTTTACTCTACCTCTACTGTGCTCCACTGTACTCTATCTCTACTGTACTATACTGTACTCCACCTCTACTGTGCTCTACTGTACTCCACTCTACTCTACCTCTACTGTGCTCCACTGTACTCTACCTCTTCTGTACTCTACTGTTCTCTACCACTACTGTACTCTACTGTAATCCACCTCTACTGTGCTCCAATGTACTCCACTGTACTCTACCTCTACTGTGCTCCACTGTACTCTACCTCTACTGTGCTCCACTGTACTCTACCTCTTCTGTACTCTACTGTTCTCTACCACTACTGTACTCTACTGTACTCTACCTCTACTGTACTCCACTGTACTCTACCTCTACTGTGCTCCACTGTACTCTACCTCTACTGTACTCCACTCTACTCTACCTCTACTGTGCTCCACTGTACTCTATCTCTACTGTACTCTACTGTACTCCACCTCTACTGTGCTCCACTGTACTCCACTGTACGCTACCTCTACTGTGCTCCACTGTACTCTACCTCTACTGTGCTCCACTGTACTCTACCTCTACTGTACTCCACTCTACTCTACCTCTACTGTGCTCCACTGTACTCTATCTCTACTGTACTCTACTGTACTCCACCTCTACTGTGCTCCAATGTACTCCACTGTACGCTACCTCTACTGTGCTCCACTGTACTCTACCTCTACTGTGACCCATTGTACTCTACCTCTACTGTGCTCCACTCTACTCTACCTCTAATGTGCTCCACTGTACTCTACCTCTACTGTGCTCCGCTGTACTCCACTGTACTCTACCTCTACTGTGCTCCACTGTACTCTACCTCTGCTGTACTCCACTGTACTCTACCTCTACTGTGCTCCACTGTACTCTACCTCTACTGTACTACAAAGTACGCTACCTCTACTGTGCTCCACTGTACTCTACCTCTACTGTACTCCACTGTGCTCTACCTCTACTGTGCTCCACTGTACTCCACCGCTACTCTACTCCACTCTACTCTACCTCTGCTTTACTCCACTGTACTCTACCTCTACTGTGCTCCACTGTACTCTACCTCTACTGTACTACAAAGTACGCTACCTCTACTGTGCTCCACTGTACTCTACCTCTACTGTATTCCACTGTGCTCTACCTCTACTGTGCTCCACTGTACTCTACCGCTACTCTACTCCACTGTACTCTACCTCTACTGTGCTCCACTGTACTCTACCTCTACTGTACTCCACTGTACTCTACCTCTACTGTACTCCACTGTACTCTACCTCTACTGTGCTCCACTGTACTCTACCTCTACTGTACTCCACTCTACTCTACCTCTACTGTGCTCCACTGTACTCTATCTCTACTGTACTCTACTGTACTCCACCTCTACTGTGCTCTGCTGTACTCCACTGTACTCTATCTCTACTCTACTCCACTGTACTCTACCTCTACTGTACTCTACTGTTCTCTACCTCTACTGTACTCTACTGTACTCCACCTCTACTGTGCTCCACTGTACTCCACTGTACTCTACCTCTACTGTGCACCACTGTACTCTACCTCTACTGTACTCCACTGTACTCTACCTCTACTGTGCTCCACTGTACTCTACCTCTACTTTACTCTACTGTACTCTACCTCTACTGTACTCTACTGTACTCTACCTCTACTGTGCTCCGCTGTACTCCACTGTACTCTACCTCTACTGTGCTCCACTGTATGCTACCTCTACTGTGCTCCACTGTACTCTACCTCTACTGTACTCCACTCTACTCTACCTCTACTGTGCTCCGCTGTACTCCACTGTACTCTACCCTCTACTGTGCTCCACTGTACTCTACCTCTACTGTACTCCACTTTACTCTACCTCTACTGTGCTCCACTGTACTCTATCTCTATTGTACTATACTGTACTCCACCTCTACTGTGCTCTGCTGTACTCCACTGTACTCTACCTCTACTGTACTCCACTGTACTCTACCTCTACTGTGCTATACCGTACTCCACATCTACTGTACTCCACTCTACTCTACCTCTACTGTGCTCCACTGTACTCTACCTCTTCTGTACTCTACTGTTCTCTACCACTACTGTACTCTACTGTAATCCACCTCTACTGTGCTCCAATGTACTCCACTGTACTCTACCTCTACTGTGCTCCGCTGTACTCCACTGTACTCTACCTCTACTGTGCTCCACTGTACGCTACCTCTACTGTGCTCCACTGTACTCTACCTCTACTGTACTCCACTCTACTCTACCTCTACTGTGCTCCGCTTTACTCCACTGTACTCTACCCTCTACTGTGCTCCACTGTAGTCTACCTCTACTGTACTCCACTTTACTCTACCTCTACTGTGCTCCACTGTACTCTATCTCTACTGTACTATACTGTATTCCACCTCTACTCTGCTCTACTGTACTCCACTCTACTCTACCTCTACTGTGCTCCACTGTACTCTACCTCTTCTGTACTCTACTGTTCTCTACCACTACTGTACTCTACTGTAATCCACCTCTACTGTGCTCCAATGTACTCCACTGTACTCTACCTCTACTGTGCTCCACTGTACTCTACCTCTACTGTGCTCCACTGTACTCTACCTCTTCTGTACTCTACTGTTCTCTACCACTACTGTACTCTACTGTACTCTACCTCTACTGTACTCCACTGTACTCTACCTCTACTGTGCTCCACTGTACTCTACCTCTACTGTACTCCACTCTACTCTACCTCTACTGTGCTCCACTTTACTCTATCTCTACTGTACTCTACTGTACTCCACCTCTACTGTGCTCCACTGTACTCCACTGTACGCTACCTCTACTGTGCTCCACTGTACTCTACCTCTACTGTGCTCCACTGTACTCTACCTCTACTGTACTCCACTCTACTCTACCTCTACTGTGCTCCACTGTACTCTATCTCTACTGTACTCTACTGTACTCCACCTCTACTGTGCTCCAATGTACTCCACTGTACGCTACCTCTACTGTGCTCCACTGTACTCTACCTCTACTGTGACCCATTGTACTCTACCTCTACTGTGCTCCACTCTACTCTACCTCTAATGTGCTCCACTGTACTCCACCTCTACTGTGCTCCAATGTACTCCACTGTACGCTACCTCTACTGTGCTCCACTGTACTCTACCTCTACTGTGACCCATTGTAGTCTACCTCTACTGTGCTCCACTCTACTCTACCTCTAATGTGCTCCACTGTACTCTACCTCTACTGTGCTCCGCTGTACTCCACTGTACTCTACCTCTACTGTGCTCCACTGTACTCTACCTCTGCTGTACTCCACTGTACTCTACCTCTACTGTGCTCCACTGTACTCTACCTCTACTGTACTACAAAGTACGCTACCTCTACTGTGCTCCACTGTACTCTACCTCTACTGTACTCCACTGTGCTCTACCTCTACTGTGCTCCACTGTACTCCACCGCTACTCTACTCCACTCTACTCTACCTCTACTGTGCTCCACTGTACTCTACCTCTACTGTACTCCACTGTACTCTACCTCTACTGTGCTCCACTGTACTCTACCTCTACTGTACTCCACTCTACTCTACCTCTACTGTGCTCCACTGTACTCTATCTCTACTGTACTCTACTGTACTCCACCTCTACTGTGCTCCGCTGTACTCCACTGTACTCTATCTCTACTGTGATCCACTGTACTCTACATCTGCTGTGCTCCACTGTACTCTACCTCTACTGTGCTCCATTGTACTCTACCTCTACTGTACTCTAATGTTTTCTACCTCTACTGTACTCTACTGTACTCCACCTCTACTGTGCTCCACTGTACTCCACTGTACTCTACCTCTACTGTGCACCACTGTACTCTACCTCTACTGTACTCCACTGTACTCTACCTCTACTGTGCTCCACTGTACTCTACCTCTACTGTACTCTACTGTACTCTACCTCTACTGTACTCTACTGTACTCCACCTCTACTGTGCTCCACTGTACTCCACTGTACTCTACCTCTACTCTGCTCCCCTGTACTCTACCTCTACTGTACTCCACTGTACTCTACCTCTAATGTGCTCCACTGTACTCTACCTCTACTGTACTCCACTCTACTCTACCTCTACTGTGCTCCACTGTACTCTATCTCTACTGTACTCTACTGTACTCCACCTCCACTGTGCTCCGCTGTACTCCACTGTACTCTATCTCTACTGTGATCCACTGTACTCTACCTCTGCTGTGCTCCACTGTACTCTACCCTTACTGTGCTCCACTGTACTCTACCTCTACTCTACTCCACTGTACTCTACCTCTACTGTACTCTACTGTTCTCTACCTCTACTGTACTCCACTGTACTCTACCTCTACTGTACTCTACTGTTCTCTACCTCTACTGTACTCTACTGTACTCCACCTCTACTGTGCTCCACTGTACTCCACTCTACTCTACCTCTACTGTACTCCACTCTACTCTACCTCTACTGTGCTCAACTGTACTCTACCTCTACTGTACTCCACTGTACTCTACCTCTACTGTACTCCACTGTACTCTACCTCTACTGTACTCTACTGTGCTCCACCTCTTATTTGCTTCACTGTATTCCACTGTACTCTACCTCTACTGTACTCCACTCTACTCTACCTCTACTGTGCTCCACTGTACTCTGTCTCTACTGTACTCCACTGTACTCTACCTCTACTGTACTCTACTTTTCTCTACCTCTACTGTACTCTACTGTACTCCACCTCTAATGTGCTCCACTGTACTCTACCTCTACTGTACGCCACTCTACTCTACCTCTACTGTGCTCCGCTGTACTCCACTGTACTCTACCCTCTACTGTGCTCCACTGTACTCTACCTCTACTGTACTCCACTTTACTCTACCTCTACTGTGCTCCACTGTACTCTATCTCTACTGTACTATACTCTACTCCACCTCTACAGTGCTCCGCTGTACTCCACTGTACTCTACCTCTACTGTACTCCACTCTAGTCTACCTCTACTGTGCTCCACTGTACTCTACCTCTACTGTACTCCACTGTACTCTACCTCTACTGTACTCCACGGTACGCTACCTCTACTGTGCTCCACTGTACTCTACCTCACCTGTACTCCACTGTACACTACCTCTACTGTGCTCCACTGTACTCTACCTCTACTGTACTCCACTCTACTCTACCTCTACTGTGCTCCACTGTACTCTACCTCTACTGTACTCCACTGTACGCTACCTCTACTGTGCTCCACTGTACTCTACCTCTACTGTACTCCACTGTACTCTACCTCTACTGTGCTCCACTGTACTCTGTCTCTACTGTACTCCACTGTACTCTACCTCTACTGTACTCTACTATACTCCACCTCTAATGTGCTCCACTGTACTCCACTGTACTCTACCTCTGCTGTACTCCACTGTACTCTACCACTACTGTACTCCACTGTACTCTACCTCTACTCTGCTCCACTGTACTCCACTGTACGCTACCTCTACTGTGCTCCACTGTACTCTACCTCTATTGTACTCCACTCTACTCTACCTCTACTGTGCTCCGCTGTACTCCACTGTACTCTACCCTCTACTGTGCTCCACTGTACTCTACCTCTACTGTACTCCACTTTACTCTACCTCTACTGTGCTCCACTGTACTCTATCTCTACTCTACTATACTGTACTCCACCTCTACTGTGCTCTACTGTACTCCACAGTACTCTACCTCTACTGTGCTCCACTGTACTCTACCTCTACTGTACTCCACTGTACTCTACCTCTACTGTGCTCCACTGTACTCTACCTCTACTGTACTCCACTCTACCTCTACTGTGCTCCACTGTACTCTATCTCTACTGTACTCTACTGTACTCCACCTCTACTGTGCTCCACTGTACTCCACTGTACGCTACCTCTACTGTGCTCCACTGTACTCTACCTCTACTGTACTCCACTCTACTCTACCTCTACTGTGCTCCGCTGTACTCCACTGTACTCTACCTCTTCTGTGCTCCACTGTACGCTACCTCTACTGTGCTCCACTGTACTCTACCTCTACTGTACTCCACTCTACTCTACCTCTACTGTTCTCCGCTGTACTCCACTGTACTCTACCCTCTACTGTGCTCCACTGTACTCTACCTCTACTGTACTCCACTTTACTCTACCTCTACTGTGCTCCACTGTACTCTATCTCTACTGTACTATACTGTACTCCACCTCTACTGTGCTCTGCTGTACTCCACTTTACTCTACCTCTACTGTACTCCACTGTACTCTACCTCTACTGTGCTATACCGTACTCCACCTCTACTGTGCTCCACTCTACTCTACCTCTACTGTGCTCCACTGTACTCTACCTCTTCTGTACTCTACTGTTCTCTACCACTACTATACTCTACTGTACTCCACCTCTACTGTGCTCCACTGTACTCCACTGTACTCTGCCTCTACTGTGCTCCACTGTACTCTACCTCTTCTGTACTCTACTGTTCTCTACCACTACTGTACTCTACTGTACTCTACCTCTACTGTGCTCCACTGTACTCCACTGTACTCTACCTCTACTGTGCTCCAATGTACTCTACCTCTACTGTACTCCACTATACTCTACCTCTACTGTGCTCCACTGTACTCTACCTCTACTGTACTCCACTCTACTCTACCTCTACTGTGCTCCACTGTACTCTATCTCTACTGTACTCTACTGTACTCCACCTCTACTGTGCTCCACTGTACTCCACTGTACGCTACCTCTACTGTGCTCCACTGTACTCTACCTCTACTGTACTCCACTCTACTCTACCTCTACTGTGCTCCGCTGTACTCCACTGTACTCTACCTCTACTGTGCTCCGCTGTACTCCACTGTACTCTACCTCTAGTGTGCTCCACTGTACTCTACCTCTGCTTTACTCCACTGTACTCTACCTCTACTGTGCTCCACTGTACTCTACCTCTACTGTACTACAAAGTACGCTACCTCTACTGTGTTCCACTGTACTCTACCTCTACTGTATTCCACTGTGCTCTACCTCTACTGTGCTCCACTGTACTCTACCGCTACTCTACTCCACTGTACTCTACCTCTACTGTGCTCCACTGTACTCTACCTCTACTGTACTCCACTGTACTCTACCTCTACTGTACTCCACTGTACTCTACCTCTACTGTGCTCCACTGTACTCTACCTCTACTGTACTCCACTCTACTCTACCTCTACTGTGCTCCACTGTACTCTATCTCTACTGTACTCTACTGTACTCCACCTCTACTGTGCTCTGCTGTACTCCACTGTACTCTATCTCTACTCTACTCCACTGTACTCTACCTCTACTGTACTCTACTGTTCTCTACCTCTACTGTACTCTACTGTACTCCACCTCTACTGTGCTCCACTGTACTCCACTGTACTCTACCTCTACTGTGCACCACTGTACTCTACCTCTACTGTACTCCACTGTACTCTACCTCTACTGTGCTCCACTGTACTCTACCTCTACTTTACTCTACTGTACTCTACCTCTACTGTACTCTACTGTACTCTACCTCTACTGTGCTCCGCTGTACTCCACTGTACTCTACCTCTACTGTGCTCCACTGTATGCTACCTCTACTGTGCTCCACTGTACTCTACCTCTACTGTACTCCACTCTACTCTACCTCTACTGTGCTCCGCTGTACTCCACTGTACTCTACCCTCTACTGTGCTCCACTGTACTCTACCTCTACTGTACTCCACTTTACTCTACCTCTACTGTGCTCCACTGTACTCTATCTCTATTGTACTATACTGTACTCCACCTCTACTGTGCTCTGCTGTACTCCACTGTACTCTACCTCTACTGTACTCCACTGTACTCTACCTCTACTGTGCTATACCGTACTCCACATCTACTGTACTCCACTCTACTCTACCTCTACTGTGCTCCACTGTACTCTACCTCTTCTGTACTCTACTGTTCTCTACCACTACTGTACTCTACTGTAATCCACCTCTACTGTGCTCCAATGTACTCCACTGTACTCTACCTCTACTGTGCTCCGCTGTACTCCACTGTACTCTACCTCTACTGTGCTCCACTGTACGCTACCTCTACTGTGCTCCACTGTACTCTACCTCTACTGTACTCCACTCTACTCTACCTCTACTGTGCTCCGCTTTACTCCACTGTACTCTACCCTCTACTGTGCTCCACTGTAGTCTACCTCTACTGTACTCCACTTTACTCTACCTCTACTGTGCTCCACTGTACTCTATCTCTACTGTACTATACTGTACTCCACCTCTACTCTGCTCTACTGTACTCCACTCTACTCTACCTCTACTGTGCTCCACTGTACTCTACCTCTTCTGTACTCTACTGTTCTCTACCACTACTGTACTCTACTGTAATCCACCTCTACTGTGCTCCAATGTACTCCACTGTACTCTACCTCTACTGTGCTCCACTGTACTCTACCTCTACTGTGCTCCACTGTACTCTACCTCTTCTGTACTCTACTGTTCTCTACCACTACTGTACTCTACTGTACTCTACCTCTACTGTACTCCACTGTACTCTACCTCTACTGTGCTCCACTGTACTCTACCTCTACTGTACTCCACTCTACTGTACCTCTACTATGCTCCACTGTACTCTATCTCTACTGTACTCTACTGTACTCCACCTCTACTGTGCTCCACTGTACTCCACTGTACGCTACCTCTACTGTGCTCCACTGTACTCTACCTCTACTGTGCTCCACTGTAATCTACCTCTACTGTACTCCACTCTACTCTACCTCTACTGTGCTCCACTGTACTCTATCTCTACTGTACTCTACTGTACTCCACATCTACTGTGCTCCAATGTACTCCACTGTACGCTACCTCTACTGTGCTCCACTGTACTCTACCTCTACTGTGACCCATTGTACTCTACCTCTACTGTGCTCCACTCTACTCTACCTCTAATGTGCTCCACTGTACTCTACCTCTACTGTGCTCCGCTGTACTCCACTGTACTCTACCTCTACTGTGCTCCACTGTACTCTACCTCTGCTGTACTCCACTGTACTCTACCTCTACTGTGCTCCACTGTACTCTACCTCTACTGTACTACAAAGTACGCTACCTCTACTGTGCTCCACTGTACTCTACCTCTACTGTACTCCACTGTGCTCTACCTCTACTGTGCTCCACTGTACTCCACCGCTACTCTACTCCACTCTACTCTACCTCTACTGTGCTCCACTGTACTCTACCTCTACTGTACTCCACTGTACTCTACCTCTACTGTGCTCCACTGTACTCTACCTCTACTGTACTCCACTCTACTCTACCTCTACTGTGCTCCACTGTACTCTATCTCTACTGTACTCTACTGTACTCCACCTCTACTGTGCTCCGCTGTACTCCACTGTACTCTATCTCTACTGTGATCCACTGTACTCTACATCTGCTGTGCTCCACTGTACTCTACCTCTACTGTGCTCCATTGTACTCTACCTCTACTGTACTCTACTGTTTTCTACCTCTACTGTACTCTACTGTACTCCACCTCTACTGTGCTCCACTGTACTCCACTGTACTCTACCTCTACTGTGCACCACTGTACTCTACCTCTACTGTACTCCACTGTACTCTACCTCTACTGTGCTCCACTGTACTCTACCTCTACTGTACTCTACTGTACTCTACCTCTACTGTACTCTACTGTACTCCACCTCTACTGTGCTCCACTGTACTCCACTGTACTCTACCTCTACTCTGCTCCCCTGTACTCTACCTCTACTGTACTCCACTGTACTCTACCTCTAATGTGCTCCACTGTACTCTACCTCTACTGTACTCCACTCTACTCTACCTCTACTGTGCTCCACTGTACTCTATCTCTACTGTACTCTACTGTACTCCACCTCCACTGTGCTCCGCTGTACTCCACTGTACTCTATCTCTACTGTGATCCACTGTACTCTACCTCTGCTGTGCTCCACTGTACTCTACCCTTACTGTGCTCCACTGTACTCTACCTCTACTCTACTCCACTGTACTCTACCTCTACTGTACTCTACTGTTCTCTACCTCTACTGTACTCCACTGTACTCTACCTCTACTGTACTCTACTGTTCTCTACCTCTACTGTACTCTACTGTACTCCACCTCTACTGTGCTCCACTGTACTCCACTCTACTCTACCTCTACTGTACTCCACTCTACTCTACCTCTACTGTGCTCAACTGTACTCTACCTCTACTGTACTCCACTGTACTCTACCTCTACTGTACTCCACTGTACTCTACCTCTACTGTACTCTACTGTGCTCCACCTCTTATTTGCTCCACTGTATTCCACTGTACTCTACCTCTACTGTACTCCACTGTACTCTACCTCTACTGTACTCTACCTCTACTGTGATCCACTCTACTCCACTGTGCGCTACCTATACTGTGCTCCACTCTACTCTACCTCTACTGTACTCCACTCTATTCTACCTCTACCGTGCTCCGCTGTACTCCACTGTACTCTACCTCTACTGTACTGCACTGTACTCTACCTCTACTGTAATCCACTGTACTCTACCTCTACTGTACTCCACTGTGCGCTATCTCTACTGTGCTCCACTGTACTCTACCTCTACTGTACTCCACTCTAGTCTATCTCTACTGTGCTCCATTGTACTCTATCTCTACTTTACTCCAATGTACTCTACCTCTACTCTACTGTTCTCTACCTCTACTGTACTCCACTCTACACTACCTCTACTGTGCTCCGCTGTACTCCACTGTACTCTACCTCTACTGTGCTCCACTGTACTCTACCTCTACTGTGCTCCACTGTACTCTACCTCTACTGTGCTCCACTGTTCTCTACCTCTACTGTACTCTACTGTACTCCACCTCTACTGTGCTCCACTGTACTCCACTGTACTCTACCTCTACTGTGCTCCACTGTACTCTACCTCTACTGTACTCCACTCTAGTCTATCTCTACTGTATTCCATTGTACTCTATCTTTACTTTACTCCAATGTACTCTACCTCTACTCTACTGTTCTCTACCTCTACTGTACTCTACTGTACTCCACCTCTACTGTGCTTCACTGTACTCCACTGTACTCTACCTCTACTGTGCTCCACTGTACTCAACATCTACTGTACTCCACTGTACTCTACCTCTACTGTGCTCCACTGTACTCTACCTCTACTGTACTCCACTCTACTCTAACTCTACTGTGCTCCACTGTACTCTACCTCTACTGTACTCCACTCTACTCTACCTCTACTGTGCTCCACTGTACTCTACCTCTACTGTACTCCACTCTACTCTAACTCTACTGTGCTCCACTGTACTCTACCTCTACTGTACTCCACTCTACTCTACCTCTACTGTGCTCAACTGTACTCTACCTCTTCTGTACTCCACTGTACTCTACCTCTACTGTACTCCACGGTACGCTACCTCTACTGTGCTCCACTGTACTCTACCTCTACTGTACTCCACTGTACGCTACCTCTACTGTGCTCCACTTTACTCTACCTCTACTGTACTCCACTCTACTCTACCTCTACTGTGCTCCACTGTACTCTGTCTCTACTGTACTCCACTGTACTCTACCTCTACTGTACTCTACTTTTCTCTACCTCTACTGTACTCTACTGTACTCCACCTCTAATGTGCTCCACTGTACTCCACTGTACTCTACCTCTGTTGTACTCCACTGTACTCTACCTCTGCTGTACTCCACTGTACTCTACCTCTACTCTGCTCCACTGTACTCCACTGTACGCTACCTCTACTGTGCTCCACTGTACTCTACCTCTACTGTACTCCACTCTACTCTACCTCTACTGTGCTCCATTGTACTCTATCTCTACTGTACTCTACTGTACTCCACCTCTACTGTGCTCCGCTGTACTCCACTGACTCTACCTCTACTGTGCTCCACTGTACTCTACCTCTACTGTGCTCCACTGTACTCTACCTCTACTGTGCTCCACTGTTCTCTACCTCTACTCTACTCTATTGTACTCCACCTCTACTGTGCTCCACTGTACTCCACTGTACTCTACCTCTACTGTGCTCCACTGTACTCTACCTCTACTGTACTCCACTCTAGTCTGTCTCTACTGTGCTACATTGTACTCTATCTCTACTGTACTCCAATGTACTCTACCTCTACTCTACTGTTCTCTACCTCTACTGTAATCTACTGTAATCCACCTCTACTGTGCTTCACTGTACTCCACTGTACTCTACCTCTACTGTGCTCCACTGTACTCTACCTCTACTGTACTCCACTTTACTCTACCTCTAATGTGCTCCACTGTACTCTACCTCTACTGTACTCCACTCTACTCTAACTCTACTGTGCTCCAATGTACTCTACCTCTACTGTACTCCACTCTACTCTACCTCTACTGTGCTCCACTGTACTCTACCTCTTCTGTACTCCACTGTACTCTACCTCTACTGTACTCCACGGTACGCTACCTCTACTGTGCTCCACTCTACTCTACCTCTACTGTACTCCACTGTACGCTACCTCTACTGTGCTCCACTGTACTCTACCTCTACTGTACTCCACTCTACTCTACCTCTACTGTGCTCCACTGTACTCTACCTCTACTCTACTCCACTGTACTCTACCTCTACTGTGCTCCACTGTACTCTACCTCTACTGTACTCTACTGTACTCTACCTCTACTGTACTCTACTGTACTCCACCTCTACTGTGCTCCACTGTACTCCACTGTACTCTACCTCTACTGTGCTCCACTGTACTCTACCTCTACTGTACTCCACTGTACTCTACCTCTAATGTGCTCCACTGTACTCTACCTCTACTGTACTCCACTCTACTCTACCTCTACTGTGCTCCACTGTACTCTATCTCTACTGTACTCTACTGTACTCCACCTCTACTGTGCTCCGCTGTACTCCACTGTACTCTATCTCTACTGTGATCCACTGTACTCTACCTCTGCTGTTCTCCACTGTACTCTACCTCTAATCTACTCCACTGTACTCTACCTCTACTGTACTCTACTGTTCTCTACCTCTACTGTACTCTACTGTACTCCACCTCTACTGTGCTCCAATGTACTCCACTGTACTCTACCTCTACTGTGCACCACTGTACTCTACCTCTACTGTACTCCACTGTACTCTACCTCTACTGTGCTCCACACTACTCTACCTCTACTGTACTCCACTCTATTCTACCTCTACTGTGCTTCGCTGTACTCCACTGTACTCTACCTCTACTGTGCTCCACTGTACTCAACCTCTACTGTACTCCACTGTACTCTACCTCTACTGTACTCCACTGTACTCTACCTCTACTGTACTCCACTCTACTCTAACTCTACTGTGCTCCACTGTACTCTACCTCTACTGTACTCCACTCTACTCTACCTCTACTGTGCTCCACTGTACTCTACCTCTTCTGTACTCCACTGTACTCTACCTCTACTCTACTCCACGGTACGCTACCTCTACTGTGCTCCACTCTACTCTACCTCTACTGTACTCCACTGTACGCTACCTCTACTGTGCTCCACTGTACTCTACCTCTACTGTACTCCACTCTACTCTACCTCTACTGTGCTCCACTGTACTCTACCTCTTCTGTACTCCACTGTACTCTACCTCTACTCTACTCCACGGTACGCTACCTCTACTGTGCTCCACTCTACTCTACCTCTACTGTACTCCACTGTACGCTACCTCTACTGTGCTCTACTGTACTCTACCTCTACTGTACTCCACTCTACTCTACCTCTACTGTACTCCACTCTACTCTACCTCTACTGTGCTCCACTGTACTCTATCTCTACTGTACTCTACTGTACTCCACCTCTACTGTGCTCTGCTGTACTCCACTGTACTCTATCTCTAGTCTACTCCACTGTACTCTACCTCTACTGTACTCTACTGTTCTCTACCTCTACTGTACTCTACTGTACTCCACCTCTACTCTGCTCCACTGTACTCCACTGTACTCTACCTCTACTGTGCACCACTGTACTCTACCTCTACTGTACTCCACTGTACTCTACCTCTACTGTGCTCCACTGTACTCTACCTCTACTGTACTCTACTGTACTCTACCTCTACTGTACTCTACTGTACTCTACCTCTACTGTGCTCCGCTGTACTCCACTGTACTCTACCTCTACTGTGCTCCACTGTACGCTACCTCTACTGTGCTCCACTGTACTCTACCTCTACTGTACTCCACTCTACTCTACCTCTACTGTGCTCCGCTTTACTCCACTGTACTCTACCCTCTACTGTGCTCCACTGTAGTCTACCTCTACTGTACTCCACTTTACTCTACCTCTACTGTGCTCCACTGTACTCTATCTCTACTGTACTATACTGTACTCCACCTCTACTGTGCTCTACTGTACTCCACTCTACTCTACCTCTACTGTGCTCCACTGTACTCTACCTCTTCTGTACTCTACTGTTCTCTACCACTACTGTACTCTACTGTAATCCACCTCTACTGTGCTCCAATGTACTCCACTGTACTCTACCTCTACTGTGCTCCACTGTACTCTACCTCTACTGTGCTCCACTGTACTCTACCTCTTCTGTACTCTACTGTTCTCTACCACTACTGTACTCTACTGTACTCTACCTCTACTGTACTCCACTGTACTCTACCTCTACTGTGCTCCACTGTACTCTACCTCTACTGTACTCCACTCTACTCTACCTCTACTGTGCTCCACTGTACTCTATCTCTTCTGTACTCTACTGTACTCCACCTCTACTGTGCTCCACTGTACTCCACTGTACGCTACCTCTACTGTGCTCCACTGTACTCTACCTCTACTGTGCTCCACTGTACTCTACCTCTACTGTACTCCACTCTACTCTACCTCTACTGTGCTCCACTGTACTCTATCTCTACTGTACTCTACTGTACTCCACCTCTACTGTGCTCCAATGTACTCCACTGTACGCTACCTCTACTGTGCTCCACTGTACTCTACCTCTACTGTGACCCATTGTACTCTACCTCTACTGTGCTCCACTCTACTCTACCTCTAATGTGCTCCACTGTACTCTACCTCTACTGTGCTCCGCTGTACTCCACTGTACTCTACCTCTACTGTGCTCCACTGTACTCTACCTCTGCTGTACTCCACTGTACTCTACCTCTACTGTGCTCCACTGTACTCTACCTCTACTGTACTACAAAGTACGCTACCTCTACTGTGCTCCACTGTACTCTACCTCTACTGTACTCCACTGTGCTCTACCTCTACTGTGCTCCACTGTACTCCACCGCTACTCTACTCCACTCTACTCTACCTCTGCTTTACTCCACTGTACTCTACCTCTACTGTGCTCCACTGTACTCTACCTCTACTGTACTACAAAGTACGCTACCTCTACTGTGCTCCACTGTACTCTACCTCTACTGTATTCCACTGTGCTCTACCTCTACTGTGCTCCACTGTACTCTACCGCTACTCTACTCCACTGTACTCTACCTCTACTGTGCTCCACTGTACTCTACCTCTACTGTACTCCACTGTACTCTACCTCTACTGTACTCCACTGTACTCTACCTCTACTGTGCTCCACTGTACTCTACCTCTACTGTACTCCACTCTACTCTACCTCTACTGTGCTCCACTGTACTCTATCTCTACTGTACTCTACTGTACTCCACCTCTACTGTGCTCTGCTGTACTCCACTGTACTCTATCTCTACTCTACTCCACTGTACTCTACCTCTACTGTACTCTACTGTTCTCTACCTCTACTGTACTCTACTGTACTCCACCTCTACTGTGCTCCACTGTACTCCACTGTACTCTACCTCTACTGTGCACCACTGTACTCTACCTCTACTGTACTCCACTGTACTCTACCTCTACTGTGCTCCACTGTACTCTACCTCTACTTTACTCTACTGTACTCTACCTCTACTGTACTCTACTGTACTCTACCTCTACTGTGCTCCGCTGTACTCCACTGTACTCTACCTCTACTGTGCTCCACTGTATGCTACCTCTACTGTGCTCCACTGTACTCTACCTCTACTGTACTCCACTCTACTCTACCTCTACTGTGCTCCGCTGTACTCCACTGTACTCTACCCTCTACTGTGCTCCACTGTACTCTACCTCTACTGTACTCCACTTTACTCTACCTCTACTGTGCTCCACTGTACTCTATCTCTATTGTACTATACTGTACTCCACCTCTACTGTGCTCTGCTGTACTCCACTGTACTCTACCTCTACTGTACTCCACTGTACTCTACCTCTACTGTGCTATACCGTACTCCACATCTACTGTACTCCACTCTACTCTACCTCTACTGTGCTCCACTGTACTCTACCTCTTCTGTACTCTACTGTTCTCTACCACTACTGTACTCTACTGTAATCCACCTCTACTGTGCTCCAATGTACTCCACTGTACTCTACCTCTACTGTGCTCCGCTGTACTCCACTGTACTCTACCTCTACTGTGCTCCACTGTACGCTACCTCTACTGTGCTCCACTGTACTCTACCTCTACTGTACTCCACTCTACTCTACCTCTACTGTGCTCCGCTTTACTCCACTGTACTCTACCCTCTACTGTGCTCCACTGTAGTCTACCTCTACTGTACTCCACTTTACTCTACCTCTACTGTGCTCCACTGTACTCTATCTCTACTGTACTATACTGTATTCCACCTCTACTCTGCTCTACTGTACTCCACTCTACTCTACCTCTACTGTGCTCCACTGTACTCTACCTCTTCTGTACTCTACTGTTCTCTACCACTACTGTACTCTACTGTAATCCACCTCTACTGTGCTCCAATGTACTCCACTGTACTCTACCTCTACTGTGCTCCACTGTACTCTACCTCTACTGTGCTCCACTGTACTCTACCTCTTCTGTACTCTACTGTTCTCTACCACTACTGTACTCTACTGTACTCTACCTCTACTGTACTCCACTGTACTCTACCTCTACTGTGCTCCACTGTACTCTACCTCTACTGTACTCCACTCTACTCTACCTCTACTGTGCTCCACTTTACTCTATCTCTACTGTACTCTACTGTACTCCACCTCTACTGTGCTCCACTGTACTCCACTGTACGCTACCTCTACTGTGCTCCACTGTACTCTACCTCTACTGTGCTCCACTGTACTCTACCTCTACTGTACTCCACTCTACTCTACCTCTACTGTGCTCCACTGTACTCTATCTCTACTGTACTCTACTGTACTCCACCTCTACTGTGCTCCAATGTACTCCACTGTACGCTACCTCTACTGTGCTCCACTGTACTCTACCTCTACTGTGACCCATTGTACTCTACCTCTACTGTGCTCCACTCTACTCTACCTCTAATGTGCTCCACTGTACTCTACCTCTACTGTGCTCCGCTGTACTCCACTGTACTCTACCTCTACTGTGCTCCACTGTACTCTACCTCTGCTGTACTCCACTGTACTCTACCTCTACTGTGCTCCACTGTACTCTACCTCTACTGTACTACAAAGTACGCTACCTCTACTGTGCTCCACTGTACTCTACCTCTACTGTACTCCACTGTGCTCTACCTCTACTGTGCTCCACTGTACTCCACCGCTACTCTACTCCACTCTACTCTACCTCTGCTTTACTCCACTGTACTCTACCTCTACTGTGCTCCACTGTACTCTACCTCTACTGTACTACAAAGTACGCTACCTCTACTGTGCTCCACTGTACTCTACCTCTACTGTATTCCACTGTGCTCTACCTCTACTGTGCTCCACTGTACTCTACCGCTACTCTACTCCACTGTACTCTACCTCTACTGTGCTCCACTGTACTCTACCTCTACTGTACTCCACTGTACTCTACCTCTACTGTACTCCACTGTACTCTACCTCTACTGTGCTCCACTGTACTCTACCTCTACTGTACTCCACTCTACTCTACCTCTACTGTGCTCCACTGTACTCTATCTCTACTGTACTCTACTGTACTCCACCTCTACTGTGCTCTGCTGTACTCCACTGTACTCTATCTCTACTCTACTCCACTGTACTCTACCTCTACTGTACTCTACTGTTCTCTACCTCTACTGTACTCTACTGTACTCCACCTCTACTGTGCTCCACTGTACTCCACTGTACTCTACCTCTACTGTGCACCACTGTACTCTACCTCTACTGTACTCCACTGTACTCTACCTCTACTGTGCTCCACTGTACTCTACCTCTACTTTACTCTACTGTACTCTACCTCTACTGTACTCTACTGTACTCTACCTCTACTGTGCTCCGCTGTACTCCACTGTACTCTACCTCTACTGTGCTCCACTGTATGCTACCTCTACTGTGCTCCACTGTAGTCTACCTCTACTGTACTCCACTCTACTCTACCTCTACTGTGCTCCGCTGTACTCCACTGTACTCTACCCTCTACTGTGCTCCACTGTACTCTACCTCTACTGTACTCCACTTTACTCTACCTCTACTGTGCTCCACTGTACTCTATCTCTATTGTACTATACTGTACTCCACCTCTACTGTGCTCTGCTGTACTCCACTGTACTCTACCTCTACTGTACTCCACTGTACTCTACCTCTACTGTGCTATACCGTACTCCACATCTACTGTACTCCACTCTACTCTACCTCTACTGTGCTCCACTGTACTCTACCTCTTCTGTACTCTACTGTTCTCTACCACTACTGTACTCTACTGTAATCCACCTCTACTGTGCTCCAATGTACTCCACTGTACTCTACCTCTACTGTGCTCCGCTGTACTCCACTGTACTCTACCTCTACTGTGCTCCACTGTACGCTACCTCTACTGTGCTCCACTGTACTCTACCTCTACTGTACTCCACTCTACTCTACCTCTACTGTGCTCCGCTTTACTCCACTGTACTCTACCCTCTACTGTGCTCCACTGTAGTCTACCTCTACTGTACTCCACTTTACTCTACCTCTACTGTGCTCCACTGTACTCTATCTCTACTGTACTATACTGTACTCCACCTCTACTCTGCTCTACTGTACTCCACTCTACTCTACCTCTACTGTGCTCCACTGTACTCTACCTCTTCTGTACTCTACTGTTCTCTACCACTACTGTACTCTACTGTAATCCACCTCTACTGTGCTCCAATGTACTCCACTGTACTCTACCTCTACTGTGCTCCACTGTACTCTACCTCTACTGTGCTCCACTGTACTCTACCTCTTCTGTACTCTACTGTTCTCTACCACTACTGTACTCTACTGTACTCTACCTCTACTGTACTCCACTGTACTCTACCTCTACTGTGCTCCACTGTACTCTACCTCTACTGTACTCCACTCTACTGTACCTCTACTATGCTCCACTGTACTCTATCTCTACTGTACTCTACTGTACTCCACCTCTACTGTGCTCCACTGTACTCCACTGTACGCTACCTCTACTGTGCTCCACTGTACTCTACCTCTACTGTGCTCCACTGTAATCTACCTCTACTGTACTCCACTCTACTCTACCTCTACTGTGCTCCACTGTACTCTATCTCTACTGTACTCTACTGTACTCCACCTCTACTGTGCTCCAATGTACTCCACTGTACGCTACCTCTACTGTGCTCCACTGTACTCTACCTCTACTGTGACCCATTGTACTCTACCTCTACTGTGCTCCACTCTACTCTACCTCTAATGTGCTCCACTGTACTCTACCTCTACTGTGCTCCGCTGTACTCCACTGTACTCTACCTCTACTGTGCTCCACTGTACTCTACCTCTGCTGTACTCCACTGTACTCTACCTCTACTGTGCTCCACTGTACTCTACCTCTACTGTACTACAAAGTACGCTACCTCTACTGTGCTCCACTGTACTCTACCTCTACTGTACTCCACTGTGCTCTACCTCTACTGTGCTCCACTGTACTCCACCGCTACTCTACTCCACTCTACTCTACCTCTACTGTGCTCCACTGTACTCTACCTCTACTGTACTCCACTGTACTCTACCTCTACTGTGCTCCACTGTACTCTACCTCTACTGTACTCCACTCTACTCTACCTCTACTGTGCTCCACTGTACTCTATCTCTACTGTACTCTACTGTACTCCACCTCTACTGTGCTCCGCTGTACTCCACTGTACTCTATCTCTACTGTGATCCACTGTACTCTACATCTGCTGTGCTCCACTGTACTCTACCTCTACTGTGCTCCATTGTACTCTACCTCTACTGTACTCTACTGTTTTCTACCTCTACTGTACTCTACTGTACTCCACCTCTACTGTGCTCCACTGTAATCCACTGTACTCTACCTCTACTGTGCACCACTGTACTCTACCTCTACTGTACTCCACTGTACTCTACCTCTACTGTGCTCCACTGTACTCTACCTCTACTGTACTCTACTGTACTCTACCTCTACTGTACTCTACTGTACTCCACCTCTACTGTGCTCCACTGTACTCCACTGTACTCTACCTCTACTCTGCTCCCCTGTACTCTACCTCTACTGTACTCCACTGTACTCTACCTCTAATGTGCTCCACTGTACTCTACCTCTACTGTACTCCACTCTACTCTACCTCTACTGTGCTCCACTGTACTCTATCTCTACTGTACTCTACTGTACTCCACCTCCACTGTGCTCCGCTGTACTCCACTGTACTCTATCTCTACTGTGATCCACTGTACTCTACCTCTGCTGTGCTCCACTGTACTCTACCCTTACTGTGCTCCACTGTACTCTACCTCTACTCTACTCCACTGTACTCTACCTCTACTGTACTCTACTGTTCTCTACCTCTACTGTACTCCACTGTACTCTACCTCTACTGTACTCTACTGTTCTCTACCTCTACTGTACTCTACTGTACTCCACCTCTACTGTGCTCCACTGTACTCCACTGTACTCTACCTCTACTGTACTCCACTCTACTCTACCTCTACTGTGCTCAACTGTACTCTACCTCTACTGTACTCCACTGTACTCTACCTCTACTGTACTCCACTGTACTCTACCTCTACTGTACTCTACTGTGCTCCACCTCTTATTTGCTCCACTGTATTCCACTGTACTCTACCTCTACTGTACTCCACTGTACTCTACCTCTACTGTACTCTACCTCTACTGTGATCCACTCTACTCCACTGTGCGCTACCTATACTGTGCTCCACTCTACTCTACCTCTACTGTACTCCACTCTATTCTACCTCTACCGTGCTCCGCTGTACTCCACTGTACTCTACCTCTACTGTACTGCACTGTACTCTACCTCTACTGTAATCCACTGTACTCTACCTCTACTGTACTCCACTGTGCGCTATCTCTACTGTGCTCCACTGTACTCTACCTCTACTGTACTCCACTCTAGTCTATCTCTACTGTGCTCCATTGTACTCTATCTCTACTTTACTCCAATGTACTCTACCTCTACTCTACTGTTCTCTACCTCTACTGTACTCCACTCTACACTACCTCTACTGTGCTCCGCTGTACTCCACTGTACTCTACCTCTACTGTGCTCCACTGTACTCTACCTCTACTGTGCTCCACTGTACTCTACCTCTACTGTGCTCCACTGTTCTCTACCTCTACTGTACTCTACTGTACTCCACCTCTACTGTGCTCCACTGTACTCCACTGTACTCTACCTCTACTGTGCTCCACTGTACTCTACCTCTACTGTACTCCACTCTAGTCTATCTCTACTGTATTCCATTGTACTCTATCTTTACTTTACTCCAATGTACTCTACCTCTACTCTACTGTTCTCTACCTCTACTGTACTCTACTGTACTCCACCTCTACTGTGCTTCACTGTACTCCACTGTACTCTACCTCTACTGTGCTCCACTGTACTCAACCTCTACTGTACTCCACTGTACTCTACCTCTACTGTGCTCCACTGTACTCTACCTCTACTGTACTCCACTCTACTCTAACTCTACTGTGCTCCACTGTACTCTACCTCTACTGTACTCCACTCTACTCTACCTCTACTGTGCTCAACTGTACTCTACCTCTTCTGTACTCCACTGTACTCTACCTCTACTGTACTCCACGGTACGCTACCTCTACTGTGCTCCACTGTACTCTACCTCTACTGTACTCCACTGTACGCTACCTCTACTGTGCTCCACTTTACTCTACCTCTACTGTACTCCACTCTACTCTACCTCTACTGTGCTCCACTGTACTCTGTCTCTACTGTACTCCACTGTACTCTACCTCTACTGTACTCTACTTTTCTCTACCTCTACTGTACTCTACTGTACTCCACCTCTAATGTGCTCCACTGTACTCCACTGTACTCTACCTCTGTTGTACTCCACTGTACTCTACCTCTGCTGTACTCCACTGTACTCTACCTCTACTCTGCTCCACTGTACTCCACTGTACGCTACCTCTACTGTGCTCCACTGTACTCTACCTCTACTGTACTCCACTCTACTCTACCTCTACTGTGCTCCATTGTACTCTATCTCTACTGTACTCTACTGTACTCCACCTCTACTGTGCTCCGCTGTACTCCACTGACTCTACCTCTACTGTGCTCCACTGTACTCTACCTCTACTGTGCTCCACTGTACTCTACCTCTACTGTGCTCCACTGTTCTCTACCTCTACTCTACTCTATTGTACTCCACCTCTACTGTGCTCCACTGTACGCTACCTCTACTGTGCTCCACTGTACTCTACCTCTACTGTGCTCCACTGTACTCTACCTCTACTGTACTCCACTCTACTCTACCTCTACTCTGCTCCACTGTACTCTATCTCTACTGTACTCTACTGTACTCCACCTCTACTGTGCTCCGCTTTACTCCACTGTACTCTACCCTCTACTGTGCTCCACTGTAGTCTACCTCTACTGTACTCCACTTTACTCTACCTCTACTGTGCTCCACTGTACTCTATCTCTACTGTACTATACTGTATTCCACCTCTACTCTGCTCTACTGTACTCCACTCTACTCTACCTCTACTGTGCTCCACTGTACTCTACCTCTTCTGTACTCTACTGTTCTCTACCACTACTGTACTCTACTGTAATCCACCTCTACTGTGCTCCAATGTACTCCACTGTACTCTACCTCTACTGTGCTCCACTGTACTCTACCTCTACTGTGCTCCACTGTACTCTACCTCTTCTGTACTCTACTGTTCTCTACCACTACTGTACTCTACTGTACTCTACCTCTACTGTACTCCACTGTACTCTACCTCTACTGTGCTCCACTGTACTCTACCTCTACTGTACTCCACTCTACTCTACCTCTACTGTGCTCCACTGTACTCTATCTCTACTGTACTCTACTGTACTCCACCTCTACTGTGCTCCACTGTACTCCACTGTACGCTACCTCTACTGTGCTCCACTGTACTCTACCTCTACTGTGCTCCACTGTACTCTACCTCTACTGTACTCCACTCTACTCTACCTCTACTGTGCTCCACTGTACTCTATCTCTACTGTACTCTACTGTACTCCACCTCTACTGTGCTCCAATGTACTCCACTGTACGCTACCTCTACTGTGCTCCACTGTACTCTACCTCTACTGTGACCCATTGTACTCTACCTCTACTGTGCTCCACTCTACTCTACCTCTAATGTGCTCCACTGTACTCTACCTCTACTGTGCTCCGCTGTACTCCACTGTACTCTACCTCTACTGTGCTCCACTGTACTCTACCTCTGCTGTACTCCACTGTACTCTACCTCTACTGTGCTCCACTGTACTCTACCTCTACTGTACTACAAAGTACGCTACCTCTACTGTGCTCCACTGTACTCTACCTCTACTGTACTCCACTGTGCTCTACCTCTACTGTGCTCCACTGTACTCCACCGCTACTCTACTCCACTCTACTCTACCTCTGCTTTACTCCACTGTACTCTACCTCTACTGTGCTCCACTGTACTCTACCTCTACTGTACTACAAAGTACGCTACCTCTACTGTGCTCCACTGTACTCTACCTCTACTGTATTCCACTGTGCTCTACCTCTACTGTGCTCCACTGTACTCTACCGCTACTCTACTCCACTGTACTCTACCTCTACTGTGCTCCACTGTACTCTACCTCTACTGTACTCCACTGTACTCTACCTCTACTGTACTCCACTGTACTCTACCTCTACTGTGCTCCACTGTACTCTACCTCTACTGTACTCCACTCTACTCTACCTCTACTGTGCTCCACTGTACTCTATCTCTACTGTACTCTACTGTACTCCACCTCTACTGTGCTCTGCTGTACTCCACTGTACTCTATCTCTACTCTACTCCACTGTACTCTACCTCTACTGTACTCTACTGTTCTCTACCTCTACTGTACTCTACTGTACTCCACCTCTACTGTGCTCCACTGTACTCCACTGTACTCTACCTCTACTGTGCACCACTGTACTCTACCTCTACTGTACTCCACTGTACTCTACCTCTACTGTGCTCCACTGTACTCTACCTCTACTTTACTCTACTGTACTCTACCTCTACTGTACTCTACTGTACTCTACCTCTACTGTGCTCCGCTGTACTCCACTGTACTCTACCTCTACTGTGCTCCACTGTATGCTACCTCTACTGTGCTCCACTGTAGTCTACCTCTACTGTACTCCACTCTACTCTACCTCTACTGTGCTCCGCTGTACTCCACTGTACTCTACCCTCTACTGTGCTCCACTGTACTCTACCTCTACTGTACTCCACTTTACTCTACCTCTACTGTGCTCCACTGTACTCTATCTCTATTGTACTATACTGTACTCCACCTCTACTGTGCTCTGCTGTACTCCACTGTACTCTACCTCTACTGTACTCCACTGTACTCTACCTCTACTGTGCTATACCGTACTCCACATCTACTGTACTCCACTCTACTCTACCTCTACTGTGCTCCACTGTACTCTACCTCTTCTGTACTCTACTGTTCTCTACCACTACTGTACTCTACTGTAATCCACCTCTACTGTGCTCCAATGTACTCCACTGTACTCTACCTCTACTGTGCTCCGCTGTACTCCACTGTACTCTACCTCTACTGTGCTCCACTGTACGCTACCTCTACTGTGCTCCACTGTACTCTACCTCTACTGTACTCCACTCTACTCTACCTCTACTGTGCTCCGCTTTACTCCACTGTACTCTACCCTCTACTGTGCTCCACTGTAGTCTACCTCTACTGTACTCCACTTTACTCTACCTCTACTGTGCTCCACTGTACTCTATCTCTACTGTACTATACTGTACTCCACCTCTACTCTGCTCTACTGTACTCCACTCTACTCTACCTCTACTGTGCTCCACTGTACTCTACCTCTTCTGTACTCTACTGTTCTCTACCACTACTGTACTCTACTGTAATCCACCTCTACTGTGCTCCAATGTACTCCACTGTACTCTACCTCTACTGTGCTCCACTGTACTCTACCTCTACTGTGCTCCACTGTACTCTACCTCTTCTGTACTCTACTGTTCTCTACCACTACTGTACTCTACTGTACTCTACCTCTACTGTACTCCACTGTACTCTACCTCTACTGTGCTCCACTGTACTCTACCTCTACTGTACTCCACTCTACTGTACCTCTACTATGCTCCACTGTACTCTATCTCTACTGTACTCTACTGTACTCCACCTCTACTGTGCTCCACTGTACTCCACTGTACGCTACCTCTACTGTGCTCCACTGTACTCTACCTCTACTGTGCTCCACTGTAATCTACCTCTACTGTACTCCACTCTACTCTACCTCTACTGTGCTCCACTGTACTCTATCTCTACTGTACTCTACTGTACTCCACCTCTACTGTGCTCCAATGTACTCCACTGTACGCTACCTCTACTGTGCTCCACTGTACTCTACCTCTACTGTGACCCATTGTACTCTACCTCTACTGTGCTCCACTCTACTCTACCTCTAATGTGCTCCACTGTACTCTACCTCTACTGTGCTCCGCTGTACTCCACTGTACTCTACCTCTACTGTGCTCCACTGTACTCTACCTCTGCTGTACTCCACTGTACTCTACCTCTACTGTGCTCCACTGTACTCTACCTCTACTGTACTACAAAGTACGCTACCTCTACTGTGCTCCACTGTACTCTACCTCTACTGTACTCCACTGTGCTCTACCTCTACTGTGCTCCACTGTACTCCACCGCTACTCTACTCCACTCTACTCTACCTCTACTGTGCTCCACTGTACTCTACCTCTACTGTACTCCACTGTACTCTACCTCTACTGTGCTCCACTGTACTCTACCTCTACTGTACTCCACTCTACTCTACCTCTACTGTGCTCCACTGTACTCTATCTCTACTGTACTCTACTGTACTCCACCTCTACTGTGCTCCGCTGTACTCCACTGTACTCTATCTCTACTGTGATCCACTGTACTCTACATCTGCTGTGCTCCACTGTACTCTACCTCTACTGTGCTCCATTGTACTCTACCTCTACTGTACTCTACTGTTTTCTACCTCTACTGTACTCTACTGTACTCCACCTCTACTGTGCTCCACTGTAATCCACTGTACTCTACCTCTACTGTGCACCACTGTACTCTACCTCTACTGTACTCCACTGTACTCTACCTCTACTGTGCTCCACTGTACTCTACCTCTACTGTACTCTACTGTACTCTACCTCTACTGTACTCTACTGTACTCCACCTCTACTGTGCTCCACTGTACTCCACTGTACTCTACCTCTACTCTGCTCCCCTGTACTCTACCTCTACTGTACTCCACTGTACTCTACCTCTAATGTGCTCCACTGTACTCTACCTCTACTGTACTCCACTCTACTCTACCTCTACTGTGCTCCACTGTACTCTATCTCTACTGTACTCTACTGTACTCCACCTCCACTGTGCTCCGCTGTACTCCACTGTACTCTATCTCTACTGTGATCCACTGTACTCTACCTCTGCTGTGCTCCACTGTACTCTACCCTTACTGTGCTCCACTGTACTCTACCTCTACTCTACTCCACTGTACTCTACCTCTACTGTACTCTACTGTTCTCTACCTCTACTGTACTCCACTGTACTCTACCTCTACTGTACTCTACTGTTCTCTACCTCTACTGTACTCTACTGTACTCCACCTCTACTGTGCTCCACTGTACTCCACTGTACTCTACCTCTACTGTACTCCACTCTACTCTACCTCTACTGTGCTCAACTGTACTCTACCTCTACTGTACTCCACTGTACTCTACCTCTACTGTACTCCACTGTACTCTACCTCTACTGTACTCTACTGTGCTCCACCTCTTATTTGCTCCACTGTATTCCACTGTACTCTACCTCTACTGTACTCCACTGTACTCTACCTCTACTGTACTCTACCTCTACTGTGATCCACTCTACTCCACTGTGCGCTACCTATACTGTGCTCCACTCTACTCTACCTCTACTGTACTCCACTCTATTCTACCTCTACCGTGCTCCGCTGTACTCCACTGTACTCTACCTCTACTGTACTGCACTGTACTCTACCTCTACTGTAATCCACTGTACTCTACCTCTACTGTACTCCACTGTGCGCTATCTCTACTGTGCTCCACTGTACTCTACCTCTACTGTACTCCACTCTAGTCTATCTCTACTGTGCTCCATTGTACTCTATCTCTACTTTACTCCAATGTACTCTACCTCTACTCTACTGTTCTCTACCTCTACTGTACTCCACTCTACACTACCTCTACTGTGCTCCGCT
This sequence comes from Tiaroga cobitis, assembly GCA_030578255.1. Taxonomy (NCBI): domain Eukaryota; kingdom Metazoa; phylum Chordata; class Actinopteri; order Cypriniformes; family Leuciscidae; genus Tiaroga; species Tiaroga cobitis. The sequence goes on from CM060604.1 coordinate 37,800,488, forward strand.
GTACTCCACTGTACTCTACCTCTACTGTGCTCCACTGTACTCTACCTCTACTGTGCTCCACTGTACTCTACCTCTACTGTGCTCCACTGTTCTCTACCTCTACTGTACTCTACTGTACTCCACCTCTACTGTGCTCCACTGTACTCCACTGTACTCTACCTCTACTGTGCTCCACTGTACTCTACCTCTACTGTACTCCACTCTAGTCTATCTCTACTGTATTCCATTGTACTCTATCTTTACTTTACTCCAATGTACTCTACCTCTACTCTACTGTTCTCTACCTCTACTGTACTCTACTGTACTCCACCTCTACTGTGCTTCACTGTACTCCACTGTACTCTACCTCTACTGTGCTCCACTGTACTCAACCTCTACTGTACTCCACTGTACTCTACCTCTACTGTGCTCCACTGTACTCTACCTCTACTGTACTCCACTCTACTCTAACTCTACTGTGCTCCACTGTACTCTACCTCTACTGTACTCCACTCTACTCTACCTCTACTGTGCTCAACTGTACTCTACCTCTTCTGTACTCCACTGTACTCTACCTCTACTGTACTCCACGGTACGCTACCTCTACTGTGCTCCACTGTACTCTACCTCTACTGTACTCCACTGTACGCTACCTCTACTGTGCTCCACTTTACTCTACCTCTACTGTACTCCACTCTACTCTACCTCTACTGTGCTCCACTGTACTCTGTCTCTACTGTACTCCACTGTACTCTACCTCTACTGTACTCTACTTTTCTCTACCTCTACTGTACTCTACTGTACTCCACCTCTAATGTGCTCCACTGTACTCCACTGTACTCTACCTCTGTTGTACTCCACTGTACTCTACCTCTGCTGTACTCCACTGTACTCTACCTCTACTCTGCTCCACTGTACTCCACTGTACGCTACCTCTACTGTGCTCCACTGTACTCTACCTCTACTGTACTCCACTCTACTCTACCTCTACTGTGCTCCATTGTACTCTATCTCTACTGTACTCTACTGTACTCCACCTCTACTGTGCTCCGCTGTACTCCACTGACTCTACCTCTACTGTGCTCCACTGTACTCTACCTCTACTGTGCTCCACTGTACTCTACCTCTACTGTGCTCCACTGTTCTCTACCTCTACTCTACTCTATTGTACTCCACCTCTACTGTGCTCCACTGTACTCCACTGTACTCTACCTCTACTGTGCTCCACTGTACTCTACCTCTACTGTACTCCACTCTAGTCTGTCTCTACTGTGCTACATTGTACTCTATCTCTACTGTACTCCAATGTACTCTACCTCTACTCTACTGTTCTCTACCTCTACTGTAATCTACTGTAATCCACCTCTACTGTACTTCACTGTACTCCACTGTACTCTACCTCTACTGTGCTCCACTGTACTCTACCTCTACTGTACTCCACTTTACTCTACCTCTAATGTGCTCCACTGTACTCTACCTCTACTGAACTCCACTCTACTCTAACTCTACTGTGCTCCAATGTACTCTACCTCTACTGTACTCCACTCTACTCTACCTCTACTGTGCTCCACTGTACTCTACCTCTTCTGTACTCCACTGTACTCTACCTCTACTGTACTCCACGGTACGCTACCTCTACTGTGCTCCACTCTACTCTACCTCTACTGTACTCCACTGTACGCTACCTCTACTGTGCTCCACTGTACTCTACCTCTACTGTACTCCACTCTACTCTACCTCTACTGTGCTCCACTGTACTCTACCTCTACTCTACTCCACTGTACTCTACCTCTACTGTGCTCCACTGTACTCTACCTCTACTGTACTCTACTGTACTCTACCTCTACTGTACTCTACTGTACTCCACCTCTACTGTGCTCCACTGTACTCCACTGTACTCTACCTCTACTGTGCTCCACTGTACTCTACCTCTACTGTACTCCACTGTACTCTACCTCTAATGTGCTCCACTGTACTCTACCTCTACTGTACTCCACTCTACTCTACCTCTACTGTGCTCCACTGTACTCTATCTCTACTGTACTCTACTGTACTCCACCTCTACTGTGCTCCGCTGTACTCCACTGTACTCTATCTCTACTGTGATCCACTGTACTCTACCTCTGCTGTTCTCCACTGTACTCTACCTCTAATCTACTCCACTGTACTCTACCTCTACTGTACTCTACTGTTCTCTACCTCTACTGTACTCTACTGTACTCCACCTCTACTGTGCTCCAATGTACTCCACTGTACTCTACCTCTACTGTGCACCACTGTACTCTACCTCTACTGTACTCCACTGTACTCTACCTCTACTGTGCTCCACACTACTCTACCTCTACTGTACTCCACTCTATTCTACCTCTATTGTGCTTCGCTGTACTCCACTGTACTCTACCTCTACTGTGCTCCACTGTACTCAACCTCTACTGTACTCCACTGTACTCTACCTCTACTGTACTCCACTGTACTCTACCTCTACTGTACTCCACTCTACTCTAACTCTACTGTGCTCCACTGTACTCTACCTCTACTGTACTCCACTCTACTCTACCTCTACTGTGCTCCACTGTACTCTACCTCTTCTGTACTCCACTGTACTCTACCTCTACTCTACTCCACGGTACGCTACCTCTACTGTGCTCCACTCTACTCTACCTCTACTGTACTCCACTGTACGCTACCTCTACTGTGCTCCACTGTACTCTACCTCTACTGTACTCCACTCTACTCTACCTCTACTGTGCTCCACTGTACTCTACCTCTTCTGTACTCCACTGTACTCTACCTCTACTCTACTCCACGGTACGCTACCTCTACTGTGCTCCACTCTACTCTACCTCTACTGTACTCCACTGTACGCTACCTCTACTGTGCTCTACTGTACTCTACCTCTACTGTACTCCACTCTACTCTACCTCTACTGTACTCCACTCTACTCTACCTCTACTGTGCTCCACTGTACTCTATCTCTACTGTACTCTACTGTACTCCACCTCTACTGTGCTCTGCTGTACTCCACTGTACTCTATCTCTAGTCTACTCCACTGTACTCTACCTCTACTGTACTCTACTGTTCTCTACCTCTACTGTACTCTACTGTACTCCACCTCTACTCTGCTCCACTGTACTCCACTGTACTCTACCTCTACTGTGCACCACTGTACTCTACCTCTACTGTACTCCACTGTACTCTACCTCTACTGTGCTCCACTGTACTCTACCTCTACTGTACTCTACTGTACTCTACCTCTACTGTATTCTACTGTAATCTACCTCTACTGTGCTCCGCTGTACTCCACTGTACTCTACCTCTACTGTGCTCCACTGTACGCTACCTCTACTGTGCTCCACTGTACTCTACCTCTACTGTACTCCACTCTACTCTACCTCTACTGTGCTCCGCTTTACTCCACTGTACTCTACCCTCTACTGTGCTCCACTGTAGTCTACCTCTACTGTACTCCACTTTACTCTACCTCTACTGTGCTCCACTGTACTCTATCTCTACTGTACTATACTGTACTCCACCTCTACTGTGCTCTACTGTACTCCACTCTACTCTACCTCTACTGTGCTCCACTGTACTCTACCTCTTCTGTACTCTACTGTTCTCTACCACTACTGTACTCTACTGTAATCCACCTCTACTGTGCTCCAATGTACTCCACTGTACTCTACCTCTACTGTGCTCCACTGTACTCTACCTCTACTGTGCTCCACTGTACTCTACCTCTTCTGTACTCTACTGTTCTTTACCACTACTGTACTCTACTGTACTCTACCTCTACTGTACTCCACTGTACTCTACCTCTACTGTGCTCCACTGTACTCTACCTCTACTGTACTCCACTCTACTCTACCTCTACTGTGCTCCACTGTACTCTATCTCTACTGTACTCTACTGTACTCCACCTCTACTGTGCTCCACTGTACTCCACTGTACGCTACCTCTACTGTGCTCCACTGTACTCTACCTCTACTGTGCTCCACTGTACTCTACCTCTACTGTACTCCACTCTACTCTACCTCTACTGTGCTCCACTGTACTCTATCTCTACTGTACTCTACTGTACTCCACCTCTACTGTGCTCCAATGTACTCCACTGTACGCTACCTCTACTGTGCTCCACTGTACTCTACCTCTACTGTGACCCATTGTACTCTACCTCTACTGTGCTCCACTCTACTCTACCTCTAATGTGCTCCACTGTACTCTACCTCTACTGTGCTCCGCTGTACTCCACTGTACTCTACCTCTACTGTGCTCCACTGTACTCTACCTCTGCTGTACTCCACTGTACTCTACCTCTACTGTGCTCCACTGTACTCTACCTCTACTGTACTACAAAGTACGCTACCTCTACTGTGCTCCACTGTACTCTACCTCTACTGTACTCCACTGTGCTCTACCTCTACTGTGCTCCACTGTACTCCATCGCTACTCTACTCCACTCTACTCTACCTCTACTGTGCTCCACTGTACTCTACCTCTACTGTACTCCACTGTACTCTACCTCTACTGTGCTCCACTGTACTCTACCTCTACTGTACTCCACTCTACTCTACCTCTACTGTGCTCCACTGTACTCTATCTCTACTGTACTCTACTGTACTCCACCTCTACTGTGCTCCGCTGTACTCCACTGTACTCTATCTCTACTGTGATCCACTGTACTCTACATCTGCTGTGCTCCACTGTACTCTACCTCTACTGTGCTCCATTGTACTCTACCTCTACTCTACTCCACTGTACTCTACCTCTACTGTACTCTACTGTTTTCTACCTCTACTGTACTCTACTGTACTCCACCTCTACTGTGCTCCACTGTACTCCACTGTACTCTACCTCTACTGTGCACAACTGTACTCTACCTCTACTGTACTCCACTGTACTCTACCTCTACTGTGCTCCACTGTACTCTACCTCTACTGTACTCTACTGTACTCTACCTCTACTGTACTCTACTGTACTCCACCTCTACTGTGCTCCACTGTACTCCACTGTACTCTACCTCTACTCTGCTCCCCTGTACTCTACCTCTACTGTACTCCACTGTATTCTACCTCTAATGTGCTCCACTGTACTCTACCTCTACTGTACTCCACTCTACTCTACCTCTACTGTGCTCCACTGTACTCTATCTCTACTGTACTCTACTGTACTCCACCTCCACTGTGCTCCGCTGTACTCCACTGTACTCTATCTCTACTGTGATCCACTGTACTCTACCTCTGCTGTGCTCCACTGTACTCTACCCTTACTGTGCTCCACTGTACTCTACCTCTACTCTACTCCACTCTACTCTACCTCTACTGTACTCTACTGTTCTCTACCTCTACTGTACTCTACTTTACTCCACCTCTACTGTGCTCCACTGTACTCCACTGTACTCTACCTCTAATGTGCTCCACTCTACTCTACCTCTACTGTACTCCACTCTACTCTACCTCTACTGTGCTCCACTGTACTCTATCTCTACTGTACTCTACTGTACTCCACCTCTACTGTGCTCCGCTGTGGTCCACTGTACTCTACCTCTACTGTGCTCCACTGTACTCTACCTCTACTCTACTCCACCTGTACTCTATCTCTACTGTGCTCCACTGTACTCTATCTCTACTGTACTCCACTGTACTCTACCTCTACTGTACTCTACTGTTCTCTACCTCTACTGTACTCTACTGTACTCCACCTCTACTGTGCTCCACTGTACTCCACTCTACTCTACCTCTACTGTACTCCACTCTACTCTACCTCTACTGTGCTCAACTGTACTCTACCTCTACTGTACTCCACTGTACTCTACCTCTACTGTACTCCACTGTACTCTACCTCTACTGTACTCTACTGTGCTCCACCTCTTATTTGCTCCACTGTATTCCACTGTACTCTACCTCTACTGTACTCCACTGTACTCTACCTCTACTGTACTCTACCTCTACTGTGCTCCACTCTACTCCACTGTGCGCTACCTATACTGTGCTCCACTCTACTCTACCTCTACTGTACTCCACTCTATTCTACCTCTACCGTGCTCCGCTGTACTCCACTGTACTCTACCTCTACTGTACTGCACTGTACTCTACCTCTACTGTAATCCACTGTACTCTACCTCTACTGTACTCCACTGTGCGCTACCTCTACTGTGCTCCACTGTACTCTACCTCTACTGTACTCCACTCTAGTCTATCTCTACTGTGCTCCATTGTACTCTATCTCTACTTTACTCCAATGTACTCTACCTCTACTCTACTGTTCTCTACCTCTACTGTACTCCACTCTACACTACCTCTACTGTGCTCCGCTGTACTCCACTGTACTCTACCTCTACTGTGCTCCACTGTACTCTGCCTCTACTGTGCTCCACTGTACTCTACCTCTACTGTGCTCCACTGTTCTCTACCTCTACTGTACTCTACTGTACTCCACCTCTACTATGCTCCACTGTACTCCACTGTACTCTACCTCTACTGTGCTCCACTGTACTCTACCTCTACTGTACTCCACTCTAGTCTATCTCTACTGTATTCCATTGTACTCTATCTTTACTTTACTCCAATGTACTCTACCTCTACTCTACTGTTCTCTACCTCTACTGTACTCTACTGTACTCCACCTCTACTGTGCTTCACTGTACTCCACTGTACTCTACCTCTACTGTGCTCCACTGTACTCAACCTCTACTGTACTCCACTGTACTCTACCTCTACTGTGCTCCACTGTACTCTACCTCTACTGTACTCCACTCTACTCTACTGTGCTCCACTGTACTCTACCTCTACTGTACTCCACTCTACTCTACCTCTACTGTGCTCAACTGTACTCTACCTCTTCTGTGCTCCACTGTACTCTACCTCTACTGTACTCCACGGTACGCTACCTCTACTGTGCTCCACTGTACTCTACCTCTACTGTACTCCACTGTACGCTACCTCTACTGTGCTCCACTTTACTCTACCTCTACTGTGCTCCACTGTACTCTACCTCTACTGTACTCCACTTTACTCTACCTCTACTGTGCTCCACTGTACTCTATCTCTACTGTACTATACTGTACTCCACCTCTACTGTGCTCTGCTGTACTCCACTGTACTCTACCTCTACTGTACTCCACTGTACTCTACCTCTACTGTGCTATACTGTACTCCGACTCTACTGTGCTCCACTCTACTCTACCTCTACTGTGCTCCACTGTACTCTACCTCTTCTGTACTCTACTGTTCTCTACCACTACTGTACTCTACTGTACTCCACCTCTACTGTGCTCCACTGTACTCCACTGTACTCTACCTCTACTGTGCTCCACTGTACTCTACCTCTACTGTGCTCCATTGTACTCTACCTCTTCTGTACTCTACTGTTCTCTACCACTACTGTACTCTACTGTACTCCACCTCTACTGTGCTCCACTGTACTCCACTGTACTCTACCTCTACTGTGCTCCACTGTACTCTACCTCTACTGTACTCCACTGTATTCTACCTCTACTGTGCTCCACTGTACTCTACCTCTACTGTACTCCACTCTACTCTACCTCTACTGTGCTCCACTGTACTCTATCTCTACTGTACTCTACTGTACTCCACCTCTACTGTGCTCCACTGTACTCCACTGTACGCTACCTCTACTGTGCTCCACTGTACTCTACCTCTACTGTACTCCACTCTACTCTAACTCTAATGTGCTCCGCTGTACTCCACTGTACTCTACCTCTACTGTGCTCCGCTGTACTCCACTGTACTCTAGCCTCTACTGTGTTCCACTGTACTCTACCTCTACTGTACTCCACTTTACTCTACCTCTACTGTGCTCCACTGTACTCTATCTCTACTGTACTATACTGTACTCCACCTCTACTGTGCTCCGCTGTACTCCACTGTACTCTACCTCTACTGTACTCCACTGTACTCTACCTCTACTGTGCTATACCGTACTCCACCTCTACTGTGCTCCACTGTACTCTACCCCTACTGTGCTCCACTGTACTCCACTGTACTCTACCTCTACTGTACTCCACTCTACTCTACCTCTACTGTGCTCCACTGTACTCTATCTCTACTGTACTCTACTGTACTCCACCTCTACTGTGCTCCACTGTACTCCACTGTACGCTACCTCTACTGTGCTCCACTCTACTCTAACTCTACTGTGCTCCACTGTACTCCACTGTACGCTACCTCTACTGTGCTCCACTGTACTCTAGCCTCTACTGTGCTCCACTGTACTCTACCTCTACTGTACTCCACTTTACTCTAACTCTACTGTGCTCCACTGTACTCTATCTCTACTGTACTATGCTGTACTCCACCTCTACTGTGCTCCGCTGTACTCCACTGTACTCTACCTCTACTGTACTCCACTGTACTCTACCTCTACTGTGCTATACCGTACTCCACCTCTACTGTGCTCCACTGTACTCTACCCCTACTGTGCTCCACTGTACTCTACCTCTTCTGTACTCTTCTGTTCTCTACCTCTACTGTACTCTACTGTACTCCACCTCTACTGTGATCCAATGTACTCCACTGTACTCTACCTCTACTGTACTCCACTGTACTCTACCTCTACTGTACTCCACTGTACTCTACCTCTACTGTGCTATACCGTACTCCACCTCTACTGTGCTCCACTGTACTCTACCTCTACTGTGCTCCACTGTACTCTACCTCTTCTGTACTCTACTGTACTCTACCTCTACTGTACTCCACTGTACGCTACCTCTACTGTGCTCCACTGTACTCTACCTCTACTGTAATCCACTCTACTCTACCTCTACTGTGCTCCACTGTACTCTACCTCTACTGTACTCCACTGTACGCTACCTCTACTGTGCTCCACTGTACTCTACCTCTACTGTACTCCACTGTACTCTACCTCTACTGTGCTCCACTGTACTCTGTCTCTACTCTACTCCACTGTACTCTACCTCTACTGTACTCTACTATACTCCACCTCTAATGTGCTCCACTGTACTCCACTGTACTCTACCTCTGCTGTACTCCACTGTACACTACCACTACTGTACTCCAATGTACTCTACCTCTACTCTGCTCCACTGTACTCCACTGTACGCTACCTCTACTGTGCTCCACTGTACTCTACCTCTACTGTACTCCACTCTAATCTACCTCTACTGTGCTCCGCTGTACTCCAGTGTACTCTACCCTCTACTGTGCTCCACTGTACTCTACCTCTACTGTACTCCACTTTACTCTACCTCTACTGTGCTCCACTGTACTCTATCTCTACTGTACTGTACTGTACTCCACCTCTACTGTGCTCTGCTGTACTCCACTCTACTCTACCTCTACTGTGCTCCACTGTACTCTACCTCTACTGTACTCCACTGTACTCTACCTCTACTGTGCTCCACTGTACTCTACCTCTACTGTACTCCACTCTACTCTACCTCTACTGTGCTCCACTGTACTCTATCTCTACTGTACTCTACTGTACTCCACCTCTACTGTGCTCCACTGTACTCCACTGTACGCTACCTCTACTGTGCTCCACTGCACTCTACCTCTACTGTACTCCACTCTACTCTACCTCTACTGTGCTCCGCTGTACTCCAATGTACTCTACCTCTACTGTGCTCCACTGTACGCTACCTCTACTGTGCTCCACTGTACTCTACCTCTACTGTACTCCACTCTACTCTACCTCTACTGTTCTACGCTGTACTCCACTGTACTCTACCCTCTACTGTGCTCCACTGTACTCTACCTCTACTGTACTCCACTTTACTCTACCTCTACTGTGCTCCACTGTACTCTATCTCTACTGTACTATACTGTACTCCACCTCTACTGTGCTCTGCTGTACTCCACTGTACTCTACCTCTACTGTACTCCACTGTACTCTACCTCTACTGTGCTATACTGTACTCCACCTCTACTGTGCTCCACTCTACTCTACCTCTACTGTGCTCCACTGTACTCTACCTCTTCTGTACTCTACTGTTCTCTACCACTACTGTACTCTACTGTACTCCACCTCTACTGTGCTCCACTGTACTCCACTGTACTCTACCTCTACTGTGCTCCACTGTACTCTACCTCTACTGTGCTCCACTGTACTCTACCTCTTCTGTACTCTACTGTTCTCTACCACTACTGTACTCTACTGTACTCCACCTCTACTGTGCTCCACTGTACTCCACTGTACTCTACCTCTACTGTGCTCCACTGTACTCTACCTCTACTGTACTCCACTGTACTCTACCTCTACTGTGCTCCACTGTACTCTACCTCTACTGTACTCCACTCTACTCTACCTCTACTGTGCTCCACTGTACTCTATCTCTACTGTACTCTACTGTACTCCACCTCTACTGTGCTCCACTGTACTCCACTGTACGCTACCTCTACTGTGCTCCACTGTACTCTACCTCTACTGTACTCCACTCTACTCTAACTCTACTGTGCTCCGCTGTACTCCACTGTACTCTACCTCTACTGTGCTCCGCTGTACTCCACTGTACTCTACCTCTAGTGTGCTCCACTGTACTCTACCTCTGCTGTACTCCACTGTACTCTAACTTTACTGTGCTCCACTGTATTCTACCTCTACTGTACTACAAAGTACGCTACCTCTACTTTGCTCCACTGTACTCTACCTCTACTGTACTCCACTGTGCTCTACCTCTACTGTGCTCCACTGGACTCTACCTCTACTGTACTCCACTGTACTCTACCTCTACTGTGCTCCACTGTACTCTATCTCTACTGTACTCTACTTTACTCCACCTCTACTGTGCTCCGCTGTACTCCACTGTACTCTATCTCTACTGTGATCCACTGTACTCTACATCTGCTGTGCTCCACTGTACTCTACCTCTACTGTGCTCCATTGTACTCTACCTCTACTCTACTCCACTGTACTCTACCTCTACTGTACTCTACTGTTCTCTACCTCTACTGTACTCTACTGTACTCCACCTCTACTGTGCTCCACTGTACTCCACTGTACTCTACCTCTACTGTGCACCACTGTACTCTACCTCTACTGTACTCCACTGTACTCTACCTCTACTGTGCTCCACTGTACTCTACCTCTACTGTACTCTACTGTACTCTACCTCTACTGTACTCTACTGTACTCCACCTCTACTGTGCTCCACTGTACTCCACTGTACTCTACCTCTACTCTGCTCCCCTGTACTCTACCTCTACTGTACTCCACTGTACTCTACCTCTAATGTGCTCCACTGTACTCTACCTCTACAGTACTCCACTCTACTCTACCTCTACTGTGCTCCACTGTACTCTATCTCTACTGTACTCTACTGTACTCCACCTCTACTGTGCTCCGCTGTACTCCACTGTACTCTATCTCTACTGTGATCCACTGTACTCTACCTCTGCTGTGCTCCACTGTACTCTACCTCTACTGCGCTCCACTGTACTCCACCTCTACTCTACTCCACTCCACTGTACTCTACCTCTACTGTACTCTACTGTTCTCTACCTCTACTGTACTCTACTGTACTCCACCTCTACTGTGCTCCACTGTACTCCACTGTACTCTACCTCTAATGTGCTCCACTGTACTCTACCTCTACTGTACTACACTCTACTCTACCTCTACTGTGCTCCACTGTACTCCACTGTGCGCTACCTATACTGTGCTCCACACTACTCTACCTCTACTGTACTCCACTCTATTCTACCTCTACTGTGCTCCGCTGTACTCCACTGTACTCTACATCTACTATGCTCCACTGTACTCTACCTCTACTATACTGCACTGTACTCTACCTCTACTGTAATCCACTGTACTCTACCTCTACTGTACTCCACTGTGCGCTACCTCTACTGTGCTCCACTGTACTCTACCTCTACTGTACTCCACTCTATTCTACCTCTACTATGCTCCACTGTACTCTACCTCTACTGTACTGCACTGTACTCTACCTCTACTGTAATCCACTGTACTCTACCTCTACTGTACTCCACTGTGCGCTACCTCTACTGTGCTCCACTGTACTCTATCTCTACTGTACTCTACTGTACTCCACCTCTATTGTGCTCCGCTGTACTCCACTGTACTCTACCTCTACTGTGCTCCACTGTACTCTACCTCTACTGTGCTCCACTGTACTCTACCTCTACTGTGCTCCACTTTTCTCTACCTCTACTGTACTCTACTGTACTCCACCTCTACTGTGCTCCACTGTACTCCACTGTACTCTACCTCTATTGTGCTCCACTGTACTCTACCTCTACTGTACTCCACTCTAGTCTATCTCTACTGTGCTCCATTGTACTCTATCTCTACTGTACTCCAATGTACTCTACCTCTACTCTGCTGTTCTCTACCTCTACTGTACTCTACTGTACTCCACCTCTACTGTGGTTCACTGTACTCCACTGTACTCTACCGCTACTGTGCTCCACTGTACTCTACCTCTACTGTACTCCACTGTACTCTACCTCTACTGTACTCCACTCTACTCTACCTCTAGTGTTTTCCACTGTACTCTACCTCTTCTGTACTCAACTGTACTCTACCTCTACTGTACTCCACGGTACGCTACCTCTACTGTGCTCCACTGTACTCTACCTCTACTGTACTCCAATGTACGCTACCTCTACTGTGCTCCACTGTACTCTACCTCTACTGTACTCCACTCTACTCTACCTCTACTGTGCTCCGCTGTACTCCACTGTACTCTACATCTACTATGCTCCACTGTACTCTACCTCTACTGTACTGCACTGTACTCTACCTCTACTGTAATCCACTGTACTCTACCTCTACTGTACTCCACTGTGCGCTACCTCTACTGTGCTCCACTGTACTCTATCTCTACTGTACTCTACTGTACTCCACCTCTATTGTGCTCCGCTGTACTCCACTGTACTCTACCTCTACTGTGCTCCACTGTACTCTACCTCTACTGTGCTCCACTGTACTCTACCTCTACTGTGCTCCACTTTTCTCTACCTCTACTGTACTCTACTGTACTCCACCTCTACTGTGCTCCACTGTACTCCACTGTACTCTACCTCTACTGTGCTCCACTGTACTCTACCTCTACTGTACTCCACTCTAGTCTATCTCTACTGTGCTCCATTGTACTCTATCTCTACTGTACTCCAATGTACTCTACCTCTACTCTGCTGTTCTCTACCTCTACTGTACTCTACTGTACTCCACCTCTACTGTGGTTCACTGTACTCCACTGTACTCTACCGCTACTGTGCTCCACTGTACTCTACCTCTACTGTACTCCACTGTACTCTACCTCTACTGTACTCCACTCTACTCTACCTCTAGTGTTTTCCACTGTACTCTACCTCTTCTGTACTCCACTGTACTCTACCTCTACTGTACTCCACGGTACGCTACCTCTACTGTGCTCCACTGTACTCTACCTCTACTGTACTCCAATGTACGCTACCTCTACTGTGCTCCACTGTACTCTACCTCTACTGTACTCCACTCTACTCTAACTCTACTGTGCTCCACTGTACTCTACCTCTACTGTACTCCACTCTACTCTACCTCTACTGTGCTCCATTGTACTCTACCTCTACTGTACTCCACTGTACGCTACCTCTACTGTGCTCCACTGTACTCTACCTCTACTGTACTCCACTGTACTCTACCTCTACTGTACTCCACTGTACTCTACCTATACTGTGCTCCACTGTACTCTATCTCTACTGTACTCTACTGTACTCCACCTCTACTGTGCTCCGCTGTACTCCACTGTACTCTATCTCTACTGTGATCCACTGTACTCTACATCTGCTGTGCTCCACTGTACTCTACCTCTACTGTGCTCCATTGTACTCTACCTCTACTCTACTCCACTGTACTCTACCTCTACTGTACTCTACTGTTCTCTACCTCTACTGTACTCTACTGTACTCCACCTCTACTGTTCTCCACTGTACTCCACTGTACTCTACCTCTACTGTACACCACTGTACTCTACCTCTACTGTACTCCACTGTACTCTACCTCTACTGTGCTCCACTGTACTCTACCTCTACTGTACTCTACTGTACTCTACCTCTACTGTACTCCACCTCTACTGTGCTCCACTGTACTCCACTGTACTCTACCTCTACTCTGCTCCCCTGTACTCTACCTATACTGTACTCCACTGTACTCTACCTCTAATGTGCTCCACTGTACTCTACCTCTACAGTACTCCACTCTACTCTACCTCTACTGTGCTCCACTGTACTCTATCTCTACTGTACTCTACTGTACTCCACCTCTACTGTGCTCCGCTGTACTCCACTGTACTCTATCTCTACTGTGATCCACTGTACTCTACCTCTACTATACTGCACTGTACTCTACCTCTACTGTAATCCACTGTACTCTACCTCTACTGTACTCCACTGTGCGCTACCTCTACTGTGCTCCACTGTACTCTACCTCTACTGTACTCCACTCTATTCTACCTCTACTGTGCTCCGCTGTACTCCACTGTACTCTACATCTACTATGCTCCACTGTACTCTACCTCTACTGTACTGCACTGTACTCTACCTCTACTGTAATCCACTGTACTCTACCTCTACTGTACTCCACTGTGCGCTACCTCTACTGTGCTCCACTGTACTCTATCTCTACTGTACTCTACTGTACTCCACCTCTATTGTGCTCCGCTGTACTCCACTGTACTCTACCTCTACTGTGCTCCACTGTACTCTACCTCTACTGTGCTCCACTGTACTCTACCTCTACTGTGCTCCACTTTTCTCTACCTCTACTGTACTCTACTGTACTCCACCTCTACTGTGCTCCACTGTACTCCACTGTACTCTACCTCTACTGTGCTCCACTGTACTCTACCTCTACTGTACTCCACTCTAGTCTATCTCTACTGTGCTCCATTGTACTCTATCTCTACTGTACTCCAATGTACTCTACCTCTACTCTGCTGTTCTCTACCTCTACTGTACTCTACTGTACTCCACCTCTACTGTGGTTCACTGTACTCCACTGTACTCTACCGCTACTGTGCTCCACTGTACTCTACCTCTACTGTACTCCACTGTACTCTACCTCTACTGTGCTCCACTGTACTCTACCTCTACTCTACTCCACTCTACTCTAACGCTACTGTGCTCCACTGTACTCTACCTCTACTGTACTCCACTCTACTCTACCTCTAGTGTTCTCCACTGTACTCTACCTCTTCTGTACTCCACTGTACTCTACCTCTACTGTACTCCACGGTACGCTACCTCTACTGTGCTCCACTGTACTCTACCTCTACTGTACTCCAATGTACGCTACCTCTACTGTTATCCACTGTACTCTACCTCTACTGTACTCCACTCTACTCTAACTCTACTGTGCTCCACTGTACTCTACCTCTACTGTACTCCACTCTACTCTACCTCTACTGTGCTCCACTGTACTCTACCTCTACTGTACTCCACTGTACGCTACCTCTACTGTGCTCCACTGTACTCTACCTCTACTGTACTCCACTGTACTCTACCTCTACTGTACTCCACTGTACTCTACCTCTACTGTGCTCCACTGTACTCTATCTCTACTGTACTCTACTGTACTCCACCTCTACTGTGCTCTGCTGTACTCCACTGTACTCTATCTCTACTGTGATCCACTGTACTCTACATCTGCTGTGCTCCACTGTACTCTACCTCTACTGTGCTCCATTGTACTCTACCTCTACTCTACTCCACTGTACTCTACCTCTACTGTACTCTACTGTTCTCTACCTCTACTGTACTCTACTGTACTCCACCTCTACTGTGCTCCACTGTACTCCACTGTACTCTACCTCTACTGTACACCACTCTACTCTACCTCTACTGTACTCCACTGTACTCTACCTCTACTGTGCTCCACTGTACTCTACCTCTACTGTACTCTACTGTACTCTACCTCTACTGTACTCCACCTCTACTGTGCTCCACTGTACTCCACTGTACTCTACCTCTACTCTGCTCCCCTGTACTCTACCTATACTGTACTCCACTGTACTCTACCTCTAATGTGCTCCACTGTACTCTACCTCTACAGTACTCCACTCTACTCTACCTCTACTGTGCTCCACTGTACTCTATCTCTACTGTACTCTACTGTACTCCACCTCTACTGTGCTCCGCTGTACTCCACTGTATTCTATCTCTACTGTGATCCACTGTACTCTACCTCTGCTGTGCTCCACTGTACTCTACCTCTACTGCGCTCCACTGTACTCCACCTCTACTCTACTCCACTCCACTGTACTCTACCTCTACTGTACTCTACTGTTCTCTACCTCTACTGTACTCTACTGTACTCCACCTCTACTGTGCTCCACTGTACTCCACTGTACTCTACCTCTAATGTGCTCCACTGTACTCTACCTCTACTGTACTCCACTGTGCGCTACCTATACTGTGCTCCACACTACTCTACCTCTACTGTACTCCACTCTATTCTACCTCTACTGTGCTCCGCTGTACTCCACTGTACTCTACATCTACTATGCTCCACTGTACTCTACCTCTACTATACTGCACTGTACTCTACCTCTACTGTAATCCACTGTACTCTACCTCTACTGTACTCCACTGTGCGCTACCTCTACTGTGCTCCACTGTACTCTACCTCTACTGTACTCCACTCTATTCTACCTCTACTGTGCTCCGCTGTACTCCACTGTACTCTACATCTACTATGCTCCACTGTACTCTACCTCTACTGTACTGCACTGTACTCTACCTCTACTGTAATCCACTGTACTCTACCACTACTGTACTCCACTGTGCTCTACCTCTACTGTGCTCCACTGTACTCTATCTCTACTGTACTCTACTGTACTCCACCTCTATTGTGCTCCGCTGTACTCCACTGTACTCTACCTCTACTGTGCTCCACTGTACTCTACCTCTACTGTGCTCCACTGTACTCTACCTCTACTGTGCTCCACTTTTCTCTACCTCTACTGTACTCTACTGTACTCCAACTCTACTGTGCTCCACTCTACTCCACTGTACTCTACCTCTACTGTGCTCCACTGTACTCTACCTCTACTGTACTCCACTCTAGTCTATCTCTACTGTGCTCCATTGTACTCTATCTCTACTGTACTCCAATGTACTCTACCTCTACTCTGCTGTTCTCTACCTCTACTGTACTCTACTGTACTCCACCTCTACTGTGGTTCACTGTACTCCACTGTACTCTACCGTTACTGTGCTCCACTGTACTCTACCTCTACTGTACTCCACTGTACTCTACCTCTACTGTGCTCCACTGTACTCTACCTCTACTCTACTCCACTCTACTCTAACGCTACTGTGCTCCACTGTACTCTACCTCTACTGTACTCCACTCTACTCTACCTCTAGTGTTCTCCACTGTACTCTACCTCTTCTGTACTCCACTGTACTCTACCTCTACTGTACTCCACGGTACGCTACCTCTACTGTGCTCCACTGTACTCTACCTCTACTGTACTCCAATGTACGCTACCTCTACTGTGCTCCACTGTACTCTACCTCTACTGTACTCCACTCTACTCTAACTCTACTGTGCTCCACTGTACTCTACCTCTACTGTACTCCACTCTACTCTACCTCTACTGTGCTCCACTGTACTCTACCTCTACTGTACTCCACTGTACGCTACCTCTACTGTGCTCCACTGTACTCTACCTCTACTGTACTCCACTGTACTCTACCTCTACTGTGCTCCACTGTACTCTGTCTCTACTGTACTCCACTGTACTCTACCTCTACTGTACTCTACTGTTCTCTACCTCTACTCTACTCTACTGTACTCCACCTCTAACGTGCTCCACTGTACTCCACTGTACTCTACCTCTGCTGTACTCCACTGTACTCTACCTCTGCTGTACTCCACTGTACTCTACCTCTTCTGTACTCTACTGTTCTCTACCACTACTGTACTCTACTGTAATCCACCTCTACTGTGCTCCAATGTACTCCACTGTACTCTACCTCTACTGTGCTCCACTGTACTCTACCTCTACTGTGCTCCACTGTACTCTACCTCTTCTGTACTCTACTGTTCTCTACCACTACTGTACTCTACTGTACTCTACCTCTACTGTACTCCACTGTACTCTACCTCTACTGTGCTCCACTGTACTCTACCTCTACTGTACTCCACTCTACTGTACCTCTACTATGCTCCACTGTACTCTATCTCTACTGTACTCTACTGTACTCCACCTCTACTGTGCTCCACTGTACTCCACTGTACGCTACCTCTACTGTGCTCCACTGTACTCTACCTCTACTGTGCTCCACTGTAATCTACCTCTACTGTACTCCACTCTACTCTACCTCTACTGTGCTCCACTGTACTCTATCTCTACTGTACTCTACTGTACTCCACCTCTACTGTGCTCCAATGTACTCCACTGTACGCTACCTCTACTGTGCTCCACTGTACTCTACCTCTACTGTGACCCATTGTACTCTACCTCTACTGTGCTCCACTCTACTCTACCTCTAATGTGCTCCACTGTACTCTACCTCTACTGTGCTCCGCTGTACTCCACTGTACTCTACCTCTACTGTGCTCCACTGTACTCTACCTCTGCTGTACTCCACTGTACTCTACCTCTACTGTGCTCCACTGTACTCTACCTCTACTGTACTACAAAGTACGCTACCTCTACTGTGCTCCACTGTACTCTACCTCTACTGTACTCCACTGTGCTCTACCTCTACTGTGCTCCACTGTACTCCACCGCTACTCTACTCCACTCTACTCTACCTCTACTGTGCTCCACTGTACTCTACCTCTACTGTACTCCACTGTACTCTACCTCTACTGTGCTCCACTGTACTCTACCTCTACTGTACTCCACTCTACTCTACCTCTACTGTGCTCCACTGTACTCTATCTCTACTGTACTCTACTGTACTCCACCTCTACTGTGCTCCGCTGTACTCCACTGTACTCTATCTCTACTGTGATCCACTGTACTCTACATCTGCTGTGCTCCACTGTACTCTACCTCTACTGTGCTCCATTGTACTCTACCTCTACTGTACTCTACTGTTTTCTACCTCTACTGTACTCTACTGTACTCCACCTCTACTGTGCTCCACTGTAATCCACTGTACTCTACCTCTACTGTGCACCACTGTACTCTACCTCTACTGTACTCCACTGTACTCTACCTCTACTGTGCTCCACTGTACTCTACCTCTACTGTACTCTACTGTACTCTACCTCTACTGTACTCTACTGTACTCCACCTCTACTGTGCTCCACTGTACTCCACTGTACTCTACCTCTACTCTGCTCCCCTGTACTCTACCTCTACTGTACTCCACTGTACTCTACCTCTAATGTGCTCCACT
The DNA here is from genome assembly GCA_030578255.1 of Tiaroga cobitis. Classification (NCBI taxonomy): domain Eukaryota; kingdom Metazoa; phylum Chordata; class Actinopteri; order Cypriniformes; family Leuciscidae; genus Tiaroga; species Tiaroga cobitis. The sequence goes on from CM060604.1 coordinate 37,819,799, forward strand.
GTACTCTACCTCTACTGTACTCCACTCTACTCTACCTCTACTGTGCTCCACTGTACTCTATCTCTACTGTACTCTACTGTACTCCACCTCCACTGTGCTCCGCTGTACTCCACTGTACTCTATCTCTACTGTGATCCACTGTACTCTACCTCTGCTGTGCTCCACTGTACTCTACCCTTACTGTGCTCCACTGTACTCTACCTCTACTCTACTCCACTGTACTCTACCTCTACTGTACTCTACTGTTCTCTACCTCTACTGTACTCCACTGTACTCTACCTCTACTGTACTCTACTGTTCTCTACCTCTACTGTACTCTACTGTACTCCACCTCTACTGTGCTCCACTGTACTCCACTGTACTCTACCTCTACTGTACTCCACTCTACTCTACCTCTACTGTGCTCAACTGTACTCTACCTCTACTGTACTCCACTGTACTCTACCTCTACTGTACTCCACTGTACTCTACCTCTACTGTACTCTACTGTGCTCCACCTCTTATTTGCTCCACTGTATTCCACTGTACTCTACCTCTACTGTACTCCACTGTACTCTACCTCTACTGTACTCTACCTCTACTGTGATCCACTCTACTCCACTGTGCGCTACCTATACTGTGCTCCACTCTACTCTACCTCTACTGTACTCCACTCTATTCTACCTCTACCGTGCTCCGCTGTACTCCACTGTACTCTACCTCTACTGTACTGCACTGTACTCTACCTCTACTGTAATCCACTGTACTCTACCTCTACTGTACTCCACTGTGCGCTATCTCTACTGTGCTCCACTGTACTCTACCTCTACTGTACTCCACTCTAGTCTATCTCTACTGTGCTCCATTGTACTCTATCTCTACTTTACTCCAATGTACTCTACCTCTACTCTACTGTTCTCTACCTCTACTGTACTCCACTCTACACTACCTCTACTGTGCTCCGCTGTACTCCACTGTACTCTACCTCTACTGTGCTCCACTGTACTCTACCTCTACTGTGCTCCACTGTACTCTACCTCTACTGTGCTCCACTGTTCTCTACCTCTACTGTACTCTACTGTACTCCACCTCTACTGTGCTCCACTGTACTCCACTGTACTCTACCTCTACTGTGCTCCACTGTACTCTACCTCTACTGTACTCCACTCTAGTCTATCTCTACTGTATTCCATTGTACTCTATCTTTACTTTACTCCAATGTACTCTACCTCTACTCTACTGTTCTCTACCTCTACTGTACTCTACTGTACTCCACCTCTACTGTGCTTCACTGTACTCCACTGTACTCTACCTCTACTGTGCTCCACTGTACTCAACCTCTACTGTACTCCACTGTACTCTACCTCTACTGTGCTCCACTGTACTCTACCTCTACTGTACTCCACTCTACTCTAACTCTACTGTGCTCCACTGTACTCTACCTCTACTGTACTCCACTCTACTCTACCTCTACTGTGCTCAACTGTACTCTACCTCTTCTGTACTCCACTGTACTCTACCTCTACTGTACTCCACGGTACGCTACCTCTACTGTGCTCCACTGTACTCTACCTCTACTGTACTCCACTGTACGCTACCTCTACTGTGCTCCACTTTACTCTACCTCTACTGTACTCCACTCTACTCTACCTCTACTGTGCTCCACTGTACTCTGTCTCTACTGTACTCCACTGTACTCTACCTCTACTGTACTCTACTTTTCTCTACCTCTACTGTACTCTACTGTACTCCACCTCTAATGTGCTCCACTGTACTCCACTGTACTCTACCTCTGTTGTACTCCACTGTACTCTACCTCTGCTGTACTCCACTGTACTCTACCTCTACTCTGCTCCACTGTACTCCACTGTACGCTACCTCTACTGTGCTCCACTGTACTCTACCTCTACTGTACTCCACTCTACTCTACCTCTACTGTGCTCCATTGTACTCTATCTCTACTGTACTCTACTGTACTCCACCTCTACTGTGCTCCGCTGTACTCCACTGACTCTACCTCTACTGTGCTCCACTGTACTCTACCTCTACTGTGCTCCACTGTACTCTACCTCTACTGTGCTCCACTGTTCTCTACCTCTACTCTACTCTATTGTACTCCACCTCTACTGTGCTCCACTGTACTCCACTGTACTCTACCTCTACTGTGCTCCACTGTACTCTACCTCTACTGTACTCCACTCTAGTCTGTCTCTACTGTGCTACATTGTACTCTATCTCTACTGTACTCCAATGTACTCTACCTCTACTCTACTGTTCTCTACCTCTACTGTAATCTACTGTAATCCACCTCTACTGTACTTCACTGTACTCCACTGTACTCTACCTCTACTGTGCTCCACTGTACTCTACCTCTACTGTACTCCACTTTACTCTACCTCTAATGTGCTCCACTGTACTCTACCTCTACTGAACTCCACTCTACTCTAACTCTACTGTGCTCCAATGTACTCTACCTCTACTGTACTCCACTCTACTCTACCTCTACTGTGCTCCACTGTACTCTACCTCTTCTGTACTCCACTGTACTCTACCTCTACTGTACTCCACGGTACGCTACCTCTACTGTGCTCCACTCTACTCTACCTCTACTGTACTCCACTGTACGCTACCTCTACTGTGCTCCACTGTACTCTACCTCTACTGTACTCCACTCTACTCTACCTCTACTGTGCTCCACTGTACTCTACCTCTACTCTACTCCACTGTACTCTACCTCTACTGTGCTCCACTGTACTCTACCTCTACTGTACTCTACTGTACTCTACCTCTACTGTACTCTACTGTACTCCACCTCTACTGTGCTCCACTGTACTCCACTGTACTCTACCTCTACTGTGCTCCACTGTACTCTACCTCTACTGTACTCCACTGTACTCTACCTCTAATGTGCTCCACTGTACTCTACCTCTACTGTACTCCACTCTACTCTACCTCTACTGTGCTCCACTGTACTCTATCTCTACTGTACTCTACTGTACTCCACCTCTACTGTGCTCCGCTGTACTCCACTGTACTCTATCTCTACTGTGATCCACTGTACTCTACCTCTGCTGTTCTCCACTGTACTCTACCTCTAATCTACTCCACTGTACTCTACCTCTACTGTACTCTACTGTTCTCTACCTCTACTGTACTCTACTGTACTCCACCTCTACTGTGCTCCAATGTACTCCACTGTACTCTACCTCTACTGTGCACCACTGTACTCTACCTCTACTGTACTCCACTGTACTCTACCTCTACTGTGCTCCACACTACTCTACCTCTACTGTACTCCACTCTATTCTACCTCTATTGTGCTTCGCTGTACTCCACTGTACTCTACCTCTACTGTGCTCCACTGTACTCAACCTCTACTGTACTCCACTGTACTCTACCTCTACTGTACTCCACTGTACTCTACCTCTACTGTACTCCACTCTACTCTAACTCTACTGTGCTCCACTGTACTCTACCTCTACTGTACTCCACTCTACTCTACCTCTACTGTGCTCCACTGTACTCTACCTCTTCTGTACTCCACTGTACTCTACCTCTACTCTACTCCACGGTACGCTACCTCTACTGTGCTCCACTCTACTCTACCTCTACTGTACTCCACTGTACGCTACCTCTACTGTGCTCCACTGTACTCTACCTCTACTGTACTCCACTCTACTCTACCTCTACTGTGCTCCACTGTACTCTACCTCTTCTGTACTCCACTGTACTCTACCTCTACTCTACTCCACGGTACGCTACCTCTACTGTGCTCCACTCTACTCTACCTCTACTGTACTCCACTGTACGCTACCTCTACTGTGCTCTACTGTACTCTACCTCTACTGTACTCCACTCTACTCTACCTCTACTGTACTCCACTCTACTCTACCTCTACTGTGCTCCACTGTACTCTATCTCTACTGTACTCTACTGTACTCCACCTCTACTGTGCTCTGCTGTACTCCACTGTACTCTATCTCTAGTCTACTCCACTGTACTCTACCTCTACTGTACTCTACTGTTCTCTACCTCTACTGTACTCTACTGTACTCCACCTCTACTCTGCTCCACTGTACTCCACTGTACTCTACCTCTACTGTGCACCACTGTACTCTACCTCTACTGTACTCCACTGTACTCTACCTCTACTGTGCTCCACTGTACTCTACCTCTACTGTACTCTACTGTACTCTACCTCTACTGTATTCTACTGTAATCTACCTCTACTGTGCTCCGCTGTACTCCACTGTACTCTACCTCTACTGTGCTCCACTGTACGCTACCTCTACTGTGCTCCACTGTACTCTACCTCTACTGTACTCCACTCTACTCTACCTCTACTGTGCTCCGCTTTACTCCACTGTACTCTACCCTCTACTGTGCTCCACTGTAGTCTACCTCTACTGTACTCCACTTTACTCTACCTCTACTGTGCTCCACTGTACTCTATCTCTACTGTACTATACTGTACTCCACCTCTACTGTGCTCTACTGTACTCCACTCTACTCTACCTCTACTGTGCTCCACTGTACTCTACCTCTTCTGTACTCTACTGTTCTCTACCACTACTGTACTCTACTGTAATCCACCTCTACTGTGCTCCAATGTACTCCACTGTACTCTACCTCTACTGTGCTCCACTGTACTCTACCTCTACTGTGCTCCACTGTACTCTACCTCTTCTGTACTCTACTGTTCTTTACCACTACTGTACTCTACTGTACTCTACCTCTACTGTACTCCACTGTACTCTACCTCTACTGTGCTCCACTGTACTCTACCTCTACTGTACTCCACTCTACTCTACCTCTACTGTGCTCCACTGTACTCTATCTCTACTGTACTCTACTGTACTCCACCTCTACTGTGCTCCACTGTACTCCACTGTACGCTACCTCTACTGTGCTCCACTGTACTCTACCTCTACTGTGCTCCACTGTACTCTACCTCTACTGTACTCCACTCTACTCTACCTCTACTGTGCTCCACTGTACTCTATCTCTACTGTACTCTACTGTACTCCACCTCTACTGTGCTCCAATGTACTCCACTGTACGCTACCTCTACTGTGCTCCACTGTACTCTACCTCTACTGTGACCCATTGTACTCTACCTCTACTGTGCTCCACTCTACTCTACCTCTAATGTGCTCCACTGTACTCTACCTCTACTGTGCTCCGCTGTACTCCACTGTACTCTACCTCTACTGTGCTCCACTGTACTCTACCTCTGCTGTACTCCACTGTACTCTACCTCTACTGTGCTCCACTGTACTCTACCTCTACTGTACTACAAAGTACGCTACCTCTACTGTGCTCCACTGTACTCTACCTCTACTGTACTCCACTGTGCTCTACCTCTACTGTGCTCCACTGTACTCCATCGCTACTCTACTCCACTCTACTCTACCTCTACTGTGCTCCACTGTACTCTACCTCTACTGTACTCCACTGTACTCTACCTCTACTGTGCTCCACTGTACTCTACCTCTACTGTACTCCACTCTACTCTACCTCTACTGTGCTCCACTGTACTCTATCTCTACTGTACTCTACTGTACTCCACCTCTACTGTGCTCCGCTGTACTCCACTGTACTCTATCTCTACTGTGATCCACTGTACTCTACATCTGCTGTGCTCCACTGTACTCTACCTCTACTGTGCTCCATTGTACTCTACCTCTACTCTACTCCACTGTACTCTACCTCTACTGTACTCTACTGTTTTCTACCTCTACTGTACTCTACTGTACTCCACCTCTACTGTGCTCCACTGTACTCCACTGTACTCTACCTCTACTGTGCACAACTGTACTCTACCTCTACTGTACTCCACTGTACTCTACCTCTACTGTGCTCCACTGTACTCTACCTCTACTGTACTCTACTGTACTCTACCTCTACTGTACTCTACTGTACTCCACCTCTACTGTGCTCCACTGTACTCCACTGTACTCTACCTCTACTCTGCTCCCCTGTACTCTACCTCTACTGTACTCCACTGTATTCTACCTCTAATGTGCTCCACTGTACTCTACCTCTACTGTACTCCACTCTACTCTACCTCTACTGTGCTCCACTGTACTCTATCTCTACTGTACTCTACTGTACTCCACCTCCACTGTGCTCCGCTGTACTCCACTGTACTCTATCTCTACTGTGATCCACTGTACTCTACCTCTGCTGTGCTCCACTGTACTCTACCCTTACTGTGCTCCACTGTACTCTACCTCTACTCTACTCCACTCTACTCTACCTCTACTGTACTCTACTGTTCTCTACCTCTACTGTACTCTACTTTACTCCACCTCTACTGTGCTCCACTGTACTCCACTGTACTCTACCTCTAATGTGCTCCACTCTACTCTACCTCTACTGTACTCCACTCTACTCTACCTCTACTGTGCTCCACTGTACTCTATCTCTACTGTACTCTACTGTACTCCACCTCTACTGTGCTCCGCTGTGGTCCACTGTACTCTACCTCTACTGTGCTCCACTGTACTCTACCTCTACTCTACTCCACCTGTACTCTATCTCTACTGTGCTCCACTGTACTCTATCTCTACTGTACTCCACTGTACTCTACCTCTACTGTACTCTACTGTTCTCTACCTCTACTGTACTCTACTGTACTCCACCTCTACTGTGCTCCACTGTACTCCACTCTACTCTACCTCTACTGTACTCCACTCTACTCTACCTCTACTGTGCTCAACTGTACTCTACCTCTACTGTACTCCACTGTACTCTACCTCTACTGTACTCCACTGTACTCTACCTCTACTGTACTCTACTGTGCTCCACCTCTTATTTGCTCCACTGTATTCCACTGTACTCTACCTCTACTGTACTCCACTGTACTCTACCTCTACTGTACTCTACCTCTACTGTGCTCCACTCTACTCCACTGTGCGCTACCTATACTGTGCTCCACTCTACTCTACCTCTACTGTACTCCACTCTATTCTACCTCTACCGTGCTCCGCTGTACTCCACTGTACTCTACCTCTACTGTACTGCACTGTACTCTACCTCTACTGTAATCCACTGTACTCTACCTCTACTGTACTCCACTGTGCGCTACCTCTACTGTGCTCCACTGTACTCTACCTCTACTGTACTCCACTCTAGTCTATCTCTACTGTGCTCCATTGTACTCTATCTCTACTTTACTCCAATGTACTCTACCTCTACTCTACTGTTCTCTACCTCTACTGTACTCCACTCTACACTACCTCTACTGTGCTCCGCTGTACTCCACTGTACTCTACCTCTACTGTGCTCCACTGTACTCTGCCTCTACTGTGCTCCACTGTACTCTACCTCTACTGTGCTCCACTGTTCTCTACCTCTACTGTACTCTACTGTACTCCACCTCTACTATGCTCCACTGTACTCCACTGTACTCTACCTCTACTGTGCTCCACTGTACTCTACCTCTACTGTACTCCACTCTAGTCTATCTCTACTGTATTCCATTGTACTCTATCTTTACTTTACTCCAATGTACTCTACCTCTACTCTACTGTTCTCTACCTCTACTGTACTCTACTGTACTCCACCTCTACTGTGCTTCACTGTACTCCACTGTACTCTACCTCTACTGTGCTCCACTGTACTCAACCTCTACTGTACTCCACTGTACTCTACCTCTACTGTGCTCCACTGTACTCTACCTCTACTGTACTCCACTCTACTCTACTGTGCTCCACTGTACTCTACCTCTACTGTACTCCACTCTACTCTACCTCTACTGTGCTCAACTGTACTCTACCTCTTCTGTGCTCCACTGTACTCTACCTCTACTGTACTCCACGGTACGCTACCTCTACTGTGCTCCACTGTACTCTACCTCTACTGTACTCCACTGTACGCTACCTCTACTGTGCTCCACTTTACTCTACCTCTACTGTGCTCCACTGTACTCTACCTCTACTGTACTCCACTTTACTCTACCTCTACTGTGCTCCACTGTACTCTATCTCTACTGTACTATACTGTACTCCACCTCTACTGTGCTCTGCTGTACTCCACTGTACTCTACCTCTACTGTACTCCACTGTACTCTACCTCTACTGTGCTATACTGTACTCCGACTCTACTGTGCTCCACTCTACTCTACCTCTACTGTGCTCCACTGTACTCTACCTCTTCTGTACTCTACTGTTCTCTACCACTACTGTACTCTACTGTACTCCACCTCTACTGTGCTCCACTGTACTCCACTGTACTCTACCTCTACTGTGCTCCACTGTACTCTACCTCTACTGTGCTCCATTGTACTCTACCTCTTCTGTACTCTACTGTTCTCTACCACTACTGTACTCTACTGTACTCCACCTCTACTGTGCTCCACTGTACTCCACTGTACTCTACCTCTACTGTGCTCCACTGTACTCTACCTCTACTGTACTCCACTGTATTCTACCTCTACTGTGCTCCACTGTACTCTACCTCTACTGTACTCCACTCTACTCTACCTCTACTGTGCTCCACTGTACTCTATCTCTACTGTACTCTACTGTACTCCACCTCTACTGTGCTCCACTGTACTCCACTGTACGCTACCTCTACTGTGCTCCACTGTACTCTACCTCTACTGTACTCCACTCTACTCTAACTCTAATGTGCTCCGCTGTACTCCACTGTACTCTACCTCTACTGTGCTCCGCTGTACTCCACTGTACTCTAGCCTCTACTGTGTTCCACTGTACTCTACCTCTACTGTACTCCACTTTACTCTACCTCTACTGTGCTCCACTGTACTCTATCTCTACTGTACTATACTGTACTCCACCTCTACTGTGCTCCGCTGTACTCCACTGTACTCTACCTCTACTGTACTCCACTGTACTCTACCTCTACTGTGCTATACCGTACTCCACCTCTACTGTGCTCCACTGTACTCTACCCCTACTGTGCTCCACTGTACTCCACTGTACTCTACCTCTACTGTACTCCACTCTACTCTACCTCTACTGTGCTCCACTGTACTCTATCTCTACTGTACTCTACTGTACTCCACCTCTACTGTGCTCCACTGTACTCCACTGTACGCTACCTCTACTGTGCTCCACTCTACTCTAACTCTACTGTGCTCCACTGTACTCCACTGTACGCTACCTCTACTGTGCTCCACTGTACTCTAGCCTCTACTGTGCTCCACTGTACTCTACCTCTACTGTACTCCACTTTACTCTAACTCTACTGTGCTCCACTGTACTCTATCTCTACTGTACTATGCTGTACTCCACCTCTACTGTGCTCCGCTGTACTCCACTGTACTCTACCTCTACTGTACTCCACTGTACTCTACCTCTACTGTGCTATACCGTACTCCACCTCTACTGTGCTCCACTGTACTCTACCCCTACTGTGCTCCACTGTACTCTACCTCTTCTGTACTCTTCTGTTCTCTACCTCTACTGTACTCTACTGTACTCCACCTCTACTGTGATCCAATGTACTCCACTGTACTCTACCTCTACTGTACTCCACTGTACTCTACCTCTACTGTACTCCACTGTACTCTACCTCTACTGTGCTATACCGTACTCCACCTCTACTGTGCTCCACTGTACTCTACCTCTACTGTGCTCCACTGTACTCTACCTCTTCTGTACTCTACTGTACTCTACCTCTACTGTACTCCACTGTACGCTACCTCTACTGTGCTCCACTGTACTCTACCTCTACTGTAATCCACTCTACTCTACCTCTACTGTGCTCCACTGTACTCTACCTCTACTGTACTCCACTGTACGCTACCTCTACTGTGCTCCACTGTACTCTACCTCTACTGTACTCCACTGTACTCTACCTCTACTGTGCTCCACTGTACTCTGTCTCTACTCTACTCCACTGTACTCTACCTCTACTGTACTCTACTATACTCCACCTCTAATGTGCTCCACTGTACTCCACTGTACTCTACCTCTGCTGTACTCCACTGTACACTACCACTACTGTACTCCAATGTACTCTACCTCTACTCTGCTCCACTGTACTCCACTGTACGCTACCTCTACTGTGCTCCACTGTACTCTACCTCTACTGTACTCCACTCTAATCTACCTCTACTGTGCTCCGCTGTACTCCAGTGTACTCTACCCTCTACTGTGCTCCACTGTACTCTACCTCTACTGTACTCCACTTTACTCTACCTCTACTGTGCTCCACTGTACTCTATCTCTACTGTACTGTACTGTACTCCACCTCTACTGTGCTCTGCTGTACTCCACTCTACTCTACCTCTACTGTGCTCCACTGTACTCTACCTCTACTGTACTCCACTGTACTCTACCTCTACTGTGCTCCACTGTACTCTACCTCTACTGTACTCCACTCTACTCTACCTCTACTGTGCTCCACTGTACTCTATCTCTACTGTACTCTACTGTACTCCACCTCTACTGTGCTCCACTGTACTCCACTGTACGCTACCTCTACTGTGCTCCACTGCACTCTACCTCTACTGTACTCCACTCTACTCTACCTCTACTGTGCTCCGCTGTACTCCAATGTACTCTACCTCTACTGTGCTCCACTGTACGCTACCTCTACTGTGCTCCACTGTACTCTACCTCTACTGTACTCCACTCTACTCTACCTCTACTGTTCTACGCTGTACTCCACTGTACTCTACCCTCTACTGTGCTCCACTGTACTCTACCTCTACTGTACTCCACTTTACTCTACCTCTACTGTGCTCCACTGTACTCTATCTCTACTGTACTATACTGTACTCCACCTCTACTGTGCTCTGCTGTACTCCACTGTACTCTACCTCTACTGTACTCCACTGTACTCTACCTCTACTGTGCTATACTGTACTCCACCTCTACTGTGCTCCACTCTACTCTACCTCTACTGTGCTCCACTGTACTCTACCTCTTCTGTACTCTACTGTTCTCTACCACTACTGTACTCTACTGTACTCCACCTCTACTGTGCTCCACTGTACTCCACTGTACTCTACCTCTACTGTGCTCCACTGTACTCTACCTCTACTGTGCTCCACTGTACTCTACCTCTTCTGTACTCTACTGTTCTCTACCACTACTGTACTCTACTGTACTCCACCTCTACTGTGCTCCACTGTACTCCACTGTACTCTACCTCTACTGTGCTCCACTGTACTCTACCTCTACTGTACTCCACTGTACTCTACCTCTACTGTGCTCCACTGTACTCTACCTCTACTGTACTCCACTCTACTCTACCTCTACTGTGCTCCACTGTACTCTATCTCTACTGTACTCTACTGTACTCCACCTCTACTGTGCTCCACTGTACTCCACTGTACGCTACCTCTACTGTGCTCCACTGTACTCTACCTCTACTGTACTCCACTCTACTCTAACTCTACTGTGCTCCGCTGTACTCCACTGTACTCTACCTCTACTGTGCTCCGCTGTACTCCACTGTACTCTACCTCTAGTGTGCTCCACTGTACTCTACCTCTGCTGTACTCCACTGTACTCTAACTTTACTGTGCTCCACTGTATTCTACCTCTACTGTACTACAAAGTACGCTACCTCTACTTTGCTCCACTGTACTCTACCTCTACTGTACTCCACTGTGCTCTACCTCTACTGTGCTCCACTGGACTCTACCTCTACTGTACTCCACTGTACTCTACCTCTACTGTGCTCCACTGTACTCTATCTCTACTGTACTCTACTTTACTCCACCTCTACTGTGCTCCGCTGTACTCCACTGTACTCTATCTCTACTGTGATCCACTGTACTCTACATCTGCTGTGCTCCACTGTACTCTACCTCTACTGTGCTCCATTGTACTCTACCTCTACTCTACTCCACTGTACTCTACCTCTACTGTACTCTACTGTTCTCTACCTCTACTGTACTCTACTGTACTCCACCTCTACTGTGCTCCACTGTACTCCACTGTACTCTACCTCTACTGTGCACCACTGTACTCTACCTCTACTGTACTCCACTGTACTCTACCTCTACTGTGCTCCACTGTACTCTACCTCTACTGTACTCTACTGTACTCTACCTCTACTGTACTCTACTGTACTCCACCTCTACTGTGCTCCACTGTACTCCACTGTACTCTACCTCTACTCTGCTCCCCTGTACTCTACCTCTACTGTACTCCACTGTACTCTACCTCTAATGTGCTCCACTGTACTCTACCTCTACAGTACTCCACTCTACTCTACCTCTACTGTGCTCCACTGTACTCTATCTCTACTGTACTCTACTGTACTCCACCTCTACTGTGCTCCGCTGTACTCCACTGTACTCTATCTCTACTGTGATCCACTGTACTCTACCTCTGCTGTGCTCCACTGTACTCTACCTCTACTGCGCTCCACTGTACTCCACCTCTACTCTACTCCACTCCACTGTACTCTACCTCTACTGTACTCTACTGTTCTCTACCTCTACTGTACTCTACTGTACTCCACCTCTACTGTGCTCCACTGTACTCCACTGTACTCTACCTCTAATGTGCTCCACTGTACTCTACCTCTACTGTACTACACTCTACTCTACCTCTACTGTGCTCCACTGTACTCCACTGTGCGCTACCTATACTGTGCTCCACACTACTCTACCTCTACTGTACTCCACTCTATTCTACCTCTACTGTGCTCCGCTGTACTCCACTGTACTCTACATCTACTATGCTCCACTGTACTCTACCTCTACTATACTGCACTGTACTCTACCTCTACTGTAATCCACTGTACTCTACCTCTACTGTACTCCACTGTGCGCTACCTCTACTGTGCTCCACTGTACTCTACCTCTACTGTACTCCACTCTATTCTACCTCTACTATGCTCCACTGTACTCTACCTCTACTGTACTGCACTGTACTCTACCTCTACTGTAATCCACTGTACTCTACCTCTACTGTACTCCACTGTGCGCTACCTCTACTGTGCTCCACTGTACTCTATCTCTACTGTACTCTACTGTACTCCACCTCTATTGTGCTCCGCTGTACTCCACTGTACTCTACCTCTACTGTGCTCCACTGTACTCTACCTCTACTGTGCTCCACTGTACTCTACCTCTACTGTGCTCCACTTTTCTCTACCTCTACTGTACTCTACTGTACTCCACCTCTACTGTGCTCCACTGTACTCCACTGTACTCTACCTCTATTGTGCTCCACTGTACTCTACCTCTACTGTACTCCACTCTAGTCTATCTCTACTGTGCTCCATTGTACTCTATCTCTACTGTACTCCAATGTACTCTACCTCTACTCTGCTGTTCTCTACCTCTACTGTACTCTACTGTACTCCACCTCTACTGTGGTTCACTGTACTCCACTGTACTCTACCGCTACTGTGCTCCACTGTACTCTACCTCTACTGTACTCCACTGTACTCTACCTCTACTGTACTCCACTCTACTCTACCTCTAGTGTTTTCCACTGTACTCTACCTCTTCTGTACTCAACTGTACTCTACCTCTACTGTACTCCACGGTACGCTACCTCTACTGTGCTCCACTGTACTCTACCTCTACTGTACTCCAATGTACGCTACCTCTACTGTGCTCCACTGTACTCTACCTCTACTGTACTCCACTCTACTCTACCTCTACTGTGCTCCGCTGTACTCCACTGTACTCTACATCTACTATGCTCCACTGTACTCTACCTCTACTGTACTGCACTGTACTCTACCTCTACTGTAATCCACTGTACTCTACCTCTACTGTACTCCACTGTGCGCTACCTCTACTGTGCTCCACTGTACTCTATCTCTACTGTACTCTACTGTACTCCACCTCTATTGTGCTCCGCTGTACTCCACTGTACTCTACCTCTACTGTGCTCCACTGTACTCTACCTCTACTGTGCTCCACTGTACTCTACCTCTACTGTGCTCCACTTTTCTCTACCTCTACTGTACTCTACTGTACTCCACCTCTACTGTGCTCCACTGTACTCCACTGTACTCTACCTCTACTGTGCTCCACTGTACTCTACCTCTACTGTACTCCACTCTAGTCTATCTCTACTGTGCTCCATTGTACTCTATCTCTACTGTACTCCAATGTACTCTACCTCTACTCTGCTGTTCTCTACCTCTACTGTACTCTACTGTACTCCACCTCTACTGTGGTTCACTGTACTCCACTGTACTCTACCGCTACTGTGCTCCACTGTACTCTACCTCTACTGTACTCCACTGTACTCTACCTCTACTGTACTCCACTCTACTCTACCTCTAGTGTTTTCCACTGTACTCTACCTCTTCTGTACTCCACTGTACTCTACCTCTACTGTACTCCACGGTACGCTACCTCTACTGTGCTCCACTGTACTCTACCTCTACTGTACTCCAATGTACGCTACCTCTACTGTGCTCCACTGTACTCTACCTCTACTGTACTCCACTCTACTCTAACTCTACTGTGCTCCACTGTACTCTACCTCTACTGTACTCCACTCTACTCTACCTCTACTGTGCTCCATTGTACTCTACCTCTACTGTACTCCACTGTACGCTACCTCTACTGTGCTCCACTGTACTCTACCTCTACTGTACTCCACTGTACTCTACCTCTACTGTACTCCACTGTACTCTACCTATACTGTGCTCCACTGTACTCTATCTCTACTGTACTCTACTGTACTCCACCTCTACTGTGCTCCGCTGTACTCCACTGTACTCTATCTCTACTGTGATCCACTGTACTCTACATCTGCTGTGCTCCACTGTACTCTACCTCTACTGTGCTCCATTGTACTCTACCTCTACTCTACTCCACTGTACTCTACCTCTACTGTACTCTACTGTTCTCTACCTCTACTGTACTCTACTGTACTCCACCTCTACTGTTCTCCACTGTACTCCACTGTACTCTACCTCTACTGTACACCACTGTACTCTACCTCTACTGTACTCCACTGTACTCTACCTCTACTGTGCTCCACTGTACTCTACCTCTACTGTACTCTACTGTACTCTACCTCTACTGTACTCCACCTCTACTGTGCTCCACTGTACTCCACTGTACTCTACCTCTACTCTGCTCCCCTGTACTCTACCTATACTGTACTCCACTGTACTCTACCTCTAATGTGCTCCACTGTACTCTACCTCTACAGTACTCCACTCTACTCTACCTCTACTGTGCTCCACTGTACTCTATCTCTACTGTACTCTACTGTACTCCACCTCTACTGTGCTCCGCTGTACTCCACTGTACTCTATCTCTACTGTGATCCACTGTACTCTACCTCTACTATACTGCACTGTACTCTACCTCTACTGTAATCCACTGTACTCTACCTCTACTGTACTCCACTGTGCGCTACCTCTACTGTGCTCCACTGTACTCTACCTCTACTGTACTCCACTCTATTCTACCTCTACTGTGCTCCGCTGTACTCCACTGTACTCTACATCTACTATGCTCCACTGTACTCTACCTCTACTGTACTGCACTGTACTCTACCTCTACTGTAATCCACTGTACTCTACCTCTACTGTACTCCACTGTGCGCTACCTCTACTGTGCTCCACTGTACTCTATCTCTACTGTACTCTACTGTACTCCACCTCTATTGTGCTCCGCTGTACTCCACTGTACTCTACCTCTACTGTGCTCCACTGTACTCTACCTCTACTGTGCTCCACTGTACTCTACCTCTACTGTGCTCCACTTTTCTCTACCTCTACTGTACTCTACTGTACTCCACCTCTACTGTGCTCCACTGTACTCCACTGTACTCTACCTCTACTGTGCTCCACTGTACTCTACCTCTACTGTACTCCACTCTAGTCTATCTCTACTGTGCTCCATTGTACTCTATCTCTACTGTACTCCAATGTACTCTACCTCTACTCTGCTGTTCTCTACCTCTACTGTACTCTACTGTACTCCACCTCTACTGTGGTTCACTGTACTCCACTGTACTCTACCGCTACTGTGCTCCACTGTACTCTACCTCTACTGTACTCCACTGTACTCTACCTCTACTGTGCTCCACTGTACTCTACCTCTACTCTACTCCACTCTACTCTAACGCTACTGTGCTCCACTGTACTCTACCTCTACTGTACTCCACTCTACTCTACCTCTAGTGTTCTCCACTGTACTCTACCTCTTCTGTACTCCACTGTACTCTACCTCTACTGTACTCCACGGTACGCTACCTCTACTGTGCTCCACTGTACTCTACCTCTACTGTACTCCAATGTACGCTACCTCTACTGTTATCCACTGTACTCTACCTCTACTGTACTCCACTCTACTCTAACTCTACTGTGCTCCACTGTACTCTACCTCTACTGTACTCCACTCTACTCTACCTCTACTGTGCTCCACTGTACTCTACCTCTACTGTACTCCACTGTACGCTACCTCTACTGTGCTCCACTGTACTCTACCTCTACTGTACTCCACTGTACTCTACCTCTACTGTACTCCACTGTACTCTACCTCTACTGTGCTCCACTGTACTCTATCTCTACTGTACTCTACTGTACTCCACCTCTACTGTGCTCTGCTGTACTCCACTGTACTCTATCTCTACTGTGATCCACTGTACTCTACATCTGCTGTGCTCCACTGTACTCTACCTCTACTGTGCTCCATTGTACTCTACCTCTACTCTACTCCACTGTACTCTACCTCTACTGTACTCTACTGTTCTCTACCTCTACTGTACTCTACTGTACTCCACCTCTACTGTGCTCCACTGTACTCCACTGTACTCTACCTCTACTGTACACCACTCTACTCTACCTCTACTGTACTCCACTGTACTCTACCTCTACTGTGCTCCACTGTACTCTACCTCTACTGTACTCTACTGTACTCTACCTCTACTGTACTCCACCTCTACTGTGCTCCACTGTACTCCACTGTACTCTACCTCTACTCTGCTCCCCTGTACTCTACCTATACTGTACTCCACTGTACTCTACCTCTAATGTGCTCCACTGTACTCTACCTCTACAGTACTCCACTCTACTCTACCTCTACTGTGCTCCACTGTACTCTATCTCTACTGTACTCTACTGTACTCCACCTCTACTGTGCTCCGCTGTACTCCACTGTATTCTATCTCTACTGTGATCCACTGTACTCTACCTCTGCTGTGCTCCACTGTACTCTACCTCTACTGCGCTCCACTGTACTCCACCTCTACTCTACTCCACTCCACTGTACTCTACCTCTACTGTACTCTACTGTTCTCTACCTCTACTGTACTCTACTGTACTCCACCTCTACTGTGCTCCACTGTACTCCACTGTACTCTACCTCTAATGTGCTCCACTGTACTCTACCTCTACTGTACTCCACTGTGCGCTACCTATACTGTGCTCCACACTACTCTACCTCTACTGTACTCCACTCTATTCTACCTCTACTGTGCTCCGCTGTACTCCACTGTACTCTACATCTACTATGCTCCACTGTACTCTACCTCTACTATACTGCACTGTACTCTACCTCTACTGTAATCCACTGTACTCTACCTCTACTGTACTCCACTGTGCGCTACCTCTACTGTGCTCCACTGTACTCTACCTCTACTGTACTCCACTCTATTCTACCTCTACTGTGCTCCGCTGTACTCCACTGTACTCTACATCTACTATGCTCCACTGTACTCTACCTCTACTGTACTGCACTGTACTCTACCTCTACTGTAATCCACTGTACTCTACCACTACTGTACTCCACTGTGCTCTACCTCTACTGTGCTCCACTGTACTCTATCTCTACTGTACTCTACTGTACTCCACCTCTATTGTGCTCCGCTGTACTCCACTGTACTCTACCTCTACTGTGCTCCACTGTACTCTACCTCTACTGTGCTCCACTGTACTCTACCTCTACTGTGCTCCACTTTTCTCTACCTCTACTGTACTCTACTGTACTCCAACTCTACTGTGCTCCACTCTACTCCACTGTACTCTACCTCTACTGTGCTCCACTGTACTCTACCTCTACTGTACTCCACTCTAGTCTATCTCTACTGTGCTCCATTGTACTCTATCTCTACTGTACTCCAATGTACTCTACCTCTACTCTGCTGTTCTCTACCTCTACTGTACTCTACTGTACTCCACCTCTACTGTGGTTCACTGTACTCCACTGTACTCTACCGTTACTGTGCTCCACTGTACTCTACCTCTACTGTACTCCACTGTACTCTACCTCTACTGTGCTCCACTGTACTCTACCTCTACTCTACTCCACTCTACTCTAACGCTACTGTGCTCCACTGTACTCTACCTCTACTGTACTCCACTCTACTCTACCTCTAGTGTTCTCCACTGTACTCTACCTCTTCTGTACTCCACTGTACTCTACCTCTACTGTACTCCACGGTACGCTACCTCTACTGTGCTCCACTGTACTCTACCTCTACTGTACTCCAATGTACGCTACCTCTACTGTGCTCCACTGTACTCTACCTCTACTGTACTCCACTCTACTCTAACTCTACTGTGCTCCACTGTACTCTACCTCTACTGTACTCCACTCTACTCTACCTCTACTGTGCTCCACTGTACTCTACCTCTACTGTACTCCACTGTACGCTACCTCTACTGTGCTCCACTGTACTCTACCTCTACTGTACTCCACTGTACTCTACCTCTACTGTGCTCCACTGTACTCTGTCTCTACTGTACTCCACTGTACTCTACCTCTACTGTACTCTACTGTTCTCTACCTCTACTCTACTCTACTGTACTCCACCTCTAACGTGCTCCACTGTACTCCACTGTACTCTACCTCTGCTGTACTCCACTGTACTCTACCTCTGCTGTACTCCACTGTACTCTACCTCTTCTGTACTCTACTGTTCTCTACCACTACTGTACTCTACTGTAATCCACCTCTACTGTGCTCCAATGTACTCCACTGTACTCTACCTCTACTGTGCTCCACTGTACTCTACCTCTACTGTGCTCCACTGTACTCTACCTCTTCTGTACTCTACTGTTCTCTACCACTACTGTACTCTACTGTACTCTACCTCTACTGTACTCCACTGTACTCTACCTCTACTGTGCTCCACTGTACTCTACCTCTACTGTACTCCACTCTACTGTACCTCTACTATGCTCCACTGTACTCTATCTCTACTGTACTCTACTGTACTCCACCTCTACTGTGCTCCACTGTACTCCACTGTACGGTACCTCTACTGTGCTCCACTGTACTCTACCTCTACTGTGCTCCACTGTAATCTACCTCTACTGTACTCCACTCTACTCTACCTCTACTGTGCTCCACTGTACTCTATCTCTACTGTACTCTACTGTACTCCACCTCTACTGTGCTCCAATGTACTCCACTGTACGCTACCTCTACTGTGCTCCACTGTACTCTACCTCTACTGTGACCCATTGTACTCTACCTCTACTGTGCTCCACTCTACTCTACCTCTAATGTGCTCCACTGTACTCTACCTCTACTGTGCTCCGCTGTACTCCACTGTACTCTACCTCTACTGTGCTCCACTGTACTCTACCTCTGCTGTACTCCACTGTACTCTACCTCTACTGTGCTCCACTGTACTCTACCTCTACTGTACTACAAAGTACGCTACCTCTACTGTGCTCCACTGTACTCTACCTCTACTGTACTCCACTGTGCTCTACCTCTACTGTGCTCCACTGTACTCCACCGCTACTCTACTCCACTCTACTCTACCTCTACTGTGCTCCACTGTACTCTACCTCTACTGTACTCCACTGTACTCTACCTCTACTGTGCTCCACTGTACTCTACCTCTACTGTACTCCACTCTACTCTACCTCTACTGTGCTCCACTGTACTCTATCTCTACTGTACTCTACTGTACTCCACCTCTACTGTGCTCCGCTGTACTCCACTGTACTCTATCTCTACTGTGATCCACTGTACTCTACATCTGCTGTGCTCCACTGTACTCTACCTCTACTGTGCTCCATTGTACTCTACCTCTACTGTACTCTACTGTTTTCTACCTCTACTGTACTCTACTGTACTCCACCTCTACTGTGCTCCACTGTAATCCACTGTACTCTACCTCTACTGTGCACCACTGTACTCTACCTCTACTGTACTCCACTGTACTCTACCTCTACTGTGCTCCACTGTACTCTACCTCTACTGTACTCTACTGTACTCTACCTCTACTGTACTCTACTGTACTCCACCTCTACTGTGCTCCACTGTACTCCACTGTACTCTACCTCTACTCTGCTCCCCTGTACTCTACCTCTACTGTACTCCACTGTACTCTACCTCTAATGTGCTCCACTGTACTCTACCTCTACTGTACTCCACTCTACTCTACCTCTACTGTGCTCCACTGTACTCTATCTCTACTGTACTCTACTGTACTCCACCTCCACTGTGCTCCGCTGTACTCCACTGTACTCTATCTCTACTGTGATCCACTGTACTCTACCTCTGCTGTGCTCCACTGTACTCTACCCTTACTGTGCTCCACTGTACTCTACCTCTACTCTACTCCACTGTACTCTACCTCTACTGTACTCTACTGTTCTCTACCTCTACTGTACTCCACTGTACTCTACCTCTACTGTACTCTACTGTTCTCTACCTCTACTGTACTCTACTGTACTCCACCTCTACTGTGCTCCACTGTACTCCACTGTACTCTACCTCTACTGTACTCCACTCTACTCTACCTCTACTGTGCTCAACTGTACTCTACCTCTACTGTACTCCACTGTACTCTACCTCTACTGTACTCCACTGTACTCTACCTCTACTGTACTCTACTGTGCTCCACCTCTTATTTGCTCCACTGTATTCCACTGTACTCTACCTCTACTGTACTCCACTGTACTCTACCTCTACTGTACTCTACCTCTACTGTGATCCACTCTACTCCACTGTGCGCTACCTATACTGTGCTCCACTCTACTCTACCTCTACTGTACTCCACTCTATTCTACCTCTACCGTGCTCCGCTGTACTCCACTGTACTCTACCTCTACTGTACTGCACTGTACTCTACCTCTACTGTAATCCACTGTACTCTACCTCTACTGTACTCCACTGTGCGCTATCTCTACTGTGCTCCACTGTACTCTACCTCTACTGTACTCCACTCTAGTCTATCTCTACTGTGCTCCATTGTACTCTATCTCTACTTTACTCCAATGTACTCTACCTCTACTCTACTGTTCTCTACCTCTACTGTACTCCACTCTACACTACCTCTACTGTGCTCCGCTGTACTCCACTGTACTCTACCTCTACTGTGCTCCACTGTACTCTACCTCTACTGTGCTCCACTGTACTCTACCTCTACTGTGCTCCACTGTTCTCTACCTCTACTGTACTCTACTGTACTCCACCTCTACTGTGCTCCACTGTACTCCACTGTACTCTACCTCTACTGTGCTCCACTGTACTCTACCTCTACTGTACTCCACTCTAGTCTATCTCTACTGTATTCCATTGTACTCTATCTTTACTTTACTCCAATGTACTCTACCTCTACTCTACTGTTCTCTACCTCTACTGTACTCTACTGTACTCCACCTCTACTGTGCTTCACTGTACTCCACTGTACTCTACCTCTACTGTGCTCCACTGTACTCAACCTCTACTGTACTCCACTGTACTCTACCTCTACTGTGCTCCACTGTACTCTACCTCTACTGTACTCCACTCTACTCTAACTCTACTGTGCTCCACTGTACTCTACCTCTACTGTACTCCACTCTACTCTACCTCTACTGTGCTCAACTGTACTCTACCTCTTCTGTACTCCACTGTACTCTACCTCTACTGTACTCCACGGTACGCTACCTCTACTGTGCTCCACTGTACTCTACCTCTACTGTACTCCACTGTACGCTACCTCTACTGTGCTCCACTTTACTCTACCTCTACTGTACTCCACTCTACTCTACCTCTACTGTGCTCCACTGTACTCTGTCTCTACTGTACTCCACTGTACTCTACCTCTACTGTACTCTACTTTTCTCTACCTCTACTGTACTCTACTGTACTCCACCTCTAATGTGCTCCACTGTACTCCACTGTACTCTACCTCTGTTGTACTCCACTGTACTCTACCTCTGCTGTACTCCACTGTACTCTACCTCTACTCTGCTCCACTGTACTCCACTGTACGCTACCTCTACTGTGCTCCACTGTACTCTACCTCTACTGTACTCCACTCTACTCTACCTCTACTGTGCTCCATTGTACTCTATCTCTACTGTACTCTACTGTACTCCACCTCTACTGTGCTCCGCTGTACTCCACTGACTCTACCTCTACTGTGCTCCACTGTACTCTACCTCTACTGTGCTCCACTGTACTCTACCTCTACTGTGCTCCACTGTTCTCTACCTCTACTCTACTCTATTGTACTCCACCTCTACTGTGCTCCACTGTACGCTACCTCTACTGTGCTCCACTGTACTCTACCTCTACTGTGCTCCACTGTACTCTACCTCTACTGTACTCCACTCTACTCTACCTCTACTCTGCTCCACTGTACTCTATCTCTACTGTACTCTACTGTACTCCACCTCTACTGTGCTCCGCTTTACTCCACTGTACTCTACCCTCTACTGTGCTCCACTGTAGTCTACCTCTACTGTACTCCACTTTACTCTACCTCTACTGTGCTCCACTGTACTCTATCTCTACTGTACTATACTGTATTCCACCTCTACTCTGCTCTACTGTACTCCACTCTACTCTACCTCTACTGTGCTCCACTGTACTCTACCTCTTCTGTACTCTACTGTTCTCTACCACTACTGTACTCTACTGTAATCCACCTCTACTGTGCTCCAATGTACTCCACTGTACTCTACCTCTACTGTGCTCCACTGTACTCTACCTCTACTGTGCTCCACTGTACTCTACCTCTTCTGTACTCTACTGTTCTCTACCACTACTGTACTCTACTGTACTCTACCTCTACTGTACTCCACTGTACTCTACCTCTACTGTGCTCCACTGTACTCTACCTCTACTGTACTCCACTCTACTCTACCTCTACTGTGCTCCACTGTACTCTATCTCTACTGTACTCTACTGTACTCCACCTCTACTGTGCTCCACTGTACTCCACTGTACGCTACCTCTACTGTGCTCCACTGTACTCTACCTCTACTGTGCTCCACTGTACTCTACCTCTACTGTACTCCACTCTACTCTACCTCTACTGTGCTCCACTGTACTCTATCTCTACTGTACTCTACTGTACTCCACCTCTACTGTGCTCCAATGTACTCCACTGTACGCTACCTCTACTGTGCTCCACTGTACTCTACCTCTACTGTGACCCATTGTACTCTACCTCTACTGTGCTCCACTCTACTCTACCTCTAATGTGCTCCACTGTACTCTACCTCTACTGTGCTCCGCTGTACTCCACTGTACTCTACCTCTACTGTGCTCCACTGTACTCTACCTCTGCTGTACTCCACTGTACTCTACCTCTACTGTGCTCCACTGTACTCTACCTCTACTGTACTACAAAGTACGCTACCTCTACTGTGCTCCACTGTACTCTACCTCTACTGTACTCCACTGTGCTCTACCTCTACTGTGCTCCACTGTACTCCACCGCTACTCTACTCCACTCTACTCTACCTCTGCTTTACTCCACTGTACTCTACCTCTACTGTGCTCCACTGTACTCTACCTCTACTGTACTACAAAGTACGCTACCTCTACTGTGCTCCACTGTACTCTACCTCTACTGTATTCCACTGTGCTCTACCTCTACTGTGCTCCACTGTACTCTACCGCTACTCTACTCCACTGTACTCTACCTCTACTGTGCTCCACTGTACTCTACCTCTACTGTACTCCACTGTACTCTACCTCTACTGTACTCCACTGTACTCTACCTCTACTGTGCTCCACTGTACTCTACCTCTACTGTACTCCACTCTACTCTACCTCTACTGTGCTCCACTGTACTCTATCTCTACTGTACTCTACTGTACTCCACCTCTACTGTGCTCTGCTGTACTCCACTGTACTCTATCTCTACTCTACTCCACTGTACTCTACCTCTACTGTACTCTACTGTTCTCTACCTCTACTGTACTCTACTGTACTCCACCTCTACTGTGCTCCACTGTACTCCACTGTACTCTACCTCTACTGTGCACCACTGTACTCTACCTCTACTGTACTCCACTGTACTCTACCTCTACTGTGCTCCACTGTACTCTACCTCTACTTTACTCTACTGTACTCTACCTCTACTGTACTCTACTGTACTCTACCTCTACTGTGCTCCGCTGTACTCCACTGTACTCTACCTCTACTGTGCTCCACTGTATGCTACCTCTACTGTGCTCCACTGTAGTCTACCTCTACTGTACTCCACTCTACTCTACCTCTACTGTGCTCCGCTGTACTCCACTGTACTCTACCCTCTACTGTGCTCCACTGTACTCTACCTCTACTGTACTCCACTTTACTCTACCTCTACTGTGCTCCACTGTACTCTATCTCTATTGTACTATACTGTACTCCACCTCTACTGTGCTCTGCTGTACTCCACTGTACTCTACCTCTACTGTACTCCACTGTACTCTACCTCTACTGTGCTATACCGTACTCCACATCTACTGTACTCCACTCTACTCTACCTCTACTGTGCTCCACTGTACTCTACCTCTTCTGTACTCTACTGTTCTCTACCACTACTGTACTCTACTGTAATCCACCTCTACTGTGCTCCAATGTACTCCACTGTACTCTACCTCTACTGTGCTCCGCTGTACTCCACTGTACTCTACCTCTACTGTGCTCCACTGTACGCTACCTCTACTGTGCTCCACTGTACTCTACCTCTACTGTACTCCACTCTACTCTACCTCTACTGTGCTCCGCTTTACTCCACTGTACTCTACCCTCTACTGTGCTCCACTGTAGTCTACCTCTACTGTACTCCACTTTACTCTACCTCTACTGTGCTCCACTGTACTCTATCTCTACTGTACTATACTGTACTCCACCTCTACTCTGCTCTACTGTACTCCACTCTACTCTACCTCTACTGTGCTCCACTGTACTCTACCTCTTCTGTACTCTACTGTTCTCTACCACTACTGTACTCTACTGTAATCCACCTCTACTGTGCTCCAATGTACTCCACTGTACTCTACCTCTACTGTGCTCCACTGTACTCTACCTCTACTGTGCTCCACTGTACTCTACCTCTTCTGTACTCTACTGTTCTCTACCACTACTGTACTCTACTGTACTCTACCTCTACTGTACTCCACTGTACTCTACCTCTACTGTGCTCCACTGTACTCTACCTCTACTGTACTCCACTCTACTGTACCTCTACTATGCTCCACTGTACTCTATCTCTACTGTACTCTACTGTACTCCACCTCTACTGTGCTCCACTGTACTCCACTGTACGCTACCTCTACTGTGCTCCACTGTACTCTACCTCTACTGTGCTCCACTGT
The DNA here is from genome assembly GCA_030578255.1 of Tiaroga cobitis. Taxonomy (NCBI): domain Eukaryota; kingdom Metazoa; phylum Chordata; class Actinopteri; order Cypriniformes; family Leuciscidae; genus Tiaroga; species Tiaroga cobitis. The sequence goes on from CM060604.1 coordinate 37,845,233, forward strand.
AATCTACCTCTACTGTACTCCACTCTACTCTACCTCTACTGTGCTCCACTGTACTCTATCTCTACTGTACTCTACTGTACTCCACCTCTACTGTGCTCCAATGTACTCCACTGTACGCTACCTCTACTGTGCTCCACTGTACTCTACCTCTACTGTGACCCATTGTACTCTACCTCTACTGTGCTCCACTCTACTCTACCTCTAATGTGCTCCACTGTACTCTACCTCTACTGTGCTCCGCTGTACTCCACTGTACTCTACCTCTACTGTGCTCCACTGTACTCTACCTCTGCTGTACTCCACTGTACTCTACCTCTACTGTGCTCCACTGTACTCTACCTCTACTGTACTACAAAGTACGCTACCTCTACTGTGCTCCACTGTACTCTACCTCTACTGTACTCCACTGTGCTCTACCTCTACTGTGCTCCACTGTACTCCACCGCTACTCTACTCCACTCTACTCTACCTCTACTGTGCTCCACTGTACTCTACCTCTACTGTACTCCACTGTACTCTACCTCTACTGTGCTCCACTGTACTCTACCTCTACTGTACTCCACTCTACTCTACCTCTACTGTGCTCCACTGTACTCTATCTCTACTGTACTCTACTGTACTCCACCTCTACTGTGCTCCGCTGTACTCCACTGTACTCTATCTCTACTGTGATCCACTGTACTCTACATCTGCTGTGCTCCACTGTACTCTACCTCTACTGTGCTCCATTGTACTCTACCTCTACTGTACTCTACTGTTTTCTACCTCTACTGTACTCTACTGTACTCCACCTCTACTGTGCTCCACTGTAATCCACTGTACTCTACCTCTACTGTGCACCACTGTACTCTACCTCTACTGTACTCCACTGTACTCTACCTCTACTGTGCTCCACTGTACTCTACCTCTACTGTACTCTACTGTACTCTACCTCTACTGTACTCTACTGTACTCCACCTCTACTGTGCTCCACTGTACTCCACTGTACTCTACCTCTACTCTGCTCCCCTGTACTCTACCTCTACTGTACTCCACTGTACTCTACCTCTAATGTGCTCCACTGTACTCTACCTCTACTGTACTCCACTCTACTCTACCTCTACTGTGCTCCACTGTACTCTATCTCTACTGTACTCTACTGTACTCCACCTCCACTGTGCTCCGCTGTACTCCACTGTACTCTATCTCTACTGTGATCCACTGTACTCTACCTCTGCTGTGCTCCACTGTACTCTACCCTTACTGTGCTCCACTGTACTCTACCTCTACTCTACTCCACTGTACTCTACCTCTACTGTACTCTACTGTTCTCTACCTCTACTGTACTCCACTGTACTCTACCTCTACTGTACTCTACTGTTCTCTACCTCTACTGTACTCTACTGTACTCCACCTCTACTGTGCTCCACTGTACTCCACTGTACTCTACCTCTACTGTACTCCACTCTACTCTACCTCTACTGTGCTCAACTGTACTCTACCTCTACTGTACTCCACTGTACTCTACCTCTACTGTACTCCACTGTACTCTACCTCTACTGTACTCTACTGTGCTCCACCTCTTATTTGCTCCACTGTATTCCACTGTACTCTACCTCTACTGTACTCCACTGTACTCTACCTCTACTGTACTCTACCTCTACTGTGATCCACTCTACTCCACTGTGCGCTACCTATACTGTGCTCCACTCTACTCTACCTCTACTGTACTCCACTCTATTCTACCTCTACCGTGCTCCGCTGTACTCCACTGTACTCTACCTCTACTGTACTGCACTGTACTCTACCTCTACTGTAATCCACTGTACTCTACCTCTACTGTACTCCACTGTGCGCTATCTCTACTGTGCTCCACTGTACTCTACCTCTACTGTACTCCACTCTAGTCTATCTCTACTGTGCTCCATTGTACTCTATCTCTACTTTACTCCAATGTACTCTACCTCTACTCTACTGTTCTCTACCTCTACTGTACTCCACTCTACACTACCTCTACTGTGCTCCGCTGTACTCCACTGTACTCTACCTCTACTGTGCTCCACTGTACTCTACCTCTACTGTGCTCCACTGTACTCTACCTCTACTGTGCTCCACTGTTCTCTACCTCTACTGTACTCTACTGTACTCCACCTCTACTGTGCTCCACTGTACTCCACTGTACTCTACCTCTACTGTGCTCCACTGTACTCTACCTCTACTGTACTCCACTCTAGTCTATCTCTACTGTATTCCATTGTACTCTATCTTTACTTTACTCCAATGTACTCTACCTCTACTCTACTGTTCTCTACCTCTACTGTACTCTACTGTACTCCACCTCTACTGTGCTTCACTGTACTCCACTGTACTCTACCTCTACTGTGCTCCACTGTACTCAACCTCTACTGTACTCCACTGTACTCTACCTCTACTGTGCTCCACTGTACTCTACCTCTACTGTACTCCACTCTACTCTAACTCTACTGTGCTCCACTGTACTCTACCTCTACTGTACTCCACTCTACTCTACCTCTACTGTGCTCAACTGTACTCTACCTCTTCTGTACTCCACTGTACTCTACCTCTACTGTACTCCACGGTACGCTACCTCTACTGTGCTCCACTGTACTCTACCTCTACTGTACTCCACTGTACGCTACCTCTACTGTGCTCCACTTTACTCTACCTCTACTGTACTCCACTCTACTCTACCTCTACTGTGCTCCACTGTACTCTGTCTCTACTGTACTCCACTGTACTCTACCTCTACTGTACTCTACTTTTCTCTACCTCTACTGTACTCTACTGTACTCCACCTCTAATGTGCTCCACTGTACTCCACTGTACTCTACCTCTGTTGTACTCCACTGTACTCTACCTCTGCTGTACTCCACTGTACTCTACCTCTACTCTGCTCCACTGTACTCCACTGTACGCTACCTCTACTGTGCTCCACTGTACTCTACCTCTACTGTACTCCACTCTACTCTACCTCTACTGTGCTCCATTGTACTCTATCTCTACTGTACTCTACTGTACTCCACCTCTACTGTGCTCCGCGGTACTCCACTGACTCTACCTCTACTGTGCTCCACTGTACTCTACCTCTACTGTGCTCCACTGTACTCTACCTCTACTGTGCTCCACTGTTCTCTACCTCTACTCTACTCTATTGTACTCCACCTCTACTGTGCTCCACTGTACTCCACTGTACTCTACCTCTACTGTGCTCCACTGTACTCTACCTCTACTGTACTCCACTCTAGTCTGTCTCTACTGTGCTACATTGTACTCTATCTCTACTGTACTCCAATGTACTCTACCTCTACTCTACTGTTCTCTACCTCTACTGTAATCTACTGTAATCCACCTCTACTGTACTTCACTGTACTCCACTGTACTCTACCTCTACTGTGCTCCACTGTACTCTACCTCTACTGTACTCCACTTTACTCTACCTCTAATGTGCTCCACTGTACTCTACCTCTACTGAACTCCACTCTACTCTAACTCTACTGTGCTCCAATGTACTCTACCTCTACTGTACTCCACTCTACTCTACCTCTACTGTGCTCCACTGTACTCTACCTCTTCTGTACTCCACTGTACTCTACCTCTACTGTACTCCACGGTACGCTACCTCTACTGTGCTCCACTCTACTCTACCTCTACTGTACTCCACTGTACGCTACCTCTACTGTGCTCCACTGTACTCTACCTCTACTGTACTCCACTCTACTCTACCTCTACTGTGCTCCACTGTACTCTACCTCTACTCTACTCCACTGTACTCTACCTCTACTGTGCTCCACTGTACTCTACCTCTACTGTACTCTACTGTACTCTACCTCTACTGTACTCTACTGTACTCCACCTCTACTGTGCTCCACTGTACTCCACTGTACTCTACCTCTACTGTGCTCCACTGTACTCTACCTCTACTGTACTCCACTGTACTCTACCTCTAATGTGCTCCACTGTACTCTACCTCTACTGTACTCCACTCTACTCTACCTCTACTGTGCTCCACTGTACTCTATCTCTACTGTACTCTACTGTACTCCACCTCTACTGTGCTCCGCTGTACTCCACTGTACTCTATCTCTACTGTGATCCACTGTACTCTACCTCTGCTGTTCTCCACTGTACTCTACCTCTAATCTACTCCACTGTACTCTACCTCTACTGTACTCTACTGTTCTCTACCTCTACTGTACTCTACTGTACTCCACCTCTACTGTGCTCCAATGTACTCCACTGTACTCTACCTCTACTGTGCACCACTGTACTCTACCTCTACTGTACTCCACTGTACTCTACCTCTACTGTGCTCCACACTACTCTACCTCTACTGTACTCCACTCTATTCTACCTCTATTGTGCTTCGCTGTACTCCACTGTACTCTACCTCTACTGTGCTCCACTGTACTCAACCTCTACTGTACTCCACTGTACTCTACCTCTACTGTACTCCACTGTACTCTACCTCTACTGTACTCCACTCTACTCTAACTCTACTGTGCTCCACTGTACTCTACCTCTACTGTACTCCACTCTACTCTACCTCTACTGTGCTCCACTGTACTCTACCTCTTCTGTACTCCACTGTACTCTACCTCTACTCTACTCCACGGTACGCTACCTCTACTGTGCTCCACTCTACTCTACCTCTACTGTACTCCACTGTACGCTACCTCTACTGTGCTCCACTGTACTCTACCTCTACTGTACTCCACTCTACTCTACCTCTACTGTGCTCCACTGTACTCTACCTCTTCTGTACTCCACTGTACTCTACCTCTACTCTACTCCACGGTACGCTACCTCTACTGTGCTCCACTCTACTCTACCTCTACTGTACTCCACTGTACGCTACCTCTACTGTGCTCTACTGTACTCTACCTCTACTGTACTCCACTCTACTCTACCTCTACTGTACTCCACTCTACTCTACCTCTACTGTGCTCCACTGTACTCTATCTCTACTGTACTCTACTGTACTCCACCTCTACTGTGCTCTGCTGTACTCCACTGTACTCTATCTCTAGTCTACTCCACTGTACTCTACCTCTACTGTACTCTACTGTTCTCTACCTCTACTGTACTCTACTGTACTCCACCTCTACTCTGCTCCACTGTACTCCACTGTACTCTACCTCTACTGTGCACCACTGTACTCTACCTCTACTGTACTCCACTGTACTCTACCTCTACTGTGCTCCACTGTACTCTACCTCTACTGTACTCTACTGTACTCTACCTCTACTGTATTCTACTGTAATCTACCTCTACTGTGCTCCGCTGTACTCCACTGTACTCTACCTCTACTGTGCTCCACTGTACGCTACCTCTACTGTGCTCCACTGTACTCTACCTCTACTGTACTCCACTCTACTCTACCTCTACTGTGCTCCGCTTTACTCCACTGTACTCTACCCTCTACTGTGCTCCACTGTAGTCTACCTCTACTGTACTCCACTTTACTCTACCTCTACTGTGCTCCACTGTACTCTATCTCTACTGTACTATACTGTACTCCACCTCTACTGTGCTCTACTGTACTCCACTCTACTCTACCTCTACTGTGCTCCACTGTACTCTACCTCTTCTGTACTCTACTGTTCTCTACCACTACTGTACTCTACTGTAATCCACCTCTACTGTGCTCCAATGTACTCCACTGTACTCTACCTCTACTGTGCTCCACTGTACTCTACCTCTACTGTGCTCCACTGTACTCTACCTCTTCTGTACTCTACTGTTCTTTACCACTACTGTACTCTACTGTACTCTACCTCTACTGTACTCCACTGTACTCTACCTCTACTGTGCTCCACTGTACTCTACCTCTACTGTACTCCACTCTACTCTACCTCTACTGTGCTCCACTGTACTCTATCTCTACTGTACTCTACTGTACTCCACCTCTACTGTGCTCCACTGTACTCCACTGTACGCTACCTCTACTGTGCTCCACTGTACTCTACCTCTACTGTGCTCCACTGTACTCTACCTCTACTGTACTCCACTCTACTCTACCTCTACTGTGCTCCACTGTACTCTATCTCTACTGTACTCTACTGTACTCCACCTCTACTGTGCTCCAATGTACTCCACTGTACGCTACCTCTACTGTGCTCCACTGTACTCTACCTCTACTGTGACCCATTGTACTCTACCTCTACTGTGCTCCACTCTACTCTACCTCTAATGTGCTCCACTGTACTCTACCTCTACTGTGCTCCGCTGTACTCCACTGTACTCTACCTCTACTGTGCTCCACTGTACTCTACCTCTGCTGTACTCCACTGTACTCTACCTCTACTGTGCTCCACTGTACTCTACCTCTACTGTACTACAAAGTACGCTACCTCTACTGTGCTCCACTGTACTCTACCTCTACTGTACTCCACTGTGCTCTACCTCTACTGTGCTCCACTGTACTCCATCGCTACTCTACTCCACTCTACTCTACCTCTACTGTGCTCCACTGTACTCTACCTCTACTGTACTCCACTGTACTCTACCTCTACTGTGCTCCACTGTACTCTACCTCTACTGTACTCCACTCTACTCTACCTCTACTGTGCTCCACTGTACTCTATCTCTACTGTACTCTACTGTACTCCACCTCTACTGTGCTCCGCTGTACTCCACTGTACTCTATCTCTACTGTGATCCACTGTACTCTACATCTGCTGTGCTCCACTGTACTCTACCTCTACTGTGCTCCATTGTACTCTACCTCTACTCTACTCCACTGTACTCTACCTCTACTGTACTCTACTGTTTTCTACCTCTACTGTACTCTACTGTACTCCACCTCTACTGTGCTCCACTGTACTCCACTGTACTCTACCTCTACTGTGCACAACTGTACTCTACCTCTACTGTACTCCACTGTACTCTACCTCTACTGTGCTCCACTGTACTCTACCTCTACTGTACTCTACTGTACTCTACCTCTACTGTACTCTACTGTACTCCACCTCTACTGTGCTCCACTGTACTCCACTGTACTCTACCTCTACTCTGCTCCCCTGTACTCTACCTCTACTGTACTCCACTGTATTCTACCTCTAATGTGCTCCACTGTACTCTACCTCTACTGTACTCCACTCTACTCTACCTCTACTGTGCTCCACTGTACTCTATCTCTACTGTACTCTACTGTACTCCACCTCCACTGTGCTCCGCTGTACTCCACTGTACTCTATCTCTACTGTGATCCACTGTACTCTACCTCTGCTGTGCTCCACTGTACTCTACCCTTACTGTGCTCCACTGTACTCTACCTCTACTCTACTCCACTCTACTCTACCTCTACTGTACTCTACTGTTCTCTACCTCTACTGTACTCTACTTTACTCCACCTCTACTGTGCTCCACTGTACTCCACTGTACTCTACCTCTAATGTGCTCCACTCTACTCTACCTCTACTGTACTCCACTCTACTCTACCTCTACTGTGCTCCACTGTACTCTATCTCTACTGTACTCTACTGTACTCCACCTCTACTGTGCTCCGCTGTGGTCCACTGTACTCTACCTCTACTGTGCTCCACTGTACTCTACCTCTACTCTACTCCACCTGTACTCTATCTCTACTGTGCTCCACTGTACTCTATCTCTACTGTACTCCACTGTACTCTACCTCTACTGTACTCTACTGTTCTCTACCTCTACTGTACTCTACTGTACTCCACCTCTACTGTGCTCCACTGTACTCCACTCTACTCTACCTCTACTGTACTCCACTCTACTCTACCTCTACTGTGCTCAACTGTACTCTACCTCTACTGTACTCCACTGTACTCTACCTCTACTGTACTCCACTGTACTCTACCTCTACTGTACTCTACTGTGCTCCACCTCTTATTTGCTCCACTGTATTCCACTGTACTCTACCTCTACTGTACTCCACTGTACTCTACCTCTACTGTACTCTACCTCTACTGTGCTCCACTCTACTCCACTGTGCGCTACCTATACTGTGCTCCACTCTACTCTACCTCTACTGTACTCCACTCTATTCTACCTCTACCGTGCTCCGCTGTACTCCACTGTACTCTACCTCTACTGTACTGCACTGTACTCTACCTCTACTGTAATCCACTGTACTCTACCTCTACTGTACTCCACTGTGCGCTACCTCTACTGTGCTCCACTGTACTCTACCTCTACTGTACTCCACTCTAGTCTATCTCTACTGTGCTCCATTGTACTCTATCTCTACTTTACTCCAATGTACTCTACCTCTACTCTACTGTTCTCTACCTCTACTGTACTCCACTCTACACTACCTCTACTGTGCTCCGCTGTACTCCACTGTACTCTACCTCTACTGTGCTCCACTGTACTCTGCCTCTACTGTGCTCCACTGTACTCTACCTCTACTGTGCTCCACTGTTCTCTACCTCTACTGTACTCTACTGTACTCCACCTCTACTATGCTCCACTGTACTCCACTGTACTCTACCTCTACTGTGCTCCACTGTACTCTACCTCTACTGTACTCCACTCTAGTCTATCTCTACTGTATTCCATTGTACTCTATCTTTACTTTACTCCAATGTACTCTACCTCTACTCTACTGTTCTCTACCTCTACTGTACTCTACTGTACTCCACCTCTACTGTGCTTCACTGTACTCCACTGTACTCTACCTCTACTGTGCTCCACTGTACTCAACCTCTACTGTACTCCACTGTACTCTACCTCTACTGTGCTCCACTGTACTCTACCTCTACTGTACTCCACTCTACTCTACTGTGCTCCACTGTACTCTACCTCTACTGTACTCCACTCTACTCTACCTCTACTGTGCTCAACTGTACTCTACCTCTTCTGTGCTCCACTGTACTCTACCTCTACTGTACTCCACGGTACGCTACCTCTACTGTGCTCCACTGTACTCTACCTCTACTGTACTCCACTGTACGCTACCTCTACTGTGCTCCACTTTACTCTACCTCTACTGTGCTCCACTGTACTCTACCTCTACTGTACTCCACTTTACTCTACCTCTACTGTGCTCCACTGTACTCTATCTCTACTGTACTATACTGTACTCCACCTCTACTGTGCTCTGCTGTACTCCACTGTACTCTACCTCTACTGTACTCCACTGTACTCTACCTCTACTGTGCTATACTGTACTCCACCTCTACTGTGCTCCACTCTACTCTACCTCTACTGTGCTCCACTGTACTCTACCTCTTCTGTACTCTACTGTTCTCTACCACTACTGTACTCTACTGTACTCCACCTCTACTGTGCTCCACTGTACTCCACTGTACTCTACCTCTACTGTGCTCCACTGTACTCTACCTCTACTGTGCTCCATTGTACTCTACCTCTTCTGTACTCTACTGTTCTCTACCACTACTGTACTCTACTGTACTCCACCTCTACTGTGCTCCACTGTACTCCACTGTACTCTACCTCTACTGTGCTCCACTGTACTCTACCTCTACTGTACTCCACTGTATTCTACCTCTACTGTGCTCCACTGTACTCTACCTCTACTGTACTCCACTCTACTCTACCTCTACTGTGCTCCACTGTACTCTATCTCTACTGTACTCTACTGTACTCCACCTCTACTGTGCTCCACTGTACTCCACTGTACGCTACCTCTACTGTGCTCCACTGTACTCTACCTCTACTGTACTCCACTCTACTCTAACTCTAATGTGCTCCGCTGTACTCCACTGTACTCTACCTCTACTGTGCTCCGCTGTACTCCACTGTACTCTAGCCTCTACTGTGTTCCACTGTACTCTACCTCTACTGTACTCCACTTTACTCTACCTCTACTGTGCTCCACTGTACTCTATCTCTACTGTACTATACTGTACTCCACCTCTACTGTGCTCCGCTGTACTCCACTGTACTCTACCTCTACTGTACTCCACTGTACTCTACCTCTACTGTGCTATACCGTACTCCACCTCTACTGTGCTCCACTGTACTCTACCCCTACTGTGCTCCACTGTACTCCACTGTACTCTACCTCTACTGTACTCCACTCTACTCTACCTCTACTGTGCTCCACTGTACTCTATCTCTACTGTACTCTACTGTACTCCACCTCTACTGTGCTCCACTGTACTCCACTGTACGCTACCTCTACTGTGCTCCACTCTACTCTAACTCTACTGTGCTCCACTGTACTCCACTGTACGCTACCTCTACTGTGCTCCACTGTACTCTAGCCTCTACTGTGCTCCACTGTACTCTACCTCTACTGTACTCCACTTTACTCTAACTCTACTGTGCTCCACTGTACTCTATCTCTACTGTACTATGCTGTACTCCACCTCTACTGTGCTCCGCTGTACTCCACTGTACTCTACCTCTACTGTACTCCACTGTACTCTACCTCTACTGTGCTATACCGTACTCCACCTCTACTGTGCTCCACTGTACTCTACCCCTACTGTGCTCCACTGTACTCTACCTCTTCTGTACTCTTCTGTTCTCTACCTCTACTGTACTCTACTGTACTCCACCTCTACTGTGATCCAATGTACTCCACTGTACTCTACCTCTACTGTACTCCACTGTACTCTACCTCTACTGTACTCCACTGTACTCTACCTCTACTGTGCTATACCGTACTCCACCTCTACTGTGCTCCACTGTACTCTACCTCTACTGTGCTCCACTGTACTCTACCTCTTCTGTACTCTACTGTACTCTACCTCTACTGTACTCCACTGTACGCTACCTCTACTGTGCTCCACTGTACTCTACCTCTACTGTACTCCACTCTACTCTACCTCTACTGTGCTCCACTGTACTCTACCTCTACTGTACTCCACTGTACGCTACCTCTACTGTGCTCCACTGTACTCTACCTCTACTGTACTCCACTGTACTCTACCTCTACTGTGCTCCACTGTACTCTGTCTCTACTCTACTCCACTGTACTCTACCTCTACTGTACTCTACTATACTCCACCTCTAATGTGCTCCACTGTACTCCACTGTACTCTACCTCTGCTGTACTCCACTGTACACTACCACTACTGTACTCCAATGTACTCTACCTCTACTCTGCTCCACTGTACTCCACTGTACGCTACCTCTACTGTGCTCCACTGTACTCTACCTCTACTGTACTCCACTCTAATCTACCTCTACTGTGCTCCGCTGTACTCCAGTGTACTCTACCCTCTACTGTGCTCCACTGTACTCTACCTCTACTGTACTCCACTTTACTCTACCTCTACTGTGCTCCACTGTACTCTATCTCTACTGTACTGTACTGTACTCCACCTCTACTGTGCTCTGCTGTACTCCACTCTACTCTACCTCTACTGTGCTCCACTGTACTCTACCTCTACTGTACTCCACTGTACTCTACCTCTACTGTGCTCCACTGTACTCTACCTCTACTGTACTCCACTCTACTCTACCTCTACTGTGCTCCACTGTACTCTATCTCTACTGTACTCTACTGTACTCCACCTCTACTGTGCTCCACTGTACTCCACTGTACGCTACCTCTACTGTGCTCCACTGCACTCTACCTCTACTGTACTCCACTCTACTCTACCTCTACTGTGCTCCGCTGTACTCCAATGTACTCTACCTCTACTGTGCTCCACTGTACGCTACCTCTACTGTGCTCCACTGTACTCTACCTCTACTGTACTCCACTCTACTCTACCTCTACTGTTCTACGCTGTACTCCACTGTACTCTACCCTCTACTGTGCTCCACTGTACTCTACCTCTACTGTACTCCACTTTACTCTACCTCTACTGTGCTCCACTGTACTCTATCTCTACTGTACTATACTGTACTCCACCTCTACTGTGCTCTGCTGTACTCCACTGTACTCTACCTCTACTGTACTCCACTGTACTCTACCTCTACTGTGCTATACTGTACTCCACCTCTACTGTGCTCCACTCTACTCTACCTCTACTGTGCTCCACTGTACTCTACCTCTTCTGTACTCTACTGTTCTCTACCACTACTGTACTCTACTGTACTCCACCTCTACTGTGCTCCACTGTACTCCACTGTACTCTACCTCTACTGTGCTCCACTGTACTCTACCTCTACTGTGCTCCACTGTACTCTACCTCTTCTGTACTCTACTGTTCTCTACCACTACTGTACTCTACTGTACTCCACCTCTACTGTGCTCCACTGTACTCCACTGTACTCTACCTCTACTGTGCTCCACTGTACTCTACCTCTACTGTACTCCACTGTACTCTACCTCTACTGTGCTCCACTGTACTCTACCTCTACTGTACTCCACTCTACTCTACCTCTACTGTGCTCCACTGTACTCTATCTCTACTGTACTCTACTGTACTCCACCTCTACTGTGCTCCACTGTACTCCACTGTACGCTACCTCTACTGTGCTCCACTGTACTCTACCTCTACTGTACTCCACTCTACTCTAACTCTACTGTGCTCCGCTGTACTCCACTGTACTCTACCTCTACTGTGCTCCGCTGTACTCCACTGTACTCTACCTCTAGTGTATTCCACTGTACTCTACCTCTGCTGTACTCCACTGTACTCTAACTTTACTGTGCTCCACTGTATTCTACCTCTACTGTACTACAAAGTACGCTACCTCTACTTTGCTCCACTGTACTCTACCTCTACTGTACTCCACTGTGCTCTACCTCTACTGTGCTCCACTGGACTCTACCTCTACTGTACTCCACTGTACTCTACCTCTACTGTGCTCCACTGTACTCTATCTCTACTGTACTCTACTTTACTCCACCTCTACTGTGCTCCGCTGTACTCCACTGTACTCTATCTCTACTGTGATCCACTGTACTCTACATCTGCTGTGCTCCACTGTACTCTACCTCTACTGTGCTCCATTGTACTCTACCTCTACTCTACTCCACTGTACTCTACCTCTACTGTACTCTACTGTTCTCTACCTCTACTGTACTCTACTGTACTCCACCTCTACTGTGCTCCACTGTACTCCACTGTACTCTACCTCTACTGTGCACCACTGTACTCTACCTCTACTGTACTCCACTGTACTCTACCTCTACTGTGCTCCACTGTACTCTACCTCTACTGTACTCTACTGTACTCTACCTCTACTGTACTCTACTGTACTCCACCTCTACTGTGCTCCACTGTACTCCACTGTACTCTACCTCTACTCTGCTCCCCTGTACTCTACCTCTACTGTACTCCACTGTACTCTACCTCTAATGTGCTCCACTGTACTCTACCTCTACAGTACTCCACTCTACTCTACCTCTACTGTGCTCCACTGTACTCTATCTCTACTGTACTCTACTGTACTCCACCTCTACTGTGCTCCGCTGTACTCCACTGTACTCTATCTCTACTGTGATCCACTGTACTCTACCTCTGCTGTGCTCCACTGTACTCTACCTCTACTGCGCTCCACTGTACTCCACCTCTACTCTACTCCACTCCACTGTACTCTACCTCTACTGTACTCTACTGTTCTCTACCTCTACTGTACTCTACTGTACTCCACCTCTACTGTGCTCCACTGTACTCCACTGTACTCTACCTCTAATGTGCTCCACTGTACTCTACCTCTACTGTACTACACTCTACTCTACCTCTACTGTGCTCCACTGTACTCCACTGTGCGCTACCTATACTGTGCTCCACACTACTCTACCTCTACTGTACTCCACTCTATTCTACCTCTACTGTGCTCCGCTGTACTCCACTGTACTCTACATCTACTATGCTCCACTGTACTCTACCTCTACTATACTGCACTGTACTCTACCTCTACTGTAATCCACTGTACTCTACCTCTACTGTACTCCACTGTGCGCTACCTCTACTGTGCTCCACTGTACTCTACCTCTACTGTACTCCACTCTATTCTACCTCTACTATGCTCCACTGTACTCTACCTCTACTGTACTGCACTGTACTCTACCTCTACTGTAATCCACTGTACTCTACCTCTACTGTACTCCACTGTGCGCTACCTCTACTGTGCTCCACTGTACTCTATCTCTACTGTACTCTACTGTACTCCACCTCTATTGTGCTCCGCTGTACTCCACTGTACTCTACCTCTACTGTGCTCCACTGTACTCTACCTCTACTGTGCTCCACTGTACTCTACCTCTACTGTGCTCCACTTTTCTCTACCTCTACTGTACTCTACTGTACTCCACCTCTACTGTGCTCCACTGTACTCCACTGTACTCTACCTCTATTGTGCTCCACTGTACTCTACCTCTACTGTACTCCACTCTAGTCTATCTCTACTGTGCTCCATTGTACTCTATCTCTACTGTACTCCAATGTACTCTACCTCTACTCTGCTGTTCTCTACCTCTACTGTACTCTACTGTACTCCACCTCTACTGTGGTTCACTGTACTCCACTGTACTCTACCGCTACTGTGCTCCACTGTACTCTACCTCTACTGTACTCCACTGTACTCTACCTCTACTGTACTCCACTCTACTCTACCTCTAGTGTTTTCCACTGTACTCTACCTCTTCTGTACTCAACTGTACTCTACCTCTACTGTACTCCACGGTACGCTACCTCTACTGTGCTCCACTGTACTCTACCTCTACTGTACTCCAATGTACGCTACCTCTACTGTGCTCCACTGTACTCTACCTCTACTGTACTCCACTCTACTCTACCTCTACTGTGCTCCGCTGTACTCCACTGTACTCTACATCTACTATGCTCCACTGTACTCTACCTCTACTGTACTGCACTGTACTCTACCTCTACTGTAATCCACTGTACTCTACCTCTACTGTACTCCACTGTGCGCTACCTCTACTGTGCTCCACTGTACTCTATCTCTACTGTACTCTACTGTACTCCACCTCTATTGTGCTCCGCTGTACTCCACTGTACTCTACCTCTACTGTGCTCCACTGTACTCTACCTCTACTGTGCTCCACTGTACTCTACCTCTACTGTGCTCCACTTTTCTCTACCTCTACTGTACTCTACTGTACTCCACCTCTACTGTGCTCCACTGTACTCCACTGTACTCTACCTCTACTGTGCTCCACTGTACTCTACCTCTACTGTACTCCACTCTAGTCTATCTCTACTGTGCTCCATTGTACTCTATCTCTACTGTACTCCAATGTACTCTACCTCTACTCTGCTGTTCTCTACCTCTACTGTACTCTACTGTACTCCACCTCTACTGTGGTTCACTGTACTCCACTGTACTCTACCGCTACTGTGCTCCACTGTACTCTACCTCTACTGTACTCCACTGTACTCTACCTCTACTGTACTCCACTCTACTCTACCTCTAGTGTTTTCCACTGTACTCTACCTCTTCTGTACTCCACTGTACTCTACCTCTACTGTACTCCACGGTACGCTACCTCTACTGTGCTCCACTGTACTCTACCTCTACTGTACTCCAATGTACGCTACCTCTACTGTGCTCCACTGTACTCTACCTCTACTGTACTCCACTCTACTCTAACTCTACTGTGCTCCACTGTACTCTACCTCTACTGTACTCCACTCTACTCTACCTCTACTGTGCTCCATTGTACTCTACCTCTACTGTACTCCACTGTACGCTACCTCTACTGTGCTCCACTGTACTCTACCTCTACTGTACTCCACTGTACTCTACCTCTACTGTACTCCACTGTACTCTACCTATACTGTGCTCCACTGTACTCTATCTCTACTGTACTCTACTGTACTCCACCTCTACTGTGCTCCGCTGTACTCCACTGTACTCTATCTCTACTGTGATCCACTGTACTCTACATCTGCTGTGCTCCACTGTACTCTACCTCTACTGTGCTCCATTGTACTCTACCTCTACTCTACTCCACTGTACTCTACCTCTACTGTACTCTACTGTTCTCTACCTCTACTGTACTCTACTGTACTCCACCTCTACTGTTCTCCACTGTACTCCACTGTACTCTACCTCTACTGTACACCACTGTACTCTACCTCTACTGTACTCCACTGTACTCTACCTCTACTGTGCTCCACTGTACTCTACCTCTACTGTACTCTACTGTACTCTACCTCTACTGTACTCCACCTCTACTGTGCTCCACTGTACTCCACTGTACTCTACCTCTACTCTGCTCCCCTGTACTCTACCTATACTGTACTCCACTGTACTCTACCTCTAATGTGCTCCACTGTACTCTACCTCTACAGTACTCCACTCTACTCTACCTCTACTGTGCTCCACTGTACTCTATCTCTACTGTACTCTACTGTACTCCACCTCTACTGTGCTCCGCTGTACTCCACTGTACTCTATCTCTACTGTGATCCACTGTACTCTACCTCTACTATACTGCACTGTACTCTACCTCTACTGTAATCCACTGTACTCTACCTCTACTGTACTCCACTGTGCGCTACCTCTACTGTGCTCCACTGTACTCTACCTCTACTGTACTCCACTCTATTCTACCTCTACTGTGCTCCGCTGTACTCCACTGTACTCTACATCTACTATGCTCCACTGTACTCTACCTCTACTGTACTGCACTGTACTCTACCTCTACTGTAATCCACTGTACTCTACCTCTACTGTACTCCACTGTGCGCTACCTCTACTGTGCTCCACTGTACTCTATCTCTACTGTACTCTACTGTACTCCACCTCTATTGTGCTCCGCTGTACTCCACTGTACTCTACCTCTACTGTGCTCCACTGTACTCTACCTCTACTGTGCTCCACTGTACTCTACCTCTACTGTGCTCCACTTTTCTCTACCTCTACTGTACTCTACTGTACTCCACCTCTACTGTGCTCCACTGTACTCCACTGTACTCTACCTCTACTGTGCTCCACTGTACTCTACCTCTACTGTACTCCACTCTAGTCTATCTCTACTGTGCTCCATTGTACTCTATCTCTACTGTACTCCAATGTACTCTACCTCTACTCTGCTGTTCTCTACCTCTACTGTACTCTACTGTACTCCACCTCTACTGTGGTTCACTGTACTCCACTGTACTCTACCGCTACTGTGCTCCACTGTACTCTACCTCTACTGTACTCCACTGTACTCTACCTCTACTGTGCTCCACTGTACTCTACCTCTACTCTACTCCACTCTACTCTAACGCTACTGTGCTCCACTGTACTCTACCTCTACTGTACTCCACTCTACTCTACCTCTAGTGTTCTCCACTGTACTCTACCTCTTCTGTACTCCACTGTACTCTACCTCTACTGTACTCCACGGTACGCTACCTCTACTGTGCTCCACTGTACTCTACCTCTACTGTACTCCAATGTACGCTACCTCTACTGTTATCCACTGTACTCTACCTCTACTGTACTCCACTCTACTCTAACTCTACTGTGCTCCACTGTACTCTACCTCTACTGTACTCCACTCTACTCTACCTCTACTGTGCTCCACTGTACTCTACCTCTACTGTACTCCACTGTACGCTACCTCTACTGTGCTCCACTGTACTCTACCTCTACTGTACTCCACTGTACTCTACCTCTACTGTACTCCACTGTACTCTACCTCTACTGTGCTCCACTGTACTCTATCTCTACTGTACTCTACTGTACTCCACCTCTACTGTGCTCTGCTGTACTCCACTGTACTCTATCTCTACTGTGATCCACTGTACTCTACATCTGCTGTGCTCCACTGTACTCTACCTCTACTGTGCTCCATTGTACTCTACCTCTACTCTACTCCACTGTACTCTACCTCTACTGTACTCTACTGTTCTCTACCTCTACTGTACTCTACTGTACTCCACCTCTACTGTGCTCCACTGTACTCCACTGTACTCTACCTCTACTGTACACCACTCTACTCTACCTCTACTGTACTCCACTGTACTCTACCTCTACTGTGCTCCACTGTACTCTACCTCTACTGTACTCTACTGTACTCTACCTCTACTGTACTCCACCTCTACTGTGCTCCACTGTACTCCACTGTACTCTACCTCTACTCTGCTCCCCTGTACTCTACCTATACTGTACTCCACTGTACTCTACCTCTAATGTGCTCCACTGTACTCTACCTCTACAGTACTCCACTCTACTCTACCTCTACTGTGCTCCACTGTACTCTATCTCTACTGTACTCTACTGTACTCCACCTCTACTGTGCTCCGCTGTACTCCACTGTATTCTATCTCTACTGTGATCCACTGTACTCTACCTCTGCTGTGCTCCACTGTACTCTACCTCTACTGCGCTCCACTGTACTCCACCTCTACTCTACTCCACTCCACTGTACTCTACCTCTACTGTACTCTACTGTTCTCTACCTCTACTGTACTCTACTGTACTCCACCTCTACTGTGCTCCACTGTACTCCACTGTACTCTACCTCTAATGTGCTCCACTGTACTCTACCTCTACTGTACTCCACTGTGCGCTACCTATACTGTGCTCCACACTACTCTACCTCTACTGTACTCCACTCTATTCTACCTCTACTGTGCTCCGCTGTACTCCACTGTACTCTACATCTACTATGCTCCACTGTACTCTACCTCTACTATACTGCACTGTACTCTACCTCTACTGTAATCCACTGTACTCTACCTCTACTGTACTCCACTGTGCGCTACCTCTACTGTGCTCCACTGTACTCTACCTCTACTGTACTCCACTCTATTCTACCTCTACTGTGCTCCGCTGTACTCCACTGTACTCTACATCTACTATGCTCCACTGTACTCTACCTCTACTGTACTGCACTGTACTCTACCTCTACTGTAATCCACTGTACTCTACCACTACTGTACTCCACTGTGCTCTACCTCTACTGTGCTCCACTGTACTCTATCTCTACTGTACTCTACTGTACTCCACCTCTATTGTGCTCCGCTGTACTCCACTGTACTCTACCTCTACTGTGCTCCACTGTACTCTACCTCTACTGTGCTCCACTGTACTCTACCTCTACTGTGCTCCACTTTTCTCTACCTCTACTGTACTCTACTGTACTCCAACTCTACTGTGCTCCACTCTACTCCACTGTACTCTACCTCTACTGTGCTCCACTGTACTCTACCTCTACTGTACTCCACTCTAGTCTATCTCTACTGTGCTCCATTGTACTCTATCTCTACTGTACTCCAATGTACTCTACCTCTACTCTGCTGTTCTCTACCTCTACTGTACTCTACTGTACTCCACCTCTACTGTGGTTCACTGTACTCCACTGTACTCTACCGTTACTGTGCTCCACTGTACTCTACCTCTACTGTACTCCACTGTACTCTACCTCTACTGTGCTCCACTGTACTCTACCTCTACTCTACTCCACTCTACTCTAACGCTACTGTGCTCCACTGTACTCTACCTCTACTGTACTCCACTCTACTCTACCTCTAGTGTTCTCCACTGTACTCTACCTCTTCTGTACTCCACTGTACTCTACCTCTACTGTACTCCACGGTACGCTACCTCTACTGTGCTCCACTGTACTCTACCTCTACTGTACTCCAATGTACGCTACCTCTACTGTGCTCCACTGTACTCTACCTCTACTGTACTCCACTCTACTCTAACTCTACTGTGCTCCACTGTACTCTACCTCTACTGTACTCCACTCTACTCTACCTCTACTGTGCTCCACTGTACTCTACCTCTACTGTACTCCACTGTACGCTACCTCTACTGTGCTCCACTGTACTCTACCTCTACTGTACTCCACTGTACTCTACCTCTACTGTGCTCCACTGTACTCTGTCTCTACTGTACTCCACTGTACTCTACCTCTACTGTACTCTACTGTTCTCTACCTCTACTCTACTCTACTGTACTCCACCTCTAACGTGCTCCACTGTACTCCACTGTACTCTACCTCTGCTGTACTCCACTGTACTCTACCTCTGCTGTACTCCACTGTACTCTACCTCTACTCTGCTCCACTGTACTCCACTGTACGCTACCTCTACTGTGCTCCACTGTACTCTACCTCTACTGTACGCCACTCTACTCTACCTCTACTGTGCTCCGCTGTACTCCACTGTACTCTACCCTCTACTGTGCTCCACTGTACTCTACCTCTACTGTACTCCACTTGACTCTACCTCTACTCTGCTCCACTGTACTCTATCTCTACTGTACTATACTCTACTCCACCTCTACTGTGCTCCACTGTACTCCACTGTACTCTACCTCTACTGTACTCCACTGTACTCTACCTCTACTGTGCTATACCGTACTCCACCTCTACTGTGCTCCACTGTACTCTACCTCTACTGTGCTCCACTGTACTCTACCTCTTCTGTACTCTACTGTTCTCTACCTCTACTGTACTCCACTCTACTCTACCTCTACTGTGCTCCACTGTACTCTACCTCTACTGTACTCCACTGTACTCTACCTCTACTGTACTCCACGGTACGCTACCTCTACTGTGCTCCACTGTACTCTACCTCTACTGTACTCCACTGTACGCTACCTCTACTGTGCTCCACTGTACTCTACCTCTACTGTACTCCACTCTACTCTACCTCTACTGTGCTCCACTGTACTCTACCTCTACTGTACCCCACTGTACGCTACCTCTACTGTGCTCCACTGTACTCTACCTCTACTGTACTCCACTGTACTCTACCTCTACTGTGCTCCACTGTACTCTGTCTCTACTGTACTCCACTGTACTCTACCTCTACTGTACTCTACTATACTCCACCTCTAATGTGCTCCACTGTACTCCACTGTACTCTACCTCTGCTGTACTCCACTGTACTCTACCACTACTGTACTCCACTGTACTCTACCTCTACTCTGCTCCACTGTACTCCACTGTACGCTACCTCTACTGTGCTCCACTGTACTCTACCTCTACTGTACTCCACTCTATTCTACCTCTACTGTGCTCCGCTGTACTCCACTGTACTCTACCTCTACTTTACTCCACTGTACGCTACCTCTACTGTGCTCCACTGTACTCTACCTCTACTGTACTCCACTGTACTCTACCTCTACTGTACTCCACTGTACTCTACCTCTACTGTGCTCCACTGTACTCTATCTCTACTGTACTCTACTGTACTCCACCTCTACTGTGCTCCGCTGTACTCCACTGTACTCTATCTCTACTGTGATCCACTGTACTCTACATCTGCTGTGCTCCACTGTACTCTACCTCTACTGTGCTCCATTGTACTCTACCTCTACTCTACTCCACTGTACTCTACCTCTACTGTACTCTACTGTTCTCTACCTCTACTGTACTCTACTGTACTCCACCTCTACTGTGCTCCACTATACTCCACTGTACTCTACCTCTACTGTACACCACTGTACTCTACCTCTACTGTACTCCACTGTACTCTACCTCTACTGTGCTCCACTGTACTCTACCTCTA
Source organism: Tiaroga cobitis (assembly GCA_030578255.1). Taxonomy (NCBI): domain Eukaryota; kingdom Metazoa; phylum Chordata; class Actinopteri; order Cypriniformes; family Leuciscidae; genus Tiaroga; species Tiaroga cobitis. Next base: position 37,866,550 of record CM060604.1, read on the forward strand.
CTGTACTCTACTGTACTCTACCTCTACTGTACTCTACTGTACTCCACCTCTACTGTGCTCTACTGTACTCCACTGTACTCTACCTCTTCTCTGCTCCCCTGTACTCTACCTCTACTGTACTCCACTGTACTCTACCTCTAATGTGCTCCACTGTACTCTACCTCTACAGTACTCCACTCTACTCTACCTCTACTGTGCTCCACTGTACTCTATCTCTACTGTACTCTACTGTACTCCACCTCTACTGTGCTCCGCTGTACTCCACTGTACTCTATCTCTACTGTGATCCACTGTACTCTACCTCTGCTGTGCTCCACTGTACTCTACCTCTACTGTGCTCCATTGTACTTTACCTCTACTCTACTCCACTGTACTCTACCTCTACTGTACTCTACTGTTCTCTACCTCTACTGTACTCTACTGTACTCCACCTCTACTGTGCTCCACTGTACTCCACTGTACTCTACCTCTACTGTGCACCACTGTACTCTACCTCTACTGTACTCCACTGTACTCTACCTCTACTGTGCTCCACTGTACTCTACCTCTACTGTACTCTACTGTACTCTACCTCTACTGTACTCTACTGTACTCCACCTCTACTGTGCTCCGCTGTACTCCACTGTATTCTATCTCTACTGTGATCCACTGTACTCTACCTCTGCTGTGCTCCACTGTACTCTACCTCTACTGCGCTCCACTGTACTCCACCTCTACTCTACTCCACTCCACTGTACTCTACCTCTACTGTACTCTACTCTTCTCTACCTCTACTGTACTCTACTGTACTCCACCTCTACTGTGCTCCACTGTACTCCACTGTACTCTACCTCTAATGTGCTCCACTGTACTCTACCTCTACTGTACTCCACTCTACTCTACCTCTACTGTGCTCCACTGTACTCCACTGTGCGCTACCTATACTGTGCTCCACACTACTCTACCTCTACTGTACTCCACTCTATTCTACCTCTACTGTGCTCCGCTGTACTCCACTGTACTCTACATCTACTATGCTCCACTGTACTCTACCTCTACTATACTGCACTGTACTCTACCTCTACTGTAATCCACTGTACTCTACCTCTACTGTACTCCACTGTGCGCTACCTCTACTGTGCTCCACTGTACTCTACCTCTACTGTACTCCACTCTATTCTACCTCTACTGTGCTCCGCTGTACTCCACTGTACTCTACATCTACTATGCTCCACTGTACTCTACCTCTACTGTACTGCACTGTACTCTACCTCTACTGTAATCCACTGTACTCTACCACTACTGTACTCCACTGTGCGCTACCTCTACTGTGCTCCACTGTACTCTATCTCTACTGTACTCTACTGTACTCCACCTCTATTGTGCTACGCTGTACTCCACTGTACTCTACCTCTACTGTGCTCCACTGTACTCTACCTCTACTGTGCTCCACTGTACTCTACCTCTACTGTGCTCCACTTTTCTCTACCTCTACTGTACTCTACTGTACTCCAACTCTACTGTGCTCCACTGTACTCCACTGTACTCTACCTCTACTGTGCTCCACTGTACTCTACCTCTACTGTACTCCACTCTAGTCTATCTCTACTGTGCTCCATTGTACTCTATCTCTACTGTACTCCAATGTACTCTACCTCTACTCTGCTGTTCTCTACCTCTACTGTACTCTACTGTACTCCACCTCTACTGTGGTTCACTGTACTCCACTGTACTCTACCGTTACTGTGCTCCACTGTACTCTACCTCTACTGTACTCCACTGTACTCTACCTCTACTGTGCTCCACTGTACTCTACCTCTACTCTACTCCACTCTACTCTAAGGCTACTGTGCTCCACTGTACTCTACCTCTACTGTACTCCAATCTACTCTACCTCTAGTGTTCTCCACTGTACTCTACCTCTTCTGTACTCCACTGTACTCTACCTCTACTGTACTCCACGGTACGCTACCTCTACTGTGCTCCACTGTACTCTACCTCTACTGTACTCCAATGTACGCTACCTCTACTGTGCTCCACTGTACTCTACCTCTACTGTACTCCACTCTACTCTAACTCTACTGTGCTCCACTGTACTCTACCTCTACTGTACTCCACTCTACTCTACCTCTACTGTGCTCCACTGTACTCTACCTCTACTGTACTCCACTGTACGCTACCTCTACTGTGCTCCACTGTACTCTACCTCTACTGTACTCCACTGTACTCTACCTCTACTGTGCTCCACTGTACTCTGTCTCTACTGTACTCCACTGTACTCTACCTCTACTGTACTCTACTGTTCTCTACCTCTACTCTACTCTACTGTACTCCACCTCTAACGTGCTCCACTGTACTCCACTGTACTCTACCTCTGCTGTACTCCACTGTACTCTACCTCTGCTGTACTCCACTGTACTCTACCTCTACTCTGCTCCACTGTACTCCACTGTACGCTACCTCTACTGTGCTCCACTGTACTCTACCTCTACTGTACGCCACTCTACTCTACCTCTACTGTGCTCCGCTGTACTCCACTGTACTCTACCCTCTACTGTGCTCCACTGTACTCTACCTCTACTGTACTCCACTTGACTCTACCTCTACTCTGCTCCACTGTACTCTATCTCTACTGTACTATACTCTACTCCACTTCTACTGTGCTCCGCTGTACTCCACTGTACTCTACCTCTACTGTACTCCACTGTACTCTACCTCTACTGTGCTATACCGTACTCCACCTCTACTGTGCTCCACTGTACTCTACCTCTACTGTGCTCCACTGTACTCTACCTCTTCTGTACTCTACTGTTCTCTACCTCTACTGTACTCCACTCTACTCTACCTCTACTGTGCTCCACTGTACTCTACCTCTACTGTACTCCACTGTACTCTACCTCTACTGTACTCCACGGTACGCTACCTCTACTGTGCTCCACTGTACTCTACCTCTACTGTACTCCACTGTACGCTACCTCTACTGTGCTCCACTGTACTCTACCTCTACTGTACTCCACTCTACTCTACCTCTACTGTGCTCCACTGTACTCTACCTCTACTGTACCCCACTGTACGCTACCTCTACTGTGCTCCACTGTACTCTACCTCTACTGTACTCCACTGTGCTCTACCTCTACTGTGCTCCACTGTACTCTGTCTCTACTGTACTCCACTGTACTCTACCTCTACTGTACTCTACTATACTCCACCTCTAATGTGCTCCACTGTACTCCACTGTACTCTACCTCTGCTGTACTCCACTGTACTCTACCACTACTGTACTCCACTGTACTCTACCTCTACTCTGCTCCACTGTACTCCACTGTACGCTACCTCTACTGTGCTCCACTGTACTCTACCTCTACTGTAATCCACTCTATTCTACCTCTACTGTGCTCCGCTGTACTCCACTGTACTCTACCTCTACTGTACTCCACTGTACGCTACCTCTACTGTGCTCCACTGTACTCTACCTCTACTGTACTCCACTGTACTCTACCTCTACTGTACTCCACTGTACTCTACCTCTACTGTGCTCCACTGTACTCTATCTCTACTGTACTCTACTGTACTCCACCTCTACTGTGCTCCGCTGTACTCCACTGTACTCTATCTCTACTGTGATCCACTGTACTCTACATCTGCTGTGCTCCACTGTACTCTACCTCTACTGTGCTCCATTGTACTCTACCTCTACTCTACTCCACTGTACTCTACCTCTACTGTACTCTACTGTTCTCTACCTCTACTGTACTCTACTGTACTCCACCTCTACTGTGCTCCACTATACTCCACTGTACTCTACCTCTACTGTACACCACTGTACTCTACCTCTACTGTACTCCACTGTACTCTACCTCTACTGTGCTCCACTGTACTCTACCTCTACTGTACTCTACTGTACTCTACCTCTACTGTACTCTACTGTACTCCACCTCTACTGTGCTCTACTGTACTCCACTGTACTCTACCTCTTCTCTGCTCCCCTGTACTCTACCTCTACTGTACTCCACTGTACTCTACCTCTAATGTGCTCCACTGTACTCTACCTCTACAGTACTCCACTCTACTCTACCTCTACTGTGCTCCACTGTACTCTATCTCTACTGTACTCTACTGTACTCCACCTCTACTGTGCTCCGCTGTACTCCACTGTACTCTATCTCTACTGTGATCCACTGTACTCTACCTCTGCTGTGCTCCACTGTACTCTACCTCTACTGCGCTCCACTGTACTCCACCTCTACTCTACTCCACTCCACTGTACTCTACCTCTACTGTACTCTACTGTTCTCTACCTCTACTGTACTCTACTGTACTCCACCTCTACTGTGCTCCACTGTACTCCACTGTACTCTACCTCTAATGTGCTCCACTGTACTCTACCTCTACTGTACTCCACTCTACTCTACCTCTACTGTGCTCCACTGTACTCCACTGTGCGCTACCTATACTGTGCTCCACACTACTCTACCTCTAATGTACTCCACTCTATTCTACCTCTACTGTGCTCCGCTGTACTCCACTGTACTCTACATCTACTATGCTCCACTGTACTCTACCTCTACTATACTGCACTGTACTCTACCTCTACTGTAATCCACTGTACTCTACCTCTACTGTACTCCACTGTGCGCTACCTCTACTGTGCTCCACTGTACTCTACCTCTACTGTACTCCACTCTATTCTACCTCTACTGTGCTCCGCTGTACTCCACTGTACTCTACATCTACTATGCTCCACTGTACTCTACCTCTACTGTACTGCACTGCACTCTACCTCTACTGTAATCCACTGTACTCTACCACTACTGTACTCCACTGTGCGCTACCTCTACTGTGCTCCACTGTACTCTATCTCTACTGTACTCTACTGTACTCCACCTCTATTGTGCTCCGCTGTACTCCACTGTACTCTACCTCTACTGTGCTCCACTGTACTCTACCTCTACTGTGCTCCACTGTACTCTACCTCTACTGTGCTCCACTTTTCTCTACCTCTACTGTACTCTACTGTACTCCACCTCTACTGTGCTCCACTGTACTCCACTGTACTCTACCTCTACTGTGCTCCACTGTACTCTACCTCTACTCTACTCCACTCTAGTCTATCTCTACTGTGCTCCATTGTACTCTATCTCTACTGTACTCCAATGTACTCTACCTCTACTCTGCTGTTCTCTACCTCTACTGTACTCTACTGTACTCCACCTCTACTGTGGTTCACTGTACTCCACTGTACTCTACCGCTACTGTGCTCCACTGTACTCTACCTCTACTGTACTCCACTGTACTCTACCTCTACTGTGCTCCACTGTACTCTACCTCTACTCTACTCCACTCTACTCTAACGCTACTGTGCTCCACTGTACTCTACCTCTACTGTACTCCACTCTACTCTACCTCTAGTGTTCTCCACTGTACTCTACCTCTTCTGTACTCCACTGTACTCTACCTCTAATGTACTCCAATGTACGCTACCTCTACTGTGCTCCACTGTACTCTACCTCTACTGTACTCCACTCTAATATAATTCTACTGTGCTCCACTGTACTCTACCTCTACTGTACTCCACTCTACTCTACCTCTACTGTGCTCCACTGTACTCTACCTCTACTGTACTCCACCCTACGCTACCTCTACTGTGCTCCACTGTACTCTACCTCTACTGTACTCCACTGTACTCTACCTCTACTGTGCTCCACTGTACTCTGTCTCTACTGTACTCTACTGTTCTCTACCTCTACTCTACTCTACTGTACTCCACCTCTAACGTGCTCCACTGTACTCTACCTCTACTGTACTCCACTCTAATATAATTCTACTGTGCTCCACTGTACTCTACCTCTACTGTACTCCACTCTACTCTACATCTACTATGCTCCACTGTACTCTACCTCTACTGTACTGCACTGCACTCTACCTCTACTGTAATCCACTGTACTCTACCACTACTGTACTCCACTGTGCGCTACCTCTACTGTGCTCCACTGTACTCTATCTCTACTGTACTCTACTGTACTCCACCTCTATTGTGCTCCGCTGTACTCCACTGTACTCTACCTCTACTGTGCTCCACTGTACTCTACCTCTACTGTGCTCCACTGTACTCTACCTCTACTGTGCTCCACTTTTCTCTACCTCTACTGTACTCTACTGTACTCCACCTCTACTGTGCTCCACTGTACTCCACTGTACTCTACCTCTACTGTGCTCCACTGTACTCTACCTCTACTCTACTCCACTCTAGTCTATCTCTACTGTGCTCCATTGTACTCTATCTCTACTGTACTCCAATGTACTCTACCTCTACTCTGCTGTTCTCTACCTCTACTGTACTCTACTGTACTCCACCTCTACTGTGGTTCACTGTACTCCACTGTACTCTACCGCTACTGTGCTCCACTGTACTCTACCTCTACTGTACTCCACTGTACTCTACCTCTACTGTGCTCCACTGTACTCTACCTCTACTCTACTCCACTCTACTCTAACGCTACTGTGCTCCACTGTACTCTACCTCTACTGTACTCCACTCTACTCTACCTCTAGTGTTCTCCACTGTACTCTACCTCTTCTGTACTCCACTGTACTCTACCTCTACTGTACTCCAATGTACGCTACCTCTACTGTGCTCCACTGTACTCTACCTCTACTGTACTCCACTCTAATATAATTCTACTGTGCTCCACTGTACTCTACCTCTACTGTACTCCACTCTACTCTACCTCTACTGTGCTCCACTGTACTCTACCTCTACTGTACTCCACTGTACGCTACCTCTACTGTGCTCCACTGTACTCTACCTCTACTGAACTCCACTGTACTCTACCTCTACTGTGCTCCACTGTACTCTGTCTCTACTGTACTCTACTGTTCTCTACCTCTACTCTACTCTACTGTACTCCACCTCTAACGTGCTCCACTGTACTCCACTGTACTCTACCTCTGCTGTACTCCACTGTACTCTACCTCTGCTGTACTCCACTGTACTCTACCTCTACTCTGCTCCACTGTACTCCACTGTACGCTACATCTACTGTGCTCCACTGTACTCTACCTCTACTGTACGCCACTCTACTCTACCTCTACTGTGCTCCGCTGTACTCCACTGTACTCTACCCTCTACTGTGCTCCACTGTACTCTACCTCTACTGTACTCCACTTTACTCTACCTCTACTGTGCTCCACTGTACTCTATCTCTACTGTACTATACTCTACTCCACCTCTACTGTGCTCCGCTGTACTCTACCTCTACTGTACTCCACTGTACGCTACCTCTACTGTGCTCCACTGTACTCTACCTCTACTGTACTCCACTGTACTCTACCTCTACTGTGCTCCACTGTACTCTGTCTCTACTGTACTCCACTGTACTCTACCTCTACTGTACTCTACTATACTCCACCTCTAATGTGCTCCACTGTACTCCACTGTACTCTACCTCTGCTGTACTCCACTGTACTCTACCACTACTGTACTCCACTGTACTCTACCTCTACTCTGCTCCACTGTACTCCACTGTACGCTACCTCTACTGTGCTCCACTGTACTCTACCTCTACTGTACTCCACTCTACTCTACCTCTACTGTGCTCCGCTGTACTCCAGTGTACTCTATCTCTACTGTGATCCACTGTACTCTACCTCTGCTGTGCTCCACTGTACTCTACCTCTACTGCGCTCCACTGTACTCCACCTCTACTCTACTCCACTCCACTGTACTCTACCTCTACTGTACTCTACTGTTCTCTACCTCTACTGTACTCTACTGTACTCCACCTCTACTGTGCTCCACTGTACTCCACTGTACTCTACCTCTAATGTGCTCCAATGTACTCTACCTTTACTGTACTACACTCTACTCTACCTCTACTGTGCTCCACTGTACTCCACTGTGCGCTACCTATACTGTGATCCACACTACTCTACCTCTACTGTACTCCACTCTATTCTACCTCTACTGTGCTCCGCTGTACTCCACTGTACTCTACATCTACTATGCTCCACTGTACTCTACCTCTACTATACTGCACTGTACTCTACCTCTACTGTAATCCACTGTACTCTACCTCTACTGTACTCCACTGTGCGCTACCTCTACTGTGCTCCACTGTACTCTACCTCTACTGTACTATACTCTACTCCACCTCTACTGTGCTCCGCTGTACTCTACCTCTACTGTACTCCACTGTACGCTACCTCTACTGTGCTCCACTGTACTCTACCTCTACTGTACTCCACTGTACTCTACCTCTACTGTGCTCCACTGTACTCTGTCTCTACTGTACTCCACTGTACTCTACCTCTACTGTACTCTACTGTACTCCACCTCTAATGTGCTCCACTGTACTCCACTGTACTCTACCTCTGCTGTACTCCACTGTACTCTACCACTACTGTACTCCACTGTACTCTACCTCTACTCTGCTCCACTGTACTCCACTGTACGCTACCTCTACTGTGCTCCACTGTACTCTACCTCTACTGTACTCCACTCTACTCTACCTCTACTGTGCTCCGCTGTACTCCAGTGTACTCTATCTCTACTGTGATCCACTGTACTCTACCTCTGCTGTGCTCCACTGTACTCTACCTCTACTGCGCTCCAATGTAATCCACCTCTACTCTACTCCACTCCACTGTACTCTACCTCTACTGTACTCTACTGTTCTCTACCTCTACTGTACTCTACTGTACTCCACCTCTACTGTGCTCCACTGTACTCCACTGTACTCTACCTCTAATGTGCTCCACTGTACTCTACCTCTACTGTACTACACTCTACTCTACCTCTACTGTGCTCCACTGTACTCCACTGTGCGCTACCTATACTGTGCTCCACACTACTCTACCTCTACTGTACTCCACTCTATTCTACCTCTACTGTGCTCCGCTGTACTCCACTGTACTCTACATCTACTATGCTCCACTGTACTCTACCTCTACTATACTGCACTGTACTCTACCTCTACTGTAATCCACTGTACTCTACCTCTACTGTACTCCACTGTGCGCTACCTCTACTGTGCTCCACTGTACTCTACCTCTACTCTGCTGTTCTCTACCTCTACTGTACTCTACTGTACTCCACCTCTACTGTGGTTCACTGTACTCCACTGTACTCTACCGCTACTGTGCTCCACTGTACTCTACCTCTACTGTACTCCACTGTACTCTACCTCTACTGTGCTCCACTGTACTCTACCTCTACTCTACTCCACTCTACTCTAACGCTACTGTGCTCCACTGTACTCTACCTCTACTGTACTCCACTCTACTCTACCTCTAGTGTTCTCCACTGTACTCTACCTCTTCTGTACTCCACTGTACTCTACATCTACTGTACTCAACGGTACGCTACCTCTACTGTGCTCCACTGTACTCTACCTCTACTGTACTCCAATGTACTCTACCTCTACTGTACTCCACTGTACTCTACCTCTACTGTACTCCACTGTACTCTACCTCTACTGTGCTCCACTGTACTCTATCTCTACTGTACTCTACTTTACTCCACCTCTACTGTGCTCCGCTGTACTCCACTGTACTCTATCTCTACTGTGATCCACTGTACTCTACATCTGCTGTGCTCCACTGTACTCTACCTCTACTGTGCTCCATTGTACTCTACCTCTACTCTACTCCACTGTACTCTACCTCTACTGTACTCTACTGTTCTCTACCTCTACTGTACTCTACTGTACTCCACCTCTACTCTGCTCCACTGTACTCCACTGTACTCTACCTCTACTGTACTCCACTGTACTCTACCTCTACTGTGCTCCACTGTACTCTACCTCTACTGTACTCCACTGTACTCTACCTCTACTGTGCTCCACTGTACTCTACCTCTACTGTACTCCACTGTACTCTACCTCTACTGTACTCCACTGTACTATACCTCTACTGTACTCCACTGTACTCTACCTCTACTGTGCTCCATTGTACTCTACCTCTACTCTACTCCACTGTACTCTACCTCTACTGTACTCTACTGTTCTCTACCTCTACTGTACTCTACTGTACTCCACCTCTACTGTGCTCCACTGTACTCCACTGTATTCTACCTCTACTGTACTCCACTGTACTCTACCTCTACTGTGCTCCACTGTACTCTACCTCTACTGTACTCCACTGTACTCTACCTCTACTGTACTCCACTGTACTCTACCTCTACTGTACTCCACTGTACTCTACCTCTACTGTGCTCCACTGTACTCTACCTCTACTGTACTCCACTGTACTCTACCTCTACTGTACTCCACTGTACTCTACCTCTACTGTACTCCACTGTACTCTACCTCTACTGTACTCCACTGTACTCTACCTCTACTGTGCTCCACTGTACTCTACCTCTACTGTACACCACTGTACTCTACCTCTACTGTACTCCACTGTACTCTACCTCTACTGTACTCCACTGTACTCTACCTCTACTGTGCTCTACTGTACTCTACCTCTACTGTACTCTACTGTACTCTACCTCTACTGTACTCCACTGTACTCCACCTCTACTGTACTCCACTGTACTCTACCTCTACTGTACTCCACTGTACTCTACCTCTACTGTACTCCACTGTACTCTACCTCTACTGTGCTCCACTGTACTCTACCTCTACTGTACTCCACTGTACTCTACCTCTACTGTACTCCACTGTACTCTACCTCTACTGTACTCCACTGTACTCTACCTCTACTGTACTCCACTGTACTCTACCTCTACTGTACTCCACCTCTACTGTGCTTCACTGTACTCCACTGTACTCTACCTCTTCTGTACTCCACTGTACTCTACCTCTACTGTACTCCACGGTACGCTACCTCTACTGTGCTCCACTGTACTCTACCTCTACTGTACTCCACTGTACGCTACCTCTACTGTGCTCCACTGTACTCTACCTCTACAGTACTCCACTCTACTCTACCTCTACTGCGCTCCACTGTACTCCACCTCTACTCTACTCCACTCCACTGTACTCTACCTCTACTGTACTCTACTGTACTCTATCTCTACTGTACTCTACTGTACTCCACCTCTACTGTGCTCTGCTGTACTCCACTGTACTCTACCTCTACTGTGCTCCACTGTACTCTACCTCTACTGTACTCCACTGTACTCTACCTCTACTGTGCTCCACTGTACTCTACCTCTACTGTACTCCACTCTACTCTACCTCTACTGTGCTCCACTGTACTCTATCTCTACTGTACTCTACTGTACTCCACCTCTACTGTGCTCCACTGTACTCCACTGTACGCTACCTCTACTGTGGTCCACTGTACTCTACCTCTACTGTACTCCACTCTACTCTACCTCTACTGTGCTCCGCTGTACTCCACTGTACTCTACCTCTACTGTGCTCCACTGTACGCTACCTCTACTGTGCTCCACTGTACTCCACTCTACTCTACCTCTACTGTTCTCCGCTGTACTCCACTGTACTCTACCCTCTACTGTGCTCCACTGTACTCTACCTCTACTGTACTCCACTTTACTCTACCTCTACTGTGCTCCACTGTACTCTATCTCTACTGTACTATACTGTACTCCACCTCTACTGTGCTCTGCTGTACTCCACTGTACTCTACCTCTACTGTACTCCACTGTACTCTACCTCTACTGTGCTATACCGTACTCCACCTCTACTGTGCTCCACTCTACTCTACCTCTACTGTGCTCCACTGTACTCTACCTCTTCTGTACTCTACTGTTCTCTACCACTACTGTACTCTACTGTACTCCACCTCTACTGTGCTCCACTGTACTCCACTGTACTCTACCTCTACTGTGCTCCACTGTACTCTACCTCTACTGTGCTCCACTGTACTCTACCTCTTCTGTACTCTACTGTTCTCTACCACTACTGTACTCTACTGTACTCCACCTCTACTCTGCTCCACTGTACTCCACTGTACTCTACCTCTACTGTGCTCCACTGTACTCTACCTCTACTGTACTCCACTGTACTCTACCTCTACTGTGCTCCACTGTACTCTACCTCTACTGTACTCCACTCTACTCTACCTCTACTGTGCTCCACTGTACTCTATCTCTACTGTACTCTACTGTAATCCACCTCTACTGTGCTCCACTGTACTCCACTGTACGCTACCTCTACTGTGCTCCACTGTACTCTACCTCTACTGTACTCCACTCTACTCTACCTCTACTGTGCTCCGCTGTACTCCACTGTACTCTACCTCTACTGTGCTCCGCTGTACTCCACTGTACTCTACCTCTAGTGTGCTCCACTGTACTCTACCTCTGCTGTACTCCACTGTACTCTACCTCTACTGTGCTCCACTGTACTCTACCTCTACTGTACTACAAAGTACGCTACCTCTACTGTGCTCCACTGTACTCTACCGCTACTCTACTCCACTGTACTCTACCTCTACTGTGCTCCACTGTACTCTTCCTCTACTGTACTCCACTGTACTCTACCTCTACTGTGCTCCACTGTACTCTACCTCTACTGTACTCCACTCTACTCTACCTCTACTGTGCTCCACTGTACTCTATCTCTACTGTACTCTACTGTACTCCACCTCTACTGTGCTCCGCTGTACTCCACTGTACTCTATCTCTACTCTACTCCACTGTACCCTACCTCTACTGTACTCTACTGTTCTCTACCTCTACTGTACTCTACTGTACTCCACCTCTACTGTGCTCCACTGTACTCTACCTCTACTGTGCACCACTGTACTCTACCTCTACTGTACTCCACTGTACTCTACCTCTACTGTGCTCCACTGTACTCTACCTCTACTGTACTCTACTGTACTCTACCTCTACTGTACTCCACTGTACTCTACCTCTACTGTGCTCCACTGTACTCTATCTCTACTGTACTCTACTTTACTCCACCTCTACTGTGCTCCGCTGTACTCCACTGTACTCTATCTCTACTCTGATCCACTGTACTCTACATCTGCTGTGCTCCACTGTACTCTACCTCTACTGTGCTCCATTGTACTCTACCTCTACTCTACTCCACTGTACTCTACCTCTACTGTACTCTACTGTTCTCTACCTCTACTGTACTCTACTGTACTCCACCTCTACTGTGCTCCACTGTACTCCACTGTACTCTACCTCTACTGTGCACCACTGTACTCTACCTCTACTGTACTCCACTGTACTCTACCTCTACTGTGCTCCACTGTACTCTACCTCTACAGTACTCCACTCTACTCTACCTCTACTGTGCTCCACTGTACTCTATCTCTACTGTACTCTACTGTACTCCACCTCTACTGTGCTCCACTGTACTCCACTGTACGCTACCTCTACTGTGCTCCACTGTACTCTACCTCTACTGTACTCCACTCTACGCTACCTCTACTGTGCTCCACTGTACTCTACCTCTACTGTACTCCACTCTACTCTACCTCTACTGTACTCCACTCTATTCTACCTCTACTGTGCTCCGCTGTACTCCACTGTACTCTACCTCTACTGTACTGCACTGTACTCTACCTCTACTGTAATCCACTGTACTCTGCCTCTACTGTACTCCACTGTGTGCTACCTCTACTGTGCTCCACTGTACTCTACCTCTACTGTACTCCACTCTAGTCTATCTCTACTGTGCTCCATTGTACTCTATCTCTACTTTACTCCAATGTACTCTACCTCTACTCTACTGTTCTCTACCTCTACTGTACTCCACCCTACACTACCTCTACTGTGCTCCGCTGTACTCCACTGTACTCTACCTCTACTGTACTCTATTGTACTCCACCTCTACTGTGCTCCACTGTGCTCCACTGTACTCTACCTCTACTGTGCTCCACTGTACTCTACCTCTACTGTGCTCCACTGTTCTCTACCTCTACTGTACTCTATTGTACTCCACCTCTACTGTGCTCCACTGTACTCCACTGTACTCTACCTCTATTGTGCTCCACTGTACTCTACCTCTACTGTACTCCACTCTAGTCTATCTCTACTGTGCTCCATTGTACTCTATCTCTACTGTACTCCAATGTACTCTACCTCTACTCTACTGTTCTCTACCTCTACTGTAATCTAGTGTAATCCACCTCTACTGAGCTTCACTGTACTCCACTGTACTCTACCTCTACTGTGCTCCACTGTACTCTACCTCTACTGTACTCCACTGTACTCTACCTCTACTGTGCTCCACTGTACTCTACCTCTACTGTACTCCACTCTACTCTAACTCTACTGTGCTCCACTGTACTCTACCTCTACTGTACTCCACTCTACTCTACCTCTACTGTGCTCCACTGTACTCTACCTCTTCTGTACTCCACTGTACTCTACCTCTACTGTACTCCACGGTACGCTACCTCTACTGTGCTCCACTCTACTCTACCTCTACTGTACTCCACTGTACGCTACCTCTACTGTGCTCCACTGTACTCTACCTCTACTGTGCTCCGCTGTACTCCACTGTACTCTACCTCTACTGTGCTCCACTGTACGCTACCTCTACTGTGCTCCACTGTACTCCACTCTACTCTACCTCTACTGTTCTCCGCTGTACTCCACTGTACTCTACCCTCTACTGTGCTCCACTGTACTCTACCTCTACTGTACTCCACTTTACTCTACCTCTACTGTGCTCCACTGTACTCTATCTCTACTGTACTATACTGTACTCCACCTCTACTGTGCTCTGCTGTACTCCACTGTACTCTACCTCTACTGTACTCCACTGTACTCTACCTCTACTGTGCTATACCGTACTCCACCTCTACTGTGCTCCACTCTACTCTACCTCTACTGTGCTCCACTGTACTCTACCTCTTCTGTACTCTACTGTTCTCTACCACTACTGTACTCTACTGTACTCCACCTCTACTGTGCTCCACTGTACTCCACTGTACTCTACCTCTACTGTGCTCCACTGTACTCTACCTCTACTGTGCTCCACTGTACTCTACCTCTTCTGTACTCTACTGTTCTCTACCACTACTGTACTCTACTGTACTCCACCTCTACTCTGCTCCACTGTACTCCACTGTACTCTACCTCTACTGTGCTCCACTGTACTCTACCTCTACTGTACTCCACTGTACTCTACCTCTACTGTGCTCCACTGTACTCTACCTCTACTGTACTCCACTCTACTCTACCTCTACTGTGCTCCACTGTACTCTATCTCTACTGTACTCTACTGTAATCCACCTCTACTGTGCTCCACTGTACTCCACTGTACGCTACCTCTACTGTGCTCCACTGTACTCTACCTCTACTGTACTCCACTCTACTCTACCTCTACTGTGCTCCGCTGTACTCCACTGTACTCTACCTCTACTGTGCTCCGCTGTACTCCACTGTACTCTACCTCTAGTGTGCTCCACTGTACTCTACCTCTGCTGTACTCCACTGTACTCTACCTCTACTGTGCTCCACTGTACTCTACCTCTACTGTACTACAAAGTACGCTACCTCTACTGTGCTCCACTGTACTCTACCGCTACTCTACTCCACTGTACTCTACCTCTACTGTGCTCCACTGTACTCTTCCTCTACTGTACTCCACTGTACTCTACCTCTACTGTGCTCCACTGTACTCTACCTCTACTGTACTCCACTCTACTCTACCTCTACTGTGCTCCACTGTACTCTATCTCTACTGTACTCTACTGTACTCCACCTCTACTGTGCTCCGCTGTACTCCACTGTACTCTATCTCTACTCTACTCCACTGTACCCTACCTCTACTGTACTCTACTGTTCTCTACCTCTACTGTACTCTACTGTACTCCACCTCTACTGTGCTCCACTGTACTCTACCTCTACTGTGCACCACTGTACTCTACCTCTACTGTACTCCACTGTACTCTACCTCTACTGTGCTCCACTGTACTCTACCTCTACTGTACTCTACTGTACTCTACCTCTACTGTACTCCACTGTACTCTACCTCTACTGTGCTCCACTGTACTCTATCTCTACTGTACTCTACTTTACTCCACCTCTACTGTGCTCCGCTGTACTCCACTGTACTCTATCTCTACTCTGATCCACTGTACTCTACATCTGCTGTGCTCCACTGTACTCTACCTCTACTGTGCTCCATTGTACTCTACCTCTACTCTACTCCACTGTACTCTACCTCTACTGTACTCTACTGTTCTCTACCTCTACTGTACTCTACTGTACTCCACCTCTACTGTGCTCCACTGTACTCCACTGTACTCTACCTCTACTGTGCACCACTGTACTCTACCTCTACTGTACTCCACTGTACTCTACCTCTACTGTGCTCCACTGTACTCTACCTCTACAGTACTCCACTCTACTCTACCTCTACTGTGCTCCACTGTACTCTATCTCTACTGTACTCTACTGTACTCCACCTCTACTGTGCTCCACTGTACTCCACTGTACGCTACCTCTACTGTGCTCCACTGTACTCTACCTCTACTGTACTCCACTCTACGCTACCTCTACTGTGCTCCACTGTACTCTACCTCTACTGTACTCCACTCTACTCTACCTCTACTGTACTCCACTCTATTCTACCTCTACTGTGCTCCGCTGTACTCCACTGTACTCTACCTCTACTGTAATCCACTGTACTCTGCCTCTACTGTACTCCACTGTGTGCTACCTCTACTGTGCTCCACTGTACTCTACCTCTACTGTACTCCACTCTAGTCTATCTCTACTGTGCTCCATTGTACTCTATCTCTACTTTACTCCAATGTACTCTACCTCTACTCTACTGTTCTCTACCTCTACTGTACTCCACCCTACACTACCTCTACTGTGCTCCGCTGTACTCCACTGTACTCTACCTCTACTGTACTCTATTGTACTCCACCTCTACTGTGCTCCACTGTGCTCCACTGTACTCTACCTCTACTGTGCTCCACTGTACTCTACCTCTACTGTGCTCCACTGTTCTCTACCTCTACTGTACTCTATTGTACTCCACCTCTACTGTGCTCCACTGTACTCCACTGTACTCTACCTCTATTGTGCTCCACTGTACTCTACCTCTACTGTACTCCACTCTAGTCTATCTCTACTGTGCTCCATTGTACTCTATCTCTACTGTACTCCAATGTACTCTACCTCTACTCTACTGTTCTCTACCTCTACTGTAATCTAGTGTAATCCACCTCTACTGAGCTTCACTGTACTCCACTGTACTCTACCTCTACTGTGCTCCACTGTACTCTACCTCTACTGTACTCCACTGTACTCTACCTCTACTGTGCTCCACTGTACTCTACCTCTACTGTACTCCACTCTACTCTAACTCTACTGTGCTCCACTGTACTCTACCTCTACTGTACTCCACTCTACTCTACCTCTACTGTGCTCCACTGTACTCTACCTCTTCTGTACTCCACTGTACTCTACCTCTACTGTACTCCACGGTACGCTACCTCTACTGTGCTCCACTCTACTCTACCTCTACTGTACTCCACTGTACGCTACCTCTACTGTGCTCCACTGTACTCTACCTCTACTGTACTCCACTCTACTCTACCTCTACTGTGCTCCACTGTACTCTACCTCTACTCTACTCCACTGTACTCTACCTCTACTGTGCTCCACTGTACTCTACCTCTACTGTACTCTACTGTACTCTACCTCTACTGTACTCTACTGTACTCCACCTCTACTGTGCTCCACTGTACTCCACTGTACTCTACCTCTACTGTGCTCCACTGTACTCTACCTCTACTGTACTCCACTGTACTCTACCTCTAATGTGCTCCACTGTACTCTACCTCTACTGTACTCCACTCTACTCTAACTCTACTGTGCTCCACTGTACTCTATCTCTACTGTAGTCTACTGTACTCCACCTCTACTGTGCTCCGCTGTACTCCACTGTACTCTATCTCTACTGTGATCCACTGTACTCTACCTCTGCTGTGCTCCACTGTACTCTACCTCTAATCTACTCCACTGTACTCTACCTCTACTGTACTCTACTGTTCTCTACCTCTACTGTACTCTACTGTACTCCACCTCTACTGTGCTCCAATGTACTCCACTGTACTCTACCTCAACTGTGCACCACTGTACTCTACCTCTACTGTACTCCACTGTACTCTACCTCTACTGTGCTCCACACTACTCTACCTCTACTGTACTCCACTCTATTCTACCTCTACTGTGCTTCGCTGTACTCCACTGTACTCTACCTCTACTGTGCTCCACTGTACTCAACCTCTACTGTACTCCACTGTACTCTACCTCTACTGTGCTCCACTGTACTCAACCTCTACTGTACTCCACTGTACTCTACCTCTACTGTACTCCACTGTACTCTACCTCTACTGTACTCCACTCTACTCTAACTCTACTGTGCTCCACTGTACTCTACCTCTACTGTACTCCACTCTACTCTACCTCTACTGTGCTCCACTGTACTCTACCTCTTCTGTACTCCACTGTACTCTACCTCCACTGTACTCCACGGTACGCTACCTCTACTGTGCTCCCTCTACTCTACCTCTACTGTACTCCACTGTACGCTACCTCTACTGTGCTCCACTGTACTCTACCTCTACTGTACTCCACTCTACTCTACCTCTACTGTGCTCCACTGTACTCTACCTCTACTGTACTCCACTGTACTCTACCTCTACTGTGCTCCACTGTACTCTACCTCTACTGTACTCCACTGTACTCTACGTCTACTGTGCTCCACTGTACTCTACCTCTACTGTACTCTACTGTACTCTACCTCTACTGTACTCTACTGTACTCCACCTCTACTGTGCTCCACTGTACTCCACTGTACTCTACCTCTACTGTGCTCCACTGTACTCTACCTCTACTGTACTCCACTGTACTCTACCTCTAATGTGCTCCACTGTACTCTACCTCTACTGTACTCCACTCTACTCTACCTCTACTGTGCTCCACTGTACTCTATCTCTACTGTACTCTACTGTACTCCACCTCTACTGTGCTCCGCTGTACTCCACTGTACTCTATCTCTACTGTGATCCACTGTACTCTACCTCTGCTGTCCTCCACTGTATTCTACCTCTACTGTGCTCCACTGTACTCTACCTCTAATCTACTCCACTGTACTCTACCTCTACTATACTCTACTGTTCTCTACCTCTGCTGTACTCTACTGTACTCCACCTCTACTGTGCTCCAATGTACTCCACTGTACTCTACCTCTACTGTGCACCACTGTTCTCTACCTCTACTGTACTCCACTGTACTCTAACTCTACTGTGCTCCACTGTACTCTACCTCTACTGTACTCCACTCTACTCTACCTCTACTGTGCTCCACTGTACTCTACCTCTTCTGTACTCCACTGTACTCTACCTCTACTGTACTCCACGGTACGCCACCTCTACTGTGCTCCACTCTACTCTACCTCTACTGTACTCCACTGTACGCTACCTCTACTGTGCTCCACTGTACTCTACCTCTACTGTAATCCACTCTACTCTACCTCTACTGGGCTCCACTGTACTCTACCTCTACTGTACTCCACTCTACTCTACCTCTACTGGGCTCCACTGTACTCTACCTCTACTCTACTCCACTGTACTCTACCTCTACTGTGCTCCACTGTACTCCACTGTACTCTACCTCTACTGTACTCCACTGTACTCTACCTCTACTGTGCTCCACTGTACTCTACCTCTACTGTACTCCACTGTACTCTACCTCTACTGTGCTCCACTGTACTCTACCTCTACTGTACTCAACTGTACTCTACCTCTACTGTACTCCACTGTACTATACCTCTACTGTACTCCACTGTACTCTACCTCTACTGTGCTCCATTGTACTCTACCTCTACTCTACTCCACTGTACTCTACCTCTACTGTACTCTACTGTTCTCTACCTCTACTGTACTCTACTGTACTCCACCTCTACTGTGCTCCACTGTACTCCACTGTATTCTACCTCTACTGTACTCCACTGTACTCTACCTCTACTGTGCTCCACTGTACTCTACCTCTACTGTACTCCACTGTACTCTACCTCTACTGTACTCCACTGTACTCTACCTCTACTGTACTCCACTGTACTCTACCTCTACTGTGCTCCACTGTACTCTACCTCTACTGTACTCCACTGTACTCTACCTCTACTGTACTCCACTGTACTCTACCTCTACTGTACTCCACTGTACTCTACCTCTACTGTACTCCACTGTACTCTACCTCTACTGTGCTCCACTGTACTCTACCTCTACTGTACACCACTGTACTCTACCTCTACTGTACTCCACTGTACTCTACCTCTACTGTACTCCACTGTACTCTACCTCTACTGTGCTCTACTGTACTCTACCTCTACTGTACTCTACTGTACTCTACCTCTACTGTACTCCACTGTACTCCACCTCTACTGTACTCCACTGTACTCTACCTCTACTGTACTCCACTGTACTCTACCTCTACTGTACTCCACTGTACTCTACCTCTACTGTGCTCCACTGTACTCTACCTCTACTGTACTCCACTGTACTCTACCTCTACTGTACTCCACTGTACTCTACCTCTACTGTACTCCACTGTACTCTACCTCTACTGTACTCCACTGTACTCTACCTCTACTGTACTCCACCTCTACTGTGCTTCACTGTACTCCACTGTACTCTACCTCTTCTGTACTCCACTGTACTCTACCTCTACTGTACTCCACGGTACGCTACCTCTACTGTGCTCCACTGTACTCTACCTCTACTGTACTCCACTGTACGCTACCTCTACTGTGCTCCACTGTACTCTACCTCTACAGTACTCCACTCTACTCTACCTCTACTGCGCTCCACTGTACTCCACCTCTACTCTACTCCACTCCACTGTACTCTACCTCTACTGTACTCTACTGTACTCTATCTCTACTGTACTCTACTGTACTCCACCTCTACTGTGCTCTGCTGTACTCCACTGTACTCTACCTCTACTGTGCTCCACTGTACTCTACCTCTACTGTACTCCACTGTACTCTACCTCTACTGTGCTCCACTGTACTCTACCTCTACTGTACTCCACTCTACTCTACCTCTACTGTGCTCCACTGTACTCTATCTCTACTGTACTCTACTGTACTCCACCTCTACTGTGCTCCACTGTACTCCACTGTACGCTACCTCTACTGTGGTCCACTGTACTCTACCTCTACTGTACTCCACTCTACTCTACCTCTACTGTGCTCCGCTGTACTCCACTGTACTCTACCTCTACTGTGCTCCACTGTACGCTACCTCTACTGTGCTCCACTGTACTCCACTCTACTCTACCTCTACTGTTCTCCGCTGTACTCCACTGTACTCTACCCTCTACTGTGCTCCACTGTACTCTACCTCTACTGTACTCCACTTTACTCTACCTCTACTGTGCTCCACTGTACTCTATCTCTACTGTACTATACTGTACTCCACCTCTACTGTGCTCTGCTGTACTCCACTGTACTCTACCTCTACTGTACTCCACTGTACTCTACCTCTACTGTGCTATACCGTACTCCACCTCTACTGTGCTCCACTCTACTCTACCTCTACTGTGCTCCACTGTACTCTACCTCTTCTGTACTCTACTGTTCTCTACCACTACTGTACTCTACTGTACTCCACCTCTACTGTGCTCCACTGTACTCTACCTCTACTGTGCTCCACTGTACTCTACCTCTACTGTGCTCCACTGTACTCTACCTCTTCTGTACTCTACTGTTCTCTACCACTACTGTACTCTACTGTACTCCACCTCTACTCTGCTCCACTGTACTCCACTGTACTCTACCTCTACTGTGCTCCACTGTACTCTACCTCTACTGTACTCCACTGTACTCTACCTCTACTGTGCTCCACTGTACTCTACCTCTACTGTACTCCACTCTACTCTACCTCTACTGTGCTCCACTGTACTCTATCTCTACTGTACTCTACTGTAATCCACCTCTACTGTGCTCCACTGTACTCCACTGTACGCTACCTCTACTGTGCTCCACTGTACTCTACCTCTACTGTACTCCACTCTACTCTACCTCTACTGTGCTCCGCTGTACTCCACTGTACTCTACCTCTACTGTGCTCCGCTGTACTCCACTGTACTCTACCTCTAGTGTGCTCCACTGTACTCTACCTCTGCTGTACTCCACTGTACTCTACCTCTACTGTGCTCCACTGTACTCTACCTCTACTGTACTACAAAGTACGCTACCTCTACTGTGCTCCACTGTACTCTACCGCTACTCTACTCCACTGTACTCTACCTCTACTGTGCTCCACTGTACTCTTCCTCTACTGTACTCCACTGTACTCTACCTCTACTGTTCTCCACTGTACTCTACCTCTACTGTACTCCACTCTACTCTACCTCTACTGTGCTCCACTGTACTCTATCTCTACTGTACTCTACTGTACTCCACCTCTACTGTGCTCCGCTGTACTCCACTGTACTCTATCTCTACTCTACTCCACTGTACCCTACCTCTACTGTACTCTACTGTTCTCTACCTCTACTGTACTCTACTGTACTCCACCTCTACTGTGCTCCACTGTACTCCACTGTACTCTACCTCTACTGTGCACCACTGTACTCTACCTCTACTGTACTCCACTGTACTCTACCTCTACTGTGCTCCACTGTACTCTACCTCTACTGTACTCTACTGTACTCTACCTCTACTGTACTCCACTGTACTCTACCTCTACTGTGCTCCACTGTACTCTATCTCTACTGTACTCTACTTTACTCCACCTCTACTGTGCTCCGCTGTACTCCACTGTACTCTATCTCTACTGTGATCCACTGTACTCTACATCTGCTGTGCTCCACTGTACTCTACCTCTACTCTGCTCCATTGTACTCTACCTCTACTCTACTCCACTGTACTCTACCTCTACTGTACTCTAAAGTTCTCTACCTCTACTGTACTCTACTGTACTCCACCTCTACTGTGCTCCACTGTACTCCACTGTACTCTACCTCTACTGTGCACCACTGTACTCTACCTCTACTGTACTCCACTGTACTCTACCTCTACTGTGCTCCACTGTACTCTACCTCTACAGTACTCCACTCTACTCTACCTCTACTGTGCTCCACTGTACTCTATCTCTACTGTACTCTACTGTACTCCACCTCTACTGTGCTCCACTGTACTCCACTGTACGCTACCTCTACTGTGCTCCACTGTACTCTACCTCTACTGTACTCCACTCTACGCTACCTCTACTGTGCTCCACTGTACTCTACCTCTACTGTACTCCACTCTACTCTACCTCTACTGTACTCCACTCTATTCTACCTCTACTGTGCTCCGCTGTACTCCACTGTACTCTACCTCTACTGTACTGCACTGTACTCTACCTCTACTGTAATCCACTGTACTCTGCCTCTACTGTACTCCACTGTGTGCTACCTCTACTGTGCTCCACTGTACTCTACCTCTACTGTACTCCACTCTAGTCTATCTCTACTGTGCTCCATTGTACTCTATCTCTACTTTACTCCAATGTACTCTACCTCTACTCTACTGTTCTCTACCTCTACTGTACTCCACCCTACACTACCTCTACTGTGCTCCGCTGTACTCCACTGTACTCTACCTCTACTGTACTCTATTGTACTCCACCTCTACTGTGCTCCACTGTGCTCCACTGTACTCTACCTCTACTGTGCTCCACTGTACTCTACCTCTACTGTGCTCCACTGTTCTCTACCTCTACTGTACTCTATTGTACTCCACCTCTACTGTGCTCCACTGTACTCCACTGTACTCTACCTCTACTGTGCTCCACTGTACTCTACCTCTACTGTACTCCACTCTAGTCTATCTCTACTGTGCTCCATTGTACTCTATCTCTACTGTACTCCAATGTACTCTACCTCTACTCTACTGTTCTCTACCTCTACTGTAATCTAGTGTAATCCACCTCTACTGAGCTTCACTGTACTCCACTGTACTCTACCTCTACTGTGCTCCACTGTACTCTACCTCTACTGTACTCCACTGTACTCTACCTCTACTGTGCTCCACTGTACTCTACCTCTACTGTACTCCACTCTACTCTAACTCTACTGTGCTCCACTGTACTCTACCTCTACTGTACTCCACTCTACTCTACCTCTACTGTGCTCCACTGTACTCTACCTCTTCTGTACTCCACTGTACTCTACCTCTACTGTACTCCACGGTACGCTACCTCTACTGTGCTCCACTCTACTCTACCTCTACTGTACTCCACTGTACGCTACCTCTACTGTGCTCCACTGTACTCTACCTCTACTGTACTCCACTCTACTCTACCTCTACTGTGCTCCACTGTACTCTACCTCTACTCTACTCCACTGTACTCTACCTCTACTGTGCTCCACTGTACTCTACCTCTACTGTACTATACTGTACTCTACCTCTACTGTACTCTACTGTACTCCACCTCTACTGTGCTCCACTGTACTCCACTGTACTCTACCTCTACTGTGCTCCACTGTACTCTACCTCTACTGTACTCCACTGTACTCTACCTCTAATGTGCTCCACTGTACTCTACCTCTACTGTACTCCACTCTACTCTAACTCTACTGTGCTCCACTGTACTCTATCTCTACTGTAGTCTACTGTACTCCACCTCTACTGTGCTCCGCTGTACTCCACTGTACTCTATCTCTACTGTGATCCACTGTACTCTACCTCTGCTGTGCTCCACTGTACTCTACCTCTAATCTACTCCACTGTACTCTACCTCTACTGTACTCTACTGTTCTCTACCTCTACTGTACTCTACTGTACTCCACCTCTACTGTGCTCCAATGTACTCCACTGTACTCTACCTCAACTGTGCACCACTGTACTCTACCTCTACTGTACTCCACTGTACTCTACCTCTACTGTGCTCCACACTACTCTACCTCTACTGTACTCCACTCTATTCTACCTCTACTGTGCTTCGCTGTACTCCACTGTACTCTACCTCTACTGTGCTCCACTGTACTCAACCTCTACTGTACTCCACTGTACTCTACCTCTACTGTGCTCCACTGTACTCAACCTCTACTGTACTCCACTGTACTCTACCTCTACTGTACTCCACTGTACTCTACCTCTACTGTACTCCACTCTACTCTAACTCTACTGTGCTCCACTGTACTCTACCTCTACTGTACTCCACTCTACTCTACCTCTACTGTGCTCCACTGTACTCTACCTCTTCTGTACTCCACTGTACTCTACCTCTACTGTACTCCACGGTACGCTACCTCTACTGTGCTCCACTCTACTCTACCTCTACTGTACTCCACTGTACGCTACCTCTACTGTGCTCCACTGTACTCTACCTCTACTGTACTCCACTCTACTCTACCTCTACTGTGCTCCACTGTACTCTACCTCTACTGTACTCCACTGTACTCTACCTCTACTGTGCTCCACTGTACTCTACCTCTACTGTACTCCACTGTACTCTACGTCTACTGTGCTCCACTGTACTCTACCTCTACTGTACTCTACTGTACTCTACCTCTACTGTACTCTACTGTACTCCACCTCTACTGTGCTCCACTGTACTCCACTGTACTCTTCCTCTACTGTGCTCCACTGTACTCTACCTCTACGGTACTCCACTGTACTCTACCTCTAATGTGCTCCACTGTACTCTACCTCTACTGTACTCCACTCTACTCTACCTCTACTGTGCTCCACTGTACTCTATCTCTACTGTACTCTACTGTACTCCACCTCTACTGTGCTCCGCTGTACTCCACTGTACTCTATCTCTACTGTGATCCACTGTACTCTACCTCTGCTGTCCTCCACTGTATTCTACCTCTACTGTGCTCCACTGTACTCTACCTCTAATCTACTCCACTGTACTCTACCTCTACTATACTCTACTGTTCTCTACCTCTGCTGTACTCTACTGTACTCCACCTCTACTGTGCTCCAATGTACTCCACTGTACTCTACCTCTACTGTGCACCACTGTTCTCTACCTCTACTGTACTCCACTGTACTCTAACTCTACTGTGCTCCACTGTACTCTACCTCTACTGTACTCCACTCTACTCTACCTCTACTGTGCTCCACTGTACTCTACCTCTTCTGTACTCCACTGTACTCTACCTCTACTGTACTCCACGGTACGCCACCTCTACTGTGCTCCACTCTACTCTACCTCTACTGTACTCCACTGTACGCTACCTCTACTGTGCTCCACTGTACTCTACCTCTACTGTAATCCACTCTACTCTACCTCTACTGGGCTCCACTGTACTCTACCTCTACTGTACTCCACTCTACTCTACCTCTACTGGGCTCCACTGTACTCTACCTCTACTCTACTCCACTGTACTCTACCTCTACTGTGCTCCACTGTACTCCACTGTACTCTACCTCTACTGTACTCCACTGTACTCTACCTCTACTGTGCTCCACTGTACTCTACCTCTACTGTACTCCACTGTACTCTACCTCTACTGTGCTCCACTGTACTCTACCTCTACTGTACTCCACTGTACTCTACCTCTACTGTACTCCACTGTACTATACCTCTACTGTACTCCACTGTACTCTACCTCTACTGTGCTCCATTGTACTCTACCTCTACTCTACTCCACTGTACTCTACCTCTACTGTACTCTACTGTTCTCTACCTCTACTGTACTCTACTGTACTCCACCTCTACTGTGCTCCACTGTACTCCACTGTATTCTACCTCTACTGTACTCCACTGTACTCTACCTCTACTGTGCTCCACTGTACTCTACCTCTACTGTACTCCACTGTACTCTACCTCTACTGTACTCCACTGTACTCTACCTCTACTGTACTCCACTGTACTCTACCTCTACTGTGCTCCACTGTACTCTACCTCTACTGTACTCCACTGTACTCTACCTCTACTGTACTCCACTGTACTCTACCTCTACTGTACTCCACTGTACTCTACCTCTACTGTACTCCACTGTACTCTACCTCTACTGTGCTCCACTGTACTCTACCTCTACTGTACACCACTGTACTCTACCTCTACTGTACTCCACTGTACTCTACCTCTACTGTACTCCACTGTACTCTACCTCTACTGTGCTCTACTGTACTCTACCTCTACTGTACTCTACTGTACTCTACCTCTACTGTACTCCACTGTACTCCACCTCTACTGTACTCCACTGTACTCTACCTCTACTGTACTCCACTGTACTCTACCTCTACTGTACTCCACTGTACTCTACCTCTACTGTGCTCCACTGTACTCTACCTCTACTGTACTCCACTGTACTCTACCTCTACTGTACTCCACTGTACTCTACCTCTACTGTACTCCACTGTACTCTACCTCTACTGTACTCCACTGTACTCTACCTCTACTGTACTCCACCTCTACTGTGCTTCACTGTACTCCACTGTACTCTACCTCTTCTGTACTCCACTGTACTCTACCTCTACTGTACTCCACGGTACGCTACCTCTACTGTGCTCCACTGTACTCTACCTCTACTGTACTCCACTGTACGCTACCTCTACTGTGCTCCACTGTACTCTACCTCTACAGTACTCCACTCTACTCTACCTCTACTGCGCTCCACTGTACTCCACCTCTACTCTACTCCACTCCACTGTACTCTACCTCTACTGTACTCTACTGTACTCTATCTCTACTGTACTCTACTGTACTCCACCTCTACTGTGCTCTGCTGTACTCCACTGTACTCTACCTCTACTGTGCTCCACTGTACTCTACCTCTACTGTACTCCACTGTACTCTACCTCTACTGTGCTCCACTGTACTCTACCTCTACTGTACT
Source organism: Tiaroga cobitis (assembly GCA_030578255.1). Classification (NCBI taxonomy): domain Eukaryota; kingdom Metazoa; phylum Chordata; class Actinopteri; order Cypriniformes; family Leuciscidae; genus Tiaroga; species Tiaroga cobitis. The sequence continues at coordinate 37,894,268 of CM060604.1, forward strand.
CCACTCTACTCTACCTCTACTGTGCTCCACTGTACTCTATCTCTACTGTACTCTACTGTACTCCACCTCTACTGTGCTCCACTGTACTCCACTGTACGCTACCTCTACTGTGGTCCACTGTACTCTACCTCTACTGTACTCCACTCTACTCTACCTCTACTGTGCTCCGCTGTACTCCACTGTACTCTACCTCTACTGTGCTCCACTGTACGCTACCTCTACTGTGCTCCACTGTACTCCACTCTACTCTACCTCTACTGTTCTCCGCTGTACTCCACTGTACTCTACCCTCTACTGTGCTCCACTGTACTCTACCTCTACTGTACTCCACTTTACTCTACCTCTACTGTGCTCCACTGTACTCTATCTCTACTGTACTATACTGTACTCCACCTCTACTGTGCTCTGCTGTACTCCACTGTACTCTACCTCTACTGTACTCCACTGTACTCTACCTCTACTGTGCTATACCGTACTCCACCTCTACTGTGCTCCACTCTACTCTACCTCTACTGTGCTCCACTGTACTCTACCTCTTCTGTACTCTACTGTTCTCTACCACTACTGTACTCTACTGTACTCCACCTCTACTGTGCTCCACTGTACTCTACCTCTACTGTGCTCCACTGTACTCTACCTCTACTGTGCTCCACTGTACTCTACCTCTTCTGTACTCTACTGTTCTCTACCACTACTGTACTCTACTGTACTCCACCTCTACTCTGCTCCACTGTACTCCACTGTACTCTACCTCTACTGTGCTCCACTGTACTCTACCTCTACTGTACTCCACTGTACTCTACCTCTACTGTGCTCCACTGTACTCTACCTCTACTGTACTCCACTCTACTCTACCTCTACTGTGCTCCACTGTACTCTATCTCTACTGTACTCTACTGTAATCCACCTCTACTGTGCTCCACTGTACTCCACTGTACGCTACCTCTACTGTGCTCCACTGTACTCTACCTCTACTGTACTCCACTCTACTCTACCTCTACTGTGCTCCGCTGTACTCCACTGTACTCTACCTCTACTGTGCTCCGCTGTACTCCACTGTACTCTACCTCTAGTGTGCTCCACTGTACTCTACCTCTGCTGTACTCCACTGTACTCTACCTCTACTGTGCTCCACTGTACTCTACCTCTACTGTACTACAAAGTACGCTACCTCTACTGTGCTCCACTGTACTCTACCGCTACTCTACTCCACTGTACTCTACCTCTACTGTGCTCCACTGTACTCTTCCTCTACTGTACTCCACTGTACTCTACCTCTACTGTTCTCCACTGTACTCTACCTCTACTGTACTCCACTCTACTCTACCTCTACTGTGCTCCACTGTACTCTATCTCTACTGTACTCTACTGTACTCCACCTCTACTGTGCTCCGCTGTACTCCACTGTACTCTATCTCTACTCTACTCCACTGTACCCTACCTCTACTGTACTCTACTGTTCTCTACCTCTACTGTACTCTACTGTACTCCACCTCTACTGTGCTCCACTGTACTCCACTGTACTCTACCTCTACTGTGCACCACTGTACTCTACCTCTACTGTACTCCACTGTACTCTACCTCTACTGTGCTCCACTGTACTCTACCTCTACTGTACTCTACTGTACTCTACCTCTACTGTACTCCACTGTACTCTACCTCTACTGTGCTCCACTGTACTCTATCTCTACTGTACTCTACTTTACTCCACCTCTACTGTGCTCCGCTGTACTCCACTGTACTCTATCTCTACTGTGATCCACTGTACTCTACATCTGCTGTGCTCCACTGTACTCTACCTCTACTCTGCTCCATTGTACTCTACCTCTACTCTACTCCACTGTACTCTACCTCTACTGTACTCTAAAGTTCTCTACCTCTACTGTACTCTACTGTACTCCACCTCTACTGTGCTCCACTGTACTCCACTGTACTCTACCTCTACTGTGCACCACTGTACTCTACCTCTACTGTACTCCACTGTACTCTACCTCTACTGTGCTCCACTGTACTCTACCTCTACAGTACTCCACTCTACTCTACCTCTACTGTGCTCCACTGTACTCTATCTCTACTGTACTCTACTGTACTCCACCTCTACTGTGCTCCACTGTACTCCACTGTACGCTACCTCTACTGTGCTCCACTGTACTCTACCTCTACTGTACTCCACTCTACGCTACCTCTACTGTGCTCCACTGTACTCTACCTCTACTGTACTCCACTCTACTCTACCTCTACTGTACTCCACTCTATTCTACCTCTACTGTGCTCCGCTGTACTCCACTGTACTCTACCTCTACTGTACTGCACTGTACTCTACCTCTACTGTAATCCACTGTACTCTGCCTCTACTGTACTCCACTGTGTGCTACCTCTACTGTGCTCCACTGTACTCTACCTCTACTGTACTCCACTCTAGTCTATCTCTACTGTGCTCCATTGTACTCTATCTCTACTTTACTCCAATGTACTCTACCTCTACTCTACTGTTCTCTACCTCTACTGTACTCCACCCTACACTACCTCTACTGTGCTCCGCTGTACTCCACTGTACTCTACCTCTACTGTACTCTATTGTACTCCACCTCTACTGTGCTCCACTGTGCTCCACTGTACTCTACCTCTACTGTGCTCCACTGTACTCTACCTCTACTGTGCTCCACTGTTCTCTACCTCTACTGTACTCTATTGTACTCCACCTCTACTGTGCTCCACTGTACTCCACTGTACTCTACCTCTACTGTGCTCCACTGTACTCTACCTCTACTGTACTCCACTCTAGTCTATCTCTACTGTGCTCCATTGTACTCTATCTCTACTGTACTCCAATGTACTCTACCTCTACTCTACTGTTCTCTACCTCTACTGTAATCTAGTGTAATCCACCTCTACTGAGCTTCACTGTACTCCACTGTACTCTACCTCTACTGTGCTCCACTGTACTCTACCTCTACTGTACTCCACTGTACTCTACCTCTACTGTGCTCCACTGTACTCTACCTCTACTGTACTCCACTCTACTCTAACTCTACTGTGCTCCACTGTACTCTACCTCTACTGTACTCCACTCTACTCTACCTCTACTGTGCTCCACTGTACTCTACCTCTTCTGTACTCCACTGTACTCTACCTCTACTGTACTCCACGGTACGCTACCTCTACTGTGCTCCACTCTACTCTACCTCTACTGTACTCCACTGTACGCTACCTCTACTGTGCTCCACTGTACTCTACCTCTACTGTACTCCACTCTACTCTACCTCTACTGTGCTCCACTGTACTCTACCTCTACTCTACTCCACTGTACTCTACCTCTACTGTGCTCCACTGTACTCTACCTCTACTGTACTATACTGTACTCTACCTCTACTGTACTCTACTGTACTCCACCTCTACTGTGCTCCACTGTACTCCACTGTACTCTACCTCTACTGTGCTCCACTGTACTCTACCTCTACTGTACTCCACTGTACTCTACCTCTAATGTGCTCCACTGTACTCTACCTCTACTGTACTCCACTCTACTCTAACTCTACTGTGCTCCACTGTACTCTATCTCTACTGTAGTCTACTGTACTCCACCTCTACTGTGCTCCGCTGTACTCCACTGTACTCTATCTCTACTGTGATCCACTGTACTCTACCTCTGCTGTGCTCCACTGTACTCTACCTCTAATCTACTCCACTGTACTCTACCTCTACTGTACTCTACTGTTCTCTACCTCTACTGTACTCTACTGTACTCCACCTCTACTGTGCTCCAATGTACTCCACTGTACTCTACCTCAACTGTGCACCACTGTACTCTACCTCTACTGTACTCCACTGTACTCTACCTCTACTGTGCTCCACACTACTCTACCTCTACTGTACTCCACTCTATTCTACCTCTACTGTGCTTCGCTGTACTCCACTGTACTCTACCTCTACTGTGCTCCACTGTACTCAACCTCTACTGTACTCCACTGTACTCTACCTCTACTGTGCTCCACTGTACTCAACCTCTACTGTACTCCACTGTACTCTACCTCTACTGTACTCCACTGTACTCTACCTCTACTGTACTCCACTCTACTCTAACTCTACTGTGCTCCACTGTACTCTACCTCTACTGTACTCCACTCTACTCTACCTCTACTGTGCTCCACTGTACTCTACCTCTTCTGTACTCCACTGTACTCTACCTCTACTGTACTCCACGGTACGCTACCTCTACTGTGCTCCACTCTACTCTACCTCTACTGTACTCCACTGTACGCTACCTCTACTGTGCTCCACTGTACTCTACCTCTACTGTACTCCACTCTACTCTACCTCTACTGTGCTCCACTGTACTCTACCTCTACTGTACTCCACTGTACTCTACCTCTACTGTGCTCCACTGTACTCTACCTCTACTGTACTCCACTGTACTCTACGTCTACTGTGCTCCACTGTACTCTACCTCTACTGTACTCTACTGTACTCTACCTCTACTGTACTCTACTGTACTCCACCTCTACTGTGCTCCACTGTACTCCACTGTACTCTTCCTCTACTGTGCTCCACTGTACTCTACCTCTACGGTACTCCACTGTACTCTACCTCTAATGTGCTCCACTGTACTCTACCTCTACTGTACTCCACTCTACTCTACCTCTACTGTGCTCCACTGTACTCTATCTCTACTGTACTCTACTGTACTCCACCTCTACTGTGCTCCGCTGTACTCCACTGTACTCTATCTCTACTGTGATCCACTGTACTCTACCTCTGCTGTCCTCCACTGTATTCTACCTCTACTGTGCTCCACTGTACTCTACCTCTAATCTACTCCACTGTACTCTACCTCTACTATACTCTACTGTTCTCTACCTCTGCTGTACTCTACTGTACTCCACCTCTACTGTGCTCCAATGTACTCCACTGTACTCTACCTCTACTGTGCACCACTGTTCTCTACCTCTACTGTACTCCACTGTACTCTAACTCTACTGTGCTCCACTGTACTCTACCTCTACTGTACTCCACTCTACTCTACCTCTACTGTGCTCCACTGTACTCTACCTCTTCTGTACTCCACTGTACTCTACCTCTACTGTACTCCACGGTACGCCACCTCTACTGTGCTCCACTCTACTCTACCTCTACTGTACTCCACTGTACGCTACCTCTACTGTGCTCCACTGTACTCTACCTCTACTGTAATCCACTCTACTCTACCTCTACTGGGCTCCACTGTACTCTACCTCTACTGTACTCCACTCTACTCTACCTCTACTGGGCTCCACTGTACTCTACCTCTACTCTACTCCACTGTACTCTACCTCTACTGTGCTCCACTGTACTCCACTGTACTCTACCTCTACTGTACTCCACTGTACTCTACCTCTACTGTGCTCCACTGTACTCTACCTCTACTGTACTCCACTGTACTCTACCTCTACTGTGCTCCACTGTACTCTACCTCTACTGTACTCCACTGTACTCTACCTCTACTGTACTCCACTGTACTATACCTCTACTGTACTCCACTGTACTCTACCTCTACTGTGCTCCATTGTACTCTACCTCTACTCTACTCCACTGTACTCTACCTCTACTGTACTCTACTGTTCTCTACCTCTACTGTACTCTACTGTACTCCACCTCTACTGTGCTCCACTGTACTCCACTGTATTCTACCTCTACTGTACTCCACTGTACTCTACCTCTACTGTGCTCCACTGTACTCTACCTCTACTGTACTCCACTGTACTCTACCTCTACTGTACTCCACTGTACTCTACCTCTACTGTACTCCACTGTACTCTACCTCTACTGTGCTCCACTGTACTCTACCTCTACTGTACTCCACTGTACTCTACCTCTACTGTACTCCACTGTACTCTACCTCTACTGTACTCCACTGTACTCTACCTCTACTGTACTCCACTGTACTCTACCTCTACTGTGCTCCACTGTACTCTACCTCTACTGTACACCACTGTACTCTACCTCTACTGTACTCCACTGTACTCTACCTCTACTGTACTCCACTGTACTCTACCTCTACTGTGCTCTACTGTACTCTACCTCTACTGTACTCTACTGTACTCTACCTCTACTGTACTCCACTGTACTCCACCTCTACTGTACTCCACTGTACTCTACCTCTACTGTACTCCACTGTACTCTACCTCTACTGTACTCCACTGTACTCTACCTCTACTGTGCTCCACTGTACTCTACCTCTACTGTACTCCACTGTACTCTACCTCTACTGTACTCCACTGTACTCTACCTCTACTGTACTCCACTGTACTCTACCTCTACTGTACTCCACTGTACTCTACCTCTACTGTACTCCACCTCTACTGTGCTTCACTGTACTCCACTGTACTCTACCTCTTCTGTACTCCACTGTACTCTACCTCTACTGTACTCCACGGTACGCTACCTCTACTGTGCTCCACTGTACTCTACCTCTACTGTACTCCACTGTACGCTACCTCTACTGTGCTCCACTGTACTCTACCTCTACAGTACTCCACTCTACTCTACCTCTACTGCGCTCCACTGTACTCCACCTCTACTCTACTCCACTCCACTGTACTCTACCTCTACTGTACTCTACTGTACTCTATCTCTACTGTACTCTACTGTACTCCACCTCTACTGTGCTCTGCTGTACTCCACTGTACTCTACCTCTACTGTGCTCCACTGTACTCTACCTCTACTGTACTCCACTGTACTCTACCTCTACTGTGCTCCACTGTACTCTACCTCTACTGTACTCCACTCTACTCTACCTCTACTGTGCTCCACTGTACTCTATCTCTACTGTACTCTACTGTACTCCACCTCTACTGTGCTCCACTGTACTCCACTGTACGCTACCTCTACTGTGGTCCACTGTACTCTACCTCTACTGTACTCCACTCTACTCTACCTCTACTGTGCTCCGCTGTACTCCACTGTACTCTACCTCTACTGTGCTCCACTGTACGCTACCTCTACTGTGCTCCACTGTACTCCACTCTACTCTACCTCTACTGTTCTCCGCTGTACTCCACTGTACTCTACCCTCTACTGTGCTCCACTGTACTCTACCTCTACTGTACTCCACTTTACTCTACCTCTACTGTGCTCCACTGTACTCTATCTCTACTGTACTATACTGTACTCCACCTCTACTGTGCTCTGCTGTACTCCACTGTACTCTACCTCTACTGTACTCCACTGTACTCTACCTCTACTGTGCTATACCGTACTCCACCTCTACTGTGCTCCACTCTACTCTACCTCTACTGTGCTCCACTGTACTCTACCTCTTCTGTACTCTACTGTTCTCTACCACTACTGTACTCTACTGTACTCCACCTCTACTGTGCTCCACTGTACTCCACTGTACTCTACCTCTACTGTGCTCCACTGTACTCTACCTCTACTGTGCTCCACTGTACTCTACCTCTTCTGTACTCTACTGTTCTCTACCACTACTGTACTCTACTGTACTCCACCTCTACTCTGCTCCACTGTACTCCACTGTACTCTACCTCTACTGTGCTCCACTGTACTCTACCTCTACTGTACTCCACTGTACTCTACCTCTACTGTGCTCCACTGTACTCTACCTCTACTGTACTCCACTCTACTCTACCTCTACTGTGCTCCACTGTACTCTATCTCTACTGTACTCTACTGTAATCCACCTCTACTGTGCTCCACTGTACTCCACTGTACGCTACCTCTACTGTGCTCCACTGTACTCTACCTCTACTGTACTCCACTCTACTCTACCTCTACTGTGCTCCGCTGTACTCCACTGTACTCTACCTCTACTGTGCTCCGCTGTACTCCACTGTACTCTACCTCTAGTGTGCTCCACTGTACTCTACCTCTGCTGTACTCCACTGTACTCTACCTCTACTGTGCTCCACTGTACTCTACCTCTACTGTACTACAAAGTACGCTACCTCTACTGTGCTCCACTGTACTCTACCGCTACTCTACTCCACTGTACTCTACCTCTACTGTGCTCCACTGTACTCTTCCTCTACTGTACTCCACTGTACTCTACCTCTACTGTGCTCCACTGTACTCTACCTCTACTGTACTCCACTCTACTCTACCTCTACTGTGCTCCACTGTACTCTATCTCTACTGTACTCTACTGTACTCCACCTCTACTGTGCTCCGCTGTACTCCACTGTACTCTATCTCTACTCTACTCCACTGTACCCTACCTCTACTGTACTCTACTGTTCTCTACCTCTACTGTACTCTACTGTACTCCACCTCTACTGTGCTCCACTGTACTCCACTGTACTCTACCTCTACTGTGCACCACTGTACTCTACCTCTACTGTACTCCACTGTACTCTACCTCTACTGTGCTCCACTGTACTCTACCTCTACTGTACTCTACTGTACTCTACCTCTACTGTACTCCACTGTACTCTACCTCTACTGTGCTCCACTGTACTCTATCTCTACTGTACTCTACTTTACTCCACCTCTACTGTGCTCCGCTGTACTCCACTGTACTCTATCTCTACTGTGATCCACTGTACTCTACATCTGCTGTGCTCCACTGTACTCTACCTCTACTGTGCTCCATTGTACTCTACCTCTACTCTACTCCACTATACTCTACCTCTACTGTACTCTACTGTTCTCTACCTCTACTGTACTCTACTGTACTCCACCTCTACTGTGCTCCACTGTACTCCACTGTACTCTACCTCTACTGTGCACCACTGTACTCTACCTCTACTGTACTCCACTGTACTCTACCTCTACTGTGCTCCACTGTACTCTACCTCTACAGTACTCCACTCTACTCTACCTCTACTGTGCTCCACTGTACTCTATCTCTACTGTACTCTACTGTACTCCACCTCTACTGTGCTCCACTGTACTCCACTGTACGCTACCTCTACTGTGCTCCACTGTACTCTACCTCTACTGTACTCCACTCTACGCTACCTCTACTGTGCTCCACTGTACTCTACCTCTACTGTACTCCACTCTACTCTACCTCTACTGTACTCCACTCTATTCTACCTCTACTGTGCTCCGCTGTACTCCACTGTACTCTACCTCTACTGTACTGCACTGTACTCTACCTCTACTGTAATCCACTGTACTCTGCCTCTACTGTACTCCACTGTGTGCTACCTCTACTGTGCTCCACTGTACTCTACCTCTACTGTACTCCACTCTAGTCTATCTCTACTGTGCTCCATTGTACTCTATCTCTACTTTACTCCAATGTACTCTACCTCTACTCTACTGTTCTCTACCTCTACTGTACTCCACCCTACACTACCTCTACTGTGCTCCGCTGTACTCCACTGTACTCTACCTCTACTGTACTCTATTGTACTCCACCTCTACTGTGCTCCACTGTGCTCCACTGTACTCTACCTCTACTGTGCTCCACTGTACTCTACCTCTACTGTGCTCCACTGTTCTCTACCTCTACTGTACTCTATTGTACTCCACCTCTACTGTGCTCCACTGTACTCCACTGTACTCTACCTCTACTGTGCTCCACTGTACTCTACCTCTACTGTACTCCACTCTAGTCTATCTCTACTGTGCTCCATTGTACTCTATCTCTACTGTACTCCAATGTACTCTACCTCTACTCTACTGTTCTCTACCTCTACTGTAATCTAGTGTAATCCACCTCTACTGAGCTTCACTGTACTCCACTGTACTCTACCTCTACTGTGCTCCACTGTACTCTACCTCTACTGTACTCCACTGTACTCTACCTCTACTGTGCTCCACTGTACTCTACCTCTACTGTACTCCACTCTACTCTAACTCTACTGTGCTCCACTGTACTCTACCTCTACTGTACTCCACTCTACTCTACCTCTACTGTGCTCCACTGTACTCTACCTCTTCTGTACTCCACTGTATTCTACCTCTACTGTACTCCACGGTACGCTACCTCTACTGTGCTCCACTCTACTCTACCTCTACTGTACTCCACTGTACGCTACCTCTACTGTGCTCCACTGTACTCTACCTCTACTGTACTCCACTCTACTCTACCTCTACTGTGCTCCACTGTACTCTACCTCTACTCTACTCCACTGTACTCTACCTCTACTGTGCTCCACTGTACTCTACCTCTACTGTACTCTACTGTACTCTACCTCTACTGTACTCTACTGTACTCCACCTCTACTGTGCTCCACTGTACTCCACTGTACTCTACCTCTACTGTGCTCCACTGTACTCTACCTCTACTGTACTCCACTGTACTCTACCTCTAATGTGCTCCACTGTACTCTACCTCTACTGTACTCCACTCTACTCTAACTCTACTGTGCTCCACTGTACTCTATCTCTACTGTAGTCTACTGTACTCCACCTCTACTGTGCTCCGCTGTACTCCACTGTACTCTATCTCTACTGTGATCCACTGTACTCTACCTCTGCTGTGCTCCACTGTACTCTACCTCTAATCTACTCCACTGTACTCTACCTCTACTGTACTCTACTGTTCTCTACCTCTACTGTACTCTACTGTACTCCACCTCTACTGTGCTCCAATGTACTCCACTGTACTCTACCTCAACTGTGCACCACTGTACTCTACCTCTACTGTACTCCACTGTACTCTACCTCTACTGTGCTCCACACTACTCTACCTCTACTGTACTCCACTCTATTCTACCTCTACTGTGCTTCGCTGTACTCCACTGTACTCTACCTCTACTGTGCTCCACTGTACTCAACCTCTACTGTACTCCACTGTACTCTACCTCTACTGTGCTCCACTGTACTCAACCTCTACTGTACTCCACTGTACTCTACCTCTACTGTACTCCACTGTACTCTACCTCTACTGTACTCCACTCTACTCTAACTCTACTGTGCTCCACTGTACTCTACCTCTACTGTACTCCACTCTACTCTACCTCTACTGTGCTCCACTGTACTCTACCTCTTCTGTACTCCACTGTACTCTACCTCTACTGTACTCCACGGTACGCTACCTCTACTGTGCTCCACTCTACTCTACCTCTACTGTACTCCACTGTACGCTACCTCTACTGTGCTCCACTGTACTCTACCTCTACTGTACTCCACTCTACTCTACCTCTACTGTGCTCCACTGTACTCTACCTCTACTGTACTCCACTGTACTCTACCTCTACTGTGCTCCACTGTACTCTACCTCTACTGTACTCCACTGTACTCTACGTCTACTGTGCTCCACTGTACTCTACCTCTACTGTACTCTACTGTACTCTACCTCTACTGTACTCTACTGTACTCCACCTCTACTGTGCTCCACTGTACTCCACTGTACTCTACCTCTACTGTGCTCCACTGTACTCTACCTCTACTGTACTCCACTGTACTCTACCTCTAATGTGCTCCACTGTACTCTACCTCTACTGTACTCCACTCTACTCTACCTCTACTGTGCTCCACTGTACTCTATCTCTACTGTACTCTACTGTACTCCACCTCTACTGTGCTCCGCTGTACTCCACTGTACTCTATCTCTACTGTGATCCACTGTACTCTACCTCTGCTGTCCTCCACTGTATTCTACCTCTACTGTGCTCCACTGTACTCTACCTCTAATCTACTCCACTGTACTCTACCTCTACTATACTCTACTGTTCTCTACCTCTGCTGTACTCTACTGTACTCCACCTCTACTGTGCTCCAATGTACTCCACTGTACTCTACCTCTACTGTGCACCACTGTTCTCTACCTCTACTGTACTCCACTGTACTCTAACTCTACTGTGCTCCACTGTACTCTACCTCTACTGTACTCCACTCTACTCTACCTCTACTGTGCTCCACTGTACTCTACCTCTTCTGTACTCCACTGTACTCTACCTCTACTGTACTCCACGGTACGCCACCTCTACTGTGCTCCACTCTACTCTACCTCTACTGTACTCCACTGTACGCTACCTCTACTGTGCTCCACTGTACTCTACCTCTACTGTAATCCACTCTACTCTACCTCTACTGGGCTCCACTGTACTCTACCTCTACTGTACTCCACTCTACTCTACCTCTACTGGGCTCCACTGTACTCTACCTCTACTCTACTCCACTGTACTCTACCTCTACTGTGCTCCACTGTACTCTACCTCTACTGTACTCTACTGTACTCTACCTCTACTGTACTCTACTGTACTCCACCTCTACTGTGCTCCACTGTACTCCACTGTACTCTACCTCTACTTTGCTCCACTGTACTCTACCTCTACTGTACTCCACTCTACTCTACCTCTAATGTGCTCCACTGTACTCTACCTCTACTGTACTCCACTCTACTCTACCTCTACTGTGCTCCACTGTACTCTATATCTACTGTACTCTACTGTACTCCACCTCTACTGTGCTCCGCTGTACTCCACTGTACTCTATCTCTAGTGTGATCCACTCTACTCTACCTCTGCTGTGCTCCACTGTACTCTACCTCTACTGTGCTCCACTGTACTCTACCTCTAATCTACTCCACTGTACTCTACCTCTACTGTACTCTACTGTTCTCTACCTCTACTGTACTCTACTGTACTCCACCTCTACTGTGCTCCAATGTACTCCACTGTACTCTACCTCTACTGTGCACCACTGTACTCTACCTCTACTGTACTCCACTGTACTCTACCTCTACTGTGCTCCACTGTACTCTACCTCTACTATGCTCCACTGTACTCTACCTCTACTGTGCTCCACACTACTCTACCTCTACTGTACTCCACTCTATTCTACCTCTACTGTGCTTCACTGTACTCCACTGTACTCTACCTCTACTGTGCTCCACTGTACTCAACCTCTACTGTACTCCACTGTACTCTACCTCTACTGTACTCCACTGTACTCTACCTCTACTGTACTCCACTCTACTCTAACTCTACTGTGCTCCACTGTACTCTACCTCTACTGTACTCCAATCTACTCTACCTCTACTGTGCTCCACTGTACTCTACGTCTTCTGTACTCCACTGTACTCTACCTCTACTGTACTCCAAGGTACGCTACCTCTACTGTGCTGCACTCTACCTCTACTGTACTCCACTGTACGCTACCTCTACTGTGCTCCACTGTACTCTACCTCTACTGTACTCCACTCTACTCTACCTCTACTGTGCTCCACTGTACTCTACCTCTACTGTACTCCACTGTACTCTACCTCTACTGTACTCTACTGTACTCTACCTCTACTGTACTCTACTGTACTCCACCTCTACTCTGCTCCACTGTACTCCACTGTACTCTACCTCTACTGTGCTCCACTGTACTCTACCTCTACTGTACTCCACTGTACTCTACCTCTAATGTGCTCCACTGTACTCTACCTCTACTGTACTCCACTCTACTCTACCTCCACTGTGCTCCACTGTACTCTATCTCTACTGTACTCTACTGTACTCCACCTCTACTGTGCTCCGCTGTACTCCACTGTACTCTATCTCTACTGTGATCCACTGTACTCTACCTCTGCTGTGCTCCACTGTACTCTACATCTACTGTGCTCCACTGTACTCTACCTCTAATCTACTCCACTGTACTCTACCTCTACTGTACTCTACTGTTCTCTACCTCTACTGTACTCTACAGTACTCCACCTCTACTGTGCTCCAATGTACTCCACTGTACTCTACCTCTACTGTGCACCACTGTACTCTACCTCTACTGTACTCCACTGTACTCTACCTCTACTGTGCTCCACTGTACTCTACCTCTACTGTGCTCCACTGTACTCTACCTCTACTGTGCTCCACACTACTCTACCTCTACTGTACTCCACTCTATTCTACCTCTACTGTGCTTCGCTGTACTCCACTGTACTCTACCTCTACTGTGCTCCACTGTACTCAACCTCTACTGTACTCCACTGTACTCTACCTCTACTGTACTCCACTGTACTCTACCTCTACTGTACTCTACTGTACTCCACCTCTAATGCGCTCCACTGTACTCCACCGTACTCTACCGCTACTGTACTCCACTGTACTCTACCTCTACTGTACTCCACCGAACTCTACCTCTACTGTCCTTCACTGTACTCCACTGTACTCTACCTCTACTGTGCTCCCCTGTACTCCACTCTACTCTACCTATACTGTGCTCCACTGTACTCTACCTCTACTGTGCTCCACTGTACTCTACCTCTACTGTACTCCACTGTACTCCACCTCTACTGTAATCCACTGTACTCCACTGTACTCCACCTCTACTGTGCTCCACTGTACTCTACCTCTACTGTACTCTACTGTACTCTACCTCTACTGTACTCCAACGAACTCTACCTCTACTGTGCTTCACTGTACTCCACTGTACTCTACCTCTACTGTGCTCCACTGTACTCCACTGTACTCTATCTCTACTCTGATCCACTGTACTCTAACTCTGCTGTGCTCCACTGTACTATACCTCTGCTGTGCTCCACTGTACTCTACCTCTACTCTACTCCGCTGTACTCTATCTCTACTGTGCTGCACTGTACTCTATCTCTACTGTACTCCACTGTACTCTACCTCTACTGTACTCTACTGTTCTCTACCTCTACTGTACTCTACTGTACTCCACCTCTACTGTGCTCCACTGTACTCCACTCTACTCTACCTCTACTGTGCTCCACTGTACTCTGCCTCTACTGTACTCCACTGTACTCTACCTCTACTGTGCTCAACTATACTCTGCCTCTACTGTACTCCACTGCACTCTACCTCTACTGTACTCCACTGTACTCTACCTCTACTGTACTCTACTGTACTCCACCTCTAATGTGCTCCACTGTATTCCACTGTACTCTACCTCTACTGTACTCCACTGTACTCTACCTCTACTGTACTCCACTGTACACTACCTCTACTGTGCTCCACTGTACTCCACTGTGTGCTACCTATACTGTGCTCCACACTACTCTACCTCTACTGTACTCAACTCTATTCTACCTCTACTGTGCTCCGCTGTACTCCACTGTACTCTACATCTACTATGCTCCACTGTACTCTACCTCTACTGTACTGCACTGTACTCTGCCTCTACTGTAATCCACTGTACTCTACCTCTACTGTACTCCACTGTGCGCTACCTCTACTGTGCTCCACTGTACTCTACCTCTACTGTGCTCCACTCTATTCTACCTCTACTGTGCTCCGCTGTACTCCACTGTACTCTACATCTACTATGCTCCACTGTACTCTACCTCTACTGTACTGCACTGTACTCTACCTCTACTTTAATCCACTGTACTCTACCTCTACTGTACTCCACTGTGCGCTACCTCTACTGTGCTCCACTGTACTCTATCTCTACTGAACTCTACTGTACTCCACCTCTATTGTGCTCCGCTGTACTCCACTGTACTCTACCTCTACTGTGCTCCACTGTACTCTACCTCTACTGTGCTCCACTGTACTCTACCTCTACTGTGCTCCACTGTTCTCTACCTCTACTGTACTCTACTGTACTCCACCTCTACTGTGCTCCACTGTACTCCACTGTACTCTACCTCTACTGTGCTCCACTGTACTCTACCTCTACTGTACTCATCTCTAGTCTATCTCTACTGTGCTCCATTGTACTCTATCTATACTGTACTCCACTGTACTCCACCTCTACTGTGCTCCACTGTACTCCACTGTACTCTACCTCTACTGTGCTCCACTGTACTCTACCTCTACTGTACTCTACTGTACTCTACCTCTACTGTACTCCAACGAACTCTACCTCTACTGTGCTTCACTGTACTCCACTGTACTCTACCTCTACTATGCTCCACTGTACTCCACTGTACTCTATCTCTACTCTGATCAACTGTACTCTACCTCTGCTGTGCTCCACTGTACTCTACCTCTACTGTGCTCCTCTACTGTGCTCCACTGTACTCTACCTCTACTCTACTCCGCTGTACTCTATCTCTACTGTGCTCCACTGTACTCTATCTCTACTGTACTCCACTGTACTCTACCTCTACTGTACTCTACTGTTCTCTACCTCTACTGTACTCTACTGTACTCCACCTCTACTGTGCTCCACTGTACTCCACTCTACTCTACCTCTACTGTGCTCCACTGTGCTCTGCCTCTACTGTACTCCACTGTACTCTACCTCTACTGTGCTCAACTATACTCTACCTCTACTGTACTCCACTGTACTCTACCTCTACTGTACTCCACTGTACTCTACCTCTACTGTACTCCACGGTACGCTACCTCTACTGTGCTCCACTGTACTCTACCTCTACTGTACTCCACTGTACGCTACCTCTACTGTGCTCCACTGTACTCTACCTCTACTGTACTCCACTCTACTCTACCTCTACTGTGCTCCACTGTACTCTACCTCTACTGTACTCCACTGTACGCTACCTCTACTGTGCTCCACTGTACTCTACCTCTACTGTACTCCACTGTACTCTACCTCTACTGTGCTCCACTGTACTCTGTCTCTACTGTACTCCACTGTACTCTACCTCTACTGTACTCTACTATACTCCACCTCTAATGTGCTCCACTGTACTCCACTGTACTCTACCTCTGCTGTACTCCACTGTACTCTACCACTACTGTACTCCACTGTACTCTACCTCTACTCTGCTCCACTGTACTCCACTGTACGCTACCTCTACTGTGCTCCACTGTACTCTACCTCTACTGTACTCCACTCTACTCTACCTCTACTGTGCTCCGCTGTACTCCACTGTACTCTACCCTCTACTGTGCTCCACTGTACTCTACCTCTACTGTACTCCACTTTACTCTACCTCTACTGTGCTCCACTGTACTCTATCTCTACTGTACTATACTGTACTCCACCTCTACTGTGCTCTGCTGTACTCCACTGTACTCTACCTCTACTGTGCTCCACTGTACTCTACCTCTACTGTACTCCACTGTACTCTACCTCTACTGTGCTCCACTGTACTCTACCTCTACTGTACTCCACTCTACTCTACCTCTACTGTACTCCACTGTACTCTACCTCTACTGTGCTCCACTGTACTCTACCTCTACTGTACTCCACTCTACTCTACCTCTACTGTACTCCACTGTACTCTACCTCTAATGTGCTCCACTGTACTCTACCTCTACTGTACTCCACTCTACTCTAACTCTACTGTGCTCCACTGTACTCTATCTCTACTGTAGTCTACTGTACTCCACCTCTACTGTGCTCCGCTGTACTCCACTGTACTCTATCTCTACTGTGATCCACTGTACTCTACCTCTGCTGTGCTCCACTGTACTCTACCTCTAATCTACTCCACTGTACTCTACCTCTACTGTACTCTACTGTTCTCTACCTCTACTGTACTCTACTGTACTCCACCTCTACTGTGCTCCAATGTACTCCACTGTACTCTACCTCAACTGTGCACCACTGTACTCTACCTCTACTGTACTCCACTGTACTCTACCTCTACTGTGCTCCACACTACTCTACCTCTACTGTACTCCACTCTATTCTACCTCTACTGTGCTTCGCTGTACTCCACTGTACTCTACCTCTACTGTGCTCCACTGTACTCAACCTCTACTGTACTCCACTGTACTCTACCTCTACTGTGCTCCACTGTACTCAACCTCTACTGTACTCCACTGTACTCTACCTCTACTGTACTCCACTGTACTCTACCTCTACTGTACTCCACTCTACTCTAACTCTACTGTGCTCCACTGTACTCTACCTCTACTGTACTCCACTCTACTCTACCTCTACTGTGCTCCACTGTACTCTACCTCTTCTGTACTCCACTGTACTCTACCTCTACTGTACTCCACGGTACGCTACCTCTACTGTGCTCCACTCTACTCTACCTCTACTGTACTCCACTGTACGCTACCTCTACTGTGCTCCACTGTACTCTACCTCTACTGTACTCCACTCTACTCTACCTCTACTGTGCTCCACTGTACTCTACCTCTACTGTACTCCACTGTACTCTACCTCTACTGTGCTCCACTGTACTCTACCTCTACTGTACTCCACTGTACTCTACGTCTACTGTGCTCCACTGTACTCTACCTCTACTGTACTCTACTGTACTCTACCTCTACTGTACTCTACTGTACTCCACCTCTACTGTGCTCCACTGTACTCCACTGTACTCTACTTCTACTGTGCTCCACTGTACTCTACCTCTACTGTACTCCACTGTACTCTACCTCTAATGTGCTCCACTGTACTCTACCTCTACTGTACTCCACTCTACTCTACCTCTACTGTGCTCCACTGTACTCTATCTCTACTGTACTCTACTGTACTCCACCTCTACTGTGCTCCGCTGTACTCCACTGTACTCTATCTCTACTGTGATCCACTGTACTCTACCTCTGCTGTCCTCCACTGTATTCTACCTCTACTGTGCTCCACTGTACTCTACCTCTAATCTACTCCACTGTACTCTACCTCTACTATACTCTACTGTTCTCTACCTCTGCTGTACTCTACTGTACTCCACCTCTACTGTGCTCCAATGTACTCCACTGTACTCTACCTCTACTGTGCACCACTGTTCTCTACCTCTACTGTACTCCACTGTACTCTAACTCTACTGTGCTCCACTGTACTCTACCTCTACTGTACTCCACTCTACTCTACCTCTACTGTGCTCCACTGTACTCTACCTCTTCTGTACTCCACTGTACTCTACCTCTACTGTACTCCACGGTACGCCACCTCTACTGTGCTCCACTCTACTCTACCTCTACTGTACTCCACTGTACGCTACCTCTACTGTGCTCCACTGTACTCTACCTCTACTGTAATCCACTCTACTCTACCTCTACTGGGCTCCACTGTACTCTACCTCTACTGTACTCCACTCTACTCTACCTCCACTGTGCTCCACTGTACTCTATCTCTACTGTACTCTACTGTACTCCACCTCTACTGTGCTCCGCTGTACTCCACTGTACTCTATCTCTACTGTGATCCACTGTACTCTACCTCTGCTGTGCTCCACTGTACTCTACATCTACTGTGCTCCACTGTACTCTACCTCTAATCTACTCCACTGTACTCTACCTCTACTGTACTCTACTGTTCTCTACCTCTACTGTACTCTACAGTACTCCACCTCTACTGTGCTCCAATGTACTCCACTGTACTCTACCTCTACTGTGCACCACTGTACTCTACCTCTACTGTACTCCACTGTACTCTACCTCTACTGTGCTCCACTGTACTCTACCTCTACTGTGCTCCACTGTACTCTACCTCTACTGTGCTCCACACTACTCTACCTCTACTGTACTCCACTCTATTCTACCTCTACTGTGCTTCGCTGTACTCCACTGTACTCTACCTCTACTGTGCTCCACTGTACTCAACCTCTACTGTACTCCACTGTACTCTACCTCTACTGTACTCCACTGTACTCTACCTCTACTGTACTCTACTGTACTCCACCTCTAATGCGCTCCACTGTACTCCACCGTACTCTACCGCTACTGTACTCCACTGTACTCTACCTCTACTGTACTCCACCGAACTCTACCTCTACTGTCCTTCACTGTACTCCACTGTACTCTACCTCTACTGTGCTCCCCTGTACTCCACTCTACTCTACCT
This sequence comes from Tiaroga cobitis, assembly GCA_030578255.1. Lineage (NCBI taxonomy): Eukaryota > Metazoa > Chordata > Actinopteri > Cypriniformes > Leuciscidae > Tiaroga > Tiaroga cobitis. The sequence continues at coordinate 37,913,814 of CM060604.1, forward strand.
ATACTGTGCTCCACTGTACTCTACCTCTACTGTGCTCCACTGTACTCTACCTCTACTGTACTCCACTGTACTCCACCTCTACTGTAATCCACTGTACTCCACTGTACTCCACCTCTACTGTGCTCCACTGTACTCTACCTCTACTGTACTCTACTGTACTCTACCTCTACTGTACTCCAACGAACTCTACCTCTACTGTGCTTCACTGTACTCCACTGTACTCTACCTCTACTGTGCTCCACTGTACTCCACTGTACTCTATCTCTACTCTGATCCACTGTACTCTAACTCTGCTGTGCTCCACTGTACTATACCTCTGCTGTGCTCCACTGTACTCTACCTCTACTCTACTCCGCTGTACTCTATCTCTACTGTGCTGCACTGTACTCTATCTCTACTGTACTCCACTGTACTCTACCTCTACTGTACTCTACTGTTCTCTACCTCTACTGTACTCTACTGTACTCCACCTCTACTGTGCTCCACTGTACTCCACTCTACTCTACCTCTACTGTGCTCCACTGTACTCTGCCTCTACTGTACTCCACTGTACTCTACCTCTACTGTGCTCAACTATACTCTGCCTCTACTGTACTCCACTGCACTCTACCTCTACTGTACTCCACTGTACTCTACCTCTACTGTACTCTACTGTACTCCACCTCTAATGTGCTCCACTGTATTCCACTGTACTCTACCTCTACTGTACTCCACTGTACTCTACCTCTACTGTACTCCACTGTACACTACCTCTACTGTGCTCCACTGTACTCCACTGTGTGCTACCTATACTGTGCTCCACACTACTCTACCTCTACTGTACTCAACTCTATTCTACCTCTACTGTGCTCCGCTGTACTCCACTGTACTCTACATCTACTATGCTCCACTGTACTCTACCTCTACTGTACTGCACTGTACTCTGCCTCTACTGTAATCCACTGTACTCTACCTCTACTGTACTCCACTGTGCGCTACCTCTACTGTGCTCCACTGTACTCTACCTCTACTGTGCTCCACTCTATTCTACCTCTACTGTGCTCCGCTGTACTCCACTGTACTCTACATCTACTATGCTCCACTGTACTCTACCTCTACTGTACTGCACTGTACTCTACCTCTACTTTAATCCACTGTACTCTACCTCTACTGTACTCCACTGTGCGCTACCTCTACTGTGCTCCACTGTACTCTATCTCTACTGAACTCTACTGTACTCCACCTCTATTGTGCTCCGCTGTACTCCACTGTACTCTACCTCTACTGTGCTCCACTGTACTCTACCTCTACTGTGCTCCACTGTACTCTACCTCTACTGTGCTCCACTGTTCTCTACCTCTACTGTACTCTACTGTACTCCACCTCTACTGTGCTCCACTGTACTCCACTGTACTCTACCTCTACTGTGCTCCACTGTACTCTACCTCTACTGTACTCATCTCTAGTCTATCTCTACTGTGCTCCATTGTACTCTATCTATACTGTACTCCACTGTACTCCACCTCTACTGTGCTCCACTGTACTCCACTGTACTCTACCTCTACTGTGCTCCACTGTACTCTACCTCTACTGTACTCTACTGTACTCTACCTCTACTGTACTCCAACGAACTCTACCTCTACTGTGCTTCACTGTACTCCACTGTACTCTACCTCTACTATGCTCCACTGTACTCCACTGTACTCTATCTCTACTCTGATCAACTGTACTCTACCTCTGCTGTGCTCCACTGTACTCTACCTCTACTGTGCTCCTCTACTGTGCTCCACTGTACTCTACCTCTACTCTACTCCGCTGTACTCTATCTCTACTGTGCTCCACTGTACTCTATCTCTACTGTACTCCACTGTACTCTACCTCTACTGTACTCTACTGTTCTCTACCTCTACTGTACTCTACTGTACTCCACCTCTACTGTGCTCCACTGTACTCCACTCTACTCTACCTCTACTGTGCTCCACTGTGCTCTGCCTCTACTGTACTCCACTGTACTCTACCTCTACTGTGCTCAACTATACTCTACCTCTACTGTACTCCACTGTACTCTACCTCTACTGTACTCCACTGTACTCTACCTCTACTGTACTCCACGGTACGCTACCTCTACTGTGCTCCACTGTACTCTACCTCTACTGTACTCCACTGTACGCTACCTCTACTGTGCTCCACTGTACTCTACCTCTACTGTACTCCACTCTACTCTACCTCTACTGTGCTCCACTGTACTCTACCTCTACTGTACTCCACTGTACGCTACCTCTACTGTGCTCCACTGTACTCTACCTCTACTGTACTCCACTGTACTCTACCTCTACTGTGCTCCACTGTACTCTGTCTCTACTGTACTCCACTGTACTCTACCTCTACTGTACTCTACTATACTCCACCTCTAATGTGCTCCACTGTACTCCACTGTACTCTACCTCTGCTGTACTCCACTGTACTCTACCACTACTGTACTCCACTGTACTCTACCTCTACTCTGCTCCACTGTACTCCACTGTACGCTACCTCTACTGTGCTCCACTGTACTCTACCTCTACTGTACTCCACTCTACTCTACCTCTACTGTGCTCCGCTGTACTCCACTGTACTCTACCCTCTACTGTGCTCCACTGTACTCTACCTCTACTGTACTCCACTTTACTCTACCTCTACTGTGCTCCACTGTACTCTATCTCTACTGTACTATACTGTACTCCACCTCTACTGTGCTCTGCTGTACTCCACTGTACTCTACCTCTACTGTGCTCCACTGTACTCTACCTCTACTGTACTCCACTGTACTCTACCTCTACTGTGCTCCACTGTACTCTACCTCTACTGTACTCCACTCTACTCTACCTCTACTGTACTCCACTGTACTCTACCTCTACTGTGCTCCACTGTACTCTACCTCTACTGTACTCCACTCTACTCTACCTCTACTGTACTCCACTGTACTCTACCTCTAATGTGCTCCACTGTACTCTACCTCTACTGTACTCCACTCTACTCTAACTCTACTGTGCTCCACTGTACTCTATCTCTACTGTAGTCTACTGTACTCCACCTCTACTGTGCTCCGCTGTACTCCACTGTACTCTATCTCTACTGTGATCCACTGTACTCTACCTCTGCTGTGCTCCACTGTACTCTACCTCTAATCTACTCCACTGTACTCTACCTCTACTGTACTCTACTGTTCTCTACCTCTACTGTACTCTACTGTACTCCACCTCTACTGTGCTCCAATGTACTCCACTGTACTCTACCTCAACTGTGCACCACTGTACTCTACCTCTACTGTACTCCACTGTACTCTACCTCTACTGTGCTCCACACTACTCTACCTCTACTGTACTCCACTCTATTCTACCTCTACTGTGCTTCGCTGTACTCCACTGTACTCTACCTCTACTGTGCTCCACTGTACTCAACCTCTACTGTACTCCACTGTACTCTACCTCTACTGTGCTCCACTGTACTCAACCTCTACTGTACTCCACTGTACTCTACCTCTACTGTACTCCACTGTACTCTACCTCTACTGTACTCCACTCTACTCTAACTCTACTGTGCTCCACTGTACTCTACCTCTACTGTACTCCACTCTACTCTACCTCTACTGTGCTCCACTGTACTCTACCTCTTCTGTACTCCACTGTACTCTACCTCTACTGTACTCCACGGTACGCTACCTCTACTGTGCTCCACTCTACTCTACCTCTACTGTACTCCACTGTACGCTACCTCTACTGTGCTCCACTGTACTCTACCTCTACTGTACTCCACTCTACTCTACCTCTACTGTGCTCCACTGTACTCTACCTCTACTGTACTCCACTGTACTCTACCTCTACTGTGCTCCACTGTACTCTACCTCTACTGTACTCCACTGTACTCTACGTCTACTGTGCTCCACTGTACTCTACCTCTACTGTACTCTACTGTACTCTACCTCTACTGTACTCTACTGTACTCCACCTCTACTGTGCTCCACTGTACTCCACTGTACTCTACTTCTACTGTGCTCCACTGTACTCTACCTCTACTGTACTCCACTGTACTCTACCTCTAATGTGCTCCACTGTACTCTACCTCTACTGTACTCCACTCTACTCTACCTCTACTGTGCTCCACTGTACTCTATCTCTACTGTACTCTACTGTACTCCACCTCTACTGTGCTCCGCTGTACTCCACTGTACTCTATCTCTACTGTGATCCACTGTACTCTACCTCTGCTGTCCTCCACTGTATTCTACCTCTACTGTGCTCCACTGTACTCTACCTCTAATCTACTCCACTGTACTCTACCTCTACTATACTCTACTGTTCTCTACCTCTGCTGTACTCTACTGTACTCCACCTCTACTGTGCTCCAATGTACTCCACTGTACTCTACCTCTACTGTGCACCACTGTTCTCTACCTCTACTGTACTCCACTGTACTCTAACTCTACTGTGCTCCACTGTACTCTACCTCTACTGTACTCCACTCTACTCTACCTCTACTGTGCTCCACTGTACTCTACCTCTTCTGTACTCCACTGTACTCTACCTCTACTGTACTCCACGGTACGCCACCTCTACTGTGCTCCACTCTACTCTACCTCTACTGTACTCCACTGTACGCTACCTCTACTGTGCTCCACTGTACTCTACCTCTACTGTAATCCACTCTACTCTACCTCTACTGGGCTCCACTGTACTCTACCTCTACTGTACTCCACTCTACTCTACCTCTACTGGGCTCCACTGTACTCTACCTCTACTCTACTCCACTGTACTCTACCTCTACTGTGCTCCACTGTACTCTACCTCTACTGTACTCTACTGTACTCTACCTCTACTGTACTCTACTGTACTCCACCTCTACTGTGCTCCACTGTACTCCACTGTACTCTACCTCTACTTTGCTCCACTGTACTCTACCTCTACTGTACTCCACTCTACTCTACCTCTAATGTGCTCCACTGTACTCTACCTCTACTGTACTCCACTCTACTCTACCTCTACTGTGCTCCACTGTACTCTATATCTACTGTACTCTACTGTACTCCACCTCTACTGTGCTCCGCTGTACTCCACTGTACTCTATCTCTAGTGTGATCCACTCTACTCTACCTCTGCTGTGCTCCACTGTACTCTACCTCTACTGTGCTCCACTGTACTCTACCTCTACTCTACTCCGCTGTACTCTATCTCTACTGTGCTCCACTGTACTCTATCTCTACTGTACTCCACTGTACTCTACCTCTACTGTACTCTACTGTTCTCTACCTCTACTGTACTCTACTGTACTCCACCTCTACTGTGCTCCACTGTACTCCACTCTACTCTACCTCTACTGTGCTCCACTGTGCTCTGCATCTACTGTACTCCACTGTACTCTACCTCTACTGTGCTCAACTATACTCTACCTCTACTGTACTCCACTGTACTCTACCTCTACTGTACTCCACTGTACTCTACCTCTACTGTACTCCACGGTACGCTACCTCTACTGTGCTCCACTGTACTCTACCTCTACTGTACTCCACTGTACGCTACCTCTACTGTGCTCCACTGTACTCTACCTCTACTGTACTCCACTCTACTCTACCTCTACTGTGCTCCACTGTACTCTACCTCTACTGTACTCCACTGTACGCTACCTCTACTGTGCTCCACTGTACTCTACCTCTACTGTACTCCACTGTACTCTACCTCTACTGTGCTCCACTGTACTCTGTCTCTACTGTACTCCACTGTACTCTACCTCTACTGTACTCTACTATACTCCACCTCTAATGTGCTCCACTGTACTCCACTGTACTCTACCTCTGCTGTACTCCACTGTACTCTACCACTACTGTACTCCACTGTACTCTACCTCTACTCTGCTCCACTGTACTCCACTGTACGCTACCTCTACTGTGCTCCACTGTACTCTACCTCTACTGTACTCCACTCTACTCTACCTCTACTGTGCTCCGCTGTACTCCACTGTACTCTACCCTCTACTGTGCTCCACTGTACTCTACCTCTACTGTACTCCACTTTACTCTACCTCTACTGTGCTCCACTGTACTCTATCTCTACTGTACTATACTGTACTCCACCTCTACTGTGCTCTGCTGTACTCCACTGTACTCTACCTCTACTGTGCTCCACTGTACTCTACCTCTACTGTACTCCACTGTACTCTACCTCTACTGTGCTCCACTGTACTCTACCTCTACTGTACTCCACTCTACTCTACCTCTACTGTACTCCACTGTACTCTACCTCTACTGTGCTCCACTGTACTCTACCTCTACTGTACTCCACTCTACTCTACCTCTACTGTACTCCACTGTACTCTACCTCTAATGTGCTCCACTGTACTCTACCTCTACTGTACTCCACTCTACTCTAACTCTACTGTGCTCCACTGTACTCTATCTCTACTGTAGTCTACTGTACTCCACCTCTACTGTGCTCCGCTGTACTCCACTGTACTCTATCTCTACTGTGATCCACTGTACTCTACCTCTGCTGTGCTCCACTGTACTCTACCTCTAATCTACTCCACTGTACTCTACCTCTACTGTACTCTACTGTTCTCTACCTCTACTGTACTCTACTGTACTCCACCTCTACTGTGCTCCAATGTACTCCACTGTACTCTACCTCAACTGTGCACCACTGTACTCTACCTCTACTGTACTCCACTGTACTCTACCTCTACTGTGCTCCACACTACTCTACCTCTACTGTACTCCACTCTATTCTACCTCTACTGTGCTTCGCTGTACTCCACTGTACTCTACCTCTACTGTGCTCCACTGTACTCAACCTCTACTGTACTCCACTGTACTCTACCTCTACTGTGCTCCACTGTACTCAACCTCTACTGTACTCCACTGTACTCTACCTCTACTGTACTCCACTGTACTCTACCTCTACTGTACTCCACTCTACTCTAACTCTACTGTGCTCCACTGTACTCTACCTCTACTGTACTCCACTCTACTCTACCTCTACTGTGCTCCACTGTACTCTACCTCTTCTGTACTCCACTGTACTCTACCTCTACTGTACTCCACGGTACGCTACCTCTACTGTGCTCCACTCTACTCTACCTCTACTGTACTCCACTGTACGCTACCTCTACTGTGCTCCACTGTACTCTACCTCTACTGTACTCCACTCTACTCTACCTCTACTGTGCTCCACTGTACTCTACCTCTACTGTACTCCACTGTACTCTACCTCTACTGTGCTCCACTGTACTCTACCTCTACTGTACTCCACTGTACTCTACGTCTACTGTGCTCCACTGTACTCTACCTCTACTGTACTCTACTGTACTCTACCTCTACTGTACTCTACTGTACTCCACCTCTACTGTGCTCCACTGTACTCCACTGTACTCTACTTCTACTGTGCTCCACTGTACTCTACCTCTACTGTACTCCACTGTACTCTACCTCTAATGTGCTCCACTGTACTCTACCTCTACTGTACTCCACTCTACTCTACCTCTACTGTGCTCCACTGTACTCTATCTCTACTGTACTCTACTGTACTCCACCTCTACTGTGCTCCGCTGTACTCCACTGTACTCTATCTCTACTGTGATCCACTGTACTCTACCTCTGCTGTCCTCCACTGTATTCTACCTCTACTGTGCTCCACTGTACTCTACCTCTAATCTACTCCACTGTACTCTACCTCTACTATACTCTACTGTTCTCTACCTCTGCTGTACTCTACTGTACTCCACCTCTACTGTGCTCCAATGTACTCCACTGTACTCTACCTCTACTGTGCACCACTGTTCTCTACCTCTACTGTACTCCACTGTACTCTAACTCTACTGTGCTCCACTGTACTCTACCTCTACTGTACTCCACTCTACTCTACCTCTACTGTGCTCCACTGTACTCTACCTCTTCTGTACTCCACTGTACTCTACCTCTACTGTACTCCACGGTACGCCACCTCTACTGTGCTCCACTCTACTCTACCTCTACTGTACTCCACTGTACGCTACCTCTACTGTGCTCCACTGTACTCTACCTCTACTGTAATCCACTCTACTCTACCTCTACTGGGCTCCACTGTACTCTACCTCTACTGTACTCCACTCTACTCTACCTCTACTGGGCTCCACTGTACTCTACCTCTACTCTACTCCACTGTACTCTACCTCTACTGTGCTCCACTGTACTCTACCTCTACTGTACTCTACTGTACTCTACCTCTACTGTACTCTACTGTACTCCACCTCTACTGTGCTCCACTGTACTCCACTGTACTCTACCTCTACTTTGCTCCACTGTACTCTACCTCTACTGTACTCCACTCTACTCTACCTCTAATGTGCTCCACTGTACTCTACCTCTACTGTACTCCACTCTACTCTACCTCTACTGTGCTCCACTGTACTCTATATCTACTGTACTCTACTGTACTCCACCTCTACTGTGCTCCGCTGTACTCCACTGTACTCTATCTCTAGTGTGATCCACTCTACTCTACCTCTGCTGTGCTCCACTGTACTCTACCTCTACTGTGCTCCACTGTACTCTACCTCTAATCTACTCCACTGTACTCTACCTCTACTGTACTCTACTGTTCTCTACCTCTACTGTACTCTACTGTACTCCACCTCTACTGTGCTCCAATGTACTCCACTGTACTCTACCTCTACTGTGCACCACTGTACTCTACCTCTACTGTACTCCACTGTACTCTACCTCTACTGTGCTCCACTGTACTCTACCTCTACTATGCTCCACTGTACTCTACCTCTACTGTGCTCCACACTACTCTACCTCTACTGTACTCCACTCTATTCTACCTCTACTGTGCTTCACTGTACTCCACTGTACTCTACCTCTACTGTGCTCCACTGTACTCAACCTCTACTGTACTCCACTGTACTCTACCTCTACTGTACTCCACTGTACTCTACCTCTACTGTACTCCACTCTACTCTAACTCTACTGTGCTCCACTGTACTCTACCTCTACTGTACTCCAATCTACTCTACCTCTACTGTGCTCCACTGTACTCTACGTCTTCTGTACTCCACTGTACTCTACCTCTACTGTACTCCAAGGTACGCTACCTCTACTGTGCTGCACTCTACCTCTACTGTACTCCACTGTACGCTACCTCTACTGTGCTCCACTGTACTCTACCTCTACTGTACTCCACTCTACTCTACCTCTACTGTGCTCCACTGTACTCTACCTCTACTGTACTCCACTGTACTCTACCTCTACTGTGCTCCACTGTACTCTACCTCTACTGTACTCTACTGTACTCTACCTCTACTGTACTCTACTGTACTCCACCTCTACTCTGCTCCACTGTACTCCACTGTACTCTACCTCTACTGTGCTCCACTGTACTCTACCTCTACTGTACTCCACTGTACTCTACCTCTAATGTGCTCCACTGTACTCTACCTCTACTGTACTCCACTCTACTCTACCTCCACTGTGCTCCACTGTACTCTATCTCTACTGTACTCTACTGTACTCCACCTCTACTGTGCTCCGCTGTACTCCACTGTACTCTATCTCTACTGTGATCCACTGTACTCTACCTCTGCTGTGCTCCACTGTACTCTACATCTACTGTGCTCCACTGTACTCTACCTCTAATCTACTCCACTGTACTCTACCTCTACTGTACTCTACTGTTCTCTACCTCTACTGTACTCTACAGTACTCCACCTCTACTGTGCTCCAATGTACTCCACTGTACTCTACCTCTACTGTGCACCACTGTACTCTACCTCTACTGTACTCCACTGTACTCTACCTCTACTGTGCTCCACTGTACTCTACCTCTACTGTGCTCCACTGTACTCTACCTCTACTGTGCTCCACACTACTCTACCTCTACTGTACTCCACTCTATTCTACCTCTACTGTGCTTCGCTGTACTCCACTGTACTCTACCTCTACTGTGCTCCACTGTACTCAACCTCTACTGTACTCCACTGTACTCTACCTCTACTGTACTCCACTGTACTCTACCTCTACTGTACTCTACTGTACTCCACCTCTAATGCGCTCCACTGTACTCCACCGTACTCTACCGCTACTGTACTCCACTGTACTCTACCTCTACTGTACTCCACCGAACTCTACCTCTACTGTCCTTCACTGTACTCCACTGTACTCTACCTCTACTGTGCTCCCCTGTACTCCACTCTACTCTACCTATACTGTGCTCCACTGTACTCTACCTCTACTGTGCTCCACTGTACTCTACCTCTACTGTACTCCACTGTACTCCACCTCTACTGTAATCCACTGTACTCCACTGTACTCCTCCTCTACTGTGCTCCACTGTACTCTACCTCTACTGTACTCTACTGTACTCTACCTCTACTGTACTCCAACGAACTCTACCTCTACTGTGCTTCACTGTACTCCACTGTACTCTACCTCTACTGTGCTCCACTGTACTCCACTGTACTCTATCTCTACTCTGATCCACTGTACTCTAACTCTGCTGTGCTCCACTGTACTATACCTCTGATGTGCTCCACTGTACTCTACCTCTACTCTACTCCGCTGTACTCTATCTCTACTGTGCTGCACTGTACTCTATCTCTACTGTACTCCACTGTACTCTACCTCTACTGTACTCTACTGTTCTCTACCTCTACTGTACTCTACTGTACTCCACCTCTACTGTGCTCCACTGTACTCCACTCTACTCTACCTCTACTGTGCTCCACTGTACTCTGCCTCTACTGTACTCCACTGTACTCTACCTCTACTGTGCTCAACTATACTCTGCCTCTACTGTACTCCACTGCACTCTACCTCTACTGTACTCCACTGTACTCTACCTCTACTGTACTCTACTGTACTCCACCTCTAATGTGCTCCACTGTATTCCACTGTACTCTACCTCTACTGTACTCCACTGTACTCTACCTCTACTGTACTCCACTGTACACTACCTCTACTGTGCTCCACTGTACTCCACTGTGTGCTACCTATACTGTGCTCCACACTACTCTACCTCTACTGTACTCAACTCTATTCTACCTCTACTGTGCTCCGCTGTACTCCACTGTACTCTACATCTACTATGCTCCACTGTACTCTACCTCTACTGTACTGCACTGTACTCTGCCTCTACTGTAATCCACTGTACTCTACCTCTACTGTACTCCACTGTGCGCTACCTCTACTGTGCTCCACTGTACTCTACCTCTACTGTGCTCCACTCTATTCTACCTCTACTGTGCTCCGCTGTACTCCACTGTACTCTACATCTACTATGCTCCACTGTACTCTACCTCTACTGTACTGCACTGTACTCTACCTCTACTTTAATCCACTGTACTCTACCTCTACTGTACTCCACTGTGCGCTACCTCTACTGTGCTCCACTGTACTCTATCTCTACTGAACTCTACTGTACTCCACCTCTATTGTGCTCCGCTGTACTCCACTGTACTCTACCTCTACTGTGCTCCACTGTACTCTACCTCTACTGTGCTCCACTGTACTCTACCTCTACTGTGCTCCACTGTTCTCTACCTCTACTGTACTCTACTGTACTCCACCTCTACTGTGCTCCACTGTACTCCACTGTACTCTACCTCTACTGTGCTCCACTGTACTCTACCTCTACTGTACTCATCTCTAGTCTATCTCTACTGTGCTCCATTGTACTCTATCTATACTGTACTCCACTGTACTCCACCTCTACTGTGCTCCACTGTACTCCACTGTACTCTACCTCTACTGTGCTCCACTGTACTCTACCTCTACTGTACTCTACTGTACTCTACCTCTACTGTACTCCAACGAACTCTACCTCTACTGTGCTTCACTGTACTCCACTGTACTCTACCTCTACTATGCTCCACTGTACTCCACTGTACTCTATCTCTACTCTGATCAACTGTACTCTACCTCTGCTGTGCTCCACTGTACTCTACCTCTACTGTGCTCCTCTACTGTGCTCCACTGTACTCTACCTCTACTCTACTCCGCTGTACTCTATCTCTACTGTGCTCCACTGTACTCTATCTCTACTGTACTCCACTGTACTCTACCTCTACTGTACTCTACTGTTCTCTACCTCTACTGTACTCTACTGTACTCCACCTCTACTGTGCTCCACTGTACTCCACTCTACTCTACCTCTACTGTGCTCCACTGTGCTCTTCCTCTACTGTACTCCACTGTACTCTACCTCTACTGTGCTCAACTATACTCTACCTCTACTGTACTCCACTGTACTCTACCTCTACTGTACTCCACTGTACTCTACCTCTACTGTACTCCACGGTACGCTACCTCTACTGTGCTCCACTGTACTCTACCTCTACTGTACTCCACTGTACGCTACCTCTACTGTGCTCCACTGTACTCTACCTCTACTGTACTCCACTCTACTCTACCTCTACTGTGCTCCACTGTACTCTACCTCTACTGTACTCCACTGTACGCTACCTCTACTGTGCTCCACTGTACTCTACCTCTACTGTACTCCACTGTACTCTACCTCTACTGTGCTCCACTGTACTCTGTCTCTACTGTACTCCACTGTACTCTACCTCTACTGTACTCTACTATACTCCACCTCTAATGTGCTCCACTGTACTCCACTGTACTCTACCTCTGCTGTACTCCACTGTACTCTACCACTACTGTACTCCACTGTACTCTACCTCTACTCTGCTCCACTGTACTCCACTGTACGCTACCTCTACTGTGCTCCACTGTACTCTACCTCTACTGTACTCCACTCTACTCTACCTCTACTGTGCTCCGCTGTACTCCACTGTACTCTACCCTCTACTGTGCTCCACTGTACTCTACCTCTACTGTACTCCACTTTACTCTACCTCTACTGTGCTCCACTGTACTCTATCTCTACTGTACTATACTGTACTCCACCTCTACTGTGCTCTGCTGTACTCCACTGTACTCTACCTCTACTGTGCTCCACTGTACTCTACCTCTACTGTACTCCACTGTACTCTACCTCTACTGTGCTCCACTGTACTCTACCTCTACTGTACTCCACTCTACTCTACCTCTACTGTGCTCCACTGTACTCTATCTCTACTGTACTCTACTGTACTCCACCTCTACTGTGCTCCACTGTACTCCACTGTACGCTACCTCTACTGTGCTCCACTGTACTCTACCTCTACTGTACTCCACTCTACTCTACCTCTACTGTGCTCCGCTGTACTCCACTGTACTCTACCTCTACTGTGCTCCACTGTACGCTACCTCTACTGTGCTCCACTGTACTCTACCTCTACTGTACTATACTGTACTCCACCTCTACTGTGCTCTGCTGTACTCCACTGTACTCTACCTCTACTGTACTCCACTGTACTCTACCTCTACTGTGCTATACCGTACTCCACCTCTACTGTGCTCCACTCTACTCTACCTCTACTGTGCTCCACTGTACTCTACCTCTTCTGTACTCTACTGTTCTCTACCACTACTGTACTCTACTGTACTCCACTTCTACTGTGCTCCACTGTACTCCACTGTACTCTGCCTCTACTGTGCTCCACTGTACTCTACCTCTACTGTGCTCCACTGTACTCTACCTCTTCTGTACTCTACTGTTCTCTACCACTACTGTACTATACTATACTCCACCTCTACTGTGCTCCACTGTACTCCACTGTACTCTACCTCTACTGTGCTCCACTGTACTCTACCTCAACTGTACTCCACTGTACTCTACCTCTACTGTGCTCCACTGTACTCTACCTCTACTGTACTCCACTCTACTCTACCTCTACTGTGCTCCACTGTACTCTATCTCTACTGTACTCTACTGTACTCCACCTCTACTGTGCTCCACTGTACTCCACTGTACGCTACCTCTACTGTGCTCCACTGTACTCTACCTCTACTGTACTCCACTCTACTCTACCTCTACTGTGCTCCGCTCTACTCCACTGTACTCTACCTCTACTGTGCTCCGCTGTACTCCACTGTACTCTACCTCTAGTGTGCTCCACTGTACTCTACCTCTGCTGTACTCCACTGTACTCTACCTCTACTGTGCTCCACTGTACTCTACCTCTACTGTACTACAAAGTACACTACCTCTACTGTGCTCCACTGTACTCTACCTCTACTGTACTCCACTGTGCTCTACCTCTACTGTGCTCCACTGTACTCTACCGCTACTCTACTCCACTGTACTCTACCTCTACTGTGCTCCACTGTACTATACCTCTACTGTACTCCACTGTACTCTACCTCTACTGTGCTCCACTGTACTCTACCTCTACTGTACTCCACTCTACTCTACCTCTACTGTGCTCCACTGTACTCTATCTCTACTGTACTCTACTGTACTCCACCTCTACTGTGCTCTGCTGTACTCCACTGTACTCTACCTCTACTGTACTCTACTGTTCTCTACCTCTACTGTACTCTACTGTACTCTACTGTACTCCACCTCTACTGTGCTCCACTGTACTCCACTGTACTCTACCTCTACTGTACACCACTGTACTCTACCTCTACTGTACTCCACTGTACTCTACCTCTACTGTGCTCCACTGTACTCTACCTCTACTGTACTCTACTGTACTCTACCTCTACTGTACTCTACTGTACTCTACCTCTACTGTGCTCCGCTGTACTCCACTGTACTCTACCTCTACTGTGCTCCACTGTACGGTACCTCTACTGTGCTCCACTGTACTCTACCTCTACTGTACTCCACTCTACTCTACCTCTACTCTGCTCCGCTGTACTCCACTGTACTCTACCCTCTACTGTGCTCCACTGTACTCTACCTCTACTGTACTCCACTTTACTCTACCTCTACTGTGCTCCACTGTACTCTATCTCTACTGTACTATACTGTACTCCACCTCTACTGTGCTCTGCTGTACTCCACTGTACTCTACCTCTACTGTACTCCACTGTACTCTACCTCTACTGTGCTATACCGTACTCCACCTCTACTGTTCTCCACTCTACTCTACCTCTACTGTGCTCCACTGTACTCTACCTCTTCTGTACTCTACTGTTCTCTACCACTACTGTACTCTACTGTAATCCACCTCTACTGTGCTCCACTGTACTCCACTGTACTCTACCTCTACTGTGCTCCACTGTACTCTACCTCTACTCTGCTCCACTTTTCTCTACCTCTACTGTACTCTACTGTACTCCACCTCTACTGTGCTCCACTGTACTCCACTGTACTCTACCTCTACTGTGCTCCACTGTACTCTACCTCTACTCTACTCCACTCTAGTCTATCTCTACTGTGCTCCATTGTACTCTATCTCTACTGTACTCCAATGTACTCTACCTCTACTCTGCTGTTCTCTACCTCTACTGTACTCTACTGTACTCCACCTCTACTGTGGTTCACTGTACTCCACTGTACTCTACCTCTACTGTGCTCCACTGTACTCTACCTCTACTGTACTCCACTGTACTCTACCTCTACTGTGCTCCACTGTACTCTACCTCTACTCTACTCCACTCTACTCTAACTCTACTGTGCTCCACTGTACTCTACCTCTACTGTACTCCACTCTACTCTACCTCTAGTGTTCTCCACTATACTCTACCTCTTCTGTACTCCAATGTACTCTACCTCTACTGTACTCCACGGTACGCTACCTCTACTGTGCTCCACTGTACTCTACCTCTACTGTACTCCAATGTACGCTACCTCTACTGTGCTCCACTGTACTCTACCTCTACTGTACTCCACTCTACTCTAACTCTACTGTGCTCCACTGTACTCTACCTCTACTGTACTCCACTCTACTCTACCTCTACTGTGCTCCACTGTACTCTACCTCTACTGTACTCCACTGTACGCTACCTCTACTGTGCTCCACTGTACTCTACCTCTACTGTACTCCACTGTACTCTACCTCTACTGTGCTCCACTGTACTCTGTCTCTACTGTACTCCACTGTACTCTACCTCTACTGTACTCTACTGTTCTCTACCTCTACTCTACTCTACTGTACTCCACCTCTAATGTGCTCCACTGTACTCCACTGTACTCTACCTCTACTGTGCTATACCGTACTCCACCTCTACTGTGCTCCACTGTACTCTACCTCTACTGTGCTCCACTGTACTCTACCTCTTCTGTACTCTAATGTACTCTAACTCTACTGTACTCCACTGTACGCTACCTCTACTGTGCTCCACTGTACTCTACCTCTACTGTACTCCACTCTACTCTACCTCTACTGTGCTCCACTGTACTCTACCTCTACTGTACTCCACTGTACGCTACCTCTACTGTGCTCCACTGTACTCTACCTCTACTGTACTCCACTGTACTCTACCTCTACTGTGCTCCACTGTACTCTGTCTCTACTGTACTCCACTGTACTCTACCTCTACTGTACTCCACTGTACTCTACCACTACTGTACTCCACTGTACTCTACCTCTACTCTGCTCCACTGTACTCCACTGTACGCTACCTCTACTGTGCTCCACTGTACTCTACCTCTACTGTACTCCACTCTACTCTACCTCTACTGTGCTCCGCTGTACTTCACAGTACTCTACCCTCTACTGTGCTCCACTGTACTCTACCTCTACTGTACTCCACTTTACTCTACCTCTACTGTGCTCCACTGTACTCTATCTCTACTGTACTATACTGTACTCCACCTCTACTGTGCTCTGCTGTACTCCACTGTACTCTACCTCTACTGTGCTCCACTGTACTCTACCTCTACTGTACTCCACTGTACTCTACCTCTACTGTGCTCCACTGTACTCTACCTCTACTGTACTCCACTCTACTCTACCTCTACTGTGCTCCACTGTACTCTATCTCTACTGTACTCTACTGTACTCCACCTCTACTGTGCTCCACTGTACTCCACTGTACGCTACCTCTACTGTGCTCCACTGTACTCTACCTCTACTGTACTCCACTCTACTCTACCTCTACTGTGCTCCGCTGTACTCCACTGTACTCTACCTCTACTGTGCTCCACTGTACGCTACCTCTACTGTGCTCCACTGTACTCTACTTCTACTGTACTCCACTCTACTCTACCTCTACTGTTCTCCGCTGTACTCCACTGTACTCTACCCTCTACTGTGCTCCACTGTACTCTACCTCTACTGTACTCCACTTTACTCTACCTCTACTGTGCTCCACTGTACTCTATCTCTACTGTACTATACTGTACTCCACCTCTACTGTGCTCTGCTGTACTCCACTGTACTCTACCTCTACTGTACTCCACTGTACTCTACCTCTACTGTGCTATACTGTACTCCACCACTACTGTACTCTACTGTACTCCACCTCTACTGTGCTCCACTGTACTCCACTGTACTCTACCTCTACTGTGCTCCACTGTACTCTACCTCTACTGTACTCCACTGTACTCTACCTCTACTGTGCTCCACTGTACTCTACCTCTACTGTACTCCACTCTACTCTACCTCTACTGTGCTCCACTGTACTCTATCTCTACTGTACTCTACTGTACTCCACCTCTACTGTGCTCCACTGTACTCCACTGTACGCTACCTCTACTGTGCTCCACTGTACTCTACCTCTACTGTACTCCACTCTACTCTAACTCTACTGTGCTCCACTGTACTCCACTGTACTCTACCTCTACTGTGCTCCGCTGTACTCCACTGTACTCTACCTCTAGTGTGCTCCACTGTACTCTACCTCTGCTGTACTCCACTGTACTCTACCTTTACTGTGCTCCACTGTATTCTACCTCTACTGTACTACAAAGTACGCTACCTCTACTGTGCTCCACTGTACTCTACCTCTACTGTACTCCACTGTGCTCTACCTCTACTGTGCTCCACTGTACTCTACCGCTACTCTACTCCACTGTACTCTACCTCTATTGTGCTCCACTGTACTCTACCTCTACTGTGCTCCACTGTACTGTACCTCTACTGTGCTCCACTGTACTCTACCTCTACTGTACTCCACTCTACTCTACCTCTACTGTGCTCCACTGTACTCTATCTCTACTGTACTCTACTGTACTCCACCTCTACTGTGCTCCGCTGTACTCCACTGTACTCTATCTCTACTGTGATCCACTTTACTCTACATCTGCTGTGCTCCACTGTACTCTACCTCTACTGTTCTCCATTGTACTCTACCTCTACTCTACTCCACTGTACTCTACCTCTACTGTACTCTACTGTTCTCTACCTCTACTGTACTCTACTGTACTCCACCTCTACTGTGCTCCACTGTACTCCACTGTACTCTACCTCTACTGTGCACCACTGTACTCTACCTCTACTGTACTCCACTGTACTCTACCTCTACTGTGCTCCACTGTACTCTACCTCTACTGTACTCTACTGTACTCTACCTCTACTGTACTCTACTGTACTCCACCTCTACTGTGCTCCACTGTACTCCACTGTACTCTACCTCTACTCTGCTCCCCTGTACTCTACCTCTACTGTACTCCACTGTACTCTACCTCTAATGTGCTCCACTGTACTCTACCTCTACAGTACTCCACTCTACTCTACCTCTACTGTGCTCCACTGTACTTTATCTCTACTGTACTCTACTGTACTCCACCTCTACTGTGCTCCGCTGTACTCCACTGTACTCTATCTCTACTGTGATCCACTGTACTCTACCTCTGCTGTGCTCCACTGTACTCTACCTCTACGGCGCTCCACTGTACTCCACCTCTACTCTACTCCACTGTACTCTACCTCTACTGTACTCTACTGTTCTCTACCTCTACTGTACTCTACTGTACTCCACCTCTACTGTGCTCCACTGTACTCCACTGTACTCTACCTCTAATGTGCTCCACTGTACTCTACCTCTACTGTACTCCACTCTACTCTACCTCTACTGTGCTCCACTGTACTCCACTGTGCGCTACCTATACTGTGCTCCACACTACTCTACCTCTACTGTACTCCACTCTATTCTACCTCTACTGTGCTCCGCTGTAATCCACTGTACTCTACATCTACTAAGCTCCACTGTACTCTACCTCTACTATACTGCACTGTACTCTACCTCTACTGTAATCCACTGTACTCTACCTCTACTGTACTCCACTGTGCGCTACCTCTACTGTGCTCCACTGTACTCTACCTCTACTGTACTCCACTCTATTCTACCTCTACTGTGCTCCGCTGTACTCCACCGTACTCTACATCTACTATGCTCCACTGTACTCTACCTCTACTGTACTGCACTGTACTCTACCTCTACTGTAATCCACTGTACTCTACCTCTACTGTACTCCACGGTACGCTACCTCTACTGTGCTCCACTGTACTCTACCTCTACTGTACTCCAATGTACGCTACCTCTACTGTGCTCCACTGTACTCTACCTCTACTGTACTCCACTCTACTCTACCTCTACTGTGCTCCACTGTACTCTACCTCTACTGTACTCCACTGTACGCTACCTCTACTGTGCTCCACTGTACTCTACCTCTACTGTACTCCACTGTACTCTACCTCTACTGTGCTCCACTGTACTCTGTCTCTACTGTACTCCACTGTACTCTACCTCTACTGTACTCTACTGTTCTCTACCTCTACTCTACTCTACTGTACTCCACCTCTAATGTGCTCCACTGTACTCTACCTCTGCTGTACTCCACTGTACTCTGCCTCTGCTGTACTCCACTGTACTCTACCTCTACTCTTCTCCACTGTACTCCACTGTACGCTACCTCTACTGTGCTCCACTGTACTCTACCTCTACTCTACGCCACTCTACTCTACCTCTACTGTGCTCCGCTGTACTCCACTGTACTCTACCCTCTACTGTGCTCCACTGTACTCTACCTCTACTGTACTCCACTTTACTCTACCTCTACTGTGCTCCACTGTACTCTATCTCTACTGTACTATACTCTACTCCACCTCTACTGTGCTCCGCTGTACTCCACTGTACTCTACCTCTACTGTACTCCACTGTACTCTACCTCTACTGTGCTATACCGTACTCCACCTCTACTGTGCTCCACTGTACTCTACCTCTACTGTGCTCCACTGTACTCTACCTCTTCTGTACTCTACTGTTCTCTACCTCTACTGTACTCCACTCTACTCTACCTCTACTGTGCTCCACTGTACTCTACCTCTACTGTACTCCACTGTACTCTACCTCTACTGTACTCCACGGTACGCTACCTCTACTGTGCTCCACTGTACTCTACCTCTACTGTACTCCACTGTACGCTACCTCTACTGTGCTCCACTGTACTCTACCTCTACTGTACTCCACTCTACTCTACCTCTACTGTGCTCCACTGTACTCTACCTCTACTGTACTCCACTGTACGCTACCTCTACTGTAATCCACTGTACTCTACCTCTACTGTACTCCACTGTACTCTACCTCTACTGTGCTCCACTGTACTCTGTCTTTACTGTACTCCACTGTACTCTACCTCTACTGTACTCTACTATACTCCACTTCTAATGTGCTCCACTGTACTCCACTGTACTCTACCTCTGCTGTACTCCACTGTACTCTACCACTACTGTACTCCACTGTACTCTACCTCTACTCTGCTCCACTGTACTCCACTGTACGCTACCTCTACTGTGCTCCAATGTACTCTACCTCTACTGTACTCCACTCTACTCTACCTCTACTGTGCTCCGCTGTACTCCACTGTACTCTACCCTCTACTGTGCTCCACTGTACTCTACCTCTACTGTACTCCGCTTTACTCTACCTCTACTGTGCTCCACTGTACTCTATCTCTACTGTACTATACTGTACTCCACCTCTACTGTGCTCCACTGTACTCCACTGTACTCTACCTCTACTGTGCTCCACTGTACTCTACCTCTACTATACTCCACTCTAGTCTATCTCTACTGTGCTCCATTGTACTCTACCTCTACTGTACTCCAATGTACTCTACCTCTACTGTACTCCACTGTACTCTACCTCTACTGTGCTCCACTGTACTCCACTGTACGCTACCTCTACTGTGCTCCACTGTACTCTACCTCTACTGTACTCTACTCTACTCCACCTCTAATGCGCTCCACTGTACTCCACTGTACTCTACCTCTACTGTACTCCACTCTACTCTACCTCTAGTGTACTCCACTGTACTCTACCTCTACTGTACTCCACCGAACTCTACCTCTACTGTCCTTCACTGTACTCTACCTCTACTGTGCTCCACTGTACTCCACTGTACTCTATCTCTACTGTGATCCACTGTACTCTACCTCTGCTGTGCTCCACTGAACTCTACCTCTACTGTGCTCCACTGTACTCTACCCCTACTCTACTCCACTGTACTCTACCTCCACTGTACTCTACTGTTCTCTACCTCTACTGTACTCTACTGTACTCCACCTCTACTGTGCTCCACTGTACTCCACTGTACTCTACCTCTACTGTGCTCCACTGTACTCTACCTCTACTGTACTCCACTGTACTCTACCTCTACTGTGCTCCACTGTACTCTACCTCTGCTGTACTCCACTGTACTCTACCTCTACTGTACTCCACTGTACTCTTCCTCTACTGTACTCCACCTCTAATGTGCTCCACTGTACTCCACTGTACTCTACCTCTACTGTACGCCAATGTACTCTACCTCTACTGTACTCCACTGTACTCTACCTCTACTGTGCTCCACTGTACTCCACTGTACGCTACCTCTACTGTGCTCCACTGTACTCTACCTCTACTGTACTCCACTCTACTCTAACTCTACTGTGCTCCGCTGTACTCCACTGTACTCTACCTCTACTGTGCTCCACTGTACTCTACCTCTACTGTTCTCCACTGTACTCTACCTCTACTGTGCTCCACTTTACTCTACCTCTATTGTACTCCAATGTACGCTACCTCTACTGTGCTCCACTGTACTCTACCTCTACTGTACTCCACTCCACTCTACTCTACCTCTACTGTGCTCCGCTGTACTCCACTGTACTCTACCTCTACTGTGCTCCACTGTACTCTACCTCTACTGTACTCCACTGTACTCTACCTCTACTGTGCTCCACTGTACTCTACCTCTACTCTACTCCACTGTACTCTACCTCTACTGTGCTCCACTGTACTCTACCTCTACTGTACTCCACTGTACTCTACCTCTGCTGTGCTCAACTGTACCCTACCTCTACTGTGCTATACCGTACTCCACCTCTACTGTGCTCTACTGTTCTCCACCTCTACTGTACTCTACTGTACTCCACCTCTAATGTGCTCCACTGTACTCCACTGTACTCTACCTCTGCTGTACTCCACTGTACTCTACCTCTACTCTACTCCACTGTACTCTACCTCTACTCTGCTCCACTGTACTCCACTGTACGCTACCTCTACTGTTCTCCACTGTACTCTACCTCTACTGTACTCCACTCTACTCTACCTCTACTGTGCTCCGCTGTACTCCACTGTACTCTACCCTCTACTGTGCTCCACTGTACTCTACCTCTACTGTACTCCACTTTACTCTACCTCTACTGTGCTCCACTGTACTCTATCTCTAATGTACTATACTGTACTCAACCTCTAATGTGCTCCGCTGTACTCCTCTGTACTCTACCTCTACTGTACTCCACTGTACTCTACCTCTACTGTGCTATACCGTACTCCACCTCTACTGTGCTCAACTGTACTCTACCTCTACTGTGCTCCACTGTACTCTACCTCTACTGTACTCTACTGTACTCCACCTCTACTCTGCTCCACTGTACTCCACTGTACTCTACCTCTACTGTTCTCCACTGTATTCTACCTCTACTGTACTCCACTGTACTCTACCTCTACTGTACTCCAACGAACTCTACCTCTACTGTGCTTCACTATACTCCACTGTACTCTACCTCTACTGTGCTCCACTTTACTCCACTGTACGCTACCTCTACTCTGCTCCACACTACTCTACCTCTACTGTACTCCACTCTATTCTACCTCTACTGTGCTCCGCTGTACTCCACTGTACTCTACATCTACTGTGCTCCACTGTACTCTACCTCTACTGTACTCCACTGTACTCTACCTCTACTGTAATCCACTGTACTCTACCTCTACTGTACTCCACTGTGCGCTACCTCTACTGTGCTCCACTGTACTCTACCTCTACTGTACTCCACTCTACTCTACCTCTACTGTGCTCCACTGTACTCTATCTCTACTGTAGTCTACTGTACTCCACCTCTACTGTGCTCCACTGTACTCCACTGTACTCTACCTCTACTGTGCTCCACTGTACTCTACCTCTACTGTACTCCACTGTACACTATCTCTACTGTACTCCACTGTACTCTACCTCTACTGTACTCTACTGTTCTCTACCTCTACTGTGCTCCACTGTACTTTACCTCTACTGTACTCCACTGTACTCTACCTCTAATGTGCTCCACTGTTCTCTACCTCTACTGTACTCTACTGTACTCCACCTCTACTGTGCTCCACTGTACTCCACTGTACTCTACCTCTACTGTGCTCCACTGTACTCTACCTCTACTGTACTCCAATGTACTCTACCTCTACTGTACTCCACTGTACTCTACCTCTACTGTACTCCACTGTACTCTACCTCTACTGTGCTCCACTGTACTCTACCTCTACTGTACTCCACTGTACGCTACCTCTACTGTGCTCCACTCTACTCTACCTCTACTGTACTCCACTCTACTCTACCTCTACTGTGCTCCGCTGTACTCCACTGTACTCTACCTCTACTGTGCTCCACTGTACTCTACCTCTACTGTACTCCACTGTACTCTACATCTACTGTGCTCCACTGTACTCTACCTCTACTGTACTACAATGTACGCTACCTCTACTGTGCTCCACTGTACTCTACCACTACTGTACTCCACTCTACTCTAACTCTACTGTGCTCCACTGTACTCTATCTCTACTGTACTCTACTGTACTCCACCTCTACTGTGCTCCGCTGTACTCCACTGTACTCTACCTCTACTGTGCTCCACTGTACTCTACCTCTACTGTACTCCCCTGTACTCTACCTCTAATGTGCTCCACTGTTCTCTACCTCTACTGTAATCTACTGTACTCCACCTCTACTGTGCTCCACTCTACTCCACTGTACTCTACCTCTACTGTGCTCCACTGTACTCTACCTCTACTGTACTCCACTGTACTCTACCTCTACTGTACTCCACTGAACTCTACCTCTACTGTCCTTCACTGTTCTCTACTGTACTCTACCTCTACTGTGCTCCACTGTACTCCACTGTACTCTATCTCTACTGTGATCCACTGTACTCCACCTCTACTGTGCTCCACTGTACTCCACTGTACTCTACCTCTACTGTGCTATACCGTACTCCACCTCTACTGTGCTCTACTGTACTCTACCTCTATTGTGCTCCACTGTACTCTACCTCTTCTGTACTCTACTGTTCTCTACCTCTACTGTACTCCACTCTACTCTACCTCTACTGTGCTCCACTGTACTCTACCTCTACTGTACTCCACTGTACTCTACCTCTACTGTACTCCACGGTACGCTACCTCTACTGTGCTCCACTGTACTCCACCTCTACTCTACTCCACTGTACTCTACCTCTACTGTACTCTACTGTTCTCTACCTCTACTGTACTCTACTGTACTCCACCTCTACTGTGCTCCACTGTACTCCACTGTACTCTACCTCTAATGTGCTCCACTGTACTCTACCTCTACTGTACTCCACTCTACTCTACCTCTACTGTGCTCCACTGTACTCCACTGTGCGCTACCTATACTGTGCTCCACACTACTCTACCTCTACTGTACTCCACTCTATTCTACCTCTACTGTGCTCCGCTGTAATCCACTGTACTCTACATCTACTAAGCTCCACTGTACTCTACCTCTACTATACTCCACTCTACTCTAACTCTACTGTGCTCCACTGTACTCTATCTCTACTGTACTCTACTGTACTCCACCTCTACTGTGCTCCGCTGTACTCCACTGTACTCTACCTCTACTGTGCTCCACTGTACTCTACCTCTACTGTACTCCCCTGTACTCTACCTCTAATGTGCTCCACTGTTCTCTACCTCTACTGTAATCTACTGTACTCCACCTCTACTGTGCTCCACTCTACTCCACTGTACTCTACCTCTACTGTGCTCCACTGTACTCTACCTCTACTGTACTCCACTGTACTCTACCTCTACTGTACTCCACTGAACTCTACCTCTACTGTCCTTCACTGTTCTCTACTGTACTCTACCTCTACTGTGCTCCACTGTACTCCACTGTACTCTATCTCTACTGTGATCCACTGTACTCCACCTCTACTGTGCTCCACTGTACTCCACTGTACTCTACCTCTACTGTGCTATACCGTACTCCACCTCTACTGTGCTCTACTGTACTCTACCTCTATTGTGCTCCACTGTACTCTACCTCTTCTGTACTCTACTGTTCTCTACCTCTACTGTACTCCACTCTACTCTACCTCTACTGTGCTCCACTGTACTCTACCTCTACTGTACTCCACTGTACTCTACCTCTGCTGTGCTCCACTGTACTCTACCTCTACTGCGCTCCACTGTACTCCACCTCTACTCTACTCCACTGTACTCTACCTCTACTGTACTCTACTGTTCTCTACCTCTACTGTACTCTACTGTACTCCACCTCTACTGTGCTCCACTGTACTCCACTGTACTCTACCTCTAATGTGCTCCACTGTACTCTACCTCTACTGTACTCCACTCTACTCTACCTCTACTGTGCTCCACTGTACTCCACTGTGCGCTACCTATACTGTGCTCCACACTACTCTACCTCTACTGTACTCCACTCTATTCTACCTCTACTGTGCTCCGCTGTAATCCACTGTACTCTACATCTACTAAGCTCCACTGTACTCTACCTCTACTATACTGCACTGTACTCTACCTCTACTGTAATCCACTGTACTCTACCTCTACTGTACTCCACTGTGCGCTACCTCTACTGTGCTCCACTGTACTCTACCTCTACTGTACTCCACTCTATTCTACCTCTACTGTGCTCCGCTGTACTCCACCGTACTCTACATCTACTATGCTCCACTGTACTCTACCTCTACTGTACTGCACTGTACTCTACCTCTACTGTAATCCACTGTACTCTACCTCTACTGTACTCCACGGTACGCTACCTCTACTGTGCTCCACTGTACTCTACCTCTACTGTACTCCAATGTACGCTACCTCTACTGTGCTCCACTGTACTCTACCTCTACTGTACTCCACTCTACTCTACCTCTACTGTGCTCCACTGTACTCTACCTCTACTGTACTCCACTGTACGCTACCTCTACTGTGCTCCACTGTACTCTACCTCTACTGTACTCCACTGTACTCTACCTCTACTGTGCTCCACTGTACTCTGTCTCTACTGTACTCCACTGTACTCTACCTCTACTGTACTCTACTGTTCTCTACCTCTACTCTACTCTACTGTACTCCACCTCTAATGTGCTCCACTGTACTCTACCTCTGCTGTACTCCACTGTACTCTGCCTCTGCTGTACTCCACTGTACTCTACCTCTACTCTTCTCCACTGTACTCCACTGTACGCTACCTCTACTGTGCTCCACTGTACTCTACCTCTACTCTACGCCACTCTACTCTACCTCTACTGTGCTCCGCTGTACTCCACTGTACTCTACCCTCTACTGTGCTCCACTGTACTCTACCTCTACTGTACTCCACTTTACTCTACCTCTACTGTGCTCCACTGTACTCTATCTCTACTGTACTATACTCTACTCCACCTCTACTGTGCTCCGCTGTACTCCACTGTACTCTACCTCTACTGTACTCCACTGTACTCTACCTCTACTGTGCTATACCGTACTCCACCTCTACTGTGCTCCACTGTACTCTACCTCTACTGTGCTCCACTGTACTCTACCTCTTCTGTACTCTACTGTTCTCTACCTCTACTGTACTCCACTCTACTCTACCTCTACTGTGCTCCACTGTACTCTACCTCTACTGTACTCCACTGTACTCTACCTCTACTGTACTCCACGGTACGCTACCTCTACTGTGCTCCACTGTACTCTACCTCTACTGTACTCCACTGTACGCTACCTCTACTGTGCTCCACTGTACTCTACCTCTACTGTACTCCACTCTACTCTACCTCTACTGTGCTCCACTGTACTCTACCTCTACTGTACTCCACTGTACGCTACCTCTACTGTAATCCACTGTACTCTACCTCTACTGTACTCCACTGTACTCTACCTCTACTGTGCTCCACTGTACTCTGTCTTTACTGTACTCCACTGTACTCTACCTCTACTGTACTCTACTATACTCCACTTCTAATGTGCTCCACTGTACTCCACTGTACTCTACCTCTGCTGTACTCCACTGTACTCTACCACTACTGTACTCCACTGTACTCTACCTCTACTCTGCTCCACTGTACTCCACTGTACGCTACCTCTACTGTGCTCCAATGTACTCTACCTCTACTGTACTCCACTCTACTCTACCTCTACTGTGCTCCGCTGTACTCCACTGTACTCTACCCTCTACTGTGCTCCACTGTACTCTACCTCTACTGTACTCCGCTTTACTCTACCTCTACTGTGCTCCACTGTACTCTATCTCTACTGTACTATACTGTACTCCACCTCTACTGTGCTCCACTGTACTCCACTGTACTCTACCTCTACTGTGCTCCACTGTACTCTACCTCTACTATACTCCACTCTAGTCTATCTCTACTGTGCTCCATTGTACTCTACCTCTACTGTACTCCAATGTACTCTACCTCTACTGTACTCCACTGTACTCTACCTCTACTGTGCTCCACTGTACTCCACTGTACGCTACCTCTACTGTGCTCCACTGTACTCTACCTCTACTGTACTCTACTCTACTCCACCTCTAATGCGCTCCACTGTACTCCACTGTACTCTACCTCTACTGTACTCCACTCTACTCTACCTCTAGTGTACTCCACTGTACTCTACCTCTACTGTACTCCACCGAACTCTACCTCTACTGTCCTTCACTGTACTCTACCTCTACTGTGCTCCACTGTACTCCACTGTACTCTATCTCTACTGTGATCCACTGTACTCTACCTCTGCTGTGCTCCACTGAACTCTACCTCTACTGTGCTCCACTGTACTCTACCCCTACTCTACTCCACTGTACTCTACCTCCACTGTACTCTACTGTTCTCTACCTCTACTGTACTCTACTGTACTCCACCTCTACTGTGCTCCACTGTACTCCACTGTACTCTACCTCTACTGTGCTCCACTGTACTCTACCTCTACTGTACTCCACTGTACTCTACCTCTACTGTGCTCCACTGTACTCTACCTCTGCTGTACTCCACTGTACTCTACCTCTACTGTACTCCACTGTACTCTTCCTCTACTGTACTCCACCTCTAATGTGCTCCACTGTACTCCACTGTACTCTACCTCTACTGTACGCCAATGTACTCTACCTCTACTGTACTCCACTGTACTCTACCTCTACTGTGCTCCACTGTAATCCACTGTACGCTACCTCTACTGTGCTCCACTGTACTCTACCTCTACTGTACTCCACTCTACTCTAACTCTACTGTGCTCCGCTGTACTCCACTGTACTCTACCTCTACTGTGCTCCACTGTACTCTACCTCTACTGTTCTCCACTGTACTCTACCTCTACTGTGCTCCACTTTACTCTACCTCTATTGTACTCCAATGTACGCTACCTCTACTGTGCTCCACTGTACTCTACCTCTACTGTACTCCACTCCACTCTACTCTACCTCTACTGTGCTCCGCTGTACTCCACTGTACTCTACCTCTACTGTGCTCCACTGTACTCTACCTCTACTGTACTCCACTGTACTCTACCTCTACTGTGCTCCACTGTACTCTACCTCTACTCTACTCCACTGTACTCTACCTCTACTGTGCTCCACTGTACTCTACCTCTACTGTACTCCACTGTACTCTACCTCTGCTGTGCTCAACTGTACCCTACCTCTACTGTGCTATACCGTACTCCACCTCTACTGTGCTCTACTGTTCTCCACCTCTACTGTACTCTACTGTACTCCACCTCTAATGTGCTCCACTGTACTCCACTGTACTCTACCTCTGCTGTACTCCACTGTACTCTACCTCTACTCTACTCCACTGTACTCTACCTCTACTCTGCTCCACTGTACTCCACTGTACGCTACCTCTACTGTTCTCCACTGTACTCTACCTCTACTGTACTCCACTCTACTCTACCTCTACTGTGCTCCGCTGTACTCCACTGTACTCTACCCTCTACTGTGCTCCACTGTACTCTACCTCTACTGTACTCCACTTTACTCTACCTCTACTGTGCTCCACTGTACTCTATCTCTAATGTACTATACTGTACTCAACCTCTAATGTGCTCCGCTGTACTCCTCTGTACTCTACCTCTACTGTACTCCACTGTACTCTACCTCTACTGTGCTATACCGTACTCCACCTCTACTGTGCTCAACTGTACTCTACCTCTACTGTGCTCCACTGTACTCTACCTCTACTGTACTCTACTGTACTCCACCTCTACTCTGCTCCACTGTACTCCACTGTACTCTACCTCTACTGTTCTCCACTGTATTCTACCTCTACTGTACTCCACTGTACTCTACCTCTACTTTACTCCAACGAACTCTACCTCTACTGTGCTTCACTATACTCCACTGTACTCTACCTCTACTGTGCTCCACTTTACTCCACTGTACGCTACCTCTACTCTGCTCCACACTACTCTACCTCTACTGTACTCCACTCTATTCTACCTCTACTGTGCTCCGCTGTACTCCACTGTACTCTACATCTACTGTGCTCCACTGTACTCTACCTCTACTGTACTCCACTGTACTCTACCTCTACTGTAATCCACTGTACTCTACCTCTACTGTACTCCACTGTGCGCTACCTCTACTGTGCTCCACTGTACTCTACCTCTACTGTACTCCACTCTACTCTACCTCTACTGTGCTCCACTGTACTCTATCTCTACTGTAGTCTACTGTACACCACCTCTACTGTGCTCCACTGTACTCCACTGTACTCTACCTCTACTGTGCTCCACTGTACTCTACCTCTACTGTACTCCACTGTACACTATCTCTACTGTACTCCACTGTACTCTACCTCTACTGTACTCTACTTTTCTCTACCTCTACTGTGCTCCACTGTACTTTACCTCTACTGTACTCCACTGTACTCTACCTCTAATGTGCTCCACTGTTCTCTACCTCTACTGTACTCTACTGTACTCCACCTCTACTGTGCTCCACTGTACTCCACTGTACTCTACCTCTACTGTGCTCCACTGTACTCTACCTCTACTGTACTCCAATGTACTCTACCTCTACTGTACTCCACTGTACTCTACCTCTACTGTACTCCACTGTACTCTACCTCTACTGTGCTCCACTGTACTCTACCTCTACTGTACTCCACTGTACGCTACCTCTACTGTGCTCCACTCTACTCTACCTCTACTGTACTCCACTCTACTCTACCTCTACTGTGCTCCGCTGTACTCCACTGTACTCTACCTCTACTGTGCTCCACTGTACTCTACCTCTACTGTACTCCACTGTACTCTACATCTACTGTGCTCCACTGTACTCTACCTCTACTGTACTACAATGTACGCTACCTCTACTGTGCTCCACTGTACTCTACCACTACTGTACTCCACTCTACTCTAACTCTACTGTGCTCCACTGTACTCTATCTCTACTGTACTCTACTGTACTCCACCTCTACTGTGCTCCGCTGTACTCCACTGTACTCTACCTCTACTGTGCTCCACTGTACTCTACCTCTACTGTACTCCCCTGTACTCTACCTCTAATGTGCTCCACTGTTCTCTACCTCTACTGTAATCTACTGTACTCCACCTCTACTGTGCTCCACTCTACTCCACTGTACTCTACCTCTACTGTGCTCCACTGTACTCTACCTCTACTGTACTCCACTGTACTCTACCTCTACTGTACTCCACTGAACTCTACCTCTACTGTCCTTCACTGTTCTCTACTGTACTCTACCTCTACTGTGCTCCACTGTACTCCACTGTACTCTATCTCTACTGTGATCCACTGTACTCCACCTCTACTGTGCTCCACTGTACTCCACTGTACTCTACCTCTACTGTGCTATACCGTACTCCACCTCTACTGTGCTCTACTGTACTCTACCTCTATTGTGCTCCACTGTACTCTACCTCTTCTGTACTCTACTGTTCTCTACCTCTACTGTACTCCACTCTACTCTACCTCTACTGTGCTCCACTGTACTCTACCTCTACTGTACTCCACTGTACTCTACCTCTACTGTACTCCACGGTACGCTACCTCTACTGTGCTCCACTGTACTCTACTACTACTGTACTCCACTGTACTCTACCTCTACTGTACTCCACTGTACTCTACCTCTACTGTGCTCCACTGTACTCTATCTCTACTGTACTCTACTGTACTCCACCTCTACTGTGCTCCGCTGTACTCTACTGTACTCTATCTCTACTGTGATCCACTGTACTCTACATCTGCTGTGCTCCACTGTACTCTACCTCTACTGTGCTCCATTGTACTCTACCTCTACTCTACTCCACTGTACTCTACCTCTACTGTACTCTACTGTTCTCTACCTCTACTGTACTCTACTGTACTCCACCTCTACTGTGCTCCACTATACTCCACTGTACTCTACCTCTACTGTACACCACTGTACTCTACCTCTACTGTACTCCACTGTACTCTACCTCTACTGTGCTCCACTGTACTCTACCTCTACTGTACTCTACTGTACTCTACCTCTACTGTACTCTACTGTACTCCACCTCTACTGTGCTCTACTGTACTCCACTGTACTCTACCTCTTCTCTGCTCCCCTGTACTCTACCTCTACTGTACTCCACTGTACTCTACCTCTAATGTGCTCCACTGTACTCTACCTCTACAGTACTCCACTCTACTCTACCTCTACTGTGCTCCACTGTACTCTATCTCTACTGTACTCTACTGTACTCCACCTCTACTGTGCTCCGCTGTACTCCACTGTACTCTATCTCTACTGTGATCCACTGTACTCTACCTCTGCTGTGCTCCACTGTACTCTACCTCTACTGTGCTCCATTGTACTCTACCTCTACTCTACTCCACTGTACTCTACCTCTACTGTACTCTACTGTTCTCTACCTCTACTGTACTCTACTGTACTCCACCTCTACTGTGCTCCACTGTACTCCACTGTACTCTACCTCTACTGTGCACCACTGTACTCTACCTCTACTGTACTCCACTGTACTCTACCTCTACTGTGCTCCACTGTACTCTACCTCTACTGTACTCTACTGTACTCTACCTCTACTGTACTCTACTGTACTCCACCTCTACTGTGCTCCACTGTACTCCACTGTACTCTACCTCTACTCTGCTCCCCTGTACTCTACCTCTACTGTACTCCACTGTACTCTACCTCTAATGTGCTCCACTGTACTCTACCTCTACAGTACTCCACTCTACTCTACCTCTACTGTGCTCCACTGTACTCTATCTCTACTGTACTCTACTTTACTCCACCTCTACTGTGCTCCGCTGTACTCCACTGTACTCTATCTCTACTGTGATCCACTGTACTCTACCTCTGCTGTGCTCCACTGTACTCTACCTCTACTGCGCTCCACTGTACTCCACCTCTACTCTACTCCACTCCACTGTACTCTACCTCTACTGTACTCTACTGTTCTCTACCTCTACTGTACTCTACTGTACTCCACCTCTACTGTGCTCCACTGTACTCCACTGTACTCTACCTCTAATGTGCTCCACTGTACTCTACCTCTACTGTACTACACTCTACTCTACCTCTACTGTGCTCCACTGTACTCCACTGTGCGCTACCTATACTGTGCTCCACACTACTCTACCTCTACTGTACTCCACTCTATTCTACCTCTACTGTGCTCCGCTGTACTCCACTGTACTCTACATCTACTATGCTCCACTGTACTCTACCTCTACTATACTGCACTGTACTCTACCTCTACTGTAATCCACTGTACTCTACCTCTACTGTACTCCACTGTGCGCTAGCTCTACTGTGCTCCACTGTACTCTACCTCTACTGTACTCCACTCTATTCTACCTCTACTGTGCTCCGCTGTACTCCACTGTACTCTACATCTACTATGCTCCACTGTACTCTACCTCTACTGTACTGCACTGTACTCTACCTCTACTGTAATCCACTGTACTCTACCTCTACTGTACTCCACTGTGCGCTACCTCTACTGTGCTCCACTGTACTCTATCTCTACTGTACTCTACTGTACTCCACCTCTATTTTGCTCCGCTGTACTCCACTGTACTCTACCTCTACTGTGCTCCACTGTACTCTACATTTACTGTGCTCCACTGTACTCTACCTCTACTGTGCTCCACTTTTCTCTACCTCTACTGTACTCTACTGTACTCCACCTCTACTGTGCTCCACTGTACTCCACTGTACTCTACCTCTATTGTGCTCCACTGTACTCTACCTCTACTGTACTCCACTCTAGTCTATCTCTACTGTGCTCCATTGTACTCTATCTCTACTGTACTCCAATGTACTCTACCTCTACTCTGCTGTTCTCTACCTCTACTGTACTCTACTGTACTCCACCTCTACTGTGGTTCACTGTACTCCACTGTACTCTACCGCTACTGTGCTCCACTGTACTCTACCTCTACTGTACTCCACTGTACTCTACCTCTACTGTACTCCACTCTACTCTACCTCTAGTGTTTTCCACTGTACTCTACCTCTTCTGTACTCCACTGTACTCTACCTCTACTGTACTCCACGGTACGCTACCTCTACTGTGCTCCACTGTACTCTACCTCTACTGTACTCCAATGTACGCTACCTCTACTGTGCTCCACTGTACTCTACCTCTACTGTACTCCACTCTACTCTACCTCTACTGTGCTCCGCTGTACTCCACTGTACTCTACATCTACTATGCTCCACTGTACTCTACCTCTACTGTACTGCACTGTACTCTACCTCTACTGTAATCCACTGTACTCTACCTCTACTGTACTCCACTGTGCGCTACCTCTACTGTGCTCCACTGTACTCTATCTCTACTGTACTCTACTGTACTCCACCTCTATTGTGCTCCGCTGTACTCCACTGTACTCTACCTCTACTGTGCTCCACTGTTCTCTACCTCTACTGTACTCCACTCTACTCTACCTCTACTGTGCTCCACTGTACTCTACCTCTACTGTACTCCACTGTACTCTACCTCTACTGTGCTCCACTGTACTCTGTCTCTACTGTACTCCACTGTACTCTACCTCTACTGTACTCTACTGTTCTCTACCTCTACTCTACTCTACTGTACTCCACCTCTAATGTGCTCCACTGTACTCCACTGTACTCTACCTCTACTGTGCTATACCGTACTCCACCTCTACTGTGCTCCACTGTACTCTACCTCTACTGTGCTCCACTGTACTCTACCTCTTCTGTACTCTAATGTACTCTAACTCTACTGTACTCCACTGTACGCTACATCTACTGTGCTCCACTGTACTCTACCTCTACTGTACTCCACTCTACTCTACCTCTACTGTGCTCCACTGTACTCTACCTCTACTGTACTCCACTGTACGCTACCTCTACTGTGCTCCACTGTACTCTACCTCTACTGTACTCCACTGTACTCTACCTCTACTGTGCTCCACTGTACTCTGTCTCTACTGTACTCCACTGTACTCTACCTCTACTGTACTCCACTGTACTCTACCACTACTGTACTCCACTGTACTCTACCTCTACTCTGCTCCACTGTACTCCACTGTACGCTACCTCTACTGTGCTCCACTGTACTCTACCTCTACTGTACTCCACTCTACTCTACCTCTACTGTGCTCCGCTGTACTTCACAGTACTCTACCCTCTACTGTGCTCCACTGTACTCTACCTCTACTGTACTCCACTTTACTCTACCTCTACTGTGCTCCACTGTACTCTATCTCTACTGTACTATACTGTACTCCACCTCTACTGTGCTCTGCTGTACTCCACTGTACTCTACCTCTACTGTGCTCCACTGTACTCTACCTCTACTGTACTCCACTGTACTCTACCTCTACTGTGCTCCACTGTACTCTACCTCTACTGTACTCCACTCTACTCTACCTCTACTGTGCTCCACTGTACTCTATCTCTACTGTACTCTACTGTACTCCACCTCTACTGTGCTCCACTGTACTCCACTGTACGCTACCTCTACTGTGCTCCACTGTACTCTACCTCTACTGTACTCCACTCTACTCTACCTCTACTGTGCTCCGCTGTACTCCACTGTACTCTACCTCTACTGTGCTCCACTGTACGCTACCTCTACTGTGCTCCACTGTACTCTACTTCTACTGTACTCCACTCTACTCTACCTCTACTGTTCTCCGCTGTACTCCACTGTACTCTACCCTCTACTGTGCTCCACTGTACTCTACCTCTACTGTACTCCACTTTACTCTACCTCTACTGTGCTCCACTGTACTCTATCTCTACTGTACTATACTGTACTCCACCTCTACTGTGCTCTGCTGTACTCCACTGTACTCTACCTCTACTGTACTCCACTGTACTCTACCTCTACTGTGCTATACTGTACTCCACCACTACTGTACTCTACTGTACTCCACCTCTACTGTGCTCCACTGTACTCCACTGTACTCTACCTCTACTGTGCTCCACTGTACTCTACCTCTACTGTACTCCACTGTACTCTACCTCTACTGTGCTCCACTGTACTCTACCTCTACTGTACTCCACTCTACTCTACCTCTACTGTGCTCCACTGTACTCTATCTCTACTGTACTCTACTGTACTCCACCTCTACTGTGCTCCACTGTACTCCACTGTACGCTACCTCTACTGTGCTCCACTGTACTCTACCTCTACTGTACTCCACTCTACTCTAACTCTACTGTGCTCCACTGTACTCCACTGTACTCTACCTCTACTGTGCTCCGCTGTACTCCACTGTACTCTACCTCTAGTGTGCTCCACTGTACTCTACCTCTGCTGTACTCCACTGTACTCTACCTTTACTGTGCTCCACTGTATTCTACCTCTACTGTACTACAAAGTACGCTACCTCTACTGTGCTCCACTGTACTCTACCTCTACTGTACTCCACTGTGCTCTACCTCTACTGTGCTCCACTGTACTCTACCGCTACTCTACTCCACTGTACTCTACCTCTATTGTGCTCCACTGTACTCTACCTCTACTGTGCTCCACTGTACTGTACCTCTACTGTGCTCCACTGTACTCTACCTCTACTGTACTCCACTCTACTCTACCTCTACTGTGCTCCACTGTACTCTATCTCTACTGTACTCTACTGTACTCCACCTCTACTGTGCTCCGCTGTACTCCACTGTACTCTATCTCTACTGTGATCCACTGTACTCTACATCTGCTGTGCTCCACTGTACTCTACCTCTACTGTTCTCCATTGTACTCTACCTCTACTCTACTCCACTGTACTCTACCTCTACTGTACTCTACTGTTCTCTACCTCTACTGTACTCTACTGTACTCCACCTCTACTGTGCTCCACTGTACTCCACTGTACTCTACCTCTACTGTGCACCACTGTACTCTACCTCTACTGTACTCCACTGTACTCTACCTCTACTGTGCTCCACTGTACTCTACCTCTACTGTACTCTACTGTACTCTACCTCTACTGTACTCTACTGTACTCCACCTCTACTGTGCTCCACTGTACTCCACTGTACTCTACCTCTACTCTGCTCCCCTGTACTCTACCTCTACTGTACTCCACTGTACTCTACCTCTAATGTGCTCCACTGTACTCTACCTCTACAGTACTCCACTCTACTCTACCTCTACTGTGCTCCACTGTACTTTATCTCTACTGTACTCTACTGTACTCCACCTCTACTGTGCTCCGCTGTACTCCACTGTACTCTATCTCTACTGTGATCCACTGTACTCTACCTCTGCTGTGCTCCACTGTACTCTACCTCTACTGCGCTCCACTGTACTCCACCTCTACTCTACTCCACTGTACTCTACCTCTACTGTACTCTACTGTTCTCTACCTCTACTGTACTCTACTGTACTCCACCTCTACTGTGCTCCACTGTACTCCACTGTACTCTACCTCTAATGTGCTCCACTGTACTCTACCTCTACTGTACTCCACTCTACTCTACCTCTACTGTACTCCACTGTACTCCACTGTGCGCTACCTATACTGTGCTCCACACTACTCTACCTCTACTGTACTCCACTCTATTCTACCTCTACTGTGCTCCGCTGTAATCCACTGTACTCTACATCTACTAAGCTCCACTGTACTCTACCTCTACTATACTGCACTGTACTCTACCTCTACTGTAATCCACTGTACTCTACCTCTACTGTACTCCACTGTGCGCTACCTCTACTGTGCTCCACTGTACTCTACCTCTACTGTACTCCACTCTATTCTACCTCTACTGTGCTCCGCTGTACTCCACCGTACTCTACATCTACTATGCTCCACTGTACTCTACCTCTACTGTACTGCACTGTACTCTACCTCTACTGTAATCCACTGTACTCTACCTCTACTGTACTCCACGGTACGCTACCTCTACTGTGCTCCACTGTACTCTACCTCTACTGTACTCCAATGTACGCTACCTCTACTGTGCTCCACTGTACTCTACCTCTACTGTACTCCACTCTACTCTACCTCTACTGTGCTCCACTGTACTCTACCTCTACTGTACTCCACTGTACGCTACCTCTACTGTGCTCCACTGTACTCTACCTCTACTGTACTCCACTGTACTCTACCTCTACTGTGCTCCACTGTACTCTGTCTCTACTGTACTCCACTGTACTCTACCTCTACTGTACTCTACTGTTCTCTACCTCTACTCTACTCTACTGTACTCCACCTCTAATGTGCTCCACTGTACTCTACCTCTGCTGTACTCCACTGTACTCTGCCTCTGCTGTACTCCACTGTACTCTACCTCTACTCTTCTCCACTGTACTCCACTGTACGCTACCTCTACTGTGCTCCACTGTACTCTACCTCTACTCTACGCCACTCTACTCTACCTCTACTGTGCTCCGCTGTACTCCACTGTACTCTACCCTCTACTGTGCTCCACTGTACTCTACCTCTACTGTACTCCACTTTACTCTACCTCTACTGTGCTCCACTGTACTCTATCTCTACTGTACTATACTCTACTCCACCTCTACTGTGCTCCGCTGTACTCCACTGTACTCTACCTCTACTGTACTCCACTGTACTCTACCTCTACTGTGCTATACCGTACTCCACCTCTACTGTGCTCCACTGTACTCTACCTCTACTGTGCTCCACTGTACTCTACCTCTTCTGTACTCTACTGTTCTCTACCTCTACTGTACTCCACTCTACTCTACCTCTACTGTGCTCCACTGTACTCTACCTCTACTGTACTCCACTGTACTCTACCTCTACTGTACTCTACGGTACGCTACCTCTACTGTGCTCCACTGTACTCTACCTCTACTGTACTCCACTGTACGCTACCTCTACTGTGCTCCACTGTACTCTACCTCTACTGTACTCCACTCTACTCTACCTCTACTGTGCTCCACTGTACTCTACCTCTACTGTACTCCACTGTACGCTACCTCTACTGTAATCCACTGTACTCTACCTCTACTGTACTCCACTGTACTCTACCTCTACTGTGCTCCACTGTACTCTGTCTTTACTGTACTCCACTGTACTCTACCTCTACTGTACTCTACTATACTCCACTTCTAATGTGCTCCACTGTACTCCACTGTACTCTACCTCTGCTGTACTCCACTGTACTCTACCACTACTGTACTCCACTGTACTCTACCTCTACTCT
Organism: Tiaroga cobitis; assembly: GCA_030578255.1. NCBI lineage: Eukaryota > Metazoa > Chordata > Actinopteri > Cypriniformes > Leuciscidae > Tiaroga > Tiaroga cobitis. Next base: position 37,952,724 of record CM060604.1, read on the forward strand.
GCTCCACTGTACTCCACTGTACGCTACCTCTACTGTGCTCCAATGTACTCTACCTCTACTGTACTCCACTCTACTCTACCTCTACTGTGCTCCGCTGTACTCCACTGTACTCTACCCTCTACTGTGCTCCACTGTACTCTACCTCTACTGTACTCCGCTTTACTCTACCTCTACTGTGCTCCACTGTACTCTATCTCTACTGTACTATACTGTACTCCACCTCTACTGTGCTCCACTGTACTCCACTGTACTCTACCTCTACTGTGCTCCACTGTACTCTACCTCTACTATACTCCACTCTAGTCTATCTCTACTGTGCTCCATTGTACTCTACCTCTACTGTACTCCAATGTACTCTACCTCTACTGTACTCCACTGTACTCTACCTCTACTGTGCTCCACTGTACTCCACTGTACGCTACCTCTACTGTGCTCCACTGTACTCTACCTCTACTGTACTCTACTCTACTCCACCTCTAATGCGCTCCACTGTACTCCACTGTACTCTACCTCTACTGTACTCCACTCTACTCTACCTCTAGTGTACTCCACTGTACTCTACCTCTACTGTACTCCACCGAACTCTACCTCTACTGTCCTTCACTGTACTCTACCTCTACTGTGCTCCACTGTACTCCACTGTACTCTATCTCTACTGTGATCCACTGTACTCTACCTCTGCTGTGCTCCACTGAACTCTACCTCTACTGTGCTCCACTGTACTCTACCCCTACTCTACTCCACTGTACTCTACCTCCACTGTACTCTACTGTTCTCTACCTCTACTGTACTCTACTGTACTCCACCTCTACTGTGCTCCACTGTACTCCACTGTACTCTACCTCTACTGTGCTCCACTGTACTCTACCTCTACTGTACTCCACTGTACTCTACCTCTACTGTGCTCCACTGTACTCTACCTCTGCTGTACTCCACTGTACTCTACCTCTACTGTACTCCACTGTACTCTTCCTCTACTGTACTCCACCTCTAATGTGCTCCACTGTACTCCACTGTACTCTACCTCTACTGTACGCCAATGTACTCTACCTCTACTGTACTCCACTGTACTCTACCTCTACTGTGCTCCACTGTACTCCACTGTACGCTACCTCTACTGTGCTCCACTGTACTCTACCTCTACTGTACTCCACTCTACTCTAACTCTACTGTGCTCCGCTGTACTCCACTGTACTCTACCTCTACTGTGCTCCACTGTACTCTACCTCTACTGTTCTCCACTGTACTCTACCTCTACTGTGCTCCACTTTACTCTACCTCTATTGTACTCCAATGTACGCTACCTCTACTGTGCTCCACTGTACTCTACCTCTACTGTACTCCACTCCACTCTACTCTACCTCTACTGTGCTCCGCTGTACTCCACTGTACTCTACCTCTACTGTGCTCCACTGTACTCTACCTCTACTGTACTCCACTGTACTCTACCTCTACTGTGCTCCACTGTACTCTACCTCTACTCTACTCCACTGTACTCTACCTCTACTGTGCTCCACTGTACTCTACCTCTACTGTACTCCACTGTACTCTACCTCTGCTGTGCTCAACTGTACCCTACCTCTACTGTGCTATACCGTACTCCACCTCTACTGTGCTCTACTGTTCTCCACCTCTACTGTACTCTACTGTACTCCACCTCTAATGTGCTCCACTGTACTCCACTGTACTCTACCTCTGCTGTACTCCACTGTACTCTACCTCTACTCTACTCCACTGTACTCTACCTCTACTCTGCTCCACTGTACTCCACTGTACGCTACCTCTACTGTTCTCCACTGTACTCTACCTCTACTGTACTCCACTCTACTCTACCTCTACTGTGCTCCGCTGTACTCCACTGTACTCTACCCTCTACTGTGCTCCACTGTACTCTACCTCTACTGTACTCCACTTTACTCTACCTCTACTGTGCTCCACTGTACTCTATCTCTAATGTACTATACTGTACTCAACCTCTAATGTGCTCCGCTGTACTCCTCTGTACTCTACCTCTACTGTACTCCACTGTACTCTACCTCTACTGTGCTATACCGTACTCCACCTCTACTGTGCTCAACTGTACTCTACCTCTACTGTGCTCCACTGTACTCTACCTCTACTGTACTCTACTGTACTCCACCTCTACTCTGCTCCACTGTACTCCACTGTACTCTACCTCTACTGTTCTCCACTGTATTCTACCTCTACTGTACTCCACTGTACTCTACCTCTACTGTACTCCAACGAACTCTACCTCTACTGTGCTTCACTATACTCCACTGTACTCTACCTCTACTGTGCTCCACTTTACTCCACTGTACGCTACCTCTACTCTGCTCCACACTACTCTACCTCTACTGTACTCCACTCTATTCTACCTCTACTGTGCTCCGCTGTACTCCACTGTACTCTACATCTACTGTGCTCCACTGTACTCTACCTCTACTGTACTCCACTGTACTCTACCTCTACTGTAATCCACTGTACTCTACCTCTACTGTACTCCACTGTGCGCTACCTCTACTGTGCTCCACTGTACTCTACCTCTACTGTACTCCACTCTACTCTACCTCTACTGTGCTCCACTGTACTCTATCTCTACTGTAGTCTACTGTACTCCACCTCTACTGTGCTCCACTGTACTCCACTGTACTCTACCTCTACTGTGCTCCACTGTACTCTACCTCTACTGTACTCCACTGTACACTATCTCTACTGTACTCCACTGTACTCTACCTCTACTGTACTCTACTGTTCTCTACCTCTACTGTGCTCCACTGTACTTTACCTCTACTGTACTCCACTGTACTCTACCTCTAATGTGCTCCACTGTTCTCTACCTCTACTGTACTCTACTGTACTCCACCTCTACTGTGCTCCACTGTACTCCACTGTACTCTACCTCTACTGTGCTCCACTGTACTCTACCTCTACTGTACTCCAATGTACTCTACCTCTACTGTACTCCACTGTACTCTACCTCTACTGTACTCCACTGTACTCTACCTCTACTGTGCTCCACTGTACTCTACCTCTACTGTACTCCACTGTACGCTACCTCTACTGTGCTCCACTCTACTCTACCTCTACTGTACTCCACTCTACTCTACCTCTACTGTGCTCCGCTGTACTCCACTGTACTCTACCTCTACTGTGCTCCACTGTACTCTACCTCTACTGTACTCCACTGTACTCTACATCTACTGTGCTCCACTGTACTCTACCTCTACTGTACTACAATGTACGCTACCTCTACTGTGCTCCACTGTACTCTACCACTACTGTACTCCACTCTACTCTAACTCTACTGTGCTCCACTGTACTCTATCTCTACTGTACTCTACTGTACTCCACCTCTACTGTGCTCCGCTGTACTCCACTGTACTCTACCTCTACTGTGCTCCACTGTACTCTACCTCTACTGTACTCCCCTGTACTCTACCTCTAATGTGCTCCACTGTTCTCTACCTCTACTGTAATCTACTGTACTCCACCTCTACTGTGCTCCACTCTACTCCACTGTACTCTACCTCTACTGTGCTCCACTGTACTCTACCTCTACTGTACTCCACTGTACTCTACCTCTACTGTACTCCACTGAACTCTACCTCTACTGTCCTTCACTGTTCTCTACTGTACTCTACCTCTACTGTGCTCCACTGTACTCCACTGTACTCTATCTCTACTGTGATCCACTGTACTCCACCTCTACTGTGCTCCACTGTACTCCACTGTACTCTACCTCTACTGTGCTATACCGTACTCCACCTCTACTGTGCTCTACTGTACTCTACCTCTATTGTGCTCCACTGTACTCTACCTCTTCTGTACTCCACTCTACTCTACCTCTACTGTGCTCCACTGTACTCTACCTCTACTGTACTCCACTGTACTCTACCTCTACTGTACTCCACGGTACGCTACCTCTACTGTGCTCCACTGTTCTCTACCTCTACTGTACTCTACTGTACTCCACCTCTACTGTGCTCCACTGTACTCCACTGTACTCTACCTCTACTGTGCTCCACTGTACTCTACCTCTACTGTACTCCAATGTACTCTACCTCTACTGTACTCCACTGTACTCTACCTCTACTGTACTCCACTGTACTCTACCTCTACTGTGCTCCACTGTACTCTACCTCTACTGTACTCCACTGTACGCTACCTCTACTGTGCTCCACTCTACTCTACCTCTACTGTACTCCACTCTACTCTACCTCTACTGTGCTCCGCTGTACTCCACTGTACTCTACCTCTACTGTGCTCCACTGTACTCTACCTCTACTGTACTCCACTGTACTCTACATCTACTGTGCTCCACTGTACTCTACCTCTACTGTACTACAATGTACGCTACCTCTACTGTGCTCCACTGTACTCTACCACTACTGTACTCCACTCTACTCTAACTCTACTGTGCTCCACTGTACTCTATCTCTACTGTACTCTACTGTACTCCACCTCTACTGTGCTCCGCTGTACTCCACTGTACTCTACCTCTACTGTGCTCCACTGTACTCTACCTCTACTGTACTCCCCTGTACTCTACCTCTAATGTGCTCCACTGTTCTCTACCTCTACTGTAATCTACTGTACTCCACCTCTACTGTGCTCCACTCTACTCCACTGTACTCTACCTCTACTGTGCTCCACTGTACTCTACCTCTACTGTACTCCACTGTACTCTACCTCTACTGTACTCCACTGAACTCTACCTCTACTGTCCTTCACTGTTCTCTACTGTACTCTACCTCTACTGTGCTCCACTGTACTCCACTGTACTCTATCTCTACTGTGATCCACTGTACTCCACCTCTACTGTGCTCCACTGTACTCCACTGTACTCTACCTCTACTGTGCTATACCGTACTCCACCTCTACTGTGCTCTACTGTACTCTACCTCTATTGTGCTCCACTGTACTCTACCTCTTCTGTACTCTACTGTTCTCTACCTCTACTGTACTCCACTCTACTCTACCTCTACTGTGCTCCACTGTACTCTACCTCTACTGTACTCCACTGTACTCTACCTCTACTGTACTCCACGGTACGCTACCTCTACTGTGCTCCACTGTACTCTACTACTACTGTACTCCACTGTACTCTACCTCTACTGTACTCCACTGTACTCTACCTCTACTGTGCTCCACTGTACTCTATCTCTACTGTACTCTACTGTACTCCACCTCTACTGTGCTCCGCTGTACTCCACTGTACTCTATCTCTACTGTGATCCACTGTACTCTACATCTGCTGTGCTCCACTGTACTCTACCTCTACTGTGCTCCATTGTACTCTACCTCTACTCTACTCCACTGTACTCTACCTCTACTGTACTCTACTGTTCTCTACCTCTACTGTACTCTACTGTACTCCACCTCTACTGTGCTCCACTATACTCCACTGTACTCTACCTCTACTGTACACCACTGTACTCTACCTCTACTGTACTCCACTGTACTCTACCTCTACTGTGCTCCACTGTACTCTACCTCTACTGTACTCTACTGTACTCTACCTCTACTGTACTCTACTGTACTCCACCTCTACTGTGCTCTACTGTACTCCACTGTACTCTACCTCTTCTCTGCTCCCCTGTACTCTACCTCTACTGTACTCCACTGTACTCTACCTCTAATGTGCTCCACTGTACTCTACCTCTACAGTACTCCACTCTACTCTACCTCTACTGTGCTCCACTGTACTCTATCTCTACTGTACTCTACTGTACTCCACCTCTACTGTGCTCCGCTGTACTCCACTGTACTCTATCTCTACTGTGATCCACTGTACTCTACCTCTGCTGTGCTCCACTGTACTCTACCTCTACTGTGCTCCATTGTACTCTACCTCTACTCTACTCCACTGTACTCTACCTCTACTGTACTCTACTGTTCTCTACCTCTACTGTACTCTACTGTACTCCACCTCTACTGTGCTCCACTGTACTCCACTGTACTCTACCTCTACTGTGCACCACTGTACTCTACCTCTACTGTACTCCACTGTACTCTACCTCTACTGTGCTCCACTGTACTCTACCTCTACTGTACTCTACTGTACTCTACCTCTACTGTACTCTACTGTACTCCACCTCTACTGTGCTCCACTGTACTCCACTGTACTCTACCTCTACTCTGCTCCCCTGTACTCTACCTCTACTGTACTCCACTGTACTCTACCTCTAATGTGCTCCACTGTACTCTACCTCTACAGTACTCCACTCTACTCTACCTCTACTGTGCTCCACTGTACTCTATCTCTACTGTACTCTACTTTACTCCACCTCTACTGTGCTCCGCTGTACTCCACTGTACTCTATCTCTACTGTGATCCACTGTACTCTACCTCTGCTGTGCTCCACTGTACTCTACCTCTACTGCGCTCCACTGTACTCCACCTCTACTCTACTCCACTCCACTGTACTCTACCTCTACTGTACTCTACTGTTCTCTACCTCTACTGTACTCTACTGTACTCCACCTCTACTGTGCTCCACTGTACTCCACTGTACTCTACCTCTAATGTGCTCCACTGTACTCTACCTCTACTGTACTACACTCTACTCTACCTCTACTGTGCTCCACTGTACTCCACTGTGCGCTACCTATACTGTGCTCCACACTACTCTACCTCTACTGTACTCCACTCTATTCTACCTCTACTGTGCTCCGCTGTACTCCACTGTACTCTACATCTACTATGCTCCACTGTACTCTACCTCTACTATACTGCACTGTACTCTACCTCTACTGTAATCCACTGTACTCTACCTCTACTGTACTCCACTGTGCGCTAGCTCTACTGTGCTCCACTGTACTCTACCTCTACTGTACTCCACTCTATTCTACCTCTACTGTGCTCCGCTGTACTCCACTGTACTCTACATCTACTATGCTCCACTGTACTCTACCTCTACTGTACTGCACTGTACTCTACCTCTACTGTAATCCACTGTACTCTACCTCTACTGTACTCCACTGTGCGCTACCTCTACTGTGCTCCACTGTACTCTATCTCTACTGTACTCTACTGTACTCCACCTCTATTTTGCTCCGCTGTACTCCACTGTACTCTACCTCTACTGTGCTCCACTGTACTCTACATTTACTGTGCTCCACTGTACTCTACCTCTACTGTGCTCCACTTTTCTCTACCTCTACTGTACTCTACTGTACTCCACCTCTACTGTGCTCCACTGTACTCCACTGTACTCTACCTCTATTGTGCTCCACTGTACTCTACCTCTACTGTACTCCACTCTAGTCTATCTCTACTGTGCTCCATTGTACTCTATCTCTACTGTACTCCAATGTACTCTACCTCTACTCTGCTGTTCTCTACCTCTACTGTACTCTACTGTACTCCACCTCTACTGTGGTTCACTGTACTCCACTGTACTCTACCGCTACTGTGCTCCACTGTACTCTACCTCTACTGTACTCCACTGTACTCTACCTCTACTGTACTCCACTCTACTCTACCTCTAGTGTTTTCCACTGTACTCTACCTCTTCTGTACTCCACTGTACTCTACCTCTACTGTACTCCACGGTACGCTACCTCTACTGTGCTCCACTGTACTCTACCTCTACTGTACTCCAATGTACGCTACCTCTACTGTGCTCCACTGTACTCTACCTCTACTGTACTCCACTCTACTCTACCTCTACTGTGCTCCGCTGTACTCCACTGTACTCTACATCTACTATGCTCCACTGTACTCTACCTCTACTGTACTGCACTGTACTCTACCTCTACTGTAATCCACTGTACTCTACCTCTACTGTACTCCACTGTGCGCTACCTCTACTGTGCTCCACTGTACTCTATCTCTACTGTACTCTACTGTACTCCACCTCTATTGTGCTCCGCTGTACTCCACTGTACTCTACCTCTACTGTGCTCCACTGTACTCTACCTCTACTGTGCTCCACTGTACTCTACCTCTACTGTGCTCCACTTTTCTCTACCTCTACTGTACTCTACTCTACTCCACCTCTACTGTGCTCCACTGTACTCCACTGTACTCTACCTCTACTGTGCTCCACTGTACTCTACCTCTACTGTACTCCACTCTAGTCTATCTCTACTCTGCTCCATTGTACTCTATCTCTACTGTACTCCACTCTACTCTAACTCTACTGTGCTCCACTGTACTCTACCTCTACTGTACTCCACTCTACTCTACCTGTACTGTGCTCCACTGTACTCTACCTCTACTGTACTCCACTGTACGCTACCTCTACTGTGCTCCACTGTACTCTACCTCTACTGTACTCCACTGTACTCTACCTCTACTGTACTCCACTGTACTCTACCTCTACTGTGCTCCACTGTACTCTATCTCTACTGTACTCTACTGTACTCCACCTCTACTGTGCTCCGCTGTACTCCACTGTACTCTATCTCTACTGTGATCCACTGTACTCTACATCTGCTGTGCTCCACTGTACTCTACCTCTACTGTGCTCCATTGTACTCTACCTCTACTCTACTCCACTGTACTCTACCTCTACTGTACTCTACTGTTCTCTACCTCTACTGTACTCTACTGTACTCCACCTCTACTGTGCTCCACTGTACTCCACTGTACTCTACCTCTACTGTACACCACTGTACTCTACCTCTACTGTACTCCACTGTACTCTACCTCTACTGTGCTCCACTGTACTCTACCTCTACTGTACTCTACTGTACTCTACCTCTACTGTACTCCACCTCTACTGTGCTCCACTGTACTCCACTGTACTCTACCTCTACTCTGCTCCCCTGTACTCTACCTATACTGTACTCCACTGTACTCTACCTCTAATGTGCTCCACTGTACTCTACCTCTACAGTACTCCACTCTACTCTACCTCTACTGTGCTCCACTGTACTCTATCTCTACTGTACTCTACTGTACTCCACCTCTACTGTGCTCCGCTGTACTCCACTGTACTCTATCTCTACTGTGATCCACTGTACTCTACCTCTACTATACTGCACTGTACTCTACCTCTACTATAATCCACTGTACTCTACCTCTACTGTACTCCACTGTGCGCTACCTCTACTGTGCTCCACTGTACTCTACCTCTACTGTACTCCACTCTATTCTACCTCTACTGTGCTCCGCTGTACTCCACTGTACTCTACATCTACTATGCTCCACTGTACTCTACCTCTACTGTACTGCACTGTACTCAACCTCTACTGTAATCCACTGTACTCTACCTCTACTGTACTCCAATGTGCGCTACCTCTACTGTGCTCCACTGCACTCTATCTCTACTGTACTCTACTGTACTCCACCTCTATTGTGCTCCGCTGTACTCCACTGTACTCTACCTCTACTGTGCTCCACTGTACTCTACCTCTACTGTGCTCCACTGTACTCTACCTCTACTGTGCTCCACTTTTCTCTACCTCTACTGTACTCTACTGTACTCCACCTCTACTGTGCTCCACTGTACTCCACTGTACTCTACCTCTACTGTGCTCCACTGTACTCTACCTCTACTGTGCTCCACTCTAGTCTATCTCTACTGTGCTCCATTGTACTCTATCTCTACTGTACTCCAATGTACTCTACCTCTACTCTGCTGTTCTCTACCTCTACTGTACTCTACTGTACTCCACCTCTACTGTGGTTCACTGTACTCCACTGTACTCTACCGCTACTGTGCTCCACTGTACTCTACCTCTACTGTACTCCACTGTACTCTACCTCTACTGTGCTCCACTGTACTCTACCTCTACTCTACTCCACTCTACTCTAACGCTACTGTGCTCCACTGTACTCTACCTCTACTGTACTCCACTCTACTCTACCTCTAGTGTTCTCCACTGTACTCTACCTCTTCTGTACTCCACTGTACTCTACCTCTACTGTACTCCACGGTACGCTACCTCTACTGTGCTCCACTGTACTCTACCTCTACTGTACTCCAATGTACGCTACCTCTACTGTGCTCCACTGTACTCTACCTCTACTGTACTCCACTCTACTCTAACTCTACTGTGCTCCACTGTACTCTACCTCTACTGTACTCCACTCTACTCTACCTCTACTGTGCTCCACTGTACTCTACCTCTACTGTACTCCACTGTACGCTACCTCTACTGTGCTCCACTGTACTCTACCTCTACTGTACTCCACTGTACTCTACCTCTACTGTACTCCACTGTACTCTACCTCTACTGTGCTCCACTGTACTCTATCTCTACTGTACTCTACTGTACTCCACCTCTACTGTGCTCCGCTGTACTCCACTGTACTCTATCTCTACTGTGATCCACTGTACTCTACATCTGCTGTGCTCCACTGTACTCTACCTCTACTGTGCTCCATTGTACTCTACCTCTACTCTACTCCACTGTACTCTACCTCTACTGTACTCTACTGTTCTCTACCTCTACTGTACTCTACTGTACTCCACCTCTACTGTGCTCCACTGTACTCCACTGTACTCTACCTCTACTGTACACCACTCTACTCTACCTCTACTGTACTCCACTGTACTCTACCTCTACTGTGCTCCACTGTACTCTACCTCTACTGTACTCTACTGTACTCTACCTCTACTGTACTCCACCTCTACTGTGCTCCACTGTACTCCACTGTACTCTACCTCTACTCTGCTCCCCTGTACTCTACCTATACTGTACTCCACTGTACTCTACCTCTAATGTGCTCCACTGTACTCTACCTCTACAGTACTCCACTCTACTCTACCTCTACTGTGCTCCACTGTACTCTATCTCTACTGTACTCTACTGTACTCCACCTCTACTGTGCTCCGCTGTACTCCACTGTATTCTATCTCTACTGTGATCCACTGTACTCTACCTCTGCTGTGCTCCACTGTACTCTACCTCTACTGCGCTCCACTGTACTCCACCTCTACTCTACTCCACTCCACTGTACTCTACCTCTACTGTACTCTACTGTTCTCTACCTCTACTGTACTCTACTGTACTCCACCTCTACTGTGCTCCACTGTACTCTACCTCTACTGTACTCCACTCTACTCTACCTCTACTGTGCTCCACTGTACTCCACTCTGCGCTACCTATACTGTGCTCCACACTACTCTACCTCTACTGTACTCCACTCTATTCTACCTCTACTGTGCTCCGCTGTACTCCACTGTACTCTACATCTACTATGCTCCACTGTACTCTACCTCTACTATACTGCACTGTACTCTACCTCTACTGTAATCCACTGTACTCTACCTCTACTGTACTCCACTGTGCGCTACCTCTACTGTGCTCCACTGTACTCTACCTCTACTGTACTCCACTCTATTCTACCTCTACTGTACTCCGCTGTACTCCACTGTACTCTACATCTACTATGCTCCACTGTACTCTACCTCTACTGTACTGCACTGTACTCTACCTCTACTGTAATCCACTGTACTCTACCACTACTGTACTCCACTGTGCGCTACCTCTACTGTACTCTACTGTACTCCACCTCTATTGTGCTCCGCTGTACTCCACTGTACTCTACCTCTACTGTGCTCCACTGTACTCTACATTTACTGTGCTCCACTGTACTCTACCTCTACTGTGCTCCACTTTTCTCTACCTCTACTGTACTCTACTGTACTCCACCTCTACTGTGCTCCACTGTACTCCACTGTACTCTACCTCTATTGTGCTCCACTGTACTCTACCTCTACTGTACTCCACTCTAGTCTATCTCTACTGTGCTCCATTGTACTCTATCTCTACTGTACTCCAATGTACTCTACCTCTACTCTGCTGTTCTCTACCTCTACTGTACTCTACTGTACTCCACCTCTACTGTGGTTCACTGTACTCCACTGTACTCTACCGCTACTGTGCTCCACTGTACTCTACCTCTACTGTACTCCACTGTACTCTACCTCTACTGTACTCCACTCTACTCTACCTCTAGTGTTTTCCACTGTACTCTACCTCTTCTGTACTCCACTGTACTCTACCTCTACTGTACTCCACGGTACGCTACCTCTACTGTGCTCCACTGTACTCTACCTCTACTGTACTCCAATGTACGCTACCTCTACTGTGCTCCACTGTACTCTACCTCTACTGTACTCCACTCTACTCTACCTCTACTGTGCTCCGCTGTACTCCACTGTACTCTACATCTACTATGCTCCACTGTACTCTACCTCTACTGTACTGCACTGTACTCTACCTCTACTGTAATCCACTGTACTCTACCTCTACTGTACTCCACTGTGCGCTACCTCTACTGTGCTCCACTGTACTCTATCTCTACTGTACTCTACTGTACTCCACCTCTATTGTGCTCCGCTGTACTCCACTGTACTCTACCTCTACTGTGCTCCACTGTACTCTACCTCTACTGTGCTCCACTGTACTCTACCTCTACTGTGCTCCACTTTTCTCTACCTCTACTGTACTCTACTCTACTCCACCTCTACTGTGCTCCACTGTACTCCACTGTACTCTACCTCTACTGTGCTCCACTGTACTCTACCTCTACTGTACTCCACTCTAGTCTATCTCTACTCTGCTCCATTGTACTCTATCTCTACTGTACTCCACTCTACTCTAACTCTACTGTGCTCCACTGTACTCTACCTCTACTGTACTCCACTCTACTCTACCTGTACTGTGCTCCACTGTACTCTACCTCTACTGTACTCCACTGTACGCTACCTCTACTGTGCTCCACTGTACTCTACCTCTACTGTACTCCACTGTACTCTACCTCTACTGTACTCCACTGTACTCTACCTCTACTGTGCTCCACTGTACTCTATCTCTACTGTACTCTACTGTACTCCACCTCTACTGTGCTCCGCTGTACTCCACTGTACTCTATCTCTACTGTGATCCACTGTACTCTACATCTGCTGTGCTCCACTGTACTCTACCTCTACTGTGCTCCATTGTACTCTACCTCTACTCTACTCCACTGTACTCTACCTCTACTGTACTCTACTGTTCTCTACCTCTACTGTACTCTACTGTACTCCACCTCTACTGTGCTCCACTGTACTCCACTGTACTCTACCTCTACTGTACACCACTGTACTCTACCTCTACTGTACTCCACTGTACTCTACCTCTACTGTGCTCCACTGTACTCTACCTCTACTGTACTCTACTGTACTCTACCTCTACTGTACTCCACCTCTACTGTGCTCCACTGTACTCCACTGTACTCTACCTCTACTCTGCTCCCCTGTACTCTACCTATACTGTACTCCACTGTACTCTACCTCTAATGTGCTCCACTGTACTCTACCTCTACAGTACTCCACTCTACTCTACCTCTACTGTGCTCCACTGTACTCTATCTCTACTGTACTCTACTGTACTCCACCTCTACTGTGCTCCGCTGTACTCCACTGTACTCTATCTCTACTGTGATCCACTGTACTCTACCTCTACTATACTGCACTGTACTCTACCTCTACTATAATCCACTGTACTCTACCTCTACTGTACTCCACTGTGCGCTACCTCTACTGTGCTCCACTGTACTCTACCTCTACTGTACTCCACTCTATTCTACCTCTACTGTGCTCCGCTGTACTCCACTGTACTCTACATCTACTATGCTCCACTGTACTCTACCTCTACTGTACTGCACTGTACTCAACCTCTACTGTAATCCACTGTACTCTACCTCTACTGTACTCCAATGTGCGCTACCTCTACTGTGCTCCACTGCACTCTATCTCTACTGTACTCTACTGTACTCCACCTCTATTGTGCTCCGCTGTACTCCACTGTACTCTACCTCTACTGTGCTCCACTCTACTCTACCTCTACTGTGCTCCACTGTACTCTACCTCTACTGTGCTCCACTTTTCTCTACCTCTACTGTACTCTACTGTACTCCACCTCTACTGTGCTCCACTGTACTCCACTGTACTCTACCTCTACTGTGCTCCACTGTACTCTACCTCTACTGTGCTCCACTCTAGTCTATCTCTACTGTGCTCCATTGTACTCTATCTCTACTGTACTCCAATGTACTCTACCTCTACTCTGCTGTTCTCTACCTCTACTGTACTCTACTGTACTCCACCTCTACTGTGGTTCACTGTACTCCACTGTACTCTACCGCTACTGTGCTCCACTGTACTCTACCTCTACTGTACTCCACTGTACTCTACCTCTACTGTGCTCCACTGTACTCTACCTCTACTCTACTCCACTCTACTCTAACGCTACTGTGCTCCACTGTACTCTACCTCTACTGTACTCCACTCTACTCTACCTCTAGTGTTCTCCACTGTACTCTACCTCTTCTGTACTCCACTGTACTCTACCTCTACTGTACTCCACGGTACGCTACCTCTACTGTGCTCCACTGTACTCTACCTCTACTGTACTCCAATGTACGCTACCTCTACTGTGCTCCACTGTACTCTACCTCTACTGTACTCCACTCTACTCTAACTCTACTGTGCTCCACTGTACTCTACCTCTACTGTACTCCACTCTACTCTACCTCTACTGTGCTCCACTGTACTCTACCTCTACTGTACTCCACTGTACGCTACCTCTACTGTGCTCCACTGTACTCTACCTCTACTGTACTCCACTGTACTCTACCTCTACTGTACTCCACTGTACTCTACCTCTACTGTGCTCCACTGTACTCTATCTCTACTGTACTCTACTGTACTCCACCTCTACTGTGCTCCGCTGTACTCCACTGTACTCTATCTCTACTGTGATCCACTGTACTCTACATCTGCTGTGCTCCACTGTACTCTACCTCTACTGTGCTCCATTGTACTCTACCTCTACTCTACTCCACTGTACTCTACCTCTACTGTACTCTACTGTTCTCTACCTCTACTGTACTCTACTGTACTCCACCTCTACTGTGCTCCACTGTACTCCACTGTACTCTACCTCTACTGTACACCACTCTACTCTACCTCTACTGTACTCCACTGTACTCTACCTCTACTGTGCTCCACTGTACTCTACCTCTACTGTACTCTACTGTACTCTACCTCTACTGTACTCCACCTCTACTGTGCTCCACTGTACTCCACTGTACTCTACCTCTACTCTGCTCCCCTGTACTCTACCTATACTGTACTCCACTGTACTCTACCTCTAATGTGCTCCACTGTACTCTACCTCTACAGTACTCCACTCTACTCTACCTCTACTGTGCTCCACTGTACTCTATCTCTACTGTACTCTACTGTACTCCACCTCTACTGTGCTCCGCTGTACTCCACTGTATTCTATCTCTACTGTGATCCACTGTACTCTACCTCTGCTGTGCTCCACTGTACTCTACCTCTACTGCGCTCCACTGTACTCCACCTCTACTCTACTCCACTCCACTGTACTCTACCTCTACTGTACTCTACTGTTCTCTACCTCTACTGTACTCTACTGTACTCCACCTCTACTGTGCTCCACTGTACTCTACCTCTACTGTACTCCACTCTACTCTACCTCTACTGTGCTCCACTGTACTCCACTCTGCGCTACCTATACTGTGCTCCACACTACTCTACCTCTACTGTACTCCACTCTATTCTACCTCTACTGTGCTCCGCTGTACTCCACTGTACTCTACATCTACTATGCTCCACTGTACTCTACCTCTACTATACTGCACTGTACTCTACCTCTACTGTAATCCACTGTACTCTACCTCTACTGTACTCCACTGTGCGCTACCTCTACTGTGCTCCACTGTACTCTACCTCTACTGTACTCCACTCTATTCTACCTCTACTGTGCTCCGCTGTACTCCACTGTACTCTACATCTACTATGCTCCACTGTACTCTACCTCTACTGTACTGCACTGTACTCTACCTCTACTGTAATCCACTGTACTCTACCACTACTGTACTCCACTGTGCGCTACCTCTACTGTACTCTACTGTACTCCACCTCTATTGTGCTCCGCTGTACTCCACTGTACTCTACCTCTACTGTGCTCCACTGTACTCTACCTCTACTGTGCTCCACTGTACTCTACCTCTACTGTGCTCCACTTTTCTCTACCTCTACTGTACTCTACTGTACTCCAACTCTACTGTGCTCCACTGTACTCCACTGTACTCTACCTCTACTGTGCTCCACTGTACTCTACCTCTACTGTACTCCACTCTAGTCTATCTCTACTGTGCTCCATTGTACTCTATCTCTACTGTACTCCAATGTACTCTACCTCTACTCTGCTGTTCTCTACCTCTACTGTACTCTACTGTACTCCACCTCTACTGTGGTTCACTGTACTCCACTGTACTCTACCGTTACTGTGCTCCACTGTACTCTACCTCTACTGTACTCCACTGTACTCTACCTCTACTGTGCTCCACTGTACTCTACCTCTACTCTACTCCACTCTACTCTAACGCTACTGTGCTCCACTGTACTCTACCTCTACTGTACTCCACTCTACTCTACCTCTAGTGTTCTCCACTGTACTCTACCTCTTCTGTACTCCACTGTACTCTACCTCTACTGTACTCCACGGTACGCTACCTCTACTGTGCTCCACTGTACTCTACCTCTACTGTACTCCAATGTACGCTACCTCTACTGTGCTCCACTGTACTCTACCTCTACTGTACTCCACTCTACTCTAACTCTACTGTGCTCCACTGTACTCTACCTCTACTGTACTCCACTCTACTCTACCTCTACTGTGCTCCACTGTACTCTACCTCTACTGTACTCCACTGTACGCTACCTCTACTGTGCTCCACTGTACTCTACCTCTACTGTACTCCACTGTACTCTACCTCTACTGTGCTCCACTGTACTCTGTCTCTACTGTACTCCACTGTACTCTACCTCTACTGTACTCTACTGTTCTCTACCTCTACTCTACTCTACTGTACTCCACCTCTAACGTGCTCCACTGTACTCCACTGTACTCTACCTCTGCTGTACTCCACTGTACTCTACCTCTGCTGTACTCCACTGTACTCTACCTCTACTCTGCTCCACTGTACTCCACTGTACGCTACCTCTACTGTGCTCCACTGTACTCTACCTCTACTGTACGCCACTCTACTCTACCTCTACTGTGCTCCGCTGTACTCCACTGTACTCTACCCTCTACTGTGCTCCACTGTACTCTACCTCTACTGTACTCCACTTGACTCTACCTCTACTCTGCTCCACTGTACTCTATCTCTACTGTACTATACTCTACTCCACCTCTACTGTGCTCCGCTGTACTCCACTGTACTCTACCTCTACTGTACTCCACTGTACTCTACCTCTACTGTGCTATACCGTACTCCACCTCTACTGTGCTCCACTGTACTCTACCTCTACTGTGCTCCACTGTACTCTACCTCTTCTGTACTCTACTGTTCTCTACCTCTACTGTACTCCACTCTACTCTACCTCTACTGTGCTCCACTGTACTCTACCTCTACTGTACTCCACTGTACTCTACCTCTACTGTACTCCACGGTACGCTACCTCTACTGTGCTCCACTGTACTCTACCTCTACTGTACTCCACTGTACGCTACCTCTACTGTGCTCCACTGTACTCTACCTCTACTGTACTCCACTCTACTCTACCTCTACTGTGCTCCACTGTACTCTACCTCTACTGTACCCCACTGTACGCTACCTCTACTGTGCTCCACTGTACTCTACCTCTACTGTACTCCACTGTACTCTACCTCTACTGTGCTCCACTGTACTCTGTCTCTACTGTACTCCACTGTACTCTACCTCTACTGTACTCTACTATACTCCACCTCTAATGTGCTCCACTGTACTCCACTGTACTCTACCTCTGCTGTACTCCACTGTACTCTACCACTACTGTACTCCACTGTACTCTACCTCTACTCTGCTCCACTGTACTCCACTGTACGCTACCTCTACTGTGCTCCACTGTACTCTACCTCTACTGTAATCCACTCTATTCTACCTCTATTGTGCTCCGCTGTACTCCACTGTACTCTACCTCTACTGTACTCCACTGTACGCTACCTCTACTGTGCTCCACTGTACTCTACCTCTACTGTACTCCACTGTACTCTACCTCTACTGTACTCCACTGTACTCTACCTCTACTGTGCTCCACTGTACTCTATCTCTACTGTACTCTACTGTACTCCACTGTACTCTACCTCTACTGTACACCACTGTACTCTACCTCTACTGTACTCCACTGTACTCTACCTCTACTGTGCTCCACTGTACTCTACCTCTACTGTAATCCACTCTATTCTACCTCTACTGTGCTCCGCTGTACTCCACTGTACTCTATCTCTACTGTGATCCACTGTACTCTACATCTGCTGTGCTCCACTGTACTCTACCTCTACTGTGCTCCATTGTACTCTACCTCTACTCTACTCCACTGTACTCTACCTCTACTGTACTCTACTGTTCTCTACCTCTACTGTACTCTACTGTACTCCACCTCTACTGTGCTCCACTATACTCCACTGTACTCTACCTCTACTGTACACCACTGTACTCTACCTCTACTGTACTCCACTGTACTCTACCTCTACTGTGCTCCACTGTACTCTACCTCTACTGTACTCTACTGTACTCTACCTCTACTGTACTCTACTGTACTCCACCTCTACTGTGCTCTACTGTACTCCACTGTACTCTACCTCTTCTCTGCTCCCCTGTACTCTACCTCTACTGTACTCCACTGTACTCTACCTCTAATTTGCTCCACTGTACTCTACCTCTACAGTACTCCACTCTACTCTACCTCTACTGTGCTCCACTGTACTCTATCTCTACTGTACTCTACTGTACTCCACCTCTACTGTGCTCCGCTGTACTCCACTGTACTCTATCTCTACTGTGATCCACTGTACTCTACCTCTGCTGTGCTCCACTGTACTCTACCTCTACTGCGCTCCACTGTACTCCACCTCTACTCTACTCCACTCCACTGTACTCTACCTCTACTGTACTCTACTGTTCTCTACCTCTACTGTACTCTACTGTACTCCACCTCTACTGTGCTCCACTGTACTCCACTGTACTCTACCTCTAATGTGCTCCACTGTACTCTACCTCTACTGTACTCCACTCTACTCTACCTCTACTGTGCTCCACTGTACTCCACTGTGCGCTACCTATACTGTGCTCCACACTACTCTACCTCTAATGTACTCCACTCTATTCTACCTCTACTGTGCTCCGCTGTACTCCACTGTACTCTACATCTACTATGCTCCACTGTACTCTACCTCTACTATACTGCACTGTACTCTACCTCTACTGTAATCCACTGTACTCTACCTCTACTGTACTCCACTGTGCGCTACCTCTACTGTGCTCCACTGTACTCTACCTCTACTGTACTCCACTCTATTATACCTCTACTGTGCTCCGCTGTACTCCACTGTACTCTACATCTACTATGCTCCACTGTACTCTACCTCTACTGTACTGCACTGCACTCTACCTCTACTGTAATCCACTGTACTCTACCACTACTGTACTCCACTGTGCGCTACCTCTACTGTGCTCCACTGTACTCTATCTCTACTGTACTCTACTGTACTCCACCTCTATTGTGCTCCGCTGTACTCCACTGTACTCTACCTCTACTGTGCTCCACTGTACTCTACCTCTACTGTGCTCCACTGTACTCTACCTCTACTGTGCTCCACTTTTCTCTACCTCTACTGTACTCTACTGTACTCCACCTCTACTGTGCTCCACTGTACTCCACTGTACTCTACCTCTACTGTGCTCCACTGTACTCTACCTCTACTCTACTCCACTCTAGTCTATCTCTACTGTGCTCCATTGTACTCTATCTCTACTGTACTCCAATGTACTCTACCTCTACTCTGCTGTTCTCTACCTCTACTGTACTCTACTGTACTCCACCTCTACTGTGGTTCACTGTACTCCACTGTACTCTACCGCTACTGTGCTCCACTGTACTCTACCTCTACTGTACTCCACTGTACTCTACCTCTACTGTGCTCCACTGTACTCTACCTCTACTCTACTCCACTCTACTCTAACGCTACTGTGCTCCACTGTACTCTACCTCTACTGTACTCCACTCTACTCTACCTCTAGTGTTCTCCACTGTACTCTACCTCTGCTGTACTCCACTGTACTCTACCTCTACTGTACTCCAATGTACGCTACCTCTACTGTGCTCCACTGTACTCTACCTCTACTGTACTCCACTCTAATATAATTCTACTGTGCTCCACTGTACTCTACCTCTACTGTACTCCACTCTACTCTACCTCTACTGTGCTCCACTGTACTCTACCTCTACTGTACTCCACTGTACGCTACCTCTACTGTGCTCCACTGTACTCTACCTCTACTGTACTCCACTGTACTCTACCTCTACTGTGCTCCACTGTACTCTGTCTCTACTGTACTCTACTGTTCTCTACCTCTACTCTACTCTACTGTACTCCACCTCTAACGTGCTCCACTGTACTCTACCTCTACTGTACTCCACTCTAATATAATTCTACTGTGCTCCACTGTACTCTACCTCTACTGTACTCCACTCTACTCTACATCTACTATGCTCCACTGTACTCTACCTCTACTGTACTGCACTGCACTCTACCTCTACTGTAATCCACTGTACTCTACCACTACTGTACTCCACTGTGCGCTACCTCTACTGTGCTCCACTGTACTCTATCTCTACTGTACTCTACTGTACTCCACCTCTATTGTGCTCCGCTGTACTCCACTGTACTCTACCTCTACTGTGCTCCACTGTACTCTACCTCTACTGTGCTCCACTTTTCTCTACCTCTACTGTACTCTACTGTACTCCACCTCTACTGTGCTCCACTGTACTCCACTGTACTCTACCTCTACTGTGCTCCACTGTACTCTACCTCTACTCTACTCCACTCTAGTCTATCTCTACTGTGCTCCATTGTACTCTATCTCTACTGTACTCCAATGTACTCTACCTCTACTCTGCTGTTCTCTACCTCTACTGTACTCTACTGTACTCCACCTCTACTGTGGTTCACTGTACTCCACTGTACTCTACCGCTACTGTGCTCCACTGTACTCTACCTCTACTGTACTCCACTGTACTCTAACTCTACTGTGCTCCACTGTACTCTACCTCTACTCTACTCCACTCTAC
Source organism: Tiaroga cobitis (assembly GCA_030578255.1). Taxonomy (NCBI): domain Eukaryota; kingdom Metazoa; phylum Chordata; class Actinopteri; order Cypriniformes; family Leuciscidae; genus Tiaroga; species Tiaroga cobitis. The sequence continues at coordinate 37,973,819 of CM060604.1, forward strand.
TCTAACGCTACTGTGCTCCACTGTACTCTACCTCTACTGTACTCCACTCTACTCTACCTCTAGTGTTCTCCACTGTACTCTACCTCTTCTGTACTCCACTGTACTCTACCTCTACTGTACTCCAATGTACGCTACCTCTACTGTGCTCCACTGTACTCTACCTCTACTGTACTCCACTCTAATATAATTCTACTGTGCTCCACTGTACTCTACCTCTACTGTACTCCACTCTACTCTACCTCTACTGTGCTCCACTGTACTCTACCTCTACTGTACTCCACTGTACGCTACCTCTACTGTGCTCCACTGTACTCTACCTCTACTGAACTCCACTGTACTCTACCTCTACTGTGCTCCACTGTACTCCACTGTGCGCTACCTATACTGTGCTCCACACTACTCTACCTCTAATGTACTCCACTCTATTCTACCTCTACTGTGCTCCGCTGTACTCCACTGTACTCTACATCTACTATGCTCCACTGTACTCTACCTCTACTATACTGCACTGTACTCTACCTCTACTGTAATCCACTGTACTCTACCTCTACTGTACTCCACTGTGCGCTACCTCTACTGTGCTCCACTGTACTCTACCTCTACTGTACTCCACTCTATTCTACCTCTACTGTGCTCCGCTGTACTCCACTGTACTCTACATCTACTATGCTCCACTGTACTCTACCTCTACTGTACTGCACTGCACTCTACCTCTACTGTAATCCACTGTACTCTACCACTACTGTACTCCACTGTGCGCTACCTCTACTGTGCTCCACTGTACTCTATCTCTACTGTACTCTACTGTACTCCACCTCTATTGTGCTCCGCTGTACTCCACTGTACTCTACCTCTACTGTGCTCCACTGTACTCTACCTCTACTGTGCTCCACTGTACTCTACCTCTACTGTGCTCCACTTTTCTCTACCTCTACTGTACTCTACTGTACTCCACCTCTACTGTGCTCCACTGTACTCCACTGTACTCTACCTCTACTGTGCTCCACTGTACTCTACCTCTACTCTACTCCACTCTAGTCTATCTCTACTGTGCTCCATTGTACTCTATCTCTACTGTACTCCAATGTACTCTACCTCTACTCTGCTGTTCTCTACCTCTACTGTACTCTACTGTACTCCACCTCTACTGTGGTTCACTGTACTCCACTGTACTCTACCGCTACTGTGCTCCACTGTACTCTACCTCTACTGTACTCCACTGTACTCTACCTCTACTGTGCTCCACTGTACTCTACCTCTACTCTACTCCACTCTACTCTAACGCTACTGTGCTCCACTGTACTCTACCTCTACTGTACTCCACTCTACTCTACCTCTAGTGTTCTCCACTGTACTCTACCTCTTCTGTACTCCACTGTACTCTACCTCTACTGTACTCCAATGTACGCTACCTCTACTGTGCTCCACTGTACTCTACCTCTACTGTACTCCACTCTAATATAATTCTACTGTGCTCCACTGTACTCTACCTCTACTGTACTCCACTCTACTCTACCTCTACTGTGCTCCACTGTACTCTACCTCTACTGTACTCCACTGTACGCTACCTCTACTGTGCTCCACTGTACTCTACCTCTACTGTACTCCACTGTACTCTACCTCTACTGTGCTCCACTGTACTCTGTCTCTACTGTACTCTACTGTTCTCTACCTCTACTCTACTCTACTGTACTCCACCTCTAACGTGCTCCACTGTACTCTACCTCTACTGTACTCCACTCTAATATAATTCTACTGTGCTCCACTGTACTCTACCTCTACTGTACTCCACTCTACTCTACATCTACTATGCTCCACTGTACTCTACCTCTACTGTACTGCACTGCACTCTACCTCTACTGTAATCCACTGTACTCTACCACTACTGTACTCCACTGTGCGCTACCTCTACTGTGCTCCACTGTACTCTATCTCTACTGTACTCTACTGTACTCCACCTCTATTGTGCTCCGCTGTACTCCACTGTACTCTACCTCTACTGTGCTCCACTGTACTCTACCTCTACTGTGCTCCACTTTTCTCTACCTCTACTGTACTCTACTGTACTCCACCTCTACTGTGCTCCACTGTACTCCACTGTACTCTACCTCTACTGTGCTCCACTGTACTCTACCTCTACTCTACTCCACTCTAGTCTATCTCTACTGTGCTCCATTGTACTCTATCTCTACTGTACTCCAATGTACTCTACCTCTACTCTGCTGTTCTCTACCTCTACTGTACTCTACTGTACTCCACCTCTACTGTGGTTCACTGTACTCCACTGTACTCTACCTCTACTGTGCTCCACTGTACTCTGTCTCTACTGTACTCCACTGTACTCTACCTCTACTGTACTCTACTATACTCCACCTCTAATGTGCTCCACTGTACTCCACTGTACTCTACCTCTGCTGTACTCCACTGTACTCTACCACTACTGTACTCCACTGTACTCTACCTCTACTCTGCTCCACTGTACTCCACTGTACGCTACCTCTACTGTGCTCCACTGTACTCTACCTCTACTGTAATCCACTCTATTCTACCTCTATTGTGCTCCGCTGTACTCCACTGTACTCTACCTCTACTGTACTCCACTGTACGCTACCTCTACTGTGCTCCACTGTACTCTACCTCTACTGTACTCCACTGTACTCTACCTCTACTGTACTCCACTGTACTCTACCTCTACTGTGCTCCACTGTACTCTATCTCTACTGTACTCTACTGTACTCCACTGTACTCTACCTCTACTGTACACCACTGTACTCTACCTCTACTGTACTCCACTGTACTCTACCTCTACTGTGCTCCACTGTACTCTACCTCTACTGTAATCCACTCTATTCTACCTCTACTGTGCTCCGCTGTACTCCACTGTACTCTATCTCTACTGTGATCCACTGTACTCTACATCTGCTGTGCTCCACTGTACTCTACCTCTACTGTGCTCCATTGTACTCTACCTCTACTCTACTCCACTGTACTCTACCTCTACTGTACTCTACTGTTCTCTACCTCTACTGTACTCTACTGTACTCCACCTCTACTGTGCTCCACTATACTCCACTGTACTCTACCTCTACTGTACACCACTGTACTCTACCTCTACTGTACTCCACTGTACTCTACCTCTACTGTGCTCCACTGTACTCTACCTCTACTGTACTCTACTGTACTCTACCTCTACTGTACTCTACTGTACTCCACCTCTACTGTGCTCTACTGTACTCCACTGTACTCTACCTCTTCTCTGCTCCCCTGTACTCTACCTCTACTGTACTCCACTGTACTCTACCTCTAATTTGCTCCACTGTACTCTACCTCTACAGTACTCCACTCTACTCTACCTCTACTGTGCTCCACTGTACTCTATCTCTACTGTACTCTACTGTACTCCACCTCTACTGTGCTCCGCTGTACTCCACTGTACTCTATCTCTACTGTGATCCACTGTACTCTACCTCTGCTGTGCTCCACTGTACTCTACCTCTACTGCGCTCCACTGTACTCCACCTCTACTCTACTCCACTCCACTGTACTCTACCTCTACTGTACTCTACTGTTCTCTACCTCTACTGTACTCTACTGTACTCCACCTCTACTGTGCTCCACTGTACTCCACTGTACTCTACCTCTAATGTGCTCCACTGTACTCTACCTCTACTGTACTCCACTCTACTCTACCTCTACTGTGCTCCACTGTACTCCACTGTGCGCTACCTATACTGTGCTCCACACTACTCTACCTCTAATGTACTCCACTCTATTCTACCTCTACTGTGCTCCGCTGTACTCCACTGTACTCTACATCTACTATGCTCCACTGTACTCTACCTCTACTATACTGCACTGTACTCTACCTCTACTGTAATCCACTGTACTCTACCTCTACTGTACTCCACTGTGCGCTACCTCTACTGTGCTCCACTGTACTCTACCTCTACTGTACTCCACTCTATTATACCTCTACTGTGCTCCGCTGTACTCCACTGTACTCTACATCTACTATGCTCCACTGTACTCTACCTCTACTGTACTGCACTGCACTCTACCTCTACTGTAATCCACTGTACTCTACCACTACTGTACTCCACTGTGCGCTACCTCTACTGTGCTCCACTGTACTCTATCTCTACTGTACTCTACTGTACTCCACCTCTATTGTGCTCCGCTGTACTCCACTGTACTCTACCTCTACTGTGCTCCACTGTACTCTACCTCTACTGTGCTCCACTGTACTCTACCTCTACTGTGCTCCACTTTTCTCTACCTCTACTGTACTCTACTGTACTCCACCTCTACTGTGCTCCACTGTACTCCACTGTACTCTACCTCTACTGTGCTCCACTGTACTCTACCTCTACTCTACTCCACTCTAGTCTATCTCTACTGTGCTCCATTGTACTCTATCTCTACTGTACTCCAATGTACTCTACCTCTACTCTGCTGTTCTCTACCTCTACTGTACTCTACTGTACTCCACCTCTACTGTGGTTCACTGTACTCCACTGTACTCTACCGCTACTGTGCTCCACTGTACTCTACCTCTACTGTACTCCACTGTACTCTACCTCTACTGTGCTCCACTGTACTCTACCTCTACTCTACTCCACTCTACTCTAACGCTACTGTGCTCCACTGTACTCTACCTCTACTGTACTCCACTCTACTCTACCTCTAGTGTTCTCCACTGTACTCTACCTCTGCTGTACTCCACTGTACTCTACCTCTACTGTACTCCAATGTACGCTACCTCTACTGTGCTCCACTGTACTCTACCTCTACTGTACTCCACTCTAATATAATTCTACTGTGCTCCACTGTACTCTACCTCTACTGTACTCCACTCTACTCTACCTCTACTGTGCTCCACTGTACTCTACCTCTACTGTACTCCACTGTACGCTACCTCTACTGTGCTCCACTGTACTCTACCTCTACTGTACTCCACTGTACTCTACCTCTACTGTGCTCCACTGTACTCTGTCTCTACTGTACTCTACTGTTCTCTACCTCTACTCTACTCTACTGTACTCCACCTCTAACGTGCTCCACTGTACTCTACCTCTACTGTACTCCACTCTAATATAATTCTACTGTGCTCCACTGTACTCTACCTCTACTGTACTCCACTCTACTCTACATCTACTATGCTCCACTGTACTCTACCTCTACTGTACTGCACTGCACTCTACCTCTACTGTAATCCACTGTACTCTACCACTACTGTACTCCACTGTGCGCTACCTCTACTGTGCTCCACTGTACTCTATCTCTACTGTACTCTACTGTACTCCACCTCTATTGTGCTCCGCTGTACTCCACTGTACTCTACCTCTACTGTGCTCCACTGTACTCTACCTCTACTGTGCTCCACTTTTCTCTACCTCTACTGTACTCTACTGTACTCCACCTCTACTGTGCTCCACTGTACTCCACTGTACTCTACCTCTACTGTGCTCCACTGTACTCTACCTCTACTCTACTCCACTCTAGTCTATCTCTACTGTGCTCCATTGTACTCTATCTCTACTGTACTCCAATGTACTCTACCTCTACTCTGCTGTTCTCTACCTCTACTGTACTCTACTGTACTCCACCTCTACTGTGGTTCACTGTACTCCACTGTACTCTACCGCTACTGTGCTCCACTGTACTCTACCTCTACTGTACTCCACTGTACTCTAACTCTACTGTGCTCCACTGTACTCTACCTCTACTCTACTCCACTCTACTCTAACGCTACTGTGCTCCACTGTACTCTACCTCTACTGTACTCCACTCTACTCTACCTCTAGTGTTCTCCACTGTACTCTACCTCTTCTGTACTCCACTGTACTCTACCTCTACTGTACTCCAATGTACGCTACCTCTACTGTGCTCCACTGTACTCTACCTCTACTGTACTCCACTCTAATATAATTCTACTGTGCTCCACTGTACTCTACCTCTACTGTACTCCACTCTACTCTACCTCTACTGTGCTCCACTGTACTCTACCTCTACTGTACTCCACTGTACGCTACCTCTACTGTGCTCCACTGTACTCTACCTCTACTGAACTCCACTGTACTCTACCTCTACTGTGCTCCACTGTACTCCACTGTGCGCTACCTATACTGTGCTCCACACTACTCTACCTCTAATGTACTCCACTCTATTCTACCTCTACTGTGCTCCGCTGTACTCCACTGTACTCTACATCTACTATGCTCCACTGTACTCTACCTCTACTATACTGCACTGTACTCTACCTCTACTGTAATCCACTGTACTCTACCTCTACTGTACTCCACTGTGCGCTACCTCTACTGTGCTCCACTGTACTCTACCTCTACTGTACTCCACTCTATTCTACCTCTACTGTGCTCCGCTGTACTCCACTGTACTCTACATCTACTATGCTCCACTGTACTCTACCTCTACTGTACTGCACTGCACTCTACCTCTACTGTAATCCACTGTACTCTACCACTACTGTACTCCACTGTGCGCTACCTCTACTGTGCTCCACTGTACTCTATCTCTACTGTACTCTACTGTACTCCACCTCTATTGTGCTCCGCTGTACTCCACTGTACTCTACCTCTACTGTGCTCCACTGTACTCTACCTCTACTGTGCTCCACTGTACTCTACCTCTACTGTGCTCCACTTTTCTCTACCTCTACTGTACTCTACTGTACTCCACCTCTACTGTGCTCCACTGTACTCCACTGTACTCTACCTCTACTGTGCTCCACTGTACTCTACCTCTACTCTACTCCACTCTAGTCTATCTCTACTGTGCTCCATTGTACTCTATCTCTACTGTACTCCAATGTACTCTACCTCTACTCTGCTGTTCTCTACCTCTACTGTACTCTACTGTACTCCACCTCTACTGTGGTTCACTGTACTCCACTGTACTCTACCGCTACTGTGCTCCACTGTACTCTACCTCTACTGTACTCCACTGTACTCTACCTCTACTGTGCTCCACTGTACTCTACCTCTACTCTACTCCACTCTACTCTAACGCTACTGTGCTCCACTGTACTCTACCTCTACTGTACTCCACTCTACTCTACCTCTAGTGTTCTCCACTGTACTCTACCTCTTCTGTACTCCACTGTACTCTACCTCTACTGTACTCCAATGTACGCTACCTCTACTGTGCTCCACTGTACTCTACCTCTACTGTACTCCACTCTAATATAATTCTACTGTGCTCCACTGTACTCTACCTCTACTGTACTCCACTCTACTCTACCTCTACTGTGCTCCACTGTACTCTACCTCTACTGTACTCCACTGTACGCTACCTCTACTGTGCTCCACTGTACTCTACCTCTACTGTACTCCACTGTACTCTACCTCTACTGTGCTCCACTGTACTCTGTCTCTACTGTACTCTACTGTTCTCTACCTCTACTCTACTCTACTGTACTCCACCTCTAACGTGCTCCACTGTACTCTACCTCTACTGTACTCCACTCTAATATAATTCTACTGTGCTCCACTGTACTCTACCTCTACTGTACTCCACTCTACTCTACATCTACTATGCTCCACTGTACTCTACCTCTACTGTACTGCACTGCACTCTACCTCTACTGTAATCCACTGTACTCTACCACTACTGTACTCCACTGTGCGCTACCTCTACTGTGCTCCACTGTACTCTATCTCTACTGTACTCTACTGTACTCCACCTCTATTGTGCTCCGCTGTACTCCACTGTACTCTACCTCTACTGTGCTCCACTGTACTCTACCTCTACTGTGCTCCACTTTTCTCTACCTCTACTGTACTCTACTGTACTCCACCTCTACTGTGCTCCACTGTACTCCACTGTACTCTACCTCTACTGTGCTCCACTGTACTCTACCTCTACTCTACTCCACTCTAGTCTATCTCTACTGTGCTCCATTGTACTCTATCTCTACTGTACTCCAATGTACTCTACCTCTACTCTGCTGTTCTCTACCTCTACTGTACTCTACTGTACTCCACCTCTACTGTGGTTCACTGTACTCCACTGTACTCTACCGCTACTGTGCTCCACTGTACTCTACCTCTACTGTACTCCACTGTACTCTACCTCTACTGTGCTCCACTGTACTCTACCTCTACTCTACTCCACTCTACTCTAACGCTACTGTGCTCCACTGTACTCTACCTCTACTGTACTCCACTCTACTCTACCTCTAGTGTTCTCCACTGTACTCTACCTCTTCTGTACTCCACTGTACTCTACCTCTACTGTACTCCAATGTACGCTACCTCTACTGTGCTCCACTGTACTCTACCTCTACTGTACTCCACTCTAATATAATTCTACTGTGCTCCACTGTACTCTACCTCTACTGTACTCCACTCTACTCTACCTCTACTGTGCTCCACTGTACTCTACCTCTACTGTACTCCACTGTACGCTACCTCTACTGTGCTCCACTGTACTCTACCTCTACTGAACTCCACTGTACTCTACCTCTACTGTGCTCCACTGTACTCTGTCTCTACTGTACTCTACTGTTCTCTACCTCTACTCTACTCTACTGTACTCCACCTCTAACGTGCTCCACTGTACTCCACTGTACTCTACCTCTGCTGTACTCCACTGTACTCTACCTCTGCTGTACTCCACTGTACTCTACCTCTACTCTGCTCCACTGTACTCCACTGTACGCTACCTCTACTGTGCTCCACTGTACTCTACCTCTACTGTACGCCACTCTACTCTACCTCTACTGTGCTCCGCTGTACTCCACTGTACTCTACCCTCTACTGTGCTCCACTGTACTCTATCTCTACTGTACTATACTCTACTCCACCTCTACTGTGCTCCGCTGTACTCTACCTCTACTGTACTCCACTGTACGCTACCTCTACTGTGCTCCACTGTACTCTACCTCTACTGTACTCCACTGTACTCTACCTCTACTGTGCTCCACTGTACTCTGTCTCTACTGTACTCCACTGTACTCTACCTCTACTGTACTCTACTATACTCCACCTCTAATGTGCTCCACTGTACTCCACTGTACTCTACCTCTGCTGTACTCCACTGTACTCTACCACTACTGTACTCCACTGTACTCTACCTCTACTCTGCTCCACTGTACTCCACTGTACGCTACCTCTACTGTGCTCCACTGTACTCTACCTCTACTGTACTCCACTCTACTCTACCTCTACTGTGCTCCGCTGTACTCCAGTGTACTCTATCTCTACTGTGATCCACTGTACTCTACCTCTGCTGTGCTCCACTGTACTCTACCTCTACTGCGCTCCACTGTACTCCACCTCTACTCTACTCCACTCCACTGTACTCTACCTCTACTGTACTCTACTGTTCTCTACCTCTACTGTACTCTACTGTACTCCACCTCTACTGTGCTCCACTGTACTCCACTGTACTCTACCTCTAATGTGCTCCACTGTACTCTACCTCTACTGTACTACACTCTACTCTACCTCTACTGTGCTCCACTGTACTCCACTGTGCGCTACCTATACTGTGCTCCACACTACTCTACCTCTACTGTACTCCACTCTATTCTACCTCTACTGTGCTCCGCTGTACTCCACTGTACTCTACATCTACTATGCTCCACTGTACTCTACCTCTACTATACTGCACTGTACTCTACCTCTACTGTAATCCACTGTACTCTACCTCTACTGTACTCCACTGTGCGCTACCTCTACTGTGCTCCACTGTACTCTACCTCTACTGTACTATACTCTACTCCACCTCTACTGTGCTCCGCTGTACTCTACCTCTACTGTACTCCACTGTACGCTACCTCTACTGTGCTCCACTGTACTCTACCTCTACTGTACTCCACTGTACTCTACCTCTACTGTGCTCCACTGTACTCTGTCTCTACTGTACTCCACTGTACTCTACCTCTACTGTACTCTACTGTACTCCACCTCTAATGTGCTCCACTGTACTCCACTGTACTCTACCTCTGCTGTACTCCACTGTACTCTACCACTACTGTACTCCACTGTACTCTACCTCTACTCTGCTCCACTGTACTCCACTGTACGCTACCTCTACTGTGCTCCACTGTACTCTACCTCTACTGTACTCCACTCTACTCTACCTCTACTGTGCTCCGCTGTACTCCAGTGTACTCTATCTCTACTGTGATCCACTGTACTCTACCTCTGCTGTGCTCCACTGTACTCTACCTCTACTGCGCTCCAATGTATTCCACCTCTACTCTACTCCACTCCACTGTACTCTACCTCTACTGTACTCTACTGTTCTCTACCTCTACTGTACTCTACTGTACTCCACCTCTACTGTGCTCCACTGTACTCCACTGTACTCTACCTCTAATGTGCTCCACTGTACTCTACCTCTACTGTACTACACTCTACTCTACCTCTACTGTGCTCCACTGTACTCCACTGTGCGCTACCTATACTGTGCTCCACACTACTCTACCTCTACTGTACTCCACTCTATTCTACCTCTACTGTGCTCCGCTGTACTCCACTGTACTCTACATCTACTATGCTCCACTGTACTCTACCTCTACTATACTGCACTGTACTCTACCTCTACTGTAATCCACTGTACTCTACCTCTACTGTACTCCACTGTGCGCTACCTCTACTGTGCTCCACTGTACTCTACCTCTACTCTGCTGTTCTCTACCTCTACTGTACTCTACTGTACTCCACCTCTACTGTGGTTCACTGTACTCCACTGTACTCTACCGCTACTGTGCTCCACTGTACTCTACCTCTACTGTACTCCACTGTACTCTACCTCTACTGTGCTCCACTGTACTCTACCTCTACTCTACTCCACTCTACTCTAACGCTACTGTGCTCCACTGTACTCTACCTCTACTGTACTCCACTCTACTCTACCTCTAGTGTTCTCCACTGTACTCTACCTCTTCTGTACTCCACTGTACTCTACCTCTACTGTACTCCACGGTACGCTACCTCTACTGTGCTCCACTGTACTCTACCTCTACTGTACTCCAATGTACTCTACCTCTACTGTACTCCACTGTACTCTACCTCTACTGTACTCCACTGTACTCTACCTCTACTGTGCTCCACTGTACTCTATCTCTACTGTACTCTACTTTACTCCACCTCTACTGTGCTCCGCTGTACTCCACTGTACTCTATCTCTACTGTGATCCACTGTACTCTACATCTGCTGTGCTCCACTGTACTCTACCTCTACTGTGCTCCATTGTACTCTACCTCTACTCTAATCCACTGTACTCTACCTCTACTGTACTCTACTGTTCTCTACCTCTACTGTACTCTACTGTACTCCACCTCTACTGTGCTCCACTGTACTCCACTGTACTCTACCTCTACTGTACTCCACTGTACTCTACCTCTACTGTGCTCCACTGTACTCTACCTCTACTGTACTCCACTGTACTCTACCTCTACTGTGCTCCACTGTACTCTACCTCTACTGTACTCCACTGTACTCTACCTCTACTGTACTCCACTGTACTATACCTCTACTGTACTCCACTGTACTCTACCTCTACTGTGCTCCATTGTACTCTACCTCTACTCTACTCCACTGTACTCTACCTCTACTGTACTCTACTGTTCTCTACCTCTACTGTACTCTACTGTACTCCACCTCTACTGTGCTCTGCTGTACTCCACTGTACTCTACCTCTACTGTGCTCCACTGTACTCTACCTCTACTGTGCTCCACTGTACTCTACCTCTACTGTACTCTACTGTACTCTACCTCTACTGTACTCTACTGTACTCCACCTCTACTGTACTCCACTGTACTCTACCTCTACTGTACTCCACTGTACTCTACCTCTACTGTACTCCACTGTACTCTACCTCTACTGTGCTCCACTGTACTCTACCTCTACTGTACTCCACTGTACTCTACCTCTACTGTACTCCACTGTACTCTACCTCTACTGTACTCCACTGTACTCTACCTCTACTGTACTCCACCTCTACTGTGCTTCACTGTACTCCACTGTACTCTACCTCTTCTGTACTCCACTGTACTCTACCTCTACTGTACTCCACGGTACGCTACCTCTACTGTGCTCCACTGTACTCTACCTCTACTGTACTCCACTGTCCGCTACCTCTACTGTGCTCCACTGTACTCTACCTTTACAGTACTCCACTCTACTCTACCTCTACTGCGCTCCACTGTACTCCACCTCTACTCTACTCCACTCCACTGTACTCTACCTCTACTGTACTCTACTGTACTCTATCTCTACTGTACTCTACTGTACTCCACCTCTACTGTGCTCTGCTGTACTCCACTGTACTCTACCTCTACTGTGCTCCACTGTACTCTACCTCTACTGTACTCCACTGTACTCTACCTCTACTGTGCTCCACTGTACTCTACCTCTACTGTACTCCACTCTACTCTACCTCTACTGTGCTCCACTGTACTCTATCTCTACTGTACTCTACTGTACTCCACCTCTACTGTGCTCCACTGTACTCCACTGTACGCTACCTCTACTGTGCTCCACTGTACTCTACCTCTACTGTACTCCACTCTACTCTACCTCTACTGTGCTCCGCTGTACTCCACTGTACTCTACCTCTACTGTGCTCCACTGTACGCTACCTCTACTGTGCTCCACTGTACTCCACTCTACTCTACCTCTACTGTTCTCCGCTGTACTCCACTGTACTCTACCCTCTACTCTGCTCCACTGTACTCTACCTCTACTGTACTCCACTTTACTCTACCTCTACTGTGCTCCACTGTACTCTATCTCTACTGTACTATACTGTACTCCACCTCTACTGTGCTCTGCTGTACTCCACTGTACTCTACCTCTACTGTACTCCACTGTACTCTACCTCTACTGTGCTATACCGTACTCCACCTCTACTGTGCTCCACTCTACTCTACCTCTACTGTGCTCCACTGTACTCTACCTCTTCTGTACTCTACTGTTCTCTACCACTACTGTACTCTACTGTACTCCACCTCTACTGTGCTCCACTGTACTCCACTGTACTCTACCTCTACTGTGCTCCACTGTACTCTACCTCTACTGTGCTCCACTGTACTCTACCTCTTCTGTACTCTACTGTTCTCTACCACTACTGTACTCTACTGTACTCCACCTCTACTCTGCTCCACTGTACTCCACTGTACTCTACCTCTACTGTGCTCCACTGTACTCTACCTCTACTGTACTCCACTGTACTCTACCTCTACTGTGCTCCACTGTACTCTACCTCTACTGTACTCCACTCTACTCTACCTCTACTGTGCTCCACTGTACTCTATCTCTACTGTACTCTACTGTACTCCACCTCTACTGTGCTCCACTGTACTCCACTGTACGCTACCTCTACTGTGCTCCACTGTACTCTACCTCTACTGTACTCCACTCTACTCTACCTCTACTGTGCTCCGCTGTACTCCACTGTACTCTACCTCTACTGTGCTCCGCTGTACTCCACTGTACTCTACCTCTAGTGTGCTCCACTGTACTCTACCTCTGCTGTACTCCACTGTACTCTACCTCTACTGTGCTCCACTGTACTCTACCTCTACTGTACTACAAAGTACGCTACCTCTACTGTGCTCCACTGTACTCTACCGCTACTCTACTCCACTGTACTCTACCTCTACTGTGCTCCACTGTACTCTTCCTCTACTGTACTCCACTGTACTCTACCTCTACTGTGCTCCACTGTACTCTACCTCTACTGTACTCCACTCTACTCTACCTCTACTGTGCTCCACTGTACTCTATCTCTACTGTACTCTACTGTACTCCACCTCTACTGTGCTCCGCTGTACTCCACTGTACTCTATCTCTACTCTACTCCACTGTACCCTACCTCTACTGTACTCTACTGTTCTCTACCTCTACTGTACTCTACTGTACTCCACCTCTACTGTGCTCCACTGTACTCCACTGTACTCTACCTCTACTGTGCACCACTGTACTCTACCTCTACTGTACTCCACTGTACTCTACCTCTACTGTGCTCCACTGTACTCTACCTCTACTGTACTCTACTGTACTCTACCTCTACTGTACTCCACTGTACTCTACCTCTACTGTGCTCCACTGTACTCTATCTCTACTGTACTCTACATTACTCCACCTCTACTGTGCTCCGCTGTACTCCACTGTACTCTATCTCTACTGTGATCCACTGTACTCTACATCTGCTGTGCTCCACTGTACTCTACCTCTACTGTGCTCCATTGTACTCTACCTCTACTCTACTCCACTGTACTCTACCTCTACTGTACTCTACTGTTCTCTACCTCTACTGTACTCTACTGTACTCCACCTCTACTGTGCTCCACTGTACTCCACTGTACTCTACCTCTACTGTGCACCACTGTACTCTACCTCTACTGTACTCCACTGTACTCTACCTCTACTGTGCTCCACTGTACTCTACCTCTACAGTACTCCACTCTACTCTACCTCTACTGTGCTCCACTGTACTCTATCTCTACTGTACTCTACTGTACTCCACCTCTACTGTGCTCCACTGTACTCCACTGTACGCTACCTCTACTGTGCTCCACTGTACTCTACCTCTACTGTACTCCACTCTACGCTACCTCTACTGTGCTCCACTGTACTCTACCTCTACTGTACTCCACTCTACTCTACCTCTACTGTACTCCACTCTATTCTACCTCTACTGTGCTCCGCTGTACTCCACTGTACTCTACCTCTACTGTACTGCACTGTACTCTACCTCTACTGTAATCCACTGTACTCTGCCTCTACTGTACTCCACTGTGTGCTACCTCTACTGTGCTCCACTGTACTCTACCTCTACTGTACTCCACTCTAGTCTATCTCTACTGTGCTCCATTGTACTCTATCTCTACTTTACTCCAATGTACTCTACCTCTACTCTACTGTTCTCTACCTCTACTCTACTCCACCCTACACTACCTCTACTGTGCTCCGCTGTACTCCACTGTACTCTACCTCTACTGTACTCTATTGTACTCCACCTCTACTGTGCTCCACTGTGCTCCACTGTACTCTACCTCTACTGTGCTCCACTGTACTCTACCTCTACTGTGCTCCACTGTTCTCTACCTCTACTGTACTCTATTGTACTCCACCTCTACTGTGCTCCACTGTACTCCACTGTACTCTACCTCTACTGTGCTCCACTGTACTCTACCTCTACTGTACTCCACTCTAGTCTATCTCTACTGTGCTCCATTGTACTCTATCTCTACTGTACTCCAATGTACTCTACCTCTACTCTACTGTTCTCTACCTCTACTGTAATCTAGTGTAATCCACCTCTACTGAGCTTCACTGTACTCCACTGTACTCTACCTCTACTGTGCTCCACTGTACTCTACCTCTACTGTACTCCACTGTACTCTACCTCTACTGTGCTCCACTGTACTCTACCTCTACTGTACTCCACTCTACTCTAACTCTACTGTGCTCCACTGTACTCTACCTCTACTGTACTCCACTCTACTCTACCTCTACTGTGCTCCACTGTACTCTACCTCTTCTGTACTCCACTGTACTCTACCTCTACTGTACTCCACGGTACGCTACCTCTACTGTGCTCCACTCTACTCTACCTCTACTGTACTCCACTGTACGCTACCTCTACTGTGCTCCACTGTACTCTACCTCTACTGTACTCCACTCTACTCTACCTCTACTGTGCTCCACTGTACTCTACCTCTACTCTACTCCACTGTACTCTACCTCTACTGTGCTCCACTGTACTCTACCTCTACTGTACTCTACTGTACTCTACCTCTACTGTACTCTACTGTACTCCACCTCTACTGTGCTCCACTGTACTCCACTGTACTCTACCTCTACTGTGCTCCACTGTACTCTACCTCTACTGTACTCCACTGTACTCTACCTCTAATGTGCTCCACTGTACTCTACCTCTACTGTACTCCACTCTACTCTAACTCTACTGTGCTCCACTGTACTCTATCTCTACTGTAGTCTACTGTACTCCACCTCTACTGTGCTCCGCTGTACTCCACTGTACTCTATCTCTACTGTGATCCACTGTACTCTACCTCTGCTGTGCTCCACTGTAATCTACCTCTAATCTACTCCACTGTACTCTACCTCTACTGTACTCTACTGTTCTCTACCTCTACTGTACTCTACTGTACTCCACCTCTACTGTGCTCCAATGTACTCCACTGTACTCTACCTCAACTGTGCACCACTGTACTCTACCTCTACTGTACTCCACTGTACTCTACCTCTACTGTGCTCCACACTACTCTACCTCTATTGTACTCCACTCTATTCTACCTCTACTGTGCTTCGCTGTACTCCACTGTACTCTACCTCTACTGTGCTCCACTGTACTCAACCTCTACTGTACTCCACTGTACTCTACCTCTACTGTGCTCCACTGTACTCAACCTCTACTGTACTCCACTGTACTCTACCTCTACTGTACTCCACTGTACTCTACCTCTACTGTACTCCACTCTACTCTAACTCTACTGTGCTCCACTGTACTCTACCTCTACTGTACTCCACTCTACTCTACCTCTACTGTGCTCCACTGTACTCTACCTCTTCTGTACTCCACTGTACTCTACCTCTACTGTACTCCACGGTACGCTACCTCTACTGTGCTCCACTCTACTCTACCTCTACTGTACTCCACTGTACGCTACCTCTACTGTGTTCCACTGTACTCTACCTCTACTGTACTCCACTCTACTCTACCTCTACTGTGCTCCACTGTACTCTACCTCTACTGTACTCCACTGTACTCTACCTCTACTGTGCTCCACTGTACTCTACCTCTACTGTACTCCACTGTACTCTACGTCTACTGTGCTCCACTGTACTCTACCTCTACTGTACTCTACTGTACTCTACCTCTACTGTACTCTACTGTACTCCACCTCTACTGTGCTCCACTGTACTCCACTGTACTCTACCTCTACTGTGCTCCACTGTACTCTACCTCTACTGTACTCCACTGTACTCTACCTCTAATGTGCTCCACTGTACTCTACCTCTACTGTACTCCACTCTACTCTACCTCTACTGTGCTCCACTGTACTCTATCTCTACTGTACTCCACCTCTACTGTGCTCCGCTGTACTCCACTGTACTCTATCTCTACTGTGATCCACTGTACTCTACCTCTGCTGTCCTCCACTGTATTATACCTCTACTGTGCTCCACTGTACTCTACCTCTAATCTACTCCACTGTACTCTACCTCTACTGTACTCTACTGTTCTCTACCTCTGCTGTACTCTACTGTACTCCACCTCTACTGTGCTCCAATGTACTCCACTGTACTCTACCTCTACTGTGCACCACTGTTCTCTACCTCTACTGTACTCCACTGTACTCTAACTCTACTGTGCTCCACTGTACTCTACCTCTACTGTACTCCACTCTACTCTACCTCTACTGTGCTCCACTGTACTCTACCTCTTCTGTACTCCACTGTACTCTACCTCTACTGTACTCCACGGTAAGCCACCTCTACTGTGCTCCACTCTACTCTACCTCTACTGTACTCCACTGTACGCTACCTCTACTGTGCTCCACTGTACTCTACCTCTACTGTAATCCACTCTACTCTACCTCTACTGGGCTCCACTGTACTCTACCTCTACTGTACTCCACTCTACTCTACCTCTACTGGGCTCCACTGTACTCTACCTCTACTCTACTCCACTGTACTCTACCTCTACTGTGCTCCACTGTACTCTACCTCTACTGTACTCTACTGTACTCTACCTCTACTGTACTCTACTGTACTCCACCTCTACTGTGCTCCACTGTACTCCACTGTACTCTACCTCTACTTTGCTCCACTGTACTCTACCTCTACTGTACTCCACTCTACTCTACCTCTAATGTGCTCCACTGTACTCTACCTCTACTGTACTCCACTCTACTCTACCTCTACTGTGCTCCACTGTACTCTATATCTACTGTACTCTACTGTACTCCACCTCTACTGTGCTCCGCTGTACTCCACTGTACTCTATCTCTAGTGTGATCCACTCTACTCTACCTCTGCTGTGCTCCACTGTACTCTACCTCTACTGTGCTCCACTGTACTCTACCTCTAATCTACTCCACTGTACTCTACCTCTACTGTATTCTACTGTTCTCTACCTCTACTGTACTCTACTGTACTCCACCTCTACTGTGCTCCAATGTACTCCACTGTACTCTACCTCTACTGTGCACCACTGTACTCTACCTCTACTGTACTCCACTGTACTCTACCTCTACTGTGCTCCACTGTACTCTACCTCTACTATGCTCCACTGTACTCTACCTCTACTGTGCTCCACACTACTCTACCTCTACTGTACTCCACTCTATTCTACCTCTACTGTGCTTCACTGTACTCCACTGTACTCTACCTCTACTGTGCTCCACTGTACTCTGTCTCTACTGTACTCCACTGTACTCTACCTCTACTGTACTCTACTATACTCCACCTCTAATGTGCTCCACTGTACTCCACTGTACTCTACCTCTGCTGTACTCCACTGTACTCTACCACTACTGTACTCAACTGTACTCTACCTCTATTCTGCTCCACTGTACTCCACTGTACGCTACCTCTACTGTGCTCCACTGTACTCTACCTCTACTGTACTCCACTCTACTCTACCTCTACTGTGCTCCGCTGTACTCCACTGTACTCTACCCTCTACTGTGCTCCACTGTACTCTACCTCTACTGTACTCCACTTTACTCTACCTCTACTGTGCTCCACTGTACTCTATCTCTACTGTACTATACTGTACTCCACCTCTACTGTGCTCTGCTGTACTCCACTGTACTCTACCTCTACTGTGCTCCACTGTACTCTACCTCTACTGTACTCCACTGTACTCTACCTCTACTGTGCTCCACTGTACTCTACCTCTACTGTACTCCACTCTACTCTACCTCTACTGTGCTCCACTGTACTCTATCTCTACTGTACTCTACTGTACTCCACCTCTACTGTGCTCCACTGTACTCCACTGTACGCTACCTCTACTGTGCTCCACTGTACTCTACCTCTACTGTACTCCACTCTACTCTACCTCTACTGTGCTCCGCTGTACTCCACTGTACTCTACCTCTACTGTGCTCCACTGTACGCTACCTCTACTGTGCTCCACTGTACTCTACCTCTACTGTACTATACTGTACTCCACCTCTACTGTGCTCTGCTGTACTCCACTGTACTCTACCTCTACTGTACTCCACTGTACTCTACCTCTACTGTGCTATACCGTACTCCACCTCTACTGTGCTCCACTCTACTCTACCTCTACTGTGCTCCACTGTACTCTACCTCTTCTGTACTCTACTGTTCTCTACCACTACTGTACTCTACTGTACTCCACTTCTACTGTGCTCCACTGTACTCCACTGTACTCTGCCTCTACTGTGCTCCACTGTACTCTACCTCTACTGTGCTCCACTGTACTCTACCTCTTCTGTACTCTACTGTTCTCTACCACTACTGTACTCTACTGTACTCCACCTCTACTGTGCTCCACTGTACTCCACTGTACTCTACCTCTACTGTGCTCCACTGTACTCTACCTCTACTGTACTCCACTGTACTCTACCTCTACTGTACTCCACTGTACTCTACCTCTACTGTGCTATACCGTACTCCACCTCTACTGTGCTCCACTCTACTCTACCTCTACTGTGCTCCACTTTACTCTACCTCTTCTGTACTCTACTGTTCTCTACCACTACTGTACTCTACTGTACTCCACTTCTACTGTGCTCCACTGTACTCCACTGTACTCTGCCTCTACTGTGCTCCACTGTACTCTACCTCTACTGTGCTCCACTGTACTCTACCTCTTCTGTACTCTACTGTTCTCTACCACTACTGTACTCTACTGTACTCCACCTCTACTGTGCTCCACTGTACTCCACTGTACTCTACCTCTACTGTGCTCCACTGTACTCTACCTCTACTGTACTCCACTGTACTCTACCTCTACTGTGCTCCACTGTACTCTACCTCTACTGTACTCCACTCTACTCTACCTCTACTGTGCTCCACTGTACTCTATCTCTACTGTACTCTACTGTACTCCACCTCTACTGTGCTCCACTGTACTCCACTGTACGCTACCTCTACTGTGCTCCACTGTACTCTACCTCTACTGTACTCCACTCTACTCTACCTCTACTGTGCTCCGCTCTACTCCTCTGTACTCTACCTCTAGTGTGCTCCGCTGTACTCCACTGTACTCTACCTCTAGTGTGCTCCACTGTACTCTACCTCTGCTGTACTCCACTGTACTCTACCTCTACTGTGCTCCACTGTACTCTACCTCTACTGTACTACAAAGTACACTACCTCTACTGTGCTCCACTGTACTCTACCTCTACTGTACTCCACTGTGCTCTACCTCTACTGTGCTCCACTGTACTCTACCGCTACTCTACTCCACTGTACTCTACCTCTACTGTGCTCCACTGTACTCTACCTCTACTGTACTCCACTGTACTCTACCTCTACTGTGCTCCACTGTACTCTACCTCTACTGTACTCCACTCTACTCTACCTCTACTGTGCTCCACTGTACTCTATCTCTACTGTACTCTACTGTACTCCACCTCTACTGTGCTCTGCTGTACTCCACTGTACTCTACCTCTACTGTACTCTACTGTTCTCTACCTCTACTGTACTCTACTGTACTCCACCTCTACTGTGCTCCACTGTACTCCACTGTACTCTACCTCTACTGTGCACCACTGTACTCTACCTCTACTGTACTCCACTGTACTCTACCTCTACTGTGCTCCACTGTACTCTACCTCTACTGTACTCTACTGTACTCTACCTCTACTGTACTCTACTGTACTCTACCTCTACTGTGCTCCGCTGTACTCCACTGTACTCTACCTCTACTGTGCTCCACTGTACGCTACCTCTACTGTGCTCCACTGTACTCTACCTCTACTGTACTCCACTCTACTCTACCTCTACTCTGCTCCGCTGTACTCCACTGTACTCTACCCTCTACTGTGCTCCACTGTACTCTACCTCTACTGTACTCCACTTTACTCTACCTCTACTGTGCTCCACTGTACTCTATCTCTACTGTACTATACTGTACTCCACCTCTACTGTGCTCTGCTGTACTCCACTGTACTCTACCTCTACTGTACTCCACTGTACTCTACCTCTACTGTGCTATACCGTACTCCACCTCTACTGTTCTCCACTCTACTCTACCTCTACTGTGCTCCACTGTACTCTACCTCTTCTGTACTCTACTGTTCTCTACCACTACTGTACTCTACTGTAATCCACCTCTACTGTGCTCCACTGTACTCCACTGTACTCTACCTCTACTGTGCTCCACTGTACTCTACCTCTACTCTGCTCCACTTTTCTCTACCTCTACTGTACTCTACTGTACTCCACCTCTACTGTGCTCCACTGTACTCCACTGTACTCTACCTCTACTGTGCTCCACTGTACTCTACCTCTACTGTACTCCACTCTAGTCTATCTCTACTGTGCTCCATTGTACTCTATCTCTACTGTACTCCACCTCTACTGTGCTCCGCTGTACTCCACTGTACTCTACCTCTACTGTGCTCCACTGTACGCTACCTCTACTGTGCTCCACTGTACTCTACTTCTACTGTACTCCACTCTACTCTACCTCTACTGTTCTCCGCTGTACTCCACTGTACTCTACCCTCTACTGTGCTCCACTGTACTCTACCTCTACTGTACTCCACTTTACTCTACCTCTACTGTGCTCCACTGTACTCTATCTCTACTGTACTATACTGTACTCCACCTCTACTGTGCTCTGCTGTACTCCACTGTACTCTACCTCTACTGTACTCCACTGTACTCTACCTCTACTGTGCTATACTGTACTCCACCACTACTGTACTCTACTGTACTCCACCTCTACTGTGCTCCACTGTACTCCACTGTACTCTACCTCTACTGTGCTCCACTGTACTCTACCTCTACTGTACTCCACTGTACTCTACCTCTACTGTGCTCCACTGTACTCTACCTCTACTGTACTCCACTCTAATCTACCTCTACTGTGCTCCACTGTACTCTATCTCTACTGTACTCTACTGTACTCCACCTCTACTGTGCTCCACTGTACTCCACTGTACGCTACCTCTACTGTGCTCCACTGTACTCTACCTCTACTGTACTCCACTCTACTCTAACTCTACTGTGCTCCGCTGTACTCCACTGTACTCTACCTCTACTGTGCTCCGCTGTACTCCACTGTACTCTACCTCTAGTTTGCTCCACTGTACTCTACCTCTGCTGTACTCCACTGTACTCTACCTTTACTGTGCTCCACTGTATTCTACCTCTACTGTACTACAAAGTACGCTACCTCTACTGTGCTCCACTGTACTCTACCTCTACTGTACTCCACTGTGCTCTACCTCTACTGTGCTCCACTGTACTCTACCGCTACTCTACTCCACTGTACTCTACCTCTATTGTGCTCCACTGTACTCTACCTCTACTGTGCTCCACTGTACTGTACCTCTACTGTGCTCCACTGTACTCTACCTCTACTGTACTCCACTCTACTCTACCTCTACTGTGCTCCACTGTACTCTATCTCTACTGTACTCTACTGTACTCCACCTCTACTGTGCTCCGCTGTACTCCACTGTACTCTATCTCTACTGTGATCCACTGTACTCTACATCTGCTGTGCTCCACTGTACTCTACCTCTACTGTTCTCCATTGTACTCTACCTCTACTCTACTCCACTGTACTCTACCTCTACTGTACTCTACTGTTCTCTACCTCTACTGTACTCTACTGTACTCCACCTCTACTGTGCTCCACTGTACTCCACTGTACTCTACCTCTAATGTGCACCACTGTACTCTACCTCTACTGTGCACCACTGTACTCTACCTCTACTGTGCTCCACTGTACTCTACCTCTACTGTACTACAAAGTACGCTACCTCTACTGTGCTCCACTGTACTCTACCGCTACTCTACTCCACTGTACTCTACCTCTACTGTGCTCCACTGTACTCTTCCTCTACTGTACTCCACTGTACTCTACCTCTACTGTGCTCCACTGTACTCTACCTCTACTGTACTCCACTCTACTCTACCTCTACTGTGCTCCACTGTACTCTATCTCTACTGTACTCTACTGTACTCCACCTCTACTGTGCTCCGCTGTACTCCACTGTACTCTATCTCTACTCTACTCCACTGTACCCTACCTCTACTGTACTCTACTGTTCTCTACCTCTACTGTACTCTACTGTACTCCACCTCTACTGTGCTCCACTGTACTCCACTGTACTCTACCTCTACTGTGCACCACTGTACTCTACCTCTACTGTACTCCACTGTACTCTACCTCTACTGTGCTCCACTGTACTCTACCTCTACTGTACTCTACTGTACTCTACCTCTACTGTACTCCACTGTACTCTACCTCTACTGTGCTCCACTGTACTCTATCTCTACTGTACTCTACATTACTCCACCTCTACTGTGCTCCGCTGTACTCCACTGTACTCTATCTCTACTGTGATCCACTGTACTCTACATCTGCTGTGCTCCACTGTACTCTACCTCTACTGTGCTCCATTGTACTCTACCTCTACTCTACTCCACTGTACTCTACCTCTACTGTACTCTACTGTTCTCTACCTCTACTGTACTCTACTGTACTCCACCTCTACTGTGCTCCACTGTACTCCACTGTACTCTACCTCTACTGTGCACCACTGTACTCTACCTCTACTGTACTCCACTGTACTCTACCTCTACTGTGCTCCACTGTACTCTACCTCTACAGTACTCCACTCTACTCTACCTCTACTGTGCTCCACTGTACTCTATCTCTACTGTACTCTACTGTACTCCACCTCTACTGTGCTCCACTGTACTCCACTGTACGCTACCTCTACTGTGCTCCACTGTACTCTACCTCTACTGTACTCCACTCTACGCTACCTCTACTGTGCTCCACTGTACTCTACCTCTACTGTACTCCACTCTACTCTACCTCTACTGTACTCCACTCTATTCTACCTCTACTGTGCTCCGCTGTACTCCACTGTACTCTACCTCTACTGTACTGCACTGTACTCTACCTCTACTGTAATCCACTGTACTCTGCCTCTACTGTACTCCACTGTGTGCTACCTCTACTGTGCTCCACTGTACTCTACCTCTACTGTACTCCACTCTAGTCTATCTCTACTGTGCTCCATTGTACTCTATCTCTACTTTACTCCAATGTACTCTACCTCTACTCTACTGTTCTCTACCTCTACTGTACTCCACCCTACACTACCTCTACTGTGCTCCGCTGTACTCCACTGTACTCTACCTCTACTGTACTCTATTGTACTCCACCTCTACTGTGCTCCACTGTGCTCCACTGTACTCTACCTCTACTGTGCTCCACTGTACTCTACCTCTACTGTGCTCCACTGTTCTCTACCTCTACTGTACTCTATTGTACTCCACCTCTACTGTGCTCCACTGTACTCCACTGTACTCTACCTCTACTGTGCTCCACTGTACTCTACCTCTACTGTACTCCACTCTAGTCTATCTCTACTGTGCTCCATTGTACTCTATCTCTACTGTACTCCAATGTACTCTACCTCTACTCTACTGTTCTCTACCTCTACTGTAATCTAGTGTAATCCACCTCTACTGAGCTTCACTGTACTCCACTGTACTCTACCTCTACTGTGCTCCACTGTACTCTACCTCTACTGTACTCCACTGTACTCTACCTCTACTGTGCTCCACTGTACTCTACCTCTACTGTACTCCACTCTACTCTAACTCTACTGTGCTCCACTGTACTCTACCTCTACTGTACTCCACTCTACTCTACCTCTACTGTGCTCCACTGTACTCTACCTCTTCTGTACTCCACTGTACTCTACCTCTACTGTACTCCACGGTACGCTACCTCTACTGTGCTCCACTCTACTCTACCTCTACTGTACTCCACTGTACGCTACCTCTACTGTGCTCCACTGTACTCTACCTCTACTGTACTCCACTCTACTCTACCTCTACTGTGCTCCACTGTACTCTACCTCTACTCTACTCCACTGTACTCTACCTCTACTGTGCTCCACTGTACTCTACCTCTACTGTACTCTACTGTACTCTACCTCTACTGTACTCTACTGTACTCCACCTCTACTGTGCTCCACTGTACTCCACTGTACTCTACCTCTACTGTGCTCCACTGTACTCTACCTCTACTGTACTCCACTGTACTCTACCTCTAATGTGCTCCACTGTACTCTACCTCTACTGTACTCCACTCTACTCTAACTCTACTGTGCTCCACTGTACTCTATCTCTACTGTAGTCTACTGTACTCCACCTCTACTGTGCTCCGCTGTACTCCACTGTACTCTATCTCTACTGTGATCCACTGTACTCTACCTCTGCTGTGCTCCACTGTAATCTACCTCTAATCTACTCCACTGTACTCTACCTCTACTGTACTCTACTGTTCTCTACCTCTACTGTACTCTACTGTACTCCACCTCTACTGTGCTCCAATGTACTCCACTGTACTCTACCTCAACTGTGCACCACTGTACTCTACCTCTACTGTACTCCACTGTACTCTACCTCTACTGTGCTCCACACTACTCTACCTCTACTGTACTCCACTCTATTCTACCTCTACTGTGCTTCGCTGTACTCCACTGTACTCTACCTCTACTGTGCTCCACTGTACTCAACCTCTACTGTACTCCACTGTACTCTACCTCTACTGTGCTCCACTGTACTCAACCTCTACTGTACTCCACTGTACTCTACCTCTACTGTACTCCACTGTACTCTACCTCTACTGTACTCCACTCTACTCTAACTCTACTGTGCTCCACTGTACTCTACCTCTACTGTACTCCACTCTACTCTACCTCTACTGTGCTCCACTGTACTCTACCTCTTCTGTACTCCACTGTACTCTACCTCTACTGTACTCCACGGTACGCTACCTCTACTGTGCTCCACTCTACTCTACCTCTACTGTACTCCACTGTACGCTACCTCTACTGTGTTCCACTGTACTCTACCTCTACTGTACTCCACTCTACTCTACCTCTACTGTGCTCCACTGTACTCTACCTCTACTGTACTCCACTGTACTCTACCTCTACTGTGCTCCACTGTACTCTACCTCTACTGTACTCCACTGTACTCTACGTCTACTGTGCTCCACTGTACTCTACCTCTACTGTACTCTACTGTACTCTACCTCTACTGTACTCTACTGTACTCCACCTCTACTGTGCTCCACTGTACTCCACTGTACTCTACCTCTACTGTGCTCCACTGTACTCTACCTCTACTGTACTCCACTGTACTCTACCTCTAATGTGCTCCACTATACTCTACCTCTACTGTACTCCACTCTACTCTACCTCTACTGTGCTCCACTGTACTCTATCTCTACTGTACTCTACTGTACTCCACCTCTACTGTGCTCCGCTGTACTCCACTGTACTCTATCTCTACTGTGATCCACTGTACTCTACCTCTGCTGTCCTCCACTGTATTATACCTCTACTGTGCTCCACTGTACTCTACCTCTAATCTACTCCACTGTACTCTACCTCTACTGTACTCTACTGTTCTCTACCTCTGCTGTACTCTACTGTACTCCACCTCTACTGTGCTCCAATGTACTCCACTGTACTCTACCTCTACTGTGCACCACTGTTCTCTACCTCTACTGTACTCCACTGTACTCTAACTCTACTGTGCTCCACTGTACTCTACCTCTACTGTACTCCACTCTACTCTACCTCTACTGTGCTCCACTGTACTCTACCTCTTCTGTACTCCACTGTACTCTACCTCTACTGTACTCCACGGTAAGCCACCTCTACTGTGCTCCACTCTACTCTACCTCTACTGTACTCCACTGTACGCTACCTCTACTGTGCTCCACTGTACTCTACCTCTACTGTAATCCACTCTACTCTACCTCTACTGGGCTCCACTGTACTCTACCTCTACTGTACTCCACTCTACTCTACCTCTACTGGGCTCCACTGTACTCTACCTCTACTCTACTCCACTGTACTCTACCTCTACTGTGCTCCACTGTACTCTACCTCTACTGTACTCTACTGTACTCTACCTCTACTGTACTCTACTGTACTCCACCTCTACTGTGCTCCACTGTACTCCACTGTACTCTACCTCTACTTTGCTCCACTGTACTCTACCTCTACTGTACTCCACTCTACTCTACCTCTAATGTGCTCCACTGTACTCTACCTCTACTGTACTCCACTCTACTCTACCTCTACTGTGCTCCACTGTACTCTATATCTACTGTACTCTACTGTACTCCACCTCTACTGTGCTCCGCTGTACTCCACTGTACTCTATCTCTAGTGTGATCCACTCTACTCTACCTCTGCTGTGCTCCACTGTACTCTACCTCTACTGTGCTCCACTGTACTCTACCTCTAATCTACTCCACTGTACTCTACCTCTACTGTACTCTACTGTTCTCTACCTCTACTGTACTCTACTGTACTCCACCTCTACTGTGCTCCAATGTACTCCACTGTACTCTACCTCTACTGTGCACCACTGTACTCTACCTCTACTGTACTCCACTGTACTCTACCTCTACTGTGCTCCACTGTACTCTACCTCTACTATGCTCCACTGTACTCTACCTCTACTGTGCTCCACACTACTCTACCTCTACTGTACTCCACTCTATTCTACCTCTACTGTGCTTCACTGTACTCCACTGTACTCTACCTCTACTGTGCTCCACTGTACTCTGTCTCTACTGTACTCCACTGTACTCTACCTCTACTGTACTCTACTATACTCCACCTCTAATGTGCTCCACTGTACTCCACTGTACTCTACCTCTGCTGTACTCCACTGTACTCTACCACTACTGTACTCAACTGTACTCTACCTCTATTCTGCTCCACTGTACTCCACTGTACGCTACCTCTACTGTGCTCCACTGTACTCTACCTCTACTGTACTCCACTCTACTCTACCTCTACTGTGCTCCGCTGTACTCCACTGTACTCTACCCTCTACTGTGCTCCACTGTACTCTACCTCTACTGTACTCCACTTTACTCTACCTCTACTGTGCTCCACTGTACTCTATCTCTACTGTACTATACTGTACTCCACCTCTACTGTGCTCTGCTGTACTCCACTGTACTCTACCTCTACTGTGCTCCACTGTACTCTACCTCTACTGTACTCCACTGTACTCTACCTCTACTGTGCTCCACTGTACTCTACCTCTACTGTACTCCACTCTACTCTACCTCTACTGTGCTCCACTGTACTCTATCTCTACTGTACTCTACTGTACTCCACCTCTACTGTGCTCCACTGTACTCCACTGTACGCTACCTCTACTGTGCTCCACTGTACTCTACCTCTACTGTACTCCACTCTACTCTACCTCTACTGTGCTCCGCTGTACTCCACTGTACTCTACCTCTACTGTGCTCCACTGTACGCTACCTCTACTGTGCTCCACTGTACTCTACCTCTACTGTACTATACTGTACTCCACCTCTACTGTGCTCTGCTGTACTCCACTGTACTCTACCTCTACTGTACTCCACTGTACTCTACCTCTACTGTGCTATACCGTACTCCACCTCTACTGTGCTCCACTCTACTCTACCTCTACTGTGCTCCACTGTACTCTACCTCTTCTGTACTCTACTGTTCTCTACCACTACTGTACTCTACTGTACTCCACTTCTACTGTGCTCCACTGTACTCCACTGTACTCTGCCTCTACTGTGCTCCACTGTACTCTACCTCTACTGTGCTCCACTGTACTCTACCTCTTCTGTACTCTACTGTTCTCTACCACTACTGCACTCTACTGTACTCCACCTCTACTGTGCTCCACTGTACTCCACTGTACTCTACCTCTACTGTGCTCCACTGTACTCTACCTCTACTGTACTCCACTGTACTCTACCTCTACTGTACTCCACTGTACTCTACCTCTACTGTGCTATACCGTACTCCACCTCTACTGTGCTCCACTCTACTCTACCTCTACTGTGCTCCACTTTACTCTACCTCTTCTGTACTCTACTGTTCTCTACCACTACTGTACTCTACTGTACTCCACTTCTACTGTGCTCCACTGTACTCCACTGTACTCTGCCTCTACTGTGCTCCACTGTACTCTACCTCTACTGTGCTCCACTGTACTCTACCTCTTCTGTACTCTACTGTTCTCTACCACTACTGTACTCTACTGTACTCCACCTCTACTGTGCTCCACTGTACTCCACTGTACTCTACCTCTACTGTGCTCCACTGTACTCTACCTCTACTGTACTCCACTGTACTCTACCTCTACTGTGCTCCACTGTACTCTACCTCTACTGTACTCCACTCTACTCTACCTCTACTGTGCTCCACTGTACTCTATCTCTACTGTACTCTACTGTACTCCACCTCTACTGTGCTCCACTGTACTCCACTGTACGCTACCTCTACTGTGCTCCACTGTACTCTACCTCTACTGTACTCCACTCTACTCTACCTCTACTGTGCTCCGCTCTACTCCTCTGTACTCTACCTCTAGTGTGCTCCGCTGTACTCCACTGTACTCTACCTCTAGTGTGCTCCACTGTACTCTACCTCTGCTGTACTCCACTGTACTCTACCTCTACTGTGCTCCACTGTACTCTACCTCTACTGTACTACAAAGTACACTACCTCTACTGTGCTCCACTGTACTCTACCTCTACTGTACTCCACTGTGCTCTACCTCTACTGTGCTCCACTGTACTCTACCGCTACTCTACTCCACTGTACTCTACCTCTACTGTGCTCCACTGTACTCTACCTCTACTGTACTCCACTGTACTCTACCTCTACTGTGCTCCACTGTACTCTACCTCTACTGTACTCCACTCTACTCTACCTCTACTGTGCTCCACTGTACTCTATCTCTACTGTACTCTACTGTACTCCACCTCTACTGTGCTCTGCTGTACTCCACTGTACTCTACCTCTACTGTACTCTACTGTTCTCTACCTCTACTGTACTCTACTGTACTCCACCTCTACTGTGCTCCACTGTACTCCACTGTACTCTACCTCTACTGTGCACCACTGTACTCTACCTCTACTGTACTCCACTGTACTCTACCTCTACTGTGCTCCACTGTACTCTACCTCTACTGTACTCTACTGTACTCTACCTCTACTGTACTCTACTGTACTCTACCTCTACTGTGCTCCGCTGTACTCCACTGTACTCTACCTCTACTGTGCTCCACTGTACGCTACCTCTACTGTGCTCCACTGTACTCTACCTCTACTGTACTCCACTCTACTCTACCTCTACTCTGCTCCGCTGTACTCCACTGTACTCTACCCTCTACTGTGCTCCACTGTACTCTACCTCTACTGTACTCCACTTTACTCTACCTCTACTGTGCTCCACTGTACTCTATCTCTACTGTACTATACTGTACTCCACCTCTACTGTGCTCTGCTGTACTCCACTGTACTCTACCTCTACTGTACTCCACTGTACTCTACCTCTACTGTGCTATACCGTACTCCACCTCTACTGTTCTCCACTCTACTCTACCTCTACTGTGCTCCACTGTACTCTACCTCTTCTGTACTCTACTGTTCTCTACCACTACTGTACTCTACTGTAATCCACCTCTACTGTGCTCCACTGTACTCCACTGTACTCTACCTCTACTGTGCTCCACTGTACTCTACCTCTACTCTGCTCCACTTTTCTCTACCTCTACTGTACTCTACTGTACTCCACCTCTACTGTGCTCCACTGTACTCCACTGTACTCTACCTCTACTGTGCTCCACTGTACTCTACCTCTACTGTACTCCACTCTAGTCTATCTCTACTGTGCTCCATTGTACTCTATCTCTACTGTACTCCACCTCTACTGTGCTCCGCTGTACTCCACTGTACTCTACCTCTACTGTGCTCCACTGTACGCTACCTCTACTGTGCTCCACTGTACTCTACTTCTACTGTACTCCACTCTACTCTACCTCTACTGTTCTCCGCTGTACTCCACTGTACTCTACCCTCTACTGTGCTCCACTGTACTCTACCTCTACTGTACTCCACTTTACTCTACCTCTACTGTGCTCCACTGTACTCTATCTCTACTGTACTATACTGTACTCCACCTCTACTGTGCTCTGCTGTACTCCACTGTACTCTACCTCTACTGTACTCCACTGTACTCTACCTCTACTGTGCTATACTGTACTCCACCACTACTGTACTCTACTGTACTCCACCTCTACTGTGCTCCACTGTACTCCACTGTACTCTACCTCTACTGTGCTCCACTGTACTCTACCTCTACTGTACTCCACTGTACTCTACCTCTACTGTGCTCCACTGTACTCTACCTCTACTGTACTCCACTCTAATCTACCTCTACTGTGCTCCACTGTACTCTATCTCTACTGTACTCTACTGTACTCCACCTCTACTGTGCTCCACTGTACTCCACTGTACGCTACCTCTACTGTGCTCCACTGTACTCTACCTCTACTGTACTCCACTCTACTCTAACTCTACTGTGCTCCGCTGTACTCCACTGTACTCTACCTCTACTGTGCTCCGCTGTACTCCACTGTACTCTACCTCTAGTTTGCTCCACTGTACTCTACCTCTGCTGTACTCCACTGTACTCTACCTTTACTGTGCTCCACTGTATTCTACCTCTACTGTACTACAAAGTACGCTACCTCTACTGTGCTCCACTGTACTCTACCTCTACTGTACTCCACTGTGCTCTACCTCTACTGTGCTCCACTGTACTCTACCGCTACTCTACTCCACTGTACTCTACCTCTATTGTGCTCCACTGTACTCTACCTCTACTGTGCTCCACTGTACTGTACCTCTACTGTGCTCCACTGTACTCTACCTCTACTGTACTCCACTCTACTCTACCTCTACTGTGCTCCACTGTACTCTATCTCTACTGTACTCTACTGTACTCCACCTCTACTGTGCTCCGCTGTACTCCACTGTACTCTATCTCTACTGTGATCCACTGTACTCTACATCTGCTGTGCTCCACTGTACTCTACCTCTACTGTTCTCCATTGTACTCTACCTCTACTCTACTCCACTGTACTCTACCTCTACTGTACTCTACTGTTCTCTACCTCTACTGTACTCTACTGTACTCCACCTCTACTGTGCTCCACTGTACTCCACTGTACTCTACCTCTAATGTGCACCACTGTACTCTACCTCTACTGTGCACCACTGTACTCTACCTCTACTGTGCTCCACTGTACTCTACCTCTACTGTACTACAAAGTACGCTACCTCTACTGTGCTCCACTGTACTCTACCGCTACTCTACTCCACTGTACTCTACCTCTACTGTGCTCCACTGTACTCTTCCTCTACTGTACTCCACTGTACTCTACCTCTACTGTGCTCCACTGTACTCTACCTCTACTGTACTCCACTCTACTCTACCTCTACTGTGCTCCACTGTACTCTATCTCTACTGTACTCTACTGTACTCCACCTCTACTGTGCTCCGCTGTACTCCACTGTACTCTACCTCTACTGTACTCCACTGTACTCTACCTCTACTGTGCTCCACTGTACTCTACCTCTACTGTACTCCACTCTACTCTACCTCTACTGTGCTCCACTGTACTCTATCTCTACTGTACTCTACTGTACTCCACCTCTACTGTGCTCCACTGTACTCCACTGTACGCTACCTCTACTGTGCTCCACTGTACTCTACCTCTACTGTACTCCACTCTACTCTACCTCTACTGTGCTCCGCTCTACTCCTCTGTACTCTACCTCTAGTGTGCTCCGCTGTACTCCACTGTACTCTACCTCTAGTGTGCTCCACTGTACTCTACCTCTGCTGTACTCCACTGTACTCTACCTCTACTGTGCTCCACTGTACTCTACCTCTACTGTACTACAAAGTACACTACCTCTACTGTGCTCCACTGTACTCTACCTCTACTGTACTCCACTGTGCTCTACCTCTACTGTGCTCCACTGTACTCTACCGCTACTCTACTCCACTGTACTCTACCTCTACTGTGCTCCACTGTACTCTACCTCTACTGTACTCCACTGTACTCTACCTCTACTGTGCTCCACTGTACTCTACCTCTACTGTACTCCACTCTACTCTACCTCTACTGTGCTCCACTGTACTCTATCTCTACTGTACTCTACTGTACTCCACCTCTACTGTGCTCTGCTGTAATCCACTGTACTCTACCTCTACTGTACTCTACTGTTCTCTACCTCTACTGTACTCTACTGTACTCCACCTCTACTGTGCTCCACTGTACTCCACTGTACTCTACCTCTACTGTGCACCACTGTACTCTACCTCTACTGTACTCCACTGTACTCTACCTCTACTGTGCTCCACTGTACTCTACCTCTACTGTACTCTACTGTACTCTACCTCTACTGTACTCTACTGTACTCTACCTCTACTGTGCTCCGCTGTACTCCACTGTACTCTACCTCTACTGTGCTCCACTGTACGCTACCTCTACTGTGCTCCACTGTACTCTACCTCTACTGTACTCCACTCTACTCTACCTCTACTCTGCTCCGCTGTACTCCACTGTACTCTACCCTCTACTGTGCTCCACTGTACTCTACCTCTACTGTACTCCACTTTACTCTACCTCTACTGTGCTCCACTGTACTCTATCTCTACTGTACTATACTGTACTCCACCTCTACTGTGCTCTGCTGTACTCCACTGTACTCTACCTCTACTGTACTCCACTGTACTCTACCTCTACTGTGCTATACCGTACTCCACCTCTACTGTTCTCCACTCTACTCTACCTCTACTGTGCTCCACTGTACTCTACCTCTTCTGTACTCTACTGTTCTCTACCACTACTGTACTCTACTGTAATCCACCTCTACTGTGCTCCACTGTACTCCACTGTACTCTACCTCTACTGTGCTCCACTGTACTCTACCTCTACTCTGCTCCACTTTTCTCTACCTCTACTGTACTCTACTGTACTCCACCTCTACTGTGCTCCACTGTACTCCACTGTACTCTACCTCTACTGTGCTCCACTGTACTCTACCTCTACTGTACTCCACTCTAGTCTATCTCTACTGTGCTCCATTGTACTCTATCTCTACTGTACTCCACCTCTACTGTGCTCCGCTGTACTCCACTGTACTCTACCTCTACTGTGCTCCACTGTACGCTACCTCTACTGTGCTCCACTGTACTCTACTTCTACTGTACTCCACTCTACTCTACCTCTACTGTTCTCCGCTGTACTCCACTGTACTCTACCCTCTACTGTGCTCCACTGTACTCTACCTCTACTGTACTCCACTTTACTCTACCTCTACTGTGCTCCACTGTACTCTATCTCTACTGTACTATACTGTACTCCACCTCTACTGTGCTCTGCTGTACTCCACTGTACTCTACCTCTACTGTACTCCACTGTACTCTACCTCTACTGTGCTATACTGTACTCCACCACTACTGTACTCTACTGTACTCCACCTCTACTGTGCTCCACTGTACTCCACTGTACTCTACCTCTACTGTGCTCCACTGTACTCTACCTCTACTGTACTCCACTGTACTCTACCTCTACTGTGCTCCACTGTACTCTACCTCTACTGTACTCCACTCTAATCTACCTCTACTGTGCTCCACTGTACTCTATCTCTACTGTACTCTACTGTACTCCACCTCTACTGTGCTCCACTGTACTCCACTGTACGCTACCTCTACTGTGCTCCACTGTACTCTACCTCTACTGTACTCCACTCTACTCTAACTCTACTGTGCTCCGCTGTACTCCACTGTACTCTACCTCTACTGTGCTCCGCTGTACTCCACTGTACTCTACCTCTAGTTTGCTCCACTGTACTCTACCTCTGCTGTACTCCACTGTACTCTACCTTTACTGTGCTCCACTGTATTCTACCTCTACTGTACTACAAAGTACGCTACCTCTACTGTGCTCCACTGTACTCTACCTCTACTGTACTCCACTGTGCTCTACCTCTACTGTGCTCCACTGTACTCTACCGCTACTCTACTCCACTGTACTCTACCTCTATTGTGCTCCACTGTACTCTACCTCTACTGTGCTCCACTGTACTGTACCTCTACTGTGCTCCACTGTACTCTACCTCTACTGTACTCCACTCTACTCTACCTCTACTGTGCTCCACTGTACTCTATCTCTACTGTACTCTACTGTACTCCACCTCTACTGTGCTCCGCTGTACTCCACTGTACTCTATCTCTACTGTGATCCACTGTACTCTACATCTGCTGTGCTCCACTGTACTCTACCTCTACTGTTCTCCATTGTACTCTACCTCTACTCTACTCCACTGTACTCTACCTCTACTGTACTCTACTGTTCTCTACCTCTACTGTACTCTACTGTACTCCACCTCTACTGTGCTCCACTGTACTCCACTGTACTCTACCTCTAATGTGCACCACTGTACTCTACCTCTACTGTGCACCACTGTACTCTACCTCTACTGTGCTCCACTGTACTCTACCTCTACTGTACTACAAAGTACGCTACCTCTACTGTGCTCCACTGTACTCTACCGCTACTCTACTCCACTGTACTCTACCTCTACTGTGCTCCACTGTACTCTTCCTCTACTGTACTCCACTGTACTCTACCTCTACTGTGCTCCACTGTACTCTACCTCTACTGTACTCCACTCTACTCTACCTCTACTGTGCTCCACTGTACTCTATCTCTACTGTACTCTACTGTACTCCACCTCTACTGTGCTCCGCTGTACTCCACTGTACTCTATCTCTACTCTACTCCACTGTACCCTACCTCTACTGTACTCTACTGTTCTCTACCTCTACTGTACTCTACTGTACTCCACCTCTACTGTGCTCCACTGTACTCCACTGTACTCTACCTCTACTGTGCACCACTGTACTCTACCTCTACTGTACTCCACTGTACTCTACCTCTACTGTGCTCCACTGTACTCTACCTCTACTGTACTCTACTGTACTCTACCTCTACTGTACTCCACTGTACTCTACCTCTACTGTGCTCCACTGTACTCTATCTCTACTGTACTCTACATTACTCCACCTCTACTGTGCTCCGCTGTACTCCACTGTACTCTATCTCTACTGTGATCCACTGTACTCTACATCTGCTGTGCTCCACTGTACTCTACCTCTACTGTGCTCCATTGTACTCTACCTCTACTCTACTCCACTGTACTCTACCTCTACTGTACTCTACTGTTCTCTACCTCTACTGTACTCTACTGTACTCCACCTCTACTGTGCTCCACTGTACTCCACTGTACTCTACCTCTACTGTGCACCACTGTACTCTACCTCTACTGTACTCCACTGTACTCTACCTCTACTGTGCTCCACTGTACTCTACCTCTACAGTACTCCACTCTACTCTACCTCTACTGTGCTCCACTGTACTCTATCTCTACTGTACTCTACTGTACTCCACCTCTACTGTGCTCCACTGTACTCCACTGTACGCTACCTCTACTGTGCTCCACTGTACTCTACCTCTACTGTACTCCACTCTACGCTACCTCTACTGTGCTCCACTGTACTCTACCTCTACTGTACTCCACTCTACTCTACCTCTACTGTACTCCACTCTATTCTACCTCTACTGTGCTCCGCTGTACTCCACTGTACTCTACCTCTACTGTACTGCACTGTACTCTACCTCTACTGTAATCCACTGTACTCTGCCTCTACTGTACTCCACTGTGTGCTACCTCTACTGTGCTCCACTGTACTCTACCTCTACTGTACTCCACTCTAGTCTATCTCTACTGTGCTCCATTGTACTCTATCTCTACTTTACTCCAATGTACTCTACCTCTACTCTACTGTTCTCTACCTCTACTGTACTCCACCCTACACTACCTCTACTGTGCTCCGCTGTACTCCACTGTACTCTACCTCTACTGTACTCTATTGTACTCCACCTCTACTGTGCTCCACTGTGCTCCACTGTACTCTACCTCTACTGTGCTCCACTGTACTCTACCTCTACTGTGCTCCACTGTTCTCTACCTCTACTGTACTCTATTGTACTCCACCTCTACTGTGCTCCACTGTACTCCACTGTACTCTACCTCTACTGTGCTCCACTGTACTCTACCTCTACTGTACTCCACTCTAGTCTATCTCTACTGTGCTCCATTGTACTCTATCTCTACTGTACTCCAATGTACTCTACCTCTACTCTACTGTTCTCTACCTCTACTGTAATCTAGTGTAATCCACCTCTACTGAGCTTCACTGTACTCCACTGTACTCTACCTCTACTGTGCTCCACTGTACTCTACCTCTACTGTACTCCACTGTACTCTACCTCTACTGTGCTCCACTGTACTCTACCTCTACTGTACTCCACTCTACTCTAACTCTACTGTGCTCCACTGTACTCTACCTCTACTGTACTCCACTCTACTCTACCTCTACTGTGCTCCACTGTACTCTACCTCTTCTGTACTCCACTGTACTCTACCTCTACTGTACTCCACGGTACGCTACCTCTACTGTGCTCCACTCTACTCTACCTCTACTGTACTCCACTGTACGCTACCTCTACTGTGCTCCACTGTACTCTACCTCTACTGTACTCCACTCTACTCTACCTCTACTGTGCTCCACTGTACTCTACCTCTACTCTACTCCACTGTACTCTACCTCTACTGTGCTCCACTGTACTCTACCTCTACTGTACTCTACTGTACTCTACCTCTACTGTACTCTACTGTACTCCACCTCTACTGTGCTCCACTGTACTCCACTGTACTCTACCTCTACTGTGCTCCACTGTACTCTACCTCTACTGTACTCCACTGTACTCTACCTCTAATGTGCTCCACTGTACTCTACCTCTACTGTACTCCACTCTACTCTAACTCTACTGTGCTCCACTGTACTCTATCTCTACTGTAGTCTACTGTACTCCACCTCTACTGTGCTCCGCTGTACTCCACTGTACTCTATCTCTACTGTGATCCACTGTACTCTACCTCTGCTGTGCTCCACTGTAATCTACCTCTAATCTACTCCACTGTACTCTACCTCTACTGTACTCTACTGTTCTCTACCTCTACTGTACTCTACTGTACTCCACCTCTACTGTGCTCCAATGTACTCCACTGTACTCTACCTCAACTGTGCACCACTGTACTCTACCTCTACTGTACTCCACTGTACTCTACCTCTACTGTGCTCCACACTACTCTACCTCTACTGTACTCCACTCTATTCTACCTCTACTGTGCTTCGCTGTACTCCACTGTACTCTACCTCTACTGTGCTCCACTGTACTCAACCTCTACTGTACTCCACTGTACTCTACCTCTACTGTGCTCCACTGTACTCAACCTCTACTGTACTCCACTGTACTCTACCTCTACTGTACTCCACTGTACTCTACCTCTACTGTACTCCACTCTACTCTAACTCTACTGTGCTCCACTGTACTCTACCTCTACTGTACTCCACTCTACTCTACCTCTACTGTGCTCCACTGTACTCTACCTCTTCTGTACTCCACTGTACTCTACCTCTACTGTACTCCACGGTACGCTACCTCTACTGTGCTCCACTCTACTCTACCTCTACTGTACTCCACTGTACGCTACCTCTACTGTGTTCCACTGTACTCTACCTCTACTGTACTCCACTCTACTCTACCTCTACTGTGCTCCACTGTACTCTACCTCTACTGTACTCCACTGTACTCTACCTCTACTGTGCTCCACTGTACTCTACCTCTACTGTACTCCACTGTACTCTACGTCTACTGTGCTCCACTGTACTCTACCTCTACTGTACTCTACTGTACTCTACCTCTACTGTACTCTACTGTACTCCACCTCTACTGTGCTCCACTGTACTCCACTGTACTCTACCTCTACTGTGCTCCACTGTACTCTACCTCTACTGTACTCCACTGTACTCTACCTCTAATGTGCTCCACTATACTCTACCTCTACTGTACTCCACTCTACTCTACCTCTACTGTGCTCCACTGTACTCTATCTCTACTGTACTCTACTGTACTCCACCTCTACTGTGCTCCGCTGTACTCCACTGTACTCTATCTCTACTGTGATCCACTGTACTCTACCTCTGCTGTCCTCCACTGTATTATACCTCTACTGTGCTCCACTGTACTCTACCTCTAATCTACTCCACTGTACTCTACCTCTACTGTACTCTACTGTTCTCTACCTCTGCTGTACTCTACTGTACTCCACCTCTACTGTGCTCCAATGTACTCCACTGTACTCTACCTCTACTGTGCACCACTGTTCTCTACCTCTACTGTACTCCACTGTACTCTAACTCTACTGTGCTCCACTGTACTCTACCTCTACTGTACTCCACTCTACTCTACCTCTACTGTGCTCCACTGTACTCTACCTCTTCTGTACTCCACTGTACTCTACCTCTACTGTACTCCACGGTAAGCCACCTCTACTGTGCTCCACTCTACTCTACCTCTACTGTACTCCACTGTACGCTACCTCTACTGTGCTCCACTGTACTCTACCTCTACTGTAATCCACTCTACTCTACCTCTACTGGGCTCCACTGTACTCTACCTCTACTGTACTCCACTCTACTCTACCTCTACTGGGCTCCACTGTACTCTACCTCTACTCTACTCCACTGTACTCTACCTCTACTGTGCTCCACTGTACTCTACCTCTACTGTACTCTACTGTACTCTACCTCTACTGTACTCTACTGTACTCCACCTCTACTGTGCTCCACTGTACTCCACTGTACTCTACCTCTACTTTGCTCCACTGTACTCTACCTCTACTGTACTCCACTCTACTCTACCTCTAATGTGCTCCACTGTACTCTACCTCTACTGTACTCCACTCTACTCTACCTCTACTGTGCTCCACTGTACTCTATATCTACTGTACTCTACTGTACTCCACCTCTACTGTGCTCCGCTGTACTCCACTGTACTCTATCTCTAGTGTGATCCACTCTACTCTACCTCTGCTGTGCTCCACTGTACTCTACCTCTACTGTGCTCCACTGTACTCTACCACTAATCTACTCCACTGTACTCTACCTCTACTGTACTCTACTGTTCTCTACCTCTACTGTACTCTACTGTACTCCACCTCTACTGTGCTCCAATGTACTCCACTGTACTCTACCTCTACTGTGCACCACTGTACTCTACCTCTACTGTACTCCACTGTACTCTACCTCTACTGTGCTCCACTGTACTCTACCTCTACTATGCTCCACTGTACTCTACCTCTACTGTGCTCCACACTACTCTACCTCTACTGTACTCCACTCTATTCTACCTCTACTGTGCTTCACTGTACTCCACTGTACTCTACCTCTACTGTGCTCCACTGTACTCTGTCTCTACTGTACTCCACTGTACTCTACCTCTACTGTACTCTACTATACTCCACCTCTAATGTGCTCCACTGTACTCCACTGTACTCTACCTCTGCTGTACTCCACTGTACTCTACCACTACTGTACTCAACTGTACTCTACCTCTATTCTGCTCCACTGTACTCCACTGTACGCTACCTCTACTGTGCTCCACTGTACTCTACCTCTACTGTACTCCACTCTACTCTACCTCTACTGTGCTCCGCTGTACTCCACTGTACTCTACCCTCTACTGTGCTCCACTGTACTCTACCTCTACTGTACTCCACTTTACTCTACCTCTACTGTGCTCCACTGTACTCTATCTCTACTGTACTATACTGTACTCCACCTCTACTGTGCTCTGCTGTACTCCACTGTACTCTACCTCTACTGTGCTCCACTGTACTCTACCTCTACTGTACTCCACTGTACTCTACCTCTACTGTGCTCCACTGTACTCTACCTCTACTGTACTCCACTCTACTCTACCTCTACTGTGCTCCACTGTACTCTATCTCTACTGTACTCTACTGTACTCCACCTCTACTGTGCTCCACTGTACTCCACTGTACGCTACCTCTACTGTGCTCCACTGTACTCTACCTCTACTGTACTCCACTCTACTCTACCTCTACTGTGCTCCGCTGTACTCCACTGTACTCTACCTCTACTGTGCTCCACTGTACGCTACCTCTACTGTGCTCCACTGTACTCTACCTCTACTGTACTATACTGTACTCCACCTCTACTGTGCTCTGCTGTACTCCACTGTACTCTACCTCTACTGTACTCCACTGTACTCTACCTCTACTGTGCTATACCGTACTCCACCTCTACTGTGCTCCACTCTACTCTACCTCTACTGTGCTCCACTGTACTCTACCTCTTCTGTACTCTACTGTTCTCTACCACTACTGTACTCTACTGTACTCCACTTCTACTGTGCTCCACTGTACTCCACTGTACTCTGCCTCTACTGTGCTCCACTGTACTCTACCTCTACTGTGCTCCACTGTACTCTACCTCTTCTGTACTCTACTGTTCTCTACCACTACTGTACTCTACTGTACTCCACCTCTACTGTGCTCCACTGTACTCCACTGTACTCTACCTCTACTGTGCTCCACTGTACTCTACCTCTACTGTACTCCACTGTACTCTACCTCTACTGTACTCCACTGTACTCTACCTCTACTGTGCTATACCGTACTCCACCTCTACTGTGCTCCACTCTACTCTACCTCTACTGTGCTCCACTTTACTCTACCTCTTCTGTACTCTACTGTTCTCTACCACTACTGTACTCTACTGTACTCCACTTCTACTGTGCTCCACTGTACTCCACTGTACTCTGCCTCTACTGTGCTCCACTGTACTCTACCTCTACTGTGCTCCACTGTACTCTACCTCTTCTGTACTCTACTGTTCTCTACCACTACTGTACTCTACTGTACTCCACCTCTACTGTGCTCCACTGTACTCCACTGTACTCTACCTCTACTGTGCTCCACTGTACTCTACCTCTACTGTACTCCACTGTACTCTACCTCTACTGTGCTCCACTGTACTCTACCTCTACTGTACTCCACTCTACTCTACCTCTACTGTGCTCCACTGTACTCTATCTCTACTGTACTCTACTGTACTCCACCTCTACTGTGCTCCACTGTACTCCACTGTACGCTACCTCTACTGTGCTCCACTGTACTCTACCTCTACTGTACTCCACTCTACTCTACCTCTACTGTGCTCCGCTCTACTCCACTGTACTCTACCTCTAGTGTGCTCCGCTGTACTCCACTGTACTCTACCTCTAGTGTGCTCCACTGTACTCTACCTCTGCTGTACTCCACTGTACTCTACCTCTACTGTGCTCCACTGTACTCTACCTCTACTGTACTACAAAGTACACTACCTCTACTGTGCTCCACTGTACTCTACCTCTACTGTACTCCACTGTGCTCTA
The DNA here is from genome assembly GCA_030578255.1 of Tiaroga cobitis. Lineage (NCBI taxonomy): Eukaryota > Metazoa > Chordata > Actinopteri > Cypriniformes > Leuciscidae > Tiaroga > Tiaroga cobitis. Next base: position 38,016,305 of record CM060604.1, read on the forward strand.
CCTCTACTGTGCTCCACTCTACTCTACCGCTACTCTACTCCACTGTACTCTACCTCTACTGTGCTCCACTGTACTCTACCTCTACTGTACTCCACTGTACTCTACCTCTACTGTGCTCCACTTTACTCTACCTCTACTGTACTCCACTCTACTCTACCTCTACTGTGCTCCACTGTACTCTATCTCTACTGTACTCTACTGTACTCCACCTCTACTGTGCTCTGCTGTACTCCACTGTACTCTACCTCTACTGTACTCTACTGTTCTCTACCTCTACTGTACTCTACTGTACTCCACCTCTACTGTGCTCCACTGTACTCCACTGTACTCTACCTCTACTGTGCACCACTGTACTCTACCTCTACTGTACTCCACTGTACTCTACCTCTACTGTGCTCCACTGTACTCTACCTCTACTGTACTCTACTGTACTCTACCTCTACTGTACTCTACTGTACTCTACCTCTACTGTGCTCCGCTGTACTCCACTGTACTCTACCTCTACTGTGCTCCACTGTACGCTACCTCTACTGTGCTCCACTGTACTCTACCTCTACTGTACTCCACTCTACTCTACCTCTACTCTGCTCCGCTGTACTCCACTGTACTCTACCCTCTACTGTGCTCCACTGTACTCTACCTCTACTGTACTCCACTTTACTCTACCTCTACTGTGCTCCACTGTACTCTATCTCTACTGTACTATACTGTACTCCACCTCTACTGTGCTCTGCTGTACTCCACTGTACTCTACCTCTACTGTACTCCACTGTACTCTACCTCTACTGTGCTATACCGTACTCCACCTCTACTGTTCTCCACTCTACTCTACCTCTACTGTGCTCCACTGTACTCTACCTCTTCTGTACTCTACTGTTCTCTACCACTACTGTACTCTACTGTAATCCACCTCTACTGTGCTCCACTGTACTCCACTGTACTCTACCTCTACTGTGCTCCACTGTACTCTACCTCTACTCTGCTCCACTTTTCTCTACCTCTACTGTACTCTACTGTACTCCACCTCTACTGTGCTCCACTGTACTCCACTGTACTCTACCTCTACTGTGCTCCACTGTACTCTACCTCTACTGTACTCCACTCTAGTCTATCTCTACTGTGCTCCATTGTACTCTATCTCTACTGTACTCCACCTCTACTGTGCTCCGCTGTACTCCACTGTACTCTACCTCTACTGTGCTCCACTGTACGCTACCTCTACTGTGCTCCACTGTACTCTACTTCTACTGTACTCCACTCTACTCTACCTCTACTGTTCTCCGCTGTACTCCACTGTACTCTACCCTCTACTGTGCTCCACTGTACTCTACCTCTACTGTACTCCACTTTACTCTACCTCTACTGTGCTCCACTGTACTCTATCTCTACTGTACTATACTGTACTCCACCTCTACTGTGCTCTGCTGTACTCCACTGTACTCTACCTCTACTGTACTCCACTGTACTCTACCTCTACTGTGCTATACTGTACTCCACCACTACTGTACTCTACTGTACTCCACCTCTACTGTGCTCCACTGTACTCCACTGTACTCTACCTCTACTGTGCTCCACTGTACTCTACCTCTACTGTACTCCACTGTACTCTACCTCTACTGTGCTCCACTGTACTCTACCTCTACTGTACTCCACTCTAATCTACCTCTACTGTGCTCCACTGTACTCTATCTCTACTGTACTCTACTGTACTCCACCTCTACTGTGCTCCACTGTACTCCACTGTACGCTACCTCTACTGTGCTCCACTGTACTCTACCTCTACTGTACTCCACTCTACTCTAACTCTACTGTGCTCCGCTGTACTCCACTGTACTCTACCTCTACTGTGCTCCGCTGTACTCCACTGTACTCTACCTCTAGTTTGCTCCACTGTACTCTACCTCTGCTGTACTCCACTGTACTCTACCTTTACTGTGCTCCACTGTATTCTACCTCTACTGTACTACAAAGTACGCTACCTCTACTGTGCTCCACTGTACTCTACCTCTACTGTACTCCACTGTGCTCTACCTCTACTGTGCTCCACTGTACTCTACCGCTACTCTACTCCACTGTACTCTACCTCTATTGTGCTCCACTGTACTCTACCTCTACTGTGCTCCACTGTACTGTACCTCTACTGTGCTCCACTGTACTCTACCTCTACTGTACTCCACTCTACTCTACCTCTACTGTGCTCCACTGTACTCTATCTCTACTGTACTCTACTGTACTCCACCTCTACTGTGCTCCGCTGTACTCCACTGTACTCTATCTCTACTGTGATCCACTGTACTCTACATCTGCTGTGCTCCACTGTACTCTACCTCTACTGTTCTCCATTGTACTCTACCTCTACTCTACTCCACTGTACTCTACCTCTACTGTACTCTACTGTTCTCTACCTCTACTGTACTCTACTGTACTCCACCTCTACTGTGCTCCACTGTACTCCACTGTACTCTACCTCTAATGTGCACCACTGTACTCTACCTCTACTGTACTCCACTGTACTCTACCTCTACTGTGCTCCACTGTACTCTACCTCTACTGTACTCTACTGTACTCTACCTCTACTGTACTCTACTGTACTCCACCTCTACTGTGCTCCACTGTACTCCACTGTACTCTACCTCTACTCTGCTCCCCTGTACTCTACCTCTACTGTACTCCACTGTACTCTACCTCTAATGTGCTCCACTGTACTCTACCTCTACAGTACTCCACTCTACTCTACCTCTACTGTGCTCCGCTGTACTCTACCTCTACTGTACTCTACTGTTCTCTACCTCTACTGTACTCTACTGTACTCCACCTCTACTGTGCTCCACTGTACTCCACTGTACTCTACCTCTAATGTGCTCCACTGTACTCTACCTCTACTGTACTCCACTCTACTCTACCTCTACTGTGCTCCACTGTACTCCACTGTGCGCTACCTATACTGTGCTCCACACTACTCTACCTCTACTGTACTCCACTCTATTCTACCTCTACTGTGCTCCGCTGTAATCCACTGTACTCTACATCTACTAAGCTCCACTGTACTCTACCTCTACTATACTGCACTGTACTCTACCTCTACTGTAATCCACTGTACTCTACCTCTACTGTACTCCACTGTGCGCTACCTCTACTGTGCTCCACTGTACTCTACCTCTACTGTACTCCACTCTATTCTACCTCTACTGTGCTCCGCTGTACTCCACCGTACTCTACATCTACTATGCTCCACTGTACTCTACCTCTACTGTACTGCACTGTACTCTACCTCTACTGTAATCCACTGTACTCTACCTCTACTGTACTCCACGGTACGCTACCTCTACTGTGCTCCACTGTACTCTACCTCTACTGTACTCCAATGTACGCTACCTCTACTGTGCTCCACTGTACTCTACCTCTACTGTACTCCACTCTACTCTACCTCTACTGTGCTCCACTGTACTCTACCTCTACTGTACTCCACTGTGCGCTACCTCTACTGTGCTCCACTGTACTCTACCTCTACTGTACTCCACTGTACTCTACCTCTACTGTGCTCCACTGTACTCTGTCTCTACTGTACTCCACTGTACTCTACCTCTACTGTACTCTACTGTTCTCTACCTCTACTCTACTCTACTGTACTCCACCTCTAATGTGCTCCACTGTACTCTACCTCTGCTGTACTCCACTGTACTCTGCCTCTGCTGTACTCCACTGTACTCTACCTCTACTCTTCTCCACTGTACTCCACTGTACGCTACCTCTACTGTGCTCCACTGTACTCTACCTCTACTCTACGCCACTCTACTCTACCTCTACTGTGCTCCGCTGTACTCCACTGTACTCTACCCTCTACTGTGCTCCACTGTACTCTACCTCTACTGTACTCCGCTTTACTCTACCTCTACTGTGCTCCACTGTACTCTATCTCTACTGTACTATACTGTACTCCACCTCTACTGTGCTCCGCTGTACTCCACTGTACTCTACCTCTACTGTACTCCACTGTACTCTACCTCTACTATACTCCACTCTAGTCTATCTCTACTGTGCTCCATTGTACTCTACCTCTACTGTACTCCAATGTACTCTACCTCTACTGTACTCCACTGTACTCTACCTCTACTGTGCTCCACTGTACTCCACTGTACGCTACCTCTACTGTGCTCCACTGTACTCTACCTCTACTGTACTCTACTCTACTCCACCTCTAATGCGCTCCACTGTACTCCACTGTACTCTACCTCTACTGTACTCCATTCTACTCTACCTCTAGTGTACTCCACTGTACTCTACCTCTACTGTACTCCACCGAACTCTACCTCTACTGTCCTTCACTGTACTCTACCTCTACTGTGCTCCACTGTACTCCACTGTACTCTATCTCTACTGTGATCCACTGTACTCTACCTCTGCTGTGCTCCACTGAACTCTACCTCTACTGTGCTCCACTGTACTCTACCCCTACTCTACTCCACTGTACTCTACCTCCACTGTACTCTACTGTTCTCTACCTCTACTGTACTCTACTGTACTCCACCTCTACTGTGCTCCACTGTACTCCACTGTACTCTACCTCTACTGTGCTCCACTGTACTCTACCTCTACTGTACTCCACTGTACTCTACCTCTACTGTGCTCCACTGTACTCTACCTCTGCTGTACTCCACTGTACTCTACCTCTACTGTACTCCACTGTACTCTTCCTCTACTGTACTCCACCTCTAATGTGCTCCACTGTACTCCACTGTACTCTACCTCTACTGTACGCCAATGTACTCTACCTCTACTGTACTCCACTGTACTCTACCTCTACTGTGCTCCACTGTACTCCACTGTACGCTACCTCTACTGTGCTCCACTGTACTCTACCTCTACTGTACTCCACTCTACTCTAACTCTACTGTGCTCCGCTGTACTCCACTGTACTCTACCTCTACTGTGCTCCACTGTACTCTACCTCTACTGTTCTCCACTGTACTCTACCTCTACTGTGCTCCACTTTACTCTACCTCTATTGTACTCCAATGTACGCTACCTCTACTGTGCTCCACTGTACTCTACCTCTACTGTACTCCACTCCACTCTACTCTACCTCTACTGTGCTCCGCTGTACTCCACTGTACTCTACCTCTACTGTGCTCCACTGTACTCTACCTCTACTGTACTCCACTGTACTCTACCTCTACTGTGCTCCACTGTACTCTACCTCTACTCTACTCCACTGTACTCTACCTCTACTGTGCTCCACTGTACTCTACCTCTACTGTACTCCACTGTACTCTACCTCTGCTGTGCTCAACTGTACCCTACCTCTACTGTGCTATACCGTACTCCACCTCTACTGTGCTCTACTGTTCTCCACCTCTACTGTACTCTACTGTACTCCACCTCTAATGTGCTCCACTGTACTCCACTGTACTCTACCTCTGCTGTACTCCACTGTACTCTACCTCTACTCTACTCCACTGTACTCTACCTCTACTCTGCTCCACTGTACTCCACTGTACGCTACCTCTACTGTGCTCCACTGTACTCTACCTCTACTGTACTCCACTCTACTCTACCTCTACTGTGCTCCGCTGTACTCCACTGTACTCTACCCTCTACTGTGCTCCACTGTACTCTACCTCTACTGTACTCCACTTTACTCTACCTCTACTGTGCTCCACTGTACTCTATCTCTACTGTACTATACTGTACTCAACCTCTAATGTGCTCCGCTGTACTCCTCTGTACTCTACCTCTACTGTACTCCACTGTACTCTACCTCTACTGTGCTATACCGTACTCCACCTCTACTGTGCTCAACTGTACTCTACCTCTACTGTGCTCCACTGTACTCTACCTCTACTGTACTCTACTGTACTCCACCTCTACTCTGCTCCACTGTACTCCACTGTACTCTACCTCTACTGTTCTCCACTGTATTCTACCTCTACTGTACTCCACTGTACTCTACCTCTACTGTACTCCAACGAACTCTACCTCTACTGTGCTTCACTATACTCCACTGTACTCTACCTCTACTGTGCTCCACTTTACTCCACTGTACGCTACCTCTACTCTGCTCCACACTACTCTACCTCTACTGTACTCCACTCTATTCTACCTCTACTGTGCTCCGCTGTACTCCACTGTACTCTACATCTACTGTGCTCCACTGTACTCTACCTCTACTGTACTCTACTGTACTCTACCTCTACTGTACTCTACTGTACTCCACCTCTACTGTGCTCCACTGTACTCCACTGTACTCTACCTCTACTGTGCTCCACTGTACTCTACCTCTATTGTACTCCACTGTACTCTACCTCTAATGTGCTCCACTGTACTCTACCTCTACTGTACTCCACTCTACTCTAACTCTACTGTGCTCCACTGTACTCTATCTCTACTGTAGTCTACTGTACTCCACCTCTACTGTGCTCCGCTGTACTCCACTGTACTCTATCTCTACTGTGATCCACTGTACTCTACCTCTGCTGTGCTCCACTGTAATCTACCTCTAATCTACTCCACTGTACTCTACCTCTACTGTACTCTACTGTTCTCTACCTCTACTGTACTCTACTGTACTCCACCTCTACTGTGCTCCAATGTACTCCACTGTACTCTACCTCAACTGTGCACCACTGTACTCTACCTCTACTGTACTCCACTGTACTCTACCTCTACTGTGCTCCACACTACTCTACCTCTACTGTACTCCACTCTATTCTACCTCTACTGTGCTTCGCTGTACTCCACTGTACTCTACCTCTACTGTGCTCCACTGTACTCAACCTCTACTGTACTCCACTGTACTCTACCTCTACTGTGCTCCACTGTACTCAACCTCTACTGTACTCCACTGTACTCTACCTCTACTGTACTCCACTGTACTCTACCTCTACTGTACTCCACTCTACTCTAACTCTACTGTGCTCCACTGTACTCTACCTCTACTGTACTCCACTCTACTCTACCTCTACTGTGCTCCACTGTACTCTACCTCTTCTGTACTCCACTGTACTCTACCTCTACTGTACTCCACGGTACGCTACCTCTACTGTGCTCCACTCTACTCTACCTCTACTGTACTCCACTGTACGCTACCTCTACTGTGCTCCACTGTACTCTACCTCTACTGTACTCCACTCTACTCTACCTCTACTGTGCTCCACTGTACTCTACCTCTACTGTACTCCACTGTACTCTACCTCTACTGTGCTCCACTGTACTCTACCTCTACTGTACTCCACTGTACTCTACGTCTACTGTGCTCCACTGTACTCTACCTCTACTGTACTCTACTGTACTCTACCTCTACTGTACTCTACTGTACTCCACCTCTACTGTGCTCCACTGTACTCCACTGTACTCTACCTCTACTGTGCTCCACTGTACTCTACCTCTACTGTACTCCACTGTACTCTACCTCTAATGTGCTCCACTGTACTCTACCTCTACTGTACTCCACTCTACTCTACCTCTACTGTGCTCCACTGTACTCTATCTCTACTGTACTCTACTGTACTCCACCTCTACTGTGCTCCGCTGTACTCCACTGTACTCTATCTCTACTGTGATCCACTGTACTCTACCTCTGCTGTCCTCCACTGTATTATACCTCTACTGTGCTCCACTGTACTCTACCTCTAATCTACTCCACTGTACTCTACCTCTACTGTACTCTACTGTTCTCTACCTCTGCTGTACTCTACTGTACTCCACCTCTACTGTGCTCCAATGTACTCCACTGTACTCTACCTCTACTGTGCACCACTGTTCTCTACCTCTACTGTACTCCACTGTACTCTAACTCTACTGTGCTCCACTGTACTCTACCTCTACTGTACTCCACTCTACTCTACCTCTACTGTGCTCCACTGTACTCTACCTCTTCTGTACTCCACTGTACTCTACCTCTACTGTACTCCACGGTACGCCACCTCTACTGTGCTCCACTCTACTCTACCTCTACTGTACTCCACTGTACGCTACCTCTACTGTGCTCCACTGTACTCTACCTCTACTGTAATCCACTCTACTCTACCTCTACTGGGCTCCACTGTACTCTACCTCTACTGTACTCCACTCTACTCTACCTCTACTGGGCTCCACTGTACTCTACCTCTACTCTACTCCACTGTACTCTACCTCTACTGTGCTCCACTGTACTCTACCTCTACTGTACTCTACTGTACTCTACCTCTACTGTACTCTACTGTACTCCACCTCTACTGTGCTCCACTGTACTCCACTGTACTCTACCTCTACTTTGCTCCACTGTTCTCTACCTCTACTGTACTCCACTCTACTCTACCTCTAATGTGCTCCACTGTACTCTACCTCTACTGTACTCCACTCTACTCTACCTCTACTGTGCTCCACTGTACTCTATATCTACTGTACTCTACTGTACTCCACCTCTACTGTGCTCCGCTGTACTCCACTGTACTCTATCTCTAGTGTGATCCACTCTACTCTACCTCTGCTGTGCTCCACTGTACTCTACCTAACTGTGCTCCACTGTACTCTACCTCTAATCTACTCCACTGTACTCTACCTCTACTGTACTCTACTGTTCTCTACCTCTACTGTACTCTACTGTACTCCACCTCTACTGTGCTCCAATGTACTCCACTGTACTCTACCTCTACTGTGCACCACTGTACTCTACCTCTACTGTACTCCACTGTACTCTACCTCTACTGTGCTCCACTGTACTCTACCTCTACTATGCTCCACTGTACTCTACCTCTACTGTGCTCCACACTACTCTACCTCTACTGTACTCCACTCTATTCTACCTCTACTGTGCTTCACTGTACTCCACTGTACTCTACCTCTACTGTGCTCCACTGTACTCTGTCTCTACTGTACTCCACTGTACTCTACCTCTACTGTACTCTACTATACTCCACCTCTAATGTGCTCCACTGTACTCCACTGTACTCTACCTCTGCTGTACTCCACTGTACTCTACCACTACTGTACTCAACTGTACTCTACCTCTATTCTGCTCCACTGTACTCCACTGTACGCTACCTCTACTGTGCTCCACTGTACTCTACCTCTACTGTACTCCACTCTACTCTACCTCTACTGTGCTCCGCTGTACTCCACTGTACTCTACCCTCTACTGTGCTCCACTGTACTCTACCTCTACTGTACTCCACTTTACTCTACCTCTACTGTGCTCCACTGTACTCTATCTCTACTGTACTATACTGTACTCCACCTCTACTGTGCTCTGCTGTACTCCACTGTACTCTACCTCTACTGTGCTCCACTGTACTCTACCTCTACTGTACTCCACTGTACTCTACCTCTACTGTGCTCCACTGTACTCTACCTCTACTGTACTCCACTCTACTCTACCTCTACTGTGCTCCACTGTACTCTATCTCTACTGTACTCTACTGTACTCCACCTCTACTGTGCTCCACTGTACTCCACTGTACGCTACCTCTACTGTGCTCCACTGTACTCTACCTCTACTGTACTCCACTCTACTCTACCTCTACTGTGCTCCGCTGTACTCCACTGTACTCTACCTCTACTGTGCTCCACTGTACGCTACCTCTACTGTGCTCCACTGTACTCTACCTCTACTGTACTATACTGTACTCCACCTCTACTGTGCTCTGCTGTACTCCACTGTACTCTACCTCTACTGTACTCCACTGTACTCTACCTCTACTGTGCTATACCGTACTCCACCTCTACTGTGCTCCACTCTACTCTACCTCTACTGTGCTCCACTGTACTCTACCTCTTCTGTACTCTACTGTTCTCTACCACTACTGTACTCTACTGTACTCCACTTCTACTGTGCTCCACTGTACTCCACTGTACTCTGCCTCTACTGTGCTCCACTGTACTCTACCTCTACTGTGCTCCACTGTACTCTACCTCTTCTGTACTCTACTGTTCTCTACCACTACTGTACTCTACTGTACTCCACCTCTACTGTGCTCCACTGTACTCCACTGTACTCTACCTCTACTGTGCTCCACTGTACTCTACCTCTACTGTACTCCACTGTACTCTACCTCTACTGTACTCCACTGTACTCTACCTCTACTGTGCTATACCGTACTCCACCTCTACTGTGCTCCACTCTACTCTACCTCTACTGTGCTCCACTGTACTCTACCTCTTCTGTACTCTACTGTTCTCTACCACTACTGTACTCTACTGTACTCCACTTCTACTGTGCTCCACTGTACTCCACTGTACTCTGCCTCTACTGTGCTCCACTGTACTCTACCTCTACTGTGCTCCACTGTACTCTACCTCTTCTGTACTCTACTGTTCTCTACCACTACTGTACTCTACTGTACTCCACCTCTACTGTGCTCCACTGTACTCCACTGTACTCTACCTCTACTGTGCTCCACTGTACTCTACCTCTACTGTACTCCACTGTACTCTACCTCTACTGTGCTCCACTGTACTCTACCTCTACTGTACTCCACTCTACTCTACCTCTACTGTGCTCCACTGTACTCTATCTCTACTGTACTCTACTGTACTCCACCTCTACTGTGCTCCACTGTACTCCACTGTACGCTACCTCTACTGTGCTCCACTGTACTCTACCTCTACTGTACTCCACTCTACTCTACCTCTACTGTGCTCCGCTCTACTCCACTGTACTCTACCTCTACTGTGCTCCGCTGTACTCCACTGTACTCTACCTCTAGTGTGCTCCACTGTACTCTACCTCTGCTGTACTCCACTGTACTCTACCTCTACTGTGCTCCACTGTACTCTACCTCTACTGTACTACAAAGTACACTACCTCTACTGTGCTCCACTGTACTCTACCTCTACTGTACTCCACTGTGCTCTACCTCTACTGTGCTCCACTGTACTCTACCGCTACTCTACTCCACTGTACTCTACCTCTACTGTGCTCCACTGTACTCTACCTCTACTGTACTCCACTGTACTCTACCTCTACTGTGCTCCACTGTACTCTACCTCTACTGTACTCCACTCTACTCTACCTCTACTGTGCTCCACTGTACTCTATCTCTACTGTACTCTACTGTACTCCACCTCTACTGTGCTCTGCTGTACTCCACTGTACTCTACCTCTACTGTACTCTACTGTTCTCTACCTCTACTGTACTCTACTGTACTCCACCTCTACTGTGCTCCACTGTACTCCACTGTACTCTACCTCTACTGTGCTCCACTGTACTCTACCTCTTCTGTACTCCACTGTACTCTACCTCTACTGTACTCCACGGTACGCTACCTCTACTGTGCTCCACTCTACTCTACCTCTACTGTACTCCACTGTACGCTACCTCTACTGTGCTCCACTGTACTCTACCTCTACTGTACTCCACTCTACTCTACCTCTACTGTGCTCCACTGTACTCTACCTCTACTGTACTCCACTGTACTCTACCTCTACTGTGCTCCACTGTACTCTACCTCTACTGTACTCCACTGTACTCTACGTCTACTGTGCTCCACTGTACTCTACCTCTACTGTACTCTACTGTACTCTACCTCTACTGTACTCTACTGTACTCCACCTCTACTGTGCTCCACTGTACTCCACTGTACTCTACCTCTACTGTGCTCCACTGTACTCTACCTCTACTGTACTCCACTGTACTCTACCTCTAATGTGCTCCACTGTACTCTACCTCTACTGTACTCCACTCTACTCTACCTCTACTGTGCTCCACTGTACTCTATCTCTACTGTACTCTACTGTACTCCACCTCTACTGTGCTCCGCTGTACTCCACTGTACTCTATCTCTACTGTGATCCACTGTACTCTACCTCTGCTGTCCTCCACTGTATTATACCTCTACTGTGCTCCACTGTACTCTACCTCTAATCTACTCCACTGTACTCTACCTCTACTGTACTCTACTGTTCTCTACCTCTGCTGTACTCTACTGTACTCCACCTCTACTGTGCTCCAATGTACTCCACTGTACTCTACCTCTACTGTGCACCACTGTTCTCTACCTCTACTGTACTCCACTGTACTCTAACTCTACTGTGCTCCACTGTACTCTACCTCTACTGTACTCCACTCTACTCTACCTCTACTGTGCTCCACTGTACTCTACCTCTTCTGTACTCCACTGTACTCTACCTCTACTGTACTCCACGGTACGCCACCTCTACTGTGCTCCACTCTACTCTACCTCTACTGTACTCCACTGTACGCTACCTCTACTGTGCTCCACTGTACTCTACCTCTACTGTAATCCACTCTACTCTACCTCTACTGGGCTCCACTGTACTCTACCTCTACTGTACTCCACTCTACTCTACCTCTACTGGGCTCCACTGTACTCTACCTCTACTCTACTCCACTGTACTCTACCTCTACTGTGCTCCACTGTACTCTACCTCTACTGTACTCTACTGTACTCTACCTCTACTGTACTCTACTGTACTCCACCTCTACTGTGCTCCACTGTACTCCACTGTACTCTACCTCTACTTTGCTCCACTGTACTCTACCTCTACTGTACTCCACTCTACTCTACCTCTAATGTGCTCCACTGTACTCTACCTCTACTGTACTCCACTCTACTCTACCTCTACTGTGCTCCACTGTACTCTATATCTACTGTACTCTACTGTACTCCACCTCTACTGTGCTCCGCTGTACTCCACTGTACTCTATCTCTAGTGTGATCCACTCTACTCTACCTCTGCTGTGCTCCACTGTACTCTACCTAACTGTGCTCCACTGTACTCTACCTCTAATCTACTCCACTGTACTCTACCTCTACTGTACTCTACTGTTCTCTACCTCTACTGTACTCTACTGTACTCCACCTCTACTGTGCTCCAATGTACTCCACTGTACTCTACCTCTACTGTGCACCACTGTACTCTACCTCTACTGTACTCCACTGTACTCTACCTCTACTGTGCTCCACTGTACTCTACCTCTACTATGCTCCACTGTACTCTACCTCTACTGTGCTCCACACTACTCTACCTCTACTGTACTCCACTCTATTCTACCTCTACTGTGCTTCACTGTACTCCACTGTACTCTACCTCTACTGTGCTCCACTGTACTCTGTCTCTACTGTACTCCACTGTACTCTACCTCTACTGTACTCTACTATACTCCACCTCTAATGTGCTCCACTGTACTCCACTGTACTCTACCTCTGCTGTACTCCACTGTACTCTACCACTACTGTACTCAACTGTACTCTACCTCTATTCTGCTCCACTGTACTCCACTGTACGCTACCTCTACTGTGCTCCACTGTACTCTACCTCTACTGTACTCCACTCTACTCTACCTCTACTGTGCTCCGCTGTACTCCACTGTACTCTACCCTCTACTGTGCTCCACTGTACTCTACCTCTACTGTACTCCACTTTACTCTACCTCTACTGTGCTCCACTGTACTCTATCTCTACTGTACTATACTGTACTCCACCTCTACTGTGCTCTGCTGTACTCCACTGTACTCTACCTCTACTGTGCTCCACTGTACTCTACCTCTACTGTACTCCACTGTACTCTACCTCTACTGTGCTCCACTGTACTCTACCTCTACTGTACTCCACTCTACTCTACCTCTACTGTGCTCCACTGTACTCTATCTCTACTGTACTCTACTGTACTCCACCTCTACTGTGCTCCACTGTACTCCACTGTACGCTACCTCTACTGTGCTCCACTGTACTCTACCTCTACTGTACTCCACTCTACTCTACCTCTACTGTGCTCCGCTGTACTCCACTGTACTCTACCTCTACTGTGCTCCACTGTACGCTACCTCTACTGTGCTCCACTGTACTCTACCTCTACTGTACTATACTGTACTCCACCTCTACTGTGCTCTGCTGTACTCCACTGTACTCTACCTCTACTGTACTCCACTGTACTCTACCTCTACTGTGCTATACCGTACTCCACCTCTACTGTGCTCCACTCTACTCTACCTCTACTGTGCTCCACTGTACTCTACCTCTTCTGTACTCTACTGTTCTCTACCACTACTGTACTCTACTGTACTCCACTTCTACTGTGCTCCACTGTACTCCACTGTACTCTGCCTCTACTGTGCTCCACTGTACTCTACCTCTACTGTGCTCCACTGTACTCTACCTCTTCTGTACTCTACTGTTCTCTACCACTACTGTACTCTACTGTACTCCACCTCTACTGTGCTCCACTGTACTCCACTGTACTCTACCTCTACTGTGCTCCACTGTACTCTACCTCTACTGTACTCCACTGTACTCTACCTCTACTGTACTCCACTGTACTCTACCTCTACTGTGCTATACCGTACTCCACCTCTACTGTGCTCCACTCTACTCTACCTCTACTGTGCTCCACTGTACTCTACCTCTTCTGTACTCTACTGTTCTCTACCACTACTGTACTCTACTGTACTCCACTTCTACTGTGCTCCACTGTACTCCACTGTACTCTGCCTCTACTGTGCTCCACTGTACTCTACCTCTACTGTGCTCCACTGTACTCTACCTCTTCTGTACTCTACTGTTCTCTACCACTACTGTACTCTACTGTACTCCACCTCTACTGTGCTCCACTGTACTCCACTGTACTCTACCTCTACTGTGCTCCACTGTACTCTACCTCTACTGTACTCCACTGTACTCTACCTCTACTGTGCTCCACTGTACTCTACCTCTACTGTACTCCACTCTACTCTACCTCTACTGTGCTCCACTGTACTCTATCTCTACTGTACTCTACTGTACTCCACCTCTACTGTGCTCCACTGTACTCCACTGTACGCTACCTCTACTGTGCTCCACTGTACTCTACCTCTACTGTACTCCACTCTACTCTACCTCTACTGTGCTCCGCTCTACTCCACTGTACTCTACCTCTACTGTGCTCCGCTGTACTCCACTGTACTCTACCTCTAGTGTGCTCCACTGTACTCTACCTCTGCTGTACTCCACTGTACTCTACCTCTACTGTGCTCCACTGTACTCTACCTCTACTGTACTACAAAGTACACTACCTCTACTGTGCTCCACTGTACTCTACCTCTACTGTACTCCACTGTGCTCTACCTCTACTGTGCTCCACTGTACTCTACCGCTACTCTACTCCACTGTACTCTACCTCTACTGTGCTCCACTGTACTCTACCTCTACTGTACTCCACTGTACTCTACCTCTACTGTGCTCCACTGTACTCTACCTCTACTGTACTCCACTCTACTCTACCTCTACTGTGCTCCACTGTACTCTATCTCTACTGTACTCTACTGTACTCCACCTCTACTGTGCTCTGCTGTACTCCACTGTACTCTACCTCTACTGTACTCTACTGTTCTCTACCTCTACTGTACTCTACTGTACTCCACCTCTACTGTGCTCCACTGTACTCCACTGTACTCTACCTCTACTGTGCACCACTGTACTCTACCTCTACTGTACTCCACTGTACTCTACCTCTACTGTGCTCCACTGTACTCTACCTCTGCTGTACTCCACTGTACTCTACCTCTACTGTACTCCACTGTACTCTTCCTCTACTGTACTCCACCTCTAATGTGCTCCACTGTACTCCACTGTACTCTACCTCTACTGTACGCCAATGTACTCTACCTCTACTGTACTCCACTGTACTCTACCTCTACTGTGCTCCACTGTACTCCACTGTACGCTACCTCTACTGTGCTCCACTGTACTCTACCTCTACTGTACTCCACTCTACTCTAACTCTACTGTGCTCCGCTGTACTCCACTGTACTCTACCTCTACTGTGCTCCACTGTACTCTACCTCTACTGTTCTCCACTGTACTCTACCTCTACTGTGCTCCACTTTACTCTACCTCTATTGTACTCCAATGTACGCTACCTCTACTGTGCTCCACTGTACTCTACCTCTACTGTACTCCACTCCACTCTACTCTACCTCTACTGTGCTCCGCTGTACTCCACTGTACTCTACCTCTACTGTGCTCCACTGTACTCTACCTCTACTGTACTCCACTGTACTCTACCTCTACTGTGCTCCACTGTACTCTACCTCTACTCTACTCCACTGTACTCTACCTCTACTGTGCTCCACTGTACTCTACCTCTACTGTACTCCACTGTACTCTACCTCTGCTGTGCTCAACTGTACCCTACCTCTACTGTGCTATACCGTACTCCACCTCTACTGTGCTCTACTGTTCTCCACCTCTACTGTACTCTACTGTACTCCACCTCTAATGTGCTCCACTGTACTCCACTGTACTCTACCTCTGCTGTACTCCACTGTACTCTACCTCTACTCTACTCCACTGTACTCTACCTCTACTCTGCTCCACTGTACTCCACTGTACGCTACCTCTACTGTGCTCCACTGTACTCTACCTCTACTGTACTCCACTCTACTCTACCTCTACTGTGCTCCGCTGTACTCCACTGTACTCTACCCTCTACTGTGCTCCACTGTACTCTACCTCTACTGTACTCCACTTTACTCTACCTCTACTGTGCTCCACTGTACTCTATCTCTACTGTACTATACTGTACTCAACCTCTAATGTGCTCCGCTGTACTCCTCTGTACTCTACCTCTACTGTACTCCACTGTACTCTACCTCTACTGTGCTATACCGTACTCCACCTCTACTGTGCTCAACTGTACTCTACCTCTACTGTGCTCCACTGTACTCTACCTCTACTGTACTCTACTGTACTCCACCTCTACTCTGCTCCACTGTACTCCACTGTACTCTACCTCTACTGTTCTCCACTGTATTCTACCTCTACTGTACTCCACTGTACTCTACCTCTACTGTACTCCAACGAACTCTACCTCTACTGTGCTTCACTATACTCCACTGTACTCTACCTCTACTGTGCTCCACTTTACTCCACTGTACGCTACCTCTACTCTGCTCCACACTACTCTACCTCTACTGTACTCCACTCTATTCTACCTCTACTGTGCTCCGCTGTACTCCACTGTACTCTACATCTACTGTGCTCCACTGTACTCTACCTCTACTGTACTCTACTGTACTCTACCTCTACTGTACTCTACTGTACTCCACCTCTACTGTGCTCCACTGTACTCCACTGTACTCTACCTCTACTGTGCTCCACTGTACTCTACCTCTATTGTACTCCACTGTACTCTACCTCTAATGTGCTCCACTGTACTCTACCTCTACTGTACTCCACTCTACTCTAACTCTACTGTGCTCCACTGTACTCTATCTCTACTGTAGTCTACTGTACTCCACCTCTACTGTGCTCCGCTGTACTCCACTGTACTCTATCTCTACTGTGATCCACTGTACTCTACCTCTGCTGTGCTCCACTGTAATCTACCTCTAATCTACTCCACTGTACTCTACCTCTACTGTACTCTACTGTTCTCTACCTCTACTGTACTCTACTGTACTCCACCTCTACTGTGCTCCAATGTACTCCACTGTACTCTACCTCAACTGTGCACCACTGTACTCTACCTCTACTGTACTCCACTGTACTCTACCTCTACTGTGCTCCACACTACTCTACCTCTACTGTACTCCACTCTATTCTACCTCTACTGTGCTTCGCTGTACTCCACTGTACTCTACCTCTACTGTGCTCCACTGTACTCAACCTCTACTGTACTCCACTGTACTCTACCTCTACTGTGCTCCACTGTACTCAACCTCTACTGTACTCCACTGTACTCTACCTCTACTGTACTCCACTGTACTCTACCTCTACTGTACTCCACTCTACTCTAACTCTACTGTGCTCCACTGTACTCTACCTCTACTGTACTCCACTCTACTCTACCTCTACTGTGCTCCACTGTACTCTACCTCTTCTGTACTCCACTGTACTCTACCTCTACTGTACTCCACGGTACGCTACCTCTACTGTGCTCCACTCTACTCTACCTCTACTGTACTCCACTGTACGCTACCTCTACTGTGCTCCACTGTACTCTACCTCTACTGTACTCCACTCTACTCTACCTCTACTGTGCTCCACTGTACTCTACCTCTACTGTACTCCACTGTACTCTACCTCTACTGTGCTCCACTGTACTCTACCTCTACTGTACTCCACTGTACTCTACGTCTACTGTGCTCCACTGTACTCTACCTCTACTGTACTCTACTGTACTCTACCTCTACTGTACTCTACTGTACTCCACCTCTACTGTGCTCCACTGTACTCCACTGTACTCTACCTCTACTGTGCTCCACTGTACTCTACCTCTACTGTACTCCACTGTACTCTACCTCTAATGTGCTCCACTGTACTCTACCTCTACTGTACTCCACTCTACTCTACCTCTACTGTGCTCCACTGTACTCTATCTCTACTGTACTCTACTGTACTCCACCTCTACTGTGCTCCGCTGTACTCCACTGTACTCTATCTCTACTGTGATCCACTGTACTCTACCTCTGCTGTCCTCCACTGTATTATACCTCTACTGTGCTCCACTGTACTCTACCTCTAATCTACTCCACTGTACTCTACCTCTACTGTACTCTACTGTTCTCTACCTCTGCTGTACTCTACTGTACTCCACCTCTACTGTGCTCCAATGTACTCCACTGTACTCTACCTCTACTGTGCACCACTGTTCTCTACCTCTACTGTACTCCACTGTACTCTAACTCTACTGTGCTCCACTGTACTCTACCTCTACTGTACTCCACTCTACTCTACCTCTACTGTGCTCCACTGTACTCTACCTCTTCTGTACTCCACTGTACTCTACCTCTACTGTACTCCACGGTACGCCACCTCTACTGTGCTCCACTCTACTCTACCTCTACTGTACTCCACTGTACGCTACCTCTACTGTGCTCCACTGTACTCTACCTCTACTGTAATCCACTCTACTCTACCTCTACTGGGCTCCACTGTACTCTACCTCTACTGTACTCCACTCTACTCTACCTCTACTGGGCTCCACTGTACTCTACCTCTACTCTACTCCACTGTACTCTACCTCTACTGTGCTCCACTGTACTCTACCTCTACTGTACTCTACTGTACTCTACCTCTACTGTACTCTACTGTACTCCACCTCTACTGTGCTCCACTGTACTCCACTGTACTCTACCTCTACTTTGCTCCACTGTACTCTACCTCTACTGTACTCCACTCTACTCTACCTCTAATGTGCTCCACTGTACTCTACCTCTACTGTACTCCACTCTACTCTACCTCTACTGTGCTCCACTGTACTCTATATCTACTGTACTCTACTGTACTCCACCTCTACTGTGCTCCGCTGTACTCCACTGTACTCTATCTCTAGTGTGATCCACTCTACTCTACCTCTGCTGTGCTCCACTGTACTCTACCTAACTGTGCTCCACTGTACTCTACCTCTAATCTACTCCACTGTACTCTACCTCTACTGTACTCTACTGTTCTCTACCTCTACTGTACTCTACTGTACTCCACCTCTACTGTGCTCCAATGTACTCCACTGTACTCTACCTCTACTGTGCACCACTGTACTCTACCTCTACTGTACTCCACTGTACTCTACCTCTACTGTGCTCCACTGTACTCTACCTCTACTATGCTCCACTGTACTCTACCTCTACTGTGCTCCACACTACTCTACCTCTACTGTACTCCACTCTATTCTACCTCTACTGTGCTTCACTGTACTCCACTGTACTCTACCTCTACTGTGCTCCACTGTACTCTGTCTCTACTGTACTCCACTGTACTCTACCTCTACTGTACTCTACTATACTCCACCTCTAATGTGCTCCACTGTACTCCACTGTACTCTACCTCTGCTGTACTCCACTGTACTCTACCACTACTGTACTCAACTGTACTCTACCTCTATTCTGCTCCACTGTACTCCACTGTACGCTACCTCTACTGTGCTCCACTGTACTCTACCTCTACTGTACTCCACTCTACTCTACCTCTACTGTGCTCCGCTGTACTCCACTGTACTCTACCCTCTACTGTGCTCCACTGTACTCTACCTCTACTGTACTCCACTTTACTCTACCTCTACTGTGCTCCACTGTACTCTATCTCTACTGTACTATACTGTACTCCACCTCTACTGTGCTCTGCTGTACTCCACTGTACTCTACCTCTACTGTGCTCCACTGTACTCTACCTCTACTGTACTCCACTGTACTCTACCTCTACTGTGCTCCACTGTACTCTACCTCTACTGTACTCCACTCTACTCTACCTCTACTGTGCTCCACTGTACTCTATCTCTACTGTACTCTACTGTACTCCACCTCTACTGTGCTCCACTGTACTCCACTGTACGCTACCTCTACTGTGCTCCACTGTACTCTACCTCTACTGTACTCCACTCTACTCTACCTCTACTGTGCTCCGCTGTACTCCACTGTACTCTACCTCTACTGTGCTCCACTGTACGCTACCTCTACTGTGCTCCACTGTACTCTACCTCTACTGTACTATACTGTACTCCACCTCTACTGTGCTCTGCTGTACTCCACTGTACTCTACCTCTACTGTACTCCACTGTACTCTACCTCTACTGTGCTATACCGTACTCCACCTCTACTGTGCTCCACTCTACTCTACCTCTACTGTGCTCCACTGTACTCTACCTCTTCTGTACTCTACTGTTCTCTACCACTACTGTACTCTACTGTACTCCACTTCTACTGTGCTCCACTGTACTCCACTGTACTCTGCCTCTACTGTGCTCCACTGTACTCTACCTCTACTGTGCTCCACTGTACTCTACCTCTTCTGTACTCTACTGTTCTCTACCACTACTGTACTCTACTGTACTCCACCTCTACTGTGCTCCACTGTACTCCACTGTACTCTACCTCTACTGTGCTCCACTGTACTCTACCTCTACTGTACTCCACTGTACTCTACCTCTACTGTACTCCACTGTACTCTACCTCTACTGTGCTATACCGTACTCCACCTCTACTGTGCTCCACTCTACTCTACCTCTACTGTGCTCCACTGTACTCTACCTCTTCTGTACTCTACTGTTCTCTACCACTACTGTACTCTACTGTACTCCACTTCTACTGTGCTCCACTGTACTCCACTGTACTCTGCCTCTACTGTGCTCCACTGTACTCTACCTCTACTGTGCTCCACTGTACTCTACCTCTTCTGTACTCTACTGTTCTCTACCACTACTGTACTCTACTGTACTCCACCTCTACTGTGCTCCACTGTACTCCACTGTACTCTACCTCTACTGTGCTCCACTGTACTCTACCTCTACTGTACTCCACTGTACTCTACCTCTACTGTGCTCCACTGTACTCTACCTCTACTGTACTCCACTCTACTCTACCTCTACTGTGCTCCACTGTACTCTATCTCTACTGTACTCTACTGTACTCCACCTCTACTGTGCTCCACTGTACTCCACTGTACGCTACCTCTACTGTGCTCCACTGTACTCTACCTCTACTGTACTCCACTCTACTCTACCTCTACTGTGCTCCGCTCTACTCCACTGTACTCTACCTCTACTGTGCTCCGCTGTACTCCACTGTACTCTACCTCTAGTGTGCTCCACTGTACTCTACCTCTGCTGTACTCCACTGTACTCTACCTCTACTGTGCTCCACTGTACTCTACCTCTACTGTACTACAAAGTACACTACCTCTACTGTGCTCCACTGTACTCTACCTCTACTGTACTCCACTGTGCTCTACCTCTACTGTGCTCCACTGTACTCTACCGCTACTCTACTCCACTGTACTCTACCTCTACTGTGCTCCACTGTACTCTACCTCTACTGTACTCCACTGTACTCTACCTCTACTGTGCTCCACTGTACTCTACCTCTACTGTACTCCACTCTACTCTACCTCTACTGTGCTCCACTGTACTCTATCTCTACTGTACTCTACTGTACTCCACCTCTACTGTGCTCTGCTGTACTCCACTGTACTCTACCTCTACTGTACTCTACTGTTCTCTACCTCTACTGTACTCTACTGTACTCCACCTCTACTGTGCTCCACTGTACTCCACTGTACTCTACCTCTACTGTGCACCACTGTACTCTACCTCTACTGTACTCCACTGTACTCTACCTCTACTGTGCTCCACTGTACTCTACCTCTACTGTAATCTACTGTACTCTACCTCTACTGTACTCTACTGTACTCTACCTCTACTGTGCTCCGCTGTACTCCACTGTACTCTACCTCTACTGTGCTCCACTGTACGCTACCTCTACTGTGCTCCACTGTACTCTACCTCTACTGTACTCCACTCTACTCTACCTCTACTCTGCTCCGCTGTACTCCACTGTACTCTACCCTCTACTGTGCTCCACTGTACTCTACCTCTACTGTACTCCACTTTACTCTACCTCTACTGTGCTCCACTGTACTCTATCTCTACTGTACTATACTGTACTCCACCTCTACTGTGCTCTGCTGTACTCCACTGTACTCTACCTCTACTGTACTCCACTGTACTCTACCTCTACTGTGCTATACCGTACTCCACCTCTACTGTTCTCCACTCTACTCTACCTCTACTGTGCTCCACTGTACTCTACCTCTTCTGTACTCTACTGTTCTCTACCACTACTGTACTCTACTGTAATCCACCTCTACTGTGCTCCACTGTACTCCACTGTACTCTACCTCTACTGTGCTCCACTGTACTCTACCTCTACTCTGCTCCACTTTTCTCTACCTCTACTGTACTCTACTGTACTCCACCTCTACTGTGCTCCACTGTACTCCACTGTACTCTACCTCTACTGTGCTCCACTGTACTCTACCTCTACTGTACTCCACTCTAGTCTATCTCTACTGTGCTCCATTGTACTCTATCTCTACTGTACTCCACCTCTACTGTGCTCCGCTGTACTCCACTGTACTCTACCTCTACTGTGCTCCACTGTACGCTACCTCTACTGTGCTCCACTGTACTCTACTTCTACTGTACTCCACTCTACTCTACCTCTACTGTTCTCCGCTGTACTCCACTGTACTCTACCCTCTACTGTGCTCCACTGTACTCTACCTCTACTGTACTCCACTTTACTCTACCTCTACTGTGCTGCACTGTACTCTATCTCTACTGTACTATACTGTACTCCACCTCTACTGTGCTCTGCTGTACTCCACTGTACTCTACCTCTACTGTACTCCACTGTACTCTACCTCTACTGTGCTATACTGTACTCCACCACTACTGTACTCTACTGTACTCCACCTCTACTGTGCTCCACTGTACTCCACTGTACTCTACCTCTACTGTGCTCCACTGTACTCTACCTCTACTGTACTCCACTGTACTCTACCTCTACTGTGCTCCACTGTACTCTACCTCTACTGTACTCCACTCTAATCTACCTCTACTGTGCTCCACTGTACTCTATCTCTACTGTACTCTACTGTACTCCACCTCTACTGTGCTCCACTGTACTCCACTGTACGCTACCTCTACTGTGCTCCACTGTACTCTACCTCTACTGTACTCCACTCTACTCTAACTCTACTGTGCTCCGCTGTACTCCACTGTACTCTACCTCTACTGTGCTCCGCTGTACTCCACTGTACTCTACCTCTAGTGTGCTCCACTGTACTCTACCTCTGCTGTACTCCACTGTACTCTACCTTTACTGTGCTCCACTGTATTCTACCTCTACTGTACTACAAAGTACGCTACCTCTACTGTGCTCCACTGTACTCTACCTCTACTGTACTCCACTGTGCTCTACCTCTACTGTGCTCCACTGTACTCTACCGCTACTCTACTCCACTGTACTCTACCTCTATTGTGCTCCACTGTACTCTACCTCTACTGTGCTCCACTGTACTGTACCTCTACTGTGCTCCACTGTACTCTACCTCTACTGTACTCCACTCTACTCTACCTCTACTGTGCTCCACTGTACTCTATCTCTACTGTACTCTACTGTACTCCACCTCTACTGTGCTCCGCTGTACTCCACTGTACTCTATCTCTACTGTGATCCACTGTACTCTACATCTGCTGTGCTCCACTGTACTCTACCTCTACTGTTCTCCATTGTACTCTACCTCTACTCTACTCCACTGTACTCTACCTCTACTGTACTCTACTGTTCTCTACCTCTACTGTACTCTACTGTACTCCACCTCTACTGTGCTCCACTGTACTCCACTGTACTCTACCTCTACTGTGCACCACTGTACTCTACCTCTACTGTACTCCACTGTACTCTACCTCTACTGTGCTCCACTGTACTCTACCTCTACTGTACTCTACTGTACTCTACCTCTACTGTACTCTACTGTACTCCACCTCTACTGTGCTCCACTGTACTCCACTGTACTCTACCTCTACTCTGCTCCCCTGTACTCTACCTCTACTGTACTCCACTGTACTCTACCTCTAATGTGCTCCACTGTACTCTACCTCTACAGTACTCCACTCTACTCTACCTCTACTGTGCTCCAGTGTACTTTATCTCTACTGTACTCTACTGTACTCCACCTCTACTGTGCTCCGCTGTACTCCACTGTACTCTATCTCTACTGTGATCCACTGTACTCTACCTCTGCTGTGCTCCACTGTACTCTACCTCTACTGCGCTCCACTGTACTCCACCTCTACTCTACTCCACTGTACTCTACCTCTACTGTACTCTACTGTTCTCTACCTCTACTGTACTCTACTGTACTCCACCTCTACTGTGCTCCACTGTACTCCACTGTACTCTACCTCTAATGTGCTCCACTGTACTCTACCTCTACTGTACTCCACTCTACTCTACCTCTACTGTGCTCCACTGTACTCCACTGTGCGCTACCTATACTGTGCTCCACACTACTCTACCTCTACTGTACTCCACTCTATTCTACCTCTACTGTGCTCCGCTGTAATCCACTGTACTCTACATCTACTAAGCTCCACTGTACTCTACCTCTACTATACTGCACTGTACTCTACCTCTACTGTAATCCACTGTACTCTACCTCTACTGTACTCCACTGTGCGCTACCTCTACTGTGCTCCACTGTACTCTACCTCTACTGTACTCCACTCTATTCTACCTCTACTGTGCTCCGCTGTACTCCAAAGTACTCTACATCTACTATGCTCCACTGTACTCTACCTCTACTGTACTGCACTGTACTCTACCTCTACTGTAATCCACTGTACTCTACCTCTACTGTACTCCACGGTACGCTACCTCTACTGTGCTCCACTGTACTCTACCTCTACTGTACTCCAATGTACGCTACCTCTACTGTGCTCCACTGTACTCTACCTCTACTGTACTCCACTCTACTCTACCTCTACTGTGCTCCACTGTACTCTACCTCTACTGTACTCCACTGTGCGCTACCTCTACTGTGCTCCACTGTACTCTACCTCTACTGTACTCCACTGTACTCTACCTCTACTGTGCTCCACTGTACTCTGTCTCTACTGTACTCCACTGTACTCTACCTCTACTGTACTCTACTGTTCTCTACCTCTACTCTACTCTACTGTACTCCACCTCTAATGTGCTCCACTGTACTCTACCTCTGCTGTACTCCACTGTACTCTGCCTCTGCTGTACTCCACTGTACTCTACCTCTACTCTTCTCCACTGTACTCCACTGTACGCTACCTCTACTGTGCTCCACTGTACTCTACCTCTACTCTACGCCACTCTACTCTACCTCTACTGTGCTCCGCTGTACTCCACTGTACTCTACCCTCTACTGTGCTCCACTGTACTCTACCTCTACTGTACTCCACTTTACTCTACCTCTACTGTGCTCCACTGTACTCTATCTCTACTGTACTATACTCTACTCCACCTCTACTGTGCTCCGCTGTACTCCACTGTACTCTACCTCTACTGTACTCCACTGTACTCTACCTCTACTGTGCTATACCGTACTCCACCTCTACTGTGCTCCACTGTACTCTACCTCTACTGTGCTCCACTGTACTCTACCTCTTCTGTACTCTACTGTTCTCTACCTCTACTGTACTCCACTCTACTCTACCTCTACTGTGCTCCGCTGTACTCCACTGTACTCTACCTCTACTGTGCTCCACTGTACTCTACCTCTACTGTTCTCCACTGTACTCTACCTCTACTGTGCTCCACTTTACTCTACCTCTATTGTACTCCAATGTACGCTACCTCTACTGTGCTCCACTGTACTCTACCTCTACTGTACTCCACTCCACTCTACTCTACCTCTACTGTGCTCCGCTGTACTCTACCTCTACTGTGCTCCACTGTACTCTACCTCTTCTGTACTCTACTGTTCTCTACCTCTACTGTACTCCACTCTACTCTAACTCTACTGTGCTCCGCTGTACTCCACTGTACTCTACCTCTACTGTGCTCCACTGTACTCTACCTCTACTGTTCTCCACTGTACTCTACCTCTACTGTGCTCCACTTTACTCTACCTCTATTGTACTCCAATGTACGCTACCTCTACTGTGCTCCACTGTACTCTACCTCTACTGTACTCCACTCCACTCTACTCTACCTCTACTGTGCTCCGCTGTACTCCACTGTACTCTACCTCTACTGTGCTCCACTGTACTCTACCTCTACTGTACTCCACTGTACTCTACCTCTACTGTGCTCCACTGTACTCTACCTCTACTCTACTCCACTGTACTCTACCTCTACTGTGCTCCACTGTACTCTACCTCTACTGTACTCCACTGTACTCTACCTCTGCTGTGCTCAACTGTACCCTACCTCTACTGTGCTATACCGTACTCCACCTCTACTGTGCTCTACTGTTCTCCACCTCTACTGTACTCTACTGTACTCCACCTCTAATGTGCTCCACTGTACTCCACTGTACTCTACCTCTGCTGTACTCCACTGTACTCTACCTCTACTCTACTCCACTGTACTCTACCTCTACTCTGCTCCACTGTACTCCACTGTACGCTACCTCTACTGTGCTCCACTGTACTCTACCTCTACTGTACTCCACTCTACTCTACCTCTACTGTGCTCCGCTGTACTCCACTGTACTCTAGCCTCTACTGTGCTCCACTGTACTCTACCTCTACTGTACTCCACTTTACTCTACCTCTACTGTGCTCCACTGTACTCTATCTCTACTGTACTATACTGTACTCAACCTCTAATGTGCTCCGCTGTACTCCTCTGTACTCTACCTCTACTGTACTCCACTGTACTCTACCTCTACTGTGCTATACCGTACTCCACCTCTACTGTGCTTAACTGTACTCTACCTCTACTGTGCTCCACTGTACTCTACCTCTACTGTACTCTACTGTACTCCACCTCTACTCTGCTCCACTGTACTCCACTGTACTCTACCTCTACTGTTCTCCACTGTATTCTACCTCTACTGTACTCCACTGTACTCTACCTCTACTGTACTCCAACGAACTCTACCTCTACTGTGCTTCACTATACTCCACTGTACTCTACCTCTACTGTGCTCCACTTTACTCCACTGTACGCTACCTCTACTCTGCTCCACACTACTCTACCTCTACTGTACTCCACTCTATTCTACCTCTACTGTGCTCCGCTGTACTCCACTGTACTCTACATCTACTGTGCTCCACTGTACTCTACCTCTACTGTACTCCACTGTACTCTACCTCTACTGTAATCCACTGTACTCTACCTCTACTGTACTCCACTGTGCGCTACCTCTACTGTGCTCCACTGTACTCTACCTCTACTGTACTCCACTCTACTCTACCTCTACTGTGCTCCACTGTACTCTATCTCTACTGTAGTCTACTGTACTCCACCTCTACTGTGCTCCACTGTACTCCACTGTACTCTACCTCTACTGTGCTCCACTGTACTCTACCTCTACTGTACTCCACTGTACACTATCTCTACTGTACTCCACTGTACTCTACCTCTACTGTACTCTACTGTTCTCTACCTCTACTGTGCTCCACTGTACTTTACCTCTACTGTACTCCACTGTACTCTACCTCTAATGTGCTCCACTGTACTCTACCTCTACTGTACTCCACTGTACTCTACCTCTACTGTGCTCCACTGTACTCTACCTCTACTGTACTACAATGTACGCTACCTCTACTGTGCTCCACTGTACTCTACCACTACTGTACTCCACTCTACTCTAACTCTACTGTGCTCCACTGTACTCTACCTCTACTGTGGTCCGCTGTACTCCACTGTACTCTACCTCTACTGTGCTCCACTGTACTCTACCTCTACTGTACTCCACTGTACTCTACCTCTACTGTGCTCCACTGTACTCTACCTCTACTGTACTACAATGTACGCTACCTCTACTGTGCTCCACTGTACTCTACCACTACTGTACTCCACTCTACTCTAACTCTACTGTGCTCCACTGTACTCTATCTCTACTGTACTCTACTGTACTCCACCTCTACTGTGCTCCGCTGTACTCCACTGTACTCTACCTCTACTGTGCTCCACTGTACTCTACCTCTACTGTACTCCCCTGTACTCTACCTCTAATGTGCTCCACTGTTCTCTACCTCTACTGTAATCTACTGTACTCCACCTCTACTGTGCTCCACTCTACTCCACTGTACTCTACCTCTACTGTGCTCCACTGTACTCTACCTCTACTGTACTCCACTGTACTCTACCTCTACTGTACTCCACTGAACTCTACCTCTACTGTCCTTCACTGTTCTCTACTGTACTCTACCTCTACTGTGCTCCACTGTACTCCACTGTACTCTATCTCTACTGTGATCCACTGTACTCCACCTCTACTGTGCTCCACTGTACTCCACTGTACTCTACCTCTACTGTGCTATACCGTACTCCACCTCTACTGTGCTCTACTGTACTCTACCTCTATTGTGCTCCACTGTACTCTACCTCTTCTGTACTCTACTGTTCTCTACCTCTACTGTACTCCACTCTACTCTACCTCTACTGTGCTCCACTGTACTCTACCTCTACTGTACTCCACTGTACTCTACCTCTACTGTACTCCACGGTACGCTACCTCTACTGTGCTCCACTGTACTCTACCTCTACTGTACTCCACTGTACGCTACCTCTACTGTGCTCCACTGTACTCTACCTCTACTGTACTCCACTCTACTCTACCTCTACTGTGCTCCACTGTACTCTACCTCTACTGTACTCCACTGTACGCTACCTCTACTGTGCTCCACTGTACTCTACCTCTACTGTACTCCACTGTACTCTACCTCTACTGTGCTCCACTGTACTCTGTCTCTACTGTACTCCACTGTACTCTACCTCTACTGTACTCTACTATACTCCACCTCTAATGTGCTCCACTGTACTCCACTGTACTCTACCTCTGCTGTACTCCACTGTACTCTACCACTACTGTACTCCACTGTACTCTACCTCTACTCTGCTCCACTGTACTCCACTATACGCTACCTCTACTGTGCTCCACTGTACTCTACATCTACTGTACTCCACTCTACTCTACCTCTACTGTGCTCTGCTGTACTCCACTGTACTCTACCTCTACTGTGCTCCACTGTACTCTACCTCTACTGTACTCCACTGTACTCTACCTCTAATGTGTTCCACTGTACTCTACCTCTACTGTACTCCACTCTACTCTACCTCTACTGTGCTCCACTGTACTCTACCTCTAATCTACTCCACTGTACTCTACCTCTACTGTACTCTACTGTTCTCTACCTCTACTGTACTCTACTGTACTCCACCTCTACTGTGCTCCAATGTACTCCACTGTACTCTACCTCTACTGTGCACCACTGTACTCTACCTCTACTGTACTCCACTGTACTCTACCTCTACTGTGCTCCACACTACTCTACCTCTACTGTACTCCACTCTATTCTACCTCTACTGTGCTTCGCTGTACTCCACTGTACTCTACCTCTACTGTGCTCCACTGTACTCAACCTCTACTGTACTCCACTGTACTCTACCTCTACTGTACTCCACTGTACTCTACCTCTACTGTACTCCACTCTACTCTAACTCTACTGTGCCCCACTGTACTCTACCTCTACTGTACTCCACTCTACTCTACCTCTACTGTGCTCCACTGTACTCTACCTCTTCTGTACTCCACTGTACTCTACCTCTACTGTACTCCACGGTACGCTACCTCTACTGTGCTCCACTCTACTCTACCTCTACTGTACTCCACTGTACGCTACCTCTACTGTGCTCCACTGTACTTTACCTCTACTGTACTCCACTCTACTCTACCTCTACTGTGCTCCACTGTACTCTACCTCTACTGTACTCCACTGTACTCTACCTTTACTGTGCTCCACTGTACTCTACCTCTACTGTACTCCACTGTACTCTACGTCTACTGTGCTCCACTGTACTCTACCTCTACTGTACTCTACTGTACTCTACCTCTACTGTACTCTACTGTACTCCACCTCTACTGTGCTCCACTGTACTCCACTGTACTCTACCTCTACTGTGCTCCACTGTACTCTACCTCTACTGTACTCCACTGTACTCTACCTCTAATGTGCTCCACTGTACTCTACCTCTACTGTACTCCACTCTACTCTACCTCTACTGTGCTCCACTGTACTCTATCTCTACTGTACTCTACTGTACTCCACCTCTACTGTGCTCCGCTGTACTCCACTGTACTCTATCTCTACTGTGATCCACTGTACTCTACCTCTGCTGTGCTCCACTGTATTCTACCTCTACTGTGCTCCACTGTACTCTACCTCTAATCTACTCCATTGTACTCTACCTCTACTGTACTCTACTGTTCTCTACCTCTGCTGTACTCTACTGTACTCCACCTCTACTGTGCTCCAATGTACTCCACTGTACTCTACCTCTACTGTGCACCACTGTTCTCTACCTCTACTGTACTCCACTGTACTCTAACTCTACTATGCTCCACTGTACTGTACCTCAACTGTACTCCACTGTACTCTACCTCTACTGTACTCCACTCTACTCTAACTCTACTGTGCCCCACTGTACTCTACCTCTACTGTACTCCACTCTACTCTACCTCTACTGTGCTCCACTGTACTCTACCTCTTCTGTACTCCACTGTACTCTACCTCTACTGTACTCCACGGTACGCTACCTCTACTGTGCTCCACTCTACTCTACCTCTACTGTACTCCACTGTACGCTACCTCTACTGTGCTCCACTGTACTCTACCTCTACTGTACTCCACTCTACTCTACCTCTACTGGGCTCCACTGTACTCTACCTCTACTCTACTCCACTGTACTCTACCTCTACTGTGCTCCACTGTACTCTACCTCTACTGTACTCTACTGTACTCTACGTCTACTGTACTCTACTGTACTCCACCTCTACTCTGCTCCACTGTACTCCACTGTACTCTACCTCTACTTTGCTCCACTGTACTCTACCTCTACTGTACTCCACTGTACTCTACCTCTAATGTGCTCCACTGTACTCTACCTCTACTGTACTCCACTCTACTCTACCTCTACTGTGCTCCACTGTACTCTATCTCTACTGTACTCTACTGTACTCCACCTCTACTGTGCTCCGCTGTACTCCACTGTACTCTATCTCTACTGTGATCCACTCTACTCTACATCTGCTGTGCTCCACTGTACTCTACCTCTACTGTGCTCCACTGTACTCTACCTCTAATCTACTCCACTGTACTCTACCTCTACTGTAGTCTACTGTTCTCTAACTCTACTGTACTCTACTGTACTCCACCTCTACTGTGCTCCAATGTACTCCACTGTACTCTACCTCTACTGTGCACCACTGTACTCTACCTCTACTGTACTCCACTGTACTCTACCTCTACTGTGCTCCACTGTACTCTACCTCTACTATGCTCCACTGTACTCTACCTCTACTGTGCTCCACACTACTCTACCTCTACTGTACTCCACTCTATTCTACCTCTACTGTGCTTCACTGTACTCCACTGTACTCTACCTCTACTGTGCTCCACTGTACTCAACCTCTACTGTACTCCACTGTACTCTACCTCTACTGTACTCCACTGTACTCTACCTCTACTGTACTCCACTCTACTCTAACTCTACTGTGCTCCACTGTACTCTACCTCTACTGTACTCCAATCTACTCTACCTCTACTGTGCTCCACTGTACTCTACGTCTTCTGTACTCCACTGTACTCTACCTCTACTGTACTCCACGGTACGCTACCTCTACTGTGCTGCACTCTACCTCTACTGTACTCCACTGTACGCTACCTCTACTGTGCTCCACTGTACTCTACCTCTACTGTACTCCACTTTACTCTACCTCTACTGTGCTCCACTGTACTCTACCTCTACTGTACTCCACTGTACTCTACCTCTACTGTGCTCCACTGTACTGTACCTCTACTGTACTCTACTGTACTCTACCTCTACTGTACTCTACTGTACTCCACCTCTACTGTGCTCCACTGTACTCCACTGTACTCTACCTCTACTGTGCTCCACTGTACTCTACCTCTACTGTGCTCCACTGTACTCTACCTCTACTGTGCTCCACTGTACTCTACCTCTACTGTACTACAAAGTACGCTACCTCTACTGTGATCCACTGTACTCTACCTCTACTGTACTCCACTGTGCTCTACCTCTACTGTGCTCCACTGTACTCTACCGCTACTCTACTCCACTCTACTCTACCTCTACTGTGCTCCACTGTACTCTACCTCTACTGTACTCCACTCTACTCTACCTCTACTGTACTCCACTCTACTCTACCTCTACTGTGCTCCACTGTACTCTACCGCTACTGTACTCCACTCTACTCTACCTCTACTGTGCTCCACTGTACTCTACCTCTACTGTGCTCCACTGTACTCTACCTCTACTGTACTCCACTCTACTCTACCTCTACTGTGCTCCACTGTACTCTATCTCTACTGTACTCTACTGTACTCCACCTCTACTCTGCTCCACTGTACTCCACTGTACGCTACCTCTACTGTGCTCCACTGTACTCTACCTCTACTGTGCTCCACTGTACTCTACCTCTACTGTACTCCACTCTACTCTACCTCTACTGTGCTCCACTGTACTCTATCTCTACTGTACTCTACTGTTTTCCACCTCTACTGTGCTCCACTGTACTCCACTGTACGCTACCTCTACTGTGCTCCACTGTACTCTACCTCTACTGTGACCCATTGTACTCTACCTCTACTGTGCTCCACTCTACTCTACCTCTTATGTGCTCCACTGTACTCTACCTCTACTGTGCTCCGCTGTACTCCACTGTACTCTACCTCTACTGTGCTCCACTGTACTCTACCTCTGCTGTACTGCACTGTACTCTACCTCTACTGTACTACAAAGTACGCTACCTCTACTGTGCTCCACTGTACTCTACCTCTACTGTACTACAAAGTACGCTACCTCTACTGTGCTCCACTGTACTCTACCTCTACTGTATTCCACTGTGCTCTACCTCTACTGTGCTCCACTGTACTCTACCGCTACTCTACTCCACTGTACTCTACCTCTACTGTGCTCCACTGTACTCTACCTCTACTGTACTCCACTGTACTCTACCTCTACTGTGCTCCACTGTACTCTACCTCTACTGTACTCCACTCTACTCTACCTCTACTGTGCTCCACTGTACTCTATCTCTACTGTACTCTACTGTACTCCACCTCTACTGTGCTCTGCTGTACTCCACTATACTCTATCTCTACTCTACTCCACTGTACTCTACCTCTACTGTACTCTACTGTTCTCTACCTCTACTGTACTCTACTGTACTCCACCTCTACTGTGCTCCACTGTACTCCACTGTACTCTACCTCTACTGTGCACCACTGTACTCTACCTCTACTGTACTCCACTCTACTCTACCTCTACTGTGCTCCACTGTACTCTACCTCTACTTTACTCTACTGTACACTACCTCTACTGTACTCTACTGTACTCTACCTCTACTGTGCTCCGCTGTACTCCACTGTACTCTACCTCTACTGTGCTCCACTGTACGCTACCTCTACTGTGCTCCACTGTACTCTACCTCTACTGTACTCCACTCTACTCTACCTCTACTGTGCTCCGCTGTACTCCACTGTACTCTACCCTCTACTGTGCTCCACTGTACTCTACCTCTACTGTACTCCACTTTACTCTACCTCTACTGTGCTCCACTGTACTCTATCTCTATTGTACTATACTGTACTCCACCTCTACTGTGCTCTGCTGTACTCCACTGTACTCTACCTCTACTGTACTCCACTGTACTCTACCTCTACTGTGCTATACCGTACTCCACATCTACTGTACTCCACTCTACTCTACCTCTACTGTGCTCCACTGTACTCTACATCTTCTGTACTCTACTGTTCTCTACCACTACTGTACTCTACTGTAATCCACCTCTACTGTGCTCCAATGTACTCCACTGTACTCTACCTCTACTGTGCTCCACTGTACTCTACCTCTACTGTGCTCCACTGTACTCTACCTCTTCTGTACTCTACTGTTCTCTACCACTACTGTACTCTACTGTACTCTACCTCTACTGTACTCCACTGTACTCTACCTCTACTGTGCTCCACTGTACTCTACCTCTACTGTACTCCACTCTACTCTACCTCTACTGTGCTCCACTGTACTCTATCTCTACTGTGATCCACTCTACTCTACCTCTGCTGTGCTCCACTGTACTCTACCTCTACTGTGCTCCACTGTACTCTACCTCTAATCTACTCCACTGTACTCTACCTCTACTGTACTCTACTGTTCTCTACCTCTACTGTACTCTACTGTACTCCACCTCTACTGTGCTCCAATGTACTCCACTGTACTCTACATCTACTGTGCACCACTGTACTCTACCTCTACTGTACTCCACTGTCCTCTACCTCTACTGTGCTCCACTGTACTCTACCTCTACTATGCTCCACTGTACTCTACCTCTACTGTGCTCCACACTACTCTACCTCTACTGTACTCCACTCTATTCTACCTCTACTGTGCTTCACTGTACTCCACTGTACTCTACCTCTACTGTGCTCCACTGTACTCAACCTCTACTGTACTCCACTGTACTCTACCTCTACTGTACTCCACTGTACTCTACCTCTACTGTACTCCACTCTACTCTAACTCTACTGTGCTCCACTGTACTCTACCTCTACTGTACTCCAATCTACTCTACCTCTACTGTGCTCCACTGTACTCTACGTCTTCTGTACTCCACTGTACTCTACCTCTACTGTACTCCACGGTACGCTACCTCTACTGTGCTGCACTCTACCTCTACTGTACTCCACTGTACGCTACCTCTACTGTGCTCCACTGTACTCTACCTCTACTGTACTCCACTGTACTCTACCTCTACTGTGCTCCAGTGTACTCTACCTCTACTGTACTCCACTGTACTCTACCTCTACTGTGCTCCACTGTACTGTACCTCTACTGTACTCTACTGTACTCTACCTCTACTGTACTCTACTGTACTCCACCTCTACTGTGCTCCACTGTACTCCACTGTACTCTACCTCTACTGTGCTCCACTGTACTCTACCTCTACTGTGCTCCACTGTACTCTACCTCTACTGTGCTCCACTGTACTCTACCTCTACTGTACTACAAAGTACGCTACCTCTACTGTGCTCCACTGTACTCTACCTCTACTGTACTCCACTTTGCTCTACCTCTACTGTGCTCCACTGTACTCTACCGCTACTCTACTCCACTCTACTCTACCTCTACTGTGCTCCACTGTACTCTACCTCTACTGTACTCCACTCTACTCTACCTCTACTGTACTCCACTCTACTCTACCTCTACTGTGCTCCACTGTACTCTACCGCTACTGTACTCCACTCTACTCTACCTCTACTGTGCTCCACTGTACTCTACCTCTACTGTGCTCCACTGTACTCTACCTCTACTGTACTCCACTCTACTCTACCTCTACTGTGCTCCACTGTACTCTATCTCTACTGTACTCTACTCTACTCCACCTTTACTGTGCTCCACTGTACTCCACTGTACGCTACCTCTACTGTGCTCCACTGTACTCTACCTCTACTGTGACCCATTGTACTCTACCTCTACTGTGCTCCACTCTACTCTACCTCTTATGTGCTCCACTGTACTCTACCTCTACTGTGCTCCGCTGTACTCCACTGTACTCTACCTCTACTGTGCTCCACTGTACTCTACCTCTGCTGTACTCCACTGTACTCTACCTCTACTGTACTACAAAGTACGCTACCTCTACTGTGCTCCACTGTACTCTACCTCTACTGTACTACAAAGTACGCTACCTCTACTGTGCTCCACTGTACTCTACCTCTACTGTATTCCACTGTGCTCTACCTCTACTGTGCTCCACTGTACTCTACCGCTACTCTACTCCACTGTACTCTACCTCTACTGTGCTCCACTGTACTCTACCTCTACTGTACTCCACTGTACTCTACCTCTACTGTGCTCCACTGTACTCTACCTCTACTGTACTCCACTCTACTCTACCTCTACTGTGCTCCACTGTACTCTATCTCTACTGTACTCTACTGTACTCCACCTCTACTGTGCTCCACTGTACTCCACTGTACGCTACCTCTACTGTGCTCCACTGTACTCTACCTCTACTGTGACCCATTGTACTCTACCTCTACTGTGCTCCACTCTACTCTACCTCTAATGTGCTCCACTGTACTCTACCTCTACTGTGCTCCGCTGTACTCCACTGTACTCTACCTCTACTGTGCTCCACTGTACTCTACCTCTGCTGTACTCCACTGTACTCTACCTCTACTGTGCTCCACTGTACTCTACCTCTACTGTACTACAAAGTACGCTACCTCTACTGTGCTCCACTGTACTCTACCTCTACTGTACTCCACTCTACTCTACCTCTACTGTGCTCCACTGTACTCTATCTCTACTGTACTCTACTGTACTCCACCTCCACTGTGCTCCGCTGTACTCCACTGTACTCTATCTCTACTGTGATCCACTGTACTCTACCTCTGCTGTGCTCCACTGTACTCTACCCTTACTGTGCTCCACTGTACTCTACCTCTACTCTACTCCACTGTACTCTACCTCTACTGTACTCTACTGTTCTCTACCTCTACTGTACTCTACTTTACTCCACCTCTACTGTGCTCCACTGTACTCCACTGTACTCTACCTCTAATGTGCTCCACTGTACTCTACCTCTACTGTACTCCACTCTACTCTACCTCTACTGTGCTCCACTGTACTCTATCTCTACTGTACTCTACTGTACTCCACCTCTACTGTGCTCCGCTGTACTCCACTTTACTCTATCTCTACTGTGATCCACTGTACTCTACCTCTGCTGTGCTCCACTGTACTCTACCTCTACTGTGCTCCACTGTACTCTACCTCTACTCTACTCCACTGTACTCTATCTCTACTGTGCTCCACTGTACTCTATCTCTACTGTACTCCACTGTACTCTACCTCTACTGTACTCTACTGTTCTCTACCTCTACTGTACTCTACTGTACTCCACCTCTACTGTGCTCCACTGTACTCCACTCTACTCTACCTCTACTGTGCTCCACTGTACTCTGCCTCTACTGTACTCCACTGTACTCTACCTCTACTGTGCTCAACTGTACTCTACCTCTACTGTACTCCACTGTACTCTACCTCTACTGTACTCCACTGTACTCTACCTCTACTGTACTCTACTGTGCTCCACCTCTTATTTGCTCCACTGTATTCCACTGTACTCTACCTCTACTGTACTCCACTGTACTCTACCTCTACAGTACTCTACTGTACTCTACCTCTACTGTGCTCCACTGTACTCCACTGTGCGCTACCTATACTGTGCTCCACTCTACTCTACCTCTACTTTACTCCACTCTATTCTACCTCTACTGTGCTCCGCTGTACTCCACTGTACTCTACCTCTACTGTACTGCACTGTACTCTACCTCTACTGTAATCCACTGTACTCTACCTCTACTGTACTCCACTGTGCGCTACCTCTACTGTGCTCCAATGTACTCTACCTCTACTGTACTCCACTCTAGTCTATCTCTACTGTGCTCCATTGTACTCTATCTCTACTTTACTCCAATGTACTCTACCTCTACTCTACTGTTCTCTACCTCTACTGTACTCCACTCTACACTACCTCTACTGTGCTCCGCTGTACTCCACTGTACTCTACCTCTACTGTGCTCCACTGTACTCTACCTCTACTGTGCTCCACTGTACTCTACCTCTACTGTGCTCCACTGTTCTCTACCTCTACTGTACTCTACTGTACTCCACCTCTACTGTGCTCCACTGTACTCCACTGTACTCTACCTCTACTGTGCTCCACTGTACTCTACCTCTACTGTACTCCACTCTAGTCTATCTCTACTGTATTCCATTGTACTCTATCTTTACTTTACTCCAATGTACTCTACCTCTACTCTACTGTTCTCTACCTCTACTGTACTCTACTGTACTCCACCTCTACTGTGCTTCACTGTACTCCACTGTACTCTACTTCTACTGTGCTCCACTGTACTCTACCTCTACTGTACTCCACTGTACTCTACCTCTACTGTACTCCACTCTACTCTAACTCTACTGTGCTCCACTGTACTCTACCTCTACTGTACTCCACTCTACTCTACCTCTACTGTGCTCAACTGTACTCTACCTCTTCTGTACTCCACTGTACTCTACCTCTACTGTACTCCACGGTATGCTACCTCTACTGTGCTCCACTGTACTCTACCTCTACTGTGCTCCACTGTACTCTACCTCTACTGTACTCCACTCTACTCTACCTCTACTGTGCTCCACTGTACTCTACCTCTACTGTGCTCCAGTGTACTCTACCTCTACTGTACTCCACTGTACTCTACCTCTACTGTGCTCCACTGTACTCTACCTCTACTGTGCTCCACTGTACTCTACCTCTACTGTGCTCCACTGTTCTCTACCTCTACTGTACTCTACTGTACTCCACCTCTACTGTGCTCCACTGTACTCCACTGTACTCTACCTCTACTGTGCTCCACTGTACTCTACCTCTACTGTGCTCCACTGTACTCTACCTCTACTGTGCTCCACTGTACTCTACCTCTACTGTACTACAAAGTACGCTACCTCTACTGTGCTCCACTGTACTCTACCTCTACTGTACTCCACTTTGCTCTACCTCTACTGTGCTCCACTGTACTCTACCGCTATTCTACTCAACTCTACTCTACCTCTACTGTGCTCCACTGTACTCTACCTCTACTGTACTCCACTCTACTCTACCTCTACTGTACTCCACTCTACTCTACCTCTACTGTGCTCCACTGTACTCTACCGCTACTGTACTCCACTCTACTCTACCTCTACTGTGCTCCACTGTACTCTACCTCTACTGTGCTCCACTGTACTCTACCTCTACTGTACTCCACTCTACTCTACCTCTACTGTGCTCCACTGTACTCTATCTCTACTGTACTCTACTGTACTCCACCTCTACTGTGCTCCACTGTACTCCACTGTACGCTACCTCTACTGTGCTCCACTGTACTCTACCTCTACTGTGCTCCACTGTACTCTACCTCTACTGTACTCCACTCTACTCTACCTCTACTGTGCTCCACTGTACTCTATCTCTACTGTACTCTACTGTACTCCACCTTTACTGTGCTCCACTGTACTCCACTGTACGCTACCTCTACTGTGCTCCACTGTACTCTACCTCTACTGTGACCCATTGTACTCTACCTCTACTGTGCTCCACTCTACTCTACCTCTTATGTGCTCCACTGTACTCTACCTCTACTGTGCTCCGCTGTACTCCACTGTACTCTACCTCTACTGTGCTCCACTGTACTCTACCTCTGCTGTACTCCACTGTACTCTACCTCTACTGTACTACAAAGTACGCTACCTCTACTGTGCTCCACTGTACTCTACCTCTACTGTACTACAAAGTACGCTACCTCTACTGTGCTCCACTGTACTCTACCTCTACTGTATTCCACTGTGCTCTACCTCTACTGTGCTCCACTGTACTCTACCGCTACTCTACTCCACTGTACTCTACCTCTACTGTGCTCCACTGTACTCTACCTCTACTGTACTCCACTGTACTCTACCTCTACTGTGCTCCACTGTACTCTACCTCTACTGTACTCCACTCTA
Organism: Tiaroga cobitis; assembly: GCA_030578255.1. Taxonomy (NCBI): domain Eukaryota; kingdom Metazoa; phylum Chordata; class Actinopteri; order Cypriniformes; family Leuciscidae; genus Tiaroga; species Tiaroga cobitis. The sequence goes on from CM060604.1 coordinate 38,056,334, forward strand.
CTCTACCTCTACTGTGCTCCACTGTACTCTATCTCTACTGTACTCTACTGTACTCCACCTCTACTGTGCTCCACTGTACTCCACTGTACGCTACCTCTACTGTGCTCCACTGTACTCTACCTCTACTGTGACCCATTGTACTCTACCTCTACTGTGCTCCACTCTACTCTACCTCTAATGTGCTCCACTGTACTCTACCTCTACTGTGCTCCGCTGTACTCCACTGTACTCTACCTCTACTGTGCTCCACTGTACTCTACCTCTGCTGTACTCCACTGTACTCTACCTCTACTGTGCTCCACTGTACTCTACCTCTACTGTACTACAAAGTACGCTACCTCTACTGTGCTCCACTGTACTCTACCTCTACTGTACTCCACTCTACTCTACCTCTACTGTGCTCCACTGTACTCTATCTCTACTGTACTCTACTGTACTCCACCTCCACTGTGCTCCGCTGTACTCCACTGTACTCTATCTCTACTGTGATCCACTGTACTCTACCTCTGCTGTGCCTCACTGTACTCTACCCTTACTGTGCTCCACTGTACTCTACCTCTACTCTACTCCACTGTACTCTACCTCTACTGTACTCTACTGTTCTCTACCTCTACTGTACTCTACTTTACTCCACCTCTACTGTGCTCCACTGTACTCCACTGTACTCTACCTCTAATGTGCTCCACTGTACTCTACCTCTACTGTACTCCACTCTACTCTACCTCTACTGTGCTCCACTGTACTCTATCTCTACTGTACTCTACTGTACTCCACCTCTACTGTGCTCCGCTGTACTCCACTTTACTCTATCTCTACTGTGATCCACTGTACTCTACCTCTGCTGTGCTCCACTGTACTCTACCTCTACTGTGCTCCACTGTACTCTACCTCTACTCTACTCCACTGTACTCTATCTCTACTGTGCTCCACTGTACTCTATCTCTACTGTACTCCACTGTACTCTACCTCTACTGTACTCTACTGTTCTCTACCTCTACTGTACTCTACTGTACTCCACCTCTACTGTACTCCACTGTACTCAACTCTACTCTACCTCTACTGTGCTCCACTGTACTCTGCCTCTACTGTACTCCACTGTACTCTACCTCTACTGTGCTCAACTGTACTCTACCTCTACTGTACTCCACTGTACTCTACCTCTACTGTACTCCACTGTACTCTACCTCTACTGTACTCTACTGTGCTCCACCTCTTATTTGCTCCACTGTATTCCACTGTACTCTACCTCTACTGTACTCCACTGTACTCTACCTCTACAGTACTCTACTGTACTCTACCTCTACTGTGCTCCACTGTACTCCACTGTGCGCTACCTATACTGTGCTCCACTCTACTCTACCTCTACTTTACTCCACTCTATTCTACCTCTACTGTGCTCCGCTGTACTCCACTGTACTCTACCTCTACTGTACTGCACTGTACTCTACCTCTACTGTAATCCACTGTACTCTACCTCTACTGTACTCCACTGTGCGCTACCTCTACTGTGCTCCAATGTACTCTACCTCTACTGTACTCCACTCTAGTCTATCTCTACTGTGCTCCATTGTACTCTATCTCTACTTTACTCCAATGTACTCTACCTCTACTCTACTGTTCTCTACCTCTACTGTACTCCACTCTACACTACCTCTACTGTGCTCCGCTGTACTCCACTGTACTCTACCTCTACTGTGCTCCACTGTACTCTACCTCTACTGTGCTCCACTGTACTCTACCTCTACTGTGCTCCACTGTTCTCTACCTCTACTGTACTCTACTGTACTCCACCTCTACTGTGCTCCACTGTACTCCACTGTACTCTACCTCTACTGTGCTCCACTGTACTCTACCTCTACTGTACTCCACTCTAGTCTATCTCTACTGTATTCCATTGTACTCTATCTTTACTTTACTCCAATGTACTCTACCTCTACTCTACTGTTCTCTACCTCTACTGTACTCTACTGTACTCCACCTCTACTGTGCTTCACTGTACTCCACTGTACTCTACTTCTACTGTGCTCCACTGTACTCTACCTCTACTGTACTCCACTGTACTCTACCTCTACTGTGCTCCACTGTACTCTACCTCTACTGTACTCCACTCTACTCTAACTCTACTGTGCTCCACTGTACTCTACCTCTACTGTACTCCACTCTACTCTACCTCTACTGTGCTCAACTGTACTCTACCTCTTCTGTACTCCACTGTACTCTACCTCTACTGTACTCCACCGTATGCTACCTCTACTGTGCTCCACTGTACTCTACCTCTACTGTGCTCCACTGTACTCTACCTCTACTGTACTCCACTCTACTCTACCTCTACTGTGCTCCACTGTACTCTATCTCTACTGTACTCTACTGTACTCCACCTCTACTGTGCTCCACTGTACTCCACTGTACGCTACCTCTACTGTGCTCCACTGTACTCTACCTCTACTGTACTCCACTCTACTCTACCTCTACTGTGCTCCGCTGTACTCCACTGTACTCTACCTCTACTGTGCTCCGCTGTACTCCACTGTACTCTACCTCTAGTGTGCTCCACTGTACTCTACCTCTGCTGTACTCCACTGTACTCTACCTCTACTGTGCTCCACTGTACTCTACCTCTACTGTACTACAAAGTACGCTACCTCTACTGTGCTCCACTGTACTCTACCTCTACTGTACTCCACTGTGCTCTACCTCTACTGTGGTCCACTGTACTCTACCTCTACTGTACTCCACTGTACTCTACCTCTACTGTGCTCCACTGTACTCTACCTCTACTGTACTCCACTGTACTCTACGTCTACTGTGCTCCACTGTACTCTACCTCTACTGTACTCTACTGTACTCTACCTCTACTGTACTCTACTGTACTCCACCTCTACTGTGCTCCTCTCTACTCCACTGTACTCTACCTCTACTGTGCTCCACTGTACTCTACCTCTACTGTACTCCACTGTACTCTACCTCTAATGTGCTCCACTGTACTCTACCTCTACTGTACTCCACTCTACTCTACCTCTACTGTGCTCCACTGTACTCTATCTCTTCTGTACTCTACTGTACTCCACCTCTACTGTGCTCCGCTGTACTCCACTGTACTCTATCTCTACTGTGATCCACTGTACTCTACCTCTGCTGTGCTCCACTGTATTCTACCTCTACTGTGCTCCACTGTACTCTACCTCTAATCTACTCCACTGTACTCTACCTCTACTGTACTCTACTGTTCTCTACCTCTGCTGTACTCTACTGTACTCCACCTCTACTGTGCTCCAATGTACTCCACTGTACTCTACCTCTACTGTGCACCACTGTTCTCTACCTCTACTGTACTCCACTGTACTCTAACTCTACTGTGCTCCACTGTACTCTACCTCTACTGTACTCCACTCTACTCTACCTCTACTGTGCTCCACTGTACTCTACCTCTTCTGTACTCCACTGTACTCTACCTCTACTGTACTCCACGGTACGCTACCTCTACTGTGCTCCACTCTACTCTACCTCTACTGTACTCCACTGTACGCTACCTCTACTGTGCTCCACTGTACTCTACCTCTCCTGTACTCCACTCTACTCTACCTCTACTGGGCTCCACTGTACTCTACCTCTACTCTACTCCACTGTACTCTACCTCTACTGTGCTCCACTGTACTCTACCTCTACTGTACTCTACTGTACTCTACCTCTACTGTACTCTACTGTACTCCACCTCTACTGTGCTCCACTGTACTCCACTGTACTCTACCTCTACTTTGCTCCACTGTACTCTACCTCTACTGTACTCCACTGTACTCTACCTCTAATGTGATCCACTCTACTCTACCTCTACTGTACTCCACTCTACTCTACCTCTACTGTGCTCCACTGTACTCTATCTCTACTGTACTCTACTGTACTCCACCTCTACTGTGCTCCGCTGTACTCCACTGTACTCTATCTCTACTGTGATCCACTCTACTCTACCTCTGCTGTGCTCCACTGTACTCTACCTCTACTGTGCTCCACTGTACTCTACCTCTAATCTACTCCACTGTACTCTACCTCTACTGTACTCTACTGTTCTCTACCTCTACTGTACTCTACTGTACTCCACCTCTACTGTGCTCCAATGTACTCCACTGTACACTACCTCTACTGTGCACCACTGTACTCTACCTCTACTGTACTCCACTGTACTCTACCTCTACTGTGCTCCACTGTACTCTACCTCTACTATGCTCCACTGTACTCTACCTCTACTGTGTTCCACACTACTCTACCTCTACTGTACTCCACTCTATTCTACCTCTACTGTGCTTCACTGTACTCCACTGTACTCTACCTCTACTGTGCTCCACTGTACTCAACCTCTACTGTACTCCACTGTACTCTACCTCTACTGTACTCCACTGTACTCTACCTCTACTGTACTCCACTCTACTCTAACTCTACTGTGCTCCACTGTACTCTACCTCTACTGTACTCCAATCTACTCTACCTCTACTGTGCTCCACTGTACTCTACGTCTTCTGTACTCCAGTGTACTCTACCTCTACTGTACTCCACGGTACGCTACCTCTACTGTGCTGCACTCTACCTCTACTGTACTCCACTGTACGCTACCTCTACTGTGCTCCACTGTACTCTACCTCTACTGTACTCCACTCTACTCTACCTCTACTGTGCTCCACTGTACTCTACCTCTACTGTACTCCACTCTACTCTACCTCTACTGTGCTCCACTGTACTCTACCTCTACTGTACTCCACTGTACTCTACCTCTACTGTGCTCCACTGTACTGTACCTCTACTGTACTCTACTGTACTCTACCTCTACTGTACTCTACTGTACTCCACCTCTACTGTGCTCCACTGTACTCCACTGTACTCTACCTCTACTGTGCTCCACTGTACTCTACCTCTACTGTGCTCCACTGTACTCTACCTCTACTGTGCTCCACTGTACTCCACTGTACGCTACCTCTACTGTGCTCCACTGTACTCTACCTCTACTGTACTCCACTCTACTCTACCTCTACTGTGCTCCGCTGTAGTCCACTGTACTCTACCCTCTACTGTGCTCCACTGTACTCTACCTCTACTGTACTCCACTTTACTCTACCTCTTCTGTACTTCACTGCACTCTATCTCTACTGTACTCCACTGTACTCTATCTCTACTGTACTCCACTGTACTCTACATCTACTGTACTCTACTGTACTCCACCTCTAATGTGCTCCACTGTACTCCACTGTACTCTACCTCTACTGTACTCCACTGTACTCTACCTCTACTGTACTCCACTGTACTCTACCTCTTCTGTACTTCACTGTACTCTATCTCTACTGTACTCCACTGTACTCTATCTCTACTGTACTCCACTGTACTCCACCTCTAATGTGCTCCACTGTACTCCACTGTACTCTACCTCTACTGTACTCCACTGTACTCTACCTCTACTGTGCTCCACTGCACTCTACCTCTACTATGCTCCACTGTACTCTACCTCTACTGTGATCCACTGCACTGTCCCTCTGCTGTGATCCACTGTACTCTATCTATACTGTGCTCCACTGTACTCTCTCTACTGTACTCCATTGTACTCTAACTCTACTGTACTCTACTGTTCTCTACCTCTACTGTACTCTACTGTACTCCACCTCTACTGTGCTCCACTGTACTCCACTGTGCTCTACCTCTACTCTGCTCCACAGTACTCTACCTCTACTGTACTCCACTGTACTCTACCTCTACTGTGCTCCACTGTACTCTACCTCTACTGTACTCCATTGTACTCTACTTCTACTGTACTCCACTTTACTGTACTCCACTGTACTCTACCTCTACTGTACTTTACTGTACTCCACCTCTAATGTGCTCCACTGTACTCTACCTCTACTGTGCTCCACTGTACTCTACCTCTACTGTGCTCCACTGTACTCTACCTCTACTGTGCTCCACTGTAGTCTACCTCTACTGTACTCCACTGTACTCTACCTCTACTGTACTCCACTGTACTCTACCTCTACTGTACTCCACTGTACTCTACCTCTTCTGTACTTCACTGTACTCTATCTCTAGTGTGCTCCACTGTACTCTATCTCTACTGTACTCCACTGTACTCTACCTCTACTGTACTCCACTGTACTCTACCTCTACTGTACTCCACTGTACTCTACCTCTACTGTGCTCCACTGTACTCTACCTCTACTGTGCTCCACTGTAGTCTACCTCTACTGTACTCCACTGTACTCTACCTCTACTGTACTCCACTGTACTCTACCTCTACTGTACTCCACTGTACTCTACCTCTTCTGTACTTCACTGTACTCTATCTCTAGTGTGCTCCACTGTACTCTATCTCTACTGTACTCCACTGTACTCTACCTCTACTGTACTCCACTGTACTCTACCTCTACTGTACTCCACTGTACTCTATCTCTAGTGTGCTCCACTGTACTCTATCTCTACTGTACTCCACTGTACTCTACCTCTACTGTACTCCACTGTACTCTACCTCTGCTGTACTCCACTGTATTCTACCTCTACTGTACTCCACTGTACTCTACCTCTACTGTACTCCATTGTTATCTACCTCTACTGTACTCCACTGTACTCTACCCATACTGTACTCCACTGTACTCTACCTCTACTGTACTCCACTGTACTCTACCTCTACTGTACTCCACTGTACTCTACCTCTACTGTACTCCACTGTACTCTACCTCTACTGTATTCCACTGTGCTCTACCTCTACTGTGCTCCACTGTACTCTACCTCTACTGTACTCCACTGTACTCTACCTCTACTGTACTCCACTGTACTCTACCTCTACTGTACTCCACTGTACTCTACCTCTACTGTACTCCACTGTACTCTACCTCTACTCTATTCCACTGTGCTCTACCTCTACTGTACTCCACTGTACTCTACCTCTACTGTACTCCACTGTACTCTACCTCTACTGTACTCCACTGTACTCTACCTCTACTGTACTCCACTGTACTCTACCTCTACTGTACTCCACTCTACTCTACCTCTACTGTGCTCCGCTGTACTCCACTGTACTCTACCCTCTACTGTGCTCCACTGTACTCTACCTCTACTGTACTCCACTTTACTCTACCTCTACTGTGCTCCACTGTACTCTATCTCTACTGTACTATACTGTACTCAACCTCTAATGTGCTCCGCTGTACTCCTCTGTACTCTACCTCTACTGTACTCCACTGTACTCTACCTCTACTGTGCTATACCGTACTCCACCTCTACTGTGCTCAACTGTACTCTACCTCTACTGTGCTCCACTGTACTCTACCTCTACTGTACTCTACTGTACTCCACCTCTACTCTGCTCCACTGTACTCCACTGTACTCTACCTCTACTGTTCTCCACTGTATTCTACCTCTACTGTACTCCACTGTACTCTACCTCTACTGTACTCCAACGAACTCTACCTCTACTGTGCTTCACTATACTCCACTGTACTCTACCTCTACTGTGCTCCACTTTACTCCACTGTACGCTACCTCTACTCTGCTCCACACTACTCTACCTCTACTGTACTCCACTCTATTCTACCTCTACTGTGCTCCGCTGTACTCCACTGTACTCTACATCTACTGTGCTCCACTGTACTCTACCTCTACTGTACTCCACTGTACTCTACCTCTACTGTAATCCACTGTACTCTACCTCTACTGTACTCCACTGTGCGCTACCTCTACTGTGCTCCACTGTACTCTACCTCTACTGTACTCCACTCTACTCTACCTCTACTGTGCTCCACTGTACTCTATCTCTACTGTAGTCTACTGTACTCCACCTCTACTGTGCTCCACTGTACTCCACTGTACTCTACCTCTACTGTGCTCCACTGTACTCTACCTCTACTGTACTCCACTGTACACTATCTCTACTGTACTCCACTGTACTCTACCTCTACTGTACTCTACTGTTCTCTACCTCTACTGTGCTCCACTGTACTTTACCTCTACTGTACTCCACTGTACTCTACCTCTAATGTGCTCCACTGTTCTCTACCTCTACTGTACTCTACTGTACTCCACCTCTACTGTGCTCCACTGTACTCCACTGTACTCTACCTCTACTGTGCTCCACTGTACTCTACCTCTACTGTACTCCAATGTACTCTACCTCTACTGTACTCCACTGTACTCTACCTCTACTGTACTCCACTGTACTCTACCTCTACTGTGCTCCACTGTACTCTACCTCTACTGTACTCCACTGTACGCTACCTCTACTGTGCTCCACTCTACTCTACCTCTACTGTACTCCACTCTACTCTACCTCTACTGTGCTCCGCTGTACTCCACTGTACTCTACCTCTACTGTGCTCCACTGTACTCTACCTCTACTGTACTCCACTGTACTCTACCTCTACTGTGCTCCACTGTACTCTACCTCTACTGTAGTACAATGTACGCTACCTCTACTGTGCTCCACTGTACTCTACCACTACTGTACTCCACTCTACTCTAACTCTACTGTGCTCCACTGTACTCTATCTCTACTGTACTCTACTGTACTCCACCTCTACTGTGCTCCGCTGTACTCCACTGTACTCTACCTCTACTGTGCTCCACTGTACTCTACCTCTACTGTACTCCCCTGTACTCTACCTCTAATGTGCTCCACTGTTCTCTACCTCTACTGTAATCTACTGTACTCCACCTCTACTGTGCTCCACTCTACTCCACTGTACTCTACCTCTACTGTGCTCCACTGTACTCTACCTCTACTGTACTCCACTGTACTCTACCTCTACTGTACTCCACTGAACTCTACCTCTACTGTCCTTCACTGTTCTCTACTGTACTCTACCTCTACTGTGCTCCACTGTACTCCACTGTACTCTATCTCTACTGTGATCCACTGTACTCCACCTCTACTGTGCTCCACTGTACTCCACTGTACTCTACCTCTACTGTGCTATACCGTACTCCACCTCTACTGTGCTCTACTGTACTCTACCTCTATTGTGCTCCACTGTACTCTACCTCTTCTGTACTCTACTGTTCTCTACCTCTACTGTACTCCACTCTACTCTACCTCTACTGTGCTCCACTGTACTCTACCTCTACTGTACTCCACTGTACTCTACCTCTACTGTACTCCACGGTACGCTACCTCTACTGTGCTCCACTGTACTCTACCTCTACTGTACTCCACTGTACGCTACCTCTACTGTGCTCCACTGTACTCTACCTCTACTGTACTCCACTCTACTCTACCTCTACTGTGCTCCACTGTACTCTACCTCTACTGTACTCCACTGTACGCTACCTCTACTGTGCTCCACTGTACACTACCTCTACTGTACTCCACTGTACTCTACCTCTACTGTGCTCCACTGTACTCTGTCTCTACTGTACTCCACTGTACTCTACCTCTACTGTACTCTACTATACTCCACCTCTAATGTGCTCCACTGTATTCCACTGTACTCTACCTCTGCTGTACTCCACTGTACTCTACCACTACTGTACTCCACTGTACTCTACCTCTACTCTGCTCCACTGTACTCCACTATACGCTACCTCTACTGTGCTCCACTGTACTCTACCTCTACTGTACTCCACTCTACTCTACCTCTACTGTGCTCTGCTGTACTCCACTGTACTCTACCTCTACTGTGCTCCACTGTACTCTACCTCTACTGTACTCCACTGTACTCTACCTCTAATGTGTTCCACTGTACTCTACCTCTACTGTACTCCACTCTACTCTACCTCTACTGTGCTCCACTGTACTCTACCTCTAATCTACTCCACTGTACTCTACCTCTACTGTACTCTACTGTTCTCTACCTCTACTGTACTCTACTGTACTCCACCTCTACTGTGCTCCAATGTACTCCACTGTACTCTACCTCTACTGTGCACCACTGTACTCTACCTCTACTGTACTCCACTGTACTCTACCTCTACTGTGCTCCACACTACTCTACCTCTACAGTACTCCACTCTATTCTACCTCTACTGTGCTTCGCTGTACTCCACTGTACTCTACCTCTACTGTGCTCCACTGTACTCAACCTCTACTGTACTCCACTGTACTCTACCTCTACTGTACTCCACTGTACTCTACCTCTACTGTACTCCACTCTACTCTAACTCTACTGTGCCCCACTGTACTCTACCTCTACTGTACTCCACTCTACTCTACCTCTACTGTGCTCCACTGTACTCTACCTCTTCTGTACTCCACTGTACTCTACCTCTACTGTACTCCACGGTACGCTACCTCTACTGTGCTCCACTCTACTCTACCTCTACTGTACTCCACTGTACGCTACCTCTACTGTGCTCCACTGTACTTTACCTCTACTGTACTCCACTCTACTCTACCTCTACTGTGCTCCACTGTACTCTACCTCTACTGTACTCCACTGTACTCTACCTTTACTGTGCTCCACTGTACTCTACCTCTACTGTACTCCACTGTACTCTACGTCTACTGTGCTCCACTGTACTCTACCTCTACTGTACTCTACTGTACTCTACCTCTACTGTACTCTACTGTACTCCACCTCTACTGTGCTCCACTGTACTCCACTGTACTCTACCTCTACTGTGCTCCACTGTACTCTACCTCTACTGTACTCCACTGTACTCTACCTCTAATGTGCTCCACTGTACTCTACCTCTACTGTACTCCACTCTACTCTACCTCTACTGTGCTCCACTGTACTCTATCTCTACTGTACTCTACTGTACTCCACCTCTACTGTGCTCCGCTGTACTCCACTGTACTCTATCTCTACTGTGATCCACTGTACTCTACCTCTGCTGTGCTCCACTGTATTCTACCTCTACTGTGCTCCACTGTACTCTACCTCTAATCTACTCCACTGTACTCTACCTCTACTGTACTCTACTGTTCTCTACCTCTGCTGTACTCTACTGTACTCCACCTCTACTGTGCTCCAATGTACTCCACTGTACTCTACCTCTACTGTGCACCACTGTTCTCTACCTCTACTGTACTCCACTGTACTCTAACTCTACTATGCTCCACTGTACTGTACCTCAACTGTACTCCACTGTACTCTACCTCTACTGTACTCCACTCTACACTAACTCTACTGTGCCCCACTGTACTCTACCTCTACTGTACTCCACTCTACTCTACCTCTACTGTGCTCCACTGTACTCTACCTCTTCTGTACTCCACTGTACTCTACCTCTACTGTACTCCACGGTACGCTACCTCTACTGTGCTCCACTCTACTCTACCTCTACTGTACTCCACTGTACGCTACCTCTACTGTGCTCCACTGTACTCTACCTCTACTGTACTCCACTCTACTCTACCTCTACTGGGCTCCACTGTACTCTACCTCTACTCTACTCCACTGTACTCTACCTCTACTGTGCTCCACTGTACTCTACCTCTACTGTACTCTACTGTACTCTACGTCTACTGTACTCTACTGTACTCCACCTCTACTCTGCTCCACTATACTCCACTGTACTCTACCTCTACTTTGCTCCACTGTACTCTACCTCTACTGTACTCCACTGTACTCTACCTCTAATGTGCTCCACTGTACTCTACCTCTACTGTACTCCACTCTACTCTACCTCTACTGTGCTCCACTGTACTCTATCTCTACTGTACTCTACTGTACTCCACCTCTACTGTGCTCCGCTGTACTCCACTGTACTCTATCTCTACTGTGATCCACTCTACTCTACATCTGCTGTGCTCCACTGTACTCTACCTCTACTGTGCTCCACTGTACTCTACCTCTAATCTACTCCACTGTACTCTACCTCTACTGTACTCTACTGTTCTCTACCTCTACTGTACTCTACTGTACTCCACCTCTACTGTGCTCCAATGTACTCCACTGTACTCTACCTCTACTGTGCACCACTGTACTCTACCTCTACTGTACTCCACTGTACTCTACCTCTACTGTGCTCCACTGTACTCTACCTCTACTATGCTCCACTGTACTCTACCTCTACTGTGCTCCACACTACTCTACCTCTACTGTACTCCACTCTATTCTACCTCTGCTGTGCTTCACTGTACTCCACTGTACTCTACCTCTACTGTGCTCCACTGTACTCAACCTCTACTGTACTCCACTGTACTCTACCTCTACTGTCCTCCACTGTACTCTACCTCTACTGTACTCCACTCTACTCTAACTCTACTGTGCTCCACTGTACTCTACCTCTACTGTACTCCAATCTACTCTACCTCTACTGTGCTCCACTGTACTCTACGTCTTCTGTACTCCACTGTACTCTACCTCTACTGTACTCCACGGTACGCTACCTCTACTGTGCTGCACTCTACCTCTACTGTACTCCACTGTACGCTACCTCTACTGTGCTCCACTGTACTCTACCTCTACTGTACTCCACTTTACTCTACCTCTACTGTGCTCCACTGTACTCTACCTCTACTGTACTCCACTGTACTCTACCTCTACTGTGCTCCACTGTACTGTACCTCTACTGTACTCTACTGTACTCTACCTCTACTGTACTCTACTGTACTCCACCTCTACTGTGCTCCACTGTACTCCACTGTACTCTACCTCTACTGTGCTCCACTGTACTCTACCTCTACTGTGCTCCACTGTACTCTACCTCTACTGTGCTCCACTGTACTCTACCTCTACTGTACTACAAAGTACGCTACCTCTACTGTGCTCCACTGTACTCTACCTCTACTGTACTCCACTGTGCTCTACCTCTACTGTGCTCCACTGTACTCTACCGCTACTCTACTCCACTCTACTCTACCTCTACTGTGCTCCACTGTACTCTACCTCTACTGTACTCCACTCTACTCTACCTCTACTGTACTCCACTCTACTCTACCTCTACTGTGCTCCACTGTACTCTACCGCTACTGTACTCCACTCTACTCTACCTCTACTGTGCTCCACTGTACTCTACCTCTACTGTGCTCCACTGTACTCTACCTCTACTGTACTCCACTCTACTCTACCTCTACTGTGCTCCACTGTACTCTATCTCTACTGTACTCTACTGTACTCCACCTCTACTGTGCTCCACTGTACTCCACTGTACGCTACCTCTACTGTGCTCCACTGTACTGTACCTCTACTGTACTCCACTGTACTCTATCTCTACTGTGCTCCACCTTACTCTATCTCTACTGTACTCTACTGTACTCCACCTCTACTGTGCTCCACTGTACTCCACTATACTCTACCTCTACTGTGCTCCACTGTACTCTACCTCTACTGTACTACACTGTACTCTACCTCTACTGTACTAAACTGTACTCTACCTCTACTGTGCTCCACTGTACTCCACTGTACTCTATCTCTACTGTGATCCACTGTACTCTACCTCTGCTGTGCTCAACTGTACTCTACCTCTACTGTGCTCCACTGTACTCTACCTCTACTGTACTCCACTCTACTCTACCTCTACTGTGCTCCACTGTACTCTATCTCTACTGTACTCTACTGTTTTCCACCTCTACTGTGCTCCACTGTACTCCACTGTACGCTACCTCTACTGTGCTCCACTGTACTCTACCTCTACTGTGACCCATTGTACTCTACCTCTACTGTGCTCCACTCTACTCTACCACTTATGTGCTCCACTGTACTCTACCTCTACTGTGCTCCGCTGTACTCCACTGTACTCTACCTCTACTGTGCTCCACTGTACTCTACCTCTGCTGTACTGCACTGTACTCTACCTCTACTGTACTACAAAGTACGCTACCTCTACTGTGCTCCACTGTACTCTACCTCTACTGTACTACAAAGTACGCTACCTCTACTGTGCTCCACTGTACTCTACCTCTACTGTATTCCACTGTGCTCTACCTCTACTGTGCTCCACTGTACTCTACCGCTACTCTACTCCACTGTACTCTACCTCTACTGTGCTCCACTGTACTCTACCTCTACTGTACTCCACTGTACTCTACCTCTACTGTGCTCCACTGTACTCTACCTCTACTGTACTCCACTCTACTCTACCTCTACTGTGCTCCACTGTACTCTATCTCTACTGTACTCTACTGTACTCCACCTCTACTGTGCTCTGCTGTACTCCACTGTACTCTATCTCTACTCTACTCCACTGTACTCTACCTCTACTGTACTCTACTGTTCTCTACCTCTACTGTACTCTACTGTACTCCACCTCTACTGTGCTCCACTGTACTCCACTGTACTCTACCTCTACTGTGCACCACTGTACTCTACCTCTACTGTACTCCACTCTACTCTACCTCTACTGTGCTCCACTGTACTCTACCTCTACTTTACTCTACTGTACACTACCTCTACTGTACTCTACTGTACTCTACCTCTACTGTGCTCCGCTGTACTCCACTGTACTCTACCTCTACTGTGCTCCACTGTACGCTACCTCTACTGTGCTCCACTGTACTCTACCTCTACTGTACTCCACTCTACTCTACCTCTACTGTGCTCCGCTGTACTCCACTGTACTCTACCCTCTACTGTGCTCCACTGTACTCTACCTCTACTGTACTCCACTTTACTCTACCTCTACTGTGCTCCACTGTACTCTATCTCTATTGTACTATACTGTACTCCACCTCTACTGTGCTCTGCTGTACTCCACTGTACTCTACCTCTACTGTACTCCACTGTACTCTACCTCTACTGTGCTATACCGTACTCCACATCTACTGTACTCCACTCTACTCTACCTCTACTGTGCTCCACTGTACTCTACATCTTCTGTACTGTACTGTTCTCTACCACTACTGTACTCTACTGTAATCCACCTCTACTGTGCTCCAATGTACTCCACTGTACTCTACCTCTACTGTGCTCCACTGTACTCTACCTCTACTGTGCTCCACTGTACTCTACCTCTTCTGTACTCTACTGTTCTCTACCACTACTGTACTCTACTGTACTCTACCTCTACTGTACTCCACTGTACTCTACCTCTACTGTGCTCCACTGTACTCTACCTCTACTGTACTCCACTCTACTCTACCTCTACTGTGCTCCACTGTACTCTATCTCTACTGTACTCTACTGTACTCCACCTCTACTGTGCTCCACTGTACTCCACTGTACGCTACCTCTACTGTGCTCCACTGTACTCTACCTCTACTGTGACCCATTGTACTCTACCTCTACTGTGCTCCACTCTACTCTACCTCTAATGTGCTCCACTGTACTCTACCTCTACTCTGCTCCGCTGTACTCCACTCTACTCTACCTCTACTGTGCTCCACTGTACTCTACCTCTTCTGTACTCCACTGTACTCTACCTCTACTGTACTCCATGGTACGCTACCTCTACTGTGCTCCACTCTACTCTACCTCTACTGTACTCCACTGTACGCTACCTCTACTGTGCTCCACTGTACTCTACCTCTACTGTACTCCACTCTACTCTACCTCTACTGGGCTCCACTGTACTCTACCTCTACTCTACTCCACTGTACTCTACCTCTACTGTGCTCCACTGTACTCTACCTCTACTGTACTCTACTGTACTCTACCTCTACTGTACTCCACGGTACGATACCTCTACTGTGCTGCACTCTACCTCTACTGTACTCCACTGTACGCTACCTCTACTGTGCTCCACTGTACTCTACCTCTACTGTACTCCACTCTATTCTACCTCTACTGTGCTCCGCTGTACTCCACTGTACTCTACATCTACTGTGCTCCACTGTACTCTACCTCTACTGTACTCCACTGTACTCTACCTCTACTGTAATCCACTGTACTCTACCTCTACTGTACTCCACTGTGCGCTACCTCTACTGTGCTCCACTGTACTCTACCTCTACTGTACTCCACTCTACTCTACCTCTACTGTGCTCCACTGTACTCTATCTCTACTGTAGTCTACTGTACTCCACCTCTACTGTGCTCCACTGTACTCCACTGTACTCTACCTCTACTGTGCTCCACTGTACTCTACCTCTACTGTACTCCACTGTACACTATCTCTACTGTACTCCACTGTACTCTACCTCTACTGTACTCTACTGTTCTCTACCTCTACTGTGCTCCACTGTACTTTACCTCTACTGTACTCCACTGTACTCTACCTCTAATGTGCTCCACTGTTCTCTACCTCTACTGTACTCTACTGTACTCCACCTCTACTGTGCTCCACTGTACTCCACTGTACTCTACCTCTACTGTGCTCCACTGTACTCTACCTCTACTGTACTCCAATGTACTCTATCTCTACTGTATTCCACTGTACTCTACCTCTACTGTACTCCACTGTACTCTACCTCTACTGTGCTCCACTGTACTCTACCTCTACTGTACTCCACTGTACGCTACCTCTACTGTGCTCCACTCTACTCTACCTCTACTGTACTCCACTCTACTCTACCTCTACTGTGCTCCGCTGTACTCCACTGTACTCTACCTCTACTGTGCTCCACTGTACTCTACCTCTACTGTACTCCACTGTACTCTACCTCTACTGTGCTCCACTGTACTCTACCTCTACTGTAGTACAATGTACTCTACCTCTACTGTGCTCCACTGTACTCTACCACTACTGTACTCCACTCTACTCTAACTCTACTGTGCTCCACTGTACTCTATCTCTACTGTACTCTACTGTACTCCACCTCTACTGTGCTCCGCTGTACTCCACTGTACTCTACCTCTACTGTGCTCCACTGTACTCTACCTCTACTGTACTCCCCTGTACTCTACCTCTAATGTGCTCCACTGTTCTCTACCTCTACTGTAATCTACTGTACTCCACCTCTACTGTGCTCCACTCTACTCCACTGTACTCTACCTCTACTGTGCTCCACTGTACTCTACCTCTACTGTACTCCACTGTACTCTACCTCTACTGTACTCCACTGAACTCTACCTCTACTGTCCTTCACTGTTCTCTACTGTACTCTACCTCTACTGTGCTCCACTGTACTCCACTGTACTCTATCTCTACTGTGATCCACTGTACTCCACCTCTACTGTGCTCCACTGTACTCCACTGTACTCTACCTCTACTGTGCTATACCGTACTCCACCTCTACTGTGCTCTACTGTACTCTACCTCTATTGTGCTCCACTGTACTCTACCTCTTCTGTACTCTACTGTTCTCTACCTCTACTGTACTCCACTCTACTCTACCTCTACTGTGCTCCACTGTACTCTACCTCTACTGTACTCCACTGTACTCTACCTCTACTGTACTCCACGGTACGCTACCTCTACTGTGCTCCACTGTACTCTACCTCTACTGTACTCCACTGTACGCTACCTCTACTGTGCTCCACTGTACTCTACCTCTACTGTACTCCACTCTACTCTACCTCTACTGTGCTCCACTGTACTCTACCTCTACTGTACTCCACTGTACGCTACCTCTACTGTGCTCCACTGTACACTACCTCTACTGTACTCCACTGTACTCTACCTCTACTGTGCTCCACTGTACTCTGTCTCTACTGTACTCCACTGTACTCTACCTCTACTGTACTCTACTATACTCCACCTCTAATGTGCTCCACTGTATTCCACTGTACTCTACCTCTGCTGTACTCCACTGTACTCTACCACTACTGTACTCCACTGTACTCTACCTCTACTCTGCTCCACTGTACTCCACTATACGCTACCTCTACTGTGCTCCACTGTACTCTACCTCTACTGTACTCCACTCTACTCTACCTCTACTGTGCTCTGCTGTACTCCACTGTACTCTACCTCTACTGTGCTCCACTGTACTCTACCTCTACTGTACTCCACTGTACTCTACCTCTAATGTGTTCCACTGTACTCTACCTCTACTGTACTCCACTCTACTCTACCTCTACTGTGCTCCACTGTACTCTACCTCTAATCTACTCCACTGTACTCTACCTCTACTGTACTCTACTGTTCTCTACCTCTACTGTACTCTACTGTACTCCACCTCTACTGTGCTCCAATGTACTCCACTGTACTCTACCTCTACTGTGCACCACTGTACTCTACCTCTACTGTACTCCACTGTACTCTACCTCTACTGTGCTCCACACTACTCTACCTCTACAGTACTCCACTCTATTCTACCTCTACTGTGCTTCGCTGTACTCCACTGTACTCTACCTCTACTGTGCTCCACTGTACTCAACCTCTACTGTACTCCACTGTACTCTACCTCTACTGTACTCCACTGTACTCTACCTCTACTGTACTCCACTCTACTCTAACTCTACTGTGCCCCACTGTACTCTACCTCTACTGTACTCCACTCTACTCTACCTCTACTGTGCTCCACTGTACTCTACCTCTTCTGTACTCCACTGTACTCTACCTCTACTGTACTCCACGGTACGCTACCTCTACTGTGCTCCACTCTACTCTACCTCTACTGTACTCCACTGTACGCTACCTCTACTGTGCTCCACTGTACTTTACCTCTACTGTACTCCACTCTACTCTACCTCTACTGTGCTCCACTGTACTCTACCTCTACTGTACTCCACTGTACTCTACCTTTACTGTGCTCCACTGTACTCTACCTCTACTGTACTCCACTGTACTCTACGTCTACTGTGCTCCACTGTACTCTACCTCTACTGTACTCTACTGTACTCTACCTCTACTGTACTCTACTGTACTCCACCTCTACTGTGCTCCACTGTACTCCACTGTACTCTACCTCTACTGTGCTCCACTGTACTCTACCTCTACTGTACTCCACTGTACTCTACCTCTAATGTGCTCCACTGTACTCTACCTCTACTGTACTCCACTCTACTCTACCTCTACTGTGCTCCACTGTACTCTATCTCTACTGTACTCTACTGTACTCCACCTCTACTGTGCTCCGCTGTACTCCACTGTACTCTATCTCTACTGTGATCCACTGTACTCTACCTCTGCTGTGCTCCACTGTATTCTACCTCTACTGTGCTCCACTGTACTCTACCTCTAATCTACTCCACTGTACTCTACCTCTACTGTACTCTACTGTTCTCTACCTCTGCTGTACTCTACTGTACTCCACCTCTACTGTGCTCCAATGTACTCCACTGTACTCTACCTCTACTGTGCACCACTGTTCTCTACCTCTACTGTACTCCACTGTACTCTAACTCTACTATGCTCCACTGTACTGTACCTCAACTGTACTCCACTGTACTCTACCTCTACTGTACTCCACTCTACTCTAACTCTACTGTGCCCCACTGTACTCTACCTCTACTGTACTCCACTCTACTCTACCTCTAATGTGCTCCACTGTACTCTATCTCTACTGTACTCTACTGTACTCCACCTCTACTGTGCTCCGCTGTACTCCACTGTACTCTATCTCTACTGTGATCCACTCTACTCTACATCTGCTGTGCTCCACTGTACTCTACCTCTACTGTGCTCCACTGTACTCTACCTCTAATCTACTCCACTGTACTCTACCTCTACTGTACTCTACTGTTCTCTACCTCTACTGTACTCTACTGTACTCCACCTCTACTGTGCTCCAATGTACTCCACTGTACTCTACCTCTACTGTGCACCACTGTACTCTACCTCTACTGTACTCCACTGTACTCTACCTCTACTGTGCTCCACTGTACTCTACCTCTACTATGCTCCACTGTACTCTACCTCTACTGTGCTCCACACTACTCTACCTCTACTGTACTCCACTCTATTCTACCTCTGCTGTGCTTCACTGTACTCCACTGTACTCTACCTCTACTGTGCTCCACTGTACTCAACCTCTACTGTACTCCACTGTACTCTACCTCTACTGTCCTCCACTGTACTCTACCTCTACTGTACTCCACTCTACTCTAACTCTACTGTGCTCCACTGTACTCTACCTCTACTGTACTCCAATCTACTCTACCTCTACTGTGCTCCACTGTACTCTACGTCTTCTGTACTCCACTGTACTCTACCTCTACTGTACTCCACGGTACGCTACCTCTACTGTGCTGCACTCTACCTCTACTGTACTCCACTGTACGCTACCTCTACTGTGCTCCACTGTACTCTACCTCTACTGTACTCCACTTTACTCTACCTCTACTGTGCTCCACTGTACTCTACCTCTACTGTACTCCACTGTACTCTACCTCTACTGTGCTCCACTGTACTGTACCTCTACTGTACTCTACTGTACTCTACCTCTACTGTACTCTACTGTACTCCACCTCTACTGTGCTCCACTGTACTCCACTGTACTCTACCTCTACTGTGCTCCACTGTACTCTACCTCTACTGTGCTCCACTGTACTCTACCTCTACTGTGCTCCACTGTACTCTACCTCTACTGTACTACAAAGTACGCTACCTCTACTGTGCTCCACTGTACTCTACCTCTACTGTACTCCACTGTGCTCTACCTCTACTGTGCTCCACTGTACTCTACCGCTACTCTACTCCACTCTACTCTACCTCTACTGTGCTCCACTGTACTCTACCTCTACTGTACTCCACTCTACTCTACCTCTACTGTACTCCACTCTACTCTACCTCTACTGTGCTCCACTGTACTCTACCGCTACTGTACTCCACTCTACTCTACCTCTACTGTGCTCCACTGTACTCTACCTCTACTGTGCTCCACTGTACTCTACCTCTACTGTACTCCACTCTACTCTACCTCTACTGTGCTCCACTGTACTCTATCTCTACTGTACTCTACTGTACTCCACCTCTACTGTGCTCCACTGTACTCCACTGTACGCTACCTCTACTGTGCTCCACTGTACTGTACCTCTACTGTACTCCACTGTACTCTATCTCTACTGTGCTCCACCTTACTCTATCTCTACTGTACTCTACTGTACTCCACCTCTACTGTGCTCCACTGTACTCCACTATACTCTACCTCTACTGTGCTCCACTGTACTCTACCTCTACTGTACTACACTGTACTCTACCTCTACTGTACTAAACTGTACTCTACCTCTACTGTGCTCCACTGTACTCCACTGTACTCTATCTCTACTGTGATCCACTGTACTCTACCTCTGCTGTGCTCAACTGTACTCTACCTCTACTGTGCTCCACTGTACTCTACCTCTACTGTACTCCACTCTACTCTACCTCTACTGTGCTCCACTGTACTCTATCTCTACTGTACTCTACTGTTTTCCACCTCTACTGTGCTCCACTGTACTCCACTGTACGCTACCTCTACTGTGCTCCACTGTACTCTACCTCTACTGTGACCCATTGTACTCTACCTCTACTGTGCTCCACTCTACTCTACCACTTATGTGCTCCACTGTACTCTACCTCTACTGTGCTCCGCTGTACTCCACTGTACTCTACCTCTACTGTGCTCCACTGTACTCTACCTCTGCTGTACTGCACTGTACTCTACCTCTACTGTACTACAAAGTACGCTACCTCTACTGTGCTCCACTGTACTCTACCTCTACTGTACTACAAAGTACGCTACCTCTACTGTGCTCCACTGTACTCTACCTCTACTGTATTCCACTGTGCTCTACCTCTACTGTGCTCCACTGTACTCTACCGCTACTCTACTCCACTGTACTCTACCTCTACTGTGCTCCACTGTACTCTACCTCTACTGTACTCCACTGTACTCTACCTCTACTGTGCTCCACTGTACTCTACCTCTACTGTACTCCACTCTACTCTACCTCTACTGTGCTCCACTGTACTCTATCTCTACTGTACTCTACTGTACTCCACCTCTACTGTGCTCTGCTGTACTCCACTGTACTCTATCTCTACTCTACTCCACTGTACTCTACCTCTACTGTACTCTACTGTTCTCTACCTCTACTGTACTCTACTGTACTCCACCTCTACTGTGCTCCACTGTACTCCACTGTACTCTACCTCTACTGTGCACCACTGTACTCTACCTCTACTGTACTCCACTCTACTCTACCTCTACTGTGCTCCACTGTACTCTACCTCTACTTTACTCTACTGTACACTACCTCTACTGTACTCTACTGTACTCTACCTCTACTGTGCTCCGCTGTACTCCACTGTACTCTACCTCTACTGTGCTCCACTGTACGCTACCTCTACTGTGCTCCACTGTACTCTACCTCTACTGTACTCCACTCTACTCTACCTCTACTGTGCTCCGCTGTACTCCACTGTACTCTACCCTCTACTGTGCTCCACTGTACTCTACCTCTACTGTACTCCACTTTACTCTACCTCTACTGTGCTCCACTGTACTCTATCTCTATTGTACTATACTGTACTCCACCTCTACTGTGCTCTGCTGTACTCCACTGTACTCTACCTCTACTGTACTCCACTGTACTCTACCTCTACTGTGCTATACCGTACTCCACATCTACTGTACTCCACTCTACTCTACCTCTACTGTGCTCCACTGTACTCTACATCTTCTGTACTCTACTGTTCTCTACCACTACTGTACTCTACTGTAATCCACCTCTACTGTGCTCCAATGTACTCCACTGTACTCTACCTCTACTGTGCTCCACTGTACTCTACCTCTACTGTGCTCCACTGTACTCTACCTCTTCTGTACTCTACTGTTCTCTACCACTACTGTACTCTACTGTACTCTACCTCTACTGTACTCCACTGTACTCTACCTCTACTGTGCTCCACTGTACTCTACCTCTACTGTACTCCACTCTACTCTACCTCTACTGTGCTCCACTGTACTCTATCTCTACTGTACTCTACTGTACTCCACCTCTACTGTGCTCCACTGTACTCCACTGTACGCTACCTCTACTGTGCTCCACTGTACTCTACCTCTACTGTGACCCATTGTACTCTACCTCTACTGTGCTCCACTCTACTCTACCTCTAATGTGCTCCACTGTACTCTACCTCTACTCTGCTCCGCTGTACTCCACTCTACTCTACCTCTACTGTGCTCCACTGTACTCTACCTCTTCTGTACTCCACTGTACTCTACCTCTACTGTACTCCATGGTACGCTACCTCTACTGTGCTCCACTCTACTCTACCTCTACTGTACTCCACTGTACGCTACCTCTACTGTGCTCCACTGTACTCTACCTCTACTGTACTCCACTCTACTCTACCTCTACTGGGCTCCACTGTACTCTACCTCTACTCTACTCCACTGTACTCTACCTCTACTGTGCTCCACTGTACTCTACCTCTACTGTACTCTACTGTACTCTACCTCTACTGTACTCCACGGTACGATACCTCTACTGTGCTGCACTCTACCTCTACTGTACTCCACTGTACGCTACCTCTACTGTGCTCCACTGTACTCTACCTCTACTGTACTCCACTCTACTCTACCTCTACTGTGCTCCACTGTACTCTACCTCTACTGTACTCCACTCTACTCTACCTCTACTGTGCTCCACTGTACTCTACCTCTACTGTACTCCACTGTACTCTACCTCTACTGTGCTCCACTGTACTGTACCTCTACTGTACTCTACTGTACTCTACCTCTACTGTACTCTACTGTACTCCACCTCTACTGTGCTCCACTGTACTCCACTGTACTCTACCTCTACTGTGCTCCACTGTACTCTACCTCTACTGTGCTCCACTCTACTCTACCTCTACTGTACTCCACTGTACGCTACCTCTACTGTGCTCCACTGTACTCTACCTCTACTGTACTCCACTCTACTCTACCTCTACTGGGCTCCACTGTACTCTACCTCTACTCTACTCCACTGTACTCTACCTCTACTGTGCTCCACTGTACTCTACCTCTACTGTACTCTACTGTACTCCACCTCTACTGTGCTCCACTGTACTCCACTGTACTCTACCTCTACTTTGCTCCACTGTACTCTACCTCTACTGTACTCCACTGTACTCTACCTCTAATGTGCTCCACTGTACTCTACCTCTACTGTACTCCACTCTACTCTACCTCTACTGTGCTCCACTGTACTCTATCTCTACTGTACTCTACTGTACTCCACCTCTACTGTGCTCCGCTGTACTCCACTGTACTCTATCTCTACTGTGATCCACTCTACTCTACCTCTGCTGTGCTCCACTGTACTCTACCTCTACTGTGCTCCACTGTACTCTACCTCTAATCTACTCCACTGTACTCTACCTCTACTGTACTCTACTGTTCTCTACCTCTACTGTACTCTACTGTACTCCACCTCTACTGTGCTCCAATGTACTCCACTGTACTCTACCTCTACTGTGCACCACTGTACTCTACCTCTACTGTACTCCACTGTACTCTACCTCTACTGTGCTCCACTGTACTCTACCTCTACTATGCTCCACTGTACTCTACCTCTACTGTGCTCCACACTACTCTACCTCTACTGTACTCCACTCTATTCTACCTCTACTGTGCTTCACTGTACTCCACTGTACTCTACCTCTACTGTGCTCCACTGTACTCAACCTCTACTGTACTCCACTGTACTCTACCTCTACTGTACTCCACTGTACTCTACCTCTACTGTACTCCACTCTACTCTAACTCTACTGTGCTCCACTGTACTCTACCTCTACTGTACTCCAATCTACTCTACCTCTACTGTGCTCCACTGTACTCTACGTCTTCTGTACTCCACTGTACTCTACCTCTACTGTACTCCACGGTACGCTACCTCTACTGTGCTGCACTCTACCTCTACTGTACTCCACTGTACGCTACCTCTACTGTGCTCCACTGTACTCTACCTCTACTGTACTCCACTCTACTCTACCTCTACTGTGCTCCAGTGTACTCTACCTCTACTGTACTCCACTGTACTCTACCTCTACTGTGCTCCACTGTACTGTACCTCTACTGTACTCTACTGTACTCTACCTCTACTGTACTCTACTGTACTCCACCTCTACTGTGCTCCACTGTACTCCACTGTACTCTACCTCTACTGTGCTCCACTGTACTCTACCTCTACTGTGCTCCACTGTACTCTACCTCTACTGTGCTCCACTGTACTCTACCTCTACTGTACTACAAAGTACGCTACCTCTACTGTGCTCCACTGTACTCTACCTCTACTGTACTCCACTTTGCTCTACCTCTACTGTGCTCCACTGTACTCTACCGCTACTCTACTCCACTCTACTCTACCTCTACTGTGCTCCACTGTACTCTACCTCTACTGTTCTCCACTCTACTCTACCTCTACTGTACTCCACTCCACTCTACTCTACCTCTACTGTGCTCCACTGTACTCTACCGCTACTGTACTCCACTCTACTCTACCTCTACTGTGCTCCACTGTACTCTACCTCTACTGTGCTCCACTGTACTCTACCTCTACTGTACTCCACTCTACTCTACCTCTACTGTGCTCCACTGTACTCTATCTCTACTGTACTCTACTGTACTCCACCTCTACTGTGCTCCACTGTACTCCACTGTACGCTACCTCTACTGTGCTCCACTGTACTCTACCTCTACTGTGCTCCACTGTACTCTACCTCTACTGTACTCCACTCTACTCTACCTCTACTGTGCTCCACTGTACTCTATCTCTACTGTACTCTACTGTACTCCACCTTTACTGTGCTCCACTGTACTCCACTGTACGCTACCTCTACTGTGCTCCACTGTACTCTACCTCTACTGTGACCCATTGTACTCTACCTCTACTGTGCTCCACTCTACTCTACCTCTTATGTGCTCCACTGTACTCTACCTCTACTGTGCTCCGCTGTACTCCACTGTACTCTACCTCTACTGTGCTCCACTGTACTCTACCTCTGCTGTACTCCACTGTACTCTACCTCTACTGTACTACAAAGTACGCTACCTCTACTGTGCTCCACTGTACTCTACCTCTACTGTACTACAAAGTACGCTACCTCTACTGTGCTCCACTGTACTCTACCTCTACTGTATTCCACTGTGCTCTACCTCTACTGTGCTCCACTGTACTCTACCGCTACTCTACTCCACTGTACTCTACCTCTACTGTGCTCCACTGTACTCTACCTCTACTGTACTCCACTGTACTCTACCTCTACTGTGCTCCACTGTACTCTACCTCTACTGTACTCCACTCTACTCTACCTCTACTGTGCTCCACTGTACTCTATCTCTACTGTACTCTACTGTACTCCACCTCTACTGTGCTCCACTGTACTCCACTGTACGCTACCTCTACTGTGCTCCACTGTACTCTACCTCTACTGTGACCCATTGTACTCTACCTCTACTGTGCTCCACTCTACTCTACCTCTAATGTGCTCCACTGTACTCTACCTCTACTGTGCTCCGCTGTACTCCACTGTACTCTACCTCTACTGTGCTCCACTGTACTCTACCTCTGCTGTACTCCACTGTACTCTACCTCTACTGTGCTTCACTGTACTCTACCTCCACTGTACTACAAAGTACGCTACCTCTACTGTGCTCCACTGTACTCTACCTCTACTGTACTCCACTCTACTCTACCTCTACTGTGCTCCACTGTACTCTATCTCTACTGTACTCTACTGTACTCCACCTCCACTGTGCTCCGCTGTACTCCACTGTACTCTATCTCTACTGTGATCCACTGTACTCTACCTCTGCTGTGCTCCACTGTACTCTACCCTTACTGTGCTCCACTGTACTCTACCTCTACTCTACTCCACTGTACTCTACCTCTACTGTACTCTACTGTTCTCTACCTCTACTGTACTCTACTTTACTCCACCTCTACTGTGCTCCACTGTACTCCACTGTACTCTACCTCTAATGTGCTCCACTGTACTCTACCTCTACTGTACTCCACTCTACTCTACCTCTACTGTGCTCCACTGTACTCTATCTCTACTGTACTCTACTGTACTCCACCTCTACTGTGCTCCGCTGTACTCCACTTTACTCTATCTCTACTGTGATCCACTGTACTCTACCTCTACTGTGCTCCACTCTACTCTACCTCTACTGTACTCCACTCTACTCTACCTCTACTGTGCTCCGCTGTACTCCACTGTACTCTACCTCTACTGTGCTCCACTGTACTCTACCTCTACTGTACTCCACTGTACTCTACCTCTACTGTGCTCCACTGTACTCTACCTCTACTGTAGTACAATGTACGCTACCTCTACTGTGCTCCACTGTACTCTACCACTACTGTACTCCACTCTACTCTAACTCTACTGTGCTCCACTGTACTCTATCTCTACTGTACTCTACTGTACTCCACCTCTACTGTGCTCCGCTGTACTCCACTGTACTCTACCTCTACTGTGCTCCACTGTACTCTACCTCTACTGTACTCCCCTGTACTCTACCTCTAATGTGCTCCACTGTTCTCTACCTCTACTGTAATCTACTGTACTCCACCTCTACTGTGCTCCACTCTACTCCACTGTACTCTACCTCTACTGTGCTCCACTGTACTCTACCTCTACTGTACTCCACTGTACTCTACCTCTACTGTACTCCACTGAACTCTACCTCTACTGTCCTTCACTGTTCTCTACTGTACTCTACCTCTACTGTGCTCCACTGTACTCCACTGTACTCTATCTCTACTGTGATCCACTGTACTCCACCTCTACTGTGCTCCACTGTACTCCACTGTACTCTACCTCTACTGTGCTATACCGTACTCCACCTCTACTGTGCTCTACTGTACTCTACCTCTATTGTGCTCCACTGTACTCTACCTCTTCTGTACTCTACTGTTCTCTACCTCTACTGTACTCCACTCTACTCTACCTCTACTGTGCTCCACTGTACTCTACCTCTACTGTACTCCACTGTACTCTACCTCTACTGTACTCCACGGTACGCTACCTCTACTGTGCTCCACTGTACTCTACCTCTACTGTACTCCACTGTACGCTACCTCTACTGTGCTCCACTGTACTCTACCTCTACTGTACTCCACTCTACTCTACCTCTACTGTGCTCCACTGTACTCTACCTCTACTGTACTCCACTGTACGCTACCTCTACTGTGCTCCACTGTACACTACCTCTACTGTACTCCACTGTACTCTACCTCTACTGTGCTCCACTGTACTCTGTCTCTACTGTACTCCACTGTACTCTACCTCTACTGTACTCTACTATACTCCACCTCTAATGTGCTCCACTGTATTCCACTGTACTCTACCTCTGCTGTACTCCACTGTACTCTACCACTACTGTACTCCACTGTACTCTACCTCTACTCTGCTCCACTGTACTCCACTATACGCTACCTCTACTGTGCTCCACTGTACTCTACCTCTACTGTACTCCACTCTACTCTACCTCTACTGTGCTCTGCTGTACTCCACTGTACTCTACCTCTACTGTGCTCCACTGTACTCTACCTCTACTGTACTCCACTGTACTCTACCTCTAATGTGTTCCACTGTACTCTACCTCTACTGTACTCCACTCTACTCTACCTCTACTGTGCTCCACTGTACTCTACCTCTAATCTACTCCACTGTACTCTACCTCTACTGTACTCTACTGTTCTCTACCTCTACTGTACTCTACTGTACTCCACCTCTACTGTGCTCCAATGTACTCCAATGTACTCTACCTCTACTGTGCACCACTGTACTCTACCTCTACTGTACTCCACTGTACTCTACCTCTACTGTGCTCCACACTACTCTACCTCTACAGTACTCCACTCTATTCTACCTCTACTGTGCTTCGCTGTACTCCACTGTACTCTACCTCTACTGTGCTCCACTGTACTCAACCTCTACTGTACTCCACTGTACTCTACCTCTACTGTACTCCACTGTACTCTACCTCTACTGTACTCCACTCTACTCTAATTCTACTGTGCCCCACTGTACTCTACCTCTACTGTACTCCACTCTACTCTACCTCTACTGTGCTCCACTGTACTCTACCTCTTCTGTACTCCACTGTACTCTACCTCTACTGTACTCCACGGTACGCTACCTCTACTGTGCTCCACTCTACTCTACCTCTACTGTACTCCACTGTACGCTACCTCTACTGTGCTCCACTGTACTTTACCTCTACTGTACTCCACTCTACTCTACCTCTACTGTGCTCCACTGTACTCTACCTCTACTGTACTCCACTGTACTCTACCTTTACTGTGCTCCACTGTACTCTACCTCTACTGTACTCCACTGTACTCTACGTCTACTGTGCTCCACTGTACTCTACCTCTACTGTACTCTACTGTACTCTACCTCTACTGTACTCTACTGTACTCCACCTCTACTGTGCTCCACTGTACTCCACTGTACTCTACCTCTACTGTGCTCCACTGTACTCTACCTCTACTGTACTCCACTGTACTCTACCTCTAATGTGCTCCACTGTACTCTACCTCTACTGTACTCCACTCTACTCTACCTCTACTGTGCTCCACTGTACTCTATCTCTACTGTACTCTACTGTACTCCACCTCTACTGTGCTCCGCTGTACTCCACTGTACTCTATCTCTACTGTGATCCACTGTACTCTACCTCTGCTGTGCTCCACTGTATTCTACCTCTACTGTGCTCCACTGTACTCTACCTCTAATCTACTCCACTGTACTCTACCTCTACTGTACTCTACTGTTCTCTACCTCTGCTGTACTCTACTGTACTCCACCTCTACTGTGCTCCAATGTACTCCACTGTACTCTACCTCTACTGTGCACCACTGTTCTCTACCTCTACTGTACTCCACTGTACTCTAACTCTACTATGCTCCACTGTACTGTACCTCAACTGTACTCCACTGTACTCTACCTCTACTGTACTCCACTCTACTCTAACTCTACTGTGCCCCACTGTACTCTACCTCTACTGTACTCCACTCTACTCTACCTCTACTGTGCTCCACTGTACTCTACCTCTTCTGTACTCCACTGTACTCTACCTCTACTGTACTCCACGGTACGCTACCTCTACTGTGCTCCACTCTACTCTACCTCTACTGTACTCCACTGTACGCTACCTCTACTGTGCTCCACTGTACTCTACCTCTACTGTACTCCACTCTACTCTACCTCTACTGGGCTCCACTGTACTCTACCTCTACTCTACTCCACTGTACTCTACCTCTACTGTGCTCCACTGTACTCTACCTCTACTGTACTCTACTGTACTCTACGTCTACTGTACTCTACTGTACTCCACCTCTACTCTGCTCCACTATACTCCACTGTACTCTACCTCTACTTTGCTCCACTGTACTCTACCTCTACTGTACTCCACTGTACTCTACCTCTAATGTGCTCCACTGTACTCTACCTCTACTGTACTCCACTCTACTCTACCTCTAATGTGCTCCACTGTACTCTATCTCTACTGTACTCTACTGTACTCCACCTCTACTGTGCTCCGCTGTACTCCACTGTACTCTATCTCTACTGTGATCCACTCTACTCTACATCTGCTGTGCTCCACTGTACTCTACCTCTACTGTGCTCCACTGTACTCTACCTCTAATCTACTCCACTGTACTCTACCTCTACTGTACTCTACTGTTCTCTACCTCTACTGTACTCTACTGTACTCCACCTCTACTGTGCTCCAATGTACTCCACTGTACTCTACCTCTACTGTGCACCACTGTACTCTACCTCTACTGTACTCCACTGTACTCTACCTCTACTGTGCTCCACTGTACTCTACCTCTACTATGCTCCACTGTACTCTACCTCTACTGTGCTCCACACTACTCTACCTCTACTGTACTCCACTCTATTCTACCTCTGCTGTGCTTCACTGTACTCCACTGTACTCTACCTCTACTGTGCTCCACTGTACTCAACCTCTACTGTACTCCACTGTACTCTACCTCTACTGTCCTCCACTGTACTCTACCTCTACTGTACTCCACTCTACTCTAACTCTACTGTGCTCCACTGTACTCTACCTCTACTGTACTCCAATCTACTCTACCTCTACTGTGCTCCACTGTACTCTACGTCTTCTGTACTCCACTGTACTCTACCTCTACTGTACTCCACGGTACGCTACCTCTACTGTGCTGCACTCTACCTCTACTGTACTCCACTGTACGCTACCTCTACTGTGCTCCACTGTACTCTACCTCTACTGTACTCCACTTTACTCTACCTCTACTGTGCTCCACTGTACTCTACCTCTACTGTACTCCACTGTACTCTACCTCTACTGTGCTCCACTGTACTGTACCTCTACTGTACTCTACTGTACTCTACCTCTACTGTACTCTACTGTACTCCACCTCTACTGTGCTCCACTGTACTCCACTGTACTCTACCTCTACTGTGCTCCACTGTACTCTACCTCTACTGTGCTCCACTGTACTCTACCTCTACTGTGCTCCACTGTACTCTACCTCTACTGTACTACAAAGTACGCTACCTCTACTGTGCTCCACTG
This sequence comes from Tiaroga cobitis, assembly GCA_030578255.1. Lineage (NCBI taxonomy): Eukaryota > Metazoa > Chordata > Actinopteri > Cypriniformes > Leuciscidae > Tiaroga > Tiaroga cobitis. The sequence goes on from CM060604.1 coordinate 38,087,559, forward strand.
TACTCTACCTCTGCTGTACTCCACTGTGCTCTACCTCTACTGTGCTCCACTGTACTCTACCGCTACTCTACTCCACTCTACTCTACCTCTACTGTGCTCCACTGTACTCTACCTCTACTGTACTCCACTCTACTCTACCTCTACTGTACTCCACTCTACTCTACCTCTACTGTGCTCCACTGTACTCTACCGCTACTGTACTCCACTCTACTCTACCTCTACTGTGCTCCACTGTACTCTACCTCTACTGTGCTCCACTGTACTCTACCTCTACTGTACTCCACTCTACTCTACCTCTACTGTGCTCCACTGTACTCTATCTCTACTGTACTCTACTGTACTCCACCTCTACTGTGCTCCACTGTACTCCACTGTACGCTACCTCTACTGTGCTCCACTGTACTGTACCTCTACTGTACTCCACTGTACTCTATCTCTACTGTGCTCCACCTTACTCTATCTCTACTGTACTCTACTGTACTCCACCTCTACTGTGCTCCACTGTACTCCACTATACTCTACCTCTACTGTGCTCCACTGTACTCTACCTCTACTGTACTACACTGTACTCTACCTCTACTGTACTAAACTGTACTCTACCTCTACTGTGCTCCACTGTACTCCACTGTACTCTATCTCTACTGTGATCCACTGTACTCTACCTCTGCTGTGCTCAACTGTACTCTACCTCTACTGTGCTCCACTGTACTCTACCTCTACTGTACTCCACTCTACTCTACCTCTACTGTGCTCCACTGTACTCTATCTCTACTGTACTCTACTGTTTTCCACCTCTACTGTGCTCCACTGTACTCCACTGTACGCTACCTCTACTGTGCTCCACTGTACTCTACCTCTACTGTGACCCATTGTACTCTACCTCTACTGTGCTCCACTCTACTCTACCACTTATGTGCTCCACTGTACTCTACCTCTACTGTGCTCCGCTGTACTCCACTGTACTCTACCTCTACTGTGCTCCACTGTACTCTACCTCTGCTGTACTGCACTGTACTCTACCTCTACTGTACTACAAAGTACGCTACCTCTACTGTGCTCCACTGTACTCTACCTCTACTGTACTACAAAGTACGCTACCTCTACTGTGCTCCACTGTACTCTACCTCTACTGTATTCCACTGTGCTCTACCTCTACTGTGCTCCACTGTACTCTACCGCTACTCTACTCCACTGTACTCTACCTCTACTGTGCTCCACTGTACTCTACCTCTACTGTACTCCACTGTACTCTACCTCTACTGTGCTCCACTGTACTCTACCTCTACTGTACTCCACTCTACTCTACCTCTACTGTGCTCCACTGTACTCTATCTCTACTGTACTCTACTGTACTCCACCTCTACTGTGCTCTGCTGTACTCCACTGTACTCTATCTCTACTCTACTCCACTGTACTCTACCTCTACTGTACTCTACTGTTCTCTACCTCTACTGTACTCTACTGTACTCCACCTCTACTGTGCTCCACTGTACTCCACTGTACTCTACCTCTACTGTGCACCACTGTACTCTACCTCTACTGTACTCCACTCTACTCTACCTCTACTGTGCTCCACTGTACTCTACCTCTACTTTACTCTACTGTACACTACCTCTACTGTACTCTACTGTACTCTACCTCTACTGTGCTCCGCTGTACTCCACTGTACTCTACCTCTACTGTGCTCCACTGTACGCTACCTCTACTGTGCTCCACTGTACTCTACCTCTACTGTACTCCACTCTACTCTACCTCTACTGTGCTCCGCTGTACTCCACTGTACTCTACCCTCTACTGTGCTCCACTGTACTCTACCTCTACTGTACTCCACTTTACTCTACCTCTACTGTGCTCCACTGTACTCTATCTCTATTGTACTATACTGTACTCCACCTCTACTGTGCTCTGCTGTACTCCACTGTACTCTACCTCTACTGTACTCCACTGTACTCTACCTCTACTGTGCTATACCGTACTCCACATCTACTGTACTCCACTCTACTCTACCTCTACTGTGCTCCACTGTACTCTACATCTTCTGTACTCTACTGTTCTCTACCACTACTGTACTCTACTGTAATCCACCTCTACTGTGCTCCAATGTACTCCACTGTACTCTACCTCTACTGTGCTCCACTGTACTCTACCTCTACTGTGCTCCACTGTACTCTACCTCTTCTGTACTCTACTGTTCTCTACCACTACTGTACTCTACTGTACTCTACCTCTACTGTACTCCACTGTACTCTACCTCTACTGTGCTCCACTGTACTCTACCTCTACTGTACTCCACTCTACTCTACCTCTACTGTGCTCCACTGTACTCTATCTCTACTGTACTCTACTGTACTCCACCTCTACTGTGCTCCACTGTACTCCACTGTACGCTACCTCTACTGTGCTCCACTGTACTCTACCTCTACTGTGACCCATTGTACTCTACCTCTACTGTGCTCCACTCTACTCTACCTCTAATGTGCTCCACTGTACTCTACCTCTACTCTGCTCCGCTGTACTCCACTCTACTCTACCTCTACTGTGCTCCACTGTACTCTACCTCTTCTGTACTCCACTGTACTCTACCTCTACTGTACTCCATGGTACGCTACCTCTACTGTGCTCCACTCTACTCTACCTCTACTGTACTCCACTGTACGCTACCTCTACTGTGCTCCACTGTACTCTACCTCTACTGTACTCCACTCTACTCTACCTCTACTGGGCTCCACTGTACTCTACCTCTACTCTACTCCACTGTACTCTACCTCTACTGTGCTCCACTGTACTCTACCTCTACTGTACTCTACTGTACTCTACCTCTACTGTACTCCACGGTACGATACCTCTACTGTGCTGCACTCTACCTCTACTGTACTCCACTGTACGCTACCTCTACTGTGCTCCACTGTACTCTACCTCTACTGTACTCCACTCTACTCTACCTCTACTGTGCTCCACTGTACTCTACCTCTACTGTACTCCACTCTACTCTACCTCTACTGTGCTCCACTGTACTCTACCTCTACTGTACTCCACTGTACTCTACCTCTACTGTGCTCCACTGTACTGTACCTCTACTGTACTCTACTGTACTCTACCTCTACTGTACTCTACTGTACTCCACCTCTACTGTGCTCCACTGTACTCCACTGTACTCTACCTCTACTGTGCTCCACTGTACTCTACCTCTACTGTGCTCCACTCTACTCTACCTCTACTGTACTCCACTGTACGCTACCTCTACTGTGCTCCACTGTACTCTACCTCTACTGTACTCCACTCTACTCTACCTCTACTGGGCTCCACTGTACTCTACCTCTACTCTACTCCACTGTACTCTACCTCTACTGTGCTCCACTGTACTCTACCTCTACTGTACTCTACTGTACTCCACCTCTACTGTGCTCCACTGTACTCCACTGTACTCTACCTCTACTTTGCTCCACTGTACTCTACCTCTACTGTACTCCACTGTACTCTACCTCTAATGTGCTCCACTGTACTCTACCTCTACTGTACTCCACTCTACTCTACCTCTACTGTGCTCCACTGTACTCTATCTCTACTGTACTCTACTGTACTCCACCTCTACTGTGCTCCGCTGTACTCCACTGTACTCTATCTCTACTGTGATCCACTCTACTCTACCTCTGCTGTGCTCCACTGTACTCTACCTCTACTGTGCTCCACTGTACTCTACCTCTAATCTACTCCACTGTACTCTACCTCTACTGTACTCTACTGTTCTCTACCTCTACTGTACTCTACTGTACTCCACCTCTACTGTGCTCCAATGTACTCCACTGTACTCTACCTCTACTGTGCACCACTGTACTCTACCTCTACTGTACTCCACTGTACTCTACCTCTACTGTGCTCCACTGTACTCTACCTCTACTATGCTCCACTGTACTCTACCTCTACTGTGCTCCACACTACTCTACCTCTACTGTACTCCACTCTATTCTACCTCTACTGTGCTTCACTGTACTCCACTGTACTCTACCTCTACTGTGCTCCACTGTACTCAACCTCTACTGTACTCCACTGTACTCTACCTCTACTGTACTCCACTGTACTCTACCTCTATTGTACTCCACTCTACTCTAACTCTACTGTGCTCCACTGTACTCTACCTCTACTGTACTCCAATCTACTCTACCTCTACTGTGCTCCACTGTACTCTACGTCTTCTGTACTCCACTGTACTCTACCTCTACTGTACTCCACGGTACGCTACCTCTACTGTGCTGCACTCTACCTCTACTGTACTCCACTGTACGCTACCTCTACTGTGCTCCACTGTACTCTACCTCTACTGTACTCCACTCTACTCTACCTCTACTGTGCTCCAGTGTACTCTACCTCTACTGTACTCCACTGTACTCTACCTCTACTGTGCTCCACTGTACTGTACCTCTACTGTACTCTACTGTACTCTACCTCTACTGTACTCTACTGTACTCCACCTCTACTGTGCTCCACTGTACTCCACTGTACTCTACCTCTACTGTGCTCCACTGTACTCTACCTCTACTGTGCTCCACTGTACTCTACCTCTACTGTGCTCCACTGTACTCTACCTCTACTGTACTACAAAGTACGCTACCTCTACTGTGCTCCACTGTACTCTACCTCTACTGTACTCCACTTTGCTCTACCTCTACTGTGCTCCACTGTACTCTACCGCTACTCTACTCCACTCTACTCTACCTCTACTGTGCTCCACTGTACTCTACCTCTACTGTTCTCCACTCTACTCTACCTCTACTGTACTCCACTCCACTCTACTCTACCTCTACTGTGCTCCACTGTACTCTACCGCTACTGTACTCCACTCTACTCTACCTCTACTGTGCTCCACTGTACTCTACCTCTACTGTGCTCCACTGTACTCTACCTCTACTGTACTCCACTCTACTCTACCTCTACTGTGCTCCACTGTACTCTATCTCTACTGTACTCTACTGTACTCCACCTCTACTGTGCTCCACTGTACTCCACTGTACGCTACCTCTACTGTGCTCCACTGTACTCTACCTCTACTGTGCTCCACTGTACTCTACCTCTACTGTACTCCACTCTACTCTACCTCTACTGTGCTCCACTGTACTCTATCTCTACTGTACTCTACTGTACTCCACCTTTACTGTGCTCCACTGTACTCCACTGTACGCTACCTCTACTGTGCTCCACTGTACTCTACCTCTACTGTGACCCATTGTACTCTACCTCTACTGTGCTCCACTCTACTCTACCTCTTATGTGCTCCACTGTACTCTACCTCTACTGTGCTCCGCTGTACTCCACTGTACTCTACCTCTACTGTGCTCCACTGTACTCTACCTCTGCTGTACTCCACTGTACTCTACCTCTACTGTACTACAAAGTACGCTACCTCTACTGTGCTCCACTGTACTCTACCTCTACTGTACTACAAAGTACGCTACCTCTACTGTGCTCCACTGTACTCTACCTCTACTGTATTCCACTGTGCTCTACCTCTACTGTGCTCCACTGTACTCTACCGCTACTCTACTCCACTGTACTCTACCTCTACTGTGCTCCACTGTACTCTACCTCTACTGTACTCCACTGTACTCTACCTCTACTGTGCTCCACTGTACTCTACCTCTACTGTAATCCACTCTACTCTACCTCTACTGTGCTCCACTGTACTCTATCTCTACTGTACTCTACTGTACTCCACCTCTACTGTGCTCCACTGTACTCCACTGTACGCTACCTCTACTGTGCTCCACTGTACTCTACCTCTACTGTGACCCATTGTACTCTACCTCTACTGTGCTCCACTCTACTCTACCTCTAATGTGCTCCACTGTACTCTACCTCTACTGTGCTCCGCTGTACTCCACTGTACTCTACCTCTACTGTGCTCCACTGTACTCTACCTCTGCTGTACTCCACTGTACTCTACCTCTACTGTGCTTCACTGTACTCTACCTCCACTGTACTACAAAGTACGCTACCTCTACTGTGCTCCACTGTACTCTACCTCTACTGTACTCCACTCTACTCTACCTCTACTGTGCTCCACTGTACTCTATCTCTACTGTACTCTACTGTACTCCACCTCCACTGTGCTCCGCTGTACTCCACTGTACTCTATCTCTACTGTGATCCACTGTACTCTACCTCTGCTGTGCTCCACTGTACTCTACCCTTACTGTGCTCCACTGTACTCTACCTCTACTCTACTCCACTGTACTCTACCTCTACTGTACTCTACTGTTCTCTACCTCTACTGTACTCTACTTTACTCCACCTCTACTGTGCTCCACTGTACTCCACTGTACTCTACATCTAATGTGCTCCACTGTACTCTACCTCTACTGTACTCCACTCTACTCTACCTCTACTGTGCTCCACTGTACTCTATCTCTACTGTACTCTACTGTACTCCACCTCTACTGTGCTCCGCTGTACTCCACTTTACTCTATCTCTACTGTGATCCACTGTACTCTACCTCTGCTGTGCTCCACTGTACTCTACCTCTACTGTGCTCCACTGTACTCTACCTCTACTCTACTCCACTGTACTCTATCTCTACTGTGCTCCACTGTACTCTATCTCTATTGTACTCCACTGTACTCTACCTCTACTGTACTCTACTGTTCTCTACCTCTACTGTACTCTACTGTACTCCACCTCTACTGTGCTCCACTGTACTCCACTCTACTCTACCTCTACTGTGCTCCACTGTACTCTGCCTCTACTGTACTCCACTGTACTCTACCTCTACTGTGCTCAACTGTACTCTACCTCTACTGTACTCCACTGTACTCTACCTCTACTGTACTCCACTGTACTCTACCTCTACTGTACTCTACTGTGCTCCACCTCTTATTTGCTCCACTGTATTCCACTGTACTCTACCTCTACTGTACTCCACTGTACTCTACCTCTACTGTACTCTACTGTACTCTACCTCTACTGTGCTCCACTGTACTCCACTGTGCGCTACCTATACTGTGCTCCACTCTACTCTACCTCTACTTTACTCCACTCTATTCTACCTCTACTGTGCTCCGCTGTACTCCACTGTACTCTACCTCTACTGTACTGCACTGTACTCTACCTCTACTGTAATCCACTGTACTCTACCTCTACTGTACTCCACTGTGCGCTACCTCTACTGTGCTCCAATGTACTCTACCTCTGCTGTACTCCACTCTAGTCTATCTCTACTGTGCTCCATTGTACTCTATCTCTACTTTACTCCAATGTACTCTACCTCTACTCTACTGTTCTCTACCTCTACTGTACTCCACTCTACACTACCTCTACTGTGCTCCGCTGTACTCCACTGTACTCTACCTCTACTGTGCTCCACTGTACTCTACCTCTACTGTGCTCCACTGTACTCTACCTCTACTGTGCTCCACTGTTCTCTACCTCTACTGTACTCTACTGTACTCCACCTCTACTGTGCTCCACTGTACTCCACTGTACTCTACCTCTACTGTGCTCCACTGTACTCTACCTCTACTGTACTCCACTCTAGTCTATCTCTACTGTATTCCATTGTACTCTATCTTTACTTTACTCCAATGTACTCTACCTCTACTCTACTGTTCTCTACCTCTACTGTACTCTACTGTACTCCACCTCTACTGTGCTTCACTGTACTCCACTGTACTCTACTTCTACTGTGCTCCACTGTACTCTACCTCTACTGTACTCCACTGTACTCTACCTCTACTGTGCTCCACTGTACTCTACCTCTACTGTACTCCACTCTACTCTAACTCTACTGTGCTCCACTGTACTCTACCTCTACTGTACTCCACTCTACTCTACCTCTACTGTGCTCAACTGTACTCTACCTCTTCTGTACTCCACTGTACTCTACCTCTACTGTACTCCACGGTACGCTACCTCTACGGTGCTCCACTGTACTCTACCTCTACTGTGCTCCACTGTACTCTACCTCTACTGTACTCCACTCTACTCTACCTCTACTGTGCTCCACTGTACTCTATCTCTACTGTACTCTACTGTACTCCACCTCTACTGTGCTCCACTGTACTCCACTGTACGCTACCTCTACTGTGCTCCACTGTACTCTACCTCTACTGTACTCCACTCTACTCTACCTCTACTGTGCTCCGCTGTACTCCACTGTACTCTACCTCTACTGTGCTCCGCTGTACTCCACTGTACTCTACCTCTAGTGTGCTCCACTGTACTCTACCTCTGCTGTACTCCACTGTACTCTACCTCTACTGTGCTCCACTGTACTCTACCTCTACTGTACTACAAAGTACGCTACCTCTACTGTGCTCCACTGTACTCTACCTCTACTGTACTCCACTGTGCTCTACCTCTACTGTGCTCCACTGTACTCTACCTCTACTGTACTCCACTGTACTCTACCTCTACTGTGCTCCACTGTACTCTACCTCTACTGTACTCCACTGTACTCTACGTCTACTGTGCTCCACTGTACTCTACCTCTACTGTACTCTACTGTACTCTACCTCTACTGTACTCTACTGTACTCCACCTCTACTGTGCTCCACTGTACTCCACTGTACTCTACCTCTACTGTGCTCCACTGTACTCTACCTCTACTGTACTCCACTGTACTCTACCTCTAATGTGCTCCACTGTACTCTACCTCTACTGTACTCCACTCTACTCTACCTCTACTGTGCTCCACTGTACTCTATCTCTACTGTACTCTACTGTACTCCACCTCTACTGTGCTCCGCTGTACTCCACTGTACTCTATCTCTACTGTGATCCACTGTACTCTACCTCTGCTGTGCTCCACTGTATTCTACCTCTACTGTGCTCCACTGTACTCTACCTCTAATCTACTCCACTGTACTCTACCTCTACTGTACTCTACTGTTCTCTACCTCTGCTGTACTCTACTGTACTCCACCTCTACTGTGCTCCAATGTACTCCACTGTACTCTACCTCTACTGTGCACCACTGTTCTCTACCTCTACTGTAATCCACTGTACTCTAACTCTACTGTGCTCCACTGTACTCTACCTCTACTGTACTCCACTCTACTCTACCTCTACTGTGCTCCACTGTACTCTACCTCTTCTGTACTCCACTGTACTCTACCTCTACTGTACTCCACGGTACGCTACCTCTACTGTGCTCCACTCTACTCTACCTCTACTGTACTCCACTGTACGCTAACTCTACTGTGCTCCACTGTACTCTACCTCTCCTGTACTCCACTCTACTCTACCTCTACTGGGCTCCACTGTACTCTACCTCTACTCTACTCCACTGTACTCTACCTCTACTGTACTCTACTGTACTCTACCTCTACTGTACTCTACTGTACTCCACCTCTACTGTGCTCCACTGTACTCCACTGTACTCTACCTCTACTTTGCTCCACTGTACTCTACCTCTACTGTACTCCACTGTACTCTACCTCTAATGTGCTCCACTCTACTCTACCTCTACTGTACTCCACTCTACTCTACCTCTACTGTGCTCCACTGTACTCTATCTCTACTGTACTCTACTGTACTCCACCTCTACTGTGCTCCGCTGTACTCCACTGTACTCTATCTCTACTGTGATCCACTCTACTCTACCTCTGCTGTGCTCCACTGTACTCTACCTCTACTGTGCTCCACTGTACTCTACCTCTAATCTACTCCACTGTACTCTACCTCTACTGTACTCTACTGTTCTCTACCTCTACTGTACTCTACTGTACTCCACCTCTACTGTGCTCCAATGTACTCCACTGTACTCTACCTCTACTGTGCACCACTGTACTCTACCTCTACTGTACTCCACTGTACTCTACCTCTACTGTGCTCCACTGTACTCTACCTCTACTATGCTCCACTGTACTCTACCTCTACTGTGTTCCACACTACTCTACCTCTACTGTACTCCACTCTATTCTACCTCTACTGTGCTTCACTGTACTCCACTGTACTCTACCTCTACTGTGCTCCACTGTACTCAACCTCTACTGTACTCCACTGTACTCTACCTCTACTGTACTCCACTGTACTCTACCTCTACTGTACTCCACTCTACTCTAACTCTACTGTGCTCCACTGTACTCTACCTCTACTGTACTCCAATCTACTCTACCTCTACTGTGCTCCACTGTACTCTACGTCTTCTGTACTCCACTGTACTCTACCTCTACTGTACTCCACGGTACGATACCTCTACTGTGCTGCACTCTACCTCTACTGTACTCCACTGTACGCTACCTCTACTGTGCTCCACTGTACTCTACCTCTACTGTACTCCACTCTACTCTACCTCTACTGTGCTCCACTGTACTCTACCTCTACTGTACTCCACTCTACTCTACCTCTACTGTGCTCCACTGTACTCTACCTCTACTGTACTCCACTGTACTCTACCTCTACTGTGCTCCACTGTACTGTACCTCTACTGTACTCTACTGTACTCTACCTCTACTGTACTCTACTGTACTCCACCTCTACTGTGCTCCACTGTACTCCACTGTACTCTACCTCTACTGTGCTCCACTGTACTCTACCTCTACTGTGCTCCACTGTACTCTACCTCTACTGTGCTCCACTGTACTCCACTGTACGCTACCTCTACTGTGCTCCACTGTACTCTACCTCTACTGTACTCCACTCTACTCTACCTCTACTGTGCTCCGCTGTAGTCCACTGTACTCTACCCTCTACTGTGCTCCACTGTACTCTACCTCTACTGTACTCCACTTTACTCTACCTCTTCTGTACTTCACTGTACTCTATCTCTACTGTACTCCACTGTACTCTATCTCTACTGTACTCCACTGTACTCTACATCTACTGTACTCTACTGTACTCCACCTCTAATGTGCTCCACTGTACTCCACTGTACTCTACCTCTACTGTACTCCACTGTACTCTACCTCTACTGTACTCCACTGTACTCTACCTCTTCTGTACTTCACTGTACTCTATCTCTACTGTACTCCACTGTACTCTATCTCTACTGTACTCCACTGTACTCTACATCTACTGTACTCTACTGTACTCCACCTCTAATGTGCTCCACTGTACTCCACTGTACTCTACCTCTACTGTACTCCACTGTACTCTACCTCTACTGTGCTCCACTGCACTCTACCTCTACTGTGCTCCACTGTACTCTACCTCTACTGTGATCCACTGCACTGTCCCTCTGCTGTGATCCACTGTACTCTATCTCTACTGTGCTCCACTGTACTCTCTCTACTGTACTCCATTGTACTCTAACTCTACTGTACTCTACTGTTCTCTACCTCTACTGTACTCTACTGTACTCCACCTCTACTGTGCTCCACTGTACTCCACTGTGCTCTACCTCTACTCTGCTCCACAGTACTCTACCTCTACTGTACTCCACTGTACTCTACCTCTACTGTGCTCCACTGTACTCTACCTCTACTGTACTCCATTGTACTCTACTTCTACTGTACTCCACTTTACTGTACTCCACTGTACTCTACCTCTACTGTACTCTACTGTACTCCACCTCTAATGTGCTCCACTGTACTCTACCTCTACTGTGCTCCACTGTACTCTACCTCTACTGTGCTCCACTGTACTCTACCTCTACTCTGCTCCACTGTAGTCTACCTCTACTGTACTCCACTGTACTCTACCTCTACTGTACTCCACTGTACTCTACCTCTACTGTACTCCACTCTACTCTACCTCTACTGTGCTCCACTGTACTCTATCTCTACTGTACTCTACTGTACTCCACCTCTACTGTGCTCCGCTGTACTCCACTGTACTCTATCTCTACTGTGATCCACTGTACTCTACCTCTGCTGTGCTCCACTGTATTCTACCTCTACTGTGCTCCACTGTACTCTACCTCTAATCTACTCCACTGTACTCTACCTCTACTGTACTCTACTGTTCTCTACCTCTGCTGTACTCTACTGTACTCCACCTCTACTGTGCTCCAATGTACTCCACTGTACTCTACCTCTACTGTGCACCACTGTTCTCTACCTCTACTGTAATCCACTGTACTCTAACTCTACTGTGCTCCACTGTACTCTACCTCTACTGTACTCCACTCTACTCTACCTCTACTGTGCTCCACTGTACTCTACCTCTTCTGTACTCCACTGTACTCTACCTCTACTGTACTCCACGGTACGCTACCTCTACTGTGCTCCACTCTACTCTACCTCTACTGTACTCCACTGTACGCTAACTCTACTGTGCTCCACTGTACTCTACCTCTCCTGTACTCCACTCTACTCTACCTCTACTGGGCTCCACTGTACTCTACCTCTACTCTACTCCACTGTACTCTACCTCTACTGTACTCTACTGTACTCTACCTCTACTGTACTCTACTGTACTCCACCTCTACTGTGCTCCACTGTACTCCACTGTACTCTACCTCTACTTTGCTCCACTGTACTCTACCTCTACTGTACTCCACTGTACTCTACCTCTAATGTGCTCCACTCTACTCTACCTCTACTGTACTCCACTCTACTCTACCTCTACTGTGCTCCACTGTACTCTATCTCTACTGTACTCTACTGTACTCCACCTCTACTGTGCTCCGCTGTACTCCACTGTACTCTATCTCTACTGTGATCCACTCTACTCTACCTCTGCTGTGCTCCACTGTACTCTACCTCTACTGTGCTCCACTGTACTCTACCTCTAATCTACTCCACTGTACTCTACCTCTACTGTACTCTACTGTTCTCTACCTCTACTGTACTCTACTGTACTCCACCTCTACTGTGCTCCAATGTACTCCACTGTACTCTACCTCTACTGTGCACCACTGTACTCTACCTCTACTGTACTCCACTGTACTCTACCTCTACTGTGCTCCACTGTACTCTACCTCTACTATGCTCCACTGTACTCTACCTCTACTGTGTTCCACACTACTCTACCTCTACTGTACTCCACTCTATTCTACCTCTACTGTGCTTCACTGTACTCCACTGTACTCTACCTCTACTGTGCTCCACTGTACTCAACCTCTACTGTACTCCACTGTACTCTACCTCTACTGTACTCCACTGTACTCTACCTCTACTGTACTCCACTCTACTCTAACTCTACTGTGCTCCACTGTACTCTACCTCTACTGTACTCCAATCTACTCTACCTCTACTGTGCTCCACTGTACTCTACGTCTTCTGTACTCCACTGTACTCTACCTCTACTGTACTCCACGGTACGATACCTCTACTGTGCTGCACTCTACCTCTACTGTACTCCACTGTACGCTACCTCTACTGTGCTCCACTGTACTCTACCTCTACTGTACTCCACTCTACTCTACCTCTACTGTGCTCCACTGTACTCTACCTCTACTGTACTCCACTCTACTCTACCTCTACTGTGCTCCACTGTACTCTACCTCTACTGTACTCCACTGTACTCTACCTCTACTGTGCTCCACTGTACTGTACCTCTACTGTACTCTACTGTACTCTACCTCTACTGTACTCTACTGTACTCCACCTCTACTGTGCTCCACTGTACTCCACTGTACTCTACCTCTACTGTGCTCCACTGTACTCTACCTCTACTGTGCTCCACTGTACTCTACCTCTACTGTGCTCCACTGTACTCCACTGTACGCTACCTCTACTGTGCTCCACTGTACTCTACCTCTACTGTACTCCACTCTACTCTACCTCTACTGTGCTCCGCTGTAGTCCACTGTACTCTACCCTCTACTGTGCTCCACTGTACTCTACCTCTACTGTACTCCACTTTACTCTACCTCTTCTGTACTTCACTGTACTCTATCTCTACTGTACTCCACTGTACTCTATCTCTACTGTACTCCACTGTACTCTACATCTACTGTACTCTACTGTACTCCACTCTACTCTACCTCTACTGTGCTCCACTGTACTCTACCTCTACTGTACTCCACTCTACTCTACCTCTACTGTGCTCCACTGTACTCTACCTCTAATCTACTCCACTGTACTCTACCTCTACTGTACTCTACTGTTCTCTACCTCTACTGTACTCTACTGTACTCCACCTCTACTGTGCTCCAATGTACTCCACTGTACTCTACCTCTACTGTGCACCACTGTACTCTACCTCTACTGTACTCCACTGTACTCTACCTCTACTGTGCTCCACACTACTCTACCTCTACAGTACTCCACTCTATTCTACCTCTACTGTGCTTCGCTGTACTCCACTGTACTCTACCTCTACTGTGCTCCACTGTACTCAACCTCTACTGTACTCCACTGTACTCTACCTCTACTGTACTCTACTGTACTCCACCTCTACTGTGCTCCAATGTACTCCACTGTACTCTACCTCTACTGTGCACCACTGTACTCTACCTCTACTGTACTCCACTCTACTCTACCTCTACTGTGCTCCACTGTACTCTACCTCTAATCTACTCCACTGTACTCTACCTCTACTGTACTCTACTGTTCTCTACCTCTACTGTACTCTACTGTACTCCACCTCTACTGTGCTCCAATGTACTCCACTGTACTCTACCTCTACTGTGCACCACTGTACTCTACCTCTACTGTACTCCACTGTACTCTACCTCTACTGTGCTCCACACTACTCTACCTCTACAGTACTCCACTCTATTCTACCTCTACTGTGCTTCGCTGTACTCCACTGTACTCTACCTCTACTGTGCTCCACTGTACTCAACCTCTACTGTACTCCACTGTACTCTACCTCTACTGTACTCCACTGTACTCTACCTCTACTGTACTCCACTCTACTCTAACTCTACTGTGCCCCACTGTACTCTACCTCTACTGTACTCCACTCTACTCTACCTCTACTGTGCTCCACTGTACTCTACCTCTTCTGTACTCCACTGTACTCTACCTCTACTGTACTCCACGGTACGCTACCTCTACTGTGCTCCACTCTACTCTACCTCTACTGTACTCCACTGTACGCTACCTCTACTGTGCTCCACTGTACTTTACCTCTACTGTACTCCACTCTACTCTACCTCTACTGTGCTCCACTGTACTCTACCTCTACTGTACTCCACTGTACTCTACCTTTACTGTGCTCCACTGTACTCTACCTCTACTGTACTCCACTGTACTCTACGTCTACTGTGCTCCACTGTACTCTACCTCTACTGTACTCTACTGTACTCTACCTCTACTGTACTCTACTGTACTCCACCTCTACTGTGCTCCACTGTACTCCACTGTACTCTACCTCTACTGTGCTCCACTGTACTCTACCTCTACTGTACTCCACTGTACTCTACCTCTAATGTGCTCCACTGTACTCTACCTCTACTGTACTCCACTCTACTCTACCTCTACTGTGCTCCACTGTACTCTATCTCTACTGTACTCTACTGTACTCCACCTCTACTGTGCTCCGCTGTACTCCACTGTACTCTATCTCTACTGTGATCCACTGTACTCTACCTCTGCTGTGCTCCACTGTATTCTACCTCTACTGTGCTCCACTGTACTCTACCTCTAATCTACTCCACTGTACTCTACCTCTACTGTACTCTACTGTTCTCTACCTCTGCTGTACTCTACTGTACTCCACCTCTACTGTGCTCCAATGTACTCCACTGTACTCTACCTCTACTGTGCACCACTGTTCTCTACCTCTACTGTACTCCACTGTACTCTAACTCTACTATGCTCCACTGTACTGTACCTCAACTGTACTCCACTGTACTCTACCTCTACTGTACTCCACTCTACTCTAACTCTACTGTGCCCCACTGTACTCTACCTCTACTGTACTCCACTCTACTCTACCTCTACTGTGCTCCACTGTACTCTACCTCTTCTGTACTCCACTGTACTCTACCTCTACTGTACTCCACGGTACGCTACCTCTACTGTGCTCCACTCTACTCTACCTCTACTGTACTCCACTGTACGCTACCTCTACTGTGCTCCACTGTACTCTACCTCTACTGTACTCCACTCTACTCTACCTCTACTGGGCTCCACTGTACTCTACCTCTACTCTACTCCACTGTACTCTACCTCTACTGTGCTCCACTGTACTCTACCTCTACTGTACTCTACTGTACTCTACGTCTACTGTACTCTACTGTACTCCACCTCTACTCTGCTCCACTATACTCCACTGTACTCTACCTCTACTTTGCTCCACTGTACTCTACCTCTACTGTACTCCACTGTACTCTACCTCTAATGTGCTCCACTGTACTCTACCTCTACTGTACTCCACTCTACTCTACCTCTAATGTGCTCCACTGTACTCTATCTCTACTGTACTCTACTGTACTCCACCTCTACTGTGCTCCGCTGTACTCCACTGTACTCTATCTCTACTGTGATCCACTCTACTCTACATCTGCTGTGCTCCACTGTACTCTACCTCTACTGTGCTCCACTGTACTCTACCTCTAATCTACTCCACTGTACTCTACCTCTACTGTACTCTACTGTTCTCTACCTCTACTGTACTCTACTGTACTCCACCTCTACTGTGCTCCAATGTACTCCACTGTACTCTACCTCTACTGTGCACCACTGTACTCTACCTCTACTGTACTCCACTGTACTCTACCTCTACTGTGCTCCACTGTACTCTACCTCTACTATGCTCCACTGTACTCTACCTCTACTGTGCTCCACACTACTCTACCTCTACTGTACTCCACTCTATTCTACCTCTGCTGTGCTTCACTGTACTCCACTGTACTCTACCTCTACTGTGCTCCACTGTACTCAACCTCTACTGTACTCCACTGTACTCTACCTCTACTGTCCTCCACTGTACTCTACCTCTACTGTACTCCACTCTACTCTAACTCTACTGTGCTCCACTGTACTCTACCTCTACTGTACTCCAATCTACTCTACCTCTACTGTGCTCCACTGTACTCTACGTCTTCTGTACTCCACTGTACTCTACCTCTACTGTACTCCACGGTACGCTACCTCTACTGTGCTGCACTCTACCTCTACTGTACTCCACTGTACGCTACCTCTACTGTGCTCCACTGTACTCTACCTCTACTGTACTCCACTTTACTCTACCTCTACTGTGCTCCACTGTACTCTACCTCTACTGTACTCCACTGTACTCTACCTCTACTGTGCTCCACTGTACTGTACCTCTACTGTACTCTACTGTACTCTACCTCTACTGTACTCTACTGTACTCCACCTCTACTGTGCTCCACTGTACTCCACTGTACTCTACCTCTACTGTGCTCCACTGTACTCTACCTCTACTGTGCTCCACTGTACTCTACCTCTACTGTGCTCCACTGTACTCTACCTCTACTGTACTACAAAGTACGCTACCTCTACTGTGCTCCACTGTACTCTACCTCTACTGTACTCCACTGTGCTCTACCTCTACTGTGCTCCACTGTACTCTACCGCTACTCTACTCCACTCTACTCTACCTCTACTGTGCTCCACTGTACTCTACCTCTACTGTACTCCACTCTACTCTACCTCTACTGTACTCCACTCTACTCTACCTCTACTGTGCTCCACTGTACTCTACCGCTACTGTACTCCACTCTACTCTACCTCTACTGTGCTCCACTGTACTCTACCTCTACTGTGCTCCACTGTACTCTACCTCTACTGTACTCCACTCTACTCTACCTCTACTGTGCTCCACTGTACTCTATCTCTACTGTACTCTACTGTACTCCACCTCTACTGTGCTCCACTGTACTCCACTGTACGCTACCTCTACTGTGCTCCACTGTACTGTACCTCTACTGTACTCCACTGTACTCTATCTCTACTGTGCTCCACCTTACTCTATCTCTACTGTACTCTACTGTACTCCACCTCTACTGTGCTCCACTGTACTCCACTATACTCTACCTCTACTGTGCTCCACTGTACTCTACCTCTACTGTACTACACTGTACTCTACCTCTACTGTACTAAACTGTACTCTACCTCTACTGTGCTCCACTGTACTCCACTGTACTCTATCTCTACTGTGATCCACTGTACTCTACCTCTGCTGTGCTCAACTGTACTCTACCTCTACTGTGCTCCACTGTACTCTACCTCTACTGTACTCCACTCTACTCTACCTCTACTGTGCTCCACTGTACTCTATCTCTACTGTACTCTACTGTTTTCCACCTCTACTGTGCTCCACTGTACTCCACTGTACGCTACCTCTACTGTGCTCCACTGTACTCTACCTCTACTGTGACCCATTGTACTCTACCTCTACTGTGCTCCACTCTACTCTACCACTTATGTGCTCCACTGTACTCTACCTCTACTGTGCTCCGCTGTACTCCACTGTACTCTACCTCTACTGTGCTCCACTGTACTCTACCTCTGCTGTACTGCACTGTACTCTACCTCTACTGTACTACAAAGTACGCTACCTCTACTGTGCTCCACTGTACTCTACCTCTACTGTACTACAAAGTACGCTACCTCTACTGTGCTCCACTGTACTCTACCTCTACTGTATTCCACTGTGCTCTACCTCTACTGTGCTCCACTGTACTCTACCGCTACTCTACTCCACTGTACTCTACCTCTACTGTGCTCCACTGTACTCTACCTCTACTGTACTCCACTGTACTCTACCTCTACTGTGCTCCACTGTACTCTACCTCTACTGTACTCCACTCTACTCTACCTCTACTGTGCTCCACTGTACTCTATCTCTACTGTACTCTACTGTACTCCACCTCTACTGTGCTCTGCTGTACTCCACTGTACTCTATCTCTACTCTACTCCACTGTACTCTACCTCTACTGTACTCTACTGTTCTCTACCTCTACTGTACTCTACTGTACTCCACCTCTACTGTGCTCCACTGTACTCCACTGTACTCTACCTCTACTGTGCACCACTGTACTCTACCTCTACTGTACTCCACTCTACTCTACCTCTACTGTGCTCCACTGTACTCTACCTCTACTTTACTCTACTGTACACTACCTCTACTGTACTCTACTGTACTCTACCTCTACTGTGCTCCGCTGTACTCCACTGTACTCTACCTCTACTGTGCTCCACTGTACGCTACCTCTACTGTGCTCCACTGTACTCTACCTCTACTGTACTCCACTCTACTCTACCTCTACTGTGCTCCGCTGTACTCCACTGTACTCTACCCTCTACTGTGCTCCACTGTACTCTACCTCTACTGTACTCCACTTTACTCTACCTCTACTGTGCTCCACTGTACTCTATCTCTATTGTACTATACTGTACTCCACCTCTACTGTGCTCTGCTGTACTCCACTGTACTCTACCTCTACTGTACTCCACTGTACTCTACCTCTACTGTGCTATACCGTACTCCACATCTACTGTACTCCACTCTACTCTACCTCTACTGTGCTCCACTGTACTCTACATCTTCTGTACTCTACTGTTCTCTACCACTACTGTACTCTACTGTAATCCACCTCTACTGTGCTCCAATGTACTCCACTGTACTCTACCTCTACTGTGCTCCACTGTACTCTACCTCTACTGTGCTCCACTGTACTCTACCTCTTCTGTACTCTACTGTTCTCTACCACTACTGTACTCTACTGTACTCTACCTCTACTGTACTCCACTGTACTCTACCTCTACTGTGCTCCACTGTACTCTACCTCTACTGTACTCCACTCTACTCTACCTCTACTGTGCTCCACTGTACTCTATCTCTACTGTACTCTACTGTACTCCACCTCTACTGTGCTCCACTGTACTCCACTGTACGCTACCTCTACTGTGCTCCACTGTACTCTACCTCTACTGTGACCCATTGTACTCTACCTCTACTGTGCTCCACTCTACTCTACCTCTAATGTGCTCCACTGTACTCTACCTCTACTCTGCTCCGCTGTACTCCACTCTACTCTACCTCTACTGTGCTCCACTGTACTCTACCTCTTCTGTACTCCACTGTACTCTACCTCTACTGTACTCCATGGTACGCTACCTCTACTGTGCTCCACTCTACTCTACCTCTACTGTACTCCACTGTACGCTACCTCTACTGTGCTCCACTGTACTCTACCTCTACTGTACTCCACTCTACTCTACCTCTACTGGGCTCCACTGTACTCTACCTCTACTCTACTCCACTGTACTCTACCTCTACTGTGCTCCACTGTACTCTACCTCTACTGTACTCTACTGTACTCTACCTCTACTGTACTCCACGGTACGATACCTCTACTGTGCTGCACTCTACCTCTACTGTACTCCACTGTACGCTACCTCTACTGTGCTCCACTGTACTCTACCTCTACTGTACTCCACTCTACTCTACCTCTACTGTGCTCCACTGTACTCTACCTCTACTGTACTCCACTCTACTCTACCTCTACTGTGCTCCACTGTACTCTACCTCTACTGTACTCCACTGTACTCTACCTCTACTGTGCTCCACTGTACTGTACCTCTACTGTACTCTACTGTACTCTACCTCTACTGTACTCTACTGTACTCCACCTCTACTGTGCTCCACTGTACTCCACTGTACTCTACCTCTACTGTGCTCCACTGTACTCTACCTCTACTGTGCTCCACTCTACTCTACCTCTACTGTACTCCACTGTACGCTACCTCTACTGTGCTCCACTGTACTCTACCTCTACTGTACTCCACTCTACTCTACCTCTACTGGGCTCCACTGTACTCTACCTCTACTCTACTCCACTGTACTCTACCTCTACTGTGCTCCACTGTACTCTACCTCTACTGTACTCTACTGTACTCCACCTCTACTGTGCTCCACTGTACTCCACTGTACTCTACCTCTACTTTGCTCCACTGTACTCTACCTCTACTGTACTCCACTGTACTCTACCTCTAATGTGCTCCACTGTACTCTACCTCTACTGTACTCCACTCTACTCTACCTCTACTGTGCTCCACTGTACTCTATCTCTACTGTACTCTACTGTACTCCACCTCTACTGTGCTCCGCTGTACTCCACTGTACTCTATCTCTACTGTGATCCACTCTACTCTACCTCTGCTGTGCTCCACTGTACTCTACCTCTACTGTGCTCCACTGTACTCTACCTCTAATCTACTCCACTGTACTCTACCTCTACTGTACTCTACTGTTCTCTACCTCTACTGTACTCTACTGTACTCCACCTCTACTGTGCTCCAATGTACTCCACTGTACTCTACCTCTACTGTGCACCACTGTACTCTACCTCTACTGTACTCCACTGTACTCTACCTCTACTGTGCTCCACTGTACTCTACCTCTACTATGCTCCACTGTACTCTACCTCTACTGTGCTCCACACTACTCTACCTCTACTGTACTCCACTCTATTCTACCTCTACTGTGCTTCACTGTACTCCACTGTACTCTACCTCTACTGTGCTCCACTGTACTCAACCTCTACTGTACTCCACTGTACTCTACCTCTACTGTACTCCACTGTACTCTACCTCTACTGTACTCCACTCTACTCTAACTCTACTGTGCTCCACTGTACTCTACCTCTACTGTACTCCAATCTACTCTACCTCTACTGTGCTCCACTGTACTCTACGTCTTCTGTACTCCACTGTACTCTACCTCTACTGTACTCCACGGTACGCTACCTCTACTGTGCTGCACTCTACCTCTACTGTACTCCACTGTACGCTACCTCTACTGTGCTCCACTGTACTCTACCTCTACTGTACTCCACTCTACTCTACCTCTACTGTGCTCCAGTGTACTCTACCTCTACTGTACTCCACTGTACTCTACCTCTACTGTGCTCCACTGTACTGTACCTCTACTGTACTCTACTGTACTCTACCTCTACTGTACTCTACTGTACTCCACCTCTACTGTGCTCCACTGTACTCCACTGTACTCTACCTCTACTGTGCTCCACTGTACTCTACCTCTACTGTGCTCCACTGTACTCTACCTCTACTGTGCTCCACTGTACTCTACCTCTACTGTACTACAAAGTACGCTACCTCTACTGTGCTCCACTGTACTCTACCTCTACTGTACTCCACTTTGCTCTACCTCTACTGTGCTCCACTGTACTCTACCGCTACTCTACTCCACTCTACTCTACCTCTACTGTGCTCCACTGTACTCTACCTCTACTGTTCTCCACTCTACTCTACCTCTACTGTACTCCACTCCACTCTACTCTACCTCTACTGTGCTCCACTGTACTCTACCGCTACTGTACTCCACTCTACTCTACCTCTACTGTGCTCCACTGTACTCTACCTCTACTGTGCTCCACTGTACTCTACCTCTACTGTACTCCACTCTACTCTACCTCTACTGTGCTCCACTGTACTCTATCTCTACTGTACTCTACTGTACTCCACCTCTACTGTGCTCCACTGTACTCCACTGTACGCTACCTCTACTGTGCTCCACTGTACTCTACCTCTACTGTGCTCCACTGTACTCTACCTCTACTGTACTCCACTCTACTCTACCTCTACTGTGCTCCACTGTACTCTATCTCTACTGTACTCTACTGTACTCCACCTTTACTGTGCTCCACTGTACTCCACTGTACGCTACCTCTACTGTGCTCCACTGTACTCTACCTCTACTGTGACCCATTGTACTCTACCTCTACTGTGCTCCACTCTACTCTACCTCTTATGTGCTCCACTGTACTCTACCTCTACTGTGCTCCGCTGTACTCCACTGTACTCTACCTCTACTGTGCTCCACTGTACTCTACCTCTGCTGTACTCCACTGTACTCTACCTCTACTGTACTACAAAGTACGCTACCTCTACTGTGCTCCACTGTACTCTACCTCTACTGTACTACAAAGTACGCTACCTCTACTGTGCTCCACTGTACTCTACCTCTACTGTATTCCACTGTGCTCTACCTCTACTGTGCTCCACTGTACTCTACCGCTACTCTACTCCACTGTACTCTACCTCTACTGTGCTCCACTGTACTCTACCTCTACTGTACTCCACTGTACTCTACCTCTACTGTGCTCCACTGTACTCTACCTCTACTGTACTCCACTCTACTCTACCTCTACTGTGCTCCACTGTACTCTATCTCTACTGTACTCTACTGTACTCCACCTCTACTGTGCTCCACTGTACTCCACTGTACGCTACCTCTACTGTGCTCCACTGTACTCTACCTCTACTGTGACCCATTGTACTCTACCTCTACTGTGCTCCACTCTACTCTACCTCTAATGTGCTCCACTGTACTCTACCTCTACTGTGCTCCGCTGTACTCCACTGTACTCTACCTCTACTGTGCTCCACTGTACTCTACCTCTGCTGTACTCCACTGTACTCTACCTCTACTGTGCTTCACTGTACTCTACCTCCACTGTACTACAAAGTACGCTACCTCTACTGTGCTCCACTGTACTCTACCTCTACTGTACTCCACTCTACTCTACCTCTACTGTGCTCCACTGTACTCTATCTCTACTGTACTCTACTGTACTCCACCTCCACTGTGCTCCGCTGTACTCCACTGTACTCTATCTCTACTGTGATCCACTGTACTCTACCTCTGCTGTGCTCCACTGTACTCTACCCTTACTGTGCTCCACTGTACTCTACCTCTACTCTACTCCACTGTACTCTACCTCTACTGTACTCTACTGTTCTCTACCTCTACTGTACTCTACTTTACTCCACCTCTACTGTGCTCCACTGTACTCCACTGTACTCTACCTCTAATGTGCTCCACTGTACTCTACCTCTACTGTACTCCACTCTACTCTACCTCTACTGTGCTCCACTGTACTCTATCTCTACTGTACTCTACTGTACTCCACCTCTACTGTGCTCCGCTGTACTCCACTTTACTCTATCTCTACTGTGATCCACTGTACTCTACCTCTGCTGTGCTCCACTGTACTCTACCTCTACTGTGCTCCACTGTACTCTACCTCTACTCTACTCCACTGTACTCTATCTCTACTGTGCTCCACTGTACTCTATCTCTATTGTACTCCACTGTACTCTACCTCTACTGTACTCTACTGTTCTCTACCTCTACTGTACTCTACTGTACTCCACCTCTACTGTGCTCCACTGTACTCCACTCTACTCTACCTCTACTGTGCTCCACTGTACTCTGCCTCTACTGTACTCCACTGTACTCTACCTCTACTGTGCTCAACTGTACTCTACCTCTACTGTACTCCACTGTACTCTACCTCTACTGTACTCCACTGTACTCTACCTCTACTGTACTCTACTGTGCTCCACCTCTTATTTGCTCCACTGTATTCCACTGTACTCTACCTCTACTGTACTCCACTGTACTCTACCTCTACTGTACTCTACTGTACTCTACCTCTACTGTGCTCCACTGTACTCCACTGTGCGCTACCTATACTGTGCTCCACTCTACTCTACCTCTACTTTACTCCACTCTATTCTACCTCTACTGTGCTCCGCTGTACTCCACTGTACTCTACCTCTACTGTACTGCACTGTACTCTACCTCTACTGTAATCCACTGTACTCTACCTCTACTGTACTCCACTGTGCGCTACCTCTACTGTGCTCCAATGTACTCTACCTCTGCTGTACTCCACTCTAGTCTATCTCTACTGTGCTCCATTGTACTCTATCTCTACTTTACTCCAATGTACTCTACCTCTACTCTACTGTTCTCTACCTCTACTGTACTCCACTCTACACTACCTCTACTGTGCTCCGCTGTACTCCACTGTACTCTACCTCTACTGTGCTCCACTGTACTCTACCTCTACTGTGCTCCACTGTACTCTACCTCTACTGTGCTCCACTGTTCTCTACCTCTACTGTACTCTACTGTACTCCACCTCTACTGTGCTCCACTGTACTCCACTGTACTCTACCTCTACTGTGCTCCACTGTACTCTACCTCTACTGTACTCCACTCTAGTCTATCTCTACTGTATTCCATTGTACTCTATCTTTACTTTACTCCAATGTACTCTACCTCTACTCTACTGTTCTCTACCTCTACTGTACTCTACTGTACTCCACCTCTACTGTGCTTCACTGTACTCCACTGTACTCTACTTCTACTGTGCTCCACTGTACTCTACCTCTACTGTACTCCACTGTACTCTACCTCTACTGTGCTCCACTGTACTCTACCTCTACTGTACTCCACTCTACTCTAACTCTACTGTGCTCCACTGTACTCTACCTCTACTGTACTCCACTCTACTCTACCTCTACTGTGCTCAACTGTACTCTACCTCTTCTGTACTCCACTGTACTCTACCTCTACTGTACTCCACGGTACGCTACCTCTACGGTGCTCCACTGTACTCTACCTCTACTGTGCTCCACTGTACTCTACCTCTACTGTACTCCACTCTACTCTACCTCTACTGTGCTCCACTGTACTCTATCTCTACTGTACTCTACTGTACTCCACCTCTACTGTGCTCCACTGTACTCCACTGTACGCTACCTCTACTGTGCTCCACTGTACTCTACCTCTACTGTACTCCACTCTACTCTACCTCTACTGTGCTCCGCTGTACTCCACTGTACTCTACCTCTACTGTGCTCCGCTGTACTCCACTGTACTCTACCTCTAGTGTGCTCCACTGTACTCTACCTCTGCTGTACTCCACTGTACTCTACCTCTACTGTGCTCCACTGTACTCTACCTCTACTGTACTACAAAGTACGCTACCTCTACTGTGCTCCACTGTACTCTACCTCTACTGTACTCCACTGTGCTCTACCTCTACTGTGCTCCACTGTACTCTACCTCTACTGTACTCCACTGTACTCTACCTCTACTGTGCTCCACTGTACTCTACCTCTACTGTACTCCACTGTACTCTACGTCTACTGTGCTCCACTGTACTCTACCTCTACTGTACTCTACTGTACTCTACCTCTACTGTACTCTACTGTACTCCACCTCTACTGTGCTCCACTGTACTCCACTGTACTCTACCTCTACTGTGCTCCACTGTACTCTACCTCTACTGTACTCCACTGTACTCTACCTCTAATGTGCTCCACTGTACTCTACCTCTACTGTACTCCACTCTACTCTACCTCTACTGTGCTCCACTGTACTCTATCTCTACTGTACTCTACTGTACTCCACCTCTACTGTGCTCCGCTGTACTCCACTGTACTCTATCTCTACTGTGATCCACTGTACTCTACCTCTGCTGTGCTCCACTGTATTCTACCTCTACTGTGCTCCACTGTACTCTACCTCTAATCTACTCCACTGTACTCTACCTCTACTGTACTCTACTGTTCTCTACCTCTGCTGTACTCTACTGTACTCCACCTCTACTGTGCTCCAATGTACTCCACTGTACTCTACCTCTACTGTGCACCACTGTTCTCTACCTCTACTGTAATCCACTGTACTCTAACTCTACTGTGCTCCACTGTACTCTACCTCTACTGTACTCCACTCTACTCTACCTCTACTGTGCTCCACTGTACTCTACCTCTTCTGTACTCCACTGTACTCTACCTCTACTGTACTCCACGGTACGCTACCTCTACTGTGCTCCACTCTACTCTACCTCTACTGTACTCCACTGTACGCTAACTCTACTGTGCTCCACTGTACTCTACCTCTCCTGTACTCCACTCTACTCTACCTCTACTGGGCTCCACTGTACTCTACCTCTACTCTACTCCACTGTACTCTACCTCTACTGTACTCTACTGTACTCTACCTCTACTGTACTCTACTGTACTCCACCTCTACTGTGCTCCACTGTACTCCACTGTACTCTACCTCTACTTTGCTCCACTGTACTCTACCTCTACTGTACTCCACTGTACTCTACCTCTAATGTGCTCCACTCTACTCTACCTCTACTGTACTCCACTCTACTCTACCTCTACTGTGCTCCACTGTACTCTATCTCTACTGTACTCTACTGTACTCCACCTCTACTGTGCTCCGCTGTACTCCACTGTACTCTATCTCTACTGTGATCCACTCTACTCTACCTCTGCTGTGCTCCACTGTACTCTACCTCTACTGTGCTCCACTGTACTCTACCTCTAATCTACTCCACTGTACTCTACCTCTACTGTACTCTACTGTTCTCTACCTCTACTGTACTCTACTGTACTCCACCTCTACTGTGCTCCAATGTACTCCACTGTACTCTACCTCTACTGTGCACCACTGTACTCTACCTCTACTGTACTCCACTGTACTCTACCTCTACTGTGCTCCACTGTACTCTACCTCTACTATGCTCCACTGTACTCTACCTCTACTGTGTTCCACACTACTCTACCTCTACTGTACTCCACTCTATTCTACCTCTACTGTGCTTCACTGTACTCCACTGTACTCTACCTCTACTGTGCTCCACTGTACTCAACCTCTACTGTACTCCACTGTACTCTACCTCTACTGTACTCCACTGTACTCTACCTCTACTGTACTCCACTCTACTCTAACTCTACTGTGCTCCACTGTACTCTACCTCTACTGTACTCCAATCTACTCTACCTCTACTGTGCTCCACTGTACTCTACGTCTTCTGTACTCCACTGTACTCTACCTCTACTGTACTCCACGGTACGATACCTCTACTGTGCTGCACTCTACCTCTACTGTACTCCACTGTACGCTACCTCTACTGTGCTCCACTGTACTCTACCTCTACTGTACTCCACTCTACTCTACCTCTACTGTGCTCCACTGTACTCTACCTCTACTGTACTCCACTCTACTCTACCTCTACTGTGCTCCACTGTACTCTACCTCTACTGTACTCCACTGTACTCTACCTCTACTGTGCTCCACTGTACTGTACCTCTACTGTACTCTACTGTACTCTACCTCTACTGTACTCTACTGTACTCCACCTCTACTGTGCTCCACTGTACTCCACTGTACTCTACCTCTACTGTGCTCCACTGTACTCTACCTCTACTGTGCTCCACTGTACTCTACCTCTACTGTGCTCCACTGTACTCCACTGTACGCTACCTCTACTGTGCTCCACTGTACTCTACCTCTACTGTACTCCACTCTACTCTACCTCTACTGTGCTCCGCTGTAGTCCACTGTACTCTACCCTCTACTGTGCTCCACTGTACTCTACCTCTACTGTACTCCACTTTACTCTACCTCTTCTGTACTTCACTGTACTCTATCTCTACTGTACTCCACTGTACTCTATCTCTACTGTACTCCACTGTACTCTACATCTACTGTACTCTACTGTACTCCACCTCTAATGTGCTCCACTGTACTCCACTGTACTCTACCTCTACTGTACTCCACTGTACTCTACCTCTACTGTACTCCACTGTACTCTACCTCTTCTGTACTTCACTGTACTCTATCTCTACTGTACTCCACTGTACTCTATCTCTACTGTACTCCACTGTACTCTACATCTACTGTACTCTACTGTACTCCACCTCTAATGTGCTCCACTGTACTCCACTGTACTCTACCTCTACTGTACTCCACTGTACTCTACCTCTACTGTGCTCCACTGCACTCTACCTCTACTGTGCTCCACTGTACTCTACCTCTACTGTGATCCACTGCACTGTCCCTCTGCTGTGATCCACTGTACTCTATCTCTACTGTGCTCCACTGTACTCTCTCTACTGTACTCCATTGTACTCTAACTCTACTGTACTCTACTGTTCTCTACCTCTACTGTACTCTACTGTACTCCACCTCTACTGTGCTCCACTGTACTCCACTGTGCTCTACCTCTACTCTGCTCCACAGTACTCTACCTCTACTGTACTCCACTGTACTCTACCTCTACTGTGCTCCACTGTACTCTACCTCTACTGTACTCCATTGTACTCTACTTCTACTGTACTCCACTTTACTGTACTCCACTGTACTCTACCTCTACTGTACTCTACTGTACTCCACCTCTAATGTGCTCCACTGTACTCTACCTCTACTGTGCTCCACTGTACTCTACCTCTACTGTGCTCCACTGTACTCTACCTCTACTCTGCTCCACTGTAGTCTACCTCTACTGTACTCCACTGTACTCTACCTCTACTGTACTCCACTGTACTCTACCTCTACTGTACTCCACTCTACTCTACCTCTACTGTGCTCCACTGTACTCTATCTCTACTGTACTCTACTGTACTCCACCTCTACTGTGCTCCGCTGTACTCCACTGTACTCTATCTCTACTGTGATCCACTGTACTCTACCTCTGCTGTGCTCCACTGTATTCTACCTCTACTGTGCTCCACTGTACTCTACCTCTAATCTACTCCACTGTACTCTACCTCTACTGTACTCTACTGTTCTCTACCTCTGCTGTACTCTACTGTACTCCACCTCTACTGTGCTCCAATGTACTCCACTGTACTCTACCTCTACTGTGCACCACTGTTCTCTACCTCTACTGTAATCCACTGTACTCTAACTCTACTGTGCTCCACTGTACTCTACCTCTACTGTACTCCACTCTACTCTACCTCTACTGTGCTCCACTGTACTCTACCTCTTCTGTACTCCACTGTACTCTACCTCTACTGTACTCCACGGTACGCTACCTCTACTGTGCTCCACTCTACTCTACCTCTACTGTACTCCACTGTACGCTAACTCTACTGTGCTCCACTGTACTCTACCTCTCCTGTACTCCACTCTACTCTACCTCTACTGGGCTCCACTGTACTCTACCTCTACTCTACTCCACTGTACTCTACCTCTACTGTACTCTACTGTACTCTACCTCTACTGTACTCTACTGTACTCCACCTCTACTGTGCTCCACTGTACTCCACTGTACTCTACCTCTACTTTGCTCCACTGTACTCTACCTCTACTGTACTCCACTGTACTCTACCTCTAATGTGCTCCACTCTACTCTACCTCTACTGTACTCCACTCTACTCTACCTCTACTGTGCTCCACTGTACTCTATCTCTACTGTACTCTACTGTACTCCACCTCTACTGTGCTCCGCTGTACTCCACTGTACTCTATCTCTACTGTGATCCACTCTACTCTACCTCTGCTGTGCTCCACTGTACTCTACCTCTACTGTGCTCCACTGTACTCTACCTCTAATCTACTCCACTGTACTCTACCTCTACTGTACTCTACTGTTCTCTACCTCTACTGTACTCTACTGTACTCCACCTCTACTGTGCTCCAATGTACTCCACTGTACTCTACCTCTACTGTGCACCACTGTACTCTACCTCTACTGTACTCCACTGTACTCTACCTCTACTGTGCTCCACTGTACTCTACCTCTACTATGCTCCACTGTACTCTACCTCTACTGTGTTCCACACTACTCTACCTGTACTGTACTCCACTCTATTCTACCTCTACTGTGCTTCACTGTACTCCACTGTACTCTACCTCTACTGTGCTCCACTGTACTCAACCTCTACTGTACTCCACTGTACTCTACCTCTACTGTACTCCACTGTACTCTACCTCTACTGTACTCCACTCTACTCTAACTCTACTGTGCTCCACTGTACTCTACCTCTACTGTACTCCAATCTACTCTACCTCTACTGTGCTCCACTGTACTCTACGTCTTCTGTACTCCACTGTACTCTACCTCTACTGTACTCCACGGTACGATACCTCTACTGTGCTGCACTCTACCTCTACTGTACTCCACTGTACGCTACCTCTACTGTGCTCCACTGTACTCTACCTCTACTGTACTCCACTCTACTCTACCTCTACTGTGCTCCACTGTACTCTACCTCTACTGTACTCCACTCTACTCTACCTCTACTGTGCTCCACTGTACTCTACCTCTACTGTACTCCACTGTACTCTACCTCTACTGTGCTCCACTGTACTGTACCTCTACTGTACTCTACTGTACTCTACCTCTACTGTACTCTACTGTACTCCACCTCTACTGTGCTCCACTGTACTCCACTGTACTCTACCTCTACTGTGCTCCACTGTACTCTACCTCTACTGTGCTCCACTGTACTCTACCTCTACTGTGCTCCACTGTACTCCACTGTACGCTACCTCTACTGTGCTCCACTGTACTCTACCTCTACTGTACTCCACTCTACTCTACCTCTACTGTGCTCCGCTGTAGTCCACTGTACTCTACCCTCTACTGTGCTCCACTGTACTCTACCTCTACTGTACTCCACTTTACTCTACCTCTTCTGTACTTCACTGTACTCTATCTCTACTGTACTCCACTGTACTCTATCTCTACTGTACTCCACTGTACTCTACATCTACTGTACTCTACTGTACTCCACCTCTAATGTGCTCCACTGTACTCCACTGTACTCTACCTCTACTGTACTCCACTGTACTCTACCTCTACTGTACTCCACTGTACTCTACCTCTTCTGTACTTCACTGTACTCTATCTCTACTGTACTCCACTGTACTCTATCTCTACTGTACTCCACTGTACTCTACATCTACTGTACTCTACTGTACTCCACCTCTAATGTGCTCCACTGTACTCCACTGTACTCTACCTCTACTGTACTCCACTGTACTCTACCTCTACTGTGCTCCACTGCACTCTACCTCTACTGTGCTCCACTGTACTCTACCTCTACTGTGATCCACTGCACTGTCCCTCTGCTGTGATCCACTGTACTCTATCTCTACTGTGCTCCACTGTACTCTCTCTACTGTACTCCATTGTACTCTAACTCTACTGTACTCTACTGTTCTCTACCTCTACTGTACTCTACTGTACTCCACCTCTACTGTGCTCCACTGTACTCCACTGTGCTCTACCTCTACTCTGCTCCACAGTACTCTACCTCTACTGTACTCCACTGTACTCTACCTCTACTGTGCTCCACTGTACTCTACCTCTACTGTACTCCATTGTACTCTACTTCTACTGTACTCCACTTTACTGTACTCCACTGTACTCTACCTCTACTGTACTCTACTGTACTCCACCTCGAATGTGCTCCACTGTACTCTACCTCTACTGTGCTCCACTGTACTCTACCTCTACTGTGCTCCACTGTACTCTACCTCTACTCTGCTCCACTGTAGTCTACCTCTACTGTACTCCACTGTACTCTACCTCTACTGTACTCCACTGTACTCTACCTCTACTGTACTCCACTGTACTCTACCTCTTCTGTACTTCACTGTACTCTATCTCTAGTGTGCTCCACTGTACTCTATCTCTACTGTACTCCACTGTACTCTACCTCTACTGTACTCCACTGTACTCTACCTCTACTGTACTCCACTGTACTCTATCTCTAGTGTGCTCCACTGTACTCTATCTCTACTGTACTCCACTGTACTCTACCTCTACTGTACTCCACTGTACTCTACCTCTGGTGTACTCCACTGTATTCTACCTCTACTGTACTCCACTGTACTCTACCTCTACTGTACTCCATTGTTATCTACCTCTACTGTACTCCACTGTACTCTACCCATACTGTACTCCACTGTACTCTACCTCTACTGTGCTCCACTGTACTCCACTGTACTCTATCTCTACTGTGATCCACTGTACTCTACCTCTGCTGTGCTCCACTGCACTCTACCTCTACTGTACTCCACTGTACTCTACCTCTACTGTACTCCACTGTACTCTACCTCTACTGTACTCCACTGTACTCTACCTCTACTGTACTCAACTGTACTCTACCTCTTCTGTACTTCACTGTACTCTATCTCTACTGTACTCCACTGTACTCTATCTCTACTGTACTCCACTGTACTCTACATCTACTGTACTCTACTGTACTCCACCTCTAATGTGCTTCACTGTACTCCACTGTACTCTACCTCTACTGTACTCCACTGTAATCTACCTCTACTGTGCTCCACTGCACTCTACCTCTACTGTGCTCCACTGTACTCTACCTCTACTGTGATCCACTGCACTCTACCTCTACTGTACTCCACTGTACTCTACCTCTACTGTACTCTACTGTTCTCTACCTCTACTGTACTCTACTGTACTCCACCTCTACTGTGCTCCACTGTACTCCAATCTACTCTACCTCTACTGTGCTCCACTGTACTCTGCCTCTACTGTACTCCACTGTACTCTACCTCTACTGTGCTCAACTGTACTCTACCTCTACTGTACTCCACTGTACTCTACCTCTACTGTACTCCACTGTACTCTACCTCTACTGTACTCTACTGTGCTCCACCTCTTATTTGCTCCACTGTATTCCACTGTACTCTACCTCTACTGTACTCCACTGTACTCTACCTCTACTGTACTCTACTGTACTCTACCTCTACTGTGCTCCACTGTACTCCACTGTGCGCTACCTATACTGTGCTCCACTCTACTCTACCTCTACTTTACTCCACTCTATTCTACCTCTACTGTGCTCCGCTGTACTCCACTGTACTCTACCTCTACTGTACTCCACTGTACGCTACCTCTACTGTGCTCCACTGTACTCTACCTCTACTGTACTCCACTCTACTCTACCTCTACTGTGCTCCACTGTACTCTACCTCTACTGTACTCCACTCTACTCTACCTCTACTGTGCTCCACTGTACTCTACCTCTACTGTACTCCACTGTACTCTACCTCTACTGTGCTCCACTGTACTGTACCTCTACTGTACTCTACTGTACTCTACCTCTACTGTACTCTACTGTACTCCACCTCTACTGTGCTCCACTGTACTCCACTGTACTCTACCTCTACTGTGCTCCACTGTACTCTACCTCTACTGTGCTCCACTGTACTCTACCTCTACTGTGCTCCACTGTACTCCACTGTACGCTACCTCTACTGTGCTCCACTGTACTCTACCTCTACTGTACTCCACTCTACTCTACCTCTACTGTGCTCCGCTGTAGTCCACTGTACTCTACCCTCTACTGTGCTCCACTGTACTCTACCTCTACTGTACTCCACTTTACTCTACCTCTTCTGTACTTCACTGTACTCTATCTCTACTGTACTCCACTGTACTCTATCTCTACTGTACTCCACTGTACTCTACATCTACTGTACTCTACTGTACTCCACCTCTAATGTGCTCCACTGTACTCCACTGTACTCTACCTCTACTGTACTCCACTGTACTCTACCTCTACTGTACTCCACTGTACTCTACCTCTTCTGTACTTCACTGTACTCTATCTCTACTGTACTCCACTGTACTCTATCTCTACTGTACTCCACTGTACTCTACATCTACTGTACTCTACTGTACTCCACCTCTAATGTGCTCCACTGTACTCCACTGTACTCTACCTCTACTGTACTCCACTGTACTCTACCTCTACTGTGCTCCACTGCACTCTACCTCTACTGTGCTCCACTGTACTCTACCTCTACTGTGATCCACTGCACTGTCCCTCTGCTGTGATCCACTGTACTCTATCTCTACTGTGCTCCACTGTACTCTCTCTACTGTACTCCATTGTACTCTAACTCTACTGTACTCTACTGTTCTCTACCTCTACTGTACTCTACTGTACTCCACCTCTACTGTGCTCCACTGTACTCCACTGTGCTCTACCTCTACTCTGCTCCACAGTACTCTACCTCTACTGTACTCCACTGTACTCTACCTCTACTGTGCTCCACTGTACTCTACCTCTACTGTACTCCATTGTACTCTACTTCTACTGTACTCCACTTTACTGTACTCCACTGTACTCTACCTCTACTGTACTCTACTGTACTCCACCTCTAATGTGCTCCACTGTACTCTACCTCTACTGTGCTCCACTGTACTCTACCTCTACTGTGCTCCACTGTACTCTACCTCTACTCTGCTCCACTGTAGTCTACCTCTACTGTACTCCACTGTACTCTACCTCTACTGTACTCCACTGTACTCTACCTCTACTGTACTCCACTGTACTCTACCTCTTCTGTACTTCACTGTACTCTATCTCTAGTGTGCTCCACTGTACTCTATCTCTACTGTACTCCACTGTACTCTACCTCTACTGTACTCCACTGTACTCTACCTCTACTGTACTCCACTGTACTCTATCTCTAGTGTGCTCCACTGTACTCTATCTCTACTGTACTCCACTGTACTCTACCTCTACTGTACTCCACTGTACTCTACCTCTGGTGTACTCCACTGTATTCTACCTCTACTGTACTCCACTGTACTCTACCTCTACTGTACTCCATTGTTATCTACCTCTACTGTACTCCACTGTACTCTACCCATACTGTACTCCACTGTACTCTACCTCTACTGTGCTCCACTGTACTCCACTGTACTCTATCTCTACTGTGATCCACTGTACTCTACCTCTGCTGTGCTCCACTGCACTCTACCTCTACTGTACTCCACTGTACTCTACCTCTACTGTACTCCACTGTACTCTACCTCTACTGTACTCCACTGTACTCTACCTCTACTGTACTCAACTGTACTCTACCTCTTCTGTACTTCACTGTACTCTATCTCTACTGTACTCCACTGTACTCTATCTCTACTGTACTCCACTGTACTCTACATCTACTGTACTCTACTGTACTCCACCTCTAATGTGCTTCACTGTACTCCACTGTACTCTACCTCTACTGTACTCCACTGTAATCTACCTCTACTGTGCTCCACTGCACTCTACCTCTACTGTGCTCCACTGTACTCTACCTCTACTGTGATCCACTGCACTCTACCTCTACTGTACTCCACTGTACTCTACCTCTACTGTACTCTACTGTTCTCTACCTCTACTGTACTCTACTGTACTCCACCTCTACTGTGCTCCACTGTACTCCAATCTACTCTACCTCTACTGTGCTCCACTGTACTCTGCCTCTACTGTACTCCACTGTACTCTACCTCTACTGTGCTCAACTGTACTCTACCTCTACTGTACTCCACTGTACTCTACCTCTACTGTACTCCACTGTACTCTACCTCTACTGTACTCTACTGTGCTCCACCTCTTATTTGCTCCACTGTATTCCACTGTACTCTACCTCTACTGTACTCCACTGTACTCTACCTCTACTGTACTCTACTGTACTCTACCTCTACTGTGCTCCACTGTACTCCACTGTGCGCTACCTATACTGTGCTCCACTCTACTCTACCTCTACTTTACTCCACTCTATTCTACCTCTACTGTGCTCCGCTGTACTCCACTGTACTCTACCTCTACTGTACTGCACTGTACTCTACCTCTACTGTAATCCACTGTACTCTACCTCTACTGTACTCCACTGTGCGCTACCTCTACTGTGCTCCAATGTACTCTACCTCTACTGTACTCCACTCTAGTCTATCTCTACTGTGCTCCATTGTACTCTATCTCTACTTTACTCCAATGTACTCTACCTCTACTCTACTGTTCTCTACCTCTACTGTACTCCACTCTACACTACCTCTACTGTGCTCCGCTGTACTCCACTGTACTCTACCTCTACTGTGCTCCACTGTACTCTACCTCTACTGTGCTCCACTGTACTCTACCTCTACTGTGCTCCACTGTTCTCTACCTCTACTGTACTCTACTGTACTCCACCTCTACTGTGCTCCACTGTACTACACTGTACTCTACCTCTACTGTGCTCCACTGTACTCTACCTCTACTGTACTCCACTCTAGTCTATCTCTACTGTATTCCATTGTACTCTATCTTTACTTTACTCCAATGTACTCTACCTCTACTCTACTGTTCTCTACCTCTACTGTACTCTACTGTACTCCACCTCTACTGTGCTTCACTGTACTCCACTGTACTCTACTTCTACTGTGCTCCACTGTACTCTACCTCTACTGTACTCCACTGTACTCTACCTCTACTGTGCTCCACTGTACTCTACCTCTACTGTACTCCACTCTACTCTACCTCTACTGTGCTCAACTGTACTCTACCTCTTCTGTACTCCACTGTACTCTACCTCTACTGTACTCCACGGTACGCTACCTCTACTGTGCTCCACTGTACTCTACCTCTACTGTGCTCCACTGTACTCTACCTCTACTGTGCTCCACTGTACTCTACCTCTACTGTACTCCACTCTACTCTACCTCTACTGTGCTCCACTGTACTCTATCTCTACTGTACTCTACTGTACTCCACCTCTACTGTGCTCCACTGTACTCCACTGTACGCTACCTCTACTGTGCTCCACTGTACTCTACCTCTACTGTACTCCACTCTACTCTACCTCTACTGTGCTCCGCTGTACTCCACTGTACTCTACCTCTACTGTGCTCCGCTTTACTCCACTGTACTCTACCTCTAGTGTGCTCCACTGTACTCTACCTCTGCTGTACTCCACTGTACTCTACCTCTACTGTGCTCCACTGTACTCTACCTCTACTGTACTACAAAGTACGCTACCTCTACTGTGCTCCACTGTACTCTACCTCTACTGTACTCCACTGTGCTCTACCTCTACTGTGCTCCACTGTACTCTACCTCTACTGTACTCCACTGTACTCTACCTCTACTGTGCTCCACTGTACTCTACCTCTACTGTACTCCACTGTACTCTACGTCTACTGTGCTCCACTGTACTCTACCTCTACTGTACTCTACTGTACTCTACCTCTACTGTACTCTACTGTACTCCACCTCTACTGTGCTCCACTGTACTCCACTGTACTCTACCTCTACTGTGCTCCACTGTACTCTACCTCTACTGTACTCCACTGTACTCTACCTCTAATGTGCTCCACTGTACTCTACCTCTACTGTACACCACTCTACTCTACCTCTACTGTGCTCCACTGTACTCTATCTCTACTGTACTCTACTGTACTCCACCTCTACTGTGCTCCGCTGTACTCCACTGTACTCTATCTCTACTGTGATCCACTGTACTCTACCTCTGCTGTGCTCCACTGTATTCTACCTCTACTGTGCTCCACTGTACTCTACCTCTAATCTACTCCACTGTACTCTACCTCTACTGTACTCTACTGTTCTCTACCTCTGCTGTACTCTACTGTACTCCACCTCTACTGTGCTCCAATGTACTCCACTGTACTCTACCTCTACTGTGCACCACTGTTCTCTACCTCTACTGTACTCCACTGTACTCTAACTCTACTGTGCTCCACTGTACTCTACCTCTACTGTACTCCACTCTACTCTACCTCTACTGTGCTCCACTGTACTCTACCTCTTCTGTACTCCACTGTACTCTACCTCTACTGTACTCCACGGTACGCTACCTCTACTGTGCTCCACTCTACTCTACCTCTACTGTACTCCACTGTACGCTACCTCTACTGTGCTCCACTGTACTCTACCTCTCCTGTACTCCACTCTACTCTACCTCTACTGGGCTCCACTGTACTCTACCTCTACTCTACTCCACTGTACTCTACCTCTACTGTGCTCCACTGTACTCTACCTCTACTGTACTCTACTGTACTCTACCTCTACTGTACTCTACTGTACTCCACCTCTACTGTGCTCCACTGTACTCCACTGTACTCTACCTCTACTTTGCTCCACTGTACTCTACCTCTACTGTACTCCACTGTACTCTACCTCTAATGTGCTCCACTCTACTCTACCTCTACTGTACTCCACTCTACTCTACCTCTACTGTGCTCCACTGTACTCTATCTCTACTGTACTCTACTGTACTCCACCTCTACTGTGCTCCGCTGTACTCCACTGTACTCTATCTCTACTGTGATCCACTCTACTCTACCTCTGCTGTGCTCCACTGTACTCTACCTCTACTGTGCTCCACTGTACTCTACCTCTAATCTACTCCACTGTACTCTACCTCTACTGTACTCTACTGTTCTCTACCTCTACTGTACTCTACTGTACTCCACCTCTACTGTGCTCCAATGTAGTCCACTGTACTCTACCTCTACTGTGCACCACTGTACTCTACCTCTACTGTACTCCACTGTACTCTACCTCTACTGTGCTCCACTGTACTCTACCTCTACTATGCTCCACTGTACTCTACCTCTACTGTGTTCCACACTACTCTACCTCTACTGTACTCCACTCTATTCTACCTCTACTGTGCTTCACTGTACTCCACTGTACTCTACCTCTACTGTGCTCCACTGTACTCAACCTCTACTGTACTCCACTGTACTCTACCTCTACTGTACTCCACTGTACTCTACCTCTACTGTACTCCACTCTACTCTAACTCTACTGTGCTCCACTGTACTCTACCTCTACTGTACTCCAATCTACTCTACCTCTACTGTGCTCCACTGTACTCTACGTCTTCTGTACTCCACTGTACTCTACCTCTACTGTACTCCACGGTACGATACCTCTACTGTGCTGCACTCTACCTCTACTGTACTCCACTGTACGCTACCTCTACTGTGCTCCACTGTACTCTACCTCTACTGTACTCCACTCTACTCTACCTCTACTGTGCTCCACTGTACTCTACCTCTACTGTACTCCACTCTACTCTACCTATACTGTGCTCCACTGTACTCTACCTCTACTGTACTCCACTGTACTCTACCTCTACTGTGCTCCACTGTACTGTACCTCTACTGTACTCTACTGTACTCTACCTCTACTGTACTCTACTGTACTCCACCTCTACTGTGCTCCACTGTACTCCACTGTACTCTACCTCTACTGTGCTCCACTGTACTCTACCTCTACTGTGCTCCACTGTACTCTACCTCTACTGTGCTCCACTGTACTCCACTGTACGCTACCTCTACTGTGCTCCACTGTACTCTACCTCTACTGTACTCCACTCTACTCTACCTCTACTGTGCTCCGCTGTAGTCCACTGTACTCTACCCTCTACTGTGCTCCACTGTACTCTACCTCTACTGTACTCCACTTTACTCTACCTCTTCTGTACTTCACTGTACTCTATCTCTACTGTACTCCACTGTACTCTATCTCTACTGTACTCCACTGTACTCTACATCTACTGTACTCTACTGTACTCCACCTCTAATGTGCTCCACTGTACTCCACTGTACTCTACCTCTACTGTACTCCACTGTACTCTACCTCTACTGTACTCCACTGTACTCTACCTCTTCTGTACTTCACTGTACTCTATCTCTACTGTACTCCACTGTACTCTATCTCTACTGTACTCCACTGTACTCTACATCTACTGTACTCTACTGTACTCCACCTCTAATGTGCTCCACTGTACTCCACTGTACTCTACCTCTACTGTACTCCACTGTACTCTACCTCTACTGTGCTCCACTGCACTCTACCTCTACTGTGCTC
The DNA here is from genome assembly GCA_030578255.1 of Tiaroga cobitis. NCBI lineage: Eukaryota > Metazoa > Chordata > Actinopteri > Cypriniformes > Leuciscidae > Tiaroga > Tiaroga cobitis. The sequence continues at coordinate 38,127,604 of CM060604.1, forward strand.
CACTGTACTCTACCTCTACTGTGATCCACTGCACTGTCCCTCTGCTGTGATCCACTGTACTCTATCTCTACTGTGCTCCACTGTACTCTCTCTACTGTACTCCATTGTACTCTAACTCTACTGTACTCTACTGTTCTCTACCTCTACTGTACTCTACTGTACTCCACCTCTACTGTGCTCCACTGTACTCCACTGTGCTCTACCTCTACTCTGCTCCACAGTACTCTACCTCTACTGTACTCCACTGTACTCTACCTCTACTGTGCTCCACTGTACTCTACCTCTACTGTACTCCATTGTACTCTACTTCTACTGTACTCCACTTTACTGTACTCCACTGTACTCTACCTCTACTGTACTCTACTGTACTCCACCTCTAATGTGCTCCACTGTACTCTACCTCTACTGTGCTCCACTGTACTCTACCTCTACTGTGCTCCACTGTACTCTACCTCTACTGTGCTCCACTGTAGTCTACCTCTACTGTACTCCACTGTACTCTACCTCTACTGTACTCCACTGTACTCTACCTCTACTGTACTCCACTGTACTCTACCTCTTCTGTACTTCACTGTACTCTATCTCTAGTGTGCTCCACTGTACTCTATCTCTACTGTACTCCACTGTACTCTACCTCTACTGTACTCCACTGTACTCTACCTCTACTGTACTCCACTGTACTCTATCTCTAGTGTGCTCCACTGTACTCTATCTCTACTGTACTCCACTGTACTCTACCTCTACTGTACTCCACTGTACTCTACCTCTGGTGTACTCCACTGTATTCTACCTCTACTGTACTCCACTGTACTCTACCTCTACTGTACTCCATTGTTATCTACCTCTACTGTACTCCACTGTACTCTACCCATACTGTACTCCACTGTACTCTACCTCTACTGTGCTCCACTGTACTCCACTGTACTCTATCTCTACTGTGATCCACTGTACTCTACCTCTGCTGTGCTCCACTGCACTCTACCTCTACTGTACTCCACTGTACTCTACCTCTACTGTACTCCACTGTACTCTACCTCTACTGTACTCCACTGTACTCTACCTCTACTGTACTCAACTGTACTCTACCTCTTCTGTACTTCACTGTACTCTATCTCTACTGTACTCCACTGTACTCTATCTCTACTGTACTCCACTGTACTCTACATCTACTGTACTCTACTGTACTCCACCTCTAATGTGCTCCACTGTACTCCACTGTACTCTACCTCTACTGTACTCCACTGTAATCTACCTCTACTGTGCTCCACTGCACTCTACCTCTACTGTGCTCCACTGTACTCTACCTCTACTGTGATCCACTGCACTGTACCTCTGCTGTGCTCCACTGTACTCTATCTCTACTGTGCTCCACTGTACTCTATCTCTACTGTGCTCCATTGTACTCTAACTCTACTGTACTCTACTGTTCTCTACCTCTACTGTACTCTACTGTACTCCACCTCTACTGTGCTCCACTGTACTCCACTGTGCTCTACCTCTACTCTGCTCCACAGTACTCTACCTCTACTGTACTCCACTGTACTCTACCTCTACTGTGCTCCACTGTACTCTACCTCTACTGTACTCCATTGTACTCTACTTCTACTGTACTCCACTTTACTGTACTCCACTGTACTCTACCTCTACTGTACTTTACTGTACTCCACCTCTAATGTGCTCCACTGTACTCTACCTCTACTGTGCTCCACTGTACTCTACCTCTACTGTGCTCCACTGTACTCTACCTCTACTGTGCTCCACTGTAGTCTACCTCTACTGTACTCCACTGTACTCTACCTCTACTGTACTCCACTGTACTCTACCTCTACTGTACTCCACTGTACTCTACCTCTTCTGTACTTCACTGTACTCTATCTCTAGTGTGCTCCACTGTACTCTATCTCTACTGTACTCCACTGTACTCTACCTCTACTGTACTCCACTGTACTCTACCTCTACTGTACTCCACTGTACTCTATCTCTAGTGTGCTCCACTGTACTCTATCTCTACTGTACTCCAGTGTACTCTACCTCTACTGTACTCCACTGTACTCTACCCATACTGTACTCCACTGTACTCTACCTCTACTGTGCTCCACTGTACTCCACTGTACTCTATCTCTACTGTGATCCACTGTACTCTACCTCTGCTGTGCTCCACTGTACTCTATCTCTACTGTGCTCCACTGTACTCTATCTCTCCTGTACTCCACTGTACTCTACCTCTACTGTACTCTACTGTTCTCTACCTCTACTGTACTCTACTGTACTCTACCTCTACTGTACTCCACTTTACTCTTTCTCTACTGTACTCCACTGTACTCTACATCTACTGTACTCTACTGTACTCCACCTCTAATGTGCTCCAATGTACTCCACTGTACTCTACCTCTACTGTACTCCACTGTACTCTACCTCTACTGTACTCCACTGTACTCTACCTCTACTGTGATCCACTGTACTCTACCTCTGCTGTGCTCCACTGCACTCTACCTCTACTTTACTCCACTGTACTCTACCTCTACTGTACTCCACTGTACTCTACCTCTACTGTACTCCACTGTACTCTACCTCTACTGTACTCCACTGTATTCTTCCTCTTCTGTTCTTCACTGTACTCTATCTCTACTGTACTCCACTGTACTCTATCTCTACTGTACTCCACTGTACTCTACATCTACTGTACTCTACTGTACTCCACCTCTAATGTGCTCCACTGTACTCCACTGTACTCTACCTCTACTGTACTCCACTGTACTCTACCTCTACTGTGCTCCACTGCACTCTACCTCTACTGTGCTCCACTGTACTCTACCTCTACTGTGATCCACTGCACTGTACCTCTTCTGTGCTCCACTGTACTCTATCTCTACTGTGCTCCACTGTACTCTATCTCTACTGCACTCCATTGTACTCTAACTCTACTGTGCTCTACTGTTCTCTACCTCTACTGTACTCTACTGTACTCCACCTCTACTGTGCTCCACTGTACTCCACTGTGCTCTACCTCTACTCTGCTCCACAGTACTCTACCTCTACTGTACTCCACTGTACTCTACCTCTACTGTGCTCCACTGTACTCTACCTCTACTGTACTCCATTGTACTCTACTTCTACTGTACTCCACTTTACTGTACTCCACTGTACTCCACCTCTACTGTACTCTACTGTACTCCACCTCTAATGTGCTCCACTGTACTCTACCTCTACTGTGCTCCACTGTACTCTACCTCTACTGTGCTCCACTGTACTCTACCTCTACTGTGCTCCACTGTAGTCTACCTCTACTGTACTCCACTGTACTCTACCTCTACTGTACTCCACTGTACTCTACCTCTACTGTACTCCACTGTACTCTACCTCTTCTGTACTTCACTGTACTCTATCTCTAGTGTGCTCCACTGTACTCTATCTCTACTGTACTCCACTGTACTCTACCTCTACTGTACTACACTGTACTCTACCTCTGCTGTACTCCACTGTACTCTACCTCTACTGTACTCCACTGTACTCTACCTCTACTGTGCTCCACTGTACTCTACCTCTGCTGTGCTCCACTGTACTCTATCTCTACTGTGCTCCACTGTACTCTACCTCTACTGTACTCTACTGTTCTCTACCTCTACTGTACTCCACCTCTAATGTGCTCCACTGTACTCTACCTCTACTGTACTCCATTGTACTCTACTTCTACTGTACTCCACTGTACTCTACCTCTACTGTACTCTACCGTACTCCACTTCTAATGTGCTCCACTGTACTCTACCTCTACTGTACTCCATTGTACTCTACTTCTACTGTACTCCACTGTACTCTACCTCTACTGTACTCTACCGTACTCCACTTCTAATGTGCTCCACTGTACTCTACCTCTGCTGTACTCCACTGTACTCTACCTCTACTGTGCTCCACTGTAGTCTACCTCTACTGTACTCTACCTCTACTGTACTCCACTGTACTCTACCTCTACTGTACTCCACTGTACTCTATCTCTAGTGTGCTCCACTGTACTCTATCTCTACTGTACTCCACTGTACTCTACCTCTACTGTACTCCACTGTACTCTACCTCTGCTGTACTCCACTGTATTCTACCTCTACTGTACTCCACTGTACTCTACCTCTACTGTACTCCATTGTTATCTGCCTCTACTGTACTCTACCCATACTGTACTCCACTGTACTCTACCTCTACTGTACTCCACTTTACTCTTTCTCTACTGTACTCCACTGTACTCTACATCTACTGTACTCTACTGTACTCCACCTCTAGTGTGCTCCAATGTACTCCACTGTACTCTACCTCTACTGTACTCCACTGTACTCTACCTCTACTTTGCTCCACTGTACTCTACCTCTACTGTGATCCACTGTACTCTACCTCTGCTGTGCTCCACTGCACTCTACCTCTACTGTACTCCACTGTACTCTACCTCTACTGTACTCCACTGTACTCTACCTCTACTGTACTCCACTGTGCTCTACCTCTACTGTGCTCCACTGTACTCTACCGCTACTCTACTCCACTCTACTCTACCTCTACTGTGCTCCACTGTACTCTACCTCTACTGTACTCCACTCTACTCTACCTCTACTGTACTCCACTCTACTCTACCTCTACTGTGATCCACTGTACCCTACCTTTGCTGTGCTCCACTGTACTCTATCTCTACTGTGCTCCACTGTACTCCACTGTACTCTATCTCTACTGTGATCCACTGTACTCTACCTCTGATGTGCTCCACTGTACTCTATCTCTACTGTGATCCACTGTACTCTATCTCTACTGTGATCCACTTGACTCTACCTCTGCAGTACTCCACTGTACTCTACCTCTACTGTACTCCACTGTACTCTACCTCTACTGTACTCCACTGTACGCTACCTCTACTGTGCTCCACTGTACTCTACCTCTACTGTGACCCATTGTACTCTACCTCTACTGTGCTCCACTCTACTCTACCTCTAATGTGCTCCACTGTACTCTACCTCTACTCTGCTCCGCTGTACTCCACTCTACTCTACCTCTAATGTGCTCCACTGTACTCTACCTCTTCTGTACTCCACTGTACTCTACCTCTACTGTACTCCACGGTACGCTACCTCTACTGTGCTCCACTCTACTCTACCTCTACTGTACTCCACTGTACTCTACCTCTACTGTACTCCACTCTACTCTACCTCTACTGGGCTCCACTGTACTCTACCTCTACTCTACTCCACTGTACTCTACCTCTACTGTGCTCCACTGTACTCTACCTCTACTGTACTCTACTGTACTCTACCTCTACTGTACTCTACTGTACTCCACCTCTACTGTGCTCCACTGTACTCCACTGTACTCTACCTCTACTTTGCTCCACTGTACTCTACCTCTACTGTACTCCACTGTACTCTACCTCTAATGTGCTCCACTGTACTCTACCTCTACTGTACTCCACTCTACTCTACCTCTACTGTGCTCCACTGTACTCTATCTCTACTGTACTCTACTGTACTCCACCTCTGCTGTGCTCCGCTGTACTCCACTGTACTCTATCTCTACTGTGATCCACTCTACTCTACCTCTGCTGTGCTCCACTGTACTCTACCTCTACTGTGCTCCACTGTACTCTACCTCTAATCTACTCCACTGTACTCTACCTCTACTGTACTCTACTGTTCTCTACCTCTACTGTACTCTACTGTACTCCACCTCTACTGTGCTCCAATGTACTCCACTGTACTCTACCTCTACTGTGCACCACTGTACTCTACCTCTACTGTACTCCACTGTACTCTACCTCTACTGTGCTCCACTGTACTCTACCTCTACTATGCTCCACTGTACTCTACCTCTACTGTGCTCCACACTACTCTACCTCTACTGTACTCCACTCTATTCTACCTCTACTGTGCTTCACTGTACTCCACTGTACTCTACGTCTACTGTGCTCCACTGTACTCAACCTCTACTGTACTCCACTGTACTCTACCTCTACTGTACTCCACTGTACTCTACCTCTACTGTACTCCACTCTACTCTAACTCTACTGTGCTCCACTGTACTCTACCTCTACTGTACTCCAATCTACTCTACCTCTACTGTGCTCCACTGTACTCTACGTCTTCTGTACTCCACTGTACTCTACCTCTACTGTACTCCACGGTACGCTACCTCTACTGTGCTGCACTCTACCTCTACTGTACTCCACTGTACGCTACCTCTACTGTGCTCCACTGTACTCTACCTCTACTGTACTCCACTCTACTCTACCTCTACTGTGCTCCAGTGTACTCTACCTCTACTGTACTCCACTGTACTCTACCTCTACTGTGCTCCACTGTACTGTACCTCTACTGTACTCTACTGTACTCTACCTCTACTGTACTCTACTGTACTCCACCTCTACTGTGCTCCACTGTACTCAACTGTACTCTACCTCTACTGTGCTCCACTGTACTCTACCTCTACTGTGCTCCACTGTACTCTACCTCTACTGTGCTCCACTGTACTCTACCTCTACTGTACTACAAAGTACGCTACCTCTACTGTGCTCCACTGTACTCTACCTCTACTGTACTCCACTGTGCTCTACCTCTACTGTGCTCCACTGTACTCTACCGCTACTCTACTCCACTCTACTCTACCTCTACTGTGCTCCACTGTACTCTACCTCTACTGTACTCCACTCTACTCTACCTCTACTGTACTCCACTCTACTCTACCTCTACTGTGCTCCACTGTACTCTACCGCTACTGTACTCCACTCTACTCTACCTCTACTCTGCTCCACTGTACTCTACCTCTACTGTGCTCCACTGTATCTACCTCTACTGTACTCCACTCTACTCTACCTCTACTGTGCTCCACTGTACTCTATCTCTACTGTACTCTACTGTACTCCACCTCTACTGTGCTCCACTGTACTCCACTGTACGCTACCTCTACTGTGCTCCACTGTACTCTACCTCTACTGTGCTCCACTGTACTCTACCTCTACTGTACTCCACTCTACTCTACCTCTACTGTGCTCCACTGTACTCTACCTCTACTGTGCACCACTGTTCTCTACCTCTACTGTACTCCACTGTACTCTAACTCTACTGTGCTCCACTGTACTCTACCTCTACTGTACTCCACTCTACTCTACCTCTACTGTGCTCCACTGTACTCTACCTCTTCTGTACTCCACTGTACTCTACCTCTACTGTACTCCACGGTACGCTACCTCTACTGTGCTCCACTCTACTCTACCTCTACTGTACTCCACTGTACGCTACCTCTACTGTGCTCCACTGTACTCTACCTCTCCTGTACTCCACTCTACTCTACCTCTACTGGGCTCCACTGTACTCTACCTCTACTCTACTCCACTGTACTCTACCTCTACTGTGCTCCACTGTACTCTACCTCTACTGTACTCTACTGTACTCTACCTCTACTGTACTCTACTGTACTCCACCTCTACTGTGCTCCACTGTACTCCACTGTACTCTACCTCTACTTTGCTCCACTGTACTCTACCTCTACTGTACTCCACTGTACTCTACCTCTAATGTGCTCCACTCTACTCTACCTCTACTGTACTCCACTCTACTCTACCTCTACTGTGCTCCACTGTATTCTATCTCTACTGTACTCTACTGTACTCCACCTCTACTGTGCTCCGCTGTACTCCACTGTACTCTATCTCTACTGTGATCCACTCTACTCTACCTCTGCTGTGCTCCACTGTACTCTACCTCTACTGTGCTCCACTGTACTCTACCTCTAATCTACTCCACTGTACTCTACCTCTACTGTACTCTACTGTTCTCTACCTCTACTGTACTCTACTGTACTCCACCTCTACTGTGCTCCAATGTAGTCCACTGTACTCTACCTCTACTGTGCACCACTGTACTCTACCTCTACTGTACTCCACTGTACTCTACCTCTACTGTGCTCCACTGTACTCTACCTCTACTATGCTCCACTGTACTCTACCTCTACTGTGTTCCACACTACTCTACCTCTACTGTACTCCACTCTATTCTACCTCTACTGTGCTTCACTGTACTCCACTGTACTCTACCTCTACTGTGCTCCACTGTACTCAACCTCTACTGTACTCCACTGTACTCTACCTCTACTGTACTCCACTGTACTCTACCTCTACTGTACTCCACTCTACTCTAACTCTACTGTGCTCCACTGTACTCTACCTCTACTGTACTCCAATCTACTCTACCTCTACTGTGCTCCACTGTACTCTACGTCTTCTGTACTCCACTGTACTCTACCTCTACTGTACTCCACGGTACGATACCTCTACTGTGCTGCACTCTACCTCTACTGTACTCCACTGTACGCTACCTCTACTGTGCTCCACTGTACTCTACCTCTACTGTACTCCACTCTACTCTACCTCTACTGTGCTCCACTGTACTCTACCTCTACTGTACTCCACTCTACTCTACCTCTACTGTGCTCCACTGTACTCTACCTCTACTGTACTCCACTGTACTCTACCTCTACTGTGCTCCACTGTACTGTACCTCTACTGTACTCTACTGTACTCTACCTCTACTGTACTCTACTGTACTCCACCTCTACTGTGCTCCACTGTACTCCACTGTACTCTACCTCTACTGTGCTCCACTGTACTCTACCTCTACTGTGCTCCACTGTACTCTACCTCTACTGTGCTCCACTGTACTCCACTGTACGCTACCTCTACTGTGCTCCACTGTACTCTACCTCTACTGTACTCCACTCTACTCTACCTCTACTGTGCTCCGCTGTAGTCCACTGTACTCTACCCTCTACTGTGCTCCACTGTACTCTACCTCTACTGTACTCCACTTTACTCTACCTCTTCTGTACTTCACTGTACTCTATCTCTACTGTACTCCACTGTACTCTATCTCTACTGTACTCCACTGTACTCTACATCTACTGTACTCTACTGTACTCCACCTCTAATGTGCTCCACTGTACTCCACTGTACTCTACCTCTACTGTACTCCACTGTACTCTACCTCTACTGTACTCCACTGTACTCTACCTCTTCTGTACTTCACTGTACTCTATCTCTACTGTACTCCACTGTACTCTATCTCTACTGTACTCCACTGTACTCTACATCTACTGTACTCTACTGTACTCCACCTCTAATGTGCTCCACTGTACTCCACTGTACTCTACCTCTACTGTACTCCACTGTACTCTACCTCTACTGTGCTCCACTGCACTCTACCTCTACTGTGCTCCACTGTACTCTACCTCTACTGTGATCCACTGCACTGTCCCTCTGCTGTGATCCACTGTACTCTATCTCTACTGTGCTCCACTGTACTCTCTCTACTGTACTCCATTGTACTCTAACTCTACTGTACTCTACTGTTCTCTACCTCTACTGTACTCTACTGTACTCCACCTCTACTGTGCTCCACTGTACTCCACTGTGCTCTACCTCTACTCTGCTCCACAGTACTCTACCTCTACTGTACTCCACTGTACTCTACCTCTACTGTGCTCCACTGTACTCTACCTCTACTGTACTCCATTGTACTCTACTTCTACTGTACTCCACTTTACTGTACTCCACTGTACTCTACCTCTACTGTACTCTACTGTACTCCACCTCTAATGTGCTCCACTGTACTCTACCTCTACTGTGCTCCACTGTACTCTACCTCTACTGTGCTCCACTGTACTCTACCTCTACTGTGCTCCACTGTAGTCTACCTCTACTGTACTCCACTGTACTCTACCTCTACTGTACTCCACTGTACTCTACCTCTACTGTACTCCACTGTACTCTACCTCTTCTGTACTTCACTGTACTCTATCTCTAGTGTGCTCCACTGTACTCTATCTCTACTGTACTCCACTGTACTCTACCTCTACTGTACTCCACTGTACTCTACCTCTACTGTACTCCACTGTACTCTATCTCTAGTGTGCTCCACTGTACTCTATCTCTACTGTACTCCACTGTACTCTACCTCTACTGTACTCCACTGTACTCTACCTCTGGTGTACTCCACTGTATTCTACCTCTACTGTACTCCACTGTACTCTACCTCTACTGTACTCCATTGTTATCTACCTCTACTGTACTCCACTGTACTCTACCCATACTGTACTCCACTGTACTCTACCTCTACTGTGCTCCACTGTACTCCACTGTACTCTATCTCTACTGTGATCCACTGTACTCTACCTCTGCTGTGCTCCACTGCACTCTACCTCTACTGTACTCCACTGTACTCTACCTCTACTGTACTCCACTGTACTCTACCTCTACTGTACTCCACTGTACTCTACCTCTACTGTACTCAACTGTACTCTACCTCTTCTGTACTTCACTGTACTCTATCTCTACTGTACTCCACTGTACTCTATCTCTACTGTACTCCACTGTACTCTACATCTACTGTACTCTACTGTACTCCACCTCTAATGTGCTCCACTGTACTCCACTGTACTCTACCTCTACTGTACTCCACTGTAATCTACCTCTACTGTGCTCCACTGCACTCTACCTCTACTGTGCTCCACTGTACTCTACCTCTACTGTGATCCACTGCACTGTACCTCTGCTGTGCTCCACTGTACTCTATCTCTACTGTGCTCCACTGTACTCTATCTCTACTGTGCTCCATTGTACTCTAACTCTACTGTACTCTACTGTTCTCTACCTCTACTGTACTCTACTGTACTCCACCTCTACTGTGCTCCACTGTACTCCACTGTGCTCTACCTCTACTCTGCTCCACAGTACTCTACCTCTACTGTACTCCACTGTACTCTACCTCTACTGTGCTCCACTGTACTCTACCTCTACTGTACTCCATTGTACTCTACTTCTACTGTACTCCACTTTACTGTACTCCACTGTACTCTACCTCTACTGTACTTTACTGTACTCCACCTCTAATGTGCTCCACTGTACTCTACCTCTACTGTGCTCCACTGTACTCTACCTCTACTGTGCTCCACTGTACTCTACCTCTACTGTGCTCCACTGTAGTCTACCTCTACTGTACTCCACTGTACTCTACCTCTACTGTACTCCACTGTACTCTACCTCTACTGTACTCCACTGTACTCTACCTCTTCTGTACTTCACTGTACTCTATCTCTAGTGTGCTCCACTGTACTCTATCTCTACTGTACTCCACTGTACTCTACCTCTACTGTACTCCACTGTACTCTACCTCTACTGTACTCCACTGTACTCTATCTCTAGTGTGCTCCACTGTACTCTATCTCTACTGTACTCCACTGTACTCTACCTCTACTGTACTCCACTGTACTCTACCCATACTGTACTCCACTGTACTCTACCTCTACTGTGCTCCACTGTACTCCACTGTACTCTATCTCTACTGTGATCCACTGTACTCTACCTCTGCTGTGCTCCACTGTACTCTATCTCTACTGTGCTCCACTGTACTCTATCTCTCCTGTACTCCACTGTACTCTACCTCTACTGTACTCTACTGTTCTCTACCTCTACTGTACTCTACTGTACTCTACCTCTACTGTACTCCACTTTACTCTTTCTCTACTGTACTCCACTGTACTCTACATCTACTGTACTCTACTGTACTCCACCTCTAATGTGCTCCAATGTACTCCACTGTACTCTACCTCTACTGTACTCCACTGTACTCTACCTCTACTGTACTCCACTGTACTCTACCTCTACTGTGATCCACTGTACTCTACCTCTGCTGTGCTCCACTGCACTCTACCTCTACTTTACTCCACTGTACTCTACCTCTACTGTACTCCACTGTACTCTACCTCTACTGTACTCCACTGTACTCTACCTCTACTGTACTCCACTGTATTCTTCCTCTTCTGTTCTTCACTGTACTCTATCTCTACTGTACTCCACTGTACTCTATCTCTACTGTACTCCACTGTACTCTACATCTACTGTACTCTACTGTACTCCACCTCTAATGTGCTCCACTGTACTCCACTGTACTCTACCTCTACTGTACTCCACTGTACTCTACCTCTACTGTGCTCCACTGCACTCTACCTCTACTGTGCTCCACTGTACTCTACCTCTACTGTGATCCACTGCACTGTACCTCTTCTGTGCTCCACTGTACTCTATCTCTACTGTGCTCCACTGTACTCTATCTCTACTGCACTCCATTGTACTCTAACTCTACTGTGCTCTACTGTTCTCTACCTCTACTGTACTCTACTGTACTCCACCTCTACTGTGCTCCACTGTACTCCACTGTGCTCTACCTCTACTCTGCTCCACAGTACTCTACCTCTACTGTACTCCACTGTACTCTACCTCTACTGTGCTCCACTGTACTCTACCTCTACTGTACTCCATTGTACTCTACTTCTACTGTACTCCACTTTACTGTACTCCACTGTACTCCACCTCTACTGTACTCTACTGTACTCCACCTCTAATGTGCTCCACTGTACTCTACCTCTACTGTGCTCCACTGTACTCTACCTCTACTGTGCTCCACTGTACTCTACCTCTACTGTGCTCCACTGTAGTCTACCTCTACTGTACTCCACTGTACTCTACCTCTACTGTACTCCACTGTACTCTACCTCTACTGTACTCCACTGTACTCTACCTCTTCTGTACTTCACTGTACTCTATCTCTAGTGTGCTCCACTGTACTCTATCTCTACTGTACTCCACTGTACTCTACCTCTACTGTACTACACTGTACTCTACCACTGCTGTACTCCACTGTACTCTACCTCTACTGTACTCCACTGTACTCTACCTCTACTGTGCTCCACTGTACTCTACCTCTGCTGTGCTCCACTGTACTCTATCTCTACTGTGCTCCACTGTACTCTACCTCTACTGTACTCTACTGTTCTCTACCTCTACTGTACTCCAACTCTAATGTGCTCCACTGTACTCTACCTCTACTGTACTCCATTGTACTCTACTTCTACTGTACTCCACTGTACTCTACCTCTACTGTACTCTACCGTACTCCACTTCTAATGTGCTCCACTGTACTCTACCTCTACTGTACTCCATTGTACTCTACTTCTACTGTACTCCACTGTACTCTACCTCTACTGTACTCTACCGTACTCCACTTCTAATGTGCTCCACTGTACTCTACCTCTACTGTGCTCCACTGTACTCTACCTCTACTGTACTCCACTGTACTCTACCTCTACTGTACTCCACTGTACTCTACCTCTGCTGTACTCCACTGTACTCTACCTCTACTGTGCTCCACTGTAGTCTACCTCTACTGTACTCTACCTCTACTGTACTCCACTGTACTCTACCTCTACTGTACTCCACTGTACTCTATCTCTAGTGTGCTCCACTGTACTCTATCTCTACTGTACTCCACTGTACTCTACCTCTACTGTACTCCACTGTACTCTACCTCTGCTGTACTCCACTGTATTCTACCTCTACTGTACTCCACTGTACTCTACCTCTACTGTACTCCATTGTTATCTGCCTCTACTGTACTCTACCCATACTGTACTCCACTGTACTCTACCTCTACTGTACTCCACTTTACTCTTTCTCTACTGTACTCCACTGTACTCTACATCTACTGTACTCTACTGTACTCCACCTCTAGTGTGCTCCAATGTACTCCACTGTACTCTACCTCTACTGTACTCCACTGTACTCTACCTCTACTTTGCTCCACTGTACTCTACCTCTACTGTGATCCACTGTACTCTACCTCTGCTGTGCTCCACTGCACTCTACCTCTACTGTACTCCACTGTACTCTACCTCTACTGTACTCCACTGTACTCTACCTCTACTGTACTCCACTGTACTCTTCCTCTACTGTGCTCAACTGTTCTCCACTGTACTCTCTCTCTACTGTGATCCACTGTACCCTACCTTTGCTGTGCTCCACTGTACTCTATCTCTACTGTGCTCCACTGTACTCCACTGTACTCTATCTCTACTGTGATCCACTGTACTCTACCTCTGATGTGCTCCACTGTACTCTATCTCTACTGTGATCCACTGTACTCTATCTCTACTGTGATCCACTTGACTCTACCTCTGCAGTACTCCACTGTACTCTACCTCTACTGTACTCCACTGTACTCTACCTCTACTGTACTCCACTGTACGCTACCTCTACTGTGCTCCACTGTACTCTACCTCTACTGTGACCCATTGTACTCTACCTCTACTGTGCTCCACTCTACTCTACCTCTAATGTGCTCCACTGTACTCTACCTCTACTCTGCTCCGCTGTACTCCACTCTACTCTACCTCTACTGTGCTCCACTGTACTCTACCTCTTCTGTACTCCACTGTACTCTACCTCTACTGTACTCCACGGTACGCTACCTCTACTGTGCTCCACTCTACTCTACCTCTACTGTACTCCACTGTACTCTACCTCTACTGTACTCCACTCTACTCTACCTCTACTGGGCTCCACTGTACTCTACCTCTACTCTACTCCACTGTACTCTACCTCTACTGTGCTCCACTGTACTCTACCTCTACTGTACTCTACTGTACTCTACCTCTACTGTACTCTACTGTACTCCACCTCTACTGTGCTCCACTGTACTCCACTGTACTCTACCTCTACTTTGCTCCACTGTACTCTACCTCTACTGTACTCCACTGTACTCTACCTCTAATGTGCTCCACTGTACTCTACCTCTACTGTACTCCACTCTACTCTACCTCTACTGTGCTCCACTGTACTCTATCTCTACTGTACTCTACTGTACTCCACCTCTGCTGTGCTCCGCTGTACTCCACTGTACTCTATCTCTACTGTGATCCACTCTACTCTACCTCTGCTGTGCTCCACTGTACTCTACCTCTACTGTGCTCCACTGTACTCTACCTCTAATCTACTCCACTGTACTCTACCTCTACTGTACTCTACTGTTCTCTACCTCTACTGTACTCTACTGTACTCCACCTCTACTGTGCTCCAATGTACTCCACTGTACTCTACCTCTACTGTGCACCACTGTACTCTACCTCTACTGTACTCCACTGTACTCTACCTCTACTGTGCTCCACTGTACTCTACCTCTACTATGCTCCACTGTACTCTACCTCTACTGTGCTCCACACTACTCTACCTCTACTGTACTCCACTCTATTCTACCTCTACTGTGCTTCACTGTACTCCACTGTACTCTACCTCTACTGTGCTCCACTGTACTCAACCTCTACTGTACTCCACTGTACTCTACCTCTACTGTACTCCACTGTACTCTACCTCTACTGTACTCCACTCTACTCTAACTCTACTGTGCTCCACTGTACTCTACCTCTACTGTACTCCAATCTACTCTACCTCTACTGTGCTCCACTGTACTCTACGTCTTCTGTACTCCACTGTACTCTACCTCTACTGTACTCCACGGTACGCTACCTCTACTGTGCTGCACTCTACCTCTACTGTACTCCACTGTACGCTACCTCTACTGTGCTCCACTGTACTCTACCTCTACTGTACTCCACTCTACTCTACCTCTACTGTGCTCCAGTGTACTCTACCTCTACTGTACTCCACTGTACTCTACCTCTACTGTGCTCCACTGTACTGTACCTCTACTGTACTCTACTGTACTCTACCTCTACTGTACTCTACTGTACTCCACCTCTACTGTGCTCCACTGTACTCAACTGTACTCTACCTCTACTGTGCTCCACTGTACTCTACCTCTACTGTGCTCCACTGTACTCTACCTCTACTGTGCTCCACTGTACTCTACCTCTACTGTACTACAAAGTACGCTACCTCTACTGTGCTCCACTGTACTCTACCTCTACTGTACTCCACTGTGCTCTACCTCTACTGTGCTCCACTGTACTCTACCGCTACTCTACTCCACTCTACTCTACCTCTACTGTGCTCCACTGTACTCTACCTCTACTGTACTCCACTCTACTCTACCTCTACTGTACTCCACTCTACTCTACCTCTACTGTGCTCCACTGTACTCTACCGCTACTGTACTCCACTCTACTCTACCTCTACTGTGCTCCACTGTACTCTACCTCTACTGTGCTCCACTGTACTCTACCTCTACTGTACTCCACTCTACTCTACCTCTACTGTGCTCCACTGTACTCTATCTCTACTGTACTCTACTGTACTCCACCTCTACTGTGCTCCACTGTACTCCACTGTACGCTACCTCTACTGTGCTCCACTGTACTCTACCTCTACTGTGCTCCACTGTACTCTACCTCTACTGTACTCCACTCTACTCTACCTCTACTGTGCTCCACTGTACTCTACCTCTACTGTGCACCACTGTTCTCTACCTCTACTGTACTCCACTGTACTCTAACTCTACTGTGCTCCACTGTACTCTACCTCTACTGTACTCCACTCTACTCTACCTCTACTGTGCTCCACTGTACTCTACCTCTTCTGTACTCCACTGTACTCTACCTCTACTGTACTCCACGGTACGCTACCTCTACTGTGCTCCACTCTACTCTACCTCTACTGTACTCCACTGTACGCTACCTCTACTGTGCTCCACTGTACTCTACCTCTCCTGTACTCCACTCTACTCTACCTCTACTGGGCTCCACTGTACTCTACCTCTACTCTACTCCACTGTACTCTACCTCTACTGTGCTCCACTGTACTCTACCTCTACTGTACTCTACTGTACTCTACCTCTACTGTACTCCACCTCTACTGTGCTCCACTGTACTCCACTGTACTCTACCTCTACTTTGCTCCACTGTACTCTACCTCTACTGTACTCTACTGTACTCTACCTCTACTGTACTCTACTGTACTCCACCTCTACTGTGCTCCACTGTACTCCACTGTACTCTACCTCTACTTTGCTCCACTGTACTCTACCTCTACTGTACTCCACTGTACTCTACCTCTACTGTACTCCACTCTACTCTACCTCTACTGTGCTCCACTGTACTCTATCTCTACTGTACTCTACTGTACTCCACCTCTACTGTGCTCCGCTGTACTCCACTGTACTCTATCTCTACTGTGATCCACTCTACTCTACCTCTGCTGTGCTCCACTGTACTCTACCTCTACTGTGCTCCACTGTACTCTACCTCTAATCTACTCCACTGTACTCTACCTCTACTGTACTCTACTGTTCTCTACCTCTACTGTACTCTACTGTACTCCACCTCTACTGTGCTCCAATGTACTCCACTGTACTCTACCTCTACTGTGCACCACTGTACTCTACCTCTACTGTACTCCACTGTACTCTACCTCTACTGTGCTCCACTGTACTCTACCTCTACTATGCTCCACTGTACTCTACCTCTACTGTGTTCCACACTACTCTACCTCTACTGTACTCCACTCTATTCTACCTCTACTGTGCTTCACTGTACTCCACTGTACTCTACCTCTACTGTGCTCCACTGTACTCAACCTCTACTGTACTCCACTGTACTCTACCTCTACTGTACTCCACTGTACTCTACCTCTACTGTACTCCACTCTACTCTAACTCTACTGTGCTCCACTGTACTCTACCTCTACTGTACTCCAATCTACTCTACCTCTACTGTGCTCCACTGTACTCTACGTCTTCTGTACTCCAGTGTACTCTACCTCTACTGTACTCCACAGTACGCTACCTCTACTGTGCTGCACTCTACCTCTACTGTACTCCACTGTACGCTACCTCTACTGTGCTCCACTGTACTCTACCTCTACTGTACTCCACTCTACTCTACCTCTACTGTGCTCCACTGTACTCTACCTCTACTGTACTCCACTCTACTCTACCTCTACTGTGCTCCACTGTACTCTACCTCTACTGTACTCCACTGTACTCTACCTCTACTGTGCTCCACTGTACTGTACCTCTACTGTACTCTACTGTACTCTACCTCTACTGTACTCTACTGTACTCCACCTCTACTGTGCTCCACTGTACTCCACTGTACTCTACCTCTACTGTGCTCCACTGTACTCTACCTCTACTGTGCTCCACTGTACTCTACCTCTACTGTGCTCCACTGTACTCCACTGTACGCTACCTCTACTGTGCTCCACTGTACTCTACCTCTACTGTACTCCACTCTACTCTACCTCTACTGTGCTCCGCTGTAGTCCACTGTACTCTACCCTCTACTGTGCTCCACTGTACTCTACCTCTACTGTACTCCACTTTACTCTACCTCTTCTGTACTTCACTGTACTCTATCTCTACTGTACTCCACTGTACTCTATCTCTACTGTACTCCACTGTACTCTACATCTACTGTACTCTACTGTACTCCACCTCTAATGTGCTCCACTGTACTCCACTGTACTCTACCTCTACTGTACTCCACTGTACTCTACCTCTACTGTACTCCACTGTACTCTACCTCTTCTGTACTTCACTGTACTCTATCTCTACTGTACTCCACTGTACTCTATCTCTACTGTACTCCACTGTACTCCACCTCTAATGTGCTCCACTGTACTCCACTGTACTCTACCTCTACTGTACTCCACTGTACTCTACCTCTACTGTGCTCCACTGCACTCTACCTCTACTGTGCTCCACTGTACTCTACCTCTACTGTGATCCACTGCACTGTCCCTCTGCTGTGATCCACTGTACTCTATCTCTACTGTGCTCCACTGTACTCTCTCTACTGTACTCCATTGTACTCTAACTCTACTGTACTCTACTGTTCTCTACCTCTACTGTACTCCACTTTACTCTTTCTCTACTGTACTCCACTGTACTCTACATCTACTGTACTCTACTGTACTACACCTCTAGTGTGCTCCAATGTACTCCACTGTACTCTACCTCTACTGTACTCCACTGTACTCTACCTCTACTTTGCTCCACTGTACTCTACCTCTACTGTGATCCACTGTACTCTACCTCTGCTGTGCTCCACTGCACTCTACCTCTACTGTACTCCACTGTACTCTACCTCTACTGTACTCCACTGTACTCTACCTCTACTGTACTCCACTGTACTCTTCCTCTACTGTGCTCCACTGTTCTCCACTGTACTCTCTCTCTACTGTGATCCACTGTACCCTACCTTTGCTGTGCTCCACTGTACTCTATCTCTACTGTGCTCCACTGTACTCCACTGTACTCTATCTCTACTGTGATCCACTGCACTCTACCTCTGATGTGCTCCACTGTACTCTATCTCTACTGTGATCCACTGTACTCTATCTCTACTGTGATCCACTTGACTCTACATCTGCAGTACTCCACTGTACTCTACCTCTACTGTACTCCACTGTACTCTACCTCTACTGTACTCCACTGTACGCTACCTCTACTGTGCTCCACTGTACTCTACCTCTACTGTGACCCATTGTACTCTACCTCTACTGTGCTCCACTCTACTCTACCTCTAATGTGCTCCACTGTACTCTACCTCTACTCTGCTCCGCTGTACTCCACTCTACTCTACCTCTACTGTGCTCCACTGTACTCTACCTCTTCTGTACTCCACTGTACTCTACCTCTACTGTACTCCACGGTACGCTACCTCTACTGTGCTCCACTCTACTCTACCTCTACTGTACTCCACTGTACTCTACCTCTACTGTACTCCACTCTACTCTACCTCTACTGGGCTCCACTGTACTCTACCTCTACTCTACTCCACTGTACTCTACCTCTACTGTGCTCCACTGTACTCTACCTCTACTGTACTCTACTGTACTCTACCTCTACTGTACTCTACTGTACTCCACCTCTACTGTGCTCCACTGTACTCCACTGTACTCTACCTCTACTTTGCTCCACTGTACTCTACCTCTACTGTACTCCACTGTACTCTACCTCTAATGTGCTCCACTGTACTCTACCTCTACTGTACTCCACTCTACTCTACCTCTACTGTGCTCCACTGTACTCTATCTCTACTGTACTCTACTGTACTCCACCTCTGCTGTGCTCCGCTGTACTCCACTGTACTCTATCTCTACTGTGATCCACTCTACTCTACCTCTGCTGTGCTCCACTGTACTCTACCTCTACTGTGCTCCACTGTACTCTACCTCTAATCTACTCCACTGTACTCTACCTCTACTGTACTCTACTGTTCTCTACCTCTACTGTACTCTACTGTACTCCACCTCTACTGTGCTCCAATGTACTCCACTGTACTCTACCTCTACTGTGCACCACTGTACTCTACCTCTACTGTACTCCACTGTACTCTACCTCTACTGTGCTCCACTGTACTCTACCTCTACTATAATCCACTGTACTCTACCTCTACTGTGCTCCACACTACTCTACCTCTACTGTACTCCACTCTATTCTACCTCTACTGTGCTTCACTGTACTCCACTGTACTCTACCTCTACTGTGCTCCACTGTACTCAACCTCTACTGTACTCCACTGTACTCTACCTCTACTGTACTCCACTGTACTCAACCTCTACTGTACTCCACTCTACTCTAACTCTACTGTGCTCCACTGTACTCTACCTCTACTGTACTCCAATCTACTCTACCTCTACTGTGCTCCACTGTACTCTACGTCTTCTGTACTCCACTGTACTCTACCTCTACTGTACTCCACGGTACGCTACCTCTACTGTGCTGCACTCTACCTCTACTGTACTCCACTGTACGCTACCTCTACTGTGCTCCACTGTACTCTACCTCTACTGTACTCCACTCTACTCTACCTCTACTGTGCTCCAGTGTACTCTACCTCTACTGTACTCCACTGTACTCTACCTCTACTGTGCTCCACTGTACTGTACCTCTACTGTACTCTACTGTACTCTACCTCTACTGTACTCTACTGTACTCCACCTCTACTGTGCTCCACTGTACTCCACTGTACTCTACCTCTACTGTGCTCCACTGTACTCTACCTCTACTGTGCTCCACTGTACTCTACCTCTACTGTGCTCCACTGTACTCTACCTCTACTGTACTACAAAGTACGCTACCTCTACTGTGCTCCACTGTACTCTACCTCTACTGTACTCCACTGTGCTCTACCTCTACTGTGCTCCACTGTACTCTACCGCTACTCTACTCCACTCTACTCTACCTCTACTGTGCTCCACTGTACTCTACCTCTACTGTACTCCACTCTACTCTACCTCTACTGTACTCCACTCTACTCTACCTCTACTGTGCTCCACTGTACTCTACCGCTACTGTACTCCACTCTACTGTACCTCTACTGTGCTCCACTGTACTCTACCTCTACTGTGCTCCACTGTACTCTACCTCTACTGTACTCCACTCTACTCTACCTCTACTGTGCTCCACTGTACTCTATCTCTACTGTACTCTACTGTACTCCACCTCTACTGTGCTCCACTGTACTCCACTGTACGCTACCTCTACTGTGCTCCACTGTACTCTACCTCTACTGTGCTCCACTGTACTCTACCTCTACTGTACTCCACTCTACTCTACCTCTACTGTGCTCCACTGTACTCTATCTCTACTGTACTCTACTGTACTCCACCTCTACTGTGCTCCACTGTACTCCACTGTACGCTACCTCTACTGTGCTCCACTGTACTCTACCTCTACTGTGACCCATTGTACTCTACCTCTACTGTGCTCCACTCTACTCTACCTCTTATGTGCTCCACTGTACTCTACCTCTACTGTGCTCCGCTGTACTCCACTGTACTCTACCTCTACTGTGCTCCACTGTACTCTACCTCTGCTGTACTCCACTGTACTCTACCTCTACTGTACTACAAAGTACGCTACCTCTACTGTGCTCCACTGTACTCTACCTCTACTGTACTACAAAGTACGCTACCTCTACTGTGCTCCACTGTACTCTACCTCTACTGTATTCCACTGTGCTCTACCTCTACTGTGCTCCACTGTACTCTACCGCTACTCTACTCCACTGTACTCTACCTCTACTGTGCTCCACTGTACTCTACCTCTACTGTACTCCACTGTACTCTACCTCTACTGTGCTCCACTGTACTCTACCTCTACTGTACTCCACTCTACTCTACCTCTACTGTGCTCCACTGTACTCTATCTCTACTGTACTCTACTGTACTCCACCTCTACTGTGCTCCACTGTACTCCACTGTACACTACCTCTACTGTGCTCCACTGTACTCTACCTCTACTGTGACCCATTGTACTCTACCTCTACTGTGCTCCACTCTACTCTACCTCTAATGTGCTCCACTGTACTCTACCTCTACTGTGCTCCGCTGTACTCCACTGTACTCTACCTCTACTGTGCTCCACTGTACTCTACCTCTGCTGTACTCAACTGTACTCTACCTCTACTGTGCTCCACTGTACTCTACCTCTACTGTACTACAAAGTACGCTACCTCTACTGTGCTCCACTGTACTCTACCTCTACTGTACTCCACTCTACTCTACCTCTACTGTGCTCCACTGTACTCTATCTCTACTGTACTCTACTGTACTCCACCTCTACTGTGCTCCGCTGTACTCCACTGTACTCTATCTCTACTGTGATCCACTGTACTCTACATCTGCTGTGCTCCACTGTACTCTACCTCTACTGTGCTCCATTGTACTCTACCTCTACTCTACTCCACTGTACTCTACCTCTACTGTACTCTACTGTTTTCTAACTCTACTGTACTCTACTGTACTCCACCTCTACTGTGCTCCACTGTACTCCACTGTACTCTACCTCTACTGTGCACCACTGTACTCTACCTCTACTGTACTCCACTGTACTCTACCTCTACTGTGCTCCACTGTACTCTACCTCTACTGTACTCTACTGTACTCTACCTCTACTGTACTCTACTGTACTCCACCTCTACTGTGCTCCACTGTAATCCACTGTACTCTACCTCTACTCTGCTCCCCTGTACTCTACCTCTACTGTACTCCACTGTACTCTACCTCTAATGTGCTCCACTGTACTCTACCTCTAATGTACTCCACTCTACTCTACCTCTACTGTGCTCCACTGTACTCTATCTCTACTGTACTCTACTGTACTCCACC
Organism: Tiaroga cobitis; assembly: GCA_030578255.1. Lineage (NCBI taxonomy): Eukaryota > Metazoa > Chordata > Actinopteri > Cypriniformes > Leuciscidae > Tiaroga > Tiaroga cobitis. Next base: position 38,150,522 of record CM060604.1, read on the forward strand.
TCCACTGTGCTCCGCTGTACTCCACTGTACTCTATCTCTACTGTGATCCACTGTACTCTACCTCTGCTGTGCTCCACTGTACTCTACCCTTACTGTGCTCCACTGTACTCTACCTCTACTCTACTCCACTGTACTCTACCTTTACTGTACTCTACTGTTCTCTACCTCTACTGTACTCTACTTTACTCCACCTCTACTGTGCTTCACTGTACTCCACTGTACTCTACCTCTAATGTGCTCCACTGTACTCTACCTCTACTGTACTCCACTCTACTCTACCTCTACTGTGCTCCACTGTACTCTATCTCTACTGTACTCTACTGTACTCCACCTCTACTGTGCTCCGCTGTACTCCACTTTACTCTATCTCTACTGTGATCCACTGTACTCTACCTCAGCTGTGCTCCACTGTACTCTACCTCTGCTGTGCTCCACTGTACTCTACCTCTACTCTACTCCACTGTACTCTATCTCTACTGTGCTCCACTGTACTCTATCTCTACTGTACTCCACTGTACTCTACCTCTACTGTACTCTACTGTTCTCTACCTCTACTGTACTCTACTGTACTCCACCTCTACTGTGCTCCACTGTACTCCACTCTACTCTACCTCTACTGTGCTCCACTGTACTCTGCCTCTACTGTACTCCACTGTACTCTACCTCTACTGTGCTCAACTGTACTCTACCTCTACTGTACTCCAATGTACTCTACCTCTACTGTACTCCACTGTACTCTACCTCTACTGTACTCTACTGTGCTCCACCTCTTATTTGCTCCACTGTATTCCACTGTACTCTACCTCTACTGTACTCCACTGTACTCTACCTCTACTGTACTCTACTGTACTCTACCTCTACTGTGCTCCACTGTACTCCACTGTGCGCTACCTATACTGTGCTCCACTCTACTCTACCTCTACTTTACTCCACTCTATTCTACCTCTACTGTGCTCCGCTGTACTCCACTGTACTCTACCTCTACTGTACTGCACTGTACTCTACCTCTACTGTAATCCACTGTACTCTACCTCTACTGTACTCCACTGTGCGCTACCTCTACTGTGCTCCACTGTACTCTACCTCTACTGTACTCCACTCTAGTCTATCTCTACTGTGCTCCATTGTACTCTATCTCTACTTTACTCCAATGTACTCTACCTCTACTCTACTGTTCTCTACCTCTACTGTACTCCACTCTACACTACCTCTACTGTGCTCCGCTGTACTCCACTGTACTCTACCTCTACTGTGCTCCACTGTACTCTACCTCTACTGTGCTCCACTGTACTCTACCTCTACTGTGCTCCACTGTTCTCTACCTCTACTGTACTCTACTGTACTCCACCTCTACTGTGCTCCACTGTACTCCACTGTACTCTACCTCTACTGTGCTCCACTGTACTCTACCTCTACTGTACTCCACTCTAGTCTATCTCTACTGTATTCCATTGTACTCTATCTTTACTTTACTCCAATGTACTCTACCTCTACTCTACTGTTCTCTACCTCTACTGTACTCTACTGTACTCCACCTCTACTGTGCTTCACTGTACTCCACTGTACTCTACTTCTACTGTGCTCCACTGTACTCTACCTCTACTGTACTCCACTGTACTCTACCTCTACTGTGCTCCACTGTACTCTACCTCTACTGTACTCCACTCTACTCTAACTCTACTGTGCTCCACTGTACTCTACCTCTACTGTACTCCACTCTACTCTACCTCTACTGTGCTCAACTGTACTCTACCTCTTCTGTACTCCACTGTACTCTACCTATACTGTACTCCACGGTACGCTACCTCTACTGTGCTCCACTGTACTCTACCTCTACTGTGCTCCACTGTACTCTACCTCTACTGTACTCCACTCTACTCTACCTCTACTCTGCTCCATTGTACTCTATCTCTACTGTACTCTACTGTACTCCACCTCTACTGTGCTCCACTGTACTCCACTGTACGCTACCTCTACTGTGCTCCACTGTACTCTACCTCTACTGTACTCCACTCTACTCTACCTCTACTGTGCTCCGCTGTACTCCACTGTACTCTACCTCTACTGTGCTCCGCTGTACTCCACTGTACTCTACCTCTAGTGTGCTCCACTGTACTCTACCTCTGCTGTACTCCACTGTACTCTACCTCTACTGTGCTCCACTGTACTCTACCTCTACTGTACTACAAAGTACGCTACCTCTACTGTGCTCCACTGTACTCTACCTCTACTGTACTCCACTGTGCTCTACCTCTACTGTGCTCCACTGTACTCTACCTCTAATGTACTCCATTGTACTCTACCTCTACTGTGCTCCACTGTACTCTACCTCTACTGTACTCCACTGTACTCTACGTCTACTGTGCTCCACTGTACTCTACCTCTACTGTACTCTACTGTACTCTACCTCTACTGTACTCTACTGTACTCCACCTCTACTGTGCTCCACTGTACTCCACTGTACTCTACCTCTACTGTGCTCCACTGTACTCTACCTCTACTGTACTCCACTGTACTCTACCTCTAATGTGCTCCACTGTACTCTACCTCTACTGTACTCCACTCTACTCTACCTCTACTGTGCTCCACTGTACTCTATCTCTACTGTACTCTACTGTACTCCACCTCTACTGTGCTCCGCTGTACTCCACTGTACTCTATCTCTACTGTGATCCACTGTACTCTACCTCTGCTGTGCTCCACTGTATTCTACCTCTACTGTGCTCCACTGTACTCTACCTCTAATCTACTCCACTGTACTCTACCTCTACTGTACTCTACTGTTCTCTACCTCTGCTGTACTCTACTGTACTCCACCTCTACTGTGCTCCAATGTACTCCACTGTACTCTACCTCTACTGTGCACCACTGTTCTCTACCTCTACTGTACTCCACTGTACTCTAACTCTACTGTGCTCCACTGTACTCTACCTCTACTGTACTCCACTCTACTCTACCTCTACTGTGCTCCACTGTACTCTACCTCTTCTGTACTCCACTGTACTCTACCTCTACTGTACTCCACGGTACGCTACCTCTACTGTGCTCCACTCTACTCTACCTCTACTGTACTCCACTGTACGCTACCTCTACTGTGCTCCACTGTACTCTACCTCTCCTGTACTCCACTCTACTCTACCTCTACTGGGCTCCACTGTACTCTACCTCTACTCTACTCCACTGTACTCTACCTCTACTGTGCTCCACTGTACTCTACCTCTACTGTACTCTACTGTACTCTACCTCTACTGTACTCCACCTCTACTGTGCTCCACTGTACTCCACTGTACTCTACCTCTACTTTGCTCCACTGTACTCTACCTCTACTGTACTCTACTGTACTCTACCTCTACTGTACTCTACTGTACTCCACCTCTACTGTGCTCCACTGTACTCCACTGTACTCTACCTCTACTTTGCTCCACTGTACTCTACCTCTACTGTACTCCACTGTACTCTACCTCTACTGTACTCCACTCTACTCTACCTCTACTGTGCTCCACTGTACTCTATCTCTACTGTACTCTACTGTACTCCACCTCTACTGTGCTCCGCTGTACTCCACTGTACTCTATCTCTACTGTGATCCACTCTACTCTACCTCTGCTGTGCTCCACTGTACTCTACCTCTACTGTGCTCCACTGTACTCTACCTCTAATCTACTCCACTGTACTCTACCTCTACTGTACTCTACTGTTCTCTACCTCTACTGTACTCTACTGTACTCCACCTCTACTGTGCTCCAATGTACTCCACTGTACTCTACCTCTACTGTGCACCACTGTACTCTACCTCTACTGTACTCCACTGTACTCTACCTCTACTGTGCTCCACTGTACTCTACCTCTACTATGCTCCACTGTACTCTACCTCTACTGTGTTCCACACTACTCTACCTCTACTGTACTCCACTCTATTCTACCTCTACTGTGCTTCACTGTACTCCACTGTACTCTACCTCTACTGTGCTCCACTGTACTCAACCTCTACTGTACTCCACTGTACTCTACCTCTACTGTACTCCACTGTACTCTACCTCTACTGTACTCCACTCTACTCTAACTCTACTGTGCTCCACTGTACTCTACCTCTACTGTACTCCAATCTACTCTACCTCTACTGTGCTCCACTGTACTCTACGTCTTCTGTACTCCAGTGTACTCTACCTCTACTGTACTCCACAGTACGCTACCTCTACTGTGCTGCACTCTACCTCTACTGTACTCCACTGTACGCTACCTCTACTGTGCTCCACTGTACTCTACCTCTACTGTACTCCACTCTACTCTACCTCTACTGTGCTCCACTGTACTCTACCTCTACTGTACTCCACTCTACTCTACCTCTACTGTGCTCCACTGTACTCTACCTCTACTCTACTCCACTGTACTCTACCTCTACTGTGCTCCACTGTACTGTACCTCTACTGTACTCTACTGTACTCTACCTCTACTGTACTCTACTGTACTCCACCTCTACTGTGCTCCACTGTACTCCACTGTACTCTACCTCTACTGTGCTCCACTGTACTCTACCTCTACTGTGCTCCACTGTACTCTACCTCTACTGTGCTCCACTGTACTCCACTGTACGCTACCTCTACTGTGCTCCACTGTACTCTACCTCTACTGTACTCCACTCTACTCTACCTCTACTGTGCTCCGCTGTAGTCCACTGTACTCTACCCTCTACTGTGCTCCACTGTACTCTACCTCTACTGTACTCCACTTTACTCTACCTCTTCTGTACTTCACTGTACTCTATCTCTACTGTACTCCACTGTACTCTATCTCTACTGTACTCCACTGTACTCTACCTCTACTGTACTCCACTGTACTCTACCTCTTCTGTACTTCACTGTACTCTATCTCTACTGTACTCCACTGTACTCTATCTCTACTGTACTCCACTGTACTCCACCTCTAATGTGCTCCACTGTACTCCACTGTACTCTACCTCTACTGTACTCCACTGTACTCTACCTCTACTGTGCTCCACTGCACTCTACCTCTACTGTGCTCCACTGTACTCTACCTCTACTGTGATCCACTGCACTGTCCCTCTGCTGTGATCCACTGTACTCTATCTCTACTGTGCTCCACTGTACTCTCTCTACTGTACTCCATTGTACTCTAACTCTACTGTACTCTACTGTTCTCTACCTCTACTGTACTCTACTGTACTCCACCTCTACTGTGCTCCACTGTACTCCACTGTGCTCTACCTCTACTCTGCTCCACAGTACTCTACCTCTACTGTACTCCACTGTACTCTACCTCTACTGTGCTCCACTGTACTCTACCTCTACTGTACTCCATTGTACTCTACTTCTACTGTACTCCACTTTACTGTACTCCACTGTACTCTACCTCTACTGTACTTTACTGTACTCCACCTCTAATGTGCTCCACTGTACTCTACCTCTACTGTGCTCCACTGTACTCTACCTCTACTGTGCTCCACTGTACTCTACCTCTACTGTGCTCCACTGTAGTCTACCTCTACTGTACTCCACTGTACTCTACCTCTACTGTACTCCACTGTACTCTACCTCTACTGTACTCCACTGTACTCTACCTCTTCTGTACTTCACTGTACTCTATCTCTAGTGTGCTCCACTGTACTCTATCTCTACTGTACTCCACTGTACTCTACCTCTACTGTACTCCACTGTACTCTACCTCTACTGTGCTCCACTGTACTCTATCTCTAGTGTGCTCCACTGTACTCTATCTCTACTGTACTCCACTGTACTCTACCTCTACTGTACTCCACTGTACTCTACCTCTGCTGTACTCCACTGTATTCTACCTCTACTGTACTCCACTGTACTCTACCTCTACTGTACTCCATTGTTATCTACCTCTACTGTACTCCACTGTACTCTACCCATACTGTACTCCACTGTACTCTACCTCTACTGTGCTCCACTGTACTCCACTGTACTCTATCTCTACTGTGATCCACTGTACTCTACCTCTGCTGTGCTCCACTGTACTCTATCTCTACTGTGCTCCACTGTACTCTATCTCTCCTGTACTCCACTGTACTCTACCTCTACTGTACTCTACTGTTCTCTACCTCTACTGTACTCTACTGTACTCTACCTCTACTGTACTCCACTTTACTCTTTCTCTACTGTACTCCACTGTACTCTACATCTACTGTACTCTACTGTACTCCACTGTACTCTACCTCTACTGTGCTCCACTGCACTCTACCTCTACTGTGCTCCACTGTACTCAACCTCTACTGTACTCCACTGTACTCTACCTCTACTGTACTCCACTGTACTCTACCTCTACTGTACTCCACTCTACTCTAACTCTACTGTGCTCCACTGTACTCTACCTCTACTGTACTCCAATCTACTCTACCTCTACTGTGCTCCACTGTACTCTACGTCTTCTGTACTCCAGTGTACTCTACCTCTACTGTACTCCACAGTACGCTACCTCTACTGTGCTGCACTCTACCTCTACTGTACTCCACTGTACGCTACCTCTACTGTGCTCCACTGTACTCTACCTCTACTGTACTCCACTCTACTCTACCTCTACTGTGCTCCACTGTACTCTACCTCTACTGTACTCCACTCTACTCTACCTCTACTGTGCTCCACTGTACTCTACCTCTACTCTACTCCACTGTACTCTACCTCTACTGTGCTCCACTGTACTGTACCTCTACTGTACTCTACTGTACTCTACCTCTACTGTACTCTACTGTACTCCACCTCTACTGTGCTCCACTGTACTCCACTGTACTCTACCTCTACTGTGCTCCACTGTACTCTACCTCTACTGTGCTCCACTGTACTCTACCTCTACTGTGCTCCACTGTACTCCACTGTACGCTACCTCTACTGTGCTCCACTGTACTCTACCTCTACTGTACTCCACTCTACTCTACCTCTACTGTGCTCCGCTGTAGTCCACTGTACTCTACCCTCTACTGTGCTCCACTGTACTCTACCTCTACTGTACTCCACTTTACTCTACCTCTTCTGTACTTCACTGTACTCTATCTCTACTGTACTCCACTGTACTCTATCTCTACTGTACTCCACTGTACTCTACCTCTACTGTACTCCACTGTACTCTACCTCTTCTGTACTTCACTGTACTCTATCTCTACTGTACTCCACTGTACTCTATCTCTACTGTACTCCACTGTACTCCACCTCTAATGTGCTCCACTGTACTCCACTGTACTCTACCTCTACTGTACTCCACTGTACTCTACCTCTACTGTGCTCCACTGCACTCTACCTCTACTGTGCTCCACTGTACTCTACCTCTACTGTGATCCACTGCACTGTCCCTCTGCTGTGATCCACTGTACTCTATCTCTACTGTGCTCCACTGTACTCTCTCTACTGTACTCCATTGTACTCTAACTCTACTGTACTCTACTGTTCTCTACCTCTAATGTACTCTACTGTACTCCACCTCTACTGTGCTCCACTGTACTCCACTGTGCTCTACCTCTACTCTGCTCCACAGTACTCTACCTCTACTGTACTCCACTGTACTCTACCTCTACTGTGCTCCACTGTACTCTACCTCTACTGTACTCCATTGTACTCTACTTCTACTGTACTCCACTTTACTGTACTCCACTGTACTCTACCTCTACTGTACTTTACTGTACTCCACCTCTAATGTGCTCCACTGTACTCTACCTCTACTGTGCTCCACTGTACTCTACCTCTACTGTGCTCCACTGTACTCTACCTCTACTGTGCTCCACTGTAGTCTACCTCTACTGTACTCCACTGTACTCTACCTCTACTGTACTCCACTGTACTCTACCTCTACTGTACTCCACTGTACTCTACCTCTTCTGTACTTCACTGTACTCTATCTCTAGTGTGCTCCACTGTACTCTATCTCTACTGTACTCCACTGTACTCTACCTCTACTGTACTCCACTGTACTCTACCTCTACTGTGCTCCACTGTACTCTATCTCTAGTGTGCTCCACTGTACTCTATCTCTACTGTACTCCACTGTACTCTACCTCTACTGTACTCCACTGTACTCTACCTCTGCTGTACTCCACTGTATTCTACCTCTACTGTACTCCACTGTACTCTACCTCTACTGTACTCCATTGTTATCTACCTCTACTGTACTCCACTGTACTCTACCCATACTGTACTCCACTGTACTCTACCTCTACTGTGCTCCACTATACTCCACTGTACTCTATCTCTACTGTGATCCACTGTACTCTACCTCTGCTGTGCTCCACTGTACTCTATCTCTACTGTGCTCCACTGTACTCTATCTCTCCTGTACTCCACTGTACTCTACCTCTACTGTACTCTACTGTTCTCTACCTCTACTGTACTCTACTGTACTCTACCTCTACTGTACTCCACTTTACTCTTTCTCTACTGTACTCCACTGTACTCTACATCTACTGTACTCTACTGTACTCCACTGTACTCTACCTCTACTGTGCTCCACTGCACTCTACCTCTACTGTGCTCCACTGTACTCTACCTCTACTGTGATCCACTGCACTGTCCCTCTGCTGTGATCCACTGTACTCTATCTCTACTGTGCTCCACTGTACTCTCTCTACTGTACTCCATTGTACTCTAACTCTACTGTACTCTACTGTTCTCTACCTCTACTGTACTCTACTGTACTCCACCTCTACTGTGCTCCACTGTACTCCACTGTGCTCTACCTCTACTCTGCTCCACAGTACTCTACCTCTACTGTACTCCACTGTACTCTACCTCTACTGTGCTCCACTGTACTCTACCTCTACTGTACTCCATTGTACTCTACTTCTACTGTACTCCACTTTACTGTACTCCACTGTACTCTACCTCTACTGTACTTTACTGTACTCCACCTCTAATGTGCTCCACTGTACTCTACCTCTACTGTGCTCCACTGTACTCTACCTCTACTGTGCTCCACTGTACTCTACCTCTACTGTGCTCCACTGTAGTCTACCTCTACTGTACTCCACTGTACTCTACCTCTACTGTACTCCACTGTACTCTACCTCTACTGTACTCCACTGTACTCTACCTCTTCTGTACTTCACTGTACTCTATCTCTAGTGTGCTCCACTGTACTCTATCTCTACTGTACTCCACTGTACTCTACCTCTACTGTACTCCACTGTACTCTACCTCTACTGTGCTCCACTGTACTCTATCTCTAGTGTGCTCCACTGTACTCTATCTCTACTGTACTCCACTGTACTCTACCTCTACTGTACTCCACTGTACTCTACCTCTGCTGTACTCCACTGTATTCTACCTCTACTGTACTCCACTGTACTCTACCTCTACTGTACTCCATTGTTATCTACCTCTACTGTACTCCACTGTACTCTACCCATACTGTACTCCACTGTACTCTACCTCTACTGTGCTCCACTGTACTCCACTGTACTCTATCTCTACTGTGATCCACTGTACTCTACCTCTGCTGTGCTCCACTGTACTCTATCTCTACTGTGCTCCACTGTACTCTATCTCTCCTGTACTCCACTGTACTCTACCTCTACTGTACTCTACTGTTCTCTACCTCTACTGTACTCTACTGTACTCTACCTCTACTGTACTCCACTTTACTCTTTCTCTACTGTACTCCACTGTACTCTACATCTACTGTACTCTACTGTACTCCACCTCTAATGTGCTCCAATGTACTCCACTGTACTCTACCTCTACTGTACTCCACTGTACTCTACCTCTACTGTACTCCACTGTACTCTACCTCTACTGTGATCCACTGTACTCTACCTCTGCTGTGCTCCACTGCACTCTACCTCTACTGTACTCCACTGTACTCTACCTCTACTGTACTCCACTGTACTCTACCTCTACTGTACTCCACTGTACTCTACCTCTACTGTACTCCACTGTACTCTTCCTCTTCTGTTCTTCACTGTACTCTATCTCTACTGTACTCCACTGTATTCTATCTCTACTGTACTCCACTGTACTCTACATCTACTGTACTCTACTGTACTCCACCTCTAATGTGCTCCACTGTACTCCACTGTACTCTACCTCTACTGTACTCCACTGTACTCTACCTCTACTGTGCTCCACTGCACTCTACCTCTACTGTGCTCCACTGTACTCTACCTCTACTGTGATCCACTGCACTGTACCTCTTCTGTGCTCCACTGTACTCTATCTCTACTGTGCTCCACTGTACTCTATCTCTACTGTACTCCATTGTACTCTAACTCTACTGTGCTCTACTGTTCTCTACCTCTACTGTACTCTACTGCACTCCACCTCTACTGTGCTCCACTGTACTCCACTGTGCTCTACCTCTACTCTGCTCCACAGTACTCTACCTCTACTGTACTCCACTGTACTCTACCTCTACTGTGCTCCACTGTACTCTACCTCTACTGTACTCCATTGTACTCTACTTCTACTGTACTCCACTTTACTGTACTCCACTGTACTCCACCTCTACTGTACTCTACTGTACTCCACCTCTAATGTGCTCCACTGTACTCTACCTCTACTGTGCTCCACTGTACTCTACCTCTACTGTGCTCCACTGTACTCTACCTCTACTGTGCTCCACTGTAGTCTACCTCTACTGTACTCCACTGTACTCTACCTCTACTGTACTCCACTGTACTCTACCTCTACTGTACTCCACTGTACTCTATCTCTTCTGTACTTCACTGTACTCTATCTCTAGTGTGCTCCACTGTACTCTATCTCTACTGTACTCCACTGTACTCTACCTCTACTGTACTACACTGTACTCTACCTCTGCTGTACTCCACTGTACTCTACCTCTACTGTACTCCACTGTACTCTACCTCTACTGTGCTCCACTGTACTCTACCTCTGCTGTGCTCCACTGTACTCTATCTCTACTGTGCTCCACTGTACTCTACCTCTACTGTACTCTACTGTTCTCTACCTCTACTGTACTCCACCTCTAATGTGCTCCACTGTACTCTACCTCTACTGTACTCCATTGTACTCTACTTCTACTGTACTCCACTGTACTCTACCTCTACTGTACTCTACCGTACTCCACTTCTAATGTGCTCCACTGTACTCTACCTCTACTGTACTCCATTGTACTCTACTTCTACTGTACTCCACTGTACTCTACCTCTACTGTACTCTACCGTACTCCACTTCTAATGTGCTCCACTGTACTCTACCTCTACTGTGCTCCACTGTACTCTACCTCTACTGTACTCCACTGTACTCTACGTCTACTGTACTCCACTGTACTCTACCTCTACTGTACTCCACTGTACTCTACCTCTACTGTGCTCCACTGTAGTCTACCTCTACTGTACTCTACCTCTACTGTACTCCACTGTACTCTACCTCTACTGTACTCCACTGTACTCTATCTGTAGTGTGCTCCACTGTACTCTATCTCTACTGTACTCCACTGTACTCTACCTCTACTGTACTCCACTGTACTCTACCTCTGCTGTACTCCACTGTATTCTACCTCTACTGTACTCCACTGTACTCTACCTCTACTGTACTCCATTGTTATCTGCCTCTACTGTACTCTACCCATACTGTACTCCACTGTACTCTACCTCTACTGTACTCCACTTTACTCTTTCTCTACTGTACTCCACTGTACTCTACATCTACTGTACTCTACTGTACTCCACCTCTAGTGTGCTCCAATGTACTCCACTGTACTCTACCTCTACTGTACTCCACGGTACTCTACCTCTACTGTACTCCACTGTACTCTACCTCTACTTTGCTCCACTGTACTCTACCTCTACTGTGCTCCACTGTACTCTTCCTCGACTGTGCTCCACTGTACTCTCTCTCTAATGTGATCCACTGTACTCTACCTCTACTGTACTCCACTGTACTCTACCTCTACTGTACTCCACTGTACTCTTCCTCTACTGTGCTCCACTGTTCTCCACTGTACTCTCTCTCTACTGTGATCCACTGTACCCTACCTTTGCTGTGCTCCACTGTACTCTATCTCTACTGTGCTCCACTGTACTCCACTGTACTCTATCTCTACTGTGATCCACTGTACTCTACCTCTGCTGTGCTCCACTGTACTCTATCTCTACTGTGATCCACTGTACTCTACCTCTGCTGTGCTCCACTGTACTCTATCTCTACTGTGATCCACTGTACTCTATCTCTACTGTACTCCACTGTACTCTACCTCTACTGTGCTCCACTGTACTCTACCTCTACTGTACTCCACTGTACTCTACCTCTACTGTACTCCACTGTACTCTACCTCTACTGTACTCCACTGTACTCTATCTCGACTCTACTGTACTCTACCTCTACTGTTCTCTACCTCTACTGTACTCCACTGTACTCTACCTCTACTTTGCTCCACTGTACTCTACCTCTACTGTACTCCACTATACTCTACCTCTACTGTGCTCCAATGTACTCTACCTCTACTGTACTCCACTGTTCTCTATCTCTACTGTACTCCACTGTACTCTACCTCTACTGTACTCCACTGTACTCTACCTCTACTGTGCTCCACTGCACTCTACTGTACTCTATCTCTACTGTGATCCACTGTACTGTACCTCTGCTGTGCTCCACTGTACTCTATCTCTACTGTGCTCCACTGTACTCTACCTCTACTGTACTCCACTGTACTCTACCTCTACTGTACTCCACTGTACTCTATCTCTACTGTACTCCACTGTATTCTACATCTACTGTACTCTACTGTACTCCACCTCTAATGTGCTCCACTGTACTCCACTGTACTCTACCTCTACTGTACTCCACTGTACTCTACCTCTACTGTACTCAACTGTACTCTACCTCTACTGTGCTCCACTGCACTCCACTGTACTCTATCTCTACTGTTATCCATTGCACTGTACCTCTGCTGTGCTCCACTGTACTCTATCTCTACTGTGCTCCACTGTACTCTATCTCTACTGTACTCCATTGTACTCTAACTCTACTGTACTCTACTGTTCTCTACCTCTACTGTACTCTACTGTACTCCACCTCTACTGTGCTCCACTGTACTCCACTGTGCTCTACCTCTACTCTGCTCCACAGTACTCTACCTCTACTGTACTCCACTGTACTCTACCTCTACTGTGCTCCACTGTACTCTACCTCTACTGTACTCCATTGTACTCTACTTCTACTGTACTCCACTGTACTGTACTCCACTGTACTCTACCTCTACTGTACTCCACCTCTAATGTGCTCCACTGTACTCTACCTCTACTTTGCTCCACTGTACTCTACCTCTACTGTGCTCCACTGTAGTCTACCTCTACTGTACTCCACTGTACTCTACCTCTTCTGTACTTCACTGTACTCTATCTCTAGTGTTCTCCACTGTACTCTATCTCTACTGTACTCCACTGTACTCTACCTCTACTGTACTACACTGTACTCAACCTCTGCTGTACTCCACTGTACTCTACCTCTACTGTACTCCACTGTATTCTACCTCTACTGTGCTCCACTGTACTCTACCTCTGCTGTGCTCCAATGTACTCTATCTCTACTGTGCTCCACTGTACTCTACCTCTACTGTACTCTACTGTTCTCTACCTCTACTGTACTCCACCTCTACTGTGCTCCACTGTACTCTACCTCTACTGTACTCCACCTCTACTGTGCTCCACTGTACTCTACCTCTACTGTACTCTACTGTACTCCACTTCTAATGTGCTCCACTGTACTCTACCTCTACTGTGCTCCACTGTACTCTACCTCTACTGTACTCCACTGTACTCTACGTCTACTCTGCTCCACTGTACTCTACCTCTACTTTACTCCACTGTACTCTACCTCTAATGTGCTCCACTGTACTCTACCTCTATTGTACTCTACTGTACTCCACCTCTACTGTGCTCCGCTGTACTCCACTGTACTCTGCCTCTACTGTGCTCCACTGTACTCTACCTCTACTGTACTCCACTGTACTCTACCTCTACTGTACTCCACTGTACTCTACCTCTACTGTGCTCCACTGTACTCTACCTCTACTGTACTCCACTGTTCTCTAACTCTACTGTGCTCCACTGTACTCTACCTCTACTGTACTCCACTGTACGCTACCTCTACTGTGCTCCACTGTACTCTACCTCTACTGTACTCCACTCTACTCTACCTCTATTGGCTCCGCTGTACTCCACTGTACTCTACCTCTACTATACTCCACTGTACTCTACCTCTACTGTACTCTACCTCTACTTTGCTCCACTGTACTCAACTGTACTCTATCTCTGCTGTGATCCACTGTACTCTACCTCTGCTGTGCTCCACTGTACTCTATCTCTACTGTGCTCCACTGTACTCTATCTCTACTCTACTCCACTGTACTCTACCTCAACTGTACTCTACTGTTCTCTACCTCTACTGTGCTCCACTGTACTCTACCTCTACTGTGCTCCACTGTACTCTACCTCTACTGTGCTCCACTGTACTCTACCTCTACTGTGCTCCAATGTACTCTACATCTACTGTACTCTACTGTACTCCACCTCTAATGTGCTGTCCTGTACTGTACTCTACCTCTACTGTACTCCCATGTACTCTACCTCTACTGTACTCCACTGTACTCTACCTCTACTTTGCTCCACTGTACTCAACTGTACTCTATCCCTACTGTGATCCACTGTACTCTACCTCTGCTGTACTCCACTGTACTCTACCTCTACTGTACTCCACTGTACTCTTCCTCTCCTGTACTCCACTGTACTCTACCTCTACTGTACTCCACTGTACTCTACCTCTACTGTGCTCCACTGTACTCTATCTCTACTGTGATCCACTGTACTCTATTTCTACTGTGCTCCACTGTACTCTATCTCTACTGTACTCCACTGTACTCTACCTCTACTGTACTCTACTGTTCTCTACCTCTAATGTGCTTCACTGTACTCAACTGTACTCTACCTCTACTGTACTCCACTGTACTCTACCTCCACTGTGCTCCACCTCTAATGTGCTCCACTGTACTCCACTGTACTCTACCTCTACTGTACTCGACTGTACTCTACCTCTACTGTACTCCACTGTACTCTACCTCTACTGTGCTCTACTTTACTCTATCTCTACTGTGCTCCACTGTACTCTACTCTACTGTACTCCACTGACTCTATCTCTACTGTACTCAACTGCACTCTACCTCTACTGTACTCCACTGTACTGTACCTCTACTGTACTCCACTGTACTCTATCTCACTGTACTCCACTGTACTCTCTCTACTGTACTACACTGTACTCTACCTCTACTGTGCTCCACTGTACTCCACTGTACTCTACCTCTACTGTGATCCACTGTACTCTACCTCTACTGTGCTCCACTTTACTCTATCTCTACTGTGCTCCACTGTTCTCTACCTCTACTGTACTCTACTGTACTCCACCTCTACTGTGCTCCACTGTACTCCACTGTACTCTACCTCTACTGTGCTCCACTGTACTGTACCTCTACTGTACTCCACTGTACTCTATCTCTACTGTGCTCCACCTTACTCTATCTCTACTGTACTCTACTGTACTCCACCTCTACTGTGCTCCACTGTACTCCACTATACTCTACCTCTACTGTGCTCCACTGTACTCTACCTCTACTGTACTACACTGTACTCTACCTCTACTGTACTAAACTGTACTCTACCTCTACTGTGTTCCACTGTACTCCACTGTACTCTATCTCTACTGTGATCCACTGTACTCTACCTCTGCTGTGCTCAACTGTACTCTACCTCTACTGTGCTCCACTGTACTCGACCTCTACTGTACTCCACTCTACTCTACCTCTACTGTGCTCCACTGTCCTCTATCTCTACTGTCCTCTACTGTACTCCACCTCTACTGTGCTCCGCTGTACTCCACTGTACTCTACCTCTACTGTGCTCCACTGTACTCTACCTCTACTGTACTCCACTGTACTCTATCTCTACTGTGATCCACTGTACTCTATCTCTACTGTACTCCACTGTACTCTACCTCTACTGTACTCTACTGTTCTCTACCTCTACTGTACTCTACTGTACTCCACCTCTACTGTGCTCCACTGTACTCCACTGTACTCTACCTCTACTGTGCTCCACTGTACTCTACCTCTACTGTACTCCACTGTACTCTACATCTACTGTGCTCCACTGTACTCTATCTCTACTGTACTCCACTGTACTCTACCTCTACTGTACTCTACTGTACTCCACCGCTAATGTGCTCCACTGTACTCCACTGTACTCTACCTCTGCTGTACTCCACTGTACTCTACCTCTACTGTGCTCCACTGTACTCCACTGTACTCAATCTCTACTGTGATCCACTGTACTCTACCTCTGCTCTACTCCACTGTACTCTACCTCTACTGTACTCCACTGTACTCTACCTCTACTGTACTCCACTGTACTCTACCTCTACTGTACTCTACTGTACTCTACCTCTACTGTGCTCAACTGTATTCCACTGTACTCTACCTCTGCTGTGCTCCACTTTACTCTATCTCTACTGTGCTCCAATGTACTCTATCTCTACTGTGATCCACAGTACTCTACCTCTGCTGTGCTCCACTTTACTCTATCTCTACTGAGCTCCAATGTACTCTATCTCTACTGTACTCCACTGTACTCTACCTCTACTGTACTCCACCGCTAATGTGCTCCACTGTACTCCACTGTACTCCACCTCTACTGTACTCCACTGTACTCTACATCTACTGTAATCTACAGTACTCCACCTCTAATGTGCTCCACTGTACTCCACTGTACTCTACCTCTACTGTACTCCACTGTACTATACCTCTACTGTACTCCACTGTACTCTACCTCTACTGTGCTCCACTGCACTCCACTGTACTCTATCTCTACTGTGATCCACTGTACTGTACCTCTGCTGTGCTCCACTGTACTCTATCTCTACTGTGCTCCACTGTACTCTACCTCTACTGTACTCCACTGTACTCTACCTCTACTGTACTCCCCTGTACTCTATCTCTACTGTACTCCACTGTACTCTACATCTACTGTACTCTACTGTACTCCACCTCTAATGTGCTCCACTGTACTCCACTGTACTCTACCTCTACTGTACTCCACTGTACTCTACCTCTACTGTGCTCCACTGTACTCTACCTCTACTGTGCTCCACTGTACTCTACCTCTACTGTGCTCCACTACACTGTACCTCTGCTGTGCTCCACTGTACTCTATCTCTACTGTGCTCCACTGTACTCTATCTCTACTGTACTCCATTGTACTCTAACTCTACTGTACTCTACTGTTCTCTACCTCTACTGTACTCTACTGTACTCCACCTCTACTGTGCTCCACTGTACTCCACTGTGCTCTACCTCTACTCTGCTCCACAGTACTCTACCTCTACTGTACTCCACTGTACTCTACCTCTACTGTGCTCCACTGTACTCTACCTCTACTGTGCTCCACTACACTGTACCTCTGCTGTGCTCCACTGTACTCTATCTCTACTGTGCTCCACTGTACTCTATCTCTACTGTACTCCATTGTACTCTAACTCTACTGTACTCTACTGTTCTCTACCTCTACTGTACTCTACTGTACTCCACCTCTACTGTGCTCCACTGTACTCCACTGTACTCTACCTCTACTGTACTCCACTGTACTCTACCTCTACTGTGCTCCACTGTACTCTACCTCTACTGTGCTCCACTGTACTCTACCTCTACTGTGCTCCACTACACTGTACCTCTGCTGTGCTCCACTGTACTCTATCTCTACTGTGCTCCACTGTACTCTATCTCTACTGTACTCCATTGTACTCTAACTCTACTGTACTCTACTGTTCTCTACCTCTACTGTACTCTACTGTACTCCACCTCTACTGTGCTCCACTGTACTCCACTGTGCTCTACCTCTACTCTGCTCCACAGTACTCTACCTCTACTGTACTCCACTGTACTCTACCTCTACTGTGCTCCACTGTACTCTACCTCTACTGTACTCCATTGTACTCTACTTCTACTGTTATCCACTTTACTGTACTCGACTGTACTCTACCTCTACTGTACTCTACTGTACTCCACCTCTACTGTGCTCCACTGTACTCTACCTCTACTGTGCTACACTGTACTCTACCTCTACTGTGCTCCACTGTAGTCTACCTCTACTGTACTCCACTGTACTCTACCTCTACTGTACTCCACTGTAATCTACCTCTACTGTACTCCACTGTACTCTACCTCTTCTGTACTTCAATGTACTCTATCTCTAGTGTGCTCCAGTGTACTCTATCTCTACTGTACTCCACTGTACTCTACCTCTACTGTACTACACTGTACTCTACCTCTGCTGTACTCCACTGTACTCTACCTCTACTGTACTCCACTGTACTCTACCTCTACTGTGCTCCACTGTACTCTACCTCTGCTGTGCTCCACTGTACTCTATCTCTACTGTGCTCCACTGTACTCTACCTCTACTGTACTCTACCTCTACTGTACTCCACCTCTACTGTGCTCCACTGTACTCTACCTCTGCTGTACTCCATTGTACTCTACTTCTACTGTACTCCACTGTACTCTACCTCTACTGTACTCCACTTCTAATGTGCTCCACTGTACTCTACCTCTACTGTGCTCCACTGTACTCTACCTCTACTGTACTCCACTGTACTCTACCTCTACTGTACTCCACTCTACTCTACCTCTACTGTACTCCACTGTACTCTACCTCTACTGTGCTCCACTGCACTCCACTGTACTCTATCTCTACTGTGATCCACTGTACTGTACCTCTGCTGTGCTCCACTGTACTCTATCTCTACTGTGCTCCACTGTACTCTACCTCTACTGTACTCCACTGTACTCTACCTCTACTGTACTCCACTGTACTCTATCTCTACTGTACTCCACTGTACTCTACATCTACTGTACTCTACTGTACTCCACCTCTAATGTGCTCCACTGTACTCCACTGTACTCTACCTCTACTGTACTCCACTGTACTCTACCTCTACTGTGCTCCACTGCACTCTACCTCTACTGTGCTCCACTGTACTCTACCTCTACTGTGATCCACTGCACTGTACCTCTGCTGTGCTCCACTGTACTCTATCTCTACTGTGCTCCACTGTACTCTATCTCTACTGTACTCCATTGTACTCTAACTCTACTGTACTCTACTGTTCTCTACCTCTACTGTACTCTACTGTACTCCACCTCTACTGTGCTCCACTGTACTCCACTGTGCTCTACCTCTACTCTGCTCCACAGTACTCTACCTCTACTGTACTCCACTGTACTCTACCTCTACTGTGCTCCACTGTACTCTACCTCTACTGTACTCCATTGTACTCTACTTCTACTATACTCCACTTTACTGTACTCCACTGTACTCTACCTCTACTGTACTCTACTGTACTCAACTTCTAATGTGCTCCACTGTACTCTACCTCTACTGTGCTCCACTGTACTCTACCTCTACTGTGCTCCACTGTACTCTACCTCTACTGTGCTCCACTGTAGTCTACCTCTACTGTACTCCACTGTACTCTACCTCTACTGTACTCCACTGTACTCTACCTCTACTGTACTCCACTGTACTCTACCTCTTCTGTACTTCACTGTACTCTATCTCTAGTGTGCTCCACTGTACTCTATCTCTACTGTACTCTACTGTACTCCACCTCTACTGTGCTCCACTGTACTCCACTGTACTGTACCTCTACTGTACTCTACTGTACTCCACCTCTACTGTGCTCCGCTGTACTCCACTGTACTCTACCTCTACTGTGCTCCACTGTACTCTACCTCTACTGTACTCCACTATACTCTACCTCTACTGTGCTCCACTGTTCTCTACCTCTACTGTACTCTACTGTACTCCACCTCTACTGTGCTCCACTGTACTCCACTGTACTGTACCTCTACTGTACTCCACTGTACTCTACCTCTACTGTACTCCACTGTACTCTACCTCTACTGTGCTCCACTGTACTCTATCTCTACTGTGATCCACTGTACTCTATTTCTACTGTGCTCCACTGTACTCTATCTCTACTGTACTCCACTGTACTCTACCTCTACTGTACTCTACTGTTCTCTACCTCTAATGTGCTCCACTGTACTCAACTGTACTCTACCTCTACTGTACTCCACTGTACTCTACCTCTACTGTGCTCCACCTCTAATGTGCTCCACTGTACTCCACTGTACTCTACCTCTACTGTACTCGACTGTACTCTACCTCTACTGTACTCCACTGTACTCTACCTCTACTGTGCTCTACTTTACTCTATCTCTACTGTGCTCCACTGTACTCTACATCTACTGTGCTCCACTGTACTCTACCTCTACTGTACTCCACTATACTCTACCTCTACTGTACTCTACTGTACTCCACCGCTAATGTGCTCCACTGTACTCCACTGTACTCTACCTCTGATGTACTCCACTGTACTCTACCTCTACTGTGCTCCACTGTACTCCACTGTACTCAATCTCTACTGTGATCCACTGTACTCTACCTCTGCTCTACTCCACTGTACTCTACCTCTACTGTACTCCACTGTACTCTACCTCTACTGTACTCCACTGTACTCTACCTCTACTGTACTCTACTGTACTCTACCTCTACTGTGCTCAACTGTATTCCACTGTACTCTACCTCTGCTGTGCTCCACTTTACTCTATCTCTACTGTGCTCCAATGTACTCTATCTCTACTGTGATCCACAGTACTCTACCTCTGCTGTGCTCCACTTTACTCTATCTCTACTGTGCTTCAATGTACTCTATCTCTACTGTACTCCACTGTACTCTACCTCTACTGTACTCCACCGCTAATGTGCTCCACTGTACTCCACTGTACTCCACCTCTACTGTACTCCACTGTACTCTACATCTACTGTAATCTACAGTACTCCACCTCTAATGTGCTCCACTGTACTCCACTGTACTCTACCTCTACTGTACTCCACTGTACTCTACCTCTACTGTACTCCACTGTACTCTACCTCTACTGTGCTCCACTGCACTCCACTGTACTCTATCTCTACTGTGATCCACTGTACTGTACCTCTGCTGTGCTCCACTGTACTCTATCTCTACTGTGCTCCACTGTACTCTACCTCTACTGTACTCCACTGTACTCTACCTCTACTGTACTCCCCTGTACTCTATCTCTACTGTACTCCACTGTACTCTACATCTACTGTACTCTACTGTACTCCACCTCTAATGTGCTCCACTGTACTCCACTGTACTCTACCTCTACTGTACTCCACTGTACTCTACCTCTACTGTGCTCCACTGTACTCTACCTCTACTGTGCTCCACTGTACTCTACCACTACTGTGCTCCACTACACTGTACCTCTGCTGTGCTCCACTGTACTCTATCTCTACTGTGCTCCACTGTACTCTATCTCTACTGTACTCCATTGTACTCTAACTCTACTGTACTCTACTGTTCTCTACCTCTACTGTACTCTACTGTACTCCACCTCTACTGTGCTCCACTGTACTCCACTGTGCTCTACCTCTACTCTGCTCCACAGTACTCTACCTCTACTGTACTCCACTGTACTCTACCTCTACTGTGCTCCACTGTACTCTACCTCTACTGTACTCCATTGTACTCTACTTCTACTGTACTTCACTTTACTGTACTCGACTGTACTCTACCTCTACTGTACTCTACTGTACTCCACCTCTACTGTGCTCCACTGTACTCTACCTCTACTGTGCTACACTGTACTCTACCTCTACTGTGCTCCACTGTAGTCTACCTCTACTGTACTCCACTGTACTCTACCTCTACTGTACTCCACTGTAATCTACCTCTACTGTACTCCACTGTACTCTACCTCTTCTGTACTTCACTGTACTCTATCTCTAGTGTGCTCCAGTGTACTCTATCTCTACTGTACTCCACTGTACTCTACCTCTACTGTACTACACTGTACTCTACCTCTGCTGTACTCCACTGTACTCTACCTCTACTGTACTCCACTGTACTCTACCTCTACTGTGCTCCACTGTACTCTACCTCTGCTGTGCTCCACTGTACTCTATCTCTACTGTGCTCCACTGTACTCTACCTCTACTGTACTCTACCTCTACTGTACTCCACCTCTACTGTGCTCCACTGTACTCTACCTCTACTGTACTCCATTGTACTGTACTTCTACTGTACTCCACTGTACTCTACCTCTACTGTACTCCACTTCTAATGTGCTCCACTGTACTCTACCTCTACTGTGCTCCACTGTACTCTACCTCTACTGTACTCCACTGTACTCTACCTCTACTGTACTCCACTCTACTCTACCTCTACTGTACTCCACTGTACTCTACCTCTACTGTGCTCCACTGCACTCCACTGTACTCTATCTCTACTGTGATCCACTGTACTGTACCTCTGCTGTGCTCCACTGTACTCTATCTCTACTGTGCTCCACTGTACTCTACCTCTACTGTACTCCACTGTACTCTACCTCTACTGTACTCCACTGTACTCTATCTCTACTGTACGCCACTGTACTCTACATCTACTGTACTCTACTGTACTCCACCTCTAATGTGCTCCACTGTACTCCACTGTACTCTACCTCTACTGTACTCCACTGTACTCTACCTCTACTGTGCTCCACTGCACTCTACCTCTACTGTGCTCCACTGTACTCTACCTCTACTGTGATCCACTGCACTGTACCTCTGCTGTGCTCCACTGTACTCTATCTCTACTGTGCTCCACTGTACTCTATCTCTACTGTACTCCATTGTACTCTAACTCTACTGTACTCTACTGTTCTCTACCTCTACTGTACTCTACTGTACTCCACCTCTACTGTGCTCCACTGTACTCCACTGTGCTCTACCTCTACTCTGCTCCACAGTACTCTACCTCTACTGTACTCCACTGTACTCTACCTCTACTGTGCTCCACTGTACTCTACCTCTACTGTACTCCATTGTACTCTACTTCTACTATACTCCACTTTACTGTACTCCACTGTACTCTACCTCTACTGTACTCTACTGTACTCAACTTCTAATGTGCTCCACTGTACTCTACCTCTACTGTGCTCCACTGTACTCTACCTCTACTGTGCTCCACTGTACTCTACCTCTACTGTGCTCCACTGTAGTCTACCTCTACTGTACTCCACTGTACTCTACCTCTACTGTACTCCACTGTACTCTACCTCTACTGTACTCCACTGTACTCTACCTCTTCTGTACTTCACTGTACTCTATCTCTAGTGTGCTCCACTGTACTCTATCTCTACTGTACTCTACTGTACTCCACCTCTACTGTGCTCCACTGTACTCCACTGTACTGTACCTCTACT
The DNA here is from genome assembly GCA_030578255.1 of Tiaroga cobitis. Classification (NCBI taxonomy): domain Eukaryota; kingdom Metazoa; phylum Chordata; class Actinopteri; order Cypriniformes; family Leuciscidae; genus Tiaroga; species Tiaroga cobitis. The sequence continues at coordinate 38,173,823 of CM060604.1, forward strand.
GTACTCTACTGTACTCCACCTCTACTGTGCTCCGCTGTACTCCACTGTACTCTACCTCTACTGTGCTCCACTGTACTCTACCTCTACTGTACTCCACTATACTCTACCTCTACTGTGCTCCACTGTTCTCTACCTCTACTGTACTCTACTGTACTCCACCTCTACTGTGCTCCACTGTACTCCACTGTACTGTACCTCTACTGTACTCCACTGTACTCTACCTCTACTGTACTCCACTGTACTCTACCTCTACTGTGCTCCACTGTACTCTATCTCTACTGTGCTCCACTGTACTCTATCTCTACTGTACTCCACTGTACTCTACCTCTACTGTACTCTACTGTTCTCTACCTCTAATGTGCTCCACTGTACTCAACTGTACTCTACCTCTACTGTACTCCACTGTACTCTACCTCTACTGTGCTCCACCTCTAATGTGCTCCACTGTACTCCACTGTACTCTACCTCTACTGTACTCGACTGTACTCTACCTCTACTGTACTCCACTGTACTCTACCTCTACTGTGCTCTACTTTACTCTATCTCTACTGTGCTCCACTGTACTCTACATCTACTGTGCTCCACTGTACTCTACCTCTACTGTACTCCACTATACTCTACCTCTACTGTACTCTACTGTACTCCACCGCTAATGTGCTCCACTGTACTCCACTGTACTCTACCTCTGATGTACTCCACTGTACTCTACCTCTACTGTGCTCCACTGTACTCCACTGTACTCAATCTCTACTGTGATCCACTGTACTCTACCTCTGCTCTACTCCACTGTACTCTACCTCTACTGTACTCCACTGTACTCTACCTCTACTGTACTCCACTGTACTCTACCTCTACTGTACTCTACTGTACTCTACCTCTACTGTGCTCAACTGTATTCCACTGTACTCTACCTCTGCTGTGCTCCACTTTACTCTATCTCTACTGTGCTCCAATGTACTCTATCTCTACTGTGATCCACAGTACTCTACCTCTGCTGTGCTCCACTTTACTCTATCTCTACTGTGCTTCAATGTACTCTATCTCTACTGTACTCCACTGTACTCTACCTCTACTGTACTCCACCGCTAATGTGCTCCACTGTACTCCACTGTACTCCACCTCTACTGTACTCCACTGTACTCTACATCTACTGTAATCTACAGTACTCCACCTCTAATGTGCTCCACTGTACTCCACTGTACTCTACCTCTACTGTACTCCACTGTACTCTACCTCTACTGTACTCCACTGTACTCTACCTCTACTGTGCTCCACTGCACTCCACTGTACTCTATCTCTACTGTGATCCACTGTACTGTACTTCTGCTGTGCTCCACTGTACTCTATCTCTACTGTGCTCCACTGTACTCTACCTCTACTGTACTCCACTGTACTCTACCTCTACTGTACTCCCCTGTACTCTATCTCTACTGTACTCCACTGTACTCTACATCTACTGTACTCTACTGTACTCCACCTCTAATGTGCTCCACTGTACTCCACTGTACTCTACCTCTACTGTACTCCACTGTACTCTACCTCTACTGTGCTCCACTGTACTCTACCTCTACTGTGCTCCACTGTACTCTACCTCTACTGTGCTCCACTACACTGTACCTCTGCTGTGCTCCACTGTACTCTATCTCTACTGTGCTCCACTGTACTCTATCTCTACTGTACTCCATTGTACTCTAACTCTACTGTTCTCTACCTCTACTGTACTCTACTGTACTCCACCTCTACTGTGCTCCACTGTACTCCACTGTGCTCTACCTCTACTCTGCTCCACAGTACTCTACCTCTACTGTACTCCACTGTACTCTACCTCTACTGTGCTCCACTGTACTCTACCTCTACTGTACTCCATTGTACTCTACTTCTACTGTACTCCACTTTACTGTACTCCACTGTACTCTACCTCTACTGTACTCTACTGTACTCCACCTCTACTGTGCTCCACTGTACTCTACCTCTACTGTGCTACACTGTACTCTACCTCTACTGTGCTCCACTGTAGTCTACCTCTACTGTACTCCACTGTACTCTACCTCTACTGTACTCCACTGTACTCTACCTCTACTGTACTCCACTGTACTCTACCTCTTCTGTACTTCACTGTACTCTATCTCTAGTGTGCTCCACTGTACTCTATCTCTACTGTACTCCACTGTACTCTACCTCTACTGTACTACACTGTACTCTACCTCTGCTGTACTCCACTGTACTCTACCTCTACTGTACTCCACTGTACTCTACCTCTACTGTGCTCCACTGTACTCTACCTCTGCTGTGCTCCACTGTACTCTATCTCTACTGTGCTCCACTGTACTCTACCTCTACTGTACTCTACCTCTACTGTACTCCACCTCTACTGTGCTCCACTGTACTCTAACTCTACTGTACTCCATTGTACTCTACTTCTACTGTACTCCACTGTACTCTACCTCTACTGTACTCCACTTCTAATGTGCTCCACTGTACTATACCTCTACTGTGCTCCACTGTACTCTACCTCTACTGTACTCCACTGTACTCTACGTCTACTGTACTCCACTCTACTCTACCTCTTCATTTATATAGCGCTTTTAACAATGGATTGTTTCAAAGCAGCTTTACAGAGATAAACATATAATTTAAGGTAACAGATTGTTTTGGCATTATAGCGGTTCTTGAATAATGTTATTTCCAGCTAAAGTTAACTTTGATTGATTCACCTCCGTCTAAATGATCAGACTTTTAAACGCGAACCTGTGATTAACGCTGACGGCGTTCACATGCTCATTCAGAATTGATTCTATAGTTATGTGCTTTTTAAAATATGTGCGCAGGTTTATAATTCATACAACCCAGCCTAAACAAACTACTTTTCTTGCCTATAAATTTTGATACAGAATTTTGTTTTATTTTATCACTTCGGGGTACGCGAGCCGGAATTCACAACGCTTTATCTGTAGAGTGGGAAAGGGATCCTCCATAGGGAGAGGATAGTGGACACTTCAGCACTGCATTGTCATCGGGTCCAGGCGGATCTCCTTCGTCAGATCTGGACACGGCCTGGATCCGGCAGGCTGCGGGAAAACCTCGGGATAAACAAAGACACTAATATTAGCGTAGATGCCATTCTTCTTATGATGTAGCGAGTACATCAAGATTGAAGGGAAGTGTTCCCAGTTCCGGCTGACCTAATCTATGCAGCCTAACATTGAATTTATAGAAGTCTATAGTGCGTTATGTGTATGCTAGGTCAAAGAGATGTGTTTTTAGTCTAGCTTTGAACTGACAGAGTGTGTCTGCTTCCCGGACAATGGTAGGAAGACTGTTCCAAAGTTTTGGTGCTAAATAGGAAAAGGATCTACCGCCTGCAGTCGATTTAGATATTCTAGGTATTATCAACTGACCGGAATTTTGAGATCGCAATGGACGTGAAGGACTATAATACGTTAAGAGCTCGCTCAAGTACTGCGGAGCTAAACCATTTAGTGCTTTGTAGGTAATCAACAATATTTTAAAATTTATACGATGTTTAATAGGGAGCCAATGCAGTGTTGACAGAACCGGGCTAATATGGTCATATTTCCTGGTTCTGGTAAGAACTCGAGCTGCGGCGTTTTGAACTAGCTGTAGTTTATTTATTAAGCGTGCAGGGCAACCACCCAGTAGAGCATTACAATAATCTAGCCTTGAGGTCATGAACGCATGGACTAATTGTTCCGCATTTCCCAATGAGAGCATATGGCGTATTTTAGATATATTTTTAAGATGGAAAAATGCAGTTTTACAGATACTAGACACGTGGCTTTCAAAAGAAAGGTTGGTATCAAAGAGCACACCCAGGTTCCTAACCGACGACGAAGACTTGACAGAGCAGCCATCAAGTGTTAGACAGTATTCTGGGTTATTACGTGTGGAAGTTTTTTGTCCAATAATTAGAATCTCTGTCTTTTCAGAATTTAGTAGTAGGAAATTACTAGTCATCCAATTTTTTATATCAGCTATGCATTCCGTTAATTTTGTGAATTGGTAAGTTTCGTTGGGTTTTGAAGAAATATACAGCTGAGTATCATCGGCATAACAGTGAAAGCTAACTCCATGTTTCCTAATGATATCTCCTAATGGTAGCATGTACAGAGTGAACAGCAGCGGTCCTAGTACTGAGCCTTGTGGTACGCCATACTGAACTTGTGATCGATAAGACATCTCTTCATTTACTGCTACAAACTGATAACGGTCAGATAAGTATGATTTAAACCATGCTAGTGCAATTCCACTAATGCCCACATAGTTTTCTAGTCTATTTAAAAGAATGTTGTGGTCAATTGTGTCAAATGCAGCACTAAGATCGAGTAACACTAATAGAGAGATACAACCACGATCGGATGATAAGAGCAAATCATTTGTGACTCTAATGAGAGCGGTCTCAGTGCTATGGTACGGTCTAAATCCGGACTGAAAATCCTCGCAGATATCATTTCTTTCTAGAAAGGAACACAGTTGTGAAGATACTGCTTTTTCTAATATCTTTGACAGAAAAGGCAGATTCGAGATCGGCCTGTAATTGACTAATTCTGTAGGATCAAGTTGTGTTTTTTTAACAAGTTTTTTTTACCTCTACTGTACTCCACTGTACTCTACCTCTACTGTGCTCCACTGCACTCCACTGTACTCTATCTCTACTGTGATCCACTGTACTGTACCTCTGCTGTGCTCCACTGTACTCTATCTCTACCGTGCTCCACTGTACTCTACCTCTACTGTACTCCACTGTACTCTACCTCTACTGTACTCCACTGTACTCTATCTCTACTGTACTCCACTGTACTCTACATCTACTGTACTCTACTGTACTCCACCTCTAATGTGCTCCACTGTACTCCACTGTACTCTACCTCTACTGTACTCCACTGTACTCTACCTCTACTCTGCTCCACAGTACTCTACCTCTACTGTACTCCACTGTACTCTACCTCTACTGTGCTCCACTACACTGTACCTCTGCTGTGCTCCACTGTACTCTATCTCTACTGTGCTCCACTGTACTCTATCTCTACTGTACTCCTTTGTACTCTAACTCTACTGTACTCTACTGTTCTCTACCTCTACTGTACTCTACTGTACTCCACCTCTACTGTGCTCCACTGTACTCCACTGTGCTCTACCTCTACTCTGCTCCACAGTACTCTACCTCTACTGTACTCCACTGTACTCTACCTCTACTGTGCTCCACTGTACTCTACCTCTACTGTACTCCATTGTACTCTACTTCTACTGTACTCCACTTTAATGTACTCCACTGTACTCTACCTCTACTGTACTCTACTGTACTCCACCTCTACTGTGCTCCACTGTACTCTACCTCTACTGTGCTACACTGTACTCTACCTCTACTGTGCTCCACTGTAGTCTACCTCTACTGTACTCCACTGTACTCTACCTCTACTGTACTCCACTGTAATCTACCTCTACTGTACTCCACTGTAGTCTACCTCTTCTGTACTTCACTGTACTCTATCTCTAGTGTGCTCCACTGTACTCTATCTCTACTGTACTCCACTGTACTCTACCTCTACTGTGCTCCACTGTACTCTACCTCTACTGTACTCCATTGTACTCTACTTCTACTGTACTCCACTTTAACGTATTCCACTGTACTCTACCTCTACTGTACTCTACTGTACTCCACCTCTACTGTACTCCACTGTACTCTTCCTCTCCTGCACTCCACTGTACTCTACCTCTACTGTACTCCACTGTACTCTACCTCTACTGTGCTCCACTGTACTCTATCTCTACTGTGATCCACTGTACTCTATTTCTACTGTGCTCCACTGTACTCTATCTCTACTGTACTCCACTGTACTCTACCTCTACTGTACTCTACTGTTCTCTACCTCTAATGTGCTTCACTGTACTCAACTGTACTCTACCTCTACTGTACTCCACTGTACTCTACCTCCACTGTGCTCCACCTCTAATGTGCTCCACTGTACTCCACTGTACTCTACCTCTACTGTACTCGACTGTACTCTACCTCTACTGTACTCCACTGTACTCTACCTCTACTGTGCTCTACTTTACTCTATCTCTACTGTGCTCCACTGTACTCTACTCTACTGTACTCCACTGACTCTATCTCTACTGTACTCCACTGCACTCTACCTCTACTGTACTCCACTGTACTGTACCTCTACTGTACTCCACTGTACTCTATCTCACTGTACTCCACTGTACTCTCTCTACTGTACTACACTGTACTCTACCTCTACTGTGCTCCACTGTACTCCACTGTACTCTACCTCTACTGTGATCCACTGTACTCTACCTCTACTGTGCTCCACTTTACTCTATCTCTACTGTGCTCCACTGTTCTCTACCTCTACTGTACTCTACTGTACTCCACCTCTACTGTGCTCCACTGTACTCCACTGTACTCTACCTCTACTGTGCTCCACTGTACTGTACCTCTACTGTACTCCACTGTACTCTATCTCTACTGTGCTCCACCTTACTCTATCTCTACTGTACTCTACTGTACTCCACCTCTACTGTGCTCCACTGTAATCCACTATACTCTACCTCTACTGTGCTCCACTGTACTCTACCTCTACTGTACTACACTGTACTCTACCTCTACTGTACTAAACTGTACTCTACCTCTACTGTGCTCCACTGTACTCCACTGTACTCTATCTCTACTGTGATCCACTGTACTCTACCTCTGCTGTGCTCAACTGTACTCTACCTCTACTGTGCTCCACTGTACTCTACCTCTACTGTACTCCACTCTACTCTACCTCTACTGTGCTCCACTGTCCTCTATCTCTACTGTCCTCTACTGTACTCCACCTCTACTGTGCTCCGCTGTACTCCACTGTACTCTACCTCTACTGTGCTCCACTGTACTCTACCTCTACTGTACTCCACTGTACTCTATCTCTACTGTGATCCACTGTACTCTATCTCTACTGTACTCCACTGTACTCTACCTCTACTGTACTCTACTGTTCTCTACCTCTACTGTACTCTACTGTACTCCACCTCTACTGTGCTCCACTGTACTCCACTGTACTCTACCTCTACTGTGCTCCACTGTACTCTACCTCTACTGTACTCCACTGTACTCTACATCTACTGTGCTCCACTGTACTCTACCTCTACTGTACTCCACTGTACTCTACCTCTACTGTACTCTACTGTACTCCACCGCTAATGTGCTCCACTGTACTCCACTGTACTCTACCTCTGCTGTACTCCACTGTACTCTACCTCTACTGTGCTCCACTGTACTCCACTGTACTCAATCTCTACTGTGATCCACTGTACTCTACCTCTGCTCTACTCCACTGTACTCTACCTCTACTGTACTCCACTGAACTCTACCTCTACTGTACTCCACTGTACTCTACCTCTACTGTACTCTACTGTACTCTACCTCTACTGTGCTCAACTGTATTCCACTGTACTCTACCTCTGCTGTGCTCCACTTTACTCTATCTCTACTGTGCTCCAATGTACTCTATCTCTACTGTGATCCACAGTACTCTACCTCTGCTGTGCTCCACTTTACTCTATCTCTACTGAGCTCCAATGTACTCTATCTCTACTGTACTCCACTGTACTCTACCTCTACTGTACTCCACCGCTAATGTGCTCCACTTTACTCCACTGTACTCCACCTCTACTGTACTCCACTGTACTCTACATCTACTGTAATCTACAGTACTCCACCTCTAATGTGCTCCACTGTACTCCACTGTACTCTACCTCTACTGTACTCCACTGTACTCTACCTCTACTGTACTCCACTGTACTCTACCTCTACTGTGCTCCACTGCACTCCACTGTACTCTATCTCTACTGTGATCCACTGTACTGTACCTCTGCTGTGCTCCACTGTACTCTATCTCTACTGTGCTCCACTGTACTCTACCTCTACTGTACTCCACTGTACTCTACCTCTACTGTACTCCCCTGTACTCTATCTCTACTGTACTCCACTGTACTCTACATCTACTGTACTCTACTGTACTCCACCTCTAATGTGCTCCACTGTACTCCACTGTACTTTACCTCTACTGTACTCCACTGTACTCTACCTCTACTGTGCTCCACTGTACTCTACCTCTACTGTGCTCCACTGTACTCTACCTCTACTGTGCTCCACTACACTGTACCTCTGCTGTGCTCCACTGTACTCTATCTCTACTGTGCTCCACTGTACTCTATCTCTACTGTACTCCATTGTACTCTAACTCTACTGTACTCTACTGTTCTCTACCTCTACTGTACTCTACTGTACTCCACCTCTACTGTGCTCCACTGTACTCCACTGTGCTCTACCTCTACTCTGCTCCACAGTACTCTACCTCTACTGTACTCCACTGTACTCTACCTCTACTGTGCTCCACTGTACTCTACCTCTACTGTACTCCATTGTACTCTACTTCTACTGTACTCCACTTTACTGTACTCCACTGTACTCTACCTCTACTGTACTCTACTGTACTCCACCTCTACTGTGCTCCACTGTACTCTACCTCTACTGTGCTACACTGTACTCTACCTCTACTGTGCTCCACTGTAGTCTACCTCTACTGTACTCCACTGTACTCTACCTCTACTGTACTCCACTGTAATCTACCTCTACTGTACTCCACTGTACTCTACCTCTTCTGTACTTCACTGTACTCTATCTCTAGTGTGCTCCAGTGTACTCTATCTCTACTGTACTCCACTGTACTCTACCTCTACTGTACTACACTGTACTCTACCTCTGATGTACTCCACTGTACTCTACCTCTACTGTACTCCACTGTACTCTACCTCTACTGTGCTCCACTGTACTCTACCTCTGCTGTGCTCCACTGTACTCTATCTCTACTGTGCTCCACTGTACTCTACCTCTACTGTACTCTACCTCTACTGTACTCCACCTCTACTGTGCTCCACTGTACTCTACCTCTACTGTACTCCATTGTACTCTACTTCTACTGTACTCCACTGTACTCTACCTCTACTGTACTCCACTTCTAATGTGCTCCACTGTACTCTACCTCTACTGTGCTCCACTGTACTCTACCTCTACTGTACTCCACTGTACTCTACCTCTACTGTACTCCACTCTACTCTACCTCTACTGTACTCCACTGTACTCTACCTCTACTGTGCTCCACTGCACTCCACTGTACTCTATCTCTACTGTGATCCACTGTACTGTACCTCTGCTGTGCTCCACTGTACTCTATCTCTACTGTGCTCCACTGTACTCTACCTCTACTGTACTCCACTGTACTCTACCTCTACTGTACTCCACTGTACTCTATCTCTAGTCTACTCCACTGTACTCTACATCTACTGTACTCTACTGTACTCCACCTCTAATGTGCTCCACTGTACTCCACTGTACTCTACCTCTACTGTACTCCACTGTACTCTACCTCTACTGTGCTCCACTGCACTCTACCTCTACTGTGCTCCACTGTACTCTACCTCTACTGTGATCCACTGCACTGTACCTCTGCTGTGCTCCACTGTACTCTATCTCTACTGTGCTCCACTGTACTCTATCTCTACTGTACTCCATTGTACTCTAACTCTACTGTACTCTACTGTTCTCTACCTCTACTGTACTCTACTGTACTCCACCTCTACTGTGCTCCACTGTACTCCACTGTGCTCTACCTCTACTCTGCTCCACAGTACTCTACCTCTACTGTACTCCACTGTACTCTACCTCTACTGTGCTCCACTGTACTCTACCTCTACTGTACTCCATTGTACTCTACTTCTACTATACTCCACTTTACTGTACTCCACTGTACTCTACCTCTACTGTACTCTACTGTACTCAACTTCCAATGTGCTCCACTGTACTCTACCTCTACTGTGCTCCACTGTACTCTACCTCTACTGTGCTCCACTGTACTCTACCTCTACTGTGCTCCACTGTAGTCTACCTCTACTGTACTCCACTGTACTCTACCTCTACTGTACTCCACTGTACTCTACCTCTACTGTACTCCACTGTACTCTACCTCTTCTGTACTTCACTGTACTCTATCTCTAGTGTGCTCCACTGTACTCTATCTCTACTGTACTCTACTGTACTCCACCTCTACTGTGCTCCACTGTACTCCACTGTACTGTACCTCTACTGTACTCTACTGTACTCCACCTCTACTGTGCTCCGCTGTACTCCACTGTACTCTACCTCTACTGTGCTCCACTGTACTCTACCTCTACTGTACTCCACTATACTCTACCTCTACTGTGCTCCACTGTTCTCTACCTCTACTGTACTCTACTGTACTCCACCTCTACTGTGCTCCACTGTACTCCACTGTACTGTACCTCTACTGTACTCCACTGTACTCTACCTCTACTGTACTCCACTGTACTCTACCTCTACTGTGCTCCACTGTACTCTATCTCTACTGTGATCCACTGTACTCTATTTCTACTGTGCTCCACTGTACTCTATCTCTACTGTACTCCACTGTACTCTACCTCTACTGTACTCTACTGTTCTCTACCTCTAATGTGCTCCACTGTACTCAACTGTACTCTACCTCTACTGTACTCCACTGTACTCTACCTCTACTGTGCTCCACCTCTAATGTGCTCCACTGTACTCCACTGTACTCTACCTCTACTGTACTCGACTGTACTCTACCTCTACTGTACTCCACTGTACTCTACCTCTACTGTGCTCTACTTTACTCTATCTCTACTGTGCTCCACTGTACTCTACATCTACTGTGCTCCACTGTACTCTACCTCTACTGTACTCCACTATACTCTACATCTACTGTACTCTACTGTACTCCACCGCTAATGTGCTCCACTGTACTCCACTGTACTCTACCTCTGATGTACTCCACTGTACTCTACTGCTACTGTGCTCCACTGTACTCCACTGTACTCAATCTCTACTGTGATCCACTGTACTCTACCTCTGCTCTACTCCACTGTACTCTACCTCTACTGTACTCCACTGTACTCTACCTCTACTGTACTCCACTGTACTCTACCTCTACTGTACTCTACTGTACTCTACCTCTACTGTGCTCAACTGTATTCCACTGTACTCTACCTCTGCTGTGCTCCACTTTACTCTATCTCTACTGTGCTCCAATGTACTCTATCTCTACTGTGATCCACAGTACTCTACCTCTGCTGTGCTCCACTTTACTCTATCTCTACTGTGCTTCAATGTACTCTATCTCTACTGTACTCCACTGTACTCTACCTCTACTGTACTCCACCGCTAATGTGCTCCACTGTACTCCACTGTACTCCACCTCTACTGTACTCCACTGTACTCTACATCTACTGTAATCTACAGTACTCCACCTCTAATGTGCTCCACTGTACTCCACTGTACTCTACCTCTACTGTACTCCACTGTACTCTACCTCTACTGTACTCCACTGTACTCTACCTCTACTGTGCTCCACTGCACTCCACTGTACTCTATCTCTACTGTGATCCACTGTACTGTACCTCTGCTGTGCTCCACTGTACTCTATCTCTACTGTGCTCCACTGTACTCTACCTCTACTGTACTCCACTGTACTCTACCTCTACTGTACTCCCCTGTACTCTATCTCTACTGTACTCCACTGTACTCTACATCTACTGTACTCTACTGTACTCCACCTCTAATGTGCTCCACTGTACTCCACTGTACTCTACCTCTACTGTACTCCACTGTACTCTACCTCTACTGTGCTCCACTGTACTCTACCTCTACTGTGCTCCACTGTACTCTACCTCTACTGTGCTCCACTACACTGTACCTCTGCTGTGCTCCACTGTACTCTATCTCTACTGTGCTCCACTGTACTCTATCTCTACTGTACTCCATTGTACTCTAACTCTACTGTTCTCTACCTCTACTGTACTCTACTGTACTCCACCTCTACTGTGCTCCACTGTACTCCACTGTGCTCTACCTCTACTCTGCTCCACAGTACTCTACCTCTACTGTACTCCACTGTACTCTACCTCTACTGTGCTCCACTGTACTCTACCTCTACTGTACTCCATTGTACTCTACTTCTACTGTACTCCACTTTACTGTACTCCACTGTACTCTACCTCTACTGTACTCTACTGTACTCCACCTCTACTGTGCTCCACTGTACTCTACCTCTACTGTGCTACACTGTACTCTACCTCTACTGTGCTCCACTGTAGTCTACCTCTACTGTACTCCACTGTACTCTACCTCTACTGTACTCCACTGTACTCTACCTCTACTGTACTCCACTGTACTCTACCTCTTCTGTACTTCACTGTACTCTATCTCTAGTGTGCTCCACTGTACTCTATCTCTACTGTACTCCACTGTACTCTACCTCTACTGTACTACACTGTACTCTACCTCTGCTGTACTCCACTGTACTCTACCTCTACTGTACTCCACTGTACTCTACCTCTACTGTGCTCCACTGTACTCTACCTCTGCTGTGCTCCACTGTACTCTATCTCTACTGTGCTCCACTGTACTCTACCTCTACTGTACTCTACCTCTACTGTACTCCACCTCTACTGTGCTCCACTGTACTCTAACTCTACTGTACTCCATTGTACTCTACTTCTACTGTACTCCACTGTACTCTACCTCTACTGTACTCCACTTCTAATGTGCTCCACTGTACTCTACCTCTACTGTGCTCCACTGTACTCTACCTCTACTGTACTCCACTGTACTCTACGTCTACTGTACTCCACTCTACTCTACCTCTACTGTACTCCACTGTACTCTACCTCTACTGTGCTCCACTGCACTCCACTGTACTCTATCTCTACTGTGATCCACTGTACTGTACCTCTGCTGTGCTCCACTGTACTCTATCTCTACCGTGCTCCACTGTACTCTACCTCTACTGTACTCCACTGTACTCTACCTCTACTGTACTCCACTGTACTCTATCTCTACTGTACTCCACTGTACTCCACATCTACTGTACTCTACTGTACTCCACCTCTAATGTGCTCCACTGTACTCCACTGTACTCTACCTCTACTGTACTCCACTGTACTCTACCTCTACTCTGCTCCACAGTACTCTACCTCTACTGTACTCCACTGTACTCTACCTCTACTGTGCTCCACTACACTGTACCTCTGCTGTGCTCCACTGTACTCTATCTCTACTGTGCTCCACTGTACTCTATCTCTACTGTACTCCTTTGTACTCTAACTCTACTGTACTCTACTGTTCTCTACCTCTACTGTACTCTACTGTACTCCACCTCTACTGTGCTCCACTGTACTCCACTGTGCTCTACCTCTACTCTGCTCCACAGTACTCTACCTCTACTGTACTCCACTGTACTCTACCTCTACTGTGCTCCACTGTACTCTACCTCTACTGTACTCCATTGTACTCTACTTCTACTGTACTCCACTTTAATGTACTCCACTGTACTCTACCTCTACTGTACTCTACTGTACTCCACCTCTACTGTGCTCCACTGTACTCTACCTCTACTGTGCTACACTGTACTCTACCTCTACTGTGCTCCACTGTAGTCTACCTCTACTGTACTCCACTGTACTCTACCTCTACTGTACTCCACTGTAATCTACCTCTACTGTACTCCACTGTAGTCTACCTCTTCTGTACTTCACTGTACTCTATCTCTAGTGTGCTCCACTGTACTCTATCTCTACTGTACTCCACTGTACTCTACCTCTACTGTACTACACTGTACTCTACCTCTGCTGTACTCCACTGTACTCTACCTCTACTGTACTCCACTGTACTCTACCTCTACTGTGCTCCACTGTACTCTACCTCTGCTGTGCTCCACTGTACTCTATCTCTACTGTGCTCCACTGTACTCTACCTCTACTGTACTCCACCTCTACTGTGCTCCACTGTACTCTATCTCTACTGTGCTCCACTGTACTCTACCTCTACTGTACTCCACCTCTACTGTGCTCCACTGTACTCTACCTCGACTGTGCTCCACTTTACTCTCTCTCTACTGTGATCCACTGTACTCTACCTTTGCTGTGCTCCACTGTACACTACCTTTGCTGTGCTCCACTGTACTGTATCTCTACTGTCCTCCACTGTACTCTATCGCTACTGTACTCCACTGTACTCTACCTCTACTGTCCTCTACCTCTACTGTACTCTACTGTACTCCACCTCTACTGTGCTCCACTGTTCTCTACCTCTACTGTACTCCACTGTACTCTACCTCTACTGTACTCCACTGTACTCTACCTCTGCTGTACTCCACTGTATTCTACCTCTACTGTACTCCACTGTACTCTACCTCTACTGTACTCCATTGTTATCTACCTGTACTGTACTCCACTGTACTCTACCCATACTGTACTCCACTGTACTCTACATCTACTGTGCTCCACTGTACTCCACTGTACTCTATCTCTACTGTGATCCACTGTACTCTACCTCTGCTATGCTCCACTGTACTCTATCTCTACTGTGCTCCACTGTACTCTATCTCTCCTGTACTCCACTGTACTCTACCTCTACTGTACTCTACTGTTCTCTACCTCTACTGCACTCTACTGTACTCCACCTCTACTCTGCTCCACTGTACTCTACCTCTGCTGTACTCCACTTTACTCTTTCTCTACTGTACTCCACTGTACTCTACATCTACTGTACTCTACTGTATTCCACCTCTAATGTGCTCCAATGTACTCCACTGTACTCTACCTCTACTGTACTCCACTGTACTCTACCTCTACTGTACTCCACTGTACTCTACCTCTACTTTGCTCCACTGTACTCTACCTCTACTGTGATCCACTGTACTCTACCTCTGCTGTGCTCCACTGCACTCTACCTCTACTGTACTCCACTGTACTCTACCTCTACTGTACTCCACTGTACTCTACCTCTACTGTACTCCACTGTACTCTACCTCTACTGTACTCCACTGTACTCTTCCTCTACTGTGCTCCACTGTACTCAACTGTACTCTCTCTCTACTGTGATCCACTGTACCCTACCTTTGCTGTGCTCCACTGTAGTGTATCTCTACTGTGCTCCACTGTACTCCACTGTACTCTATCTCTACTGTGATCCACTGTACTCTACCTCTGCTGTGCTCCCCTGTACTCTATCTCTACTGTGATCCACTGTACTCTATCTCTTCTGTGATCCACTGTACTCTACCTCTGCAGTACTCCACTGTACTCTACCTCTACTGTACTCCACTGTACTCTACCTCTACTGTACTCCACTGTACTCTACCTCTACTGTGCTCCACTGTACTCTTCCTCGACTGTGCGCCAATGTACTCTCTCTCTACTGTGATCCACTGTACTCTACCTTTGCTGTGCTCCACTGTACTCTACCTTTGCTGTGCTCCACTGTACTGTATCTCTACTGTCCTCCACTGTACTCTATCGCTACTGTATTCCACTGTACTCTACCTCTACTGTTCTCTACCTCTACTGTACTCTACTGTACTCCACCTCTACTGTGCTCCACTGTTCTCTACCTCTACTGTACTCCACTGTACTCTACCTCTACTGTGCTCCACTGTACTCTACCTCTACTGTACTCCACTGTACTCTACCTCTACTGTACTCCACTGTACTCTATCTCTACTGTACTCCACTGTACTCTACAAATACTGTACTCTACTGTACTCCACCTCTAATGTGCTCCACTGTACTCCACTGTACTCTACCTCTACTGTACTCCACTGTACTCTACCTCTACTGTACTCCACTGTACTCTATCTCTACTCTACTCCACTGTACTATACCTCTACTGTTCTCTACATCTACTGTACTCCACTGTACTCTACCTCTACTTTGCTCCACTGTACTCTACCTCTACTGTACTCCACTATACTCTACCTCTACTGTGCTCCACTGTACTCTACCTCTACTGTACTCCACTGTTCTCTATCTCTACTGTACTCCACTGTACTCTACCTCTACTGTACTCCACTGTACTCTACCTCTACTGTGCTCCACTGCACTCCACTGTACTCTATCTCTACTGTGATCCACTGTACTATACCTCTGCTGTGCTCCACTGTACTCTATCTCTACTGTGCTCCACTGTACTCTACCTCTACTGTACTCCACTGTACTCTACCTCTACTGTACTCCACTGTACTCTATCTCTACTGTACTCCACTCTACTCTACATCTACTGTACTCTACTGTACTCCACCTCTAATGTGCTCCACTGTACTCCACTGTACTCTACCTCTACTGTACTCCATTGTACTCTAACTCTACTGTACTCTACTGTTCTCTACCTCTACTGTACTCTACTGTACTCCACCTCTACTGTGCTCCACTGTACTCCACTGTGCTCTACCTCTACTCTGCTCCACAGTACTCTACCTCTACTGTACTCCACTGTACTCTACCTCTACTGTGCTCCACTGTACTCTACCTCTACTGTACTCCATTGTACTCTACTTCTACTGTACTCCACTGTACTGTACTCCACTGTACTCTACCTCTACTGTACTCCACCTCTAATGTGCTCCACTGTACTCTACCTCTACTGTGCTCCACTGTACTCTACCTCTACTGTACTCCACTGTACTCTACCTCTACTGTGCTCCACTGTAGTCTACCTCTACTGTACTCCACTGTACTCTACCTCTACTGTACTCCACTGTACTCTACCTCTACTGTACTCCACTGTACTCTACCTCTTCTGTACTCCACTGTACTCTACCTCTACTGTACTCCACTGTACTCTACCTCTACTGTGCTCCACTGTACTCTACCTCTGCTGTGCTCCACTCTACTCTATCTCTACTGTGCTCCACTGTACTCTACCTCTACTGTACTCTACTGTTCTCTACCTCTACTGTACTCCACCTCTACTGTGCTCCACTGTACTCTACCTCTACTGTACTCCACCTCTACTGTGCTCCACTGTACTCTACCTCTACTGTACTCTACTGTACTCCACTTCTAATGTGCTCCACTGTACTCTACCTCTACTGTGCTCCACTGTACTCTACCTCTACTGTACTCCACTGTACTCTACGTCTACTCTGCTCCACTGTACTCTACCTCTACTTTACTCCACTGTACTCTACCTCTAATGTGCTCCACTGTACTCTACCTCTATTGTACTCCACTGTACTCTACCTCTACTGTAATCCACTGTACTCTATCTCGACTGTACTCTACTGTACTCCACCTCTACTGTGCTCCGCTGTACTCCACTGTACTCTACCTCTACTGTGCTCCACTGTACTCTACCTCTACTGTACTCCACTGTACTCTACCTCTACTGTACTCCACTGTACTCTACCTCTACTGTGCTCCACTGTACTCTACCTCTACTGTACTCCACTGTTCTCTAACTCTACTGTGCTCCACTGTACTCTAGCTCTACTGTACGCTACCTCTACTGTGCTCCACTGTACTCTACCTCTACTGTACTCCACTCTACTCTACCTCTATTGGCTCCGCTGTACTCCACTGTACTCTACCTCTACTGTACTCCACTGTACTCTACCTCTACTGTACTCTACCTCTACTTTGCTCCACTGTACTCAACTGTACTCTATCTCTGCTGTGATCCACTGTACTCTACCTCTGCTGTGCTCCACTGTACTCTATCTCTACTGTGCTCCACTGTACTCTATCTCTACTCTACTCCACTGTACTCTACCTCTACTGTACTCTACTGTTCTCTACCTCTACTGTGCTCCACTGTACTCTACCTCTACTGTGCTCCACTGTACTCTAATAATAATAATAATAATAATTCATTACATTTATATAGCGCTTTTCTAGGCACTCAAAGCGCTTCACATGGAAGGGGGAATCTCCTCCACCACCACCAATGTGCAGCATCCACTTGGATGATGCGACGGCAGCCATATTGCGCCAGAACGCCCACCACACACCAGCTTACTGGTGGAGAGGAGACAGAGTGATGAAGCCAATCAGTGTATATATATATATATGGGGATTATTAGGAGACCATGATGGACAGAGGCCACTGGGCAAATTTGGCCAGGATGCCGGGGTTACACCCCTACTCTTTCGAAAGACATCCTGGGATTTTTAATGACCACACAGAGTCAGGACCTCGGTTTAACGTCTCATCCGAAGGACGGTGCTCTACCTCTACTGTGCTCCACTGTACTCCACCTCTAATGTGCTGTCCTGTACTGTACTCTACATCTACTGTACTCTACTGTACTCCACCTCTAATGTGCTGTCCTGTACTGTACTCTACCTCTACTGTACTCCACTGTACTCTACCTCTACTGTACTCCACTGTACTCTACCTCTACTTTGCTCCACTGTACTCAACTGTACTCTATCCCTACTGTGATCCACTGTACTCTACCTCTGCTGTACTCCACTGTACTCTACCTCTAATGTACTCCACTGTACTCTTCTTCTACTGTACTCCACTGTACTCTACCTCTACTGTACTCCACTGTACTCTACCTCTACTGTGCTCCACTGTACTCTATCTCTACTGTGATCCACTGTACTCTATTTCTACTGTGCTCCACTGTACTCTTTCTCTACTATACTCCACTGTACTCTACCTCTACTGTACTCGACTGTACTCTACTTCTACTGTACTCCACTGTACTCTACCTCTACTGTGCTCTACTTTACTCTATCTCTACTGTGCTCCACTGTACTCTACTCTACTGTATTCCACTGACTCTATCTCTACTGTACTCCACTGCATTCTACCTCTACTGTACTCCACTGTACTGTACCTCTACTGTACTCCACTGTACTCTATCTCACTGTACTCCACTGTACTCTCTCTACTGTACTACACTGTACTCTACCTCTACTGTGCTCCACTGTACTCCACTGTACTCTACCTCTACTGTGATCCACTGTACTCTACCTCTACTGTGCTCCACTGTACTCTATCTCTACTGTGCTCCACTGTTCTCTACCTCTACTGTACTCTACTGTACTCCACCTCTACTGTGCTCCACTGTACTCCACTGTACTCTACCTCTACTGTGCTCCACTGTACTGTACCTCTACTGTACTCCACTGTACTCTATCTCTACTGTGCTCCACCTTACTCTATCTCTACTGTACTCTACTGTACTCCACCTCTACTGTGCTCCACTGTACTCCACTATACCAAACCTCTACTGTGCTCCACTGTAATCTACCTCTACTCTACTCCACTGTACTCTACCTCTACTGTGCTCCACTGTACTCCACTGTACTCTATCTCTACTGTGATCAACTGTACTCTACCTCTACTGTACTCCACTGTACTCTATCTCTACTGTGCTCCACTGTACTCTACCTCTACTGTACTCTACTGTTCTCTACCTCTACTGTACTCTACTGTACTCCACCTCTACTGTGCTCCACTGTACTCCACTGTACTCTACCTCTACTGTACTCCACTGTACTCTACCTCTACTGTGCTCCACTGTACTCTACCTCTACTGTGCTCCACTGTACTCTACCTCTGCTGTACTCCATTGTACTCTACTTCTACTGTACTCCACTGTACTCTACCTCTACTGTACTCCACTTCTAATGTGCTCCACTGTACTCTACCTCTACTGTGCTCCACTGTACTCTACCTCTACTGTACTCCACTGTACTCTACCTCTACTGTACTCCACTCTACTCTACCTCTACTGTACTCCACTGTACTCTACCTCTACTGTGCTCCACTGCACTCCACTGTACTCTATCTCTACTGTGATCCACTGTACTGTACCTCTGCTGTGCTCCACTGTACTCTATCTCTACTGTGCTCCACTGTACTCTACCTCTACTGTACTCCACTGTACTCTACCTCTACTGTACTCCACTGTACTCTATCTCTACTGTACTCCACTGTACTCTACATCTACTGTACTCTACTGTACTCCACCTCTAATGTGCTCCACTGTACTCCACTGTACTCTACCTCTACTGTACTCCACTGTACTCTACCTCTACTGTGCTCCACTGCACTCTACCTCTACTGTGCTCCACTGTACTCTACCTCTACTGTGATCCACTGCACTGTACCTCTGCTGTGCTCCACTGTACTCTATCTCTACTGTGCTCCACTGTACTCTATCTCTACTGTACTCCATTGTACTCTAACTCTACTGTACTCTACTGTTCTCTACCTCTACTGTACTCTACTGCACTCCACCTCTACTGTGCTCCACTGTACTCCACTGTGCTCTACCTCTACTCTGCTCCACAGTACTCTACCTCTACTGTACTCCACTGTACTCTACCTCTACTGTGCTCCACTGTACTCTACCTCTACTGTACTCCATTGTACTCTACTTCTACTATACTCCACTTTACTGTACTCCACTGTACTCTACCTCTACTGTACTCTACTGTACTCAACTTCTAATGTGCTCCACTGTACTCTACCTCTACTGTGCTCCACTGTACTCTACCTCTACTGTGCTCCACTGTACTCTACCTCTACTGTGCTCCACTGTAGTCTACCTCTACTGTACTCCACTGTACTCTACCTCTACTGTACTCCACTGTACTCTACCTCTACTGTACTCCACTGTACTCTACCTCTTCTGTACTTCACTGTACTCTATCTCTAGTGTGCTCCACTGTACTCTATCTCTACTGTACTCTACTGTACTCCACCTCTACTGTGCTCCACTGTACTCCACTGTACTGTACCTCTACTGTACTCTACTGTACTCCACCTCTACTGTGCTCCGCTGTACTCCACTGTACTCTACCTCTACTGTGCTCCACTGTACTCTACCTCTACTGTACTCCACTATACTCTACCTCTACTGTGCTCCACTGTTCTCTACCTCTACTGTACTCTACTGTACTCCACCTCTACTGTGCTCCACTGTACTCCACTGTACTGTACCTCTACTGTACTCCACTGTACTCTACCTCTACTGTACTCCACTGTACTCTACCTCTACTGTGCTCCACTGTACTCTATCTCTACTGTGATCCACTGTACTCTATTTCTACTGTGCTCCACTGTACTCTATCTCTACTGTACTCCACTGTACTCTACCTCTACTGTACTCTACTGTTCTCTACCTCTAATGTGCTCCACTGTACTCAACTGTACTCTACCTCTACTGTACTCCACTGTACTCTACCTCTACTGTGCTCCACCTCTAATGTGCTCCACTGTACTCCACTGTACTCTACCTCTACTGTACTCGACTGTACTCTACCTCTACTGTACTCCACTGTACTCTACCTCTACTGTGCTCTACTTTACTCTATCTCTACTGTGCTCCACTGTACTCTACATCTACTGTGCTCCACTGTACTCTACCTCTACTGTACTCCACTATACTCTACCTCTACTGTACTCTACTGTACTCCACCGCTAATGTGCTCCACTGTACTCCACTGTACTCTACCTCTGATGTACTCCACTGTACTCTACCTCTACTGTGCTCCACTGTACTCCACTGTACTCAATCTCTACTGTGATCCACTGTACTCTACCTCTGCTCTACTCCACTGTACTCTACCTCTACTGTACTCCACTGTACTCTACCTCTACAGTACTCCACTGTACTCTACCTCTACTGTACTCAACTGTACTCTACCTCTACTGTGCTCAACTGTATTCCACTGTACTCTACCTCTGCTGTGCTCCACTTTACTCTATCTCTACTGTGCTCCAATGTACTCTATCTCTACTGTGATCCACAGTACTCTACCTCTGCTGTGCTCCACTTTACTCTATCTCTACTGTGCTTCAATGTACTCTATCTCTACTGTACTCCACTGTACTCTACCTCTACTGTACTCCACCGCTAATGTGCTCCACTGTACTCCACTGTACTCCACCTCTACTGTACTCCACTGTACTCTACATCTACTGTAATCTACAGTACTCCACCTCTAATGTGCTCCACTGTACTCCACTGTACTCTACCTCTACTGTACTCCACTGTACTCTACCTCTACTGTACTCCACTGTACTCTACCTCTACTGTGCTCCACTGCACTCCACTGTACTCTATCTCTACTGTGATCCACTGTACTGTACCTCTGCTGTGCTCCACTGTACTCTATCTCTACTGTGCTCCACTGTACTCTACCTCTACTGTACTCCACTGTACTCTACCTCTACTGTACTCCCCTGTACTCTATCTCTACTGTACTCCACTGTACTCTACATCTACTGTACTCTACTGTACTCCACCTCTAATGTGCTCCACTGTACTCCACTGTACTCTACCTCTACTGTACTCCACTGTACTCTACCTCTACTGTGCTCCACTGTACTCTACCTCTACTGTGCTCCACTGTACTCTACCACTACTGTGCTCCACTACACTGTACCTCTGCTGTGCTCCACTGTACTCTATCTCTACTGTGCTCCACTGTACTCTATCTCTACTGTACTCCATTGTACTCTAACTCTACTGTAC
The DNA here is from genome assembly GCA_030578255.1 of Tiaroga cobitis. NCBI lineage: Eukaryota > Metazoa > Chordata > Actinopteri > Cypriniformes > Leuciscidae > Tiaroga > Tiaroga cobitis. The sequence goes on from CM060604.1 coordinate 38,196,196, forward strand.
TCTACTGTTCTCTACCTCTACTGTACTCTACTGTACTCCACCTCTACTGTGCTCCACTGTACTCCACTGTGCTCTACCTCTACTCTGCTCCACAGTACTCTACCTCTACTGTACTCCACTGTACTCTACCTCTACTGTGCTCCACTGTACTCTACCTCTACTGTACTCCATTGTACTCTACTTCTACTGTACTCCACTTTACTGTACTCGACTGTACTCTACCTCTACTGTACTCTACTGTACTCCACCTCTACTGTGCTCCACTGTACTCTACCTCTACTGTGCTACACTGTACTCTACCTCTACTGTGCTCCACTGTAGTCTACCTCTACTGTACTCCACTGTACTCTACCTCTACTGTACTCCACTGTAATCTACCTCTACTGTACTCCACTGTACTCTACCTCTTCTGTACTTCACTGTACTCTATCTCTAGTGTGCTCCAGTGTACTCTATCTCTACTGTACTCCACTGTACTCTACCTCTACTGTACTACACTGTACTCTACCTCTGCTGTACTCCACTGTACTCTACCTCTACTGTACTCCACTGTACTCTACCTCTACTGTGCTCCACTGTACTCTACCTCTGCTGTGCTCCACTGTACTCTATCTCTACTGTGCTCCACTGTACTCTACCTCTACTGTACTCTACCTCTACTGTACTCCACCTCTACTGTGCTCCACTGTACTCTACCTCTACTGTACTCCATTGTACTCTACTTCTACTGTACTCCACTGTACTCTACCTCTACTGTACTCCACTTCTAATGTGCTCCACTGTACTCTACCTCTACTGTGCTCCACTGTACTCTACCTCTACTGTACTCCACTGTACTCTACCTCTACTGTACTCCACTCTACTCTACCTCTACTGTACTCCACTGTACTCTACCTCTACTGTGCTCCACTGCACTCCACTGTACTCTATCTCTACTGTGATCCACTGTACTGTACCTCTGCTGTGCTCCACTGTACTCTATCTCTACTGTGCTCCACTGTACTCTACCTCTACTGTACTCCACTGTACTCTACCTCTACTGTACTCCACTGTACTCTATCTCTACTGTACTCCACTGTACTCTACATCTACTGTACTCTACTGTACTCCACCTCTAATGTGCTCCACTGTACTCCACTGTACTCTACCTCTACTGTACTCCACTGTACTCTACCTCTACTGTGCTCCACTGCACTCTACCTCTACTGTGCTCCACTGTACTCTACCTCTACTGTGATCCACTGCACTGTACCTCTGCTGTGCTCCACTGTACTCTATCTCTACTGTGCTCCACTGTACTCTATCTCTACTGTACTCCATTGTACTCTAACACTACTGTACTCTACTGTTCTCTACCTCTACTGTACTCTACTGTACTCCACCTCTACTGTGCTCCACTGTACTCCACTGTGCTCTACCTCTACTCTGCTCCACAGTACTCTACCTCTACTGTACTCCACTGTACTCTACCTCTACTGTGCTCCACTGTACTCTACCTCTACTGTACTCCATTGTACTCTACTTCTACTATACTCCACTTTACTGTACTCCACTGTACTCTACCTCTACTGTACTCTACTGTACTCAACTTCTAATGTGCTCCACTGTACTCTACCTCTACTGTGCTCCACTGTACTCTACCTCTACTGTGCTCCACTGTACTCTACCTCTACTGTGCTCCACTGTAGTCTACCTCTACTGTACTCCACTGTACTCTACCTCTACTGTACTCCACTGTACTCTACCTCTACTGTACTCCACTGTACTCTACCTCTTCTGTACTTCACTGTACTCTATCTCTAGTGTGCTCCACTGTACTCTATCTCTACTGTACTCTACTGTACTCCACCTCTACTGTGCTCCACTGTACTCCACTGTACTGTACCTCTACTGTACTCTACTGTACTCCACCTCTACTGTGCTCCGCTCTACTCCACTGTACTCTACCTCTACTGTGCTCCACTGTACTCTACCTCTACTGTACTCCACTATACTCTACCTCTACTGTGCTCCACTGTTCTCTACCTCTACTGTACTCTACTGTACTCCACCTCTACTGTGCTCCACTGTACTCCACTGTACTGTACCTCTACTGTACTCCACTGTACTCTACCTCTACTGTACTCCACTGTACTCTACCTCTACTGTGCTCCACTGTACTCTATCTCTACTGTGATCCACTGTACTCTATTTCTACTGTGCTCCACTGTACTCTATCTCTACTGTACTCCACTGTACTCTACCTCTACTGTACTCTACTGTTCTCTACCTCTAATGTGCTCCACTGTACTCAACTGTACTCTACCTCTACTGTACTCCACTGTACTCTACCTCTACTGTGCTCCACCTCTAATGTGCTCCACTGTACTCCACTGTACTCTACCTCTACTGTACTCGACTGTACTCTACCTCTACTGTACTCCACTGTACTCTACCTCTACTGTGCTCTACTTTACTCTATCTCTACTGTGCTCCACTGTACTCTACATCTACTGTGCTCCACTGTACTCTACCTCTACTGTACTCCACTATACTCTACCTCTACTGTACTCTACTGTACTCCACCGCTAATGTGCTCCACTGTACTCCACTGTACTCTACCTCTGATGTACTCCACTGTACTCTACCTCTACTGTGCTCCACTGTACTCCACTGTACTCAATCTCTACTGTGATCCACTGTACTCTACCTCTGCTCTACTCCACTGTACTCTACCTCTACTGTACTCCACTGTACTCTACCTCTACTGTACTCCACTGTACTCTACCTCTACTGTACTCTACTGTACTCTACCTCTACTGTGCTCAACTGTATTCCACTGTACTCTACCTCTGCTGTGCTCCACTTTACTCTATCTCTACTGTGCTCCAATGTACTCTATCTCTACTGTGATCCACAGTACTCTACCTCTGCTGTGCTCCACTTTACTCTATCTCTACTGTGCTTCAATGTACTCTATCTCTACTGTACTCCACCGCTAATGTGCTCCACTGTACTCCACTGTACTCCACCTCTACTGTACTCCACTGTACTCTACATCTACTGTAATCTACAGTACTCCACCTCTAATGTGCTCCACTGTACTCCACTGTACTCTACCTCTACTGTACTCCACTGTACTCTACCTCTACTGTACTCCACTGTACTCTACCTCTACTGTGCTCCACTGCACTCCACTGTACTCTATCTCTACTGTGATCCACTGTACTGTACCTCTGCTGTGCTCCACTGTACTCTATCTCTACTGTGCTCCACTGTACTCTACCTCTACTGTACTCCACTGTACTCTACCTCTACTGTACTCCCCTGTACTCTATCTCTACTGTACTCCACTGTACTCTACATCTACTGTACTCTACTGTACTCCACCTCTAATGTGCTCCACTGTACTCCACTGTACTCTACCTCTACTGTACTCCACTGTACTCTACCTCTACTGTGCTCCACTGTACTCTACCTCTACTGTGCTCCACTGTACTCTACCTCTACTGTGCTCCACTACACTGTACCTCTGCTGTGCTCCACTGTACTCTATCTCTACTGTGCTCCACTGTACTCTATCTCTACTGTACTCCATTGTACTCTAACTCTACTGTTCTCTACCTCTACTGTACTCTACTGTACTCCACCTCTACTGTGCTCCACTGTACTCCACTGTGCTCTACCTCTACTCTGCTCCACAGTACTCTACCTCTACTGTACTCCACTGTACTCTACCTCTACTGTGCTCCACTGTACTCTACCTCTACTGTACTCCATTGTACTCTACTTCTACTGTACTCCACTTTACTGTACTCCACTGTACTCTACCTCTACTGTACTCTACTGTACTCCACCTCTACTGTGCTCCACTGTACTCTACCTCTACTGTGCTACACTGTACTCTACCTCTACTGTGCTCCACTGTAGTCTACCTCTACTGTACTCCACTGTACTCTACCTCTACTGTACTCCACTGTACTCTACCTCTACTGTACTCCACTGTACTCTACCTCTTCTGTACTTCACTGTACTCTATCTCTAGTGTGCTCCACTGTACTCTATCTCTACTGTACTCCACTGTACTCTACCTCTACTGTACTACACTGTACTCTACCTCTGCTGTACTCCACTGTACTCTACCTCTACTGTACTCCACTGTACTCTACCTCTACTGTGCTCCACTGTACTCTACCTCTGCTGTGCTCCACTGTACTCTATCTCTACTGTGCTCCACTGTACTCTACCTCTACTGTACTCTACCTCTACTGTACTCCACCTCTACTGTGCTCCACTGTACTCTAACTCTACTGTACTCCATTGTACTCTACTTCTACTGTACTCCACTGTACTCTACCTCTACTGTACTCCACTTCTAATGTGCTCCACTGTACTCTACCTCTACTGTGCTCCACTGTACTCTACCTCTACTGTACTCCACTGTACTCTACGTCTACTGTACTCCACTCTACTCTACCTCTACTGTACTCCACTGTACTCTACCTCTACTGTGCTCCACTGCACTCCACTGTACTCTATCTCTACTGTGATCCACTGTACTGTACCTCTGCTGTGCTCCACTGTACTCTATCTCTACCGTGCTCCACTGTACTCTACCTCTACTGTACTCCACTGTACTCTACCTCTACTGTACTCCACTGTACTCTATCTCTACTGTACTCCACTGTACTCTACATCTACTTTACTCTACTGTACTCCACCTCTAATGTGCTCCACTGTACTCCACTGTACTCTACCTCTACTGTACTCCACTGTACTCTACCTCTACTCTGCTCCACAGTACTCTACCTCTACTGTACTCCACTGTACTCTACCTCTACTGTGCTCCACTACACTGTACCTCTGCTGTGCTCCACTGTACTCTATCTCTACTGTGCTCCACTGTACTCTATCTCTACTGTACTCCTTTGTACTCTAACTCTACTGTACTCTACTGTTCTCTACCTCTACTGTACTCTACTGTACTCCACCTCTACTGTGCTCCACTGTACTCCACTGTGCTCTACCTCTACTCTGCTCCACAGTACTCTACCTCTACTGTACTCCACTGTACTCTACCTCTACTGTGCTCCACTGTACTCTACCTCTACTGTACTCCATTGTACTCTACTTCTACTGTACTCCACTTTAATGTACTCCACTGTACTCTACCTCTACTGTACTCTACTGTACTCCACCTCTACTGTGCTCCACTGTACTCTACCTCTACTGTGCTACACTGTACTCTACCTCTACTGTGCTCCACTGTAGTCTACCTCTACTGTACTCCACTGTACTCTACCTCTACTGTACTCCACTGTAATCTACCTCTACTGTACTCCACTGTAGTCTACCTCTTCTGTACTTCACTGTACTCTATCTCTAGTGTGCTCCACTGTACTCTATCTCTACTGTACTCCACTGTACTCTACCTCTACTGTGCTCCACTGTACTCTACCTCTACTGTACTCCATTGTACTCTACTTCTACTGTACTCCACTTTAACGTATTCCACTGTACTCTACCTCTACTGTACTCTACTGTACTCCACCTCTACTGTACTCCACTGTACTCTTCCTCTCCTGTACTCCACTGTACTCTACCTCTACTGTACTCCACTGTACTCTACCTCTACTGTGCTCCACTGTACTCTATCTCTACTGTGATCCACTGTACTCTATTTCTACTGTGCTCCACTGTACTCTATCTCTACTGTACTCCACTGTACTCTACCTCTACTGTACTCTACTGTTCTCTACCTCTAATGTGCTTCACTGTACTCAACTGTACTCTACCTCTACTGTACTCCACTGTACTCTACCTCCACTGTGCTCCACCTCTAATGTGCTCCACTGTACTCAACTGTACTCTACCTCTACTGTACTCGACTGTACTCTACCTCTACTGTACTCCACTGTACTCTACCTCTACTGTGCTCTACTTTACTCTATCTCTACTGTGCTCCACTGTACTCTACTCTACTGTACTCCACTGACTCTATCTCTACTGTACTCCACTGCACTCTACCTCTACTGTACTCCACTGTACTGTACCTCTACTGTACTCCACTGTACTCTATCTCACTGTACTCCACTGTACTCTCTCTACTGTACTACACCGTACTCTACCTCTACTGTGCTCCACTGTACTCCACTGTACTCTACCTCTACTGTGATCCACTGTACTCTACCTCTACTGTGCTCCACTTTACTCTATCTCTACTGTGCTCCACTGTTCTCTACCTCTACTGTACTCTACTGTACTCCACCTCTACTGTGCTCCACTGTACTCCACTGTACTCTACCTCTACTGTGCTCCACTGTACTGTACCTCTACTGTACTCCACTGTACTCTATCTCTACTGTGCTCCACCTTACTCTATCTCTACTGTACTCTACTGTACTCCACCTCTACTGTGCTCCACTGTACTCCACTATACTCTACCTCTACTGTGCTCCACTGTACTCTACCTCTACTGTACTACACTGTACTCTACCTCTACTGTACTAAACTATACTCTACCTCTACTGTGCTCCACTGTACTCCACTGTACTCTATCTCTACTGTGATCCACTGTACTCTACCTCTGCTGTGCTCAACTGTACTCTACCTCTACTGTGCTCCACTGTACTCTACCTCTACTGTACTCCACTCTACTCTACCTCTACTGTGCTCCACTGTCCTCTATCTCTACTGTCCTCTACTGTACTCCACCTCTACTGTGCTCCGCTGTACTCCACTGTACTCTACCTCTACTGTGCTCCACTGTACTCTACCTCTACTGTACTCCACTGTACTCTATCTCTACTGTGATCCACTGTACTCTATCTCTACTGTACTCCACTGTACTCTACCTCTACTGTACTCTACTGTTCTCTACCTCTACTGTACTCTACTGTACTCCACCTCTACTGTGCTCCACTGTACTCCACTGTACTCTACCTCTACTGTGCTCCACTGTACTCTACCTCTACTGTACTCCACTGTACTCTACATCTACTGTGCTCCACTGTACTCTACCTCTACTGTACTCCACTGTACTCTACCTCTACTGTACTCTACTGTACTCCACCGCTAATGTGCTCCACTGTACTCCACTGTACTCTACCTCTGCTGTACTCCACTGTACTCTACCTCTACTGTGCTCCACTGTACTCCACTGTACTCAATCTCTACTGTGATCCACTGTACTCTACCTCTGCTCTACTCCACTGTACTCTACCTCTACTGTACTCCACTGAACTCTACCTCTACTGTACTCCACTGTACTCTACCTCTACTGTACTCTACTGTACTCTACCTCTACTGTGCTCAACTGTATTCCACTGTACTCTACCTCTGCTGTGCTCCACTTTACTCTATCTCTACTGTGCTCCAATGTACTCTATCTCTACTGTGATCCACAGTACTCTACCTCTGCTGTGCTCCACTTTACTCTATCTCTACTGAGCTCCAATGTACTCTATCTCTACTGTACTCCACTGTACTCTACCTCTACTGTACTCCACCGCTAATGTGCTCCACTTTACTCCACTGTACTCCACCTCTACTGTACTCCACTGTACTCTACATCTACTGTAATCTACAGTACTCCACCTCTAATGTGCTCCACTGTACTCCACTGTACTCTACCTCTACTGTACTCCACTGTACTCTACCTCTACTGTACTCCACTGTACTCTACCTCTACTGTGCTCCACTGCACTCCACTGTACTCTATCTCTACTGTGATCCACTGTACTGTACCTCTGCTGTGCTCCACTGTACTCTATCTCTACTGTGCTCCACTGTACTCTACCTCTACTGTACTCCACTGTACTCTACCTCTACTGTACTCCCCTGTACTCTATCTCTACTGTACTCCACTGTACTCTACATCTACTGTACTCTACTGTACTCCACCTCTAATGTGCTCCACTGTACTCCACTGTACTCTACCTCTACTGTACTCCACTGTACTCTACCTCTACTGTGCTCCACTGTACTCTACCTCTACTGTGCTCCACTGTACTCTACCTCTACTGTGCTCCACTACACTGTACCTCTGCTGTGCTCCACTGTACTCTATCTCTACTGTGCTCCACTGTACTCTATCTCTACTGTACTCCATTGTACTCTAACTCTACTGTACTCTACTGTTCTCTACCTCTACTGTACTCTACTGTACTCCACCTCTACTGTGCTCCACTGTACTCCAATGTGCTCTACCTCTACTCTGCTCCACAGTACTCTACCTCTACTGTACTCCACTGTACTCTACCTCTACTGTGCTCCACTGTACTCTACCTCTACTGTACTCCATTGTACTCTACTTCTACTGTACTCCACTTTACTGTACTCCACTGTACTCTACCTCTACTGTACTCTACTGTACTCCACCTCTACTGTGCTCCACTGTACTCTACCTCTACTGTGCTACACTGTACTCTACCTCTACTGTGCTCCACTGTAGTCTACCTCTACTGTACTCCACTGTACTCTACCTCTACTGTACTCCACTGTAATCTACCTCTACTGTACTCCACTGTACTCTACCTCTTCTGTACTTCACTGTACTCTATCTCTAGTGTGCTCCAGTGTACTCTATCTCTACTGTACTCCACTGTACTCTACCTCTACTGTACTACACTGTACTCTACCTCTGATGTACTCCACTGTACTCTACCTCTACTGTACTCCACTGTACTCTACCTCTACTGTGCTCCACTGTACTCTACCTCTGCTGTGCTCCACTGTACTCTATCTCTACTGTGCTCCACTGTACTCTACCTCTACTGTACTCTACCTCTACTGTACTCCACCTCTACTGTGCTCCACTGTACTCTACCTCTACTGTACTCCATTGTACTCTACTTCTACTGTACTCCACTGTACTCTACCTCTACTGTACTCCACTTCTAATGTGTTCCACTGTACTCTACCTCTACTGTGCTCCACTGTACTCTACCTCTACTGTACTCCACTGTACTCTACCTCTACTGTACTCCACTCTACTCTACCTCTACTGTACTCCACTGTACTCTACCTCTACTGTGCTCCACTGCACTCCACTGTACTCTATCTCTACTGTGATCCACTGTACTGTACCTCTGCTGTGCTCCACTGTACTCTATCTCTACTGTGCTCCACTGTACTCTACCTCTACTGTACTCCACTGTACTCTACCTCTACTGTACTCCACTGTACTCTATCTCTAGTCTACTCCACTGTACTCTACATCTACTGTACTCTACTGTACTCCACCTCTAATGTGCTCCACTGTACTCCACTGTACTCTACCTCTACTGTACTCCACTGTACTCTACCTCTACTGTGCTCCACTGCACTCTACCTCTACTGTGCTCCACTGTACTCTACCTCTACTGTGATCCACTGCACTGTACCTCTGCTGTGCTCCACTGTACTCTATCTCTACTGTGCTCCACTGTACTCTATCTCTACTGTACTCCATTGTACTCTAACTCTACTGTACTCTACTGTTCTCTACCTCTACTGTACTCTACTGTACTCCACCTCTACTGTGCTCCACTGTACTCCACTGTGCTCTACCTCTACTCTGCTCCACAGTACTCTACCTCTACTGTACTCCACTGTACTCTACCTCTACTGTGCTCCACTGTACTCTACCTCTACTGTACTCCATTGTACTCTACTTCTACTATACTCCACTTTACTGTACTCCACTGTACTCTACCTCTACTGTACTCTACTGTACTCAACTTCCAATGTGCTCCACTGTACTCTACCTCTACTGTGCTCCACTGTACTCTACCTCTACTGTGCTCCACTGTACTCTACCTCTACTGTGCTCCACTGTAGTCTACCTCTACTGTACTCCACTGTACTCTACCTCTACTGTACTCCACTGTACTCTACCTCTACTGTACTCCACTGTACTCTACCTCTTCTGTACTTCACTGTACTCTATCTCTAGTGTGCTCCACTGTACTCTATCTCTACTGTACTCTACTGTACTCCACCTCTACTGTGCTCCACTGTACTCCACTGTACTGTACCTCTACTGTACTCTACTGTACTCCACCTCTACTGTGCTCCGCTGTACTCCACTGTACTCTACCTCTACTGTGCTCCACTGTACTCTACCTCTACTGTACTCCACTATACTCTACCTCTACTGTGCTCCACTGTTCTCTACCTCTACTGTACTCTACTGTACTCCACCTCTACTGTGCTCCACTGTACTCCACTGTACTGTACCTCTACTGTACTCCACTGTACTCTACCTCTACTGTACTCCACTGTACTCTACCTCTACTGTGCTCCACTGTACTCTATCTCTACTGTGATCCACTGTACTCTATTTCTACTGTGCTCCACTGTACTCTATCTCTACTGTACTCCACTGTACTCTACCTCTACTGTACTCTACTGTTCTCTACCTCTAATGTGCTCCACTGTACTCAACTGTACTCTACCTCTACTGTACTCCACTGTACTCTACCTCTACTGTGCTCCACCTCTAATGTGCTCCACTGTACTCCACTGTACTCTACCTCTACTGTACTCGACTGTACTCTACCTCTACTGTACTCCACTGTACTCTACCTCTACTGTGCTCTACTTTACTCTATCTCTACTGTGCTCCACTGTACTCTACATCTACTGTGCTCCACTGTACTCTACCTCTACTGTACTCCACTATACTCTACATCTACTGTACTCTACTGTACTCCACCGCTAATGTGCTCCACTGTACTCCACTGTACTCTACCTCTGATGTACTCCACTGTACTCTACTGCTACTGTGCTCCACTGTACTCCACTGTACTCAATCTCTACTGTGATCCACTGTACTCTACCTCTGCTCTACTCCACTGTACTCTACCTCTACTGTACTCCACTGTACTCTACCTCTACTGTACTCCACTGTACTCTACCTCTACTGTACTCTACTGTACTCTACCTCTACTGTGCTCAACTGTATTCCACTGTACTCTACCTCTGCTGTGCTCCACTTTACTCTATCTCTACTGTGCTCCAATGTACTCTATCTCTACTGTGATCCACAGTACTCTACCTCTGCTGTGCTCCACTTTACTCTATCTCTACTGTGCTTCAATGTACTCTATCTCTACTGTACTCCACTGTACTCTACCTCTACTGTACTCCACCGCTAATGTGCTCCACTGTACTCCACTGTACTCCACCTCTACTGTACTCCACTGTACTCTACATCTACTGTAATCTACAGTTCTCCACCTCTAATGTGCTCCACTGTACTCCACTGTACTCTACCTCTACTGTACTCCACTGTACTCTACCTCTACTGTACTCCACTGTACTCTACCTCTACTGTGCTCCACTGCACTCCACTGTACTCTATCTCTACTGTGATCCACTGTACTGTACCTCTGCTGTGCTCCACTGTACTCTATCTCTACTGTGCTCCACTGTACTCTACCTCTACTGTACTCCACTGTACTCTACCTCTACTGTACTCCCCTGTACTCTATCTCTACTGTACTCCACTGTACTCTACATCTACTGTACTCTACTGTACTCCACCTCTAATGTGCTCCACTGTACTCCACTGTACTCTACCTCTACTGTACTCCACTGTACTCTACCTCTACTGTGCTCCACTGTACTCTACCTCTACTGTGCTCCACTGTACTCTACCTCTACTGTGCTCCACTACACTGTACCTCTGCTGTGCTCCACTGTACTCTATCTCTACTGTGCTCCACTGTACTCTATCTCTACTGTACTCCATTGTACTCTAACTCTACTGTTCTCTACCTCTACTGTACTCTACTGTACTCCACCTCTACTGTGCTCCACTGTACTCCACTGTGCTCTACCTCTACTCTGCTCCACAGTACTCTACCTCTACTGTACTCCACTGTACTCTACCTCTACTGTGCTCCACTGTACTCTACCTCTACTGTACTCCATTGTACTCTACTTCTACTGTACTCCACTTTACTGTACTCCACTGTACTCTACCTCTACTGTACTCTACTGTACTCCACCTCTACTGTGCTCCACTGTACTCTACCTCTACTGTGCTACACTGTACTCTACCTCTACTGTGCTCCACTGTAGTCTACCTCTACTGTACTCCACTGTACTCTACCTCTACTGTACTCCACTGTACTCTACCTCTACTGTACTCCACTGTACTCTACCTCTTCTGTACTTCACTGTACTCTATCTCTAGTGTGCTCCACTGTACTCTATCTCTACTGTACTCCACTGTACTCTACCTCTACTGTACTACACTGTACTCTACCTCTGCTGTACTCCACTGTACTCTACCTCTACTGTACTCCACTGTACTCTACCTCTACTGTGCTCCACTGTACTCTACCTCTGCTGTGCTCCACTGTACTCTATCTCTACTGTGCTCCACTGTACTCTACCTCTACTGTACTCTACCTCTACTGTACTCCACCTCTACTGTGCTCCACTGTACTCTAACTCTACTGTACTCCATTGTACTCTACTTCTACTGTACTCCACTGTACTCTACCTCTACTGTACTCCACTTCTAATGTGCTCCACTGTACTCTACCTCTACTGTGCTCCACTGTACTCTACCTCTACTGTACTCCACTGTACTCTACGTCTACTGTACTCCACTCTACTCTACCTCTACTGTACTCCACTGTACTCTACCTCTACTGTGCTCCACTGCACTCCACTGTACTCTATCTCTACTGTGATCCACTGTACTGTACCTCTGCTGTGCTCCACTGTACTCTATCTCTACCGTGCTCCACTGTACTCTACCTCTACTGTACTCCACTGTACTCTACCTCTACTGTACTCCACTGTACTCTATCTCTACTGTACTCCACTGTACTCCACATCTACTGTACTCTACTGTACTCCACCTCTAATGTGCTCCACTGTACTCCACTGTACTCTACCTCTACTGTACTCCACTGTACTCTACCTCTACTCTGCTCCACAGTACTCTACCTCTACTGTACTCCACTGTACTCTACCTCTACTGTGCTCCACTACACTGTACCTCTGCTGTGCTCCACTGTACTCTATCTCTACTGTGCTCCACTGTACTCTATCTCTACTGTACTCCTTTGTACTCTAACTCTACTGTACTCTACTGTTCTCTACCTCTACTGTACTCTACTGTACTCCACCTCTACTGTGCTCCACTGTACTCCACTGTGCTCTACCTCTACTCTGCTCCACAGTACTCTACCTCTACTGTACTCCACTGTACTCTACCTCTACTGTGCTCCACTGTACTCTACCTCTACTGTACTCCATTGTACTCTACTTCTACTGTACTCCACTTTAATGTACTCCACTGTACTCTACCTCTACTGTACTCTACTGTACTCCACCTCTACTGTGCTCCACTGTACTCTACCTCTACTGTGCTACACTGTACTCTACCTCTACTGTGCTCCACTGTAGTCTACCTCTACTGTACTCCACTGTACTCTACCTCTACTGTACTCCACTGTAATCTACCTCTACTGTACTCCACTGTAGTCTACCTCTTCTGTACTTCACTGTACTCTATCTCTAGTGTGCTCCACTGTACTCTATCTCTACTGTACTCCACTGTACTCTACCTCTACTGTACTACACTGTACTCTACCTCTGCTGTACTCCACTGTACTCTACCTCTACTGTACTCCACTGTACTCTACCTCTACTGTGCTCCACTGTACTCTACCTCTGCTGTGCTCCACTGTACTCTATCTCTACTGTGCTCCACTGTACTCTACCTCTACTGTACTCCACCTCTACTGTGCTCCACTGTACTCTATCTCTACTGTGCTCCACTGTACTCTACCTCTACTGTACTCCACCTCTACTGTGCTCCACTGTACTCTACCTCTACTGTACTCCATTGTACTCTACTTCTACTGTACTCCACTGTACTCTACCTCTACTGTACTCCACTTCTAATGTGCTCCACTGTACTCTATCTCTACTGTGATCCACTGTACTCTACCTCTGCTGTGCTCCACTGTACTCTATCTCTACTGTGATCCACTGTACTTTATCTCTTCTGTGATCCACTGTACTCTACCTCTGCATTACTCCACTGTACTCTACCTCTACTGTACTCCACTGTACTCTACCTCTACTGTACTCCACTGTACTCTACCTCTACTGTGCTCCACTTTACTCTTCCTCGACTGTGCTCCACTGTACTCTCTCTCTACTGTGATCCACTGTACTCTACCTTTGCTGTGCTCCACTGTACACTACCTTTGCTGTGCTCCACTGTACTGTATCTCTACTGTCCTCCACTGTACTCTATCGCTACTGTACTCCACTGTACTCTACCTCTACTGTCCTCTACCTCTACTGTACTCTACTGTACTCCACCTCTACTGTGCTCCACTGTTCTCTACCTCTACTGTACTCCACTGTACTCTACCTCTACTGTACTCCACTGTACTCTACCTCTGCTGTACTCCACTGTATTCTACCTCTACTGTACTCCACTGTACTCTACCTCTACTGTACTCCATTGTTATCTACCTGTACTGTACTCCACTGTACTCTACCCATACTGTACTCCACTGTACTCTACATCTACTGTGCTCCACTGTACTCCACTGTACTCTATCTCTACTGTGATCCACTGTACTCTACCTCTGCTGTGCTCCACTGTACTCTATCTCTACTGTGCTCCACTGTACTCTATCTCTCCTGTACTCCACTGTACTCTACCTCTACTGTACTCTACTGTTCTCTACCTCTACTGCACTCTACTGTACTCCACCTCTACTCTGCTCCACTGTACTCTACCTCTGCTGTACTCCACTTTACTCTTTCTCTACTGTACTCCACTGTACTCTACATCTACTGTACTCTACTGTATTCCACCTCTAATGTGCTCCAATGTACTCCACTGTACTCTACCTCTACTGTACTCCACTGTACTCTACCTCTACTGTACTCCACTGTACTCTACCTCTACTTTGCTCCACTGTACTCTACCTCTACTGTGATCCACTGTACTCTACCTCTGCTGTGCTCCACTGCACTCTACCTCTACTGTACTCCACTGTACTCTACCTCTACTGTACTCCACTGTACTCTACCTCTACTGTACTCCACTGTACTCTACCTCTACTGTACTCCACTGTACTCTTCCTCTACTGTGCTCCACTGTACTCAACTGTACTCTCTCTCTACTGTGATCCACTGTACCCTACCTTTGCTGTGCTCCACTGTAGTGTATCTCTACTGTGCTCCACTGTACTCCACTGTACTCTATCTCTACTGTGATCCACTGTACTCTACCTCTGCTGTGCTCCCCTGTACTCTATCTCTACTGTGATCCACTGTACTCTATCTCTTCTGTGATCCACTGTACTCTACCTCTGCAGTACTCCACTGTACTCTACCTCTACTGTACTCCACTGTACTCTACCTCTACTGTACTCCACTGTACTCTACCTCTACTGTGCTCCACTGTACTCTTCCTCGACTGTGCGCCAATGTACTCTCTCTCTACTGTGATCCACTGTACTCTACCTTTGCTGTGCTCCACTGTACTCTACCTTTGCTGTGCTCCACTGTACTGTATCTCTACTGTCCTCCACTGTACTCTATCGCTACTGTATTCCACTGTACTCTACCTCTACTGTTCTCTACCTCTACTGTACTCTACTGTACTCCACCTCTACTGTGCTCCACTGTTCTCTACCTCTACTGTACTCCACTGTACTCTACCTCTACTGTGCTCCACTGTACTCTACCTCTACTGTACTCCACTGTACTCTACCTCTACTGTACTCCACTGTACTCTATCTCTACTGTACTCCACTGTACTCTACAAATACTGTACTCTACTGTACTCCACCTCTAATGTGCTCCACTGTACTCCACTGTACTCTACCTCTACTGTACTCCACTGTACTCTACCTCTACTGTACTCCACTGTACTCTATCTCTACTCTACTCCACTGTACTATACCTCTACTGTTCTCTACATCTACTGTACTCCACTGTACTCTACCTCTACTTTGCTCCACTGTACTCTACCTCTACTGTACTCCACTATACTCTACCTCTACTGTGCTCCACTGTACTCTACCTCTACTGTACTCCACTGTTCTCTATCTCTACTGTACTCCACTGTACTCTACCTCTACTGTACTCCACTGTACTCTACCTCTACTGTGCTCCACTGCACTCCACTGTACTCTATCTCTACTGTGATCCACTGTACTATACCTCTGCTGTGCTCCACTGTACTCTATCTCTACTGTGCTCCACTGTACTCTACCTCTACTGTACTCCACTGTACTCTACCTCTACTGTACTCCACTGTACTCTATCTCTACTGTACTCCACTCTACTCTACATCTACTGTACTCTACTGTACTCCACCTCTAATGTGCTCCACTGTACTCCACTGTACTCTACCTCTACTGTACTCCATTGTACTCTAACTCTACTGTACTCTACTGTTCTCTACCTCTACTGTACTCTACTGTACTCCACCTCTACTGTGCTCCACTGTACTCCACTGTGCTCTACCTCTACTCTGCTCCACAGTACTCTACCTCTACTGTACTCCACTGTACTCTACCTCTACTGTGCTCCACTGTACTCTACCTCTACTGTACTCCATTGTACTCTACTTCTACTGTACTCCACTGTACTGTACTCCACTGTACTCTACCTCTACTGTACTCCACCTCTAATGTGCTCCACTGTACTCTACCTCTACTGTGCTCCACTGTACTCTACCTCTACTGTACTCCACTGTACTCTACCTCTACTGTGCTCCACTGTAGTCTACCTCTACTGTACTCCACTGTACTCTACCTCTACTGTACTCCACTGTACTCTACCTCTACTGTACTCCACTGTACTCTACCTCTTCTGTACTTCACTGTACTCTATATCTAGTGTGCTCCACTGTACTCTATCTCTACTGTACTCCACTGTACTCTACCTCTACTGTACTACACTGTACTCTACCTCTGCTGTACTCCACTGTACTCTACCTCTACTGTACTCCACTGTACTCTACCTCTACTGTGCTCCACTGTACTCTACCTCTGCTGTGCTCCACTCTACTCTATCTCTACTGTGCTCCACTGTACTCTACCTCTACTGTACTCTACTGTTCTCTACCTCTACTGTACTCCACCTCTACTGTGCTCCACTGTACTCTACCTCTACTGTACTCCACCTCTACTGTGCTCCACTGTACTCTACCTCTACTGTACTCTACTGTACTCCACTTCTAATGTGCTCCACTGTACTCTACCTCTACTGTGCTCCACTGTACTCTACCTCTACTGTACTCCACTGTACTCTACGTCTACTCTGCTCCACTGTACTCTACCTCTACTTTACTCCACTGTACTCTACCTCTAATGTGCTCCACTGTACTCTACCTCTATTGTACTCCACTGTACTCTACCTCTACTGTAATCCACTGTACTCTATCTCGACTGTACTCTACTGTACTCCACCTCTACTGTGCTCCGCTGTACTCCACTGTACTCTACCTCTACTGTGCTCCACTGTACTCTACCTCTACTGTACTCCACTGTACTCTACCTCTACTGTACTCCACTGTACTCTACCTCTACTGTGCTCCACTGTACTCTACCTCTACTGTACTCCACTGTTCTCTAACTCTACTGTGCTCCACTGTACTCTAGCTCTACTGTACGCTACCTCTACTGTGCTCCACTGTACTCTACCTCTACTGTACTCCACTCTACTCTACCTCTATTGGCTCCGCTGTACTCCACTGTACTCTACCTCTACTGTACTCCACTGTACTCTACCTCTACTGTACTCTACCTCTACTTTGCTCCACTGTACTCAACTGTACTCTATCTCTGCTGTGATCCACTGTACTCTACCTCTGCTGTGCTCCACTGTACTCTATCTCTACTGTGCTCCACTGTACTCTATCTCTACTCTACTCCACTGTACTCTACCTCTACTGTACTCTACTGTTCTCTACCTCTACTGTGCTCCACTGTACTCTACCTCTACTGTGCTCCACTGTACTCTAATAATAATAATAATAATAATTCATTACATTTATATAGCGCTTTTCTAGGCACTCAAAGCGCTTCACATGGAAGGGGGAATCTCCTCCACCACCACCAATGTGCAGCATCCACTTGGATGATGCGACGGCAGCCATATTGCGCCAGAACGCCCACCACACACCAGCTTACTGGTGGAGAGGAGACAGAGTGATGAAGCCAATCAGTGTATATATATATATATGGGGATTATTAGGAGACCATGATGGACAGAGGCCACTGGGCAAATTTGGCCAGGATGCCGGGGTTACACCCCTACTCTTTCGAAAGACATCCTGGGATTTTTAATGACCACACAGAGTCAGGACCTCGGTTTAACGTCTCATCCGAAGGACGGTGCTCTACCTCTACTGTGCTCCACTGTACTCCACCTCTAATGTGCTGTCCTGTACTGTACTCTACATCTACTGTACTCTACTGTACTCCACCTCTAATGTGCTGTCCTGTACTGTACTCTACCTCTACTGTACTCCACTGTACTCTACCTCTACTGTACTCCACTGTACTCTACCTCTACTTTGCTCCACTGTACTCAACTGTACTCTATCCCTACTGTGATCCACTGTACTCTACCTCTGCTGTACTCCACTGTACTCTACCTCTAATGTACTCCACTGTACTCTTCTTCTACTGTACTCCACTGTACTCTACCTCTACTGTACTCCACTGTACTCTACCTCTACTGTGCTCCACTGTACTCTATCTCTACTGTGATCCACTGTACTCTATTTCTACTGTGCTCCACTGTACTCTTTCTCTACTATACTCCACTGTACTCTACCTCTACTGTACTCTACTGTTCTCTACCTCTAATGTGCTCCACTGTACTCAACTGTACTCTACCTCTACTGTACTCCACTATACTCTACCTCTACTGTGCTCCACCTCTAATGTGCTCCACTTTACTCCACTGTACTCTACCTCTACTGTACTCAACTGTACTCTACCTCTACTGTACTCCACTGTACTCTACCTCTACTGTGCTCTACTTTACTCTATCTCTACTGTGCTCCACTGTACTCTACTCTACTGTATTCCACTGACTCTATCTCTACTGTACTCCACTGCATTCTACCTCTACTGTACTCCACTGTACTGTACCTCTACTGTACTCCACTGTACTCTATCTCACTGTACTCCACTGTACTCTCTCTACTGTACTACACTGTACTCTACCTCTACTGTGCTCCACTGTACTCCACTGTACTCTACCTCTACTGTGATCCACTGTACTCTACCTCTACTGTGCTCCACTGTACTCTATCTCTACTGTGCTCCACTGTTCTCTACCTCTACTGTACTCTACTGTACTCCACCTCTACTGTGCTCCACTGTACTCCACTGTACTCTACCTCTACTGTGCTCCACTGTACTGTACCTCTACTGTACTCCACTGTACTCTATCTCTACTGTGCTCCACCTTACTCTATCTCTACTGTACTCTACTGTACTCCACCTCTACTGTGCTCCACTGTACTCCACTATACCAAACCTCTACTGTGCTCCACTGTAATCTACCTCTACTCTACTCCACTGTACTCTACCTCTACTGTGCTCCACTGTACTCCACTGTACTCTATCTCTACTGTGATCCACTGTACTCTACCTCTACTGTACTCCACTGTACTCTATCTCTACTGTGCTCCACTGTACTCTACCTCTACTGTACTCTACTGTTCTCTACCTCTACTGTACTCTACTGTACTCCACCTCTACTGTGCTCCACTGTACTCCACTGTACTCTACCTCTACTGTGCTCCACTGTACTCTACCTCTACTGTATTCCACTGTACTCTACATCTACTGTGCTCCACTGTACTCTACCTCTACTGTACTCCACTCTACTCTACCTCTACTGTACTCTACTGTACTCCACCGCTAATGTGCTCCACTGTACTCCACTGTACTCTACCTCTGCTGTACTCCACTGTACTCTACCTCTACTTTGCTCCACTGTACTCCACTGTACTCAATCTCTACTGTGATCCACTGTACTCTACCTCTGCTCTACTCCACTGTACTCTACCTCTACTGTACTCCACTGTACTCTACCTCTACTGTACTCCACTGTACTCTACCTCTACTGTACTCTACTGTACTCTACCTCTACTGTGCTCAACTGTATTCCACTGTACTCTACCTCTGCTGTGCTCCACTTTACTCTATCTCTACTGTGCTCCAATGTACTCTATCTCAAATGTGATCCACAGTACTCTACCTCTGCTGTGCTCCACTTTACTCTGTCTCTACTGTGCTCCAATGTACTCTATCTCTACTGTACTCCACTGTACTCTACCTCTACTGTACTCCACTGTACTCTACCTCTACTGTACTCCACCGCTAATGTGCTCCACTGTACTCTACCTCTACTGTACTCCACTGTACTCTACATCTACTGTACTCTACAGTACTCCACCTCTAATGTGCTCCACTGTACTCCACTGTACTCTACCTCTACTGTACTCCACTGTACTTTACCTCTACTGTACTCCACTGTACTCTACCTCTACTGTGCTCCACTGCACTCCACTGTACTCTATCTCTACTGTGATCCACTGTACTGTACCTCTACTGTATTCCGCTGTACTCTACCTCTACTGTACTCCACTCTACTCTACCTCTACTGTACTCCACTTTACTCTACCTCTACTGTGCTCCACTGTACTCTACCTCTACTGTACTCCGCTGTAATCTACCTCTACTGTACTCCACTCTACTCTACCTCTACTGTACTCCACTGTACTCTACCTCTACTGTGCTCCACTGGACTCCACTGTACTCTATCTCTACTGTGATCCACTGTACTGTACCTCTGCTGTGCTCCACTGTACTCTATCTCTACTGTGCTCCACTGTACTCTACCTCTACTGTACTCCACTGTACTCTACCTCTACTGTACTCCACTGTACTCTATCTCTACTGTACTCCACTGTACTCTACATCTACTGTACTCTACTGTACTCCACCTCTAATGTGCTCCACTGTACTCCACTGTACTCTACCTCTACTGTACTCCACTGTACTCTACCTCTACTGTGCTCCACTGTACTCTACCTCTACTGTGCTCCACTGTACTCTACCTCTACTGTGCTCCACTACACTGTACCTCTGCTGTGCTCCACTGTACTCTATCTCTACTGTGCTCCACTGTACTCTATCTCTACTGTACTCCATTGTACTCTAACTCTACTGTTCTCTACCTCTACTGTACTCTACTGTACTCCACCTCTACTGTGCTCCACTGTACTCCACTGTGCTCTACCTCTACTCTGCTCCACAGTACTCTACCTCTACTGTACTCCACTGTACTCTACCTCTACTGTGCTCCACTGTACTCTACCTCTACTGTACTCCATTGTACTCTACTTCTACTGTACTCCACTTTACTGTACTCCACTGTACTCTACCTCTACTGTACTCTACTGTACTCCACCTCTACTGTGCTCCACTGTACTCTACCTCTACTGTGCTACACTGTACTCTACCTCTACTGTGCTCCACTGTAGTCTACCTCTACTGTACTCCACTGTACTCTACCTCTACTGTACTCCACTGTACTCTACCTCTACTGTACTCCACTGTACTCTACCTCTTCTGTACTTCACTGTACTCTATCTCTAGTGTGCTCCACTGTACTCTATCTCTACTGTACTCCACTGTACTCTACCTCTACTGTACTACACTGTACTCTACCTCTGCTGTACTCCACTGTACTCTACCTCTACTGTACTCCACTGTACTCTACCTCTACTGTGCTCCACTGTACTCTACCTCTGCTGTGCTCCACTGTACTCTATCTCTACTGTGCTCCACTGTACTCTACCTCTACTGTACTCTACCTCTACTGTACTCCACCTCTACTGTGCTCCACTGTACTCTAACTCTACTGTACTCCATTGTACTCTACTTCTACTGTACTCCACTGTACTCTACCTCTACTGTACTCCACTTCTAATGTGCTCCACTGTACTCTACCTCTACTGTGCTCCACTGTACTCTACCTCTACTGTACTCCACTGTACTCTACGTCTACTGTACTCCACTCTACTCTACCTCTACTGTACTCCACTGTACTCTACCTCTACTGTGCTCCACTGCACTCCACTGTACTCTATCTCTACTGTGATCCACTGTACTGTACCTCTGCTGTGCTCCACTGTACTCTATCTCTACCGTGCTCCACTGTACTCTACCTCTACTGTACTCCACTGTACTCTACCTCTACTGTACTCCACTGTACTCTATCTCTACTGTACTCCACTGTACTCCACATCTACTGTACTCTACTGTACTCCACCTCTAATGTGCTCCACTGTACTCCACTGTACTCTACCTCTACTGTACTCCACTGTACTCTACCTCTACTGTACTCCACTGTACTCTACCTCTACTGTACTCCACTGTACTCTACCTCTACTGTACTCCACTGTACTCTACCTCTACTGTACTCCACTGTACTCTACCTCTACTGTGCTCCACTGTACTCTTCCTCGACTGTGCGCCAATGTACTCTCTCTCTACTGTGATCCACTGTACTCTACCTTTGCTGTGCTCCACTGTACTCTACCTTTGCTGTGCTCCACTGTACTGTATCTCTACTGTCCTCCACTGTACTCTATCGCTACTGTATTCCACTGTACTCTACCTCTACTGTTCTCTACCTCTACTGTACTCTACTGTACTCCACCTCTACTGTGCTCCACTGTTCTCTACCTCTACTGTACTCCACTGTACTCTACCTCTACTGTGCTCCACTGTACTCTACCTCTACTGTACTCCACTGTACTCTACCTCTACTGTACTCCACTGTACTCTATCTCTACTGTACTCCACTGTACTCTACAAATACTGTACTCTACTGTACTCCACCTCTAATGTGCTCCACTGTACTCCACTGTACTCTAACTCTACTGTACTCCACTGTACTCTACCTCTACTGTACTCCACTGTACTCTATCTCTACTCTACTCCACTGTACTATACCTCTACTGTTCTCTACATCTACTGTACTCCACTGTACTCTACCTCTACTTTGCTCCACTGTACTCTACCTCTACTGTACTCCACTATACTCTACCTCTACTGTGCTCCACTGTACTCTACCTCTACTGTACTCCACTGTTCTCTATCTCTACTGTACTCCACTGTACTCTACCTCTACTGTACTCCACTGTACTCTACCTCTACTGTGCTCCACTGCACTCCACTGTACTCTATCTCTACTGTGATCCACTGTACTATACCTCTGCTGTGCTCCACTGTACTCTATCTCTACTGTGCTCCACTGTACTCTACCTCTACTGTACTCCACTGTACTCTACCTCTACTGTACTCCACTGTACTCTATCTCTACTGTACTCCACTCTACTCTACATCTACTGTACTCTACTGTACTCCACCTCTAATGTGCTCCACTGTACTCCACTGTACTCTACCTCTACTGTACTCCATTGTACTCTAACTCTACTGTACTCTACTGTTCTCTACCTCTACTGTACTCTACTGTACTCCACCTCTACTGTGCTCCACTGTACTCCACTGTGCTCTACCTCTACTCTGCTCCACAGTACTCTACCTCTACTGTACTCCACTGTACTCTACCTCTACTGTGCTCCACTGTACTCTACCTCTACTGTACTCCATTGTACTCTACTTCTACTGTACTCCACTGTACTGTACTCCACTGTACTCTACCTCTACTGTACTCCACCTCTAATGTGCTCCACTGTACTCTACCTCTACTGTGCTCCACTGTACTCTACCTCTACTGTACTCCACTGTACTCTACCTCTACTGTGCTCCACTGTAGTCTACCTCTACTGTACTCCACTGTACTCTACCTCTACTGTACTCCACTGTACTCTACCTCTACTGTACTCCACTGTACTCTACCTCTTCTGTACTTCACTGTACTCTATATCTAGTGTGCTCCACTGTACTCTATCTCTACTGTACTCCACTGTACTCTACCTCTACTGTACTACACTGTACTCTACCTCTGCTGTACTCCACTGTACTCTACCTCTACTGTACTCCACTGTACTCTACCTCTACTGTGCTCCACTGTACTCTACCTCTGCTGTGCTCCACTCTACTCTATCTCTACTGTGCTCCACTGTACTCTACCTCTACTGTACTCTACTGTTCTCTACCTCTACTGTACTCCACCTCTACTGTGCTCCACTGTACTCTACCTCTACTGTACTCCACCTCTACTGTGCTCCACTGTACTCTACCTCTACTGTACTCTACTGTACTCCACTTCTAATGTGCTCCACTGTACTCTACCTCTACTGTGCTCCACTGTACTCTACCTCTACTGTACTCCACTGTACTCTACGTCTACTCTGCTCCACTGTACTCTACCTCTACTTTACTCCACTGTACTCTACCTCTAATGTGCTCCACTGTACTCTACCTCTATTGTACTCCACTGTACTCTACCTCTACTGTAATCCACTGTACTCTATCTCGACTGTACTCTACTGTACTCCACCTCTACTGTGCTCCGCTGTACTCCACTGTACTCTACCTCTACTGTGCTCCACTGTACTCTACCTCTACTGTACTCCACTGTACTCTACCTCTACTGTACTCCACTGTACTCTACCTCTACTGTGCTCCACTGTACTCTACCTCTACTGTACTCCACTGTTCTCTAACTCTACTGTGCTCCACTGTACTCTAGCTCTACTGTACGCTACCTCTACTGTGCTCCACTGTACTCTACCTCTACTGTACTCCACTCTACTCTACCTCTATTGGCTCCGCTGTACTCCACTGTACTCTACCTCTACTGTACTCCACTGTACTCTACCTCTACTGTACTCTACCTCTACTTTGCTCCACTGTACTCAACTGTACTCTATCTCTGCTGTGATCCACTGTACTCTACCTCTGCTGTGCTCCACTGTACTCTATCTCTACTGTGCTCCACTGTACTCTATCTCTACTCTACTCCACTGTACTCTACCTCTACTGTACTCTACTGTTCTCTACCTCTACTGTGCTCCACTGTACTCTACCTCTACTGTGCTCCACTGTACTCTAATAATAATAATAATAATAATTCATTACATTTATATAGCGCTTTTCTAGGCACTCAAAGCGCTTCACATGGAAGGGGGAATCTCCTCCACCACCACCAATGTGCAGCATCCACTTGGATGATGCGACGGCAGCCATATTGCGCCAGAACGCCCACCACACACCAGCTTACTGGTGGAGAGGAGACAGAGTGATGAAGCCAATCAGTGTATATATATATATATGGGGATTATTAGGAGACCATGATGGACAGAGGCCACTGGGCAAATTTGGCCAGGATGCCGGGGTTACACCCCTACTCTTTCGAAAGACATCCTGGGATTTTTAATGACCACACAGAGTCAGGACCTCGGTTTAACGTCTCATCCGAAGGACGGTGCTCTACCTCTACTGTGCTCCACTGTACTCCACCTCTAATGTGCTGTCCTGTACTGTACTCTACATCTACTGTACTCTACTGTACTCCACCTCTAATGTGCTGTCCTGTACTGTACTCTACCTCTACTGTACTCCACTGTACTCTACCTCTACTGTACTCCACTGTACTCTACCTCTACTTTGCTCCACTGTACTCAACTGTACTCTATCCCTACTGTGATCCACTGTACTCTACCTCTGCTGTACTCCACTGTACTCTACCTCTAATGTACTCCACTGTACTCTTCTTCTACTGTACTCCACTGTACTCTACCTCTACTGTACTCCACTGTACTCTACCTCTACTGTGCTCCACTGTACTCTATCTCTACTGTGATCCACTGTACTCTATTTCTACTGTGCTCCACTGTACTCTTTCTCTACTATACTCCACTGTACTCTACCTCTACTGTACTCGACTGTACTCTACTTCTACTGTACTCCACTGTACTCTACCTCTACTGTGCTCTACTTTACTCTATCTCTACTGTGCTCCACTGTACTCTACTCTACTGTATTCCACTGACTCTATCTCTACTGTACTCCACTGCATTCTACCTCTACTGTACTCCACTGTACTGTACCTCTACTGTACTCCACTGTACTCTATCTCACTGTACTCCACTGTACTCTCTCTACTGTACTACACTGTACTCTACCTCTACTGTGCTCCACTGTACTCCACTGTACTCTACCTCTACTGTGATCCACTGTACTCTACCTCTACTGTGCTCCACTGTACTCTATCTCTACTGTGCTCCACTGTTCTCTACCTCTACTGTACTCTACTGTACTCCACCTCTACTGTGCTCCACTGTACTCCACTGTACTCTACCTCTACTGTGCTCCACTGTACTGTACCTCTACTGTACTCCACTGTACTCTATCTCTACTGTGCTCCACCTTACTCTATCTCTACTGTACTCTACTGTACTCCACCTCTACTGTGCTCCACTGTACTCCACTATACCAAACCTCTACTGTGCTCCACTGTAATCTACCTCTACTCTACTCCACTGTACTCTACCTCTACTGTGCTCCACTGTACTCCACTGTACTCTATCTCTACTGTGATCCACTGTACTCTACCTCTACTGTACTCCACTGTACTCTATCTCTACTGTGCTCCACTGTACTCTACCTCTACTGTACTCTACTGTTCTCTACCTCTACTGTACTCTACTGTACTCCACCTCTACTGTGCTCCACTGTACTCCACTGTACTCTACCTCTACTGTACTCCACTGTACTCTACCTCTACTGTGCTCCACTGTACTCTACCTCTACTGTGCTCCACTGTACTCTACCTCTGCTGTACTCCATTGTACTCTACTTCTACTGTACTCCACTGTACTCTACCTCTACTGTACTCCACTTCTAATGTGCTCCACTGTACTCTACCTCTACTGTGCTCCACTGTACTCTACCTCTACTGTACTCCACTGTACTCTACCTCTACTGTACTCCACTCTACTCTACCTCTACTGTACTCCACTGTACTCTACCTCTACTGTGCTCCACTGCACTCCACTGTACTCTATCTCTACTGTGATCCACTGTACTGTACCTCTGCTGTGCTCCACTGTACTCTATCTCTACTGTGCTCCACTGTACTCTACCTCTACTGTACTCCACTGTACTCTACCTCTACTGTACTCCACTGTACTCTATCTCTACTGTACTCCACTGTACTCTACATCTACTGTACTCTACTGTACTCCACCTCTAATGTGCTCCACTGTACTCCACTGTACTCTACCTCTACTGTACTCCACTGTACTCTACCTCTACTGTGCTCCACTGCACTCTACCTCTACTGTGCTCCACTGTACTCTACCTCTACTGTGATCCACTGCACTGTACCTCTGCTGTGCTCCACTGTACTCTATCTCTACTGTGCTCCACTGTACTCTATCTCTACTGTACTCCATTGTACTCTAACTCTACTGTACTCTACTGTTCTCTACCTCTACTGTACTCTACTGCACTCCACCTCTACTGTGCTCCACTGTACTCCACTGTGCTCTACCTCTACTCTGCTCCACAGTACTCTACCTCTACTGTACTCCACTGTACTCTACCTCTACTGTGCTCCACTGTACTCTACCTCTACTGTACTCCATTGTACTCTACTTCTACTATACTCCACTTTACTGTACTCCACTGTACTCTACCTCTACTGTACTCTACTGTACTCAACTTCTAATGTGCTCCACTGTACTCTACCTCTACTGTGCTCCACTGTACTCTACCTCTACTGTGCTCCACTGTACTCTACCTCTACTGTGCTCCACTGTAGTCTACCTCTACTGTACTCCACTGTACTCTACCTCTACTGTACTCCACTGTACTCTACCTCTACTGTACTCCACTGTACTCTACCTCTTCTGTACTTCACTGTACTCTATCTCTAGTGTGCTCCACTGTACTCTATCTCTACTGTACTCTACTGTACTCCACCTCTACTGTGCTCCACTGTACTCCACTGTACTGTACCTCTACTGTACTCTACTGTACTCCACCTCTACTGTGCTCCGCTGTACTCCACTGTACTCTACCTCTACTGTGCTCCACTGTACTCTACCTCTACTGTACTCCACTATACTCTACCTCTACTGTGCTCCACTGTTCTCTACCTCTACTGTACTCTACTGTACTCCACCTCTACTGTGCTCCACTGTACTCCACTGTACTGTACCTCTACTGTACTCCACTGTACTCTACCTCTACTGTACTCCACTGTACTCTACCTCTACTGTGCTCCACTGTACTCTATCTCTACTGTGATCCACTGTACTCTATTTCTACTGTGCTCCACTGTACTCTATCTCTACTGTACTCCACTGTACTCTACCTCTACTGTACTCTACTGTTCTCTACCTCTAATGTGCTCCACTGTACTCAACTGTACTCTACCTCTACTGTACTCCACTGTACTCTACCTCTACTGTGCTCCACCTCTAATGTGCTCCACTGTACTCCACTGTACTCTACCTCTACTGTACTCGACTGTACTCTACCTCTACTGTACTCCACTGTACTCTACCTCTACTGTGCTCTACTTTACTCTATCTCTACTGTGCTCCACTGTACTCTACATCTACTGTGCTCCACTGTACTCTACCTCTACTGTACTCCACTATACTCTACCTCTACTGTACTCTACTGTACTCCACCGCTAATGTGCTCCACTGTACTCCACTGTACTCTACCTCTGATGTACTCCACTGTACTCTACCTCTACTGTGCTCCACTGTACTCCACTGTACTCAATCTCTACTGTGATCCACTGTACTCTACCTCTGCTCTACTCCACTGTACTCTACCTCTACTGTACTCCACTGTACTCTACCTCTACAGTACTCCACTGTACTCTACCTCTACTGTACTCAACTGTACTCTACCTCTACTGTGCTCAACTGTATTCCACTGTACTCTACCTCTGCTGTGCTCCACTTTACTCTATCTCTACTGTGCTCCAATGTACTCTATCTCTACTGTGATCCACAGTACTCTACCTCTGCTGTGCTCCACTTTACTCTATCTCTACTGTGCTTCAATGTACTCTATCTCTACTGTACTCCACTGTACTCTACCTCTACTGTACTCCACCGCTAATGTGCTCCACTGTACTCCACTGTACTCCACCTCTACTGTACTCCACTGTACTCTACATCTACTGTAATCTACAGTACTCCACCTCTAATGTGCTCCACTGTACTCCACTGTACTCTACCTCTACTGTACTCCACTGTACTCTACCTCTACTGTACTCCACTGTACTCTACCTCTACTGTGCTCCACTGCACTCCACTGTACTCTATCTCTACTGTGATCCACTGTACTGTACCTCTGCTGTGCTCCACTGTACTCTATCTCTACTGTGCTCCACTGTACTCTACCTCTACTGTACTCCACTGTACTCTACCTCTACTGTACTCCCCTGTACTCTATCTCTACTGTACTCCACTGTACTCTACATCTACTGTACTCTACTGTACTCCACCTCTAATGTGCTCCACTGTACTCCACTGTACTCTACCTCTACTGTACTCCACTGTACTCTACCTCTACTGTGCTCCACTGTACTCTACCTCTACTGTGCTCCACTGTACTCTACCACTACTGTGCTCCACTACACTGTACCTCTGCTGTGCTCCACTGTACTCTATCTCTACTGTGCTCCACTGTACTCTATCTCTACTGTACTCCATTGTACTCTAACTCTACTGTACTCTACTGTTCTCTACCTCTACTGTACTCTACTGTACTCCACCTCTACTGTGCTCCACTGTACTCCACTGTGCTCTACCTCTACTCTGCTCCACAGTACTCTACCTCTACTGTACTCCACTGTACTCTACCTCTACTGTGCTCCACTGTACTCTACCTCTACTGTACTCCATTGTACTCTACTTCTACTGTACTCCACTTTACTGTACTCGACTGTACTCTACCTCTACTGTACTCTACTGTACTCCACCTCTACTGTGCTCCACTGTACTCTACCTCTACTGTGCTACACTGTACTCTACCTCTACTGTGCTCCACTGTAGTCTACCTCTACTGTACTCCACTGTACTCTACCTCTACTGTACTCCACTGTAATCTACCTCTACTGTACTCCACTGTACTCTACCTCTTCTGTACTTCACTGTACTCTATCTCTAGTGTGCTCCAGTGTACTCTATCTCTACTGTACTCCACTGTACTCTACCTCTACTGTACTACACTGTACTCTACCTCTGCTGTACTCCACTGTACTCTACCTCTACTGTACTCCACTGTACTCTACCTCTACTGTGCTCCACTGTACTCTACCTCTGCTGTGCTCCACTGTACTCTATCTCTACTGTGCTCCACTGTACTCTACCTCTACTGTACTCTACCTCTACTGTACTCCACCTCTACTGTGCTCCACTGTACTCTACCTCTACTGTACTCCATTGTACTCTACTTCTACTGTACTCCACTGTACTCTACCTCTACTGTACTCCACTTCTAATGTGCTCCACTGTACTCTACCTCTACTGTGCTCCACTGTACTCTACCTCTACTGTACTCCACTGTACTCTACCTCTACTGTACTCCACTCTACTCTACCTCTACTGTACTCCACTGTACTCTACCTCTACTGTGCTCCACTGCACTCCACTGTACTCTATCTCTACTGTGATCCACTGTACTGTACCTCTGCTGTGCTCCACTGTACTCTATCTCTACTGTGCTCCACTGTACTCTACCTCTACTGTACTCCACTGTACTCTACCTCTACTGTACTCCACTGTACTCTATCTCTACTGTACTCCACTGTACTCTACATCTACTGTACTCTACTGTACTCCACCTCTAATGTGCTCCACTGTACTCCACTGTACTCTACCTCTACTGTACTCCACTGTACTCTACCTCTACTGTGCTCCACTGCACTCTACCTCTACTGTGCTCCACTGTACTCTACCTCTACTGTGATCCACTGCACTGTACCTCTGCTGTGCTCCACTGTACTCTATCTCTACTGTGCTCCACTGTACTCTATCTCTACTGTACTCCATTGTACTCTAACACTACTGTACTCTACTGTTCTCTACCTCTACTGTACTCTACTGTACTCCACCTCTACTGTGCTCCACTGTACTCCACTGTGCTCTACCTCTACTCTGCTCCACAGTACTCTACCTCTACTGTACTCCACTGTACTCTACCTCTACTGTGCTCCACTGTACTCTACCTCTACTGTACTCCATTGTACTCTACTTCTACTATACTCCACTTTACTGTACTCCACTGTACTCTACCTCTACTGTACTCTACTGTACTCAACTTCTAATGTGCTCCACTGTACTCTACCTCTACTGTGCTCCACTGTACTCTACCTCTACTGTGCTCCACTGTACTCTACCTCTACTGTGCTCCACTGTAGTCTACCTCTACTGTACTCCACTGTACTCTACCTCTACTGTACTCCACTGTACTCTACCTCTACTGTACTCCACTGTACTCTACCTCTTCTGTACTTCACTGTACTCTATCTCTAGTGTGCTCCACTGTACTCTATCTCTACTGTACTCTACTGTACTCCACCTCTACTGTGCTCCACTGTACTCCACTGTACTGTACCTCTACTGTACTCTACTGTACTCCACCTCTACTGTGCTCCGCTCTACTCCACTGTACTCTACCTCTACTGTGCTCCACTGTACTCTACCTCTACTGTACTCCACTATACTCTACCTCTACTGTGCTCCACTGTTCTCTACCTCTACTGTACTCTACTGTACTCCACCTCTACTGTGCTCCACTGTACTCCACTGTACTGTACCTCTACTGTACTCCACTGTACTCTACCTCTACTGTACTCCACTGTACTCTACCTCTACTGTGCTCCACTGTACTCTATCTCTACTGTGATCCACTGTACTCTATTTCTACTGTGCTCCACTGTACTCTATCTCTACTGTACTCCACTGTACTCTACCTCTACTGTACTCTACTGTTCTCTACCTCTAATGTGCTCCACTGTACTCAACTGTACTCTACCTCTACTGTACTCCACTGTACTCTACCTCTACTGTGCTCCACCTCTAATGTGCTCCACTGTACTCCACTGTACTCTACCTCTACTGTACTCGACTGTACTCTACCTCTACTGTACTCCACTGTACTCTACCTCTACTGTGCTCTACTTTACTCTATCTCTACTGTGCTCCACTGTACTCTACATCTACTGTGCTCCACTGTACTCTACCTCTACTGTACTCCACTATACTCTACCTCTACTGTACTCTACTGTACTCCACCGCTAATGTGCTCCACTGTACTCCACTGTACTCTACCTCTGATGTACTCCACTGTACTCTACCTCTACTGTGCTCCACTGTACTCCACTGTACTCAATCTCTACTGTGATCCACTGTACTCTACCTCTGCTCTACTCCACTGTACTCTACCTCTACTGTACTCCACTGTACTCTACCTCTACTGTACTCCACTGTACTCTACCTCTACTGTACTCTACTGTACTCTACCTCTACTGTGCTCAACTGTATTCCACTGTACTCTACCTCTGCTGTGCTCCACTTTACTCTATCTCTACTGTGCTCCAATGTACTCTATCTCTACTGTGATCCACAGTACTCTACCTCTGCTGTGCTCCACTTTACTCTATCTCTACTGTGCTTCAATGTACTCTATCTCTACTGTACTCCACCGCTAATGTGCTCCACTGTACTCCACTGTACTCCACCTCTACTGTACTCCACTGTACTCTACATCTACTGTAATCTACAGTACTCCACCTCTAATGTGCTCCACTGTACTCCACTGTACTCTACCTCTACTGTACTCCACTGTACTCTACCTCTACTGTACTCCACTGTACTCTACCTCTACTGTGCTCCACTGCACTCCACTGTACTCTATCTCTACTGTGATCCACTGTACTGTACCTCTGCTGTGCTCCACTGTACTCTATCTCTACTGTGCTCCACTGTACTCTACCTCTACTGTACTCCACTGTACTCTACCTCTACTGTACTCCCCTGTACTCTATCTCTACTGTACTCCACTGTACTCTACATCTACTGTACTCTACTGTACTCCACCTCTAATGTGCTCCACTGTACTCCACTGTACTCTACCTCTACTGTACTCCACTGTACTCTACCTCTACTGTGCTCCACTGTACTCTACCTCTACTGTGCTCCACTGTACTCTACCTCTACTGTGCTCCACTACACTGTACCTCTGCTGTGCTCCACTGTACTCTATCTCTACTGTGCTCCACTGTACTCTATCTCTACTGTACTCCATTGTACTCTAACTCTACTGTTCTCTACCTCTACTGTACTCTACTGTACTCCACCTCTACTGTGCTCCACTGTACTCCACTGTGCTCTACCTCTACTCTGCTCCACAGTACTCTACCTCTACTGTACTCCACTGTACTCTACCTCTACTGTGCTCCACTGTACTCTACCTCTACTGTACTCCATTGTACTCTACTTCTACTGTACTCCACTTTACTGTACTCCACTGTACTCTACCTCTACTGTACTCTACTGTACTCCACCTCTACTGTGCTCCACTGTACTCTACCTCTACTGTGCTACACTGTACTCTACCTCTACTGTGCTCCACTGTAGTCTACCTCTACTGTACTCCACTGTACTCTACCTCTACTGTACTCCACTGTACTCTACCTCTACTGTACTCCACTGTACTCTACCTCTTCTGTACTTCACTGTACTCTATCTCTAGTGTGCTCCACTGTACTCTATCTCTACTGTACTCCACTGTACTCTACCTCTACTGTACTACACTGTACTCTACCTCTGCTGTACTCCACTGTACTCTACCTCTACTGTACTCCACTGTACTCTACCTCTACTGTGCTCCACTGTACTCTACCTCTGCTGTGCTCCACTGTACTCTATCTCTACTGTGCTCCACTGTACTCTACCTCTACTGTACTCTACCTCTACTGTACTCCACCTCTACTGTGCTCCACTGTACTCTAACTCTACTGTACTCCATTGTACTCTACTTCTACTGTACTCCACTGTACTCTACCTCTACTGTACTCCACTTCTAATGTGCTCCACTGTACTCTACCTCTACTGTGCTCCACTGTACTCTACCTCTACTGTACTCCACTGTACTCTACGTCTACTGTACTCCACTCTACTCTACCTCTACTGTACTCCACTGTACTCTACCTCTACTGTGCTCCACTGCACTCCACTGTACTCTATCTCTACTGTGATCCACTGTACTGTACCTCTGCTGTGCTCCACTGTACTCTATCTCTACCGTGCTCCACTGTACTCTACCTCTACTGTACTCCACTGTACTCTACCTCTACTGTACTCCACTGTACTCTATCTCTACTGTACTCCACTGTACTCTACATCTACTTTACTCTACTGTACTCCACCTCTAATGTGCTCCACTGTACTCCACTGTACTCTACCTCTACTGTACTCCACTGTACTCTACCTCTACTCTGCTCCACAGTACTCTACCTCTACTGTACTCCACTGTACTCTACCTCTACTGTGCTCCACTACACTGTACCTCTGCTGTGCTCCACTGTACTCTATCTCTACTGTGCTCCACTGTACTCTATCTCTACTGTACTCCTTTGTACTCTAACTCTACTGTACTCTACTGTTCTCTACCTCTACTGTACTCTACTGTACTCCACCTCTACTGTGCTCCACTGTACTCCACTGTGCTCTACCTCTACTCTGCTCCACAGTACTCTACCTCTACTGTACTCCACTGTACTCTACCTCTACTGTGCTCCACTGTACTCTACCTCTACTGTACTCCATTGTACTCTACTTCTACTGTACTCCACTTTAATGTACTCCACTGTACTCTACCTCTACTGTACTCTACTGTACTCCACCTCTACTGTGCTCCACTGTACTCTACCTCTACTGTGCTACACTGTACTCTACCTCTACTGTGCTCCACTGTAGTCTACCTCTACTGTACTCCACTGTACTCTACCTCTACTGTACTCCACTGTAATCTACCTCTACTGTACTCCACTGTAGTCTACCTCTTCTGTACTTCACTGTACTCTATCTCTAGTGTGCTCCACTGTACTCTATCTCTACTGTACTCCACTGTACTCTACCTCTACTGTGCTCCACTGTACTCTACCTCTACTGTACTCCATTGTACTCTACTTCTACTGTACTCCACTTTAACGTATTCCACTGTACTCTACCTCTACTGTACTCTACTGTACTCCACCTCTACTGTACTCCACTGTACTCTTCCTCTCCTGTACTCCACTGTACTCTACCTCTACTGTACTCCACTGTACTCTACCTCTACTGTGCTCCACTGTACTCTATCTCTACTGTGATCCACTGTACTCTATTTCTACTGTGCTCCACTGTACTCTATCTCTACTGTACTCCACTGTACTCTACCTCTACTGTACTCTACTGTTCTCTACCTCTAATGTGCTTCACTGTACTCAACTGTACTCTACCTCTACTGTACTCCACTGTACTCTACCTCCACTGTGCTCCACCTCTAATGTGCTCCACTGTACTCAACTGTACTCTACCTCTACTGTACTCGACTGTACTCTACCTCTACTGTACTCCACTGTACTCTACCTCTACTGTGCTCTACTTTACTCTATCTCTACTGTGCTCCACTGTACTCTACTCTACTGTACTCCACTGACTCTATCTCTACTGTACTCCACTGCACTCTACCTCTACTGTACTCCACTGTACTGTACCTCTACTGTACTCCACTGTACTCTATCTCACTGTACTCCACTGTACTCTCTCTACTGTACTACACCGTACTCTACCTCTACTGTGCTCCACTGTACTCCACTGTACTCTACCTCTACTGTGATCCACTGTACTCTACCTCTACTGTGCTCCACTTTACTCTATCTCTACTGTGCTCCACTGTTCTCTACCTCTACTGTACTCTACTGTACTCCACCTCTACTGTGCTCCACTGTACTCCACTGTACTCTACCTCTACTGTGCTCCACTGTACTGTACCTCTACTGTACTCCACTGTACTCTATCTCTACTGTGCTCCACCTTACTCTATCTCTACTGTACTCTACTGTACTCCACCTCTACTGTGCTCCACTGTACTCCACTATACTCTACCTCTACTGTGCTCCACTGTACTCTACCTCTACTGTACTACACTGTACTCTACCTCTACTGTACTAAACTATACTCTACCTCTACTGTGCTCCACTGTACTCCACTGTACTCTATCTCTACTGTGATCCACTGTACTCTACCTCTGCTGTGCTCAACTGTACTCTACCTCTACTGTGCTCCACTGTACTCTACCTCTACTGTACTCCACTCTACTCTACCTCTACTGTGCTCCACTGTCCTCTATCTCTACTGTCCTCTACTGTACTCCACCTCTACTGTGCTCCGCTGTACTCCACTGTACTCTACCTCTACTGTGCTCCACTGTACTCTACCTCTACTGTACTCCACTGTACTCTATCTCTACTGTGATCCACTGTACTCTATCTCTACTGTACTCCACTGTACTCTACCTCTACTGTACTCTACTGTTCTCTACCTCTACTGTACTCTACTGTACTCCACCTCTACTGTGCTCCACTGTACTCCACTGTACTCTACCTCTACTGTGCTCCACTGTACTCTACCTCTACTGTACTCCACTGTACTCTACATCTACTGTGCTCCACTGTACTCTACCTCTACTGTACTCCACTGTACTCTACCTCTACTGTACTCTACTGTACTCCACCGCTAATGTGCTCCACTGTACTCCACTGTACTCTACCTCTGCTGTACTCCACTGTACTCTACCTCTACTGTGCTCCACTGTACTCCACTGTACTCAATCTCTACTGTGATCCACTGTACTCTACCTCTGCTCTACTCCACTGTACTCTACCTCTACTGTACTCCACTGAACTCTACCTCTACTGTACTCCACTGTACTCTACCTCTACTGTACTCTACTGTACTCTACCTCTACTGTGCTCAACTGTATTCCACTGTACTCTACCTCTGCTGTGCTCCACTTTACTCTATCTCTACTGTGCTCCAATGTACTCTATCTCTACTGTGATCCACAGTACTCTACCTCTGCTGTGCTCCACTTTACTCTATCTCTACTGAGCTCCAATGTACTCTATCTCTACTGTACTCCACTGTACTCTACCTCTACTGTACTCCACCGCTAATGTGCTCCACTTTACTCCACTGTACTCCACCTCTACTGTACTCCACTGTACTCTACATCTACTGTAATCTACAGTACTCCACCTCTAATGTGCTCCACTGTACTCCACTGTACTCTACCTCTACTGTACTCCACTGTACTCTACCTCTACTGTACTCCACTGTACTCTACCTCTACTGTGCTCCACTGCACTCCACTGTACTCTATCTCTACTGTGATCCACTGTACTGTACCTCTGCTGTGCTCCACTGTACTCTATCTCTACTGTGCTCCACTGTACTCTACCTCTACTGTACTCCACTGTACTCTACCTCTACTGTACTCCCCTGTACTCTATCTCTACTGTACTCCACTGTACTCTACATCTACTGTACTCTACTGTACTCCACCTCTAATGTGCTCCACTGTACTCCACTGTACTCTACCTCTACTGTACTCCACTGTACTCTACCTCTACTGTGCTCCACTGTACTCTACCTCTACTGTGCTCCACTGTACTCTACCTCTACTGTGCTCCACTACACTGTACCTCTGCTGTGCTCCACTGTACTCTATCTCTACTGTGCTCCACTGTACTCTATCTCTACTGTACTCCATTGTACTCTAACTCTACTGTACTCTACTGTTCTCTACCTCTACTGTACTCTACTGTACTCCACCTCTACTGTGCTCCACTGTACTCCAATGTGCTCTACCTCTACTCTGCTCCACAGTACTCTACCTCTACTGTACTCCACTGTACTCTACCTCTACTGTGCTCCACTGTACTCTACCTCTACTGTACTCCATTGTACTCTACTTCTACTGTACTCCACTTTACTGTACTCCACTGTACTCTACCTCTACTGTACTCTACTGTACTCCACCTCTACTGTGCTCCACTGTACTCTACCTCTACTGTGCTACACTGTACTCTACCTCTACTGTGCTCCACTGTAGTCTACCTCTACTGTACTCCACTGTACTCTACCTCTACTGTACTCCACTGTAATCTACCTCTACTGTACTCCACTGTACTCTACCTCTTCTGTACTTCACTGTACTCTATCTCTAGTGTGCTCCAGTGTACTCTATCTCTACTGTACTCCACTGTACTCTACCTCTACTGTACTACACTGTACTCTACCTCTGATGTACTCCACTGTACTCTACCTCTACTGTACTCCACTGTACTCTACCTCTACTGTGCTCCACTGTACTCTACCTCTGCTGTGCTCCACTGTACTCTATCTCTACTGTGCTCCACTGTACTCTACCTCTACTGTACTCTACCTCTACTGTACTCCACCTCTACTGTGCTCCACTGTACTCTACCTCTACTGTACTCCATTGTACTCTACTTCTACTGTACTCCACTGTACTCTACCTCTACTGTACTCCACTTCTAATGTGTTCCACTGTACTCTACCTCTACTGTGCTCCACTGTACTCTACCTCTACTGTACTCCACTGTACTCTACCTCTACTGTACTCCACTCTACTCTACCTCTACTGTACTCCACTGTACTCTACCTCTACTGTGCTCCACTGCACTCCACTGTACTCTATCTCTACTGTGATCCACTGTACTGTACCTCTGCTGTGCTCCACTGTACTCTATCTCTACTGTGCTCCACTGTACTCTACCTCTACTGTACTCCACTGTACTCTACCTCTACTGTACTCCACTGTACTCTATCTCTAGTCTACTCCACTGTACTCTACATCTACTGTACTCTACTGTACTCCACCTCTAATGTGCTCCACTGTACTCCACTGTACTCTACCTCTACTGTACTCCACTGTACTCTACCTCTACTGTGCTCCACTGCACTCTACCTCTACTGTGCTCCACTGTACTCTACCTCTACTGTGATCCACTGCACTGTACCTCTGCTGTGCTCCACTGTACTCTATCTCTACTGTGCTCCACTGTACTCTATCTCTACTGTACTCCATTGTACTCTAACTCTACTGTACTCTACTGTTCTCTACCTCTACTGTACTCTACTGTACTCCACCTCTACTGTGCTCCACTGTACTCCACTGTGCTCTACCTCTACTCTGCTCCACAGTACTCTACCTCTACTGTACTCCACTGTACTCTACCTCTACTGTGCTCCACTGTACTCTACCTCTACTGTACTCCATTGTACTCTACTTCTACTATACTCCACTTTACTGTACTCCACTGTACTCTACCTCTACTGTACTCTACTGTACTCAACTTCCAATGTGCTCCACTGTACTCTACCTCTACTGTGCTCCACTGTACTCTACCTCTACTGTGCTCCACTGTACTCTACCTCTACTGTGCTCCACTGTAGTCTACCTCTACTGTACTCCACTGTACTCTACCTCTACTGTACTCCACTGTACTCTACCTCTACTGTACTCCACTGTACTCTACCTCTTCTGTACTTCACTGTACTCTATCTCTAGTGTGCTCCACTGTACTCTATCTCTACTGTACTCTACTGTACTCCACCTCTACTGTGCTCCACTGTACTCCACTGTACTGTACCTCTACTGTACTCTACTGTACTCCACCTCTACTGTGCTCCGCTGTACTCCACTGTACTCTACCTCTACTGTGCTCCACTGTACTCTACCTCTACTGTACTCCACTATACTCTACCTCTACTGTGCTCCACTGTTCTCTACCTCTACTGTACTCTACTGTACTCCACCTCTACTGTGCTCCACTGTACTCCACTGTACTGTACCTCTACTGTACTCCACTGTACTCTACCTCTACTGTACTCCACTGTACTCTACCTCTACTGTGCTCCACTGTACTCTATCTCTACTGTGATCCACTGTACTCTATTTCTACTGTGCTCCACTGTACTCTATCTCTACTGTACTCCACTGTACTCTACCTCTACTGTACTCTACTGTTCTCTACCTCTAATGTGCTCCACTGTACTCAACTGTACTCTACCTCTACTGTACTCCACTGTACTCTACCTCTACTGTGCTCCACCTCTAATGTGCTCCACTGTACTCCACTGTACTCTACCTCTACTGTACTCGACTGTACTCTACCTCTACTGTACTCCACTGTACTCTACCTCTACTGTGCTCTACTTTACTCTATCTCTACTGTGCTCCACTGTACTCTACATCTACTGTGCTCCACTGTACTCTACCTCTACTGTACTCCACTATACTCTACATCTACTGTACTCTACTGTACTCCACCGCTAATGTGCTCCACTGTACTCCACTGTACTCTACCTCTGATGTACTCCACTGTACTCTACTGCTACTGTGCTCCACTGTACTCCACTGTACTCAATCTCTACTGTGATCCACTGTACTCTACCTCTGCTCTACTCCACTGTACTCTACCTCTACTGTACTCCACTGTACTCTACCTCTACTGTACTCCACTGTACTCTACCTCTACTGTACTCTACTGTACTCTACCTCTACTGTGCTCAACTGTATTCCACTGTACTCTACCTCTGCTGTGCTCCACTTTACTCTATCTCTACTGTGCTCCAATGTACTCTATCTCTACTGT
The DNA here is from genome assembly GCA_030578255.1 of Tiaroga cobitis. Taxonomy (NCBI): domain Eukaryota; kingdom Metazoa; phylum Chordata; class Actinopteri; order Cypriniformes; family Leuciscidae; genus Tiaroga; species Tiaroga cobitis. Next base: position 38,236,912 of record CM060604.1, read on the forward strand.
GATCCACAGTACTCTACCTCTGCTGTGCTCCACTTTACTCTATCTCTACTGTGCTTCAATGTACTCTATCTCTACTGTACTCCACTGTACTCTACCTCTACTGTACTCCACCGCTAATGTGCTCCACTGTACTCCACTGTACTCCACCTCTACTGTACTCCACTGTACTCTACATCTACTGTAATCTACAGTTCTCCACCTCTAATGTGCTCCACTGTACTCCACTGTACTCTACCTCTACTGTACTCCACTGTACTCTACCTCTACTGTACTCCACTGTACTCTACCTCTACTGTGCTCCACTGCACTCCACTGTACTCTATCTCTACTGTGATCCACTGTACTGTACCTCTGCTGTGCTCCACTGTACTCTATCTCTACTGTGCTCCACTGTACTCTACCTCTACTGTACTCCACTGTACTCTACCTCTACTGTACTCCCCTGTACTCTATCTCTACTGTACTCCACTGTACTCTACATCTACTGTACTCTACTGTACTCCACCTCTAATGTGCTCCACTGTACTCCACTGTACTCTACCTCTACTGTACTCCACTGTACTCTACCTCTACTGTGCTCCACTGTACTCTACCTCTACTGTGCTCCACTGTACTCTACCTCTACTGTGCTCCACTACACTGTACCTCTGCTGTGCTCCACTGTACTCTATCTCTACTGTGCTCCACTGTACTCTATCTCTACTGTACTCCATTGTACTCTAACTCTACTGTTCTCTACCTCTACTGTACTCTACTGTACTCCACCTCTACTGTGCTCCACTGTACTCCACTGTGCTCTACCTCTACTCTGCTCCACAGTACTCTACCTCTACTGTACTCCACTGTACTCTACCTCTACTGTGCTCCACTGTACTCTACCTCTACTGTACTCCATTGTACTCTACTTCTACTGTACTCCACTTTACTGTACTCCACTGTACTCTACCTCTACTGTACTCTACTGTACTCCACCTCTACTGTGCTCCACTGTACTCTACCTCTACTGTGCTACACTGTACTCTACCTCTACTGTGCTCCACTGTAGTCTACCTCTACTGTACTCCACTGTACTCTACCTCTACTGTACTCCACTGTACTCTACCTCTACTGTACTCCACTGTACTCTACCTCTTCTGTACTTCACTGTACTCTATCTCTAGTGTGCTCCACTGTACTCTATCTCTACTGTACTCCACTGTACTCTACCTCTACTGTACTACACTGTACTCTACCTCTGCTGTACTCCACTGTACTCTACCTCTACTGTACTCCACTGTACTCTACCTCTACTGTGCTCCACTGTACTCTACCTCTGCTGTGCTCCACTGTACTCTATCTCTACTGTGCTCCACTGTACTCTACCTCTACTGTACTCTACCTCTACTGTACTCCACCTCTACTGTGCTCCACTGTACTCTAACTCTACTGTACTCCATTGTACTCTACTTCTACTGTACTCCACTGTACTCTACCTCTACTGTACTCCACTTCTAATGTGCTCCACTGTACTCTACCTCTACTGTGCTCCACTGTACTCTACCTCTACTGTACTCCACTGTACTCTACGTCTACTGTACTCCACTCTACTCTACCTCTACTGTACTCCACTGTACTCTACCTCTACTGTGCTCCACTGCACTCCACTGTACTCTATCTCTACTGTGATCCACTGTACTGTACCTCTGCTGTGCTCCACTGTACTCTATCTCTACCGTGCTCCACTGTACTCTACCTCTACTGTACTCCACTGTACTCTACCTCTACTGTACTCCACTGTACTCTATCTCTACTGTACTCCACTGTACTCCACATCTACTGTACTCTACTGTACTCCACCTCTAATGTGCTCCACTGTACTCCACTGTACTCTACCTCTACTGTACTCCACTGTACTCTACCTCTACTCTGCTCCACAGTACTCTACCTCTACTGTACTCCACTGTACTCTACCTCTACTGTGCTCCACTACACTGTACCTCTGCTGTGCTCCACTGTACTCTATCTCTACTGTGCTCCACTGTACTCTATCTCTACTGTACTCCTTTGTACTCTAACTCTACTGTACTCTACTGTTCTCTACCTCTACTGTACTCTACTGTACTCCACCTCTACTGTGCTCCACTGTACTCCACTGTGCTCTACCTCTACTCTGCTCCACAGTACTCTACCTCTACTGTACTCCACTGTACTCTACCTCTACTGTGCTCCACTGTACTCTACCTCTACTGTACTCCATTGTACTCTACTTCTACTGTACTCCACTTTAATGTACTCCACTGTACTCTACCTCTACTGTACTCTACTGTACTCCACCTCTACTGTGCTCCACTGTACTCTACCTCTACTGTGCTACACTGTACTCTACCTCTACTGTGCTCCACTGTAGTCTACCTCTACTGTACTCCACTGTACTCTACCTCTACTGTACTCCACTGTAATCTACCTCTACTGTACTCCACTGTAGTCTACCTCTTCTGTACTTCACTGTACTCTATCTCTAGTGTGCTCCACTGTACTCTATCTCTACTGTACTCCACTGTACTCTACCTCTACTGTACTACACTGTACTCTACCTCTGCTGTACTCCACTGTACTCTACCTCTACTGTACTCCACTGTACTCTACCTCTACTGTGCTCCACTGTACTCTACCTCTGCTGTGCTCCACTGTACTCTATCTCTACTGTGCTCCACTGTACTCTACCTCTACTGTACTCCACCTCTACTGTGCTCCACTGTACTCTATCTCTACTGTGCTCCACTGTACTCTACCTCTACTGTACTCCACCTCTACTGTGCTCCACTGTACTCTACCTCTACTGTACTCCATTGTACTCTACTTCTACTGTACTCCACTGTACTCTACCTCTACTGTACTCCACTTCTAATGTGCTCCACTGTACTCTATCTCTACTGTGATCCACTGTACTCTACCTCTGCTGTGCTCCACTGTACTCTATCTCTACTGTGATCCACTGTACTTTATCTCTTCTGTGATCCACTGTACTCTACCTCTGCATTACTCCACTGTACTCTACCTCTACTGTACTCCACTGTACTCTACCTCTACTGTACTCCACTGTACTCTACCTCTACTGTGCTCCACTTTACTCTTCCTCGACTGTGCTCCACTGTACTCTCTCTCTACTGTGATCCACTGTACTCTACCTTTGCTGTGCTCCACTGTACACTACCTTTGCTGTGCTCCACTGTACTGTATCTCTACTGTCCTCCACTGTACTCTATCGCTACTGTACTCCACTGTACTCTACCTCTACTGTCCTCTACCTCTACTGTACTCTACTGTACTCCACCTCTACTGTGCTCCACTGTTCTCTACCTCTACTGTACTCCACTGTACTCTACCTCTACTGTACTCCACTGTACTCTACCTCTGCTGTACTCCACTGTATTCTACCTCTACTGTACTCCACTGTACTCTACCTCTACTGTACTCCATTGTTATCTACCTGTACTGTACTCCACTGTACTCTACCCATACTGTACTCCACTGTACTCTACATCTACTGTGCTCCACTGTACTCCACTGTACTCTATCTCTACTGTGATCCACTGTACTCTACCTCTGCTGTGCTCCACTGTACTCTATCTCTACTGTGCTCCACTGTACTCTATCTCTCCTGTACTCCACTGTACTCTACCTCTACTGTACTCTACTGTTCTCTACCTCTACTGCACTCTACTGTACTCCACCTCTACTCTGCTCCACTGTACTCTACCTCTGCTGTACTCCACTTTACTCTTTCTCTACTGTACTCCACTGTACTCTACATCTACTGTACTCTACTGTATTCCACCTCTAATGTGCTCCAATGTACTCCACTGTACTCTACCTCTACTGTACTCCACTGTACTCTACCTCTACTGTACTCCACTGTACTCTACCTCTACTTTGCTCCACTGTACTCTACCTCTACTGTGATCCACTGTACTCTACCTCTGCTGTGCTCCACTGCACTCTACCTCTACTGTACTCCACTGTACTCTACCTCTACTGTACTCCACTGTACTCTACCTCTACTGTACTCCACTGTACTCTACCTCTACTGTACTCCACTGTACTCTTCCTCTACTGTGCTCCACTGTACTCAACTGTACTCTCTCTCTACTGTGATCCACTGTACCCTACCTTTGCTGTGCTCCACTGTAGTGTATCTCTACTGTGCTCCACTGTACTCCACTGTACTCTATCTCTACTGTGATCCACTGTACTCTACCTCTGCTGTGCTCCCCTGTACTCTATCTCTACTGTGATCCACTGTACTCTATCTCTTCTGTGATCCACTGTACTCTACCTCTGCAGTACTCCACTGTACTCTACCTCTACTGTACTCCACTGTACTCTACCTCTACTGTACTCCACTGTACTCTACCTCTACTGTGCTCCACTGTACTCTTCCTCGACTGTGCGCCAATGTACTCTCTCTCTACTGTGATCCACTGTACTCTACCTTTGCTGTGCTCCACTGTACTCTACCTTTGCTGTGCTCCACTGTACTGTATCTCTACTGTCCTCCACTGTACTCTATCGCTACTGTATTCCACTGTACTCTACCTCTACTGTTCTCTACCTCTACTGTACTCTACTGTACTCCACCTCTACTGTGCTCCACTGTTCTCTACCTCTACTGTACTCCACTGTACTCTACCTCTACTGTGCTCCACTGTACTCTACCTCTACTGTACTCCACTGTACTCTACCTCTACTGTACTCCACTGTACTCTATCTCTACTGTACTCCACTGTACTCTACAAATACTGTACTCTACTGTACTCCACCTCTAATGTGCTCCACTGTACTCCACTGTACTCTACCTCTACTGTACTCCACTGTACTCTACCTCTACTGTACTCCACTGTACTCTATCTCTACTCTACTCCACTGTACTATACCTCTACTGTTCTCTACATCTACTGTACTCCACTGTACTCTACCTCTACTTTGCTCCACTGTACTCTACCTCTACTGTACTCCACTATACTCTACCTCTACTGTGCTCCACTGTACTCTACCTCTACTGTACTCCACTGTTCTCTATCTCTACTGTACTCCACTGTACTCTACCTCTACTGTACTCCACTGTACTCTACCTCTACTGTGCTCCACTGCACTCCACTGTACTCTATCTCTACTGTGATCCACTGTACTATACCTCTGCTGTGCTCCACTGTACTCTATCTCTACTGTGCTCCACTGTACTCTACCTCTACTGTACTCCACTGTACTCTACCTCTACTGTACTCCACTGTACTCTATCTCTACTGTACTCCACTCTACTCTACATCTACTGTACTCTACTGTACTCCACCTCTAATGTGCTCCACTGTACTCCACTGTACTCTACCTCTACTGTACTCCATTGTACTCTAACTCTACTGTACTCTACTGTTCTCTACCTCTACTGTACTCTACTGTACTCCACCTCTACTGTGCTCCACTGTACTCCACTGTGCTCTACCTCTACTCTGCTCCACAGTACTCTACCTCTACTGTACTCCACTGTACTCTACCTCTACTGTGCTCCACTGTACTCTACCTCTACTGTACTCCATTGTACTCTACTTCTACTGTACTCCACTGTACTGTACTCCACTGTACTCTACCTCTACTGTACTCCACCTCTAATGTGCTCCACTGTACTCTACCTCTACTGTGCTCCACTGTACTCTACCTCTACTGTACTCCACTGTACTCTACCTCTACTGTGCTCCACTGTAGTCTACCTCTACTGTACTCCACTGTACTCTACCTCTACTGTACTCCACTGTACTCTACCTCTACTGTACTCCACTGTACTCTACCTCTTCTGTACTTCACTGTACTCTATATCTAGTGTGCTCCACTGTACTCTATCTCTACTGTACTCCACTGTACTCTACCTCTACTGTACTACACTGTACTCTACCTCTGCTGTACTCCACTGTACTCTACCTCTACTGTACTCCACTGTACTCTACCTCTACTGTGCTCCACTGTACTCTACCTCTGCTGTGCTCCACTCTACTCTATCTCTACTGTGCTCCACTGTACTCTACCTCTACTGTACTCTACTGTTCTCTACCTCTACTGTACTCCACCTCTACTGTGCTCCACTGTACTCTACCTCTACTGTACTCCACCTCTACTGTGCTCCACTGTACTCTACCTCTACTGTACTCTACTGTACTCCACTTCTAATGTGCTCCACTGTACTCTACCTCTACTGTGCTCCACTGTACTCTACCTCTACTGTACTCCACTGTACTCTACGTCTACTCTGCTCCACTGTACTCTACCTCTACTTTACTCCACTGTACTCTACCTCTAATGTGCTCCACTGTACTCTACCTCTATTGTACTCCACTGTACTCTACCTCTACTGTAATCCACTGTACTCTATCTCGACTGTACTCTACTGTACTCCACCTCTACTGTGCTCCGCTGTACTCCACTGTACTCTACCTCTACTGTGCTCCACTGTACTCTACCTCTACTGTACTCCACTGTACTCTACCTCTACTGTACTCCACTGTACTCTACCTCTACTGTGCTCCACTGTACTCTACCTCTACTGTACTCCACTGTTCTCTAACTCTACTGTGCTCCACTGTACTCTAGCTCTACTGTACGCTACCTCTACTGTGCTCCACTGTACTCTACCTCTACTGTACTCCACTCTACTCTACCTCTATTGGCTCCGCTGTACTCCACTGTACTCTACCTCTACTGTACTCCACTGTACTCTACCTCTACTGTACTCTACCTCTACTTTGCTCCACTGTACTCAACTGTACTCTATCTCTGCTGTGATCCACTGTACTCTACCTCTGCTGTGCTCCACTGTACTCTATCTCTACTGTGCTCCACTGTACTCTATCTCTACTCTACTCCACTGTACTCTACCTCTACTGTACTCTACTGTTCTCTACCTCTACTGTGCTCCACTGTACTCTACCTCTACTGTGCTCCACTGTACTCTAATAATAATAATAATAATAATTCATTACATTTATATAGCGCTTTTCTAGGCACTCAAAGCGCTTCACATGGAAGGGGGAATCTCCTCCACCACCACCAATGTGCAGCATCCACTTGGATGATGCGACGGCAGCCATATTGCGCCAGAACGCCCACCACACACCAGCTTACTGGTGGAGAGGAGACAGAGTGATGAAGCCAATCAGTGTATATATATATATATGGGGATTATTAGGAGACCATGATGGACAGAGGCCACTGGGCAAATTTGGCCAGGATGCCGGGGTTACACCCCTACTCTTTCGAAAGACATCCTGGGATTTTTAATGACCACACAGAGTCAGGACCTCGGTTTAACGTCTCATCCGAAGGACGGTGCTCTACCTCTACTGTGCTCCACTGTACTCCACCTCTAATGTGCTGTCCTGTACTGTACTCTACATCTACTGTACTCTACTGTACTCCACCTCTAATGTGCTGTCCTGTACTGTACTCTACCTCTACTGTACTCCACTGTACTCTACCTCTACTGTACTCCACTGTACTCTACCTCTACTTTGCTCCACTGTACTCAACTGTACTCTATCCCTACTGTGATCCACTGTACTCTACCTCTGCTGTACTCCACTGTACTCTACCTCTAATGTACTCCACTGTACTCTTCTTCTACTGTACTCCACTGTACTCTACCTCTACTGTACTCCACTGTACTCTACCTCTACTGTGCTCCACTGTACTCTATCTCTACTGTGATCCACTGTACTCTATTTCTACTGTGCTCCACTGTACTCTTTCTCTACTATACTCCACTGTACTCTACCTCTACTGTACTCTACTGTTCTCTACCTCTAATGTGCTCCACTGTACTCAACTGTACTCTACCTCTACTGTACTCCACTATACTCTACCTCTACTGTGCTCCACCTCTAATGTGCTCCACTTTACTCCACTGTACTCTACCTCTACTGTACTCAACTGTACTCTACCTCTACTGTACTCCACTGTACTCTACCTCTACTGTGCTCTACTTTACTCTATCTCTACTGTGCTCCACTGTACTCTACTCTACTGTATTCCACTGACTCTATCTCTACTGTACTCCACTGCATTCTACCTCTACTGTACTCCACTGTACTGTACCTCTACTGTACTCCACTGTACTCTATCTCACTGTACTCCACTGTACTCTCTCTACTGTACTACACTGTACTCTACCTCTACTGTGCTCCACTGTACTCCACTGTACTCTACCTCTACTGTGATCCACTGTACTCTACCTCTACTGTGCTCCACTGTACTCTATCTCTACTGTGCTCCACTGTTCTCTACCTCTACTGTACTCTACTGTACTCCACCTCTACTGTGCTCCACTGTACTCCACTGTACTCTACCTCTACTGTGCTCCACTGTACTGTACCTCTACTGTACTCCACTGTACTCTATCTCTACTGTGCTCCACCTTACTCTATCTCTACTGTACTCTACTGTACTCCACCTCTACTGTGCTCCACTGTACTCCACTATACCAAACCTCTACTGTGCTCCACTGTAATCTACCTCTACTCTACTCCACTGTACTCTACCTCTACTGTGCTCCACTGTACTCCACTGTACTCTATCTCTACTGTGATCCACTGTACTCTACCTCTACTGTACTCCACTGTACTCTATCTCTACTGTGCTCCACTGTACTCTACCTCTACTGTACTCTACTGTTCTCTACCTCTACTGTACTCTACTGTACTCCACCTCTACTGTGCTCCACTGTACTCCACTGTACTCTACCTCTACTGTGCTCCACTGTACTCTACCTCTACTGTATTCCACTGTACTCTACATCTACTGTGCTCCACTGTACTCTACCTCTACTGTACTCCACTCTACTCTACCTCTACTGTACTCTACTGTACTCCACCGCTAATGTGCTCCACTGTACTCCACTGTACTCTACCTCTGCTGTACTCCACTGTACTCTACCTCTACTTTGCTCCACTGTACTCCACTGTACTCAATCTCTACTGTGATCCACTGTACTCTACCTCTGCTCTACTCCACTGTACTCTACCTCTACTGTACTCCACTGTACTCTACCTCTACTGTACTCCACTGTACTCTACCTCTACTGTACTCTACTGTACTCTACCTCTACTGTGCTCAACTGTATTCCACTGTACTCTACCTCTGCTGTGCTCCACTTTACTCTATCTCTACTGTGCTCCAATGTACTCTATCTCAAATGTGATCCACAGTACTCTACCTCTGCTGTGCTCCACTTTACTCTGTCTCTACTGTGCTCCAATGTACTCTATCTCTACTGTACTCCACTGTACTCTACCTCTACTGTACTCCACTGTACTCTACCTCTACTGTACTCCACCGCTAATGTGCTCCACTGTACTCTACCTCTACTGTACTCCACTGTACTCTACATCTACTGTACTCTACAGTACTCCACCTCTAATGTGCTCCACTGTACTCCACTGTACTCTACCTCTACTGTACTCCACTGTACTTTACCTCTACTGTACTCCACTGTACTCTACCTCTACTGTGCTCCACTGCACTCCACTGTACTCTATCTCTACTGTGATCCACTGTACTGTACCTCTACTGTATTCCGCTGTACTCTACCTCTACTGTACTCCACTCTACTCTACCTCTACTGTACTCCACTTTACTCTACCTCTACTGTGCTCCACTGTACTCTACCTCTACTGTACTCCGCTGTAATCTACCTCTACTGTACTCCACTCTACTCTACCTCTACTGTACTCCACTGTACTCTACCTCTACTGTGCTCCACTGGACTCCACTGTACTCTATCTCTACTGTGATCCACTGTACTGTACCTCTGCTGTGCTCCACTGTACTCTATCTCTACTGTGCTCCACTGTACTCTACCTCTACTGTACTCCACTGTACTCTACCTCTACTGTACTCCACTGTACTCTATCTCTACTGTACTCCACTGTACTCTACATCTACTGTACTCTACTGTACTCCACCTCTAATGTGCTCCACTGTACTCCACTGTACTCTACCTCTACTGTACTCCACTGTACTCTACCTCTACTGTGCTCCACTGTACTCTACCTCTACTGTGCTCCACTGTACTCTACCTCTACTGTGCTCCACTACACTGTACCTCTGCTGTGCTCCACTGTACTCTATCTCTACTGTGCTCCACTGTACTCTATCTCTACTGTACTCCATTGTACTCTAACTCTACTGTTCTCTACCTCTACTGTACTCTACTGTACTCCACCTCTACTGTGCTCCACTGTACTCCACTGTGCTCTACCTCTACTCTGCTCCACAGTACTCTACCTCTACTGTACTCCACTGTACTCTACCTCTACTGTGCTCCACTGTACTCTACCTCTACTGTACTCCATTGTACTCTACTTCTACTGTACTCCACTTTACTGTACTCCACTGTACTCTACCTCTACTGTACTCTACTGTACTCCACCTCTACTGTGCTCCACTGTACTCTACCTCTACTGTGCTACACTGTACTCTACCTCTACTGTGCTCCACTGTAGTCTACCTCTACTGTACTCCACTGTACTCTACCTCTACTGTACTCCACTGTACTCTACCTCTACTGTACTCCACTGTACTCTACCTCTTCTGTACTTCACTGTACTCTATCTCTAGTGTGCTCCACTGTACTCTATCTCTACTGTACTCCACTGTACTCTACCTCTACTGTACTACACTGTACTCTACCTCTGCTGTACTCCACTGTACTCTACCTCTACTGTACTCCACTGTACTCTACCTCTACTGTGCTCCACTGTACTCTACCTCTGCTGTGCTCCACTGTACTCTATCTCTACTGTGCTCCACTGTACTCTACCTCTACTGTACTCTACCTCTACTGTACTCCACCTCTACTGTGCTCCACTGTACTCTAACTCTACTGTACTCCATTGTACTCTACTTCTACTGTACTCCACTGTACTCTACCTCTACTGTACTCCACTTCTAATGTGCTCCACTGTACTCTACCTCTACTGTGCTCCACTGTACTCTACCTCTACTGTACTCCACTGTACTCTACGTCTACTGTACTCCACTCTACTCTACCTCTACTGTACTCCACTGTACTCTACCTCTACTGTGCTCCACTGCACTCCACTGTACTCTATCTCTACTGTGATCCACTGTACTGTACCTCTGCTGTGCTCCACTGTACTCTATCTCTACCGTGCTCCACTGTACTCTACCTCTACTGTACTCCACTGTACTCTACCTCTACTGTACTCCACTGTACTCTATCTCTACTGTACTCCACTGTACTCCACATCTACTGTACTCTACTGTACTCCACCTCTAATGTGCTCCACTGTACTCCACTGTACTCTACCTCTACTGTACTCCACTGTACTCTACCTCTACTCTGCTCCACAGTACTCTACCTCTACTGTACTCCACTGTACTCTACCTCTACTGTGCTCCACTACACTGTACCTCTGCTGTGCTCCACTGTACTCTATCTCTACTGTGCTCCACTGTACTCTATCTCTACTGTACTCCTTTGTACTCTAACTCTACTGTACTCTACTGTTCTCTACCTCTACTGTACTCTACTGTACTCCACCTCTACTGTGCTCCACTGTACTCCACTGTGCTCTACCTCTACTCTGCTCCACAGTACTCTACCTCTACTGTACTCCACTGTACTCTACCTCTACTGTGCTCCACTGTACTCTACCTCTACTGTACTCCATTGTACTCTACTTCTACTGTACTCCACTTTAATGTACTCCACTGTACTCTACCTCTACTGTACTCTACTGTACTCCACCTCTACTGTGCTCCACTGTACTCTACCTCTACTGTGCTACACTGTACTCTACCTCTACTGTGCTCCACTGTAGTCTACCTCTACTGTACTCCACTGTACTCTACCTCTACTGTACTCCACTGTAATCTACCTCTACTGTACTCCACTGTAGTCTACCTCTTCTGTACTTCACTGTACTCTATCTCTAGTGTGCTCCACTGTACTCTATCTCTACTGTACTCCACTGTACTCTACCTCTACTGTACTACACTGTACTCTACCTCTGCTGTACTCCACTGTACTCTACCTCTACTGTACTCCACTGTACTCTACCTCTACTGTGCTCCACTGTACTCTACCTCTGCTGTGCTCCACTGTACTCTATCTCTACTGTGCTCCACTGTACTCTACCTCTACTGTACTCCACCTCTACTGTGCTCCACTGTACTCTATCTCTACTGTGCTCCACTGTACTCTACCTCTACTGTACTCCACCTCTACTGTGCTCCACTGTACTCTACCTCTACTGTACTCCATTGTACTCTACTTCTACTGTACTCCACTGTACTCTACCTCTACTGTACTCCACTTCTAATGTGCTCCACTGTACTCTATCTCTACTGTGATCCACTGTACTCTACCTCTGCTGTGCTCCACTGTACTCTATCTCTACTGTGATCCACTGTACTTTATCTCTTCTGTGATCCACTGTACTCTACCTCTGCATTACTCCACTGTACTCTACCTCTACTGTACTCCACTGTACTCTACCTCTACTGTACTCCACTGTACTCTACCTCTACTGTGCTCCACTTTACTCTTCCTCGACTGTGCTCCACTGTACTCTCTCTCTACTGTGATCCACTGTACTCTACCTTTGCTGTGCTCCACTGTACACTACCTTTGCTGTGCTCCACTGTACTGTATCTCTACTGTCCTCCACTGTACTCTATCGCTACTGTACTCCACTGTACTCTACCTCTACTGTCCTCTACCTCTACTGTACTCTACTGTACTCCACCTCTACTGTGCTCCACTGTTCTCTACCTCTACTGTACTCCACTGTACTCTACCTCTACTGTACTCCACTGTACTCTACCTCTGCTGTACTCCACTGTATTCTACCTCTACTGTACTCCACTGTACTCTACCTCTACTGTACTCCATTGTTATCTACCTGTACTGTACTCCACTGTACTCTACCCATACTGTACTCCACTGTACTCTACATCTACTGTGCTCCACTGTACTCCACTGTACTCTATCTCTACTGTGATCCACTGTACTCTACCTCTGCTGTGCTCCACTGTACTCTATCTCTACTGTGCTCCACTGTACTCTATCTCTCCTGTACTCCACTGTACTCTACCTCTACTGTACTCTACTGTTCTCTACCTCTACTGCACTCTACTGTACTCCACCTCTACTCTGCTCCACTGTACTCTACCTCTGCTGTACTCCACTTTACTCTTTCTCTACTGTACTCCACTGTACTCTACATCTACTGTACTCTACTGTATTCCACCTCTAATGTGCTCCAATGTACTCCACTGTACTCTACCTCTACTGTACTCCACTGTACTCTACCTCTACTGTACTCCACTGTACTCTACCTCTACTTTGCTCCACTGTACTCTACCTCTACTGTGATCCACTGTACTCTACCTCTGCTGTGCTCCACTGCACTCTACCTCTACTGTACTCCACTGTACTCTACCTCTACTGTACTCCACTGTACTCTACCTCTACTGTACTCCACTGTACTCTACCTCTACTGTACTCCACTGTACTCTTCCTCTACTGTGCTCCACTGTACTCAACTGTACTCTCTCTCTACTGTGATCCACTGTACCCTACCTTTGCTGTGCTCCACTGTAGTGTATCTCTACTGTGCTCCACTGTACTCCACTGTACTCTATCTCTACTGTGATCCACTGTACTCTACCTCTGCTGTGCTCCCCTGTACTCTATCTCTACTGTGATCCACTGTACTCTATCTCTTCTGTGATCCACTGTACTCTACCTCTGCAGTACTCCACTGTACTCTACCTCTACTGTACTCCACTGTACTCTACCTCTACTGTACTCCACTGTACTCTACCTCTACTGTGCTCCACTGTACTCTTCCTCGACTGTGCGCCAATGTACTCTCTCTCTACTGTGATCCACTGTACTCTACCTTTGCTGTGCTCCACTGTACTCTACCTTTGCTGTGCTCCACTGTACTGTATCTCTACTGTCCTCCACTGTACTCTATCGCTACTGTATTCCACTGTACTCTACCTCTACTGTTCTCTACCTCTACTGTACTCTACTGTACTCCACCTCTACTGTGCTCCACTGTTCTCTACCTCTACTGTACTCCACTGTACTCTACCTCTACTGTGCTCCACTGTACTCTACCTCTACTGTACTCCACTGTACTCTACCTCTACTGTACTCCACTGTACTCTATCTCTACTGTACTCCACTGTACTCTACAAATACTGTACTCTACTGTACTCCACCTCTAATGTGCTCCACTGTACTCCACTGTACTCTACCTCTACTGTACTCCACTGTACTCTACCTCTACTGTACTCCACTGTACTCTATCTCTACTCTACTCCACTGTACTATACCTCTACTGTTCTCTACATCTACTGTACTCCACTGTACTCTACCTCTACTTTGCTCCACTGTACTCTACCTCTACTGTACTCCACTATACTCTACCTCTACTGTGCTCCACTGTACTCTACCTCTACTGTACTCCACTGTTCTCTATCTCTACTGTACTCCACTGTACTCTACCTCTACTGTACTCCACTGTACTCTACCTCTACTGTGCTCCACTGCACTCCACTGTACTCTATCTCTACTGTGATCCACTGTACTATACCTCTGCTGTGCTCCACTGTACTCTATCTCTACTGTGCTCCACTGTACTCTACCTCTACTGTACTCCACTGTACTCTACCTCTACTGTACTCCACTGTACTCTATCTCTACTGTACTCCACTCTACTCTACATCTACTGTACTCTACTGTACTCCACCTCTAATGTGCTCCACTGTACTCCACTGTACTCTACCTCTACTGTACTCCATTGTACTCTAACTCTACTGTACTCTACTGTTCTCTACCTCTACTGTACTCTACTGTACTCCACCTCTACTGTGCTCCACTGTACTCCACTGTGCTCTACCTCTACTCTGCTCCACAGTACTCTACCTCTACTGTACTCCACTGTACTCTACCTCTACTGTGCTCCACTGTACTCTACCTCTACTGTACTCCATTGTACTCTACTTCTACTGTACTCCACTGTACTGTACTCCAC
The DNA here is from genome assembly GCA_030578255.1 of Tiaroga cobitis. NCBI lineage: Eukaryota > Metazoa > Chordata > Actinopteri > Cypriniformes > Leuciscidae > Tiaroga > Tiaroga cobitis. Next base: position 38,252,004 of record CM060604.1, read on the forward strand.
TGTACTCTACCTCTACTGTACTCCACCTCTAATGTGCTCCACTGTACTCTACCTCTACTGTGCTCCACTGTACTCTACCTCTACTGTACTCCACTGTACTCTACCTCTACTGTGCTCCACTGTAGTCTACCTCTACTGTACTCCACTGTACTCTACCTCTACTGTACTCCACTGTACTCTACCTCTACTGTACTCCACTGTACTCTACCTCTTCTGTACTTCACTGTACTCTATATCTAGTGTGCTCCACTGTACTCTATCTCTACTGTACTCCACTGTACTCTACCTCTACTGTACTACACTGTACTCTACCTCTGCTGTACTCCACTGTACTCTACCTCTACTGTACTCCACTGTACTCTACCTCTACTGTGCTCCACTGTACTCTACCTCTGCTGTGCTCCACTCTACTCTATCTCTACTGTGCTCCACTGTACTCTACCTCTACTGTACTCTACTGTTCTCTACCTCTACTGTACTCCACCTCTACTGTGCTCCACTGTACTCTACCTCTACTGTACTCCACCTCTACTGTGCTCCACTGTACTCTACCTCTACTGTACTCTACTGTACTCCACTTCTAATGTGCTCCACTGTACTCTACCTCTACTGTGCTCCACTGTACTCTACCTCTACTGTACTCCACTGTACTCTACGTCTACTCTGCTCCACTGTACTCTACCTCTACTTTACTCCACTGTACTCTACCTCTAATGTGCTCCACTGTACTCTACCTCTATTGTACTCCACTGTACTCTACCTCTACTGTAATCCACTGTACTCTATCTCGACTGTACTCTACTGTACTCCACCTCTACTGTGCTCCGCTGTACTCCACTGTACTCTACCTCTACTGTGCTCCACTGTACTCTACCTCTACTGTACTCCACTGTACTCTACCTCTACTGTACTCCACTGTACTCTACCTCTACTGTGCTCCACTGTACTCTACCTCTACTGTACTCCACTGTTCTCTAACTCTACTGTGCTCCACTGTACTCTAGCTCTACTGTACGCTACCTCTACTGTGCTCCACTGTACTCTACCTCTACTGTACTCCACTCTACTCTACCTCTATTGGCTCCGCTGTACTCCACTGTACTCTACCTCTACTGTACTCCACTGTACTCTACCTCTACTGTACTCTACCTCTACTTTGCTCCACTGTACTCAACTGTACTCTATCTCTGCTGTGATCCACTGTACTCTACCTCTGCTGTGCTCCACTGTACTCTATCTCTACTGTGCTCCACTGTACTCTATCTCTACTCTACTCCACTGTACTCTACCTCTACTGTACTCTACTGTTCTCTACCTCTACTGTGCTCCACTGTACTCTACCTCTACTGTGCTCCACTGTACTCTAATAATAATAATAATAATAATTCATTACATTTATATAGCGCTTTTCTAGGCACTCAAAGCGCTTCACATGGAAGGGGGAATCTCCTCCACCACCACCAATGTGCAGCATCCACTTGGATGATGCGACGGCAGCCATATTGCGCCAGAACGCCCACCACACACCAGCTTACTGGTGGAGAGGAGACAGAGTGATGAAGCCAATCAGTGTATATATATATATATGGGGATTATTAGGAGACCATGATGGACAGAGGCCACTGGGCAAATTTGGCCAGGATGCCGGGGTTACACCCCTACTCTTTCGAAAGACATCCTGGGATTTTTAATGACCACACAGAGTCAGGACCTCGGTTTAACGTCTCATCCGAAGGACGGTGCTCTACCTCTACTGTGCTCCACTGTACTCCACCTCTAATGTGCTGTCCTGTACTGTACTCTACATCTACTGTACTCTACTGTACTCCACCTCTAATGTGCTGTCCTGTACTGTACTCTACCTCTACTGTACTCCACTGTACTCTACCTCTACTGTACTCCACTGTACTCTACCTCTACTTTGCTCCACTGTACTCAACTGTACTCTATCCCTACTGTGATCCACTGTACTCTACCTCTGCTGTACTCCACTGTACTCTACCTCTAATGTACTCCACTGTACTCTTCTTCTACTGTACTCCACTGTACTCTACCTCTACTGTACTCCACTGTACTCTACCTCTACTGTGCTCCACTGTACTCTATCTCTACTGTGATCCACTGTACTCTATTTCTACTGTGCTCCACTGTACTCTTTCTCTACTATACTCCACTGTACTCTACCTCTACTGTACTCTACTGTTCTCTACCTCTAATGTGCTCCACTGTACTCAACTGTACTCTACCTCTACTGTACTCCACTATACTCTACCTCTACTGTGCTCCACCTCTAATGTGCTCCACTTTACTCCACTGTACTCTACCTCTACTGTACTCAACTGTACTCTACCTCTACTGTACTCCACTGTACTCTACCTCTACTGTGCTCTACTTTACTCTATCTCTACTGTGCTCCACTGTACTCTACTCTACTGTATTCCACTGACTCTATCTCTACTGTACTCCACTGCATTCTACCTCTACTGTACTCCACTGTACTGTACCTCTACTGTACTCCACTGTACTCTATCTCACTGTACTCCACTGTACTCTCTCTACTGTACTACACTGTACTCTACCTCTACTGTGCTCCACTGTACTCCACTGTACTCTACCTCTACTGTGATCCACTGTACTCTACCTCTACTGTGCTCCACTGTACTCTATCTCTACTGTGCTCCACTGTTCTCTACCTCTACTGTACTCTACTGTACTCCACCTCTACTGTGCTCCACTGTACTCCACTGTACTCTACCTCTACTGTGCTCCACTGTACTGTACCTCTACTGTACTCCACTGTACTCTATCTCTACTGTGCTCCACCTTACTCTATCTCTACTGTACTCTACTGTACTCCACCTCTACTGTGCTCCACTGTACTCCACTATACCAAACCTCTACTGTGCTCCACTGTAATCTACCTCTACTCTACTCCACTGTACTCTACCTCTACTGTGCTCCACTGTACTCCACTGTACTCTATCTCTACTGTGATCCACTGTACTCTACCTCTACTGTACTCCACTGTACTCTATCTCTACTGTGCTCCACTGTACTCTACCTCTACTGTACTCTACTGTTCTCTACCTCTACTGTACTCTACTGTACTCCACCTCTACTGTGCTCCACTGTACTCCACTGTACTCTACCTCTACTGTGCTCCACTGTACTCTACCTCTACTGTATTCCACTGTACTCTACATCTACTGTGCTCCACTGTACTCTACCTCTACTGTACTCCACTCTACTCTACCTCTACTGTACTCTACTGTACTCCACCGCTAATGTGCTCCACTGTACTCCACTGTACTCTACCTCTGCTGTACTCCACTGTACTCTACCTCTACTTTGCTCCACTGTACTCCACTGTACTCAATCTCTACTGTGATCCACTGTACTCTACCTCTGCTCTACTCCACTGTACTCTACCTCTACTGTACTCCACTGTACTCTACCTCTACTGTACTCCACTGTACTCTACCTCTACTGTACTCTACTGTACTCTACCTCTACTGTGCTCAACTGTATTCCACTGTACTCTACCTCTGCTGTGCTCCACTTTACTCTATCTCTACTGTGCTCCAATGTACTCTATCTCAAATGTGATCCACAGTACTCTACCTCTGCTGTGCTCCACTTTACTCTGTCTCTACTGTGCTCCAATGTACTCTATCTCTACTGTACTCCACTGTACTCTACCTCTACTGTACTCCACTGTACTCTACCTCTACTGTACTCCACCGCTAATGTGCTCCACTGTACTCTACCTCTACTGTACTCCACTGTACTCTACATCTACTGTACTCTACAGTACTCCACCTCTAATGTGCTCCACTGTACTCCACTGTACTCTACCTCTACTGTACTCCACTGTACTTTACCTCTACTGTACTCCACTGTACTCTACCTCTACTGTGCTCCACTGCACTCCACTGTACTCTATCTCTACTGTGATCCACTGTACTGTACCTCTACTGTATTCCGCTGTACTCTACCTCTACTGTACTCCACTCTACTCTACCTCTACTGTACTCCACTTTACTCTACCTCTACTGTGCTCCACTGTACTCTACCTCTACTGTACTCCGCTGTAATCTACCTCTACTGTACTCCACTCTACTCTACCTCTACTGTACTCCACTGTACTCTACCTCTACTGTGCTCCACTGGACTCCACTGTACTCTATCTCTACTGTGATCCACTGTACTGTACCTCTGCTGTGCTCCACTGTACTCTATCTCTACTGTGCTCCACTGTACTCTACCTCTACTGTACTCCACTGTACTCTACCTCTACTGTACTCCACTGTACTCTATCTCTACTGTACTCCACTGTACTCTACATCTACTGTACTCTACTGTACTCCACCTCTAATGTGCTCCACTGTACTCCACTGTACTCTACCTCTACTGTACTCCACTGTACTCTACCTCTACTGTGCTCCACTGCACTCTACCTCTACTGTGCTCCACTGTACTCTACCTCTACTGTGATCCACTGCACTGTACCTCTGCTGTGCTCCACTGTACTCTATCTCTACTGTGCTCCACTGTACTCTATCTCTACTGTACTCCATTGTACTCTAACTCTACTGTACTCTACTGTTCTCTACCTCTACTGTACTCTACTGTACTCCACCTCTACTGTGCTCCACTGTACTCCACTGTGCTCTACCTCTACTCTGCTCCACAGTACTCTACCTCTACTGTACTCCACTGTACTCTACCTCTACTGTGCTCCACTGTACTCTACCTCTACTGTACTCCATTGTACTCTACTTCTACTGTACTCCACTTTACTGTACTCCACTGTACTCTACCTCTACTGTACTCTACTGTACTCCACTTCTAATGTGCTCCACTGTACTCTACCTCTACTGTGCTCCACTGTACTCTACCTCTACTGTGCTCCACTGTACTCTACCTCTACTGTGCTCCACTGTAGTCTACCTCTACTGTACTCCACTGTACTCTACCTCTACTGTACTCCACTGTACTCTACCTCTACTGTACTCCACTGTACTCTACCTCTTCTGTACTTCAATGTACTCTATCTCTAGTCAAGTCAAGTCAAGTCATCTTCATTTATATAGCGCTTTTAACAATGGATTGTTTCAAAGCAGCTTTACAGAGATAAACATATAATTTAAGGTAACAGATTGTTTTGGCATTATAGCGGTTCTTGAATAATGTTATTTCCAGCTAAAGTTAACTTTGATTGATTCACCTCCGTCGAAATGATCAGACTTTTAAACGCGAACCTGTGATTAACGCTGACGGCGTTCACATGCTCATTCAGGATTGATTCTATAGTTATGTGCTTTTTAAAATATGTGCGCAGGTTTATAATTCATACAACCCAGCCTAAACAAAGTACTTTTCTTGCCTATAAATTTTGATACAGAATTTTGTTTTATTTTATCACTTCGGGGTACGCGAGCCGGAATTCACAACGCTTTATCTGTAGAGTGGGAAAGGGATCCTCCATAGGGAGAGGATATGGATACTTCAGCACTGCATTGTCATCGGGTCCAGGCGGATCTCCTTCGTCAGATCTGGATACGGCCTAGATCCGGCAGGCTGCGGGAAAACCTCGGGATAAAACTCTCCACCTCTAATGTGCTCCAATGTACTCCACTGTACTCTACCTCTACTGTACTCCACTGTACTCTACCTCTACTGTACTCTACTGTACTCTACCTCTACTGTGCTCAACTGTATTCCACTGTACTCTACCTCTGCTGTGCTCCACTTTACTCTATCTCTACTGTGCTCCAATGTACTCTATCTCTACTGTGATCCACAGTACTCTACCTCTGCTGTGCTCCACTTTACTCTATCTCTACTGTGCTCCAATGTACTCTATCTCTACTGTACTCCACTGTACTCTACCTCTACTGTACTCCACCGCTAATGTGCTCCACTGTACTCCACTGTACTCTACCTCTACTGTGCTCCACTGTACTCTACCTCTACTGTGCTCCACTGTACTCTACCTCTACTGTGCTCCACTGTAGTCTACCTCTACTGTACTCCACTGTACTCTACCTCTACTGTACTCCACTGTACTCTACCTCTACTGTACTCCACTGTACTCTACCTCTTCTGTACTTCACTGTACTCTATCTCTAGTGTGCTCCACTGTACTCTATCTCTACTGTTGTCTACTGTACTCCACCTCTACTGTGCTCCACTGTACTCCACTGTACTGTACCTCTACTGTACTCTACTGTACTCCACCTCTACTGTGCTCCACTGTACTCCACTGTATTCTACCTCTACTGTACTCGACTGTACTCTACCTCTACTGTACTCCACTGTACTCTACCTCTACTGTGCTCTACTTTACTCTATCTCTACTGTGCTCCACTGTACTCTACATCTACTGTGCTCCACTGTACTCTACCTCTACTGTACTCTACTGTACTCCACCGCTAATGTGCTCCACTGTACTCCACTGTACTCTACCTCTGCTGTACTCCACTGTACTCTACGTCTACTGTGCTCCACTGTACTCCACTCTACTCAATCTCTACTGTGATCCACTGTACTCTACCTCTGCTCTACTCCACTGTACTCTACCTCTACTGTACTCCACTGTACTCTACCTCTACTGTACTCCACTGTACTCTACCTCTACTGTACTCTACTGTACTCTACCTCTACTGTGCTCAACTGTATTCCACTGTACTCTACCTCTGCTGTGCTCCACTTTACTCTATCTATACTGTGCTCCAATGTACTCTATCTCTACTGTGATCCACAGTACTCTACCTCTGCTGTGCTCCACTTTACTCTATCTCTACTGTGCTCCAATGTACTCTATCTCTACTGTACTCCACTGTACTCTACCTCTACTGTACTCCACCGCTAATGTGCTCCACTGTACTCCACTGTACTCTACCTCTACTGTGCTCCACTGTGCTCTACCTCTACTGTGCTCCACTGTACTCTACCTCTACTGTGCTCCACTGTAGTCTACCTCTACTGTACTCCACTGTACTCTACCTCTACTGTACTCCACTGTACTCTACCTCTACTGTACTCCACTGTACTCTACCTCTTCTGTACTTCACTGTACTCTATCTCTAGTGTGCTCCACTGTACTCTATCTCTACTGTACTCTACTGTACTCCACCTCTACTGTGCTCCACTGTACTCCACTGTACTGTACCTCTACTGTACTCTACTGTACTCCACCTCTACTGTGCTCCGCTGTACTCCACTGTACTCTACCTCTACTGTGCTCCACTGTACTCTACCTCTACTGTAATCCACTATACTCTACCTCTACTGTGCTCCACTGTTCTCTACCTCTACTGTACTCTACTGTACTCCACCTCTACTGTGCTCCACTGTACTCCACTGTACTGTACCTCTACTGTACTCCACTGTACTCTACCTCTACTGTACTCCACTGTACTCTACCTCTACTGTGCTCCACTGTACTCTATCTCTACTGTGATCCACTGTACTCTATTTCTACTGTGCTCCACTGTACTCTATCTCTACTGTACTCCACTGTACTCTACCTCTACTGTACTCTACTGTTCTCTACCTCTAATGTGCTCCACTGTACTCAACTGTACTCTACCTCTACTGTACTCCACTGTACTCTACCTCTACTGTGCTCCACCTCTAATGTGCTCCACTGTACTCCACTGTATTCTACCTCTACTGTACTCGACTGTACTCTACCTCTACTGTACTCCACTGTACTCTACCTCTACTGTGCTCTACTTTACTCTATCTCTACTGTGCTCCACTGTACTCTACATCTACTGTGCTCCACTGTACTCTACCTCTACTGTACTCCACTGTACTCTACCTCTACTGTACTCTACTGTACTCCACCGCTAATGTGCTCCACTGTACTCCACTGTACTCTACCTCTGCTGTACTCCACTGTACTCTACCTCTACTGTGCTCCACTGTACTCCACTGTACTCAATCTCTACTGTGATCCACTGTACTCTACCTCTGCTCTACTCCACTGTACTCTACCTCTACTGTACTCCACTGTACTCTACCTCTACTGTACTCCACTGTACTCTACCTCTACTGTACTCTACTGTACTCTACCTCTACTGTGCTCAACTGTATTCCACTGTACTCTACCTCTGCTGTGCTCCACTTTACTCTATCTCTACTGTGCTCCAATGTACTCTATCTCTACTGTGATCCACAGTACTCTACCTCTGCTGTGCTCCACTTTACTCTATCTCTACTGTGCTCCAATGTACTCTATCTCTACTGTACTCCACTGTACTCTACCTCTACTGTACTCCACCGCTAATGTGCTCCACTGTACTCCACTGTACTCCACCTCTACTGTACTCCACTGTACTCTACATCTACTGTAATCTACAGTACTCCACCTCTAATGTGCTCCACTGTACTCCACTGTACTCTACCTCTACTGTACTCCACTGTACTCTACCTCTACTGTACTCCACTGTACTCTACCTCTACTGTGCTCCACTGCACTCCATTGTACTCTATCTCTACTGTGATCCACTGTACTGTACCTCTGCTGTGCTCCACTGTACTCTATCTCTACTGTGCTCCACTGTACTCTACCTCTACTGTACTCCACTGTACTCTACCTCTACTGTACTCCCCTGTACTCTACATCTACTGTACTCTACTGTACTCCACCTCTAATGTGCTCCAATGTACTCCACTGTACTCTATCTCTACTGTGCTCCACTGTACTCTACCTCTACTGTACTCTACTGTTCTCTACCTCTACTGTACTCTACTGTACTCCACCTCTACTGTGCTCCACTGTACTCCACTGTACTCTACCTCTACTGTGCTCCACTGTACTCTACCTCTACTGTACTCCACTGTACTCTACATCTACTGTGCTCCACTGTACTCTACCTCTACTGTACTCCACTCTACTCTACCTCTACTGTACTCTACTGTACTCCACCGCTAATGTGCTCCACTGTACTCCACTGTACTCTACCTCTGCTGTACTCCACTGTACTCTACCTCTACTTTGCTCCACTGTACTCCACTGTACTCAATCTCTACTGTGATCCACTGTACTCTACCTCTGCTCTACTCCACTGTACTCTACCTCTACTGTACTCCACTGTACTCTACCTCTACTGTACTCCACTGTACTCTACCTCTACTGTACTCTACTGTACTCTACCTCTACTGTGCTCAACTGTATTCCACTGTACTCTACCTCTGCTGTGCTCCACTTTACTCTATCTCTACTGTGCTCCAATGTACTCTATCTCAAATGTGATCCACAGTACTCTACCTCTGCTGTGCTCCACTTTACTCTGTCTCTACTGTGCTCCAATGTACTCTATCTCTACTGTACTCCACTGTACTCTACCTCTACTGTACTCCACTGTACTCTACCTCTACTGTACTCCACCGCTAATGTGCTCCACTGTACTCTACCTCTACTGTACTCCACTGTACTCTACATCTACTGTACTCTACAGTACTCCACCTCTAATGTGCTCCACTGTACTCCACTGTACTCTACCTCTACTGTACTCCACTGTACTTTACCTCTACTGTACTCCACTGTACTCTACCTCTACTGTGCTCCACTGCACTCCACTGTACTCTATCTCTACTGTGATCCACTGTACTGTACCTCTACTGTATTCCGCTGTACTCTACCTCTACTGTACTCCACTCTACTCTACCTCTACTGTACTCCACTTTACTCTACCTCTACTGTGCTCCACTGTACTCTACCTCTACTGTACTCCGCTGTAATCTACCTCTACTGTACTCCACTCTACTCTACCTCTACTGTACTCCACTGTACTCTACCTCTACTGTGCTCCACTGGACTCCACTGTACTCTATCTCTACTGTGATCCACTGTACTGTACCTCTGCTGTGCTCCACTGTACTCTATCTCTACTGTGCTCCACTGTACTCTACCTCTACTGTACTCCACTGTACTCTACCTCTACTGTACTCCACTGTACTCTATCTCTACTGTACTCCACTGTACTCTACATCTACTGTACTCTACTGTACTCCACCTCTAATGTGCTCCACTGTACTCCACTGTACTCTACCTCTACTGTACTCCACTGTACTCTACCTCTACTGTGCTCCACTGCACTCTACCTCTACTGTGCTCCACTGTACTCTACCTCTACTGTGATCCACTGCACTGTACCTCTGCTGTGCTCCACTGTACTCTATCTCTACTGTGCTCCACTGTACTCTATCTCTACCGTACTCCATTGTACTCTAACTCTACTGTACTCTACTGTTCTCTACCTCTACTGTACTCTACTGTACTCCACCTCTACTGTGCTCCACTGTACTCCACTGTGCTCTACCTCTACTCTGCTCCACAGTACTCTACCTCTACTGTACTCCACTGTACTCTACCTCTACTGTGCTCCACTGTACTCTACCTCTACTGTACTCCATTGTACTCTACTTCTACTGTACTCCACTTTACTGTACTCCACTGTACTCTACCTCTACTGTACTCTACTGTACTCCACTTCTAATGTGCTCCACTGTACTCTACCTCTACTGTGCTCCACTGTACTCTACCTCTACTGTGCTCCACTGTACTCTACCTCTACTGTGCTCCACTGTAGTCTACCTCTACTGTGCTCCACTGCACTCCACTGTACTCTATCTCTACTGTGATCCACTGTACTATACCTCTGCTGTGCTCCACTGTACTCTATCTCTACTGTGCTCCACTGTACTCTACCTCTACTGTACTCCACTGTACTCTACCTCTACTGTACTCCACTGTACTCTATCTCTACTGTACTCCACTCTACTCTACATCTACTGTACTCTACTGTACTCCACCTCTAATGTGCTCCACTGTACTCCACTGTACTCTACCTCTACTGTACTCCATTGTACTCTAACTCTACTGTACTCTACTGTTCTCTACCTCTACTGTACTCTACTGTACTCCACCTCTACTGTGCTCCACTGTACTCCACTGTGCTCTACCTCTACTCTGCTCCACAGTACTCTACCTCTACTGTACTCCACTGTACTCTACCTCTACTGTGCTCCACTGTACTCTACCTCTACTGTACTCCATTGTACTCTACTTCTACTGTACTCCACTGTACTGTACTCCACTGTACTCTACCTCTACTGTACTCCACCTCTAATGTGCTCCACTGTACTCTACCTCTACTGTGCTCCACTGTACTCTACCTCTACTGTACTCCACTGTACTCTACCTCTACTGTGCTCCACTGTAGTCTACCTCTACTGTACTCCACTGTACTCTACCTCTACTGTACTCCACTGTACTCTACCTCTACTGTACTCCACTGTACTCTACCTCTTCTGTACTTCACTGTACTCTATATCTAGTGTGCTCCACTGTACTCTATCTCTACTGTACTCCACTGTACTCTACCTCTACTGTACTACACTGTACTCTACCTCTGCTGTACTCCACTGTACTCTACCTCTACTGTACTCCACTGTACTCTACCTCTACTGTGCTCCACTGTACTCTACCTCTGCTGTGCTCCACTCTACTCTATCTCTACTGTGCTCCACTGTACTCTACCTCTACTGTACTCTACTGTTCTCTACCTCTACTGTACTCCACCTCTACTGTGCTCCACTGTACTCTACCTCTACTGTACTCCACCTCTACTGTGCTCCACTGTACTCTACCTCTACTGTACTCTACTGTACTCCACTTCTAATGTGCTCCACTGTACTCTACCTCTACTGTGCTCCACTGTACTCTACCTCTACTGTACTCCACTGTACTCTACGTCTACTCTGCTCCACTGTACTCTACCTCTACTTTACTCCACTGTACTCTACCTCTAATGTGCTCCACTGTACTCTACCTCTATTGTACTCCACTGTACTCTACCTCTACTGTAATCCACTGTACTCTATCTCGACTGTACTCTACTGTACTCCACCTCTACTGTGCTCCGCTGTACTCCACTGTACTCTACCTCTACTGTGCTCCACTGTACTCTACCTCTACTGTACTCCACTGTACTCTACCTCTACTGTACTCCACTGTACTCTACCTCTACTGTGCTCCACTGTACTCTACCTCTACTGTACTCCACTGTTCTCTAACTCTACTGTGCTCCACTGTACTCTAGCTCTACTGTACGCTACCTCTACTGTGCTCCACTGTACTCTACCTCTACTGTACTCCACTCTACTCTACCTCTATTGGCTCCGCTGTACTCCACTGTACTCTACCTCTACTGTACTCCACTGTACTCTACCTCTACTGTACTCTACCTCTACTTTGCTCCACTGTACTCAACTGTACTCTATCTCTGCTGTGATCCACTGTACTCTACCTCTGCTGTGCTCCACTGTACTCTATCTCTACTGTGCTCCACTGTACTCTATCTCTACTCTACTCCACTGTACTCTACCTCTACTGTACTCTACTGTTCTCTACCTCTACTGTGCTCCACTGTACTCTACCTCTACTGTGCTCCACTGTACTCTAATAATAATAATAATAATAATTCATTACATTTATATAGCGCTTTTCTAGGCACTCAAAGCGCTTCACATGGAAGGGGGAATCTCCTCCACCACCACCAATGTGCAGCATCCACTTGGATGATGCGACGGCAGCCATATTGCGCCAGAACGCCCACCACACACCAGCTTACTGGTGGAGAGGAGACAGAGTGATGAAGCCAATCAGTGTATATATATATATATGGGGATTATTAGGAGACCATGATGGACAGAGGCCACTGGGCAAATTTGGCCAGGATGCCGGGGTTACACCCCTACTCTTTCGAAAGACATCCTGGGATTTTTAATGACCACACAGAGTCAGGACCTCGGTTTAACGTCTCATCCGAAGGACGGTGCTCTACCTCTACTGTGCTCCACTGTACTCCACCTCTAATGTGCTGTCCTGTACTGTACTCTACATCTACTGTACTCTACTGTACTCCACCTCTAATGTGCTGTCCTGTACTGTACTCTACCTCTACTGTACTCCACTGTACTCTACCTCTACTGTACTCCACTGTACTCTACCTCTACTTTGCTCCACTGTACTCAACTGTACTCTATCCCTACTGTGATCCACTGTACTCTACCTCTGCTGTACTCCACTGTACTCTACCTCTAATGTACTCCACTGTACTCTTCTTCTACTGTACTCCACTGTACTCTACCTCTACTGTACTCCACTGTACTCTACCTCTACTGTGCTCCACTGTACTCTATCTCTACTGTGATCCACTGTACTCTATTTCTACTGTGCTCCACTGTACTCTTTCTCTACTATACTCCACTGTACTCTACCTCTACTGTACTCTACTGTTCTCTACCTCTAATGTGCTCCACTGTACTCAACTGTACTCTACCTCTACTGTACTCCACTATACTCTACCTCTACTGTGCTCCACCTCTAATGTGCTCCACTTTACTCCACTGTACTCTACCTCTACTGTACTCGACTGTACTCTACCTCTACTGTACTCCACTGTACTCTACCTCTACTGTGCTCTACTTTACTCTATCTCTACTGTGCTCCACTGTACTCTACTCTACTGTATTCCACTGACTCTATCTCTACTGTACTCCACTGCATTCTACCTCTACTGTACTCCACTGTACTGTACCTCTACTGTACTCCACTGTACTCTATCTCACTGTACTCCACTGTACTCTCTCTACTGTACTACACTGTACTCTACCTCTACTGTGCTCCACTGTACTCCACTGTACTCTACCTCTACTGTGATCCACTGTACTCTACCTCTACTGTGCTCCACTGTACTCTATCTCTACTGTGCTCCACTGTTCTCTACCTCTACTGTACTCTACTGTACTCCACCTCTACTGTGCTCCACTGTACTCCACTGTACTCTACCTCTACTGTGCTCCACTGTACTGTACCTCTACTGTACTCCACTGTACTCTATCTCTACTGTGCTCCACCTTACTCTATCTCTACTGTACTCTACTGTACTCCACCTCTACTGTGCTCCACTGTACTCCACTATACCAAACCTCTACTGTGCTCCACTGTAATCTACCTCTACTCTACTCCACTGTACTCTACCTCTACTGTGCTCCACTGTACTCCACTGTACTCTATCTCTACTGTGATCCACTGTACTCTACCTCTACTGTACTCCACTGTACTCTATCTCTACTGTGCTCCACTGTACTCTACCTCTACTGTACTCTACTGTTCTCTACCTCTACTGTACTCTACTGTACTCCACCTCTACTGTGCTCCACTGTACTCTACCTCTACTGTGCTCCACTGTACTCTACCTCTACTGTACTCCACTGTACTCTACATCTACTGTGCTCCACTGTACTCTACCTCTACTGTACTCCACTCTACTCTACCTCTACTGTACTCTACTGTACTCCACCGCTAATGTGCTCCACTGTACTCCACTGTACTCTACCTCTGCTGTACTCCACTGTACTCTACCTCTACTTTGCTCCACTGTACTCCACTGTACTCAATCTCTACTGTGATCCACTGTACTCTACCTCTGCTCTACTCCACTGTACTCTACCTCTACTGTACTCCACTGTACTCTACCTCTACTGTACTCCACTGTACTCTACCTCTACTGTACTCTACTGTACTCTACCTCTACTGTGCTCAACTGTATTCCACTGTACTCTACCTCTGCTGTGCTCCACTTTACTCTATCTCTACTGTGCTCCAATGTACTCTATCTCAAATGTGATCCACAGTACTCTACCTCTGCTGTGCTCCACTTTACTCTGTCTCTACTGTGCTCCAATGTACTCTATCTCTACTGTACTCCACTGTACTCTACCTCTACTGTACTCCACTGTACTCTACCTCTACTGTACTCCACCGCTAATGTGCTCCACTGTACTCTACCTCTACTGTACTCCACTGTACTCTACATCTACTGTACTCTACAGTACTCCACCTCTAATGTGCTCCACTGTACTCCACTGTACTCTACCTCTACTGTACTCCACTGTACTTTACCTCTACTGTACTCCACTGTACTCTACCTCTACTGTGCTCCACTGCACTCCACTGTACTCTATCTCTACTGTGATCCACTGTACTGTACCTCTACTGTATTCCGCTGTACTCTACCTCTACTGTACTCCACTCTACTCTACCTCTACTGTACTCCACTTTACTCTACCTCTACTGTGCTCCACTGTACTCTACCTCTACTGTACTCCGCTGTAATCTACCTCTACTGTACTCCACTCTACTCTACCTCTACTGTACTCCACTGTACTCTACCTCTACTGTGCTCCACTGGACTCCACTGTACTCTATCTCTACTGTGATCCACTGTACTGTACCTCTGCTGTGCTCCACTGTACTCTATCTCTACTGTGCTCCACTGTACTCTACCTCTACTGTACTCCACTGTACTCTACCTCTACTGTACTCCACTGTACTCTATCTCTACTGTACTCCACTGTACTCTACATCTACTGTACTCTACTGTACTCCACCTCTAATGTGCTCCACTGTACTCCACTGTACTCTACCTCTACTGTACTCCACTGTACTCTACCTCTACTGTGCTCCACTGCACTCTACCTCTACTGTGCTCCACTGTACTCTACCTCTACTGTGATCCACTGCACTGTACCTCTGCTGTGCTCCACTGTACTCTATCTCTACTGTGCTCCACTGTACTCTATCTCTACTGTACTCCATTGTACTCTAACTCTACTGTACTCTACTGTTCTCTACCTCTACTGTACTCTACTGTACTCCACCTCTACTGTGCTCCACTGTACTCCACTGTGCTCTACCTCTACTCTGCTCCACAGTACTCTACCTCTACTGTACTCCACTGTACTCTACCTCTACTGTGCTCCACTGTACTCTACCTCTACTGTACTCCATTGTACTCTACTTCTACTGTACTCCACTTTACTGTACTCCACTGTACTCTACCTCTACTGTACTCTACTGTACTCCACTCCTAATGTGCTCCACTGTACTCTACCTCTACTGTGCTCCACTGTACTCTACCTCTACTGTGCTCCACTGTACTCTACCTCTACTGTGCTCCACTGTAGTCTACCTCTAATGTACTCCACTGTACTCTACCTCTACTGTACTCCACTGTACTCTACCTCTACTGTACTCCACTGTACTCTACCTCTTCTGTACTTCAATGTACTCTATCTCTAGTGTGCTCCACTGTAATCTATCTCTACTGTACTCCACTGTACTCTACCTCTACTGTACTACACTGTACTCTACCTCTGCTGTACTCCACTGTACTCTACCTCTACTGTACTCCACTGTACTCTACCTCTACTGTACTACACTGTACTCTACCTCTACTGTGCTCCACTGTACTCTACCTCTACTGTACTCCACTGTACTCTACCTCTACTGTACTCCACTGTACTCTACCTCTACTGTACTCCACTGTACTCTACCTCTACTGTGCTCCACTGTACTCTACCTCTACTGTGCTCCACTGTAGTCTACCTCTACTGTACTCTACCTCTACTGTACTCCACTGTACTCTACCTCTACTGTACTCCACTGTACTCTATCTCTAGTGTGCTCCACTGTACTCTATCTCTACTGTACTCCACTGTACTCTACCTCTACTGTACTCCACTGTACTCTATCTCTTCTGTACTCCACTGTATTCTACCTCTACTGTACTCCACTGTACTCTACCTCTACTGTACTCCATTGTTATCTATCTCTACTGTACTCCACTGTACTCTACCCATACTGTACTCCACTGTACTCTACCTCTACTGTGCTCCACTGTACTCCACTGTACTCTATCTCTACTGTGATCCACTGTACTCTACCTCTGCTGTGCTCCACTGTACTCTATCTCTACAGTGCTCCACTGTACTCTATCTCTCCTGTACTCCACTGTACTCTACCTCTACTGTACTCTACTGTTCTCTACCTCAACTGTACTCCACTGTACTCTACATCTACTGTACTCTACTGTACTCCACCTCTAATGTGCTCCAATGTACTCCACTGTACTCTACCTCTACTGTACTCCACTGTACTCTACCTCTACTGTACTCTACTGTACTCTACCTCTACTGTGCTCAACTGTATTCCACTGTACTCTACCTCTGCTGTGCTCCACTTTACTCTATCTCTACTGTGCTCCAATGTACTCTATCTCTACTGTGATCCACAGTACTCTACCTCTGCTGTGCTCCACTTTACTCTATCTCTACTGTGCTCCAATGTACTCTATCTCTACTGTACTCCACTGTACTCTACCTCTACTGTACTCCACCGCTAATGTGCTCCACTGTACTCCACTGTACTCTACCTCTACTGTGCTCCACTGTACTCTACCTCTACTGTGCTCCACTGTACTCTACCTCTACTGTGCTCCACTGTAGTCTACCTCTACTGTACTCCACTGTACTCTACCTCTACTGTACTCCACTGTACTCTACCTCTTCTGTACTTCACTGTACTCTATCTCTAGTGTGCTCCACTGTACTCTATCTCTACTGTTGTCTACTGTACTCCACCTCTACTGTGCTCCACTGTACTCCACTGTACTGTACCTCTACTGTACTCTACTGTACTCCACCTCTACTGTGCTCCACTGTACTCCACTGTATTCTACCTCTACTGTACTCGACTGTACTCTACCTCTACTGTACTCCACTGTACTCTACCTCTACTGTGCTCTACTTTACTCTATCTCTACTGTGCTCCACTGTACTCTACATCTACTGTGCTCCACTGTACTCTACCTCTACTGTACTCTACTGTACTCCACCGCTAATGTGCTCCACTGTACTCCACTGTACTCTACCTCTGCTGTACTCCACTGTACTCTACGTCTACTGTGCTCCACTGTACTCCACTCTACTCAATCTCTACTGTGATCCACTGTACTCTACCTCTGCTCTACTCCACTGTACTCTACCTCTACTGTACTCCACTGTACTCTACCTCTACTGTACTCCACTGTACTCTACCTCTACTGTACTCTACTGTACTCTACCTCTACTGTGCTCAACTGTATTCCACTGTACTCTACCTCTGCTGTGCTCCACTTTACTCTATCTATACTGTGCTCCAATGTACTCTATCTCTACTGTGATCCACAGTACTCTACCTCTGCTGTGCTCCACTTTACTCTATCTCTACTGTGCTCCAATGTACTCTATCTCTACTGTACTCCACTGTACTCTACCTCTACTGTACTCCACCGCTAATGTGCTCCACTGTACTCCACTGTACTCTACCTCTACTGTGCTCCACTGTGCTCTACCTCTACTGTGCTCCACTGTACTCTACCTCTACTGTGCTCCACTGTAGTCTACCTCTACTGTACTCCACTGTACTCTACCTCTACTGTACTCCACTGTACTCTACCTCTACTGTACTCCACTGTACTCTACCTCTTCTGTACTTCACTGTACTCTATCTCTAGTGTGCTCCACTGTACTCTATCTCTACTGTACTCTACTGTACTCCACCTCTACTGTGCTCCACTGTACTCCACTGTACTGTACCTCTACTGTACTCTACTGTACTCCACCTCTACTGTGCTCCGCTGTACTCCACTGTACTCTACCTCTACTGTGCTCCACTGTACTCTACCTCTACTGTACTCCACTATACTCTACCTCTACTGTGCTCCACTGTTCTCTACCTCTACTGTACTCTACTGTACTCCACCTCTACTGTGCTCCACTGTACTCCACTGTACTGTACCTCTACTGTACTCCACTGTACTCTACCTCTACTGTACTCCACTGTACTCTACCTCTACTGTGCTCCACTGTACTCTATCTCTACTGTGATCCACTGTACTCTATTTCTACTGTGCTCCACTGTACTCTATCTCTACTGTACTCCACTGTACTCTACCTCTACTGTACTCTACTGTTCTCTACCTCTAATGTGCTCCACTGTACTCAACTGTACTCTACCTCTACTGTACTCCACTGTACTCTACCTCTACTGTGCTCCACCTCTAATGTGCTCCACTGTACTCCACTGTATTCTACCTCTACTGTACTCGACTGTACTCTACCTCTACTGTACTCCACTGTACTCTACCTCTACTGTGCTCTACTTTACTCTATCTCTACTGTGCTCCACTGTACTCTACATCTACTGTGCTCCACTGTACTCTACCTCTACTGTACTCCACTGTACTCTACCTCTACTGTACTCTACTGTACTCCACCGCTAATGTGCTCCACTGTACTCCACTGTACTCTACCTCTGCTGTACTCCACTGTACTCTACCTCTACTGTGCTCCACTGTACTCCACTGTACTCAATCTCTACTGTGATCCACTGTACTCTACCTCTGCTCTACTCCACTGTACTCTACCTCTACTGTACTCCACTGTACTCTACCTCTACTGTACTCCACTGTACTCTACCTCTACTGTACTCTACTGTACTCTACCTCTACTGTGCTCAACTGTATTCCACTGTACTCTACCTCTGCTGTGCTCCACTTTACTCTATCTCTACTGTGCTCCAATGTACTCTATCTCTACTGTGATCCACAGTACTCTACCTCTGCTGTGCTCCACTTTACTCTATCTCTACTGTGCTCCAATGTACTCTATCTCTACTGTACTCCACTGTACTCTACCTCTACTGTACTCCACCGCTAATGTGCTCCACTGTACTCCACTGTACTCCACCTCTACTGTACTCCACTGTACTCTACATCTACTGTAATCTACAGTACTCCACCTCTAATGTGCTCCACTGTACTCCACTGTACTCTACCTCTACTGTACTCCACTGTACTCTACCTCTACTGTACTCCACTGTACTCTACCTCTACTGTGCTCCACTGCACTCCATTGTACTCTATCTCTACTGTGATCCACTGTACTGTACCTCTGCTGTGCTCCACTGTACTCTATCTCTACTGTGCTCCACTGTACTCTACCTCTACTGTACTCCACTGTACTCTACCTCTACTGTACTCCCCTGTACTCTATCTCTACTGTACTCCACTGTACTCTACATCTACTGTACTCTACTGTACTCCACCTCTAATGTGCTCCAATGTACTCCACTGTACTCTATCTCTACTGTGCTCCACTGTACTCTACCTCTACTGTACTCTACTGTTCTCTACCTCTACTGTACTCTACTGTACTCCACCTCTACTGTGCTCCACTGTACTCCACTGTACTCTACCTCTACTGTGCTCCACTGTACTCTACCTCTACTGTACTCCACTGTACTCTACATCTACTGTGCTCCACTGTACTCTACCTCTACTGTACTCCACTCTACTCTACCTCTACTGTACTCTACTGTACTCCACCGCTAATGTGCTCCACTGTACTCCACTGTACTCTACCTCTGCTGTACTCCACTGTACTCTACCTCTACTTTGCTCCACTGTACTCCACTGTACTCAATCTCTACTGTGATCCACTGTACTCTACCTCTGCTCTACTCCACTGTACTCTACCTCTACTGTACTCCACTGTACTCTACCTCTACTGTACTCCACTGTACTCTACCTCTACTGTACTCTACTGTACTCTACCTCTACTGTGCTCAACTGTATTCCACTGTACTCTACCTCTGCTGTGCTCCACTTTACTCTATCTCTACTGTGCTCCAATGTACTCTATCTCAAATGTGATCCACAGTACTCTACCTCTGCTGTGCTCCACTTTACTCTGTCTCTACTGTGCTCCAATGTACTCTATCTCTACTGTGATCCACAGTACTCTACCTCTGCTGTGCTCCACTTTACTCTATCTCTACTGTGCTCCAATGTACTCTATCTCTACTGTACTCCACTGTACTCTACCTCTACTGTACTCCACCGCTAATGTGCTCCACTGTACTCCACTGTACTCTACCTCTACTGTGCTCCACTGTGCTCTACCTCTGCTCTACTCCACTGTACTCTACCTCTACTGTACTCCACTGTACTCTACCTCTACTGTACTCCACTGTACTCTACCTCTACTGTACTCTACTGTACTCTACCTCTACTGTGCTCAACTGTATTCCACTGTACTCTACCTCTGCTGTGCTCCACTTTACTCTATCTATACTGTGCTCCAATGTACTCTATCTCTACTGTGATCCACAGTACTCTACCTCTGCTGTGCTCCACTTTACTCTATCTCTACTGTGCTCCAATGTACTCTATCTCTACTGTACTCCACTGTACTCTACCTCTACTGTACTCCACCGCTAATGTGCTCCACTGTACTCCACTGTACTCTACCTCTACTGTGCTCCACTGTGCTCTACCTCTACTGTGCTCCACTGTACTCTACCTCTACTGTGCTCCACTGTAGTCTACCTCTACTGTACTCCACTGTACTCTACCTCTACTGTACTCCACTGTACTCTACCTCTACTGTACTCCACTGTACTCTACCTCTTCTGTACTTCACTGTACTCTATCTCTAGTGTGCTCCACTGTACTCTATCTCTACTGTACTCTACTGTACTCCACCTCTACTGTGCTCCACTGTACTCCACTGTACTGTACCTCTACTGTACTCTACTGTACTCCACCTCTACTGTGCTCCGCTGTACTCCACTGTACTCTACCTCTACTGTGCTCCACTGTACTCTACCTCTACTGTACTCCACTATACTCTACCTCTACTGTGCTCCACTGTTCTCTACCTCTACTGTACTCTACTGTACTCCACCTCTACTGTGCTCCACTGTACTCCACTGTACTGTACCTCTACTGTACTCCACTGTACTCTACTTCTACTGTACTCCACTGTACTCTACCTCTACTGTGCTCCACTGTACTCTATCTCTACTGTGATCCACTGTACTCTATTTCTACTGTGCTCCACTGTACTCTATCTCTACTGTACTCCACTGTACTCTACCTCTACTGTACTCTACTGTTCTCTACCTCTAATGTGCTCCACTGTACTCAACTGTACTCTACCTCTACTGTACTCCACTGTACTCTACCTCTACTGTGCTCCACCTCTAATGTGCTCCACTGTACTCCACTGTATTCTACCTCTACTGTACTCGACTGTACTCTACCTCTACTGTACTCCACTGTACTCTACCTCTACTGTGCTCTACTTTACTCTATCTCTACTGTGCTCCACTGTACTCTACATCTACTGTGCTCCACTGTACTCTACCTCTACTGTACTCCACTGTACTCTACCTCTACTGTACTCTACTGTACTCCACCGCTAATGTGCTCCACTGTACTCCACTGTACTCTACCTCTGCTGTACTCCACTGTACTCTACCTCTACTGTGCTCCACTGTACTCCACTGTACTCAATCTCTACTGTGATCCACTGTACTCTACCTCTGCTCTACTCCACTGTACTCTACCTCTACTGTACTCCACTGTACTCTACCTCTACTGTACTCCACTGTACTCTACCTCTACTGTACTCTACTGTACTCTACCTCTACTGTGCTCAACTGTATTCCACTGTACTCTACCTCTGCTGTGCTCCACTTTACTCTATCTCTACTGTGCTCCAATGTACTCTATCTCTACTGTGATCCACAGTACTCTACCTCTGCTGTGCTCCACTTTACTCTATCTCTACTGTGCTCCAATGTACTCTATCTCTACTGTACTCCACTGTACTCTACCTCTACTGTACTCCACCGCTAATGTGCTCCACTGTACTCCACTGTACTCCACCTCTACTGTACTCCACTGTACTCTACATCTACTGTAATCTACAGTACTCCACCTCTAATGTGCTCCACTGTACTCCACTGTACTCTACCTCTACTGTACTCCACTGTACTCTACCTCTACTGTACTCCACTGTACTCTACCTCTACTGTGCTCCACTGCACTCCATTGTACTCTATCTCTACTGTGATCCACTGTACTGTACCTCTGCTGTGCTCCACTGTACTCTATCTCTACTGTGCTCCACTGTACTCTACCTCTACTGTACTCCACTGTACTCTACCTCTACTGTACTCCCCTGTACTCTATCTCTACTGTACTCCACTGTACTCTACATCTACTGTACTCTACTGTACTCCACCTCTAATGTGCTCCAATGTACTCCACTGTACTCTATCTCTACTGTGCTCCACTGTACTCTACCTCTACTGTACTCTACTGTTCTCTACCTCTACTGTACTCTACTGTACTCCACCTCTACTGTGCTCCACTGTACTCCACTGTACTCTACCTCTACTGTGCTCCACTGTACTCTACCTCTACTGTACTCCACTGTACTCTACATCTACTGTGCTCCACTGTACTCTACCTCTACTGTACTCCACTCTACTCTACCTCTACTGTACTCTACTGTACTCCACCGCTAATGTGCTCCACTGTACTCCACTGTACTCTACCTCTGCTGTACTCCACTGTACTCTACCTCTACTTTGCTCCACTGTACTCCACTGTACTCAATCTCTACTGTGATCCACTGTACTCTACCTCTGCTCTACTCCACTGTACTCTACCTCTACTGTACTCCACTGTACTCTACCTCTACTGTACTCCACTGTACTCTACCTCTACTGTACTCTACTGTACTCTACCTCTACTTTGCTCAACTGTATTCCACTGTACTCTACCTCTGCTGTGCTCCACTTTACTCTATCTCTACTGTGCTCCAATGTACTCTATCTCAAATGTGATCCACAGTACTCTACCTCTGCTGTGCTCCACTTTACTCTGTCTCTACTGTGCTCCAATGTACTCTATCTCTACTGTACTCCACTGTACTCTACCTCTACTGTACTCCACTGTACTCTACCTCTACTGTACTCCACCGCTAATGTGCTCCACTGTACTCTACCTCTACTGTACTCCACTGTACTCTACATCTACTGTACTCTACAGTACTCCACCTCTAATGTGCTCCACTGTACTCCACTGTACTCTACCTCTACTGTACTCCACTGTACTTTACCTCTACTGTACTCCACTGTACTCTACCTCTACTGTGCTCCACTGCACTCCACTGTACTCTATCTCTACTGTGATCCACTGTACTGTACCTCTACTGTATTCCGCTGTACTCTACCTCTACTGTACTCCACTCTACTCTACCTCTACTGTACTCCACTTTACTCTACCTCTACTGTGCTCCACTGTACTCTACCTCTACTGTACTCCGCTGTAATCTACCTCTACTGTACTCCACTCTACTCTACCTCTACTGTACTCCACTGTACTCTACCTCTACTGTGCTCCACTGGACTCCACTGTACTCTATCTCTACTGTGATCCACTGTACTGTACCTCTGCTGTGCTCCACTGTACTCTATCTCTACTGTGCTCCACTGTACTCTACCTCTACTGTACTCCACTGTACTCTACCTCTACTGTACTCCACTGTACTCTATCTCTACTGTACTCCACTGTACTCTACATCTACTGTACTCTACTGTACTCCACCTCTAATGTGCTCCACTGTACTCCACTGTACTCTACCTCTACTGTACTCCACTGTACTCTACCTCTACTGTGCTCCACTGCACTCTACCTCTACTGTGCTCCACTGTACTCTACCTCTACTGTGATCCACTGCACTGTACCTCTGCTGTGCTCCACTGTACTCTATCTCTACTGTGCTCCACTGTACTCTATCTCTACTGTACTCCATTGTACTCTAACTCTACTGTACTCTACTGTTCTCTACCTCTACTGTACTCTACTGTACTCCACCTCTACTGTGCTCCACTGTACTCCACTGTGCTCTACCTCTACTCTGCTCCACAGTACTCTACCTCTACTGTACTCCACTGTACTCTACCTCTACTGTGCTCCACTGTACTCTACCTCTACTGTACTCCATTGTACTCTACTTCTACTGTACTCCACTTTACTGTACTCCACTGTACTCTACCTCTACTGTACTCTACTGTACTCCACTTCTAATGTGCTCCACTGTACTCTACCTCTACTGTGCTCCACTGTACTCTACCTCTACTGTGCTCCACTGTACTCTACCTCTACTGTGCTCCACTGTAGTCTACCTCTACTGTACTCCACTGTACTCTACCTCTACTGTACTCCACTGTACTCTACCTCTACTGTACTCCACTGTACTCTACCTCTTCTGTACTTCAATGTACTCTATCTCTAGTGTGCTCCACTGTAATCTATCTCTACTGTACTCCACTGTACTCTACCTCTACTGTACTACACTGTACTCTACCTCTGCTGTACTCCACTGTACTCTACCTCTACTGTACTCCACTGTACTCTACCTCTACTGTACTACACTGTACTCTACCTCTACTGTGCTCCACTGTACTCTACCTCTACTGTACTCCACTGTACTCTACCTCTACTGTACTCCACTGTACTCTACCTCTACTGTACTCCACTGTACTCTACCTCTACTGTGCTCCACTGTACTCTACCTCTACTGTGCTCCACTGTAGTCTACCTCTACTGTACTCTACCTCTACTGTACTCCACTGTACTCTACCTCTACTGTACTCCACTGTACTCTATCTCTAGTGTGCTCCACTGTACTCTACCTCTACTGTACTCCACTGTACTCTACCTCTACTGTACTCCACTGTACTCTATCTCTACTGTGCTCCACTGTACTCTACCTCTACTGTACTCCACTGTACTCTACCTCTACTGTACTCCCCTGTACTCTATCTCTACTGTACTCCACTGTACTCTACATCTACTGTACTCTACTGTACTCCACCTCTAATGTGCTCCAATGTACTCCACTGTACTCTATCTCTACTGTGCTCCACTGTACTCTACCTCTACTGTACTCTACTGTTCTCTACCTCTACTGTACTCTACTGTACTCCACCTCTACTGTGCTCCACTGTACTCCACTGTACTCTACCTCTACTGTGCTCCACTGTACTCTACCTCTACTGTACTCCACTGTACTCTACATCTACTGTGCTCCACTGTACTCTACCTCTACTGTACTCCACTCTACTCTACCTCTACTGTACTCTACTGTACTCCACCGCTAATGTGCTCCACTGTACTCCACTGTACTCTACCTCTGCTGTACTCCACTGTACTCTACCTCTACTTTGCTCCACTGTACTCCACTGTACTCAATCTCTACTGTGATCCACTGTACTCTACCTCTGCTCTACTCCACTGTACTCTACCTCTACTGTACTCCACTGTACTCTACCTCTACTGTACTCCACTGTACTCTACCTCTACTGTACTCTACTGTACTCTACCTCTACTGTGCTCAACTGTATTCCACTGTACTCTACCTCTGCTGTGCTCCACTTTACTCTATCTCTACTGTGCTCCAATGTACTCTATCTCAAATGTGATCCACAGTACTCTACCTCTGCTGTGCTCCACTTTACTCTGTCTCTACTGTGCTCCAATGTACTCTATCTCTACTGTACTCCACTGTACTCTACCTCTACTGTACTCCACTGTACTCTACCTCTACTGTACTCCACCGCTAATGTGCTCCACTGTACTCTACCTCTACTGTACTCCACTGTACTCTACATCTACTGTACTCTACAGTACTCCACCTCTAATGTGCTCCACTGTACTCCACTGTACTCTACCTCTACTGTACTCCACTGTACTTTACCTCTACTGTACTCCACTGTACTCTACCTCTACTGTGCTCCACTGCACTCCACTGTACTCTATCTCTACTGTGATCCACTGTACTGTACCTCTACTGTATTCCGCTGTACTCTACCTCTACTGTACTCCACTCTACTCTACCTCTACTGTACTCCACTTTACTCTACCTCTACTGTGCTCCACTGTACTCTACCTCTACTGTACTCCGCTGTAATCTACCTCTACTGTACTCCACTCTACTCTACCTCTACTGTACTCCACTGTACTCTACCTCTACTGTGCTCCACTGGACTCCACTGTACTCTATCTCTACTGTGATCCACTGTACTGTACCTCTGCTGTGCTCCACTGTACTCTATCTCTACTGTGCTCCACTGTACTCTACCTCTACTGTACTCCACTGTACTCTACCTCTACTGTACTCCACTGTACTCTATCTCTACTGTACTCCACTGTACTCTACATCTACTGTACTCTACTGTACTCCACCTCTAATGTGCTCCACTGTACTCCACTGTACTCTACCTCTACTGTACTCCACTGTACTCTACCTCTACTGTGCTCCACTGCACTCTACCTCTACTGTGCTCCACTGTACTCTACCTCTACTGTGATCCACTGCACTGTACCTCTGCTGTGCTCCACTGTACTCTATCTCTACTGTGCTCCACTGTACTCTATCTCTACTGTACTCCATTGTACTCTAACTCTACTGTACTCTACTGTTCTCTACCTCTACTGTACTCTACTGTACTCCACCTCTACTGTGCTCCACTGTACTCCACTGTGCTCTACCTCTACTCTGCTCCACAGTACTCTACCTCTACTGTACTCCACTGTACTCTACCTCTACTGTGCTCCACTGTACTCTACCTCTACTGTACTCCATTGTACTCTACTTCTACTGTACTCCACTTTACTGTACTCCACTGTACTCTACCTCTACTGTACTCTACTGTACTCCACTTCTAATGTGCTCCACTGTACTCTACCTCTACTGTACTCCACTGTACTCTACCTCTACTGTGCTCCACTGTACTCTACCTCTACTGTGCTCCACTGTAGTCTACCTCTACTGTGCTCCACTGCACTCCACTGTACTCTATCTCTACTGTGATCCACTGTACTATACCTCTGCTGTGCTCCACTGTACTCTATCTCTACTGTGCTCCACTGTACTCTACCTCTACTGTACTCCACTGTACTCTACCTCTACTGTACTCCACTGTACTCTATCTCTACTGTACTCCACTCTACTCTACATCTACTGTACTCTACTGTACTCCACCTCTAATGTGCTCCACTGTACTCCACTGTACTCTACCTCTACTGTACTCCATTGTACTCTAACTCTACTGTACTCTACTGTTCTCTACCTCTACTGTACTCTACTGTACTCCACCTCTACTGTGCTCCACTGTACTCCACTGTGCTCTACCTCTACTCTGCTCCACAGTACTCTACCTCTACTGTACTCCACTGTACTCTACCTCTACTGTGCTCCACTGTACTCTACCTCTACTGTACTCCATTGTACTCTACTTCTACTGTACTCCACTGTACTGTACTCCACTGTACTCTACCTCTACTGTACTCCACCTCTAATGTGCTCCACTGTACTCTACCTCTACTGTGTTCCACTGTACTCTACCTCTACTGTACTCCACTGTACTCTACCTCTACTGTGCTCCACTGTAGTCTACCTCTACTGTACTCCACTGTACTCTACCTCTACTGTACTCCACTGTACTCTACCTCTACTGTACTCCACTGTACTCTACCTCTTCTGTACTTCACTGTACTCTATATCTAGTGTGCTCCACTGTACTCTATCTCTACTGTACTCCACTGTACTCTACCTCTACTGTACTACACTGTACTCTACCTCTGCTGTACTCCACTGTACTCTACCTCTACTGTACTCCACTGTACTCTACCTCTACTGTGCTCCACTGTACTCTACCTCTGCTGTGCTCCACTCTACTCTATCTCTACTGTGCTCCACTGTACTCTACCTCTACTGTACTCTACTGTTCTCTACCTCTACTGTACTCCACCTCTACTGTGCTCCACTGTACTCTACCTCTACTGTACTCCACCTCTACTGTGCTCCACTGTACTCTACCTCTACTGTACTCTACTGTACTCCACTTCTAATGTGCTCCACTGTACTCTACCTCTACTGTGCTCCACTGTACTCTACCTCTACTGTACTCCACTGTACTCTACGTCTACTCTGCTCCACTGTACTCTACCTCTACTTTACTCCACTGTACTCTACCTCTAATGTGCTCCACTGTACTCTACCTCTATTGTACTCCACTGTACTCTACCTCTACTGTAATCCACTGTACTCTATCTCGACTGTACTCTACTGTACTCCACCTCTACTGTGCTCCGCTGTACTCCACTGTACTCTACCTCTACTGTGCTCCACTGTACTCTACCTCTACTGTACTCCACTGTACTCTACCTCTACTGTACTCCACTGTACTCTACCTCTACTGTGCTCCACTGTACTCTACCTCTACTGTACTCCACTGTTCTCTAACTCTACTGTGCTCCACTGTACTCTAGCTCTACTGTACGCTACCTCTACTGTGCTCCACTGTACTCTACCTCTACTGTACTCCACTCTACTCTACCTCTATTGGCTCCGCTGTACTCCACTGTACTCTACCTCTACTGTACTCCACTGTACTCTACCTCTACTGTACTCTACCTCTACTTTGCTCCACTGTACTCAACTGTACTCTATCTCTGCTGTGATCCACTGTACTCTACCTCTGCTGTGCTCCACTGTACTCTATCTCTACTGTGCTCCACTGTACTCTATCTCTACTCTACTCCACTGTACTCTACCTCTACTGTACTCTACTGTTCTCTACCTCTACTGTGCTCCACTGTACTCTACCTCTACTGTGCTCCACTGTACTCTAATAATAATAATAATAATAATTCATTACATTTATATAGCGCTTTTCTAGGCACTCAAAGCGCTTCACATGGAAGGGGGAATCTCCTCCACCACCACCAATGTGCAGCATCCACTTGGATGATGCGACGGCAGCCATATTGCGCCAGAACGCCCACCACACACCAGCTTACTGGTGGAGAGGAGACAGAGTGATGAAGCCAATCAGTGTATATATATATATATATGGGGATTATTAGGAGACCATGATGGACAGAGGCCACTGGGCAAATTTGGCCAGGATGCCGGGGTTACACCCCTACTCTTTCGAAAGACATCCTGGGATTTTTAATGACCACACAGAGTCAGGACCTCGGTTTAACGTCTCATCCGAAGGACGGTGCTCTACCTCTACTGTGCTCCACTGTACTCCACCTCTAATGTGCTGTCCTGTACTGTACTCTACATCTACTGTACTCTACTGTACTCCACCTCTAATGTGCTGTCCTGTACTGTACTCTACCTCTACTGTACTCCACTGTACTCTACCTCTACTGTACTCCACTGTACTCTACCTCTACTTTGCTCCACTGTACTCAACTGTACTCTATCCCTACTGTGATCCACTGTACTCTACCTCTGCTGTACTCCACTGTACTCTACCTCTAATGTACTCCACTGTACTCTTCTTCTACTGTACTCCACTGTACTCTACCTCTACTGTACTCCACTGTACTCTACCTCTACTGTGCTCCACTGTACTCTATCTCTACTGTGATCCACTGTACTCTATTTCTACTGTGCTCCACTGTACTCTTTCTCTACTATACTCCACTGTACTCTACCTCTACTGTACTCTACTGTTCTCTACCTCTAATGTGCTCCACTGTACTCAACTGTACTCTACCTCTACTGTACTCCACTATACTCTACCTCTACTGTGCTCCACCTCTAATGTGCTCCACTTTACTCCACTGTACTCTACCTCTACTGTACTCGACTGTACTCTACCTCTACTGTACTCCACTGTACTCTACCTCTACTGTGCTCTACTTTACTCTATCTCTACTGTGCTCCACTGTACTCTACTCTACTGTATTCCACTGACTCTATCTCTACTGTACTCCACTGCATTCTACCTCTACTGTACTCCACTGTACTGTACCTCTACTGTACTCCACTGTACTCTATCTCACTGTACTCAACTGTACTCTCTCTACTGTACTACACTGTACTCTACCTCTACTGTGCTCCACTGTACTCCACTGTACTCTACCTCTACTGTGATCCACTGTACTCTACCTCTACTGTGCTCCACTGTACTCTATCTCTACTGTGCTCCACTGTTCTCTACCTCTACTGTACTCTACTGTACTCCACCTCTACTGTGCTCCACTGTACTCCACTGTACTCTACCTCTACTGTGCTCCACTGTACTGTACCTCTACTGTACTCCACTGTACTCTATCTCTACTGTGCTCCACCTTACTCTATCTCTACTGTACTCTACTGTACTCCACCTCTACTGTGCTCCACTGTACTCCACTATACCAAACCTCTACTGTGCTCCACTGTAATCTACCTCTACTCTACTCCACTGTACTCTACCTCTACTGTGCTCCACTGTACTCCACTGTACTCTATCTCTACTGTGATCCACTGTACTCTACCTCTACTGTACTCCACTGTACTCTATCTCTACTGTGCTCCACTGTACTCTACCTCTACTGTACTCTACTGTTCTCTACCTCTACTGTACTCTACTGTACTCCACCTCTACTGTGCTCCACTGTACTCCACTGTACTCTACCTCTACTGTGCTCCACTGTACTCTACCTCTACTGTACTCCACTGTACTCTACATCTACTGTGCTCCACTGTACTCTACCTCTACTGTACTCCACTCTACTCTACCTCTACTGTACTCTACTGTACTCCACCGCTAATGTGCTCCACTGTACTCCACTGTACTCTACCTCTGCTGTACTCCACTGTACTCTACCTCTACTTTGCTCCACTGTACTCCACTGTACTCAATCTCTACTGTGATCCACTGTACTCTACCTCTGCTCTACTCCACTGTACTCTACCTCTACTGTACTCCACTGTACTCTACCTCTACTGTACTCCACTGTACTCTACCTCTACTGTACTCTACTGTACTCTACCTCTACTGTGCTCAACTGTATTCCACTGTACTCTACCTCTGCTGTGCTCCACTTTACTCTATCTCTACTGTGCTCCAATGTACTCTATCTCAAATGTGATCCACAGTACTCTACCTCTGCTGTGCTCCACTTTACTCTGTCTCTACTGTGCTCCAATGTACTCTATCTCTACTGTACTCCACTGTACTCTACCTCTACTGTACTCCACTGTACTCTACCTCTACTGTACTCCACCGCTAATGTGCTCCACTGTACTCTACCTCTACTGTACTCCACTGTACTCTACATCTACTGTACTCTACAGTACTCCACCTCTAATGTGCTCCACTGTACTCCACTGTACTCTACCTCTACTGTACTCCACTGTACTTTACCTCTACTGTACTCCACTGTACTCTACCTCTACTGTGCTCCACTGCACTCCACTGTACTCTATCTCTACTGTGATCCACTGTACTGTACCTCTACTGTATTCCGCTGTACTCTACCTCTACTGTACTCCACTCTACTCTACCTCTACTGTACTCCACTTTACTCTACCTCTACTGTGCTCCACTGTACTCTACCTCTACTGTACTCCGCTGTAATCTACCTCTACTGTACTCCACTCTACTCTACCTCTACTGTACTCCACTGTACTCTACCTCTACTGTGCTCCACTGGACTCCACTGTACTCTATCTCTACTGTGATCCACTGTACTGTACCTCTGCTGTGCTCCACTGTACTCTATCTCTACTGTGCTCCACTGTACTCTACCTCTACTGTACTCCACTGTACTCTACCTCTACTGTACTCCACTGTACTCTATCTCTACTGTACTCCACTGTACTCTACATCTACTGTACTCTACTGTACTCCACCTCTAATGTGCTCCACTGTACTCCACTGTACTCTACCTCTACTGTACTCCACTGTACTCTACCTCTACTGTGCTCCACTGCACTCTACCTCTACTGTGCTCCACTGTACTCTACCTCTACTGTGATCCACTGCACTGTACCTCTGCTGTGCTCCACTGTACTCTATCTCTACTGTGCTCCACTGTACTCTATCTCTACTGTACTCCATTGTACTCTAACTCTACTGTACTCTACTGTTCTCTACCTCTACTGTACTCTACTGTACTCCACCTCTACTGTGCTCCACTGTACTCCACTGTGCTCTACCTCTACTCTGCTCCACAGTACTCTACCTCTACTGTACTCCACTGTACTCTACCTCTACTGTGCTCCACTGTACTCTACCTCTACTGTACTCCATTGTACTCTACTTCTACTGTACTCCACTTTACTGTACTCCACTGTACTCTACCTCTACTGTACTCTACTGTACTCCACTTCTAATGTGCTCCACTGTACTCTACCTCTACTGTGCTCCACTGTACTCTACCTCTACTGTGCTCCACTGTACTCTACCTCTACTGTGCTCCACTGTAGTCTACCTCTACTGTACTCCACTGTACTCTACCTCTACTGTACTCCACTGTACTCTACCTCTACTGTACTCCACTGTACTCTACCTCTTCTGTACTTCAATGTACTCTATCTCTAGTGTGCTCCACTGTAATCTATCTCTACTGTACTCCACTGTACTCTACCTCTACTGTACTACACTGTACTCTACCTCTGCTGTACTCCACTGTACTCTACCTCTACTGTACTCCACTGTACTCTACCTCTACTGTACTACACTG
The DNA here is from genome assembly GCA_030578255.1 of Tiaroga cobitis. Taxonomy (NCBI): domain Eukaryota; kingdom Metazoa; phylum Chordata; class Actinopteri; order Cypriniformes; family Leuciscidae; genus Tiaroga; species Tiaroga cobitis. The sequence continues at coordinate 38,285,297 of CM060604.1, forward strand.
TACTCTACCTCTACTGTGCTCCACTGTACTCTACCTCTACTGTACTCCACTGTACTCTACCTCTACTGTACTCCACTGTACTCTACCTCTACTGTACTCCACTGTACTCTACCTCTACTGTGCTCCACTGTACTCTACCTCTACTGTGCTCCACTGTAGTCTACCTCTACTGTACTCTACCTCTACTGTACTCCACTGTACTCTACCTCTACTGTACTCCACTGTACTCTATCTCTAGTGTGCTCCACTGTACTCTATCTCTACTGTACTCCACTGTACTCTACCTCTACTGTACTCCACTGTACTCTATCTCTTCTGTACTCCACTGTATTCTACCTCTACTGTACTCCACTGTACTCTACCTCTACTGTACTCCATTGTTATCTATCTCTACTGTACTCCACTGTACTCTACCCATACTGTACTCCACTGTACTCTACCTCTACTGTGCTCCACTGTACTCCACTGTACTCTATCTCTACTGTGATCCACTGTACTCTACCTCTGCTGTGCTCCACTGTACTCTATCTCTACTGTGCTCCACTGTACTCTATCTCTCCTGTACTCCACTGTACTCTACCTCTACTGTACTCTACTGTTCTCTACCTCAACTGTACTCCACTGTACTCTACATCTACTGTACTCTACTGTACTCCACCTCTAATGTGCTCCAATGTACTCCACTGTACTCTACCTCTACTGTACTCCACTGTACTCTACCTCTACTGTACTCTACTGTACTCTACCTCTACTGTGCTCAACTGTATTCCACTGTACTCTACCTCTGCTGTGCTCCACTTTACTCTATCTCTACTGTGCTCCAATGTACTCTATCTCTACTGTGATCCACAGTACTCTACCTCTGCTGTGCTCCACTTTACTCTATCTCTACTGTGCTCCAATGTACTCTATCTCTACTGTACTCCACTGTACTCTACCTCTACTGTACTCCACCGCTAATGTGCTCCACTGTACTCCACTGTACTCTACCTCTACTGTGCTCCACTGTACTCTACCTCTACTGTGCTCCACTGTACTCTACCTCTACTGTGCTCCACTGTAGTCTACCTCTACTGTACTCCACTGTACTCTACCTCTACTGTACTCCACTGTACTCTACCTCTACTGTACTCCACTGTACTCTACCTCTTCTGTACTTCACTGTACTCTATCTCTAGTGTGCTCCACTGTACTCTATCTCTACTGTTGTCTACTGTACTCCACCTCTACTGTGCTCCACTGTACTCCACTGTACTGTACCTCTACTGTACTCTACTGTACTCCACCTCTACTGTGCTCCACTGTACTCCACTGTATTCTACCTCTACTGTACTCGACTGTACTCTACCTCTACTGTACTCCACTGTACTCTACCTCTACTGTGCTCTACTTTACTCTATCTCTACTGTGCTCCACTGTACTCTACATCTACTGTGCTCCACTGTACTCTACCTCTACTGTACTCTACTGTACTCCACCGCTAATGTGCTCCACTGTACTCCACTGTACTCTACCTCTGCTGTACTCCACTGTACTCTACGTCTACTGTGCTCCACTGTACTCCACTCTACTCAATCTCTACTGTGATCCACTGTACTCTACCTCTGCTCTACTCCACTGTACTCTACCTCTACTGTACTCCACTGTACTCTACCTCTACTGTACTCCACTGTACTCTACCTCTACTGTACTCTACTGTACTCTACCTCTACTGTGCTCAACTGTATTCCACTGTACTCTACCTCTGCTGTGCTCCACTTTACTCTATCTATACTGTGCTCCAATGTACTCTATCTCTACTGTGATCCACAGTACTCTACCTCTGCTGTGCTCCACTTTACTCTATCTCTACTGTGCTCCAATGTACTCTATCTCTACTGTACTCCACTGTACTCTACCTCTACTGTACTCCACCGCTAATGTGCTCCACTGTACTCCACTGTACTCTACCTCTACTGTGCTCCACTGTGCTCTACCTCTACTGTGCTCCACTGTACTCTACCTCTACTGTGCTCCACTGTAGTCTACCTCTACTGTACTCCACTGTACTCTACCTCTACTGTACTCCACTGTACTCTACCTCTACTGTACTCCACTGTACTCTACCTCTTCTGTACTTCACTGTACTCTATCTCTAGTGTGCTCCACTGTACTCTATCTCTACTGTACTCTACTGTACTCCACCTCTACTGTGCTCCACTGTACTCCACTTTACTGTACCTCTACTGTACTCTACTGTACTCCACCTCTACTGTGCTCCGCTGTACTCCACTGTACTCTACCTCTACTGTGCTCCACTGTACTCTACCTCTACTGTACTCCACTATACTCTACCTCTACTGTGCTCCACTGTTCTCTACCTCTACTGTACTCTACTGTACTCCACCTCTACTGTGCTCCATTGTACTCCACTGTACTGTACCTCTACTGTACTCCACTGTACTCTACCTCTACTGTACTCCACTGTACTCTACCTCTACTGTGCTCCACTGTACTCTATCTCTACTGTGATCCACTGTACTCTATTTCTACTGTGCTCCACTGTACTCTATCTCTACTGTACTCCACTGTACTCTACCTCTACTGTACTCTACTGTTCTCTACCTCTAATGTGCTCCACTGTACTCAACTGTATTCTACCTCTACTGTACTCGACTTTACTCTACCTCTACTGTACTCCACTGTACTCTACCTCTACTGTGCTCTACTTTACTCTATCTCTACTGTGCTCCACTGTACTCTACATCTACTGTGCTCCACTGTACTCTACCTCTACTGTGCTCCACCTCTAATGTGCTCCACTGTACTCCACTGTATTCTACCTCTACTGTACTCGACTGTACTCTACCTCTACTGTACTCCACTGTACTCTACCTCTACTGTGCTCTACTTTACTCTATCTCTACTGTGCTCCACTGTACTCTACATCTACTGTGCTCCACTGTACTCTACCTCTACTGTACTCCACTGTACTCTACCTCTACTGTACTCTACTGTACTCCACCGCTAATGTGCTCCACTGTACTCCACTGTACTCTACCTCTGCTGTACTCCACTGTACTCTACCTCTACTGTGCTCCACTGTACTCCACTGTACTCAATCTCTACTGTGATCCACTGTACTCTACCTCTGCTCTACTCCACTGTACTCTACCTCTACTGTACTCCACTGTACTCTACCTCTACTGTACTCCACTGTACTCTACCTCTACTGTACTCTACTGTACTCTACCTCTACTGTGCTCAACTGTATTCCACTGTACTCTACCTCTGCTGTGCTCCACTTTACTCTATCTCTACTGTGCTCCAATGTACTCTATCTCTACTGTGATCCACAGTACTCTACCTCTGCTGTGCTCCACTTTACTCTATCTCTACTGTGCTCCAATGTACTCTATCTCTACTGTACTCCACTGTACTCTACCTCTACTGTACTCCACCGCTAATGTGCTCCACTGTACTCCACTGTACTCCACCTCTACTGTACTCCACTGTACTCTACATCTACTGTAATCTACAGTACTCCACCTCTAATGTGCTCCACTGTACTCCACTGTACTCTACCTCTACTGTACTCCACTGTACTCTACCTCTACTGTACTCCACTGTACTCTACCTCTACTGTGCTCCACTGCACTCCATTGTACTCTATCTCTACTGTGATCCACTGTACTGTACCTCTGCTGTGCTCCACTGTACTCTATCTCTACTGTGCTCCACTGTACTCTACCTCTACTGTACTCCACTGTACTCTACCTCTACTGTACTCCCCTGTACTCTATCTCTACTGTACTCCACTGTACTCTACATCTACTGTACTCTACTGTACTCCACCGCTAATGTGCTCCACTGTACTCCACTGTACTCTACCTCTGCTGTACTCCACTGTACTCTACCTCTACTTTGCTCCACTGTACTCCACTGTACTCTATCTCTACTGTGCTCCACTGTACTCTACCTCTACTGTACTCTACTGTTCTCTACCTCTACTGTACTCTACTGTACTCCACCTCTACTGTGCTCCACTGTACTCCACTGTACTCTACCTCTACTGTGCTCCACTGTACTCTACCTCTACTGTACTCCACTGTACTCTACATCTACTGTGCTCCACTGTACTCTACCTCTACTGTACTCCACTCTACTCTACCTCTACTGTACTCTACTGTACTCCACCGCTAATGTGCTCCACTGTACTCCACTGTACTCTACCTCTGCTGTACTCCACTGTACTCTACCTCTACTTTGCTCCACTGTACTCCACTGTACTCAATCTCTACTGTGATCCACTGTACTCTACCTCTGCTCTACTCCACTGTACTCTACCTCTACTGTACTCCACTGTACTCTACCTCTACTGTACTCCACTGTACTCTACCTCTACTGTACTCTACTGTACTCTACCTCTACTGTGCTCAACTGTATTCCACTGTACTCTACCTCTGCTGTGCTCCACTTTACTCTATCTCTACTGTGCTCCAATGTACTCTATCTCAAATGTGATCCACAGTACTCTACCTCTGCTGTGCTCCACTTTACTCTGTCTCTACTGTGCTCCAATGTACTCTATCTCTACTGTACTCCACTGTACTCTACCTCTACTGTACTCCACTGTACTCTACCTCTACTGTACTCCACCGCTAATGTGCTCCACTGTACTCTACCTCTACTGTACTCCACTGTACTCTACATCTACTGTACTCTACAGTACTCCACCTCTAATGTGCTCCACTGTACTCCACTGTACTCTACCTCTACTGTACTCCACTGTACTTTACCTCTACTGTACTCCACTGTACTCTACCTCTACTGTGCTCCACTGCACTCCACTGTACTCTATCTCTACTGTGATCCACTGTACTGTACCTCTACTGTATTCCGCTGTACTCTACCTCTACTGTACTCCACTCTACTCTACCTCTACTGTACTCCACTTTACTCTACCTCTACTGTGCTCCACTGTACTCTACCTCTACTGTACTCCGCTGTAATCTACCTCTACTGTACTCCACTCTACTCTACCTCTACTGTACTCCACTGTACTCTACCTCTACTGTGCTCCACTGGACTCCACTGTACTCTATCTCTACTGTGATCCACTGTACTGTACCTCTGCTGTGCTCCACTGTACTCTATCTCTACTGTGCTCCACTGTACTCTACCTCTACTGTACTCCACTGTACTCTACCTCTACTGTACTCCACTGTACTCTATCTCTACTGTACTCCACTGTACTCTACATCTACTGTACTCTACTGTACTCCACCTCTAATGTGCTCCACTGTACTCCACTGTACTCTACCTCTACTGTACTCCACTGTACTCTACCTCTACTGTGCTCCACTGCACTCTACCTCTACTGTGCTCCACTGTACTCTACCTCTACTGTACTCCATTGTACTCTAACTCTACTGTACTCTACTGTTCTCTACCTCTACTGTACTCTACTGTACTCCACCTCTACTGTGCTCCACTGTACTCCACTGTGCTCTACCTCTACTCTGCTCCACAGTACTCTACCTCTACTGTACTCCACTGTACTCTACCTCTACTGTGCTCCACTGTACTCTACCTCTACTGTACTCCATTGTACTCTACTTCTACTGTACTCCACTTTACTGTACTCCACTGTACTCTACCTCTACTGTACTCTACTGTACTCCACTTCTAATGTGCTCCACTGTACTCTACCTCTACTGTGCTCCACTGTACTCTACCTCTACTGTGCTCCACTGTACTCTACCTCTACTGTGCTCCACTGTAGTCTACCTCTACTGTACTCCACTGTACTCTACCTCTACTGTACTCCACTGTACTCTACCTCTACTGTACTCCACTGTACTCTACCTCTTCTGTACTTCAATGTACTCTATCTCTAGTGTGCTCCACTGTAATCTATCTCTACTGTACTCCACTGTACTCTACCTCTACTGTACTACACTGTACTCTACCTCTGCTGTACTCCACTGTACTCTACCTCTACTGTACTCCACTGTACTCTACCTCTACTGTACTACACTGTACTCTACCTCTACTGTGCTCCACTGTACTCTACCTCTACTGTACTCCACTGTACTCTACCTCTACTGTACTCCACTGTACTCTACCTCTACTGTACTCCACTGTACTCTACCTCTACTGTGCTCCACTGTAGTCTACCTCTACTGTACTCTACCTCTACTGTACTCCACTGTACTCTACCTCTACTGTACTCCACTGTACTCTATCTCTAATGTGCTCCACTGTACTCTATCTCTACTGTACTCCACTGTACTCTACCTCTACTGTACTCCACTGTACTCTATCTCTTCTGTACTCCACTGTATTCTACCTCTACTGTACTCCACTGTACTCTACCTCTACTGTACTCCATTGTTATCTATCTCTACTGTACTCCACTGTACTCTACCCATACTGTACTCCACTGTACTCTACCTCTACTGTGCTCCACTGTACTCCACTGTACTCTATCTCTACTGTGATCCACTGTACTCTACCTCTGCTGTGCTCCACTGTACTCTATCTCTACTGTGCTCCACTGTACTCTATCTCTCCTGTACTCCACTGTACTCTACCTCTACTGTACTCTACTGTTCTCTACCTCAACTGTACTCCACTGTACTCTACATCTACTGTACTCTACTGTACTCCACCTCTAATGTGCTCCAATGTACTCCACTGTACTCTACCTCTACTGTACTCCACTGTACTCTACCTCTACTGTACTCTACTGTACTCTACCTCTACTGTGCTCAACTGTATTCCACTGTACTCTACCTCTGCTGTGCTCCACTTTACTCTATCTCTACTGTGCTCCAATGTACTCTATCTCTACTGTGATCCACAGTACTCTACCTCTGCTGTGTTCCACTTTACTCTATCTCTACTGTGCTCCAATGTACTCTATCTCTACTGTACTCCACTGTACTCTACCTCTACTGTACTCCACCGCTAATGTGCTCCACTGTACTCCACTGTACTCTACCTCTACTGTGCTCCACTGTACTCTACCTCTACTGTGCTCCACTGTACTCTACCTCTACTGTGCTCCACTGTAGTCTACCTCTACTGTACTCCACTGTACTCTACCTCTACTGTACTCCACTGTACTCTACCTCTACTGTACTCCACTGTACTCTACCTCTTCTGTACTTCACTGTACTCTATCTCTAGTGTGCTCCACTGTACTCTATCTCTACTGTTGTCTACTGTACTCCACCTCTACTGTGCTCCACTGTACTCCACTGTACTGTACCTCTACTGTACTCTACTGTACTCCACCTCTACTGTGCTCCACTGTACTCCACTGTATTCTACCTCTACTGTACTCGACTGTACTCTACCTCTACTGTACTCCACTGTACTCTACCTCTACTGTGCTCTACTTTACTCTATCTCTACTGTGCTCCACTGTACTCTACATCTACTGTGCTCCACTGTACTCTACCTCTACTGTACTCTACTGTACTCCACCGCTAATGTGCTCCACTGTACTCCACTGTACTCTACCTCTGCTGTACTCCACTGTACTCTACGTCTACTGTGCTCCACTGTACTCCACTCTACTCAATCTCTACTGTGATCCACTGTACTCTACCTCTGCTCTACTCCACTGTACTCTACCTCTACTGTACTCCACTGTACTCTACCTCTACTGTACTCCACTGTACTCTACCTCTACTGTACTCTACTGTACTCTACCTCTACTGTGCTCAACTGTATTCCACTGTACTCTACCTCTGCTGTGCTCCACTTTACTCTATCTATACTGTGCTCCAATGTACTCTATCTCTACTGTGATCCACAGTACTCTACCTCTGCTGTGCTCCACTTTACTCTATCTCTACTGTGCTCCAATGTACTCTATCTCTACTGTACTCCACTGTACTCTACCTCTACTGTACTCCACCGCTAATGTGCTCCACTGTACTCCACTGTACTCTACCTCTACTGTGCTCCACTGTACTCTACCTCTACTGTGCTCCACTGTACTCTACCTCTACTGTGCTCCACTGTAGTCTACCTCTACTGTACTCCACTGTACTCTACCTCTACTGTACTCCACTGTACTCTACCTCTACTGTACTCCACTGTACTCTACCTCTTCTGTACTTCACTGTACTCTATCTCTAGTGTGCTCCACTGTACTCTATCTCTACTGTACTCTACTGTACTCCACCTCTACTGTGCTCCACTGTACTCCACTGTACTGTACCTCTACTGTACTCTACTGTACTCCACCTCTACTGTGCTCCGCTGTACTCCACTGTACTCTACCTCTACTGTGCTCCACTGTACTCTACCTCTACTGTACTCCACTATACTCTACCTCTACTGTGCTCCACTGTTCTCTACCTCTACTGTACTCTACTGTACTCTACCTCTACTGTGCTCCACTGTACTCCACTGTACTGTACCTCTACTGTACTCCACTGTACTCTACCTCTACTGTACTCCACTGTACTCTACCTCTACTGTGCTCCACTGTACTCTATCTCTACTGTGATCCACTGTACTCTATTTCTACTGTGCTCCACTGTACTCTATCTCTACTGTACTCCACTGTACTCTACCTCTACTGTACTCTACTGTTCTCTACCTCTAATGTGCTCCACTGTACTCAACTGTACTCTACCTCTACTGTACTCCACTGTACTCTACCTCTACTGTGCTCCACCTCTAATGTGCTCCACTGTACTCCACTGTATTCTACCTCTACTGTACTCGACTGTACTCTACCTCTACTGTACTCCACTGTACTCTACCTCTACTGTGCTCTACTTTACTCTATCTCTACTGTGCTCCACTGTACTCTACATCTACTGTGCTCCACTGTACTCTACCTCTACTGTACTCCACTGTACTCTACCTCTACTGTACTCTACTGTACTCCACCGCTAATGTGCTCCACTGTACTCCACTGTACTCTACCTCTGCTGTACTCCACTGTACTCTACCTCTACTGTGCTCCACTGTACTCCACTGTACTCAATCTCTACTGTGATCCACTGTACTCTACCTCTGCTCTACTCCACTGTACTCTACCTCTACTGTACTCCACTGTACTCTACCTCTACTGTACTCCACTGTACTCTACCTCTACTGTACTCTACTGTACTCTACCTCTACTGTGCTCAACTGTATTCCACTGTACTCTACCTCTGCTGTGCTCCACTTTACTCTATCTCTACTGTGCTCCAATGTACTCTATCTCTACTGTGATCCACAGTACTCTACCTCTGCTGTGCTCCACTTTACTCTATCTCTACTGTGCTCCAATGTACTCTATCTCTACTGTACTCCACTGTACTCTACCTCTACTGTACTCCACCGCTAATGTGCTCCACTGTACTCCACTGTACTCCACCTCTACTGTACTCCACTGTACTCTACATCTACTGTAATCTACAGTACTCCACCTCTAATGTGCTCCACTGTACTCCACTGTACTCTACCTCTACTGTACTCCACTGTACTCTACCTCTACTGTACTCCACTGTACTCTACCTCTACTGTGCTCCACTGCACTCCATTGTACTCTATCTCTACTGTGATCCACTGTACTGTACCTCTGCTGTGCTCCACTGTACTCTATCTCTACTGTGCTCCACTGTACTCTACCTCTACTGTACTCCACTGTACTCTACCTCTACTGTACTCCCCTGTACTCTATCTCTACTGTACTCCACTGTACTCTACATCTACTGTACTCTACTGTACTCCACCTCTAATGTGCTCCACTGTACTCCACTGTACTCTACCTCTACTGTACTCCACTGTACTCTACCTCTACTGTGCTCCACTGTACTCTACCTCTACTGTGCTCCACTGTAGTCTACCTCTACTGTACTCTACCTCTACTGTACTCCACTGTACTCTACCTCTACTGTACTCCACTGTACTCTATCTCTACTGTGCTCCACTGTACTCTACCTCTACTGTGCTCCACTGTACTCTACCTCTACTGTGCTCCACTGTAGTCTACCTCTACTGTACTCTACCTCTACTGTACTCCACTGTACTCTACCTCTACTGTACTCCACTGTACTCTATCTCTAGTGTGCTCCACTGTACTCTACCTCTACTGTACTCCACTGTACTCTACCTCTACTGTACTCCACTGTACTCTATCTCTACTGTGCTCCACTGTACTCTACCTCTACTGTACTCCACTGTACTCTACCTCTACTGTACTCCCCTGTACTCTATCTCTACTGTACTCCACTGTACTCTACATCTACTGTACTCTACTGTACTCCACCTCTAATGTGCTCCAATGTACTCCACTGTACTCTATCTCTACTGTGCTCCACTGTACTCTACCTCTACTGTACTCTACTGTTCTCTACCTCTACTGTACTCTACTGTACTCCACCTCTACTGTGCTCCACTGTACTCCACTGTACTCTACCTCTACTGTGCTCCACTGTACTCTACCTCTACTGTACTCCACTGTACTCTACATCTACTGTGCTCCACTGTACTCTACCTCTACTGTACTCCACTATACTCTACCTCTACTGTACTCTACTGTACTCCACCGCTAATGTGCTCCACTGTACTCCACTGTACTCTACCTCTGCTGTACTCCACTGTACTCTACCTCTACTTTGCTCCACTGTACTCCACTGTACTCAATCTCTACTGTGATCCACTGTACTCTACCTCTGCTCTACTCCACTGTACTCTACCTCTACTGTACTCCACTGTACTCTACCTCTACTGTACTCCACTGTACTCTACCTCTACTGTACTCTACTGTACTCTACCTCTACTGTGCTCAACTGTATTCCACTGTACTCTACCTCTGCTGTGCTCCACTTTACTCTATCTCTACTGTGCTCCAATGTACTCTATCTCAAATGTGATCCACAGTACTCTACCTCTGCTGTGCTCCACTTTACTCTGTCTCTACTGTGCTCCAATGTACTCTATCTCTACTGTACTCCACTGTACTCTACCTCTACTGTACTCCACTGTACTCTACCTCTACTGTACTCCACCGCTAATGTGCTCCACTGTACTCTACCTCTACTGTACTCCACTGTACTCTACATCTACTGTACTCTACAGTACTCCACCTCTAATGTGCTCCACTGTACTCCACTGTACTCTACCTCTACTGTACTCCACTGTACTTTACCTCTACTGTACTCCACTGTACTCTACCTCTACTGTGCTCCACTGCACTCCACTGTACTCTATCTCTACTGTGATCCACTGTACTGTACCTCTACTGTATTCCGCTGTACTCTACCTCTACTGTACTCCACTCTACTCTACCTCTACTGTACTCCACTTTACTCTACCTCTACTGTGCTCCACTGTACTCTACCTCTACTGTACTCCGCTGTAATCTACCTCTACTGTACTCCACTCTACTCTACCTCTACTGTACTCCACTGTACTCTACCTCTACTGTGCTCCACTGGACTCCACTGTACTCTATCTCTACTGTGATCCACTGTACTGTACCTCTGCTGTGCTCCACTGTACTCTATCTCTACTGTGCTCCACTGTACTCTACCTCTACTGTACTCCACTGTACTCTACCTCTACTGTACTCCACTGTACTCTATCTCTACTGTACTCCACTGTACTCTACATCTACTGTACTCTACTGTACTCCACCTCTAATGTGCTCCACTGTACTCCACTGTACTCTACCTCTACTGTACTCCACTGTACTCTACCTCTACTGTGCTCCACTGCACTCTACCTCTACTGTGCTCCACTGTACTCTACCTCTACTGTGATCCACTGCACTGTACCTCTGCTGTGCTCCACTGTACTCTATCTCTACTGTGCTCCACTGTACTCTATCTCTACTGTACTCCATTGTACTCTAACTCTACTGTACTCTACTGTTCTCTACCTCTACTGTACTCTACTGTACTCCACCTCTACTGTGCTCCACTGTACTCCACTGTGCTCTACCTCTACTCTGCTCCACAGTACTCTACCTCTACTGTACTCCACTGTACTCTACCTCTACTGTGCTCCACTGTACTCTACCTCTACTGTACTCCATTGTACTCTACTTCTACTGTACTCCACTTTACTGTACTCCACTGTACTCTACCTCTACTGTACTCTACTGTACTCCACTTCTAATGTGCTCCACTGTACTCTACCTCTACTGTGCTCCACTGTACTCTACCTCTACTGTGCTCCACTGTACTCTACCTCTACTGTGCTCCACTGTAGTCTACCTCTACTGTGCTCCACTGCACTCCACTGTACTCTATCTCTACTGTGATCCACTGTACTATACCTCTGCTGTGCTCCACTGTACTCTATCTCTACTGTGCTCCACTGTACTCTACCTCTACTGTACTCCACTGTACTCTACCTCTACTGTACTCCACTGTACTCTATCTCTACTGTACTCCACTCTACTCTACATCTACTGTACTCTACTGTACTCCACCTCTAATGTGCTCCACTGTACTCCACTGTACTCTACCTCTACTGTACTCCATTGTACTCTAACTCTACTGTACTCTACTGTTCTCTACCTCTACTGTACTCTACTGTACTCCACCTCTACTGTGCTCCACTGTACTCCACTGTGCTCTACCTCTACTCTGCTCCACAGTACTCTACCTCTACTGTACTCCACTGTACTCTACCTCTACTGTGCTCCACTGTACTCTACCTCTACTGTACTCCATTGTACTCTACTTCTACTGTACTCCACTGTACTGTACTCCACTGTACTCTACCTCTACTGTACTCCACCTCTAATGTGCTCCACTGTACTCTACCTCTACTGTGTTCCACTGTACTCTACCTCTACTGTACTCCACTGTACTCTACCTCTACTGTGCTCCACTGTAGTCTACCTCTACTGTACTCCACTGTACTCTACCTCTACTGTACTCCACTGTACTCTACCTCTACTGTACTCCACTGTACTCTACCTCTTCTGTACTTCACTGTACTCTATATCTAGTGTGCTCCACTGTACTCTATCTCTACTGTACTCCACTGTACTCTACCTCTACTGTACTACACTGTACTCTACCTCTGCTGTACTCCACTGTACTCTACCTCTACTGTACTCCACTGTACTCTACCTCTACTGTGCTCCACTGTACTCTACCTCTGCTGTGCTCCACTCTACTCTATCTCTACTGTGCTCCACTGTACTCTACCTCTACTGTACTCTACTGTTCTCTACCTCTACTGTACTCCACCTCTACTGTGCTCCACTGTACTCTACCTCTACTGTACTCCACCTCTACTGTGCTCCACTGTACTCTACCTCTACTGTACTCTACTGTACTCCACTTCTAATGTGCTCCACTGTACTCTACCTCTACTGTGCTCCACTGTACTCTACCTCTACTGTACTCCACTGTACTCTACGTCTACTCTGCTCCACTGTACTCTACCTCTACTTTACTCCACTGTACTCTACCTCTAATGTGCTCCACTGTACTCTACCTCTATTGTACTCCACTGTACTCTACCTCTACTGTAATCCACTGTACTCTATCTCGACTGTACTCTACTGTACTCCACCTCTACTGTGCTCCGCTGTACTCCACTGTACTCTACCTCTACTGTGCTCCACTGTACTCTACCTCTACTGTACTCCACTGTACTCTACCTCTACTGTACTCCACTGTACTCTACCTCTACTGTGCTCCACTGTACTCTACCTCTACTGTACTCCACTGTTCTCTAACTCTACTGTGCTCCACTGTACTCTAGCTCTACTGTACGCTACCTCTACTGTGCTCCACTGTACTCTACCTCTACTGTACTCCACTCTACTCTACCTCTATTGGCTCCGCTGTACTCCACTGTACTCTACCTCTACTGTACTCCACTGTACTCTACCTCTACTGTACTCTACCTCTACTTTGCTCCACTGTACTCAACTGTACTCTATCTCTGCTGTGATCCACTGTACTCTACCTCTGCTGTGCTCCACTGTACTCTATCTCTACTGTGCTCCACTGTACTCTATCTCTACTCTACTCCACTGTACTCTACCTCTACTGTACTCTACTGTTCTCTACCTCTACTGTGCTCCACTGTACTCTACCTCTACTGTGCTCCACTGTACTCTAATAATAATAATAATAATAATTCATTACATTTATATAGCGCTTTTCTAGGCACTCAAAGCGCTTCACATGGAAGGGGGAATCTCCTCCACCACCACCAATGTGCAGCATCCACTTGGATGATGCGACGGCAGCCATATTGCGCCAGAACGCCCACCACACACCAGCTTACTGGTGGAGAGGAGACAGAGTGATGAAGCCAATCAGTGTATATATATATATATATGGGGATTATTAGGAGACCATGATGGACAGAGGCCACTGGGCAAATTTGGCCAGGATGCCGGGGTTACACCCCTACTCTTTCGAAAGACATCCTGGGATTTTTAATGACCACACAGAGTCAGGACCTCGGTTTAACGTCTCATCCGAAGGACGGTGCTCTACCTCTACTGTGCTCCACTGTACTCCACCTCTAATGTGCTGTCCTGTACTGTACTCTACATCTACTGTACTCTACTGTACTCCACCTCTAATGTGCTGTCCTGTACTGTACTCTACCTCTACTGTACTCCACTGTACTCTACCTCTACTGTACTCCACTGTACTCTACCTCTACTTTGCTCCACTGTACTCAACTGTACTCTATCCCTACTGTGATCCACTGTACTCTACCTCTGCTGTACTCCACTGTACTCTACCTCTAATGTACTCCACTGTACTCTTCTTCTACTGTACTCCACTGTACTCTACCTCTACTGTACTCCACTGTACTCTACCTCTACTGTGCTCCACTGTACTCTATCTCTACTGTGATCCACTGTACTCTATTTCTACTGTGCTCCACTGTACTCTTTCTCTACTATACTCCACTGTACTCTACCTCTACTGTACTCTACTGTTCTCTACCTCTAATGTGCTCCACTGTACTCAACTGTACTCTACCTCTACTGTACTCCACTATACTCTACCTCTACTGTGCTCCACCTCTAATGTGCTCCACTTTACTCCACTGTACTCTACCTCTACTGTACTCGACTGTACTCTACCTCTACTGTACTCCACTGTACTCTACCTCTACTGTGCTCTACTTTACTCTATCTCTACTGTGCTCCACTGTACTCTACTCTACTGTATTCCACTGACTCTATCTCTACTGTACTCCACTGCATTCTACCTCTACTGTACTCCACTGTACTGTACCTCTACTGTACTCCACTGTACTCTATCTCACTGTACTCAACTGTACTCTCTCTACTGTACTACACTGTACTCTACCTCTACTGTGCTCCACTGTACTCCACTGTACTCTACCTCTACTGTGATCCACTGTACTCTACCTCTACTGTGCTCCACTGTACTCTATCTCTACTGTGCTCCACTGTTCTCTACCTCTACTGTACTCTACTGTACTCCACCTCTACTGTGCTCCACTGTACTCCACTGTACTCTACCTCTACTGTGCTCCACTGTACTGTACCTCTACTGTACTCCACTGTACTCTATCTCTACTGTGCTCCACCTTACTCTATCTCTACTGTACTCTACTGTACTCCACCTCTACTGTGCTCCACTGTACTCCACTATACCAAACCTCTACTGTGCTCCACTGTAATCTACCTCTACTCTACTCCACTGTACTCTACCTCTACTGTGCTCCACTGTACTCCACTGTACTCTATCTCTACTGTGATCCACTGTACTCTACCTCTACTGTACTCCACTGTACTCTATCTCTACTGTGCTCCACTGTACTCTACCTCTACTGTACTCTACTGTTCTCTACCTCTACTGTACTCTACTGTACTCCACCTCTACTGTGCTCCACTGTACTCCACTGTACTCTACCTCTACTGTGCTCCACTGTACTCTACCTCTACTGTACTCCACTGTACTCTACATCTACTGTGCTCCACTGTACTCTACCTCTACTGTACTCCACTCTACTCTACCTCTACTGTACTCTACTGTACTCCACCGCTAATGTGCTCCACTGTACTCCACTGTACTCTACCTCTGCTGTACTCCACTGTACTCTACCTCTACTTTGCTCCACTGTACTCCACTGTACTCAATCTCTACTGTGATCCACTGTACTCTACCTCTGCTCTACTCCACTGTACTCTACCTCTACTGTACTCCACTGTACTCTACCTCTACTGTACTCCACTGTACTCTACCTCTACTGTACTCTACTGTACTCTACCTCTACTGTGCTCAACTGTATTCCACTGTACTCTACCTCTGCTGTGCTCCACTTTACTCTATCTCTACTGTGCTCCAATGTACTCTATCTCAAATGTGATCCACAGTACTCTACCTCTGCTGTGCTCCACTTTACTCTGTCTCTACTGTGCTCCAATGTACTCTATCTCTACTGTACTCCACTGTACTCTACCTCTACTGTACTCCACTGTACTCTACCTCTACTGTACTCCACCGCTAATGTGCTCCACTGTACTCTACCTCTACTGTACTCCACTGTACTCTACATCTACTGTACTCTACAGTACTCCACCTCTAATGTGCTCCACTGTACTCCACTGTACTCTACCTCTACTGTACTCCACTGTACTTTACCTCTACTGTACTCCACTGTACTCTACCTCTACTGTGCTCCACTGCACTCCACTGTACTCTATCTCTACTGTGATCCACTGTACTGTACCTCTACTGTATTCCGCTGTACTCTACCTCTACTGTACTCCACTCTACTCTACCTCTACTGTACTCCACTTTACTCTACCTCTACTGTGCTCCACTGTACTCTACCTCTACTGTACTCCGCTGTAATCTACCTCTACTGTACTCCACTCTACTCTACCTCTACTGTACTCCACTGTACTCTACCTCTACTGTGCTCCACTGGACTCCACTGTACTCTATCTCTACTGTGATCCACTGTACTGTACCTCTGCTGTGCTCCACTGTACTCTATCTCTACTGTGCTCCACTGTACTCTACCTCTACTGTACTCCACTGTACTCTACCTCTACTGTACTCCACTGTACTCTATCTCTACTGTACTCCACTGTACTCTACATCTACTGTACTCTACTGTACTCCACCTCTAATGTGCTCCACTGTACTCCACTGTACTCTACCTCTACTGTACTCCACTGTACTCTACCTCTACTGTGCTCCACTGCACTCTACCTCTACTGTGCTCCACTGTACTCTACCTCTACTGTGATCCACTGCACTGTACCTCTGCTGTGCTCCACTGTACTCTATCTCTACTGTGCTCCACTGTACTCTATCTCTACTGTACTCCATTGTACTCTAACTCTACTGTACTCTACTGTTCTCTACCTCTACTGTACTCTACTGTACTCCACCTCTACTGTGCTCCACTGTACTCCACTGTGCTCTACCTCTACTCTGCTCCACAGTACTCTACCTCTACTGTACTCCACTGTACTCTACCTCTACTGTGCTCCACTGTACTCTACCTCTACTGTACTCCATTGTACTCTACTTCTACTGTACTCCACTTTACTGTACTCCACTGTACTCTACCTCTACTGTACTCTACTGTACTCCACTTCTAATGTGCTCCACTGTACTCTACCTCTACTGTGCTCCACTGTACTCTACCTCTACTGTGCTCCACTGTACTCTACCTCTACTGTGCTCCACTGTAGTCTACCTCTACTGTACTCCACTGTACTCTACCTCTACTGTACTCCACTGTACTCTACCTCTACTGTACTCCACTGTACTCTACCTCTTCTGTACTTCAATGTACTCTATCTCTAGTGTGCTCCACTGTAATCTATCTCTACTGTACTCCACTGTACTCTACCTCTACTGTACTACACTGTACTCTACCTCTGCTGTACTCCACTGTACTCTACCTCTACTGTACTCCACTGTACTCTACCTCTACTGTACTACACTGTACTCTACCTCTACTGTGCTCCACTGTACTCTACCTCTACTGTACTCCACTGTACTCTACCTCTACTGTACTCCACTGTACTCTACCTCTACTGTACTCCACTGTACTCTACCTCTACTGTGCTCCACTGTACTCTACCTCTACTGTGCTCCACTGTAGTCTACCTCTACTGTACTCTACCTCTACTGTACTCCACTGTACTCTACCTCTACTGTACTCCACTGTACTCTATCTCTAGTGTGCTCCACTGTACTCTATCTCTACTGTACTCCACTGTACTCTACCTCTACTGTACTCCACTGTACTCTATCTCTTCTGTACTCCACTGTATTCTACCTCTACTGTACTCCACTGTACTCTACCTCTACTGTACTCCATTGTTATCTATCTCTACTGTACTCCACTGTACTCTACCCATACTGTACTCCACTGTACTCTACCTCTACTGTGCTCCACTGTACTCCACTGTACTCTATCTCTACTGTGATCCACTGTACTCTACCTCTGCTGTGCTCCACTGTACTCTATCTCTACTGTGCTCCACTGTACTCTATCTCTCCTGTACTCCACTGTACTCTACCTCTACTGTACTCTACTGTTCTCTACCTCAACTGTACTCCACTGTACTCTACATCTACTGTACTCTACTGTACTCCACCTCTAATGTGCTCCAATGTACTCCACTGTACTCTACCTCTACTGTACTCCACTGTACTCTACCTCTACTGTACTCTACTGTACTCTACCTCTACTGTGCTCAACTGTATTCCACTGTACTCTACCTCTGCTGTGCTCCACTTTACTCTATCTCTACTGTGCTCCAATGTACTCTATCTCTACTGTGATCCACAGTACTCTACCTCTGCTGTGCTCCACTTTACTCTATCTCTACTGTGCTCCAATGTACTCTATCTCTACTGTACTCCACTGTACTCTACCTCTACTGTACTCCACCGCTAATGTGCTCCACTGTACTCCACTGTACTCTACCTCTACTGTGCTCCACTGTACTCTACCTCTACTGTGCTCCACTGTACTCTACCTCTACTGTGCTCCACTGTAGTCTACCTCTACTGTACTCCACTGTACTCTACCTCTACTGTACTCCACTGTACTCTACCTCTACTGTACTCCACTGTACTCTACCTCTTCTGTACTTCACTGTACTCTATCTCTAGTGTGCTCCACTGTACTCTATCTCTACTGTTGTCTACTGTACTCCACCTCTACTGTGCTCCACTGTACTCCACTGTACTGTACCTCTACTGTACTCTACTGTACTCCACCTCTACTGTGCTCCACTGTACTCCACTGTATTCTACCTCTACTGTACTCGACTGTACTCTACCTCTACTGTACTCCACTGTACTCTACCTCTACTGTGCTCTACTTTACTCTATCTCTACTGTGCTCCACTGTACTCTACATCTACTGTGCTCCACTGTACTCTACCTCTACTGTACTCTACTGTACTCCACCGCTAATGTGCTCCACTGTACTCCACTGTACTCTACCTCTGCTGTACTCCACTGTACTCTACGTCTACTGTGCTCCACTGTACTCCACTCTACTCAATCTCTACTGTGATCCACTGTACTCTACCTCTGCTCTACTCCACTGTACTCTACCTCTACTGTACTCCACTGTACTCTACCTCTACTGTACTCCACTGTACTCTACCTCTACTGTACTCTACTGTACTCTACCTCTACTGTGCTCAACTGTATTCCACTGTACTCTACCTCTGCTGTGCTCCACTTTACTCTATCTATACTGTGCTCCAATGTACTCTATCTCTACTGTGATCCACAGTACTCTACCTCTGCTGTGCTCCACTTTACTCTATCTCTACTGTGCTCCAATGTACTCTATCTCTACTGTACTCCACTGTACTCTACCTCTACTGTACTCCACCGCTAATGTGCTCCACTGTACTCCACTGTACTCTACCTCTACTGTGCTCCACTGTGCTCTACCTCTACTGTGCTCCACTGTACTCTACCTCTACTGTGCTCCACTGTAGTCTACCTCTACTGTACTCCACTGTACTCTACCTCTACTGTACTCCACTGTACTCTACCTCTACTGTACTCCACTGTACTCTACCTCTTCTGTACTTCACTGTACTCTATCTCTAGTGTGCTCCACTGTACTCTATCTCTACTGTACTCTACTGTACTCCACCTCTACTGTGCTCCACTGTACTCCACTTTACTGTACCTCTACTGTACTCTACTGTACTCCACCTCTACTGTGCTCCGCTGTACTCCACTGTACTCTACCTCTACTGTGCTCCACTGTACTCTACCTCTACTGTACTCCACTATACTCTACCTCTACTGTGCTCCACTGTTCTCTACCTCTACTGTACTCTACTGTACTCCACCTCTACTGTGCTCCATTGTACTCCACTGTACTGTACCTCTACTGTACTCCACTGTACTCTACCTCTACTGTACTCCACTGTACTCTACCTCTACTGTGCTCCACTGTACTCTATCTCTACTGTGATCCACTGTACTCTATTTCTACTGTGCTCCACTGTACTCTATCTCTACTGTACTCCACTGTACTCTACCTCTACTGTACTCTACTGTTCTCTACCTCTAATGTGCTCCACTGTACTCAACTGTATTCTACCTCTACTGTACTCGACTTTACTCTACCTCTACTGTACTCCACTGTACTCTACCTCTACTGTGCTCTACTTTACTCTATCTCTACTGTGCTCCACTGTACTCTACATCTACTGTGCTCCACTGTACTCTACCTCTACTGTGCTCCACCTCTAATGTGCTCCACTGTACTCCACTGTATTCTACCTCTACTGTACTCGACTGTACTCTACCTCTACTGTACTCCACTGTACTCTACCTCTACTGTGCTCTACTTTACTCTATCTCTACTGTGCTCCACTGTACTCTACATCTACTGTGCTCCACTGTACTCTACCTCTACTGTACTCCACTGTACTCTACCTCTACTGTACTCTACTGTACTCCACCGCTAATGTGCTCCACTGTACTCCACTGTACTCTACCTCTGCTGTACTCCACTGTACTCTACCTCTACTGTGCTCCACTGTACTCCACTGTACTCAATCTCTACTGTGATCCACTGTACTCTACCTCTGCTCTACTCCACTGTACTCTACCTCTACTGTACTCCACTGTACTCTACCTCTACTGTACTCCACTGTACTCTACCTCTACTGTACTCTACTGTACTCTACCTCTACTGTGCTCAACTGTATTCCACTGTACTCTACCTCTGCTGTGCTCCACTTTACTCTATCTCTACTGTGCTCCAATGTACTCTATCTCTACTGTGATCCACAGTACTCTACCTCTGCTGTGCTCCACTTTACTCTATCTCTACTGTGCTCCAATGTACTCTATCTCTACTGTACTCCACTGTACTCTACCTCTACTGTACTCCACCGCTAATGTGCTCCACTGTACTCCACTGTACTCCACCTCTACTGTACTCCACTGTACTCTACATCTACTGTAATCTACAGTACTCCACCTCTAATGTGCTCCACTGTACTCCACTGTACTCTACCTCTACTGTACTCCACTGTACTCTACCTCTACTGTACTCCACTGTACTCTACCTCTACTGTGCTCCACTGCACTCCATTGTACTCTATCTCTACTGTGATCCACTGTACTGTACCTCTGCTGTGCTCCACTGTACTCTATCTCTACTGTGCTCCACTGTACTCTACCTCTACTGTACTCCACTGTACTCTACCTCTACTGTACTCCCCTGTACTCTATCTCTACTGTACTCCACTGTACTCTACATCTACTGTACTCTACTGTACTCCACCGCTAATGTGCTCCACTGTACTCCACTGTACTCTACCTCTGCTGTACTCCACTGTACTCTACCTCTACTTTGCTCCACTGTACTCCACTGTACTCTATCTCTACTGTGCTCCACTGTACTCTACCTCTACTGTACTCTACTGTTCTCTACCTCTACTGTACTCTACTGTACTCCACCTCTACTGTGCTCCACTGTACTCCACTGTACTCTACCTCTACTGTGCTCCACTGTACTCTACCTCTACTGTACTCCACTGTACTCTACATCTACTGTGCTCCACTGTACTCTACCTCTACTGTACTCCACTCTACTCTACCTCTACTGTACTCTACTGTACTCCACCGCTAATGTGCTCCACTGTACTCCACTGTACTCTACCTCTGCTGTACTCCACTGTACTCTACCTCTACTTTGCTCCACTGTACTCCACTGTACTCAATCTCTACTGTGATCCACTGTACTCTACCTCTGCTCTACTCCACTGTACTCTACCTCTACTGTACTCCACTGTACTCTACCTCTACTGTACTCCACTGTACTCTACCTCTACTGTACTCTACTGTACTCTACCTCTACTGTGCTCAACTGTATTCCACTGTACTCTACCTCTGCTGTGCTCCACTTTACTCTATCTCTACTGTGCTCCAATGTACTCTATCTCAAATGTGATCCACAGTACTCTACCTCTGCTGTGCTCCACTTTACTCTGTCTCTACTGTGCTCCAATGTACTCTATCTCTACTGTACTCCACTGTACTCTACCTCTACTGTACTCCACTGTACTCTACCTCTACTGTACTCCACCGCTAATGTGCTCCACTGTACTCTACCTCTACTGTACTCCACTGTACTCTACATCTACTGTACTCTACAGTACTCCACCTCTAATGTGCTCCACTGTACTCCACTGTACTCTACCTCTACTGTACTCCACTGTACTTTACCTCTACTGTACTCCACTGTACTCTACCTCTACTGTGCTCCACTGCACTCCACTGTACTCTATCTCTACTGTGATCCACTGTACTGTACCTCTACTGTATTCCGCTGTACTCTACCTCTACTGTACTCCACTCTACTCTACCTCTACTGTACTCCACTTTACTCTACCTCTACTGTGCTCCACTGTACTCTACCTCTACTGTACTCCGCTGTAATCTACCTCTACTGTACTCCACTCTACTCTACCTCTACTGTACTCCACTGTACTCTACCTCTACTGTGCTCCACTGGACTCCACTGTACTCTATCTCTACTGTGATCCACTGTACTGTACCTCTGCTGTGCTCCACTGTACTCTATCTCTACTGTGCTCCACTGTACTCTACCTCTACTGTACTCCACTGTACTCTACCTCTACTGTACTCCACTGTACTCTATCTCTACTGTACTCCACTGTACTCTACATCTACTGTACTCTACTGTACTCCACCTCTAATGTGCTCCACTGTACTCCACTGTACTCTACCTCTACTGTACTCCACTGTACTCTACCTCTACTGTGCTCCACTGCACTCTACCTCTACTGTGCTCCACTGTACTCTACCTCTACTGTACTCCATTGTACTCTAACTCTACTGTACTCTACTGTTCTCTACCTCTACTGTACTCTACTGTACTCCACCTCTACTGTGCTCCACTGTACTCCACTGTGCTCTACCTCTACTCTGCTCCACAGTACTCTACCTCTACTGTACTCCACTGTACTCTACCTCTACTGTGCTCCACTGTACTCTACCTCTACTGTACTCCATTGTACTCTACTTCTACTGTACTCCACTTTACTGTACTCCACTGTACTCTACCTCTACTGTACTCTACTGTACTCCACTTCTAATGTGCTCCACTGTACTCTACCTCTACTGTGCTCCACTGTACTCTACCTCTACTGTGCTCCACTGTACTCTACCTCTACTGTGCTCCACTGTAGTCTACCTCTACTGTACTCCACTGTACTCTACCTCTACTGTACTCCACTGTACTCTACCTCTACTGTACTCCACTGTACTCTACCTCTTCTGTACTTCAATGTACTCTATCTCTAGTGTGCTCCACTGTAATCTATCTCTACTGTACTCCACTGTACTCTACCTCTACTGTACTACACTGTACTCTACCTCTGCTGTACTCCACTGTACTCTACCTCTACTGTACTCCACTGTACTCTACCTCTACTGTACTACACTGTACTCTACCTCTACTGTGCTCCACTGTACTCTACCTCTACTGTACTCCACTGTACTCTACCTCTACTGTACTCCACTGTACTCTACCTCTACTGTACTCCACTGTACTCTACCTCTACTGTGCTCCACTGTACTCTACCTCTACTGTGCTCCACTGTAGTCTACCTCTACTGTACTCTACCTCTACTGTACTCCACTGTACTCTACCTCTACTGTACTCCACTGTACTCTATCTCTAATGTGCTCCACTGTACTCTATCTCTACTGTACTCCACTGTACTCTACCTCTACTGTACTCCACTGTACTCTATCTCTTCTGTACTCCACTGTATTCTACCTCTACTGTACTCCACTGTACTCTACCTCTACTGTACTCCATTGTTATCTATCTCTACTGTACTCCACTGTACTCTACCCATACTGTACTCCACTGTACTCTACCTCTACTGTGCTCCACTGTACTCCACTGTACTCTATCTCTACTGTGATCCACTGTACTCTACCTCTGCTGTGCTCCACTGTACTCTATCTCTACTGTGCTCCACTGTACTCTATCTCTCCTGTACTCCACTGTACTCTACCTCTACTGTACTCTACTGTTCTCTACCTCAACTGTACTCCACTGTACTCTACATCTACTGTACTCTACTGTACTCCACCTCTAATGTGCTCCAATGTACTCCACTGTACTCTACCTCTACTGTACTCCACTGTACTCTACCTCTACTGTACTCTACTGTACTCTACCTCTACTGTGCTCAACTGTATTCCACTGTACTCTACCTCTGCTGTGCTCCACTTTACTCTATCTCTACTGTGCTCCAATGTACTCTATCTCTACTGTGATCCACAGTACTCTACCTCTGCTGTGTTCCACTTTACTCTATCTCTACTGTGCTCCAATGTACTCTATCTCTACTGTACTCCACTGTACTCTACCTCTACTGTACTCCACCGCTAATGTGCTCCACTGTACTCCACTGTACTCTACCTCTACTGTGCTCCACTGTACTCTACCTCTACTGTGCTCCACTGTACTCTACCTCTACTGTGCTCCACTGTAGTCTACCTCTACTGTACTCCACTGTACTCTACCTCTACTGTACTCCACTGTACTCTACCTCTACTGTACTCCACTGTACTCTACCTCTTCTGTACTTCACTGTACTCTATCTCTAGTGTGCTCCACTGTACTCTATCTCTACTGTTGTCTACTGTACTCCACCTCTACTGTGCTCCACTGTACTCCACTGTACTGTACCTCTACTGTACTCTACTGTACTCCACCTCTACTGTGCTCCACTGTACTCCACTGTATTCTACCTCTACTGTACTCGACTGTACTCTACCTCTACTGTACTCCACTGTACTCTACCTCTACTGTGCTCTACTTTACTCTATCTCTACTGTGCTCCACTGTACTCTACATCTACTGTGCTCCACTGTACTCTACCTCTACTGTACTCTACTGTACTCCACCGCTAATGTGCTCCACTGTACTCCACTGTACTCTACCTCTGCTGTACTCCACTGTACTCTACGTCTACTGTGCTCCACTGTACTCCACTCTACTCAATCTCTACTGTGATCCACTGTACTCTACCTCTGCTCTACTCCACTGTACTCTACCTCTACTGTACTCCACTGTACTCTACCTCTACTGTACTCCACTGTACTCTACCTCTACTGTACTCTACTGTACTCTACCTCTACTGTGCTCAACTGTATTCCACTGTACTCTACCTCTGCTGTGCTCCACTTTACTCTATCTATACTGTGCTCCAATGTACTCTATCTCTACTGTGATCCACAGTACTCTACCTCTGCTGTGCTCCACTTTACTCTATCTCTACTGTGCTCCAATGTACTCTATCTCTACTGTACTCCACTGTACTCTACCTCTACTGTACTCCACCGCTAATGTGCTCCACTGTACTCCACTGTACTCTACCTCTACTGTGCTCCACTGTACTCTACCTCTACTGTGCTCCACTGTACTCTACCTCTACTGTGCTCCACTGTAGTCTACCTCTACTGTACTCCACTGTACTCTACCTCTACTGTACTCCACTGTACTCTACCTCTACTGTACTCCACTGTACTCTACCTCTTCTGTACTTCACTGTACTCTATCTCTAGTGTGCTCCACTGTACTCTATCTCTACTGTACTCTACTGTACTCCACCTCTACTGTGCTCCACTGTACTCCACTGTACTGTACCTCTACTGTACTCTACTGTACTCCACCTCTACTGTGCTCCGCTGTACTCCACTGTACTCTACCTCTACTGTGCTCCACTGTACTCTACCTCTACTGTACTCCACTATACTCTACCTCTACTGTGCTCCACTGTTCTCTACCTCTACTGTACTCTACTGTACTCTACCTCTACTGTGCTCCACTGTACTCCACTGTACTGTACCTCTACTGTACTCCACTGTACTCTACCTCTACTGTACTCCACTGTACTCTACCTCTACTGTGCTCCACTGTACTCTATCTCTACTGTGATCCACTGTACTCTATTTCTACTGTGCTCCACTGTACTCTATCTCTACTGTACTCCACTGTACTCTACCTCTACTGTACTCTACTGTTCTCTACCTCTAATGTGCTCCACTGTACTCAACTGTACTCTACCTCTACTGTACTCCACTGTACTCTACCTCTACTGTGCTCCACCTCTAATGTGCTCCACTGTACTCCACTGTATTCTACCTCTACTGTACTCGACTGTACTCTACCTCTACTGTACTCCACTGTACTCTACCTCTACTGTGCTCTACTTTACTCTATCTCTACTGTGCTCCACTGTACTCTACATCTACTGTGCTCCACTGTACTCTACCTCTACTGTACTCCACTGTACTCTACCTCTACTGTACTCTACTGTACTCCACCGCTAATGTGCTCCACTGTACTCCACTGTACTCTACCTCTGCTGTACTCCACTGTACTCTACCTCTACTGTGCTCCACTGTACTCCACTGTACTCAATCTCTACTGTGATCCACTGTACTCTACCTCTGCTCTACTCCACTGTACTCTACCTCTACTGTACTCCACTGTACTCTACCTCTACTGTACTCCACTGTACTCTACCTCTACTGTACTCTACTGTACTCTACCTCTACTGTGCTCAACTGTATTCCACTGTACTCTACCTCTGCTGTGCTCCACTTTACTCTATCTCTACTGTGCTCCAATGTACTCTATCTCTACTGTGATCCACAGTACTCTACCTCTGCTGTGCTCCACTTTACTCTATCTCTACTGTGCTCCAATGTACTCTATCTCTACTGTACTCCACTGTACTCTACCTCTACTGTACTCCACCGCTAATGTGCTCCACTGTACTCCACTGTACTCCACCTCTACTGTACTCCACTGTACTCTACATCTACTGTAATCTACAGTACTCCACCTCTAATGTGCTCCACTGTACTCCACTGTACTCTACCTCTACTGTACTCCACTGTACTCTACCTCTACTGTACTCCACTGTACTCTACCTCTACTGTGCTCCACTGCACTCCATTGTACTCTATCTCTACTGTGATCCACTGTACTGTACCTCTGCTGTGCTCCACTGTACTCTATCTCTACTGTGCTCCACTGTACTCTACCTCTACTGTACTCCACTGTACTCTACCTCTACTGTACTCCCCTGTACTCTATCTCTACTGTACTCCACTGTACTCTACATCTACTGTACTCTACTGTACTCCACCTCTAATGTGCTCCACTGTACTCCACTGTACTCTACCTCTACTGTACTCCACTGTACTCTACCTCTACTGTGCTCCACTGTACTCTACCTCTACTGTGCTCCACTGTACTCTACCTCTACTGTGCTCCACTACACTGTACCTCTGCTGTGCTCCACTGTACTCTATCTCTACTGTGCTCCACTGTACTCTATCTCTACTGTACTCCATTGTACTCTAACTCTACTGTACTCTACTGTTCTCTACCTCTACTGTACTCTACTGTACTCCACCTCTACTGTGCTCCACTGTACTCCACTGTGCTCTACCTCTACTCTGCTCCACAGTACTCTACCTCTACTGTACTCCACTGTACTCTACCTCTACTGTGCTCCACTGTACTCTACCTCTACTGTACTCCATTGTACTCTACTTCTACTGTACTCCACTTTACTGTACTCCACTGTACTCTACCTCTACTGTACTCTACTGTACTCCACCTCTACTGTGCTCCACTGTACTCTACCTCTACTGTGCTACACTGTACTCTACCTCTACTGTGCTCCACTGTAGTCTACCTCTACTGTACTCCACTGTACTCTACCTCTACTGTACTCCACTGTACTCTACCTCTACTGTACTCCACTGTACTCTACCTCTTCTGTACTTCACTGTACTCTATCTCTAGTGTGCTCCACTGTACTCTATCTCTACTGTACTCCACTGTACTCTACCTCTACTGTACTACACTGTACTCTACCTCTGCTGTACTCCACTGTACTCTACCTCTACTGTACTCCACTGTACTCTACCTCTACTGTGCTCCACTGTACTCTACCTCTGCTGTGCTCCACTGTACTCTATCTCTACTGTGCTCCACTGTACTCTACCTCTACTGTACTCTACCTCTACTGTACTCCACCTCTACTGTGCTCCACTGTACTCTAACTCTACTGTACTCCATTGTACACTACTTCTACTGTACTCCACTGTACTCTACCTCTACTGTACTCCACTTCTAATGTGCTCCACTGTACTCTACCTCTACTGTGCTCCACTGTACTCTACCTCTACTGTACTCCACTGTACTCTACCTCTACTGTACTCCACTCTACTCTACCTCTACTGTACTCCACTGTACTCTACCTCTACTGTGCTCCACTGCACTCCACTGTACTCTATCTCTACTGTGATCCACTGTACTGTACCTCTGCTGTGCTCCACTGTACTCTATCTCTACTGTGATCCACTGTACTCTACCTCTGCTGTGCTCCACTGTACTCTATCTCTACTGTGCTCCACTGTACTCTATCTCTCCTGTACTCCACTGTACTCTACCTCTACTGTACTCTACTGTTCTCTACCTCTACTGTACTCCACTGTACTCTACATCTACTGTACTCTACTGTACTCCACCTCTAATGTGCTCCAATGTACTCCACTGTACTCTACCTCTACTGTACTCCACTGTACTCTACCTCTACTGTACTCTACTGTACTCTACCTCTACTGTGCTCAACTGTATTCCACTGTACTCTACCTCTGCTGTGCTCCACTTTACTCTATCTCTACTGTGCTCCAATGTACTCTATCTCTACTGTGATCCACAGTACTCTACCTCTGCTGTGCCCCACTTTACTCTATCTCTACTGTGCTCCAATGTACTCTATCTCTACTGTACTCCACTGTACTCTACCTCTACTGTACTCCACCGCTAATGTGCTCCACTGTACTCCACTGTACTCTACCTCTACTGTGCT
Source organism: Tiaroga cobitis (assembly GCA_030578255.1). Lineage (NCBI taxonomy): Eukaryota > Metazoa > Chordata > Actinopteri > Cypriniformes > Leuciscidae > Tiaroga > Tiaroga cobitis. Next base: position 38,314,704 of record CM060604.1, read on the forward strand.
CCACTGTACTCTACCTCTACTGTGCTCCACTGTACTCTACCTCTACTGTGCTCCACTGTAGTCTACCTCTACTGTACTCCACTGTACTCTACCTCTACTGTACTCCACTGTACTCTACCTCTACTGTACTCCACTGTACTCTACCTCTTCTGTACTTCACTGTACTCTATCTCTAGTGTGCTCCACTGTACTCTATCTCTACTGTACTCTACTGTACTCCACCTCTACTGTGCTCCACTGTACTCCACTGTACTGTACCTCTACTGTACTCTACTGTACTCCACCTCTACTGTGCTCCACTGTACTCCACTGTATTCTACCTCTACTGTACTCGACTGTACTCTACCTCTACTGTACTCCACTGTACTCTACCTCTACTGTGCTCTACTTTACTCTATCTCTACTGTGCTCCACTGTACTCTACATCTACTGTGCTCCACTGTACTCTACCTCTACTGTACACTACTGTACTCCACCGCTAATGTGCTCCACTGTACTCCACTGTACTCTACCTCTGCTGTACTCCACTGTACTCTACCTCTACTGTGCTCCACTGTACTCCACTGTACTCAATCTCTACTGTGATCCACTGTACTCTACCTCTGCTCTACTCCACTGTACTCTACCTCTACTGTACTCCACTGTACTCTACCTCTACTGTACTCCACTGTACTCTACCTCTACTGTACTCTACTGTACTCTACCTCTACTGTGCTCAACTGTATTCCACTGTACTCTACCTCTGCTGTGCTCCACTTTACTCTATCTATACTGTGCTCCAATGTACTCTATCTCTACTGTGATCCACAGTACTCTACCTCTGCTGTGCTCCACTTTACTCTATCTCTACTGTGCTCCAATGTACTCTATCTCTACTGTACTCCACTGTACTCTACCTCTACTGTACTCCACCGCTAATGTGCTCCACTGTACTCCACTGTACTCTACCTCTACTGTGCTCCACTGTACTCTACCTCTACTGTGCTCCACTGTACTCTACCTCTACTGTGCTCCACTGTAGTCTACCTCTACTGTACTCCACTGTACTCTACCTCTACTGTACTCCACTGTACTCTACCTCTACTGTACTCCACTGTACTCTACCTCTTCTGTACTTCACTGTACTCTATCTCTAGTGTGCTCCACTGTACTCTATCTCTACTGTACTCTACTGTACTCCACCTCTACTGTGCTCCACTGTACTCCACTGTACTGTACCTCTACTGTACTCTACTGTACTCCACCTCTACTGTGCTCCGCTGTACTCCACTGTACTCTACCTCTACTGTGCTCCACTGTACTCTACCTCTACTGTACTCCACTATACTCTACCTCTACTGTGCTCCACTGTTCTCTACCTCTACTGTACTCTACTGTACTCCACCTCTACTGTGCTCCACTGTACTCCACTGTACTGTACCTCTACTGTACTCCACTGTACTCTACCTCTACTGTACTCCACTGTACTCTACCTCTACTGTGCTCCACTGTACTCTATCTCTACTGTGATCCACTGTACTCTATTTCTACTGTGCTCCACTGTACTCTATCTCTACTGTACTCCACTGTACTCTACCTCTACTGTACTCTACTGTTCTCTACCTCTAATGTGCTCCACTGTACTCAACTGTACTCTACCTCTACTGTACTCCACTGTACTCTACCTCTACTGTGCTCCACCTCTAATGTGCTCCACTGTACTCCACTGTATTCTACCTCTACTGTACTCGACTGTACTCTACCTCTACTGTACTCCACTGTACTCTACCTCTACTGTGCTCTACTTTACTCTATCTCTACTGTGCTCCACTGTACTCTACATCTACTGTGCTCCACTGTACTCTACCTCTACTGTACTCCACTGTACTCTACCTCTACTGTACTCTACTGTACTCCACCGCTAATGTGCTCCACTGTACTCCACTGTACTCTACCTCTGCTGTACTCCACTGTACTCTACCTCTACTGTGCTCCACTGTACTCCACTGTACTCAATCTCTACTGTGATCCACTGTACTCTACCTCTGCTCTACTCCACTGTACTCTACCTCTACTGTACTCCACTGTACTCTACCTCTACTGTACTCCACTGTACTCTACCTCTACTGTACTCTACCTCTACTGTGCTCAACTGTATTCCACTGTACTCTACCTCTGCTGTGCTCCACTTTACTCTATCTCTACTGTGCTCCAATGTACTCTATCTCTACTGTGATCCACAGTACTCTACCTCTGCTGTGCTCCACTTTACTCTATCTCTACTCTGCTCCAATGTACTCTATCTCTACTGTACTCCACTGTACTCTACCTCTACTGTACTCCACCGCTAATGTGCTCCACTGTACTCCACTGTACTCCACCTCTACTGTACTCCACTGTACTCTACATCTACTGTAATCTACAGTACTCCACCTCTAATGTGCTCCACTGTACTCCACTGTACTCTACCTCTACTGTACTCCACTGTACTCTACCTCTACTGTACTCCACTGTACTCTACCTCTACTGTGCTCCACTGCACTCCATTGTACTCTATCTCTACTGTGATCCACTGTACTGTACCTCTGCTGTGCTCCACTGTACTCTATCTCTACTGTGCTCCACTGTACTCTACCTCTACTGTACTCCACTGTACTCTACCTCTACTGTACTCCCCTGTACTCTATCTCTACTGTACTCCACTGTACTCTACATCTACTGTACTCTACTGTACTCCACCTCTAATGTGCTCCACTGTACTCCACTGTACTCTACCTCTACTGTACTCCACTGTACTCTACCTCTACTGTGCTCCACTGTACTCTACCTCTACTGTGCTCCACTGTACTCTACCTCTACTGTGCTCCACTACACTGTACCTCTGCTGTGCTCCACTGTACTCTATCTCTACTGTGCTCCACTGTACTCTATCTCTACTGTACTCCATTGTACTCTACCTCTACTGTACTCTACTGTTCTCTACCTCTACTGTACTCTACTGTACTCCACCTCTACTGTGCTCCACTGTACTCCACTGTGCTCTACCTCTACTCTGCTCCACAGTACTCTACCTCTACTGTACTCCACTGTACTCTACCTCTACTGTGCTCCACTGTACTCTACCTCTACTGTACTCCATTGTACTCTACTTCTACTGTACTCCACTTTACTGTACTCCACTGTACTCTACCTCTACTGTACTCTACTGTACTCCACCTCTACTGTGCTCCACTGTACTCTACCTCTACTGTGCTACACTGTACTCTACCTCTACTGTGCTCCACTGTAGTCTACCTCTACTGTACTCCACTGTACTCTACCTCTACTGTACTCCACTGTACTCTACCTCTACTGTACTCCACTGTACTCTACCTCTTCTGTACTTCACTGTACTCTATCTCTAGTGTGCTCCACTGTACTCTATCTCTACTGTACTCCACTGTACTCTACCTCTACTGTACTACACTGTACTCTACCTCTGCTGTACTCCACTGTACTCTACCTCTACTGTACTCCACTGTACTCTACCTCTACTGTGCTCCACTGTACTCTACCTCTGCTGTGCTCCACTGTACTCTATCTCTATTGTGCTCCACTGTACTCTACCTCTACTGTACTCTACCTCTACTGTACTCCACCTCTACTGTGCTCCACTGTACTCTAACTCTACTGTACTCCATTGTACACTACTTCTACTGTACTCCACTGTACTCTACCTCTACTGTACTCCACTTCTAATGTGCTCCACTGTACTCTACCTCTACTGTGCTCCACTGTACTCTACCTCTACTGTACTCCACTGTACTCTACCTCTACTGTACTCCACTCTACTCTACCTCTACTGTACTCCACTGTACTCTACCTCTACTGTGCTCCACTGCACTCCACTGTACTCTATCTCTACTGTGATCCACTGTACTGTACCTCTGCTGTGCTCCACTGTACTCTATCTCTACTGTGCTCCACTGTACTCTACCTCTACTGTACTCCACTGTACTCTACCTCTACTGTACTCCACTGTACTCTATCTCTACTGTACTCCACTGTACTCTACATCTACTGTACTCTACTGTACTCCACCTCTAATGTGCTCCACTGTACTCCACTGTACTCTACCTCTACTGTACTCCACTGTACTCTACCTCTACTGTGCTCCACTGCACTCTACCTCTACTGTGCTCCACTGTACTCTACCTCTACTGTGATCCACTGCATTGTACCTCTGCTGTGCTCCACTGTACTCTATCTCTACTGTGCTCCACTGTACTCTATCTCTACTGTACTCCATTGTACTCTAACTCTACTGTACTCTACTGTTCTCTACCTCTACTGTACTCTACTGTACTCCACCTCTACTGTGCTCCACTGTACTCCACTGTGCTCTACCTCTACTGTACTCCACTGTACTCTACCTCTTCTGTACTTCACTGTACTCTATCTCTAGTGTGCTCCACTGTACTCTATCTCTACTGTACTCTACTGTACTCCACCTCTACTGTGCTCCACTGTACTCCACTCTACTGTACCTCTACTGTACTCTACTGTACTCCACCTCTACTGTGCTCCGCTGTACTCCACTGTACTCTACCTCTACTGTACTCCACTGTACTCTACCTCTTCTGTACTTCACTGTACTCTATCTCTAGTGTTCTCCACTGTACTCTGTCTCTACTGTACTCTACTGTACTCCACCTCTACTGTGCTCCACTGTACTCCACTGTACTGTACCTCTACTGTACTCTACTGTACTCCACCTCTACTGTGCTCCGCTGTACTCCACTGTACTCTACCTCTACTGTGCTCCACTGTACTCTACCTCTACTGTACTCCACTATACTCTACCTCTACTGTGCTCCACTGTTCTCTACCTCTAATGTACTCTACTGTACTCCACCTCTACTGTGCTCCGCTGTACTCCACTGTACTCTACCTCTACTGTGCTCCACTGTACTCTACCTCTACTGTACTCCACTGTACTCTACCTCTACTGTGATCCACTGCACTGTACCTCTGCTGTGCTCCACTGTACTCTATCTCTACTGTGCTCCACTGTACTCTATCTCTACTGTACTCCATTGTACTCTAACTCTACTGTACTCTACTGTTCTCTACCTCTACTCTACTCTACTGTACTCCACCTCTACTGTGCTCCACTGTACTCCACTGTGCTCTACCTCTACTCTGCTCCACAGTACTCTACCTCTACTGTACTCCACTGTACTCTACCTCTACTGTGCTCCACTGTACTCTACCTCTACTGTACTCCATTGTACTCTACTTCTACTATACTCCACTTTACTGTACTCCACTGTACTCTACCTCTACTGTGCTCTACTTTACTCTATCTCTACTGTGCTCCACTGTACTCTACATCTACTGTGCTCCACTGTACTCTACCTCTACTGTACTCCACTGTACTCTACCTCTACTGTACTCTACTGTACTCCACCGCTAATGTGCTCCACTGTACTCCACTGTACTCTACCTCTGCTGTACTCCACTGTACTCTACCTCTACTGTGCTCCACTGTACTCCACTGTACTCAATCTCTACTGTGATCCACTGTACTCTACCTCTGCTCTACTCCACTGTACTCTACCTCTACTGTACTCCACTGTACTCTACCTCTACTGTACTCCACTGTACTCTACCTCTACTGTACTCTACTGTACTCTACCTCTACTGTGCTCAACTGTATTCCACTGTACTCTACCTCTGCTGTGCTCCACTTTACTCTATCTCTACTGTGCTCCAATGTACTCTATCTCTACTGTGATCCACAGTACTCTACCTCTGCTGTGCTCCACTTTACTCTATCTCTACTGTGCTCCAATGTACTCTATCTCTACTGTACTCCACTGTACTCTACCTCTACTGTACTCCACCGCTAATGTGCTCCACTGTACTCCACTGTACTCCACCTCTACTGTACTCCACTGTACTCTACATCTACTGTAATCTACAGTACTCCACCTCTAATGTGCTCCACTGTACTCCACTGTACTCTACCTCTACTGTACTCCACTGTACTCTACCTCTACTGTACTCCACTGTACTCTACCTCTACTGTGCTCCACTGCACTCCATTGTACTCTATCTCTACTGTGATCCACTGTACTGTACCTCTGCTGTGCTCCACTGTACTCTATCTCTACTGTGCTCCACTGTACTCTACCTCTACTGTACTCCACTGTACTCTACCTCTACTGTACTCCCCTGTACTCTATCTCTACTGTACTCCACTGTACTCTACATCTACTGTACTCTACTGTACTCCACCTCTAATGTGCTCCACTGTACTCCACTGTACTCTACCTCTACTGTACTCCACTGTACTCTACCTCTACTGTGCTCCACTGTACTCTACCTCTACTGTGCTCCACTGTACTCTACCTCTACTGTGCTCCACTACACTGTACCTCTGCTGTGCTCCACTGTACTCTATCTCTACTGTGCTCCACTGTACTCTATCTCTACTGTACTCCATTGTACTCTAACTCTACTGTACTCTACTGTTCTCTACCTCTACTGTACTCTACTGTACTCCACCTCTACTGTGCTCCACTGTACTCCACTGTGCTCTACCTCTACTCTGCTCCACAGTACTCTACCTCTACTGTACTCCACTGTACTCTACCTCTACTGTGCTCCACTGTACTCTACCTCTACTGTACTCCATTGTACTCTACTTCTACTGTACTCCACTTTACTGTACTCCACTGTACTCTACCTCTACTGTACTCTACTGTACTCCACCTCTACTGTGCTCCACTGTACTCTACCTCTACTGTGCTACACTGTACTCTACCTCTACTGTGCTCCACTGTAGTCTACCTCTACTGTACTCCACTGTACTCTACCTCTACTGTACTCCACTGTACTCTACCTCTACTGTACTCCACTGTACTCTACCTCTTCTGTACTTCACTGTACTCTATCTCTAGTGTGCTCCACTGTACTCTATCTCTACTGTACTCCACTGTACTCTACCTCTACTGTACTACACTGTACTCTACCTCTGCTGTACTCCACTGTACTCTACCTCTACTGTACTCCACTGTACTCTACCTCTACTGTGCTCCACTGTACTCTACCTCTGCTGTGCTCCACTGTACTCTATCTCTACTGTGCTCCACTGTACTCTACCTCTACTGTACTCTACCTCTACTGTACTCCACCTCTACTGTGCTCCACTGTACTCTAACTCTACTGTACTCCATTGTACACTACTTCTACTGTACTCCACTGTACTCTACCTCTACTGTACTCCACTTCTAATGTGCTCCACTGTACTCTACCTCTACTGTGCTCCACTGTACTCTACCTCTACTGTACTCCACTGTACTCTACCTCTACTGTACTCCACTCTACTCTACCTCTACTGTACTCCACTGTACTCTACCTCTACTGTGCTCCACTGCACTCCACTGTACTCTATCTCTACTGTGATCCACTGTACTGTACCTCTGCTGTGCTCCACTGTACTCTATCTCTACTGTGATCCACTGTACTCTACCTCTGCTGTGCTCCACTGTACTCTATCTCTACTGTGCTCCACTGTACTCTATCTCTCCTGTACTCCACTGTACTCTACCTCTACTGTACTCTACTGTTCTCTACCTCTACTGTACTCCACTGTACTCTACATCTACTGTACTCTACTGTACTCCACCTCTAATGTGCTCCAATGTACTCCACTGTACTCTACCTCTACTGTACTCCACTGTACTCTACCTCTACTGTACTCTACTGTACTCTACCTCTACTGTGCTCAACTGTATTCCACTGTACTCTACCTCTGCTGTGCTCCACTTTACTCTATCTCTACTGTGCTCCAATGTACTCTATCTCTACTGTGATCCACAGTACTCTACCTCTGCTGTGCCCCACTTTACTCTATCTCTACTGTGCTCCAATGTACTCTATCTCTACTGTACTCCACTGTACTCTACCTCTACTGTACTCCACCGCTAATGTGCTCCACTGTACTCCACTGTACTCTACCTCTACTGTGCTCCACTGTACTCTACCTCTACTGTGCTCCACTGTACTCTACCTCTACTGTGCTCCACTGTAGTCTACCTCTACTGTACTCCACTGTACTCTACCTCTACTGTACTCCACTGTACTCTACCTCTACTGTACTCCACTGTACTCTACCTCTTCTGTACTTCACTGTACTCTATCTCTAGTGTGCTCCACTGTACTCTATCTCTACTGTACTCTACTGTACTCCACCTCTACTGTGCTCCACTGTACTCCACTGTACTGTACCTCTACTGTACTCTACTGTACTCCACCTCTACTGTGCTCCACTGTACTCCACTGTATTCTACCTCTACTGTACTCGACTGTACTCTACCTCTACTGTACTCCACTGTACTCTACCTCTACTGTGCTCTACTTTACTCTATCTCTACTGTGCTCCACTGTACTCTACATCTACTGTGCTCCACTGTACTCTACCTCTACTGTACACTACTGTACTCCACCGCTAATGTGCTCCACTGTACTCCACTGTACTCTACCTCTGCTGTACTCCACTGTACTCTACCTCTACTGTGCTCCACTGTACTCCACTGTACTCAATCTCTACTGTGATCCACTGTACTCTACCTCTGCTCTACTCCACTGTACTCTACCTCTACTGTACTCCACTGTACTCTACCTCTACTGTACTCCACTGTACTCTACCTCTACTGTACTCTACTGTACTCTACCTCTACTGTGCTCAACTGTATTCCACTGTACTCTACCTCTGCTGTGCTCCACTTTACTCTATCTATACTGTGCTCCAATGTACTCTATCTCTACTGTGATCCACAGTACTCTACCTCTGCTGTGCTCCACTTTACTCTATCTCTACTGTGCTCCAATGTACTCTATCTCTACTGTACTCCACTGTACTCTACCTCTACTGTACTCCACCGCTAATGTGCTCCACTGTACTCCACTGTACTCTACCTCTACTGTGCTCCACTGTACTCTACCTCTACTGTGCTCCACTGTACTCTACCTCTACTGTGCTCCACTGTAGTCTACCTCTACTGTACTCCACTGTACTCTACCTCTACTGTACTCCACTGTACTCTACCTCTACTGTACTCCACTGTACTCTACCTCTTCTGTACTTCACTGTACTCTATCTCTAGTGTGCTCCACTGTACTCTATCTCTACTGTACTCTACTGTACTCCACCTCTACTGTGCTCCACTGTACTCCACTGTACTGTACCTCTACTGTACTCTACTGTACTCCACCTCTACTGTGCTCCGCTGTACTCCACTGTACTCTACCTCTACTGTGCTCCACTGTACTCTACCTCTACTGTACTCCACTATACTCTACCTCTACTGTGCTCCACTGTTCTCTACCTCTACTGTACTCTACTGTACTCCACCTCTACTGTGCTCCACTGTACTCCACTGTACTGTACCTCTACTGTACTCCACTGTACTCTACCTCTACTGTACTCCACTGTACTCTACCTCTACTGTGCTCCACTGTACTCTATCTCTACTGTGATCCACTGTACTCTATTTCTACTGTGCTCCACTGTACTCTATCTCTACTGTACTCCACTGTACTCTACCTCTACTGTACTCTACTGTTCTCTACCTCTAATGTGCTCCACTGTACTCAACTGTACTCTACCTCTACTGTACTCCACTGTACTCTACCTCTACTGTGCTCCACCTCTAATGTGCTCCACTGTACTCCACTGTATTCTACCTCTACTGTACTCGACTGTACTCTACCTCTACTGTACTCCACTGTACTCTACCTCTACTGTGCTCTACTTTACTCTATCTCTACTGTGCTCCACTGTACTCTACATCTACTGTGCTCCACTGTACTCTACCTCTACTGTACTCCACTGTACTCTACCTCTACTGTACTCTACTGTACTCCACCGCTAATGTGCTCCACTGTACTCCACTGTACTCTACCTCTGCTGTACTCCACTGTACTCTACCTCTACTGTGCTCCACTGTACTCCACTGTACTCAATCTCTACTGTGATCCACTGTACTCTACCTCTGCTCTACTCCACTGTACTCTACCTCTACTGTACTCCACTGTACTCTACCTCTACTGTACTCCACTGTACTCTACCTCTACTGTACTCTACCTCTACTGTGCTCAACTGTATTCCACTGTACTCTACCTCTGCTGTGCTCCACTTTACTCTATCTCTACTGTGCTCCAATGTACTCTATCTCTACTGTGATCCACAGTACTCTACCTCTGCTGTGCTCCACTTTACTCTATCTCTACTCTGCTCCAATGTACTCTATCTCTACTGTACTCCACTGTACTCTACCTCTACTGTACTCCACCGCTAATGTGCTCCACTGTACTCCACTGTACTCCACCTCTACTGTACTCCACTGTACTCTACATCTACTGTAATCTACAGTACTCCACCTCTAATGTGCTCCACTGTACTCCACTGTACTCTACCTCTACTGTACTCCACTGTACTCTACCTCTACTGTACTCCACTGTACTCTACCTCTACTGTGCTCCACTGCACTCCATTGTACTCTATCTCTACTGTGATCCACTGTACTGTACCTCTGCTGTGCTCCACTGTACTCTATCTCTACTGTGCTCCACTGTACTCTACCTCTACTGTACTCCACTGTACTCTACCTCTACTGTACTCCCCTGTACTCTATCTCTACTGTACTCCACTGTACTCTACATCTACTGTACTCTACTGTACTCCACCTCTAATGTGCTCCACTGTACTCCACTGTACTCTACCTCTACTGTACTCCACTGTACTCTACCTCTACTGTGCTCCACTGTACTCTACCTCTACTGTGCTCCACTGTACTCTACCTCTACTGTGCTCCACTACACTGTACCTCTGCTGTGCTCCACTGTACTCTATCTCTACTGTGCTCCACTGTACTCTATCTCTACTGTACTCCATTGTACTCTACCTCTACTGTACTCTACTGTTCTCTACCTCTACTGTACTCTACTGTACTCCACCTCTACTGTGCTCCACTGTACTCCACTGTGCTCTACCTCTACTCTGCTCCACAGTACTCTACCTCTACTGTACTCCACTGTACTCTACCTCTACTGTGCTCCACTGTACTCTACCTCTACTGTACTCCATTGTACTCTACTTCTACTGTACTCCACTTTACTGTACTCCACTGTACTCTACCTCTACTGTACTCTACTGTACTCCACCTCTACTGTGCTCCACTGTACTCTACCTCTACTGTGCTACACTGTACTCTACCTCTACTGTGCTCCACTGTAGTCTACCTCTACTGTACTCCACTGTACTCTACCTCTACTGTACTCCACTGTACTCTACCTCTACTGTACTCCACTGTACTCTACCTCTTCTGTACTTCACTGTACTCTATCTCTAGTGTGCTCCACTGTACTCTATCTCTACTGTACTCCACTGTACTCTACCTCTACTGTACTACACTGTACTCTACCTCTGCTGTACTCCACTGTACTCTACCTCTACTGTACTCCACTGTACTCTACCTCTACTGTGCTCCACTGTACTCTACCTCTGCTGTGCTCCACTGTACTCTATCTCTATTGTGCTCCACTGTACTCTACCTCTACTGTACTCTACCTCTACTGTACTCCACCTCTACTGTGCTCCACTGTACTCTAACTCTACTGTACTCCATTGTACACTACTTCTACTGTACTCCACTGTACTCTACCTCTACTGTACTCCACTTCTAATGTGCTCCACTGTACTCTACCTCTACTGTGCTCCACTGTACTCTACCTCTACTGTACTCCACTGTACTCTACCTCTACTGTACTCCACTCTACTCTACCTCTACTGTACTCCACTGTACTCTACCTCTACTGTGCTCCACTGCACTCCACTGTACTCTATCTCTACTGTGATCCACTGTACTGTACCTCTGCTGTGCTCCACTGTACTCTATCTCTACTGTGCTCCACTGTACTCTACCTCTACTGTACTCCACTGTACTCTACCTCTACTGTACTCCACTGTACTCTATCTCTACTGTACTCCACTGTACTCTACATCTACTGTACTCTACTGTACTCCACCTCTAATGTGCTCCACTGTACTCCACTGTACTCTACCTCTACTGTACTCCACTGTACTCTACCTCTACTGTGCTCCACTGCACTCTACCTCTACTGTGCTCCACTGTACTCTACCTCTACTGTGATCCACTGCATTGTACCTCTGCTGTGCTCCACTGTACTCTATCTCTACTGTGCTCCACTGTACTCTATCTCTACTGTACTCCATTGTACTCTAACTCTACTGTACTCTACTGTTCTCTACCTCTACTGTACTCTACTGTACTCCACCTCTACTGTGCTCCACTGTACTCCACTGTGCTCTACCTCTACTGTACTCCACTGTACTCTACCTCTTCTGTACTTCACTGTACTCTATCTCTAGTGTGCTCCACTGTACTCTATCTCTACTGTACTCTACTGTACTCCACCTCTACTGTGCTCCACTGTACTCCACTGTACTGTACCTCTACTGTACTCTACTGTACTCCACCTCTACTGTGCTCCGCTGTACTCCACTGTACTCTACCTCTACTGTACTCCACTGTACTCTACCTCTTCTGTACTTCACTGTACTCTATCTCTAGTGTTCTCCACTGTACTCTGTCTCTACTGTACTCTACTGTACTCCACCTCTACTGTGCTCCACTGTACTCCACTGTACTGTACCTCTACTGTACTCTACTGTACTCCACCTCTACTGTGCTCCGCTGTACTCCACTGTACTCTACCTCTACTGTGCTCCACTGTACTCTACCTCTACTGTACTCCACTATACTCTACCTCTACTGTGCTCCACTGTTCTCTACCTCTAATGTACTCTACTGTACTCCACCTCTACTGTGCTCCGCTGTACTCCACTGTACTCTACCTCTACTGTGCTCCACTGTACTCTACCTCTACTGTACTCCACTGTACTCTACCTCTACTGTGATCCACTGCACTGTACCTCTGCTGTGCTCCACTGTACTCTATCTCTACTGTGCTCCACTGTACTCTATCTCTACTGTACTCCATTGTACTCTAACTCTACTGTACTCTACTGTTCTCTACCTCTACTCTACTCTACTGTACTCCACCTCTACTGTGCTCCACTGTACTCCACTGTGCTCTACCTCTACTCTGCTCCACAGTACTCTACCTCTACTGTACTCCACTGTACTCTACCTCTACTGTGCTCCACTGTACTCTACCTCTACTGTACTCCATTGTACTCTACTTCTACTATACTCCACTTTACTGTACTCCACTGTACTCTACCTCTACTGTACTCTACTGTACTCCACTTCTAATGTGCTCCACTGTACTCTACCTCTACTGTGCTCCACTGTACTCTACCTCTACTGTGCTCCACTGTACTCTACCTCTACTGTGCTCCACTGTAGTCTACCTCTACTGTACTCCACTGTACTCTACCTCTACTGTACTCCACTGTACTCTACCTGTTCTGTACTTCACTGTACTCTATCTCTAGTGTGCTCCACTGTACTCTATCTCTACTGTACTCTACTGTACTCCACCTCTACTGTGCTCCACTGTACTCCACTGTACTGTACCTCTACTGTACTCTACTGTACTCCACCTCTACTGTGCTCCGCTGTACTCCACTGTACTCTACCTCTACTGTGCTCCACTGTACTCTACCTCTACTGTACTCCACTATACTCTACCTCTACTGTGCTCCACTGTTCTCTACCTCTACTGTACTCTACTGTACTCCACCTCTACTGTGCTCCACTGTACTCCACTGTACTGTACCTCTACTGTACTCCACTGTACTCTACCTCTACTGTACTCCACTGTACTCTACCTCTACTGTGCTCCACTGTACTCTATCTCTACTGTGATCCACTGTACTCTATTTCTACTGTGCTCCACTGTACTCTATCTCTACTGTACTCCACTGTACTCTACCTCTACTGTACTCTACTGTTCTCTACCTCTAATGTGCTCCACTGTACTCAACTGTACTCTACCTCTACTGTACTCCACTGTACTCTACCTCTACTGTGCTCCACCTCTAATGTGCTCCACTGTACTCCACTGTACTCTACCTCTACTGTACTTGACTGTACTCTACCTCTACTGTACTCCACTGTACTCTACCTCTACTGTGCTCTACTTTACTCTATCTCTACTGTGCTCCATTGTACTCTACTCTACTGTACTCCACTGACTCTATCTCTACTGTACTCCACTGCACTCTACCTCTACTGTACTCCACTGTACTGTACCTCTACTGTACTCCACTGTACTCTATCTCACTGTACTCCACTGTACTCTCTCTACTGTACTACACTGTACTCTACCTCTACTGTGCTCCACTGTACTCCACTGTACTCTACCTCTACTGTGATCCACTGTACTCTACCTCTACTGTGCTCCACTTTACTCTATCTCTACTGTGCTCCACTGTTCTCTACCTCTACTGTACTCTACTGTACTCCACCTCTACTGTGCTCCACTGTACTCCACTGTACTCTACCTCTACTGTGCTCCACTGTACTGTACCTCTACTGTACTCCACTGTACTCTATCTCTACTGTGCTCCACCTTACTCTATCTCTACTGTACTCTACTGTACTCCACCTCTACTGTGCTCCACTGTACTCCACTATACTCTACCTCTACTGTGCTCCACTGTAATCTACCTCTACTCTACTCCACCGTACTCTACCTCTACTGTGCTCCACTGTACTCCACTGTACTCTATCTCTACTGTACTCCACTGTGCTCTACCTCCAATGTGCTCCACTGGACTCCACTGTACTCTATCTCTACTGTGATCCACTGTACTCTACCTCTACTGTACTCCACTGTACTCTACCTCTACTGTACTCCACTCTGCTCTACCTCACTGTGCTCCACTGTACTCTATCTCTACTGTACTCTGCTGTACTCTACCTCTACTGTACTCTACTGTACTCCACCTCTAATGTGCTCCACTGTACTCCACTGTACTGTACCTCTACTGTACTCCACTGTACTCTACCTCTACTGTACTCCACTGTACTCTACCTCTACTGTACTCCACTAAGCTAATAAAAATTCAGTCCTTCGTGTTAGTTCACAGTGTTTTAACCAATGTTAACAAATACAACTTTTGATTTTAGTAATGTATAAGTAAATGTTGAAATAAACATGAACTAAGATTAATAGGCTAAATGCTGTAGAATCATTGTTAATTTTTAATTCATGTAAACTAAAGTAGTTAACTAATGTAAGGTAAACAGGTAAATTTATCTAATTGGTAATTTATTAATTAATTAAAAAATCATGGGATGTGTTGAGATGAAGACATCGGCGAACGCTGGAGAAACAAGGGTAGAAGAATCATACACAGCAAACAACATCTCAATGACTGGCCACTGTACTGGTGCAGGGTAGATTATTTAAGTATTAACAGTTTAAGTCAATTTTCTCAATATCATTTATCACATTGAATGTAGTTTTGTTCAATTTTGGGATTCTTATTCTAATTTGTTTCGGTACGGTGATTTATTTGATCAAATTATGTGATCAAATTTTTGTTTGTTTTCTTCTCTTCTAATTTGTTTTAGATTGAGACTATTGAGCGTAGTGTCAGTTCTGGCAGGTCACGTAAGTCAAGCTCGCATCAGCTGACACTCAGCTGATACACGTCTACCTATAGGAATACGAACGCCTATCACTGTATAAGCTCCTTCAGTATTATCAGCAGCTATATCGTTTCTCAGGAGCTGTTACCCACCTCCATCCCCAGCTCCTACTCTCGCCCAGTCAGGATTTGGCTTTCTGATTCCCCTTGAATCAGAATACATTCTCAAATTATGTTGTACTTTAAAATCTTGAATTAATGATATCTACATTACATTCATGTTGGTTCTGTTCTGTTTACCCTAAGGGGGGTTATTGCTGCTCTCCCTGCTCTTATCCATGCTAGGCTGCATGGATGCGCAGGGAGTTCTCGCCAAGAACAGAACCACTGCCAATCCAAACTGTATGCAACTGCCAATCGTATTTGACGATAGTGGTCCTGACAGAATTTCGTTTTCCGGTGACAACAGTTTTACCACTCTCTGGCTTACATTCGATTTTAAGGTGGCTTACCGACATGGTTCGTCAATCCTAATACCTTGATCCTTATGGGAAAGACAGGCATTTTACATAATAAAAGAAGAAGGAAATGAAAGGAATAGTTAAAACAAAACAAAACAATTAAATGTTTCCTGGTATGACTTACAGCTACTGTTGCGCAGCTAAGGTGTCATGTATCATAACTTAATGGAAGGTGTTCGACTTGTTTCAGTCTGTTTTATTCCCACCTTTTCTTGAAGGCTTGAACCACATGTTTCTTGGCTTATTTTTGATGGGCTTAGATGAAGATTGTTGCATCTTTGCCTTGGACTGGGATCGTCTGTGATCTGATGGGGGTCAGTCCAGTTAGGCAGGAAGTTCTCTGGCAGACATTGGGAGGTAGTTTGGCGTGGATGCGTGGAGCTGTAGTGCAAAATTTCATCTCCGGTGTTGCATTCCTCTTGTGCTGCCTTCTGGTTTTGACAGACTTTCTGACCTTCTGTTCTTACTGTGGTTACTGGAGCACATACATGGTTCTTGAGTTTGGAGCTCGTTGGGTGGTTTCTTGGTGAGTGATGGGTAACCAGGAAGGTGTTTTCTTGTACCTCTGGGTTTTTGTTAGGTTTTTGGCCATGAGAGACCCCATTGTTCTGTGTTGTTTTATGTTTGATTATGGTTTGAAGTAAAGTTGCATTTGGGTTCTCAACCAGCTTGCCTCCAGTGGACCTCATTCATTACACATATAAGCTTTTTAAAAATGACAGGGTACATATCTGTGCATTTATACAGGAATTTTTTTTTTTGTTGTTGATTTTCCACTAAGGTGTGGAGAAATGTAAGGTTACAAAATTAACCGTGAATTTATTATTAGAGCACATCCAAGCCAGTGAATCATGTGTGCAGATTTCTTAGGTGGAGGCTTCAGTAAAAGGTAGTCACTTTTGATAAACCTACTTGAAATGTATTAGTTAAATCCCTTAATTTGCATGTGCAGGCAAGAGAAGTAAAGTGAAAATGAAGTGAAATAAAAGGTTGTGTGAAAGTTTTTTTTACTTCTGGAAATGTTAGCATTTGTACCAGATTAAAAGCATGCACAATTAAAACTTTGTTGATCAAATTGTTGTAGGAATTTTTAGTTATTTGCCCCATTAGCCAGAGCATAGAGGATGCATATTTGGCGAGCGGTCCAAAGGGAGGGATCCGAGCTCAGAATTTAACCTAAACCCAAAGTACTCTCCCATATCCCAGGCTGGGATAGAAATAGTTAGTGAGGAGCTGGGGTGGTGGAGGGATACTGGACAACTGTCGTGGGACACAGGTATATTAGCAATATCATGCTAATTGAGTTGATTATCCGAACGTTCTCCTCCTGTGCAATTTTGTTTGATTATCTAAAAGTGCTCCTCCTGAAATTTTTTAAAGGGGTCATATGATGTGTTTTCATGTTTTTCTTTTTCTTTAGTGTGCTATATTGCTGTTTGTGCATGTATAAGATCTGCAAAGTTACAAAGCTCAAAGTCTCCCACAAAAAGATTTATTCCATCTAAAAGAGAAGGCAGATTCAGACCTAACGCCTCGATCGGGAATATTTGCATAATACCGCCCAAATGCATAAGCAAAGAAAGAAGGCGTGGCTTCAGTTGTCGTTGTAGTGTTGTCACCGCCTTGTCGTGTGATGCTGTGTGTTTCTATGCGAAAGCAAAAGCAACACTTTATTTAGCCTACTAAAAGTGGCCGCAATTCAGTGGTAAAGATTTATTTACAACACTGTTCTAGAACACTACAATCCAAATGTTCGTGTGTGTGCTGCACATTTTACGGAGGACATTTTCCTGAATCTAGGAGAGTACAAGGCGGGCTGTGCACAAAGGCTTTTTCTAAAAATTAATAAAAGCTCTTCTGAATCAGAGCCTGTAAGTATGTTTAATTATTTCTTAAAGTATTTGCTACTCACTGTTCAAATGCGGAGTTTTGTGCAGTGTAGAGTAACACATATTGTTTGTTGTTCCACCGATCAAAAATGCAAAGATGGATTTATGTTTACAAAAAAGTGTATCCTCATTTCTCTGCTTATAACTTGAAAAGATGACAAATATAGATGCGCACTACGTGTTCTTGCTCAAGCAGACCTGAAGCTGAAGTTTGCGACTATGGTAAGGGATGTTACATTTCCGACACACGATTGAGGTGTTCGACCAATGACAACAAACTGGGTCAGCTGGCCAATCATAGCACACTTTCCGGAAACAAGGACTTTGTAGAAATCTTTGCGTTTTAGAAAGACTGGGCATAGAGAACCTACAGTTTGTGAAAAATATATATATATATATATTTTTTTTACATTAAAGCATGTTAACATGTTCTGTTATACCCAATACACAAAATAATTATCTTTGAAAACAGCATCATATGACCCCTTTTATTAAACATCATGTAAAAATGAATAGCCTGTACGGGACAAACAACACACACGTGCTTCAGACACATTCATGATGTGGCTTTCGTTTTTTGCTTTACAGAGAAGAAAGGCTGTTCATTAAATTTATGTAACATGAAAGACACATGATCAAATGAATAAATGAGTTTTATTTAATTCCCCAAAATACAGAACACTGAACAATGGTTAGAATTAATAAAAAAAGATTATAACTGCTGTTCTTTAGTAACCCTTGCTTTTGAACCACTGGGCTCGGGCCACAACATCATTGGAGTAATCCCCGCCTGTGGTGCCAACGTCCATGCGCTCGTATGTACGGACGTTCTTCACACCTGCGTTGTAGGCTGATATTCCCCCTGGAACAGACATTATAAATTACACATGGAACACTCACTTCAAATCAAGGCAATCACATACTATTAACATATACTCTGCAAAGTTAACATTACTTATAAAACCTTTGTGAAATCTTCTAAATGTACATTTTACAGATAAATTCAACAATCCAATTAATTAATAAATCAATAAAAATCTGGAAAACTGGAAAAAACAAGACCTTGTGTACTTATCCACTATTTCTAAGTTAATACAAGTTTTAATTAGAGTTAATTTTTATGGATACTCTGAGATACTAGTGAATCCTAACCCTACCTTTAAAGCATTGCTCTGGGGTCCACTGGGGAAACTTTGCTTTAATTTCTTTAATGAAGCCAATGAGAATCTCAGTTCCTTGTGTGACATGTTGCTCACTGTCCCATGCACCTACTGGAGTGTGGTAGCGTTTATCAACCTGGAAAAAAAAACGGAACAAAAAAAAAACATCAGTAATAATAAGAATAACAACTAAATGTTACAGATTAATAAATTGGGTCAACATGTGGCAAATTAAGGAAGCACAGCAGGGGAACTGTTGCTTTGAATAGGGAAGTTGGGAAAATCAAGTTTACACAATAATTGAAAAAGCAACAACAATCCAACATCTTCTTTTTATGTAACACACGGTTTTGGATTTGCTCATTCGGTGGAGGCATGGCCTGACAAACTACATGCTTTGACATGTTGAATTCATGCGGTTGATATTGTGTTATTTCCTAATCCTTCCCAACTGTCTACAAAAACAAAACAAAGAATGCTCATTATTTTTAGGTTCCTTAATGCAAAACAATATATAACATTAATGCCTTCTTAAAGCTTTGCATGTATTCTCTCTGATTAGTATTTCCATTTTATTTTCAGATTTAGTTTAAACACCCATCTCATGTGCACTTGCACACCGTTTATCCCTCATATTAAGATCTCCCTGTCCTGGAGTTATTGTTTTCAAATAGACTAGATCCATTCCTCTAACCAACCTGCATGAGACCAAAGCCATTGCCATGGTCGCCCCACCCATCCTTCAGAGCGGCTCCGGCTCTGGACTCTCTGGATATGATCCCCGCGATCACAGCCGGGTCCATCTGCTTTGCTCTGCCAACTTTAGTGATTATACTCTTGTATTTCTCCATCCGGGTCAGATCAATCTCAGCCAGTTTTTTGGAGGCTTCAACACCTTTGAAAATAATAAATCATTGTTAATATAAAATACAATGTAGTGCATACAGTATGGTAAAGTTTGGTTACTGGACACAGTTAGTCAGTCATACCCTTTACAGTTAATTTATCCTGTTTTGCTGTCACCTCTGATGCACCGGTGGTGTCTATCTTCATGACGTCTCCATAAATGCATGCTACAAAAAACATGGCAAGTATCGTCTGAAGGCCTTTAAAAAGTTTAAATCATTGATTTTCAAACAGAACATTAATGTAGCCTATAGACATTAATCACATTAAGTAAGGTATTATTTAGCATAACATTATTTGTCTTACCCATGATGACTCGAAAATGTTGTGAACAAAACAAAACAAAACAATCAAGACCACTGAATTTTGTTAACTCGTGATCGTTGTTGTAGAACTGGTTTCTCTTTCTGTTTTCGCAGTTCTGCTGTGAAGGTGGGGCAAAATCAAGTGCTGACATTTGGGAATTCCCTTTTGTTTAGGTTTGAAACAAGGTTTCATTTGTTACCCCCTTTAGTTAATATGAACTACAACACGTCTAGAATTTATTAGCTCTTATCTCTTATCTTAATGAAAGCAGCTAATCTTTGCTTATGAAAGTTTAGCAAAAAATAAAAAAAAACAAAAATAATTCCGTATAAAGCATGCTGTAATTACTCATTGTTGGTTCACGTTATAATGCATTAACAAAACATAGAATCGAGGTTACAATCAATACACTTTTAGCATTGATTGCATACGACCTGCGTAAATTCCGCCAAAACAATATCATTCTTTTCATTATTTTCAAATACAGAATGCACTCCATTGAAAAGACAATGCAGGCGATTTTGCTTTCAAATTTAAAATGCAGAGATTAAAACGCTTTTTCCAAACAAATTGGCAGTAAGATAACATGCAATGTTGTCAACCTCGGGAAATCTAATATTTTATATGTAGTACTGTATTGCTCTCTAATCTCTATTCTGACTGAGATGCATTTTATTTAAAAATTTTTTGCAGGTCAAACGAGCTTTTTTCTCGGCTCCCAAGTCCCAACCCTGACACTTGGAGAGACAAGACAAGAGAAAAACGTGTACTGCGCCTTTAAGGACAGTCCCATTCATCGCAGCCGGTCTCTGAAAACCAGGAAGCAAAACAGAAAACATTGGAAGTAGCTGGACATGTTACAACATAAAATAAAGATGCAGATACGATAGTATTGACTTTAAACTATATCGCTTTATTAAATACACATATATTAACATAATGTTTGTAAATACTCAGATGTGGTTGTTTGTTTTGATTTTACACGTTTTGGGGGAAGCTGTGTTTGCAAAAGACCGCAAAAAGTTCAACATTTTGTATGTACTTGCTGATGATTTGAGACCAACTTTAGGCTGCTACTCTGATCCAGTGGTCAAATCACCAAACATCGACCATCTTGCATCTGTGAGCTCGGTGTTTCATAACGCCTATGCGCAGGTATGTTGAAATATTGGTCATGAAAACCATAGATGCATGATACTATAATGCTCTATTAGTAGTGTACATTTAAGTTACAGGTGTACATTGTTATTATGTTCTTTTAAAGCAAGCTGTTTGTGGACCTAGTAGGGTGTCTTTCCTAACAAGTCGAAGACCAGACACCACAAAGCTATATGATTTCAACTCATACTGGAGAGTTCATGCAGGGAACTACACTACACTCCCTCAGTACTTCAAGTCTAATGGATACACCACTTTATCAGTGGGAAAAGTCTTCCATCCTGGTAACTAGACCACATGATGTACTGTATACATGATGTCAAAATGCACACAATCCTAAAAAAGTAGATTTTGTTATGCCAAATTTGTTCTTTTTCATTTTGGCATTTCTTTTTGATGAGAGTTGCCCTGTAACCCTTTAACCCTTTCATGTGTTAACCGTCTGGTTTGATGTTTATCTAATAATGTTTCTCTTTTACGTGCTCGTCCTTAAGGCATTACCTCCAACCACTCGGATGATTACCCGTACAGCTGGTCTGTACCGCCGTATCATCCACCCTCTTTTAAATATGAAAAGAGGAAGGTCAGTGTGTGAGTTAGTGTGGATATGTGTACACACTTTCTTCAATGTCTGTGCTTTCAAACCCATGCTGTCCTGCTGTACACATACACACACACACATACACATACGTATACATAAGGTTGTAACAATATATTGTGTCAAAATATATTGCAATACAAAAATGCAACAATATGTATCATGGATAGTGACAATATGTATTGTGTATAGTTACTGTGTGTGACAAAATTCAGGTGTACAGAATTTTAGTGTCAGTACTGCATTAAATTACTATATATAATGTTGAATATAATGTATAATTAATGCAATGGGGGAATATTTTTGGGTCCTGATAATGCCAAATGTCGTACGACACCAGTAAAATAAGTAGCCTATACATTATTTTAAATATATGTAGTCAGTGAAAGAGTGCAAGCATATTCGTCAAAGATAATTCTGTATTTTCAGTTTCAGAATCATGAGTATGTTTATTCTGGTGTCAATATTGTGACACCAGACATAAGTGGACATATTACCATATGTCTTGGAGTATCACAATAATATCTTATCATGATTATGTATCGAATTGTGACATGAGGGTATCGTTACACCCCTAATATATATATCCGACCATTACAAAAACCATTGTTAAACCATTATTTAATCTCTGATCTCTCTCACTTTTATACAATTCTGACACCTGCTGGTTAATCTGCCACAAAATCCTTTGAGAGTTTCTTGTGTTTCTAAGGTCTGCTGTGCAAATTAAGGTAGTATCAGATACAAGTAAATTAATTAATTAATGTAATACAAAAAAATAGTAAAGAAAATGCTGTGAGACAGTATACTTAAAGGGATAGTTCACCAAAAAAGTACAATTCTTTTATAATTTAAATAATTTACCCTCATGTTGTTCCAAACCTGAAACTCTTTCTTCTGTTGAACATAAAATAAGATATTTTGAAGAATGTTTGTAAACCGACAGTTGATGGCACCCATTGACTTCCATTTTGGGTGAAATATCCCTTTAAGTTAAAGCATGGATCACCTTCAATGTAAAATATTTCATATAGAAAAATTACCCACATTTAAATATAAATAACTTCATTTCTAATTGTAAAGTTCATGAGAGCATGATTCAACTTGCTAGCTTGATAAGAAAAGGACAACAATCAAGTTGCATTTAGTGAGTTCGATGTGTAAATTACAAATAGATATCTAAATGATTGTAATGTTTATTTCCTATGGAAGCTTGTTTCCACCACAGAATAAATCAATTAAAAAGGCAAGAGTGAATTTTTAAAAATCTCACAATTCTGCCTTTTTTTTTACTACACAGTATCTCACAATAGAAACAATTTAGTGAGATAAACTCAGAATTGTGAGAAATAAATACAGAAATTGCGAGTTTATATCTTGCAATCCTCACTCGTTTCCACTTCGCATATCTCACAATTCGGACCTTTTTTAAATAAAGTCATAATTGTGAGATAAAAAGGCCCAATTACCAGTATCTTATATTCATCTGTTAGGTTTGCAAAGACAAAGATGGCACACTGCACAGTAATTTACTGTGTCCAGTGGATGTGTCCGAGATGCCTTTAGGAACCCTTCCTGACATGGAGAACACAGCAGAGGCCGTACGACTCCTGGACTCCGTGAAGGACTCCCAGAATCCATTCTTCCTGGCTGTTGGCTTCTATAAACCTCACATTCCTTTCCGAATCCCACGGGTGTGTGTTTGTTTTTAGTGAAGCATATGACATGCTGTATGAGCAGCCGTTAAATCTGGGAAATATTGCATTTTTATAGGAGTACCTAAAGCTCTATCCTATTGAGAATATGACTCTGGCTCCAGACCCAGATGTTCCTAAGAAACTTCCTGATGTGGCCTACAACCCCTGGACTGACATCCGCAAGAGGGAAGATGTTCAGGCGTTAAATCTGAGCTTTCCTTATGGCCCCGTTCCTAAAGATTTCCAGGTACCATGCAGAAAAACAATAGTCACACTTCGAGATTTAGTACTAGTATATCATTGGTTTGTTAGAGCTAATTTGATCTCTTGTAGAATCAAACGTGATGTTTTTTTCCGTCCTCATCTTGTAGCTGCAGATCCGACAGCACTACTTTGCCTCGGTGTCATATGTGGATGCTCAGGTGGGAATAATTCTGCAAGCCCTCGATGATTTCGGCCTCGCCAAGAACACTATAGTGGTGTTTAGCTCCGATCACGGTTTGTTGAAGAATCAATTCAGCCTGTTGTTAGATAGCACCATTCGGTAACACTTTACAATAAGGTTTATTAGCTAACATTAGTTAATGTAATAACTAACATGAACTAACAATGAGCAATACATTTGTTACTGTATTTATTAGTCTTTGTTAATGTTAGTTATTAAAAATCCAGCTGTTCATTGTTTGTTCATGTTAGTTCATTAACTATGTTAACAAATGCAACCTTTGATTTTAATAATGTATTAGTAAATGTTGACATTAATATTAACTAAGATGAATAAATGCTGAAGAAGTATTGTTCATGTTAACTAATGAACCTTATTGTAAAGTGTTACCGTACATCCATTAGATGGCAGTATTGATGCATTTGGTTTATATTAATGCTGAGATTTTCAGTCTGTTCTGTGGGCTTCCATGTTATTCTGAAGTTCTTTTCAGAAATGATGCTGTCACGTTTTTTTGTGTCATTTAGCATAAATTGCATTTTGAATTGTCGGTTCAGTTGGCTGACATGTTTTTTTGATTATTTCTTGTCGTAATGCAAACATTCATGCAGTGCATTAAGTGGCTCTTATACAGGGTTGTGCAAGTGCAAAATTCTGAATATATTAATAGGCTCACTTTTAATGCATGAATTTGTATTGAATTGGCCCAGAATGCTGGATTGAAATGACAGCAAGATAATTTTTTTTAAAGAAATTCAACATTGCCAACATTAATAACAACTATAGACATATTTAAAACACACACACCTAAATTACTAAAACTTTAACTGAAATTAAAATGAAAATATAAAGATAAAATATGAATAAAAACGACAATAGTATCTCATTGATACTAAATCAAACCTGCTTAAGTTATTTTAAATTTTATTTATTTTAGTTAACGTTTATTTTATTTCAAGTCACAAAATGTTTTTTATGAAAAATAATAATATCCCTGACAAAACAGATAACCTCTTAAAAAGATCAATAATAATAATAATAGTATAAAATGTTCTTAAATATTACATTATACATTATTCAATTTTTAAATAACAATATTACATGAATTATAATAAGCAGCTGCAACATTTAGATATAAATGCATGGCAACAATTTACAATAAACTCATTCATTAACTTACATGAACTAACAATTAGTAAATATATTTTTACAGCATTTATTAACCTTTGTTAATGTTGGTTAATACAAATGTTCATGTTAGTTCACAGTGCATTAACTAATGTACACAGATTAAAATTTTGATCTTAAAAAAATCTATTAATAAGTGTTGAGATTAACATTGATGCTGTAGAAATGCAGTTTATTCTTAGTTAACTAAAGTAGTTAATGAATGTTAACGAACGAAATCTTATTGTAAAGTCTTACCACATACTGTAAATTAAATACATATTGCACATTATTGGTGCCATTTCAATATCTAATGTTTCTGGAAATACCCCATATGTTGTATAATAACATTTTATTTAAAAAAAATCTTGAAGCTAATAAGTCAAATTTGACTCCTTTTTAATTCTAGTTTCTGCGTTCATTCGTTATGCCATAATTATGTTATACCTTAAATAAGAGAAACTGCGTTTGAACTGCTCGTTCTGTGTGACTCAGAGCAGTTTTCTCACAGTTAACACACACTCTCTCTCTCTCTCTCTCTCTCTCTCTCTCTCTCTCTCTCTCTCTCTCTCTCTCTCTCTCTCTCTCTCTCAGGTTGGTCATTAGGAGAACACGGCGAGTGGGCCAAATACAGCAACTTTGATGTGGCCACCCGAGTGCCATTGATCGTGTACAAGCCAGGTGTGACCTCACCTCTCTCTCGGCCCGGGGAGAAGACGTTCCCCTTCATCGACGTGTTTCAGGGCACACGGGAGCAGTTTGGCAAAGGTAATGTTACTCAAAGCAGCTGTCATCACGCAAAGACCGCAAGGGTCCTTCACAAGTATCCGAGACTCCAACCAAAGTCACTTAAGCGTGTGATATCAACTTACTGGAAACGATGTTATGGCTAAAGTATCGGCCCATTTATAGCTTTGATTCTTCTTTTTTGCTTTTGTGCAGTGCAAAGGTTTCACCGAGAGCACACGCATCTGGTGGTGCTTCTCGCTTTCAGCTCTCAAGTGCACATTTGTGGCAATCTTTAGAAAACACCCAGCATAAGCAGCTGGAGTAATGACTGTAATGATAATGCCACAGCATAGAGAAGCTAATAAGTCCTGAGAGTTATTGCTCTCACAGTGGGCTCTGGATTGTTGCTTGTTGTTGCTCTAACAAACTGTGCTATATTCAGTAACCGTATCAGTAAATTTCATGGAGATTTCAAAGCTGGGGCCAGAATAGTGGCTAAATTCAGTGTGAGGATTTCATGCATTTATTTATATTTCATGGTTTGTTATGGCAAACACTTGGGTTTCATAAGTAAAAACAACAACGACAAAAGGAATGTTTTAGCAATAACGTGTACAGTTTATAGACATGCTATGAGGCCTTCGGCTATTTAATGTGGTTTGTACAAAAGGATCTACCGTCACCAAGATTTCAGTTTCATTTTTATAATTCTGTGTTAATTGCACAATTAGAAGAGTCACTGTTAGAAACAGGAATCAAGGCACAAAAAAAATGTCTCCATTCATTAAAGAATCTTCCACAAACTTATCTCACTTGCACAAAAGCAGATTCAGCATTCCTCGACCTGAATAAAAACATTGAAATGTAAACTCTGAATATTATGCAAACCTGCAATTATTACATGTTAAATTACACAAAGACACTTTATGTATTTAATCTCACTTTATTACTCAATGTCTTTGCTGCTGACCTTCGATGATCCAATTCAACCGTACGGATAAGCAAAAATAACTTTGGATATACATCACATTTGTGTTTCAGTTTTTGTTATTATTGCTGAAGTAAGTGTTGAACTTTCTTCTCCTGCGTCCTTTTCTTTTCCTTCTTCCTCTCATTTTCCTTCAGCCTGAGGCTTACTCATTTCACTTTTGGTGTGAAAAAGCCTTTACATTTGCCCAAAATAGAATTTTTGTAGTTAAAAAAACAAACAAGAAAACCCAGCCGAGGTGAGAAAAAGTAACACAAAAGTAATGCAACACTACTTTCTATAAAGCGTACACTAAAGTCTGGCTGCTAAAAATTCAGCTTTGCCATCACAGGAATAAATTACATTTTAAAGTGTATTAAAATAGAATAACGGTTAGTTTAAATCGCTACAATAGTTCACAATATCATTGTTTTTACTTTTGAATGTTAGTGTATATTTATGAAATTGGTAATCATCCAATATTGCATTTTATGCTTATAATCAATTGATTTCATACGCGGTTTTATTTTATACCATAATTTCAGATTGATTTGCGTTGCAATGCATGTAGTTCAATGTCTCAATGTCTTTTATGAGGAAATGAACTACATGCATTGCAACGCAATTCAATCTGAAAATGCAATATTGGATGAAAATATCTTCCTTTGTGTTCAGCAGAAGAAACAAACTCATACAGGTTTGCAACAACTTGAGGGTGAGTAAATGATGACAGAATTTTCATTTTTGGGTGGAGTATCCCTTTAAAAAAGAAAGAAAGATTTTCGAAGTTGTAAATAAAGATTATTGGTTTTAGGCTACAAGAAAAACAAAAACAATTTCAGCGCTTCTACTTCCGAATTGCACATTGAATTCAATCTGTTACTTGCCTCTTCTTTATAATACCTGAATTGTGAAATTTACCAGCAATTTCTGAGTAAAAATGGTTGGTTCTCATAAATAATCATAACAGAATAATGCTAGAATCTCACAGTGAGAATTTCCATCATAGTTTTCCATCAGGCCTTTTTTTTTGTCCTTCTTTGCACCTCTCAGGTCAAGGAGTTGAGAGCGTGGTGGAGCTGGTGGATGTTTTCCCCACACTGTCGAACCTGGCCGGACTGCGTCCCCTGCGCCGCTGTCCCGTGTCATCCTTTAAGATGGAGCTGTGCACCGAGGGCGTCAGTCTGACCCATCTCATCCCAGAAAGACGCCGCAACAGAGAAGCCTACTCATTCAGCCAGTTCCCTCGGCCCTCCGACTCCATCCAGGAGAACTCTGACCTGCCCGACCTCGCCGATATCCGCGTCATGGGCTACTCCATCCGCTCCACTGACTACCGCTACACCTTATGGGTGGGCTTTGACCCGCTCCACTGTCAGCCCAACATGACGGACATCCACGCGGGAGAGTTGTACCTCCTGGCTGAAGACCCGGGAGAGGACAATAACGTGTTTGATGAGTTCGATTACACCACTGTATTGCACAAGCTTGGCATGCTGCCGTCATGGACCGAGAGTTTAAAGCATCATGTAATGTATCTCAGCAGCGGGTTGAAATCAAAAGGGATTATGTGATTCTAGTTTCACAGTAAAGGGAATGTTTATGTTACAAAACCTGTCAGGAACATGTCTGGACATGCTTCATCAAAAACTGAAAAGCAGAAAATAAAGCCTATTTTATGGCAATGAAGATTGTTTTGCTTATATTGTCACGATAATGAAATAGCTCTCCCACCAATTATCATGATCATAATGCTAATAACTTCTCATTCTCATTACTGTACCATTTTTATAATAAATTATATTTTCACATTAAAGTATTTGTGCATCATGGTAGAATTTGTTATATTGCCTTTAATTTATTCTGATTTAAAAAAAATTGAGCAATGTTACATAATAAAGAAATTAATCTTAAACAGAATTACAGTATCTGTTTTGCACTCACAGTTGGATTCTTCCTATTTTAAGCATTACGATTCCTTTAAAAGAGCTTTCAAACCTCATTCAAAATAATTTTTTGTTGTTGTTGATTTGTTTTGGTTGATTTATTTAATAATCATGTAGGCCTACCTCATAAAGTTGTAATGGAATAAATTCCCACAACACTTTCCTTAAAATAATAAAAGTTAATATTCACTCTTGTTAAGTACTTTTAAGGTAATATCGTGATAAATATGAGTCCATTGACTTAATTTCCTCGTTCCCTTCAGAACGTGATGCATGGAAATGATGTAACGTCAACTTAAGTGAGAAATGAGTTTAATTTAAGTCTCTGAGAAATAGAAAGCTCTGCTCAGACAACACTCTGCTTCAGCAATTTATCAGGTCACTAATTCGTAATTGTATTTTGTCTTGGAGGCCGACGGAGACTCTGCCAGCACTAAGCTCTTGTTTTCCCAGCCAGCGTGATGAAAATCAACTTAAATATAGAATTTCAAGTCATGCGCTCCCACTGCACCCGTTGCCAAGGTAATTAGATGCTTAAATGTGAAAACTTGCAAATGATGTTGCCCGGATACACCTCAGAGAATAGTTTAACAGTGATGAATGTTTTGGCCAACATTTTAAAAAATGGAAGCGATTGCTGCAGCGTCTTCTATTAGATTAGCAGCGTTTGTATGTTGTGACGTCACCGAGCGTGTTCTCCCTAGACTTATTTCATACCACAAGACTACGGCAAGCCGTTTTGACTTTTATTAAGTCTAAGGTTATGAATTCTTGATATCAACTATTCAATTTTCACTAGTTAAAATGCTAATTCTTATCAGGAATTACATTTCTACTAGTAACAATGGCAATTCTTGATATACAAAAATGACGTCACCACTCGCAGAAATACGAATTCCTGATATCAAGATTTAATTTTCAAGTAGTAAAAACTGCAATTCTTGATGTCTGTAATTGTATTTTCAGTAATTAAATGTCACCATAGGCTGCCATTCAAATTCGGTTGTTTTTTCTTACTAGTTTAACTTCCAGTTTAACATATATCACAAATATTACAAAACTTACTAGTACAAATCTTTTTTGATATGAATAATTGTGGTTACTAGTAAAAACTTTAATTCATGATATCAAGAACTCAATTATCACAAGGTGAAATAGTAATTCTTGAAATCTGTAAATGTATTTCGACATGTTACACTTGTATTTCGGTAAATGTATTTCTGAAATTAATAATTAGGAGAGTAATTTCAGAAGATTTAAAATTACTTTCTTACTAGTAACAATCACATTTATTAGTGACAATCGAATTATTGATATTAAACAAACAAATTTTTACTATAGTAGCAATTCAATTGTTGATATAAAGATGAGACACTAGTAACCGATTATTTATATAAAAAATATGATTTTTACTTGTAAGAATTCATGGAATGTAATTTCAACTATAAGAAAATAATTCAAATCAACAATTGTATCTGAATGGCAGCCAATGAATTTAAGTAGTGATTACAGATATTACAGATATCTATAATTATAATTTTTACTAGTGGATATGTATTTCTGCAAGTGATGACATCATTGTTGATATCAAGAATGAACATTTTTACTAGTATAAATTTAATTCTTGATATCACAAATTCATATCCTACCAATGATTAAAAGTCAAAACGGCTTGCCATTCCTGGGATATCAATTCTTGATATCGAGAATAATATGTTTTAGTTGACATTTAATTCCTGATATCAAGAATTCGTATTTCTGCGAGCGATGACGTCACTGTTGATATCAAGAATGAACAGCAAGGAGAACTCTAATTCCTGATATCACGAATGAGCATTTTAACTAGTGGAAATTGAATAGTCGATATCAAAAATTCATATCTTGGGAATGAATAAAAGTCAAAATGGTATGCCATACTAGTCTGCATTTTAAACACTTCTACCTGCTTTCTCTTTTCAGGTTTATTTTGGATTCACCGCACTCTTTGGTGTTCGATGCCACATTGTTTACTCTTGCAGAGTATGAATTATTTTTGAAGGAATATTTTCAATATTTATGCGGCAACATAAATACATTTTCTCGCTTTCTCTCAAAAGGAAAAACAACAAAACAAAGCAAGCGCATTATTTTTGTGTCTGTGTGTCTGTCCCCTTTTCAAGTGTGTTCTTATAAAAGTGCAGCAGGAGTGTTATACTGAGGGGATCCTTTGGGACCGCCAATATATTCAGCTTCAGCAGATAGGCTTCGTTGCCAGCTGGTCCGGAAAATTCCACTGCTGTCTCTCTTTTTTTTTTTTTTTCTTGTTGACTAAAAGCAAGGTCAGGGCAGTCGGAGAAGAATCCACAGGGCTGATTGAAGCCGATATTTTAATTGCTCAAACTTGGCTTTTCTCGTCCACCAGCTGATTCTGTGATGCTTTAGTATTGAAAAGTCTTTACATTTCCTAATTAAAATAATCTAAATTGCTCCTCTCAAATGACTTTCAATATATTCTAGCAAGAAAAAACATTAACCAGTGTTGCGGAAAATTTCTTTTAAAAAGTAATCCATTATAATATTGCTTTTCTCCCTGAAATAGTAACTAATTGCATTAGTTACTTTTTATGGAAAGTATTGCGCTACTTCTCACCTGGGCTCCCAGACAGCAACACAATCTCGGCCCAGATCCGGCCCACATCCGGTACGCTTTTGGCGCTTTTCCATTACCAGTACCAGCTCGGCTCGACTCGGCTCGCTTTTCGCTCCGTTTTCCATTGCAGAAAGTACCGCCACAAATAGTACCCGGTCGTCATAGCGACGCCTTTCGTTCCTCGTTGCCCCATCAAGCTCTCGCTGGATCCTCTCTTCGGCAACCAAACAAAGGAAAGTCTGCACCTCCTCGTTTGACCACGGCGTATTCTTCCGAGTTGCCATAATAATAGTAGTAAGTTTAGTAACTATCTCTGGCCAAACTATTTAAAAATGGCGGGGTTATTTATTCTGGATACTCCATCTGGCGCGTGCAATGATGACGCAGATTCTCTGTGACCAATCAGCAGTCGGCATTGTTTTCACGTCACATTTTAGTATCGGCTTGGCTCGCTTAGAACCTCGCCGGAGGTGGTACGAAAAAAAGTACCCGAAAGCAGGTACAGTTACAACTTTTACACAGTGGAAAAGCAAACAAAGGCGAGTCGAGTCGAGTCGAGCCGAGCCGAGGCGAGCTGGTACTGTGTAGTGGAAAAGCGCCATTTGAATCCACACGTACCAGATGTGGGCCGGATCTACTGTAGGCCGACACTATTTTGCTGTCTGGGCGGGGCTTGCTTGTTTGTTTTTTAATAACAACAACAACAAAAAACAAAAGTTCTATTTTTGGCAAATGTAAAGGCCCTTTCACACCAGAAGTGAAATGAAGAAGCCTCAGGCTGACGGAAATGCAA
This sequence comes from Tiaroga cobitis, assembly GCA_030578255.1. Classification (NCBI taxonomy): domain Eukaryota; kingdom Metazoa; phylum Chordata; class Actinopteri; order Cypriniformes; family Leuciscidae; genus Tiaroga; species Tiaroga cobitis. The sequence goes on from CM060604.1 coordinate 38,347,225, forward strand.
ATTCATGCCTGACATTGGTTAATTTAGTGAGATTAAATACACAAAGTATATTTTTGTAATTTAACACATTGCAGGTTTGCGTAATATTCTGAGTTTTCCAACTCACATTCATCTTGAGGAATACCTAATCTGTATTTTGTGCAAGTTAGATGAGTAAATGTATGTTCACATTTAGTCTAGAACTACAATAACCATCATATATAGCGCACACAACGCCTCTGTACTTGAAACTTGGGGACAGGAAAGTATTCAGTCTTATTTGAAAAAGTAATTGAGATATTTTGTAAATTTAAAAGTAATGCGTTACTTTACTAGTTGAAAAAAGTAATCTGATTACGTATAGTGTTACTAACACTAACAATAACTGACCAAAACCTGTCATGGATTGTTCCAACAAACAATAAACGTTGTATTATTTTAACATTTGTTCTCTAACACCCCAAAGACTAACATCTGGAAAAAGAATTAGAGTGGGTGATGATAAATGGTTCGTATTAACTCCATTATGTTGGGTGATTTCAAACACAGAATCAATGCACACATGGTTAGGGATCACTGCTCTGGATAATACACATTGATTTCCATAAGCACAGTGAGAATGTGAGTAATTACGCCTGGAGTTTGATAGTGGGTTTTCTTGTCTAAAATGCTGCAAATTTTCTTCCAAATTTTTAGTGGTTGTGGAAAAGCAACCAAAAACAATAGCTGGCAAACTTATGCATAAACCGCTGGATGAACAAGTGCAAAAAGACACAGTGTATTTCTTCCTTTGGGTCCTGTATAATGTTTGACTTATGAATCACTTAAAGCAAGACACCTCAGGTGAACAGGTAAAAAAAAAAAAAAGATATCATCATCCTTTCCCAGTTGATTATACATTAAGAATTGCAAACATTTTTGTCTTTTTTTGGATTAGGCTACAAGTTTTTGGAAATGCTGCTTAAAAATTCAAATGAGTCATAGTCTAATTAAATATCCCTTCACAAATCAGAAAGTACTGTCAACAGCCAGAAAAATAAAATGAATAAAATGTTTTATAAACTCAGACAAACAAATATACTAACAAATTCCCCTTTAAAACCTTCAGAATATATATATATATATATATATATATATTAGAGATGCACCGATTACAATTTTCTAGGCCGATCCCGATTCCGATTTTTCCTTGAGTTTGACCTGCCGATACCGATTTTAGCCGATTCCGATTTTATTTTTTCAAACCACTTTACAGCACACACAAATATTTATTTTCTATCTTCTCTTTAATAGAACATTTTGCATAGAACATTTTTTGAACAGATAATCGCTATAAAATAGAACTATATAAATGACTCCTAGTGTGAAAAATTCTCACACATCTAAAGTGCAGTGTTATGGAAGAACCATTTCCTTTTCACATCCAATATCCAATAAAAAAATGGATATATTTAGCAAACTAAACTTCTGTATGAAAACAGGTAATGGCAATAAAATAATATATAAATAACAAATAAAAATTCAATAAATATAGCCTTGCAGTATAAAGATATTTATCTCTCTCTCTCACACACACACACACACACACACACACACAGGCCTTTTGCAATCACTTGTTGTATATCAATGGCAAGTTATATTTCTCAAGCAGTTCTTCTCTCATCTGACACATGTCCAGTCAAGCTAAACAGGACAAGTGGAGCATGTGCAGGGAAACAATTAAATAATAATAAAAACAAGTTTAAATGGGTAAATTTTCTATAAATATTTTTGAGTCTTCATTTTCTTTCTGACATAGCCTAGCCTACTTCAGTTCTTGTTAAAACACACCAGACATGCAAATTCTTTGCATTTTGGGCACTTTTTGGATGAAATCATATTTATTTTGTCCATCAAAAGTGTGCTTTCACTTAAATTGAGCGCAGCAAAAATAGATTCGGCGCCGAAACACGCGCTTCACTGTTGCTCACGCGACGCTCCTGCTCGACGCTCACGCGCTGCTCCGGCTCGCGGTGTGAATGCACTCATTGATTAACATGCACGCCGAACAAAGAGGTTTCCTACATGTGCGCGTTCCGTGTGCACGTGTAAAGCTGATGTTGCGCGTTGTTAATCATGCGGCGCCCGAGTGCATTTGACCGGCATAAAATCGGATTATGTCAGACTGACCGGCCGGTCGCCGATCATGGCCGATCACGTGAAAACCGGCCGATTCCGGTCACCAGCCGATCAATCGGTGCATCTCTAATATATATATATATATATAGGAATAAAAGTTTGCTGCTGAAATGGAGATATATGTACACAAGTGTTGCATTTTTATTATATTTCAATTTAAAACATGAATTAAATACCTTTTTAATCTGTTCATTTATTAATCAATTTATACATTCATATTTACCATTATATTATGTAACACTTTATTTTACAGTGTCCTTGTTACAAATCTTACATGCACTTGTAGTAATAACAGCATATTAAGCATCGTTGATCCTATGACACTTGATCCTAACACTAACCATTTCAGTTTTATCTGACTCTTGGTGATTATATTGTATTGTATTATGTTATGTTATGTTATATTATGTTATATTATCCTGCTATGTCCTGTTGTATTGTATTGTATTGTATTGTATTGTATCGTATCGTATAGTATAGCATTATATTCCCAGACAGCAACATAGTGTCGGCCCAGATCCGGCCTACATCTGGTACGCGTGGAATCCACATGTACCTTATTTTGATACATCAGGCTTTTAGGGTTTGTATATTGAGAATATGTACTGACAGCTGGACTGGATCTGGGCCGACACTATGTAGGCTATGTCTGGGTTACATTTGATCATATTATATATATTATTAAATCTAATATAGTTTCCCATTTGAATCAACAGATTAATTAATGATTCTTTTTTTTAAGTGGCTTTCTCAGTACCCCATAATCACAATTTGCTTCATACCTGATGTGTTGTAAGAACCCATGACATTCACTTAGCAAAAGTGATGTCAGTTTGATAAAGTCAAAGGCTTCCTCCATATCCTCTGGAAACAACCAGACACTGTTGTTTGGAAACCCAACTCTAACCGCACGGTCCTGAATGAAAAGTAACAACGTCATGCTTGCTGGAGCTCTGACATGGGAGCAATAAAAGACAGCTGGACATTATTATGAAACAGTCTGTGACCTATTACTTTTGCAATTAGATTTGTGAATATGAACGCTTTTGTAATGAACTTGGAGATTCTTTAGAGGGCCGTCTCCAGAGATCTGATGGTCTGACAAGGCTCACAAACAGCCAGCAAAACAAACTGATTAACAAGAATCTCGAAATCAGAACTGTGTAATGATGTTTTTTAGCTTCGGGTCAGAGGGGACAGACTGAACTGAATGAATCCCACCAATGTTAAAAAATGAGAACGGTTAACAGTTAATTATTACTCATCATTAGTGTGTTTGCAAGAATAACAATTACTCTGGGGTTAAAGATTTAAACAAACCATTACCACACATTTTAATCCGACGTGTAACTCATCACATGCTACGGACATGAATAACAGCTCAGATCAAACGGCTTGTTTAAGAGAGGTGTGCTACATTTCTACCCAATGAATGATTATTATTATTAATTTGCTCATTTATTTTTAATGGTTCTTATGATGTGCTGTTATATGTGTAAGCTGACAGTTTATAATTCTAAAAATGCGTTTCTAGGCAGTCAAGTGCAGTTATGGCATTATATTTGTCACGGAGGTGGAAGGATGAACCCAGGCGCAGACAGCAGATGACTCACAAACGATTTATTAACGACAAAACAGAAAATAAAGCCCACGAGGGGGTAAAACAGGACTGAAACAGGGTATAACAAGACTTTGACACGACGACTAACAATGACTCAGACTTGACAGGAAACGAACTCTCAATGTAGATTAAACAGGTCTACAGACAAAATACTCACAGGCAATGACACGCACAGTATTGACAAAGATTGACAAAGTTTGACAATGTTCCGACACAGGACAGCAAATACAAGGGGATTAAATAGGGAGACACTAATGACACAGACAGGTGATGCTGACTAGACAAGCACAGGTGAAACTGACAAGACAATAATGACAAGACGAGGATAACAAGGGGGCGGGGTGACGTAACGAGACAACACAAGCACATGGCACGAAACACAAGACCATGTGCTTGCACACAAAACATGATTCTGTCATGATCCTGCCTCAAGACTAGAGAAAATCAAGAACATGAGGGCAGAATCATGACAGAACCCCCGCCTTAAGGAGCGGCTACCAGACGCTCCTCAAGGGGACATCAAACACGGGACAAGACAGACTGAGACATCGACACAAACCAACTAAACATGACAAATAACAACAGTGGCAAACATGAAAGCACAACAGCAGGGTTCGGATGAAACAATAAAAATAACAGACAAGGAAGAGGTGGCGGAGGAAACACAGAGTTCATGGGGGGTGGTCCAGGGTGGATGGGTGTGCTGGGGTTCTTAGGTCCACGGGAAGAGGGCTTGGGACGAGGTGTCTGGGCAGGTCTGGGTCGGGGCACAGGAGGGGTCTTGGAGGAAACAGTTCGGGGTTGATTAAGGACAGGAGGTACAGCGGACGACGGATAGGGGATCACAACAGGAGAAACTGGGGGTGGTGAGACAAGACCTCTGACTGGGGAAACAGCGGGAGAAGGAACAGGACACATAACCGGGGAAGTTGCAGGCAGCTGAGGAGCGGGAGCCGAACTCACATAATCAGACTCGGTACTCATGAACAGCGACTCAGATGAAGCACTCAAATCAGAAACTGAAGAAGCGTTATCTGCCGTGGATTCTGAGACTGCAGCGGATGTGGGCTCTGTGACTGCAGCGGGCGCGGGCTCTGTGACTGCAGCGGGTGAAGGCTCTGTGACTGCAGCGGGCGAAGGCTCTGTGACTGCAGCGGGCGAGGGCTCTGTGACTGCAGCGGGCGCGGGCTCTGTGACTGCCGCGGGCGCGGGCTCTGTGACTGCCGCGGGCGCGGGCTCTGTGACTGCCGCGGGCGCGGGCTCTGTGACTGCCGCGGGCGCGGGCTCTGTGACTGCCGCGGGCGCAGAACGGGAAGCTCCCCTCTTCTTCTTCTTTCTCTTGGGACGAGGAGCAGAGACGGGTTGGGAAAACTCAGCGGGACGCACCGCAGGAACAGCAGGCTCTGCGGAGGATACTGACGCCGATTCCCACGACAGCCGTCTTCCTCGTTTACCACGAAGATCAGAAGGAGCGGACGGAGCACTAGGAGTCGTGGAAGTGTCCACCGGGCTTCCTAACATCGCGACCCCTATCCGAAGACCCTCAGGGATAGCCGGCAGACGAGCAGCAGGTGAAGACGATGACTCCAAACGACCACCGCCCCTACTGCGGCCTCCACGGGTCCCACGAAATATGGCCAGACGGGTTCCCTCAAACGAACGTTCTGCGATTTGCTTAGCCCATTCCTCTGTTAAAGGTTGTGGCTGGTACCAACTGTCTGCTGGGTTCTTGCGTGGTCGGAACATTCTGTCACGGGGGCTGGAAGGATGAACCCAGGCGCAGACAGCAGATGACTCACAAACGATTTATTAACGACAAAACAGAAAATAAAGCCCACGAGGGGGTAAAACAGGACTGAAACAGGGTATAACAAGACTTTGACACGACGACTAACAATGACTCAGACTTGACAGGAAACGAACTCTCAATGTAGATTAAACAGGTCTACAGACAAAATACTCACAGGCAATGACACGCACAGTATTGACAAAGATTGACAAAGTTTGACAATGTTCCGACACAGGACAGCAAATACAAGGGGATTAAATAGGGAGACACTAATGACACAGACAGGTGATGCTGACTAGACAAGCACAGGTGAAACTGACAAGACAATAATGACAAGACGAGGATAACAAGGGGGCGGGGTGACGTAACGAGACAACACAAGCACATGGCACGAAACACAAGACCATGTGCTTGCACACAAAACATGATTCTGTCATGATCCTGCCTCAAGACTAGAGAAAATCAAGAACATGAGGGCAGAATCATGACAATATTAACCATGCAAAGCCTGACATGTGAAATTATAGTCAGAAACAGAATAGTTTTTTTTTTTTATTGAACCTTTAGACAAAATAGAAATGTATATTAAAAGATTGCATTATGTGTTTTTTTTTCTTTTCATATTTGATGCATCAGGCTTTTAGGGTTTACATAGTGAGAATATGTACTCGAGGAATGGAAAAATAAATATTCAGAGGCCCAAACTGAGGAAAAATTTGCAATTTGTTGGAGTTGATGATATTTATATGACTAAAAAGTCGGTAAAGATTTCATAGCAAAAAGACATGTAAACCAAAACCTGAAGGTGGATGTTTTTAAAAGGCCTTTTACTACAAATAAGTATGACCTATCAATCAGACGACAGAAGCATGTAGTGTAGATCATGTTAATAATTTAGAGGACGTACAAATTTGTGCATCATTATGACACAGTAGGCTTTAACGGGTTTATCAGTCTGTTCATGCATGTGCATCTCTGTATCAAACTGCGCTAACAGCTACAGTTTTCTGTCATCTTGTGCACTTTGGCTGATTGTGCTCTTAGGGGTCACGCACAGTCTCTCTGTCTCAGATGAGTTTAATGGTGCCAGTCAGATTGGGGCCAGATTTCTTGGCCCTACTGTCTGAGTGTCCTGGTGGGGAAGCTGTTTTCCGGCTGGCTCAGTGACGTCCACCCTCGGGGCCAGTGCCACCCCCATCATGTGCCCAGATCATATCGCACCGAGCGCTAGTAAACAGACGGGAGCTCGCCAAAAATGCCGCCACAAACCTAGCTTTGAAAATCAACTAGAAAATCAACGTAAAAAACAACCAATTATTCTTCTGTGCTCTGACATATTACAGAGAGAAACAGGATATTCAACATGAAAAAAAATAAAAATAAGTGGGAGTCAGTTCTGAGTTCTCAGTCCAGGCTCGTGGTCCTTTCTCGTCTGAGTCTTGTGTGGCTGTGCTATTCTGTTCTCTCATGTGTATCTCCTTGGAATTATTATAGCCTTTTAAAGCACTGTTTATTTGGGATACTCCTTTGTTTCGTCCTGCACTCAACCCACTGTGACATATGCCTAATCGTTTTGATCTTTTATATAAAAAAAACACTCACACACACAAAAAAAACAAACATATCTTTTGATTGAAGTAAAACAATTTAAAATGGCATCATTATTTCATAATGTGATTCCCCCCACACACACTTTATGTGTATTATGCCTGCTACAGACTGCAATTTCGGCAGTCCTACAAGAGCATTAAATCACACTGTACGACATAGATCTAATAAACTAGATATGCATGTAGATGGTACGATGATGACACCTATTGAATCGCAGGCTTCAAGTTAGTATAGAATAATAAAACGTCATCATGCGATATAGTGTTAACAAATAGAGCAAGATGAATCGCACTTTGGCAATTGTGGTTTTTATGTGCACTGAAAAAGAGGAGGATGCGAAAGAGGAGAATATGGACGCGGTCATCATGGCTAGTATAGTGGAAAGAGGCCAACTTGGCATGTAAATTTTCCAAATGGAGCTTGAGGTAAAGTAGTTTTAAGGTTTAACGCCATGACGCATTGATCAATACTTCATTTCATGTTGCATTTTCATTGGCCAGTCAGTGGAAGTGTGTCGTAGCAGCAAACACACAGTGAGATGATCATGTTAAACTTCTGACACTGTCAGAAAATGATCGCATGCTATCTTTGATCGCAAGAACGGCCGTCTTTGAACCTCTCTCACTGTACAATGCAAGACCACCGTTCAGGAACCACGACCACAGAAATCGCCACGATTGCTCATCTTTCATCTGGGACACCCCAAAATGGTACAATGTCTCCCAGGCATTACTTGTTGAAAGTTTCGATTTTTGCAATGTTATTAGATGAAAGATCACAAGGATAAACAATACATATTTATTTCCACAGCCTTCTTTTATAGTATTTTAGGTGGCAATAATTCTGACCACGACTATATGTACAACACTGCTGTCATGGACTTTCTCTTGCTGCTCCACAGTGATTAATCACATGGCATTTAAGGACTCAAACGATTGGCTCAAAAACTTCTGTGGTTCCTATGAGCGAAAATGGCAGAATTATATAGTCATTGGGGGAGTATGTGCCAGCCAAGCAAGTGCCATTGAGATAAATGGGAATGCTAACATATAGCTTTTTCCAGGTTTTACAGACCAACTGGTTCTTAATCAAAAATGAAAGTCTTAATAAAAGCCTAAAGACAATAACATTTTATTACCTGTAACAACTTGCACCATTGAATCATGCACAATAAGATCAGAACAACACAAACCCTCTGTTTGCGCAATCGACACAATGCAGCACCACCACACACACCTACATTAGGATGTTGTGATAGCTAGTGCCATATCCTGTAGGAACTGCAAAGCTGGAGCCGCCACATGCTCAATAGTGTTTGGCAGCTGAGCTCCTGCTAATGACTGTGCAGCTCCGCTGGGAAATGAGCAGACAAGAGAAAGAGAAAAAGCACAAGAAAAAAAAAAATATGCGAGGCAGAGTGATGCACATAATAGTCCAGGATCTGATGTCCTCCATCTGGCGCAGCCAGGGAGCGACTCCAGCAGCAAGCTTGCTCCGACCTGCAGGCATGGGCACTCCATCATTATTTCCCCCTGATGCTCCCATGGCACCATGTTGGCATTTAGGAATGTCACTCCACAAGCCAGAGTCTTGGTTGGATCGGGTTAAGCAAGCCCGCAGAGACAGTGCAAGTTGGCTTGCATCAGCAAAATATGTGTTCGGGGAGATGTATGTTCATTATCTCTTAATACATCCCATTTGTGGGACTTGCATTGTGTGGGGAAACTGTCATTCTAATGGCCGTACAGGGGTTCCGCCGAAATGACAATGATGCCACTTGACATCAGACATAAAGTCTTGCAGCTACTGAATTAGCCCGACACACCCTCGGTTTGACAGCGGAAAAGGCATTTATAAGTGACAGTAATTCCTTGGGAGTTGTGCAGGAACTCTTTCTCCATCTTCTTTCTCAATCGTTCCACCCATTAGTACGAGTTAAGTAAGAGAGGGAAAATGACTTCAAACAGCATATTTATTGGTCACTTTTCAGAAATAACAGCTTTGTCTCTCTCCTAGAACATCTTGGTCTTTTGAGCACTAACTTCAAAGAAGCGTATTTATCTGATTTGACCTCCTTTTCAAGTGACAGCTGGCATATGTAGCATTTCTGTCGCAATTATTTCCATGGAGACACAGTGAAAGGAAACACAAATACAGTCTTGACTGGTAGATAAAATATGCAAACTGAAATAAAGTAAAGTAATCTAGTGCAGAGATGGGCCTATAAAGAAAGAAATATGATTATCTCATCAGAAACATTTTCTCAACATCAACATGTTTTTTAGATGGAACACGAAACACATTCTGAGGATTAGTTCAACCAAAATGGAAAATTATGTCAATTTACTCACAGTTCCAAACAAGGTTATTTTCGTAAACGAAAACTGAAACTAAGACTAAAACTATTGGTCAAAAATCATTTTCGTAAACTGAAATAAAATAAAAAATTCATAATAAATGAAAAACTAAAACTAAACGAAACTAACAACAGTTACTGAAAAACTAACTGAAATAAAATAATAATTAGCAAAAATAAATAATCGTTTTCGTGATTAATAAACTCTTTACTTCAGCAGAAAAATCTGTCCTGTGGCTGTTTAGGGAAATGCCTGATTTGACGCTTCATACGCGTGAAGTTGCTGAGGCGATTAACCGCTGTCCTGTGACGCGCTCAATGAAGGACCGTAACGTAGAACACATCGCTAGTCCTAAGCGGCTGTTCATAAAGGATTAATCTTTTGCGGTGGAATGGGAAATAACACGAGGTAATAAGACGCAAGTTGGACTTCTTTTAACTTGAGCGCAGCATTTTTAGAATGCCATTTCATTTTCGAGACGCGTGTGCAACACTAAAACAAGTTCGTCAAGCAAAAAACAACTTATTGTTCTAGGCTAATGTATGTTTGAGATGTCATGTTTTCATGAAGGTTGAAAGGCTGAAAAGTGCTGTTATTATCTGTACAAAACATTTACTGCTAGTGCTAATACTAATATTATCCTCGTGGAGACATTTCCCTGCAATGTAGGCTATGAAATACCAGGACACGTCACACAACACACACACACACACACACACACACACTCCCTCACTCTGGTCAAGAAATAACATTTTCTTGTATACTTTTAAGTTCCATTTGGTGCTTTGTTCAATCTCAAACCATTGTTTTGTTTTTATTATTAAGATGTCTGCACAAGAGTTAACTGTTATCTGTGCAAACATTAAACTTAAATTAAACTTCTTTCTTTGGTCTACACTGGAAGTGAACTGCTTGCTCTGCTAAACTATAATTACTAAAACTAAAACTGAAACTAAATAAAATAAAAACTAAATAGAAATGTGTTTGCAAAATAAAAACTAAACTAAAACGAACAAAACCATTAATGAAACGAACTAAAACTAAACTGAAATTTTAAGCAAAATTGAAAACGATATTAAAACTAAACTAATTTAAAAAAGCAAAACTATAATAACCTTGGTTCCAAACATGTATGACTTTTTTTCACAAAACACAACAGAAGAACACAAAAGAAGATATGTTGTAGAGTGGTGGTAAATTGGTGACCATTGACTACCATAAGCCCTGTCCCAATACCCACACTACGCCCTAAGGTCTTCCTCGAAGTGGACACTTGTTGAAAGTGCACTTAGCGGAGTTAAGTCAAGCTGTGAAGAGCAGAATTGGGACAGTTTTGCACATGTCACACGTCACTTCTGTTGTGATCAGGGGAGCAAACACCATTCATTTGGCTAATGTGTGTGCTGCTTATAATAGCTGTAACATGACACAATCCTTTGAATGAAAAAAAATATATATATTTTTTTACTCTTAGCTACCAACCTTTCTGTTAATGTTATTAATATTAAAACAGTTTTTGGCTAAGATAAATTGTGATTGAGGTTTACCTGAGCTTATACTGCCTTACCGTATTCACAGCGATTCGAAATGCAATTTTAATTATGTTATTATGGAAATTGATATATGAAATTCTTCCCATCTCATACATGAAAAAAAATACATGACGTGTTGGTGATATATTATATAGGCTATATATTAAAATAGTCTTACATAGGCTATATGAAATAAAATGACACAACCCTGTCTCTTTTTGTTAAATTTCAGTTTAATTAATCAATAATAGCCATTATTAAAGTATAAGTAAAAAGTATAAGAAGCTATATAAGTCAAGAAATAAAGCAAGTTAAAAGATTCAGTCAAACATAAGTCAACAGGCTAACGTTGCAACGTTACAGTTAAATAGCCTAAATATATAAAGTTATGAAACTTCACTTTGCCCTCAGCCAAAACGATTTGCCATGGAACAAATCATAGATTAATGAGACCAAAGATCGCCCGTTAGATATACACAAGCCGATTTATAGCTCATGTTTAACCACTAGACACCGAGCCCGCGGGAAACGTCAGAATGACTAGCCGATATAAGGCTGTTCCAGGCGGGGTACATGAGCGTTGAGCACCTGTCGCCCGGTTATCACCTGGAACTCCGAAAACGTCAGATCAAATTTTTAAATAGGCGCTATCTTTATAAATAAACCACAGATTTGAGCTTTGAACAACTATATTCAAGACTGAAAACCTCTTAAAACTATATTTCGTGACACAATAACACTAATATTTTTAAATTTCGCGGCCTTCCTTTATCGAACAGCACCATAGCAACTGTTCTCCCCCATTGGTTAACTGTTCAAAACGTCACGACACTACAAGGATTCTGGGTAATATCCCATAGCAAAGTGAGGTCTGATGCGCACTTGCCAAAAGGGTGCATTAAGTGCCCTTATGATCACCCCTGGAGAACACTATTAGAGGATCGGGACACCCTACGGTCTTGCACCCCTTAACGAGAACGCGCATTGAGGGGCACAAGATCGCAAGTGTGGATATTGGGACAGGGCCATACACTCACCTAAAGGATTATTAGGAACACCCGTTCATTTTCTCATTAATGCAGTTATCTAATCAACCAATCACATGGCAGTTGCTTCAATGCATTTAGGGGTGTGGTCCTGGTCAAGACAATCTCCTGAACTCCAAACTGAATGTCAGAATGGGAAAGAAAGGTGATTTAAGCAATTTTGAGCGTGGCATGGTTGTTGGTGCCAGACGGGCCGGTCTGAGTATTTCACAATCTGCTCAGTTACTGGGATTTTCACGCACAACCATTTCTAGGGTTTACAAAGAATGGTGTGAAAAGGGAAAAAACATCCAGTATGCGGCAGTCCTGTGGACGAAAATGCCTTGTTGATGCTAGTGTCAGTGTTTTGCATGTTATGTCATGTTTTGGCCTCTAGACGTCCTCGTGGTGCTTTCATCCCCTGCTTATTCAATTTGGAATTAGTGTTATTAGGTTCACATGTGTCTCATTCAGATGTGTGTATTTAAGTCACCCTGTCTCATAGCCTCTTTACTTGGTGTTCAGTTGTTCTAAAGCCGGTTGCCCAAGTAAGTGTTCTCTAACTCAGAGACATTTGGTTTCTCTTGCCTGTGGATTGTTCCCTTCTCTGTTTAATTTTTTGTGGACTTTCTCCTCTGGAGTTTTTTGCTGAATACCTGTGGGAACATTTTTGAATATTTTTTTGTGAAAAGCCCCATTGGACTGGTTTTGTTTTTTGAGGATTCTGCATCCCACCTTCTTCTGAGTGCGTCTAACTGTTGGGTTCACCATCTCCAGTGGCTCAAGGATTGAGTGTCTGACTCTCACGCCAAAGACCTGAGTTCTAGTCTCGGCTCTGACAGCTAGAGGTCAGAGGAGAATGGGCCGTCTGATTCAAGCTGATAGAAGAGCAACTTTGACTGAAATAACCACTCATTACAACCGAGGTATGCAGCAAAGCATTTGTGAAGCCACAACCTTGAGACGGATGGGCTACAACAGCAGAAGACCCCACCAGGTACCACTCATCTCCACTACAAATAGGAAAAAGTGGCTACAATTTGCAAGAGCTCACCAAAATTGGTTCAAAACAGTTGAAGACTGGAAAAATGTTGCCTGGTCTGATGAGTCTCGATTTCTGTTGAGACATTCAGATGGTAGAGTCAGAATTTGGCGTAAACAGAATGAGAACATGGATCCATCATGCCTTGTTACCACTGTGCAGGCTGCTGGTGGTGGTGTAATGGTGTGGGGGATGTTTTCTTGGCACACTTTAGGCCCCTTAGTGCCAATTGGGCATCGTTTAAATGTCATGGCCTACCTGAGCATTGTTTCTGACCATGTCCATCCCTTTATGGCTACCATGTACCCATCCTCTGATGGCTACTTCCAGCAGGATAGATAATGCATCATGTCACAAAGCTCGAATCATTTCAAATTGGTTTCTTGAACATGACAATGAGTTCACTGTACTAAAATGCCCCCCACAGTCATCAGATCTCAACCCAATAGAGCATCTTTGGGATGTGGTGGAACGGGAGCTTCGTGCCCTGGATGTGCATCCCACAAATCTCCATCAACTGCAAGATGCTATCCTATCAATATGGGCCAACATTTCTAAAGAATGCTTTCAGCACCTTGTTGAATCAATGCCACATAGAATTAAAAAAATCAAAATATCTTCTTTTGTTCCACATAAAAAAAAAAAGTCATGATTGAGAGTTTTGGGAGAACTAATCCATTAGATTTCCTTTTCATATAAAAAATAAATAAATAAAATAAAATAAAATAAAAAATGAAATGAAATGAAATACTGAACTATTACTGAATACTGAATTATTATACTTTATGATGCATCAACAAGGGTAAAATTACGTTTTTTTTTAAAGTTAGTAAATCAAGTATTATTGTCAATTCAGACAATAAGAAAATTGAGAAAAAAAATTAAATTAAATAATAATATAAATAGTAATATAAATGATTGTTATAAAAATAAAAATACATATATTTTAATATATAAATATTCTTAAATAATAAATAACAGTCAACTGTGCACATGTTCAGGACATGCAAGACACATTATACAAGTTGACGTAGTTATGGACTAGTAGAACAAGTTGACACGTAGTTGCAGGTTAGTAGAGCAAGTTGACGAGTTACGGGTTAGTAGAACAAGTTGACGTAGTTACGGATTAGTAGAACAAGTTGACATAGTTGCGGGTTAGTAGAACAAGTTGACGAGTTACGGGTTAGTAGAACAAGTTGACAGTTGCAGGTTAGTAGAACAAGTTGACAGTTGCGGGTTAGTAGAACAAGTCGACGAGTTGCGGGTAAGTAGAAAAAGTCGACGAGTTGCGGGTTAGTAGAACAAATTGACGTAGTTGCGGGTTAGTAGAACAAGTTGACGAGTTGCGGATTAGTAGAACAAGTCGACGAGTTGCGGGTTAGTAGAACAAGTCGACGAGTTGCGGGTTAGTAGAACAAATTGACGTAGTTGCAGGTTAGTAGAACAAGTTGACGAGTTGCGGGTTAGTAGAACAAGTCGACGAGTTGCGGGTTAGTAGAACAAATTGACGTAGTTACGGGTTAGTAGTCGACGAGTTGTGGGTTAGTAGAACAAGTTGACAAGTTGTGGGTTAGTAGAACAAGTTGACGAGTTGCGGGTTAGTAGAACAAGTTGACGAGTTGCAGGTTAGTAGAACAAGTTGACAGTTGCAGGTTAGTAGAACAAGTTGACAGTTGCGGGTTAGTAGAACAAATTGACGTAGTTACGGGTTAGTAGAACACGTTGACATGTAGTTGCAAAGTTACTTAGAGTTAGAATGTCTAAAGTGAATCATTGAAAAAGTGTCTTTAGAAAAAAAAGAATGTTTTCTTTTATTTAGAAACATTCCAGCCTTTTCTAATCAAAATGTTGTGTTTTTCAATGTGTAAATGAACCTCTAACCTCAGCCGTTTGATGACTGATGTCTTCTGCGGGGTGTGACGCTGCTCGTGACACATTACGAATGGGTTGTTCTCTGTTAACAAAAGCACAGTCATTTGCAGTACAGAGATGCTAGGGTGCATCATGTGTAACGTCTTGCTCTGGTGACAGCAGTGCTCTCTCTCACTGTGTGGATCTTGAGGTTGGTGCCCTTTAGATTGCCATCTGCTCTGATGGGCTGTCATCTTGGATGGTGCACAGCCATCTGTTTAGTCTCCGCAAGTCAGGCCACATCCTTGGGTTGGAGGAGGAGAGGGAAACAGGATTGGTAATGACCTCTGAGGTTTGGAGTTTGGAATGAACACTGCTAGAATCTAGCACCCACTAAACGATAAAAGAAAAAAGAAAAAAAATAAGGCAGCCGTGGTGATAATAATAATAAGAGGCTGAGGAATTAGCTTGACTGTTTCCCCGGGGCATAGTTCAATTCGTTAACGCATTGGAGCGAGTTAACTGTGATAAAACAGTCATACATCACTTGCTTTTAAGGCACAACGACCCTCTCCGTCTTTAAACAAGGGTTGTAAAAGTTACTGCATTGCAGCTACCCATGATGAAACTGGCTGAAATGCCTCATATATTTTGCTCTAAAATAAAAAAGTGGTTGAATGTCTAATGAACTAATCGAAATAAAGCTGTTTGATGCTCTTCGAGAAACACAATGTTCCCTGAGAGTTGTTTAATACGAAACATTTGGCACTGAACGTCAACTTATTAATAGAAGAAAACAGGTGCAAGATTAAAAGAGAAAAACTTGTGTCATGCAGATAGAGTGATGAAGACAGCCAACTGATTAAATTGTTACATTCTGAAACATCTTATTAAGTGTACTGTGTTAGTATGGGGTCATTAGGCTTTGCAAGCTGATTGAATATGAACTGAATAATTGAAATCAATAATGACCAGTCAAAATGCTTAATGAAGGTGAATTCTTTAAAGAACTTTCCATCATAACTAGTGCCTATATTCTACAATGCTGTTAGAACGACATTACCATTTTTTTAAGCCCACTGTATCAGATTTGATGTGCATATTTCTAAGTTGAACTGTCAACATGAAAAACATACATGCCTTCTGTCGTCTGATTGATAGTTCATGTTTTAGCAAATAAACATACTGATTTGTAAAAAATTACAGAGCCCCTATAGGGACATTGTGAAAGAAAATAAATATGAGATGGGAAGAAAAATTATTTGTCAATGATTTTGCGTTCTCCCGAGAAACTTTGCGAAGAGCTCAAGAAATTTGCGCAAAAACACAAAAGCATTGAAATATATATAGTATATATATTTAGTATATATATTTCTTTCTTTTTTTCTACCATCTCATATTTTTTCCATCATCATTTCCCTTTAGGGGCTCCGTATAAAAGAAGCGTAAGAAAACTTTTTTATTACTAGACTGATCCATCATTTTTAGAAAAGCATGTTAAAACGTGAGTATCAAATATGATAGATCATTCATTTTAGGAATGTTTAGGAATGTAGGAATGCCCCCACAATAAAAACTACAGAACTTTGATCATATAACTAAGCATTCAAATATAATCTTGAGGAAGTTTATTTAACAAAGTTCAGGAGGAGCATGTTTAGGTAATCCAACCAATATACGTACATGTGGTAACACTTTACAATAAGGTCTCATTTGTTACCATTATAGTTTATTTAACTAACATGAACCAAGAATGGGAAATACATATGTTACAGTATTTTTTAATCTTTATTAATGTTAGTTAATCCAGCTGTTGATTGTTTGTTCATGTTACTTCACATAATATATGTCTCCCCCAGACAGCACGACAAATAATATGCATCATTTATTATAACTAATTTCATGTAAACTTGTGAAAGACATATTATATATACATTTCATCTTACTTTCTGACCATAATAATATTAGCAATTACCAAATGGCATATTTTTGCTCAGTGTGGGTGGGCCTCTGAATAAAATTTAGGTGTTGTTCCCCTTCTACGAGCTTCATACTTGCCTAAATAATACTATATATGAGCCATACAATTCTGATATACCAAAAAGTACAAATGCAAACATGCATTATGTATATATATATTTTTTTTTTTTTCTTTTTTTTTCTAAAGGTTCAATAAAATGTCCTGTTTATTAAAAACAAATATTTTTCTGACTATTATTTCATACAGTATGCCAGGGTAATGCCCTTAAAGGTGATCTTGTCATTTATATTGTGCTGCCTGCCATCCTGGACTTGAAAGCAGCATCATGTTTAATAGCAACCATTGTTTCTGAGTTACTAACTAATTACGGGATTTAAGAAAGTTTGTAAAGTTCATGACACAAAACGATATCCCCATGCAGAACTGTATATATATGTTCAGAGTTTGTCTGTGGAATAATCCATAATTATTGTGACTTATTAAGCCTGTTGCAAATTCCAGACCTACCTGACCTTGCTCTTAAAGTAAATGCTCTTGGCTATTTACTTTAAAGAATGTAAAGGTACAACATATACTGCAATAATGTCATATGTAGTCCCACTCCACTATTATGACCTATGAGCAAAGTGAATTTGGACAAAGCGCCCTCAGATCAAGAAAGTAAAGGGTTGTTTATTACTCAGTGGCACATGAAAATGGGCCTAGAGACTTTGGGTGACTGGGTCTCACTTTGCCCTCTTGAGGGAGTTTAATTGCTGGCTAATTAGCTCTTCTTCTCAGTGGATGTTATTGACCCACAGTGGCTTTTCTGGCAAATCTAATTGCCAATGGTGAGATGGGACCTTTCCTTTTCTGCACTTAGGACCTCTTTTTCTTTCCGTCCTTAATATTTCATGAATCCGTCCAGCACTTTTTAATCTTGTTAAGCACAGAAGCAATACCCCGTTGAAACTGGACGAACAACAAGAGCTTTACTTTAAGTATCTTTCATGGAGTTAGTGCTTTGTCAGTTTAGCTGTGTGTTTTTTAACTATTCTTGCAGTGTTTTTGCATACTATACAGCTATGCAAATTTTCTATGCATGGAAAACCTGGATGACTTTCACTGACAGTGTAATATTACATGTGCATGTCTTTTTTTTAATGAATTATTTGATTGCCAAAACAAAATTGGGATACTAATGAAAAATATTTACTATTATTCAGACAGACAACGGTTATTTTTAATTGTAATAATATTTCACAATACGATTTTTTTTTAACATATTTTGATTCATTGAATGAAGCCTTGGTTGAGCATCTGAGCTTCTTTCAAGTCCATTAAAACACACGCACGAATGCATGCACACACACACACACACACACACACACACACACACACACACAAAATAAATGTGTTACAGTTGGTGAGAAAAAAATTATATTAATTTCAAAACACAATTTTAACTCCATTTAGAACTTATGCCAAATGTCCTCGCATTCTGCATATTTTTACAACCCAAATTAATAGCCAAAAGTAACATAAATTATATATTTTTAAACCAAGTAAATCATCCCAGTAGGTGATCATACAATAAGTATGTGCTTTTGCATTTGATTGATCCTAGAATCTCTCAATTTCAAGCAGTTTGGGGTGTCATGTTAATACCCTTGCTGAGATCAAAGAAAGCCATGCTAATTGAAATCATAATATATTTTGGAGGGTTGACATGCAGGACTTGTTATTAATAACCAAAATAAATCAACCTTAAAAATTCCTCGAGGATTCATATTCACTGGATGAGTGAGTTCTGACAAGATTTGGGCCAGGACAAGATGTGTGAAATGAAAATATGATACGTTAAAAAATAATTTTGTCAATGTTTACAGTAATTCTTTTCAGTGATATATAACCTCCTGAAACCCTTTAAGTTTCCATTCTGCATATGACTGCATCATGCAAGGATTATTTCTCATATTTTTTAAGGGGTAATTGCTTTGACGTTTTGAGGTTGTGGTTTACCAAGATGTTGGAACAGCTTTGTATTGCCTGTTCTGGATTCAAATGTTATGTGATTGCTGGATGGGTTTAATGGAAAATGTTTCCTTAAGTGATCACTCCAGCCTTGAGGTCTGGAAGACAAGAGGTTTGCTGGGGTGAAGCTTTGTTATTGCACACAGTTGCTTTCTCTGTAATCTATTAGGCTGATGGTTTGAACCAGCACTGTGGCTCACTATTGACTGAAACAGCACATTGGAATTTTATCGCCCATACAGGACCTCACAAAATAGCAAATTACAACCACATAATGCTTTCTTTCTTTCTGAATAAAAATGGTTTTGTCTTATCTGCTGATCGAGGTCTTGTGATTGACCTCCACTGTATGTGTGTATTTCTCACAAGTTGTATGGTGCGAACAATAAAGGGTGTCTAAGAAGTTGCCTGTAAATGGTCAGATGTGATTATTGCACTTAAAATATAAACTAATTAAATGTCAAGAAATAAGATAGCAGGAAACTATAAAGCTAAAAGCCAAACTACCGCTATAAAGCCAAAACAATCTCTGTTTATCAGTTTATCTCTGTTAAATTATATGTTTATCTCTGTAAAGCTGCTTTGGAACAATCCATTGTTAAAAGCGCTATATAAATGAAGATGACTAGAAACCTGGGTCTACATAAAGATTTCCTCTTTTGGCATTCTCTTAGTGTATTTTTGGTAATATTTTTTAATCATGAATATGATTCCAGATATTACCTTTCATGTGTGTAATATAGCTTTTGTGAATGTAAAAGGTCTGCAAAGTTTCAAAGATCAAAGAACAGATACACTCACCTAAAGGATTATTAGGAACACCATACTAATACTGTGTTTGACCCCCTTTCGCCTTCAGAACTGCCTTAATTCTACGTGGCATTGATTCAACAAGGTGCTGAAAGCATTCTTTAGAAATGTTGGCCCATATTGATAGGATAGCATCATGCAGTTGATGGAGATTTGTGGTATGCACATCCAGGGTATGAAGCTCCCGTTCCACCACATCACAAAGATTGGGTTGAGATCTGGTGACTGTGGGCCATTTTAGTGCAGTAAACTCATTGTCATGTTCAAGAAACCAATTTGAAATGATTCGAGCTTTGTGACATGGTGCATTATCCTGCTGGAAGTAGCCATCAGAGGATGGGTACATGGTGGCCATAAAGGGATGGACATGGTCAGAAACAATGCTCAGGTAGGCCGTGGCATTTAAACGATCCCCAATTGGCACAAAGGAGCCTAAAGTGTGCCAAGAAAACATCCCCCACACCATTACACCACCACCACCAGCCTGCACAGTGGTAACAAGGCATGATGGATCCATGTTCTCATTCTGTTTACGCCAAATTCTGACTCTACCATCTGAATGTCTCAACAGAAATCGAGACTCATCAGACCAGGCAACATTTTTCCAGTTTTCAACTGTCCAATTTTGGTGAGCTCTTGCAAATTGTAGCCTCTTTTTCCTATTTGTAGTGGAGATGAGTGGTACCCGGTGGGGTCCATCTGCCTCAAGGTTGTGTGTGTTGTGGCTTCACAAATGCTTTGCTGCATACCTCGGTTGTAACGAGTGGTTATTTCAGTCAAAGTTGCTCTTCTATCAGCTTGAATCAGTCGGCCCATTCTCCTCTGACCTCTAGCATCAACAAGGCATTTTCGCCCACAGGACTGCCGCATGCTGGATGTTTTTCCCTTTTCACACCATTCTTTGTAAACCCTAGAAATGGTTGTGCGTGAAAATCCCAGTAACTGAGCAGATTGTGAAATACTCAGACCGGCCCGTCTGGCACCAACAACAATGCCACGCTCAAAATTGCTTAAATCACCTTTCTTTCCCATTCTGACATTCAGTTTGGAGTTCAGGAGATTGTCTTGACCAGGACCACACCCCTAAATGCATTGAAGCAACTGCCACGTGATTGGTTGATTAGATAATTGCATTAATGAGAAATTGAACATGTGTTCCTAATAATCCTTTAGGTCAGTGTATATGGAGTTATTGTCTCACAAAAAAGAAACATTCTGAACTGCCTGAAACGAGTCGTCAGTAATTCCAGTTTTAGTTCCTGCTCAAACCTACGTAGGTTTGTAACAAATTAGCATATTGCCGACCTATGGTCTTCATTGGCTGCCTGCAAACATCTACATTGACCCTCAAACACTGTAGTTGTGGCTGAGGCCTACAAGAGTTTGGTTCGTGCCGACATGTCGAGAAGACGCTGTTCTGCATCGCAAGTCAACTTTGTATGCACTTCCAAAGGATGAGGACTCTCGCTTGAACTGATACAGTTAAACTGATGTCATTGTTACTGTTCGTATCACTGCGTATCAAGCGCTGAGGAAGATCTAGACCTAAAATTCAGATATGGTAATGAGCATTTCGTTTCCGACAAGCGTTGTAAGCTGTAGACCAATCACAACAGACTGGGCCATCTGACCAATCAGAGCAGAGTAAACCAATCACAACAGACTGGACCACCTGACCAATCAGAGCAGAGTAGACCAATCAAAACAGACTGGGCCATCTGACCAATCAGAGTAAAGTAGACCAATCACAACAGACTGGGCCATCTGACCAATCAGAGCAGAGTAGACCAATCATAACAGACTGGACCATCTGACCAATCAGAGCAGAGTAGACCAATCATAACAGACTGGACCATCTGACCAATCAGAGCAGAGTAGACCAATCACAACAGACTGGACCATCTGACCAATCAGAGTAGAGTAGACCAATCATAACAGACTGGACCATCTGGCCAATCAGAGCAGAGTAGACCAATCACAACAGACTGGACCATCTGACCAATCAGAGCAGAGTAGACCAATCACAACAGACTGGACCATCTGACCAATCAGAGCAGAGTAGACCAATCACCACAGACTGGACCATCTGACCAATCACAACAGACTTGACCATCTGAACAATCAGAGCAGAGTAGACCAATCACAACAGACTAGAACATCTGACCAATCAGAGCAGAGTAGACCAATCACAACAGACTGGGCCATCTGACCAATCAGAGCAGAGCAGACCAATCACAACAGACTGGACCATCTGACCAATCACAACAGAGTAGACCAATCACAACACACTGGACCATCTGACAATCAGAGCAGAGTAGACGAATCACAACAGACTGGGCCATCTGACCAATCAGAGCAGAGTAGGATATCAGAAAGGAGGGGTTTAGAGAGACTGAATCGTGTAACGAACCGTTTGAGACACTGTAAGAAAAGAGCTACAATGTATATTATGAGAACATTTTAAAGTTTTTTTTTTTTTTACCTTGGACCTGTTGTAGGAGACCTCCAAAACAAAATAAGGAACCTTTAAAATAGTATAACAGGGGAACTTTATGATGCATTGTATAATCTGTAAGTGGAAAAACTGCCCTCATAGGTCCAAAAAATGGTTATTATAACCCTCTGAGCTGTTGGAAGTGATTTGTTCCCCTAATGATTAGGTAAATGAAGAATACAAGCACATATATACAAAAGCTAGCTGTAAAAAGAAATCCCATCGGCATCTTTCTCAGGACAAAGTGGCCTGAACCTTCTCAGAAGATTATGGATGTTTCTAAATATACAGCCAAATGGGACCACTCCATCTCACATGAAAGGAGCAGAGAGCCGTTTCATACTGGAGAAGAAGGACTCTTTGAGATCAATAAATTCAGAACAATCTCACCTCTCAGCATGAAAAGCGAGATTTTTGCAGTAATAGCTCAAAGGATGACCTCATGACTGAGAATGGGCATATTGACACCTCTATTTAGAAAGGGGACATCATACGATGCCTGGACTGCACCAGTTTTCTTAGCCAGATGATCTAGAAGGTCAAAATAAATAACAGTGACCTAGCAGTGGTCAGTCGATCTGGTAGATAGGTCAATCCCACATGACCTAATATTTGTGACAAAGCAATACAATTGTGATCCCTTCCAGGGAACAATCATTTTGTACAGTTTTTCTAAAGCATGCCTCTAGCAATGTCTAAACTTGATAAAATAATTTTGTAATGTAATGTCAAATATATGTCTGAATATAAATTGTAATATTTAATCAAATCAAATGAAAAAAACGTTAAAGGGGTGGTTCAGGATTTTGGACATCGGACCTCATTTCCAAGTTAGCCTGGGTGTTATTTATCATTGGAGACAGTTTTCAAAAAATTTCATCCAGTCGTTCCAGTTGCATAGTTCGCCGGTGCTAGGCTAGCGCGAGTCAACGGTATCTGCTAGCCTGCCAATAAAAGCAGTTTTACCTACTCCACAGTACATCAAAAAGCAAATAAATTATTAAAGCTGCAAGCAGCATTTAGCGGTGTTCAAGCAATTAAAGCAGTTAAGCTCAAAAGCATCAAAAGACTTTAAGTTTTATGTAGCAAGCATTTAACCACTGACATCATAGATGGAATAGACCATGTTTTAGCATGATTTACCATGATATACCAAATTTAGTGTGATTTTTCATGATCTACCATGTTCCAGTATGATTTACCATGAATCTAGTATGATTTACCATAGTTTACCATGATTTACCATGTTATAGGATGATTTACCATGATATACCACATTCTAGAATGATTTACCAGGATTGTAGCATGATTTACCATGATTCATCACATTGCTAGCATGATTTGCCATGATATACCATGTAGTAGTATTTTTTACCATGATCTACCATGTTTCTATTGTGATTTACCATGATTTACCACATTGCTGCATTGATGTGAAGTGTCAATAAAAATGAAGTGATAAACTGACAAAAAATTATTGTGTTATAATAGTTAACATGGAAAAACTGGTTTGCTTTAGTGCAGAATACTGCTGAAAATCAAGTATGTCAAAATGAGAGTGAGCCAATAAGTGGTCTTCTGCTGCCCTCTACTGGCCATTCTACTTATTAATAAAGTGTTTTCACAGGTGCTTTTGCACTCATATGTAGACATTTGCTCACTCACACACACACACACAAAGACAAATGTTGTTGTTGTTGTTTTTCAATGTTATTGGGATGTGTCATTATGAAAATATACTTTAATGGTCTAGAAGCATTTCACCTAATGTCTTTGTAAACTATAAGATTATAAGATCATTCAGCATTTATTCAGAAATCTAGGACAACACACACATATTCTGTTGTACATACACACATTTGAACTATGTGATGGAAAAACAACATGTTTACTGCAAGTCTCCTTCAGGGTTCACATTTCTCAATGTGTTACAATAGTCAGTATACTTCAATAGATGAATTTTGAATGTTAAAATAGTGATTTTATAAAGTCTAAATAAGAATTATAGAACAATATTAGTTATTAGCATGACAAAATTACTATTTTTAACAGAAGGGGGCAGTAGAATGCCAATCATTGGCTTAATATGCCATTGTTCATATCATTTCACCTTTTTAATTGTTATAGAGGCATATTTTGTACTATCTGTCTGAAATTGTTCATGCTTGTTTAGAGTCATGTGTCACATGTTCTGACTTGATTTGAAGAAGATCTGAGCATGCATTGAAGAGATATAGGCGTTAGGAGACACTTGGTCAAGGCTACATATTGAAGTGACACTATTACAGCTATACAAATGAAGAAGTTATACCTTTTCTGATATTTATTGATCTAGAGAGTCCAAAGAATTGTACTGCACTGGTTTTAAACATTATGATATGAAAATTATACGATCATAGATGGAAAACACCATTTACAGCCAATACAAGCAATTTACCATAGGAAATATATGGTTTTAAAGCTTTTCAACAGTTATAGCGCCACCTATTGTCCGATCTCCATAAAACTTTGCATGCTTGTTCATGATGTTATTTCACATATGCTCATCAATTTTTGTGAAGTTCTGAGTTTTTATTTATGAATTATAGGCTTTTGAGTGTGTTTTGACACGCCCATTTTTATAAATGGTCCTGTTAAAGCAAACCAAAGGGCAAAGTTCAACTTTTTTTTAGATAATTATTGATCTAGAGAGTCCAGAGAATTGTCCTAGACTTGTCTGGTTCCGATCGGGCGAAAACCCAGGGACTAGTTTGCAAAAGTAGGTTTTTAACATATTCGTGAATATTTAATGAACGGTTTGATTGACAGCAATGGTTCTAGAGGCAAAGTTGTTCAACATGAGGAGATCTATCAAATGATATGCATATTGTGGGAATGTGTGCAACACCACGTGATTACAGAGCCGTAAAACTCGTTAGCGCCAACTAGTGGCCGATTTCTTTCAAAACTCTTACAGACCTCTTGGGCCATGAGTCGAACAGGCCCATCGGTTAACGGAGGCCCATTCGTTCCGATTGGCCTCCGTTAACCTCGTCTTATAGGTACTCAAACTTCATTGGCCGATGGCGGCCATGTTTTTTGAGATACGCCAATGTCCTCATACGCATACATGGGGCCTTGGACCAAGACACTGCATACCAATTTTCAAGTCAATCGGACTAACGGTCACGTGGTCATAGCCCTATTTTTTTTTTTATGTTATAGCGCCACCTAGTGTTAGATCGACGCGGTTTTTTTTACTGTGACCCCAGACTGTCCTCATACACATGTGTGTTAAGTTTGGTGAAGATATCTCATTTACTTCTCGAGTTATAGCCATTTTAGTAAAATAGGTTCCTCCCACAACGTTCATTTTGCGCCCCCTAGCGAACGGTTATCGAAATTTCAACTTTTTTTTCGATAATTATTGATATTCAGACTCCAGAGAACATGTCTGCACTGGTTTGGTTCGGATGGGGCAAAAAAACAGGGACTAGTTCAATGATGTTTTCGTCAGTGATGACGATAACGAAATGATTTCGTTGACGCACTTTTTTTTTATGACGATAACCCGACGATGACTGGCTAAAAATGGCTCTAAGGTGACTAAAACATGACGAGACGTTTTCGAGTTTTCGTTGACGAGACGAGACGGAACGGAACGAAAATGAGTATAAGTCTGACGTTCACAAAGCATGTCATTTCTGCTCTGAAATCTGTCTGTAATGAGCTAAAAAAAAAAAAAGTATCAGCTGCATCCGGCTGCCGTGCGCGCACCATTCCACACAACAACAACGCGGGTTTTATCGTAGTTTTTGTACCAAGTCAAGTCAATGGAGTCGCGGCAAAAACTACGATAAAACCTGTTGAAAAGCATCTTTTGCAGCGATTTTTGTGTGAGCATATCAGTGAACACCCCTGACCACTCGGTGAGTTTCACGTCTTTGTGAACTAAAGTTTAATGCGTTTTATGAATGATTGTTCCAGTGCTCATAGACAACCATTGTGTGGAGGTGGGGGGTGCTAACACACAAACCTAAAATTCTCGGGACAACAGCATTTGTCCAAATTTAAATCTTAACCGTTCTATTTCATCAGAAACGATCTTAAAACGGGGCTTTCGGTGTAAAATACCGAACTAACCCTTTAAAGACCAAATACAGTGTTTACAGTATTCAGGGATTGTCTTATTCATTTTTATATTCAACACACTTCAAGTGTCATGTTTGTTTCATACTTTATATTCAAGTATGCATTCCTAACAACCTATGTTCAATGCACCTCAGTATTATTTATTTATTGTATTATTTTGTTTCAGAATGTTTGCAACTTTGCAGTTTGCACAAGTTAAAGATAGACAGGGTTGTATGATGTTTGTGTTTACAAATAATAAGCATCTTGTTGTTGCACTGGCAGACAAGTTGAAGCGCAAGTTGTAGATCATAAGTATGTGTTCCTAAATAGCTTATATTTTGGGCACGTTGTTCATTGCACTGTCAATTGTGGCTTTATTTGAGAAATTGCTAAAAAGTAAGTGTTTTTATTCCTGGCTTTTTTTGGAGTAAAACAGTGATTCCACTGTTACCACTTTATCTGTGTGTAATGTTGTAGTTGCTCAAAGTTTTTTGCTGTTTAAACTTTAAACCATTCCTTTATTACTGTGATTACTGGTGAAAATAGCATTTAATATTCATGGAAAAACTATAACTTGAAATATGGGGATAAAAGGTTTCTGCCCAATGTGACAATGAAGTACAGCTTGGCAATGGCATCACTGCATCTCCATCAATGAGAAAGTCTAGTTTATTATGCAAAGGTTTTAAGGTTAGCTGTTGTTTTATGAATTGCAATACTTGCTACAACCTGTAAAACCTAAGCCCATTTCCAATACTTTTTAACCTAAATTAATTTGTTAAAGACTAAAACTTGACTAAAACTATCAAGTTTATAAGTGACTAAAATGTGACTAAAACTTAAAAGCATTTTCGTCCAAAAGACTAAGACTAAAACTAAAACTAAAAGGGCTGCCAAAAACAACACTGGACTAGTTTGCAAAAGTAGTTTTTCCAATATCCAATATGGCGGAAATTAAATCGGAGATATACGTTTTTTAAGTCAAGAGTATAGCTTTCCAATGATATAAGACACTTGAGTCTACGCCTTATGGTTTAGGAGTTATGAGCAGTTACGCGCAATTGATTGCTATAGCGCCACCTATGGGCCAATCGGGGTCATACTCTGATAGGTTCTCCCCAAAAGTGTGGCCTACCATCTGGCCGAGTTTCAAGTCTCTAGGCCTTACGGTTTGGGCTGCACGATGCGTTTTAGGGGAATTTTTTTTTCAAATAGCAATTACAATAGGTTTTCAGCACTTCATGCTTGAACACCTAATAACACCAGACTATCGATGTAAATGTCTGTTGAGAGAATAATGTTAGAAATCAAAGTACTCTTGAATCTCAATGATCGCATTACATTTACAGGAACTAGTTTCTCAGTAGCGGCGGAATTTTACTTTACTTTGGTTAGTAGTACTGCGCCGAAAAGTAAACACAGAACAGAAGCGCACTACAGTCGGGACGTCTAGCTAGCTAGTAGTAGCCTTGAACAACGATATTGAAACATTCTATTGTAAACGAGGGAATTGGCAACATGGTGATTCGGTGTGCATTTCGAAATTGTAAAAATAAACCAAAGACAATTATACACTAGGGTAATAGCCCACATAAAAACAATGGCCCTACTGCTGTTCATAATTGTAACAGAGACAGGGGTGTGCCAACTGTCATCAAGAGGCCCCAAAGATGTTCAAGTAGTAGCAGCACCACTGCTCTGAATGTACCGGCCGATGGAGGCGTAAAAAAAAAAGTAACGTGAAGATGAAGTCAAAAAGTTCAGTGTTTATTCCAATAAAGTGCTGTAAAAAATAAAAATTATAAGCCCCTCCCACTGGGACTAAACCATTCAGTAATTAAAGGGTGACTCCACCCACTGACAATATTTGAAAAATGCTGGAAAAGTGGGCGGAGCCCAGCGGAGATAGGGGGGATGAACGGATACTCTATCCTGATCGTTTTCAAAACTCGCAATTCCAACTCCTGACTCGCTACAGTGGTTTTGACGAAACAATATGGTTTTTCTACTGCCATGGACGTGGTAGCTCGTACCAAGGGCGTGGTAAGCTGAAACCTGCTTACGTCAGCTCTCACCGCTACCGTCACGAACTACCGCAAAAATCCAATAAGAAAATTCAACTGCAGTAGCCACCGTTCAACCTGAAGAGGGCAGCACTCAGACGTTTTTACACCATATATTGTAGAATTAAAAAGCTTTATACCCAAATGTCAAAAAAGTTACTCGAATCAATGAACAGCACTAATAAAGCCCCAGTCTTACAAATCATTAATTAAAAAAAGTTGGTTTAGTGTTTAGTTACCCTTTAAAGGAAATAAAAATAAATATATTTAACAGTAACACATAGACAAACTGTTAGAATAATACAAAAAAATAAACATTGTAAACAAAACAAGCTCAATTAATTATTATGGTTTAACAATATTTAACGACGAATCAAGCAGAAGACCAATCTCCCCCTCAGACATGAGAACTATTAACTATTGACTACTGCATTCTATTGGCGGGAAATCAAGTCAAGTCAAGTCAAGTCAAGGGAAATAGATATTTAAAAATGGTGGTAGTTACTGTGACCGGGTTTCGTCTGTTTGGTATTGTAAAATGTTCCAGTACGTAAGTAAGACAATTTATTTTCTAAAAATGGTCAATAGCTTGTTTTCATATGACGTCACGCCACTGCGTTGCCATGGCGCGAAATGCAAATGGAGGGCAGGAAGTGATTTGCTGTATTTAGAAAGCACTATAGCAAACTCAAAAGGCCTATGTTTTGCGTCGTTTATGGTTACTTAAATCGATCAAACCACGAGGAGTTTTTATCGTGTACCAAAAGTTGTTGTTCATAAGGGGGGAAATGCAAGAAATTGACCGAAAAAACTCCGGAAAAACGGCTTGCAAACCTACATCTGCGGTCGGGAGGAGCCGAATGGGAAAATGCCCGTGTGTGCAGTGATC
Organism: Tiaroga cobitis; assembly: GCA_030578255.1. Classification (NCBI taxonomy): domain Eukaryota; kingdom Metazoa; phylum Chordata; class Actinopteri; order Cypriniformes; family Leuciscidae; genus Tiaroga; species Tiaroga cobitis. Next base: position 38,376,576 of record CM060604.1, read on the forward strand.
ACTTCGTCAAAGGTGTGTTAAATACAACTTAAGTGGCTATGTTTGTGTAACGTTTCCGAACTTTGTGAAGTCAAAGTATGTCTGTGTAAGACGAGGTAGTTGCTAATATCCACCGCCTCGATGGCAGGAAAATCTTTCAATTCAGTTGAAAAATCGCTCCTCTTCATAACGTAAGGATCACGTCCAACATACGTTTGATTTTTTGTTTATATCTTTCTCTTGTAATAGCGTGTAAAGTAGTACAGTACGGACTTTCCTCGATCTCGTCCATTGCGCTCTACACTCCCTGCCCTCCATCTAAATTTTGCGCATCATCATAATCACGTGACTGAAACCCAGCTATTGAAAACAATAAACATTTAACATGGTAACCGGTCTTGTTTGTGTTCTTAATACAATACATAAATCAATATAATTAAATTAATGACTAAATACATGTTAACAAAAGAAAAAGGACATGGTGATAACAGGAACAACACTTAAACAATACACAATCATTGACACACACATATCTGTGTTAACTGGTGTTAAAATTTGCACAAAACAAATAACGTTTTATGTTAGTATGAAAATGTATGTATGCATAGTGTGTTCTCAGTCCACAATAAAAGTAATTTCTCAAAATAAGAGTCTCTAGTCACAGAGCTTCACTGTGACAATAATATAGTACATAGAAAAAGCAACTCATTTTCAAGTGCCAACTTGAACCTAAAAGAAATGTAAGATTACAAAATACAATAAAATAAGTAGTGTAGGGGGTGCACAGTGTTGAGACGCTATATACACATATACAAAATTACATAAATAAGAGCTATAGGCAACAAGTAATTACATTGAGTTTGGATTGGACAACTTACACTTACAACATTGACAACTGGCCGTTGGGTCCAGCAGGTCCGGGTCTTTTTTTCCCCAATTTATTTGATCAAAGGAGAAGAATGTTTTGAGTACTCCTCGAGTTAGAAGGGGTGGGAAGTCCAGGTGCTCCGTTATGCACATTGGTCTGTCTCGGGAGGCGCTGTGCCCAGACACATCTAAATCTTGGAAACTAGTTTCCAGATCGAGTTTGTAAACATTTTCTGCACTGGCACCACCAGTCTCCCGGTGTTCTGTCTCGGTTCTCTACGGCATCTCCAGGGGCTGCTGTCTCTACAAACATTCTTTCTCTTTCTGTCCTTTTAGCATCCATCTCGATTAGTTCTTCGTCTGTGTATTCCGGCTCATACATGTACGATTCGTTGAATAACACACATTCCTCGTCTTCAAAGTCTGAAACATTGGCATGGCTTTCAAACGTGGCCATAGTCCTATGTCTTGTTGATTTCTTCGTGAAATATACTCTGCTTCTGTAGTGATGAGTGTCAGCGGCAGGTCAATACACTTGATTGTCACAATAGGCGTGATTGTCATGTGGACCGGCTCTCTCGATTGCCTGGGTAACTTAATATCACTCCGTCGCTGCTGTAGACTGTGCTAATAAATACAGGGAACAAAGTATAACTATTGCAATGCGATGAAAGGGTAGTTTGATTTCTAACATTATTCTCTCAATAGACATTTACATCGATAGTCTGGTGTTATAACTGATTTGCTTCTGTTTTTATTGGCAGGCTAGCAGATACCATTGACTCGCGCTAGCCTAGCACTGGCGAACTATGCAACTGGAAAGACTGGATGAAATTTTTTAAAAACTGTCTCCACTGATAAATAACACCCAGGCTAACTTGAAAATGAGGTCCGATGTCCACCTGAAGCACCCCTTTAACATTGCAAAATGTGCAAATGGAGGAAGAGGGAGCACCTTCTGTGTAAGCAGCCGATATCTTGGTGGGGTATAAAACAGTGTTCGGCTCTAGGGAGGTTCAGATAGAAATTTGGTACAGTATAGCCCATATGCTCACTAACATTTTAAAAAGGAGAGATAAAATGAACACAGCAATCTGAGTTGTCATGGGACAAAAGTTTTGGACAGTAATTCCTTCCGAGTAATCTAGAGTCATTTCTAGTGGGTTACCATGATCTTCACTTAAGAGTACTGATCCAAAAATTCCTTTAAGGATGTAGTAATTCTTGAGTCATTACTACCTTAAACCTTACAAAAACCTCAAAAGCTTACAATGATTTCAGAGTTTTCATGTTTTTCACTTTAGAATCCTGTTCCTAATAATTAGTAATTCCTTCTGAAGGATTTGGTCATATTTGAGAAATTACTAGTGGGTTTACCATGATCTTTACTTCATAATTAATTATACATTATAAAGGGTCATAATTAATGTGAATAATGCATAATAGTTTTTAGTAGTTCCCTGGGAGGTATGAAAAAAAATGGTTGTTATTAGCTATTACTTCCTAATTCATTAATTCGATTCTTGTAAGTTAATAGTTGTGCTGAACTGTAATGACTTTGGCACTTTCAATAAACCCCATCCCTCTACCTTTACTACCACCATAGTGGTATCATAGTACCATAGCAACCATCATTTTACATATTTTTGTATAATTGAAATACAGAAAGAGAAAACCTAACCGACCTAAAATGGCGCAGTTACACAGTTCATCACGTGCGAGCATTTCACGTGTGTTAATGCTAATAGTCAATTCGGCTAATATATATTTTTACACAGAACATGACAAATCCGAACATAACACATACCTGGGACAAACACAACCAAAAGATGGTTAGTGTACATCAACTCATCAATGTTGCTCAGAAGTCTCAGGGCGTTTTCACACCTGAAAGTCCGCACCAAGGTCCGAACCAAAGTTCACGTTTTGATACATTTTATACTTTCAGAAAGTTTTGGTTTGGTTTCACACTGCAATTATGCGAGCGAACTAAAGAACTTTACATGACATACTTGCGTCCTATCGTCATGATCTATGTGGGCTGCATCTTGACATTGATTGGTTTTGTAAATGTACGTGCATCTGACGTCAGCGTGTTGTCAATTCGGCGGGTAAGTTTGACAACATGAATGAACAGACGCATATCGTTGCAACTATATTGTTATTTTTATGGCATAATTACCTGCAGCACCAACTACACACAAGGCTAGTTCAAATTCGCCAAATGAACGTCCTCGTCGTGCGAACATTTTATCGTCGCCGGCAGGAAAGGAGAAGACTACAAGTTGACTTCTTATTATGTCCTCAGACATACTTCAATTAAAAACCTCGTCTCCTCCTCTCCCCATGTGCTACCACGGCTCATTTTTCCTGTCACCTTCTGTTTTTTCGGCTATGCGGGAACCACCGGAACTTCCTGTAAAAGGTCTGAAAGTCCGAACCATACAGAAATGCTTTCACACTAGAAACGAACCAAACCTTTGTTAAGTTTGATCAGGACCGAGACTGCCTCTTTTCGTCGGACCAAATTTCATCTGTTTGGTTCGGACCGTGGTCCGGGGGAGGTTTCACACCTGTAATGTTGATTCGGACCAAACTGAAAAGTCCGAAAGTCCGGACCAAACAAGGTGTGAAAGGGCACTTCAATGAAATAAACAGAGATTCGGAGTTCACAAACAGGTTAACACACACATTTTATCATCGCAAATAACACATATTTGAATCGACTGACAGACAAATTAAGTAAACTTGTGTGTAGTATAAAAGTCCAACCTTGCACTTGAAAACAATCTAAACTCCGTTTTAATGACGCAGCGCTTGGTGTGATTTACCAGCAGCGAGAGATGTGAGACTCTGCTGGTGGTGATGTAGCTCCGCCCGCAATATCACGCACGGAAACGTGAGTGACGCAACAGCCAATATCGAGTTTTCCCAATTAATGCATGAATTTAACAACATTATTTAACCCATAAGAACTTGGACCAATTTCCCCTTATAGGAAAATTATGGGGCATATAAAACAGACTAAATGGACCACTTAAAGAGCAACATGCAGGTTGAATTTATTTCTGAATTAATACTTTAAATTGTCTGCAGAGGTATTTTAAAAACACATATGTAGAAATTACTAATGAAATCTCATTTGATATTGAGATTTTGATGAAAATGTACTAGGCTCTGGAATACCCCTTTCCCGCTATAGCAACACGTCATATGACGTAGGCCGACGTAAATAAAAGAGCTCGCGGTCAGCTTTCTCATTGTTGAGTGTTGGTGTAGTTAGAGCAGTATTGAGAGACAGAAAGTTTTAGAATGAGTTTTAGAGAAGCCATAATGGTAAATTATTGTGTTTGTGCTAGTTGCACGAATTCCAGCCTGTCAGGACATCGTGTCCATCATTTTCCTTCTAGGAAAAACAAGGCTTTTCGGTCTTGGGTGCGTTTTGTGCAGGTGAAGAGAGCAGACTTCACTGCCGCGTCTGTTACCACACACTCGGTCCGGTCGTTTGTGGCGCACATTTCACTCCGTAGAATTATTTGGAAAAGCGCCATTAGACTGTTGCTATTGTAGCTTAGGTATTGTCATTATTAATTTGTTGTTATGGCATGGTATTTAGTCAATGTAGATAGTGCTAACCAGCTTGGATGGACTGCATAATCACTGTCAGCGTAGAATATGAGCAGACACAACGTTGCTGGCTTAAATTAAGACAATCTAAATGGATGTTTAATCAAGAACAAGGTCGAACGTATGTTTGCTAAAGCAGATTTATTGCAAAACACCAAGGTACTAGCCATACAGTAGATGAACCAGCGTTAGCCACGGTGCTAACTTACATGAACTCACCAAGTCACTTGCCCTATTCGCGACTGGTTTTCTTGACATCACAACTCTACTTCTCTCCTCTGCCCATTGTTCCTCCCCCTGATCTCCCCTTGATCTCCCCCTGACTACTATCTTGCCTAGGAGGCTCATAATTATAGGCCTGTGGGCCATCATAAGCATGTTGGTCCACATCGGAGAACTCGGTTTCTTAATTCGCATCCATTGTAATCTGAGCTTGAACTTGACCAGACTCCCTCGCAGATCGTCACTTCCGGTTAGTGCTTTACAGACGCGGAAGTTATTTTATCACAATTTATCTCAAAATATCGTTAATGGCTAAATATATATTACTCCAGTTAAGAAAATCTAGTTGTTCTATCATCAACATACACTATATGCTATATAGGGGTGTCCAACCTGCATGTTGCTCTTTAAAACATGTTTCTGCTGTTGTTTTTTAAATACAACCACTCCTTGTCAAAGATCTGTAATGTTACATATGTGTCACATTGGGCGTTTATGAGAATTTTTTTATGTTACATATATGTCAAATTGGGCTTTTATTTCTCATTTGTAATTTTTTTGTTTATTTTCTTTTCCACAACATTTTCAAAATTATAACTTTTCTGGGAAGTTAAAAAAAAAGTAATCGTTTTTGCATTTTATTTGCTTTGCCACATATTTCAAAACCACATAACTGTGACCATAACTGTGACCTATTCAGGTATACGGTTTAATCAGAAATAATTTTTTTGATTATTTTTTCACAACTCGAAAATGTGCAAACTGAATAAAAATAAATAACTACCTCACACTGGAGGTCAACATGTTGAACATGCATGTAGTGCAATAACATTGCAAAATTCAACCTTTTCAGGTATACGGTTTAACCAGAAATAAAATTTTTTGATTATTTTTTCACAACTCGAAAATGTGCAAACTGAATAAAAATAAATATGGTGTTTTATACCATATGTTGCATACCTGTTTTAGTTACAGGTATGCAAAATATTTTCAAAATACATTTCATTAAAGGGTAAACCCTAAACCAACGTTTTAGTTAATGATCTGTAAGCCTGGGGCTTTATTATTGCTGTTCATTGAAATTTTTTGGACATTTGGGTATAAAGTGTTTTAATTCTACAATATATGGTGTAAAAACGTCTGAGTGCTGCCCTCTTCAGTTTGAAAGGTGGCTACTGCAGTTGAATTTTCCTATTGGAAGTTGTGGTGCCCTGTGACAGCAGGCACAAGCTAACCACACCCCTGCCTAGAGAGACCTGTCTCAGGTCTCATTTCTCACCACAACATTTTCAAAACTTGTTTTATATCAATTTGTACAAGACATATTTAAAAATCAGGTCAAGTGTAATCTAGGATATGTTATGAAAACATTAGAATTGTTGCATGGGTTGAAACATACATTTAATAACAAAAACAAGTGTTTTTAAAAATTGCTGACACTGCAACATGTGCACACCAGACAGGCCACCATTTTGGAAATGTTACCATGGCAACAAAAATGCACACATTTCTGAACCTGGGTGTTCCTTAAATGTCCCTTAGGGACTTCCTGGGTTGAAAGTGAGGTATAATGCTTTAAAAAAACCTTTTCAGATGATCACCAGTGTTTGTGACACCCACGTCACATCGGGTTCTTATGGGTTAAACTCCGTTACATATAGACAGGTGATGATTAACGTAATTTAGGAACACATGCCAACTCAATGAATTACCATGGAAACAAACTAGCAAAGGGAACACAGGCAAAACAGGAACAGAACAGAGAAAATTAAACAAAACAGAACTACATGTTACAATAACACATCTAGGTCATTTTTGATCAATTTGATCAATTTATAAAAAAATGCATAGTGTCAAGTCTATCAAAATACATGGTTTTCTATATATATATATATATATATATATATATATATATATATATATATATATATATATAAATATTGGGGTTTTAAAAAGTTACTTTTAAGAGGCGCTGTAATCATTTAGAAATAATGCAGAAAGCCCATTCATGGGGGCAAATGAGGGATAACCGGAGGAAAACACTGCCATTTCCATGGACTGCCCACACAAGCCTGAGGCCATGTGTAGTTATCTGGTCTGAAGAGTCAAAGAAGGTCATCCTGGTTGACCCGACAGTCTCATGGGTGGAGGGCTGTGAGTTGACCTTTAAGATGAGAACCTTCAAATACCAAACCCTGACGCAGGACTATAGGGAGAAGAGATGGCAGACTCGAGTGGTACTGGTTGAGTATGGCTGCAGGGGATTCCTGGCACAATCCATGAGGATATTAGCAGGGACGTAGAGTTACAGTTAGTAGAGCCATCTATTGGAAAGCAGCTGAAGTCCAGGAGCCAGTTACACCAGCTGTGTGCAAGTTACAGTTTAGTTTAGTTGCCACGTAAAAGAGCACTAATTTACAACTTATACACAACTAAATACTTATACATTGCGCCATTAAACTTGTCATTGAAACATAACTCTGTGAATAAACTAAATAATTACAGAAGCCTTTGACCAGGAGTAACTATTGGAATAAAACAATTGCATCAATAAGCTCTTGTTTTGCCTGAACAAATTTAATCTTTTAGACATACATGATAATTTTGACACTCACACCCATTTGCATTTTAAGAGAGAGAATATTATGTGAATAAATGACTTGTGGCTCTTCAACACAAATCCGTTCTAAATAGCGCACACCTGTGCATCGGTCCATGTTGCACATGTCAAATAAAATCAATCTTAACAATTTATGTAATTTTTTTGTTTTTCGTTTTTTTGGATCAGCATTTATTCATCGCTCCTTATTCATTTCAAAACAGTTTCTAAATGTCATGTGCATATAAAAACTTACTTATTGCGTTATATTATGATTAAGTATTGTGTTTCAACTGGAAGCTGCTAGGGACTGGAAGATGCTGGCTGATCTTGCTCAACGGCTTATTTTTCCACCTGAGATTGCCACCACTAACCTACGACCAGATAATGTTTTGTGGTCTGGATCAGCACACATTGTTCAACTGATAGAGTTAACAGTGCCATGGGAGGATGCGGTAGATGAGGCATATGAGAGGAAGAAACTGCGGTATGCTCATCTGGCCACTGAAGCAGAACAGCGAGGATGGAGAGTCCAGGTTTATCCAGTGGAAGTGGGTTGTCGAGGTTTTGTGGCACACTCTACAACCCGGTTCCTCAGAGACGTCGGATTCAGTGGCCAAGAGTTGCGTCGCACAGTAAAGAACTTATCTGAAGCAGCAGAAAGGAGCAGCAACTGGCTGTGGTTGAGACGGAAAGATTCTAGCTGGCTGTGTACAGGCCGCCACGCTACGGTTTCGTAGAATTCTTGAAAAACCGAAGAGTCTGTTGGTTTATTTGTATAGGCTGTATAGTATTTACAGTCATTACGTTCCTGTGTATATTGCGTGAATGACGGGTGGTTGGGCAGATATTGTGTTTTTGCGGTAGGTGGTCTGCCATACGGAACCGTTGCCACTGAAACTGCATATTAACGCAACAGTGGGGCTCGACAGCCTTAGTCAAACGGGTTGGCGCGTATGGTTGGGTTGCGGAGAGATTGTGAGATTGTGGTTAGGTCTCAGCAGCAGGAGGGATGTAGAGGTCAGTAAGCTGGGCTGAGTTGAGTGGGGGACGGAGAGGGGTGACTCTGGGACGCCAGAGTCACTGTCGAGCCCTCTTGAGGTGTCGTGAGCTAGTCGACGAAACACTGAGGATGGAAGGTGCTCACTTGAAGACCCTAGAGATGTCCTCTACTTGTGCTGGTCCACTAGGGAGACCACACTGTAGTTCCAGCCGTCGTGTGTGCTTACATGCCAAGTACACTGCAGTCGTTAACGCCGGACAGAAGGGGAGTCACACCACCATATGGAAAGAAGCGTAAATGGGTGAAGCATAGTTTACTGTAAAGCTACGTCTTAGTGTTGCTTATCTTGGCGAAAGCCGAGTACAAATCAGCATGAAGTTTTAACATCTACTCTCGTGTAATGGAAATCAAAAACTTCTGCTCATGAATCTGAAAACTAATATTGGATCACTGAAGGTAAAAGTCATTTTATGCAACTATGCATTACTTTATAGAGAGCTTACTTCCTAATCGCTACTTTCTGCCTTTTAAGGACAAATGTGCAACAGAGGGAAAGCTGCGTGTGCATCACACCTGACCCATGATTTTTGCTCCACACATGCAAAGTCGTGATGTATGGTCTTCAACTGGAGAACATTTAAAGGACATATGGGTACATGGCATGGATACAATTGGAACAAAAGCACTTCTTGTCTTTATGAACTAACTGCAGGAAAATATGAACTATTTATAGGTATTATTGATCATGATTTCTATAAACAAATAAAAGATTTGTGTTTGTAATGACTAGTTTTTGTGTGAAAAAGCAAAACAGTGTTCCAACTGTACTAGGTCTACCCCACTGACTGCCGCCAGTGAGACAGATACAGAGCGCTCCTGCCATGAGCTCTTGTTCTGGGGAACAGAACTGGTGTTGAGTTGACTTTTTCATTAGTGCTGAGTTGAATGAGCATAATAATGACAGGCCCCAGGGCTCTGCCTGCCCGCAAGCCTAATCACTCAACTGCCACCAGCCACACTGTTTCCCCCCGTGTAATTAAAACAGAGTCAGAACAGAACCGTAAAGCAACACTATAGCCTTCCACTCCCTAATGAGACACTCATCTGCCTGGTGTGTGCATTAAACATTCACCATGTCTGGGGGAAAAAAGCACATTTTCAATTGCTTTCTCAAGAAGACAAGAAATGAGAAAATGTGAGAGTGAATATTTTTATATTTTTTATTTTTATTTTTATCTATCTATCTATCCATCCATCCATCCATCCATCCATCCATCCATCCATCAAACACTCTCAAATCAAACACTCTCAAATGATACTGGATAACAGGGTCATCAGGTTTGTCATCTGCTGTCATTGCAGTGAAAGTGGGTCATCACAAATATTAAATAATTCTGAAATATGTGTTATTTAAATTCTTACTTTTGTACCAAACTATTATGCTGATAATATATTTTTTAATAAAAAAATGGCATCAATTAAAAAAAGTGGTTTCAGTGGACCACACAGTAAGTGACGCAGAAATAAGGTAGGATGTATAAATGCATGTATGTATATGTGTGTATGTATGGAAGGATGGATGGATTGATTTAAAATGTTTAGGTCATTACTGTAATGGATATATGCTATTGTGAAATTAATACAATTAAAGTTTTATTTTAAAATGTATTTTGCATTACACAATTAACAGAGTTAACAGTATACATTAAAGTATATATACATAAACTGGATACATTTGTAACTGTGTATATTCAGTAACCTTTTGTTTAGTATCATGCAAACATGTATCTTGTCTTAGTACACTAACACCTATAAATACAAACCAAAATACATGTAAACACAAATAATTTCAAAATTATAATTATAAAATGGAATTTTGCACAAGAGATTATGCAAGGAAGACAGCAAATCTGATAATATCTGTAGACCGACTGCGTGACACTAGTATTTTGCTAGTATTTATAACTTCATCATTTCCAGTTCTAAAAGTGCCTGGTAAATGAAGGAAGTCAACAATCTAGCGTAACTGATAATGTAGCAGTGCCTTTAGTTGATGTTGTGAATATTGACTTCAGCTTCAGTCTTACTGAACAAGAGAACAAGAGATTGTCTGTGTTGCCATAGCAACACAATAGAAAGCTTTCTTCTTTTACTAAAAGTGCATAGCCTTGTGTTTTTATTGTTCTGAGGTGGAGGAAGCCAATTAACAAAATCTGTAATTTAAAACAGTATGCTTTCTGCATACTTGATTGGTGTTCTAACCTTAATTGACTTTAAGGGCTCCTAAGGTGTCTTTAATCACTGTATTTATCAGTTCGCCATAATTCCAAAAAATAATAAAAAATCTTATGAGTGCAATTTTAATTTAAAAAGACTGTGGAATTCAGTTACTGCACTGCATTTGTCAAGCACTTTGAAGTGCAGATTTTTTGACATGTAATGATGTCTTAAAGCTGTTGAACTTGGGGTGTGTGTATAATAGAAACGAAATATGATGAACACACATAATGCATAGAAAGGGAATAAACACAAGAGAGCTGCTGACCTACATGAGTGCTACTGTTTGCATGCAGCTTATCATGAATGGCATGGCAATTTTGTCTCAGGCTGGATTGGCACTGATGTCGGCAGCTTGCCTAAGATTGATTAGACACATCAAGGGAGCCACTGTTCCAGAGGGAGCAAGACGGAGAAAAATATGGATTTGTCTCCATGCTTATACCTCTTCATTTGTTTCCATTACAGCCCCCTGTCTCTGAGCCTCATGAACAACAGTTGCCAGACATCAGCTCTTACTGAAGTTTCTGCTGCACATTTAATATTTGTTCATTTTACGGCTATTTAAAGGAGGGTTAAATAGTTGATTGATGAATATCATATTTAATATGCCCGGGTTGTCAAAATATTTGCACTGAGGATCCGGCATGTTGAGAAACTCTACATACATCCATATAATTTTCTGATTAAGGTCCATATATTTCTGCAAAGACGCGTTTGCTTGTTCATTATTTACAGTTTTTCTTGATCGCTTTGGCTCAGTTCTCGAATGACAATTTTTTTTTTCTTAAAACAAGTTCAGATTTCAAGTTCAGTTTCTTGTTCACATTAGATTTGAATTTCTTATTGATTTCTTATTTCTTATTGAGCAAATTGCATGTGTTTTGGCACATGTGTGCAAAATTGTCTTCAATTTGCACAATAAATAAATGGACATGACATGTTGATCAAAACTGATGAGCTGATTCTCTTCAAAACATTCGGTCATCGTGTGAGCCATCACATGCAAAATAATACATTTAATTATCAAAATCTGTCAGACATGCATGTATATTCCATAAATATTCGACATTCAACTGTTTGTAATGTCTGCTAAATTGGCAAATGGCCTCCCATTTTAATGAAATCGGAATCACAATCTTACTATACCAATCAGCCAATCAAGTTTGGAATCATATACTGTCTGTGGAGTCTGCCCAGTGTGACCAGTACTTGACCCACTCCGAACAGGATTCGAACCTGGATCTCTGGCGCGGGAGGCGGGCACACTAACAAGAAAGCTAAAGACTGCCACCAGTCGCTAGCATGTTCGTTGCACCAGCAAAATGATTTCCATTTTTGAACATGGATGAACATCACAACCCTAAACAGCAGCAGCTACAGCATTTCAAGTCAAGTCATCCTCATTTATATAGCGCTTTTAACAATGTAGATTGTTTCAAAGCAGCTTTACAGAGATAAACATATAATTTAAGGTAACAGAGATTGGTTTGGTTTTATAGCGGTTCTTGAATAATGCTACTTTTCAGCTAAAGTTAGTTTTGATTGATTCACTTCCGTTGAAATTATCATTTGTTATTAAATTAGGGGCCGCTAAGACGACACCGTTCTCTCTAAACAGACTTTAAACGCGAACCTGTGATAAACGCCGATGGTGTTCACATGCACATTAAGACTTGATTCTATAGTTATATGCGTTTGAATATATGTGTGCAGGTTTGTAATTCCCTACAAACCATGCCTAAACAAACTACTTGTCTTGCCTATAAATTTTGATACAGAATTTTATTTTATTTTATCACTTCGGGGTACGCGAACCGAAATTTCCGCAACGCTTTATCTGTAGAGTGGAATAGGGATCCTCCATAGGGAGAGGATAGTTGACACTTCAGCACTGCGTTGTCATCGGGTCCAGGCGAAGGTCCTTCATCAGATCTGGAAACGGCCTGGATCCGGCAGGCTGCGGGAAAACCTCGGGACAAACAAAAACATTTGTATTTATTTTCGTAGAAATGTATTGCATGAAAACAGGAAATTCACAGTTGATTACCATAGAAGAGCAATGGTAGTTTTTCAACCTTCATAATATATTTCCAAGACCCTTGTGATGGTACATCGACTGACAATAGGTTAAATGACACGTCTGCCATAGCCTGATGTGGTCTGTATCGCTTTTACTTGCACTATGTAACTTCGGGTTTCGGGTAGTAACCGGAGCACAAAAAGAACTACAAAATTCAACTGCTTTACGGCATACGTCACTTTCCCCACCACTTCCTCAAATTGTATGTGGCCATTGCAGACATCCCAAGTCTCCCGGGAGTCTCCCGCATATTGATAGCGTCTCCCTGATGCCCGCAAATTAGTTCAAATCTCCCGGAATCTAGAACGCGCATGCGAGACAGAACATACTGCGAGCATAACATACATAGCGCGCGCACTGCAGAGAGGGACAGAGCGAGAGACCTTGCGAGTGTGCCTCACGAAAGCTAGTCAACCCCAACAATCCAGTCACCAAGATATACCTCCCTGAAATTACTTCTTGCAGGTTGGGATGTCTGCCATTGTTGATTCCAAAGGCGCGTGCATGCGCGTGCGACAGTAGGCTGCGGTAGGCTAAATTATTTACGACAGCGGTAATGGACAATTCCGCTTCCAACCTGTAGGGCAACCGCAGAGGAAAAGTTCCTTGGTGTTGCTTTAAGGCTGATTTATACTTCTCCGTCGGACCTACGCCGGTGCCTCTGTGCTCTATGCTACGCATTGGTTTTCATTCATACTTCTGTGTCATTGTCCATGTTGACGTGCAATTACACATGAAGAGGGAGCCTGTGAAACCCGAGGGAGGGGTTCTAGCAGGCCAATCACAGCACTCGCGGTCCGCGTAGAATTGACGCGTTGTTACATTTTTGGAGAGGTGCACGTCAGGGTACGCCGAAGGGTACGCGTGCTACACACAGCCTACGATGTAGCTACGGCGTGAGTTCAACGCAGAAGTATAAATTAGGCTTAACTCTCATTAGATTATTACTTAAATATTAGACTGGTAGGATTAGTAGAACAAGTTGACATGTAGTTGCAAAGTTACTTATAACAAAGTCCCTTTAAGACAAGTCATTTCACTTGTCACTTGGCCATTTCACGCGGCCATCTTTGGAAACGCCTCTCTGGCATGCAAGTGCAGCTCCTATCTCTTTGAATGGGGAAACATCAAATTCTCCAAACTGCTTGCCAAGCTCATGATTAAATTTCGTATTTGAAATCACCAATGAAATCTGACAAAAACTGTCTCATAAATTTTGTTTCTCAATGCTCGAACCATGACAAAAACAGTATTTTTCAGGCCGGACAAGCTAATGCATATGCGCAGTCCTAAACGCGCGTCTCAGAACACATGACTGTTTTTATAGGAACTGGAGCTTTTAACGGCAGCTGTAGTGACGCAATGACTTTACCAATCTGCGATTTGTTCATTTCTTTAAGGCGGGACTTATTCCACCATATTGCGCGTTACACCTTCTCCCAAACGCGAGCGTCACACCCCTTACCATAACCATAGCTGTACTCAGATGTAAATATTAAGGATGAGGTAAATTTCAAACCAATTCAAGCCTGATTCAGACTTTTTTTTATTTTTATATATTTCATACATTTTAGATACGATGTTATACACCATTTAATCATGATTAGGAACAAATGGGTTTTGGAAACGTTGTGGAACAGCATCTCTTTGACATACTGTAGCAACAACACTGTCTTCTCTAATGCAGCCCAAACCAGGCCTCGTCCCTTTTTTTGTGTATTCCGTGGGCAGGGATTATTTAAATGAGTAACATTATGACTTCACAAAACGCGGAAAAAACACGTTGTAGTCCAAACGAGCTGTTCGTTGTAGTTCTTGGAAGGTGGATTCTGTTATACAAGATATCTCTCTTTGGAGTGGACCGAGCTTTGTAACCTTGCAGATCTATTTAATGCTCAAACAGAAACATTACAGACTAACTAAAGTTGAAAAAGTGAAAAAGCACAATAGCTTCCCTTTAAGTGAAGTGAACTGAAACAGATATCCTGTGCTCAAGGAGTAGGGAGCAGTGAACACTACATAGGGAGTCTGTCAATCAGTAAGAACTCTTGATCTATTATTGACTAACTCAGAGTTTTTGCTGTTTGAGGTTATTTTCACTAATACATCTTCACTTTTTTGACCAATGGCTTCTTAAAACATGGAAACACAGATTTGATTTCAGAATGGAGAATTTAAAGGGACAGTTCACCCAAAAATGACTAATCTGTCATCATTTACTCACCCTCAAGTTGTTCAAAACCTGTATGAATTTCTTTCTTCTGTTTAACACAAAAGAAGATATTTTGAAGAATATCAGTATCCAAACAGTTGATGAACCCCATTGACTTTCATAGTATCCCCCCCCCCCCCCCCCCCCCAACTGTTTGATTACCCATAATCTTCCAAATTTATTCTAACAACTTGAGGGTGAGTAAATGAAGACAGAATTGTAATTTTTGGGTGATCCTTTAATAGTTGGTTGAATCCAAATCCATCCATTTTCACATAAAGTGTTGGGTGCCAGACTGCACTCTTAAAAAGAAAGGTAAAGCCACAGAATATACTTTTTTTGGGGTTCCCAAAAGAATCTTTCAGTCAGTAATTCTTAAAAGAATCATTTTTTTTCTTTAGAGAACAACAAATTAATGTTTACGAGTGAGAGTTTAGCTTTCAGAACGTATGGCCGGTATGGCACAGTATTCCAGCACTGGTTTGGCGTGAGAATGAGTGAAGAACTGGAAAGGGTTTTGATTCAGTAATGAATGACTGGTATCAGTTCAGTCACACATTTAGTCCATTATGTGCTTCAGAACGCAGACATATCGGCACTGTTCACAAATTTCACTGCGTGAGCCATCAAACTGAGCGATGTTAAATGCCCTGTCTTTGTGTGGATAACATCCCATTGAGTTGCTTTGATCCTGCTGCATGTGAATTACAGTAATCGCAAATCAAAAAAGCGCTCTTCACCAGCCAAATATTGACTGTGTAACTCTCAGTTGGGAAGGACGGAATATAATTGTGTCAGTCTTGCTTGTGCGTCTCTACAAGGGACGGGGTGAGTGACAGCTTAATACAGCCAACACATCCATTGTCATCAGACGGGCGTTTGGAACACTGATACAAAGCTGAGGCGGGACAGGTTATTCACCGCGGGACACTTACTGGTAAGTAAATGGAATTTACTGTCCCCAGACAAATATCGACACTGGTTCAAAGCTATTCTTGCAGGCCAGAAGAAATCATTTGAAAGTGTAACATGATATTTAGAGACTTTGCCAGTTGGGAATTTGCATATTAGCTGTGTTGGACGTGTCTTAATAAGACATCAATCAGATGCAGTGAATTTATACGCCAATCACATTCATGAACTAACAATATCCATTATAGGTTTTTTCATGTCATGAAAAGAGCTCCAGTGCTTTGAATCCAATAAACCTGATTTTATTTCTATCTTCTGTTTAATCACACGTTTCTTTGCCAAACATGATGTAATCCGTTACTTGCATTTTTGACTCCCAAGTCGTACGGTAATTGTTCACTGTTTCTGTTAACATTGGCTGCACTTTTTTTTTTTCTTGACAAGCCTCAAATCCAAGTTTTCCATCCAGGAAAAACAGATTTGTTATCTTAAAACTTTTAGAGATAAAGTCTGAGATTTTGTTGCTATGGCTACCTGCCGCACACAGCACAAACTCTCCAGGGATCCGCATCGTAAGAGATTGTCGGTAAGAACAATGGCTTGAACATTTGGTAGTAATTGCTTCACGCTCTGCTCTCAGGAGGCGTTAAGGTGAAATCCCTCAGTATCATCTCTGAGCTTCTTCGCCAGAGTCTCAGGCAGTGACCTTCGCTTCGCATTTTCCAGCGGAACAAACAAGACCTTGAGCTTCACACTCTTTCAACAAATTAAAAGAAAAACTGCTGTTCGCTTCTGATGTGAGCTACAGTTACTCCAGGGTCACATTTGATCGTAGTACTCGCATTCACCAAAGAAAAATATTGAGTTTGGCTGCGAGCGCAACAGACGTTTTGTTTGTGTTTTTAGTGCAAAGCCAATATTTCATCTAAGAGCATTCTGAGTCTAGCAGGAATAGCAGAACCGATTTATGTTGGTTGTGCACGCAGCCTCTTGCTTTTATCAAACCAACAGCAAACGCCTTGATGCCATGTAGCACTATGCGCCTGTTCAGACACTCGTTCGGCTGGACACAGTTCTTTGAAATGTCTCGTTGTCTTTTTCTTCCATCAGAGATGTTTCTTCAAGAACTGTCAGTTATTTTTATTCCATTGCTGCATGAAATGCCCATTTGAATGATATGTTTTCTAATGTGATTAGAACAAAGCTTTTGCACACTGTAAAAGTCATACTTATTGCATAAGTTGTGGTGCGACTTTAGAATTGTAACGAATCCACGGGTGGCGAGTTGCAGAACCCAAGTGCAGTTTATTTACATCCAAATGTGATCAAAATACAAAACAAAGACTTGACTAAGCGTAACTTCACATAAATAACCCTCACCACACAGTGGTTACATGAACAATTATTGACAAAGACACATGGCAAACATGAGGGCTTAAATACACACAAGGACTAATCACTAAACAAGACACACCTGTGAATCATGATTAGACAATTAACCAATGACAACATGACACAAGAGACTAGGGAAGCACATGGCAGGATCACACGAGGGCAAGGGAATAACATGACAAGACAGGAAACATGACTGACATGAAACATAAACCAAAAACCAAAACTAGCAACATGAAACATGAACATGAAATAAAACTCAAATTACACAGGACAGAAATTACACAAAATATTGAATAACTACACATGAACAAAGGAGTAACACAATATTAACATTCTAACTGCTATTAACTAACAAGAAACTCTGATTAACAAAATGGCAAGTAAAAGCGTTCAGTTGAATGAGGTAGTTCACTAGCTGATCAATAACTATTTTTTATATCTCCTTGTGGACTACTAAGAACCACAAGTTCATAATTAACTTGAATAATGCATAATTTATTATTAATTCTAAAGTGAAGACATGGTAACCCACTAGTAATGATAAACTTCAGAAGGAATGACTAATTATTTGGATCAGTATTCAAAAGTTAAAAGCATGATAACTCTAGTAATGACTGAAGTCATTGTAAGATTTTGAGGTTTTTGTAAGGTTTTGGATAGTAATTCCTTCCAACTGATTTGATAACACTTGAGTCATTACTAGTGGGTTACCATGATCTTCACTTTAGAATACTGATCCAAATAATAGTAAGAAGGATGTGGGAACACTTGAGTCATTACTATCCACTACTTTACAAGGTACTTTATTCTACAGAACATGCACTTTCAATGTACTAACAGTTTACACAAAAGCACTGAGTAGTGTAAGGTAACTACATGGGCTGAGGTTAGGTTTAAGGGTAGGTTAAGTGTTACCTAGTTATATGTTCATGAGAAACAGGACTTTAAAATAAAGTGCTCCCTAGTGAAAAATACTGTCAAAATAACAAAATGTATTTGAAATACAGTTTTTTGCTAAGTATACTACAAATACATTTACATATTTATGTAGCCTACTTGATATAAATACCCTGCAATTGTAGTTTTAGTATACTAAATTGATATATTTAAAGTCTGCTAATTGGAACAACTAATTTTGTACTTTAGTTATCCAGAAATAGTGCTGAAGTTCAACTAAATATATACTTAAGTATTGATTGTGCTAAAGTGGAACTATTGAAAGTATACTTTGGGTACACTTTAAATATCTTGCATTTAAAGAATTACATTTGACAGAGATCATACCATCCTTACCAACAGTGTTGGGCAGTAAGGCGTTACTGTAACGCAGTTACTTTTGACAGTAACTCATACTGTAACGCATTACTTTTTTAAATAAATGAACTCCGTTACCATTACCATATGGTGCGTTTGTCCGTTACTTTTTTAAATTAATAAATTTTGGCTGAAGTGTAGCCTACAGCCTAACCTGTTTTCAGCAGCGAGGCATTGTTGGTGGTAGGGTTGCCACCCGTCCCTTAAAATACGGAATTGTCCCGTATTTACAAGTAAAATGACGCGTCCGTATCAAATCAATAAGGGACGCACTTTGTCCAGTATTTTACATAAGGCCCACACATAGCCTAGTTGGATAAAAACATATGCTTTACTATACTAATAGCAAATAGCCTATAAATAAATCAATTTCACAATAATGTTACATTATGATTAGAATCAAATGAATTTTGTCCATTTTCTAAGCTTACAATTTCTTAGTAACTAGCACAACACTGCTTACTAATAGTGATATTAAAACACATTTTAGGCTTAAAGGAATAGTTCACTTCAGAATGAAAATTGAAGAATGTCCCCCATTGACTTCCATAGTAGGAAAAAGTCACTATGGAAATCAATGGGGTCCGTCAACTGTCCGGTTACCGACATTCGTCAAAATCTCTTGTTTTGTGTTCAGCAGAAGAAATACAATTCATACAGGTTTGAAACAACTTGAGGGTGAGTAAACAATGAAAGAATTTTCATTTTGAAGTGAACTGATCCTTTAATATTAAGAAATGTGCATTGTGCAATAAAGAGGTACTCCAAATAAAGTTTAATTATAATATTTATTTCAGTAAGTCTCACGCGGTATAAATATGTTAATAGATTTGTAGTATACTTCTGAAATAAATGTATTTTGAATACATTTTGGTAAAGGTTTTTTTCACTAGGGTATCCTTTACAAAATGACTTTTAATGACTTTTAATGACTTCAGTCATTAGGGAGTTATCATGTTTTTCACTTTAGAATACTGATACAAATAATTTGTAATTATTTCTGTCAGATTTGGTTATACTTGAGTCATTAGTGGGTTACCATGATCTTCACTTTAGAATTAATGCATTTTTTTTTACAGTCCTGTTCCACATGTACATACTTTGTATATCATCTCTATTACAATAACTGGGTAATAACTAAACCTATCCCTAACCTCAACCCATGTAGTTACCTTATATTACCAGTACCTTCTTGGGTAACTATACTGTACACTGTATTTACATGTACTGTAAAATAAGTACAGTATTAATTACATTAATTATACATTGTGCATTACTCTCAGCTAATATTGAACGACCTCATTCAACTGAGCACCATTACTTACTTCAGTTACTAGAATGTTAATTTTGTGTTACTCATTTGTTCATGTGTGGTTATTCATTAATGACGGAACAGTATTCTAAAGTGTTACCCAAGTTGTAATTGATACCAATAAACTGAAAGGCAAATTACATTAAAATGCTTATGACTGCATGTGGCAGTTTGAAACATAATTGTCTGTATTATTATGATCTAGCATTACAATTACAGACATCTCACACTTCCCTGTCTCAGCTATTATCATATTTATCCTGCAGTTCACATGTATCTGATCAAAAGCTTTCCAATCAATCAATCAATCAATCAATCAATCAATCAATCAATCAATCAATCAATCAATCAATCAATCAATATATCAATTTAATTTAATATTCAATTCAATTTAATATTTTATAATATTATAATATATATATATATTATAAAATATTAAATATATTAAAAATATAATATATAATATTTAGATTTATTTATATTTAATACACACACACACACACACACACACACACATATACACTATTTATTACTAATTAGTCATTTATCTTAAAGTTATGTGGATGTGGATTTTATGAGTCAGTTAAGGGTCATTGTAAAAGCAGATTATTAAAAATTGAGAGTGCTAATAATGATACTTATAATAATAATAATAATAATACTTTTTCAGTTTCTTTAAATAATACACTATTCATATTAACATTTTAATTCACACATGAATAAATCAATATTGTTATACTGGTAATCAAATAAAATAAAATTTTAATACAGTTTTATTTTATAACGATTCTATGCTTTTTGCTAAATGTAATAAGGTTCACAAAATGTATATTCACAATACAGCGTGGCCTAAAACATTTTCTACATAACAAAAATATTACATGTAAATTAAACCATTAATTTATCAAGCAAATTCTTTAAGTGGCATCCTACCAGAATGTCGTTATGGAACAAAAATGATGATGCGCTATAAATGGTGTCTGCGCTGCTGGTAGGGTTAGCTTGCCTAGTGCAGCTTTCAATACACAGCGGCAGGAGTTGGTTGGGCGTGATGTGCCGAGACAGCTTGTACACGACCCAAAGCCTGTCTGGCCTCACGTGGTAGGAGGCTGTAATCCATTACCTGGAAGGGAAGAGGGGAGGGAAGAGGACTAACAAGCCAACTTCAAAACATTACTCCAAAGGTGGGGGTTGGGCGTGGGACCAGCTACTCAACCCTGTAAAACGCCTTCAGCTACCGGAACATCGACGAAAATCAGAAAATCTTCAAGCCTTGGGAAGGAAGCCTCTGCAGCGAACCAAGCTAAAGAAAATATGACGATGTGCATGGAAAACTGCAAGGATTCTGTCCTCAAAGCGACCCACCACCATAGCGACATGGAATGTGAGGACCATGTATGAAGGTGGAAAGGCAGCAACGATAGCAGATGAGATGAGGAGGTATGGGACATCCCTCCTTGGTCTGGGAGAAACCAGGTGGCTCCAGTCAGGGCAGGTCAAGCCGGCGAGTGGAGAGACCATACTCTACTCAGGACATCCCGATGACTCTGCACCACACACAGAGGGAGTAGCGTTCATGCTGTCCAAGGAAGCACAAAGGGCCCTTCTCAGCTGGGAACCCATCAACTCACGGATCATCACTGCCAAATTTCAAACCACACACAAGAAAATAAACCTCCAACTGGTACAATGCTACGCTCCCACCAATGACACGGATGATGAAATAAAGGACCAATTTTACAACCAACTATACACTATTCTACAGGCCAGGAAAAGGAAGGGCGTCATGATCTTGATATGAGAAATGAATGCAAAGATAGGGGGCAATAACAACGGCTTTGAGACAGTAATGGGAAGAGAAGGACTAGGGACTATGAATGAGAATGGAGAGAGGTACGCAGCAGCTTGTGCAGACAACAACTTGGTCATTGTTGGGTCAGTATTCCAACAAGAAGAAATTTATTGAGGATTCAGCACAACAGGCAGAAGAAGCGGCGGCAGGAAAGAACAACCTGGAAGACCTATAAATAACTACAAGAAAGCTCACAGGCAAATTCAGACACGCACAGGGACACTTTAAAAATTCACAGGGTGTATTCCTCACAACCAAGGAAGACCAGGTGAAGAGATGGACTGAACACTTCAGAGACCTGCTCAACAGGCAGCCTCCTCAACTGACAGCAGATATCCCAATAGCCCCAAACCCATTGGAGCTTAACTGCAATCCCCCCAACAAGATGGAAATTAGAAAAGCCATTAAGGCCTTGAAAGGAGGGAAAGCAGAGGGACCAGACAGGATTCCAGCAGAAGCTCTTAAGGTCGACATTGAAACCTCCACAAACATGCTCCACCACCTCATGAAAACCATCTGGGAGGAAGGAAATGTCCCATCTGACTGGAGAGATGGCCACATTGTGAAAATCCCCAAGAAAGGAGACCTCCGGAAGTGTAAAAACTACAGAGGAATAATGCTCCTTTCAACACCTGGGAAGGTGCTCAACCATATCCTGCTCGAGAGGCTCCAAAAGGGGGTCGATGAGAAACTGAGGGAAAACCAGGCTGGCTTCAGGAACAACAGATCCTGTTGAGACCAAATTGTTACCCTCAGGATTATTATTGAACAGTCCATCGAATGAACTCGCCTGTCTATGTGAACTTCATAGATTTCGAAAAAGCCTTTGACAGTGTGGATAGGGAAAGGCTGTGGAAACTGATGGCTCACTATGGGATCCCAGCAAAGATCATCAACATCATAAGGAGCACCTACCAAGGGACGAGATGTCAAGTCCTCCGCGAAGGATGTATATCAGAGTCTTTTGAGGTCCTGACTGGTGTGCGGCAAGGGTGCCTGCTCTCACCCTTTCTTTTCCTCCTTTGCATAGACTGGGTGATGAAAGAAACAACCAACAATAGACGAACCGGCATACAGTGGAGCTTGACCGAGCAGCTAGAAGATCTCGATTTCACTGACGATCTGGCACTACTGGCTCACACACATCAACAGATGCAGGACAAATCTGGAAAACTGGAGGAAACAGCTGCTTTGCTCAGTCTCAAAATAAACTCATCAAAAACTAAAGTACTGCGTATCAACAGCAAGAACAACACACCCATAACCATGGATCAAAATGCACTAGAGGATGTAAATAGCTTCACATACCTTGGTAGCATCATTTCAAGGGAAGGTGGCACGGAGGACGATGTCCAAGCCAGGATCGGAAAAGCAAGGACAACATTCAACATGCTAAACAATATTTGGAAGGCAAAAAACTTGTCACTCAAGACCAAACTGCAAATCTTCAACTCAAACGTAAAGACCACTCTACTTTATGGCTCAGAAACCTGGAGAATTACCACCACCATACTCAATAAGCTGGAGACCTTCACCAATCAGTGCCTCAGACGCCTCCTAGGAATATGCTGAATATCTCTAACGCCAACCTGTGGGAACTCACCAAACAAGACCCTATAGAAATGCAAATCCGGAGGAGGAAATGGAATTGGATAGGGTGCACACTCAGGAGAAAGAAATCAATCACTAAACAGGCACTGATGTGGAATCCACAGGGCAGGAGAAAGAGAGGCAGACCGAAAATCACCTGGAGAGGAAACACAGACCAGGAGATGAAGAAAGAAGGGCTGACGTGGCAACATCTGGAGAGGAGGACCCAAGACCGGAGAGGATGGAAGAGCTTCGTCGATGGCCTATGTTCCTATGGGAATTTAAAGGCCTAAATAAGTATAAATGCTGCACAGTGATACAGCGAACAGGTGTTTCAAGTCATAGATCTTACTTTATTGTGGAATGCAGCATGACTGGAATGCTGTATTGACCAATCAGAAGCCAGGATGGGGAACTCTTTATAGACTATTTATAAAGAACCCTTTCATTGGGCGTATTTAACACACTATTGCCTCTATTAAAGCTATTTTAATTTATGTTATACATCATTATTATTTATTACAAATTATACAATCATAAACCAATCATTGTGTAGTTGTTTGGTTAAGCATGCGTGTGTAGAAACGTCTATTATCTCCTCTTGTCTCTTTCTGTTGTGGTCTGTATAGCTGTTCAGCCCATTGACTTTAAAAGCTGGTAATTATTTTGGCTTTCACGCTTCTCAATCGCACAGTGTCAATCATTATTTCACTGACATCAGACATTCAAAGCATAACTGAGACATATGATAATTTCATTACTGGCACACTCTTTTTGTCTGTTCTTGGAGTCAGAGACAGAAATACTCTACTCGAGGAATGAAGAATGCAGACTGCTTACTTAGAATCAGATCAAATCCAGAACAGACTGAGCCGAACAGATCAGTGTTGTGTGTGGTTCTGCTTCAGTCAGGCTGGAGTCTCTCACTGCCCCGTCAGCACAAAGCTGGTCACTTGAGACCCCATCAGGGAGTACCCTAATGTCATGCCCAAATATGCTGACTGGGACAGAGCCGACGGGGGGGGGGGGGGGGGGGGGGGGGGGGGGGGGGTGCAGTAATATGCTTAGATGAATGCAAAGTGTCAAAGAATCACAGTGTGGCTCATTGTACTTTGAATACAGTGCGAAATAAAGGAATATGTTGTTATAAAATGATCTATAAAAACATGTATCTCTTCTTATTCGTTAAAAGTTTTTGAATATGTTTTTGGATCTCTTCAGCTAGTGAAGATGCTTAGGTGAGAGTGTGTGTGTGTGTGTGTATACAGGGTGTACAGTATACGTTTTCACAAGGGTTAACTGTAAGTAACTATAAGCATTTAAAGCAATTACACAAAAGTGCATTTTGTTTCGCAGTGGTTTAGTTTGAAATCATGTTTAGAATAATTGCGATCCTTTGTGAAAAAGAAGGGTGCTTTTTATTGAATGTGCACTTGTAATGTACTTCAAATCTACTTTGAAGTACGTTACTTGCATTTGCCACTTTAGTGTACTTAAAGAGGGGACACTTCCATGACTATGTTTCTTAAAATCACCTTTTAAATAGAATATTGCAGTATTTATTATAAATGAATTATCTGTGCACATCATTATATTATTATTATATTATATTATATTATTATTATTTATTCAAATTAATGTGTCCTCATAATCTTTAATCAAAATCTCTCTGTTGTCTGATAACCTGTCACTCACATGAGATCCACCAACAGCAAATAACAACCAACCAATCAATTCCAACAAAATCAAGCTCCGCCCTACATGTTGTTTGTTTGAAAAGCCGTATCACAAAAAAAGACTAACTCAACTTCCATTTCATGTCAACTTTGACAAACTTAAATAGATTTTTCTGATAAAATAGTGCACTTCGCATTAATTATGTTTCTGTTTTAATTAACTTTTGTTGGATTTAAAGACATATACAAGTTTGAATAGAAATTATGGTAACACTTTATTTCGATAGTCCACTTTAGACATTACTAACTCAACTTTTCAACAACATGTCAACTTATTCAACTAACCCAAACTTAACAGTCTACTAATACTCTAATGAGAGTTAGTTGACAATGAAAGTCTTAAGTGGACTATCGGAATAAAGTGTAACCAAAATGACATTAAAGTATAATTTAGGTCACCATAAATTCTTGTCAGTACATTCGTCAGTACACTTTAACCATATTTCAAGCACAATAGAATTCTGAAATTACATATAAATATATGTAGTGGTTAAAAAAAAACACACTCTAAAGTTCAGCTAATTTGTTTTATTAATATAAACTAAAATACCCTTTCATTTAATTGCAATTGACATGCATTTAAGTGTCCGAATACATTACATTCGGTTCATACACACAGTATAATATTTCTGTAATCTTCCATCATCCCTTTAAAAAAATGCTAAAATGTACTTTTTTATCACAAAGGGTATCATCGTAATAGTTGATGTTAGGTTGGGGAACGTTGTCACATTGTATACATTGTTTAAAATGACAAGTTATTATTCGTTTTAAATGTTATAGATTATTTATTGTTACTCATTTAGTTACAGTTTAGCTATTAAATTCATGAACTAAAATATTTTTAGTGAGAGCATTAGTTTGATATGTTTTGTATGCTTCATTTTATATGTTTGGTGTGCCATGAATGTGCTTCAAAATTGTTTTATGCTGTTCATATTTTGCAAAGCCTATAATTTAATGTCATCATTTTGATTTAGTGACAGCTTACTCCACAGTGTGACGTGTTCAATGATCTGTATCTCTTTTTTTCTTTTCTCATGAGCAACATCAGAGTAAATATTCAAGACTATAAGGTGCCGATACAGAAGATAACTTTCAGAAATAAAATGATACTGAGAAATAGTCACTGATGGAGTAAAACATGACAACTTGCCCCAGCCTCCAATATGTTATGGGACATATATGTGTTTGTTTGTGCGTGCATGTGTGTGCGTGTGTGTGTGTGTGCATGCATGTGTCCTGACCAGCCGGTGCCTCTGTTTTAGGGTCACAGAAGAGGTGTCAGTGTGTGTGTGTGTGTGTGTGTATCTTCACCAGCAACACTGCTCCGCTCCGGCTGGGGTCACAGCAGAGGTTGTTTGGAAGGTTTGATTTGTCAGTAGATAAATGATAGCCCCACATCTGGGAGAGTTTGGCAAATAAATAACAGGCGATGGCTCATACATCATCGGCTTCCCTCCAATCTGCCAACAGAGGGAGGGAGAGAATAAATTCTTATTATAACCTTGGGGAAAGCACAACACATATTGTGGAGCGAGGCGGCCGTGAATTCCAGGAGAGCATGCTGTTCTTTGTCAAGTGCGGCGCGTAATAAAAAGCAGACGATAGTCGCGTCCTTAAGTCAGGTTGCCTGCTTGATGTATGGCAGAGGCCGTTTGTATTGTGACAGCCATGCTGTCACTGGAGCGTGTTCAACTGCTTCCTCTTAACACACAGGGAAGATTCCGACAAACTCACTCAAATGTGTCAATACAACGAGGATTTACACCTTGGAAGCAATTGGTTGGAAACGATCCATCAAAACTGAAATTGCGCGTTTGTTTATAATTGTTTGTATTTCCATGCCATCGTATTACTGCATTATTAATGTATATTCTGATGTGGATTAACACTGTATAATAGGCTGCTGTGCATTGCTGATAATAGGACTCTTTATTTATTGTATTAGTGCAGGCTGCTATAGGATAGATGTGTCATGCTGCTCTTAAATTTTCCAGGCTTTTCGGTCCATGACAGACTGTCAAGAGGAACCTGGCCCATGATGTCAGACAGCAGGAAAGAGTACAGACCTTTTACATAAGCTTATTTCTGGAGAAACCTGTCCATACACTGTAAAAAATAAAATGCCATTTTTACGGTAAAATACCGGCAGCTGTGGTTGCCAGAACTTTACCGTCAAAAATATGGTACAGACATTATTGGTTTTACAGACTTAACTTAAAATTTACTGTAGTAAACCGTAAGTCATTATCTGATATAATGTTAATTTACCAACCTATTTATGTATTAATATCTGTTTTGTACCATAGATAGCAATAATAAAGGCTAGATGTCTCGTCCACGCTGCTGGCCAATGGAGGTCGACGTCAGCACCTGGCGGCCATCTTGTCACAGGCAGCTCACTCACTCGTAGCATTGTGTTAATCGTGCATGTACTTTTTAAATAACCATAACTTGCTCAATTTTCGACCGATTTTCAAACGGTTTGGTTTGTTATAAACGTCAGAGATGTAGTTATGACACTGCACACTTATGAAAAATAAGTGTATAAATAAATAATCAACCAGAATTATCCAGCCACGTTAATAACGTTTGTAAGAAACCAAACCGTTTGAAAATCCATCAAGATTTCAGCAAGATAAAGAGTATTTGTGTTCTCACCATACATCAGTACCACATAGCCCGCCAGAAAGCTAGCCTGTGACAAGATGGCCGCCGGTGATGATGATAGAGACTCTGCCGTAAGACATCTGGCCTTTATTATGGATATCAATGTTTTGTACCATTGTAATACACTGACAACCAACAATCATCACAACAGTGATGAAAGTTACATGATAAATCAAAGCTTATCACAAAAAGCGCTTCCACGAGAAAGTTAGTACTAATATATAGAAGCTGCACAGTGTCATTCGCACAAACACTAAACAGCATCATGGTAACACATGAAATTTTAAAAATGCAATAAACATTAATTTAACAACATTAAATGTAACATAAAACTCTAATGTACATAAATGATAAGAAAAGAAGTGCAAACTAAGAAGAAACAGTTATTTCAACAAAAATACTTTTAAAAAATACTTGCAGGGAATTGTGGGAATGTCAATTTACATTTTTTCACTGTAGATTATACAATGAGTTGTTCTTTTTCACTTTCAAAAACTGTAATTTAACGGTATTTTACAGTAAAATTACATTAAATGTACCGTTAGATCTATCACAGTTATTTACCGCATATATTAAGGAAACTTTCTGTTAAAGCTAGGGTATACGATTTCAAAGATTGTTCATTATTAATATCCTTGTTTATATGCTGGTTATGGTTATATAGTACAATCCTAACAATATGAATAGAAAAAAGAATGAAAAAAATCCATTCAGTCTATTGCCTGTACAGCCGCAGAGAAGTTGACCAATGTAAGCTGTCCGGCCGGACAGCTTACATTGGTCAACTGCTCTCATCCAATCACCAGCTCCACTTGAAACTCCGCCTGGCGCTCGTGTCTCCAACCCAACCGCACCCGACCCCGCCCCCCTCCTTACGCATGCAAGCAGCTGACAGACAGTCTATGGTAGTTAGCTAAGTAGCGTCAGATCAGCAATGGATAAAATATAAACAACAGCAGCAAGCGGCCCCTGCTTGCCCCTACTGTACATTTTGGACGAAAGAGAAAGTCTGTAGAGGAAAGAGCAGAGATAAATAAAATAAAAAATGTGGGGTCCACCATTGACCGTTGGAGGAAGCTTCAGGGAGATCTGGGACTGAAAACCGACGCTGACACGGCTGACTTTTTGTTGAGCAGGTAAACATTTATTTATACTTTTATGTTGTGACGTGTGTTACATAAATAGCTTTTTATCAGTTTAACACCTTGCTCATGCTGCGGTCGGCATTGGCAATGTTAGCCGATTAGCATCGCCTATCACGGGTCAAAGTAACTATATTTCTTGAAGTGCTTGAATATATTTCAGTATGCCTAGCGGGTTTCTGTTCGAGCCGATCGGAATTTGAACAAGAGGGGCTGTGTGCTGCAATAACAATTACTCAAAACCTTAGCAGAACATTTCATGTGTTGCTAGTCTTGCGTTGACGTGAACTCAAACGTGACATAGCTCAGGGATCAGGTAGCACAGAGGGGAGGGGTGTATGTGTGGAGGGGCGTGATGAGTTTTTTAAAACTTCCCTAGCATCTCAGGCTTTCTCGGCCGATTTTTAACATCGTATACCATAGCTTTAACCAATTAACAGTTTTTCACTGTAGCATTTTTACGGTCTTTTACCGTTAAAATCACGATCATTTTTTACAGTGTAGAACCTCCATTAAATCCAATATCTGACATCATTCACAATTGAACACATATTTAAATACATATTCAAATGAATGGGATTGCTCACACATTTATTGACCCTTGTGTTGTTCCAAACCCATATGACTTTATTTCTTCTGTGGACTATACAGTTCCATACAGTTTAGTTAGGTTTAGTTGTCTTATCGTTTCTGTTTCTTGTGTTTCATTGCAGTTTAGTTCTGTTTTCTTCATTACTTAAGGTCCTCATTTGTTTCTATTTGTTACGTATTAGTTTCGACTGTTACCTTATACAGCCCTGTGTTTTCAGTTGTGTTTGTCGGTTCTCGTCTTTGGTTATAGTGTGTATGATTTAATTTGTTATTCTCCGTACGAATCTCTTGAATGTTCTCCTTGTTCATTAAAGATTATTTGTATTTATTTCCCGAGGTGTGCATTTTGGAAAGCCACACTACAGATAGTTAACATGAACTAATAAAAAACAATACTTCTACAGCATTTGTTAATTTTAGTCAATGTTAATCTCAACATTCGCTAATACATTTTTAAGATCAAAAATCGTGTTAACATTACTTAACGTACTGTGAACCAACCAACATTTGTATTAACTAACATTAACAAAGGTTAATAAATGCTGTAAGAATATTATCGATCATTCTTAGTTGATGCATTAACTAACTGAATGAGATCTTATTTTAAAGTGTTACGCATGCAATTGCTCGAAGCAGTAAACATTATATACTGTACATCAATGCAAGTGCAAACATCAGTGTCTTTATGTGCATCCATGTGTTTACACTCTCTTCATGTGGGAAAAGGTGGGAAATGGATGCAGTTAACTCTGCCGACACATGTTCCACATAAAAAAAAGAGATTCCTTTTGGTCCAATTCATGAAGCATATCTCATGTACACTCTGTCTAATTGCTCAACTAAGAGATGGAAGAGAAAACTAATAAATTGTGCCCTCCGCACATCACAATCTGAGGGAACGTAACAAGAAGCCAATTATAAAGCAGTGAAATGTGATGTGCTGTTCTCACCAGGCTCTGGCTTTAATCAAGAATCATTTAATTAAGCGGCTAACACACTTAAGTCAATACTGCCGAGCACAAGAACGGCAAGGGAAGGAGGAAAAATCGGATAATTGCATAATTGTAGATAGCGTTCCTTAAAATGTCTAGTAAATAAGCTGACTGTCAAATAAACCGACTTCTAGAGATTCAGTGCTTGGGCAATTGTAATATATTTTTTTTTTTTTTTAATGAATTTTATAGTAATTAATATCAGTAAAACTTTAAATAGAAAAACAAATTTAAAAAGTAAACAGATATTGTTAATGAACATCTAATTTAAAATAAACTACTCACCAGCAGCATCTTATGTAGGGAACAAACAGCAGATGTGCTCATTCCTTTTTTCTTCCTCTAAATATCACACGTTTTAGAGGAATGCTGGAGGTGTTTGTGTGCTTACAAAAAAAAAAAAACACAGAATCTTTAACACTGCAACAGCCCATGAAAATAGAATATTTTTTGATTTGCTTTGTTGAAAAGCAGAGGCTTCAAATATTCATACAACAGAATATTCCAGGGACCATGAAACTTTTGTGAAAATGATCAAAAATGCTGGTGGGGAAAGAGTTAATTAACAACAGGGTTAGGGTTAGGATTAGGGTTAGTTGCATGGAATTAGGCATGATTTACTGCTATTACTATAGTAATGTAACATGTGTAACACGGACACTGTAAAAAAATGTGTTACCAACAGCTTTTATAAGATTAAGCCATACAGGGAACAGCTCACTCTTATCTTAGCCTGCACTGTGGAACTGTGAATATTGTCGACTCTCATATATATGATAAATTGCTGGTAATGTTCCTCAGTTGTCACTTGGGATAGCATATGATGAATGATAAAATGCAGTTTTGAAATGTAATAATGCTTTTATGCTCTCCTTGAAGAAGTTGGTCCCCACTCACTGTCCTTTTCTAAAAGAGAGCAGCTCAGACATTCATCTAAACATCTCTTTTTGTGTTCCACAGAAGTCATACAGGTTAGAAACAACATGAGGATGAGGAAATGATGACGGACTGGTCATTTCTGTGAACTTTTTGTGCTGTCACACCACCAAACATAATCAAAAAGTCTTAAAATGATTGATTTGCTTTTAGAGTTTTTAATGGGTTTGCGAGAGCTCAAAAATGAACATCTCACAACTAGCGCATTTCTGAATCCTAAAGAGAAACGTAATCGGGTTTTGGCCATGTTATAAATCTAATTTGGCACTGAAACCGTCAATTAGCAAATGCCCAGTTCAGGCAACAATCACTCATGGAACTATTACACCTTTCACTGTTAAAACTATCCCCTGGTAATGAGGGACTCTGACTTATAAATCTGCACCTGTAACCTGAAGACATCCAGCCCAAGTGTCTGAAAAATTACCTTGATTGTGCACAGCGCCATGGAAATTTATCTTTGCAATGATTTTATTGCACGGAGCACGGTTACCTTAGGCAATTAAATCAATAAATCTAAACTGTCAAGGGGGTGGTTTAGTGCCAGGAAGAAATGAAAAGCTCATATTCAGTAAATAAAAGTCTTTTTGACACATCATTTGGAGCATTATTTAATGGGAGGAACCCACTAAAATATGAGAGAAAGGTGTGCTATTTTATTAGGTGCATTATTATATTAAAGGTAGGCTATATTATTTTTTTGGCTTAAATGATGAAATGAATCTGAGCGCTTCCCCGCACACAGAGGCTCATAAATTAATAAGACATGTCTGAGCATGCGAATTTCCCAGTGATGAATAAATAAGAGGGCATTATATTCAAGAGGAACGCTCCGTTATGAGGCCCAGTAACCACAATCTAAAATATGTCATGTATATGATCACTGGATTTTGGAAATACATGCAATAAATTCATAAAAACATTTTTCCTCCTACATTTGGCAAACACCAGCAAAGTCATTGACTCGTGAACTATTTTTCAGTTCACCGAGTTTGTCCTGGGAAACATTTATATTTACCATGGTGCTTTAAGGTTAATGTGGTCGTTATTGTTAATATTGTCATATCCAGTAGTGTTTCATGTCTCATACAAGATGCCCAAAGACGTTTAGTTTCACCATTTAGGATGCAGAATTGATTCCCATTAAGTTATGTGTTCCTTCCAAGGCTTGTTTATTCAGAAATTGCAGACACTGTACGTTTAACTGAAATATATTAGATGTAAAACTCAAATCCAGTCTTGTTTGGTCAGAAAATCTTCGAAACCTTTTCTTTTTTTTCAATTTGGCTCATACCATTTTTATTCATCGTTTTTATACAGACATTAAACATTTAAAAACAACATAACTACATCTCAGTTTTGTTCATTACGTTTTGACAGTTTTATTATAAAATAAACATACAATAGCAAAAAAAATTAAAATAAAAAAAATTTAAAAAAAATCGCTGGACTTGTGCAACACATTGGAAATACAAAGCTAACCAGGCAGAAAGGTTTTTTGATACATAACGCATTTTAAAATGAATTCGTACAACTATACAATGTATAAATTCAAAGCACTGCAGGTTACCTGCTCTGTACAAAAAAAGGAACAAAACAAAAACCTAAATTCTACAGCATGCCAGAACATTGAAATCTTCTGTCATTGCAAGTAATGTGTACAACTTTGCCAACAGCCAATATCTTTGTAAGATAATGCCATTTTACTTAAAGTAGAAATCCTGCTCTTTCGTGACGTCAAGCCAACATCCTTTTAGGCAATAGGTAGCATTGAGGCATTTCTATAAAGCGCAAGTTTCACAGAACTGCTTTCTGATGTCTACAACATATAACAATACTGACGTCTTTAAAATCGAGTATTAATTCAACGCAACTTTGATTATGACAGTTACTTGGTAGAAAGAGTCATGCTGCATTAAAACTCGTAAGAAAACTTGTTTTTCTTTGCCATTAAGTTTTTTTTTTCTCCACATAAATCGATTTGCATATTTTATCAAAATGAATTCTTGAAACTTTCCTTAGATAACAGTATGATGGCGGCATTTCTAAAACCACAAGGAAAGGAAATGCTATCATTTCCCATAAGGCTCAATCGAGATTAACTGCTCTTTGGGACATTGCTCCAATTTCAGTTTTAGATTTTGCCAGTTGTGACCCCCGAAACGCTCTGGCATGTACATCACTTTGAATACACTATGCCACCAATGTACTCAAATACATTGCCTTTCATTTGGTTATTTCAATGGCTTCTAACAATCCCCCTTGAGTAAGTATTGCCTTGTGTGTGAATACCTTTCTTCTTTAAGAAATCCATTGTAGTGTTACCCATCTGTACACTCAAAACCCAACGATAAGTTTCTCCAGTTGGTGATTTAACTGAAAATGTAGGACTCGGCAGAAAAGGCCGACTCGTATGACATGGAAGCAATGAGAGATGTTGCATATCTTCATAGATTCAAAGCTGTGGATGGGTTTAAGCGTTAAATGCAACGCCTTGATGCGATTACAATCTCAAGAGGACAAATCATGGCGCACAACCTTATACTGTACAGAGAAAGACGAACGGACAGAACAAGACTGTAAATAACTGGTCTTTGATTCTCTACATTGGTAACAAGGCATTTGCAACAAGGTATTTAAAAAAAGAAATCTCTGATGAAGTTAGAAACTGACTTTGCAACGTGTTCATTTGACAACAGCAATGAGATTTTGATGATCCATAGGCAATCAGGGGGAAAACGATAAACTTGTGTTCTAGTGAAATATTCATACGACCAGAGAAGTGCTTACATTTAATTCAAATCAAGGCTATTTGATGTATTTTGCTCAAAAGTGCCGATGCCTTTTAAAAGTACCATGGTACGCGCCGCATGTTAATCAGTGTGGGAATTGGAAGATCTTTAATTGACGACATGATGTGGTTTTACGGTAACGGAGAGCTATTTACATGTTTAATGTGCAGAGCAAATAGAAAGCCTCCAGCTGAGCCTGCTTTAATTGGGGATTGTTCTTCCTGATAGGCTTTTTTCATCGACGTAGAGCTCATTCAGAAGCACAAAGAATCAAAGCAACCTTATGTTACCTCTGACAGATGCGGGGTAATTGCTATTATGTTGTCATTATTTAAAAAATAAACACCTTCCAGCTTTGTCAAACCAGAGGTCTGAATGGCACAACAGCATGTAAATGCTATAAGTTTGTGGCCCTTATTAAATGATGTAAGCAATATGTAAAATGTTTGTTTTAAGTTAGTATGTAACAGTGAAGTTCTAAAAGAATTGAAATAATACCAAAGTCAATATAAGAAACATCAAATATCTTGAATCCATTGCAAAAGCATGTTATATGTCCCAGTTTTGGGATAAAAACACATGATTTTTGTGGCACTTTAATGGACAACCTTGATGATTTAGGCTTTCACTAATGAATGCAACACGACTGTATGTATAGATGCACAGGCCATTATTCACTGCATTAAATGTCGTAAATCCTAGTATCCTAGAATATATGATTCAAATAAATATTTATTTGCCCTGGTTTGGCCATATTGGATCAATGCCCTTTATTTAAATCTGCAACTGATTTTCCATTAAACATCCAGCCTTCTCTGAATACAAACAAACTACTGATGCAATCTATAAACTGACATTTCCATCATTGCAATTTAATATTCACATGATAAGTTCATAATATCGCTGTAAACTGTCATATGAGTAATGTTTCCACCTACTATTAATCAAACTGAAATCAAATACGCACTGCTGGTCTCATCTACGGCATGTTTCTGCCTTATTAAATTGTAATGACCAATTTGTAACAATCTAATAAGTAAAAAAAAAAGACCAGCTTTTTAAAGATTTGCCTCGATTAATAGTTTTTAAAGCAACAGTGAACGTGTACTAGTCTATCGGACCAAATATTTTCCCACTTGCTTTATTCCCAATTCAAGAACGGGATATAAAGCATGAAAAAAAGCACCAGAAAGAACACGACTGTTCTGTGTTTCATTGCAAGACAAACTGGGGGCATTAGAGGTGCATCTAATAGGCAGAGCAGGTTGTTTACTTCACTGCTCGAGTGAGTCAGAGCTGCTGGTTTCTGATCAACTGCCAGAGGGACACATATTTCTTTGCCAGACTGGCATAACTCAAACAAGCACAGCAACAGATGCCGCAGAAACCACACAATTTTTAGAAACCGACTCCATGTACGTAAGAAAACAGCTGGTAATATTGTTCATGGGAAGGATAATTTCACTATTTGCATAATGATATTTTTTTGCCTTGCATCAAAGGAAGTCCATGAAGTGAACAGAGGCTTCCAACAAAAACGTGCTTTTGCTCTGTAATTAATTTGGGAAACAATTCTTTCTGTTCGTCGTTAGATGTTTTATAATATTGTATCCCGATGTATTGCTATTCGTGTGCTACAGTGAGTATTGCACTATAAAACATTATTGGACAGTACGCATTTCTCGCTAGGTTATGTGAACATTGCCCATGAAGGAGGTAATGAGAAACGTATATTTAGCTGTACAATATGTAAAGGTGCACTCAAATGCACTTAGACGTCATTCACTTTTAAGTCATTTCCTATCATCATCAGAGCAGAAAGCAAACATTTGAAATGTACTTGAACATTAAAGCGAAAAACAGGTACCACGACCGCCATTTTACAAAGAAAATAAATAAATAATCATGTTATGAAAACAGAAAAAATTGGATATACCAATATGGTATGGAAAATCATTCAGATCCATTGTCATCCTTAAATATAGACTCTAATAAATTTCCATTGGATACGCAGGCACTTTTGAATAATCTTAGTGAAATGTCTATTTCACACATACATCCCCGTCTCTCGCTCATATTCTGACATTCACGTGATAGACTGACAGATATATGAAGCTTTACAATACAATGAACCCTGCCAATGAAAATCTGATACACACGCACACACGCACACACGCACACACACACACACACACACAAATACCTATGAACACGCCAGCAAGAAGAAACAATTTGACTCTCACTGATAGGTTATCAACAATTCCGTATCATATTTAACATTAAATTCATCAGTTAAGAGTTTATGCATGGTAAAATTGACATTTGATTAAAAAAAGATTTGTGATTTGATCACATGATGCAATTGTTTAGGCCTTAAAATTCTGACCTAGCTTGTTTGGGAGCGTCTCTGGAGATAGAAAAATGTAATGTTCAAGTACAAGCATTAATAAACTCTCTATAGATAATAACTTAATGTCATCAAGCCAGCCCTAATGAGGCTGAAAAAAAAAAAAAAAAAAAAACGACAAAAAACTGGACGAAACACATAGATTCTTCATAGTGCTCATGAAATACGCTGATGTCTCTCAGTTCTACTGTACCTCTACCTCTCTGCATTAACATGCAAGATTGAACAAACACCAAACAGTTAAAATAGCTGTCATATACAACACAGTCATTATGGTACATATTGAAAAACAAAAACCAAAAAAATCTTTAAGATTCTCTGATACCCCCCTGAGAGATATCAATCGGTCATATGTGCATATGTATAAGTTAATTCCACGGATACAATCTCCCGTCAGACTCTGACGCTGCGAACACAAGACGTGAAGTCTGTCTCCGAGAACGCAGCTTTGGAGCGAAGCCAACGAGCCTATCAGACTGCTCACACTGACGCCAGCTGTCATAGTGCCACAGCAAAAAAGGAGACGGGGACATTTGAGAGAATACATGACTACTGCACCCGTCCCTTAAAGAAAAAAAGAAAAGAAAAAAAGCCTTGACAGATAAGCACAATTTCAAATGGATGCGTGTGAATCTCCAGATGGGGTGAATCTATACGTTTGAGATGAATGGAGTTTTAACAGCTCATTTATCTGTACCCTAATTCCTGTGCATCTCAATCTTGCAGTGCTAAGGCCTGAAACATACTCTACGCAAGTACATCAGACAAGCTGGATTTCATGTGTCGTGTTCTAAAAGGTGTCAGAGCGCAATAATGTGTGTATTCTAAGCGATGCCATATAGCGGCTCTGAGAGTGAACCAGACATGTCCAGTCCTGTTCCCAAAGCCCCGCAGCACCAGGATTGGACACTTCTGTTTCAGTTCAACTTAAAGCAACAGTTTAAAGAGCCAGTTAAGCAAGTAGCCAGCAACCTGAGTCACACAGTCAATAGGGGTTTCTCTATGATATAATTTCCTGCTTTAAGTTTTTTTTTTGCTACAAAATGTTTTTCAAAAATGATTAAGCAGTGAAGCAGTTATATATATATATACACACACAAAAAGTTTTAAAATGTTTGGGGTCCATAATTTTTTTTATATGTTTTCGAAGGAATTCTCGTATGCTGCATTTATTTGATCAAAAATACGGTAATATTGTAAAATGTTATTATAATGTAAAATAACTGTTTTCTATTTGAATATATTTTAAAATGTAATTTATTCCTGTGACGCAAAGCTGAATTTTCAGCATCATTACTCCAGTCTTCAGTGTCACATGATCCTTCAGAAATCATTCTAATATGATGATTTGCTGCTCAAAAAACATTTCTAATTATTATCAATGTTTAAATATTTTTGTGGAAACCATGATTACATTTACATTACCATTTGCTGAATAGAAAGTTCAAAAGAAGATTTATTTGAAATATTTTGTAACATTATATATATACATATATATATATATATATATATATATATATATATATATATATATATATATATATATATATATATACAATTTAATAGGTCTTTGCTAAATAAAAGTTTAAAAAAAAATCAAACAAACAAACTTTTGAAAAGTAGTGTGTGTATATATATATATATTATGCCAAACCAAGTTCTTTTAAATAATTGAATTCTTATAACTGACATTTCTGACTCTATGGCCCACAAAAAAGTCAAAATGATTTTAATTAAAACATTTAAAAACATGTTCAGAGGTGTATTCAAGTAATTTATGTCTTTTTTGACTAAATAATAGATAAGATGAAAAAATATTAAAAAAAATATCTTTTTTTATATTGAAAGGTAAATCTAGCGGCCCTTACGTGCAGAGGTTTGATACTGGCAGAGTATCACACATTAAAAATATTCAGCAGTATCGTGCACTTGCAATAATTCACGTCTGCCTTTACGTACTTGCGTAAAGTGTGTTTCTGGCCTAACCTGCAAAAGCAAAGCAAATTTGATTTGCCACACAGAGGTCACTAGTTGAATTTCCGTTCAACAACATTAGTAAGTTGCTGCTATACAGTCACAAATTCTATTCTTGTAACAGATGAATAAATTTGGCCTCCCATAGTGCTGTAATTTGAAGCAGCAGCGCTCTGTCCTTCCAGATACGACATCCCAAGACTTTCCTGACGCACTCTTACAGGAATCAAGCTGGAACGAGGACATGGCACCCTCCAGGGAATAACTCACAGTTCTGAGGCTCGCTAGTGGTTAACTGCCGACTTCCCTCAGGGTTCTGGAGGGTTGTAGATGGCAAAGATGGTGGAGGTAGTGATGAACGGTGGGGAAGAGAGTGGGAGAGAGAAAGACAGAGAGAGAGGAAGAGCACAGTGGAAGTGCCAGCACTATAACAAATGGGCCTCCAGCCGAAGCCAGTGCAATCCTTGGCGTATGTAGCGCACCAGTTCTGTCATGCTGCTGTGCTGCGTCAACGGTTCCATTACTGAGTCCAGCTCCACAAAGAACTCTGGCAGAAGAGAGAGAGAGAGACAGAGACACACACATCAGTGGTCGTCAACATGGGAAGTTTGAGACTCTGGTAAATTATATATAACAGCTGTTGATGATCTTTTGGACATTAAGTGCCATTTTAAGTGTGGCACTGACAGCATAAACCAACAACAAAGCAGATGCAGCTTCCTGGCAAGGAGCCGTAACTACAACATCTAACCCAAAAATCATGTGGGTCCATTGACGGCATTCAAACGTAGTCATGTATTCAGACAAAAAAGTTCTTAAGACTATATTTGAGGACTTCTTAAAGGGATAGTTCACCCAAAAATGAAAATTATGTAATTTACTCACTCTTAAGTTGCTCCAAAACCTGTTTAAATTTCTTTGTTATGTGGAACAGTACTTTTTTCCACAACGGAAGTCAATGTCTACCATCAATTTGGTTACAGACATTCTTCAAAATATCTTATTTTGTGTTCAGCAGAAGAAAAAAATTCATACCGGTTTTGGAACAACTTGAGGGTGAGTGAATGATGACAGAATTTTTATTTTAGGTTGAACTATTTCAAGAATTGCATTTAGGAACATCCCAGAACAATATCATGGCAATTCATAACTATTTTACATTTTGGTGGCTAATTCATATGAATTCGTACAACGTCATTTGAACATTTTCGTACGATCTTCTTACGCCCCATTGACGGGTAAGTTTAGGGGTGTTTACTTTTTTCTAATAATCGTATGTTTTTGTATGATTTCATTAAGTATTTTATCTTATTAGAATTTATCTTAACTCTTTCCCCGTCATTGACGGAATTTTCCGTAATTTATGACACAACTTTTCACAACATTGCAGGAATTTTCCGTCAAACCATGTTTTCACTGTTATACGGTAGGAGGCGCTATTACACATCTTCTGAAAGAGGCGAGAATCTCCACACTGTAAACAAATTTCAGTTCATTTACTTACATTTTTTTTTAGTAAACCCATTGCCTTAAAATTATTAAGTAAACAAACTTAATGCATAATTGAAAAAATTAAGTTATGTGAACTTGACAATTCCACATTACTTAATTTTTTCGATTAAGCATAAAGTTGATTTAATTAATAATTTTTTAAAGGCAACGGGTTTCCTCAATTTTTTTGAATTTAAGTGAACTGATCACTTTTTACAGGCGAAAAAGATTCAAAAACAAGCGATAAAAGCATTGCTATATGCATGTTGTAGTCTTTCACAAAAAAAATGCTTTTTGTACAAAATCTTGCTTTTTTTATATTAATAAAAAACCATATACCATATTAAAGTGTTGATAAAAAAATACCCATATTCAAGTGTTGATAAAAAAATAATTCATGATAGCTAGCATATAATGTTTTTTTTTCCCCTGTGTGTGTGTGTGTGTGTGTGTTTAAAAGCAAAGGCTCTGTTCTCTCTTTTGATATATTGCATGTTCAGATCATACAACAAAATATTCAGGGGGCCATACGATTTTTGTGAAAATGATAAAAAAATGGCTGGCAACTTAAAAAAAAAAAAAAAAACGTTGGCGGTGGAACAGTTAAGAAATTTATTTTTTTAACCCTTTCAGCCACTCGTTTTCATGCAGCTATGATAAAATTTTTTTTAAAATACAATAAAGATAATAATTAAAAATAATAATTCTTTCTTCACTGAACATAGAAAAATCAATTTACAAAAAAATGATCCATTCATCTTTAATTAAATTTTCCCGGGCACTGAAAATCAAAGAGAAACATGTGAATGTGAATCTTCTTACTGTGAGTTTAGCCTGAAGATAACGTGAGTATCTGATGACATCACTGCCACCTACTAATGACTGCAGCAATTAGCAAACAGATGACAACAACAGACTAAAGAGTCATGTACGCGCCCGAGGACCTGCTTCTGTCATAATGAGCCAATCCCGCTATCATTCTGACCAAAGCTCGTGCCCACCAGCCTTTAACTGCCTTCCTTTCTGGGAAAGGCACTGAGGAGGGGAAGTTGAGAGAGAGAGAGAGAGTTTATTACGGCTGATTTCTGAGGCGGGGGAGACCTCGTACAACACGCGGGGTCTCAGAGCGTTTTAATTAGTCTCCTCCAGAGGACAGAGAGAGAGAGAGAGAGAGAGAGAGAGAGGAAATGACAAGCCACATCAGATCTCAAATGCAATTAGCATAGTGGCTATTTCATTCCTCTGGTGGTCCATATCAAAATGTTGAGTCACTGCAAGTGTGAGAGGTGAATTTCTTATATAACGCAGAGATACAGTTTACGACAGCGAAGACGAAATGAGGTTTATCCGCGAGGGAGAGATTTTAGGAGAATTTGGGAAAGTGATTCTTTACTTCAATGATTGTTTTATAATGCAAGCACTAAAAATGGTAGGCGAATGACGAATTGTCTCTCGACTATAGCGAAAAAAATATACATTTGATAAACTTTGATAAATATTGTACGCATTGCTCTACTGAGTATTTTTCCGGACACAGCTTAAAAGAATGGGTCTTTTTCACTAATGATTGGGTGGATTATTTCTCAATCATACATACAGGAGAACTTCTTACAAACAATGTCCACCCACAACACGTGCGTCCGTGTTTTTTTGTCCTTAACCTCGTTCTGATGTTAATGAAAGTGGAGTATTTTAAATGAGCGTGTGCGTGCATGAGGTTAGTCATTTGCATTAAACACACCCAAATCATCTCATTATAAGGGTGTTACGCACAACACTTCCTTTATAGCCTTTGCTTAATGTTATATCCCAACAAAATCACTGTATATCACTATATCAGTATTTATCGCTCTGCTCCACTCTCTACTTGCAGTCTAAAGAAAAAACAAGTGTCTGTACAAGCTGTCTGCTGAACAATAAAACCTGAAATATAATTCAAAACCCATCCTACCTTGACTTTCCTGGGCCAGCTTGTCAGAGGTTTCCCAGTGTTCGTAGCTGCGCAGGATGTTGTTGGTGATGTTGACATGGCTGGCTGCCATGTGGTGGATGCGTTGGGGAATGGCCACACTTCCAGAGGCAGAGGAAGAGCCCATCACTCCAGTGCCGCTGCTGACCGAACTGACAGGAGATGGACTCAGGGACATGGGAGACGGGGTACCTGTGCTCCTGGTGGGAGACAGATGAAACATTGACCAATGAGAATTTTGGAAAATCCAATCCGCTCTATACCAGCATTATTTCAAACTGAGCTGGCACTTTCCACACCATCAAAAC
The DNA here is from genome assembly GCA_030578255.1 of Tiaroga cobitis. Lineage (NCBI taxonomy): Eukaryota > Metazoa > Chordata > Actinopteri > Cypriniformes > Leuciscidae > Tiaroga > Tiaroga cobitis. The sequence continues at coordinate 38,418,831 of CM060604.1, forward strand.
GGATCATTCCTATCCTTCAAAGATAAGCGACAAGCGACACATTAAAAGAAAGTTTCAGTATATTTTTATGCTTCATTCTTAAAAATAAAGGTTCAAAAATGGGTTTTCGCAGCAATGCCATAGAAAAACTATTTCGTGTTCCCCTAAGAACCTTTCAGTCAACAGTTCTTAAAAAAAAACAGCCATTTGTTTTTCCTTTGTGTGGAGAACATTTTAATGAGAGAAACTTTTGACACTATAAAGAATCTTTTGTGTAATGGATTGGTTCCATACATATTAAATGTTCTGCATGGAACCATAAAGATGCTGATAAAGAACCTTTCATTTTAAGAGTGTTGGTAACCCCGCCCACAGTGAATTCTCATTGGATAAATATCCTGCGCCACATTGCTCTATATTACTCAAATACGTTTTGATTGGCTGTGGCTTTCTAATGACTAGTGTCATGTATTTGTAATTACGCATTTGTAATTATGAAGTTGCAATTAAGTATATATTAACTTTCAATGTACCATAAAATAACGGACTTGATAATAAAGCACTTTAGATGTGCTGTAACGCTTTACAATAAGGTTCATTAGTTATGTATTAACTAACATGAACTAACCATGAGCAATACATTTGTTACTGTATCTGTTAATCTTTGTTAACGTTACAAATACAAATACAGCTGTTCATGGTTTGTTCATGTTAGTTCACAGTGCATTAACTAATTTTAACAAGATTTTAATAATTAGTAAATTAAAACAAGGGCACTTTTTAAAAGTTTAGTTAAGTTTGTTAAGAAATAGTCAAAAAAGTGTGCTCTCTTAAGTGGCCTTCATTGTAAAAAAAAAATGCTGCCTTACATTTTTAAGTACAATCAACTTGGATGTTTAAGTCATATCAACTTAAATTACATTAAACCGACTTTAAACAACAAGCTGAATCTTGTATAACATAAAAAAAGTTGATCATATAGTTTTTTTTACAGTGTTTTATTTCATTAAAATTATATTATCTGCAAGTACAGATTTTCAAAAAATATACTTTAAAGATTTGAAGTACGCTTCACGTGCACATTCAATACAATAAATCACACTTCTTATTCACAAGGGTAGCGCCACTACCGCCAGCTATAAGATTTTATATATTTACCCAACAACCCTTTTAACAGTATCTCAGTATATCCTCAACAGTAACCTGCAGACACAGTCGTCCCTCCAGACAACCATCGGCACACATATTCACTGGTCTCTTTAGTCCTGCAACCCCAAACAATCTGGTTCAGTGGCCTGTAATCCACTGAAAAATGAACACACACTCAAGCCTCGGCCGGCTAAATTATGCGCCCTGTCAACAGCCAGGCCCATTCGCAACGGGTTTCAGGGCTCTGCTAAAATAAATAAACTCCCTCGGAGGCGAAAAAAAAAAGGCAAAAAAGATTCATGATGGTAAAGGATGAGGAGGAGGTTGAGGATGGATGTGTTGATCACACTCTTTATTGCTAATGTAGTGGCTGCAGGGGCCGGACCGGTGAGGCTAATAGCTTTTGACAGGCAGGTTGGCAGGCGAACAGCGGGCCTGGGTAGTGTCCTGCTAAAGGCCAAATCAGACACACACACACAAAGTCAAACACAGCGCCTTTCGCACCAGCTCACCCCATTGGTACTCAGTTGCCATGGAGCTGACATGGAAGCGATGCTGCTTTCCCAGAGTTCATCTCTTCATGTCCTTTCATTGATGTCAAGAAACCATGACTGAGGTTTCATATAGTTTAACTATAGTACTTGGCAGCGGGAGGAAGTTTCAGGCTGTTCTCAAGCAAGATGGAATCTTTTCATAAGCTGGCAGAAATACAAAAGGACAAGGAGAGGAAAAAATGCACGTACTTTCCATTGGCTCCCCACGGTGAAGGTGCTTGGGAACTTTTCGCAGAATTCTGAGGGAACAAGAAAACTTGGGTTGAGAACATAATTTATGAACAGACAGCACATAATCGGAAAATGCAAACGGGTGGTACGTCTCGTGCAAATGAATTGCATAATTAGTTTACAATTGAACAGTGCATATGTAATAATGGCATGCATAATACATGAGAACATGCTATTCAAATAAATATGCAGTCAAAAACCAAGATCTCTGGCTCTTTGGCTCTTTTGCTCATTTGCGAGAAACAAAGGCGTGGGGTCTTACCTTGAAATACTCCATTAGTGAGCGTGAATACTTCATCGCATGATCTTTCTTCAACTTGAACATTCGCAAGTACAGAAGTGACAAACATCGATTGCTGAAAAAGAGAAAATAATCATTATGTGCCATTAAGATCCTGCCTAACGTATTCTAGGAATATTGAAAGACGCTGTTATGAATACTAATGTTGCTTCGTCAAGGCAATGCATGGGTGTTTCTTTAGCTTTGTGCACTTTTATATCCCACTGATTCGATTTTTATTAAAACAAACTTTTTGTTATAATAAGATTACGATAAAACCGGACATTTTTAACCATGCCATTATTAATTATTTATGCACATTTTTTAAGGCTTGTATGTGTTGATTTGATAGTTTTATTCAATATAAAATATAAAAGTCCATCATAGAAAAATTTGATTGCATTTCTAAAAATATTATAATCAAAAAAGTGACATGAACTTCAACCCTCATATATATATATATATATATATATATATATATATATATATATATATATACACACAGTATATATGAAGTGATGATGTTCCTACAAGTGTGCCAACATTTCCATTATGACCAACAATTTTATACAATATTTTAACTACAGTGTTAATGAACATCTTGAGATGATATATCAAACAAAATGTGAAGTAAATAAAGAGATAATAACAATATGAATGAATATTTTTTTCGAATCAAGCAGTAATTTTGTCAAATCCTACAAAAAATGTGAAAACATTGCTAATAGGAAACATGAAATTCGCTTTAGCAAGACAAAGGCTCCGTTCACATCGTCAGTTCTTGGGTTTGGATACAGGAGTCTCGAATTGTCCCGTTCAAACAGCAACTTACAGTAGCGTCTCGAATACTGTCTGTATGAACGTCCAATGGGAATCAAGCCTGGCTCTCTAAGCAGTACCCATAGCGACAGGACCAAATATTACAAAGATGGCGACGTCCATAGAATTGAAAAGTCTTATCACTTTTGACACGACAAGTGTCCAATCGAGCCCCAGGTTCATCCGTTAAATCTTCATTAACCGACAGCAGCTATTATATCCATGTGGAGAGTCACGTGTAGAACACAAAACTGACGGGAGCAGTGATCTAAAACCTTCAGATATCACACTGTATGACGTGACAGACAACTAGTTGTCCGGTCCGGATCCGTTCACGCAGCGCAGCTTTTCCGAGAATATGGTTGTGAGTCCTGAAAATGTACGGGTGTGAGTTATACGGTAATAAAATGCGGTTGTCACTCCCGTAAAAAACCTGAACTGTTTGTGAACATAACCGTACTGACAATATTCTGCTGCTGTGTGAATGTGGCTTTTAAAGGAGTCGGCTGTTTTATTCCAAAAAAATCATTTCCACCATAAAGTGTTATTAAAAACAATACAAACTTTGAGATATGTGTTCAGGTGAATAAAATGTGTTCAGGTGAATGTTCAAAACAAAGCAAAACAAATGATCCTGTGATGCGCGTTTGTCCACAGTTGGACACAGTTACTAGTTGAATACTAGCGATTGTGAAAACTCACAGGGCCAAAAACCCTATAGCAAAAACTTGAATCTTTTGACAACAACAACAACAACAAAAACAACAACAGTATTATCATAAGCATCAGTGTGCATCGGTATGAGCAGTGAGGAAAAAAGCAGCCAGTATCATGGGGTGGCTGACCTTTCAACAGTATGCTTGCGAGACACCAGATGCTTGGGACATATGCACAGCCCCATGAAACCAAAACTAGCTTTCTCACATTTATGACGCATCCAAACAACTAAAGTCACATTACAGTTTTTTTCAATCGCTAACAAGCGCTTACCCATACTTCAGATACTTTTTCTAAACTCTTAACACAGACTCACACCTACAAAACACAATTGGCCAAATGGATAATTTTCTTCTCAAAAACACATTTTGTTAAATATATACTAACTCTTCATTTAAAAATAGAACACATCTTTCTCTGCACACACTAACTTTACCAAAACACTGGAAATCTGACTCAAAATTAAATTATTCTGTCAAAGAATGACACTTGTTTTCACTTCACAAGGTACATGAAGTCAATCAAAGTACACCAGCTTTCAAAATACTGGCTATTGTTGACATTACAAAAACTGAATAGACTTTGATGTTTCAGTTTTGCAGGTATTTGCATGCAAAACATGCAATCCATCGTTTTTACACTAAATTTACTAAATTTTACACTAACTAAACTGTATGTCCACATGTACAGTAATGTTCACATTCAAAACCATTCCAGTAAAAAGCAAATCAGGGTTTTTTGCATCTCTCACTGCATCTCTCACTGCATCTCTCACTGCATCTCTCACTGCACCTCTCACTGCATATCTCACTACACCTCTCTCACTGCATCTCTCACTGCATCTCTCACTGCACCTCTCTCACTGCATCTCTCACTGCATATCTCACTGCGCATATCTCACTGCACCTCTCTCACTGCATCTCTCACTGCATCTCTCACTGCATCTCTCACTGCATCTCTCACTGCATCTCTCACTGCACCTCTCTCACTGCATCTCTCACTGCACCTGCACTTCTCACTGCATCTCTCACTGCACCTGCACTTCTCACTGCATCTCTCACTGCACCTGCACTTCTCACTGCATCTCTCACTGCATATCTCACTGCGCATATCTCACTGCATCTCTCACTGCACCTCTCTGACTGCATCTCTCACTGCATCTCTCACTGCATCTCTCACTGCATCTCTCACTGCACCTCTCTCACTGCACCTCTCACTGCACCTCTCACTGCACCTCTCTCACTGCACCTCTCTCACTGCACCCCTCACTGCACCTCTCACTGCACCTCTCACTCCACCTCTCACTGCACCTCTCACTGCACTTCTCACTGCACCTCTCTCACTGCACCTCTCACTGCACCTCTCACTGCACCTCTCACTGCACCTCTCTCACTGCACCCCTCTCACTGCACCTCTCACTCCACCTCTCACTGCACCTCTCACTGCACCTCTCACTGCACCTCTCACTGCACCTCTCACTGCACCTCTCACTCCACCTCTCACTGCACCTCTCACTGCACTTCTCACTGCACCTCTCACTGCACCTCTCACTGCACCTCTCACTGCACCTCTCACTGCACCTCTCACTGCACCTCTCACTGCACCTCTCTCACTGCACCCCTCTCACTGCACCTCTCACTCCACCTCTCACTGCACCTCTCACTGCACCTCTCACTGCACCTCTCTCACTGCACCCCTCTCACTGCACCTCTCACTGCACCCCTCTCACTCCACCTCTCACTGCACCTCTCACTGCACCTCTCACTGCACCTCTCTCACTGCACCCCTCTCACTGCACCTCTCACTCCACCTCTCACTGCACCTCTCACTGCACCCCTCTCACTGCACCTCTCACTCCACCTCTCACTGCACCTCTCACTGCACCTCTCACTGCATCTCTCTCACTGCACCCCTCTCACTGCACCTCTCACTCCACCTCTCACTGCACCTCTCACTGCACTTCTCACTGCACCTCTCACTGCACCTCTCACTCCACCTCTCACTGCACCTCTCACTGCACTTCTCACTGCACCTCTCTCACTGCACCTCTCACTGCACCTCTCACTGCACCTCTCACTGCACCTCTCACTGCACCTCTCACTGCACCTCTCTCACTGCACCTCTCACTCCACCTCTCACTGCACCTCTCACTGCACTTCTCACTGCACCTCTCACTGCACTTCTCACTGCACCTCTCACTGCACCTCTCACTGCACCTCTCACTGCACCTCTCACTGCACCTCTCACTGCACCTCTCACTGCATCTCTCACTGCACCTCTCACTGCACCTCTCACTGCACCTCTCACTCCACCTCTCACTGCACCTCTCACTGCACCTCTCTCACTGCACCCCTCTCACTGCACCTCTCACTCCACCTCTCACTGCACCTCTCACTGCACCTCTCACTGCACCTCTCACTCCACCTCTCACTGCACCTCTCTCACTGCATCTCTCACTGCATCTCTCACTGCATCTCTCACTGCACTTCTCACTGCACCTCTCACTGCACTTCTCACTCCACCTCTCACTGCACCTCTCACTGCATCTCTCACTGCATCTCTCACTGCACTTCTCACTGCACCTCTCTCACTGCATCTCTCACTGCACCTCTCACTGCATCTCTCACTGCATCTCTCACTGCATCTCTCACTGCATCTCTCACTGCATCTCTCACTGCACCTCTCACTGCATCTCTCACTGCACCTCTCACTGCATCTCTCACTGCATCTCTCACTGCATCTCTCACTGCACCTCTCACTGCATCTCTCACTGCACCTCTCACTGCATCTCTCACTGCATCTCTCACTGCATCTCTCACTGCACCTCTCACTGCATCTCTCACTGCATCTCTCACTGCACCTCTCACTGCACCTCTCACTGCATCTCTCACTGCATCTCTCACTGCACCTCTCACTGCACCTCTCTCACTGCATCTCTCACTGCACCTCTCACTGCATCTCTCACTGCACCTCTCACTGCACCTCTCACTGCATCTCTCACTGCATCTCTCACTGCACCTCTCACTGCACCTCTCTCACTGCATCTCTCACTGCACCTCTCTCACTGCATCTCTCACTGCACCTCTCACTGCATCTCTCACTGCATCTCTCACTGCACCTCTCACTGCACCTCTCACTGCATCTCTCACTGCATCTCTCACTGCATCTCTCACTGCACCTCTCTCACTGCATCTCTCACTGCACCTCTCACTGCATCTCTCACTGCACCTGCACTTCTCACTGCATCTCTCACTGCTCCTGCATCTCTCACTTCACCTGCATATCTCACTGCATCTCTAACTGGGCCTGCTCTTCTCCCTGGGCCTCTTCCTCTTCCTCGTCCAGACATTACAGTGTTTGTCTTTTTCTGTTTCTGTTTCCAAAAAACATCACTCCTTAAAGTCCTCCTTTTACTGTATAAGTGTCAATGTAATAGAAAAAAAATAACCCGGCCACTGAGTGTAAGCCAGACTGGAATCAGCTGTGGTTGGCCCAATTTACCCAACATAAATAAGCTGTGGGTCAATTATTCAATTGTTTGTTTATTATCAGCTGTGATATATTGTTTTTGAACTGATATCATTGCAGAAGCAGAGGTTTTTATACTGTGTCTAAGGTTTGGAATATTGTTTTTGCTATTGTGGGATTGTGTGTGTTAACATTTGTAAATACTACAAAAATAATCCATAATTTTGTTGGGAGGTATAGCTTGTCTGTTAAGAAAATGTAAGCATTGTGGAAATGTGTTCACTGACTGCATATTGTGTGATAACGACATGAAATGTGTGAATGGTATGGCCACAAAAGACCGATGCTGTGCTAATTGTGTTTAGAGTTTTGAAAATGTGACAACTGGCTGGACAAACGCTTGTTAGCGCCTGAAAAAAACTGTAATATACAAGCAAGGTGTCTGTCCCCCCTAAAGCCGCTCAGAATTGAAAAGGTCTTTTTATGGCATCTTGTTGATGCGTCTTCATTGTGCTTGAAACATTTCCCAGGTCAAAATCTATTGGCCTAATATATCTGAAGCCAGAGAGTAAACATACTTTCACAGCTCTCTCAAATGCATATAATATCACCCGAACGGTATTATGTCCTCGACCCGGATTTGTAAATCATAAACGCAGCAGCCTTTGAAAAATCCCTTTCGGCTGCTCGACGGCTTTCATTAACACGGCAGAAAGACTGGCAGCTGAATTCCAATCTGCGCTGATGACTGTCATTCCGCTATAAGCGCAAAACTAACCTTGACATTCAGAATAAACAAGCCGCCGCGGCGTGACAGGCAGGCAGAGCACGGGCGGCTTTTATCTGGGCGAGAATATGTTTCCGCCATCACCATGTGGAAATCTTTCATTATCCTCTAATAGCTTAATGAAATACAGGAATAATGATCCACTCTAAGCTGATTAAGCGCTTTAGCAGTGTTTTAAAGCTTCCTTCCAGATACGGATGATTGTCGTCGAGCGATGGCTGAGAGGAGATTTAACTGGCTGCTAGAGCAAAGCGCTGGATTTAGCTTCTGATGGTACGCGGGGAACGGCGTTGGAGTTATGATACCACCCCTAACGCCCTTAGAAGGCCCGAACGCTTACACCACTTCAAATAAACTACATCAGTTGGGTTATCAATGCAATTCGCATTTTTGACCTCCATGCATGTTGGGTGTATAACTGCATATGACACTTTAAATGAAATAGCTTTCTCTCAAATAGGCACTGCTTTAATCTGACACCTCCGGACTATTGGCATGACATTGTGGGTCATTCTGGCTACAGAGTCAAGAAATGTTCTTTTAATTGACATTTAAAGTGATTGACCATGATTCATCTTTTTCTGTGACGTTTAAGGGTGGGTAATCTCATATAACTCTCGAAGCAAAGCGGAATGTAGGGATATTCTCAAGGACAGCATGTTTACTTGCTAATGTTGGATTCTATGAGCTTCGCAAACTTTGTAAAAAATCAAGCAAGTCGGTCTTCCTCTAAAGTGCTCATTCCAGAAGTCTTGTAAACAAAACTTGTGCATCCTAAATTTCTGGAAACCGTTAGCTGGCCAATCAGATTGAAGATTGTGATTGGCAAGATTTTTTTTTTTAATGTTTCTGAAATAAGTCTCTTCTGCTCACCAAGGCTGCATTTATTTGATAGAAAAATACAGTTATACTGTGAAATATTATTACAATTTAAAATAAGTGTTTTCTATTGTAATGCACTTTAAAATGTTATTTACTCCTGTGATGCAAAGCTGAATTTTCAGCCTTCAGTGTCACATGATCCTTCAGAAATCATTCTATGCTGATTTGCTGCTCAATATACATTTCCCATTATTATCAATGTTGAAAAAAGTTGTGCTGCTTAATATTTTTGTGAAAACTGATGGCAAGTCACTTTCAATTAATGTAATGTCTTTAATTTAATATTTAAAGTATTCAATTTCTTTCCAAAAAACCAAAACCAAAAATAATCGTACTGACTCCAAACTTTTGAACGGTATATATGATCAAATAGAGCAAACTTACCACAGTACAGCGAGCTTCTTCTCAGCTATTGTAGCGGAATGACTGGTGAAGTTCTTTAATCTCATTGCGTACCTTAAATAACAAAAGTGCATGAGTTGCACAAACCTGATGGAACGTATAACGACGGCCATCTTTTATTTTCGATTGATCAAGATATGAAGACTGACCTGATGAGCTCTACAGTTTCTGAGTACATTGTGTAAGGTGACTTGGCCTCTAACGGGTCCCGTTCCATGGCGTTGCCACATTCGATGAACGAGAGCGCCCCGTCTGCGTAATTTACAGCTTTGCCGAACTTGTCCATCTGTGAAGCGAAAGTGGCGTTAAAGGTTGAGATAATTACGTGAATGAAAAAAGACTGAGGTAATTTTCAAAGCTCGTAAAGGCATACAGAAAACAGATATCATCGGAGGAGGAAATAAAGCCATTAGACTGAGGTAATTCTCTTATGTCTGAAGATGTAATGCAGGTCTCTATGATAGTGCTGCAACGTCCAGATTTATGGCCACCGGACTGGCATATATTTCCAACTTCACGACAAGTTTATGATTCGGAGCAGTTCATTTTGTGCGGTAAAGTAGTGCGAAGTGATTTTCTCCACATTTAGGGATTATGTTTTTCATCCTGCCTTATCGGTATGTCCTCGTAAAGGTTTAACTTGAACTCTCATGTCTCGTTTCTCAAACACAAACGAATCAATAGCCCGAAACCACATTACGCCTGCCTCCGAAAAAAAACAAAAACCCAAATGCATCCAACTCACGCAGACAAGCACAAACAATACGAGCATATCTCATCTCCATAGGAGCGTAAAATAGATTTACTGACCACTTGCCTCCGCCGGCACCTCTGGAGCCGAGTCCATTCGTTTTCAAGTGAGCCCTTCAATACGAAGCGAGCGGACGCCCGGGATTCATTACACGCCTGCCACTACGCTCATGTAACGCTGGCAATCAATTCCCTTTACTTTGTATTCATGACTAGGCTTATACATCGTCATAGCGATTTATGACAGAGAGGATGTAACTTGCGATAATGGACAATGTCTCCAGAGATAATTGCCTGGATCCAATTATTAGGGGGTCTGGGGGTTCTGTTTTGTAAATCTCTAACAAAGCTCCTGCTTTATGGATGCTAAGGGCAGACACAAGGGCTCTCGCTCGCCTAGATTGGAAAGTCTTCAATTATAAAAGGTCTGCCGAGAGAGCTTTTTCTCAGCTCGCTAATGGCCCTCCGTAGCGGAAGGTTTATGTGTCCGTGTAGTTAAGAGCAGTGTGACAGGGATTTTTCATCTACTCTCGCTGAGTGCTAACTTCCCATTGGAAAGAAAAATCGCTAAAGATTGCGTTAATTTCTCCTAGGCTGCAGGGAGAGTTAAATGGAGTCTCTCTAGCCTTGCAGATTATTCTCCTGAGTAAAAGACTTCATAATTTCGCACGTGTTCTACTCTAGAGTTTCGGAAGAGATCTAAGGGATGTTACCAGCAGTGTTTAGCTGCCAAGACATCAGATTCAGGGTTCCCACACTATCATAATGCCTTATAGATGTTGCATTCACAAAGAGCAATTTGTAGCTGAACAAACCTGAGGAATCTTTTAGAGCGGAACAAAGCTAGAAAATCACAAGAAATTTAGCTTGACTTTTAAAAATTACAAACATATTATTAGTAGTAGTAGTAGTAGTAATATTATATTTCTAACCACAACAACAACAATAAAAAAATCACATTTTATATATTTTAAACATAATTCCAGGTTTAAAATAAGTACTTTTTAAAAAATATGTTTATATAATTTTCATAAATTTTTATTTCAGTTTTAGGTTAATTTGAGTTATTTCAGTACATATCAAGTTAAACTAAATGAAAGAAATGTTGAAATAAGTTTGACAATATATATATAGTTAATGTTTATTTTATTTCAACTAACCATTTTTTTGAATGGTTAAACTGTATTGCTGGCATATAGATTAATTATAAATAGACTTACCAAAGCATCTGCCTTGTGCTTCAACTTCTTGGCTTCCTGCATGTAGTAATCTGCATTGTGAACTCTGTAATCATATAAAGATTGGTTTGTTTTTCACATATCTGCAATTGTGTGCATAAACACGAACCTCAAATATGTAGAGCTACTATACAATTGAAACACCGTTTAAGGAACATGTAATACATATGTCGATTATTACCCAAAATAATCACATGGCTGTTACATACGTGTTATTAAATGTAAGTTTAGGTCTCCTGGGCTCCATGTGCTCAATGGGCAGTGTTGAAGGGTTTGACCAGAGGTCTGTGTCCGACTGACCATTGCCACGAAAACCACCGGACGGCTTGCTGTGACCATCTTCATCCTGGAAACGCAAGAGAACATTAAAATGATGATGAGCCTTTAACAGCTTGAATAATACATAAAGGATCCATTCACTCTTTGTCTGTTCTGCATCTACTCAGTGTTTTTATTTTTAGGGCCATTTAGTTGGATTGATTTTGGACGATGGGCACATGGGAGCCATTCACGTGTCTTGAAGGCTATTTTGAAACCTTTCCAAAAAGGTAATTAGCAAAAACACAGGAAATGAAGTGAAGAACTCAAACGAGGTATCTATCTATCTATCTATCTATCTATCTATCTATCTATCTATCTATCTATCTATCTATCTATCTATCTATCTATCTATCTATCTATCTATCTATCTATCTATCTAATCTATCTATCTATCTGTCTATCTTTCTGATCCATCCTCCATCCATCCATCCATCCATCCATCCAACTTACAGTGCTGGTCTTTGAATGGGATAAGGATTTGTTCTTCTATCTATTTATCTATCTATCTATCTATCTATCTATCTATCTATCTATCTATCTATCTATCTATCTATCTATCTATCTATCCATCCATCCATCCATCCATCCATCCATCCATCCATCCATCCATCCATCCATCCATCCATCCATCCATCCATCCATCCATCCATCCATCCATCCATCCATCCATCCATCCATCCATCCATCCATCCATCCATCCATCCATCCATCCATCCATCCATCCATCCATCCATCATCCATCATCCATCCATCCATCTAACTTACAGTACTGGTCTTTGAATGCGAGAAAGATTTGTTCTCTCCTTTGCGGTGTTTGTGTGACGAGGACGATGATGAAGAGCAGGAGGCAGGGATTGTGCGGGTGGAGGAGAGGGTGTTTGGGACGATGGAGATGCTTCCTTCCTGACTGAGGGAGCTGCATTCACTGCTCCTCCGTGGGCGTCCCACCGGCTCATCCGACAGCGGTGACAGTAGAGGCTGTAACAGTTTATCATCCCGCTTGCGAGGTTGCTTCTTCAATGAACTTGGTAGAAAATATTTTTTGAAAACATGTCAAAGGTTTCGTTCTATGCACATACAGGACACAACATATTGTATTTTAGGACTTGCAGTGTAAATGTAGCATAATACCTCAGACTTATCAAACATTTCCTAATTATAGACATCATGTTTAAGTACAATTAGGAGAAGCAATAGGATATCATCTTCGTCCTAAAATATATTAGGACTTGTTTTCAGAGAATGCATCTTAGATTAAGTTCTTACCCCGCTCTCATAGCCAAATAGTTTTTTAAGCCCAAAGCTAATAACATTTTGTGGTCTTACCACACAATGGCCTATATTTTGAAGATATGTTCTCTGAAAACATCTTAGAAACCATCTTTTTGCACTACATCACCCCGTTTGGTGATGCCTGGTTTTACCAGTCAGAATAGAGATGCCACTCATTAAATGTTTTAAGAACGATAATCTAACGCTGACTGCTCAGACATACAACCTTCTGCAAAAATCTGTTTGCGAATGCGAACCAACCAAAACTCCATGTGGCGACACATATGTGGATTACTACTCGCATCGGAACAAAAATATGAAAAACAAAATCACAATGTGTCCATGTTTTTGTGACAGGTGCAGTTTCACAGAGAGACAGAGCCTGTCGGCTTATTGCATATTTGATGCTGCATGTGAGGGACAATTCCTTTTTTTATTACAATAATGAAAAATACAGTTTCATGGCCAGTAAGAAATATTTATGGTCTATAAATGTTCTCTTTTTACTTGAAATTGATGCTGCATTAGTCATAGCCAACTATAGGTCCAGGCTTTTAAATTCAACACGAAGACATGGACAAATCAGTAGACAACAATTGACTCTGTTCACATGTTTTTTGGTCTCTTCAGAATCTACAGTGACTGGCTGAAAGAAATGCTCTCAGCTCAACTGCTTATGTTGCATCTCAGCACAAAACTAAACCCTAATTAAAGACTAAAGCTTATTTTGCAATTTAAAGCAGCTACCAATGACATTATTTTATACAGGGTGTCATTTTGTTGAAAATATGATACTATATTCTGCTCTCTCTTTTATTATTTCCACTCTTCTGGGCAGTAGAGTCATTTGAGATAAATCAAAAGTTTTTGTTCCTTTTTGTCCTTTTTCGAGAACAATAAGGGACAGACAAAAGGTAATGTGCAGATGAAAGTGGAGGTGGTGGCATGTGCATGTGCTCTGATATAAACTCGGCTAAATTCATTTACTTAAGCGCTTACATGTCTAAACTTGCTAAATAAAGAAGCTCCACTGAGACAGACTGTCCTGGACAGAAGCATTTTTTTTTACCTTGGTTTATTAAGCTGAAAATATGCTATAAAACATGAGTCTCATCAGTTAACAACACTAAATAAAAAGGCTTCTTTGCTTTTCTAATTCAATTAAAAGGGTGAATGCGTTGAATGAGCTGATTTAAAACACACTGGGCAGGTGATAACAGTAAATAGCCCGGGGTGCTAAACACTTCCAGTAATAGACGTTAGCGTTGGCTAATAATTTAACGTAGCACTGCTGATCGTATCAAGATTCACTGCCGCTAGTCGTGTCGCAGTGCGGTGGGCACTCAGGCGGACAGGACAAGCACACGACCCCTGTCATGCGTGTCTTTGATGGGCTCTAGCCTGTCCCGACACTAATTGAATATCTAAAATTAGCAGTAGCCGTTGTGCTGGTGTCAGTGTTAAATTACTGTAATGCAGTGGGACAAAGCAGGCAGGCAGTGCGAGAGGGTGACCTGCTGCTCACCCTGCGTATCCCAGCATTCTCTCAAAGGACATAAGACAGAGTGGGCTACTAAGCTGAGTTGGCAAATCTCTGTGCACATGTGGCAAAAACATCAGGGGACATTGGCAGCATGTGTTAAAGAAAAACCGAAGCGTTTACATGGAGGATTTCAGCGGAGTCACTGAAGAAACAAACGGTAAAAATTTGAATGCAATCTTATGAGAATCCTGCCATTGAAAAGAACTAAATTCATTGGAAATCAAAACGAAAAGTCACTAGACAAGCTCTCGAGACAAGCTAGGGGATGGTGTGATAATGTAGGCAACAAGCCGCGAGTCAGTATAGAATACTCACTCTTTTGTGCTGGAGACTTTGTGGTTGTGTATGGGCGAAATACACGGAGGAAGCAGCAGTGCGTCTTTGTCCATCCGAAGCTTCTTGCCTCCACTCATCACGTCATAGTGCTCAGACTGCAGAGATAGAGAGAAGATAATTACCACTGTATAGAATTTAACATGTTATTTAGCTTGGCAGGATGAAGGACGAGTTGAAACATCTACACTAGGACTCAAACACACATCTTTTATAGTCTAAGACTATATAGTGTTAGATAGTGTTCAGAATTCTGGATTGAGGCCTGGATAACCTGGTGGTGGTGGTTAAAGATCAGGGATAATAACTGAGGGTGTTTTCACATATAGTACAATTCAAATTAATCAAACCCATTTTAGTTAAGGTGAACCAGAAAGGAAAGTGACCTCAGTGCTTTTGGTGTTCACAATGTTAGTGCACTTAAATCAAAACTGACTTAAAACGAGTCCTTTCGGGGTGTTCACATATGTTATATCGGCACGATATCACTTGTAGTGCTCAAACGAACTAGGTGTGAAAACGCCCTAAAACACTGGATGTGCAAGTGGTCTTCCATGAGCTGTCAATTTGAGCCTGTCTGTCGGTGTTAAGTTTTTTGTATGATCCTTTGGACAGAAACACCAGGAAGTTCTATGATATAAACATGACATTGGATGAGATACTGTACTATATTATAAAACAATAAAGTATAGTAATTAAATATCTGCACTGCTAATGAATTGAGCAATTTGAACACGACAAGGGGCCAATTCTTCAACTATCAATTATGTGTTACTTGACCCCCAGTTTGCTTCAGAGGACATGCCCCTAGAAAAAGTGCACGTCGCAAAAAGGACCTGCTGAATGAGTACTTAGTGAAAATAATAATTACATGATTAATTTGCTATTGCATTTCTTGATTTTATAATTAGAGTGCATGAAATGAGAGTGAGAACATTGAACACTTGCCTTGTGTTTCCTCTTTGATTTGCTAGGGTTCTTTTCTGCGGGGATGGAGGCCGGTGACTGTTGCCGTCTGTGTTTGACACTGACCTCCCGACACTCAGCCTTGGTTGGGGGAGGCTCTGGGGGATTTTGCCCCGGGATCCGTGACAGGAAGCTGAGTTCGATCTTAACCCAAAGGGACTTGACGTCTTCAAAATCTCTTAGCGGTGACAGAAGTTCATTTTGTACAATGGGGATGGGAGAAAAGAGGGGCTCTTCCATGAGATCCAAGGCACCTGGGTCAGGAATGGAGGTGCTGCTTGTGCTGGTAAGGCTACTAACACTCAGGATATTGCTGTTGCAATCCTTGGATTTCAGGCTTAGGCTGTTGGGACCTGGACAGGGAAGCTGAACCTTGATGAGTTCTTCAGGGTCTGAATGACACTCGGATGAAGAGGACTCTGTCTCGATGAATTCCTTAGACTTGGGGATGATCTTGTTGGGTCCTCGGTGCTTCTTTTTATCTTGAACAGGTGTGATATTAGTTGGCGCAGTGTTTGTTGTGATGGTTCGAGGTTCCTTTCTTGGAGCTGTCTTGACCCCAGGGCCCTTACCTCTAGGTTTTGGTGGTTCTAAAGGCGGGGGCTCTTTCTCTTTCGGGGTAGAGCTTGAGTTTCCTGGTCTTGGCCAGTTGTGCTCCTCGCTGCTGGAAGATCGCTCCACCTTTTTGGGCTGCTTCTTGCCAGTGCTTCTCCTAGGGGGTGCTAGCTCCACTGAAGCTGGTGATTTCACCTTGGTGCTTTTGCTTTCTGGAGCCTTCTGGCTAGTCTTGGGTTTGGCTTTCTCTCGGATTGGACTGAGCAAAGTTCTCTCCTTGGGGTCTGCTGGTGCCAGTGCCAGTGCTGTGCTAGGCTTGTTTTTGCTGGAGCTCTGGTTCTCAGAGATTTGGCTTTCATCAGGCCGAGAGCTGTTAAGTCCATGACTATCAGACTGGGTGTTAATTAGTGCTTTATTGTGATGATTAACTTTGTTTAGCCACTTATCTAGTTGCCACTTGTTTGTTGATGGAGGTTCAGGCTAGTGGAAAAAGACAAAACAAATTTGTGGACCAAAGTTGTAGGCATATTTACAACTTATTTGATCGATTGCACAATGACACTGTGGACAGTCTTGAAGACTGGAGATGAAATCCAGATCAGAATTGTTGTATCTGACATTTTTGCATGTATTCAGTGCATTGAGGTCTACAATGTAAATGGATACATGTTTAAAATAACATGGAAATCGAATTTGTAATGATGCATATCGGTACAGATTTAATCTGTCTTCAAGTGTTGATTCATGAGATTCATGAGAAGCAGTCATATGACTTTCACAGACCAATGAGCTGGCGCTATGATGAAAAGGCCATTACGAGAGGAAGTCATAAAACGCCTGAATAATGGAGGAAATGCTGTTCTGTCCTGATGACTGCTCACAGCTCTCACTGCAAAGATGTTTTCATCAGCTATATTATCTCACGCCGATTGTTGTGTACCATTATGTTTCCAGACACAAGCAAATCTTTCCCACAAACCCATACACACTGCCTTGAATGCTGTGAATGATAGCAAATCATTCAGAAAAGGAAGCTGTGGAAATTAGTGGACATCCATATTAACCATAAAACTCAAAGGGTAAAAAATTCAATTCAGTGCACTTTCCAATCAGACTTGAAGGTACGTTTTGAGACAAAAGGCAATCTCCTATGCTATTTCTCCATCTGTCAGAGAGACATTTCCGCCAATACAAGCTGCCAAATGTAATCGTGAAAGCACTGGCAAAGATGATGAATTAACAATTGAGAATGTTGAAATTGACAGGCCTCCCAAAATTTTGCCACTGAGGCATCAGGGCTATGTGCCGCCGCTTGAAAGAGAAACATCTTTCTGTAGACCAGAGCGCTTGCAGTGCTAAGATACGGATTCCCATTGGCCATCCCTGGCAGAGAGCAAAGCTATAGAAGGGGCGATGAGAACCGAGAGATGTTTACTCTTGTGTAATGCTCTTAGGGAGCCCCGGGCAGGCTACAGCAGGACAACTTTAAAGCTGCCAATTAATCCTTTGAGGAGATCCTTTCAAAAATCCTACCCCTAACCCATGCTGAGAAAAACTCGGAGGGGGAATGCTGCCTAAGTCTCTCTTTGCCTTCAGCTAAAGGAGAAAATAGACTTACTCAGATTCATCTCAGTTCTTTTGAAATTTCTGGTAATGGGCCCCGTAATAATCATCTAAGAGAAATAATTGCATAAGCTGGTATTCATTTACCTCAGGGCCCAGAGTTCAGAAGGCAAGCAAAACAATAAAACTGTGAATAATACTAACAGGAGGGGTGAGGAAAATCTACCCACAACCTGTCAAGAACATGTCTGGGTCATTCTTCACCACAAAATAATAATAATAATAATAATAATAATAATAAAAAAAAATATATATATATATATTATTTTTTTTTTTTTGATGACAATTAAACAACTGAATCCCCCAAATTCGTATTAAAACCATAATACAGTGATGTTTTTCAATTACATTTTTTGGTGAACTATCCCTTTAAACATTAGTTAATGAACCTGAACTAACAAGAACTAACAATGCACAGTTGTATTTTTATCAATTAATGTTAACAAAGATGAATGATTAGGCCTACTGTAATGAATGCATTGCTCATTGTAAGTTAATATTAGTTAATGCATTACCTAACTTTAACTACATTATTGTACAGTGTTACCATTATTATTAAAGCAAGCATTATGGCAATACGAATTCTAACAATCTATGAATGCTACCAAATACAACATTTACGACAGTATTTTCTTAAACTTCACCAATACAACATTTAAACATTAAATGATTTCTCTTTAGATTACAATAATGGTAATTAATTGATTTTAAAAACAGTATGGGTGGTTTGAGCTGAAATGTTGCAAAAAATGTCACATACAATACACAATCAATTTAATTTATACAACAATGCTTGCAATAAAAACAAAATTGCTTAAAATCAGCTTCATAGAAAAGTAAATTAACAATTGAGCGTCTCGAAATTGTCAGGCCTCTAAATATTTCACCACTGAAGCCTCAGGGATATTGTTTTAAAGCAGCTTTATAGAAGTTTAGCAAAAATCTTAAGCCATGGATCAGTGTGTGAATGTATTTGAGGGGGGTAAAGTGATCAGTACCTCTGGTGTGGGAACACGGGACGTTCGGTTGCATTCACTTTCGCTAGAACTGCTCTCGCTGTCCGAGTCGGACTCAGAGCTGCTATCCGATTCGCTGGAGCTGCCCGAGGCCACGCTGGAGTGACCGGTCGGTTCGCCAGTCCGCGGTGTGTTTCCAGGGAGGCTTTAGGCAAAAGAACGGAGGAGAACATTCATCAAACGATATGGCACACAATTTAAACCATCCAAATGTGCACAGATGCTGAAGAAGGATCATGCTGCTCTTCTCCATACAAAAAAAAGTTTTTATTCTGTCCCATGGTAAAAAAATAGCAGCATACAGGTTTGAACTGACATGATTTTGGAGTGAACAATTCCTAAGTTTATAGAGCTGAAGGGCTTGTCACATAATTTTATGGAAAAAAATCCAATGCCAGCTATTACGTTTTAGTTTTTTTTGCTTTAAAACACAACTCAATTAAATCTTTATACTAAATACACACCTTTTCCCAAATGACAAGGGGAATAATATCCTTGATATCTGATTTATCTCTTAGTGTTTTTTCTTTAAATGTATAATACATTTTTCAACACTAGCTGATGCTGCTTCGGCGAACCAACTAATAAAGAGACAACTGAACCAATTGATGATAGACTGCATCATTTAGAGAGAGACAGAGATAGAAAGATATAAATAGAAAGAAAATGTGCATGAAAAAAAAGCATTTGTTTACTTCTCCACTTGTGGGGCTATTGCTCAGCTCTGTCTCAGAGTTATCAGTCATGCTCGGCATTATTTATGAGTTCATGAAAGGCCACGGCGCTCTAATCCAATAAGTACTTCACTTCTCAGGGCATCCTCAGATGTGGCCATCCAAGATTGTTCTACATGGAGTCAAACATGCTAGAAGGAGGCAAATTAAACTCCTTTCCAAAGGTCAGAGCAGGCTGCTTTATGTTGACACTTCATTAAAGATTATGTTACGACAGGAAAACGCTCTGGTCTACAGCTGTGCCAGCAAGACACGGACAACACTAGCGAGGAGAGAGGATCCTGTCCCAGGAAAGCGAAAAAAAAAAAAACAGTCAAAGTCTCATAATCAAATACCATCTCAAAGAAATAGGACACTGTTACAGAGAAGACACAACGGGCTTGGGATATGCTGTTCTTTCAAAACACCAACCTGTGTGACCTTTGTCTATGCAAATAGTACTGATTGGTGTGATACAGACACACACACACACATAACAGAAGGTCATTTTCTCTCCATCTTTTGGTCTTAATAAGGTTGACCTTTGGTTAACAGCTGTGGAATCTCATGAGAGAAAGGCAAGTCTGAAAAAACATTTCCTGGTTCTTTCACCTTTTATTACAGATGAAAATGTTTTTTTCTATTAACGCAATACAACACGATACTGTATTGTAATATAACTTTTGTAGAATAAACTTTTAAGTTGCACTTTATTTTAAAGTACATGTACTTACAGTGTACTTACCTAAGAAAGTACCGGTTAATGTAAGGCAACTACATGGGTTAAGGTTAGGTTTAGGGGTAAGTTCAGGCTTAGTACCTAGTTATTACCCAGTTATTACTATAATAAGTGCTATACCAACTTTTTATGATTTAACTTCCATGCAGGGGTCTAGTTCATTTAAAAGAGAGAGAGAGAGAGAGAGAGAGAGAGAGAGAGAGAGAGAGAGAGAGAGAGAGAGAGAGAGAGAGAGAGAGAGAGAGAGAGAGAGAGAGAGAGAGAGAGAGAGAGAGAGAGAGAGAGAGAGAGAGAGAGAATATCTGCAGATTTGCAGATTTGCCTAGCATAGTGATGTAAAGTAAACAAAGTTTACTTATCATCATTATTCATAATTAACAGTATCCTCGTCCCCAAACAGACCGGATAGACCTCTGGGAATAGCTTTCTTTCCGTAAAGAAGCACACGTTGCACGAACACATGAAGGAGGAAGTGTTCCCCTGAAGGAGTTACAGCAGGCCCTGGGCAAACTCAACTAGAACTGGGCCACTGGGACTGAAAGAACTGGGTAAATGAATCTCACTGCTGAACTATAACTGTAATAAGGAACGTTAACATAACTGCTTTCATAAGGGTTTATGCTTGATACTTATAGGTCTGAAAACTAGTAGCCTGAGAAAAATGTTTAAGCCAAGGTTAAAAAAACTGAAATGCAATATCACCAGTGTCTCTTCATTGTAAAAGATAAGTGCAATTTTTTTAATTCACAAACTATATAAATATCATAGCAGTTTCACTAATTAATATATTAGCATTTATTTACAATCTATCCTCATTACACATACCACACTATACCCATATACAGAAATGCACACATTTATTTCTCAAATCCATCATAAGTTATGCAGTGAGAAAGCCATCAAGGCAAGGGAAGAATTTGCACAGACCTCCAAGTTTATCATGGATTTAAATAATTCTCTGCCAATGCATGTTGCTGTTACAAACCCAAAAAGATCTCCAGGCATAAGCAAAATATCTCAAACAACTCCAATAAATAAATAATAATATTTAGTACAATTTACATTTTAAATATTCATGTTTTATAATGAAGCAATTTACCAGGCTGGTACTATACAAAACAGTAGGGAATATGAAGAACATACAAAATATAAACATTAGCTAGACTGTGGTCTGTTACACAAAGCTACTTGAACAAACTCTGAGTTTCATATATATACATATATATTTAATGGCGTTGTGTAGGCTTATGTGAATGTATCATAACATTAAGATGTTAATAATTATGACCATAGGCGCTGGAGAAAAATGTATACAGTAAATACTGTAAATGTTTTATACCTTATGGGAACAGTCCTTCCCTCCAAAATTAAACACACAAAAAATGTATTCAATTAAAATATGTATACATATATATATATATATATATATATATATATATATATATATATATATATATATATATATATATCAGACTAATTAATGCCATTTCATTAATAGATTGGTGTGCCAAGAGTAACATTAGTCTTCACTTAGACTGAGTTAAGCAAAAGTCTTGTGACAAATTATAATAGGACATTATAGCCTTAAAAAAAATCAAAGTACTTGGATTCTTAAGTACATTTGAAGGCAAATACTTTTGTACTTTTGCTCAAGTGAATGTTTAAAGGCAGCTGTTCTACTTTTACTTGAGTAATATTTTACCTTGAGTATCTTTACTTTTACTCAAGTACATGGTATGTGTACTTTGTCCACCACTGGATAGTAGTGGGATGAGTGACGTTAGACAGTAGATCTAGTACATAAAATAAAAGTTACATCCTAAAGCACCTACTTTTTGTTATCCTGGAACAGTCTTTTGTATTCATTTCATGTCTCATATGTTGTAGTTTACCTTGCTATTTCAATACAGTTTACCATTATTTCAGCATATCTGAAAACTTGTAATTTATCACAATAAAAATAGCGTAGGTCTCTCCATAATTCAAACGCTCTGCCGATGTTGATCCGTGTTTTCATCCGATTCACGTTTGGCCTGACGAGCTTCAGCAGATACATTTTTGTTTTGTTTTGTTTTTTATATTTATGTGGAGTTTGTGTTGGAGCCTGTGTTGTGCTGAAGGCAGGTCGTTTTGGGGTGTTATCAGACTCCATGTCGTTAGCTGCAGTGCCGTTGCATAGACTGTATATAAAAAGGAGAGAGGCTCGGGAGCGCGCATGCACGTCACATCCGATGGATTTCGCAGAAAATCCAACCCGGAGACTTTCACATAGAAATAGGAATACTGGCCCAGAGGTAATAGCAAAACCCGACAAGTGGATCATTGTAATGTGTGAGGGGGGGGGGGGGGGGGGGCTCGGCAAGACAAAGCAATGTGTGAGAGATGCCAATGTGTTGAAGAGACTCAAGTTCATCCAGAAATTCACATCAGACCCAAGAGCCACTAGCGGATCGAGACTAGCGTTGCAGCCCGGGACCTCAGCAAAGGCCGCCTCTGTTCTCGCATTTGTTTGTGGAGTGTAATTATTTGCAGATCAAAAGGCGTAACGAACTCTGAGCAAGTTTGCATTATGATTCTTACCATCTCCCGCCGTATCCAAGTTTTTTCTTCGTTTTTTTTTTTCAACCTCTCCTTCAATGAAGTTTAATAGTTAATTATAGATGAATGATTCATACGGTCGCTGTAGCAGAAGCCCACGTTTGATTCTATTCCCCTTAGAAAACAGAGCTGGGGCCGTTTCAGACGTCTAGTCTGGACCGAAACCTGTCAATACCGCCAGCCAGATGTCTTCGCCGTAGAATTTAATGAACTGTGAATTTATGATTTCCATCAATAAGTTAAATTTGAAAAAGTTCAAAAGAATTCGAGGACTCAGGGTCTCGGCACTAAACACGATTATGTGTTTGGGGGTGGTTGAAAGCAACAAAGAGCTTGAAGCATGAAACGACGGAGAGAGAAGATGAGAAGAGACCTGAAGGAGTTTCATTTATAAGTCATCAGCCAACCGCCTCATAAAACGATCATCTGCGAGCAGCGCATACATTATTTTTTATAAATCACCCCGAAGAATAACTCGCCACACATCTCTATGATGATGATTGTGACTTCCCTTTGCCCTTAAATCCATTACAAGCGCTATTTGATTCAATCAATGGTCTGTTCGCATGAGGAATGGATTATAGATCCTGTTTCAAAACACGGCTCTGATTCCTGAATCATTACGAGATCTGTTCTCAACAGGGACACGCTGAGCATATTTACAAGTTGATGGTTGGTTTCCAAAGCTCAGATTAGGTCTGGTCCTTGATTAAAATATTTCAATTGTCTGCGAATGTTCAAAACAAGACCATAATTCCATATGACTTGCTTACACTGATTACTCTCTGTGATAACACATCACAGATGTCAAATACATTTCCATACCATAATCTAAAGCAGTGATTTTCAACTGCAGGGTCGCTGGTCTGTTCCGATTGGGTCGCTGACAGCAGGGACAAAGATTGGTAAATGCAAATAATAAAATGCTAATAATCATAATAGTGCATCATTAAGATAATAGCCAAATACATTGGCTTATTAACTTTAAAAAGCGAGGAAAAAACCCTTCCCATGTTGTTGATGTCAATTTAGGCATTCAATCAAACTATATGGTACTTAAGTGAAAATGTATTTAGTTAGAAACAAAGTTAAATGCCATTTCTCATGCCTCAGTGGCAAGTGAGATAAATCAAAGCTAACAAGCTAAATCAAAGTAAAGTTAAATGTCAAAGTTAATAGTAGATCTATTAAATATTGTATTTTGGTGCAAATTCGTCTGTCACTTGGTAGAAACTACCTGAATCAGAGACATGTCAACATGGACAGGTTGCTTAATATTCTGACATCCTCAAAAACCATGTGCAAAACTACATAAGTTAAATTAACATTTGTTCCGTGCAATGAATCATGCAAAATCAAAATCGATCCAATTCATCCCATGTCATGTTCATTCATTTTCATATTGTTGGGTCTATGCAGTTTGATGTTTAAAGTCCCCATGAAATCAAAATTTAAGTTGTTTGTCTTTTAGTATGAATATATTAGACTTACTGTTAGCTAGTATGCTCCAAAACAATGACAACATTCACATTTCTCACTTCCGCCAATACGGATCAATGATTTTGATGACGTCACTCTGCACTTCAGCTTCTCATCAGATTTTCTGTCCAGTATTTGATTGGACAGACAATCTGATGAGAAGCTGAAGTGCAGAGTGATGTCATCAAAATGATTGATCCGTTCATCATTGAGCATTTGGCTTTCTATAATCTGAAGCGTCCCGCCCCCTACATTATAAATATATGCTGAAGCTGCGGATAAAAAACAGTCACTTGTTCACACATTTTCTATATGGTGAATGGCACATAGTGCACTATATAGGGGATAGGGAACGATTCAGCAAATATGCTTTCCATTGGGACTAATGAAGTCTAATTTCACGTTAGTGTCACTGAACCGCCGTCGCTCACACAGTCTGCTCCGGTCCTGACATACACAGAGCGGATCAATATGTACGAGTCGGCGCAGACCACTAAACATATCTGACCCATTTGAATTCTGCACAGAATGCTGTATTTTAAAGCGACATGGAGGTTAGGAGGAGAAACAGTTCAAGATTAGGAGGAAACTGTGGCTTTACCGAACTGAACTCAATGGCTCTGGCCAAGATGTGATATAAACGAAACGCTATTGGCTATTTAAAAAAAGAGAAGGAGCTGCTCAGTGTCCCACCCTGTCTTCCTGTTTCAGTGGAAATGAAGTCAACACATTGAATAATCCTGTAATGCATTGAATAATGCATATTTGAATACATTCAAGAAAAGGAGACTGAAAGACGTTTTTGCTCTGTTGTGGCAATGCAACCATATGGTCCAGTCATTAAGAGGCTATTGCCTTGAATGGTTAACTTGCAGTGCATTTAAATAGGACACACTTGTGTTTAAGCTGGTGACATTTACATGCTATTTTCATGCTGTGCTTTTAAAAGAAGCATTGTTAGTGGTTACATTGAAGGAGGAATCCGAGACATATTTAGAAAACGAGTGTCGGAGACTTGAGGGTGGGCTCTTTTGACCAGTAAGCAACCACACTAGCAAACACCCAGAACACCTTAACAACTGAAAATCAAAACCTGGAAACCACCCAGAACATCTTAGCAACCACATACTGTAGAAACATCCTGGCAATATACAACACCCTGGTATCATGGTGATGAATTTGTGCATGTAAAAACTAGTTTAATATGCTAGTAAAATAAATAATATTTAGAACATACTAAGGGTCCAATTTGTTTTTGTTTAGGGTCCAATTATCACCATTAAGTACGATTAACAACGGCTTTTTCCTCAATAAACTCATAATTACTGCTTATTAGTCGTTAAGTTTAGGTATTGGGTAGGGATGTAGAATAGTGTCATACAGAATAAGGCACTAATAAACAGCCAATATCCAAGTAATATGCATGCTTTAAGCAACTAGTTAATATTGAGAATTGGACCCCAAACTAAAGTATTACCATATTTTCTTATGTTTGTGTAGCTTCAAATGTTCCATGCTCTGTGAGTGAAATTGCATTGCTAACCTAAATGTTTTACCCATTTTACATTTATACATTTTGGCAGATGTTTTTATCCAAAGTCTAATACATTTGATCCATTTGTGCATTCAATGCAACGAATGACCTTGGCTATGCTAGCTCCGTGCTCTACAGTCTGATCTAGCTACAGGAATATTACCCAAATGATCATGATTTTGAAACACTCCATATGTGGTTTTCTTTAAATGTCAAAGTCTCACAGAAAAGCCCCAAATTCTCCAGATGGAGATATTTCTCACATATCTATGCTCTGCTTGTTTGGTGTTTTTTTCTCCAGAAAGAGCAGGACCACGGCCATTGCAAAGGGCCCTCTGGCCTATCTTAAAGCATTCTGAGAGGGCTAAAAGAGCATATCCCACCGCCTTGGGGAATGAGATGAAATGAGATGAATCAAAGCTAACCAGCTAAGTTAAATGTCAATGTTAATAGTGGATTTACAAGGAAATATTGCACATACATGTTCAGTTCAAGACATGCCAAAACAGAATGAACTTTTTTACCATTTTGGATATAAAAGGGAAACTTATGAAGCAATCGCATCCTAACAGATTGAGGTAAGGGACAAACACAATACAAATTTTGTATTTAACTTAACGACGGCAGATCATATCTCGCATATACATTCTTGTACATGTATATTTGCATGTGCTATCGAGTTAATGACCATTTTTGAAGCTAATGAGCAACATTTAAGATGGATGACTTTGTAGGATATTATAAAGTGCCACCTGATATTCATACAATTAGATCCACATCACTGGAGTATGAGTTGATTTCATAAGTTGCCTTTGAGAGACAAAATGGCAATGTTGACACAGTAAACAAGTTATTAATATGTGGAGGGATTTCTGAACACGCTCTCCCCCCCGTCTAGATATTCCCAACACACATCGTTTCAACCTGAATTCACACCGTGTGTGTGTGTGTGTGTGTGA
The DNA here is from genome assembly GCA_030578255.1 of Tiaroga cobitis. NCBI lineage: Eukaryota > Metazoa > Chordata > Actinopteri > Cypriniformes > Leuciscidae > Tiaroga > Tiaroga cobitis. Next base: position 38,445,738 of record CM060604.1, read on the forward strand.
ATACAATTAACAAAGAAGTGGAGAAATGAATGAGATGGGGAGTGAAAGAGAGAAAGAATAGAGATGCAAAATGTTAATAGATTACAGCTGAATGAAAAAAAACATAAATGAATTAAGATGCAAACAAAGCAGCAGGCGTTAAGCACTGGTTGACTATGATTAATATGTAAAGGGCCCACACTATTGAGAAAAGGAACTCTGGCCTAGAGAGATTAAAAGAGCCATTAAGAAAAAGGTGTAATAATATTCCTCTAATTACACAAATCTGTTATTGAAAACAGAGCCGTTTCCCTCGATGAAGCATGTGTGTGGTTTAACTGTTCAGGATACCTGTAAGCATAGTTTCATGAGTGCATATATATAAAAAAAAAGATTACCACATTACACAGACAACATTGAAATTACTTTGATAACTCTTTCTGAGAAGCACATGAATAATGTTTCAAAGATATTCTTATTTTTATTTACTGTTTTTTAATTGCTGATGCTAATACTAACTACAGTTCTAATACACAGTACAATTTAATGACAAAACTGACAACTAAAAATCTAAGTTTTGCTAAATCAAAATGGACACTTATCCTACACAATATTTTCGCATAATTCAGAGAAAAGAGAGTATGTGAAATAAAGTTGTACTACATACATGTAGTTGTAAAGTTACTTGTAGTTAGTAGAATGTCTTCTGGTAGAGCATCAAAATAAAGAGATATCAGATATTAAGCAGACAGTCGACTAATGCTCTCCTAATACTCTAATGAGAGTTAGTTGACATGTAGTTTCAAATTAATGAGAGTTAGTTGACATGTAGTTGCAGAGTTACTTATAGTCAGTAGAATGTCTAAAGTGAACTATTGAAATAAACTATTGAAATGTAACCTTTTCTTATATAATGCCTTATAAATGCCCTTTAAAGGTTTAGTAAAACAGAATATGTCCACTATGAATATCATTGCCTTCGGTTACTTGGCAAAGTACTGCGGTACTGAGTGTCTTTTTCTATGTTTATGTAGTTTACCCTGTAGTTTAGGTGTGATCTAGTGTGTTCTCTCTCCAGGCACCAGAGTGCCCTCTTACCCTGCACTATTCCAGCTTTATACAAATGCTGAGCCACCCACGAGCTGCCAACACACACACACACACACACACTGCTCAGCTGGGATCAGCAGAGTCTCAAATGCTGACACGCTCATTCTAAGTGCTGCTGGAAATCTAATGAAGCAGCAATTTGTACATTGTTGCTCATGGGCTCTCTATATTCAGCCTTATAAAAAGACCTCTGGCACAGAGGCAGAGATATGTCCTCTCTCATACACCCTCTCAATGCTAATGTTAGCGCTCCGCTGGCTTTTATACACCATCAGAGGGTAATTGAAGCCTCACCTCCCTCTAAAATCAATGGAACGTGCTGCTGTATGAAAAAGTGAACTGTTTACATTGTCATTCCTCCAATGACAATAACTAATTAGACCCTGTTTGTGGCAATATACAAAAACCTGTTTTGAGAAAAATAGTATTACACATTGGATAAGAGGAATGCTGCATGATGGCATGATGTCGGTTACCAAAGGAAAATGTTTTGACTTGTCCTTCAAAAAGTTAAAACCTTAGTTACTGTGGGTCTGTATAGGCAGGATGTAAACATTCAAATATAGTGTTTCAAAATTATAGTCGCACAACTTAAACTTTATACTTGTTGGCATGTGATTGTATGATAGAATGGCTTCCTGACCTTGTCTCTGTAAACTTAAGATCCAATTTTCAACTTCCCTGACAAGAGCATGTAATTTCGGTGAACCCAGTGACCCAGATGCCAGAAACGGAGTGTGTAAATGGAGCAAACTCTACTTGCAGGAAATACATTTGTAACACCTAACCTGAAGTTCATCTATCAATTTCAAAAGGGACGATTTAGACAAATTACTGCTCAATTTATTATGGGGTACTTTCCATAAGATCATCTCTCAATGCAAATCAAACCAGCTATTAGGCTAACTGATATACAACCATGCCAATCTCTAGGTATGGTGAAGGGTATGTGATGATGTGGGGTTATTTTAGTTCCAAAGGCCAAGGGAACCTTATCAGGATGCATAGTATCCTGGATCCATGAAATAACTGGCCTTCAAAAATAAAAATCGTCCTGCCTCAATGGGAATTTAACATAGGGGTGTCCCGACTTATGCCCAATGTATTTTAAGGAAGAACGTTTATTTATTTACGATACATTATTCATTCACAAAGAAAATTGGTGTCCTTAAAGGTTGGAGTTTTCCTAATTTTTTTAATTAAGGCATTAAGATCAATTTCCAAAAGATGATTTTTTAGTCCTCTTTTTAGTCACCTTTAGCAAGGGTGTGTTCACGAATGCTAAGCACTGTATATGCTCTATCATTGAAGAGTTTCTGAATATGATCGTGTTTCGGTGAATGTGAAAGTTAGTTGCCAAGATCATTGGACCTGCTCTGTATATTTCTGTATATGTTCTTGGTCAGTTGGTTTGTTTCTGGCACATGGTCATGTATTCAGACTTTCCAAATTGCCCCAAACACACTAATTTCTCAAAGTCTAAGAGACAACACATCATGCGAGTCAAAATCAGACAGGGGGACATTAATCTGTCTTCCGCTCGGAGATGAAAACACTTTCGGGCGTAAGGGAAAAAAGGATAAAAAGTGGGATCAGTTAATGAAAAATTCATTCAATGAAACTTGATGGGTGTAGGCCTGGAAAAGAGAGTGTTTTGACAGTGGAGAGAGAAACGTAAATTGAAGGGGAGAGTGGATCCAAGCTGAAAAACACATCAATAAATGAGTTGAAAATCTGGAGTGTGTGGAGCTTTGGGTAAGAGAAGGAGTGAGCGAGAGAGAGAGAGAGAGAGAGAGAGAGAGAGAGAGAGAGAGAGAGAGAGAGAGAGAGAGAGAGAGAGAGCAGGCTAGGCATACAGAGAGTCTAATTACCTCAACAGAAGACCAGCCAGCAATAACACACACTAACTCCAGCTGAGAGATGTGTGTGTGTGTGTGTGTGTGTGTGTGCGTGTGTGTGCGTGTGTGTGTGTGTGTGTGTGTGTGAGAGAGAGAGAAAGAGAGATAGAGAGAGCTTGCAATGTAGCCTGCCGCTGTTGTTTCTCTGATGCCCAAGTCATCCTCTTAGCTCTGTGTTAAAAGAGACTCCATAGACGTGAAGCTAAGCAGAAAAAGCACATTTAATTCACCTTAATTTAGAATGACAGCCTTGCACCCTATTAGCAAACATTTCAACTATGATTATGACTTCAGCTTCGGTGTAAACGTGTGTGAGTGCCAATGAATATGTCACCCTCTCTCCGCTTGGCCTTTTGTTTTTAGCTTGATGGACTAATGGATACAATCCGGAGTAAATTATACAGTGGCCAGAGAATAGTCCTTTCAAGTTGTCGTCTTGTGATTGTTTAGTGCTCTTAAACTTTATTAGGCTTGTGTGTGGATGGATTGGAAAACAACGTCAGCTGACACACTCAATACTTTTGTATTGATGTTCAAGGGATGTTATGTAAACCGTACGTTTCTGACTACATCATCTGGCGAGGTCATATTCAAATCAGGCGAACAAGTGACATGCCATTGGCTGATGAACAACAACAAAAGAACGAATCAGGAAACTCTGAGAGCAGGTATCGTGGAGTTGTATTTCCTGTGTAGCTAAGCTGTGGTCTTATCGGGTGAAACATCAATTAAGGTGATTAAAAAATATGATCTGGTGATTTTCAGAAGAATATATCAATATTCGACCCAATTTCACCCCATAATATTAATAATTAAAATGAAATTAGAAATGATATTATTATTAATAAGTTTGGGGTCTGTACGATTTTTAAAAATGCTCTTATGCTCACCAAGGATGCATTTATTGTATACAGTGAATTAAGATACAAAAATACAGTAATATTGTGAAATATTATTATATTTGATTCTGTTTTCTACTTGAATATATTTTAAAATGTAATTTATTCCTTTGATCAAAACTGAATTTTCAGCATCATTACTCCAGTCGTCAGTGTCACATGATCCTTCAGAAATCAATGATTTGCTGCTCAAGAAAAATTGCTTATTATTATCAATGTTGAAAACAGTTGTGGTTCATATTTCCCCCGGTATTCTTTGATGAATACAATGTTTAAAAAACAGCATTTATTTTAAACAGAAATCCTTTTTTAACACTGTAAATGTCACTTTCAATGCATTTAATGCATCATTTAATGCAAAACACTTTTGAACAGTAGTGTATAGAGATTTAGTCGATTTGTTACAATCACTAGTTGAGTGTTGTGTCTATGTCGATTAGTCATGGATCACATGACTTCAGTGTTTGTTCTATACATAGCGACAGCAGGAGGAAAATTCCTCTGTCCACAAACTATCCCAGTGAATCTGCAAGTCATTAGCTGTGTATATTAACATGTAATGGCCAAATATATTTACAGTTACGCTGATGTGAAAATAAAGCTGACCCGGAGCACTTTGCATTTACAAAGCATGTAAGTGAGCCACGCTGCCTGTGCAAACACCAGAGATGGTCATTTGGAGTGTTCAAACAAAAAGACACATTTTTGTGAACTGCCCTGAAACTAATTCAGTGCCCATTATAAACATTGACGCACCAACCAGTAGACTCTAACTAAAACTAAATGACTCTAAGAAGTCAATCCTACTTAACTTCCCGTTATGCTTATGCATGTTCAACTTTCTTTGCTGTTTGAACATGGAAAAGGTCTGCAAAGTTACTGTGCTGTTTCTGAACTCCCTGAAATGCCTCGATTGTTTCTTCCGGGAGTAAACAAGTCACAGTATCCCTCATTTAAATAATTCCCACCCAAAGCACATGCAAAATAAAAGGGGGCAAGGCCTGGTTGAGTTGAGTTAGTAGTGTGTTGAAACTTGTGGTTATGGTAAGGGCTGTGACATTTAAACAATGTTGCATTGCGCCGGGTGTATGATAGGGCCCATAGAATGCACTAAATGTTAGCTTGCTTACTTTGCCCAAAGGCATGATCTCTTCAAGTCCCCATCTTAACAAGACACAGGTAAGTATTAGATGCTGTTTGAGAATGTTCATTGGAGTTATGTTTTCGGGAAACTCAAAATCGTTCAACTATGTTGTTAACGACGGAACTTGAAACCATAGTCGGCTAACGACGCCAGATCAAGAAACGGGATATTTTTAGATGTCCTCCTCTCTGCTTCACTGCAGTGCCTGGAACTGTAGATATTTTTGTTCACAGACCCTGGTTGCATTCATCTAAAAGCAGTGCCTGAGCATGAGGCAGTCACACCGAGGTCAACACATCCTGTATCCCAGCTTCATCAAAACAGCCAAACTAGCATGTAGCTCCATCACGACAAGGGCAGGATATTGCTCTGCATGCGAGAAGTGCAAATGTATTCAAGCTGATAATAGTCTTGCTTCCAATTAATTTGATTGTGCGTGGTGTTGACTGCCTCTGCACGTATGCCATCCAGCAGATAGAGAAACAGCCCCACACCTACTCTGTTTGACCGCCCGTGGGGAGATACACCGCTAACGTCTATGCAGGGCTCTGACAAGGCTGTAACGCGGCAGTTATTACAGTGCCACTGCACATTAGCGCTAACCTGTGCTAACCTGGCCCAGGCACCTGAGCCGCAGCACGCTGCTGCCGCTAATCGCTAATGAAGCTCAATTACCATCACAGACGCTTTTGTGTTGGAGCATCTATTCAGAGCTAACACTACCTGTTCTCCCACTAGCATCTGGACACCGTCCAAGCGGAGTTTGCGGTTAACCCGCGGTGCTAATAATGCCAGGTTTCTTTTAATTGCTAATGAGCGTGTCCTAATGATCTAACTGTGAAAAACAGTTGCAAGTATGCTATTCCTTTAAGGATGTTATGTAGTGTGTGAATTATGAAGTGTCAAACTGTAATTAAATAAGCATACATATAAGCATGAATAAGTCTAATATAAGACGTCAAAAGGAAATTACATCACAAGACTTACATAAAATATAAATATAAAAATTATATAATTCATATGTATAATATAAAGGATTTGGTTAAAAAAAGTACTGTTGTGGTACCATGATTCGAAAAATATTTGTATATACTGGTGTATTTAATGCAAAGTACTTAATGAATACAATGGTATTACCATATGTGTCCAAAAACATGGTGTGACCATGGCCTTTTGTTAGCATGGGTCAGCTTTTTCTATTGCATTATGGATTTTTTTTTTACTATAGTAAAAAGCAAGTTTTACTATAGTAAAATTGTAAATAAAGGAAAATACTCAAGTATTTTTTTTCCCCAAATTTATAAAAAAATAGAATACAAATAAATATAAAAATAAAGTTTTTTTATGTAATAAGGAGTACAGTGTAGCTATTACATTGCCTAAACAATAGAATTCCTCACAATGTATAAAAATGTGTGTATGTGTTTGTTTGAGTACACACAACTACTACTTTATCACGGAAGGATCTTTGGTTTTGTCAGCTGTAGAATTTCCACTGTGTTCCTTTGCCTACATTATCAAAGTTTGCCTGTGTATCTTTAGCTCCCAGCGCCAGTGCCTCACACTTCTTATGCGCACTGCTTGATTGACAACTGAAGAGCTGAGAGAAGGATTATGGGAGAAATGAGAGCCCAGAGGGGCAGCTTAGGGAATCCCAGTCAAACCTGCTGGATATTGACAAGCTCGTCGCTATTAAGTATTTACAAAACCCTGTGTGCTCGAGCTGAGCCGCTGGCACATGAAGTTATTTGTCAAAGACAGATGGAGAAGCATAAACACAGCCGAGTGCCGGGCGTTAACTTGCGAAGAGCTGTCGCCCACACCAAATGCAAATAGTGACATATAGAATAATGCCAGAATGGAGTGGGCGACACATAAATCCCCCTTCACTGGTCTTATTTTACAACTGGGCATGCCTATAGTAATTTTTCCTTTATGATTTCATTAAAACAATAACCTATTTTTTTCTGTTTTACTAAACAACACACAAACAAGCAGGGAAACTAATGTGAAGTTAAACTATGCATTAGTTTCTTTAATAATAGTCCTATATGGATTGGAGTTTAATACTTTTAATGCTAATCCCATCAGAATATTTTTAAGACATGTATTTGACTTCTTATTCTATGCGTCTTTGCTGTTAGATGTGGCCTGACAGTTATGAGATGTTTTGTGAGTGTTAATGTTTTACCCCTTAAAGGTGCAGTAAGCGATTTCTGAGAAACACTGATGATATCTGAAATCAACCCAAACAAACACACCCCTCTCTTCATTGTTCCGCCCCCAAAATGCACGACCAAGCAATGATGCAAAGAGCGGATGTCTCTTCATCATGGCTGAAGCGAAGCAAAATAAGAGCATGGCTCTTGTGCAACATAATACGTGTGGTCCTCCGTTTCTTCAAATTTCACTACTAACATTACTACTTCTTCTTTGTGCATTTTCAACGTAGTGACGGTGCAAGTTGCCTCTAAAAACACCACCGAAGAAGAAGAAAAACAACAGAGTGACGAAACGCGCTCTGTAGAGAAGTTTGTCCGTTTAGGGCTACTGTAGAAACATGGCGGTGCAAAATGGCGACTTAACGTGTAAAGGGACCCGCGGTGTATGTAGACAGAAATGGCTCATTCTAAGGTAATAAAAACTTAACGGTTCATTTTGTAAGGTCTTTATACACCACTGAAAACATACATTATAATGCATTTCTGACAATAGATCCTCATACATTTTACACACTGCACCTTTAAACCAGCAACCTTTCTGCCCAACACATTTATAATGAAACTCAAACAAATGTTAAAAGCAAAGCATCTTGTGAGTGGATGACACCTGGTGGCACGGGCTAATTTGATTAACACTTTCTGGGCCGTGTGTGAGACTCTACACTCCGTCATCAGGGTGAAGGATGGCTGTGAAAGCAGCATCTGTAGATCTAGTCGAGCGCAACTGTTTTTTTTTTCTTGAAAATAATAAAAGAGAGATTTTAAAGTTGATGATGCATACACACTGTTATAGGTGTTAAACAATTAATTGATTGATGAGAGTTGGTAAAAAAAAAAAAACTCCAAAACAATCCATTTAAAAGTTGAACTTACAGTTCTGGGAAAAGAGAGAAATGTGAACAGCCTGAAATAGTTATGAAGTAGTTATGTGTGCATTTCAACACATCCAGGATAACTGGAAGAATGCTGGCTAAGGCAGAGTCAAATGTGGGTCAGGCAAATAAATTGCCCTGTGTTTCTCTTTAAAAGCATCATCTGTCTGTCAGACGTCTGACAAAGTGTGTCAACACCAACACGCCCCTATATGACTATGACAGGACCTATTTAGTGTGTGCAATTCATATTTGATAGATAGGAGACATGAAACTGAACACTGGGTGTTCTGACTTCACCTCTCTGTATTGATGAATAGGGTTTCTTTTCCAGAAACTTCTCTGCTTTAACAAAGACACATCCTTTCTTTCATATTTCAGGCTTCTGCAAAAAAAAAACAAAAAAAACATTACATTCCCCCACAGCTAATGATGTTTTATTGTCTCTAGTGTCTATTGCTTTGCTTTTTTATAAATGCTACCCTTAAAAGCATTGTGATATATTGTTAAGCCAAAACGAGTATTTACTTCTGAGAGAGATTATCCAGCAGCAACATTCAGCCGATCAGTTTGTTCATGGAGACAAAACAAGCGCTCTCATTGGCATGATTCCAGTTGATCTGTGATGATTGAATCTGCTGTCTGGCCATTAGCAGCGCTAGCTGTCATATATCTGTGGCTCATTAACAGGTGCTCTTTTGATGTAGGAGTAAACAGAACCTGCGAGTGGAAAGAGACGCTTCATAGTTCTGAGGCCTCTGAGTCATGTTCATTTGTTCCCATCAGTACAGACATAAATCAGCTTTTGCTACATCATCGTCACGCATCCTACGAGCTCGCACTTCAAAGAAAATAAATATGTATCCGTCGTCTGTTTATATATCTGTCTATCTATCTATCTATCTATCTATCTATCTATCTATCTATCTATCTATCTATCTATCTATCTATCTATCTGTCTGTCTGTCTGTCTGTCAATCTATCCATCCATTTATCAGTCTATCTGCCTGTCTGCCTCATCCTACGAGCTCGCCCTTCAAAGAAAATAAATATTTATGCGTCGTCTGTTTATATATATGTCTATCTATCTATCTATCTATCTATCTATCTTTCTATCTATTTATCGGTCAGTGCCAGCCTGCCTGCCTGCCTGCCTGTCTGTCTGTCGGTCGGTCGGTCTGTCTGTCTGTTGTCTATGTATCTATCTATCTATCTATCTATCTATCTATCTATCTATCTATCTATCTATCTATCTATCTATCTATCTATCTATCTGTCTGTCTGTCTTGTCTATCTATCTATCTATCTATCGATCTATCTATCTGTCTATCTGTCTGTCTGTCTGTCCATCCATTTATCAGTCTATATGCCTGTCTGTCTATCTATTTATCGGTCAGTGCATATCTGTCTGTCTGTCTGTCTGTCTGTCTGTCTGTCTATCTATCTATCTATCTGTCTGTCTGTCTGTCTGTCTGTCTGTCTGTCTGTCTGTCTATCTATCTGTCTGTCTGTCTGTCTGTCTGTCTGTCTGTCTGTCTATCTGTCTGTCCATCCATTTATCAGTCTATCTGCCTGTCTGTCTATCTATTTATCGGTCAGTGCATATCTGTCTGTCTGTCTATCTATCTATGTCTCTGTCTGTCTGTCTGTCTATCTATCTATCTATCTATCTATCTATCTATCTGTCTGTCTGTCTGTCTGTCTGTCTGTCTGTCTGTCTATCTGTCTGTCTGTCTATCTATTTATCGGTCAGTGCATATCTGTCTGTCTGTCTGTCTGTCTGTCTATCTATCTGTCTGTCCATCCATTTATCAGTCTATATGCCTGTCTGTCTATCTATTTATCGGTCAGTGCATATCTGTCTGTCTGTCTGTCTGTCTGTCTATCTGTGTCTGTCTGTCTGTCTGTCTGTCTATCTGTGTCTGTCTGTCTGTCTGTCTGTCTGTCTATCTGTGTCTGTCTGTCTATCCATCACACTTTTTTGCACTTCTCTACATTCATACATACAGTATCTATACAAGAACAAGTGTTTTCACACATTTTCCCATCTATCCCTGCACAGCCTATGTCCACCGACAAATCCCCAGCTGACTCTGGCTCATTCCTTACCCGCACACGTTCAACACTTAAAAGGCACCTCCTCACTCTTAAAAAAAGACCCGTCAGAGTGAGATCTCACTCAACACCTTTATGGGGTGGATGGAGGGAACAGGACGAGTGAAAGAACAGGAGATTTATGTTACAGCGGTTTGCTTTAAAGAGGTCTGACAGGCCCACGTAGATTGAGGTGAATTATTAGACCATGGCATCACAGAGGTAAACACAGAGTGACCGAGGGATACATTATAAAAACACACATTGTGCTGACTATGACAGGAATGATTCAGAGGGATGTACTGAGGCTGGAGTGTGTGTGTAATATGTGTGAGGGAGAAAGATATGTAGCGATGACATTAGAGTTAAAAGGCAGGCTTGACGGACATGCGAAACGAAGAAAAGATAAATGTGCATGTTTGCCCACACAAGGAAAAGACAAGCTGAAAGTGGAGCATGACTTTGCATGATTTAAATCAAAGCATCTCGGAGTCACAATAACATCACCGAACTCAAGTATCCATGAACAAACCTCAAGAACTCAATGAGAACCATCTTGAGTTGTCAGCTCACAAATGCCTCAGTGCAGTTTGGCTTGAGAAGAATAAAATATCTTGGGATCTTGTTTATGGCTGAAGGATTTGTTTGGTTTAAACTGAAATAGATAGTTACAAAGTCTGAATCTCTGCAGAATGACCTGACCTGACATCTGGTAAGGAACACCTTGTTTCTGAGTTGTTCACAATCGTAAAGATGGGTGAAATATTTCCGAACCACAAGATGATCAACACAAAGGTCTTCCTGGGGTGATTTTGTGATTGTCATGGTAACGCTTTATGTGTGCCAACATCTGGCTGTTTCTCAGAAAGAGAGAAAAAAAGAGAGAGAGATCATGGATCCAAGAGTGGCGCTCCTGCAAAATTTGAATCTATTGGGGGCTAGTATGGTTGACACTTGTCGCATCCAAATGTGTATACATACAGTATGTGTGTGTGACCTCTAACAGACACCCACACACCCTATCAGTCCAGCACTGACAGTGGGACCAGCTCTGATGACATGAGACCTAACAGAGATGTTTTGATTGGAGTGAAATTAAAATAAACAGGAGGGGTGTGTTTGTGCATGTGTGGGTTTTCAATTGTGCAACAGTATTCACACACACTAGTAATCTTCAGGGACTTTGCGCAAGAGTTGTATCAAATTTAAAATTTGGGCCACTTTCAATGAATAGAGTTCAAATTGTGTCCCATTATAATCTCAGTTTCTTTAGAAAGTAACTATTAAATACTGCATGCTAGATAAACTAAAACCAAACATATAGAATTAACATGATAAGAAGCTAGTTTTTTTTAAAAGTGTTCCTAAAATGGTTCTGGCCTGTCCCACCTCAGAGGTTTTATTCTTATGTCATCATTTTGATATAGTCTGTTCTGTTTTCAAGTGACTTATACTTATTTAAATCACCACAACTCTAAGATGTAGCATGTTAGCAAGTTAGCATGTTATTGAATGTCACACTTCATATGCACTTTCGGTCTTAAAATGGCTGCCGAGTGCCTCGTGTCCGCTGAGTCCATGAGACCTAAAATGTAACCTCATTTAGACCCTTTCAACAGTATGAAAGTAAGATATATAAATGTATGCAATTTTACAGAGCTCAACCATTCAAGCCTTTGTCAAGCAAGCCCCTACTGAGTGTCTAATTTACACTACAACCCTGTTATTTGCAACACTCTTACACATTTCTTTCATTACTTTACTTTTTAATTATATACATTTTATTTAATCTGTAAGTATACTTTACATTTACACTTCATACAAAGTGAATACAAAATAAACAGATAATTTAACTTAGTTTGAACCTCTGAAATGGATGAACACTTTCTGAGAATGAACACATCCTTACACTTTATAAAAAAAAGTAACTATTATACACTTCATGCCCTATTGTGTACCTTTTTCATGAAATCTGCTTTATTTTTCATAATAATTAAGCTCATAGTTACAAGATTATACAAATGGTCAGTCTCCAAATAGGTCATGATTCGGTCACAATATCAGTGCATTCATTTATTTCTTCATTTCCTCTCAGAACTCAAAACATTATTCTGACATTAACATATCATGTCCGCGAGGCAGTGCAAAGGTCAAGAAACGGGGCAAGAATATCTGAACCATTACGAGCGTTTCTCCTGAATTCCATTTGCAGTTCTAATGAGTTTGGTCTTTTGCAAAGCCTCCGAGGCATTATGTAGATTATAATCCAAACAAAGATTTTCTCAGAGTTCTGTTAAACTTATCTGTTGGGACAAATGCCAAGCCATTTCTGAAGAGCATAATATAATGCAAACATCAAAAGTTCAAGCCTTTTGCCACTGTAATGCATTTTTAAACCAATGAGGAATTCCATGATTCATAGAAAATCGAAAGCAAACAGGCAACCGAGGTGAAATTTTGGGAAAAAAAGTTAGCTGGCCTAGGAGAGACTCTTTGATCTGAACCTCTTTTACCCTGTTTCCACTGATGTGTACATTGGTTATGCAAGTCTGAGACTCTTTTGCTGCGGTAAAAGGTTGGCCAGAGTTTTAGTCAGGCGAAAGGTATTCAGATTTCGTTTTCAGTGGAAGAACAAAGCGTGTCCATAATCTTCCAGACAAATACAAATATTCAATCCAAAATCCAATCCAATCCTCATATCTGTAACAATATAAAACACGAAGCAGCTGCTTCAGAATCGCTTAATGTTAGTCCCCTATCAAACAGTAATGAGGATTTCTAAGTTATGAATAGAATGAAAGATCAGTTCTGATTTTGGAATTTGAATCTCGAATGCTGCGCTCCATTCAAAGTTGTATGCGGAATATTTAATAGGCTCATTGTAAAAACATGCCTCTACTTACAATTTTGCACAAAAAAACATACAGTTTCATACTTTTCAGCTGAAATTAACACTAGTGGCAGTAAAACACCAACAACTTTTTATTTATTTTCACTCAAATTATGATTTCAGCGGTAGTAGATTATCGATTAACGGAGACTTATTTTCACATGGTTCTTTGCAAAATACAATAACCTCAAAAGGCTTTTAGTGATACTTGCGATACAGAATCAGCCCCATATGGCTTTTCTACCATAGAACATGCTTTTAGCGCCACTCACTTTTAATTTAATTTTGAAAGTGTCGCGAAACATGCAAAGAGCACTGTAATATATCTTGCTTTAACAATGCACATCACTTTGGAAACTGCCAAATTGTGATACCATAAACCCACATGTGTACAAAGTTGGGTTTGAAATTTTCAGCCCCGAGTTGGAAGTAAACTTCAAGTGCCATTTTACTGCACTTTTCCAAATAGCCATTAGAAAACCACATCTTTGCAAGTTGAATGTAATGCAATGGGTCAAAAATTGTATGCTGCAGGAGGTCAAGGTTAAGTGAAGAGCCATCATAAGGAATAGGATGGTTATAGTAAATATTGTGTGTGAGGTAGTGTATGTGTTTAACTACTTGACAGGTTTAAGTTACATTTATATCAATATCAAAGGCTGCTAGATACAGGGGCTGAGCTCTGGCCCAGCTGTGAAAGTGGTTTGACTGCCAAGCGGCGAACACCAATTACCTCAAAGCTGCCAAGAACGCATCAACCAATGTGGCCACTGCACTTACTAACGCATATCCATTTCTACTGACCTTAGGACAGCATCAGGGCCAACAGACTTCCTTTCACCCGATACATTCAGTCGCACAATCGATCAACCTGTGCTGTTGGGATGTAGGGAGCAAGATCTGATCAAAGCATTTAAACAAGCCTTTGATTCATCTTAAAGACAGCGATGGACTTTATATGTTCATTTTGTACAGAATATTTTAGAAATATTAGTGTTCATATTATTGTTAGCAGTTGCTATTTTACCAGAATTTCAACATTTAGGAAAAAAAATGTTTTAGGGATTTGTTTGTACTAGTGCTGCATGTCCCACCAATGATTTACTCTGATTTACTATCAAAACAAACTATAAAATGACTACTAAAAGCATAGCTCCACGCTGACTTCTGTTTATAGCTTGTATCCTCTCACTGCATATATTTCAGTAACATGTAATTTGGAGCAATGTTACAGAAATAAGAATAGCAAGCATCTGCTGTAATTGATGGATAATCCTTGGCAAAAACAAGCAGTTTGAGCAAAGACTGAACAGTTTGTTCTTTGATTTTGGAAGCGGAGTCTACCACCTGCTCTTTTTGGACTTGGACGGTAATATATCTGACAGAGATTAAGGCTTAATTGAGTCGATAGTTGATTTATAAACTGTAACTTTCATTGGTTTTGGACATTTTTCTGTAGTTCACTCCAGCTTCCATAGTTTGAAAGGTGATATATCTTACGAATGTTTCTGGCACTTAGGTTTACATTATCAATCTGATGTTGAAAAATATGTGAAGGAGATCGTATGAAGCATTTGATGCTCCTGATCTAACAGTGTAGGAAGTTCCAGTACAGGGTTGCATCATTAGCTGTTGAAGAGCTGCCAGATACAAGCAACAGAGAATCTGTTGCTTATATTGTGCAATTAATTGTCGAATTTGAAAGGAAGTAATCAAAACAAGATAGTGTTTTAAGAACATTAATATATTGTATTATGCTTGAAAAATAAAGAACAAAACCAATGGTTCTCAACCTTTTTGATTTTAAGGCCCCACTTATTATTTTAATCAATATTTGAAGGCCTTATGTAAGCTGATGTGTACCTCTAGCACATCAGTTGTAATAAACAAAGCCAAATATATAATGTCAGTTAAATGTTGCACATCTTTATTTTTAGTGTTTTAATTAAGACTATGTTAAAGTTCCCATATTATGCTCTTTTGAATATTACCTTTCATGTAGTGTTATTTTTGAATCTAAAAGGTCGGCAAAGTTTTAAAGATCAAAGTGCACGAAAGATAAAGTTATTGTCTTCTAAAGAGAGAATCGATTCTGAACTGCTGAAACGAGTAGTCAGCCATTCCAGTCTTAGTTCCTGTTACATATGTAAATTTAACACATTTGGCCTTTACTGGATGCCCGCGAACAACGTCTACTTAAAACCTCAAACATAGTTGTAGCTGAGGCCTACAATAGTTTGGTTTGTGTTGTCCACATGTCGAGAAGACGCTGTTTTCAGTGCTGCAAATCCACTTTGCATGCACTTCCAAAGGATGAGGACTGAAATTGAAACACATAAACTGACGCCATCATTCGTATCACTGTGTATGAAGTGCTGAGGAAGCAGAGAGAGCTCAAAGCGCTGCAACTGAAGAAAGCACATGCAAATAGAAAAACACCCGCAAATTAAGAAAACATCTTCATCAGTTTTACAACACATGTGTGCCTCACAACACAACCAAATACAGAAACACACTGCAAAAGTGCACAACACAACCAAATACAGAAACACACTGCAAAAGTGCACAACACAACCAAATACAGAAACACACTGCAAAAGTGCACAACACAACCAAATACAGAAACACACTGCAAAAGTGCACAACACAACCAAATACAGAAACACACTGCAAAAGTGTGCAACTCAACCAAATGCAGAAACACACTGCAAAAGTGCACAACTCAACCAAATACAGAAAGGCGCTGCAAAAGTTCACAACACAACCAAATACAGAAACGCGCTGCAAATAGAACAGAACACAATGGAAATGTTTCCAGGGGACCCCAATGAGTGATGAACCCGGCTGGGACGTGGTTATAGCTCAAAGTCTGCTTTTTGATGTTATTTTTGTTAACTTATTATTTTTTATTTTTGCAAAACATACAGAGATGTTTATGACATATAACTTTGTATAGCCTACAATATGTTCAATGTCATCAGAATACAAATGAGAAAGGAAGAGTTAACAATGAGCTGAAAAAAAAAAAAAAAAAAAAAAAAACTAAAAAAGATTTAATCTATGCATCAGTTACACAAATTTTGTCATGTTATGTTTAAATAAGTTTCATAAGAAATGTTAGGTAATCCAGGGTCCAAAGATGAGACGGCAAGTTTTAAAGTTGAGACACTCACACACAGATATATAATGCATATTTTAAAAACTTTTTTGTATAAAATGTATATTTATTTGCAACAGTTCTGTTAACAGCAATACTAAGAAATTGCTGTCGTAAGAACAGCTATTCAGCTGATGGACACCGTGCTGCGTTGTCATGGGGTCATCCCAGGTGAAAATAAGGAGGAAATTACGTTGTCTTTCGTTGCTCCCTTTAGTGCGTTCCAAACGGCTACATAATGGCACACAAGTGCCCTGCTCACTCCAAAGTCCGACTTTAAGGGCTCTGCCCTTCGAAGGGAGTAGGGCATAGGGATGCTCACGAGCAAGCACGTTCCAGTCGGGTTTGTCACTTATTGGGGTCCTCTGGAAACATTTCGTTGTGTTTTGTTCTATTTGCAGCACGTTTCTGTGATTGTGTTGTGAACTTTTTGTTTCCAACACAGGTTGTACGCTGTAGACTAATCACAACAGAGTGGGCCATCTGACCAATCACAACAGACTGGGCCATCTGACCAATCAGAGCAGAGTAGACCAATCACAAAAGACTGGGCCATCTGACCAATCACAACAGACTGGGCCATCTGACCAATCAGAGCAGAGTAGACCGAACATAACAGACTGGACCATCTGACCAATCAGAGCAGAGTAGACCAATCACAACAGACTGGACCATCTGACCAATCAGAGCAGAGTAGGCTCTTGGAAAGGAGGGGTTTAGAGAGACTGAGACTTTGAACAAATCATTTTTAGACTATTTCAGAAATGAGGCAAGGCAAGGCAATTTTATTTATATAGCACGTTTCAGCAGAAGTGCAATCCAAGGTGCTTTACAAAAAACATAAAATATAAAAGCAACATTTAAAAACAGATTAAATACAAGAATAAAAGTTATAATACAGTACAATGAATGAATGAATTAAAAATAAGCAACATTAAAAAGATAGGTCTTCAACCTGGATTTAAAAGAACTTAGAGTTGTTGCGAACATACCAGGGAGTTTGTCCCAGATATGTGGAGCATAAAAACTGAACGCTGCTTCCCCCTTTTTGGTTCTGATTCTGGTGACAGCAACCAGAGCTGTCCCAGATGATCTGAGAGGTCTGGATGTTTCATAGCTTACAAGCAGATCCGAAAAGTAAGTAGGTCCTAAGCCATTTAGTGATTTGTAAACCAGCAGAAGTACTTTAAAGTCCATTCTTTGTGACACAGGAAGCCAGTGTAAAGATCTCAAAACCGGAGTAATGAGATCCATCCTCCTGGTCCCTGTAAGGACCCGAGCAGCGGCATTTTGAATTAGCATTTTAGAAATGAGGTGATGTGCAATGTCTATATTATGAGAAAATTAAAGTGTTTTTGACTTTGGATGCATGTAAACCTACTGTAGGCCAAATTAGTTGGGCAAAATGAACAAAATAGGGAACTGTAAAATAGCATAATAGGGGCAGTTTAATATAACTAAATTTCAATAATTTTATGACTCCTTGTTGTCATGGAAGTTTGCAGAGGCCCCCTAGTGGGCTCCCCGGTTGGGAATGACTGGTGTAAACTATTACAGCTAATATTCTTTTTAAGATCAACTACTGTCATGCTGGAGCAGCGGTTTGTGAGTAAGTTAGATCTAATAAACATGTTTTTAGCTAGTTACCTGAAAAAGAGGACAGCTGGTTTATTAAGAATTAAGAATACATTGCTAACTTACAGTATAAATACTATTAAAAAAAATTGTGGCAGGAATAGATGCTATTTACACATTGCAAATAGCAAGAGATGCTATTTACACTAAGTGAAAATAGCGATATATTCTATTTACAATATATATAAAAGTAGCAGTTCTTTGAAATAACCGCAAATAGTTGTTAGATGCTATTTACTTATAAATAGTGGCAGATACTATTTGCACCTAAGTATTGTTGTACATTAACAGGATGCAGTAATAACATAGAGTGTAAATTACTATATTTGCTAAAATTATTAAATGGATGCCGCCTTATTGGGACAATAAAGCCCTCCCTATACCTACCCCTACCCCTAAACCTAACTGAACCTAACACTTTATTATTAAACAGTTGTTAGGCACTTTTTTCAAATATATATATATACATTATGGGTTGAACAACTTCAGATTTTTTGAAGTCGACTGTTATGACATCAAAGTTGAGTCGACGTCGACTTGTCGATGACGTCATTCATAAAACCACAAGAGATGGGACTGCTTTGCAACATGCCAAAATTTGCAATTAATTGACAGAAAATTATACAGATGCTGACAGACAGCTCATAATGGGGCCGTTTACACCTGGTCACTTCATGCGTTTTTACTGATCTGATTTATCAAAACGATTCCATTTACACCTGGTCACATAAATATGTTTATGCAAAACGGATGTAAATCCGATCTTCAAACAACGCGCTATGCAGATTTAACGGAGTTCACGTCACCGAAAGCAACAATAATGAGCTGCATTTTATTGATCATCAGCTAATTTCAAAATCAAAGACCACAATAAGAGAGACAGCACTGTTAGATCATTTTGTTTCTTTACTTTTAACGAAGATGATTGTGTGTTAAGCGTCCACGACTTACTTTCACTTTGATTTGCGATAGTTTGCACGTTGGCTTGATGAATAGATGCTCGAGCTGCTCATCTGCGGCGATGCGTGCTGCTATAGCTTCATCACTATAATACGCTCTCACACGTTTATTGTTAGCATTGTTGGGAGAAGTCCAATTTACATATGTGGTTTCAACTACCAGATGCATTTACACTTGTCCAGTGAAGCGGCCCAGACCTCCTCCTGAAGCGGTTTGAGCGATCGGAATTAAATCCGTCTCCGAACGGGGGGCATTCTACACCTGGTCTTTTCACGATCGAATAGCTATCGGATCACAGAAACACATAAAGTGGCCAGGTGTAAACAGCCCACTGTTTAGATCATCATTTAGGATGAAAAAAGAAAAGGAAAAAAAGCTATAAATTCACATCAGCGCCTTCCAAGATCCAGTAATGCAGATCCAAGTAATACAAAATAATATTCAAATTAATTGCGGGTGAATTAGAGTTAGGCTACATCATTAATATGTTTAAATAAATAAATGATAAAAAATAATGTTTTAATAAAGATACTGAACTCTCATTTCCCGGTAAAACAGTGAGCGTGCGTCATGCTTTTACTTTCGTTTTCAACTATTTCTAGTGTTAGGTTAGTAAAGTATTTACACACACTTGATGTACCAATGCTGCTTTCTTGCTGCAATGACCCTCTGGGCTCTTCATCTGTTGTCGTCTGCAACAAGTTAGTATCAAAATTAGCGCAATCATAGTGTCACATGATCAACGCGACCAGTCGACGTCAAGCTTAAAGCGTCGCGGCATTGCATTAAGGTCGACTAGTCGACTAATCGACTAGTCGGTTCAACCCCTAATATACATATCTTTTTTCATTAAAAATAAATGCCTTTCTGATCTGATATGTGATGGGACAAGTGAGAAAAAAAAAGCTACTTTCAGGCACCACACTATCTACGGCCTAAGCCACAGCAGACGTTAAGATGGTGCGCGTCTTTTTTAAATCTTGCATGGCCCAACCAGACATTGGTGGGCGGAGTTAGTGTCTATAGCCTTTACCAACAAGACAGGCTATTTACACTTAGTGCAAATAGACACTGTTTTTCCAGCTGATGAACCATAAAACAGCCAATCAGAATCCATCCTCCTTTAAAGCGCTTGAGCATTTAAAACAGACGACATAACTGCAACGCACACTTATAATAAACAGGAACCTATGGTGTGTTGCCATGGGTGCTAATATAGTTATCTGTATAGTTATCATTCGTATCATGTGTGAACAAGCCTTTAAACTTCAGTTTGAACAGGCCTCAGTTGGTAAGCAGAATAATTGAACTATTTTCGATTCCAGTCTAGGTTAAGCCCTTTATTCATTACAGCGCGGTGGTCTTTCTTCTGGGCCTTAGGCCTGTCGCACCTCCAAAGGTGCCTGTGGTGGACTGTGCATGGCAGGGGTGTCCTCTTCCCTGAGGCAGGCCTAAACCTGACCACATACCGCACGGTTTTGCTGCAGGGTCTTCAGCTGGGGACCACTGCTCATTGATGTTTCGCCCCTTAACCCAGAACATCTCCTGGTGGCGGGGCAGTGAACAGGGAAGTCTCCCTGACACCCCCTGCAGCAAAACCTAATTGGATGTTACTCCCCAAGCCTTGTCTCATCGTTTCAGTCAGAGCCAGAGGCTTGCTTTCTCAGTTTCCTCAGAGAGCTTTTTGATGGATCTACTCAGTGTGGCTCCCCGCAGTCCCAGGTCCTTGAGCAGGCATGTTGAACTGCGCACAAAGCCTCTGGCTCCCACATCCATTGGGTACAGCCTCACACTCCATCCACTTTCTCTGCACTCCGTGACCAGGTCTGCATACTTCACCTTCTTTCTCTCGTAGGCAGCTTCCAGTCCCTCCTCCCATGGCACTGTCAGATTGATCAGTATCGCTGATTTCACAGCTGCAGATCACACCATCATGTCTGGTCTTAAGGTGCTGCTGCATATCTCCTGTGGGAACTGGAGCTGCCTTCCCAGGTCTATTCCAACTTCCACACTGCCCCTGGTGTTGGGCTTGGTATGTATTGCGGGTTCCCCCTGCCTGAGGAAGCGGATCCTGCATCGGCTCTCTGATGGACTCTGTTTTTTTGCCTCCTGATGACTTTTCTCCAGCATCTCTGCCAGCTTCCTGAGCACTTGGTCGTGCCGCCATCTGAGCCGACCCTGTGTCAGTGCTGTTTTGCAGCCCAACAGAACATGCTGGAGTGAGGCATTGATGGTCCAGCAGAGGTCACAGGATTGCTCTATTCCAAGCCATTGGTGGAGGTTTTTAGGGCTCGGGAGGGTGTTGTATGTTGCCCCAATGAGGAAACAGAGCCGAGCCTGTGGCAGTTTCCAGGACTCTGCCCAGATGATTGCTCGGCTCGTGACACCCTCCCAAGTTGTCCACCGCCTCTGCTGCCCCTGTGCCACAGACCTCACTCTAAACTCCTCCTGCTCAATCCCGGTGACCTCTGCAACAACAAGGTTTTTTCCTCTCCTTCCTGCTTGTCTTGGACCATAGGATGGGTGGTTCGCTCCATCCGAGGCCTGCCCGCCCTGTCTGGACCATGCCCACGACTTGTTGATATTGAAGTCTTCCCATCACCTTCTGCACCTCCTCCTTAGCCCTCCAATTGCTTCCAGTTTCAACTCTGGCATTTGAATCAGGCACTGCCCTGTCGGAGGAGTCCCTTAATTCCATCACCAGCCTTGCCTTCTCCTGCCTGTAGCCCAGGGTGATGAATTTCAGGGGTAGATGGAGTGAGTTCCATCCACACAGACCAGCAGCTGAGTTGTGTAAAATACTAAGGCTAAGACCTGATAAAGTTGTGTCACTGATTCCGGTGAAACGGAAACTTTCCCTTGTACATCCATACAGGGTCAGACGTAAGTGGAACTCTCCTCCACTCTTTCTACTTTGACTTTGAAGACAGGTACCGACATATATCACATGACACAAGACAAATTTGAAATGCAACACCCTTCAGACAGTGTCTGTTTTCCTGCTTGTACAGTAGACTGTCTGTTTTTACTTCTCTACTCTCTCTTTCTTTGTCATATTTTTCAGGCTTTCTGTCATTGATTTATCTCCCTCACAAAGTACTTCCTGTTGGTGGTAAAATGGGTGAGCCATTCTGTGAAAACGGTGCCTTTATCCACTGTGGACATGCAGACAAACTGAAGAAAAATCACTTTTTTAGGGTTCAATGCCCAAGGGACCAAAGTTGACAGAACATGCTATTTTTCCCACGTTTTGCTTTTCCAGGCCCATGTGTTATAAAGTTTTGACACGAAGGCCTCCCATCCAATATTTCTGCTGTAAGTATGACAGGGAGTGTTGATATATTTTAGTCTCCCTGTAGTCAATCATTTTATCTCTTAAAACTCATCTTTGATCACTAAAATTACATATTTAAGCGTTTTTTCAAAGACTTTTTTCATGCCTTAAAATAGCTTGAATGTAACTATACACCTCTGCCTCAGTTAGTATGTGCGGTTCTATGAATATGCAAATTAGCCCCGCCTCCACTCACTCACACTAGCTCAGAGATCCACTCATTGACCACCACACGTCGACCTAATTGGTTACAAGGTCGTTTTTTTGCGGGGGGGGGGGGGGGGGGGGGGGGGGGGGGGGGGGGTTGTCGGGGGATGCAATAAAAAATGCAATACAATTTTTTATTCCATTTTGCATTTCAAGTTAGACTGAAAAAGTTCAAGTTAAAATGTTAAAGTTAATCTGAAAAAAATGTGCACAACATTTAAAAAACCACAGTGGAAAAATCTCTTTTTTTTTGTTGTAATATCCAAGGCTTTCATATTTTTCTATACATAGTAGAAAAAAAAGTCTATTTTGAAGTCTATTGTTATCTGAACTATGAATGTTATGCTTGACAAATCTTCTCAAACTAATTATGAGAGTAGACACTGGCAACTCAACTTTAAATCGCTGTCACTCCCTCTTCAGAATGCCATTTAAAATGACAGTTCGCTAGGCTATTATTTTGAGGTGGTGTGATGTTCTGCACACAAATGGTAAATCTTTCATTGAATGCCTCAGGTGTTGTTTCATGTGACAGTGATTTTGAAAACAGATGTTGCCTTTTAAATTCTGCCAAAGCTCACAATCCCTCAGCTCATATGTACACCAGACATCTATCTCAACCCCTTCAAACAAGCTCTCGGATTGTAACAGTGAGAGGACACAATACATTTGCATAAAGACTGCCTAGTAGAGTCTGTATTAGCGGCGGGTTGACCGATGACCCAACTGGCTAAGACCTTGCTACCTGCAGCTGGGATACGCAGTCGTGAGATTAAACTGCAGTTATTGGTGCCTTGTTACCTAGGAACCCCTGCAGAGCCTATTACAATGCATGAAATAGCTGAGAGGGCCCTCCATTGAGTAAAGTAATTAAATGTGGCTGCCTGCCACTGTCGAATGTATAAGACCTCCAGCGGCCTGGTCAGGTAGAGTAATTACCATTCCTCTCTCTCTCTTGCCTGTTTGATAAAAGATGACAATCTTTCTCTACCCTGAAAAATCATCTCCGTATAAGCAGTAAGAGTGGAATACCTCTGAGGGTCTTTTTTCATTATTCCACCCATGAGAAAACCTTGTCCATCTGTGAGATTAGCATAAATCTTGCATCTTCTGATTGATGGTATATAAAAAGATAAACTTTTAGCTGTGAGCTTGTTTCAAATTGAACAATCCACACACAGATGCATGTCAGTGCAATGAATCAATAGCACGGTTGTGTGGACTAAAAGGTTACGTGGGAAATACCGGGCGTTTTTTCAACAACTCATATTATTCATCTAGAGCTACAAAACAGATATATTCCACGTGGGTTACCTTAATTTTAATACTTACGTAAAAATTTCAAACTGCTTTCACATATGCTCACCCTATCAGTTTTTAGGATTGACAACCACATTTACTTGCAGGTGTGAGTCTCGACAACTGTTATCAAGATTTATAATAAAAATAAATGTTTCTTGAGCAGCAAACTGCAACCACAATTCACAATATTACTGTTTTTTTTTTACAGTATTTGTATAAACAAATGCAGCATTGGTGAGCATAAGATATTCTTTCAAAAACCTTAACATTTTAATGATAGTTTATATGTGATGCTGCTTTAAAGTCCCTCTGTGGTGAAAATCAAGGTTTTAATGTTGTTTATGTGTCTATGTGGTGTTTTTAATGTGCTTTAAGACAAACCATGTGCAAATTCATAAGTCAACACCATTGCTGAGTATTTTCTCCTTAAAACTGCAGTGAATCGAAGACAGTCTCAAAAACGCGGTTTGGAATCGCTGGTGTTTCAGACGTCACAAACTACCTTGTAACCAATCAGGTCAACGTGTGATCGTCATTGAGTGGATCTCTGAACTGGTGTGAGTAAGTGGAGGCGGGGGTAATTTGCATATTCATAGAGCCACGTTAACTAAATGAGGCAAGGGTGTAGAGTCACATTCAAGCTATTTTAAGGTATGAAGGTATGAATTTTTTTTTTTTTTTTATATGTTATTTTGGTGATCAAAGATGATTTTTAAGGGATACAATTATTGACTACGGGGGGACTTCGAAATTCCGAAATTCCAAATAAAAACTCAAAAAAGGTATCGTAGCATAATCATACGTTTTGGAACAGCCTTCATGCCATTTTGCTGTGTGCTTATCAGTACCTGTTCTCTATAATGTACACACTAGACTGCGGCCTCTTGAAATACGGGGCCGTTTTTTGTGGTAAGGCATTAAAACATATTGTTTGGAACGAGCCCTGATGATGGCGATACGGCAGTGATATGATACATCGCACAGTGAGCCGAGGAGACATGAATAATGATAGAGGAGAAAATAGAGGGAAGGGAGTGGTGGTGGGGAGGGGAGGGGGGGGGGTTCTTTTTTTTTTCTCTGTCTCCATCTGCCTCTCTTTTTCTGCCGGCCGGAGAAGCGCCTGATGTATTTGCTGCTTGGCTGCTCTCAGAGATTGCTATCAGCCAAGACTCGTCTGTGGAGGTAAACTCAATACGCATATTTTCCCCCTCCAACCTTCATAACATTTACTTTCAAGCCGTCTGAATTGGCGTGTGTACGCGTGTGTGAATTTTCAGAGCTCTAATAGTGTGTGATTTGAAAGCGTGACCACCTGTTTTTGGCCTTCAAGAGATGCAATACAAATGTAATGCAAGATGAACCAATCAATAGAGGTGTAATGTTGAAGCCAGGACCTTGGTTTTGTAGATGTGTTTTCAATAATAAGACCGAAACGTAAAGCCAATCACCATTTGCCTGCAATCGTACGCGCAAAATGAATGTTGATGTTTCTGGCACGTTCAAAGCATCCAGATGGTGTTTCGAGAAACAAGTCGCTCCACTGCAACACGACTTAATAAGCAGTTTGACTGACATTATATCACTGTGTGAGCTACTGATTTAAAAACTAGTTGTCAGATATGTATAACATTTAAACTTCACTTCATGTACCCTGTCAACACAACATTATGAGGAATGGCAGATGGTGTTTTACTGGAAGTATCACTTCATACAAAATATGATTTGGTAAAATCTCA
Source organism: Tiaroga cobitis (assembly GCA_030578255.1). Taxonomy (NCBI): domain Eukaryota; kingdom Metazoa; phylum Chordata; class Actinopteri; order Cypriniformes; family Leuciscidae; genus Tiaroga; species Tiaroga cobitis. The sequence continues at coordinate 38,471,177 of CM060604.1, forward strand.
CATTATGTTAGAACTGTGGCCTAATGGTTAGCACAAATGCACTAAAATTATTGAGCAGTGGTGCTCTTGTGAGGGTTTATGATGGTTTTATGGTGAAATGTCAACTGGTAACAATTTTGCTGTACTATTAATACCGCAGTAGATATATGTGAGGTTGACAGTGGGAATGATGTATGCTGTATGATTATTACAGGAAAAAGTCACAATGAAACATGGAGGAATGTGCAAATACAGAGTAGGACGTGTCCCAAACTAGCCAAGATAAGGATGAACCTGTCAGGCGCAATGTGATTAAATGTAATCAATTCATGTAGAATGCAAGTGACGTGCGGTCACAGCTGTAAATGTGGCTAATCTTATCATAATTTAGAGTCAACTATCCATTTTTACAATTCTAAAAATGCTTTAAGGGGTAAATAGTTTGAAAATAATAAATGAAAATAACATTTTTGAAAAGTTGCTCATTTTGCCAGCATGGGTCACATGTCATTTTACAAGTTCACACTATTTGTTTATTTTTAATAATTTAAAAGTAACGATAAAAAAAAAACCATGCAGTCACCCATGTAAATGCAGGATATTAAAAAATGTTAAAAAAAAAAAGAAAAAAAAAAAGCTTGTTTTTGATTAATTCATGATTTATATTTAGTAAGCTGTTAATCTTTGCTGTATGTCTTAAAAATATGGCACTCATGGCGTAAGATGCTGAAAATATACTGAGATTAACATATGTAATTAATCCAATTGAAATTTAATGTGACTGGGAGCCCTTTATATATTTTATTTATATATATATATTTCCCCTTTGATTTTATAATAAAAAAGAGAAAGAATGTTGCTATTTTTAATTAAAACAATTCAAAATTGTGTTACACTTTATTATAAGGTGTCCTTGTTACACTGTAATTATACATTTAAGTACTGAGTCACATTAAGTACTTACATCATGTACTTACTGAAGGGTTGGGGTTATGGTGTGTTTTAGGGTTAGTTGCATGCAATTATGCATAATTTATAGTTACTACTATAGTAACTACATGTAACGTGTAACAAGGACACTGTAAAATGAAGTTACCAAAATTGTTTATGGTAATTGAAATAAAGTTAAAATAAAATAAATATTAGATGAAAAATAAAATATTTAAAAACTGAGAAATGTACTAAGTAAAATAAATGTTTAAGTTATTTTAAGTTCTAAGTACTAAAATGACTAAAATTATACACAAATTTACCAACATTTTCAATAAATTTAAAATAAAAATGGACTATATAAAACTAAAAGCTAATTAAAAATATGAATAAATACTGTAATAGTATACAAATAATATTAAAATATTAAAATAACACTTAGGAGGCAAAAAGACCATAAAAATCAGCCACTGTGCCTTTATTTTTAAATTGCACAAATAGCAAGCCGTTGTTTTCCTGTTGCTCGGAACCAAACATACGAATTCAAGCCTGATTTACGAAGTTGTTTGACAGCCAAGCTCATAAGTCACAGGCAGGAGTAGTATGAAATCCGCTCGTACTGTCTCTCGCCGCTGCTATGAGGACCGGCTTCTGGAACGCTTCGACCTGCGAGGGGAATGAGAGCTGTCCAAACAGACAGGAGTCGTCGGGTGAACAGCGTGGCTGTGTTTGAGAGGTCAGATCTCCAGCACAGAGGCTAACAACAGGCTTCGGCTCCAGGGAAAAACAAGACCTTTAGATAACTGTAGCCTTATACAGACTCAACACATCTGATAAGCTGTGCCAACAGCGCAAAAAAGGCGGGAAGAAACGAGTGAGACTAAGTGGAGGAGACTGGAGGATTCTCCAAATGAAAGGTGAGGAAAATAATTTCTGGAAAATGGGATTCTGATCAAAGTGTGTCTACAGTAGCAGACTAAACATCGGATAAACAGCGAATACGACGAAATACAAGTAACAAAGAAGCAAACTCCTCAAGTGAGCCTCCTAAATCAAACTGACAGTTATTGAGCTGGGTTACTATTTTTAAAAGGCATTCAGAGGCATTTCAGGCCAGTAAGTTTATCAAAGGCAAGGTGGTATTAAGTTGCACAGGGAATATTCTCACAAACACAGAGCGATACACCATGATGATTCTGCAGAGATAATAACACACTGCCTGCATTGTGTCGCTCAATCTCATTTAACCAGCTTTGATAAATTTGGAGAGAAGTATTACAGCATCACAGCAACTCATTTGTTTTATAAATCAGTGTTGTTCCCTAAAACTGTAGTAAAAATTAGTTCCCTTTCGTAGTCACTCCGAGTTACGTCGGATGACGGAGAATGGGGGTTTCGCCAGAAAGCCAATCCTCTTCGAGTATTAAAAAACGAGCCTATGGCAATGAAATGCCATGGGTCTGCGGAATTTGCATAATGTATCTCCGCCTCACTGTGTGAGTATTTAAGGAGAGACACCTGCAAAAGCAGATCATGTTTTCGCTTCGGAGCCAAGAGAATCTCTTCACTCCACAAGCCAAATCCTGAGTATTCTCAGTGACTACATCTCTTCGAGACGAGCGAACTCTCTGATGTTGGTGTGACGGCGGTATCCAGCGAGTTTCATATTGCCTGCGATCTGAGCAGTGGTCTGCCGGTCTGTGTGTCTCTCCCTGGTCGCTTCAGCATCCGCAGAGTTTTTTTCCTCTCACTAAAAGAGCGTGCACGCGGCACGTCTTTTTAAAGACGCGTCTTTCTAAAGACGATCTGCCCGTGTATTTCTGAGTGCGGTATTCTGATAGATTCAGCTGTTGGGCGCGAGCGCTGTTTGGCGTGTTTGGGCTTTGATCACGCTCGGACAGCGCTCGTGGGTGTGTCACGTTCTCTCAGTGGGAACGTGACCATCGCAATGTATACGGTCGAGACTCTGTGAGCTCATTTGAGTGAGAGTCCCCTCATCCATCACCCGATCTATTTTTCTCCACGTGAGATAATACTTCGGCTGGTGGCCAGGGTGACTAAGACGTCAGGTCTGGAACTAACCGACGAAAATTCCTCGGTCCACACCCCGTCTTTCACGTTGCAACCCACGTGGTCCCGAGTGGATTCGCCGGCCCGCCCGTGGGCCCGCGTTCTCATTCGGTCCACCAGCTGATGAAATCATGTTTATCGCCGCATCACAAGGTGAGCTGGAGTCCTCTGGAGATGGCTCGTCTGTGCTGCTGTCCTCGGATGTGCTAGCATAGCGAGCTTGATTCAGAATTCACAGCTATGCTTTCCCGGGCTGCCACGAGTATCGGGTTTGTGTGGAAAATTCTACCATATCCCGAGCACTTGAGGCTGATGATTGGTTTTTGGGGGTGGCGAACCCAAATCCTTTCTACCCAGATGTGCATGAAGAGGCCATGAGATCGTGGAAGTCTCCTTTGACTTTTCGCGACTGCTCTGCGGCCTCTTCCGCCTTCTCTGCCCTCGTAGAGGCCGCAGTCTACGGTACACTGGGGTTCCCCCCTGTGGAGTGTTCTGTGGCAACACTTAGGTGTCCCCACAGCGCCTCCACCTGGCGTGGCAACCCTAAGCACCCCCCCCAATGCCTGTAGGTTCTTGTCTACTCCGGTGGCGGGGACCTATAGAGCTGCGGGGCAGGCTGCCACCTCACTGTGTGTTATTGCCATCCTTCTGGGTGTTCAGTGACATGCACGAGGGTAGGGCTGATTCAGGGGTCATCCTTGAGCTGCCTGCCGTCACCGACCTTGCTCTACGAGCGACGAAGGTGACCGCACGCTCCCTGAGTCAGGTGATGTCCACATGTGTGGTCAGACATTTCTGGCTTAACCTGGTTGATGTGCGCGAGGCTGAGTGAACCAGTTTCCTCAACTTCCCCATATCCCAGGCTGGCCTCTTCGGCGGCGCGGTCGAGAACTCTGCCCAACAGTTCTCGGCCGCCCAGAAGTGGACTGTGGCTTTTTTCTGACCCTGCGGCTTCTGCTGCCAATCAGCCGGCGGCTCAGACGCTTCAGTCCGCTTGCCGTCGAATGCGCCCTCCTGCGACTTCCGCCCCCTCCCCGCCCGGCCCCAGCAGCACCGGGCCGGGCCGTGGAGGTGGTCGCAGGGAGGTGCCTCTGCCCGTACCAGCCCCGCTGTACGCCAGGCTATGCGGCGCTCCCGTTACGGGCAGCTCAGTTATGGCTTGCAGTTCTCATGGAGTGGTTGCAGGCCCACTCCTTCCCCCGGTGGAGGGCTGGGGGAGAATCTTTTAAAAAAGAGCTGCATCCCATCTCTGAGCACGCAGAGCTGGACGGCAGTGCGCGACGCCCCCGAGCCTCGCCACTCTCGTTCCCCTCTGTCTCTGAGGGTGCGGATGACAGTGCGTGCCGTCTCCAGACCACACCACTCTCGTCCCCCTCTATCGCCAGACCCCTGGCAGAGCAGACCCCCGCGGAACGCTGGTCCTTCCCTGGTCTCCTCTGTCAGGACGCGGAGCATGACTGTGCACGCGTGCTGGGCCGCTATGCCACCCTCACCTGTGCCGGTCACTCCGCTCCGCTGCCCCTCCGGGGGGACGCCTGTGGCTCGGATGATTCCACTGGATCAGTGTTTGGTGGCTTGGTTAGAGCTCCCCAATCTGTCCTGTTGGGTCGCCCGAATGATCAGGCTCGGCTATGCGATTCAGTTCGCACGGTCTCCTCCCCGCTTCAGGGGAGTCCGCTTACTGTGGTCGGTGGCTATGCCCCGATCATGAGAGCGGAGGTTGCCACCCTCCTGGCGAAGGGTGCAATCGAGGCTGTCCCTCCAGCCGAGGTGGAGTTACGGGTTTACACCCCGTACTTCATTGTCCCCAAGAAAACCGGTGGGTTACGGCCAATCCTGAACTTGCGCGTCTTGAACCGCTCCCTTCACAGGCTGCCGTTCAAGATGCTCACGGCCAAACGCATTTTTGAATGCGTGCGGCCACAGGATTGGTTTGCAGCGATAGACCTGAAGGACGCCTACTTTCATGTCTCCATTTTACCTCGACACAGACCGTTTCTTCGGTTTGCTTTCGAGGGGCAGGCATACCAGTACGCGGTTCTCCCATTCGGGTTGGCTCTGTCTCCTCGCGTCTTTACGAAGGTCGTCGAGGCAGCCCTTGTTCCCCTACGCGAACACGGGGTTCGCATCCTGAATTATCTCGTCGACTGGCTAATATTAGCTCACTCTCGAGATCAGGTTTGCGAACACAGATATCTAGTGCTCCGGCACCTAGCCCGTCTGGGCCTTCGGGTCAACTGGGAGAAGAGCAAACTTTGCCCCGTGCAGAGGATCTCTTTTCTCGGTATGGAGATAGACTCGGTCGCCATGTCCGCGCAGCTTACGAGCGAGCGCGCACACTCACTGCTGACTTGTCTTCGACAGTTCGAGGGCAAGAGTGCGGTCCCACTGAAACTTTTTCAGAGGCTCCTGGGGCATATGGCATCCGCAGCCGCAGCAACGCCACTCGGATTGCTTCATATGAGACCGCTTCAGCTGTGGCTTCGCGATCGAGTCCCGAGGTGGGCATGGCATCGCGGTACGCTCAGAGTTCTAATAACTCCGACCTGCCGTCAGACCTTCACCCCGTGGCGGAACCTCAGCTTTCTACGGGCCGGAGTTCCCCTAGAACGAGTTTCCAGGCATGTTGTCGTCTCCACATATGCCTCTGCCACGGGCTGGGGCGCCATGTGCAATGGACATGCAGCCGCGGGCTCCTGGACAGGACCCCAGCGCCTCATGCATGTCAATTGCCTCGAGTTGCTGGCAGTACGCCTTGCCCTGCACCGCTTCCGTGCGTTGCTCCTGGGTCAACACGTACTTGTCCGCTCGGACAATACCGCGACTGTAGCGTACATCAACCGTCAGGGTGGTCTACGCTCTCGCTGTATGTCACAACTCGCACGCCACCTCCTCTTATGGAGTCAGAAGCACCTGAGGTCCCTTCGTGCTATTTACATTCCTGGAGTGCGGAACCGTGCAGCCGACGAGCTGTCTCGGCTCCGGCCTACCTCTGGCGAATGGAGACTCCATCCCCAGTCGGTCCAGCTGATATGGGACCAGTTCGGGGACGCACAGATAGATCTGTTTGCCTCCCACGACTCATCCCATTGCGCCCTGTATTACTCCCTGACCGAGGGCACGCTCGGCACGGATGCACTGGCGCACAGCTGGCCGCAGGGCCTACGCAAGTATGCGTTTCCCCCAGTGAGCCTTCTCGCACGGACTCTGTGCAAGATCAAGGAGGACGAGGAGCAGGTCTTATTGGTCGCCCCATACTGGCCCACCAAGACCTGGTTCTCCGAACTGATACTCCTCGCGACAGCACCTCCTTGGCCAATTCCTCTGAGGAAGGACCTCCTTTCTCAGAGACGGGGCACCCTTTGGCACCCTCGTCCCGATCTTTGGAGACTCCACGTGTGGCTCCTGGACGGGACGAGGCAGGTTTGAGTACCCTGCCACCAGCGGTGGCGGCTACCATCACTTCCGCTAGAGCATCGTCCACGAGACATGTCTATGCGTTGAAGTGGAACCTCTTCGTTAACTGGTGCTCTTCTCGCCGAGAAGACCCCAGGAGATGCTCGATCAGCGTTGTGCTTTCCTTCCTGCAAGACGGGTTGGAGCGAAGGCTGTCTCCCTCCACCCTGAAGGTGAATGTGGCCGCTATCGCCGCATATCACGAAGCAGTTGAAGGTAAGTCTCTTGGAAAACACGACCTGATCCTCAGGTTCCTGAGAGGAGTGAGGAGACTGAATCCTCCTCGCCCTCCTCTCGTTCCCTCTTGGGACCTCTCAGTGGTCTTAAGTGCCCTGCAGAGGGCTCCCTTTGAGCCTCTGCAATCAGCTGAGCTTAAGATCCTGTCAATGAAGACAGCGCTCCTGGTTGCGTTGGCCTCCATCAAGAGGGTAGGGGACCTGCACGCATTCTCCGTTGACGAAGCGTGCCTGGAGTTCGGGCCCGGTCACTCTCACGTGATCCTGAGACCCCGGCCTGGATATGTGCCCAAGGTTCCCACCACTCCCTTCCGGGACCAGGTGGTGAACCTGCAAGCGCTGCCCCGGGAGGAGGCAGACCCAGCCTTGGCACTGCTCTGTCCAGTACGCGCCCTCCGTGCTTACGTAGACAGGACGCAGTGTTTCAGGACCTCAGACCAGCTCTTTGTCTGTTATGGTGGGAAGCTGAAGGGAAAGGCTCTCTCCAAACAAAGGTTGTCTCACTGGATAGTGGACGCCATTGCTTTGGCATACCAGCAGCAAGGTCGACCATGCCCCCTTGGTGTGACCGCCCACTCCACCCGGAGTGTGGCGTCCTCTTGGGCTTTAGCGCGTGGCGCCTCGCTAACAGACGTCTACAGAGCTGCAGGCTGGGCGACACCTAACACATTCGCCAGATTTTACAATCTCCGAGTGGAGCCAGTCTCCGCCCATGTACTGTCTTTTTCAAGCTAACATGGGAGCTGTTAAGTGTCTCGCTTGCTCGCCATTCCACTCCACGAACTGGATACGTGCGATATTTCCTCAGGTGAGCCTTCCTCTCTGAAGCCCTGAGTTCCTCCAGCACTGTTGACGCTGGCGCCAGTGTCTATTGCCTGTGCGTCGGCTAGGTGCCTCCGTGTGCATGGTTCCTCCTCTGAGTAACCCCCACATGTGTATTTCCACTGTAAGCCTCTTTGAGCATGTGTCTTTCCCTCGGCAAGTCACCTGCCACTCCTGGAGTTGAAAGTAGATGCCACCCTACGGGCTGGTCACTCCAGTGTTCCTCCATATGTAGCCCCCTTGGGCCATATGTGTATTCTTAAGTCCTCCCTATGGGTAGGCATGCTGCGGCATATCTCCCATGAGATATGCTTCCCAGTGTACCTTGGTATTCCTGTGTTAAGTAGGACTCCTTCGTCCGTGCCTATATCACGACAGGGAGGTCAGACTTCGCAGGGCACTGGAAGACAGCTGTGAAGGTGGCGTGATTACACGGGGACCCCCATTCTCCGTCATCCGACGTAACTCGGAGTGACTACGAAAGGGAACGTCTCGGTTACGGATGTAACCCTCGTTCCCAGAGTAGGGAACGGAGACGTTACGTCTCCCTGCCACTTCCGCTGTACCGCTGGGTAGACGCCTGAGTTCAGTCTCGGCTCCTCAGCGAAGACATGATCTGCTGTTGCAGGTGTCTCTCCTTAAATACTCACACAGTGAGGCGGAGATACATTATGCAAATTCCGCAGACCCATGGCATTTCATTGCCATAGGCTCGTTTTTTAATACTCGAAGAGGATTGGCTTTCTGGCGAAACCCCCATTCTCCGTCATCCGACGTAACGTCTCCGTTCCCTACTCAGGGAACGAGGGTTACATCCGTAACCGAGACGTTTTTGGTAACTAAAAGAAATTATTAAAAAAATCTAAATATTAGATGTTATATATAAAACAATACAGCAAAAATAATGTGGAAACCATGTTAAAAGCGGGACATAAATACATTTATTTTAATCTTTTTTTTTTTTTTTTGATTCGTCATTAACTAAAATATAGGTAAAATGTTGGTAATAGAAATAAAGTATAAACACTTGAAAAAAAAAAAAAAACTTGTGAAAGAAAAAAGAAATGTTGCAAACTAACTTAAATTAAATAGTTATATAAAAAAATTATAATATAAATAATAAAATATATCAAATGAATAAAAATGACCAAAACACAAAGTTACTAAACCTTTATAATTAAAATTAAAACTGAATAAATACAAATAAAACCTAATTCAAAATATTACGAAACACTACAATAGCACATATAGTACTAAAATAACACTGCTTTAAAACTATGTACAATGATGGACTTGGGCCACGTATTTATAAGTAAATAGGGTGTATTTTGTTTTCATGTGAACTACAAAATGTTTTTTCGGTCACACTTTATATTAGGTGTCTTTAACTATTATGTACTTACATCAAAAATAAGTACAATAGTAATTAGTGTAATTATAGCTGTAATTACAGAAATGAGTTACTGATGTAATTACATGCATGGTATTCTTAATAATATAAGTATATTGTTAAAAAAAAAACATCTGTACATAACAAGTGCACTGTATCAAATGATTAATTGTAATGTTAGAACATAGTGTCCTGATCACCATGCTGGAGTGCCCTTGATAGCCACCAGAGATTATTGTCATTCCCTCATGAACTACATTTCCCATAAACCTTTGCTCGGGCTCATTATGTTTCTGATTACTGTCACCTGTTTCCCATTAGCCTTGTTAACTCTGCCTATATAAGCCCTGTTTATTCAGTCTTTCATTGTGAAGTCTTGTATGTGTCAGCACTGGATTTCTGCTCTCTGTCTTTGGTTTCTCGTGTTCAGTTTTGACTTTCTGCCCGGTTCCTTTGGATTTCTGTTTTGCCTCTGCCCTAGACTTTGTTATTGTCTGGACTGTTTGCCTGTGTTTTGACCTCTGCCTTTTTTATTGATTACGTCTTTTGATTACCCTTTAATAAACTTCTGCATTTGGATCCTCAACCTTTGCGTCTCCTATTGTTCATGCTATTGTTCATGACACATAGTAGCAGTTAAAAACTCTTAATATAAAGTGGGACCGTTTTACTTTTCAAACTCCGCAACAGTTCAACAGAGCTTAAGAGCCAATAAAGAGGCAAATTCCAAATTACACAGCCATGCAGGCGTTCACGTTATTGTGTAAAATATTTGAAAGCATGTTTCACGCTGAAAGTGTCATGTCGAAGCAGACTTTGTTTTTTATAACACTTGTGTCGTGTCGCCTACCACTCATGATGACATAACAATGGCAAGGAGTGACTGTCAACAAGCAACTCCAGTGGGAAAGACTCAAATGTTATTCCTAGAGTGAGATGTGGCCTGAGAAAATAATTACACATAGTCTAGAATGACCAGTAATTTCCACAGTATATCTTTTTTTTTTTTTTTAGCTCAGATTGGAACCACAGAGATCTTGCTTCTGGATTAGCTCTTGCTTCCAGGCGTTCCCAGCTCGAGGGAGCGTGTGAAAGGCAGGCGCTCATGCAGGCAGTTTGCTGCAGTATGGAGCCCAGGGCTGAACTCTAGGCTATGTTTTAATGGGCACATTCCATTGTTAGGACTGTGGCTGCTAGAATTGGGGCAAAACTACATGAACATCACAAGCCCTGGCAGACGTCTCACAAAATGTCTCAGTTCCAAGATAATTACAGTCCAACAAGCTATTCCAACGCTAGTCCTATTCCAGCGATCTTTAGGATAATGTTTTCCATTCAAATAGATTGTATTCCTGTGATGGCAACGCTGAACTTTCAGCATCATTATTCCAGTCTTCAGTGTCACATGATCCTTCAGAAATCATTCTAATATGCTGACATTTCTTATTATTATCAATGTTGAAATATATAATACATACAATAAGCAGCAAATACATACTTCACTGTTCAAAAGGATTCTGTGGTGAAGTAAATGCTACAGAAAAATCTAATGTAATTTATACATGACAAAGTTAGTTCAGGCAAGAATAAAAAAAAACAGAGTAAATCCTATATTTGTAATCAATTCAATCTTGTAGAAATTAAAGCTTAAATATCAACGATATAAAATTAAGTAAAACCCACTCAACTTTTCTAATACTGGTGTTCCTATCAAGCACTGGGGCATACATCATTAATAAGGTAATTTTTTTACTGTTTTCCAGCTGTTTTATCATTGCTTTTGTTGGTAACGTGCCATTTTGTGACATCTGGATTCATTTTAACATAACATAAACTTGTTACCATCATTGTGTATTGTGCACCAAGTAGGTCTCTGTGTCATCCTTCTATTATGTAGATACAGTATGGAATCTAAAAAATATCTATTGTATTATTTACTTAGTTGTTTCCAAGTAAAGCATACACTTTAAAAGTGTGGTTTAATTCAGTTATATTGTTTGAGTAAAAAGTTAATTTTGTTAAATTGACTTAACTTAGTTAAGTAGATGTTACTTAATTCTACGTGAAATTAAATAATTGAACAATAATTAAGTAATATTTAATGCATTACTATTTTAATATTAAGTAATATTTAATTAATTAAATGTTAAGCATCAATTAAATGTCAAATGAATGTTAAGTTCAATAGTAAGTAGGTTTTACTTGATAATAACAGGTGAGCAGTAGCAGTAAAATTACTTAAAATGTGTTAGTGGAAATTGTTACGAGGATTTTATCAAGTAAATCCTAAAAGTATATATTTTTTCAGTGTTGGCTTCTTCATAGTCCCATTTAAAACTTCCTGAACAAATCCATTCAGTGCTCTAAACCACTATTACTGTAACCATGCTAAACCACCACGCACAATCCCCTCCTCTTGTTTCCTTCAGCCCAGCTCTCATCTCACTAACTGCAGCTGGGACAAACCTCGGCCCCTCACCTGGAGCATGGAGCCTTTGGCTCTCTCCCACACACACTACAGTGGGAACGGCAGCGCACCAGAAACGCTTCCAGAACCACCAGTCCCAGATTCCCACTGTGGGAACACGGCTGTAGGCCATGCTTTCTCTCTGTCTCCTTAATGAGGCCCATTTGCACCTCCTGTTTCCAATCCCAAGACCACCACCACAGATAAAAATGTAGATGAAAATGAATGGTAAATGGTAAATGGACTGCATTTATAGCGCTTTCACAGACCCAATGGCCACCAAAGCGCTTTACAGTTTGCCTCACATTCACCCATTCACTCACTCATTCATTCATACACCGACGACGGTGTCAGCCGTGCAAGGCGTCATCCAGCTCGTCGGAAGCAGCTGGGGTTAGGTGTCTTGCTCATGCTCGACACTTGGTCAGGTGGAACCGGGGATTGAACCACCAACCTACTGGTTTGTAGACAACCTACATGAACCACTGAGCCACTGCCGCCCCGATGCAGGAATGCAGGAATGCTAGGGAAGCTCGTCCTCGAGTAAAGCTAGTGGACGGATGTGAACCCGGGAGGAGATGGGAATGGGACTAATTAGAAGATCAACATTATGATTATGAACAGTATTGGGCTTTTGGAAGACAACAATTGAGCATGTATACAGCATTATATGAAATTCAATATGAAACGGCCTTCTCAAACTATAATAAACTTACATAATGTGACATATTTCTGAGCAAATAAAAACAAAGTACAGTGATAACATTTTCAGATTTAAGATAATGTAAAAGATAAACTAAAAGGTGAAACTAATATATTATATAGACTCATTACATGCAAAGTGAGATATTTCAAGCCTGTATTTGTTATCATTTTGATGATTATGGCTTACATCTATGAAAACCTTTTCACAATATTCTAATTTTGAATTTGGGGTTTTCATAATCTGTAATCCATAATCATCAAAATTATAACAAATAAAGGCTTGACATATCTAACTTTGCATGTAATGAGTCTATATAATATATTAGTTTCACCTTTTAAGTTGAATTACTGAAATAAATTAACTTTTGCACATAATTCAAATTTTTCGAGTTTCACCTCTATATAACCCTGAAATCATAGGCGTCATTTATGGGGGGGACGGGGGGGACATGTCCCCACCACTTTTTGCCAGGGTCGATATTGTCCCCACCACTTTTGAAACATCTCGCGGCACGGATGTACCAATACAAATAAAACATCTCCAGTTAACTAGCAGCATTCGTTTCATTCATTTGTTAAATAAGAGGCGATCTATCGCTGAAATGTGTTGCCTTCACTCGGACGCGCGCTTCAATCCGTTGCGGAGATTCTATTTGTTCCAGTGAAATCACAAATCAAAATGCACACAAACGTGTCCCTGCTTCTCTGGGTTCTAATCCGCACTCGTATAGTTTTTTTTCCCTCATCAAAACCGGTAATGTTTAACAGTGATAAAGTATATCAAGATTCTTGATATACAACCACTGATAAACATTATCGGTTTTTATGAGGGAAAAAAACTATACGAGTGCGGATTAGAACCCAGAACCTCCGACACGCTTGGCAAAAATTCTGCCACTGGACCATAACAGTACATACGCATCACAGGCGGATCTATTACTCACTTAAAAATTCACGATACTAACAACATATATTAGATCTCATTGTACGACCAATTAAACCCAAAGTACCATCACATTTTTGGTCGGACATCATCACATCTTTGAATACATTTTTATTTACATCAGTAAGCTACAGGACATATCGTCTTTCAACATGACCTGCGCGAAAGAGAAAAAAGAATGAATGCGATTGTACCCAGCACTTTTGAAAATGCCCTTCCGAATGCGTCTCTGTCCCCAGCACATTTCAAACCAAACTGACGCCCATGCTGAAATCGATATAAAAATAGAAAAAAAAGTCATGTGAATGTGTATTGGATAGATAGATAGAAAGATAGATAGATAGATAGATAGATACATAGATAGATAGATAGATAGATAGATAGATAGATAGATAGATCCTTTACATAATGATGAAAGGTGTTATGTCATACACATCAGCATCCACAGTGCTTTATGCAAGCGATTACTTCCTGAGCTCCGTCTCTACAAATAACCTGTGTTTTACCCAACAGCCAGACCAGCAGCAGCGTAGAATAACAAATGAATTGGACTTGATTAGTCACTTACTTGAGAGGAGCGCTCCTAGGCTTGGGCTTCTCAGCGGCCTGTGAATAAGACAACAGCCCATCAGGTTAAAGGTCAATACCATGTAGAGAGAGAGAGAGAGAGAGAGAGAGAGAGAGAGAGAGAGAGAGAGAGAGAGAGAGAGAGAGAGAGAGAGAGAGAGAGAGAGAGAGAGAGAGAGAGAGAGAGAGAGAGAGAGCAGAAGACATCCACACACAGCAAAATAGATGGGTCACAATGTTGAGTGTTTGCAGGGGGAAATTTATATTGATTTTCTAAGATGGAGATTCTATTCAAGCAGAGCATTTGTAAATTCCTGTGATCTCTTGAGTTCGCACTAGTGTTTAGTTTTACAAGTTGCTCTTATGTAACTATAGTCATTCATAGGGCTTTCTAAGTAGTTGTAAAACAAAAATAGTCAATAAACCATTATAGTACTTCTGACAACCCAATATAAGATGAAATAGAAGAGCATATAAAGTATGGACGAAGCTCATGCTTGAGGAGAAAAAAGGAATGAAAACATACAGGACACATTTCACCACAATATAAAAAGGCCTTAAGTCTTAAAATACTAAAAGACTTTAGGCCTTAAAGACTAACCTTAAGATTGTAATGGATGTCCAAATGTTTCCATTTGTTGTTTTTTACTTTTTCAATTTTAACAATTGTAATTTTCATGTGATTATAATCCCTATAATAAGGAAAGCTTTTTAAAACTAGAATAAGCTTCACTTTATTTAGGCATGTTCTTGACAGGCTCAACGAGATTCACCATTTTCTATTATACAATTAATAAATACCGTAGTACAGTGATGGTTCCCCCACCTCCCAAAAACATTAAAACAAAACATAAAACAAAACACAAAGCAAAACAAGAAAAAAAAAAACAAGAAACAAAACAAAAGACAAAACATGAAACAAAAAAGAAAAGGAAACAAAACGAAAAAGATTAGCATAAAAATATAATAGTATTTGCTAGTGAATTATGTTTTTGTTATTGAATCTAAACTTGTTGAGCTTGAAATGGGACAACTGTTAAGGCAAATTAATGTCCAGCAGATTTCTGGTAAAAGTGTTAAGAAAATTAAGTTTTGATTATGAATTACGATTTCATTTGATTGAGGACAATTGTATTACGTGAGGTCTTTCAAACAATGAGATTAATTTCCCGAGTTAATCTGCACATGTTTCTCTACGACGGCGAGCTGTTTATGAGGTATGGGCTGTACGTTTGTCACAGTGACTCCTTCGGCTGTTGTGAATGCATCGTAGAGTGCTAAGCACTACTTTCAGAATCAGACCTCTCAAGGTAAATGGGGATATATTGAGATATCCAGCACTACAGATGAACACAGCACTACCTGGGCAGCCGCAGAGTCAGAGACGCAGGTTTTGGGTTTAATGCTGGGCCCATTGATCTGTGTACAGTCCATTTATCATTCAGGGAGGGAGCCAGTGATCTTCACAGTGTATTAGATGAAACAACTCAGATCATCTGTCACAGGCCCTCTTATTGCTGTTTCCCTCTCAGTGGGGAATGTGGGCTCATTCTAGGCTCCTCGCAGATGGATGTTGCTAGGCAACATGGTTGGGGGCCGTTGCTGCCGGGGATGGCCTGCATATGTAAGCCAGGGACATGCATACGTACTAGTGAGCTGTTATGAATGTCAGGTCTCCTCCATCACGAGTATGAGGAGTATTTGGGCACTTGCTTTAAGGGTTATGTATGTGAGAAACAGAGGAAATGGTTTCTTTTCAGGGAGGGGGGGGGGGGGGGGGGGGGGGGGGGGGGGGGAGGGGGGGGGGGGGGGGGTCACTATTGTGATTCGGTTCACATTAGCTTTCTCAAAAAGCCGGTGTGACCGAGTGGTTTAAGCACAGCGCCTGTTGAAATCAACACAGGGACACTGCCATTTCAAACATGATCAATGTGTGCCATGTCAGACTTTAAAAGTTCAATTATCCACGGAAAAGAGGATAAAAAAAAAACGTTATGACTAAATAAAGCAACACACAAAACAAAACAAACACAAAACAAAACAACAAAACCAAACCAAACCAAAACAAAACAAACAAAACAAACAAAACAAACAAAACAAAACAACAAAACCACAAAAAAGCACAAAACAAAACAAAATTAAACAAAAAACTAAACTAAACTAAACTAAACTAAACCAGAAAAACAAAACAAAGCAAAAACTCTGAATGATATAAACCACTTTATACTGTTATAAATCTCAATATAAAACCATTTTAGTGGGCGACTTGAGGCACTCGCAGGCCTCGATTAGCATTTTTATTTCAATTTAGGTGAAAACAGGTCAGTTTTTTTAAGGTCAAATATTATTTAATTTAAAATTTGAATAGTCCTTAAAATTGTGTTATGTGTACAGTAGTTGCTGCCAGTGGTATTTTGAGCTGTGGTGTGTATTTTGTTTCAGGGTTTAGTTAATTTGGAAGATAAACCAGGGTCCATTTGATTATCCAGGATTTTACACGTTAAATAAAAAGCGGCTCCACTTGTTGGACCCAAACAGCTCAGTCCCCATTATAGATCTCGAACAAATTGTGCCATTAAAAAACCCCAAAAAACCCCAACAGCTGTTTTTTTTTTTTTTTTTTTTGGATATCCATTTACTACTATCCATTTCAATTTAAAGGTTGTTAAAAGTCATTATTAGATTATCAAATATGTTTTGTATTCAATTACTATTATTGAATAATATTAAATATTGTGACCTTGACAAATAGAAGATTGTTGTCATTTTTGAACTATTTAACCTGGGATATTCCTTTAAAGTTGGTGTATAGTTAAATTGGTAAAATGCCCAAAAAACCACTGGACTGTGTTGTTGCAGGGCAAAGTGTTTGTTATCCTCCACTGCAGTTCATGTCATGCTGGTCACACGTGTTGGACACATTTGCATACCTATGTATATACAGTGTACATCACAGTATATACCTATGAGAAAACAGAACAGGCTTCTTTTAAATTATTTATGAGTCATTAGACCCTATAGCAGGTATGTTGCTTGATAGTTTCTGATTCTGGCAATTCAGGCAGACGTAAGAAATACATTTTTCAAATGACCTGTATAAGGGTCGACTGTCATTATTTGCAATGGTTTCATTGATATTCACGTTTGTATATAGAAAAGACATGTATATCATTACATGTGATGTGACCACAAAATTGCTTCCACTCTAATGATATATAAGAAAGCTCATTATATTGTGATAATCCGGCGTTTGTTCGTGGTGAGACTGTCGATCAAGCACAAATAATATTATGTCATGGTCCATTGCTGCATATCTGACTCTTATTTACCTGTTCATTGTCCTCTTCATCGCTGCTGATTTTCAGGTCATCCTCAAGCATTCTGCAAAAATAAGTTTTAAAAAGTTTTAATGACACCGATGGACTATGAATATATTTCCTGAAAATTAACTGAATTGACAGACAGATAGATAGATAGACAAATATACATATATACAGACAGACAGACAGACAGACAGACAGAAAGATAGATAGATAGATAGATAGATAGATAGATAGATAGATAGATAGATAGATAGATAGATAGATAGATAGATAGATAGGCAGATAGATAGATAGATAGATAGATAGATAGATAGATAGATAGATAGATAGATAGATAGACAGATAGATAGACAGATAGATAGATAGAGCAATGACATCATCTAGAGAGGCCACTGATCCACATGTCTTTGTCGACACTCTTTTAAAGTCTTATTGCCAGCAGAACACACCACAGCCATGAAATAAAGACAAACAGACGAATGTTCCTCTAAACCTAAAACAATAAAAGCCCTTTATAAGAACAAAATGTGTTCATGGTTTAGTTTCCTATGACCTAAGCTGTCGTGCAGGACTGTAGATTGAGAAGGACTTTGAACAAAACTACCAGTCATTACACTCATAATATCTACCAGATGCTGAGAAAGACCTACATAGAAAACCAGGTGCTGAAAGAGCACAGCTTCTACGAGTACCATTTCTGCTAACAGATGATTCGCAGGTATACGTCTCTGTATCAGATAGTGTGCTACATTATCTCTTCTGTGGATATAAAGCACAGAAAAACTTTGATCTCAGATCATGAACAAAGAAAAGCAGAATTTCGACTGATTGATAGTGAGAAGCGGTGGAGGCTCCTGTTTGCCACATCTGTTTCCCTCAACACATGACGAGTGATGCCTCATTAGAAGAAGTTACCGACACAAACAATCCAAATATATATCTTACAGTATTCATCTATAAACACAAGGATGTGTTGGACGAGGCATAAGATTTTATTAGTTTTCTTTCAGCCATCTGGAGCTCAATCTCTGAAGAAAAAAATAAATTAACTGGATTTATCATGTATATGACTTCACCCTGGTAACTTTAAGAATAAGTGAACACCACATGTGGGAAAAAAAGCTTCTAGTTTTTTTGCAAGAAGGTAAAAACCCCTTCACACTGTGAAATCCAGAACATTCCAATACATTTCAATGATGTTTAGGTCTGGTGGTTTTTGGTTAACACCAAAATCTTGATTTCATCGTGGTGTAATTCTAGGAATAAGGGAACACCACAAGGAACATATTTTTTTCTCATTCTATGCAAAATAGAAGCTTTATAAAAATAAAAGCTTTAATGATGTTTAGATCTATTGATTTCTGGTTGATTGACCTGGTGTAACAGAAGTATGGGAATATCACAAGATATTTGGACATTGGGTCTACCAAGTCATTTCTTGTTCACTTCACTGTATAAATCCAGGAAGGACAGTTATCAGACAACATGTTTTACAAATACAGTCAGACATTGTGTGTTGATGACATCATTCTAATGTAAATCTGTCCCGAATCTAGATTTATTTTATTTGTATATCCATATAAATGCAGGTGATTTATTGCTGGAAAATGAGCTAAATATATAGTATAATGGCTGAAGCCTCAGTTCAAATAGTATTTACAACAGTTGGAGGAAAACCTTCCATTGGAGATCATGGAGGAAGCATGTTTTGCTGTACAATAACAGTCCCATTGACTAGATATAGTTTTGTTGAGGATGTCTACAGTAAGAACTTGATTTTTTTTTCAATGAAGTTGTACTCCTGATGAAACGAGACACTGAGACTGTTTTTCATGTTTAATACTGTAAAGCTGCCTGCTTTTAAGCAATCTATTGTATAAAGTGCTATGTAAATACACATGACGTGACTTTACTTGAGTGAAAACTGTGCCCATTTTCGGTTATCCGGGAGTCACACACGGTGACGCGCTGCCAAGATGGCGACAGCCAGCTCCGCCCACTTTGGGCATAAAAAATTATCTTCAGAAACCTACGGGTGATGTCACGGACACTACGTCAATATTTTTTTACAGTCTATGGTTAATCTTTTTATTGAGAGGAAATCTTGCAGCTAAACGACACTATCAGAAATTTGGGTAGTGTCGGATGTTTGCTAACAGTATATCGCTGGATGCGTATTTCGAGCTACGTTTTACCCCTAAGAGAACAACGAAAAAGAACTTTGCCGTGAGAATATCGGGGCCTTAAGAGCACAGAGGGTGGTGGCTATTTAGTAGAAACTAGTTATAAATCACAGCAATGTGTTCTCACTCAAATACACAGACCGTTTAAACATCAGAAAGCTAGGGAATCATTCTAAATGAACAGCAGGTTATTAAAGTAAAACCAAGGCCAAGAAAAACAAGTATCCAGAGACACCCTCTAAACTTTATAACCGTTAGCACATGAAAAGAGAAACACAAGCTGGTGTTTTTCTCTCGGTGTCACCACTCATTACTATACAGTTTCAATGGGTTTGAAGGACCTGAAATGCCAAATTTGTTCCAGAATTCTGGTGTACATTTCAGCCAAGTACTTAATTCTCTATGTTTCTGATGTTTGACCCCCCAACAATCTGTTCTCATATTCCTACTCCCCCAGTTTGTTACTAAGAAACCATTGGAGCTTCAAAAAAGTTCATACTCACAGTTTATCCAAGTTTAGGATTAAACTAAAAACCAACACAAACCACATTTACACAACATTTTATACTCACAGTGGCCTTCGAAACAAAGAATGTGTTAAACATGATAATGTCAGAAATGGTTAACTAAAATACCCCCATTTGAAATAAACTTTTAATTTAAAAAACTCTTGAGGTAAAACTTCAAACCAAGGTCAGATTGGCATGCCTTTGTCAACATTTTCAGCTTTAATGATATTCGGGCAGAGCAGACAGATGTTTTGGAGGGCAGGGCGGGCGTCCGTAGACAGCGGGTCGTGTAGTTTGCAGTAGCAGACCTGTACCACATCACTGCTGGGCTCTGGACGGGGTCTCACGGGTCGGCTCTGGGCAGTATGCCAGCTATGCTCCCCTAATTGTGAGAGTGGAACACTCGCTGGTCATTACTAAAATTTGGCGTGTTGCGCAGGGGGAACCTGCAAATTGTGAGGCACCTGCTACTTGTCTCCATTGCTGCCTGCCAGCTACCTGATGACTAATGCGAAACTCCAGGGAGATTCAAGTGCATTGACAGAAATGCCAATTATGATCACAAAACCCTTGTAGCGATGTTCAATTCAATTCCAACTCTGTGTAGATTGCATTTAACAATTATTTCAATGATTAAGGTCTAGACAACAGTGAGCAACAGCAAGGTGACAATGGCAGTAAAGATCTCCCTGAGAATAAGAATGTACCTTAATTAAACCTCTTGTGCCTTTACAGTTATTGCAGGTAACGCTCAAGAAATTTCAAGGATGTCTTGGGTTTTAAGTCCGAAGTTTTGACAAAATAAAAGAGTTACACAGTGTTTGGCAATCATTCCAAGAGGTGTAGTGGGTTGTGGATAACTTTGTTTTGACTCTTCTGTCCGGTTCCGTATAACTTCACGGACTGAGACCTGAAGATCTGTCGAGTCTTTAACATTCCCTGCAATCCAAATCCAGACAAGATGGAGGTGTTTGTGGTCATCATCTTGCTGAAAAATAAAGCAATTGCTCCTGACTAGGGTTGCAAAATTCTGGGAATTTTCAAAGATGGAAACTTTCCATGGGAATTAATGGGAATTTAAGGGAATTAACAGGAATTTATGGGAATAAACGGGAATAAAGTGGGTCTTTTCAAAGTTGAGGGTTGGCTCTTCATAGAGAACTTAAATATAGTTGAGGAAAGTATATTTTAGCATAATCTTGACTAAAACAAACAGATGCCATTCAAATACACATGAATATCCATGCCATCCCTTAATCACATGCACATAGAACACTGCTTACTGCATGACTATTAAGAACCACACCCCCTACTGGCACTGTGCATGCCTCCATCACATGTACAGAAGCCCAAAGCACAAGACTATTGAATGCACACATTTGAGCCTGTGGACTAAACAAAGTGAAGTAAGTTTTGATGATATTATGGGGAAATATTTTTATTAAATGTTTAAATTGCAAATATCACATACAAATGTATTCATCTAGTAGCAATGCTTATACGTTAGATGCTAAATGAGCTAGCATAACTTTATTTACCACATCAGGCAGATGCTAGCTACCTCATGTGGCTGTTTTTCTCTGCCTCCTGTAATATGTTTTCAAGATCATTCCAGTTGTTTAGCTATTTACTATTTATGTATCTGTTCATGCCATTGCATTAGTATTCTTACTAGGGTTGGGCCGATGGACAATATCATCGTCGTTTAGCCGACAGCGCGATGCCCCCCCCATGGTTTCCATGGTGACGCGTCATGCTTAGCACGTGATTCACCACAGCCAAAATAGCGCTGTATGACAGATTTAGCGCTTTAATTTCTAAATATTAACAAACTTGCTTACCATGTCATAAACTATCTTCTATTCCGATTCTCAAATATGTGTAAGTGAGTTTGTTTTGTAGTTTGACCTTATCTTGATCTGTAACGTGAGATGGGCGCCGTGTTTGGGCTGCAGTTCAGAGATTCCTATCTGTTGGATTTAAGTTATTATTACAGCGCGTGAATTCATCAATTTCTCCTGAAATACATAAAAGTAAGTGGCCGGTGAACTGAAAATAGAGTTGACTTATTTACACTGTCTCTGATATGAATAAAAACCGTCGTCAAATATCATTTGAGTTTATATTAGTTTCTAATATGGAATATTTCAAAAATTCCCCAGCTTAACTTCCCATGGAAATTTACCAGAAACTTTCCAGAAATGTTCCGCCCCTTTGCAACCCTGCTCCTGACAGAGTTTAGCTCCAATCCTAATCAAACCAACATGTTCTCATTCCCAACAGGTCACATTTGGACGCTTGGTCAGGACCTCTTGGCATCACTTTTTAACACACAGGTTAACCCTTTAGCTGTATTTCCCTGTATTTCCCTGTATTATCATTCAACATGCAAGGTACTCCATTGCTTTCAATGAGAAAGCTTTAGAGTCATACACAGATGCTATGGGCATAGGAATTTTATCGTCATGATAAAATTAAATACTGGGGTATAATTTTGCCATTATGACATACATGTTGGGGTATAACTTTCAATTTAACATTACACTATTTAGTCATTCTTGAGGATGTACCCCAACCACTACCCCTAAACCTATACATTTGTATATTACACAATATAAAACACAGGATATAACAGGCAGATACAACTCTAGTCACAATTAATTAAACAAGTACACATATCCCAAGTGTCCAAACGGTTGATTTGTGTGAGGAACAGACCCAAAAGTGACCATCTCCATCTGCTGTGAAGATCAAATTCTGTACACACATTCAAATATTGCAACCGAAAGAAGTGTTATGTCAGATTTGATAGTGAAATCCCATTTGCTCTTGTGTGTCTTGTGACCGATTGTGTGATGCTAAAGAGTCGGGTGTATTTTTTTAATGAGATATGACTGTGTGTGTTTATGGAGTAGGATAATTTTCAGCAATTAAAACCTTTAGCTCCAATCTGTCCTTCTCATAAACATATTGCATGGCTTTGAATGCAACTGGAGGTGTTTGTAATATTTTTACACTGTTTTTTTGGTCAGTTTTTGCAATAATTACCTGTGATTGAACTTTTTTTTGTTGTTGTTGTTGCCTGTGATGAGTTTTATATTGTTGAGAAGTGGGTTGGTTTAGGGCAGGTGTGCCCAACCCTGCTCCTGGCAATCGACTGTCCTGCACAGTTCATCTCCAACCCTAATCAAACACACCTGAAGGTCTTCAATTAAGGTCTTAACAACCAATTAAGGTCTTCAGGATTACTTGAAAATTAAAGGCAGGTGTGTTTGATCAGGGTTAGAGATAAACTGTGCAGGACAGTCGATCGCCAGGAGCAGGGTTGGGCACACCTGGTTTAGGGTATAGGGGTGGGTGGGTTAATATTTAAAAAATCATTTCTACTTTTACAAATGCATGCAAAAAAACAAATATGTCTTAATATGGTGCATAAGCCAAACAACTGAATGTAAAATGGATGGAGTACCCTGTCGAAAAATCACACTAAAGGGGTACCTTATGCATTAAAAAGTGACACCAAGGGGTTCTGACCAAGCGTCTATATGTTATGAGTTGGATGCGAAACTTTGCAGGACATTGGCCCTCCAGAAGCAGGATTGGACAACCCTGATCTTGATGTGGCAGGGCTCCAGACTAACTTTTCCACTGGTTGCACTGGTGCTACCAACTCTCTCAGTTGGTCGCACCCGCATATGATTTGGTCGCACCTTTTTTTTTCTTTTTTTTTTGCTACATGCCATGAGATTAATCAATGCATGCTGATGAATAGTGGTTTTAATGGACCAAAGCTAGCAAAGGCTTTCTGGGCTGCAGCATAAATACCTGTAATATATTAATTATCATTGCCAAATTTCTGGATTTTCATGGATTTTGAACAGTAATTTTAATCTGCAATTTTAAGCATTTTACATTTGAATTATATACAATCTATCTATTTACATTTGAATCATAATCTATTCTTTTTTATAATAATTTCCTTTTCCTCAGTCGAGCGATTACTCTCATCTAACCGCTGAAAAGACGTAGGAAGGGGCACGCTGTTTCGTGAGACATTTTAATTTTTATATGCCTTAAGGTTGATTTATACTTCTGCGTCGGACCTACGCCGGAGCCTCTACGCTGTAGACTACGCGTTGGTTTTAATTTATACTTCTGCGTCGTTGTCCGCGTCGATGCACGCAGAGGGAACATGTGAAACCCGAGGGAGCGGTTCTAGCAGACCAATCACTGCGCTTGCGTCCGCGTAGAATTGACGCGTTGTTACATTTTTGGAGAGGTGCACGTCAGGGTACGCCGAGGGTACGCGTACGCCAAGGGTACGCGCGCTACACACAGCCTGCGACGTAGCTACGGCTAGAGGTCGACGCAGAAGTATAAATTGGGCTTTAATCGTGAATTAAGCGCGTAATTGGCGTGTTTCACCCTCATGTGCAATGCGCGTGACGTCTACGTTCGACAATAAATAAACTGCACGTGTCTTGCGGAAGAACACTCTAGCCGGAGCTACTTCTCTCCATTAATGTCTATGGCGAGTCACGCAGACACTGGGCAACTCCGCATCCGAGTCGACCCCGGGATAAAATAGTCCAAATATAAACACTTATTATAGGCGTACCGTAGTGATTCAGGATCAATCAAAAACACGGTTTGGAAAATGGATTTATGATGTAGCCTACTCGTTCATTTTTAACATAAGTTACCGACTGCAGCAGCGGATGCAACGGCGTTCTGTTGCGCAAGCGTCCACTCGCACATATGCGACCGCATAAAATTTTAACTCGCACATTCTCAAAAAATGGTCGCATATGCGACCAATTTGGTCGCAGTCTGGAACCCTGTGTGGACAGTAATGGCCATGCTGCTTGTGCTTTATTGAGCTGTCAATAGTTGAACAATTCACACATCACAATACTGCTTCTTGGTTGACGGTGGAAAACAGACAAGCATTATGTATAATGTATCTCCTTAGCCTCGTAGTTGGTTGGACCAACAGGGGTGAAAACTCATCAGTCCACCTAACCAACTTTCACTCTTCAGACATGTTTTTTTTTTTTTTTTTTTTGTGTTTATGTTCACTCATGTAAGTCATGCTAAGCAACTAAGATTGTTTTACACAATATTCTCTGAGGGGCTTGTCATGAAACATCTTCTAGAGTTTGTCAGATGAAGTCCAACATAATTTTGTTTTCTGATTTTTGTTTAGACTACCTCAAACTGTGGTTGAAGGATGTCTTTTTGATCAATTTGATCAATATGTCTGGATTGGTCCAGATTAATAGTTGTTTTGTAAAGGCTGGAATACACCACACAACTTTTCCCCACATATACTTGCCACAATTTGCAGTCTAAGCCGAGGAGACAGTAGTTGCTGAAAGTCAACCTTTCCAAGGGTACCAGGGGTATCAAACATGTTTGATATTTTGAGCTGATTTTTGAACACCTTGTTTCTCCTAGCAACAAGGCAAGGCAAGGCAAGGCAAGTTTATTTATATAGCACATTTCATACACAATGGTAATTCAAAGTGCTTTACATAAAAGAAATAAAAAGAAAAAAGAAAAAGAAAAAGAAATAACAATAATTAAAACAGTTATGAATAAAGAAATTTAAATCATCAAAACAAATAAGAATAATTAAAACAGTTTAGATTAAAAATAAAATAAAGTACAGTAAAAACAGTCGGACGAACAGTGGCACAGTGCTCATTCAGTAAATGCATAGCTAAACAGATGTGTTTTGAGTCTGGATTTGAATGTGACTACTGTAGGAGCACATCTGATCTCCTCTGGAAGCTGGTTCCAGCTGCGGCTGGCATAATAGCTAAAAGCAGACTCTCCATGTTTAGAGTGAATCCTTGGTATTTCTAGCTGATGTGATCCTAATGATCTGAGTGATCTGTTGGGTTTATATTCAGTGAGCATATCTGCAATATATTGAGGTCCTAACCCATTGAATGATTTATATACCAGTAATAATACTTTAAAATCAATCCTAAATGTAACTGGGAGCCAGTGTAAAGACCTGAGGACTGGTGTGATGTGTTCATATTTTCTGGTTCTGCTCAGAATCCTGGCGGCAGCGTTCTGTATGAGCTGCAACTGTCTTATGGTGTTTTTAGGAAGGCCAGTGAGGAGTCCATTACAATAATCCACCCTGCTGGTGATGAAAGCATGCACAAGTTTCTCTAAGTCTTGACTTGAAACAAAGCATCTAATTCTTGCCATATTTTTCAGATGATAGTATGCTGATTTAGTTATTGCTTTGACATGACTACTGAAACTAAGGTCTGACTCTAGAGACACACCAAGATTCCTGACTTGATTTTTAGTTGTTAGACCCCTAGCGTCAAGGTATGCATTCACCTTAAAAACTTCCTCTTTGTTTCCAAACGCAATGACTTCAGTTTTGCCTTTGTTTAACTGAAGAAAGTTTTGGCACATCCAACTGTTTACTTCATCAATGCATTGGCACAAGGAGTCAATGGGGCTGTAGTCGTTAGGCGATAGGGCTAAGTAGAGCTGTGTGTCGTCTGCATAGCTGTGGTAAGAGATTCGGTTCTTTCTCATTATTTGGCTCATTGGGAGCATATACAGGTTGAATAGGAGTGGTGCAAGAATCGAGCCTTGAGGGACTCCGCATGTCATGGATGTCCACTCAGACTTATGGTCTCCTTTACTCACATAATAACCTCTCCCTTCTAAGTATGACCTGAACCATTTTAGGACTATCCCAGAAAGCCCCACCCAGTTTTCCAGCCTGTCAAGAAGTATGTTGTGATCGACAGTGTCAAATGCAGCACTGAGGTCGAGTAGTACCAGCACTGATAATTTGCCTGTATCAGTATTTAAGCGAATATCGTTTATTATCTTTATGAGCGCTGTCTCTGTGCTGTGATGCGATCGGAATCCAGATTGAAAATGGTCAAAGTATCCATTCAAGCTTAAGAATTTGTTCAGCTGATTGAGGACAACTTTTTCAATGATCTTGCCTATGAAAGGAAGATTTGAGATCGGTCTATAATTGCTTAATATAGTCTTATCCAGATTGCTCTTTTTCAAGAGGGGCTTGACAACTGCAGTTTTCAGGGAGTTTGGAAAACTACCAGAAAGAAGTGAGGCATTAACCACTTTTAGGAGATCTGCTTCTAAACTGTTTAACACACTTTTGAAGAAAGATGTGGGGAGTGCGTCAAGGACGCAGGTTGATGTTTTAAGGTGCTGTATGGTTTCTTCCAAAATTTTGCCATCGATTTCTTTTAAATCAGACATAGTAACTACATTCTCAGGTTGTTGTCTGAACTGTCTGACCTCAGTGCGACTCAATGATGTGCTGATCACCTTTCTGATATTATTAATTTTCTCAGAGAAGAAAGAAGCAAACTCAATGCACTTGCCGTCTGAGAGCATTTCACTGGGAATCCGGCTTGGGGGGTTTGTCAGTCTCTCTACAGTAGCAAAAAGAGTGCGTGTGTTGTTTAAGTTTCTGTTTATAATATTTGAGAAGAAAGTCTGTCTAGCTTTGCCTAGTTCAATATTGAAAGCATGGATGCTGTCTTTGTAGATGTTATGATGGACTACAAGTTTTGTCTTCCGCCACATGCACTCTGCTTTTCTGCATGTTCTTTTCATATTTTGCACAGCTGTTGTGTTTCTCCAAGGTGCTTTTTGTCTAACACTCTTCCTGACTTTCACAGGAGCAATATCATCAATTACACTTTTGACTTTTGAGTTAAAAGAATCAAGGAGAAAATCAACAGAGTCAGCAGATATGCTTGGTTTTAAAGATATAGCCTTCATAAATAGCACACTAGTGTTCTCATTTAAGCATCTCTTCTTGACAGACACAGATCTGGCTTCAATGGCAGGAGAGATCAATATATCAAAGAAAATACAGAAAGGATCAGACAGTGCTACATCCTTAATAACAATCGATGAGATGTTTAAACCCTTACTGATAAGTAAATCTAGAGTGTGTCCACGATTGTGTGTGGGACCATGTACATGCTGAGTCAGATCAAAAGTTTTTAAAACAGTTTTGATTTCTTTTGCCATATTGTTTTCTGTATTATCTATGTGAATGTTAAAATCTCCAGTAATAGCAAAACAGTCAAACTCTGAGGAAATTGTTGATAACAGTTCTGTAAAGTCCTCAGCAAAGGCTGGAGAGTATTTTGGAGGCCTGTAAATAATGGTAAGTAAAATACGTGGGGCACCTTTTAACACAATACCCAGATATTCAAAAGAGGGGTAGTTACCAAATGATGTTTGCTTACATTGATAGACATCTTTAAAAAGAGCAGCTACTCCCCCTCCTCTCCTAGCAGCTCTGCAGACACTCATAAAAGTAAAGTTAGGAGGGGATGTTTCATTTAGGATTGTTGCACTGCAGCTGTCTTCTAGCCAAGTTTCATTTAGAAGCATAAAATCCAGGTTGTATGTGTTATTAAGTCATTAACTAGAAGTGATTTATTTTTAAGTGAGCGGATGTTTAAAAGTGCTAACTTAACAGTCTTACTTTTTGTTACTTTTGTCTTAGTTTGGCGTGCAATAGGCACCAGATTAGATGGGTTTGCTGTACGGCTTTTGAAGGTCTTAGACTTTCTATCATGTAATCGAACAGCAATAGGGAAAGATACAGGCACACTGGGTTCCCGCTTGTTCTGTAAACATTTGAGAAAGTTACTGTTATCATAGCGAGGACCCGGCACATATCACTGAGAGCTGGTATCAGTTGTTTTTGGTTCACCTCGAGCCGATGGAGGAGGGTGTGGGCCCTGGCGTTTTTGCAGAGGCCGAAGAGCTCTCACAAGCGGAGAGCGAGCTGGGCCCGCAGGCTTTCGTGGTTTTGGGGCCTGACTTTTTTTGGTTGATGTCTGGGGGCTTGCAGATAGTTTGGTTCCAGCAAACACCAGTTTTTCCATTTTCTCTGAGAAACACAGAAGATGCTGTGGAGATGCTGGAGATAGGGATAACGTGTCTGGTGATAGGGTAGAGGCTGGAGGGGGCTGTTTCTCTGGTGTTATTGGGGGCTGTAAAATGCTGTCCTGGTTTTCCAGCAAGTCGTCCTTGGGTGCTGAATGTTGGAGCAGTTCTAGTATGTCACAGTCTTTCTGTGGTGAGCTCTGTGGGCAGGGCTCAGCTGAGATTGTGTCCATGAGCAGAGGTTGTTTTGGCTGAGTGGTGTTATCATTGTCCTTGCTTGACGTGTCAACCGTATGTCCATCCAGGTGCTGAAGTGAAGTCCTGTGGTCATTCATACTGTGTCCAGGTGTGTGTGTGCCATTCAGGTTGAGTGTATTGGCACACACTGCAGAAGGATGATTGAGGGAGAAGTAGATATTGTCCTTTAGCACTCTTGAACCAAGTTTGTTTGGGTGGAGCCCATCCTGTTGAAACAGTTGCCTCTGACTCCAGAAAAGATTGAAGTTGTCAATGAAGTTTACTCCTTTTATATTGCAGGTTTTTTGGAGCCATGTATTGGCTCAAAAACAAGGTACATGTTTCTGCATGAATTTGTGTTTGGAATGACTTTAAAAAAAAACTGGCAGTGTGTAATCCTTAACTGTTTAGTGTACAGCATGATGTCCAGTTTTCAGACCACTTTCGAAGTCAGCAAGTGTATGATGCCTAGTATAAATGAATACATTTGCTAATTGGTCTCTCATTGGTCTCACAGTCAGGAATTTGCCTGACTGACAATCAGTAAAATGTAAAGTCACCGAACACAGTTAGGGATGTGCCACTTAGGAATGGGTAAATGTGAGTAATCCTGACATAACTCAAATTAAATATACAGGTGTGCTCAAGAATTACTTCTCAAAGAAAACTCTAGAAGATCTTTCGAAGATTCATTGCCAGGACTCTTTTGCAAATCCAGCAACAGGTTCTTCCTCAAAAACGCTCATCTTAGCAGGCTAGAAACTTGCACGCAACGTCATTTTCTGGTATATCAGAGAACAGTCCATGAGCGTGCCATCCAAAAACAGGTAGAAGTGTACCTACACCTTTGACAAGTCCGGTGACAAATCCATGCCCAGACCTTCTTCTTGACACCCTGACATCATTCATCAGGACAGCTTGTCACATAAAGATGGTGTACTGATCCAGTTCTTCTGGTCCAGACTTTGTCACACACCTCTATAACAACCCCTCACTCCCTCCGTTTCTCCACACCCCCTCCCTCCCCATAACTACTATTATTAGACGTGGCTCTGTTTTTTTTTTAGCGACCACCGTAGGTGCCAAATTGCCATTTAAGAGTGTCCCTCTGGGTTCCCTCTTCTTGTTGTTATTTGATGGTGACAGGCTCCTTTGTTAAGGAGAGCTTTCCCTTAGCCCACTTAGCTTAGCGCTTTGACAGCTCCACAATAAAAGCCTTTGCTCCAGCGAGCTACCAGGCGACCAGATGTAGGGGGAGGAGGGGAAGCACTCTCGAGAGGAACCCTGTGTGTGTGTGGGTAATGACAGGGTGGGCGACTGTCACCCTTGTACACCATGTCAACATTGACGCGCTGGAATTAATATTCAGAGGTGAACAGGGAACAGGGTTCTGATCTAGCAAAGCTAAGAGTATATATGTATTAATATTGCTAACAGAGAGTTTTATGACAGGATTTTATATTGAGTTTGAGGGCAGTATAGCTCTTAATAGAACAATAAACAAAAGCTCTCCCCTTACACGAACAATGACCCCTATCCGTTAGCTTTACGGCGCGGCACCTTGTTTAAAGTGCAAAACTGTTAATGCATTGTGGGTGAACCACAAAAAGGGTGATTTTTTTCCTGACATTCACACGTGATCCAGCAAATTTGCGGTTTCTTCAGAAGCCTGATAGAAGAACGTTTCCATCACTTCCTGAGGGTCCCTTAGAAACCCCGCTTCTGGTAAAGCTGTTACTGTAGCCCATTAGGAAATGAATCCAGGTCTTATAAAAGAATCCACAGCGGCCTTCGAGTCACCGTTTCAATCAAAGGCAAGAACATGAAAATGCACTTGGACTTGCTTGGCAGTAAATAAACACAGTGTTTTTTTTCCCTGGGAAGACGGGAGCATGCCGGCATTGCCCTGAGACTCAACAGCGCTCCAGTTCTGTCAACACTATGCACGTCTCGAAAGCAACTCAAGAGAGAAGGTCCCCAACCTTTTATATACTGTTACCCAACTGCTAAATACATCCATGCCAGCTCTCACTCGTAAAAACTACTATGGTAATACCATTGTTTACAAAGGCACCCTAATAATATCACGGTTTATAAGACCAACAGTAGTACCATTGTATTCGTTGAAGTACCTAAGAGCACTATGCAAATACCATACTATGAAATAATAGTAATTCAGTACCATAGTAAGTATCTGGTACCATGGTTTTACCACAGATACTATCAGTGAGCTGACATAGCACGTTTTGTAAAGGCTGTTTATGTTTACGAGCTTGTCAGTCCACACAATGTCAACAAACCTAACATACACAATGACCAAGAGTGTTTTTGATTGGCTAAAAAAAGTACAGTTACACCTCTGACTCTTTTTACCACGTACAAAACTTACAGAGTTTACCCCATGAATGAATTGATACATATATATATAAATGTTAAAGAGTTTAAAATCAATAAAAATAAATTGCAATTTTACACAGTTCACACAAACAAACAAACAAATAAATAATTATTTTCCATAGCCACCAGTAAATAAATAAATAAATAAATTCCATAGTCCCCAGTAAATAATTAAACAAGCAAATAAATAAATAAATAAATAAATAAATAAATGAATTAATTAATTCCATAGTCCCTAAATAATTAAGCAAGTAAATAAGTAAATAAATAAATAATCTACAGTTTTCCCCATTAATTAATTAATTAATTAATGTTAAAGAGTTTTAAATAAATGAATAACTAGTATACAAACATAGTTTTCTCCATTAATGAATGAATGAATAAATATATAAATTATATATATATATATATATATATATACATTATCTTTATATATATAAATATATCAATTATAATGATTATTTTAAATTATTTTAAATAAATAAATAAGTGTAATTCTCCATAGTTCTCTTCACAAACAAACAAGCAAACAAACAAAAGTTTCCATAGCCTCCAGTAAGTAATCAAGTAAACAAACAAACAAACAAACAAACAAAGTTTCCATAGCCCCCAATAATTAAACAAACAAACAAATAAATAAAATATTCCACAGTTTTCCCCATGAATGAATGAATGATTAAAAAAAAAATGTTATTGAGTTTTAAATAAAAACAAATAAATAAATAAGTGCAATTTTCCATAGTTCTGTAAATAAATAAATACATCTGCACCCAAAGCAAAAGTAGTGCATGCAAATAATAAAAATAGCAATTACTACACAGACAACTCAGAATTAATTCAAAGAATTACTGCCATCTTGGCTGCCAAAGAAACAGTCTTCACTGTAGGACTGCACAGACGGAATGAAACACACTGAGATTAAACAGGCACAAAAAAAAAAAAAAAAACCTTGGGAGTGGAAAAGAACACATAGCAGTGGGAAGTGCAAAGGCAACACCCCTCTCCTCCCGTCCTCCACCCTAGGAAAACTTTGATTAAGGAGCCCCTGATGGACGAGTGCTGCAGAGGGCTGTTTCTACCTCCAGCCTGTCCCATTCATCCTCACACTGTCTCGCTCTGTCCAGAGGCTTATTTACCTTGGCTCGCAGCCACTTCCGACTCAGATTCAGAGCTGACTGGAGTGTCACATCAAGAGTCTATGTTAATGTTTGTGATGAAAAAGCACCTCCCCCCAACTCACGTCTGGGTTCCCACTCTTTTCTCCTCAAGAGCAGGGATTCTGTTGTCTGTGTTTATCTTCACCGCTGAGGGAATGTCATAGTCTTTCAGAAGTGCTGTCTAAAAGGGATAAAAGAAAGTCCTCGCATGCCGTGAATTCAAATGTATGCTTGGACATGAAGACATCAGGAGTGTTTCAAATGAAAAGAAGAAGAAAAAAAAGGAAGAAAAGATGTAGGCCTATGGTGATTTTTTCCCCCAAACCTGTTAAATACGTCACATCATCAATAATAATGTATGGATTCTCAATTAGCTCAGCTGGGTTCTTATTGTGTTTCATTTTAATTTCGACTGTATCAGATGTTTTTGTGAAAAACACAAATCTGAAAATCTGAAATAAACTATATTATTATATTATATTATATATATTATATATTTTTTTCTGATGTCAAAGTCTCTTATGCTCACCAAGGCTGCATTTTTTTTATCAAAAATACAGTAAAATAAGTAATAACGTGAAATATTATTACAATTCTAAATAGTTCGAGCCTACCCTTTCAATCAAGAAGAGAGCACTTACCACTCTCCTCTGCTCTTACTTCTGATGACTAATTAAGCATAATCAATTACAGTTTGATGCCTCCCTGAGATGACTTCATGTGAGATAAATGCTGTATAATGTGTGAGTTTAATGGAGTAATCAGGCCTTTGTGTATTGTATGACAATGAGCTATGATTGAAAATCCTATCGCTAGATATAGATCATGTAGGATGCACAACGCAACGTTTCTGGCTTAGATATGAAGACGCTACAGGTGAATAGGTAAAAAAAAAAAAAAAACTAATAGATATTTCCATACTTTTCCCAGTTGATTAATGACAGTAAAGTAAGATCATTTGTTGGACTACAAGTTTCCTGATATGAAATGTTTAAATGTGTAATTGAGTCAGTATCTAATTTGATATGACTAATTTGCATACATTTCCGGAACAGAAATCTGATCATTGGATTAAGCCTGCTTCAAAATTCTTTTATTTTTATTTTGGACATCTATTTTCTATCACTTTTTATACTGTGAACAGGCAAATGAACAGGTTCATTTCACATCAGTTATGGTAGTGGGCATTTTGTTTCCGACAGTTAGACAGACCAATTAGAACAGACTGGGTCGTCTGACCAATCAGAGCAGACTAGACCAATTACAGCAGAGTGGGCCTTCTGACCAATCAGAACAGAGTAGGCTCTCGGAAAGGAGGGGTTTAGAGACTGAATCTTCTAATAATTTTCAGAGTCTTTGAGAAAAGAGGTGATGTGCAATTATGAGACATAATACTGTATATATAATTATGAGAAAGTGTTTTTTTTACCCTGGATGCATGTAAACATATTGTAGGAGACCTCCAAAACAAACTTAAGAACCTTTGGAATAGCATAATAGGGGCAGTTTAAGTGAAGGTGCTGGTCAAATAAAACACACAGATATTCATAAATACAAAATTCCAGTCAACTTAGTGGTATGTAACCATAATAATATCCTCACGCAGAACATGCCAGTGAAGCGACATCCCTGAGAATATCTAATCTACCAGTAGAGGCTATCCTTGGCTCGTTTGACACTGGCCCATATCCTCTAGTGTGCTCTCACAGACGGTGGGAAAAAGCGCCAGTTGAGTGTGACTAATATCAGGCTCCGAGTAAATTACACCGCTGATCACCGCCACTCTCAAGGAGGTTACAAAATGGCCGATCTGCCGAGGAAAAGTGCCGTTTTACGACTCCTCACCACGGTAAACTTCAAATTAAAGCCTCTGTACTATCCACCTAATGGATGATAGTGGCACAAGTGGGAGAGATTCAAGTGCTAAAGGTTTATAAGATGGCACATCTGAATCCTCCATGTTAGTCTTGAGGTATCGGTGTGGTAAAGTGAGGAATATTACAGCCTGAGGTTATGTGAGTTAACAACACTAACTGAATATGTTACATCTAGTCAAGACCGTGCATCCATAATTGGATCCAATTAAACTGCGCATTGTCCCGTCAGAGAAATAAATTTGGACTTAACTGAAAATGAAATCTCGTTCTTGCTTGTGTTCAATTCAAGCGTAGCGCATGGACGACAAACTGGTTCTCGCATCCGTTGTCCCGCCTTGACATTCAACAGTGCGAAGGCTACTTGATATCATGTAACATATCTGTCAACATGATATTTCCTGATATTCGTTTCTGTCTTCACTACAATTCAAACATTCAGGCTGAGTTCGTGCACTCAGCTCTCGAGGACAAAGCCAGTATTGACAGAAATGTCCTTGGCCCTGAGGGCTGCATCCCTAAACATTTGGACTGGTTAAATCATTTAAGACCTTTCAAATATCTGGCACATATTTGAGTGGAATACAAGCGGGGTGATTTTGAGCAGAAGCAAAGGAATAATGGAGCAGTGTAAGGAGACGATAGTGGGATATGCGAACGGCATGCAGTAAACATGAAGAGTAGTGCTCTGGGTCTCTGGAATGAAGAGAAAACGACATATCAGAGACTGGGGCCAGATCAGCAGATAACTGCAGCCTTTAAGTGGCTTCCACGAGTAAACAATGCTGCATTCCTCCAGCTATTGTTTGCAGTATCACCCCACCAACACACACACACTTTCATTTGTTTGACTTTGTCATATCTGTTTAGAAATCTGCGTTTGAACAGATTCTTACACATGTTGGCACCACTAAGGCTTCACACTTTTTATGTTATTCATAGAAAATGTCCATATTAAGCAACTTAAAAAGTGGAATTTTTTTGTATTTTTTCAAAGTGAATCACTCATGGTATTAAACCCACCTGTGTCTTAGCACAAAGCAAAAATGGCTTGCAGTCGTTGTAAAATAAAATATAGTAAAAAAAAAACTTTCTAGCAGTAATTGCCAAGTTTCCATCCACTTTTTTTCTCTCATCGATAAAGCAAAAAAGCACAAAAAAACAGTTAACCTTCACGATAACAATTACTTATGCCTGTCGCAAAATTACAGCTCACTCTCTGACGTAACTGATGATTTTGGCTGTTATGTTGAAACGCTAAATATAATGGTAGAAGATGAGAAAATAGTGAAATTGCAACTGGAAGCCTAATACCTAAGTGTCAAGAATTCGGACAGTCGGTGTCATAAATGTGCCTAATGACTAAACACAAAGGTATTTCTGCAGATGAAAATGAAGCGCAAACCTCACTAAAGCCCTACACACCGAATAGTTGTTAGATTGACGCTAATTAGCGAAAAAGCATTAATGTACATAGATAAGTTATATCAAAGATATGTTCTTTGTCTTCATATCTCATGCCATTTTTCTTTCTCGAATCATTTCGTTTTGTTTTAAGGATTTTATATACCTGAATATACCTATTTTTTCATTTACCTATATGTATTAACAATGTGGGTTAATATTATAATTCTAAAAACAATATCTGATAATCCAAGTCCAGCATGAACACCAGATTTGTTTTTATATGAACACAAATAATGCAGTGTATAATGTTCCACTTACGATGCCTGAACAAAATGAGGCAAAAATGACATTGCCTGACAAAAATGTTGACTTACTTATGTTAAGTAGTAAATTATTTGTATCCTCTTCAGTCAATGCCATATCACAGACATTGAATAAGGTGTCATTAAATATGTATGAGAACGTCTAGGAAAGGGTTAAAGTGAAGTGTTTGTTTGTGAAGACCGCCGTTTCCCCTCAGCTGGGAATTGGACAGACGTGTTTCACTGGGAAATGTTTTTACAGGGGAACAAAGCAAAGACTATGAACATTCTCTCTCTCTCTCTCTCTCTCTCTCTCTCTCTCTCTCTCTCTCTCTCTCTCTCTCTCTCTCTCTCTCTCTCTCTCTCTCTCTCTCTCTCTCTCTCTCTCTCTCTCTCTCTCTCTCTCTCTCTCTCTCTCTCTCCTCAGAGAGACTCCCTCAAATAATTAATCAAATGAATACTCACGACTTCTGTGGTACCGGCTTGTTACTAGGAACATTGCAGCGTTCTGCGAAAAGAATTTCACGGAAATATTAGAGATCAGATAAAGTGCATATGTCCAAATACCAGGAATACTGTATGGCACATGAAGCAACATGTCAATAACACAGCATTGCGTGTCATTGGATATCTGAAGTGTATGGCGTTTTTTTTTTTTTTTTTTTTCAGTACTGCATGGCAATGAATTTGTAGAAACAAGATGTCACTTACTTCCATTGAATCCTGAGGTCACATGCTGGGAATCCTGCAATAGAAAGAGAAAGACAGATGTAGTGGTAAATGGTAAATGGTAAATGGTAAGTGGTAAATAAACAATTTAAAAATACAAATATTGTAAAAGATATTGTAAAAAAGATTGAAAATAAATAAATACAATTAGCCTAATAATAAAATCAAGCTTGATAATAACATCTGACTGGAAAAAAATATCAGCGCTAGGCTACATTCTGTGCATTAACTCACATGGAGCAGCCACAGATGGGAAATAGTTCTGCTGATAGCTTTAATTGATTTTACACTAATACAATTAGAGCAGGCACACAAATCACACTTGAGCGGTGCGGTGGAGAGACGTCTGCGCCCGCTGATGGCACATTACATCAGGATTTATAGAGTCAGCGTATTATTAGCAGTGTCATCCAGGCCAACTTATGAGATTCAGACCATGTCCTATTAAGAAGCAAACAGCGGACGGCATGGCAAAGAGAAAAGAGCATCATGGGATTTGAAGGGAACTTGAGAGTCCAGAGCTTAAACAGGCCTGCTAATTCAATTTGGAATATCATTCGCAAACTCTGCAGGTTTATTCTCACAGGTAAAGATACTGTGATGTGTGATGAAACGGTTTAACCTTTTCTGTAATACACGTGGACAGCAGAATAACTGGCTAAACAGAGATATTTTAGAAGCAACACGCTTTGCTTAAGCCAAGGCAGCTGAGAGGTAAATACATTCTGACATCATGCTAATGACATCGCTTATCTTTCCAACATCTCAGGACGCCTGTCACATGACATCAGGTGAAGAGTGATACATGGACTTTATGACAACAGCCCTAAAGTCTGGTCGGACAAGAAAACACGAATAACTTTTGTTTTTGGACATTTTATCAGAATTTCTCATAGTATATCGATTGTGTGAGGGCATGGGAAAGAATGTTACAAAGTATTACACTAATTAAACTAAAGGTCTCAAACCCTAAACTATAAACCGGAAGTTCGTAAAATTACATGAGAAGCCAGTTTTAAATGTATTTTTGTTCCCTTAACAGTTTCATTTAACAAATATTCCTTGTATAACTTAACAACTAATTGTCAGAGCCATATAGCCCTGTGCTTCGAAATGTAGCAACCCATGTTCGAGTCCCGGCTTGGGGACCATTCCTGTTCCCCAAATGTTAAATACAAGGAGTTATGTCAGGACAATCACCCACAACCTCAAATTAGAGGAGTCAAACTTTATATAAATTAGCTGATTAGAGAACATGGTTCATTCTGTGGTTGAAAATTGCTAAAACAACTTTTACGATGCATAAAAATGCAAATCTGAACAAATTACAGGCTAAAGAATAACTCTGGGAGAGAGTGAGCAAGAGAAACATACAGGCCTATCGTGTAGCCTATCATATCGTACAAGGTTTAAATCATTTCAATAGACATCAAGTATTAGAGAATGTGTATGATGTAGTATTTTAGTTGATATTACTCCTGGCAATATCTGATTTCTGAGAGACGCGTAGAGACACAATGCATATATTTGCGCCCGTTTCATACCTAGAGTTTACACTCATTCACTTCACAGTTATTATAGAGTAGTGAATTCAGAGGTTTATGTAAAATATCAAACTACCCCTATTCACCCAGCAAACACAAGGAGTGATGTGTCTGCCAAATGTTTTTTTGCCATTATTCGGAAAAATTTGTTATTTGTTCGTAAGCCATTATCCGCGCCTTTCCGAATAAGTTATTCAGCTTTGAGGAAATCCCTACTGTTTAAACTATGTTTGTGTGTGCTGCATTTTTTAATGATTGTTGGTGTATTGCATTGTTAGCTTAGCAACATGCTAACATCCAATTGTACTGAAAATACAACATAAGCGCGGGTCTCCGATGGCGTGTGAAGTTGCTGCTTATGTAGAGCGTTACAAATCAACTTCCATCTTAGTGCCTTAGAAGGTGACTAATGAGGCGGCAGACAGCTCACTGTTTTTGACCAGAGCCAGATTGAAAAATGTCAACTGCTTGCCTTTTAAAACCTATCATTAGCAATAGAATTTTATGTCATGATACTCTGTAATGTTGATGATGAAGTCCATTTATATAAAAAAGTTCAAAGGCACAGAGAGAGAGAGAGAGAGAGAGAGAGAGAGAGAGAGAGAGAGAGAGAGGGAGAGAGAGACTTTTTGACTTTTAAAACCCTTTTAATTTACCCCATTTTCCAGAACATTACTGAGCTAATATACAAAACACACAAAAAAATGAAAAATAAAATAAAATAAATAAATAAATAAATAATTGGTAATTTTACCAATTAAAAACCAAATTTCCAAACTCACTAATTGTCACTAAAGCATCTCTCACGCCCCACCTCATTGTAAAAAAAGGTACATTATCAATTTGTTTGTAATATGCAAATTCAATAGCTAACTTCAATAGCTAAGGATTGCTAACTTGGCTTGGCCCATTCAAAAATTGGCAAGCACACACTGTTCGCGCCATGATTGTTTATACTTGGAACCCAAAAAAAAAGGGTGTTTGTAAAAGAAAAAAACAATTTCATAATTAGTTTTTCCAAAAGTACATAAAGTGGAACCAGCCTTGAACACTCATAAAATAAATGAAAAACAGTATCGGAAGCCTTACAGAAAGGACATTCAGGTAAAACCACTTCATTAAATTTAGAAACAAAGTTGTTTGTAGCCAACACACTGTGAAGTATTCTCCACTCTAGATCTCCACACTTTTTTGGGATCGGAGGCTTAGAGAGTTAGCCCACCTTTGAAGGGATGGGAAACTTGGTCTGTTCAGCTTTGCCTGGTGTGTGGATGGCAGTGAGAGGTGGAGGCCAGGAGTGGGTCATCTCCTACAGGAGAACAACAATAACACACTATTAGTTATGATAGATAGATAGATAGATAGATAGATAGATAGATAGATAGATAGATAGATAGATAGATAGATAGATAGATAGATAGATAGATAGATAGACAGGGTATCTGCACACTTTTTAAAGTCAAATTTAAGGCTTTTTAAGACCTGAAGAAATCAAAATGAATACCTTACATTAGGGGTGCGCAATATTGACAAAAATATGTCTCAATATTTTCAAAGTTTTGTTAATGATAATTAGATGATATTTTACTGATTGTGTTTGTGTACTGGTACCATGGCTGGTTTAGGCCTGTTGTTGACAGCTGACTCACGAAGATATTCATATTTTTCATATTCTATGCAGTGGTCAGTTCACAGCAGTAAAAGAAATTAACATTTTTTATTAAAGGGCAATATTTGCAACCTTAAATTGAGTTCCAGGGGCATTTTCACCCATATATGGACTTTTTTTTTTTTACTTAGAGGTATGCATCACCTTTTATGTCAAATTCTAACATTCAAATTAAATTATATTAGAATAATAACACAATACCACTGTTACCAGTTAAATTAAATCATTAAATCAAAATCCATCTTTGCAGTGCAGAGGAGACACAGAAGCAGCATCAGAACTGGCATTAATATATTTATACTCCATTTACAATTGCATGAATAAAGCTATGATATATTCAATTCTTTCCATTCTTAATTCAA
The DNA here is from genome assembly GCA_030578255.1 of Tiaroga cobitis. Lineage (NCBI taxonomy): Eukaryota > Metazoa > Chordata > Actinopteri > Cypriniformes > Leuciscidae > Tiaroga > Tiaroga cobitis. The sequence goes on from CM060604.1 coordinate 38,511,357, forward strand.
TATTTAAATATGAACTGATTTCTAATTGTAACATTTTAATTACAGGGTTTAAATGTGAAACTAAAACTGCCAGTAGGTGGCGGCAAGTCACTGTCTCAGGGAGTCATTCATTCAACCGATTTGTTCAAACGGCTGATTCATTCAGGAACTGCAAGTGATTGTTCATTGAATCGCTAAAATGATTCGTTCAAAACGCGGATTTCAGTCAAGAAATCATCGCTGTCTTTTGCATTGAGACTCTGCTACGGTTTCATTTGGAAATTCTCGTCAGCGAAATAAAGGGAAAGCAAACATTATTGTTTATAAAATGTAACAATGTTAATTTAACTGTTATATAAAATAAATATCATATTTGCTATTGTGCACTGGAAAACAGCCCTCTTGCTGATGTAATATTGTATGATAACAACATGATATATAAAATACAAAAACTTTATACGTCTATTAGTGAACATACCTATAACTGCACTGACACATCACGGAGTGAAAGCAAGCATGAGAGACAAATGCGATGTCAGCTCGCAGTGCGCCCTCGTACATAGTTAACGTTAAAGTAAAACAATGATTACAATATCATAATAGACAATACACATCGCACACCACTACGCACATAAAGAATGAACTTACAATTGAACTGAAATTAACCAGCTTTCTTCTCCTCTCCTGCTGTTTCGCGTGCAGGAGACAGACGTAATGCTGGCGCGAATGTGACGCAAAATGTCACGTGAACGAGCAAATCCACAAAGAACGAATAATAAATAAAAAAGTACGCTAATTAGATAGTTTTAATTTGGAAAACATTTAGATATGTCTAATTCGAATTGCCATCGAAAATTTAAGACCTTGCATAAGTAAAAATAAGACTTTTTAAGGCCATACATTTTCAAAATCTAATTTAAGACTTTTTAAGACTTTTTAAGGACCCGCGGACACACTGATAGATAGATAGATAGATAGATAGATAGATAGATAGATAGATAGTATCAATGGGAAAATCATTGAGGTATCAAGGTATCAATCAAGGTATCATAAGAGCACAAACACGCAAACCCTTCAGTCCAATTCAGTTTAATTATCATCAGAAGTGATAGCGAAAATGACAATTGCAAACCATCCCGGATAATCCCTCTGAATAGAGCTCATTTATTAAACGCTGTTCCAGGAAAACTACCATTTTGCCTAATGACATCACACGCAGGAATACCGTGAAATCTCCAGGGCAAGTATGGCACTCTCTCTCCCAAGAAAACCTGTGTTATTACATTACAGAAAAACGCACACAAAATCCGTTCATTTCTCCGAGCTTCAGTGGGGGCGAGGCATGGCGGTGGAAGCTTTGAGTTGCAAATGAAATTTATTAAAAGCAACGGAGCGTTGCTCCTGGAGCCAAACAAGGTTATCCAAACACGAGCAGGCCGGATCAGAGACTGTTTACTCGTATGCTTCTTGGACAGCTCAGCTATACATCCTACACATATCTGTGTTCACATGGGAAACATTGCGTTCAGACAACCTTCAGTGTTCATAGAAATATTGGAAAAGTCTAACATTCGATTTACATACTAAATACGAATTATGTTTTTCTGTTTTTTCCTTCCTCCTTATTATAATTCTATCTTTACTTCTTGCAATATCACAAAGGCCCCAAAGAGTATTAAATACGTACAAGTAAATACTTAAGTTGTATGAATGTATTGGCATCACATAGCAAGATATCAATCCAAGTAACATTTATTTTAAAGGAAGTGCACTTTTCAAACATAAAATTTCACAAAAAGACGTGTTTGTTTTCAAATAATAAAATATTAGATATACTACTTTTCAAAACGGAGACAACAGTGTTATGATACTTTATTAGCGAACCATGTTGATTATTTTCACCCTAAGGAGAACTGAAACTGAAGGAGGTACTAAAAATCACCAGTTGATTTAAAGTTATTTCAGCAATGGCTCAGAAAAGGGGAATTAGTTCAGAGAAAAGCTTCTGCAGCATTAATGCATTGTTACATTGTTTCGAATCTAAAGGCGTTCATAAACTTCAACTCTATGCACAGAAAGTACACATGACACTGTTTGTTAAGTGGTTAAAGTGTGTCCGCATGCTCTCATCTGATTCCCACGCAGTCAAGTGACACGCTGCACCAACATTCATGATCTGCTCAGGACCCACTGTAAAGTCTGACATTGTTTACATATAAAAAACCCGAATCACTAAAATAAAAAAAACTGATTTGAATCCAGTTTATCATCATTGACGCAGCACATTTGTCATTAAGATATTCACAGCCACTCTAAAATCCAGCTGAATACAACTACAGCTGCGAATCTGTTCAACCTGGCTCTGTTCAAGATGTTTTATGACCCTTAAGTTATGTGTGCATGAGGACTTTTTGCTCTTTGGAATACGTGCTGATGGCTTAGACTTTTTCTCCATGGAGAATCACTTTGAGAACAGGAGATAAATGGGCTGATGGGCCTTTCTATTGTCTTTCAGAAGAACAGGGGTTTGTGCAACTGCATGCGAACATAGTTTAAGGGGTGTTGAGCTAGTCTTGTCAACATGGTTTTTACTATTTATTTATTTATTTTAAGGAAGTAATACTTTTATTTAGCATGGATGCATTAAATTGTTCAAAATTCAAAGTAAAAACGTTTACTCTGTTGCAATAAAAGAAATTCTAAAATGCTGTTCTTTTGAACTTTCTATTCATCAAAGAATTCTGAAATAATATCGAAATGCGCATGATCGTGTGACATTGAAGACTGGAGTAATGATGCTGAAAATTCAGCTTTGACATCACAGGAATAAATTACATTTAAATATATATATATTAAAAATATTTAGTCATTTTGATTGAATAAACGCAGCCTTGGTGAGCATAAGAGACTTAAAATACGTAAAAAAATCGTGCAGATAAAAAACTTTTGAACAGTAGTGTAGTGTAGTGGTGTGCAACATTTACAATTGTCATAATCGCTGCATCCCACAATCGCATATTGTCTGAGTACGGTACTACATTTGAATTTATAGAGTAAATAAGGGTAAGTATGAATGAAATTTGGACTTATATCCACCATGTTGTTACTGTCACGTGACCTCGCTGGAAGTAGAAGGTCATTCGCTGACTGTTTTTCGAAAACTATGGGCCAGATTTACTAAACAGGGCAAATTATCGTGAGAGCGCAATTCCAAAAAAAGAGCCAATGGGAGTGGAAAGTTCTGCGCGTGATCTACTGATGACGAACACAGATGCAGCCGGATCATTTCCATAATGACCAACACAATCTAAGAACAGCGCAAATTAGCATCTGGTTTAAGACATTCTTTTTTGGGGCTTTAAAGGGGCGTCTGAAAGGGAAACTCCTACAATTGCATATGCAATAAGGTCAGCCGCAAAAATAACACTGTCCACTACTTTTCAGCGGTAATTCTTCACTGCGTGTCTTTAGTAAATCCTGACAGTAACGCCAAAAGAGGGTTTGCGCTGGCACAAGCTGTTCGCAAATCTGGCCCTATTTATTTGGGCATACTACTCTTTTACTGTTTTTCGCCTACTATATAAGAGGGAAGTATATCATTTCAGGCGCAGTGTAGGCCCATGTGCTTTGTTCAAAAACAGTCTGCAGAAGAGAACGGTAGAGGTCTTAAGATGTGTTTTTTAAAAACAGCAGAACTATAACTTAACACACTGTCTTAAAATCAACTCTACACTCTACAATACATACGTCCATTAATTTACATAAAACGATTGTATAAACTGCTCTTCCCCATAATAGAGTAAATGACATATATTCAATAAAAATGTAGGCTAAATAACTATAACTTTTTATTGCACAAAGCTTTCATAGTTCAAAACAAAAACTGAAGCTTGCTATGCATAATAACAGAAACATTGCTCACGGCAGGTTATTTAAAGTCCCTTACTAACTGTCTTGAAAAGTATTGTTGAATGTGCCGGATTTGTTAAAAAGGTGACGCTTTGATGGCTGCAGGGTTGATGCTTTAAAGGAGATGAATTTAGAGATGCGACTTCTCTGAGAGATGTTACGGTGCTGACAGTACACAAACGCCACACGCTCTCAGCATGCTAACATCCCGCCTCCCTCTCTGAATCCATTACCTTTAAAGTGCAGCTGACAAAAATATTAAAGCTAAAACTAAAATCTGAATAAATCAACTCAGCTTCACTAATCGACGAGTTGACCATCCTGGCCCATGCTTACTTTGTTTTAGTTGGAGAGCTGCCTACTATTTAACTACTATTTAGATTATGAAAGTAATATTCTAATATCTTGCATGCTTACTCAAGTGATTTTTTAACTGAACCAAATTAGATGTTACTGCATAAATTTAACATTTAGTTTTTTAGGTTAACCGGTAGGACACTTTTTACAGTGTATAAACTGAGGCAGCCCACACTGGCTTCTTAAAAAAGCACGCAAACCAGTTTTTGCCTTAAAAAACCCAAAGTGAAATAGGAATAGTATGTTAGTATGTACTGACAAATGACTAAAAAAAAATACTGACTAAAAAAAAAAGAACTGTAAAGAGTACTTGATAATTTGCTTTAGATTTACTCTTGACCTAATATAGCTACTCAGAATTACCGACTCCCAGGGTGCATTGTGGCATGAATAAATTAAGCAATTGCTTTATTTTACTATTTTTTCCCTTTATTTGCCAATTTTATTTGCTGTCTGGTGTCAGTATTAGCACAACAATGAATAAATACAATTATTTTGTAATTGTCAGATCTTATCAAAATAAGTTTGTTACAATTGTTGTGTTTTGCATGCTGAATGTCTGTGTGTGACTCAAGCCAGGCCGATTGCATGATATTGTCACAACTACAGGGGGAATTTATCAGCCCCCATCAAATGTTTGATGTTTCACAATAGTAATGTGTTTATGGCATTAGTGGCAATACAGTTATAATAGATCATAAGTCTACATGAAAAGTAGACTAGACAATAATCTAGTTAGAAGTTAGGTCACCTAACCAACCTATTAAAAGCAACCTTTTTTTGTTATTTCTCTTCCTCTGAAAGCAAAAATAACGTAAATTTCTTGTCCCATCTGCTCAACCAAAAGAACACTGATCACCACAATGGTGACTTCAAATAAAACCATTTTAAGAAAACCAACACCAAATTTATGAAGATTATGTGATTTTTCTCCCATTAATTTTACCTTGAGTTTTCTGAGTAACAAAGTACAGTATGTGAATAGTGCAGATTATTACATTTTTACAATTAAGTTTGGGAAAAAAATACTAAGGAAGTCAATGGGGTCCATCAACTGTTTGTAAAACCGACATTCTTCAAAATATCTTCTTTTGTGTTCAGCAGAAGAAAGAAACTCATACAGGTTTGAAACAACTTGAGGGTGAATAATGACATAATTTTCATTTAAAATTCCTTTGAATGCTGTGGAACCATATTTTGTAATTTATTTCACTAGGTTATACAAGTTATCAGAAAAGTGACTAACATTCAGCACTGTATTTCCAACCCTACAAAAGAGATTATTACTTATGTTAAAAATATGAATTACGTTATTTTAATTCCCCTCTATTAGCTATCAATTATTCATTATGTCATCACCATTGGATTTTCCCACGTCATGGAAAAGGCGGCATTCGGACTGAATCCTTTAGAGACTGAAGCAAAACACGTCCTCATTCATGAGTCACACGTGAGTCAACATAAGTGCAGCTGAAGTGTGAGGGACTACAGCAGTTCCTCTGAGTAAAGTAAACCCACCATGCACTTCAACAGACAAATGTACTCTGGGTTGCCCTGGCAACATCTTCTGCCTCAATCTTCACTGACACAATACAGGATGTGCTAACAGAGTCAGCTCACTTCACCTCACTAACACTGATATCTGTGGCGTCATGTCTTAACATCACAAAACAAATCCAGAACTAGACGTTTAAATTCCAGATCAACACCAAATTCCATGGGCTATGTGATAACACGGTTATAACGCATTATACAGACTCAGAGTATAAATAAGAGTTATGCATTTGTATTATTTATGTAACTGTGGGTAACTATTCATACATAGAAATAATAAATGATGCTTTAGAATGTATAAAGAATATTTTCAGAACGCTTCATAGCACATGTAATAAAATATTCTCTGGAGTGTAAACAGCTTTTATGAAAAACACATTTATACATTATAAAGACAATCTAGACTACTTGTACAAATCTCTTACTAACAAGAACATAAACATTTGGTTTAACAAAAAAAAAAAGCTGGAAACAAATTAAATATCCTGATTTTGAGAGCTATTATGACTCATAATGAGTTTCTAAGAATAAAACATTTGAAATAATGTGACAGGTGACAAGTTTCTTTTAGCTGCCCTCACCCTGTAAGAACAAATGGGTAAAGGTACATTCTGGAACAATAGGCCCATCACCATCGGTCTTAAATTAATGGGGCCTCTCTTTTAAAACAGAGCCTTATTCTCATGACAGTGAAGTGCCATTGTGTGTAAAGCGGCGCTGAGCAGGTGACCAAGCGTAATGAGCGTGCCGGAGAGAAAGAGAAAGAGAAAGAGAGTGTATCAAACTCACCCGCAGAATCTCCTCCACACAACTGGAGTCGCTGGGCAGGCTGACCTGTGGAGAAATGGATACAAAATCTCTCATTAAAAAAGTCTACAATGAACATGTGATAGAAAGAGAGAGAGTTAAGGGCAAGCTGAAACGAAAGCCACCAAAAACATATGATACATGAAACATGCAATTAAGTATCTTCTATTCTACAATTGTACATTTTTAGAACAGCCTCGCGAGCTTTTCTTTTTTCTGTCTACAGAGACAACCTACTTCTAACTAAGGCAGTAAATAAAATGGAAGCTCATAAGAAACTGATTGGAACAGAAACAACACATGCCACACAAATAGCTTTCTTTACATGAAGTGCTCAGGTGACTCGACACACAATTGACTCCATACAGCTTGACATTGCTAGCTTAACCATACTGTATGTAAAATGAAATAAAAAAGAATATAAGTAAAACTAAAATTATTTTGTGGCATAAAATATAACTATGGCATTTGTTTTTTTTCAGTCTGCCATCCAACAGTAAAATTACAATAAAATCTGTCAAGTATAAAATCCCAACTGAATTCCATTGATATAAAATGTATCGATTTATGGATGTCCTGAGCCGATGACAAGGATCGGTATCTTTATATAGTGTATATATATTATGTATAGCATATATACAGTATGTATAGCCTATATATAGGATTTAATAAAGCCAACACACCACTAAGTATCGGATCTGACTCGGTACCAGCAGATATTCAATATTCAATGACTCGGATTGGATTGGGGCAAAACCCCCCCTAGCCTTTGGCAAGGTGTTAGAATTTGGCCAAAATGAGGACCCTCAGCATAACATTTCTGCCTGCCTCTCGGCTCTTTTAGTAGGCAGCTCTCCTGGTTTTGGAACAGAGCTAAATGCTTCTTGCCAGAGCTGAAATTCTGAAGCGAAAGTCCCACAACACACCTTTGAAGATTGATTAGATGTGAGATGACATCATAATTGAGTGTCTCCGAAGAGGACGCTCTTGGATAATGGAGGCGCACGGTTCTCACACCAACGCTTCTCAAACACAGGCTGGGAATTGGATAATCACCAGCTTGCATCTGAGCATCATAAGGCATGGAAATGTCAGCGAGTAAGCATGTAACCACAATGATTCACCAACACTTAACAGACAGAAGATGAGAATACTAATTAAGGGCTAGCAAGGCCCCTGTTGACTAATAGTCTGCAATTGGCACAACATAAGAGACCAAAAGAATGATTATAATTGCAAATTCATTGCACAGTAAATCATAGATGTCCCCTAGAATTAAGTAGTTCAGAGATTTGTTTTTATTTTATTTATGAAGAAATATGAACGCAGATTGGACACAAAGCTTTAAGCACTCTTTCCAAATCTCTATTGAATCCAGACGTTTACATATTCATGTCCAGACAATGATCTGAAAAACATCTACTTTAGATTCTGTCTCTTTGGCCAAACACACACACACAGACACAAACATTGCAAGAGCACTGTCCTGTAGCGCGAGTTATCTTCAGATGACTGAGCCATTAAACTGATGTTTTATAATTAGGCTAGCTATAAACATGTCCAGAGTTGAATAACTTTCTCATCAAAAATCTCTGCAAACTTATTCTAAAAGAAATATATTAATATTAAAATATGCTTTTGTCATTAGACTAGTTTTGGATAAGCATTTTGGATAATGGGTGTACATACGATAGTCAAAAGTTTTGAACAATTACAATTATTTATAAAGGTTCTTATTATTATTATTAATGTTGAAAACAGTTTTTGCTGCTTAATAATTTTAGGACTTTAAATTGTTTTAATATTACACAATATTACAGTTTTTGTTTCTATATTTTGGTTAAATAAATGCTGCCCAGGTGAGCAGAAGGGCTGTATTCTGTCAAAACATGAAAAGGAGTACATATACCAAAACCAGCAATATATATATATATATATTCTTTTTTTTCTTTCATTATACTGACAATATGTACTTGCATTGTGTTATGATTCGTGCTCTTACAGATTATTTTCTTGCACATCCAGAAGCAGTTTTGTTCATGTCCTGTCTAGAATATATTTCAGGACTTTCACGATGGATTTCCAGGATACTGAAGGTGACATTATTTCGCTCTCACTGTCAGTCTGTATGATGACATCACCCCTCTGCAGGCATTGCACGAGGCAAACTCACACTATAAAGGTCAGCTGATCTGAGGGGAAACTCATTCCACATGTGTGTGTCAAGCCACAACGTGGCTGCTTAATTCTGACTGCATGGTGCGTGAATGAAACGCCAAAGCCATACTAGAAACATCACAGTCATGTACATATAGGGGCAACCTTGGCTAAAATGTAATTTTACAAATACTACAGTAGACTACAAACTATAGTTATCAATAGTATTGGATCCCATTTATATTGAGTGTCTTTAACTACTATGTGCTAACACTTAAATAAATAATTTCATACAATGCGCTTATTGTGTATACACTACATTTTTACATGTAGTAGGCCGACTTAAACTGTGCCGCTGTTGGGCGGAAACCTCCATATTTCATAATTTTAATTGTTTCTCATAGATCATTACTATTTGTAACCCGTCTGCATATTAAAAAACATATGACTAAACCTTGTAACCTCATAACCTCAAAACTCTATTGTGAATTATTAAGTACCGCACTCAGTTTAGATCGTTTCTGCTTGTTTGCAATGCAATGGTAAATAAAGAACTAGTTCTTTGAATACTACAGCATTTCCTTACTCAAGAACCACTAGGCCTATATATTGAAAGGTTAATGATTTATGTATTTGAGGAGCAGAGAAGAGTCTCTTAGTCTAACATTAGCCATCGAGGCATAGCCAACACTGGGTTAAATAGTCTGTGCATAGCGATTCATCTTTAATAATATGAGGTAACATAATTAAACTTTATAGCCAGTAAGCTGATGAAAATGTAATGCGATGCACTTACTGCCTCAGATGCGGCCATTCAAATGTCGGATAAAAACACGTATGTCTGAAATTCTACAAAATGTGTAGGTCAAAACCCTCATAGAGCTACCATTTGAGTTTGGTTTTGATAAAATGTTAATAATATAACACATGCAAGTGTCTGATCACATATAAAGCCACAATATCGACTTTGACGACACAGTTTTTAATTATTCCAAAAAAAAACAATACAGTTTTTCCATTTCTAGTAAAGTAGCGTTTTTGGAGATACAAGGTTTTCGCCTGAAAGTGACAATTAAAAAAATACCTGCATGTAAATGCAGCTGTAATTCATTTAATTAAAACACTGTTGAACTTTCACTTAACCCACCCGTACACCAAGCCATACCACCAAACCTGTCCCTAACCTTACCCGTATTTCATCTCAATAGCAGCACCAGTGAAGTAAACAATAAGTACATTATTACATTTTTGTTTTAGTACATATAGTAGTTAAATATAGTAGACACCTATAGTGTGCCCTAATTGTGTACTTTAGAATGCACTATAAATCAATTTAAATAGTGAACATAAGTTAGAGCTTATTTTACACACTGATCTGTAGAACCTATATTCCAAAAGACCGATTACATGTCTATATATCTTGACACCTAACATGCCTAAAGATGCCACCTTGTCCAGCGGAGTCATTGTAAACACAGCTCACAGGCATAAACTTCCTGTTTGCTCAGGGCCGGCACATAATATCCTGTTCCCATAGAAACGGAATGTTGGAGCTCAGCCAGTCTAATCAGATGTTGCTATGCCATTGTCCTGCTTTCTCTGATATTAAGAGTGTAGCAGAGAGAGCCCATTCCTCTGGCACGGGAGTTCATTTCTCCGTTACCTGTGGTGAACCCCATTTCCATTCCAGTCGTGACACTAAAATGTGCTTCTGCCGTGTGCTCTGAATGCAAAGCTCGTTCTTATTGCCTCTGGCCTGACAGAAAATGTCAGTGATATGAAGGAGGAATCGTTCCCACTGCTAAATAGTTTATGCCAGAGAAAAGTACAAAAAGTACAGCTGAACGTTACACGGGCTCTTATCAAAATTCCTTGAAAATAGAGCAATTTGGAAATCTTGCAAAAGTTACAGTAAAATTTAATTGGCGCGAGCAAGAGATTTTACATTAAAAGTGTTAGCCAGAGCCTTCGGGGAGGGCAAATTGCTTTTATAATCATGTAATGTGCATATGTGTACCAGAGAGAGTCACCCGTATACCTCATATTGCCCCATCGTATTCAGGGAAATGCCCGGAAAAGGGACCGTCCAGCTGCGATCTTATTTGCACGTTTCAGCAGGGAACCTCTCAGTACTTGCGGATACAATGCGATTGAATGGGTTTTCAAATGATTTCCGTGTGACAGGCAAACATCCCATCGTGAATCAAAAAGCTTCTTGGGTTAGGATTATTGTGAAGTCAAATATTGTCAAAAAAAAAAAAAAAAAAGCAG